>CM055316.2:3642169-6170502 GCA_029255685.2 Silene conica | reverse complement strand
TATCACCAAGTAAGAAGAGAAATTTCTACCTCTAAAATACTTATTATAAGATAATAAAATTATACTAAGAGTAGTATTCATATATTATTCTAATTAGAGAGATTAGAATAAAATTAAGGAAAAACCGATTCCTAGTCTAGCATACAAAGTTTCGGTTCTTTGAGGGATTGTCTTGGTGCATCCGGAGGAGGTATTCTAATTTGGGTACTCGGAGGATCATCCTAGCATATTATTGGACCGTGTGTAAGGGTTCATTTTCTCCTCTTTCCGCACATTTTAGCATGCATAAGATCTTATAAACGAGTTTATAAATATGTTAATTAAAAGTTAATTAAAGGGTTTTTGTTAGTATGACTAAATTAGTTTATGAGCAACTAGTTAAACCTTACAATTGGTATCAGAGCAAAAGGGTTGTTTGCATGCTTTCCGTTTCGTTTTTACGGAGTTATTAGGATAACAAAATAAAACTTGATAATTTTCGTTTTGATATATGATATGCACGAAATTAATTTAGCATGATACCTACTGTTTTCTAATATGATTTAGAAGATTTGGAATAATTTTTGCATGAATATTGATCATTGGTATTTTAATTTCGGTTTTTAATACGTTTTAATGGTTAAAAATGATTAATTTTGGGAAAAATAGTTAAAATTAACTTCTGGCCGAGATTTTTCAGTATGATATCACATGTATTTTCTATAATATGAATATGAATTTTCGTAAATTATAGACCTTTAAATCGTGTGATATGAATTTTAATGGTTAAAATGCAATAAGATGAATAAAAATGGGTTAAAATAGTTATATTATGAATTTGACTATAAAAATTTATGAGGATGTCACATGCAATATTTAAAATTTATGTTGAATTTTCCAGAAATTTATCTCAAATATTGCAATATTATAGATTTTTAATGTAAAAATCGGGTAATTAGTGACATTATTTCGACTTTAATAGTTTAAGTTGGAATTTGGCCATAAAAATTTAACACGATGTCATATATATTATTTCCAGCATGTATAAAATTTTCGAGAATTTTATCTTATTTTATGCTTGAGAAATAATTTTAAAGGTTAAAATCGTACGATATATGACGTAAATCGTTAAAATTTGCAAATGTTGTTATAATGGCCGAAAAATGTAACCCATTTTAGTCATATATGATATGTTCATCATGAAAATATTCTTGGGAGCCAAAAGTTTCAGATTTGATTTGATTTTATTTAATTTTGTTTTGTTAAAAGTAGCATTTAAAATTAAATAAAAGGAGGCATGCTTTAAAATTTCGGCTATGGGGCAATGTGCCATTTAATTTTCTGTCCATCTTGTGTTCTTAAAATGTTTTGGAAGGTATAAAAATATTATTAGTATTTAATTTGCATTTATGAAGTTAATTATTGAATTTTCCGACTTAAATTGCTCGTTTTACGTGTTATTTTCGAAATAATTATAAAACCGTATAAAATACTAATATTTTAACTTTCTGAAAATTTTAAGAACATTCTGGATTTTTCAAAATTTGAATTTTGAATTTTCGAAATTTTAATGTCTCTTTTGGATTTTATATTATTTTTCCCGAAAAACCGAGTAATACCGATCAATATTAATATATATTAAGTTAATTCATGTTCAAAGTTTGAGTAAGACTAAATTTTGAATCCTATAAGAGTTGGGATGATTAACTTAAGAATGAAAACCGTTTCATTTAAATGCATAGTGTTGTTAACCGTTAAAACACGCGATTCCATAAACCGAGGTTTGCGATAACTATTTAAATAAGTGTTTTAAATAGGACGATTTGGCTTAGGATTTGCATGTTAATTCATATTTATATAAGCATTGCATATTTATATTATGAATGTCATGATTTTTTTTTTACGTAATTTTGGGAATTATGTAATTTACTTAGTATGGCCTAGTTTTTAAATCGGTATTTCCCGTAATGTAAGGGGTTACCGATTCGGTTGTAATTTTGTGATCTCGTATCACCCAATTGTAATTTATTTCTATTTTATAATGTATAAAGTAGACTAGAAAAGTTGTAATATTTGTAAAATCCGGAGTTCCTTGAAGACGGTGCCATTCGGAAAGGAGTTCCGATCAAGACGGTGTTTACCTCGAAGTGCGTGCCGCGTGAAGTTCAAGGGACCAAAGGAGTTGGTTTCCGAATTTGTACTTTTATTATTTCTTTTCTAGGAAAGGCCATACTAGGGTTTATTTATGCTTTTATTTTTGCTTTTTATATGTTTGCATGCATAGCCAAATCGTCATACATCGTATCATGCATGTTTCGACCTAGTCGACCTAGTCTTTTATTTTATCGATAATTCACCGATTTAGTTCACTTAAACGGAGATAGATAATAATTTGACTAGATCTCTTACATATAAATATTGAGACTTAGCCTTACCAAAAAGTACGGACCCATGAATCCCTTCTTCACAAGAACGTAGGCTCGGCTATACCGGGGTACTAAAATTGTCACGTTGGGTAAGTGGGGTAATAAGATTACACCTTGAAATTTGGTTGATCTCAACGAAAGTATTCGTAACCGTAGTTGCAATAAGTTCGGGCTAAAGATAATTTTAAGAAAATTGTCGACCGAGAGTTCTAAGAGTAGAACCGATTAAAGAGTTAATCCACCAAATTATACCGATACGGGTTGAATCGGCTACACCGTGCCCGGATTAGTATGGGTTTGGGTCTCGGGATTGTTTACTTAATTGGGTAAGAGATCATTAAGTAAATACATAACTAAACTTGTTAAAGTTTCTAGTTTAAAATTATGAATTTAAAATGATGTTGTTTTTCCTTTTATTATTGTAGTTTAATTTTCAACATCGACTATGGCAACCAACGCTCCACCTCTCACTAACGTATCATGGCTTCGATCCTTTATGGATCGTTGCAAACTCGATAAGCATGGTTCCAATTTTAAGGATTGGGATGCGCAATTACTTTTGGCCGCTCAAGGTGACGATAAGAGTCGTTACCTATCCGAAGCCGCTCCGACCGCTCGTTCGTCGGCCCTAACTCGTGAGGCCTATGAAGCCTACATGAAAGAGTCCTCCGCTCTTAAAAATGTGCTCATCTTCTCCATGGAGCCGGATCTCCAAAGGAGTATGATCAAGTTGACCACATCGTATGAGATATACACCAAGCTTGCGACCATGTTTTCGCAAACTCCTAGGGTGATTCAATATGAGGCGGCTTCCGCCTTCTTTGACATTACTTTCAAGGAAGGGCAAAAGATAAGCCCTCATGTGCTCAAACTCGTTGAGCTCGCGGAGACTCTAAAAGCTCAAGATGTTGATGTTCCCGACTCTCTTATCATTGATCGAGTTCTTCACTCGCTCAATAAGGTTAAGGCGTATGCTCAATTCCGGGTGAATTTCAATATGCGAAACCAAGAGACCTCGTTAGATGAGTTGCATAAGATGCTAGTCCAAGCCGAAAGGGACATGGGACTTCATGAAAGTTCCACCAAGGATGTTTTAAACATCGAAAAGAAAGGGAAAACGAGCTTTAAGAGGAATGCCTCGAAAGGCAAGGGCAAGAAAACGTTCAAGCCCAAGGCGACCAAAGAAAAGACCTTTTCGAAAGGCGCTTCCACCTCGTCTTCGAAATCCGAAGACAAGTGCCTTTATTGCACGAGGATCGGTCATTGAAAGAGAAATTGCCCCAAATTCTTAAGCGATCTCAAGCTGGAAAGGTTCTTGCGGTGGGTTATAATTCTCGTTTAAACTCATGTTATTTTGTCAACTTTTGTATGGCGATACAAGTTGTTGACTATCACCCCTTTTAAATTGTTTTAAAAGGGCACCTTATGATGATAAGGGCAAGGAAAGGGAAGCGTTAAATTCCTTACTTGGATGGCTCCGGTAGCATCCAATTGATCGAAGACTTGAAGAGCTAGGCTCTAATTTTCATATCGTCTTCTTTCATATTTTGCATTTATTTATGGAACAATTTAAATTTCTTGTAAGACAAGGATTAAAATCCTAATACAATGGTTGTAATTTTGGATATTAGTGACTTGGTTTTCAACCCAAGTCACTACTTTTGTTCTTAATCAATGTTTTGATTTCTCAAATAAATTGCATGCCTTATTTAAACATGAATGATAGTGATTTAGTCACGCAATAAATTTTGATACGATCAAGTATAAAAGAATCAAAGAGTTGATTAAAATGGAGAACTACACCCCATGAGATAGATTCAATCAAAATGAGACTATATCAGTTCATTATAAGATTTTCATTTTAAGTGAAAATGAGAATGTATTCATCACACCTATCAAACTTCAAACATTCAGATACATTGGTTAATCGAAATAGCTATCCTTAAACGAATAAAGGTTATTGTTAGAAGGATAGAGTGGGAGAAAATATTTCGCTCACAAACCAATGATGAAAATAAAGGAAGGATCTTAGAGAAGATTCCTTACTTGGGAGTCTTAAGAAGAGCCCTAAATGATTTGAAGAAACTACGAGAGGACACTGAAGAAACTACGGGAGGACACTCGAAGAAAGGTTCTTTGTGTTCATTGTTTCATAGAGAGGAAACTTGAAACCCCGTATGAAATCGGTAGGAAAACGGTTCCTTAATAAATGATTTTCTAAGTTTATAAGATAAAAGAGAAGAAATCATCTCAATCCTCTCAATGTAGTTATAAAGAAATTATCATGTCATTTTCGTCTCGAGGAAACGAAGACATGATAAGAAGGTAATGAATGATTGAATGGAAACAGATCACTATAGGGATAGTGATAGTAATAATGATTCAAGTAATAGTTTAACATGCGAGAAATGAAAGGTTCATTTAAGATATCGAGAGATATTGATTTTAGTGGGAGCGATTTTCATTAAAAGAATTAAGCCTACCATTTAGAGAGAATGGGTGATTCTTTAAGGTGTAAAGAATAAGAGGTTTTCAATTCTAGATGATCAAATACTTTATATCATAAGATGATGGAGCTTACGGGAAGGTTTATTATATGGATAATAAAAGGTCGCCCACTAGAAGTCAGAATAGTTGGATACATTATTCATAACGATGAATGAAACCATTATCAAATGGCCAAGATGTTTGAAAATTGTAAGTATGATGAAATCATAGATAAACTACAATATAGATTTTAGTACATAAGTGACTAAAGAGAGTGATTTTAATCCCTCCAGTATAATGATACGTCACAAGTTATAAGATAACAGTGGGAGCTTTCCTCCGGAAAGGAAACTCAAAATCTAGAAAGAGTTCTAGAAATGTACTCAAATAGAATCATATTATACGGGATAATATGAGAATAAAGGAGACCAAAAGTTGTAAGTTTTGCTATCATGAATAAAGGTTATTCGCATGAATAAAGGTTTATTCGCAAAACACTAATACAAATAGATGATTGTGCATCAAAATGCAATGTAATAGTGTTGACTATTGTTGCATGACAACATCATTTGAGTTATTAATAACTCAAAGTAAAAGATACTTTGTCAGAATCCAAATGGGTTGTATGAGACAATATTGAACCCCATAAGTGAACTGGATTGACTTAGTATGGCCCCTAGCCGCTTACATGAGGTGACGTCTCAAAGCGACTAGAGTGTGAGGCGATTGATGGCAAGTTCAAGAGCCATAGAGTTATATGTGATGACTAGTCGATCACACAGGCAGACTGTAAGAGACACTCTGTCGGGCAATGTGACCGCTTATAGAGTTCTGGAAATTTTATAGCCGGGTCGTGGCGAGAGCTGCTATAGTATTCTTGTGAGTCAATTCTTTGACTAAAGACTACTCTCCCAAGATGGTACAGTTTAGGCATAACTTTGATCCATTCTCTACGACTTTTCGTAACTGGAGTCAAATGGGATTGTTTTGGGTTGTGACTAACTGTGACTAGTTGAAGGAAGTAGTGCGATAGAAATTGTCCACCCCTTGTCAGGGTTGTTCAAATCTCAGGGCCACTCGAGGAGAAGTTAACTGGAAATGCGTGGCCACGCTCGGAAGGTATCTATGGTAGATGATTCCGGTCAGACAGTTATTCTCCAGATCGAGGAAACCATTCATGATATGATCAAATGCAAGAACGACCAGAGAGAGACATCTTGCATTGAGTGGGAGATTGTAATAGGACAAGAGAATTGGTGACGCACACTTGTCGAGGACATGTGTTAATACTGTTGGGAAATGTGTCCTCAACAATAGTGCGATCACGTAATTAAATCTCATAACGAGAATGCGCAAGGGATGATACGAATTATTAGTCAACTGACCAACATTAATCGGTAATGATTGGCTAGCTAGAGTTTGACATTACTGTCGTATGACGGTGGTGGTCAGTTGATCCCTTTAGGTCACACCTTTAGGACAATTCCCTTAATTAATAAAGTGATCAAATGTATATTGATACGATTTGATCATATTCCTTAAACTCGTGTATCGAGAATATAGAGGTTAAATCTTATTGTAAGATTTATGTTTAAAATTGAAACGTGTCAATTGTTAAACATTAAACGATATTTTAAGATATCGTAATTAGAATGAATTGGGTTGAAATTAATACAAAGGTTGTAAATCGTATTGACGATAAAATATTATTTTACAATGGTAATTTCGAATTACTTGTTAATTGAATAAATATGATTTATTTAATTATGTATAATATTTATGGGATAAATATTTACATGTTTCAAATGTACTAAAGTATTTTATATCTAAATGACATATAAGATGTCACACTTTATACAATTGTACATTTGACAAATTGTAAAATGAAGTCCATATTATGGACTATATGGCACGGCTAAGTGGTGATGGTGGTGTGGTTAATTAGAGTGTTAATTGCTCCTTAATCATTGCTTGAGACATTGTTCTTGAGACACCAACCTAGTAACCACCCTAGTGTCTTGAGAACACAAGTTGTTCCCTCATTGACACTCCCCATAACCGACTCCCCTTCACCCCATGTAGCATGCTTAAGTTAATTAGATTATCTTAAGTTAAAGAAGCATGCTTAGGATATATATATGATATATGTCATTCATTCTTTTCTTCTTCTTGTTGCCTTAGCCGAAATATCACCAAGTAAGAAGAGAAATTTCTACCTCTAAAATACTTATTATAAGATAATAAAATTATACTAAGAGTAGTATTCATATATTATTCTAATTAGAGAGATTAGAATAAAATTAAGGAAAAACCGATTCCTAGTCTAGCATACAAAGTTTCGGTTCTTTGAGGGATTGTCTTGGTGCATCCGGAGGAGGTATTCTAATTTGGGTACTCGGAGGATCATCCTAGCATATTATTGGACCGTGTGTAAGGGTTCATTTTCTCCTCTTTCCGCACATTTTAGCATGCATAAGATCTTATAAACGAGTTTATAAATATGTTAATTAAAAGTTAATTAAAGGGTTTTTGTTAGTATGACTAAATTAGTTTATGAGCAACTAGTTAAACCTTACAAATACTATTTGGAATAGCTTAAATATTATTACTGTTAGTCCTATAAATGGATGTAATAGCATCTTAGTAGCCATGTTTTCACACCTGTGGTCAACCAATACAATTTCACGCACACTGGTCTCTCGTGTCTTAGATGTGAGCACCTTTCGTGGCTGGTCTTCGACAAAGAGTACAACGCCCACTATGTCTACAAAGTATGCGAAGAATGTTAGCTGCATATTAAATATAATAAGGATGATATGGGCTACAGCCAGTGTACTCATTAGGAGTGTACTTAGAAGATATACCAAACATCTCGCTATAATCAGGCGACCTGGGTAGTTGGTTAATTGGACAATAATTGACATCTGTGCAGGCACCATCATCAGCAGGCACGATAATTGTACGGTTGTTAAAGGTCATTTGGTATCCAAGACCTGCACCATGGGTTTGGTACTCAGGTTTTACTGGACTGATATTTGCATCCGATATTTCATATCTCCCATTGTGCTTGATAGCATCCTCATATATCTCTACTTGATCATCAAATAAAGCACCGCGCATCTTACTACCCTTGTAAAACCCAAAAAATAAACCCCCTTAAGTTACATTAGGATAACAAATGTATATTGCTTTGTATTATTTTGTCCACTCCTAAAGCCAAACCTTCACTAAGACATCATGTATAAACACTGATGCAAAAGCATTTCTTAATATAATCCAAGCTAGTAAAAGTATCCATGATTACCATTATTTTACCAATGGTTACATATAGATGGAAGCTAATGAAGATGCAAATAGCATAGGTCTGGATTACAACGTCCACAGCTTCAATATTTTCAAATGTGAGTATATGTATTTTAATAAATTTTCATGATGTAATGGTATTTGTTCAGAAACTAATTTTATAGACCAAGTTTAATTTTAGATCAGCTATATAAAAGTATATACCTAAATGCATTAGGCATATATACTCATTAACATCTATTCACAATATCTGCTTTAATTGGTTTACCATAAACGAGCAGATAGTGTTATAATGGATTTGTAATTCATCATAAATTAAGACGATAATTGAAGAAGTTAAAATAATTCGAAATACCTTATCATCTTCAAATAACAAGCTCTGGTACCGAACTTTAACAGGAGACTCTTTTGGACGACGCTTTTCTACCACTTTTACACTAACCTTGAATTTTTTGCTTTCGTTGGTTAGCTCATCAAGGAAGACCTTTTTAGATTTCATTGTACTGCAAAACGTTTAGGTAAAAAATGAACAAAAGGAAATTAAATTCGTCAGAATTCAGAATTAAATTTACAGTATTAATGAGTTGCTTGTAAGTGGCCTGTAGATTATGGAACACCATAATCGTTTGTATAATACCGTTAGAGTATTAATAGGTTTGGCAGTTTGTTAAATTCATACAACTATGTCTTGAACTAACTACTGTTAATGGAATCACATGAAATTAATGTATTAGAAATTCATACCTTTTAAGTCAGTTTGTTGATACTGCAAATGTGTGAAGGGATAAAGTGAAAGACTATGAGGGGGTAGTAGTTATATATCTATGTATATAATTGCAGTAGAGTGCATTGTTAGTGAAAACCCATACCTTATCATGTAGATTATATTAAGATTTATAGGGTAACTGTTCATGTCAATCTATGTGTACTTGTCTATAAAAACAGTACACAGTAGGAGTATGGTGTAAAGATTTAATATAAAGATTATGGTATGTCTGCGTGTTGTCAATCTGAAATTTGGAAAGTTTACATTACGATAAATACAGTGTTTGACATTGGAAGACTACTTCATACTTTGAAGTGGATGGAAATAGAAGGAACATGGAATACCTAATTCTGTAAACCGGAAACCGTTTTCAAGATTCGTAAATATCAATCTGTGTGTTACGCCTGAACTCATAAGCTTACACAGTTGTATTAATATTGGCTTTATACTGTTTAGTCAGATTTCTAGGAGTAACTAATTAAAGTATGACATGGATAGACCCCCAGTATCTGGACTCATCGTTAATGCACAATACGCGATAGTATGCAAATAACACCTACAATCGAAATTATGCTTTGTCTTCCAAACTCGTCATATAATATGCATACCGTCGTTGATCTTTAATAGGCCAGCTCTGACAAACAGATATTATAGGCAGACCAGAATAAACGATTTATATAACTAATCTGTCAATATTGTAAGCAGCATTACCTTTGTCATCTGTAGTGTCATTCACCTGAATTAACAATCTATGTATTTGATAATTAGGGTTGGTACACAACTAAATTACAGACGACAAGTAACTACATAAATACTACAAAACCATTCTTACAATCTATATAATACCTGCTAGCCTTAGGACTTCGAACGACACAAGGTTTCTGATAGAATTTATAGTCGTCCCTGAGTTGCTATTCGCTGCTACAACAGACACTTTCTTCGATTCCCTCACCCGCGACAATGCAACATACAGTTGTCCTGGTGAGAAACAAGGTTGGGGAAGGTATACCACAACCCTGTCTAAGGTCTGACCTTGTGACTTATTGATGGTCATTGCAAAACTAAGCTTTATTGGAAACTGATTCCGCTGGAACTGAAATGGATAATTTGAAGTGCTAGATGGACGCATCTTTATTCGGGGTATAAACACATGTTGGCCATTGTAATGACCATTGGTTATGATGCATTCGATCATATTTGGGGTAAAATCTGCACAAATTAGTCTTGTACCATTGCAGAGCCCGGCAGATGGGAGAAGATTTCTCAACAGAATCACCGGAGCATTTCGTTTCAATACTAACTCATACGGGCTCATGCCACCAGGACAAAGTGTGTTTATAAATTCTGAAGGGTATATATTGCAGTTTTCTGTTAACATTGAGTCGAACCCCTTATACACGACTGCTTCACCTGGGAACTTGTTGATCATGTATGTGTTTATATCATCAACATCGTCATTTATAGGCGTAAGTATAGACCTGTAGTTAAATATATTTACGCCTATATTCTTGACGTCAGCATCTGGATACACAAAATCAGCAACTGTAGTGATAAGATCTGTACCCATCCCAGATGTATCTAAAACTATCCCATCTGGTAATTCGACCATCTCAGAATCAGATGTTTGTAACTCGCCATTGCCAAGAGACAGTAAGAATGCTGAGAAATCTGGATCAGTCTTAGCTCTTACATTGACAGTTAAGCTGATTTTTATAAGATGTGGCCAAATATCAGAAGAGACCATTGTAGAGTGAATAATCTCGCTATTTGATTTATTCGGAACGACTGGAAGAACCTGCCTAAAATCCCCACCAAAGACAATAAGTTTGCCACCGAACAGGATATCAGGGTTGCATAGGTCTCGTAACAGCTTATCTAAGGCCTCAACGCTCTCCCTTCGCGCCATAGAAGCTTCATCCCATATTATCAAAGTAGATACTTTAATCAACGCAGCAAGACTGCTCTACTTTGGCACAGAACAAGATAAAGAAGCTTCAAAATCTAGAGGAAGTTTAAACCTTGAATGAGCAGTTCTACCAGATGGGATATTTGCTGCGGCAATTCCCGAAGTAGCAGTTGCTAGAACAATTTTATCCATCAGCCGTATTTCTGCATACAGAGCATTGTACAGGTATGTTTTGCCTGTTCCTCCAGGACCGTCCACAAAAAAAGCCCCTGGCTTATTACAGGTAGCGTGATTGATGATCGTATCAAAAGCTTTCTGTTGCTCTGGGTTCAAGGTTTTGCGGCAAACCACACATTCGTCCGGAATTGGAGCATTGAGTGCATCGAGCGTATCTTGGGATGTACGCATTCCTGCATCTTGTGGATTAATTATACCTGATAAACCAAAACTCTTAAGAGACCTGCCCATCGCTTCTAATTGTTGTTCCAACCTTTTTACAGTGAGGACCTGCACAGTGTATGCATCGTTTGGGTGTTCTCTTCTGAAGTCTTCTGATAACGAATTGTAATATCGTTCCCATAATGCTCCTGGATCTTTAGGTTGGCAAAATATAAGCAAAGTTGCGAATAGACGTCGCAACGCGACTGGCATTTGTACCATCGCAGCCTCATCTAAGCACAACTCTACCATATTATCATCTTCAATGAGTTTTCTTTTTAGAGCCGCTTCTTGGAAGGTTGCACATTCATATCCGTCCACCATCTTCAAATCTGCAAACGACTTGGGTGCAGGCACGTGCGTTAACAACAACCGCAGAAAATAACGTTCCCCTTCCGAAGGAGCCACAAAAACGAGCCTAGATACTACACATGTCTTGTTCTTACGCTTTACCCAATTCCGCTCAGCCTGGACCCAACGGTAATGCTTAGTAAACGATCCATAAAGGTATTTCCACTCAGGTTTTGCAGCGTTTTCAGTATTCAACCTGAAAAATTCAGTCAGAGGAGTACTAACGCGTCTCCTGTTGGACACTACATTAACCAAATTTTCGTGGGGTTTCATCTGTATAGGCTGCATACCATCTAGATGTACAGGAAGTGCCATCACTGCTGGATGAATTTCAAAGAGATCGAAGCCATAAATACGCCACATCGCTTCTATAGGAGATACCCATCTACCTGACTGGTATTGCTGTATTTCGTCGACTACCTTAATTTCGCCTTCAGACTCAACATTGAATGATATTCTGTCGTGGCCCTTGTAAACATACTTGTATAGATATTTCACCGCTTGGATAGTTGAGCAGACCTCCACATTTATGTGACAATCAAAGAAGGCTATCAGGTATGGATTGTACGGGATTACCCAGCGATTGTTAAGGTATTGACCTCGTACCCGCACAATATCATTGGTTGGTCGCCGCTTGTATACCGGGTAGCCATCTTCACTATTAGTTGTCACAGCTGTGTATGGCTTAGGATACATAAACTTACACCGACCTTGACTATCATCATGTTTCATACACGAACAGTCAGGATCCATCTTCCCACATGGTCCATGCATCATATGTTTTAACACTGATGCACGGAGGTTCCCATTAGCCTCAGAAGGTATTTCAGCTGATACGAACTTGTCAAAGTCGGCCGGGCAATTCATTCTACTGCCAGGCTTCATTATCAACAACAGATGCGCATGAGGTAGTCCTCTCTTTTGGAATTCGACCACATACACAAACGCAGCAACTTCCCCAAATATCTTGTCCTCAACCAGTTTTTTTTTCAATAAAAGCAATTTAGCTCGAAAGACTCTAGCTACCAAATCGGGCCGGTTCTGAGCTTCTTCCCCAGCCGCCAATTCATTTTTTATCTCAGGCCAAGTCGCATTACAAGTTATTGTAACAAAAAAATCTGGCTTTCCATAACGCTGTACAAGTGCCATTGCATTTAAGTATCTCCTTTTCATATCCCGAGGTCCTCCAATATAAGTTGCTGGTAAAATGACCCGTCTGCCAACATTTGCAGCGCACTGTTCCCCAGCATCAATTGTGTCAATCAAACCTTGGTATAACTCAGATCTTATTGTATCCTGATTATGCCTCAAATAGTCTAGCCTTGTGTTTTCCAATTTGACATACATGTCCACAACATATTGCTGAAGACATCGCCCAGCTCTCAGCATCATATTACCTGGCCTATTCTGTAGTTTGTAACAATAGTACTCTCGGCAAGACACATTTTTTTCACTTGTATTAGTTTGACAGGAGTTATCTGCCACGAGGTTAAAACACTATTAGATATCGTTATACAGATTAGATAGTACATTCTGTTGATGAAAGTTTTGAAAAAATGCGAAATTATATTTTACACTGATAACTTACGGTTTTCCTCAGACTGTAATAAAGATTCAGCATCTGGAAAACTGGATGGAAGTGGTGCTAAAGTCTGTGCAGGTGATGTTGTCTGACGTAGACCAACTTGCTTTTTCAGTCCCTGATGCCATCCACATTCACCGTTTGGGAATAATAAGGGATATTGCAATGGGTCATAACATCCATAGTAATGCATAACTCGGTGGGATGTTTGAGAATGGCTGGTAACTAATATGTGTGGTCCATCGGTCTCACCAGATGTAGAGTTTTCGGGCCATATAGCAGCTACCTCGTTTGACGCAGGAGCATTGCTCACACGCTGATCCTGTCTAGGATTCTTTGTTATAACTATCTGACTATTGACAGTAAGGGGAACATCTTTTAGCGAACGGAAGAAACGCGCATATGGGTTAGTTTGGGTGACTTTCATTAGGATTTCTATAACAGCTGTATTCAGCTCGTTGAAACACGCGGCACGATTTGCAGCTTCATGTTGGCCATCGGAGAAGTACAACTGAAGATACTTTGGGTGAGAACCACATGGCAATAGATCTGGGACATTGTGATATATTTGACCATGTAGTTTGAACACATAGATACCCTTGATAGTTTTCGAGTCAAATTTACCTCCAATAGATGTAAAAGCAAACAAGTTATTGTACAAGCGAGCGTACACCCGGAAGTGGACCGAAATATCGTCTAATGAAGTGTATAACCTTGAAAGTAGCAGTGGGTACGTGTTGAACGGCAGGACAATTGATCCATTGCCACAACAGAAATTCCTAGTTTCATACACAAATTTCTTTGCAAAGCAATGTACACATGACTGCGCGTCCGGCAACTTGTAAGGAGTACCGACTAATGGCTGACCAATCATAGCAGCAGGTAACCCTGCAATACTGAACAACAATTCTAAACTATACCATACATAAGAAAATAATATACATTACAGCTACAGAGGCACTCACCAATCTGTAATTGCAAACGGGGTCTTCCGGGACGCTTTGCAGCGACATCAACATCAGCATTTTTTAAGGTATGACTAAGTGCAAACAAGCAACTGTTAATAGTTGCCGAATGATAATATGGAAGGAACTAAATAAGGGCAAACACGTTGTACTACACTACCTTGTCACGATAGGACCAATCTGTTTTTGAGCCCTACATTTGCGTTTTTTTCGCCCACTTCCGTCCTTTTCCACATAATATGGGAAGCTGTCATCTGAATTCCAGAATATCAGCACTTACAATAGGTCTATGTTACATATATAAAACAGGTTAAACACTATCGTAACGCACAACATACCCATTGCACAAGGATTACTTTAGAACACGTATACAATGAGGTCAAATCGTTGCGCCCTGCAGCATTGGAAACATTAAAACATTGAGGGTTATAACGTATATGGACGTATCGCTAGCAGAATAAAACCTCAAGAACAAAATGTATACGCTCGTAAGCATAATAGTTAACAATCGACGAATCTGATGAGGTGCTATTGTATTGCCAAAACAAAGCACTAAAAATGCAACTACGTGTAGACAAGAACAAATGGACAATGGAACGTTGTCAATACTAAGAAGTAGTTGCGCAGCCTAACCATCACTTGGTGTATAGATTTTATAAAAAGCATAAACTTGATCATTAACAAAGCAAAAGATAGCGATAAAACAAAATACAATAACTGATCACATAATCCACAAAACTAATATTCTATGAATAATAAGATTCCTGTTAACATAACACTGCTAAACATCAGCTCTCATCTATGAGCAAATTTCCAAAAAAGGCAGCAGCTACTATTGAAGCTTCAAAGTAACTTGGAAGGTTTGTAGAACACGCTCCTTTTAGAGACAGGTTTGGGATATGGAACAATCTTGGTAGTTCGAGACGTACAGCCACGTATATCGACTAACTGTGGGGGTGTTTTCTGTTTTTTGGGTGGCGGTGGTGGGTATAATTGACCAGGAATCGTGTGTGGAGAACTCTTTGGGGTAATACATTCGTCTTCATCTAAGACTACAGTTCCTGGAAACTCTGTTTGAACACCGGGAGGTGTTTCCTGAGATGCTGACAAGCGCTTCTGAAGTTTTTCGAAATAGTTCCTAGCACATTCGCATGCCACCGCAGCTAGCTTAACTTCTTCAGGTGCATAATTTGCATCGATCAGATCAATATTATATATAGGAATCAGATATTCGATAGTTTTATAAGCAAGGTTCCGCTCTGATGCAGTCTCAGATGAAGCTATTTCACCTACAATATGCGTAGGACCACACTCTACCCTATGATGGTTTATAGTCAACCATGATATGAAACAGTGAGGTGTTTGCTCTAATGTGGTGATAGAGCTGCACTTGATAGGGATCTTATTAACAACCACACGCAAGATAGACACCATGTCTAACGCAAGTGATTGGTAATGACACATCTCATGGCACACGAATTCTTCTACTAATGGCGCTTTAGGAAACCCCATAGATTTGCGTTTCAGTTCCTCATGTTTCAATCTCCAGAGATTTGCACACCTCTCATGCGCCTGTTTGGTGGCAGCTGTGAAATCACCAATATAAATGTCGAATTTCTCTATTAAATCAGTTACAGCAAGTCTGGCTGCTTGCTCACAAGACTCTTCGAAGTTAGATGACGAACCACCTATGAAGACATAGTCCTCATGTTCTAAATTGTTTCTCACGGTGACAGACCCAACGTGATGTACTTTATCGTACAGGGCATAGTGAGGCTCCTCAAATTCCAGAAATTCAGTAATGCTACCCAGTAAATGTCGGAAAGGAATTGAGATTGTTAACACCGGAGAAATCATTTCCTGTCAATGAGATATCTCAAACAAGATAATAATTCAGAATTGAATGCATACAAAAAACAACATCTTGAGGTGTATAAAACGATCAATGCAACAGTGCTTACCAATTTACTCTACCAAAGATATATTATATATCAAGAACTCTGTATGTTGCAAACTTATGTTATACAATTGCATATAAGCTACCAGATACTAACACAAAAAATATTAATCAGACTGCACAGAATGTATATTGATCAATATATGAGCATGTTCGTGGGAAATCCGTAAAAGAGTATGAGCATTAGCTCGTGTCATTTCTGTATTGTTTGACGACGATATTTCATGTAAATACCATATTTTAGTGACTGATACTCTATTTAAACAACAACAGAAACCATTCCTAATAAATAAATGTTAATGCTGTTTGTTATTTTAAAAAAACGGAATTGTGCTAACACCTCACAATTAATGAAGCAAATAAAAGAAAAACACTTAACCACCTGCAAGATAAACTTCAAATTCCTTTACACAACAAAGGGTTGAGCTTATTAGTAGAAGTAGTTAATATGGTAATGATATGTTGATGTTATTTCTTTATACCACCATATATATATATATATATATATATATATATATATATATATATATATATATATATATATATATATATATATATATATATATATACATATATATATATATATATACAGATTAAATAGTGCCGACGTTCATTTACAGGATCCCGAACATTGACGTAAGTTAAATAAAATCCTTATAAGATAAGTTTGTTGTAAAATGATAAATCGACCATTTCCAAGCAACAACTCAATTTAATCGGGTCAATTGTATATTAGGCCTTAATCTCTCCTTATTGACCTTGGCTACTTAAACCCTCCCAAGCAGAAAGTCACGACCTAGGCCAATAATCTTTCCCAAACCACCACTTTTTAACCTTTTTTTTTTTTTTTTACTTTTTCTTAAATGGTTGGAACCAATTAAAATGTGCCACCAATGAGGTCGATTGGTGAGTCAATTTACCTCAAATTATGTCTATTTGTGTCTCAAATCGACTTGAGTCAATTTTAATAGATTTCTTAATTATAATTAACTTGACTTGACCCCATATTGACCTCCCAATCGACCTTGGTTGGGGATGTTAAAAAAACAGTTGGAAGTATGGTTAGCAAAGCATGTAAGTTAGCAACAGACAGGTACGTTTGGCGCCATTCTGCATATCTTCCAGCAGTAGTATATAATTGATTGTCTGTACTTATAAACACTGTTTATTATTTTTAAAATGTATAAATGTATGGCCGGTAAGTATTACCAATGACCTAATAAGCGTATTGAGTGGACTAAGACGAAGCCTCAAAGACCACTGTAATTCAGACAGCAATGCTGCCTAACCATACCATAGTACAGTTCCCTTGGGAATGTTTATTATTAGAAAGTTTTGAGAACAGTTGATAAGCAAGTTGAATTTGCAAACATATATCTAAGTTAGTAAACTAAAGAACTACGCAGACCAGAATATTTATCTTAGAAGTATAAGTTAATAATTAAGCACTGATGTCCATAACACCGAGTTTACAATGCTACGCGTTTCCAGCAAAAACTGATGAATATAACATCAAGTCCTGTTTCAATTATAGTTTTCATATGATCAGTTATTCTGTTAGTGCAGTGTTTAGCTAATAGTCTATCTTCTAATATATATTATAAAATGTCCAGAATCGTAAAAGCACTGTGTTATAGGATGGTAAGTATATCGAAACGAGGTCTGTCAGTTAAGGCGTCTGACCGTTAACCAGCGTATTCGTCATATAGCAGGGGTATTCACAACACTCTTACGCAATTGTTTATATTTGAGTTAGCTGCTTACGATACTCTGTGTTTTAATAATCGATCTAATATTTTTCACCATAGTATGTTATTATTGCTTATTATACAACCAATTTTCACGCTCTAAATCAATATATATTTGAAAACGTAGTTCATATCAACAAATAATTTTTACTACGACTGTATGTCTATTCGAAGATAGCATCAATGCATAACTAAACACACGGAACATATGGTATGAGTGCACATGTTAGATACACATATCCTATAACATGTTTAGCTTCTATTTAACCGTTTATTGCGTGTTTATCAATCTTGTTAATATACCATAAACATACCTAGTATACGTTTTTTTTAAAAACCAAAAAAAATATGCATTGGAGTAGTACATTGCTAGGTGCAATAATTATGGTTACAACCTCTCTTTAGTCTAAAACATGACATTGAGTATGAATATAGTTAATAGAGGTAATGTATAAAGTTAGTTTGATTATTACACTTGTACTCTCATGTTATTGCAACAAGTTAATGATGACCATTATGCAAATGTGTTAAAGTTGTAAGATAGGTTTTAAAGTCAATGTCACATTTCTACCATATACTAAGCTTTAAGCACTACACTTAAAGTATATTATTAAAGAAACAAGTATTTATAAATTGTTCTAAGTACACGATGTTCCCCATTTCGTCTCCTAGAAAACCATATACGAGCAAAATTCAATTGTTTTTCCCGTGGGCTTATGTATATATTGTAGAATTACGATTTTGTTGGATATGTCAACGAAGTACTTTGTATTAATTAACAATGTTGCATTTCAAGATTTCTATACTTTTTCCAATACTAAACAGATACGTATTAGAATGTCATATAGTTGTTTTATTTTTTATGATGAGTGGACTAATAAATTGCGGGGCGAATATTATAAGAAGAACGCTAACCTAATACATTAGAGGGTGATTATATTCAACCACATAAGACATATATCCATATATAAATGACTAATCAGTTGTTTTGTCAGTACGGGTATCTAACACGTCCAACCTGCTAGAACAGTAGTTTATCAGGCCTACACAAACACGCCTCGTCCTCCAAATATAACGATTTCTCACGGTTAAATCAAACAATAAATGTTTTAAATGCACATAATATATAGTAATCATCACAAATTGCAAACTATAAGTAATATGAACAAGAATTCGAAACAACACACTGATTCACAGTATAAAGTACAATTCACATAACTCAACATGAATCTGGACCAACCCAACAACACGCAAGACTCATCCCCTTCTATTAACAGTGGTTATAAAAAGTAATCAGACATTGTAAAACATAATGATATTTCTTTCAAAATCTGACAAATTGTACCATAACCAACATTACAATGCCTAAGTATTGCAAAAAAGCTTTCTTCGCGAGGGAAAATGACAAGCAAGAATTTGTCGAAGGATACGTAAATTGGAAAAAAGAACAATTTAAGTCGACATCGCTCTTTTCGACAACAACCGTTGAAGAGAAAACAGAGAATGGCTACAGGCCCCATCACCTATTCTTAAATCTTCCCGACCTGACAACTAATGTATTTAACAGACTTGGAAATTCAGACAAAAGAAATATGTCAGAAGTCTGTAAAGCTTGGGCTGCGTTGTTTTTAGTTGGCACAGAAACTTCCAAGGTCAATTTAGATTATGAGAAGCAGTTATTGAAGGAGAACTACAATGGAACTATAAGGGTTGAAAGGAATCGACGGACGGTTGCGATATATTGTTCCTGCATGTACGGCAAAACGAAGAAGCAGAAGAGAAAACTACATGCAAGGAACGAGAACAGATATAAGTTTGCAAGGTTGGAGGAACAGACACAAGAACAATGGGATGACCAGTCCGGGAGTGAAGGATATTACGACTCCGATTGTTAATTTGTAACAAGAGTTGTTCATCAAGCCGCTATACCAACTGGAGAGATACTTCCATTTGTGGGATATTCGCAATGTTTGTTATGTATTAAATTGTTTGTAGTTTTATATTATGCATTCGTTAAATTGGCGCATACATATGATTAAAGGCAGAGTAATTATATTATACGTATTGAACGTAGTACATGTAAGTGTTTGTTCCATATTTACGTCTCTGTATTCCTTTTATTTCTTATCTGCCTAAGTTTAATTAAGATGTTATCATTACCACTATTAATTTAGAGTACTGTAAAATTACCACTTCCTAAACAACCCCTGTTTTCCCAGATTTAGGTAGTTGGATTAATTTTTGTATTAAACTATGCATCTTTTTTATATTGTTCAGTACACATAGATCATAAGATAAACCTGAAGCAAGGTAAATTAGGAGGTCGATATGGGGTCGAGCCAAATTAATTGCGGGTACGAAATTAATTGAAATGGACTCAAGTCGATCTGAGACACGTAGCAACCCAATTTGAGGTAAATAGACTCAACAATCGTCCTCATGTATGGCATATTTTATTTCGTTTTAACTTTTAAAGTAAAGAAGCAAAAAAAAGGACGAGTGATTATATTTTATGTACCAAATAAATTGTTTGGGTTATTGACATAGGTTGTGACCTATTGCTTAATCGACTTTAAGTGAGTTAAGGTCAATAAGGGAAAATAAAGATATGATACGCAGTTGACCCGATTAAATCGATTTTGGGCTTGTAAATGGTCTAATACATAACATTGTAAAACCAAAAGATTTACACTATCCAAAAATTATCCCTTAGATTAAGGAAGAGTACAATATTTACATTACCTAAGATATGACATTGAGTATGAGTATGGTTAATAGATATATCCACTATTCTAATTATATACCAAACATGCAATTTGTAAGGTGAGTCACATAATCAGATAGTATTATAAAATCGATCGAAATTGCAATTCTAATTCCAACAGACGTTAGACGAACTACCCAAATTTAAAAACAAACTCATGTTTGACATTACATTTGAGTAGTTTAGATGCGTATTAATTTGATCTTATGTCTTAACTATGAGCATAACAGACACTTTTAATTTTATTAGACGCAAGAACGTATATACGTGTAGTGTTGCATTTGGGGAGGGAAAGATCATAATGTCAGTACGAATTAACAATCAGATATATATTTAAATCTTACTATGTTTGAACGTGTTTTAGATTAAAATCTTTTCACATCGAAGACGTGGTTGTATATATATATGCATTAGCGGAACAATTTGACATTATGTATATAAGAATACTTAGACAAGACGCTAATTATATGGCCGTAACGTTATTATTACACATATTAAGTCTTTTTCCCGAACCAAAAGTTGAGCAAACATTGAATTTCCTTTTTCATAATGTTTGGTTATGTATTGTAATCAACGCAAGTATGCCTATCGTTTGATGTGTAAGAAATAGTTTCTATCCGGTTCAGTTATGTTCGATCGATCATATATAAGTCACAAATAAGTTATTTACAAAACCAAAGTTTAAAAGACTATGTTAATTAACAAGACTATTAAGACCATTCTCAAGCTACAAGTCAATTTAATTGGGTCAATTGTATATTAAGCTTTAATCTCTCCTTATTGACCTTGACCATTTTAACTCTCCCAAGCAGAAAGTCAGAACGTACAACCAATTTTTAAGCTGTTTCTTTTGTTTTTTTTTTCCTTAAATGGTTGGAACCAAGTAAAATGTGACGCGTATGAGGTCGATTGGTGAGACAATTTACCTCTAATTGGGTCGATTTGTGACGCAAATCTTCTCGATACAATTTAAATAAAATTCTTAATTACAGTTAACTTGACTCGACCCCAAATCGACCACCCAACCGACATTGCTTGGGGATGGTCCGGATAACATATTCCGACAATACAACAAATTGTATCAGTTTGTAAAATATGGTTAAGAATATAACAATTCAGATTCACTACACCCAAAGCATGACCTTTGGCCTTCCTTACACATTTCCTATAAAGGAAGTGATTAGACATAAATCTACATCATCATTAAGTACATCACAAACGTCAAAAAAACTCCCCTCAAACTTCACCTCCCTTCTGATAACCGCTGAAATTAACACCCCCTGAAAACATCTTCAATTCAACAATGGATTCTAAATGCAGAGTAATTAAGGATATCAGGAAAGAGGACAAGCTGGATTTTATTAGTAATTATGATAGTTGGAAGAGAGAACAATTTAAATCTAAGTCTCTGTTTTCAACAACAACAGTCGAGGAGCAAACAGCCTATGGCAGCAGGCCTCACCACCCCTGTCTAAGCCTTCCAGAGATAACAATTGCTATTTTCGACAAGCTTGATAAAGCAGACAAGAAGAGCATGGCAGTAGTCTGCAAAGCCTGGACCTCATTATTTCTAGTTGGGACTGAAACCTCAAAGGTGGATGTAGATTATGAGAGGCAATTAGTGAAAGAAAATGTCAACTGCACTATAAGGGTGACCAGGGGCTATCACACAGTTGCTATGTACTGTTTCTGTACGTATGCCAGGTCAAAGAGGGAGGAAAAAAGGATTCATCGTAGAATTAGGAGGAATCAGGAGATCGCCATATTGGAAACACAACTTGCAGATCGTCCCAGTGAAGAGTCAGGCAGCGAAGGATACTACGATTCAGACTGCTGAAGGAACGGAAATTTACTCCGTTATATTACCTGTAAATCCTAGACTACGGATTGGCTAAGGAAAACCATGTTCTGTAAACATCGCAAGTCTGTTTTGTGTGTTTTAGTTGTTATCGCATTTTAAAACAAGCGATGTAGTTTTGCAGTAGTGTAATTCTGGTTTTAACAAGGATGTCCTAATATTTTGATATCTGTCCATATTTCAGAATCTATTACACAAAGCAGCAACAAACACGTAAACACTAACATAAACTTGAGAACAGCAGGTGTGTTTTATAACGTAGCGTACAACTACGAAGACAGTACTAACCCTAACCTACTTCAGCCGATTTCCAGATATGTTATAGTAGTTCAGAATAGCCTAAGCAAATACAAACATACATACCAAAACATATTACCAGCACTCACAATAGACTAACAGTATTCAGGCCTAATTGAGAGATATATCAGACAATTCCCAATCCAAATGACGAGTTAAGTAAAATGATTTAATTGGCTTCACTTGGATGTAAAACTGGTTAGTCTTCAAATGATTTTCAGCTTGAGAAAGATAGTCCTCCTTCTCCTGTTCCAGTGACATAAATACCGCATATTAACGATTTATCATATCCAGATAATATTAATTTTGTAACACCATATTTGCAATAGCTATATTCTTAAGCACGTACACCTGACTACCACATTGACAACGATAACAGAACAAGGTATGAATACCTGCGGTAGCATAGAGTAGAGAGTATATGCGTCTGCGTCCAGTAATTTCTCTGCATTATTAGTAAGTGCAGTGAAAGTACAAGCCCCAGTTTCATCCGCGACGTCAAGGACAACCATCAGCCTGTACGATCGAGATGTCAAAGTAACGTAAGCATAAGAGGATGTAACTTGCTGGTCACTAATATCGTACCTTGGAGTGGAGACGACATTCTCCTGTATGCACGTATAACATGTATACAATACGCCTACATCTTCGTAACCACCAGTCCCACAATTACTACACCCGGTGTAGTATTGGATGTTCATCCGATCCATCTTAGCAAGATGCACACACAGCCAGAAACGCTCTTCTTGGTAAATGCTTCTCCCCTAATAGTACATTAAAGCAGTATGTAGTTTAAGCGACCGTTCTTAGTAGTTGTCCAGACAGTTACTAACAATGAATATCCACCAAATCAGAACCATCAGATATTGGCAGATTACGTCTCTCTGAAACATGTCAGATAAAAATAGTTCAGTAGTATCTAAAAGAGGTATACATACATCATGTTGAAGAAGCCATCCAATTGTGGTGATAACGCGCTCATCAGTCGGACGACGAACGTTGCACAGTAAACCATTTTTTAAATTTAGGCACGCGTAGTTAGCAGCTTGCCTGAAACAATTCGACATTACCACCATGTAAACAAAGGATATAAACTAACATCAATATTAAATTCCTCACCAATCACGCAAAGTATCAGCCATGTCACCCTCTGGGTTGACGTTCACAGTTGTTTCTCTGGTAGTCGCAAAAGAAAAACCTACACAACTCATTATCAGTAAAAGAGACATGAAAATTGCCTTAGCACATTTCTATATACAACTGTAAATTACCGACCGTTTCGGTTACAAGTTCTCAGATGCGTAAAGCTGACAACAGGATAGGATCCTGTATTACACTGCAAATTCCTGAACTGTTTTACAACTGTTCTTTCCCACACAGTTATAAGTGTTACCTGCTCGAAACTGCGCAAAAGGAACACACAGAACATAAACAACGATCAAATGATACAAATCACCAAATGATGAATCAATACCTCCAAAGGATTCGCAGCTGTTAACATCGCATACCTTTGATCAATCATGAAAACTTCACATATCTCAGAAGTACGACCAGCTGGTCTTGGCTTTTGGCATATATGTTCAACGAAGACAACTACAGCTATTACATCTACATTTAGAAAAGAAGTCCCAACCGTCTGCGTTAATAATCACCCAGGTCATCTAAAACATAAATGGTAAATCATGCCTTACTATATTGATTCTCCAAGGAGAGCCTTCGCGGGATGGATGCGATAGCTACATAAATTTCAGGAACGATAACAGCTCCATCACACACAGGCTGAACAACGGTATCTTTATTGAATATAATTTCATAAACCTGGTGATCCCGAGGGCCCAAGCAGAAACCTCCAACCACTCTGACTCTAGCATTAGTGATTTCATATTCCACATTATTTTCCATGATATCACCGAACAACTCCAACTCTTCATTATAAAACGCCGTCCTTATCTTAGCACCCTACAATGACAGAAGTAATATCTCAACAGCATTAACCACCTATGCACCACAAAATAGTCGTTTTTTTAAATGGTTTTAGTAACCTGAAATCTACCTTTCTCAATCGCTCATTTTAAGAAGGTACTGACTGAGAGAATTCAACATATTAATGTGTTTATCATTAGCAATTACAATGTTTTGGTAAACCCCAAAGGTATCAACCGTCTATAAGAAACATAAAATATAATACAGGGGCGAGTGCAAAACTTAAACTACTCTCTTAACCATGCTATTACAGTAAGAAAAGTAAAAATACGTACATTATCACGAAACACTGACACACAGCTCGCAGCGTTACCATGATAACGTCCCGAATCAAATACACAAAATAGTACGACGACTATCCATAAAATTATACCTTACAACGTTTAAAACATATAGAAACTGTAATGTAAGTATGTAAACAATTACCTTTTCATCTTCAAACGTAATCAGCTGACACTCGAGATCACACGCACTTAAGGATCCATGTATGCTGATTTTCTCAATTACCCTGGCTCTTATAGAATACCTACCATCTCTGCCTGCAAGGGATCTAGCGCTCTGCCTAGACTGTGACATTCTGTTATACGAGTACTAACAAACATTAGATATCATAAAACATATTTTCAGGCATTGGGCACCAATAATAAAATAAAAAATGAAATAAAAAAAGACCTTTTTAAATGAGTTCGCAAGAAGTATACATACAACTTTCGCAATAACATCTACAGATATTTATATTACCTGTAAACAAGCTTTAATGACTATATAAACTCACAAGTAGAGGAACAGTTTGTTAGACAGTATGGGTGAAGCTAAGTGTTTCTGACAGGACATTACTTGTGGATATCTACAAGTATGTACTATAAACATATCCAACAATTAGTTAACTACCTTGTATCCTAACCATCTCCAATATTAAACTGTACACAGCCTAAAGCTCAATCAGTATAGTTACTGAACACAACAGTACCACAGCCATAGTTTTAGACGTGTTTAACTATCCAAAGTGAATGAAGGACAACCTGCAGGATTAACTTAAATCTCGGAAAAAAGGTTTATACATTAAAATAAATTCAAACTACAGCGTAGATATCACAGCCAGACAAACATGCTCAACAGCGTGGCCTTGATTTATTGAAATTGACGTACACTTCACCAACGCGGAAAGCATAGAAACCATGTATATTGAAGTTTGCAAACGGTGTAACTACTGTATCGTCCGGCGTGATTAGACAACAGTTTGCTGTACAAAAGTAGTCCAGATACATTTATCACAATCTTGAATTTTCTGTAGATTAGTCATTTTTTTCACTAAGAGCCATCGTAAACCTTATTCTAAGACATGCTTTGACCGACAAGACAATAGTAATTACGCCCCATTTGTTATTGGCCATGTTCACACAATCCTAAGCAATTCCCGCTACAAACCAATCTACTCCTCATTATATAGCTATGCATTAAAAACCGATATAATGGTGATACACGTTAACCATCTACTAACAATACAGACACTAAACGTAATCATTAATCTTCCAATAACATCAAAACATGCATACATGAAGATACCATACGTGATACAACTCAATGTTTAGGGATGCTACCACTGTAAAAGGAAAAAGCTAATCAAGAAGCAATAACAATGGAGCTACAGAGAGCGTTATCTCAGTGTCACAAAATGTCACATCCATAGATTGAAACCACACATATCATTCAATAAGATTCAGATAACTAAGCATCCACTCTACTTCAGCAGCCCAAGTCACGAACCACTGGTAGCATATAAGGAACAGGAAAGGGACCCGACAGACAGTATACGACATTATCAGGACTTCCAAAACGGGTATGCACTGTGTCCTTTGTAGGAGAGGCTGGTGTAATAATTGCAGTGTCATCAACTCCATGTCCAGATGCAAGATCATCCCGTTCAATAAGATTATTTGAAAAAGTAGGCTCATCAAATATCTCATACATCCGCCCCCTCATAGTCAAATAACTCTCTATCTCAAGGTTATATAACAATGCAGCCATTTCAGTCTCTGAAGACTGAAAGTTGACGTCAATGATTTCAAGGTTGTAAGCCAATGCCAAGTACATGACAACGTTCTTAGCTAAACAGTTCCTAGCATCAGCAAGAGTTTCACGCTGCGATACAATAAATATTGGGTTATAAGTAGGGCTTGCGGAGGACAAAATAGTAATCCAAGCGCTGTAGTTACCAGCAGAATGCATAACAGACTCTAACGGAGTACACTGTATTAGTAGGGTCTTGATAATCTTTCTAAGTAGAGGCACATATTCCAAACAAATGTGATTAATTCTGACACGCTGGCCACATGTAGTTCCACCTACTCCACGGTTTGAAACATTCTTGGAGATACTCTGTAGCTCTCTGCGCTTCAGATGATACAATTCACTGCAATGCTTAAGAACATCACACCGCTCGAACGAGAAGTCCTCAACAACTAATGCCCATCGTCGAATAAGGTTGTGGACAGCTTTCTTAGCAGCAAGCTCACACGAGTCTTCAAGTGTATCAGCACGTTCGCACACATACGTGAACTTTTCAAGCTTATTAGAGCAACGATAACGATACCTCGTTTCCACTACGACGTAAACGCTATTTACAGACAAATCTAGAACATGATACGCAGGATCAGGAAACTGCAATTCGGCAGTGATCTGTTTAAGTAAAGGATGGTAAGGAACCACTATTTGTAACGGAGTAGCAAGCGCCATCTGCAATTTCAGCAAATATAACAACCATTACAAAAGCAAAATGAATGCAGGGAAGTATATCATCAGGAATATGTAGATAGAGCGCCATAACGCCGAATAGTTGTGAAATTGAGCTATAAGTTAGTACCTTCAAACCAAAGTTCGAAAATACTTTGCACTGAAACAGAACAAGGTACTGAACAAAAACTCATTTTACATTTGAGAGTCTACCAGAAGCCCGGAGAAAAAATAAAAACATGCTATATATACACATAGGAATAGAAGTTTATCACACTTCCTGATATTAGACCACCCTGATATTAGGCCACCCCACCCTCCACCCAATTTAAAGAATAAACAATTAAACAGTAACAATCATCGACCAAAAAAAGAATCGTCGAGGCAAGCCTTCAGATATGAAAGATAATAGTTCAGAATATAATAGCACACTTATCAAGCTGGTTAAAATTAGTAGTATCCATTTAACAACACAACAAAGCATATTAAAAACAACCATATACGAAACAATTTTAAACTGCATGATTAGAGTTCGATTCAAACAAACCTAAAATACGACAATGAATTATAGGTAATGAAAATACAGCATGCCAAGTTATTAATTCTTGAGCTTATATAAAGTCTGCAACAGAAAGGTCCGGTACTATAACTACTGTGTATCAGTTATTTAAAAGATATAAGTGGAAAGTAACTAAACCAGTTGTCCCCTAAATATAGGAAAAGTACAACAATTACATTACCTAGTGTATAGAATTGAGTGTAAGAATGGTTAATCTATAATGCAGTCATAGAGGTAAGGTAATCATTCAAGTCAGAAAAACAATCGTAACATTAGTATCTAACTCAGAACTTAGAAGACTACAGACCAATTACTTGCAACAGACCAAATAATAAAGCCTATTGTAAAATATTTTAGGCTACAAACAAAACGGCAGATTTCCATGTTTAACTGGCATTATCCGACTTGAATAAGAAAATATATGCCAAGTTTATACACAAGTGACATATTTGTCACTACTTCTTTGTTTTTTAAAATGAGGCGATATAGGGTATGCAAACGGGATGTATATGCGAAGTTTATACACCGGTGACATATTTATACACCAATGAACTTTTTGAACAAATGTAGCGACATAGTGACTGCAAACGGAATACATAAGCTGAAACGTAAGGCGTACAGACATGCCTACAATTATAATAACAAGAATATCACCTTATAAATAAGTTTGACGTTTACGTATATTTAGAAGCTGACAATAACAATATCCGCAATTAAACACATCTAACAGACAACTCTCTAACGTAGAACCATGTAACACATGAGTTCAACAGACAACCTTCCGAAAGCAATGCTTACGCCACCAACAACAATCCTTAAATAGAGGAACTGATAGAGGTATTTATATGAACAAATAAATAATTCATTAAACGTAAAGACTATAAATACAATCTATGTAACATCTAACATATATTTACGAGACATGAACAAGAACGCCAGGAACAATGTACCAGAAATGTCTAGCTCTACCTATCACACTCGATAGTTAGATATGCTTCCAGTTGCGTGTAACAAAGCAAACAATCGTAATCATTCAACAGTACTCATAATTAACCGAAAGCCATCTATCAACATAGGAATAATGTATAGACATTGCTTTAAATTTTCGTAATTAGCTATACTAATCAGCTTAGTAAATGGACGGACACAACTTCAACTTCCGCTTCCACACTATAGTACATAAAAGTGAACAGTAGAACAATTTCTATACCTTTTAAGTTGCTTGCAAACTTAGATAACCAATACTACTATAGTGGTTGTTAGTACTTAAAGTACGGGCAAAAGTAAGGTCTTCTGACAAGACAACACCCCTACTTACCTAGCCAAACAACCTACAATCTCAAGATCAAAGATTTCAGCACTATGATTACAGTTTGCCGATTAGACAATTATACATGTTAAATAAACTAAAACTTCTATTAAACATATGTTAAAAGATACAGCACCATAAACTGTTGCTAGATTGCAGAACAAATCACATGTCCATAGAGACTGAAGCGCAACCTCGGCCCACAACTAATCATACAACAACTAAGATAATACATCACAAATTCATCAGCGAGAGTCACTAAACCACTATAACCCCTAATCCGTAGAACAACCATCAGACGAGGAACAATTTGGCTTCCATAGCTCTTCTTCCAGATGACTATAATATATTTCATATATATCAAGCTTGTTAAAGTTCGTTCCGAATACCTCACCTGTAGCCATGCATAGATGATATAGAGTCATATGAGGAACAATAGTTTCACATCTCTTGAAGAACTCAACAACCTCAACCTCTAAGTTGCTTAATTCAACCCTTTTCATGGCAACCACTTCTGTGTAACACAATAACACAACTATGTCAGTTAACTTATTCAGTACTGACACACTAAATTTAATTAAAAAAGGTCAATGACATAATATGTGAGCACTATCAATAATCAAGTTTACTATTTAAGTGTTGACACATTGACACCAAGCATGACCAATAATCAGTTAACTAATTCAATCTACATCAGAAAGTGAGAACTCTCAAGTTGATAAATATGTGTAAAGTTAAACAAATAAATAGAATATGCAGTTGACAATACATAGAAGAGCAAGCATATAGATGAAGAAACTAAGGAAAACAGGCTCCAAAAGAGAATCGGAGCTCCTTAAATCACAGAATATGTAAGCACAACCAATAACCATATGACTAATTCTATGGAAATCAGAAAGCAAGATTTCACAGGTCAACAAAAGTGGTGACAAGATCAAGAAACGAAGATAGTAAGCAGTTTAGAAGAAAATGCAAAATAATCAAGTACATGAAGATGATTTGCAGAACAGCCAGCTAAAGTTCATCAAAAGTCCTAAAAGCAAAGAATTTGAATCATACATCCAATTAAAGCCAAGCAGATTAAACATACCCTTAGTTATGCTCTCATCAGGAATAACAGGCCTCTGAACCTTGTACCGCCGAGTCATTGTCAATTCCAACGATGAGAGTCCGAAACCCTCCCGCCTTATGAGGTTCCAAATAACATCGTTGTTCAGAACAACCATCAAACGATGGAACAAGGGACGAAATCCATTAACAATACCATCAATCCGTTCTTGAAGATAATGCACCTCATCAACGTTAGTCATAGGCATACCGAATCACACTATGACCACCTAAAACAGAGAAATCAAGGAACGATTAGCAAAACACAGACCGATTATTGATTGCAGAAGAATTAAACTCAAGAAGATGAGAATAAAGAATAGAGAGACAAAACGGAATTCTAAAACAACAAGCTTAAAAACAGACAATGCAAATCAACCTGTCAACAGTGAAAACAGGGGTCGATTAGGAAGCATTATTTATCAGTAAAATCAGTTAATAATCTTAACTAAAGCAACATAACAAAACCTCAGCAAATGTAAAAGATTAATAAAGAAACCTAACGAAAGCTAAAAACAACACAGTAAAGCAGAACAGACAATTACCTCTTAAACAAAAAAACAGAGCATGAATGTTCCGGTATTTATAAGCGTTGAAAGTAGAAGATGACAAAGTCGACACTGTTCATCACATGCCAGGCACGAAAGTTACTGGCCTACTGTTCATAATTTACCAAGTTTGCACATTTATAGGGGTTGTAGATTGTTAATGATATTGTTTTTCAATGAAGGTTGAATTTATTTTTACAATTGTTGTCAAGTATAATCATGTAATCTAGTGTGACTTTAGTTTTTGGTTACTTTTCGGTAATGGTAAAAAGTAATCAAGTGATGTAATTTATGAGATCTCGCATCTCTGCTTTGTATTTTAATTTTTCTTTATTTTAGATTAAATGTAAATAGGATTTACATTGTAATAGCTTAGAACAAAGAAGAAAAGGAAGAAGAGGAGTTTGATGCATCCGGGCCTCTATTTCTAGTTTACATCTCGAGATGAAGAACGGTGATCCATGAAACTTCTAAGGTCCATGTGATCGGATTCCAAGTTGTATTTACTGTTTTTCATAGGATAAGCCACACTAGGATTTTAATGTTTTACGTTCTTCTCTTTATTACTTGAATGTTGCATATCATTATGTTCCGCCTAAACCAAATCACCAATATGCATGTAAAATGACTCATGTAGATTATTTTGCATTTTGGCATATGATGTTTTTATTTTGCCATCACTCATTCCTACTCATATCAAATAGTTCACTTAAATGAGTTTAAAATAGTGATGGGATCTCACTCTTTATAAAATTGAGACTTTAGCCTTTCTAGATCAAACAACTATGAATCCCTTGTTCGTCGGTGGGCATATAGGACCTGTTGTTATCTTCATATGGACCCCTTCTACCTCGGGTAAGTAGTGTGTTGTGACCTAGTTGAATTCAACACAATGATTCAATCAAGCTATTGAAATCACTGTGGACTAATAGATAAATTTAATAAATTTGTCGACTAAGAGTTCTAATGTAGAACCAGTTAAAGGGTTAACTCACCAAATCGGGATTTGGGTCTTGGGATACATTATATAAGTCTTTGAGTGAGATCGATTATATTATGTTGTATATCTTTGTTTAAAAAGATTTTAAATTCATTGATTTCTCATGTTTATTTATTTTCTCATTTGTAGATCATTTAATATCTGCCTTTAAAATGACTAATCCAAATGCAACTCCGGGCCCTAGCGCCACCCCCACTAGGGAGTCGTGGTTACGCTCTTTTATGGACCACGTCTCCTACAATCAGAACTCCCGCCTTAAGAAGGATGGGAGTAACTTTATCGATTGGGAGGCAGCATTACGGAATGCTGTCATTGCCGACAGTAAATTAAAGTATTTGGTTGAGCCAGTACCGGCTGAACCAACTGCAAGGACTGGAGCCCAACGAACTGCATATGATGAGTTCGTTCGTGAAACTGGTGCGATTAAGAATGTATTATTTATGCAATGGAAAGCAATTTGTAGCGCCGCTTCATTTCACAAGGTGCGAATAAGATTTTCATCACCCTTACCAATGAATTCTCGCAAGCTCCGAGAATCATGAGATATGACGCAGCAGTCCGCTTCTTCGAAGCTAAACTGTCCAAGGGCCAAGCTATTAATTAGCCCACACATCCTCAAGATGATTGAGAATGTGGAAGTTCTGGAGTCTCTCGGTTGCAAGATTAAGGAGTCAATCATTGTAGACCGAATCTTACACTCTCTTCATGATGGGTTCACCTAATTTAGGGTGAATTATAACATGAATGACATGAAGAAAAGTCTTCATGAACTCCACTCTCAGCTCGTGCAAGCTGAGAAGGATCTCAATTTGAGTGGGAGTGCTAAGAAGGACGTCGTTGTCATACAAGCTAATTGGAAGGAAAAGGGAAAGACAAAGGCTCCCTTAAATGTTAAGAAGCCTCAGTTCAAAAGAAAGCAGCCGAAGCCCAAGAGTGGACCTGGTGAGACTAGTAACTCAAAGGCCAAAACTAAGAGCAAAGGGAAAGAAGGAGAGTGCCACCATTGCCACGAGTCTGGGCATTGGAAAAGGAACTGCCCTAAGTACCTCGAGGATATCAAGGTTGGACGAGTGACAGCCACAGGTATATCGTCATTTATTCATATGATTGAAATAAACCATGCAAGTTTAGCAACATGGGTATTTGATACTCGTTGTGGTTCTCACTTGTGTAATCACTTGCAGGGTTTATGGGACGTCCGCAAACTTTAGAAAGGGGACGTTGACCTTCGTGTTGGAAATGGAGCAAAGGTTGCAGCTGTCTCCATAGGAACTTATGTACTCAAACTACCTAGTGGTTTCGAGTTATTTTTAAATAATTGTTATTTTGTTCCTAGTTTGTCGAAAAACATTATTTCTATTTCTGTTTTGGATTCAGAAGGTTTTTGTTTTAATATTAAGCACAATTGTTGTACTTTTTCATTAAACGATATGATTTATGGAAAAGCTGTTTCCGTAAACGGAATATATGTTTTAGACCAAACCACCGAGGTTTATCATGTGAATAATAAAACGGCTAAAGCAGGTGATAAAGAACAAACGTATCTATGGCATTGTCGATTGGGACACATCAATGAAAAACGCGTAGAAAAACTCATTAAGAATGGGTCAATACCACCATTTCATTACGAATCAATTGGTACGTGTGAATCATGTCTCATCGGAAAGATGACTCGTATTTCCTTTAAAGGTATTGGAATGCGAGCTAGTGATCTTCTAGGACTCATACATACAGATGTATGTGGTCCTATGACAATCACAGCAAGAGACGGCTATAGATATTTCATCACTTTTACGGATGATTTAAGTAGATACGGGTATGTCTATTTAATGAAACAGAAAAGTGAATCCTTTGACAAGTTCAAGGAATTCCAAAATAAGGTTGAGAACCAATTGGATAGGAAGATAAAGGCACTTCGATCAGATCGTGGTGGCGAGTATCTTTTGACTGAGTTTGATCAACACCTAAAAGACTGTGGTATTGTATCGCAGTTGACTCCACCTGGAACACCACAATTAAATGGTGTATCCGAACGGAGAAATCGAACTTTATTAGATATGGTTCAATCAATGATGAGTCACACGGTTGTGCCTGATTCATTATGGGGATTTGCTCTTCAATCAGGTGCTCTAATACTTAACCGAAGTCCGACTAAAGCAGCAGACAAGACTCCATATGAGATGTTGAAAGGAAAAGTTCCTGACTTGTCCTTTATTCGGGTTTGGGGCTGTGAAGCTTATGTCAAGTGGAGACACGAAGACAAGCTAGGCCCACGATCGGTCAAGACTTACTTTGTAGGTTATCCCAAAGGAATTTTTGGTCACTACTTTTACTCACCTACCTAACAAAGAGTGTTTGTTACGGCTAGTGCGAAGTTTTTAGAGAAAGAGTTTCTCTCGAACAAACAGAGTAGTAGAACTTTTGATCTGTTAGAGGTTCAAGAACCAGAAACCAACAGTGTGATGGAAGAAAGTGTTCCTTCCACATCTGCTATGGTATCTATTCTAGAGGAAGCTAGGAGGACGGTTCGAGTTTCTCACCCCCAGACCGATACATTGGTATGATTGAGGAATGTGGTGCAGAAAACCTATTACTCCTTGAGAGTAACGAACCAGCTACCTACAAAGGAGCCATGACATGTTCCAACTCTAAGCTATGGCTCGAAGCCATGCAATCCGAAATAGATTTTATGCAAGAGAATCAAGTATGGGATTTGGTTGATTTGCCCGAAAAGGTAAAACCCCTACAGTGCAAATGGCTTTATAAGATAAAATGTGCACTAGATGGACAACCAAATGTTTATAAAGCACGATTGGTGGCAACAGGTTCACTCAAGTACACGGGTTGCACTATGATGAGATATTTGCTCCAGTCGTAATGCTTAGATCTATTCGGATTATCTTAGCGATAGCCGCATTTCATGATTATGAGATCTGGCAAATGGATGTGAAAACCGCCTTCCGAAACGGGTTTTTGGAAGAAGAACTGTATATGATACAACCCGAGGGTTTCATCGATCCTAAACATCCTAAGAAAGTGTGCAAGCTCAAGCGTTCCATCTATGGACTTAAGCAAGCATCACGGAGTTGGAATCATCGTTTTGATGACGTGACAAAACATAACGGATTCATTCGAAGTATCGAAGAACCATGTCTGTAGATCAAGTCAAGTGGGAGTAAAATCGTATTCCCAGTATTGTATGTAGATGATATACTACTAATTGGAAACGACATTCCCATGCTTTCGTCGGTTAAGACATGGTTAAAGAACCATTTTAAAATGAAAGATTTGGGTGAGGCACAGAGGATTCTAGGCATCCGTATCTATAGAGATAGATCGAAAAGGATGTTAGCATTGAGTCAAGTAGATTATATAGATAAGATTCTTGATAGATTCAGTAGGACAAACTCCAAGAGAGGTTACCTTCCTGTTGTTCATGGGGTGCATCTGAGTAAGAAACAGTCACCTACAACACCGGAAGAAACTGAACGCATGAGTCGGATACCTTATGCTTCGGCAGTAGGGTCGATCATGTATGTCATGATGTGCACACGTCCTGACGTGGCATATGCATTGAGTATGGTCAGCCGTTACCAAAATAATCCAGGTGAAAGTCACTGGATTGCCGTCAAGAACATCCTTAAGTACTTACAAAGGACTAAGGATTGGGCACTGGTATATGGTGGAGACATGGAGCTAAGTGCTAAGGGTTACACAGATGCTAGTTTCCAAACCGATCGTGATGATTCTAAATCTCAGTCAGGTTTTGTCTTTACTCTTAATGGTGGAGCAGTCATTTGGAAGAGTTCCAAACAGAGCGTTACAACAGATTCTACAACAGAGTCTGAGTACTTGGCAGCTTCCGAAGCTGCAAAGGAAGCTATTTGGATGCGTTATTTTGTTACAAGGACTAAAAGTAGTACCTAGTGTGAAAGATCCAATCACCCTTTATTGTGATAACAGTGGCGCAATCTTCCAAGCTAAGGAGCCTAAGTCTAGCAACAAGTCTAGACATGTACTCAGAAAAGCTCATCTGATAAGAGATTATATGGAGCAAAAGGAGATAGCAGTCTGCAAGATTGGAACGGATAACAACATTGTTGATCCCCTGACTAAAGCACTACCGCATAATAAACATGAAGGGCACATCTCATCCATGGGGATAAAGCGTGTTCCAGAATTGTAATAAACATTATTTGATTGATGTTTGATCATTTCAAATTATTAATTAATAAAATCATTTAATTTCTTTATATTGTATTACATGTGGATTGTACGACAATTTTGAACACCACACAGTGAACTGTTTTACTTTATATGTCCATTTTTGTCCGTAAACACCAATATGAGATGATAACTCAGGTGATTATTTTGTTAGTTGAAGGATGAAAGGTTCAATATTCCATAACTCAAGCGTCTGACTGATCAATAACAAATATGGGTATATGATATCGCATAGGACATAGTGACACAACATAGAGTCCTAAATGTTAAGATACATTAGGTGCCTGGTCGTGGATGGGACGTCTATCGTGATTCCTAAAGTCGGTTCTTTTGACCATTGTTTATTTCATGCGATATAGACAGTTTTTGGGTGGCTTTGGTTTCTGTCCTAGGTCGCACCGTAAAAGGAGACCAATCGGACTTTTACTAGGTCATTTCATATTGTGCTTCCATCGGCAGGTCATAAGTCAAGGAAAATATCCAGCGTTTATCAGGTTTTACATATATTTCTCAGGGCCACTCGAGGAGTAGTAACTTAAACGCATGGCCATGCTCTAATATGATTCGTATTAGTTATGTTGCTCTCTAGTCGAGGAAACCACTCTTGATATATGATTACTTGGGAGATACGACCTTGTAAGGTAAGATTTTGCAATTTGTCTTCCATTGAGTGGGAGAATAATGCAAGGATATGAGAATCGTAATCGCACACACACTTGTAGGACAAGTGGGAGATTGTTGGAATAAATGTCCTCCACAGTGTGTGATTATTTGAGTAAATCTTTTACATGATCACACAGGGATACTTAGTATATTAATCAGTTGATTAACGTTTATCGGTAACGATTGACTCACTAGAAGTTTGACGTTACTGTCATATGATGGCGATAATCAGCTGATCCCTAAAGGTCACACCTATAGGATAGTACTGAGAAATGTGATTATATATTGATATAATTACATAAATGCTAAACTTAGCTAAATGTAGTTAAGTAGATGATAAACATTTAATATGATTAAATAATAACTAGGAGAAATGAATTAAATGTTAATTCTAATAAATATATATAAAAGTTATATTTATTAATTATATTTTAATGTATGATAGAAAAATATAATTGGGATTAATTAATTATAAGATAATTAATTAGTATTCTCCGGGAATTAAATTTGTACACCGAAAAGTATTAAAATATATATGATATTTTAAGGAAGTTCGGAATAAGGAAACTGACTCAAAATATTATATTATAATGAGGTTTCCTAATTGAAGTACAATACCAACACAAACCAAAACCCTATATATAAAGGGTTTCGGCCGTGAGGTTGGATACACAAGAAGAAAACGTTTTTCCTCTCTTATTATCCTTGATTAGTTTATCATCTTAATCCCAAAATAAATCCTCTAAAATAATTAATAGTAATTTAGGAGGAACTTTGAGGGAATCTTTCTCAGTCGTCTTGGGTGCAATCTAAGGAGAACTTCTACCTTGAAGTTTGGGTTTACACTAGGTTGTTCTTAGGCCGATCTCATATAGGACTAAAGGTTATTTCTATGATCCTTGTCCTATTATTCAGTTCTATTGTTTTAATATCAATTCGTTTTTGATATAATCCTTGGCAGTATTAATTAAGTTAATACTTTTATGAGTAATTTAAGAAATTATTTCCTACATTCACCACCTATGTTCGTAATCAATTTCAATGCCCTATAAAATGCTTTCAATGCGACTTAGGACGTGAATTTGATAATAGTTCATTTAAGTCTCATGCACTTAAAACTAGCCTCATTTTCCGCTTCTCCTGTCCTCAAACCTCTCCACAAAACTGGAAAGCGGAACGAATGATTCGACGGATTAACGAAATCGTGCTTGCTCTCATATATCATGCGTCCGTCCCACCCATTTTTTGAGTCGATGCACTCCACACCGTCACTCACCTTCATAATAGTCTTCCAACAAAAACTCTAAAATATCGCTCACCCACTTCCGCCCTCTTCCTCAAAGAACCCTCCTATGACCATCTCCGTGTTTTTGGTTGTGCTTGATATCCCAACCTCTCCTCCAAAAGACCACATAATCTTGCTCCTTGTTCCACTCGATGTGTCTTCCGAGGGTATCCTCCACAACACCGTGGGTACCGTTGTCTTGACTTAACCACGGGTAAAATTCACATCTTCAGGCACGTCACTTTCGATGAAACTGTCTTCCCATTTTCGGAAACCTCACAGAGAACACTCGGGCCCTACTCCTTCCTTGACGAACCACTTAACCCACTACTCTTTAACCACATACAACAACCCGACCCGACCAACATTACACCCGGACCCACCCAATAGCTACCTACCCAAGACCCCAACCCAACCAGCCCCGCTGCCCCTCCCACCTCTCCTTCGACACCTAACAGCCTATCTTCGATGCATACCCCCATACTGACCCATTTGCCTCCTCACCTACGACCTCACTAGGCCTATCCTTATCACCACCACCCCCTCCTCCTCCCCCGCCTCCCATGGCTCGTATACACACCATGTCTACCCGCGCCATGAACGACATTTTTAAACCTAAAAACCCGTCCGAGGCTCACATTACTCAAACCGTAGCCATCTCCCCATACCCAAATCCCCCATGAAGCCCTCCCTGACCCGAATTGGACTTTGGCAATGCATGATGAATTTCGTGCCCTTAAGGAGAATCATACGTGGGACCTTGTACCTAAACCCAGTGATGATAATATTATTCGTTGTTTATTGTTACAACGGTACACGCCTTGACTCGTGGTCAATGGAAAATCACAACATGTAGGTATTGACTTTGACGAGACCTTTAGCCCTCTTATTAAACCCACAACAACTCGGACGGTTTTGAGCTTAGTCGTTTCCTGTTCTTAGCCTATTCACCAATTGGACGTTAAAATGCTTTTCTTCATGGTAACCTTGCTGAGACGGTTTATATGCATCAACCACCGGATTGTGTTGATAAATCGGCCCGTACATCCATGGTTTCAGCGCTTTGCGACCTTTGTTTTGTCATAGGGATTTCGAGGCAGCGTATGCGATTCATCGATTTATTTATCATTATGGTTCGGATATTGCTTATCTTCTTTTATATATGGACGATATCATTTTGACTGCTTTGAGTACTACTTTGTTGCGTTGTATTATGCAATCCCTGTCGCAGGAATTTGCAATGACTGATCTAGGGGCTTTCCATCATTTTTTGGGCATTACCGTCACTCGTACAGGTCAAGATTTGTTTCATTACCAAGGTAAATATGTTGGGGACATCTTTGCTCATGCGTCCATGACATCTTGTAACCTGACAACGACGCCTATTGACGTTGGTTCGAAATTAAGTGCAACCTTTGGTCCCTTGATTTCGGATCTCTCCCTATAACGAAGTTTGGCTTGGGAGCTCCAATATTTATCTATTACTCGGCCCGATCTTACCTATGCAGTTAAGTAATTTTGCCTCTTCATGCAGTCCCCGTGTGAACCGCACCTACATTTCTTGAAACGGTTGCTACGTTATGTGAAAGGTACTCTTGCATATGGTCTTGTCATTGATAAATCTTCATGGTTTACTATCACTGTATATTCGTATGCCAATTGGGGCGGATACCCTGACACTCGTCGTTCCACGTCGGGATATTGTGTGTTTCTTAGAAGCAATCTTGTTTCATGGGCCTCTAAACGGCAAACTACCATTTCCCGCTCTAGTGTTGACGCTGAATATAGAGGGGTTGCTAATGCAGTTGTTGAGACGAGTTGGTTACGTAATCTCTTATTTGAGCTTCTAGTAATTTTGATTAATTGTGTTTGGGTGCTCATTTAGGATATATGTGATCTTAAAAGAAATCATGTGAGCTTGGTCTTAATGTTGTCAAAAGAAAAAAAAACAATGTTGTTGAGAAAAAGAAATGATGAGAATTTTTGAGAAATCGGGAAAAAAATCGAAAAAATGAGGAAATGAAAGAATGAAAAATAAAGAAGCATATGACAAATGAAAAGAAAGAAAAAAGGAAGAGAAGAGTAAGAATCTCCTACATTGATATCATATTTTGGAGAATTCTTTATAGTTTGTATAATCGGGTTGATTCTCGGGATTGAGCATCCTTACATTTTGGACTTTTGCTAGCTTAACCATAATCCTCACAAATCCATAAATCATTTGTTCCCCTTTTCTACCCATGTTTTTCATCTTTCTTTCTACTATTTTTTGCTTCTATTTCATGCTTCCATCTGATTGTTTTGGCATGTTGGTTTTGAAATGCCTACCATACTAGATTGCGGGTATATTCTTATAAGTTGAGGATAATTGAGTGATTTTTCACAAAAATATCCTTTCACGTATAAATGAGTGTAACTGCAACGTGAGAGTCCATAAGTCAAAAGATCATGCAAAAGCCTAAAGGTTCATTCAAAAGTTTCTCATGCTACACCGTCATGTAAATCTTATCCAATTTTGCGTTATCCTTTTGCCCATGTTGTTTTGGGTTGTGAATCTTTATGTTTAGCTTGATTAGGACATTGCACTTGTTGGGATATGGTTTCTTGCTTAGGGACAACCAAGGGTTTAGCTTGGGGGAGTTTGATAAGTATTTATTTTATATACTTTCTACTCCTAATTTTGCTCTATTTTGCTTGACTTATGCACTAATTTTAGTGTTTATTAAGCTAATAATTGTGTTCTAGTTGGTTTTTGTTGTTTTGTCATGTTTTGTAGGTAATTATGCTTTTAGAAGTATAAATCTACTAATAATGCAAAGCTAGAACACAAGTTAAGTCCAAGAAGCAAGTGAAGACATGGACCAAGTATGGAGAAATGCATGAGATGTAATATGGAAATTATGGACTAAGAAAATACCCTAAAGTCAAGCCCAAAATGCAAAGGTCAACACATCATAAAAATATCAAGAGCATAGGATCCTAAAAAATTCTCAAAAGCTAGGCTTAAGATCCTCAACCGGGTGATAAAAGCATAGTATTAAAGATCAACATTGGATCCTCAAGCATTCAATTGGTAATTTAAGGAAGAAATAACTTCGGAGCTACGTCCCCGATAGGGGATGGCAACCCCGATTGTGGTTGGGGTGATGTAGCTGCTTCCGTTTCGCCCTTGTTTTACTATAAAAAGGGCATGCATTGTGACTTTAGGACATCATCTTTTCCTCATTTTTCTTCCATATATTTTTCATTTCTCTCATAGTTTAGTTCACAAATACTTTCATATAATTCTCATATATTTACATTTCTAAGTCGTAATCAAGTTACATTCTTCTATTTTCAAGTAATCTTTTGGGTTTTATATTTTCATTCTTCCATACAAGTTATAAGTTCTTCATTTCGGTATTGTATTTCTTCTTCCCTAATTTTATTTCATTATGTTTAATTTTACTTTAGTTTACATTTTATTATGAGTAGCTAATCTACTAAATCTAGAGACTGGGGAAGACATGTGAATTAACATTAGTGAAAATAATTTAATTAGTTAATGGCATAATATTGTTCATATTAATTATATCCTTGTTGTTTTGTTATATATTAATCCAAGTTTAAGGCCAAAGACAAAGATTAAGTTTGTTAAATTCTTTCTACATGTTGGAGAACATAGAATAGAATTAGGCTAAACATGAGATAATAGGACGACCTATAAAAATTGTAAGACGGTTAGACCTCGGCCTATGGTTAGTACTACTATTGTAACTCTTTGTGTTTCTAAATACCTAAATAACTGAACTATATTATGCATTAGAATTTTAGTCATTTACACTTTTACCATATTCACGTGTTAACCCGAAACCTCTAGATTACTCCTTTTTATATATTATTTTTATTCAATCAAACAAAAACCAACTCAACTCCTAATCGACATAGATAGAAATTATTCCATAGCATTCTTATTCGTGATATCTCTTGTCCTAGTGGATTCGCCCCTTTATACTACATTTATTTTTTGTACCTAGGGTATTTTTATATAGGTGTATGACCGAACCTATAACTTATCAAAAAATAGAACCCATGAGCTCCAATTTTATAAGGTGGTGCTAGTCCAGTGGTCAGTACGAAACATGTTACGTTGGATAAGTGGGGCAATGAGGTGGTGCTAGTCCAATGGTCAGTTCGCACCTTGTTGCATTGAAATTTGGGTTGGACTCAACGGAAATATTAGGACTAGTGGTCAATTTGTTCCGGGCTAAGATGATAAAATATATTTTTTTCATCGACCAAGAGTTCTAAGCGTAGACGGTTAAAAGTTAACCAACCAAATAATATTATCGAGTTTGGAGTTCTAGTGGTTCACTATCTTGATGGTATAGGGTTTGGGCCTTGGGATTGTTTATAAATTGGGTAAAGGTCATTTTATAAATGCTTAACTTGTTTAAAATGTTTACAAGTTTTATAAAAAATGATGAATGTTTTTTTTTCCCCAATTCGTTGTTTTATATTGTTCTCTTTTACTCCTATTAATATTCGATATCATTTTAAATACTTGTAATCATGTATTACTAGTTATATTGTCACATAAATTTATTTGATATTTAAGGAGTTAAATATGCATAAAATACAATTGAGCATGGTGAGTGACGCATGACCTACATTTTACATTTGACAAATTATAAAAGTTAAAATGGAGTCCATATTAACTTATTCTTGGCCGAATATTATAAGATCTTATGAGGATAGTGGATGTTTTATTTAAAGGGTAAAATAAACATAATCATTTCCTAAGTGATAGCCTAACAAGCCTATGCCTTATGGGTAAGAACAAAAGGCATGCATTGACCCTCTTTTTGGGCATGCATGTTGGAGCATGTGTCCTCCGGTTAGTGTGACTACAATTTAAATCGCTTACAGGATTACAAAGGGATACTTTGTATATTTATCAACTAATTAACGTAAATCAATAACGGTTGGCTTTGCTAGAAGTTTGACGTTACTGTCATATTGATGGCGGTGATTAGTTGGTCTCAATCGGTCACGCCTATAGGATGGTTCCAAGAAATGTGATTCTATACTGATATATTACATAGATGCCTAAATTGACTAAATATTAGTAATGGAAATAATACGAATAATTATTTAATACGATTAAATGATTATTAAGAGAAATGAATTAAAATGTTAATTCTAAATAAATATAAATGTTATATTTATTAGTAATATAAGTTTTAATATACCATATTAAAACTAATTGATTATACGATAATTAATTATATTCTCCCGCCATATTTATATATGTTAAATTATAATATTGGATAAATCTCGGAAAAGCAGTTTTCCAAGTGCACCGAAATTTCGGTCCATATATTATTAATATATAAATATAACAACTTCCAAAATTATATCTTCCAATAATTAAGAAAAAGTAGTTTTTATTCTTTTTGGAAATTGGGTTGGTTTTTGGCAGTTATTATGCCGCGTGGACTCGTGCCAAATAAGAGTCCTACTCTGTTTTGGATTCACACATTATTATTTCCTCCTTATTTAAAGACTTGATATTAACTCTCATAAAGGGAAGGGAATTCGTGTGAAATATAAGTGAAAGGAGAGGCGTTCGGTTTTTGTCTAGCATATACAAAATGCGAGCAAGGCAAATTTTTGGATAATCTTTGGTGCAATTGGTAGGAGGATTTCTGCCTTGAAATCTATTATACTAGGTTGTTCCTACGCCAAAAGTAAAGGACCCAAGGTTAATTTCTTACCTTCTTATATCGATTTATTTACTGTTGTTGTATTCATATTAAAGTTAATTTTGATATAATTCTTCCTTATGACATTAATACGATTAATCTCATTATGAAATATACGATATTTCCTACAAGTGGTATCAGAGCCAGGTTGTGGTTCTCACTTGTGTAATCGTTCACAGGGGCTGAGGGACGTGCGACGTCTGGCAAAAAGCGAGATTGATCTTCGAGTTGGAAGTGGAGCAAGAGTCGATGCTGTTGCCGTTGGAACTTATGCACTTAAACTCCCTAGTGGAGTTATTTTGCAGTTAAATAATTGTTATTTTGTTCCATCGTTATTGACACCCGTCGTTGAGGGGTGCCAAAGATAAGATTTATAAAACCTCAGCTTAAACTCAGATAGGATAAGTCAAGGGTCGAACCACAGAGAGACAGGGTAAATTATGTTTGTAAATTTAAAGTCTATTGCAAGTAACCAAAAAGGGGGGTTTGAATTGGGATTTTAACTAACAACTAAAATAGTGAACTAACAAGAAAATTAAGATAAGATAAAAGGGGGATTAGGAACTTTGGTTCCCCATGATCAAAACAAGTCAATGAAGGGTAAAATAACCAAATAACACAATCCCAAGGAACAAAGAATAAACCTTTAGGTCAATATTCTACCCAATCCTTACGGTCTTAGGGTTCCTACAAAAGCACCAAACTTTCGTTCAAGGGCTATCCCAAAGTTGTTGTCAAACTAATCCTAATAATCTTTCAATCCTAAGGATTAGTTCACCAACAACAATGGGGGATTGGTAATTTAATCATCAAACTTATCAAAGTCAAGTCTTTACATGGTTCCCCTAATTCCTAATCACAAGAATTAGCTATGCATACTTTTAATTATGGAAATAACAATTATTAAGAATCTTAAAGAGATGAACATGATTAAAGAAGATAATAAAAGAGAAAACATAAAACAAGAAAGTAACAACAAGATGAACAACAAGATTGAATTAAAGGAAAGATTAATTAGAACAAACTTACAACTTGAAAGGAAATCTCAAGAACAAAGATGAAAGCTTTATGATAATATTCTAACAATGGAATCTCCAAACATAAAGTACTTGAAAGAAAATTACTTCGATACAAACTTGCTGAAAAACTGCTTTTTTTTCTAATAGAAGAGTTTTGGTCTCCTTAAATAAGAAATATTACAAGATTAGGAAATCAGAAAAGAAAACGGAAGTCTCGAAACAGCCAGTGGTCGGTCGACCTCTTTCTTCGGTCGGTCGACCGGTTCTGCTGAGACGGATTTATTTTCTTCGTATTTGGGCTTCCGTGGAGAGTTGGGCCTGATTACATATTCGACATCGGTCGGTCGACCTGATATCTCGGTCGGTCGACCGCTTCTCTTTTTTCTCAGCTTTTATCCGGCCCGATGATTGTATTTGAATGCTCCATCCGAATTTATTGTTCCAAAAACAGCCTCCTAAAGGCAAATAAAGCTTGGTTTTGCTTACTTCCGCGTATTCCTGCATACAAAACATAGAAACACCAAAGTAGACAATATGGGAGAAAAAGCAACTAAAAAGTCACGAAAGTGAATGAAAATACGTGCCAAAAGAGTAAATGAAATGCATAAAATAGGCACGTATCAAACTCCCCAAACCAAACCTTGCTTGTCCTCAAGCAAGCACTAAGACTCAAAAGAAAATAAAAACTCCTAATGGAACGGACTTCATACTCTTCATAACTAAACATAACACTATGCTTAACCAATTTAATGCATCCTTCAACTATAATCAAACATAATGTCAAGAGCAAAACGAGTTAAACATGTTGGAAAAGCATGCTAAAATTTCGACCTTGCAAGACTCATTCTAATTGGACTCTCGCGGTACGCTCGAGACACTCATGAAAGCAAAGGGTCAAATACATATGTGAAAGATAAGAAGATAAATAAAAGTAAGGACTCTCACCTATCTACGACCCGTAAGAACATGCCTGCAATCTAACATGAATAAAATCTCTACAACCGTACATATGCATTCCCACACTAAATAACCATGACACATGCCGAGGCAAATTTGGGATTGTGAGGCTAAAGGTAAGAAGGGGTTAAAATAAGTTATGGGAAGAGGGGTTAAGCCAAGCTATTATCCGTCTGTCCATACTATAAGATCACTTCTTATTGTTTTTTTTTCTTTTCATACACGCCAATGCTCCACAATTCTTCCAACTTTTATTCCTTTCCCCTTTTTTTTCTTTCTTTTCTTTTTCTGTTTCTTTTTTTTTTCTTATTTTTTTTTTGAAAAACGAACCTACCCAATGGTCCTGGTCGACCGACCAGGGGAACTGGTCGACCGACCAGCCTTGAAGACAGGCTGTTCCGTTTTTTTTTTTTTTTTCATTTTTCCGTATCTTTTTTTTTTCATTTTTTTTTCAATTTCCCAAAATCAAAATTCACCGATGAAACATAAACCAAAGGATAGCAAGAAAAACAGTCCCATTACTAAATCACTAGCTCGGCTAGGGTAAGCAATTTTTAGAATGTAGCTAATGGGTAGAAGGGTTCAATTTGGCTATGTGAGGATAATGGGAATAATGAGAAAGGGGAACCTCTACCACATGTGTCAACAAACCACAAAACCGAATGCATACAGGTATTAAGAAGACAAAATTCATGTTTATGCATATTGATGTAACATGCCTCAAGAGGAGAAACTACTCACAACCTATATGAAATCGGTCATGGATGTCACCGATTTATTAAGCTCTAATCCTTAGAATATGTAGTAGTTTGCCAAAAAGGGAGTCAAGTCTAATAATTTAGCATGAAATCAACAAAAACTTGTAGATAATGCAAAAGACTAGCTTGAAAATTTTTTAAAAAAATGCAAGGCAAAGCAATAAATGTCATGTGAGGCATGAATTGTACTTATCCGTTCCGACTCGACCTAAAGACTTAAGACAGAGAAGAATGCCCGACAGGGAAGGACATGCGGCAAGAGGGGATGGAAACAAGGAAAACACCTAAAGGAATGAAAAACAAAAGACACAAAAACAATTGCATACTCACAAAGGAGTATGCAAACACCCTCCCCAAACCAAAACGCACAATGCCCTCATTGTGCTCATCAGCATACAACCACAGCAAAGGGATGGGGGTAGGCAGAAAAGAAGCAAACAAAGAAAAGAAAAGGAAAAAGACTAAAAACTACAAACATAGTCTATGGAGGAAGGAGGGGAAAACTGGAAATCGAAAGAGGAAAATTGGAAATCTAAGGGAGGAAAACACTTACAAAGTAAATGTGGACCTCCCCAAACCGAACCAAGGAAGGGGGACCTCCCCAAACCGAACCCCAAAGAGGGTAAGGTTAAGCATGTCCCTATCCCGCTGAGTCGTAGAACGGCTCAGCGTTCTCCTCACCTTCTCCCTCATCGCCATCCTCCTCAGACCCTCCTCCTGCACCTGAGGCAGAGCCTGAAGCTTCACCATGGACATGACCGCCTGCGAGAGGTGTGTACCAGGAGGGGTGAGTCCACTGGCCGGTCGGGAGCCTACCTTGTGTGGCATACTCCTTGTAGACCGGGTACTGGTAGAGACTATCGTCCAACCGTTTTTGGCTGAACTGCGTGCAAAGACTCGCCAGCATTTGTGGCATAGATCTGTCATCAACAAAAGGAGGAACATAAACATTAGGAGGAACAGTAAAATCAGATGGGTATCCTGTCCCAGGTGTGGCATGGTGGCCATCGGGAGCAGGAGCCCTGGAACCTCTAGAAGCGCCTCCCCTAAGCGGGAGGCGGTAAGACGGGAGTAGTGGTCGGGGCTCCCCTATAACAATAGAAAGGGGGTACATAGGGGGAGCCGTGGTGATGGGGATGCGGTCACTAAGATAGGTGTCTATTTTCCAAACACCTCTACTGTTTACCCAACGCACAGACCTGACATAATCCATGTCCATGTATCGGGAGAGAGGGGTGACCGCATCCTCATAGCGAGGGAACTGGGGTACAAAATAGCGGGCTAATCGGGTGACTAGCCCACCACAGACAATAGTGGTCAAAGAAGTTCCCTCACCCACTGACACAAAATGAGTGGCGACCAAAAGAGCAGTGTTATAAGACTGCTGACCCGTACGTCCGATGTTAAGATAACCGGACATGATGGAGAGCTCAATGTTGTTAACATTCTGAGACTCTTTGCGGCCAAAAACAGTGTTGGCCAACAGACGCAAAAAATAACGGGGGGTAGGGAGGTGGATGGTACTGTTTTTCTTTTTCACATCGTTGGAATCAGAAATACAGGACCACATATCAGAATACGACCCCGTGAGGTCATCAGTAAGACCCTCAGAAGACAGACCCAAAATTTGAGCAAATTGGGTTAAAGTTAAAGCATAAGTTTCATTGAACATGCGAAAAGAGATACAAAAACTATCATAGCCGGGGTGAAGAGCCCCTAAATCAAAGGTAAAGGAGGAGAAAAACTCAAGAGTAAGAAGGCGGTAGGTGATCTCGTCCATAGAGACAAGGCCTGCAAACCCGGTCCCAATGAGCATAGCAACCACCTCATCATGGCATCCCAATGCGTGCAGAGCTGAAACACAAAGGAAACGGGTCGCCACTACCGCGCAATGGTCACTCAGATGGAGGAATCAGGCCTTCTGGGCCGGAGAGCTGAAGGTGATCTGCGGATAGTCTGGTAGACTATCCGTGTCCTGAACTGCTAGACCTCTCGACCTAGAGACACGTCCTCTAGACGTGCTAGCACCTGTAGTGCGTGTGCGCTTCCCACCTTGATCACGGCTAGACATCGTAAGGCTGTAAAGTTCAATGAAAAATATAAGTCTTATGAGCATAGAAAACAATGCTTTAACTAAATTAGGCACGAAAATTTGCAAAAACAGAAGGTTTTTTACGGATCTGGTCGGCCGACTACAGGAGTCAGTCGGTCGACCAGATTCTTAGACGGTCTGTATTTTTTTTCTGCTGCAATGAGGAATCTGAAACTGAGAAAAAAATGAACAATGCAGGTATGGTCGGTCGACCGTAACTACAGGTCGGTCGACCAGATTACGAGAAAGATCAGAAACTGTTAAACAATTAAACTCAGGAAAACGCGACTTTGGTCGGCCGACCTCATTTTCCGGTCGGTCGACCGACCTATGTCAGAAACGAAACCCAGATCTGCAAAATCTTAAAACCCAGAAATTCGAATTTTGGTCGGTCGACCTCCGTTTCCGGTCGACCGACCGCAACAGTGATGGCGTCGGGTTTGAATTTCGCGCGGAAAAAGGCATAAAAATTGTAAGGAAGAATTAAACTATCCTAATTAGCACAAAACTACCCAAAATTTTCAGATCTAAGCATAGAAACTCAAGAAGAAGGAGAGAACCAACATAAAAACACATAAACAAGCATGAAAACGGAATTAAGAGCAAAAATTGAACTTACAAAGATGAATTAAAACTACCTAAAACGAAAACAAGAAGGTAAAAACTAAAAAGAGAGAAAGAAAATGGAGGAAAAACTTACCTTGAGGATGGAAAAAGCAAGAGAGTAAGTAAAAAATGGAGAAGGTGGAAGATGAGTGAATAGTTATTTTTTTTTTTAGGGTTTTATGAGAGAGAGGGGGTGCTGGTAAAAAGAATGGGTCAAAGCAATAATTTCATGTTCAAAAACACAACAACCCGTGACAGCTCTTTCTGCACAAATAAAACCGTAAAAAAAAAAAGGTTGTGGTCGGTCGACCAGAAAAGCTGGTCGGTCGACCACTGTACTGTTACCTGTTCTGCAATTTTACTTACCCCGTCAGAAAAAGTGCAAAAAGTTGTCAGTCTGGTCGGTCGACCAGAGAAGCTGGTCGGTCGACCACGGTACTGACGAATACCTATTTTTTTTCTTTTTCTGCAGAGAATCCAATTTCCACCTGAGGATAAAACAAAAAAGTAAAAAGAAAACGTAAATCTAAGACTAAAGCGCGGGTTGCCTCCCGTTTAGCGCTGGTTTAAGAGGTCCCGCACGACCTTTTACCTTCTAAGGAGCATCTAAAAGGGGTCAAAGTAAGAAACTTCGACTTTTCCGACATATTCATTTTCTCCTCGGAAGTGCTTCACATATTGGCCATTGACTTTGAACCTCTCACCAGATGAGGTTTCTAATTCGATTGACCCGAATTTTGAGACAGCTGTGATGGTGTAGGGTCCGCTCCACCTGGATTTCAGCTTACCAGGAAAAAGACGAATACGAGCATTAAAAAGCAGTACCCTATCACCTACCTGAAAATCACGTCTAATGATTCTCTTGTCATGCCAGCGCTTTGTTTTCTCTTTGTAGATCCTGGCATTGTCATAGGATAACAACCTGAATTCTTCTAACTCATTTAGCTGCAATAAACGTTTCTCACGGGAAAGATTAGGGTCTAAATTAAGATCACATATAGCCCACCAAGACTTGCGTTCCAACTCAACTGGTAAATGACAAGTTTTACCATAAATTAATCTGAATGGTGACATTCCTATTGGAGTTTTGAACGCGGTTCTATAGGCCCATAAAACGTCATCAAGTTTTAGGCTCCAATCTTTCCTAGACTTAGAAACTACCTTGGCTAGGGTCTCCTTGAGTTCTCTATTAGAGATCTCAACTTGACCACTAGTCTGAGGGTGATAAGCTAAACCCCTACGATGTTGGACACCGAATTTATTTAACAAGTCACCTAAGCGTTTCTCCTTAAAATGCATACCTCCATCACTTATGACAACCCTAGGGACACCAAAACGAGGAAATATGATTTTTTTAAACATCTTAATAACAGCTTTTGCATCACAATGGGGAGTAGCTATAGCTTCTACCCACTTAGACACATAATCAACAGCTACAAGAATATACCTGTTACCTTGACTACTGGGAAAAGGTCCTTGATAATCAATGCCCCAAACATCAAAAATCTCTACCTCTAAAATACCTACTTGTGGCATCTCATGTCTTTTTGAGACATTCCCAGTCCTTTGACAGGCATCACAGTTACCTACAAAATTTCTACAGTCAGCATGTAAAGTAGGCCAATAAAAGCCAGACTGTAATACCTTGGCCACGGTCCTAGATGGACCGTGGTGACCACCATATGCAGAAGAGTGACATGCTTCCAAGATGTCCTTCACCTCCCATTGGGGGACGCATCTCCGGATAAGTCCATCTCCGCACTCTTTAAAAACGTAAGGGTCATCCCAAAAATACTGTCTTGCATCAAACATAAATCTCTTCTTTTGTTGCCAAGACAACTCAGGAGGGATTTTACCTGTAACAGCAAAATTAGCAAAATCAGCATACCAAGGAGGGGGATAAGAACCTGAGCTATTAATGATAAATAAACTTTCATCAGGAAATGAATCATCAATAGGTATAGAATCTTCCCCATCAGTCAACTGTAGGCGAGATAGGTGGTCAGCTACCACGTTTTCCGCGCCTTTCTTATCCCTGATCTCAATGTCAAACTCTTGGAGAAGGAGGAACCACCTTAAAAGTCTAGGCTTTGAATCTTTCTTTTGAAAAAGACCTTTTAAAGCTGCATGGTCAGTATAAACAATTACCTTATTACCTACTAAATAAGATCTAAATTTTTCTAAGGCAAAAATGACAGCTAGCATCTCCTTCTCTGTGGTAAAGTAGTTGACTTGAGTCTCATCCAGGGTGCGGCTCGCATAGTAGATAGCATTAAGAGCCTTATTCTTCCTTTGACCCAGCACAGCACCTAAAGCATAATCACTGGCATCGCACATGATCTCAAAAGGGAGATCCCAATCCGGTGGCTGGATAATTGGTGCTGAGATCAAAGCTTCCTTCAACCTGTTAAAAGCTAAAAGGCATTCATCAGAAAACTCAAAGATGGCATCTTTAAGAAGCAATTGTGTAAGTGGTTTAGCAATTTTAGAGAAGTCCTTAATAAAACGCCTGTAAAACCCTGCGTGTCCTAAGAAACTTCTCACCCCTTTGACATTAACAGGAGGGGGTAATTGCTCAATCACCTGCACCTTTGCTTTATCAACATGTATACCTTTATCTGAAATTAGATGCCCTAAAACTACCCCTTCAGTAACCATAAAATGACACTTTTCCCAGTTTAAGACAAGATTTACATCAATACATCGCTGCAAAACTTTATCGAGATTAGCTAAGCATTGATCAAAAGCATTACCGTAAACGGAGAAATCATCCATAAATACTTCCATAATGTTTTCTATAAAGTCGGAAAAAATACCCATCATACACCTTTGAAAAGTAGCAGGAGCATTGCATAACCCAAAAGGCATCCTGCGATAGGCAAAAACACCTTGTGGACATGTAAAAGTAGTCTTACTCTGATCATCAGGATGGATGGGAATCTGGAAGAAACCTGAATAACCGTCTAGAAAACAGAAGAATTTATTAGAAGCCAATCTTTCAGTCATCTGGTCAACAAAAGGAAGGGGAAAATGGTCTTTCTTGGTGGCGGCATTTAACTGTCTATAATCAATGCACATCCGCCACCCAGTCACAACTCTAGTTGGTATTAACTCATTTTTATCATTCTTAACCACTGTGGTCCCTCCTTTCTTAGGAACCACCTGAACTGGGCTAACCCACTTAGAGTTGCCAACTGGATAGATAATACCTGCATCAAGAAGCTTCATAACCTCAGCCATAACTACATCCTGCATCTTAGGGTTCAATTTACGCTGTCCCTGTCTATAGGGCTTATGCCCTTCCTCTAAATCTATTCTGTGCATACAAACATCAGGGCTTATGCCCTTAATATCATCCAAAGAATAACCTAGAGCTTTTCTATTCTTTTTAAGAACAGTCATTAAGGCAGAAAGTTGGTCAGGACTAAGTTTAGAGCTAACAATTGCAGGGTATTGCTCAGTATCATCTAGAAAAACATACTTAAGATTAGGAGGAAGTGGCTTACGCTCTGGTGCTTTTACCTCAACTGCCTGGACAGAATTAGCATCTATAGAATAGCATATGTTTACCAGACTTGTATTGGCTAGGCTTATGAGCTTCTCACCCTCTTCTTCAGTGAGCTCATATTCCTCTTCCTCTTCTTCTATCAAATCCAGCTCTTCAGCATCTTCAGCTGGATTACCTGCACACTTATCCAAAATTGTCAGATCATCTAAGGGATCCTTGGTCAAGGATTCCCTCCAATTAAGGATAACATTCCTGTCTACAATATCAATGGAACAACAAGTATCGTCAGTAGGAATAGTTGCCTTATGGGCAAGACTAAACTCGATAGTGTCATCCCCAATTTCTAAAGTAATGGTCCCGCGTTTGACATCTATCACAGCTCCAGCTGTGTGTAAAAAGGGTCTACCTAAAATAATAGGTATTCGACTATCTTCAGCAATGTCTAAAACAACGAAATCGACGGGAATAAAGAACTTTCCCACTTTTACTGGGACATCCTCCAAGACCCCTAATGGTCTTTGGGTTGATCTATCAGCCATCTGCACAGTAATATTGGTGACCTTAAGTCTACCTAAACCAAGTCTTTCACATACAGAATAAGGTATGACACTGACACTAGCCCCTAGATCACAAAGGGCTTTCCCTATTAATGATTACCTATGGTACAAGGGATGGAAAAACTACCTGGGTCCTTTAACTTGGGTGCTATATTATCTTGTGAAAGAACATAACATTCTTCCACAAAAGCAACAGCACCGTCGTCCTGAAAATTCCTCTTACGACTTAAAATATCTTTCATGAATTTAGCATAAGAAGGTACCTGGGTAATTAGGTCAGTGAAAGGGATGGTTACCTCAAGATTCTTCACCATCTCCAAGAACTTACCAAACTTCTTATCCTCCTTTGAATTTTTTAGTCTTTCTGGATAAGGAATGGTGACTTTAGCCATAGGATCAGTAACCTTTGGCTCTTTCAGCTGTAAAATTTCAGTAAGGCCTTGAATAAAGGAAGGATCTAGCGATTCCGGAGTAAAAACGGCACTTTTTCCAGGAGCACTGGTCGGTCGACCAGTATCAGCGGTCGGTCGACCAGTATCAGCGGTCGGTCGACCAGAGTCTGCAAAATCCGTCTTTTTCCTTTTTTCAGAATCTGATCTCGCGTCAGGAACAGTGGTCGATCGACTTACCGAAGCGGTCGGTCGACCTCCTGCTCCTTTGACGGGATCGGATTCCTTGGTTGGAACCTCGGCTGGATCATCCTCTTGAGTTGCTTCTTCACAAACACGGCCACTCCTTAGATTTATGACGTTCAGCGTCTCCATGGGTCCCTCAGAACTAGCTGGAGAGCTAGTTCTTTGGTTGGCTATGTTTATCAATTGTTCCTTAAAAATCTCCGTGGAAGTGCAGTGAGCCTCATGCATCTTAAAAACTGCCGTGGTTAAGGCATCAACAAGTGCTCTTAATCTCTCAATTTCTCCCGTGTTGTCGACCGTAGTAACAAGGTTCGCACTTTCAAGCTTTAGCTGGGTTGCCTCAAGCTTTTCAAAACGGGCTTCAACTGTTGTCTCAAGAGCCATTACTCTATTCATCTCTACATTCAGCCTTCTCGAATTCCCACGTGAACCCTTAAAGGTAGCCCTATGCACCGCCATGTCTTCAATGGTTTGCCAACCCTTCATATGATCGGTGTTGTTCTGGAATCTTCCATTGGCGGCCACATCAAGAATCATCTTATAGTCATCGTAAAGAGAGTTGTAAAAGCAGTTACACAGGTCCCATTCTGGAAGGTTATGGTGAGGGATAGAACGGACCAATTTCTTGAATCGATCCCATGCTTCACAAAATCCTTCATCAGGTCCCTGTAAAAAGTTACGGATTTGGTTTCTCAAGTCCTCAGCTTTTGCAAGAGGGAAGTATTTCTTGTAAAAGGCCAAGGCCAAGGTGGTCCAATCTTTAATCCCTTCACTTGTCTTTTTAAGGTCCCGGTACCATTCTTGCGCGTCTCCCTTTAAAGAAAACAAGAACAGAGTTGCCAGCACCTCATCTCTAGACACCCCTTCAGGTAGGGGTATAAAACAGCAATAATCTGTGAAAGTTGTAACATGCTTTATTGGATCTTCATCAGGTAGACCAGAAAATTGACTCTGCTCCACCAAATTGATATGAGTCGAGCGAAGTTCAAAGGTGCCAGTGGTGGGTTTAGGCAAGGTGAATCCCTTCGGTAAATCTTTAGGCTTCGGCTGTAAGTAGCTATAAATAGAATCCATAAAGAGAGTACTCAAGCCTTCCTCTCAAAAACCTGTCTTCTAAACAGCACTAGAAGAAAAGGTAAGAACGGTCTTCAGGAACCTAAGTTCCTTAAGACAAGAAAAATAAACTAAAAATTAACAAACAAAATTGTACCGTCTCCCCGGCAGCGGCGCCAAAATTTGACACCCGTCGTTGAGGGGTGCCAAAGATAAGATTTATAAAACCTCAGCTTAAACTCAGATAGGATAAGTCAAGGGTCGAACCACAGAGAGACAGGGTAAATTATGTTTGTAAATTTAAAGTCTATTGCAAGTAACCAAAAAGGGGGGTTTGAATTGGGATTTTAACTAACAACTAAAATAGTGAACTAACAAGAAAATTAAGATAAGATAAAAGGGGGATTAGGAACTTTGGTTCCCCATGATCAAAACAAGTCAATGAAGGGTAAAATAACCAAATAACACAATCCCAAGGAACAAAGAATAAACCTTTAGGTCAATATTCTACCCAATCCTTACGGTCTTAGGGTTCCTACAAAAGCACCAAACTTTCGTTCAAGGGCTATCCCAAAGTTGTTGTCAAACTAATCCTAATAATCTTTCAATCCTAAGGATTAGTTCACCAACAACAATGGGGGATTGGTAATTTAATCATCAAACTTATCAAAGTCAAGTCTTTACATGGTTCCCCTAATTCCTAATCACAAGAATTAGCTATGCATACTTTTAATTATGGAAATAACAATTATTAAGAATCTTAAAGAGATGAACATGATTAAAGAAGATAATAAAAGAGAAAACATAAAACAAGAAAGTAACAACAAGATGAACAACAAGATTGAATTAAAGGAAAGATTAATTAGAACAAACTTACAACTTGAAAGGAAATCTCAAGAACAAAGATGAAAGCTTTATGATAATATTCTAACAATGGAATCTCCAAACATAAAGTACTTGAAAGAAAATTACTTCGATACAAACTTGCTGAAAAACTGCTTTTTTTTCTAATAGAAGAGTTTTGGTCTCCTTAAATAAGAAATATTACAAGATTAGGAAATCAGAAAAGAAAACGGAAGTCTCGAAACAGCCAGTGGTCGGTCGACCTCTTTCTTCGGTCGGTCGACCGGTTCTGCTGAGACGGATTTATTTTCTTCGTATTTGGGCTTCCGTGGAGAGTTGGGCCTGATTACATATTCGACATCGGTCGGTCGACCTGATATCTCGGTCGGTCGACCGCTTCTCTTTTTTCTCAGCTTTTATCCGGCCCGATGATTGTATTTGAATGCTCCATCCGAATTTATTGTTCCAAAAACAGCCTCCTAAAGGCAAATAAAGCTTGGTTTTGCTTACTTCCGCGTATTCCTGCATACAAAACATAGAAACACCAAAGTAGACAATATGGGAGAAAAAGCAACTAAAAAGTCACGAAAGTGAATGAAAATACGTGCCAAAAGAGTAAATGAAATGCATAAAATAGGCACGTATCAGTTATCTAAAAATATTTTATCGGTATCCATGTTAGATATGGAAGGTTTCGAATTTAATAATAAGAACAATTGTTGTACTTTTTCATTAAATAATATGATTTATGACAAAGCAGTTTTCCATAAATGGCGTTTATGTTTTAGATCAAACAACTGAAATTCGTAGGTGACAAGGATCCAACATATCAATGGTATTGTCGTATGTGACATATAAATGAGAAACGCGTAAAAAAACTCATTAAGAATTGGGCAATCTCACCATTTGAATATGAATCATTTGGTACGTGTAAATGCGAGCTAGTGATCTCCTAGGACTCATACATACCGATGTATGTGGGCCTATGTCCATCACAGCTAGAGATGACTATAGATACTTCATCACTTTTACAGATGATTTGAGTAGATATGGGTATGTCTATCCGGATTATCTTAGCGATTGGTGTATTTCATGACTATGATATATGGAAAATGGATGTAAAAACCGCTTTCTTAAACGGTTTGGAAGAGGATTTGTATATGATACAACCCGAAGATTTTATCGAACCTAAAAATCCTAAGAAAGTTTGCAAGCTTAAGCGTTCCATGGACTTAAGCAAGCTTTAAGGAGTTGGAATCATAGCTTTGACAAGGTGATAAAAGAGAATGGTTTTAAACGCAGTGTCGAGGAACCATGCTTATATAACAAGTCAAGTGGGAGTAAAATTGTGTCCCTAATTTCGTATGTAGATGACATACTCTTGATTGGAAACGACATTCTCATGCTCTCTTCGATTAAAGTATGGTTACAGAACCATTTCCAGATGAACGATCTGGGTGAGGCACAAAAGATTCTTGGCATCCGGATCTATAGAGATAGATCTAAAAGGATGTTAGCATTAAGTCAGGAGTCTTATATATTGATAAGATTCTTGACAGGTTCAGCATGACAAACTCCAAGAAGGGGTACCTTCCTATGGTTCATGGGGTGCATCTAAGTAAGACTCAGTCACCTTAAAACCTCGGAAGAGATAGAGCGCATAAGTCGTATTCCTTATGCATCTGTAGTAGGATCGATCATGTATGCTATGATGTGCACACGTCCAGACATTGCATATGCACTTAGTATGACGAGTCGATACCAGCGTACTCCAGGTGAAAGTCACTGGATGGCCGTATAGAAAATTCTTAAGTACTTATGAAGGACTAAAGATTGGGTCTTGGTATAAGGAGGAAACACCAAGCTTTGTGCTAAGGGTTACACAGATGCTAGTTTCCAGACAAATCGGGATGATTTGAAATCCTAATCTGGATTCGTTTTCACTCTAAATGGTGCAGCGGTCAGTTGGAAGAGTTCCAAACAATCAGTAACAACAGATTCTGCAACCGAATCTGAGTACATTACGACTTCTGAAGTTGCAAAGGAAACTATATGGATGCGTCAATTCTTACAAGGACTAAAAGTAGTTCTTAGTTCGAATGAAGCAATCAACCTTTACTATGGTAATAGTGGTGCCATCTTCCAGGCTAAGGAGCCTAAGTCTAGTAATAAATCTAGACACGTACTCAAGAAAGTAAGTATGAAGGGCGCATAATCTCAATGGGGATAAAACGTGTTCCTGAGTTATATTAATTATTTATGGATTGGACATGTATCTATTTCATTTATATTAATAAAATTCATCGAATTTATATTTTGTGTTTCATGTGGATTGTACGACAATATTGAACAACACAATGTGAACTGAAATACATTATATTTGTTATGTTCAATAATCACCATTTTGAGCTAATAACTCAGGTAGCTATATTGTGAGGTGGTTGATGGTAGGTTCAATTAGCCATAGGGTCAAACTGTTGACTTGACCAATCACATATGCGAGCTATATTATACCTCGTGCTATGTTATACCTCATAGGACACCGTGACCACTAAATGGAGTCCTAAATGTACAGACATTAGAGTCGGGTCGTGGATAGGATGCCTATCATGTTCCTAGAGTCGATTCTTTTGACTGTCGACTGTTTCTTGAGATAAAGGCAGTTTTGGGTGACTTGGATTTCTGTCTCGTGGTCATTCCGTAACTGGGGCAGAGTAGACTTTTTCTGGGACATTTCATACTGTGCTTTCATCGTCAAGATTCGGGTTAAGGAAAATATCCAGCATTTATCAGGTTTATTTATATATCAGGGTCATTCGAGGGGTAGTGACTGAAATGCATGGCCATGCTCGAATGCTATCTCTAGTAGATACATTCGCATATCAGTATTGTTACTCTCTAGTCGGAGAAACCACTCTCGATACAGATCACTTGTGAGATACAACCTTGCGAAGCGCGGCTTTGCAAATAGTCTTACAATGAGTGTGAGATTTTGTGGATATGAGAATCGGTAATCGCACATACACACTTGTCGAACAAGTGGGAGATTGTTGGAGCATGTGTCCTCCAGTAAGTGCGACTACAATTTCAATCTCTTACAGGATCACAAAGGAATACTTTGTATATTTATCAACTAATTAATGTAAATCAGTAACAGTTGGTTTTGCTAGAAGTTTGACGTTACTGTCATATTGATGACGGTGATTAGTTGCTCCCTATCGGTCACACCTATAGGATGGTTCCAAGAAATGTGATTATATACTGATATATTACACAGATGCCTAAATTGAATAAATATTAGTCATGGAAATAATACGAATAATTATTTAATACGATTAAATGATTATTAGGATAAATGAATTAAAATGTTAATTCTAAATAAATTATATTTATTAGTAATATATGTTTTAATATACCATATTAAAATTAATTGATCATACGATAATTAATTATATTCTCCTGCTATATTTATATATGTTAAATTATAATATTGGATAAGTCTCGGAAAAACAGTTATCCAAGTGCACCTAAATTTCGATCCATATATTATTAATATATAATATAATAACTTCCAAAATAATAACTTCCAATAATTAATAAAAAGTAGTTTTTATTCTTTTTGGAAATTGGGTTGGTTTTTGGCAGTTATTATGCGGTATGGACTCGTGCCAAACAAGAGTCCTACTCTTGTTTGGATTCACACATTATTATTTCCTCCTTATTTAAAGACTTGCGATTAACCCTCATAAAGGGAAGGGAATTTGTGTGAAATATAAGTGAAAGGAGAGGCGTTCGGTTTTGTCTAGCATATACAAAATTGAGCAAGACATATTCTTGGATAATCTTGGGTGCAATTGGTAGGAGGATTTTTGCCTTGAAATCTATTATATTAGGTTGTTCTTAGGTCAAAAGCAAATGACTCAAGGTTAATTCTAACCTTCTTATATCGATTTATTTACTGTTGTTGCATTCATATTAAAGTTAATTTTGATATAATTCTTCCTTATGACATTAATACAATTAATCTCATTATGAAATATACGATATTTCATACAATGCATTGGTCGGCCATCATAAGAAGAAGATAAGTCTTTGGCTCTTCTCTTCTTAATTCATTCTCTTGTTCAAATGTGTAGACATTACTCTTCCTCTCACATCTTTTCATCAAAAATAGTTTTACAAACCACATACATATTAACTCTAATATTCTTGTATTTACTTATGTAGTAAACTTAAATTAGATTTATTTTAAGGTAACTATTATTCTTACCTACTTATTGATAATACTAGTTTTAAGAGGTATTTCTTGGGTACATGTCTTTTGGAGGATTGCTATTTTGGAATCTAGGAGGATCATCCTTGGGATTTAAGATCAAGAACAAAATCAATAGGTGATTGATTTTGTGCCCAAAATTTCCATTTTCTCAATGTAAGGAGCTTTTATCTTACTCTAGTTGCATGTACTAGATCCTGGATTAAAAGAGTTTAATTTTATCATTAGTTGTGACTAATGGAGGTTTATGAAACCAACACTTGTTGACTCAGAGGTAAAGATAACAAGTTTGATCTCAATTGATTGACCAGATCAAACTCGAGCATATCCGACCCGGCGACAAAACCCAAGAATACTGCAAACCGAAACAGACCTGACCCTAACCGTAGCCCGAGACGACTTGATGATCAGTGACCCGAATTCGACCGAGACCTGACGTGATATTCACTTTACCAAGCAGAATTGATGACTCGACAAATATTGAGCTCAATATTGATCAAATGAAAGTGATTTGTTCTTTAGATTGATACATTTGACTTAATAATGAAATAATTAATGGTCAAAAAATTTAAATAATGCGATAAAGTAACCGGCCTTAATAACTTGATACATTATTTGACCCGAAGTAACCCCATTCGATAACAACCCGGCCCTAACCCCACTTGACCCGAAATGATAGACTGATCTAATATGACTTGACTCAAACTCGACCCGACTAATCGGATTGCCATCACTACTCGAAAGAAGGACTATCAATCTTCCATAAACTTATAATTTGTGCCGTTCATGCCAAGTACATTTGGTCGCATAACTAAAACTATTTACTTATAAGTTGTATCCCGATAATGGAAAAATATACGGAAATGCCTCATTCGTGCGTGTATTTTCTTTGATTAGCAAATAGCAATCCAGTTATAATTTTAAAGACTTCGTTAAATTAGTCGTCAATGATTGTCTTTGTTCTTCTCTGTCATGGGAAGATACGTAATGTAAGACATTCGTCATAACAAGTTGTATGTTTATATCTTTGTGATCACATGATCCCGAAAATGCCGCTGACAAATTGACATGATCATTAGATCATAATACATCAATCATGTAATATTTGGAATGTATGATGTATCTTCCAATTAAATTGCTACTCTCATATGGAAATGAATGATGTATCTTCCAATTATATTATTACTCCCTCCTATTCTGAATAACTGTCACATTTGTCGTTTTCGTCTATTCACGTAATTGTCACATATTCCATTTTGGAACATTGTTTATACTTATTTTATTCACTCTAACCCACAATAATACCCCACCTTACCCCACAACACTACTTATTTTAATCACCTCTACTCACAATAATAATCAATAATACATTCCCTCTCTCCAATCTTCCCACCCCACACATTACTTTACATTAAACAAATGAATTCCTTAATTCCCGTGCCCAACCCGAAATGTGACACTTATTCCGAATAGGAGGGAGTACTTTTTTTTGAATTTATTTATTTATTTTTAGGATAATTTGTGAGAAACTACCTTATATTTATGTCTATTTGTGAACAACTAATCCTTTTTTTTTTTTGTAAAAACTACCTTTCATTTTAATTTTTTGTTAAAAACTACCTAAAAAAAGTAGTTCAAGTATGCTAATCATCAAGTTTATTCAATACGCAGTGGTTGTGCCAATAAAACAAGCATAGGAATTAAGTTACTATGGCTGCTGCTAGGGGTGTTAACGAGCCGAGCCGAGCTCGAGCTTGGCCTTGCTCGGCTTGTGTTCGATTACAAAAACTCGAGCTCGAGCTCGAGCCGATCTTATCCGAACTTGAAAAAAATGTGCTCGTTACAAAGCTTGCGAGCTTTAACATGAGCTTGAGTCAAACTCGAGCCAAATCGAGCCTATATAAAATAGTTCATTTTTTTATTTTATTTTTCCGATATTTTCAATAACAAGGTTCGAAAATTTTATGTAAAAATATTTAGCAAATCAACAAGATATTTAATATATATGCTACAAAGATATAATAATGATAAATATTTTTATAAATTATGAGCATATTTTTATAAAATATGATTAATATCTTATATAATCTCAAATGTTCGAGCCGCTCACGAGCTTTTCGAGTCGAGCCAGCCTTTGCTCGGCTTGACTCTTTAAGCTCTCGAGCCGAGCCCGAACTCGAGTCGAGCTCACACGAGCCGAGCTTTGACCGAGCTTTGAGCGAGCCGATCTCGAGTTGTTCGCGAGCTGTCTCGTCTCATTAACAGCCCTAGTTGCTGCTTATGAAGCCTATTAGACTCTCTATCCTCTTGTCATGAAAGTCAGTAAAGATACTACCATCCCCTGCCCCATTCACAAAACCAGCCCCTGCACCATTTGATGCCTTGTGCAGACAAAAGTTATGCACTTCAATAACTTGCACATGAGATGAAAAAGGGACCAGAAGGATATCTGAAGGTGACAGTGAGTCACAATAGCAGTGAAACGGACAGTAGTATATAGAACAAAAGCAGCAATGAAAGCCCTGAAATACAAATTCACCCAATGAGAAAAACTGAAAAAAAAAAAAAAAAAGTATGAAAATGGACCATGACCAATATATCAACAATATGACTTCATAAATAAAAATTGACCTCAAAATTTTTTTAGGTAGTTTTTAACAAAAAATTTAAAATAAACGGTAGTTTTTAACAAAAAAAAAGTAAGGTAGTTGTTCACAAATGGACATAAATATAAGGTAGTTTCTTACAAATTATCCTTATTTTTAATTAAAATACTCCTTATGATGAATAAAAAGCTAAATATTTGATTAAGACGGTGAGAATATGTATTTGTTTCTTAATCTTTTGAGATATAAGAGATAAGAGAAGAGTATGATATGCCTAAGCATGTCAATGGTTTTCTTGTGAACATTCAAGTAACCTAATTTGTATCACAACAATTAGTTAATTATAGCCTGGTTGCAAACCAGAAGAAAGTATCAATGTCATGTGTATTAGTTACTTAATACATTGGTTATTTTAAATATTTATTTATCTTTTATATTTTTAGTGAGTAATATTTAATCAAAGCTAAATAAATAATAATCGAACCGAAGGATAAATTATCTGAAAACACATAGAGTAGTTTGAGATGTGATCACGTATGTTATCTAGTTCTTGTATATTGTCAAATTAATTTTGACATATGAGATCATCTATAATGTTTTGTATAATGTGGTTTGTAAATAATATATTCCATTTATATGGTATAGGAAGTAACTTTACTAATTTCACAAGTTATTGATTTTAAATACAGAACAATCTCAAACCAATATGTAGCGCAAAGATTGTCAATGTTTTTTTTTTTTTTTTTTTTTTTTTTTTTTGCAGATGTAAAGAAATGGGACCTAGGTGCTAGTGTGAGTGTCATGCCCCTTTTCGTATGTGAAAAACATAATATGGGTACTTTAAAATGTAATAGTATTACATTACAAATGACAGATCGTTCTCTGAGACGCCTTTTGGGCATCTTGGAGGATGTTTGTAATAGGAATATTAATAAGTTGTGCCTCAATCATCACTTTAAGATTTTGGTTGAGATGGTTCATCTATCATGGTATCAGAGCCAGTGTGATCGAAGGTCACGGGTCCAAATCCTGGCGACCTCAAAACCCCACAAAAACTCACGAAGTGGAAACCCAGCACACGGTATGGGGAGTTTGTGCAAACTAACCACTCTTCAAGCCTAGTGGACATTTGAGTGAGGGAGCGTAATAAGAATATTAATAAATTGGGCCTCAAACATCACCTTAAGGTTTTGGTTGAGATGGTTCACCTATCATGGTATCAGAGCCAGTGTGACCGAAGGTCACGGGTTCGATTCCTGGCAACCTCGAAACCCCTCAAAAACTCACGAAGTGGAAACCGAGCACACGGTATGAGGAAACCTGTGCAAACTAACCACTTTTCAAGCCCAATGGGCATTTGAGTGAGGGAGTATAATATGAATATTAATAATAGTTGGATGGTTCATCTATCAGTTTGTTGGCAAGTTTTTCATTCCCATCGACTTCGTTATACTTGACATAGCTGAGGATTATCAAATCCCGATTATTCTAGGAATATCGTTCTTACATACCGCAGGTGCGGTTATGGACGTAAGGGATGAGAAGTTAAAATTAGTGCTAGGTAGTGACAAAGTGACCTTTAACAAAAATAAAATGGTCAATAGCCCTATGTGGCAAGAGTCGTATTATTTACTTAATACTTCCGACTCTTCTTATGCTTCTCATATACCGCAATCTCTACTAATGGGGCCATTGGAGGTAAATGTTATTGATGATTGTTTTTCAGGAAATGATCCAAAGGGTACTATTGCTAAAAGTGCTAGAAAAAGCTACTCGGGTAAGAGTTTCAAATCGATGACCAACATGCGTAATGCTATGCGTTTGGAAGGTAGCAAGTTTGGGAAAGTCGGATGATCAAATAAAGCAAATTGCGTCGTGCGGGACATTAAACTAGCGTTTCACGGGAGACAACCCGTGCTTTTTTTTTTCAGTTAATATTTTATTTTGGACAATTTGTTTTTATTGTAATTTGTAAGACAATTTTTGTTTTTAACGATTTTTATACTTTGCAAGGCTAGTCGGTATTTTTGTGCATAATGGTTTTAGGTGATGAAGACAAGAAAAGAGGAGATATAAAATTTTAACAACTTCCGAAAGTCTAAGCCCGTTCGGGATCGTAAGTAAAAATTCAAGCAAAAGGAAAATAAATCAGAAAAACCCAAGATTATTTCGCAGAAACTCTCCCCGATCAGATTGGGGTGACCCCGTCTGGGGTCATAGCTAAAAATTCATGGAAATAAAACAACGAATATCGGAAACCTGAGGGACGGGTATCCCTGATCAGGGTCGTAGCTTTTTATGAAAGTTGTTTGTAAAACAACAGAAATTCCACATTTCCTTAGCTTTTCGCAAAACACCGGCTGTAACACCCTCATAATCCAAGGCCTTTAAGTAGGACCATCAAACTATGAAAGCATTACCATCTCAGTTTCCTAAGGCACAATATCAAGATAAACAAACTGAAAGCAAGTTTTATTAAAGTAAGTAATAATGAATAAATTACAACTGTCTACCAAAATAACTCAAAGTAAAGAAATGTCTGCGGAAGCTAAAACAAAACTACAAGATTAAAACGATTATGTGACGAACCCTTCTCCCCAAGCTAGCACGCATCATCAACCAACATCGAAGTACCTGCTAAGAAACTAGTCACCACACCAACGGATCATCACATCGCACAAACCACAAGCGTCAGAACTGATAGATAAGACGGTAACAACACAATCAACAACAATGTCGCAATCTTATAAAATCACCGCAACTGATACCACTTTCACTGTCACAAGAACACTGGTGGCGGCCTCAAGCCCCAGCTCAATCCCATATTTACTCGCGGCAAGGGATACCTAGGTCCTTAATGTGCACATCCTCTCCTTGGCGGGGCCGATGAAGAGCGACCGTAGGAGCGAGAGCCTCCCGCAACGATCCCACACATAAGTTCGCAAATCATATCTCAATAGCAATACAATGATATCAGAATACAACTGTCACAATACTGTCATAATCAAATCACACAGAAACTGAGTATGGAAACCTTACCTCAAAAGCAAGCACAGAAGGATGAAATCCACCACCATTCTACCAACGCTCTTCTATGAATCCTCCTCCTAAGGATTATATAAATACCGATTATACACTAAACAACCATAATCTATGATAAGAAGACAATAGGGTAACACTTACTTGATAAAGTACGGCTAGGCTAGATGATCGGTGCTCCTAGACTCTTGTTAAGACCTTACGGAAGGTTTGGGAGGAAGGGAATGATGAAGGAGACTGATTACTGTTTTTGATTTAGGTTAAAAGTGATTTAGGTTTTCGGATCAGTTTATATAATTAACCATGGCCCGACTTTCTGGAAAGACACACTCGACCGAGGAAGACCCACTCTGTAACACCCCCATTTATTTAAGAGCCTTTGGCAAGACATTCTCAATAAATAGGACTGTTACCATCTCGGAATATCCGAGGTAGTGAATAACAAGGTAAACGGACCAAAGTACTTTATAAATAAAAACCGATTAACTTTAAACTTGATATTACAGCAACTACGAGATCCAAACTTTGATAAAATAAAAGTACAACTGAAGATATCTAAAGGTGATCTAATTCTAAGTAAGTCCAAGCCATGTCTCTCTCCATGCCCAATCTCCTAATCCATCTGTCACTGACCTGAAAAATCTACTCCCCATTCCGGATCATCGTAGGTGTCACACGAATACACAGGGTCAACCGCGAGGTTGAGTAGGTAAAGCAGACAACACATAAATAACAATACTATCATAAATATATTGGGATCAATCATCCCTTCTCCGCACCGATCCAACACCAAATAAACTCCGCACCGATCACAAGACCCAACATTCTCCGCACCAAACACAGACCCTTTATCTCCGCACCAAACACAGACCCTTTATCTCCGCACCAAACACAGACCCTTTATCTCCGCGCCACACAGACCCTTTATCTCCGCGCCACACATCGTATCACAGAATATATATAACCAAATATCATAATATACCAACCAAGTATTAGTATAAAACATTCATAGTAATCATCAATAACAACTGAATAATCATTGTAATATGCATCGTATTTCCCCTACCTGAAATAGCAGGAAACGCAGATAATCCGAGGCTTGTTTAGAAATGTTCCACGCGAAACCCGCTACCTATACACATATAGGTAACGAATAAATAACCTTCCCGAACCCCTTAACAACCATACCTTCTATAAATAGAAACCTTCCCTAAGTGGAAAGTTTCCAAAAATAGAAACTTCCAAATATAATAATATATATATATCCCGACTTAAAATTTCCCGACCCACATCTTTAAATACTACGACCCAAAACCATAACAAGATAATATGACATTAATTACAACACTTATTAACATTAACAACACTCACCTTAATAAAATAGACAAAACAAATAAATAATAATAAATAGTAATACTAATTAGTAATAATAGTAATAATAATAAAAAAAAACAATAATACTTAATAATAATAAAAACAAGGACAAGGAAACAGCCATCTTATTGGGTTGTTACAATAACGCAAACAGCCCCAACATCCGAACACACAACCCGACTTCAGCCCTTCGCACCACCAACCACAGCCCCTTCGAACACCAACCAACACCACCTCTCGACACCCCTGGCAGCACTCCACCCCTCTGACACCATGGACCCCGTCGCCGGCCGCCGGCGAGTCAGACCAGCCCCATAAACCCGGTCTGATCCCTCACCCCCGCCAACCAACCTGCCTCCTTAAACAGGCTGCCGACAACTCCATAAATCGAACCTCCACCCGTGACACTACCCAGACCACCCCCCGACACCAGGCTTCTGACTCCCGGTGGTACCACCGCTTCGACCTCCCCCGAGTCAGCGGTGGTGCCACCCCCAACAACCAGTACCCATACATTAACATGGAGACCCGACAAAACAGAGGACAAAACAGAGGACACAAACCCCTTATTCGACACCGCTCATACCACCACAGACCACCTAGCCGACCACCGTAGGACTCCCTTGACCACCACTTACTCCTCCCTTCCAACTTCCATCAAGACGAGTCCCCAAAACACCATCGACACAAAGGAGAACACCACTTGGTCAGATTCGTTCATTCTTAACAGTAATTAAACAACCCGTGACAGGCGCCTGAAACCACCTTCACTGGCGTTGCACGGTGGTTGACATAACCACGACAAGGGTCAGACATGACACCCATACCCCATAGACTATATACATACAAGAAACAGACTCAACAGGCAACAAACACGACTCAGGAAATCATACTAAAAACGCAATTGTGAAAAACGCTTATACAGTGTTAAACATACCTATTTTACAAGGTGTTCGACCACCACTTAGCCGCCTTACCACCACCGAGGGAACGACGAACCTAGACCTTGGAGTGACGGCTGAGGTGTGTGGGGTTTTGAGATATGAAAAGAGCAGATTAACCTAGGGTAGATTGAGGCTAAAATGACGGCTTGACAAGTAAGTTGCTAGGGTTGTGTAAAAAAAACTAAGTATGGGCTGAAGTTTCCTTGAATTGGCACAAGAATCGAGGCCCATTCTAACGCGTGAGGTCTTGTGTTCGATCCCCCTTACGAAGACAAGTCTCAAACCCCTTTTTATAAAGACCTAGCATCACATAACAAGTACTAGTAACATATAAATCACATCGATACGGATCTTAAAATTATTATAAACATAAATATCGTAGGGCAAAATCGAGGTATTACAGTTCTCCCCCCTTAAAATGAACTTCGTCCCGAAGTTCGACCACAGTCAGGTGATAACAAAACCCACTCCCGCGAACTTGGAACACAGACATTAACAAAACATTAACCAAACATTAACTTGAAACATGAATGCCTCGAATATAAATGCCCAGGAAATATCAACACGCTAATATAATAAATAATATAAAGGTAAAATACGGACTATTACAGTCTTCCCTCCTTAGAATGAACTTCGTCCCGAAGTTCACCACCCCATAATGGTAAAGAAACACTCAACAAGCATGAATAATCACAAGTGATGCTTAAGAAACGCGAGATGTTACATTCTATCCCCCTTAAGAAAACTTTGTCCCCAAAGTTTAACACACACTGTAACACATGATACTTCAACAATCACGATCTAGTGCATAACATACAGGGTTATCAAGTGTATTCAAATAGTCACGACATATCAGTTAGTCAGGTCATAACAACTAGCCATATCATAAATCATCATTAAGATTTTACAATCATATCCTCCTTAAAACATGGTTACGTCCCCGTAACCCCATAAACATTCTAACACAGTACTCCATCTCATTCATTACTTTATCTTAAAAAAAAAAAAATCTAACTCCAAGTAACCATGTATCGCACTCATCGTCGCATCTAAGACCAAAGACAAGGGGTGAAAGAACTGGCGAAGTAAAACCGCAACTGAAACTTCCATCTCGATATCGATCTCAAATTCCGAATATAACTCAATAACCAAGGTCACACTGGACCTTATCACAATATGGCACAACGGTCAAATAACTCATAACTCAGTACCAGTGACCAATTCTCGTCTCGATTCCAATATCAATATTATCAAATATTCCATTAAAGGAACTGCTCAACACTTAGAGAGTAAGACTCTAAGCTACTCACCCACAAGTCAAGGTCAAAGAAGGCGATAACTTGATAAAACACTGAACCGCAATCTCAACCTCAATAAAACATCATTCATGGACTTCGTTCTAGCCTCATGAGTAACTCAATCTCCTCAAATTCTATCCCATCAGTTAATTAACATGCCAATATACATATCTCAACCAAATACATTAACAAGCTCGTATGTATCCTTATCATTCCACCGTTCATAAAACAAGAACTTGTACGCTATACCCAACCAAGCTAACACAACATCATCATAAACAACTCAGTTAATCGATTAACAAAAGTTTTTCCCGCCTCACACTCAACCCGTCTCACAAACAAAAGAATTACCTCCTCAGAAGAAAATATTAACAACCAAAATAAAAGAATAAATACTAATATTCAACTCAAATAACTACTCGTGAGAAACCCATAGCAATAAACATATAAACATATATAACCTCGAGCAACAATAAAGTATTAGGATCGGTAGGATCGTGTTACGCAGTAAAACAGATTCGGAAAAGATAACACTTACACACCCATGAAATTCCAACGCAAGCTAGTATTGACAACTACATAAATAACCAGGAAAACTCACAGTTCATAATTGGCAATTTAAAACGTTTCATGTTCATAAACATACTTTTGAATTAAAACCATATTTAAGAAAAGACATAGAACAAAATTATTTAACGTAATTAAACATGGGACATGGACATGCCACACAAGACATACATAACTCGTAGACTTCGCAAGATCGTTTTATATTCCCAGATATCAATTAGTTAGTATATGACACTTAGGTACATTCCCCGTCCACTCATATTACATCATCAAAATTAACGATAAAAGTAAACGAATTCACCAGAATGGTGCTTCCATAAATCATACGTCAACAATTGATAATTTAACACATCGTGATCAAATTCTAGGTATAGCATTATGCAATTCACTGTATGGTATAACAATATACCCGAAAAACAGTTATAAGGACTGTAATCACAGAGGACTAGACAAAGGTAAACCATCCATATACGAAAGAACATCAACTAGTTTCACATTGTTCAAATAATCACGATTACATATAACCATTAGGTTGCTATATTATGCTAATAAATTTACCAGTTAGATTTCATTCTGCCACTTGGCACAGATTAACATGCTTTTAACATCACATACGAGCAACACATATTCATTCTGAGATCATACTATAGGCATATAATTGGAACGATTTTATATTAAACTTGACGAAATAAACAAGGTTATGCTATCACGTAATGAGGGTCACACTCATACCACATGTCTACTTTTCATGTCACTAATGCCATATTAGGATATTACGCGGTCACATAGCATAAGCCACACTTGATTAAACTTTTATATGAAACTTTTATATTTCACGATTTCAACAATTAAACGTTATGTAGCAACTTACCAAATCATAATTAAATATCAGCTTAGCTAACATGCGAGCGATCATAACTCTTAGAAAATATATAAAGGACGAGCTAAACATAGGAAGAGAATTCGAATGCATATCTCAAGGAAATTATTTAATATCATTTCTATAACTCAATCGATCTGAACAAGAACTTTACAGGAAGTCAACAGAAAATTAGGCAACTTGCAAGAATCACAACTAAATAACGACTCATTAAGATTTTACATGGCCTATCATCTTGAAAACGTAAACTCATATTCTGAACAGTAAAGGTGGAATTATGCATAAACAATAACCAAGTTTAAAACGATTTCTTTGACACAAAGATGGGTCAAAACGGAACCGTGCAGCAACATTCCAACCATGGTCAACTAGAAGATTTATTTCACTCAGAATATAACTCCTATTAACATGAAACCAACAACATTGTAACACCAACTCAGGAGGTTGTCATACCTAAAGTTTTCATACTCAAATATGGACACATTTAAGACGACATCCGGTATAAACAAGGTAACATCCAGGAACTTATTAAAACAATTTGGTTCTTTTACAACTTCACATTGCTACTTCGAAACTCAACCATTCTTTTTCTGAAACACGTTGACATATACTTGGAGCATAGACATCACTTTGTACAGTATTAACAAGCATTTCTTATTACCACGATACTCGTTATCTGGTTCACGGTAAAGATTTCAAAACTGAATGTAGGATCAACTAACTAACTTGATTGTTATACATGCGTCTCAAAATAAATTAGTTTCTACCATCATACAAACACAACTTATCCAAATACGAAAATATAACCTAGGAACTACTACGTATTCCTTTATTGATGATAAACTTCATAACGAATTTAAATGTATATAACAGGCATAAAATTTTAAATACTATATACGCCACACATGACTATATACATTCACAGCTTAGAACACACATTCTACATATTACTAAACATGGATTGCTAAAGCAATTAGTAAAATAATAAAATCATAAATCTCAAATTCCGATCACATATGCCTGGTATGCAAATCAGTAAACTCTTGCAAGGTATAAGGCATGCATATAAGAAGTGTATACACATAGAATAGTACAGGCAATTGTCAACGCGCACGGCCTCCGGTTTGGTCTACTAGCTTTACCCATAAGACTCAACTGGGTTCCACATCTTATAACGACATATCATAGCTGGCTCTACTAACCATTCCAGTTAATCATGATCATATCTCTCCTACATCTGTCCTTTTAGGTGACTATAGCTCATCAACTTATTACACATATCATTACACTATATCTCTACCTAACGGTTCAGGGACCATACAGCCGCATGCATAGCACCATATATATACAAGTAAAGCTCATATTCAAAATCTCTTGTTCTCAATACCAGAAATAGTATATCTTAGTCAACATTCAACATCAATTCCATGATTCACAGTATATATTACCAACCATATTTCACATCATAACTTACCTCATTCCTTCTCCTGCAAGAACGTTAGTACCAGATAACTAGGTCACTATATAATCTACCCCACTTTTCAATTTCTCTCATTGGGTTTAGGGACCCACCACGGTCGTAACACACCCCCAATAAGATGGGAGGTATGCCTTTGGACCCATTATTTGTCCTCACTCAAGCCCAAAAGCACAAGGCCTTGTTACTAAGTGGTGGGTGGAAGCTATTATAAACATATCACAAGCCTCACATTCTACCGATGTGGGACAACTTTCCTCTCATACTCTTGGGGTGTTACAAACTCTCCCACTTAAAGAACACAACGTCCTCGTTGTGCCTCAAACTTGACCACAACCAGCGCCAGAATCCTCCCCGCTAAGTGTGTGACCCGAGTACTCCCGACCACAGGCTCACCACACGGTCGCAGGGTCGCTCTGATACCACTTTGTAACACCCCCATTTATTTAAGAGCCTTTGGCAAGACATTCTCAATAAATAGGACTGTTACCATCTCGGAATATCCGAGGTAGTGAATAACAAGGTAAACGGACCAAAGTACTTTATAAATAAAAACCGATTAACTTTAAACTTGATATTACAGCAACTACGAGATCCAAACTTTGATAAAATAAAAGTACAACTGAAGATATCTAAAGGTGATCTAATTCTAAGTAAGTCCAAGCCATGTCTCTCTCCATGCCCAATCTCCTAATCCATCTGTCACTGACCTGAAAAATCTACTCCCCATTCCGGATCATCGTAGGTGTCACACGAATACACAGGGTCAACCGCGAGGTTGAGTAGGTAAAGCAGACAACACATAAATAACAATACTATCATAAATATATTGGGATCAATCATCCCTTCTCCGCACCGATCCAACACCAAATAAACTCCGCACCGATCACAAGACCCAACATTCTCCGCACCAAACACAGACCCTTTATCTCCACACCAAACACAGACCCTTTATCTCCGCACCAAACACAGACCCTTTATCTCCGCACCAAACACAGACCCTTTATCTCCGCGCCACACAGACCCTTTATCTCCGCGCCACACATCGTATCACAGAATATATATAACCAAATATCATAATATACCAACCAAGTATTAGTATAAAACATTCATAGTAATCATCAATAACAACTGAATAATCATTGTAATATGCATCGTATTTCCCCTACCTGAAATAGCAGGAAACGCAGATAATCCGAGGCTTGTTTAGAAATGTTCCACGCGAAACCCGCTACCTATACACATATAGGTAACGAATAAATAACCTTCCCGAACCCCTTAACAACCATACCTTCTATAAATAGAAACCTTCCCTAAGTGGAAAGTTTCCAAAAATAGAAACTTCCAAATATAATAATATATATATATCCCGACTTAAAATTTCCCGACCCACATCTTTAAATACTACGACCCAAAACCATAACAAGATAATATGACATTAATTACAACACTTATTAACATTAACAACACTCACCTTAATAAAATAGACAAAACAAATAAATAATAATAAATAGTAATACTAATTAGTAATAATAGTAATAATAATAAAAAAAAACAATAATACTTAATAATAATAAAAACAAGGACAAGGAAACAGCCATCTTATTGGGTTGTTACAATAACGCAAACAGCCCCAACATCCGAACACACAACCCGACTTCAGCCCTTCGCACCACCAACCACAGCCCCTTCGAACACCAACCAACACCACCTCTCGACACCCCTGGCAGCACTCCACCCCTCTGACACCATGGACCCCGTCGCCGGCCGCCGGCGAGTCAGACCAGCCCCATAAACCCGGTCTGATCCCTCACCCCCGCCAACCAACCTGCCTCCTTAAACAGGCTGCCGACAACTCCATAAATCGAACCTCCACCCGTGACACTACCCAGACCACCCCCCGACACCAGGCTTCTGACTCCCGGTGGTACCACCGCTTCGACCTCCCCCGAGTCAGCGGTGGTGCCACCCCCAACAACCAGTACCCATACATTAACATGGAGACCCGACAAAACAGAGGACAAAACAGAGGACACAAACCCCTTATTCGACACCGCTCATACCACCACAGACCACCTAGCCGACCACCGTAGGACTCCCTTGACCACCACTTACTCCTCCCTTCCAACTTCCATCAAGACGAGTCCCCAAAACACCATCGACACAAAGGAGAACACCACTTGGTCAGATTCGTTCATTCTTAACAGTAATTAAACAACCCGTGACAGGCGCCTGAAACCACCTTCACTGGCGTTGCACGGTGGTTGACATAACCACGACAAGGGTCAGACATGACACCCATACCCCATAGACTATATACATACAAGAAACAGACTCAACAGGCAACAAACACGACTCAGGAAATCATACTAAAAACGCAATTGTGAAAAACGCTTATACAGTGTTAAACATACCTATTTTACAAGGTGTTCGACCACCACTTAGCCGCCTTACCACCACCGAGGGAACGACGAACCTAGACCTTGGAGTGACGGCTGAGGTGTGTGGGGTTTTGAGATATGAAAAGAGCAGATTAACCTAGGGTAGATTGAGGCTAAAATGACGGCTTGACAAGTAAGTTGCTAGGGTTGTGTAAAAAAAACTAAGTATGGGCTGAAGTTTCCTTGAATTGGCACAAGAATCGAGGCCCATTCTAACGCGTGAGGTCTTGTGTTCGATCCCCCTTACGAAGACAAGTCTCAAACCCCTTTTTATAAAGACCTAGCATCACATAACAAGTACTAGTAACATATAAATCACATCGATACGGATCTTAAAATTATTATAAACATAAATATCGTAGGGCAAAATCGAGGTATTACACACTCGGCCGAGTAGAACTTACTCGGCCGAGTTGTACTTACTCGACCGAGTAACATTTACTCGGCCGAGTTTGACCTGCTCGGACGAGTTCGAATGACTCGACCGAGTTGGGTCACAACTCAGCATCTACAAGGGAGGGTTGTTACAATCTCCCTCCCCCCTTAAAACGAACTTCGTCCCCGAAATTCACAACTACCAACCTGAAAAGAAAGCTCCAAAATTAACATGTCACCACATGTCACTGATACCACCGCCTCCACAAGGTGAGACATGACTAGAACGGTATACACAAAGACGGGCTCAACTAAAACCAACGACAAGATTTAGCGCGCGATCATCTCCTTGTACAACCTAATTCTAAAGACAACTTAGTCAAAACCCAACACCACATCCCAAGGATGTGTAGAATGCACCCTAACTCTTACAAGTTTGGAGCCTCTTATAAGTTTGAAACATCGCATCTCAAGGATGCGCAACGCAAAACAATGCTGATAACATATGTAAAACTTATATAAAATTGACTGAAATACTTGATACTCGACACGATCATCTCCTCTCCCCCTAAAAGAAACAGGTACGTCCTCGTAACCTTACAACCTAAACGCATGGCATATAGCTAACCAACATTACTCAACTTTCGCCTTACATCCTTGACATTAATTCACCAAGCAGCGCCAACACAAATCATAATATTGTTCACCTAACGCTATCCTACTATCGATTGCAAATCCTCTAAGTGCTGACAAATCTATATTGCTTCTATATCCCACATCTAAATCCAATACAAATACAATCCATCAAACATGTCTTACCAGGAACATTTATATTCTCTCACCCTAATAGGGAACTTTATCTTCAAAACCTACTCACGCTCATAAGTGTTATCGCTCATAGTCGTCAATACTATAGCAACCATACACCTCCACAATCTCCCTTCACAAACCTACATATAACCATGTATTACTATCACGCCACCTTTACCTATAATAATACAGTCACAATTCCATTTGTTATGCTACACTAACCTCAAACTTCCAAGTATACCTTAACATGGAAAAACCATCAACTCTCCTTGCCGCATCCGACGTCTCTTAAGGTAGACGTGTCTACCTACCTACTCCTAGATTCTTAGTGATTCTCTCTAATTATCATCATCTTCTGCCTCTGATAGCTAACCACAACCACAACTTTGATCACCACTCATATTCCTAAAACTCTCGTCCGCTGATAATTATATACATTCACGTACCCAACACTCCATCATCACATCTACCACAAAGCCTCGAATGTAACCAATACTTTAACACTTTAATATTACCGCACGTCCATATTCCTTTCTATTCACGCCTATAGATCCCTAAACACCACTTATAACCCGAGATTTTTACATCTACCCTCAATCCTCAATTTTTCTCCTTTTGCCTAGTTCGTCCATCACTTAACATGATACTAACCCCAACATACGTAGGATTCATATTCCACCTGTGAGACCTCCAGCGTTGTACACACATTCCACCAACTATTTCTAAAACCATGATAACAAGCGCCTCATTTCACACATGACTGATAGTATTTCAGCAATCCCCCACAACTTTGTTTTCACTTATCAAAGATAAACACTATAATTACGACAACAACAATCACATGCGACTCTCGCCTATATTATCCTTTATTCTTGCCCACGAGTCCAAGGTCTCGATAAACAAAAATGATCATGACCAACAATCTATATGTCTACACCAGCGTGACTTATCTTTTCCAAATCTCGTCTCACAATCATACATCTATGTCAAGAAATGCTCCACCCACATCAAGTTCGTAGGTGACCCAACAATTAGATCTCATGAACGCAGTGCATATAGAATCCAAATGACTAGACAACCACCTCCAAATATCCACAGGTCTCAAAACATTACGGATCAACCACGTGGGGAAACACATCACTAAGATATACACCATTATTAAGAAAACAAAATATCTCAAAACATTCATATTTTTTCCACCGTCACTCTTGGTGATAGCATCGCAACTGATACCGTCGTTTGGTACCAAAAATAAATATTTAAGTACTACTAACAGAAGTCAACGGTAAGTAGGGTCGATCTCCACAGGGAGGCAAGGTATTTGTTCTAAGGTTTGTCTATCCGTCACAATAGGTGGTTTTTATAGTCTAAACTAAAACAAAGGAAGACAAAATGGTAAAAGATATAAAATTCTAGCAATGAAAAGAAATAGCTAAGACAACCGGTTCATCATAATTAATTAAGCCTAGTAATCAATTCTTAGATTAAACAATTTAAATATAATCCATGGGTTAGCAAAAATCTCCTTTCGGTCTCAATTCTCCCTAAGACAACAATAGCTTAGCTTTCGCCCTCACTACAGTCCTAATGTGTTACTACAGGCCTCACCCTTTCCAACCTTTCGTTCTAGGTCAAAGATTACCGGATCAACTAGTTGAATGCGTCGACTCAAGCAACTAATCGCTATTATATGTAGCAAGTCACAACAAGTATTATATGAGCATAATCATAAAAATCGATTACTGACTTTCTTAATTACAGCTTCCCTAAGTCTTAGCAAGGAAAACTACCTACGCATAATAAAAAGTGAACAAGATATAAAAGAAACAAAAAGCAAAATAAAATAGAAATTAAAGTTACCGAATGACATTAAGGAAGAACATAGATCTGGAAAATGCGAAAGGAAAGGAGAACGGAGTTTCCTCCGTCTCCTCTCTACAAAAGAGCATAAAAGAAACTGAAATTTGAGAACTACTGACTAATGGTGAATCCGAGAAAAGTTGTTAACCTAATCCTTATATAGGGAGATTAGGTTAACTTAAGTGGTTTAACCTAAAAACTGAAGTTGCGGAAACTGTGGTTTAAGCGAGTTACTCGATCGAGTGAAAAATCACTCGATCGAGTAGTTTTTCTTCCCAAAGCCCTCGATCGAGTAAGGCAAGGACTCGATCGAACACTCCCTGGAAAAATACTCGATCGAGCATTTTTCTCCTGAGAACTCCTCGATCGAGTACTTCTCAGCGAGTAATTCCTGCACTGCGCACTGAACTTAAAACGGCTGCAATTTCTTCGTTTCTTGTCCAAATGAAGCGTTTTTGGTGGCGTTGGAAAGCTAAGAGGACAAGATTTCATCTCTAATTGGAATCACCTTATTATCTGTTGTAGACCTCTATATATGGCTCTCCAAAGTACGTACTAGCAAATTGAAGTTCTACTTTGCTTGCTTAGCTTCCTTTCTCCATTGTGCGCACCTCACATAGCTTTTCACTAGGACGATTGGAGCTTTCCAACGCTTGTAAGGCCTATTCCAACTTCCATCTTCTAAGCATAGTTTACTTTCGACAAAGAGGCATGGTTTTCGTGACTTTTACATACTTTCCTGCAAAACAACAACAAATACACAAAGAAGCGAATTGAAATAGGGGTAAAATAGCGCATAAAACGCTTGAAAATGCATGAAGATGCATGCCAAAAGATACTAAAAGGTATATGAAATATGCACGCATCAGCAACATTTTTCACCGACAATCATATCGCAGCGCAAGGACACCCATATCACAAACACGGGGTACCAAGCTCAATTTTCATTCCGAAGCACAATAACCGCCTTAATTATGTCGCTCTAATAAAGTCTTACCAATTCATAAGCTTTGTATGCAACATGCCACGAGTAAGAATACAAACAACGACCTTGTGAACATCACTTCATGCCACTACTCATGAGATCGACACATCTCAAAAACACTTACGTACATCACACGTACACATTCCCTCAACCCAGACAATCACGACTAAGTGACTGATGTGACCATGTATCCACCTCTCTCGCAACCATGAATACTAACTCCACTAGCACACACCAATAACTCTGTCATCAAAGTTATCTCAATAACCATACCAACATATCCCTGATCATTCCACTCCTTATCTTACCACTAGGCACACTCAACGTACCAAGACTTTATCAAGTACTCATCCTTTAATTCCTCAAAACTTACGACTAGCATGTCGTCTCACTCTTTTCATACGTATACTTCAACTCACTTCTTTATTATAGTCCTCTACACCACTATAACGACCTAATCCCACATCTCATAGCTCATGTCACATTCTCTCGACTCGCCTCCACTATTCTATTCTCATGGCATCCGATCATCTCACTCAACCGCTCATGTCTTTACACATACTACAAAACTTCTTAGTAAACAAATATCTTCTCGTTGTTCCCCTACCATATTTCCTTTACTCAAATCCTTATTTTTCGTTCCCTTTTATTCACAAACTCTCTCAGCATTCGACTCATCTTCACTTAACATCCCATATTTTCGTAAACCCTATTTTAAATTAATTAAAGTATTTTCGGAACTTAATAATATTTTATTTAAATTCGTAACTTATATTTTAGAAATATCGAGTTGGTTCCGTCTTGAGGTTTATTTAATCTTAAGGTGAATAATTTCCCTTGCCATTTCCGCATCAAACATTCCCGAGCAACTTATGTTAAACCCGTCTCAAAAGTAAACAAAAGGAATTGTGAAAGAAGCTTCATTCATATTTCCTTCACAACCCATCTTCTACCTTCTTTTCCAAGAAAACAAAAGAAAAGAATCAGTAAACCATTTCCTCCAATTTTCTTATTTCCAAGTTCACATAAATCATCATCCCGAACTCATTTCAACTCGGATCGAAGTATGGTTTCTTCCTACGCGTTCCTCTTGTCGTTGCCGTCACATCTATCACTTTCAATTCGTAAGTCGTTATACTTGATTTCCGGGCTGCTTTGCCCTAATCTCGAGTTTACTCTTTTAACCCGTGTTTTATGCTTTTAGTTGTTGATTTGGAAGACCCAAAGAAAGACTCTTTCATTGAGAAGATTAGAGTGAAGATTTGGCTTCTTAAGGTGACGATAATGAGAAACTCGGCCTATGTCCTTTATTAGCATGCTATATGAATTTGTGGTGTTTTTAATGAAATTAGTCGTGTTCATGATTCATAGGAACTTTATTGATGTTCACAAACTATTTATTAGGTGATTTATATGATGAATTTGATATAGGTGATGTTCTTTGGTTATATACATAAGATGGGTAGAATTGGGGAAATTGATATGTAATCATATGTGAGATGAATTGTGATATGTTCATATGCCTATTTGACATGTTTTCATGCTGGGATTAATGATGTGCTGATTAGAATCAAGTATATAAAGTATCATAGAAGTATAAGAATGTTTTGTAAATGTCGAAAATTAACTATCGCGGGAACAGGAGGTTCCCAGCCGATCGACGGCCAGCAGCCGGTTGACCGGCTGAGAGCCCATCTTGGTGAAATTTGTGTTCTGTGCAAAAGTGGGTGATGGGGTCCCCAACCGGTGGACCGGCAGCCAGCAGGCCGGCTGGGAGCCCTTTTCTCAGTTGTTTTGATTTGAGTCTTGTTGCATGAGGGTTAGGGACTCTCAGTCGGCCGATCGACTGCCTGTGGCCGACCGGCTGACAGCCCCTGTTCATTGTAAATTGCCTGTAACTTCTAATTCACATGTCGGATTGCATTGATTCTTCTTCCGTATGATTCGTATGCTTATTTGGAGTCCCAAAAATTGGGCGACACTTATGTTGGTTTCGGAAATGGATTTGAGGAGAAAGCCCCCCGGCTGGGCAAGAGGAAGGGAAACCGGCTCTCGCCTTAAATTAGTTTCTGAATTCAGCTAAGTGTTGAATGGATGATTAGTAGTGAAATATATATATATATATATATATATATAATATAATATATATATATATATATATATATATATATATATATATATATATATATATATATATATATATATATATATATATATAATATATATATATATATATATATATATATATATATATATATATATATATATATATATATATATATATATATATATAATGTTTGTCAATCGAGTTGACTTACTGTACATCTTTTAGATGACATTTTGTGATGTGCATGAACCTGCTGTGCGCTGCTATACTACTCGAGTTCTCACCTGACTACATTGTGTAGCTGGTTGACCGTAGTGGCTTGGCCCTCACAGTCAGGTCTTAGATTGTCTGCCCACCTTAGGGCATACCACGTTCCATTGTGGTTCGGGTCTTGGGAGTGTTCTTGGGACACTTGTCGAATTGGGGACGTGGATTGTCTACGCCCTGAGAGTTTGGCCAGGAATAGACTAGGACAGTCGATTGTCGTCGTCCTACCAGGGGGTTTGATAGTCCGAGATTGTGAACTTATGAAGTTGTATAGACGAGCCGATTGTCGGCCTGCTCATAGTGATCTAGCCGAGTCGATTGTCGATCATTCTAGTTGAGTCGATTGTCGATCTGTATTGTGAGTCGATTGTCGACATATATAGATGGAGTAGAGTCACTTGGTGACCTAGCTCGTTTTTTGTAGAGTCGATTGTCGACCTATCTTGTTGGAGTCGAGTCATTTGGTGACCTACCTCTTGTGATGACGAATCAGTTGTTGAGCATGTGTTAGTTGGTGATTATGGATGTATGATACTTGGTTATCGATAGTAATCACTCGATGATATATGTTAATCCTTCCGATGATTATGTTTATGTTGGAGTACGATAATTGTTTATATGTGGTTATATGCTTATGTGTGTGACAATAGGTGGCCAGGAACATCTCTAGTCACTCCCCACTGACTGTGGCGCACATGTTGTATGTATGTAGGTTGGTGATTTGCTTACAGGGGGATTTCACAGAGGCTAGCGAGCGATGATCCTTCATCGACGACTTTACCTTGTTTCGTTAGCTAGACCATAGTTTTGGTTTATACAGTTTGGCGCCTGTAGGGATATGTTATCCCGGGCTTGGTTTTGTATTTAATACTTATAAGTTATCTAGTTTCTTTTCTTCCGCATTTTTTGTTATTGTAATTCACCTCGTATATTAGTTAAGGATGTTTAAAGTTTTAATTCGCAAAAATTGCATACTTTGTATGTTTTACTTTCCGCTGCCGCGAGGAGTTTTACAATCTCATCGTTGTTCATGATATTACTCTTATCTCATAAATCTCCTCACCCTTTTAACATCTTCTCGGTTTTATATAGCTATAATCACTTCTTTGAAACCCAAGCTTTCCGATCAACACAATTATTTACGATTCAACATGCATCTCACCATAGCTCGATCATAAACTCACCAGGCACGAAATCCCTCCCACTTACTGTAATGAAATTCTCTTATGCACTTCTTAAGCCAGCATAACCATATCCATCTCCATCATTTATCCCTTTTCTAGTTTCAATAGTATCGACACACATATCCCTTCTAATCCTTTATTCCGTCATTCATCTGACTTACTCTACTATTTGGCCATGTATAAACATAACCACCACACTCAAGCTTACGATAAAATTGTCCACCTTACTTCACATGATCGCTCTATAATTCGATAAGGTCATAATGTAACTTTATGTTCACAACTCTTTCCTTACAAACACCTCCGACCACTAGTCTTTCTTACGAAACCATACCGATTCGAAGACTGTTTAACACATGAACTTCAACAAAGATATATACGTAAAACTACAACTAGACTATAAAAGAGATGTCTTTAAAATCAATCTGACGTGCAAAGGTGCCAAACTAATCATAAGACCATAACGTAGCTTACTAAGTCGGGTATTTGTTCATACTACTTGTCTACCAGGTAAGCTCACAGCCTACGGCTCAAAAGAAACAGTGACTGGTACCACCAACTCGGTCGAGTAACCCCTACTCGGCCGAGTCACCCGTACTCGGTCGCGTAGTCCCTGCTCGGCCGAGTGACTTCTACTCGGTCGAGTTACACCTACTGGGCCGAATTACACTAGCTCAGTCGAGTCCAACTAACTCAGTTGTATCTCCCACACTCGGTCGAGTAATTGTTACTCGGTCGAGTTACCCCTACTCGGTCAAGTCCACCTTTACTCGGCCGAGCCATATGCATCAGTCTGGCTTGGTGAAGGGGAAATCTCCCTTCACCTTTCCTATGCATCAAGCCACTCTATATGCATACGATGACATTTGCACAACAGGTAGCAACAACCATCACCAAACTTTCTTATAACATACAATTCAAATCACCATCTCATTCACGTCTTTCACATGCTCATTACCGTATAGTATACATGAAATCATAACACTTCAAATCACACATGTATATACACACCCTAATCTACCCTTAGTGGCCAAGTACAAGGTTGTAAGCAATTTCGCGGTTCCAGGACGTCTCACAAACCTTTGCAGTAGCCTTACAAAATTATACGTGGGGTTCATTTTATTTAAGACACATTATAAGTTCATTGGGTTCATCGGTTTTAGGTGCCAAAATCGCCGCTCCGATACCATTTGTAACACCCTCATAATCCAATGCCTTTAAGTAGGACCATCAGACTATGAAAGCATTACCATCTCAATTTCCTGTGATACAATATCAAGATAAAAAAACTGAAAGCAACGTTTATTAAAGTAAGTAACAATGAATAAATTACAATTGTCTACCAAAACAACTCAAAGTAAATAAATGTATGCGAAAGCTAAAACAAAACTACAAGATCAAAACGATTATGTGACGAACCCTCCTCCCCAAGCTAGCACGCCTCATCAACCAACATTGAAGTACCTGCTAAGAAAATGCTCACCATACTAATGGATAATCATAGCGCACAAACCACAAGCGTCAGAACTGATAGATAAGACGGTAACAACACAATCAACAACAATGTCGCAATCTGATAAAATCACCGCAACTGATACCACTGTCACTGTCACAAAAACACCGATGGCGGCCTCAAGCCCCACCTCAATCCCCAACTTGTTCGCGGCAAGGGGTACCTAGGTCCTTAATATGCACATCATCTCCTTGGCGGGTCCGACGAAGAGCGACCGTATGAGTGAGAGACGTTTTCTACAACCGTCTCACACATTAGTTCCCAAATCAGATCTCAATAGCAATATAGTGATATCAGAATACAACCATCATCATACTGTCACAATCAAATCACACAGAAACTGAGTAGGGAACCCTTACCTCAAAGAAAGAACTGAATGATAAAATCGACCACCATTCTACCAACGCTCTTTTACGAATTCTCCTCCTAAGGATTATATACATACCGATTATACACTAAACAACCATAATCTATGATAAGAATACGATAGTGTAACACTTCCTTGATAAAGTACGGCTAGGTTCGATGATCGGCGCTCCTAGACTCTTATTAAGACCTTAGGGAAGGTTTGGGAGAAAGGGAATGAAGAAGGAGATTGATTACTGTTTTTGATTTAGGTTAAAAGTGATTTAGGTTTTCGGATCAGTTTATATAATTAACCATGGCCCGACTTTCTGGAAAAACACACTCGACCGAGTAAGACCCACTCGGCGTAGAACTTACTTGGCCGAGTTGCACTTACTCGACCGAGTAACACTTACTTAGCCAAGTTTGACCTGCTCGGCCGAGTTTGACTGATTCGGCCGAGTTGGGTCACAACTTGGTATCTACAAGGGAAAGGTGTTACACCGACATTTATCTTTTTTTCTCTTTTTCCTTCTTTTTCTCACCTTCATAATTCTCACCCTTGTTTATACTAGCTTGGGGGAAGTTATTACTCTAGTAAGTTTTTATTATTTTTTGCATTTTTATAATGCATTTGGTAGCTTATTCCCGTTAATTTAGCAAACATCAAAATTCACAATGCAAATGGAAGCAAGACTTGACCACGTAGGGAAACTTTGGGAAAAAATGAAAAATTGGAGCATCACAAAATGGTCTTGGGTTGGTGGACAAAAGTTAAATGATGCCCGAATAAATATGGAACAACATTGAACGCCAAGTAAAATCTCAAAACATTAGAATTTACTAAGAATTAAGGTGCATTAAAGATTAATATCGAATTCCATACGAAATTAATCAAGGCTTTTAAGGGAGTAAATCCGGATAACCACGACCTCGACCTCGGTGGGGATCCCCCTATGGGGGTGACTAATCATTAGTACCATTTATTTTGGCTTTTACCCCGATATAAGGGGTGTAGGGTCCAGTGTTTAAGATATCAAATTTTAGATGAAACTTATATCTATCTTACATACTTTTCTATATAATTCACCTTATTCTCTAGTAACTTTTCATTTATATTATCTTTCAGTAGTTAGAAGGTTTATTAAGTTGTAATCAAATATTAATCTTTCAACATTTATATACAATCTTTCATTAGGAAGATCATTATCTTTGTTTATGTTGTTCATACTCAAGCTCATTTCATTTCATTACGGTAATTATATTTTGCATTTATTTTGTTATTACAATTTGTTACTTCCATTCTTAGTCTATTAAGCAATTCCATATTATTAATTAGTTTACTTATCATTCGTATGCTTTTACTTTTATTAATTTCCTTACATTCTAATATCATGTTTTCCACATCATTTGTTAACATTTAGTTTCCGTCATGAGTGACTAATTCCTTAGTCTAGGTATTAAAGAAGTCATGCATAATTAACATTTGTATATATTAGATTAGGATGTTATAATAATGTTTAATGTTTCCATCACATACTTGGTATGTTTTTTTAATCTTAGATTATTGATCACAAACCTATATTAAATATGCTAATTTGTTTCTATAAGTTGAGAGGCACAGAAGTGAATTTGGAGCACCCCTCATTTGTAGCTGCTGATCGAGTTGTGACTTAACTCGGCCGAGTAGGTCCAACTTGACCTAGTAATTTTAATTCGGTCGAGTAACTTCAACTCGGCCGAGAAAGTGAGACTCGTCCGAGTAGGTCGGACTCGACCGAGTTGCTCCAATTCAGTCGATTAGGTCTTTCCGAGAGTTGAACCGCGGTTAATTATATAAGTAAATCTGAGAAATTATAATTACTTTTACCCTAATCAGAAATCGGCAAACCCTCATTAGCTTCATCCCCTTCCTCTCAAACTTCTTTCAAGGTCTTAGCAAGAGGCTAGAAGCGCCGATTATCTAGCCTAGTCCGTGTTTTGCAAGTAAGTGTCATCATATCGTATAATTGTCATGGGAATTGGTTGTTGTTAGTGAATAATCGTTATGTATATAATTCTTAGGAGGAGGATTCATAGAAGATCATTGGTAGAACGATTGTGGTTTTGCATCTACAGATATCACCATGTTATTTGACTGTGACAGTATGGAGGTTATTGTATTCTGATATCACCATGTTATTGATTGAGATTGTATTGGGAACATATGTATGGGACCGTTGCTGGAAACGGCTCTCACTCCTACGATTGCTCTTCGTGGGCCCCGCCACGGAGAGGATGTGCACATTAAGGATTTAGGTACCCCTTACTAGGGGTGAGCAAAACCGGGTACCCGATCCGGATTTGAAAACCGTATCGGGTACCCGGTTTTTAAAGCATCATCCGGATACGACACGGTTTAAACCGGGTATACGGTTTTCGGGTACCCGGTTAAACCGTATAACCGGTTTTCGTATACCCGGATACGGTTTCTAGTTAAAATTTTAACATTTCTGCATTTTACCTTTTCCTGTATGGCTGATGTATTTCTCTACTTCCTGGATGGCTGCATTTCCTGTAGAAATTACACATAATCAGAGAAAGATTCAAACAAAATACGAAAATCAAACAAAATACGAAAATCAAACAAAAAATCATACGAAAATCATACGAAAATCAAACGAAAAATACAATAACAATAATAGCATAAATTACAACAACCTACCAACAACAACAAAATACAATTACAATAATATTACTATACGAAAATCAAACAAAAATCATACCTTAGAAGAAGATTAAAATGAGAGGATCTGAAGAAGTGAAGAGATGATGAGAATTTTGAGAATAGGTGATGGGAATTTTGTGATTGGAGAAAGCGATAATGGAGGAATGAAGGGAGGCGATAATGGAGATGGAGGGAGACGATGGAAATTGGAAGCTTAGGGTTACCGCGAGCAAGTGGGGGATTGATGTGGGGCTTGAGGCCGCCACCTTGTTTGTTGTGAAAGTGATATCGGTTGATTATGGTTATCAGATTGTGATTTGAGTTATTTTATTGTGATCGTCTTATTGCAGCAGTTTCTAACACTTGTGGTTGTTTTACTGTCATGATCCATGTCATGGTGAGCAGAGTCTCATGTTCGTAGATGTTGATGCTTGGCGGCATGGGAGGATGGGTCATCACTTCATTTTTGTATTGTCATAGCGGCATTAGCTTCCGCGAACATTGTATTTCTTTTATCAGACGGTTATACTTTATACTTTATTTGTTTTACACTTTACATTAAATAAAGGTTACATTGTTGTTTATCTTGATATTATGCCTCGGGAAACTGAGATGGTAGCACTTTTATAGTTTGATGGTCCTTCTTAAAGACCTTGGATTATGAGGGTTTTACAAATGGTATCAGAGCGACCATCTTGGCACCTAAAACCTATGAACAAAATGAACATAGGGTGTGTCTTAAATAAAATAAACCCGAAGTGTAAGTTTGTAAGGCTACTGCAAAGGTTTGGGAGACTATCCGGAACTGCGAAATTGTTTACAACCTTGTGCTTGGCCACTAAGGGTAGTTAAGGATGTGTATACGCGTGTGGTATAATGTGTGATGACAAACATGTGAAGGATGGAATGTATGATATAAGTTGCACGGTTTTATGGAAATTGCTGAAGTTGGAATTTATTATGTGGTTCAAACATATTTGAGTATATGACTTGATTGAGTAGGGTGGACTCGACCGAGTGAGATTAACTCGATCGAGTAAGTATTACTCGATCGAGTGGATGGAATTCGGCCAAGTCAGTTGACTCGACCGAGCTAAAGTGATTTGGCCGAGTATGTGTCACTCAACCGACTAGGAGTCACTCGGCCGAGTTGGGCATACTCGATCGAGTGGGTGTGACTCGGCCGAGTAGGGGTTACTCGTCCGAGTTGGTTGTACAGGTGACTGTTTCCTTTTCTCTTTTCAGTCGTAGGCTATATGCTTACATTTACCCATTTTCTTCTTATAGTTATGTTGGCCCCAAGAAAAGCTAACACTTCTAATCTCCCACCAATTCCGACTTCGGCCATGATTCTGGTTGCATCGATATCAATCGAGGAGATTGCTCGGTTGATCGAAACCAAAGAAACTCTGAATATTGCCATTTGAAATTCAGAGAGAGCTCGGGCACCACCTTTGACTGCTCCCGATATCGGTAATACTATGTCTCATCACTGCCCCATCATGTTTGATGGTGCGGGGACGTCGGGGCTTCTAGAAGAATGGTTGAGAGAGATGGAGAGTGTGTTCGAGGTGGTCGATTGCCCTAACGACCTCAAGGTGTATCAAGCTGCTTTTTAATTGCGTATTTTGGCCAGCGAATGGTGGGGCGAGAGAAAGGGAAGGCTCGTGACTATTTCGCAGAGTTGGGGCAGGAGTATGTACCATTGGAGACCTTTAAGGCTGCTATGAGGCGTGAGTTTGTCCCAGAGCACGTTCGTAGTCGGTTGAGGGCTGATTTTGATAGTTTCAGGATGTCATATGACATTACGGTTTTAGAGTACTGCATGAAGTTTAACGACTTGGCTCGTCAGGTGGAAGAGATGGGTATGATCCCTTAGGCGCTGGCTCTCAGATTCGAGAAGGGGCTGACTCTCCATATCATGGAGAAGTTGTCTGGAGGTATGTTGACTGACCTCAAGGAGGTCTATGAGAGGGTCGGGCACGCTGAGAGGTTGGCCAATCTGGCTAGGGATACCCGAGAGAAGAGTAGGGATAAGAGAATGTCGGAGAGTGAGAGTGCGGGAGGTGGCTACAAGAAGGGGAATTTCAGTCAGGGTCGTTTGCATTCTGCTGGAGCTAGTATTGGGAGTAGAGGGGGTCGCAGTCTTAGTGGCAACCCTGTTGTGAGGTGCTATAATTGTGGTGCCGCTGGACACAAGAGGCTAGATTGTAGGAAATTTGGGGGAGGCAGCTACTAGGGACTTTCTCAGAGTTCTCAGAGTTTTGGGTTCAACCGTCCTGCGAGTTCGTGGGGCAACCAGAGGAAGTCTAACTACCGTAATTACAACCACCAGTGAAGTTATTAGAGACCTAATAAGGGAGGCAGCCAGGCATCAGCGGCTAAGCCTACCTCGTCTACAATGACTGTTCAGGGCGAGGGACAAAAGAGTAGCGGTAAACTTTTTGTCATGGGGAAGCATGCTGAAGCTGAGGATGCGCATGTTGTGACCGGTACTTTCTTTGTTCATGGTTGTCCTAGTTTTGTTTTGTTTGATTCTGGGGCAACCCATTTGTTTGTGTCTGTAAGCCATGCTTAGAGTTTAGGGCTGGAGTCGTTTGAGGTAGCTAGTGATAAGGTATTTATACCTTCTAGGGAGTCAGTGGTGTGTCGGAAAGTATAAAGGGGTGTGCCTTTTGTGATAGGTCAGATTGACTTTCCTATTGATTTGTTTGAGTTTTAATTAGATGGCTATGAGATTATAGTCGAGATGGATTGGTTGGGTCGATACAAAGCTACCATTGATTGTCACCAGAAGAAGGTGACCATGAGGGGACCTAAGGAAGTCAGAGTGTCATATAAGGGCTTTGTATTTAGACCAAAGGTCAAGATTATATCAGTCTTAACCCTGAAGTCTTATCTTAGGAAGGGGTGTCCTTTGATTTTGTGTCATGTGAGGGACACCCGGGTTGAGAAGGTGTCTACAGCGAGCATTCCAGTAGTGGGGGAGTTTGGGGATGTATGTCCGGAGGAGATTCCTGGGCTACCACCCAAGAGAGACATCGATTTCAGTGCTGAGTTATAGCCGAAAACGGGACCTATTTATATGTCCCATTACCGGATGGGTCCGAGAGAGCTAGAGGAGCTGAAGTAGTAGCTCAATGATTTGTTAGACAAGGGGTACATTCGATCTAGTGTATCACCTTAGGGAGCACTAGTATTTTTCATGAAGAAGAATGATAGGAGTATGAGGTTGTGTATTGACTATTGTGAGTTGAACCATGTGACGGTGAATAATCGTTATCCCTTGTCGAGGACAGATGATTTGTTTGACCAATTGACTAGGGCTGGGGTGTTCTCGAAGATTGATCTGAGGTTGAGATATCATCAGTTGAGGATCAGGGATGGTGACATAACGAAGACTGCCTTCAGGTCTAGGTATGGTCATTATGAGTGTGTGGTGATGTTGTTCGGGTTGACTAATGCACCTGTTGTGTTCATGTATCTAATGAAACATGTGTTTAGTCCATACCTGGATAAATTCGTGGTTGTTTTCATCGATGACATCTTTGTCTACTCTAAGACCAAGGAGGAGCATGAGGAGCACTCGACGACTGTTATGCAGACTTTGAGGGACAAGCAGCTTTATGCTAAGTTGTCCAAGTGTGAGTTCTGGTTGGAGAAGGTAGCGTTCTTAGGGTATGTGATCTTGAAAGGGGGTGTGGTTGTGCATCCCAATAAGATTGATGTAGTGTCTAACTGGGAGGCTCCTAAAAATGTGGCTGAGGTGCACAGTTTTCTGGGTTTGGCGGGATATTATAGAAGGTTCGTGAAAGACTTCTCCAAGATTGCTAGGCCTATGACTTCGCTCATGAGGAAAGATACTAGATTTCGCTGGGATGGGGATTGTCAGAAGACATTCCAAATCATTAAGGAATGTTTGACTACAGCTCCTGTCTTAGCCTTGCCAGAGGGGATCGATAACTTTGAGATGTATACTAATGCCTCGAAGAATGGGATGCGATGTGCGCTGATGCAGAATAAGAAGGTGATTGATTATGATCGAGGCCACTTATGCAGTACGAGGAGAACTACCTTACTCACGACTTAGAGTTGGGTTGTGTAGTCTTTGCGCTCAAGATTTGGAGGCATTAACTGTATGGAGCAACTTTCAAGGTGTTCTCAGACCATAAGAGTCTGAAGTACATCTTCACCCAGAGGGAGCTTAACATGAGGCAGAGGAGATGGATGAAGTTCTCGTCGGGGATTATGACATGGAGATTGTGTACCATGAGGGGAACGAAAATGTAGTAGTCGATGCCTTAAGTAAGAAGAGTGTGCATTCTTTGTGCACAGCGATGTCCTTGATGAGATTGAGAGATGAGGTGGACCGGAAGGGTATTCATGTGATCAGGAAGGGAGATGCGCGGGGAGATTTGACAGTGGAACCGGAGCTGTATGGTGGGATCAGAGAGAGTCAGTTGCAGGATCCTAAGTTCTTAGAATGGAGGGCAAAGCTTGAGGCCGGTGGACCGTTGAGGTTTTCTTTTGGTGATAATGAGAGTCTTCGTTTCGATGGTAAGTGGTATGTTCCGGACCGTGCTGAGTTGAGGAAGGGGATTCTGCTAGAGGCTCATAGTGTGCCTTATTCAGTACATCCAAGTGGGGATAAACTGTATAGGGACCTTAAGCAAATTTTCTGGTGGCCGGGTATAAAGAGGGATGTTGCATAATTCGTGGCTTGTTGTTTGACCTGTCAGCGAGTGAAAGGGGAACAACATCGGTCGCAGGGTCAGATTTAGTCATTGGAGGTACCAAAGTGTAACTTGGAGTCGATCTCGATTGATTTCATTGTGGGGTTACCTTGATCTCAGAGGGGTAATAACATAATTTAGGTGATTGTGGACAGGTTAACTAAGTCAGCTCATTTCATCCCAATAAAGAACAATTGGAGAAAGGTGGAGTTAGTATTAGCCTATAAGAAGAACGTGGTCAGATTGCACGGGATTCCTAAGGATATTGTGTTAGATCGGGATTCTCACTTCATTTCGAGGTTTTGGCAGGAATTACAGGTGATGATGGGTACTTGTTGGAGGAAGTGTCCTCGACAATAGTGTGTTGACGTAATTAAAACTCATTTGAATGAAACACAACTGGGAGTGTTACTCTTTTAAAGTCAACTGATCAACATTTACCGATAATGATTGGCTGTCTAGAGTTTGACATTATCGTCATATGATGGTGGTGATCAGTTGATCCCTTAAGGTCATATCTTTAGGGAATTCCGTCTCAATGGAATAATTAATTAATATTGTATTGGATACAAATTAATTAATAACTGGAAATTTTGGAAATAATTTTAAATGACGAATATTTTTATAATGGGATTATAATGATAATTAAAGTCAAAGTAATAAAATTGTTTTATTACTCGGTTTTATTTATTCGTTTAAGAAACGATTAAAATTGAGAATGAACACGGTTGATCATAAAATTACAAAGAGTTGTAATTAAATTATGACATTACATTTTTGTGCAATAATAATTTCGAAATTATTAGTATAATTATTTAAATGTAATGAATTTGTAAATTATGAATTTTAATAGTTAAAATTGCACAATTAACAAATTGGGTCATGTGTTATGAGACATGTGTGACATGTTACAAATTAACACAATTGACAAAGATAAAATGGGTCCATATTAGACCCATTTTTCAGCCGTGTAAGTGTAGGTATGTGTGTGGATTGTGTGTGTAAGTAAGCAACTATTGTGTGTGTCATACACAAGGAATATGTAAGGAATATCTTATGCATTTGTGTAAGTGTAAGAAGGCCATGCATTGGCTCTCCTTGGGAGCCTTGGCCGGCCATGAAGCTTGCTCAAGCAAGCTCATGTGCTTATATAAGGCACACCTTATTCATACAACATACTCTAGTTTTTGACTAAGGTTTTTGCATACAAGTTGTTGTTAGTTTGATGCTTGTTCATCCAACACACCAAAAACCTCATTCTCATAATTCCTTAGCTAAAATAGGTTTTACTAAGGAAATAATTATTTCCTATACTAATAATATTAAGAGTAATATTGTTATTTCTAGTATACTAATACTAATTTTCTAGTAACAAAATTAGTAATAGTTTGAGATCGGGTCCTTGATACGCACCTTTAGGAGACGATTTTTGTTAGATCGTTACAAGAGGATTTCGGTATTGAAGACTCAAGTAATAGGTGATTATTGAGTATAAACCTTCTAAAACCAATGTAAGGACAATCTCATCTTATGATATCATCTTGCATGCATAAGATCCATTTAAGTTTTTATGACTAAACTTAAAGAAACAAAACTCATATTAGATTTGAGTATAAAATGTGGAACTTAGTTTCCAACAATTGGTATCAGAGCATTACGGTTGTTGCATGCATGATCGGATTCATGTTTTATGTTAAAATCGGTTTAACATACACATTTCGAAAATTTCGAAATTATTGTGTTTATTATGATAAATCACAAAATAATTTTGCATGTTAAAGTTTCTGTTTCTAAAATGGTTTTAGGACATAAAAATAATTTTATGGATTTTTATTGTTCATTTTTATATTTATTTGTATATTTTGTTGTTTAAATCGGTTTTAAACAACAATTAATGGGAAAAATAGCTAAAAATAGTTTCTGGCCGAGATTTTTTGATATGTTCTCACATGCATATTTAGTATATTGTATATGATTTTTCGTAAGAAATGGAGTTAATATGCATGGATTATGAATTTTATGAGATAAATAGTCATAATATGAGTAAAAATGGGTATATAAGGTTATATTTCGAATTTGACCTTAAAAATTTTATGAGAAGTCACATGCAATATATAAAGTTCCTGTATGAATTTTCGAAATTATTGGAATTATTTTGCATGATTAATGATTTTTGTAGTAAAAATCGGATTAATAGTGACTTAAATTCGACTTTAATAGTTATAGTTGGAATTTTGCCATAAAAACTTTACACAATGTCACATGCAATATGTACAGTATGTATGTAAGTTTTGGGAATTTATTCTCAAGTGATGCATGATTTATGATTTTAATGGTTAAAATCGGAGAAATAGTGACTTATTGTGTTAAAAATAGTTAATCTTAATATTATGGCATGAAATTTTACCCATAGATGTCTTATATGATAGAAACATCAGATCTAAAAGTTAGATGTCAAAAAGTTTCTGTTTTTATGATTATTAATTTTAATGAGTTAATTAGTTAATAATCGTAATTTATGAGTCGGAAAAATAAAATTTCGAGTATGGTCTGTAATTTTTGGTCACTTTCAGATTCTAATATGTATTTTAGGATGACTAAAAATTTATGGCAAATTATTGCAAGTTTTTATAATTTAAATCGGATTTTAAACCATAAAAACGGCTTTTATACGATTTATTTAAGAAATAAGCCATAAATAATTGCAAAAGACCATTTTAATAATTTCTGAAATTTTAGAAAATTTCCAGAAAGTTTAAAATTTTTGAATTTTAAATTTCGAATTTTATTGACTCATTTGGCCATATTTTGTTTATTTTTTCCCGAAAATACAAGTAATTTATGAACAATAATGCAAAATCAAGTTAGATCATGATCAAATATTAGTAGAGACTAAACATTGATTCCTAAAGTAAGTTAGGATGATTAACTTGGACATAAATGAGATTTATGTAATTTTGGATGATTTTAATAGTTAAAATCGCGCATATCCGTAAAAACCGTAAACAAATATGAGATATTTGCTCCCATAAGGCGATTTGGCATTAAAAATTGAGCATGTGCATACATATTTTATTATTGCAATTTATTTAATATGAATGTCATATTTTGAATGTTATTTATATAATTTGGAATTATGTAATTTTTCTTAGTATGGCCTTAGTTTTAATCAATATTACCCGTAATGAAAGGGAATATTGATTTGGTTGTAATTTATGTGATCTCGCATCACGGGTTTGTAATTTAATTTAAATTTACAGTTTTGCAATAGAATAGTTGTATTATTTTATTGTAATTCCGGAGATCCAAAAGACGGTGCCATGCGGAAAGGAGTTCCGACAAGACGGTGTTTTCTTGGATGGCGTGCCAATGAAGTTCAAGGGACCAAGGAGTTGGTTTCCGAATTTGTAATAGTTAATTAGTTTTTCTATTACTAGGAAGGCCATACTAGGATTTTATTGCTTTATTGCTTTTACTTTTGCATTTTAATATGTTTGCATGCATAGCCAAATCGCCATAAACATGCATGTTAGTTTAGATCGTTAAAAACGACCGTGTCAATTATAATTATCGAGTTCACCAATTTAATTCGCTTAAAGGAGATGGATAATAAATTGACAAGACCTCTATATTAAACAAAAACAATTGAGAATTAGCCTTACCAAATAGTAGAACCCATGAGCTTCTATTTCGTGGGGTGGTGCTAGTCCAGTGGGCAGTACGAACCCCATTACGTAGGATAAGTGGGGCGATGGGATGGATTCAGTCCAGTGGGCGGATCGCATCCCGATGCATTTGAAATTTGGTTTGTACTCAACGGAAGTGTAGAGGACCAGTGGTCAATGTGTTCCGGGCTAAGATGAATAAATAATTATTTGTCATCAACCAAGAGTTCTAGGGTAGAACCGGTTTATTTTAACCCACCAAACCATATTGTTGGGTCGGAGTTCCAGTGGTTCACGATTTCGATAGTATGGGTTTGGGTCTTGGAATCATTTATAAAATTGGATAGAGGTCATTTTATAGATGCATCAACTTAGTAAATATGTTTACAAGTTAAAATGAAAATTAAAACGATTAGCATTTAATTTCTTCATATGTTTAAAAATTTTGTAGTCCTCGTATCAATATCAATCATGACTACTTCCACTACTACAAACTCTTCATGGTTACGTTCCTTCATGGATCGTTGTAAGCTAGAAAAGAATGGGGCAAACTTTGCCGATTGGGATGCCCAACTATTGTTGGCGGCAGAGGGAGACGGTAAGACCGAATTCCTCATTGAAGAATCACCTCCCGAACCTGCAGAAAATGCCACCGCCGCGGCAAGACGACCTTATGATACTTATCAGAAGGAGTCTGCGGCAATCAAAAATGTTTTGATCTTCTCGATGGAGCCAGAACTTCAAAGGAGTGCCATAAAGATTGGCACGGCCTATGAGATCTACTCCAGGCTTGTGACAATGTTCTCAAAGGCTTCGAGAATTGTCCAATACGAGGCGGCATCGGCTTTCTTTGATCTCAACCTTAGGGAGGGGCAAAAGGCTAGCCCACATGTGCTCAAGTTAATTGAGCATGTAGAAACCCTAAGGATGAATCAAGTGGACATTCCAAAGGAACTTGTGATTGACAGGATCCTCCACTCCTTGTCTAAGGTGAAAACTTATGTACAATTCCGGGTGAATTTCAACATGAGAAACCAAGACATCTCTCTCGATGAATTGCACAATATGATCGTGCAAGCTGAAAGGGATATGGGCCTAAATGTTAGTGCCCCTAAGGATGTGCTCAACATTAATGTTAAGAGCAAAGGAAAGTTCAAAAGGAAGGGTAGGGCTAAGGGGAGGCAACCTTCCAAAGGTTTAAAGAATGTGTCTTCGGAGGCAAGTACATCAGATCCCAACATGAGCGCTCCTCAAGGAGCCAGGTGCTTTTATTGTAATAATAAAGGACATAAGAAGAGGAATTGTTCCAGATATCTCAGCGATCTCAAAGCTGGGAAGATTCTTCCAAGTTGGTATGATAACTATCTCTATTTTGTGTTAATCTCAACTAACGTATTATGATACAAGTTGTGGTGTGAATGCTCTTCTTACTTGAATTAGGGCATGGAAACAAAAATAAGGGAAAGAAAAATCAAGCATAATGGATCAATGGAACTAAGAGTAGCTCCACTCAGGATGATCAAGGAGCTTTGTTTTTCCTGCTTATTTTATTTCAAGTGTTGAAAGAACAATTTAAAATCCGTATTTTATTTCCTTGTTGGACGAGGAAATGTTAATCCTTTAAACAATTGGTTGTATTTTGGATAATGAGGTGACTTGGTTTTCAACCCAAGTCACTATTGGTTTTATATTTATGTTCTTAATTAGTTTTAACACTTGCAAATCTTAAACATAGAATAGAATTGATTGTCACATTTCAATGTATGACCATTGAAACCGAATAGGTATAGGATACCCAATTCAAATCAAATCAAAATCAAATTAAGTTAAGAACTTAATTAAAGTGGAAAAGTTGTCATAAGGGTACACAAACCAACTTCAAAATTATCAACCATTCTAAAGTATCTAAAGCTTTAAATTGAATAATTTCTGTAATAAATCATAAGGGTACACAAACCAACATCAAAGTCATTGCTTGTGGCCTTAGTAGCTATCTTTGGTAATAAAATGGGATTATTATTACAAAGATAGAGTGGGAGAAATTTAAAATGCCACAAATAGCAAGTGATTTTGATTAACACAATGGACATGATCTATTAGTGAATAGTAGGATTTATTGTGTTTTGGTTATGTAAAAGATAAAAGGGAAGATTAAGTTGTGGATAAGATCTACGGTTTGGTAAAAATCTACGCCTTATATCCCAAGAGCAATCTACACCTTATGGTTGTAAAAGGTAGATTAGGTTGTGGATAAGATTCTACGCCTTATCATCCCAAAAGTTGAGGATAAGCCCAAAAGTTGTGGATAAGATCTACGGTTTGGTAAAAATCTACGCCTTATATACCAACGGCCCCGGCCCTGGAGGATACTTCAAAGATAAATTCTTGAAGTTTGTAAGGAAAAATTCTATACATGGATAAGATCCATGATATAGTCCTCGTACAGTACAAGATAAGATAAATGTGGGGAACTGAAAGTTCCTACACACAGAAATTGTATACCATAAGAAAAGACTCTTATAGAAACTACGGGAGGACACTCGAAGAAAATTATTCAAAAGATTTTGCAAAGGCTCAAGAAAGGGTTCTTGGATTTAGATGGTGATCTAAATATGCCAATGCAAAGAACCATGAAATTTATAAGACTTACGTGCTGATAAATGAGATTTGTTGAGAGAAGCAGAAGCAGACATGTGGATGTCTGCAGTCTACAAAGTTAAGGGTAACTTTGTTGAAAGTATACAAAGTTAAGGGTAACTTTGTTGAAAGTAGTAAGGCAATTCATTGAGAATGAATTCAGTAAACTCAATAACCATTTTTCAAAAGGGTATTTGAAAAGGATGTGACTATTAGCACATATGGTTGAAGTCCCAACCATTTCAATTCATTGAATGTTAAGGAACATTGAATTGAGTGGGAGCTTTATGATTTACGGTTAAATGAAAAGTTCAGTGGGAGTTCTCGCTCCAGGATTTGAAGCTATTGAGTCATGGGTATGACTTCAGGATCTTCAGAATCAAGCAAGAACAAGAGTTTAGTGGGAGTAAACGTTATCTAAAACAACTCATTGCTCGTTTGGAATGAAGCATTGATACTCATGAAAGGTACACGAGTTTTTGGTTCTAGATGACATATTGATATGAATTAAATCTAATTGAACATAGGATGTTTAGTTGAGATTATAAGAGACATCTTGATGTTAGTATTAAGGTTGTTCATGGAGATGAAGATAGTATAACCATGATGGGATCATGGAAATTTATCGAACCTTAAGTACTATTGTTTGCACGTTTAAATCACTAATGTTTCCGCCATTAGTATGATCGTGTAAAGTGGATGCGCACCGCTTACAGGACAACCCGTAGAGCAGGTTTTAAATCAATGATTAAACCTTGATCAATTGTCAAAGTATTCTCCAATGAAGATAAAAGACAAATTCAAGATCTTGGAAGATAACTTAGTCGTATGGTAAAAGGTTTGCAACGACTCAAGTTCCAAGAAACCAAGCAAAGATTTGAGATAATCTTTGGCTTACATTCATTGACTATGCATCTCAATGACTTGTATTTTAACTACATGGTCATCACAAGATTCTACAAAATGTGTAAGTTCATAAATTATGTAAAGGCATTACTGTGGCTGGGAGTTACACAATGCACATAATCTTATTCGCTAGTCATGAGAATGACTTGTCTCTTTCAGAGGAAAGATCAATGTATGGATATGATCCGCAAAGTGAACGATCGCACGAACCGTGGTAAACCTGGTTTACTCAAAATGAAGATAATTACAATTTTAGGGGATGTAAACGAGAGACCCTAAAGCTGATTGTAAATTAAATGGTGTTCAAAGGTTGACCACTTGGATGGTGTAATCCACTAATTGTTTGAGTTATTTATAACTCACGAAAGGTCAAGTAAAATTCAAATGGGATGGTAAGACCATATTGAACCCCATTAAAGTGAATTGAATTATCATGACCTCGCCCCCAGTTGCTTAAGTGAGGTGACATCTCAATGCAACCGGATGTGTGATGCGATTGATGGCGAGTTCAATTGCCATAGAGTCATACGGGATGACTAATCGATCACCTAGGCATAGACATGTTAAGATACATTTGCCGGGCTAATGACCGCTGATAGAGCTCTGGCGTACTCTTATTAAAAGACTGCCTGGTCGTGGCGGGAGCATCTATCGTGTTTCACATGAGTCAGTTCTTGGACTAATGACTGTTCTCTGAGGTGGCATAGTTTTCAGATTAACTTTGATTTATGTCCTAACACCTTCGTAACTGGGGTTTATAAGGACATATTTTGGGTTGTGATGGACTATGGCCAGCCGGAAGGAATAAGTCGATTAGGAATTGTCCACCCCTTGTCAGGGTTGAGAAATATCTCTAGGCCACTCGAGGAGAATAATAACTAGAAATGCGTGGCCACGCTCGGAAGGTATCTATGTAGATAATTCCGGTCAGTAGTTATAACTCCAGATCGAGATAAACCACTCTAGATTTTAATCAATTGCCGGCACGACCTAAGAGGACGCCATGCATTGAGTGGGAGATAGTAATAGGGCAAGAGAATTGGTGACACACACTTGTCTCGGACAAGTGGGAGATTGTTGGAGGAAGTGTCCTCGACAATAGTGTGTTGACGTAATTAAAACTCATTTGAATGAAACACAACTGGGAGTGTTACTCTTTTAAAGTCAACTGATCAACATTTACCGATAATGATTGGCTGTCTAGAGTTTGACATTATCGTCATATGATGGTGGTGATCAGTTGATCCCTTAAGGTCATATCTTTAGGGAATTCCGTCTCAATGGAATAATTAATTAATATTGTATTGGATACAAATTAATTAATAACTGGAAATTTTGGAAATAATTTTAAATGACGAATATTTTTATAATGGGATTATAATGATAATTAAAGTCAAAGTAATAAAATTGTTTTATTACTCGGTTTTATTTATTCGTTTAAGAAACGATTAAAATTGAGAATGAACACGGTTGATCATAAAATTACAAAGAGTTGTAATTAAATTATGACATTACATTTTTGTGCAATAATAATTTCGAAATTATTAGTATAATTATTTAAATGTAATGAATTTGTAAATTATGAATTTTAATAGTTAAAATTGCACAATTAACAAATTGGGTCATGTGTTATGAGACATGTGTGACATGTTACAAATTAACACAATTGACAAAGATAAAATGGGTCCATATTAGACCCATTTTTCAGCCGTGTAAGTGTAGGTATGTGTGTGGATTGTGTGTGTAAGTAAGCAACTATTGTGTGTGTCATACACAAGGAATATGTAAGGAATATCTTATGCATTTGTGTAAGTGTAAGAAGGCCATGCATTGGCTCTCCTTGGGAGCCTTGGCCGGCCATGAAGCTTGCTCAAGCAAGCTCATGTGCTTATATAAGGCACACCTTATTCATACAACATACTCTAGTTTTTGACTAAGGTTTTTGCATACAAGTTGTTGTTAGTTTGATGCTTGTTCATCCAACACACCAAAAACCTCATTCTCATAATTCCTTAGCTAAAATAGGTTTTACTAAGGAAATAATTATTTCCTATACTAATAATATTAAGAGTAATATTGTTATTTCTAGTATACTAATACTAATTTTCTAGTAACAAAATTAGTAATAGTTTGAGATCGGGTCCTTGATACGCACCTTTAGGAGACGATTTTTGTTAGATCGTTACAAGAGGATTTCGGTATTGAAGACTCAAGTAATAGGTGATTATTGAGTATAAACCTTCTAAAACCAATGTAAGGACAATCTCATCTTATGATATCATCTTGCATGCATAAGATCCATTTAAGTTTTTATGACTAAACTTAAAGAAACAAAACTCATATTAGATTTGAGTATAAAATGTGGAACTTAGTTTCCAACAGTACTACCCTGAAGATGAGTACAGCTTTTCATCCAGCTACTAATTGTCAGACTGAGAGGACCATCAAGACTTTAGAGGACATGCCGAGAGCCTGTGTGGTGGAGTTTAGAGGTAGTTGGGAGGAGAGGCTGGTTTGATTGAGTTTTCCTACAACAACAGTTACTATGCAAGTATCGGAATGGCACCATTTGAGGCTTTGTATGGGCAGAGATGTAGGAGTCCATCACTAGTAGAAAAACATCTATTTGCGGCTATCTATTTGAGGCGTTTTAGCCCAACAGCAGCAAATAACTTATGGGTCATTTGAGGCGGTTTGAAAAAAACGCAGCAAATAAGTCATTTGAGGCGTTTTTTTACAAAAACGCCGCAAATGAATATTATTAATAAAAAAAAGAAAAAGAATTGAAGGGGGATTAATTTCGCGATGTATATGAATATTAGTCGAACTATATTGAAGCTCCCTCCCAATAAAACAATAAAACAGTGAAACTCCCTCCCAAACTCCCTCCCAAATCCCTCGACAACCACGCAAATCCGCCTCACCGCCACTGGAAATCGACGGAACTCGCCACCTCACCATCTCCTCTATTCCTATTATTCTTAATTAGGTATGTGAATTGATTTTTAGGGTTAACTATTTTCGATTAATTATAGTTTGAATTAGCGAAATACAATACGATTAATTCAATACGATTCTTAGGGTTAACTATTTTCGATTAATTCAATTCAATTGATGAGGTTTTCAATGCTGCAACTATTAAGAAATTTGAGATCCTTCTCTCAAGGAAGGGAGATTAAAGATTCAGATATCCTGAATTGGGCAAACAAAAAGGTGAAAGATGCAGGCAAATCTTCAGAAATTGACAGCTTTAAGGTATAATCATACTACTAATCCATATTCGAAACAAAAGATATTTACAAGTAACTCATTTGTTATTTGAATCCAACATGCATGTTCTCAGGATAAAAGCCTCTCTGGTGGCAAATTCTTCCTCCAACTTCTCAGTGCGGTCGAGCATAGAGTTGTTAACTGGACTGTTGTCACCAGTGGAGAAACTGGTACTTTACATTACAGATTAATGAAGGAAATGTAGAAATAGGGTGTTACCCGATTTAATATTTTATTTCTGAATTCAGATGAGGATAAGAGAATGAACGCAAGTTACATCAGAAGTGTTGCCAGAAAGCTTGGTTGTTCAATATTCTTGTTGCCTGAGGATATTGTTGAGGTAAGTCGGTCCAGGTCGTTACTCCGACATTGGCAAAAGGGCCAGAGGTCTCTTCTCTGAATCCTCCTCTTTACATTTATTTACTCATTGTGAACTGTTTTGCTAGAAAGAAGCAGAAGAAGAGGAAGAAGTAGACGAGGTAGAGCCGTATTGTCGAGGCCACTGTTCGGAACAAGTCTATCAAATGTTACGAGAATGGAAAGCCGAACTTAATGAGCCTTCTCCAGCATCCTCTTTGCAAGTTAGGACATATAGACTATTTAGTGCCTTTTGTTTTTAGTACTTATAGTTTAGGCTTGCTTGAAACATGGAGTTAATTGTAAGTTTTGTTTGTTACTAAGGTTTTTGTATGTATTATTTAGAATAATTACAAAAATCATGTAAGATTTCTTGTGGAAAAATATATTTGAGTTATTATTATATTTAAATAATTTTTTGGCATCATTTCATTAAAAAAAAAAAAAAAAAAAATTTTTTTTTTTTTTTTTAGTTACCTATTTGCGGCGTTTTTGCCAAAAAACACCTCAAATAGGGAAGCTATTTGAGGCGTTTTTTTCCGCCGCAAATAGCTTTTTCTATTTGCGGCCCCCTTATTTGCTGCTACACCAAAAACGCCGCAAATGACCACTTTTTTGGAGCCGCAAATAGCTATTTTTCTACTAGTGCCAGTTTATTGGGATTACAGTTCTGAGGCTACAGTGTTGGGTCCTTAGCTGGTTCAGGACATGATAGCTCAGGTGAGGGTGATTCTCCAGAAGATGAGGGCATATCAGGATCGATAGAAGAGTTATGCGGACTTACATCGCGAAGCCATTGAGTTTCAGGCTGGGGATAAGGTGTTGCTTAAGGTTTCACCTATGAGGGCTGTTATGAGATTCGGGAAGAGGGGCAAGTTGAGCCAGAAGTTTATCGGCCCCTATGAGATCCTTGATTGGGTGGGAGTGTTTGTTTACCGGGTTTAGCCCTCCCACCAGCGTTAGACCGTGTTCATAATGTCTTTCATGTATCCCAGTTACGGAAGTATGTTAATGACCCATCTTACATCCTTGAGGTGGAACCCGTTGAGCTTGACGAGAACTTATCTTATGTGGAAACACCCAAGGCCATACTTGATAGGAAAGTTCATAAGACCAGAACGGGAGAGACCAAGCTCCTTAAGATATTGTGGTCGAACCACAATGTTGAGGAGGCTACCTGGGAGCCTGAGACAGCTATGAGGGAGCGCTACCCTCCTTGTTTGATCAGGTATGTGAGGTTACGGGGACGTAACCTATTTTTTTAGGGGGGTAGGAGATGATCGTGCGCTAGACCTTATCTTTGGTTTGAGTCGATTCTTTATTTGTATGTCTCGTTTGTCAGGCATGTCTCACTTCGTGGAGACTTCTGAGTTTCTTTTCAGGTCGATAGTTGTGAACTTCGAGGACGAAGTTCGTTTTAAGGGGGGAAGATTATAACACCCCTCATTTGTAGCTGCTGAGTTGTGACTCAACTCGGCCGAGTTAGAGTAACTCGGCTAAGTAGGTCAAACTCGGTCGAGTAAGTTTAACTCGGCCAAGTGAGACTCGAGCGAGTTGCTCCAATTCGGTCAAGTAGGTCTTTCGGAGAGTTGGGTCGCGGTTAATTTAATAAGTAAATCTGAGAAATTATAGTTACTTTTACCCTAATCACAAATCAGTAAACCTCATTACCTTAATTTTCTTCCTCTCAAACGCCTTCCAAGGTCTTAACAAGAGTCTAGAAGCGCCGATCATCTAGCCTAGTTCGTGTTTAGCAGTGTCATCTTATCGTATAATTGTCATGGATATTGGTTGTGGTTAGTGAGTAATCGTTATGTATATAATTATTAAGAGGAGGATTAATAGAAGAGTTTTGGTAGAACGATTGTGGATTTGCATCTTGCTGTGATTGTTTGAGGTAGAGTTTCCCTACTCAGATCTGTGTAACTTGACTCTGACGGTATTGTGGTTACTGTATTCTGATATCACCATGTTATTGATTGAGATTGTATTGGGAACATATGTGTGGGACCGTTGCGGGAAACGGCTCTCACTCCTACGATCGCTCTTCGTGGGACCCGCCACGGAGAGGATGTGGACATTAAGGATCTAGGTACCTTTTGCCGTGAGCAAGTGGGGATTGAAGTGGGGCTTGAGGCCGCCACCTGGTTCGTTGTGACAATGATATCGGTTGATTATGGTTATCAGATTGTGATTTGAGTTATTGTTTTGTGATCGTCTTATTGCATCAGTTTCTGACACTTGTGGTTGTTTTACTGTGATGATCCATGTAACGGTGAGCAGAGTCTTAGGTTCGTAAATGTTGATGCTTGCCGGTTTGGGAGGATGGGTCACCACTTCATTTTTATATTGTCATAGTAGTCTTAGTTTCCGCGAACATTGTATTTCTTTTATCAGACGGTACACTTTATACTTTGTTTGTTTTACACACTTTACTTTAAATAAAAGTTGCCTTGTTATTGATCTTGATATTATGTCTCAGGAAACTGAGATGGTATCACTCTCATAGTTTGATGGTCCTTCCTAGACCAGGCAAACATATCGGGTCGTGTCGAGTTCGTGTTCGTGTCACATGTAACGGGTCACAAACCCTCTGACCCAAACCCGACCCAATTAATTTTCGTGTCATGTTCGTGTCGACCCACTTAGATAAATGGGTCATCAAGCCTCAACCCTAAACCGTTAATTTCGTGTCGGGTTCGTGTCGTGTTTTTGTGTCATGTCCATATTTGGAAAGTTTAAGTATATTTATGTGATGAAGGATAAAAAAAATTAGGATTAATTTAGTAAACAGGTCATTCGTGTCGGGTTCGTGTTTAAAGAGCTCAACCCAAACCCGGCCCAATTAAATATCGTGCCATGTTCGTGTCGACCCACTTACATAAATGGGTCATTAAGCCTCAACCTAAACCCGCTAATTTCGTGTCGGGTTCGTGTCGTGTTTTCGTGTCGTGTCATTATTTGCCCGCGTGGTTTAGTAGACCGAACTAGCCATAGCGAGAGCTCATTAGATCTCGTTCTATGGCTAACAATAATATCGAGAGGTGGTTGTTATTAGGCCTAAACATTAACCATTGTTATGTGTTCCTAGTTTAATATAAGCATTTACATATTTTGCATGTGTGACCCGACTCCCCTAAACCTTTTAATTATTATTGTTTATACCTTAGCCTACCAATCACCCAAATAACCAAATCGTGCCGACATAGGTAGAATTCTACCCATAACATTTCATAAGCAAATCTCGTCCCCTTGCGTTCCACCTCTACCTTACTACTTTTATTTGTTAGCCAAAATTATGGTAAAATTATATATGATCTGGATACGCGACTATCCCTATAAACTTGCTTAATTGGTATAAGATAAGGGAATATCAAAAACCAATTTTTTATGTAATTATTACCCTCCTAATTTTCAGCTATTATATCTATTACCTTTTCATAGTTTCCAGCAAAATTTTCAATTTTCAGTTACTTTTTTTTGCTTTTAACTACATTTTTAGTTAATTTTACCAAATAGAGTCTTATCATTTTGTCTATGTTTTATTTTTGTATGAATTACTTAAGTGGCAAAGTGTCGTTTCATTATTGTGGACTTTGTTATGTACTTCCTCTATCCCGGTCATTTGTTTATCATTTCTATTTTAGGTTGTCAAATTAATTTTTTTACCTTTAAATATTAGAAGTTATTTTTATGAGTATTTTGATCATTCATAAGAGTAATTTTCATGTTAATAATCCACTTGACATTTAATAACACTAACCAACGAATATTCCTCTTACGTTTTTTTTAATAATTACGCTAAAGGTAAAGATAAACAATTGGGCCCGCAAGGGTGGAGTATAGTGGTTAAAACTTGGGTGAAATTTCAGGAGACCCGGTTCCAAGATTCCCCAACAACAAAATATTGTGGAGCATTCTTGGCTCGAGTTCATGCCTGAATAGATTTTGAGTCTGTCACCCTCAGGTGGTTTACCTGGTGTATGTGGTTTGTAGGCTATCACATATACTCGAGGATTTATCCAGTGCACACCGAAGATAGCGGTTGCGGATTTTCACTTCACTAAGAGTATGTAATTCATTTATAAGACAGAGGGGAATATTTTTTTTACTTTTAATAAGAGAGGTAGATATTTAGAGTAACATTATCCTTTGAAATTGGAACTCTATCTTGACATTTTAGACGATGACAAGAACCAACTAAGAGCCACACGACATGATGGATTCACATCATTAAAATTCTTTTGGGTATGCCACTTTTTGTTAATCTTATATTATTGAGAAAATGATATACCTTTCAAGGCCAGGAAGTCGTGGTACTTTTCATATTTATTCTTTTTCTTTTATGGTAGTAAATTGCAGACCAATTTATAGGTGTAATGGATCCTCTCTATTATATATCAATGGATGAGGAAAAAATGACGGTTTTATCTGTGAGATGAAAACCTGAAATAGAGATGGTGTTAAATTATGTAGAAGAGTTTGCGTCGCATCAAAATAGAGGAGAAAAAATCCGCTTCCTGCCTCGTAAACACAAGGAAGTTTCGCTTTAAAACCAACTGACAGCAAAAAGAATATATAGCCTCTTAGCATAAAATAGCAACTTCTCTCTTGTTTTATCAATGTGGGACAACACTTGAAATGTAATAAGTTGGGTAGCGTGACCGCGTGAATGGTAAGATTATTATCATGTAGAAGATTGTGTAACAATCGATAATATATATACATGGATTGACCTAAAAATAGTCCTGAAAAATATTATGAAATTCTAAATGACCAAAGAGACTCATTTATACAGTTTTGTGGTACGTAAGAGGGGAAACCCAAATACTAACTATGAAAATTACGAGCAAGAGTTACACCGAGTAAATTATCACGCAGAATGGACCGAAGTGGTGGAAGAGAGACTTAAGATAAGATAAAAGCAGAACGTCGATATATCAATAAAAATACTGATCCTATCGGTATAAGTGGGAAGTTTTTTTGATCGTGTTATCTTAAAATAAATATATTTTTATTAAAATAGACTAATTAAAGAAAGTGTATGTCGATACCTAAGCTATTATAAGTGGTATTGGAGGCTATTCTAAAGGTATGTTAAAGTCAAAAGTGCTAGGAGAACGGTGTAATAAGCAAGCCAATTTAATTTGGTGAATATTAACAAAGGAGAAAATGGAGTTGTTTCGAGATGTCAGAAAACAATGTCCTACGTGCTTAAACTAGGGCCGTTATGAAGATATGAGCATAAGACATAATCACATGGATAGCTAATAAATTGTAGTTTAATCAAAGATTATTAAGCAAATTAATCTTTTTGTCTTGTCAAAGCTACAAAGTGACGAAAGATTATGACCAAAAAGGCCTAATGTCATGTCCTTGTTTTCTATATGTGGAAACTTCATATCTCAATTACAATCATTTCATTATCTATACATAATTAAATATTACGCGTTAATGCTTATTGGTTGATCTTCTCATGCTCTTAGAAATGACCTAACTAGGGTAAATTTTTCCCTTTTTATTTACTGATTACCGAATATGTACCTTAAGGCTAAGTATTCAATTGTGAACATTCTCATGATTATTTCATTAAAATATCATACTTATAATTTCATCTTTTAATATTTTTTCACGTAATAAAAATATTTCGATTACTTCAATTTTTAATGTGTGTCAGGATAATAACGCACCTTAAAAAATTCGATTTAGTAATGTCTCTAAACTGAACTTTAGGCTAATTTCACTCGTACTTTAAATTTTAGATAATTTCATTTTGGTAGCTTAAGATTTTGAGTATCTTCCACTTTGCTGCTGACACAAGTCTTGGAAAAAAATCATTTTGGTAATCTTAAATATAAAATAGCCAACTTTTAAGTTAATTTAATTTGTTTTCCACTTAGTAAAGTTCAAAAAGAAATACTACATTCCGTATTAAAATTTAAAATTCCCAATATTGCAAAAAAAAATTACTCTATTATGTTAGAGAATATATGGTTTAGTAATATTAAAAATGTTATACATTAACCGAGTGTTGTTAATAAAGCGGTAACTGGGTTAAACTTTCAAGTTTGCAGAAACTCAAGAGTTGAGAGGTCACAGGTTCGACTACCAGCTGGGGTAATGACCACTTGGTCACTGCAGCCCCCGAAGGGGTGGTTTACTTGTGGTAATGCGGAAATGCATGGGCCGGGGGATTCAACCCCCTCATCATAAAAAAAAAATGGTATACATTGGTCAACAATAATATGGAATCAATCTTATCTATATTAAAGGAAGAATATTTTTATATTCTCATTAACCCACGTCATCATATAACATTTTTTTGAAAAAAAGGGGTAAATGTGGGTTCCACATCAAAAATCTAGATTTTATTTCTTTAAAACCTCTTCGTTTATGTTTATACGTAAAATTTTACGTTTAAATTTATGTAAACTCGCGGTTGATGTTAATAAACGAATACGGAATATTCTGTCGAAAAAACATAGGTAAAATAATTTTAGAGTTGATTCTTGTAAAAAAATAAAAGTTACAATACTGGAATTATATAATTTATCATATCTAATAAATATTATGGCATAAAAAAATCTGCTATTTGTAATTAAATTATCATATCATTTGAATAATAATAGTAAGATCTTAATCTTGTTATAAAATAACAAATATATCTCTTTACGAAAATCAACATATAAAATTTATAAGATAAAAAAGTTTCCGGATTTAATAACCTTAAAAATATTGAAAAAATAATAATTACGGTGTTTAAAAGCTTATTGACCTGAAAGTTAAAAAACGAAAATAGATTAAACTAATAACATACAATATAATTTTTATTTTAAAATTTAATTTACAAACAATTTAAAGCTTATAATTAATTTAAAAGTTGCAGAGATATTAGTTTGTATACGTACATGAATCTTTAAATGTTCAACAAGATCCAAAGTAACATGTTTGAGGCAAAGAATAGATGGGTAGTGAATTAAGAACAATAATAAGAAATAATTAGATTAATTTGAAAGTGATCTCAAAATTTAAGGCATCGAGAGAGTATAAAGAAAATTGTGTAAATAATATGGAGTATTGATTTGAAAGTAATCTCAAATTACAAAAACGGCGAGTAGCAAAATAACAATAATGTACCGTGGCAGTAGAGGATTAAGGTTACTATGTGTTTTTTGGTGCTTAGGTGATAAAATATAAATTCATTTCATATGTGGTGTCAAATGCTTATTTTTAATGTGGACGCAATTTAAATTTGAGCCCAATTATTTTACTATGATTGGTTAGGTATATGGATTAATTTGGAGTTACTATTAGTGGTCAACAAATTACGTAGGATGCACAATGTTACTCCTCATATATTTTTAACTCGACCAAAGTTAATCGAATTGAATTAATTGAATGATAAACTAATCGATATTTTAAAATAAAAATAGCAAATTGCATCCGCATTGATGTTTAATTTGTAACAATGAAAATAATAATGTTGATTTATATTCGCATTATTCTAAACAAATTTTGAAGATTAGAATTTTAATAAGCAACCCGTGTATTTTTGCACGGGTTTAAACTAGTACTATATATTCGCGAAACTCATGGACTTCAATATAATTAAAATTATATAGTTTAAATCGATAGTACTGTGTGATAGATGATGTGTTCATTTCTTATAGACCTTTTGGGCCTTGTTAGCACGCATTTTTATGCTTATTTCGTAATTTTTGACTACAAATGCCCCCGAATAGTCTACTTTGGATTGTTTTGTATTAATTTCATATACGAGCTAAGAAGACGGAAAATCAGCCTGCTATTGGGCCAATTGAGCATGCATGAGGGAGTTGGAGCGGAATCACGACATTCCGGGACACGCAAAAGTGACTTAAGGGAAAGTAAGGACGGAATTTAGATGCCAAAGGAAAGAAAGCATTCGATCGAGCTTTGTGAATTACTCGATCAAGTGTTTTGCTGAAGAGGATCTTCTATCGAGGGAACCACTCTATTCGATCGAACATTTGCTGAAGACTTCCTCGATTGAGTACTCCATTGTACTCGACCGAACCATCCCCCAAGAAGACTTCCTCGATCGAGTACCTCAACTACTCGATCAAGTGATTGCTATTCCGGATAGAAGAAACGCGCAACCTAATGTATTTTGAGGCTTATAAATTAGTTTGAAAAAGAGTAGAATAGACATCTTCTTTTGGGCAGAGACTCTTTCTTACTCTAAAACATAGAAAAACACCATGTCTCTCCCTTTTTTAGATCGGAATTCAGCTTCTCAATTATCGCTTGTAATCTATGGTATTTCTAACTCTAATCTTTTCTTAATTCAGTCATGTTAATTACTTTCTCTTTCTCTCTTTCATGTCTTTGTTTCTATCTTTTCTTATTTTTCTCATTGTTACTTTAATTATGAGTAGCTAAATCCCTTGCTAGGATTTAAGGAAGTCATGACCTAGGTAAGAATGAATTGATTAGAATACCTTTGGTTAAACTGGATGTAATCATCGCATTTAATAGCTTTTAATTGTTTGAGTCGACGCATTCAATTGATTGATTTGGTACCCCCTTGACCTAGATCCAAAGATTGGAAGAGGGAAGATCAGTGATGAGCTTTGGGATGTGCTAGTTAGAGCGAAAGTTAGACTAGTATTGTTTTAGGGCGAATAACGGACTAAAAGGACGTTTTCACTACCCACGAGTCGACCCTAAGATAGTCTTGAGTTTTATTCCCAGCCTTAAAAGCCATGGTGAACCAACGATCCTAGTTCTTCCTCTTTATTGTTATTTCTCTCGTTTTTCCATGTTTCACTTATCTTGTTAGTGGTTAGATAAATCAAACAAACACCCCCCCAAGTTGGTTACTTTGACAGACTTAGTTAGTTTATAGGATTCCCCTCTCCCTGTGAATTTGATACCCGACTGCCTCTACTGCATGTAGTTGGGACTAGTTGATTTTACTTTTGATAGGGTTGCGATAGCCGTGTCATCAATAGACCTGACCAAGGGACTCTAATGTAATAAATATTATATATAGTTTTGGTTGAAGTATAAATTTATAGAACATGCTAATTTTCCTTAAAATAAATATGTTTCACATATGGTATTAATTAGTATAAAGATGTTAATTATTTTACATATACAAGCATAATATAATTATGTTGTATTTTGGAAATTATTAAAAGGTAAATAAATCAAGCTAGATTTCCAAAAAATATACTGTTCTATAATTATTTGTATCTGATTTAATGCGTATATGTAATATATTTATATAAAAATATAAGCATCTTAAATTACATGATTTAATAATTAAAGTAGTTTTGTTATTAGTGAAAGGAATTGTAGTAACATTGGATATGATAATATGATATTAATCACTCATTCGAATAGTCAAAGTAGTGGCGGCGAACGGGGGTAGTGAAAGTAAGAGAATTAACAACGGAAGTACTGAAGTTTTCAATATTAATGCGACACTAGTGAAAGTAACAATAATGACGTAACAATGATTACGACAAGGTTAGTGAAAGTAACAGTACAATAGTAATAATGAATCTAATAAAAATAATAATAATACTAACAACAACAAAAGTATATATGAACAATTAGTTAACCAATCGATTTAAATAAAAATTATTAGTCGGAGTAACGAATTTATCTCATAATTTATTTATCGTAATTTTAAATTATGTTATAAAAAAATATTTATGATAAATTTGTGAGTTATGTAACTTTAAAATATTTTTTAAATTGTAAATATGTTTTAATATTAAATAGAGGTAGTTCAAGTGGGTCGGACACTAATACAAGTATAGTCCAGAACTCAAGACAAATAATGGAATTTACAATTGATAGACTAAAGTCCTTTTTTCTACTTAAATTTGTTGAACTTAATTTAACTTATAAAATTTTAATTTTTCTAAACTAAACTTATAAGACCGGAACTGAAATTATAGAAGCTTAATTTTTCTGACTTTATTTTGGCTGAACTAAACTCTAATGAGTTTAAATTTCTGAACTGAACTTATATGATCTTAACTTTTCTGAAATGAACGGATGTTAACTTTAATTAACTTCATTTAATTTCAATTTATTATTATTCTTGTTATTACAATATATTATATCTTTATTTGTAAGAAATAATATTAACAAAAAAATTGTAGCCTAAAATATAAGTTAGGATAATAAAATTTGTTCCTTTATACTAACTAAAATACTATGATTTTATGAAATTACTTGGGTGGTGAAAAAGGTGAAGTAAGAGGTGTACAATCATTATTAATTAGAGAGGTAGGATGAGTGAGTCTGGCAGATAGGGTGTTTAGTTGGGGTATGGAATAGGTATCAGCTATTTAAGTGTTTGGTTGATCATTTTCGGAAAAGATTTAAAAATTTAGGGGTTTATTTCTAAATCCACCCCAAACTCTTGGAATCTCATACTCTACCCATTCTCCAAGTTTCTGAATCCAACCTCCCTGAATACAAAACCTAAAGTTAAGAATAAAGGAAAAAAATGTCAACTTGCTATTGTTCTACTCTATGTAAGTTTTCATCTTCTACTTTCATTATACTTTTTTTGCTTTTTTATTATAAGACAAAATTACTTGTGATTGTTCATAGATATACTTGATTAGTTGCAATGATACATGGATCTATAACTTTAAACAATATATACGGGTTGCATGACGACCAGTAGTAAGACGATTATATTGCTTAAAATTTGTTGTTGCATAAAAAATATTGAAAGATGCACATGATTGAATTATTTTCGCATGACAAAATACTAAATAGAGTTTTTCAGATTGTTGGTTGATATCTCGGAATTTGGATTGTTCTTTGGCTATAATTTTCCGTTAGTAAGTTATAGTTAATGGAAAAAAATACAACTCCTTTTGTTATTTAATAAACTTACTTATTATATGATTAGAGAAACAATTGGATATTGAATCCATTTCAAATGTGAATCAAACACCACGATGACATATTGAATCCATTACAAAATGAAACCAAATATGTATTAAAAGGTATGGAGTTCTAACTCCATTCCACCTTGGATTCTCATCCCAATACATTTCATTCTCAAACTTTGAATCAAATAAATAGTTAATTTTTGCTTAAGAATTTAATATAGGATAAATAATTGATGTCGGGTTGCTTTTACATCGAATTGAATAACAATGGTATTATTTTTTTAAACTCATCAATATTATAAAACAAGAATGAATAAGTTTATAGTTGACTTAAAGGAGCTTAACTTTTCTGAACTGAATTTATGGGAGTTTACTTTTTTGAACAGAATTTATAGGAGGTTAACTTCTCTAAACATAATTTTGTTGAACTGAATATTTAAGAGTTAAATTGAACTTATAAAAGTTACTTTTTTAAGTTGAACTTAAATAAAGTAATTTTAAGTGGAAAAAGACCTGCTCTAAATAACTAAAATTGAAAATCCTATAACATATTTAATTGATTGCTTAAAAAGCAGTAATTGGATTTTACAATCGTTTTGTAATTACAAACCGATTATTTTTGTTAGGGAGTTTGGATAGGAAAAAAAGGAGGGAAAGGGAGGGGAGGGAGAAGGAGGGAAAAGAAAGGGAGAGAAGGGGAGGGGAGGAAGGATGGAGGAATTGATTTTCCCTCAAAATCCTGCCTATGTTAGAGGGGAAATAAATTGGCTTGGAGTAAGGAAATGGAGAGATTCATTTTCCCTTCCCTCCAAATCTCTCAATTTTCCTAACTAATTTCACATCCTTCCAATTCTCTCCCCTTCATTTCCCTCCAAATCCCTCAATCCAAACGCACCCTTAAGCTCATTTGTAACAATGAACTTTGACACAAAGTTATTATCTTAGAGTGTGTTTGGATAACAAAAATGGAGAGAAAGGAGGGGAAACGGAGGGAAGAGAAAGGGAGGAGAGAGAAGGGGAGGACAAATGAAATATGAGTGTTTGGAGACAATTTCGTTTCAAATCTCTGCTATTGTGGAGAGATTTTGATTAGTCTTGAAGAGAAAATGGATCCGTCCAAATCTCTCCCCCTCCATTTCCCTCCACCCTTATTTGTTATCCAAACAAGAGTTTTTAAATTCCTTGTTCTCCCTCCCTTTCTTTTCTTTCCAAAACCCTTAATCCAAACACACCGTTAAGGTCTAAGTTAGCTTAGGTACATGCAAAAGAGCTCAATTACTTTTACCCAATTGTAATTACAACCCTAATTCTTTTTTCTTTTAATTAATATTTTAATTGGTTAAATTATTACTATGGGTCGCTCCATAATAAGGCACCATAATTATATAATTAATAGCTTATAGTGTAATTATTACTAGTATTATTATAGGCATGATTAGATATGCTACACAGAATCAAAAGTGGTCATTGTAAAATTTAAAATGGGCTTAAATGAGATTTTTTAGAAAAACACTAAAATTTGAGAGAAACGATCTTTCAATAAATTATTGAGAGACTATTGTTTTGTACCATTTTATTTGTATTTCGTGACTCTTTTGTCATTGATTGTACCATAGTAATTTCATACTTATTTACCTAATAAATGTACTCATTTTATCTTTAATCATGATTTGTACCTATTATATTACCTTTAGTACCACTTTTTCTTAAATTTGTACAATAGTCTCTCAATAAGGTTAGTGAAAGGCGGTGTCTCAGGAGACCTACTGCTAGAAAAATAGGGTTACCTGTTATTGCGGTGTCTTTGTTTTTGTTTTTCCATCAAATGTGTGCGCCACGTGACGGGTAAGAAACGACGTTCTAACTTCATTGTTAGAGTAACAAAACTCATACTATTTGAATTAACTCTTGTTGTATATACACCTAAAAGTCTCTTCTTTAACATTCTAAAACACCTCAATTATTATTCACTAGCACTAGATTTGCAAAACTAGTCGACTGTTTATTTGCACTAAATCACGTAAATTTAAATTACATATAGACTTCGGTTTTTCCCTATTGAAGGAAATTGTTTAGTATCACCTTTTTTTTTTGGTAAAGGGTAAGTAAATAAAAATCACAAAAATGATAATTACAAGAGTTAACTAGTACAGGGACCTAAGATAATCTTGGTCCTTTGATACTAGTTTGTGCTGCATTCTATTTCTATAGAGGCTATTCAATTCGTTCTTTATATTCCTGATTACAATATCTGGTCTAAGGATAGTCTGATCAATCCTACTCGAATTCCTTTGATTCCATATATGATAAATAGCTGCATTAATGGCACCATTTTTGATAGCTCGTTGTAGCTTTGTACCTCTCAACCTCAATCGCCATTGAACATTCAGACATGTCTCTGGTCTGAACCCACACCACGAAGCCACCCCCTGCAGAATTTGATAACTATATTCGCATTGGCAGAATAAATGATCAATAGATTCAGGGGCCGCATCACAAAGACAGCAACTATCATCTGCCACAATGTTCCACTCTTTCAATCTAACTTTGGTCTTGAATGCTTTATGTTAGAATTCCTATAAAATTCAATATTCATATTGAAACCAAACAACCCTATCCTAGATCCAAAATCATTGGAATCCAAAATCATTGGAATTGCTACTTTTCTAAAATTGCAATTCCTCTCGAGACGGTCTTGCTTCCAAATTGTTTCTTGTATTGAATTTTAAGCATGCATGAATTTTTTTTAAGTGGTATGGGACAAGGCCGCTACGTGAGAGTTGAGATAACAGTTTTGGTCCTTTTTTGTCTTTCATTTTTCAATTCTATATGAAGCCATTTATTATTGTTAATAGCTTTAATTTGTGTCACCCCTTACACGCCAATTACTTTATTTTAAGAAATTAAAAAAATATGTTACGAGTCATATCATAAGAAGAAAAAGGTGAGAAAAGATAAATTTATGCATCTAATAAATTCATGACGAGATTTTTTTTTAAAAGAGAATTAACTTCTCAGTTTTTGAATTTGTAATTTCTCTCTTTATAATGTCAAATGAATTATAATAGAGTTAGGGCTTGTTTGGTTACCCATTAAAATCATGGGATGTTGAACTTCCCGGGAAGTGTAAAATTATGTTGTTGTTTGGTTGCCAATATCATGGGAAGTAGAACTTCTCACATGAATTTACTTCCTCCATTATATGGGAAGTTACTCACCAAGTCCCCCCTTGGTCAATAGAACTTCCCGCATGAATTAACTTCCCATATGCGAACCAAACACTTTTTGCGAATTCACATGAATTGGAAATTCATGTGATCTTGAAGTTCCCGGGAACTTTAATTCCCCTATGTCAACCAAACAAGCCCTAATCTATTTGGTTATGAATAAATTCTCAACATAAATTTATATTAAATGTTAGGATGCAAATCAAAGTCCCACAACGTTAGTGTAAATGTGGAATATTACCTTTATAAGTGTCCTGAAAATATAATAGTTCGGTGACCTTTTGAGAAGGAGCCCAATGGTAAATCCGTGAGGGCTTGGCCCAAAGCGGACAATATCGTACTATTATGAACATTGGACACCAACGTAGCAGATGCCCAACACGAGTTATTCACGCTTCCGCACAATATTAAATAATAGAAGTGGTGAACTTTTTCTTTTTTACATAAGCTTTTATCTTACACTTTAATACAAGTAAATTATAGAAGTTTCCGTTAAGGAGTAAAGTGTAATAATAAACACAATAAAAGAATATTTTGACCTTTTAAGGAGCTATCATCAATTACATAAATCAATTGTTTATTTGAAAGTATGCCTTTTGGCCCTTTATTATCTTCACACTTGTTTATTTTATTCATAAAATAGGTGGTTTAGTTTCTTCCAAGAGGATGGTAGTTCACCTTTGACCCTTCATGCGTACATAAGTTACAATAAACCCTTGTTAAACAGTAAATTTACTATTTACCAAGTAATTATGATGCTAATTAAGTAATTAGTCAGTCACTTCAACTATAGATTGTGTTTGAAGCTCTAATTAGTAATTATACTGTTTTCCACTCTTGACTTTTTTTCTTATTAGTTGTTCTTAGTTTATTACTCTCTTTTCCATTCATTTGTTTACTTATTTAGTTATATCATTTTAAGGTGTCTGGTCAATTGTTTACCTTTTTATTTCAGAAATGTTTTTGATGAAAAATCTGATTACGCAACCAATTTAATCCACCTGTCATCAAATAGTTGGTCTATTATTCTTTTTTTGGTCTTTATTTCATAACCAAATGTAAACAAATAACCAAGATAGGAGAGTATATGAAGTCGACGAAAGGTTAATCATTATCTCAGCACAGTTTTTTCTGTGCGATTCTTTTCCCATCATATGTCATAATAGGTAATTAAAGTTGGTAATTAAGTTGATAATCAAGTTGATAATTATGCTTTATAGCCGTACAAAATCTTATACAAAAATCACACTACTTTAGACTTTAATTGCTAGTTGCTACTTACTTCATTTCCCCCTTAGGGGAACATGCAATCTAAGAGTATATGCTTATTGAGCAATTAAAAGTATGTTTCACTGTATGATGTTACACCAACGTCTAATTTCAGCATATTTTTTTACACAAATTCTCATTCAAAACGGTATATAATATATATCACAGGTTGAGAACGGATAGTACCCCTCTTACATAATGCAAGTTACACTATCTATATGATGCTCCATTTTTTCTCCCAGTTGCATGTCCACTTGCATTTTTATGAGAGTAAAATATCCGTCTCCAACTTCTGACGAATATTATCCGTCACAAGCAAGACTCTTTGATTTTTATAAGTGAAACTAAGCAATTTAAAATTGGTTAGTTTATTTGTATTAGTTTTTTGAGAGACTGACTCACATTTGTCCAATTCAACAACATTTTGGCAAATTTGTGTATTAGGAATATTGTGAGTGAACAAATTCACAAATGACACAGATTAATAGCGAATTAGTGATATTTAAGTGAAATTTAAGGAACATATATACTAGTTTGTATGATTTTAGTTCTTGGTTTGTCAAAAGGTGTATTTAGTCTTTTGAAAGATACACTGATATTAATATGTATATTATAAGACCAACTCAATTTAGCAACATTTAGGTTAATTCGTGTTTTAAGGCAGCGAGAATCGTTAACCGAAATGTTATTATAATGTTGTTTATGTGAATTTAAGCGGATTATATGTGTAAATATATTTGAGTTTTGTGTATTTTAGTTTTGGCTTCTTAAATGAGTAAATGAAAACAAATTGATCCATATGCCTCAACAATTTTTTCATTGAGATGTTCAAATTAATTATTAATTTCTGTAAACAATCACTAAAAAATAAATGAAATAAGAGATTTAATGTGATTGAGATGTTAACATTTTCCTATAAACCATGCTTAACTTTAATGTGATTGGCGAAGAGTTTCGAGTAGTTCGTGGAACACTCAATTGAAGGTAAAAGTCTCTCAAAAAGAGTTGAAAGAACCACTTGAGTTTATATATGGAGCAACAACAATTAGTGTTAACCTTTTTGGTAGGCCTCATATTCATGCACGTTTCATTCTCACATTGGCTGTTTAATTATTTATGTTCCGATATTGATAAGTTAACTTCACCATTTCCTTCATACGAACCGGAGGTGTCGACGGTTTAACTACTTTCTTACAGTCCGAGTACGAGTTTGATCATGGCTTGTACGTATTTTGTTATTTTACTTTCTGATAAGTATTGTGATTGTTTTTTGTTAGAAAATTGATTTGCACGAATATGAATTGCTAATAGTAAAATCACACCGAATCGACTTCGTTTTCCTAATAAATAATTCAACCCTTATTATAATTAGTGTCTGCGTTAATTCGAATTTCCTACTGAGATAAGACGGTGTCCCACTGATTTTGGGCGCAAAAAATCAGAGAAGTAATTCAGAAATATTTTGTGTTGAATGTAATGTCGATCTTTGATGCAGAAGAAATCATTATTTTTCTAAATATTATGTTCTTCTCATCCTTTATCTATTTATATAGAAAAGTATTTGGGAAATAGGAAAACAAGCGAGTTGTATTTCTGAAGAGTTGTCACTCTTTAGAAATTCCGCTTAGAATTAATTAAAACCTCACTCTTCAGAAATTCCGTTTAGAATTAATTAAAACTCACGTTAATTAATAGCGAGAACTCCTAAATCAGGGCGCTTAACCCCTTGACCCAAACTCACTGACCAGGTAGCGAGACTCCCGTCATAATTCTTCGAACGAAAACTATACCGTAATCTCGTAAATAATTATGTAAGTGTACACTCCGTACTTCCCAAACTCGCATTACATTATTTAGAAATTACCCATCTACGAACCATCCTTAATTACGCTAAATGAACCGGTAATTACTCTTAAATCACCAACATTCTTTTTACCTTGTTCTCTTTTATGGTTCTCCTAAGGTGGGTTTGAGTGTGGAGGTGTTGCGAGAACTTGATGAATGGATTACTACGTTCACTTTTCTATATACTCCCTCCTACCCATAACAAATGTCTCATTTGATTAAAATACTACACTTATATAATCAATAAATGGGACATTTGTTATGGGTAGGAGGGAGTATTATTTTAGGAGACTTCAATCAAGTGGGGTATGATTGTGATATGCTTAGCTCTAATAAAAACACGATAGCGGGAGGTATGGACTTTAACTGTTGGAAAATTGAACATGAGCCGAGTTACTAGACGTCCCTTTTAAGGGTCCCTGTTATACGTGGTGCAATAATAGAAAAAGAGTTCAAAGATTTTATGAACGATTAGATATAGGGCCCTTAATTAGGTCAAGAGATTGGCTTAGTATAACACTCTCATAACCCAATGCCTTTAAATAGGCCCATCAGACTATGAGACATTACCATCTCAGTTACCTGAGGTACAATATAAGATAAACAACCATAACCACTTTATTATAAGTAAAGTACTAGAGTGTAAAGGTGAAAATACAACCATCTACCAAACAAACTGTAAATCAAAGATACATGCGGAAGCTAAAACTCATAGACTCTACAAAACTGTGGGTGATCCCTCCTCCAAAGACAGCAAGCAATGCTCCTCTAAAAACCTGGACTCTGCTCACCAATACATGGATCATCAAAGTAAAACAACAATAAGCGCCATCAACTAAATAATAAGACGGATACAATGTAAGACACAACACAATCTGTTAACATTATCACTGCTATCACAGTCACACAACATCTGTGGTGGCCTTTAGCCCCACACCAATTCCCCCACTTACTGCATCAAGGGGTACCTAGATCATTAATGTGCACATCCTCTCTGTGGCAGGCCCCACGAAGAGCGATCATAGGAGTGAGATCTGTTTCCCGCAACGGTCCCACACATTACCTTTAATCTCAATAGACATACAATAATACAATGATATCAGTTATTAAGACTGTATCGTCACAATCATCACTATACATAAACCGAGTAGGGAAACCCTACCTCAATAGCAATACATCAATATAGAAAGCACAATCCTCCTACCAACGCTCCTTTATGAATCCTCCTCCTAAGGATTATACAAATATGGATTACTCATTAAACAACCATAACTATGATATAAGTATGATAAGGTAACACTTACTTGGTAGAAACGGATTAGGTAGATGATCGGCACGACTAAACCTTCGCTAAACAACCTTGAAGGACTTGGAAGGGAGAAAAAGGAAGGAATTCGGGGTTTTTCTTCTTTTCTCTGATTTAGGTAAATGAGGTTTTTAACCTCGGTTTAATTTATATAATTACTGCGGTCTAACGTCTGGAAATAGCTCACTCGGCCGAGTACGACATACTCGGCCGCGTACAACATACTCGAACAAGTGTGACCTACTCGGCCGAGTATCGCTTACTCGGCCGAGTATCGCTTACTCGGCCGAGTTGGTTAACTACTAAACTTCTGTAAAAAAGAGCTCGGCCGAAAACTAAACACTCGGCCGAGTGCGACCTACTCGGCCAAGTATTGCCTAGTCGGCCGAGTTGATTCACAACTCAGCTTTTAACTAAAAGAGGGGTGTTACAATCTTCCTCACTTAGCACGAATTTCGTCCTCGAAGTTCACAACAACCTCCAGAAATGAAGCTAACTAAACTAGAACGGTATAGACAGGGGTACGACTCAACCAAAGGTAAAACCTAGCGCACGATCATCTCCTATCCCCGTAAAAGAAGCAGGTTACGTCCCTGTAACTTCACATACGTGATCGAACAACTAAGGGTACTGCTCCCTCATAGCTGCCTCAGGCTCCCAGGTAGCCTCGTCGACATCGTGGTTTGACCACAATATCTTAAGGAGCTTGGTCTCTCCCGTTCTGGTCTTTCGCACTTTGGTATCAAGGATAGCCTTAGGTGTTTCCACATAAGACAAGGTCTCATCAAGCTCAACGTTCTCCACCTCGAGGATGTGAGATGGGTCACTAACATACTTCCTCAATTGGGATACATGGAATAAATTATGGAATTGGTCCAAGGCTGGTGGTAAGGCCAACCGGTAATAAGCAACCTCTCCTACTCGATCCAAAATCTCATAGGGGCCGATAAACTTCTGGCTCAACTTGCCCCTCTTCCCAAATCGCATGACGCCCCTCATGGGTGAAACCTTCAGTAACACCTTATCCCCAACCTGAAACTCAATGTCCTTGCGGTGTAAGTCCGCATAGCTCTTTTGTCGATCCTGGGCTGTTCTCATCTTCTAACGAATCACCTTCACCTGATCGATCATATCCTGAACCAATTAAGGACCTATTACGGCGGCCTCGGAACTATCATCCCAATATACTAGAGTCCTACATCTCCTCCCATACAAGGCCTCAAACGGTGTCATCCTAATGCTCGCATAGTAACTGTTATTGTAGGAAATCTCGATCAAATCCAGTCTCTCTTCCCAACTACCCCCGAACTCCATCACACACGCTCGCAACATGTCCTCAAGGGTCTTGATGGTTCTCTCGGTCTGACCATCAGTAGCTGGATGAAAAGCAGTACTCATCTTCAGGGTAGTACCCATCATCTCCTGTAATTCTTGCCAGAACGTCGAAATGAAGCGAGAATCTCGATCCGATACAATATCCTTCGGAATCCCGTCCAATCTAACTACTGCACGTTCTTCCTATAAGCTAGAGCCAACTCTATCTTGATCCAAATGTCCTTTATGGGGACAAAATGGGCATACTTAGTCAATATGTCCACTATCACCCAGATCATGTTGTTACCCCTTTGAGATCGAGGTAACCCCACAATAAAATCCATCGAGATCGACTCCCACTTACACGCTGGAACCTCTAAAGACTGAATCTTACCATGCGGTCGATGCTACTCCCCTTTCACTCATTGACAAGTCAAACATCGGGACACAAACTCGGCCACATCCCTTTTCATACCCGGTCACCAGAAAGTCTGCTTCAAGTCCCTATACAGGTTACCCCCACTAGGATGAACTGAATAAGGTACACAATGAGCCTCTGTCAGAATCCTCTTCCTCAACTCAGCATAATGTGGAACATTCCACCTACCATCGAACCGAAGACTCCCATCCTCACTCACAGAAAACCTCGACGGTCCACCCGACTCTAGCTTTTCTTTCCACTCTGCGAACTTAGCATCTGTTAACTGGCTCTCCCTGATCTCATTATATAGCTCCGGCTCCACTGTCAAGTCGCCACGTGCATCACCCTTCCCGATCACATGGATACCCATCTGGCCCACTTCGTCTCTCAACCTCATTAAGGACATCGATGTGCACAAAGAATGTATACTCTTCCTACTCAACGCATCAGCAACCATGTTTGTTCTCCCCTCACGGTACACTATCTCCATATCATAGTCCCCGATCAGCTACATCCACCTCCTGTGTCTCATGTTAAGCTTCTTCTGAGTAAAGATGTACTTCAGACTCTTATGGTCTGAGAACACCTTGAAAGTCGCACCATACCAATAATGTCTCCAGATCTTAAGTGCAAAGACTACACCACCCAGCTCTAAGTCATGAGTAGGGTAGTTTTCCTCATACTGTTTTATGTGTCTCGACGTGTACGCGATCACTTTCCCATTCTGCATCAAAACACAACCCAAACCATTCTTTGAGAAATTAGTATACACCTCAAAGTTATCCACTCCCTCTGGCAGGGCTAAGACAGGGGTCGTGGTCAAACATTCCTTTAGGGTTTGGAATGCTTTCTCACACTCCCCATCCCAGCGAAATCTGTTATCCTTCTTCATGAGCGCAGTCATTGGCCTAGCAATCTTGTAGAAGTCCTTCACGAATCGCCTATAGTATCCTGCCAAACCCAGAAAACTGTGTACCTCAGCCACATTCTTAGGAGCCTCCTAGTTAGACATCGCCTCAATCTTACTAGGCTCCAATGCCACGCCCTCCTTTGAGATCACATGCCCCAAGAACGTCACTTTCTCCAACCAGAACTTGCACTTCGATAACTTAGCATACAACTGGTTGTCCCTTAGAGTCTGCAGAACAATCCTCAAATGTTCTTCGTGCTCCCCCTTAGTCTTAGAGTAGACCAAGATATCATCAATAAAGACCACCATGAATTTGTCCAGGTATGGACTAAATACACGGTTCATCAGATCCATGAACACAACAGGTGCATTAGTTAACTTGAACGGCATCACTACATACTCATAGTGACCATACCTAGACCTGAAGGCGGTCTTCGGTATGTCACCATCTTTGATCCTCAGATTATGATAACCTGACCTCAAATCAATCTTCGAGAACACCCCGACCCTGGTTAACTGGTCAAACAGATCATCTATCCTCGGCAAAGGGTAACGGTTCTTCACTGTCACATGGTTCAGCTCTCGATAGTCTATACACAACCACTGTAACACCCTCATAACCCAAGACCTTTAGATAAGACCATCGGACTATAAAGACATTACCATCTCAGTTACCTGAGGTACAATATAAGATAAACAACAATAGCCACTTTATTATAATTAAAGAATAAAGGTTTACATGTGAAATACAACCGTCAGACAACCAAAACTTTAAACCAAAACACACTGCGGAAGCTAAAACTCACATGACTCTACAACATTGTCGGTAACCCATCCTCCCAAGCCAGCCAGCACTGCTCATCTACAAACCTGAGACTCTGCTCACCAATACATGGATCATCACAGTAAAACAACAAGCGTCAGCAATTGAATAATAAGACGGATACAATACTAAAGCACAACACAATCTGATAATACCCATCACTATTATCACCGTTAAACAACATCCGTGGTGGCCTTTAGCCCCACACCAATTCCCCCACTTATCGCGGCAAGGGGTACCTAGACAATTAATGTGCACATCCTCTCCAACCCCTTTTGAGCCCCTCACTGTCACCTTCTTCTGGTGACAATCGATGGTAGCCTTATACTGACCTAGTCAATCCATCCCAACTATTACCTCAAAGCCATCTGACGGAAACTCGAAAAGATCGATATGAAAGTCAACCTAACCTATCACAAACGACACACCTCTGTACACTTTCTGACACATTACAGACTTTCCAGAAGGTATGAACACCTCATCATTAGCTAACTCAAACGACTCCAACCCTAAATTCCTAGCATGGCTTACATACACAAAAGAATGGGTTTCCCCATAATCAAACAAAGTGAAACTAGGACAGCCATGAATAAAAAAAGTACATGTCACCACATGTGCGTCCTCTACTGCATCCTACGTCCCATAGCGAATAGCTTGCCGCTACTCTTATGGCCCTCTCCTTGCACTATCGTCGCAGATGAGGTAGGTTTCGTCGTTGATGCCTGACTAGCCCTCTCGTAAGGTCTCTGATAGCCTCCCTGATGGTTATAGCCACCGTAGTTTGGCTTGCCCTGGTTACCCCACAAACTCGCAGGACGATTGTTCCCATAGCTTTGAGAAGCTTGCGAAGGTCCCTAGTAGCTGCCTCCCCCGAACGTTTTGCACTCAAACCTCTTATGACCTGAACCGCCATAGTTGAAGCACTTGGTCACAGGGGTGTCACTGAAGCTGCGACCCCCTTTTCCCCTCAGCACGAGCACCAGCACCAGTCCCAGTGGTGTAAGAACGACCCTGACTAAAGTTCCCCTTATTTTGGCCCGCCCCAGCATTCTCACTTTCTGATTTCCTCTTCTCTCCGCTCCTCTCTCTAGTCTCCTTGGCCAGATCGGCCAACCTCTCAGCATCACCTTCCCTCTCATAAACCTCCTTGAGGTCAGCCTCTCCATGATCTGGATAGTTAGCCCCTTCTCGAACCGAAGCGCTAGAGCCTGAGGAGTCATTCACATCTCCTTCATCTGTCGCGCCAAGTCATTGAATTTGATGTAGTACTCTAAAAATATCATCTCCTTAGACATCTGGAAATTGTCAAACTCAACCCTCAACCTGCTACGGACGTGCTACGGAACAAACTCACGCCGCATAACAGCCTTGAAAGCTTCCCACCGTACATAGTCCTGCCCCATCTCCTCAAAGTAGTCACGAGCTTTCCCCTTTTCGCGACCCCACCAACCCCCTGCCAAACTACGCAGATAGCATGCAGCCTAGTATATCTTGAGGTAGTCAGGATAGTTGACCACCTCGAACACTCTCTCCATATCCCGTAGCTAGTCCTCTAATAGACACGGTGTCCCCGCACCATTGAACATGGTAGGGCAATGACGAGACATGACATTGTTGATGTCATGGGCATTCACTAGTGCTGCCTGATCAGCTCTCTTTGAATTCTTGATTGCGATATTCAGAGTCTCATTAGTTTCGATCAATCGAGCGATCTCCTCGATCGACATGGAAGCGGCCTGAACCATGGCCGGAGTTGGATTTGGTGGAAGGTTTGGAGTATTGGCTCTTTCGGGGGACATCGCAACTACTAAAAAGAAAAGAGGTAAACGTAAGCACATAGACTACGGCTCATGAAACAGAGAATCAAAAAGGAAAAGAAAACAACTTCTGACGCACACCTCTCGGTCGAGTAAATCACACTCGACCGAGTCCCAGCTACTCGTTCGAGTACCCTCCACTCGGCCGAGTGAAGCCCACTCAGTCGAGTACCTCCTACTCGGCCGAGTCACGAAATCTCGGTCGAGTATCACACGTTCGGTTGAGTACTCCGCACTCGATCGAGTTACATATCACAGTAAGGTTTCATGAAGGGGATTTGGCCCTTCGTTGATTCTACACATCGCATAGCCCTATATGCAAACTAACCATACAACCACATATACATATATCCTATCCTACCCTTAGTGGCCAAGTACTAGGGTGTAAGCAAATTTTGTGGTTCCGGGGCGTCTCCCAAACCTTTGCGGTAGCCTTACAACCTAATACCTGGTGTTCATTTTATTTAAGACACGTCATAGGTTCATTGGATTAATTGGTTTTAGGTGCCAATGTCGTCGCTCTGATACCATTTGTAACACCCTCATAACCCAAGGCTTAGATAGGACCATCAGACTATGATGACATTACCATCTCGGTTACCTGAGGTACATTATAAGATAAACAACCATAACCACTTTATTATAAGTAAAGTACCACATTGTAAAGGTGAAAATACAACCGTCTGCGAAACAAACTGTAAATCAAAGATACATGCGGAAGCTAAAATTCATAGACTCTACAAAAATGTGGGTGATCCCTCCTCTCGAGCCAGCAAGAATTGATCATCTACGAACCTGAAACTCTGCTCACCAATACATGGATCATCACAGTAAAAAAACAATAAGCGTCAGTAACTAAATAATAAGACGGATACAATGCTAAGGTATAACACAAGCTGTTAACATTAACATTGTTATCACTGTCACACAACATCCGTGGTGGCCTTTAGCCCCACACCAATTCCCCCACTTACCCCAGCAAGGGAACCTAGGCCATTAATATGCACATCCTCTCCGTGGCGGGTCCCACGAAGAGTGATCATAGGAGTGAGATCCATTTCCCGCAACGATCCCACACATTACCTTTTTAATCTCAATAGACATACAACAATACAGTGATATCAGGTATTAAGACGGTATCGTCACAATCATCATTATACATATACGGAGTACGGAAACCCTACCTCAATAGCAATATAGCACTATAGAAAGCACAATCCTTCTACCAACGCTCTTCTACGAATCCTCCTCCTAAGGATTATACAAATATCGATTACTCACTAAACAACCATAACTATGATATAAGTATGATAGGGTAACAGTTACTTGGTAAAAAAGAATTAGGTTGATGATCGGCGTGACTAAACCTTCGCTAAACAACCTTAAAGGACTTGGAAGGGAGATCGAAGAGGGAAAGGATTTAGGTTTTTTCTTCTTTTTTCTGATTTAGGTAAATGAGGTTTTTAACCTCGGTTTAATTTATATAATTACCGCGGTCTGACGTCTGGAAATAGCTCACTCGGCTGAGTACGACATACTCGGCTGAGTGCGACATACTCAGCTGAGTGCGACCTACTCGGCCGAGTTGGTTCACAACTCAACTTCTGTCAAAAAGAGCTCGGCCGAATATTTTACACTCGGCCGAGTGCGACCTACTCGGGCGAGTATCGCCTACTCGCCCGAGTTGATTCACAACTCAGCTTTTAACTAAAAGAGGGGTGTTACACTTAGCCTCTTGCCAAATACAGGGGTTAGTATTATCCAATTCAAATATCGGATCAAGCTCCTATAGAATTGGACTTTCATCTGACGTATAATGGGGATAAGAAGCCTTATAAGTTGGATGCATGGGTGTTCGATCATTTGGAATGCGTGAATCTTATTAAGTCAAAATGGTTGCTTCGGATAAGATGGTCACCCGCGTTCCAAGTAACTAATAAATTAGCCAACACGAGACAGGTGGTACGAAAGTGGTCCCTTGATAAAAAGATGGAGTGGAAAAGGAGGTGCACTAGTACAAAAATCCCCTATTGCGTCAGTTCTAGATGTCATATTGCGTCAGTTTTGGCCTGACGTATATCGAGGGGTCGTATCTTCATACGTTAGTTTTGAAATTGACGCAAAAAGTAAACGTTTGTGTATCTTTTTTAGAATTGACTCTTTTGTTTTTATTTTTTGCGTCAATTTTGTTGTAACTGATGTAGTTGACAATTTATTTTATCGATAAATAGAGTAACGTGTTGCGTAATTTCTTTACAAAATCGATGCAATTACTTTTTACCATTTGTGTCATTTGTTATAAAAACTGATGCAAATTATTTTTATGTTTTTAAAAAATATATAAAAATTCGCTACCGAAATTTCGGCAACACCTTCCTATAAAACTAATACCCAAAAAACCCAAAATTTAAAACCAAGTGCATTAAGTTATCCAACCAAAGGGCATTACATTGCATTCGAACCAACAAGGTTCCAAAATATTAACTATTGTTAATATTAATTTTAAACTTGTGTAGAAAATTGACGGGTCGTAATAATTAATTGTTCGATGGAGTACATGCCAACATATTATCTCAACAAGATGGTGAGTTGGTGATCAAGAGTAATAACTTGGCCAAATTGTAATTGGGCTTAGGGCAGTATGCTCCTAGGGCCTGAGAATCAGCTCGATAAAAGCTCGGTTCGAAATCGGTGAAAACTAATTACGAGCCGATTTCGAGCCCGGATGGTCTAAATCCGAGCCAATTTCGAGCTTAGTAGATCTCGGAATCGGAAGTTCGTTTAGGCTCGTTTTATCTATTACTTTAGTTATTTTGTCATTTTGTAATTGTTTTTGTTCCTAATAAAATGTCATTTTAGCATGAAAAATCATATGTTTCTTATATTTGCATTTTTCTTAAAATATATTTATTTTTAATTTGATTTAAAAAGTTGAATAAAGTAGAGAAAATAAAGACTTAACCGAACTCGAATAGAGTTCGAGCCTAATCTGAGGTGATTCCAAACTTTGATTTTTTAAGCTCGGATAATTCCGAGCCGATTCCGAGCTCAAACTCAAGTTTCCGAGTCAAATCCATGCCCACCCGAGCTCGAGCTCAAATCAGCTCGACACCCCTAATTGGGCTCAAAACTGCGTTAAAAGCTCATAAGACTAAAATATAAGTCTGCCATTACTACTTCCATCTCGGTCACTTGTTTATGTCCCCATGATCGATAAGGTGGCAATCGGGTCACTCGATTGTTCACGGGTCGGGTTATATCGGGTTTGGGTTATGCCGGCAGTGACAAATTTGGGTTGGTTCGGTTTATGTCGGGTCATCTTCGGGTCGGGACATCAACGGGTGGCAAATCGGGGTCGGGTCAGGTTTACGTCATATATTTGAACTTATATATTTAATTTTAGATGGTAATTTTATATTTAAATAATTGTTATGTATATTAATTGTAGTTTTAAAAATAAATAATTAAGATTAATTTCAATTTGGTATTATTTAAACCATTATTAAGCTAGTTTATTATCGGGTCATCTACGGGGTTGAAAAAATAACGGGCCACGAGACGGATCAATTTAGTTCGGATTGGAAAGTTTAAGGCTATTATCAATTTTCGGGTCAGTTCGGATCAAGTCGTTTCAGTTTCGATTCATTCAATTTTCGGGTTGTGTCGGGTCGAGTTCCAGCCGGCCGAGCCGGGTTCCTCGGATTAGGTCTGTTTTTGCCAGCTCTATGTTGAGCAAGTGAAAATGTGGGAACGTTTTCTTTGTCCAACTTATAATACTCGGGTTTAAGGTCAGTTTTAAGTTAAAAGACGATATTAAAAGTCGCTAAAATAATATTAAGATGGACGGTTTCGTGAAAGGAAGTTTTCAATCCATTAAAATCCTAAATGTTATGTAGCCCGAAATGTCTTGCGAAGCGGTCGAGATATGACTGACATCTAAAGGAAATAGCCTAGCTAATCCAAAATCCGCAACCATGGCTTGGAAGTTGTCATCCAAGATATTTTGGTGGAGGAAAAATAGGCCTTCCGCGATTTCAACCGCGATTTTTACTCGCAGAGGTCAGGAAGTTTTGTTGTTTGAGAAAACTTCCCGTGTAGATGACCCCTAAGTGTTCCGTTTGAGATGTATTCGTACACCAAGAGTATTTCCTTACTCGTTCTAGATGTACATCCAAAAAACTAGGAGATTATTGTGTCGTAAGCGAGTCAAGATGCTAACCTCATTCATATACCGTCTCATACGCATTGCATACTGTTAGTAAAATCGCGTAAATGCAACTTCTTGTCTATGCGGGAGTTTACCTAAAAACACAAATGAAGAAAATCAGAAATCTAAAGGTAACAAAAGCCCGACTAACCGGAATTTTTAAAACTAAATACAAACAGTCTTGGTTCCCTGATAAATATAGTTTTGTTGTACAATTACACTAAAATTGTGGTAAATTTAAATATGTTGTGACAATATGTTGTAAATATATTGTGGGAATATATTGTGATGTTAATTTCATGTTCAAATCATGTTTACGTAGATAAATTAATTGTAGTTTTAGGGCATAAAAATGTTGGAACATTTTTTCTGTCTTAACTTATAGTACTCGGGTTTAAGGACCGTTTTAAGTTAAAAGACGATATTCAAGAGTTGCTAAAATAATGTTAAAGTGAAGGTTTCGTGAAAGGAATATTTTAACCAATTAATTTCCAGGAAAGTCAGGCCTTCCGCGATTTCAACCGCGATTTTTATTTGTAAAGGCCAGGGAAGTTTTGTCGTTCGAGAAAAATTCTCGTGTAAATGATCCTCAAGTATTCCGTTTGAGATGTACTCGTACACTAAGAGTATTTCCTTACTCATTCTAGATCTAAATCCAAACAGAACTAAGAGATTCTTGTGTCGTAAGCGGGCCAAGATGCTAACCTCATTCTTGTAATGTCCGGGAGTTTACCTAAAACCACAAAAGATGAAAAAATCAGAATTGAATATAATATGGATGTCACTTGTCACACAATGAATGAGGCTATCTTGTCGTTAGGGCCGGCTAAGGCCTAGTGAAGCTGAAGCCCAATAACTAAGCCTCTTATGTTTTGGGCCACATTGTTCATTACAACAGATTTCACTGTTGTACAAACCAAACATTGATAGATTAACATTAATAACAACATGGTCCATTGGTTGCCTTATAACTGTTCATCAATTTATTTCCATATATCCTAGGTTCGATTACTATTAGAACCATTTTTGCACATTTTTTTTCACTTCAGTTTTTTTCCAATCAATGAGCTGATGTCGGTCTCTTTATTTCTATGAATACTAATGGGTGAACTTAAACATTGAATTCTAAGCTATTGTCTTCGTCGTTCGTCTCACTCTCGCTCTCGCGGGTTACCTTCGTTTAGGATGTACTAATATGCGAGCCTGTAAATAGTAAACCCCTTGAGTATTCAAAGATAAGTAAAGGGTTCGTTTGTCGGGTGACATATGAGTTTTTCATCTTATAATGCTATCGATCCCAAACTCCGAGTTCTAGCTGTGAACTCAAGGGAATCTATTTCCCATCTTATTTATTATATCAGATTAGTAGGTTAAGAATAAAGCTTCTGGTATATGTACAAAGGTTATGTGATCCTAGCGCTATAGTAGAGTCTCTATTTGAAAGGTCATGAACATCATGTTGATCAAGTGGGGGTAAGTAGTATCAGTCTATCAGACACAACAAGAACATAACACATATAACTTAAATTAGTTTATTGATCGATCATACCATAATAAACGGTTCCACAAGCACCATCCCCAAGCTCGTGGTTCTCATCAAAATTATTGGTGGCCTTTTCGAGATCGTTGTAGTTGAATAATTTGACATCCAAGGTGTTGGCCTCTTCAAATATCGAAATCGGGGATGGTCGTGGGGATGCCAATTGCGCAAGTTTTAGTTGTTGTTGAAGAGGCGGGGATGAAGTTTCACTATCTGAACTCTCTGCCTTACGTGTCCACCTACACCACCACAATACGATAGACACGACAACAAAAACAACCCCCGCAAAACTCGCTACAAGAATGATCTCCACTTGACATGTTTACCATGTTTAACTTCTTTACTTGTAAAGAAATTCATATTTTAAATATTAAAACATAGAACAAGTTAAAAGCGCATCAGGTTGAGAAATGTCATTTACATTTTCTTCATCTCACAAAACCACATTAACAGTCAGGACTCGAAAAGTTATAAAGCACATCCACGCTCGTGTAAAGTCGGAATTTTTGGCAATTTGTACACGATTTCAAAATTTTGTTTGGACTTAATTCCGAAAAGAAATTACATCAGTCCAATTTGAGAAAATGTTAAACAACCCACAATCCAGCATATTCTACTGGTTTCTCTCTTGACAGAAAATTCATAGTCATTACTCATTCACCCACAATTTATTAACAAACTTTAGATGAAAATCATCAAATTTAATTGATAAATGAGAAAACGCAAACTTTCACTAGAAGAAGTTAAATCGTTCTTGTAGATGATATCCTCGCTCCCGTACAGGCACATACAAACCGTCCTTTTCCTTTGATTATCATACCCACAAGTCCCATTGGAGGATTCACAATCCTTGCATAATGCTTCGTCGTCATTGAAGAACTTGTAGTTTAATCCAAACCCGATTTCAATGACCTCCCGAAGTCCGATGTCGGCTATTTACGGTAACGCTAAAGTAGTCTAGAGCTGTCCAAATGCGGGTTTGGGCCGGACATGGGCTGGGCCGAAAGGGAGAAATAGGCCCTATAAAACTATAGCGGGTGGGCTGGGCCGGACTAATGGGCCACTTTTCCTTGCCCTTACCCGCCCATCTACTAAATTCGGGCAACCCCATGGGCTGGCGGGCTCAGTTTTTTGTTTACTTCCGAGAAAATTTTAAGTAAGAAATTAACAACGCGATAACAAAGCCGATATTGAATTAAGTTCAAAATACAAACAAGAGTAAAATGACTAAAAACTAAGTACAAATTAAAGCTAGCTAGTGCAATACTGCAAACTGATTCTAAATCTGAGCAACTTCTTGTTTGAGCAGCATGTGATCTGAGAAAAGTTATTAAAGCAGCATGTGATCTGATTAACTTCTTGTTGTTTGATCCTTACTCTCAACGAACCGTAGAATTTCGACTTGTACAAGAATCTTCTTATCGCCATTTACTCGCCACACCTGTACCAACATTGAATAAGTACCAGTAGAGACTTGTACAATAATTTGCTACCACAAGCATGAAATAAATCAGAAATTTGGAATTTTACATAGCTGGGTTAATCATTTCATCATTGTCTTCTTCGTCATTTTCATCCTCGCCAGGAACATCTTCCCCGCCATAACCAAAAAACGAAGAATGACCTGTAACCAAATAAACCAATTTTGAATTGCTTGTTATAAAAAAATGTAATCAAAATTAAGAGTGCTAAAACTAAATAACAGTAAAAACTAATGCAAATGAGATAAATATTACCGGGTAAAAATCCTTTTGCTCTTAACCAATCTTGATGACAAGCCAAGGCTTCAATAGTTCGTGATGAAAGAGAACTCCTCCACGGATTGATCAGTTTCTTACCCATGCTGAAGGCTGATTCCGATGGAACCGTAGAGACCGGGACAATTAAGATATCACGAGCTAAGTATGAGAGACAACGAAATCGCTTAGTTTCTTACCCATGCTGCAGCCTTGAATTAACAAAATTTGCTTGCACAGACGAAAGGATCTGTTTGTATACAAATATAATTAGTCAAGTACCATTGAAATATCGAATTGAACGAATATAGTTTCTGATATTTTTCAATTGAATGAATCGTTTAATGCGTATGAAATCGAAATGTGAAAGAAAAAGTAAGGGAGATATAATATATGGCATTGGCATATACATAGAAAATTTGAGAAGACGATGAGCCAAAAAGGAGGAGGGGATTTCTGGAAAATTGGGATGAATGGAATCTAGGTTAAGTAATTTGTGATTACTTTAATTAGGTGTACATAGAAAAATGGAAGGTCATCAGAGTATCAGACTTATCACACTCATCATTATTCCGTATTCAATTTGGTATTGGGTACTTTAGCGGGCCGGACGGGCTAGCCCGTTTTAAATTTCTCTTGTCCATGCCCGGCCCATTTACTAAAATGGGCTGGGCCGGGTTAGCCCTTGACCCATCTTTTAAAAAAAATGATGTCCAAGCCCGGTAAAAATTTGGGCCGGATGGGCCGGGTTTTCGGACAGGACCGCCCATGGACAGCTCTACGCTAAACCTTGAATTACCACACTCGTGTTACATTTCTAGTCAGTCGGGTTTATTATTCCCTCCAAATAGTAACCCGTATCGATCTTGGACGACTCCATCAACCTTACACCTAAACATCGGTATAATTCAACTTTTCGGGCATTCACACCCGTACAAGACAGTCAAGTTTTCAATTCTCGGCGCATAATCAAAATTGGTAGCACTTAGTGTAGGAATCTTTTGTACACCACCAATAATATTTAAACATGTGGCAGAATGTAAATTTTATTTGTGAAGATAATTTGGAAATGTTTAGAGGGAAGTATGATGAAAGGATTTGAGGGGGAAATTATTAGTTATTTTATTAGTTAAAAATTAAAAAAGTTTCTATAAATATCTTTAAGAAAATCCAAGATAATATCTTATATTAACATAATATTGTATCTTGCAAACTGTTTTAAACCATTATAATTTTTGTTTTAACTATTGTTAATAGTTGCAATTTTCTGCATTTTCAAAATAAATATTATAGTAATAAATGTAAATGAAAAAAGAAAATTGACAATGAAAAGTTAAAGCAAGATTGAATTACTCTGCTCACCATTACATAGATCATCACAGTAAAATCACAACTGTCAGAACTGATAACTAAGACAGTAACAACACAATCAAATAAAATGCCATAATCTGATAAAACACCACAACTGATATCTATTGTCACATCACGTATGTGTTGCTTGGAAGTGTGTGTCTCGATTGGGGTTCGGTGTCTTGCACGCTTGCTATTTCTAGGTAGTTGATTGTTGTTTGTAATGTTGGTTAGTTTTAGTGCGAAATGAAAACTAACATGCTTATCCATTCTTAACAGATTATATTACCTTACATTTTAAGGATATATGTAACACTCCCATATACCAAAATGTCTTACCAAGGACCACCTTTGCATATAAAGGTGTTACCATCTCGGTTGTCCGAGGTAGTGAGCATCAAATCATCGATAAAAGAACATTTTATAAAAAAGGTAAACTTGAAAGTAAAGGTTGCAAGTCTTAACCAAATAAATACAACCGTAACCAATAAAAGTCATAAACCAAAACTAATAAAAGTCATAAAGTCTAAGCAGCGGTAACTAGACACGACTAGTGATGATTCGGCCCCATCCATCCCGCAAGCTACTCCACATCCAAAACCTTCTCATCAACTGTTCATCATTCCCGAATGGATCACCACAGTTTTACAACAACAACACGGAGTCAGTCAACACGGGGTCATCAAAGCATAAGCATATGAAAACAATCACAAGGACCCAACATACATTCCCCTACTCCCTCACTCACAGTAACTGACTAAACCACAATGTGTAGCCCTGGCAGGTTCCCAATCTCAACATGTAACTCTTGCCGCCAGCGGGGACCGCATACTTACCACCTAATCGCCTCTCGCCGCAACGAAAGAACCACTGATCATTAATATGTACATCCCCCTTGTGATGGGAGTCATAAGAGGCGAACATGAGAATGAGTTTATCTTCCGACATAGTCCAATTACAATCACAATCACAACCACACCATCACCATCACCATCACCATCACCTCCAATCCAATCCAATCACAATCACAATATGAGGCATATAATCATAACTAAAACAAATACTCACATAACCACACAATCAACTGAGTAGGAAAACTCTACCTTATTCGGAAATCAACAAGATGATGCAGCAAGCGATGATCAAGAAATGCTCCTCTACAAATCCGTCATTTAATGTAAAGCAATCAAACAAACAATTGAAAAAACCCCCAAAATCCCCAAACTATGGTTTTTCTACATTACTAAATCGACGCATAATAACACCACGATACAAACTTACCGAAACGATTATTGCGGAAAATGATGCAACGACCCTTGAATCAACGTTCTTAGCCTTGGAAATGATTAGATTAAGAGGAGAGAAATAAGATTTGTGTAAAAACTTAGGTTGAAAACTTATTAAGGCGCATTAAAATGTTTTAATACTCTCCTTTTTTTTTAATCAAACCGCTGAAAAACTACGCGTCAGACTAGTTACTCGGTCGAGTAACCAACGTACTCAACCGAGTTAGCCCAACTCGGATGAGTAACTTCTTAGTCGGTCGAGTTCCTACTCGACATAACCCAAACCTCAGATAACTAACAGTCAAATCGGTCAAGTTAGGCCTACTCGACCGAGTTGCCAAGGATGGAAACTTGTAGTTTGTGTTCTTTGTTTCATATCTTACAGAGATTCCATACAACCCAATACTAGTGTGGTCGAAATACTCTAAGGAAATTATGTTTAAGACGATTCGATTAGGTGATATTAACTGTTTTTTTAGCCTTGACAAACAGATCATTCGGTTCGGTTTGGATCGGGTCAAAGCGGTTCGATTTAAATCGGGTTGACCTTAGTTTTGGTTTTAGTACAATTTCGATCAGGTTCATTTCAGTTAACTACTTTAATCGATTTGTGCTATTTCGAGTCGACACGATTTCAGTCAGCTTCAATTTCTATTCAGTTTTGTTTTGGGCCATAATTTTCTTGAGTTAGCGGTAAAAAATTAGCTTAAATTTATCTTAACTCTCCAATTTGAATGTAAAAGTTCAAAAATTAGCTTAAATAAGTGTTTGTATGAGAAAATAAATACTTTTAGTTCAGTTAAATCCATTCGGTTCTTATCGGTTCAGATATCTTCGATTTTGAGTGTCATTCGGTTATTATTGAATTCGTTTCAGTTACGGTTTAAATAGAATTGAGTCGAATTTCGGATACTATTCAGGTTATTCAAATTGCTTGTTCAATTGGTTATCAATTCTGATATATTTTCGATCGATTTTTCGGTTTTGGTTTTATTTTGTCAGATCTACTATCTTATACTCTCTCCTAGCCAGGGTGTTGGTTCCCTTTCTTTCGGATACCAAAACTAAGAAAATAGTTTTGGACCACACAAAATACTCTGCTCTAATAGAATTGATTTTGGACCACACCAAAAAGAAAAAGGGAATCAACACCCGACTAACATGGAAATAAAAAGAGAAACCAATACTCTAATTTAGATGGAATATTATCTTTCATTTCTGTTTTTTGTCTGGTTTTCGTTGCATATTCATGTACCAAAAAATAACACGTAATTCTTTATTTTTAAGCATAGTTCTAGAAGAAAATCAAACATTTGCACCGTCCAATGCCATGACCATATTTTGGGAGGATAAAGAATCACATACTCACTATATTTCAAAATAGTACAAATGGGCGTCCAATATAATTATTGGACACCTTTTGGTTCAAATAATAGGACCAAAAGAGGAGATGTACAATGGTAACTAGGTGACACTTGACACGATGTTGTACCATCGCTTGACAAAAAAAGTGATTGTCCTTCTTATTTTCAAGAAGGTATTCTTGGAAAAGCAAAAACTCGGAAAATATTAAAATTGTTTCATTCTATTTTAGTTTAATTTTTTTCTTATAGCTTTTTATGAAATAATCGTCCGTTTATATAATTATATTGAGGTAGAGAATTAAGAGTTTATTTGTGTAATACTGAATGGTCAGTTATATTTTAATTTGATTTGATTGTGATCGTATCACGGTTAATTTACGGGTCAATAACTCAATAAGTGTTCTATGCTCGAAAAATATTTCTGACTAAAAATCTCTTTTACGATTTATTTTTATTGTATGCGCTGGATGATCAAGTCTCAAGCTTTATTTTCACCTGATTTTCAAATGATGGAGTTAATTTAGTTTTCTTTTTTTATATATAAAATGGTGGTAGAAATAGTATTATTATAGGAAAAATGGTGAAATAATATTCCTAACGTAAAAATTGTATGTTAACTACTTGCGGAACTTAAATATTTGGGCCAGTCTGAATTTCGCTTAGAGACCCGTCAAGTTCTTACCACTCTTGCGGCCCATATCTATAAATTATATGGACCTTGGTTGGATGAAATTCAATCTGGCTCATTGGGTGGGATGTTATGCTATTATGAAGCAGAGTTTATGACTAAGGGTATGACCAAATCGATTTGAGCTTGAGCAACGGTAGATTTGGAATCAGCTCGTAACTCTGAGCTTAAAAGGTTAAAAATTGGAATTGGCTTTAAATTATTATATTCTTTATTTTTTAGCTTTTGAAATAAAATTAAAAATAAAAATATTTTAAGATAAATAGCATATATAAAATACGTAACGAATATGATAAAAATATAAGGGTTATTTTACATGGTAATCCTGTGCTTTTTCAAATTCTACACGGTAACCCTACTTTTCAGAGATCACACATGGTAACTCTCAACTTTATTAATATGTATTGCCGTGACCCTTAATAATTTTTCCGTCAATTTTATCCGTTAAGTATGTGATGTGGCAGAATTTCCAATAAGGTAACCCTATATTTTTAAAATTTTTGCAACATAACCTTACTTTTTCTACAAATCATGTGTGTATAAAAACATAATCCCTTAATTAATCTTAAATTCGCAATTTTACTTGATTACACCTAAATTGTCAAATCCACCCTCATTACCCTTCAATAAACCGAGTTTTGAAAAAACCATCAATAAAAATCATACCATAGTAAAAGTACTATATATCGAGCATTATAATAATCAATTCCAAATTTAATTCATAGCATTAATCTAATTAAAAAAACATTTGTTTTTAAAACATCAACAAATATCCAAAAACTAAAAATGTTGTAAACGCAATAATGACCTTAATCGTTCGACATATTCACACACTAAAGTTGGGTACAATTGAGTAGTAAAAACTCATTTGTAAACATTAAGCTTAATAGTGGATTTCTTTGTTAATTATTGAATTTTGGAGGTTTATGGTAATTATACTTTGAAGAGATGATGATATTGAGAGTTGACATTTTTTTAAGTAATCGACTGAAAAACGTGTTAATAATAATAAATTGAGGATATAAGGGAGTAATTTTAAGATTATTCTTTTGTAAAAAAACAAATAAAGTTATTTTGTAGGATAAAAAACAGAGGGTTACATTGTAGAAAATCTCAAAATTCAATTGCCCATGTCACATACTTAATGGACAAATCTGACAGAAAAAAAGTTAAGGGTCACGGCAATACATTTAAACAAAGTTGAGGGTTACCATGTGTGTTCACTAAAAAGTAGGGTTACCACGTAAAATTCAAAAAAAACAGGGTTACCATGTAGAATAATATAAATACTATAATAACATTTGATTAAGAACCAATATAGTTGCAAAATACTAAAACTGAATAAAAAAATTAATAAAACAAACCTCTAATCAAGCTTCTAATCTGAGCTTTACTAAGTTTAAAATCAGCTAATGTTTGGTCAAGTCATTGTTGTTAAACTCCTGATCCGGATCATAGGATCTTACGATTCTACGATCCAAAAAATGGTGATCGGTCCCGATCCTAGGTAGGATCTTAACTTTGTCCAACAATTATACAACCCGATCCTACATTATTAACATTTAATTTTTTCAGTTACTAAAATTTTATATATGACTTTTAAGATAGAAATCTACTATAACCGAGAATAATTAGTAGGCACGTGCTAAGATTAAATTGTTTTTAGATCTAAGCACAAAATTTTAACATATTTTGATAAAACAATTACGTATTTTAGTTAATTTGTAGGATCTTACGATTCTACGATCCGATCCTACCGATTCATCATAAGAAGCTCTTTGATCCAAAGTAGAATCCCGTTCCTAACAACATTGGGTAAATCACGACACGAAATCCGTATTGACCGATTTCAAGTTGAGTTTTGACCAAGCTGATTCTAAGCGCTCTAGCCTCTACGAGCTAGCTCAGATTATTTATAGCCCTAGCTAGGACCTACGTTATCGTATTTTTTGTGTGTGTGTATATCATCTAGTTTTTAGTTCACATTCAAGAAGACTAGGGCGGTAATTAAAGTTTTCCCTACTCGAAATAATATCAATATTAGAATAAGTTACATTATATTATGATATTAATTAATTTATTTAGATATTTGGAGTACAATAAATATAATTTCAGTATAACCAAGTGGTGTTAGTTCAGTGGTAACTGAGTTAAACCTTAAAGCTTGCAGAAATGCAGGAGTTGAAAGGTCTCAGGTTCGATTACCAGCTGGGGCGATGACCACTTGGCCACTACCCCCTCAAAGGGAGTCGCTTACATGGTTCATGTGGTGGTGCGGAAATGAATGGGACCGGAGGATTAAACCCCTCGTCATCAAAAAAATAAAATATAATTTCAGTATCTTTGAAATTTGTCCACCAACTAATTTAATTGTAAACATATTACAAAGAGTAAATTAGAAAATATTTATGATATGAAAACTTTGTGACCAATAATTCATCAATCCACTAGTGGACTATAGTTCTTATATACTCCGTACTACTCAAAAATCAAAATGAGATGATGTAATTTCTAAGTATTAAGATAAAATTGAATATTAGAAAAATAGTATATGAGATGATGTAATTTCTAAATTTTATAAATCTAAAGAGAATACCGAAAAATTTAGAAACTCGCTAAATATAAGGTATATAATATATTTTCCTAAACGAATATATCATGACCAGACAATGTGAAAACGTAGTGTGGAGTTTTATTCTTCATGAGTGAGAAATTAACAATGTTATACCAAGATGCTTGGGTTATGATAACAGATCAACCATAACAATTAACAACTGGCCTGTTGACGGATTTACAATTTTAATAGAATAATAATCTTTGGATTTATCCCATTGTTAATGAGATTAAATACGGCCCATATCCTTTTGATTGGAGGAACAAAAAAAATAAGCTGTTATGCCAATATCGAGCGTAAGGCTCCGTTTGACAAACCATTTCAGCTACCTGATTTGTTTGAAATGACTTTTTTGCAAAAATAATCAGGTAGCTTATTATTTTTGGTGTTTGGCAACTACCTGTTTTGACTGAAAAATGGTGAAAAAGTACCTGAAATAAAAAGCTACCTCATGTAGCATTTGACAAATCAGGTACCTGATTCAGTTTTATTTACCTATTCTACCCTCGGATTTTATGACGTTTATTAACAAAATTGATTGTTAGACTTCAATTATGAGTTTAAGTTTGTGGTTGATATGGTTTCTAGACATAGTTAAAAGATGATTTGTTCGTAAGGTCACGGGTCTGAATCTCATGCATCCCCCTTAATTCTAAAGTGAAATATATACATCAAGGATGGTGAGACCCGTACTCAGGTGTGTTAGAATATAAAACCGATCTTGAGATTTTAACCATCAGTTTAAACTTTTGGTTGAGATGGTTTCTTGATAGTTAACACTATATGCTAACATTTCCACTTCTTCGTGAGTTTTTCGGTATAAATTCTCAAATATAATCTGTTGGAAACTAGGTTCCTTATTTTATACTCAAATCTAATATGAGTTTTGTTTCTTTAAGTTTAGTCATAAAAACTTAAATAGATCTTATGCATGCATGATGATATCATAAGATGTGAAAGTCCTTACATTGGTTTTAGAAGGTTTATACTCAATAATCACCTATTATTTGAGTCTTCAAACCGAAACACCCTTATAACGATCTAAGAAAAATCGTCTCCTAAAGATACGTATCAAGGACCCGATCTCAAACCAACACCAATTTTGTTACTAGAAAATTAGTATTGGTATACTAGAAATATTAATAATATTACCCTTAATATTATTAGTAATAGAAATAATTATTTCCTTAGTAAAACTATTTTACTTGAGAAATTATAGAGAATGAGGTTGTAGTATGAATGTGTTAGTAGAAAACAAAACATGCACTAACAACAACTTAGCCAAAAAACTCATATAAAATGTGTGGTGTATGTATGTGTTATATAGAGCAAACAAGAGCTTGCTTGCTCTTGAATAGGCCGGCCAAGGCTTCCCCAAGGAGCCAATGCATGCCTCTTATGCTCTTACAAAAAGGGAGCAATATGCCTTACATATTCTTACACCCTTACACATACACTTACACACACAATCTCTTAGCACACACTCAACCCACATGACCATCATTTACACGGTTCAAATGGGTCTAATTATAGACCCATTTTATCTTTGTCAATTGTGTTAATTTGTAACATGTCACATATGTTCCATAACACATGACTCAATTTGTTAATTGTGCAATTTTAACTATTAAAATTCATAATTTACAAATTTATTACATTTAAATAATTATTCCAACATTTCGAAATTATTATTGTACAAAAATGTAATGTCATAATTTAATTACAACTCTTTGTAATTTTATGATCAACCGTGTTCATTCTCAATTTAATCGTTTCCTAAACGAATAAATAAAACCGAGTAATAAAACAATTTTATTACCTTGACTTTTATTATTATTATAATCCCATTATAAAAATATTCGTCATATAAAATTATTTCCAAAATTTCCAGTTATTAATTAATTTATATCCAATACAATATTAATTAATTATTCCATTGAGTCGGAATTCCCTAAAGATATGACCTTAAGGGATCAACTAATCACCACCATCATATGACGATAATGTCAAACTCTAGACAGCCAATCATTATCGATAAATGTTGATCAGTTGACTTTAAAAGAGTAACACTCCCAGTTGTGCTTCATTCAAATGAGTTTTAATTATGTCAACACACTATTGTCGAGGACACTTCCTCCAACAATCTCCCACTTGTCCGAGACAAGTGTGTGTCACCAATTCTCTTGCCCTATTACTATCTCCCACTCAATGCATGACGTCCTCTCAGGTCGTGCCGGCAATTGATAAAAATCTAGAGTGGTTTATCTCGATCTGGAGTTATAACTACTGACCGGAATTATCTACCATAGATACCTTCCGAGCGTGGCCACGCATTTCTAGTTATTATTCTCCTCGAGTGGCCCAGAGATATTTCTCAACCCTGACAAGGGGTGGACAATTCCTAATTGACTTATTCCTTCCGGCTGGCCACAGCTCATCATAACCCAAAATATGTCCTTATAAACCCCAGTTACGAAGGTGTTAGGACATAAATCAAAGTTAATCTGAAAACTATGCCACCTCAGAGAACAGTCATTAGTCCAAGAATTGACTCATGTGAAACACGATAGATGCTCCCGCCACGACCAGACAGTCTTTTAATAAGAGTACGCCAGAGCTCTATCTGCGGTCATTAGCCCGGCAAATGTATCTTAACATGTCTATGCCTAGGTGATCGACTAGTCATCCCATATGACCCTATGGCAATTGAACTCGCCATCAATCGCATCACACATCCGGTTGCATTGAGATGTCACCTCACTTAAGCAACTAGGGGCGAGGTCATGATAATTCAATTCACTTTAATGGGGTTCAATATGGTCTCACCATCCCATTTGAATTTTACGACCTTGATCTTTGAGTACTTAAACTCTATCACGATAAATGTATTATGAACAACTTGAAAAATAACACTTTATTTCATCTTCATAATTTAGTACATATCTGGCATGCGTTTAAGACCCATGGATGCTACATGTCGGTCATGCTTAGCCTGCGATAAAGGCTTGGTTAAAGGATCAGCAATATTATCCTCTGTCCCAACCTTACAAACCGCAACTTCCTTCCTTTCAATAAAGTCTCTAATTACATGAAATTTTCTGAGTACATGTTTGGACTTATTGCTAGACTTGGGCTCCTTTGCTTGAAAGATAGCCCCACTGTTATCACAAAGAATTGTGATTGGATCTTTGGCTACGGGGACTACCTTTAGTCCTTCCAAGAACTGCCTAATCCACACAGCTTCCTTCGCAGCCTCTGATGCTGCAATATACTCAGCCTCTGTAGTAGAATCCGCAACAACTGGCTCCTTGAAGCTTCTCCAGCTTACGGCACCACCATTGATCATATAGATAAAGCCAGCCTGGGATTTCATATCATCCGCATCTGTTTGAAAGCTTGAGTCGGTGTAACCCTTTACACTAAACTCACCTTCTCCTCCAAACACTAAGAATAAATCCTTAGTTCTTCTCAAGTACTTAAGGATATTCTTAACGGCTATCCAGTGTTTTTCACCTGGATTGGCTTGGTATCTACTCGTCATGCTTAAAGCATATGACACATCTGGACGGGTACAAGTCATGGCATACATGATTGACCCAACAGCTGAAGCATAGGGTATGTCCTTCATTCGTTCAACATGTTCTGTTTGATCAGGAGTGGGTGATTGAGTTTTGCTCAAGGAAATCCCACTCCCCATGGGAACCAGTCCTCTCTTAGAATTTTCCATGTTGAAACGACGAAGTATCTTATCCACATAAGATTCTTGGCTTAGTGCCAATATTCTCTTGGATCTTTCTCTAAAGATCCTTATACCCAGTATGCGTTGTGCATTCCCCAAATCTTTCATTTGGAAATGCTTTCCTAACCATTCCTTGACTGAAGTCAACATGGTAACATTGTTACCAATAAGGAGTATGTCGTCTACATACAAGATTAAGAACACAACTTTGCTCCCACTGAACTTCATGTATAAACAAGGTTCTTCGACACTTCGAGTGAACCCATTCTCTTTTATCACATGATTGAATCGATGATTCCAGCTTCTTGATGCTTGCTTAAGCCCATAAATGGACCTATTTAGCTTGCATACTTTGTTAGGATTTTTAGGATCCTTAAAACCTTCAGGTTGTACCATGTACACCTCCTCCTCTAAATGCCCATTTAGGAAGGCGGTTTTAACATCCATTTGCCATATTTCATAATCGTGAAATGCGGCAATTGCTAACATAATCCGAATTGATCTCAACATAGCAACAGGAGCAAAAGTTTCATCATAGTGTAGACCATGAATTTGAGTGAAACCTTTTGCTACAAGCCTAGCTTTGTAGACATCATCATGTCCCTCTATGCCATTTTTGATTTTGAAGATCCATTTGCACTGAAGTGGTTTAACGTTCTTAGGCAAATCAACCAAGTTCCAAACTTGATTATCTTCCATGGATTTAATTTCGGATTTCATGGCTTCAAGCCAAAAAGCTGAGCTTGGACTAGATATAGCTCCTTTGTAGGTGGATGGTTCATCATTTTCCATTAGAAAAACGTCTAAAGCATCTCCTATCTCAATGACACCAATATATCTTTCAGGTTGGTGACTCACCCTCCCAGACCTCCTAGGTACTGGAGCATGAACTGCAGCATTTGATGACGAAGGAATGTTTTCTTGCGTTATCTCTACTTCTGTTTGTGGCTCTTGATCTTGAATTTCTTCAAGTTCAAATTTTCTCCCACTCTGTCTTTTAGAAATGAAGTCACTTTCTAAGAAGACAGCTTCTCGAGACACAAACACTTTGTTTTCTTGAGAATTATAGAAGTAGTATGCACGAGTATTGAGTGGATATCCTACAAATGTGCATTTGTCAGATTTGGGTGCAAGTTTATCGGAAGACTTGTTCTTAACATAAGCCTTGCAACCCCATATCTTAATGAATGACAAATTCGGGACCTTCCCTTTCCATATCTCATATGGAGTTTTATTTGCAGCTTTAGTCGGACTCCTGTTTAAGGAGTGTATTGCGGTTTGGAGTGCAAATCCCCAAAATGAATCAGGGAGATCTGTAAGACTCATCATTGATCGAACCATGTCTAATAAGGTTCGATTTCTCCTTTCAGAAACACCATTGAGTTGTGGTGTTCCTGGTGGAGTAAGTTGTGATACTATGCCACAATCTTTTAAATGAGAATCAAATTCATTGCTTAGATATTCGCCACCACGATCTGATCGAAGTGCTTTGATCTTTCTATTGGTTTGGTTCTCTACTTCATTTTGAAATTCTTTGAACTTTTCAAATGCTTCACTTTTGTATTTGATTAAGTAGATATACCCATATCTACTTAAATCGTCAGTAAAAGTAATAAAGTAGTCATAATTTCCTCTTGCGGTGATTGACATTGGACCACATACATCGGTATGTATTAGTCCTAACAAGTCACTTGCCCTCTCACCTTTTCCACTAAAAGGTGATCGAGTCATCTTACCAAGAAGACATGATTCGCATACTCCATATGATATATAATCGAATGGTTTGATGATATTAGTCGATACTAGTCTCTTAATGCGATTTTCATTTATGTGACCTAGACGGCAATGCCAAATGAACGATTCATTTGGGTCATTTGATTTTAGTCTTTTTGTTTGCACATTATGGACATCAATAGATTTTGAGTTGTTGAGTACATAAATCCCATTTACGGAATTTGCTTGGCCTACTACCAAGCCATTTCGATGTATTTCACAAAAATTATTCTTGATCATGAATGAAAAACCTTCCATGTCTAACATGGCAACCGAAATGATGTTTTTAGATAAAGAAGGTACATAATAACAATCCTTCAAATACAACTCATAACCACTAGCTAAATGTAATACGTAGGTTCCCTTTGAAGAAGCGGCTACCTTAGCCCCATTTCCAAGTCTGAGATCCACGTCACTTTTGTCTAGCTTCTCCACATCTCTTAGCCCCTGTAAATGATTACAAAGGTGAGATCCACAACCAGTATCTAATACCCATGTTATAGAGGAGGTGAAATTAATGTCAATAACATATATTTCACTTAGAGTCTTACTCTTTGGAGTGATGATTCCATCTTTGATGTCCTCCAAATATGTGGGGCAGTTACGCCTCCAATGGCCAAACTCAAAACAATGGTGACAAATATCTGAAGGTTTAGCACCTCTCTTTTTGGTTGTAGTAGTCCCACTAGCTACTCCCTTCATGGGTCGCTTTCCTTTCTTTATCCTTTTAAACTTCCTTCCATTCTTAATGGAAAGAGGTGTTCCACTTGTGCTCCCACTCATCTCCTCATCCCCTTTTGTCTCTAAAGACATTGAGTTCATTTGAGAGATAAGATTATCATAATCATGATCCGTCATCACGATTGGTTTAGGCGGAGCAGAGGTGGTTACCAGACAAAGTTTTCCATTGTTGTCGATCGTAAAGCGCAATTCTCTAGTCGGATCATCTTCACAGTATTTTTGCCAGTTATCAATGGTGATAGGAATGTGATTATTGAAAGCATCCATTTTTCAATTACTACAAGAGATGAAGGAAAAATTAACATTTATCGTTTTGAAAACTTGTAAATGATTGACAAGTTATTGCATCTATAAAATGACCTCTATCCAATTTTATAAATGATTCCAAGACCCAAACCCATACCCCGAAATTGTGAACCACTGGAACTCCGACCCAAAGATATGGTTTGGTGGGTTAAAATAAACCGGTTCTACCCTAGAACTCTTGGTTGATGACAAATCATTATTTATTCACCTTAGCCCGGAACACATTGACCACTGGTCCTCTACACTTCCGTTGAGTACAAACCAAATTTCAAATGCATCGGGATGCGATCCGCCCACTGGACTGAATCCATCCCATCGCCCCACTTATCCTACGTAATGGGGTTCGTACTGCCCACTGGACTAGCACCACCCCACGAAATAGAAGCTCATGGGTTCTACTATTTGGTAAGGCTAATCCTCAATTGTTTTTGTTTAATATAGAGGTCTTGTCAATTTATTATCTATCTCCTTTAAGCGAATTAAATTGGTGAACTCGATAATTATAATTGACACGGTCGTTTTTAACGATCTAAACTAATATGCATGTCTATGGCGATTTGGCTATGCATGCAAACATATTAAAATGCAAAAATAAAAGCAATAAAGCAATAAAATCCTAGTATGGCCTTCCTAGTAATAGTAAAAACTAGTTAACTATTACAAATTCGGAAACCAACTCCTTGGTCCCTTGAACTTTATTGGCACGCCATCCAAGAAAACACCGTCTTGTCGGAACTCCTTTCCGTATGGCACCGTCTTTTGGATCTTCGGAATTACAATAAAATAATACAACTATTCTATTGTAAAACTGAAAATTAAATTAAATTACAAACCCGTGATACGAGATCACATAAATTACAACCGAATCAATATTCCCTTTCATTACGGGTAATATTGATTAAAACTAAGGCCATACTAAGAAAATTACATAATTCCAAATTATATAAATAACATTCAAAATATGACATTCATATTAAATAAATTGCAATAATAAAATATGTATGCACATGCTCAATTTTTAATGCCAAATCGCCTTATGGGAGCAAATATCTCATATTTGTTTACGGTTTTTACGGATATGCGCGATTTTAACTATTAAAATCATCAAAATTACATAAATCTCATTTATGTCCAAGTTAATCATCCTAACTTACTTTAGGAATCAATGTTTAGTCTCTACTAATATTTGATCATGATCTAACTTGATTTTACATTATTGTTCATAAATTACTTGTATTTTCGGGAAAAATAAACGAAATATGGCCAAATGAGTCAATAAAATTCGAAATTTAAAATTCAAAAATTTTAAACTTTCTGGAAATTTTCTAAAATTTCAGAAATTATTAAAATGATCTTTTGCAATTATTTATGGCTTATTTCATAAATAAATCGTATAATAAGCCGTTTTTATGGTTAAAATTCGATTTAAATCATAAAAACTTGAAATAAATTGCCATAAATTTTTAGTCATCCTAAAATACATATTAGAATCTGAAAGTGACCAAAAATTACAGACCATACTCGAAATTTTATTTTCCGACTCATAAATTACGATTATTAGCTAATTAACTCATTAAAATTAATAATCATAAAAACAGAAACTTTTTGATATCTAACTTTTAGATCTGATGTTCCTATCATATAAGACATCTATGGGTAAAATTTCATGCCATAATATTAAGATTAACTATTTTTAACACAATAAGTCACTATTTATCCGATTTTAACCATTAAAATCATAAATCATGCATCACTTGAGAATAAATTCCCAAAACTTACATACATACTGTACATATTGCATGTGACATTGTGTAAAGTTTTTATGGCAAAATTCCAACTATAACTATTAAAGTCGAATTTAAGTCACTATTAATACGATTTTTACTACAAAAATCATTAATCATGCAAATTAAGTCCAATAATTTCGAAAATTCATACAGGAACTTTATATATTGCATGTGACTTCTCATAAAATTATTAAGGTCAAATTCGAAATATAACCATATATACCCATTTTTACTCATATTATGACTATTTATCTCATAAAATTCATAATCCATGCATATTAACTCCATTTCTTACGAAAAATCATATACAATACATTAAATATGCATGTGAGAACATATCAAAAAATCTCGGCCAGAAACTATTTTTAGCTATTTTTCCCATTAATTGTTGTTTAAAACCGATTTAAACTACAAAATATACAAATAAATATAAAAATGAACAATAAAAATCCATAAAATTATTTTTATGTCCTAAAACCATTTTAGAAACAGAAACTTTAACATGCAAAATTATTTTGTGATTTATCATAATAAATCACAATTATTTCGAAATTTTCGAAATATATGTTAAACCGATTTTAATCATAAAACATGAATCCGATCATGCATGCAACAACCGTAATGCTCTGATACCAATTGTTGGAAACTAGGTTCCTTATTTTATACTCAAATCTAATATGAGTTTTGTTTCTTTAAGTTTAGTCATAAAAACTTAAATAGATCTTATGCATGCATGATGATATCATAAGATGTGAAAGTCCTTACATTGGTTTTAGAAGGTTTATACTCAATAATCACCTATTATTTGAGTCTTCAAACCGAAACACCCTTATAACGATCTAAGAAAAATCGTCTCCTAAAGATACGTATCAAGGACCCGATCTCAAACCAACACCAATTTTGTTACTAGAAAATTAGTATTGGTATACTAGAAATATTAATAATATTACCCTTAATATTATTAGTAATAGAAATAATTATTTCCTTAGTAAAACTATTTTACTTGAGAAATTATAGAGAATGAGGTTGTAGTATGAATGTGTTAGTAGAAAACAAAACATGCACTAACAACAACTTAGCCAAAAAACTCATATAAAATGTGTGGTGTATGTATGTGTTATATAGAGCAAACAAGAGCTTGCTTGCTCTTGAATAGGCCGGCCAAGGCTTCCCCAAGGAGCCAATGCATGCCTCTTATGCTCTTACAAAAAGGGAGCAATATGCCTTACATATTCTTACACCCTTACACATACACTTACACACACAATCTCTTAGCACACACTCAACCCACATGACCATCATTTACACGGTTCAAATGGGTCTAATTATAGACCCATTTTATCTTTGTCAATTGTGTTAATTTGTAACATGTCACATATGTTCCATAACACATGACTCAATTTGTTAATTGTGCAATTTTAACTATTAAAATTCATAATTTACAAATTTATTACATTTAAATAATTATTCCAACATTTCGAAATTATTATTGTACAAAAATGTAATGTCATAATTTAATTACAACTCTTTGTAATTTTATGATCAACCGTGTTCATTCTCAATTTAATCGTTTCCTAAACGAATAAATAAAACCGAGTAATAAAACAATTTTATTACCTTGACTTTTATTATTATTATAATCCCATTATAAAAATATTCGTCATATAAAATTATTTCCAAAATTTCCAGTTATTAATTAATTTATATCCAATACAATATTAATTAATTATTCCATTGAGTCGGAATTCCCTAAAGATATGACCTTAAGGGATCAACTAATCACCACCATCATATGACGATAATGTCAAACTCTAGACAGCCAATCATTATCGATAAATGTTGATCAGTTGACTTTAAAAGAGTAACACTCCCAGTTGTGCTTCATTCAAATGAGTTTTAATTATGTCAACACACTATTGTCGAGGACACTTCCTCCAACATAATCACTGTACGACTTTACCACTTAACAAAACATTCAGTATTACGAGAAAGATGAGCAAAACTGGATATCCAATCCGATTTTCAAATCCGTATCGGCTATCCGGTTTTCAAAATATCATATTTCGGTATTCTTATACGATATAGATTTTCTGTATATACGGTTTCCGTATATTTGGTATACGGCTTTAATAATTAACTTTGACACACCACCATACCTACAACACCAGACTACACTTGACCCACCAAAAAGCTCTCACCATGCGGCAATTGTTACTAGCAGGCGCCGACCTCTCCCCATCCCTCTCCCCCTTCCCCTTCCCCTTCTCAGCCCCCTTGGTCATATGTATAGAAAGTATCAAGGATATTCCACCAGCTCATCAAATAATCACAAATAAGGAAATACCAACAGGATAGTCAACACTCATATCAAGCACAAATCAATCTCAATATCTCCTCCTATAATCACACAAGTATACAGCTTTTCAATATAGGATATTTAAGGCTCTCTCATTACTCCTTTACTTTACCAGTCCGTTTTTGGTAAGACGGACATACCCGTCGCAAGCTTGCGACGGGCCAAATATGGGGGATATGGGTCGAATACACCCCATTTTGTGCTGATGGATACATGCAAGTTGGCTGATGAGTTGTTGATGATGTCATGCAATATTAATTAAATAAGGGGTTGTTTCCCCAAAAGGTCTCGGGTACACAAACCGTCATTTCCATTCTCCTTTCCATTAATCTCAACTGCAAACATCCCCTCCCTCTCCTTTCCATTAATCACTCCTCCATTTTCCATAAAAATCTCTCCTTCTCTCTACAATTCCTTCATTTATCTCTACCAAAAACCACCAGAAAAACGAACATAAAGGACGAAAATGGTTACAAAGCAGAGTGCGAGACGTGCATTAGTGAAGAAGGCTGTATCATCGAGTAAGAATGATGAAGGTATACACATATTTCATTATTCAAATGCATGTTATTTTCAGTAATTTGTTGGTATATTTGTTAGTTAGAAAATTAGAGTTCACCAAAAAATCCATATAAATGTTCTGGGTAATTTTTTTGTTGATAAATGCATGTCATTTTTACATAATAGTTACATTATTCGAGTTTTAAAAAATGTTAAATGTTTGTTTCTTTGTTGATAAATGCATGTCATTTTTTAAGTTCTCCTCCTGATTTTTTTGGTAATTCTTGGTTGATAAAAAATGTTAAATGTTGGTAATATTTTTGGGTTTTATGGTGATTTTTAGTAATTTCTGGGTTTGTGGGTTTTTTTCGTGGGTTTCTGGGTTATTTGTAGGGGTTAGGGTTTGTTGTTTAGATTTCTGGGTTCTTTCGTGGGGATGTTTGTTGTTTTGTTGTTTATTGTTGTGTTGTGTAAATATCTTGATTGAAGTGCTTTTAATTGTTTAATATAATGTTGCTTGTATTTTTGGTTAAAATAATGTTCTGGGTATTTTTAGGGTTTATATGGGTTTCTGGGTATTTTTGGTGTTATTTGAGTGCATGTTTAAAATGTTGTTTGATCTGTTTAAATAATAATGTTTACATAATAATGTTTAATGTTTACATAATAATGTTCCGTTTCTGGGTTTTTAGCATTTTCTGGCTTTTTCACTTAAAAATGTCAGGAATGTTTAGAAAGCATGACAAAGTTAAGAACTCTGACATTAACCAATATTTCTGACATGTTAAAAATGTAGGTAGTAAACATGATTGAGGGTAAATATCCTGAAAAATGTGAGCATATGTTGGGTAGTTATTGACAATATGTTAGTAGTTGTTCTGAGAATGTGGCTTGGTAACATTATATCTGTATATCCTGACATAGTAACATATGTTGTTAGATGATCTAACATATGTTGGTTCTGTGTGACATGGTTTATCCATGTCCTTACAGCAACAGCAAATGAGGAAGTTCCAGTAAAGAAAGTGCAAGCTAAAGGGAGAGTTGGGGCCAAAGGCAAAGGAAAAGCGGTCCAGGAACCAACCGAAGAAGACGACGTGGAGGAGGAGGCGGCTGACGAGGAGGCAGCGGTCGAGCAACCGGAAGATGAAGTAGCTACTACGGTGAAAGGAGCCCGGAGGAAGGTTACTTTCACTGCTGCCAGTAGTAGGGGAAAAGGCAAAGGGAAGGCAGTAGTGGAGGCTTCAGACGAAGAACGTGGTGAATCTGAAGACGAGGACGGTGCCGATGTTGACGACGGTATTCTTCGTCCCTTTGCCTATTCTGTTGAATTGGTGACAGTATGGGTGGGGTGTATTAACTGGTTTCTTTGTTTCTGCAGATGCGGATATTGAAAAGGCAATCGCACTAGTTAAAAAGCCGCCGCGCAAGCAAAGCTTAAAACGTAGCGAGGTTAAGAAAGGTACGGCCCGTGAGTTTTGATATTTCATAGTTTTGTCAGCCACGTGCACGTTGTACGCGAATTTGACACGTTTTCCGTCTGTTGTCTGAGTGGTTGTACAGAAAGTACTAAGCTGTCAAAGGTCCTCGCAACGAGGAAAGAACCTAGGGAAAGTTCAAAGAAACGAAAGGGCTATGAGGACTGTTTGGAACTGATCAAGTAAGTAGGATTCTGATGTTATGTAGTTACAATTTGTCAAAAGGTTGTCTGAATTGTTTGTGCGTTACGCTTATGTTATGTATTTAGAAATTGTTATTATGTTTCCCCCTGCTGGTGTTAACATTAACTTTCAATTGGTTAACATGCAATTTAACGTAATGTCATAGTTAGTTGACATCAGTTTTTCTTGGTTGTTATTTTTATTTGTTTAGTGGATATGTGTGCTTCTATATTTGTTATGTTTCATGCATCACATAATGGTATAGTTAGTTGTCATTAGTTTTCAGTCTGAAGTTCTGTGCTGTTGTTATTGTTAGGCACTATGTTTGGTAATTACATAGTTGTATACTTTATCAACATATCTTATCCTGCTTATATGTGTACTTCTTTACTTGTTATGTATCATCATCACATAATGGTATAGTTACTTGACATATGTTTTCAGACTGAAGTTCTGTGATGTTGTTATTGTGAGGCATTATGTTTGGTGGTTACATATTTGTATAATTTGTCAACATATCTTGTTCTGCTTACATGTATTGTTTCATATGCTTAATGTTGGATGCAAACATTACTGTTGATGTTGTTGACATGTATTCTTATTTGATCAAGTGAGTATGTGTACTTCTTTATTTGTTATGTATCATACAACACATAATGGTATAGTTTGTTGACATCTGTTTTCAGTCGGAAATTTTGTTATGTTGTTACTGTGAGGCATTTTGTTTGGTGATTACATAGTTTTATAATTTGTCAACATATCTTGTTGTTTAGATGTAGTGTTTCATAAGCTTATTGTTGGATGCAAACATTACTCGTGAAGTTGTTGACATGTGTTCTTATTTGATCAAGTGAATATGTGTACTTCTTTATTTGTTATGTATGATACAATACATAATGGTATAGTTTGTTGACATCTGTTTTCACTCTGAAATTCTGTGATGTTGTTACTGTGAGGCATTTTGTTTGGTGATTACATAGTTTTATAATTTGTCAACATATCTTGTTCTGCTTACATGTAGTGTTTCATAAGCTTATTGTTGGATGCAAACATTATTGTTGATGTTGTTGACATAATTCTTTATTGATTAAGTGGATATGTGTTCCTCTTTATTTGTTATGTATCATGCATCACATCATGGTATAATTTGTTGGCATAAGTTTTAAGTCTGAAGTTCTGTGGTGTTGTTATTGTTAGGCATTATGTTTGCTGGTTACATAATTGTATACTTTATCAACATATCTTGTTCTGCTTACATGTTGTTTTTCGTAGGCATAATGTTGGATGCAATACATTACTGTTGATGTTGTTGACATATATTATTATTTGATTAATGTGGATATGTGTTATTCTTTATTTGTTATGTATCATACAATACATAATGGTATAGTTTGTTGACATCTGTTTTCAGTCTGAAATTCTGTGATGTTGTTACTGTGAGGCATTTTGTTTGGGTAATTACATAGTTTTATAATTTGTCAACATATCTTGTTCTGCTTACATGTAGTGTTTCATAAGCTTATTGTTGGATGCAAACATTACTGTTGATGTTGTTGACATAATTCTTTATTGATTAAGTGGATATGTGTTCCTCTTTATTTGTTATGTATCATGCATCACATAATGGTATAATTAGTTGACATAAGTTTTAAGTCTGAAGTTCTGTGGTGTTGTTATTGTTAGGCATTATGTTTGCTGGTTACATAATTGTATACTTTATCAACATATCTTGTTCTGCTTACATGTTGTTTTTCGTAGGCATAATGTTGGATACAATACATTACTGTTGCTGATGTTGACATATAGTGTTATTTGATAAAGTGGATATGTGTAGTTCTATATTTGTTATGTATCGTACATCACATAATTGTAAAGTTTGTTGTCATTTGTTTTTCAGTGTGACGTTCTGTGGATATGTGTACTTCTTTGTCAACATATGTATTTATATGTTGTCATTGCTTATATGTTTGTTATGTTGTAGGAAAAGGAAGGAGGTTGATGGGCATGGGACACCTCGGGCTTTATTCAACCTCATTGCTGCTCTAACGGAAGCTCAGAAAATGGATGTCGAGGACATTGGTTTTGGCGGTTTGCTTCAGCTGAAGACGCACGCGTACATACATCAAATGGCTGACTGGCTGCTCAGCAAATACGATCCGTTCACGAGGATGTTTCTGTACAACAGGCACCACCAGTTTGTGCTGACGAAGGATGATGTTTATGATGCGTTCATGTTGCCATGTACGGAGCAGACCGTCGTACCAAGAAATGATCAGGCATTGGTGCTAATGTGGCGTAGGAAATTCAACATACATGATAAGGATGAGTTGCCGTTGGAATGTTTGAGGGAGGGGATGATGGGGCTGCCGGATGGCGGCCCAGAATTTAAAAAAATGTTTGTTCTCTTTGCAATGGGTACTTTTTTGGCCCCAACAGTCCACAAACGTGTGGACTTACGCCTTGTCCAGGCGGTTGAGGACGTCGATAGCATCAGTCGCCTAGATTGGTGTTCATTTGTGCTCCAACGTCTGGACGTTGCAGTGGATTCATGGAGGACGCACGAGTGTAAAAATGTAGGGGGCTGCTTACTATTTTTACAAATAATGTACTTTCATCGCCTAACTTGGCGAGGGACCCCCGAGAAGACCAGCCTCCCACTGCTGCAACACTGGTCGTACGAGAGGCTAAAAAGGAGGATCAGCGAGGAAGTGCGAGCGTACCAGATCCACGAGGGTTTTGGTGTTGGGTTATGGAACTGCGAAAAGTACCCACTGTCTAGGGACCGGGTGAAGTGTCTTTACCGTCGCTCAAATTCGCATGAAACGTCATCAATGGCACCCCCAGCTCGATTCGTGACATTGTCGCTGCCTGATGGTGTACTAAGCGACGAGGACCTGCTGGCGTCATACGAAGATGTTAGTCCGTTGCGTACACTCAATTACTCCGTCTATTTCTTTTTATTTTAAAATGTCGGTACTAAAACACTTTGTCGCGCAGGTACGTATCCGGAACTGGATGACGACCAGGCGCAACCTGTCGATCGTGTCAACCCTTCACAAGACCCTGTTGAAAGTCGGCGCTGTTGGTGAAGGTGGTGGGTCGGAGCAGCAGGCAGGGTCCCTTGGCAGCGTTGAAGGTGGTGGGGGATCGCCAACGCAAGGCTCATTCACCCAGGCACTTGGAAGTCCGGGTTTCGTTGCTGCGTGGGATGCGGTTGGCGCAAGGTTGGATGCCATGATAGACGTCGAGATGATCACGGCTTCTTCCTTCTCCCTCGGGCTCGATGACATAGGCGTACCAAGTCAGCCCACCAAGACATACGCCCGCACGACTCGCAAGAAGGCCGGGGGGTCCAAGTAATGTCACCAGGTGTATTGCACAATGTGTTTTCGGGAGGCCGGTGTTATGGCCAAGTAATGTAAAGGATATTTAGGTAGTCGTTGGCGTAGGACTTTTTATTTTGGACAGTTGGATGGGTACGTCCCTTTGTGTGGGAGTTGTACCCCGTACCATTTTGAAGGTCACTGTTGTGCCTTAGTTAAGTAGTTTAAGCTGGCACCTTACTGCCACAGACTATGGATGGTCTACTGCCATCATTTTGGGGGTGTCATCCCCGTGGTAAAACTTAAGTATCCATCCCTGGGAGGGTACGACCGCATTTTGGAGGCCTGTATAGAGGCTTATGTATATAGTGCTTGTGTTTATTCCTCCTGCTTGTTACTTGTGTTATATTTATTTTATCCAAAGTTACGAAATGTTCTGTTTTATATGACAAATGTTAACACCTGTGCATGGCCACATCATATATGAGAGAATATGTACCCATCAAATAAAATAATGACGTACGTGGTACATTAATCAAAAACATATATTAAAAACATATTTTATATAAACACATATTTTTTATAAACACAGAACACAGAAACTGTTTTGTTTCTTATGAAATGTTTGTTAACACGTCAACACACAAATATGATTGTATTCACCTGTGTATGGGTACCAGAACGCAGGACATGTTTTCGGGAGGTGGGGGGTAATGGCGTAGTTGGATGTAAAGAAATAACAAACATGTGAATAGACTTGAATAGAAATGTATCCCCCTGCGTATGGGTACAAAAAAAAATTGGAGAATACATAATAGATCTATATTAACACACACAAGGCACTATGGCCACATTTTTAAAAGTCCATCATAACCTGATACTCAGACATACATATATACAATCTCCAAAAGCTAACGACCGAAAATATGAAAATATGTACATATTTTCGGGTAATATGTGTCCCTGTAACTAGAAGGGCTCTAACATATTACATCGTTGGGCGTACATATTGGTGACACAAAACGGGTTACGTACTGATTGGTCATTCTGCAAAACCTGTCGAATCATCTTGAGCGCTCGCCCTTGAGGTCTGTTGTGGCGACATTACTGCAAAAACCGCCCACATCACAAAATAATTCGCATTCCCCTTTCACAAAACGGTACCAAATACTCAGTCACTCAAAGCAGTCGCGGGATGGGCGTGTATTCATCCTGAGAAGCTTGGACGCTGCCACTTGAGTTTTTCCCTGCCTGTCTCTTGCCAACCTTCCTTTTCTTCCTTTGACTCCTCCCCTTTGTCCTGACGCGGATAGGGTCAAGAATTGCGGGAACATCGTCCCTTTCCTGAGTGGACGCCTCCCCGAGCAACATTTTCTGAAGAAGCTTGCCAATTTCATCCGCAGCAATGTCGGTGTACTTCTCCAACACTTGTCTAGCCTCGCCCACTAATTGAGTTTTTGTTAACAGATTGTTCAGTTTTGTTAACATGGACCGACGCCAGTTAACAGCCTCATTGGCCGCTGATCGGCGCAAGTCAGCGGGCAGAATACGCTCCCAAACGTCCTTCTTCGCAAATTTTGTCCACCTACGCACAATGTACGTCTCAGGGATCTCCGGTATGGAGTGCATGTGGAACACCCGTATAATATGTGAACATATCACCCCCACGACTTGGTACTTCCTACATGTACATTCCGCCAACATACTACGACAATCGTACGTAACATGGTGACCTTTGCCCTCGATCGCCCCGGTCACGACTTTGTACACAAAAGTAGAATCCTCAGCATGAATGATTGCCGCCCTTGTTCCCATCGCTACGCTGAACTCTCTCTCGAAGACGCGGAACAGTTGCACTGTGTAAATCTGGGATGCGTGCTGCAATAGGTCTACTAGCGGGAAGACAGACGTCGGCGTTGTTCGAATACAATTGAATTCCTTTCGCTCCTCCTCCCCCCTCCACCTACGGACCGTCGTTCCATATATCCCATAAAACTCCGTGACGGACGTATTCTTAGAGGCCTGAAACCCCATCGCATGGTTCGTGCTTTCGCTCCTTTGGGATGACAGTATTCCAGCAGAGAAATGGGTATTGTTCAGCGCGGTGCACCATTTGAACCGCAACCCATACAATCTCCTGAACCACAAGTTCTCCCCGAGATCATACTTGGACATCATTTCCTGCCAACATTCTTCAAACTCCTCCTCACTGTAGCACCCGCAAAGGCATTTATTGAACAAGTCCTGGAAAACCCTATCATGCTTCAAAGACCCGAAGTGAGAGATGGCGTTCTGTTGGATATGCCACTGACATAGCCGATGCCTACTTTCTGGATAAATCTGCAAAAAAAACAGAAGATAGTGTCACCACAAAATGGCAGTATGTTCACCCCCGAGACGATATACACATTTCAAAGTTTTGTGGTACCAACTTATAAGGTAATAAATGTGTACACAAATCAGCGTTTATGTATCGTACATGACAAGTATGCAAATGACTATCAACATTACGTACCTTCTCTATAGCATTTGACATTGCTTGATCTTGGTCAGTAAATATCGAAACAGGCCGCAAATCGTCACCCATAGCTTCGTTGAAGGCGTTGAATAACCACTCAAACGATTCTTCGGTCTCATCAGATAGGAAAGCACAACCAAACATGACGTTGGACCAATGATTATTGACGCCAACAAACGCACCGCAAATCAAGTTGTACCTATTAGTCCGGTACGTAGTGTCGAAGATGACAACATCATGGTACAGCCGGTAGTCCTCCCGCATCATGGCGTCACACCAGAACAGGTGACATAGTCGGTCATCTTCACCGAACTGCACCCGGAAAAAGAACCCAGGGTCCTCGGCCTGCCGTGCTACCAACATGTTGATTAGCGTTGCTGCATCACCCCCCTCTATAGTTTTCGCTTTCAACCTATGCACGTAATTGATGTGATCCCGCTTCGTGTGCCCCACAAATGCCTCCCCCCCTTACAGCAGCCGCGACCCTGTACTGAACGGTAGGGGCAATAAAGGCTTCTGTCATTGCCCTTATAGCATCCCCCTCCGCATCAGTAATGCGCCTCTCCGACCTATGGTGCTCCTGCCACTGAATGGGGGTGAATTCATGGTTGTGTTCAAGTATGTGCGACAGTACCTCCCACTTCCCCTCATCGTTCACTTGTGACCGCACACTAGCTTTGCATTTGCATCGACTAACCGCTGCATTCCTCTTCTGCTTATTGGCCACATCCGGCAGCCCGTCCTCAACTGCCCGACTGCCATTACCATGCGTCCCTTCAGCGGAGCACACAAAGTACCTCTCCACAAACGGTGTGTCGGGGCCATTCACCCTACGAGAGGTCCCTTTCCTAACGCTGAAACCCCACGCCTGTGAGTGCTTGACGTACATCTCGTACACATCTTCCCACGTTGCAAATTCCTTACCAACTAGCGATATTGAAAAATCTGCAAACACAAGCACCACAGTAATTTAGAATAAATTGTTTGTTTTTTAGTATAACTTACGCACATACATGCACCCCCCAGCGGGTAACTAATGCACCCTAAAAGGGGTACATAACCCCCAAAATACCGAACATCTTAGAATAATGTACTGATTAGGCAATCTTGCCAGGGACACATATCCCCGAAACCAACCGACATTTTACGGGCTCACACAAAATGATCACACATGCATGCATGCCCACATGGTAACTAAAGTACCCTTACAGGTGCACATAAACAGTGACACTAACAACATTTTATCTGAATAAACTCTTACCATACTTTGCAAGGGGCACATAAAACCCCAAAAGTAGCAACATTTATCTGACATTTAAACTTCATAATAATATAACTAAAACATTTATTGTGCACAGACTTTGCCAGGGTCACATTAACCCCTATAGTAGCAACATTTACCTGACATGTAAACTTCGTAAATTAACACAGATACATGCATCCCCAGATGGTAACTAAAGTAGTCTTATATGTGCACATAAACCCTACCCCTAACAACATTTAATCTGACCATGGTATTTGTCGATACTTTACCAGGGCACATAAAACCCCAAAGTAGCAACATTAACCTGACATGAACATTTCGTAAGGAACACGCTTTTACCTTACCATGCAAAACCCATCAAACCAGTCCACACCCACAACCCACATACCAATAGGAGAAGCTTGATATGGTAAATAAAACACTAAATAATGATTATCACAAAAATTAAACTACCAATATGAAACACAAAGAGTGCCGTCAATACCTTCCATACTACAATTTGGTTCCGAAATCTCTTGAGTTGTATTATCTATATCGTTCGTAAGCAACCCGTCTTCAACCGCGTCCGTCATCTCCGCATTCCTTGTATCATCTCCCTCCCTCGTATCATTAGTAACCACACCGACATCATCCCCGTCCATCATTCGTCGGATTTTTGTTTTCTTATATTATTTACGTAAAACTTGTGGCTTTTTTCACTTGGTTGAATGAAAAATTTAGAGAGAAAGATGATGTTGTGATGGTGTGTTTATGAAGATATGAAAGGAGGAGGATGAAATGAAGCAAAAAAAATGAAAAATTTGAATGGATGTTGGCGGTGGAACACAAATTCTGATTTGTGTGTTGTATGTATAAGTGTATAATTTGATTAGTTATTATTAATAATATTATTAAATGCTAATTATTAGTAATAAATAATAGACAATAGTACAACAAGTACAACATGGCAGGGGGATTGACGGCAGCCATCAACTCCCTCATCAATGCTGACCCAGAGCCATTTATGTGCAATATGGGGCGGATTTGGCCCGTCGCAAGCTTGTGACGGGTTGGTCCGTCTTATATAAGAATTTGTGTTACTTTACTATGTGCATTGTATCTACTGTTTACCTCTTCCCTTTCCCTAGTCTTCAATGTATTTAGGTTACTCTTATCTTGTGTACTTTATATATATACTCCTAATGCATCTCTTGTATTTAATCAATATATATCAATACAAATATCATATTCATCTTATTTCTTTACATGGTATCAGATTACACCCGATCCTCACGATCAACAACATAAATCCGAATCTCTCGTGCTTTATTCACGATCATCAGACAACTCGACCAATCACTCCGATGGCAAATCCTCTTCAACTCGCTAATGCTGCTGATCCCACCAATCCGCTGACCATTGTAACCTTTGCCAACTGCATTCAACTTATTAAGGATTCCGTCACTTTCCGACAATGGCAATTCTAGTTGGTGCTATTCTTAATGGCCTTGCTCTGTTTTCCTTTCTCGATGGCTCGACTGTCATCCCTCCAAAAATAACCACCACACCACCTACCCCACCCGAGACCCAAGGAACGACCCAGCCCAACCCCGCTTACACCACGTGGTACCGACAAGACCAATTAATTATAGGTGCCCTAGCCGGTACACTTACCCCACCAATAGCGGCCCTCATAGCCAACGAATCCACGTCCCAAGTAGCCTGGAATACCCTCCCCAAAACCTTTGCTAACTCCTTCCGAGGTCATCGTCTCCAAATCAAAGACCGACTCGATAATATCTCCCATACCGATGACATGAGTATCACGGATTACATGACTGCCATCAAGTCTTGTACCGATGATTTAACCCAACTAGACCATCCCATGGACATTTATGACATTACTGCTAAAATTCTCAATGGCCTAAATCAAACAAAATACCGATCTGTTATTGAAGCCATTCGCGCCAGTGACACATCCATATCTTTCGAAGCCTTACACGAAAAGCTTATTCAGCATGAACTCCGCATAAAAAATGAAAACCCGGCTCCTGCCTTTAACCCGTCTGCCAATGCCGCTAATTATCGCCAAATTACCGAAATAATTATCAAAACCGTCAACCTCATTACCAAACCAAACCCACTGCCAATGGACCCACTACATATTCTAAGCCATTTAAAGGGAGATGTCAATTTTGTGATACTATTGGTCATGTAGCTTCTGATTGTCCCGATCTCCAAACAAAGTACCCGACTTTTGTTTTTCCCACTCGCAAACCCCGAGGACCCCCACCACAAGCTCACAACGCCACACATGCTGCCCCGCAACCAACTCGTTCTTGAACTATCAACAGTGGTGCCATACACCACATCACTGACGACCTCAACACGCTATCACTGCACTAGCCTTATGACGGTCCGGATGACTTAGTCATTGGCGATGGTTCCGCACTGCAAATCACGCACTCTGGTTCTTTTTCTATTCCTCTTTTACATACTAAACTCTTATTTTCGAATGTTCTTGTCGTTCCATCTATTTCAGGTAAACTATTATAATTTCAATGTTTTGCAACGATAATAACGCAAATGCTATTTTCTTTCCAACTTCCTTTTATGTCAAGGAAATCCAGACGGGAGCGGTCCTTCTTCGGGGTCCGCTTATTGATGGCTCATATATCTGGACTCCACCGTCTCCACATGCCAATGTTGCCATTACTCCGACACACGCATCATGGCATCACCGACTTGGTCACCCGTCTTCTAAAGTCTTACAATTTATTAGCTCTAAATTTCAATTACGTATTTCTGATTCCGCACCTTGTATTTCCTGCAATTTAAATAAGAGTCATAAACTCCCTTTTGGTTTATCAACTTTAAATTCTACTGCTTCACTTGATTTAATTATTTCCGACGTTTAGACTTCACCAATTCTATCCCCCGACTCCTTTAAATAATACATAATTTTTGTAGACCATTTTACCCACTATATTTGGCTTTATCCGTTAAAAAGAAAATCCATCACACAACTCACGTTTACCAAATATAAAGCCATAATTGAAAAATATTTTGCTAAACCAATCCGACAATTTTATTCCGACAACGGAGGTGAATACACGACACTCACACAAAATCTTAATCTTGACGGAGTAACACACCTCACCTCACCACCTCACACTCCAGAACACAACGGGTTTGCGGAAAGACGACATCGACATATAGTCGAAACAACTTTAGCACTTCTTATACACGCCAATTTACCACTTACTTTTTGGCCTTGTGCCTTTACGACTGCTATGTACCTCATCAACTGACTCCCAACTCCCTCTCTTAATAATCAATCCCCTATTCCAAACTATTTAACCAAAATCCAAATTATCTAAAATTACATACTTTTGGTTGTCTTTGCTTTTCATGGTTACGTCCCTATACCACGCACAAATTACAACCCCGATCTATAGAATATATTTTTGTTGGTTACTCACTTACCCAAAGTGTGTATCTATGTCTTAACCCCCTAACCTCTCGTGTTTATACCTCCCGACATGTTAAATTTATAGAGAATCACTACTACAAAAGTTGCTTACTACATAGGAGGTTTTGACAAATAGACATAGGATGTTGGTCCGATGTAGAGTTCAGTCATGTCCATTAGTTTCTAATAGACATAGGTTGTACAACCGATGTGCATTACTATAATGGACATCGGATTTTTCGAAAATCCTATGTCTATTGCAAATAATGGACAACGGACTTTCAGAAAATCCCATGTCTAATATGTAAAAATCCTATGTCCATTGTTGTTATTTACATCAGATTTTTCTTAAAAATAATCCTATGTCTATTGTTGATTTTTACATCAGACTTTCGTTTAAATCCCATGTCTATTGCTGCTATATACATCAGATTTTTACAAAATCTCATGTCTATTATTGCCTAGTATACATCAGATTTATTACAACCTTTGTCCTTTAAGTTTTTAAAAAAAAAAATTGGAATTGCTGTTGCTGTTGCCAATGCTAAAATCTAGGATTGTACCAAAACGGAGCCCTTTCATTACAAATTACGACAACGAAAGTCGTTCATCGTCATACATTGTTTCAAGAACGAACCAAACAAAGGTCGTTCGTCATACGTACAATATCATACAACATATATACCGTTAAAGTGCACAAGACGCACAATGTTTTCGAAATCAAAATACATTACTAATAGCTACGGCTAGAGGTAAAGAAAATAGTTCGCCCACAAGTCCCGAACCTCGTCAAGTTCTTCTTGTGAATATGGCGCTGTGTCTTGAAAAACCTGTCAATCATGCACATAACAGCTTCTTATATAATATGTACATACCACACTATTACACGAGCTGAAGTTCAAATTCGAGCATGTAGGATATCGCATAATCTTACCTCATCGATAGCTGTCGTAGCAATAGCGCCAGAAAATTAATTCATACGGATTATTATACTTAGTTGAGTAACTTGGTGTAAAAGACTACATCTTAATACCCTAATTCATTGATATTTGACTATGAGAGTAGAAGCAGCCATTAAGATAACATTAATAGCTTGACACAACATTCAACATAGACCAGGAAAGATATTTTAAGTCAAATACATGTATGCATCTTATGTGAATACTAGTTTGAACTCATCTCAACATCTAAAACACTACAACAAATTGTGAGTATAGGAAGAGGTTAGTTCAGATTTTGCAAAGTGGACGCATATGTATTGGCGAGTGGACATTGTGAATGCTTAAAGGTTACAGATCAGGGGTACAAAATTGCAAAGAGTAGTTGTTAATGGAGCCATCAACGCTCTAATTAAATTAAGTGTGCATACTTACATGTACTTGGGTTATCTTTATCTCAATAGCCAATAAAACACATTCGTACAAATTCCCCTCCTATTATTATGTAATAACTAGTAATAACCTAAATGTCAGGATAGTCCTCATAAAACAATAAGAAGAATATATTATTGAAATGACCTTAGAAGATAGAACATACCTTCTGATCCAAGGACATCCACTAATTGGCTGAGTCATCTGCCAATGTCCCTCCAATCACAACGTTTGTAGTTTGTCCAAATCTTACCCTCCGTCTTTGACACTTCTAAAGCAACAAAAAAGGATACACGCACAAATACTCAATTGCTTGACTATAAGTCCGTAACCAAAGACTATAAGAAAAGGCAAAAGAATAGATTGCTGTAAGAATATCTCAGACTATATGAAACAGGATGTGGGTTGATAACATAAATCTCCTTTTAATCAGTTTTGAGGCAACATGACTGTGAGAGGGATGCTGGACTGGCATAATCATAGAAGATTTACACGACTTAAAAGAGGGGTGATGGACAATATTATCAATGCAGCAATATATTATGTGTGGCATCAGCGAATTTGAGTAGACATGACCTAAAACTCCTGACACTGAGCATTGTGCTAGCAAGATTCAGACTGTATTGAAGTTAAGACTTCAAAACCAAGTTGATTATTCTTAATTAGTATGTTTAATATTACTGAATAACATACAACTGATTAAATAAAGCGGAAGCGATAAATAGGATCGAAAATAAAACCTCCAGCCATTGCTAATCGGATTCCTGAACAGCTTTATCAACCCCAAAGTATTAATCTGAATTTCTGATTTCGGTTCCAAACCCTCACTGCTCACTTATTTAGATGGTGTAGTTTTCTTAAAGGAGAGTAGATTTTGTGACCTATTAATCAGAATATGTATTCTCTTATATACTGCTCTTTCCATCAAAGAGCAGTGTTTGAACACAACTCAAATAAGTGAGTAGTTTCCTAGATGGGAGAGAATTTAGAGTCCATAGAATGACTGTCTCTTTAATGGGACATATAATTAGGATTTGTATAAGACTATTAATATTATTAATAATAATATCTAATCAATTAATTATAAAAATCCAACATTCTCCCACTTGGCCCATTTAACAGAGAGGAACTTCATATACGAATCATAGCGACGAATTCCCAGGGATGAGAATTAATCTTCCATGTATTACGATATACTTAGTCTCTCACCACTCATACTTAACTTAATGAATAAACCATATGTTTACTCTAGGTCAAAACATAATGATATTTCTCAATAAAATAAATAACCAAAGAACGTACGTATATAACTAAAGGAGAAAATATCCAACTAAATGAAAGTTTCGAAAAACATAATATAAATGAATGTATCACATTATGGGACCAAGTCCCATATTCACTACATGACCCTGAAAACCCTTAGGTGGCATGCCTTTAGTCAAGGGATCTGCAATCATCAAATCAGTGCTAATGTGTTCTATGATCACTTTCTTTTCCTGAACACGCTCTTTTATGGCCAAATACTTAATGTCGATGTGTTTACTTCGACTTCCACTTCTGTTATTCTTAGCCATAAATACCGCAGCTGAATTATCACAATACATTCGAATCGGCCTGCTAATAGAGTCAACAACTCTTAGCCCAGATATGAAACCTTTCAGCCAAACACCATGTGAGGTAGCCTCAAAACAAGAAACGAACTCGGCCTCCATAGTAGAGGTGGCTGTCAATGTCTGCTTAGTACTCCTTCATGATACAGCTCCGTTAGCTAGCATAAACACATATCCAGATGTGGATTTTCGTGAATCAATGCAACCAGCAAAGTCTGAGTCGGAATACCCCACCACTTCAAGACTATCAGTCCGTCTATACATAAGCATGTAATCTTTAGTACCCTGAAGGTATCTCAACACTTTCTTTGCAGCCTTCCAGTGATCGATGCCTGGGTTACTCTGATATCTGCCTAATACTCCAACAACATATGCAATGTCAGGTCTGGTACAGACTTGAGCATACATAATGCTACCAACAGCTGAAGCATAAGGAACATTTTTCATTTGTTCTCTTTCCAAATCATTCCTTGGACACTGGTCTAAACTGAATCGGTCACCTTTCACAATAGGTGCTACACTTGGTGAACAATCTTTCATTCTAAATCTTTCAAGCACTTTGTTGATATAGGCCTCCTGAGACAAGCTTAAAATGCCTCGGGATCTATCTCTATGGATCTTAATGCCAATGACATAAGATGCCTCACCCATATCTTTCATATCAAAGTTATTTGAAAGAAATTGTTTCACCTCATATAGCAACCCCTTATCATTGGTTGCTAGCAGAATATCATCCACATATAACACAAGGAAACAAATCTTACTCCCACTGACCTTAAGGTATATACATTGATCCATGATATTTTCTTCAAAACCGAATGAAGAAATTACTTCATGGAACTTCTTATACCATTGTCGGGAGGCTTGTTTCAAACCGTATATGGATTTATTTAGCTTACAAACCAAATGGTCACCGTCTTTAGAGGAGAATCCTTCAGGTTGTTTCATGTAAACCTCTTCCTCTAAATTGCCATTAAGAAATGCCGTTTTCACATCCATCTGATGTAGCTCGAAGTCAAAATGAGCTACTAATGCCATGACAACTCGAAGAGAATCTTTCTTAGACACAGGAGAGAATGTCTCTGTGTAGTCAATCCCTTCTCTTTGAGTGAACCCTTTAGCAACGAGTCTTGCCTTATGTCTCTCGATGTTGCCAAGTGAGTCCCTTTTAGTTTTAAAAACCCACTTACATCCAATGGTTTTTACACCATTAGGCAACTCGACGAGATCCCAAACTCGATTAGATGCCATAGAGTTCATCTCATCTTTCATAGCATCCATCCATAAGTTTGAATATGTAGAACTTATGGCTTGTGAAAATGACATAGGATCATTATCAGCTCCAACACTGCAATCCGACTCTTGTAGATATACTTCATAGTCGTCAGGAATCGCCAATCTCCTCTCTCGAGTAGATTTTCTTAATGGAATTTCTTCCTCATTATGATCTACTATATTTTGATCGACATTTTGTGGAATTTCTGTATTTGGTTGTTGAACCTCCGGTCGTACTTCAGGACCGTGATCAATAACCAACATGTCACTCAAAACAGAGGGTGAAGCTTCATGTTGATCCTTTTCAGGTTCAACTCCTATAGTACTCCCACTGATCAAGTCATTCTCTAGAAATTTTGCATTTCTAGATTCCACAATCCTGGTACTATGAGACGGACAATAGAACCTATAACCTTTGGACTTTTCGGCATATCCAATGAAATGTCCACTAAGAGTCCTTGGGTCTAGTTTCTTTTCTTGTGGGTTGTAAATTCTCACCTCAGACGGACATCCCCAAACGCGTATATGTTGTAAACTGGGTTTCCAACCTTTGAATAACTCAAAAGGCGTCTTAGAGACAGCCTTGGAAGGAACCCGATTTAATATATACGCAGCCGTCTTTAGCGCATCAACCCACAAAAATGAAGGAAGTTTAATATTACTTCTCATTCTACGCACCATTTCAATTAATGTCCTATTCCTTCTTTCTGCTACACCATTCTGATCCGGAGAACCAGGCATAGTGTATTGGGCAACAATCCCATGCTCTTGAAGAAATTTAGCAAAAGGACCAGATGCTTGTCCATCCTCAGTATATCTACCGTAGTACTCACCACCTCTATTTGATCTCACAATCTTAATGTGTTTATCACACTGTTTCTCTACTTCAGCCTTAAAAATTTTAAAGGCATCTAAAGCTTCGTCTTTGGAACGAAGTAAGTAAAGACGCATATATCGTGAATAATCATCAATAAAGGTAATAAAGTATTTCGGATCGTTAGCGTTCATATCCGGACAACATATATCCGTGTGTATGATCTCTAGTAGGTCAGAACTCCTCTTAGCACCTTTCTTAGATTTGTTAGTTTGCTTTCCCTTAATGCAATTAACACAAGTCTCAAAATCGGTAAAGTCTAAAGTACTAAGTACCCCTTCCTTTACCAATCTCTTGACCCTCTCAATGGAGATGTGTCCCAATCTCCTGTGCCATAACATAGAGGACTCCTCATTTATAATACTTCTTTTTAAACCAGTACTAACATGCATAGTGTTTTGAGTGGTATCATTTTGTAAACAAAGACGATATAAATTATCAGACAAAATACCATTACCAATAACTTTAGAATTTCTGCAAACACTAAAACCAGAGTCCATAAAGTTAAAAGAATATCCGAAAGGTACAAGTCTAGAAACTGAAATCAAATTCCGAGCAAAATTCGGAACGTAAAAAGTCTTTTCCAAAATCAAAATAAAACCAGTACTTAAAATTAAATTGCATGTCCCCACGGCCTCAACGTGCGAGCCTATCTTGTTTCCTGAATAGATGGCGCTCTCACTTGCCACTGGTTTCCGAAGGTTTGTCATATCCTGCAAGGTATTTGAAACATGGATTGTAGTACCAGAGTCAATCCACCAAGTATTATGATTAACATTGACCATATTAGATTCATAACAAACAAACGCATGAAAATTACCTTTCTTTTTGAGCCAAGCCTTAAACTTTACGCAGTCTTTCTTCATGTGTCCTTTCTTTTTACAGAAAAAACACGACGACTCCTTCTTTATTACTTGCTCAGCTGGAATCTTTGCCTTTCCTTTATCTTTATGGTGAGCCTTATACTTCGTACTGGATGATGCTTTATCAGTAGAAGTAGTTAAATTCACCTTTTCACCTTCTTCCAATAATAACCTCCCCTCCTCTTGAACACACATGGTCAGTAATTCATTGAGAGACCATTTATCCTTATGTGTATTGTAAGAGATCTTAAATGGGGCATATTGAGTTGGGAGAGAACATAAGATGAAATGTACTAAGAAAGTGTCAGACATAGTAACTTCCAATTCCTTAAGTTGGGCTGCAGTATCCCTCATGCGCATGATAAAATCACGCACTCCTTTAGTGGCATTAAGTTTCAAAGATGTGAACTTCATTATTAAGGTGCTTGCCAAAGCCTTATCAGAAGTTTCGAACTGCTCATCTATAGCCTTAAGTAGGTCCCGGACTTTAGTATGCTTGTCGACTGAACCTCTGATACTAGCACACAGTTTAGTCTTAATGAACAACGTGCAAAGATAGTTGGATTTCACCCACTTTTCACGAAGTTCTACTTGATCTGGTGTGCTTTTTTCAGTTATTTCAGCCGGTTCATCATTCTGAATAGCGTAATCAAAACGCAAGAACCCTAAATGTAGCAGAACTCTTTCTTTCCACACCTTAAAATTGTCACCAGTTAATTCAGGAACGTCAATTTTGACATCAAAGGAACCTCCAGGTAAACTTGCTGCAAATTTAAATATACATACTTAGTAACAAAAAATTGAGACTTAACTTTATCACAACTTACCAATGTAAATTATGCTCATATGAACCTAGTGACATAAACTTGCCCGTGGGCTAAAGTCTACTCAAATTAGATGCATAAAAATTAAACTTTATGATGAAACTATTAAATCATATTCATTTCTTAACTCCTGTGGGTAGATTAAGAAACATAATTTAATATAACACCCTAATTAATTTATACAAATACAACAAGATTCCTGTGGGTAAGTCTAATCATATTACGTATAATTAATTACAATTAAATGTCTAATTTCCACATGTGATTTCGAATAAAATTTAAACAATTAAAGATGCTGTGGCTACTCTCTAATTAATAAATTTAAAATCACTTGACATTTAAAAAATCATTAACATTGATATATACAATTGACTTTATGTATATACGAAAACAATAATATAAAAACTCAGCATGTGAATAACGAGATTTAACTCATCTTAAATACTACTATTTTACCATATACTAGTAGTATTTTACTATTAAAAAAGAATATAAGTACAAAGTAGTCACATGCTAGCATTAGAAGGTAAAAGAAATAGGAAAACAATAATAAACCAATGTCCACGTATAAGTGCAAAGTAGTCCATTATTAAATAATCATATGAGCAAATAATATACCATGATTATATCTCATTATAATAACTTTGGTGTGAAACCAAATAAAATAAAGGAAAAAGGACATAAACTTAATGTCCCACCATACTTTAGTATGAGAAACATGCGTCCTTTTCAAGCAACAATAATACAATATTATAATAAGGTACAAGAGCATCTTCAACCTTTGACTCTTCAACACATAAATTCCACAAAACAAACAGTAACCAACGCATAACCAAAGAGAAAAAGAAAAAACAAGATCTTCATCCCTAACCTCCGTCAGATCTCATAACGAACCCAGAAAACCATAAAATTCCAGATTTCGAAAAGAATACAAGGAAACACAATATATAAAACCAGATTCAGATGAAAATTAGAGCACAACAGCAGTAATAAACAACGGCGGAAACTTAAGTCGGAAACCGAAAAGCAAGACAGAGGCCATTAAGGCTCTGATACCAAATGTAAGTTATTTATTCTTAATTAGTATGTTTAATATTACTGAATAACATACAACTGATTAAATAAAGCGGAAGCGATAAATAGGATCGAAAATAAAACCTCCAGCCATTGCTAATCGGATTCCTGAACAGCTTTATCAACCCCAAAGTATTAATCTGAATTTCTGATTTCGGTTCCAAACCCTCACTGCTCACTTATTTAGATGGTGTAGTTTTCTTAAAGGAGAGTAGATTTTGTGACCTATTAATCAGAATATGTATTCTCTTATATACTGCTCTTTCCATCAAAGAGCAGTGTTTGAACACAACTCAAATAAGTGAGTAGTTTCCTAGATGGGAGAGAATTTAGAGTCCATAGAATGACTGTCTCTTTAATGGGACATATAATTAGGATTTGTATAAGACTATTAATATTATTAATAATAATATCTAATCAATTAATTATAAAAATCCAACAGACATGACCTAAAACTCCTGACACTGAGCATTGTGCTAGCAAGATTCAGACTGTATTGAAGTTAAGACTTCAAAACCAAGTTGAAGGCAAAGTGTCCAGAGAAGATTGAGAATGGCTTAATAGAATACTATAGACTGAGAGTTGAATTTTGAATGTTGATGTATGGCTGTTTTGCCTATGAAATGGCTTGATGTATTTGTCACCATGTTTTTTAAAACAAATTTTACCTTTTACCAAAAAAATAAATAGTAACAATAATAGTAGTACATAGTAGTAGCAGTTAAAGAGGTTTAATAAGACATACATCTTTGCCGAACTGAACCATGTTATCAGCTAATCTCCGAATTTCTTTGGCATGAAAATTCAATCAAACCAAACAAAATAATTATATGCATAATGTTGAAGAATTTCAGCAACAAATATATATCCTCCTAGGTACAAGGTAATGTCAACTATAAGCAACAAATGAATGTTCAACTGTTAACTTGAGTAATGAAACGTTTCATTAGAAACAAAAAATGTATACCTACGAGTGTAAAACAAAGAAAGACATCTAAAAGTACACGTACTTAATTGATTCTTAAAGGAGAGACTTCCCTTATTTATGATATGAGTGAAGGCGCTTTCGGTTAGAAAAAGCAATTACGCGAGCCAGCCCCTTCTTGATGAAAATACGAGCACGTGGCGTCCTGCCGTATTATGACTGTAGTATTGATCAGTAATCTCAGACTCGGAATAACCATTAATGATAAAATAGAGGTGGATTGAAGTATAAGGAGAGAATTCTAGAGAGAGTAAAAGATTATCTATTACTGAAAATGTGTAGAAATGAAAGTTAGTTACAACAGCTGTAAACTACCAACTATATATACATAGTTGACTATACATAGTTGACTAGTGTAATATAAATATCTAGATATTTCTACACCCCCCTTCAAGTTGGACTTGGTGGATTAGTCACAAGTCCTAACTTGGCAATCAAATAGAGATGTTGTTGTTCTCCAAGGGGTTTTGTCAGTACATCTGCTAATTGCTCTGAACTGACAACATGTCTTGTACAAATCAAGCCTTCTTCTATCCTTTCTCGTATATAATGACAGTCTAGTTTCAAGTGTTTAGTTCGTTCATGAAAAACGGGATTGGCCGCAATATGTTGGGCAGCTTTATTGTCACAAGCAAGAACAATGGGTAAAGGAATCTGCACATGTAAGTCTTTGAGTAAACCTTCCAGCCATACTAGCTCTCCTGCTGTATGGCTCATACTTCTATACTCTGCTTCGGCTGAGGATTTACTTACAGTATTCTGTTTCTTGGTTTTCCAAGAGATTAGTGATTTCCCTAAGAAAACACAAAAACCAGTTAAAGATCTCCCTGTGAAGGCACACGTTCCCTAGTCTGCATCACAAAAACTTGACAAATTCAAGTCATTATCTGAAGGATAGAACAGTCCAGTATTTATGGTATGTTTGAGGTATCTGACAAGATGTAAGGCTGCTTGCATATGAGGTAATTTGGGCATGCTTAAGAACTGACTTAGTTGTTGCACAGAATAAGAAATGTCAGGTCTTGATAAGTTTAGGTACAAGAGTCTCCCCACTAATCTTCTATAAATTTCAGGCTCAAGTAAAAGATCTCCTTCATCACTAGATAATCTCAGGCCCTTTGGTAATGGAAAAGAAGCACCTTTACAGTCTTCCATGTGAGTATCCTTCAGAATATCAACTATATATTTTCTTTGATTAAGGGTAATACCCTTGACAGATCTAGCCACTTCAATACCAATGAAGTATCTAAGTTGACCTAGACCTTTTATGGTGAAAGCCTTGTCCAACAACCTCTTCAATTGATTCATATGATGTTCGTTTGTGCCTGTGATCAACAAGTCATCAACATATACTAGGACTGCTGTGAAATCATTCTCCCCTAAGCATCTTATAAACAAAGAATAATCTTGCTTTGATTGTTGATAACCTTGCTGTTTAAGGAACTTAGTTAACTGCAAATTCCATTGCCTTGAAGCTTGCTTTAGACCATAAAGAGATCTTTTAAGCAAGCACACATCCCCCGGTTTGCCACCTTTGTAGCCTTCGGGTATTTGCATATAAACCTCCTCATCCAAATATCCATGGAGGAATGCATTGTTTATATCTAGTTGGTGTAGTGACCAACCCTTGGCCGCTGCCAGAGCAATCAAAGTTCTAACACTCGTAAACTTTGCAACTGGACTGAACGTATGTTTGAAATCTTTTCCTTCAATCTGGTTGTACCCCTTGGCTACTAATCTTGCTTTATATCTCTCCACACTTCCATCTGGTTTAAATTTGATTTTGTATACCCACTTTGCTCCTATTGCTTTCTGTCCAACTGGTAGCTGAGTTAATTCCCATGTGTGATTAGAATCTAGTGCTGCAAGTTCTTTGTTCATAGCAGATACCCACTGAGGATCCTTTGAAGCTTGAGTATAAGAAACTGGCTCATGTAAATCCAGAACATTATGTAAGGAAGTCATATACTCAGGGCTGTAAATAGTTGTGTCCATTGTTTGAGTAGCAAATAAGGCCAAAGAAGATGCCTTTTGAGTATTGTCCTGCTTGACTATAAGAGAAGAAGGCAGGCCTTTGCAAATAAAATCTTTGTCTTGAAGTAAAGTGGACTGTTGTCTGTATCTTGTTGATCTTCTAAGGGTATTTGGATCAGTAGCTGAAGGTAAATCAGTAGATATTTCTGGAATAGAAAAATTATGAAGATGAGTATTGGAAGAAGAAGAGGAATGGCTACCATTAATATTGGGAATAATATTTTGTGGTGAATGAAAATTAGAACCAGAAGGAATATCAGAAGTAGGTATAGTATCACTGATTTGAGAAAAGGAAGTATCCTTTATATACCCAACAGGAGAATCCTGAGGTAAATCAGAGTCACTGACAGTGGCAATGTTGTCTTTGTATGGGAATATTTCTTCTCTAAAAAGGACGTCTCTGCTGGTGATGACTTTCTGTTTATCCAAATCAAACAGTTTGTAACCTTTTTGACCAAATGGATACCCCAAGAGTACACATTTCTTTGCCCTTGGCTCAAACTTGTCTCCCAATTTTTGAGCAATATAACAAAGACAACCAATAATCTTGAGATGAGAATAATCTGGTTTAACTCCAAATAATGCTTCATGTGGACTCTTCCAGTCAAGAACAGAACTTGGCATAAGATTGATGAGATGAGTAGCAGTTAGCACAAGTTCTCCCCAAAAATGCTTAGGAAAATTAGCTTGAAATCTAAGAGCCCTGGCTGTCTCAAGCAGATGCCTGTGTTTCCTTTCAACACGGCCATTCTGCTGAGTATTACCAGCTATACTTCGTTGGTGCAAAATACCCTTAGAGGCAAATAAAGAAGAGCATTCTTCTTGAACAATCTCAGTCCCATTGTCACTTCTAACAGTCTTAACCTTAGTATTAAACTGAGTTTCAACATAGTTCAGGAAATTGGAAATAGTGGAGTAAACCTGAACTTTATCCTTCAACAAATAAGTCCATGTTGTTCTTGTTGCATCATCAACAATGGTGAAAAAATAGGAAGCCCCTGAAATGGATTTAATCCTATAGGCTCCCCAAAGATCTACATGAAGCAGATCAAAAGGATGCAAAGCCATAGACACACTTTTGGGAAACGGAAGCTTATGATGCTTTGCTAAAACACAAACTTCACAAAGAAAATCATGTGAAATTTTATTTATACTAGAAGAATCTGTTACATGTTTCATAGTAGAGAAAGAACTATGTCCCATCCGAGCATGTAACAACAAAAAATCATTGGTGTTGTCTAAAGACGTAGTCTTAGCAGCAACATTGCAAAGGAACTGACTATCTAGCTTATTATTACTAGAAGTAGCTTTATTACAAACTCTTTTATTGGTATGTATGTTGTTATTAGACTTATGCAAAACAGCTCTTGGTTGAAGACGATATAGTCCAGCCAATCTCCTTCCAGTACCAACCACGTGATTACTGGTAGGGTCCTGGAAAGTGCAACCAGAAGTATTGAAAATAACAGTTAGCCCTGTGTCATGCAGTAACTTCCCAACAGACAAGAGTTTATGCTTAAACAAAGGAGTATAAAGGACATCCTTTAAAACAAAGGAAGATAAGTGCACATTTCCAGTCTGTTTGACTTCAATAATTTCACCATGTGGTAAAGTAACTATGATTGGTGTAGGAAGACTCTTAATCTCACTAAAATGAGTCAAATCATATGACATGTGATCAGAAGCTCCAGAATCAACTATCCAATCATTATGTAACGTCTCATGATCAGAAATAGAAGCATTAGAAGCATAAGCAATACCTGCCATATGTGCAGAAGGACTAGCAGCAAAGTTGCCTGAAGGAGCAGTAATATTAAAATCCTCTGCAGTTTTGCCTTTCAGGACTTGAAAAAGCTTATGAAAAACAGCATTAACAAGGTCTGGATCAACCTCAGTCTCTGTACCAGAAGCATCTTGAGATGGTAAATCAATAGGTGAATCATCATTTTCATAAGTAGAGGTCTCAACATTGGCTGCAAATTTTCGTGAAGCATTCCTGCCTCTCCCTCTGCCATTCTGTGGAAAACCATTGAGCTGATAACAGAAGGCTCTAGTATGACCATCTTTAGTACAATAAGAACACTTAAGAGGCCTGGGCTGAGGTGACTTAGCCGCTTCATCGAGCTTGGGCTTCTTATAATCACCATAGTCAGGAGAATAACCTTGAGCAGAAGAATAACCTTGAGTAGAATTATGATCAAAACGACCATTCTTAGAAGAATGTGGCTGATAAGCAGCAAGGGCAGCCACATCAGATGAAGAAACATGTTGATTATCTTGAACAGATTGTTGAACTTCAAGTTGTTGTATTTTGAAATAAACTTGATTGACTGTGGGCAAGGGATCAGTGGCCAAGATTTGATTTCGAACCTCCTTATACTTACTATCTAAACCCATCAAGAAATCAAGCATCTTGTTTCTGTTGTCCCTTTCCACTATCTTCTTAAGAATATTACAAGAACACTTGCTAATAGCACCACAGTTGCAGTCTGGTAAAGGATCCAAGCTAAAAAGATCCTCCCAAACAGATTTAAGAAGACCAAAATATTCAGCAACAGGTTTGCCATCCTGTCTGATATGCATCATATCATAACGCAGCTGATATAAGAAGGGAGCATTCAATTGACCATATCTTTCTTGAAGCTCATCCCAAAGTTGCTTAGCAGAAGTGACATACATCATACAACTTGAGATAGAGTTAGTCATGGAATGTAAGATCCATCTCATGACTGTATAATCAGTCCTTAACCAGTCAGAATAATAAGGATCAGTTTCAGGTGGTCGCGGAACAGTGCCGGTAATAAAGCCCAACTTATTCTTAGAAATTAATGCTATCTTCACACCTCTAGCCCAATTGAGGTACATAGTGCCATTAAACAACTCCGAAACCAAAGATAAGATAGCACTATCACCAGTGGCTAGATAAATTGGATTAGAAGGCAAAAGAGGAGCAACAGCAGTAGAAACACTTGTAGCATTCGTCATGACAATATAGAAGAAATATAGCACTTGTAGCACTTGAGAAACAGAAAATACGATCAATCGATAACGAAAGAAAGAAACGGAACAGAGGACGATTGCAATTGGCCGCAAATCGTAAACAAAATAGAAATCAAATTGATTTCAATACAGAATATGAGAATTAATGCAAAAATTGAACAAGAGTACGACGAGGATTATCACCAAGACATTGAATTGCTGAAACGGAGGTAGATAAGAAGCAAAATCGCCAAAGAATCTCCAAAAAACCCAAATAATCCACCAAAAATCGAACAATACTTTTAATGTCTGCAATTGATCGCCGATAATTTGATGAATTGATCATCAAGAACAGAAATCAGGAACATAAAGATCAAGGAATTGCAGAGAAAAGAATTTTGCGGAAGAAATCAAGGATCGAAGAATCGAAGTCGCGAGAAAAGCAAACCCTATGCTCTTGATACCATGATAAAATAGAGGTGGATTGAAGTATAAGGAGAGAATTCTAGAGAGAGTAAAAGATTATCTATTACTGAAAATGTGTAGAAATGAAAGTTAGTTACAACAGCTGTAAACTACCAACTATATATACATAGTTGACTATACATAGTTGACTAGTGTAATATAAATATCTAGATATTTCTACAATTAACCATACTTGTAGTAAGCCATACTAAGTGGTGAACATTCATTTTCCTGCACCAGTACACTAAGAACAATTAATTGGGTTCTTATAACCGTCTAACAGACAAATGCCACGGAGCAAATGCAATGTGAAAAAAACTGGTAAAGGAACCCTATACCAGAAAAGATGCAAATAAATGCCCAGCCCCAAAAATACACCCTGGCACTACCTTGAAACTAGCAGACATTCCACATACACATGCCTGCAACACCTGCCTCTGACAAGCCTTGCTTCTCACAACTACTGTTATCTGCCCAAACCCCTAAGCTGAGCAAGATGAGCCCATATCAGCTGCACAATCTGTTCTTCGAACAACCTCCAACCCCACTGCAAACGCATCAGAACAACAAGACCTAAAACGAAATCCTAATTTAATTTATTATAAACCCTAGTTTTTGAAATCCTAATTTCGAAATTAGTATAAACCCTAATTCAAAAATTGGGGATGGGGAAGCAATGATAGACGGAAAACGAAAGCTTGAAAACATCACAGAGCCAAAAACCCCCAAATCGAAAAGACTAACCCTAATTTCGAAATTAAAGCTAAATACTAACAAATTAAAGAAGAAAAAGAAAGAAAAATACTTACTTGAAGACGAAGAAGGGAGAAAGAGATGCTGCGAAGAGGAAGTTCCGGGGTGGCATCAGAAGTATGGAGAAAGAGATGACGAAGGAGGGAGAAAGAGATGGAAGGTGGGAGTGTTGATGGATAATAAAATGAATGTTTATAATAAATGAAATGGGTTTATAAAATGAAATGGGTTTTGATAAAAAATGAAATGTAATGGACATGGGTTTAGTCAAAAATTCGATGTAAATAAGCAGACAATGGACATGGGTTTTTCAAAAATCCGATGTCCATTAATATCATCACTAATGGACATGGGTTGTAAAAAACAACCGATGTAAATGAGTTTATAAGGACATAGGATTTTTAAAAAAGCCGATGTGCATTATTTACTACATCGGATTTTTAAAAAACCCATGTCCATTCACTGATGTAGTAAGCGTGTTTTGTAGTAGTGAATGAATTCCCTTACTCCCGACTACTCAAATTATCCAAATCACCCACCACTATGAATCCCACAAATTGGTGTAATCTCTCTGTTCTTATACTCCAACAACCTACTTCCACAATCACTTCGTCCTCTACCTCCTCATCATCCCCTGAACTGCCACACACTTCCCCGAACCCCGACACCAGCCGCTCCACCCCCGTCCTCCTCTCGTCCTTCTTCGTCACCCATTCCCTATGTAGGAAATAATTTCTTAAATTACTCATAAAAGTATTAACTTAATTAATTGCCAAGGATTATATCAAAAACGAATTGATATTAAAACAATAGAACTGAAATAATAGGACAAGGATCATAGAAATAACCTTTGGTCCTATATGAGATCGGCCTAAGAACAACCTAGTATAAACCCAAACTTCAAGGTATAAGTTCTCCTTAGATTGCACCCAAAACGACTGAGAAAGATTCCCTCAAAGCTCCTCCTAAATTACTATTAATTATTTTAGAGGATTTATTTTGGGATTAAGATGATAAACTAATCAAAGATAATAAGAGAGAAAAACTGTTTTCTTCTTGTGTCTCCAACCTCACGGCCGAAACCCTCTATATATAGGGTTTTGGTTTGTGTTGGTATTGTACTTCAATTAGGAAACCTCATTATAATATAATATTTTGAGTCAGTTTCCTTATTCCGAACTTCCTTAAAATCTCATATATATTTTAATACTTCGGTGTACAAATTTAATTCCCGGAGAATATTAATTAATTATCTTATAATTAATTAATCCCAATTATATTATTCTATCATATATTAAAATATAATTAATAAATATAACTTATATATATATATTTATTAGAATTAACATTTAATTCATTTCTCCTAGTTATTATTTAATCATAAATGTTTATCATCTACTTAACTACATTTAGCTAAGTTTAGCATTTATATAATTATATCAATATATAATCACATTTCTCAGTACTATCCTATAGTATGACCTTAAGGGATCAGCTGATTATCGCCATCATATGACAGTAACGTCAAGCTTCTAGTGAGCCAATCGTTACCGATAAACGTTAATCAACTGATTAATATACTAAGTATCCCTGCGTGATCTTGTAAAAGATTTACTCAAATAATCACATTCGAGCATGGCCATGCGTTTAAGTTACTACTCCTCGAGTGGCCCTGAGAAATATATATAAAACCTGATAAAGGCTGGATATTTTCCTTGACTTATGACCTGCCGATGGAAGCACAACATGAAATGACCCAGTAAAAGTCTGATTGGTCTCCTTTTACGGTGTGACCTAGGACAGAAACCAAAGCCACCCAAAAACTGTCTATATCGCATGAAATAAACAATGGTCAAAAGAACCGACTTTAGGAATCACGATAAACGTCCCATCCACGACCAGGCACCTAATGTATCTTAACATTTAGGACTCTATGTTGTGGTCACTATGTCCTATGCAATATCATATACCCATATTTATTATTGATCAGTCAGATGCTTGACTATGGAATATTGAACCTTCCATCCTTCAACTAACAAAATAATCACCTGAGTTATCAGCTCATATTGGTGTTTACGGACAAAAAGAGACATATAAAGTAAAACAGTTCACTGTGTGGTGTTCAAAATTGTCGTACAATCCACATGTAATACAGTATAAAGAAATTCAATGATTTTATTAATTAATAATTTGAAATGATCAAACATCAATCAAATAATGTTTATTACAATTCTGGAACACGCTTTATCCCCATGGATGAGATGTGCCCTTCATGTTTATTATGCGCTAGTGCCTTAGTCAGCGGATCAGCAATGTTGTTATCCGTTCCAATCTTGCACAATGCTATCTCCTTTTGCTTCATGTAATCTCTTATCAGATGAGCTTTTCTGAGTACATGTCTAGATTTGTTGCTAGACTTAGCTTAGGCTCCTTAGCCTGGAAGATTGCACCACTGTTATCACAATAAAGGGTGATTGGATCTTTCACACTAGGTACTACTTTTAGTCCTTGTAAGAAATAACGCATCCAAATAGCTTCCTTTGCAGCTTCGGAAGCTGCCAAGTACTCAGACTCTGTTGTAGAATCTGCTGTAACGCTCTGTTTGGAACTCTTCCAACTGACTGCTCCACCATTAAGAGTAAAGACAAAAACCCGACTGAGATTTAGAATCATCACGATCGGTTTGGAAACTAGCATCTGTGTAACCCTTAACATTTAGCTCTATGTCTCCACCATCTACCAGTGCCCAATCCTTAGTCTTTCGTAAGTACTTAAGGATGTTTTTGACGACTATCCAGTGACTTTCACCTGGATTATTTTGGTAACGGCTAACCATACTCAATGCATATGCCACGTCAGGACGTGTGCACATCATGGCATACATGATCGACCCTACTGCCTAAGCATAAGGTATCTAACTCATGCGTTCAGTTTCTTCCGGTGTTGTAGGTGATTGTTTCTTACTCAGATACACCCAATGAACAACAGGAAGGTAACCTCTCTTGGAGTTTGTCATACTGAATCTATCAATAATCTTATCTATATAATCTTCTTGACTCAATGCTAACATCCTTTTCAATCTATCTCTATAGATGCGGATGCCTAAAATCCTCTGTGCCTCACCCAAATCTTTCATTTTAAAATGGTTCTTTAACACTACTACAAATATAGGTTTAGGAGACGGGGCTAATGGAACGAAATTTTGCGGAACCGTCCTAATGTGTCACTAAAGATGCGCGGGATTTTTTAATTCAGAAATACAAGACGGTTCCCATTATAACCCGTCTTTATTTGTTCTAAATAAACTAAAGAGAACGGTTAAAATACTTAACCGTGCTCTTTTGTTAATAATTAGAAACCTAAGAGAACGGTTGCCTAGAGAACCGTGCTCTTTGCTTTTCGTAAAACCTAAAAGAAGACGGTTGCCTAGAGAACCGTTCTCTTTGCTTTTCATTATAACTAAAAGAGAACGGTTGCCTATAGAACCGTTCTCTTTGCTTCTAAAAGAAGACGGTTGCTTAGTGAACCGTTCTCTTTGCTTTTCATAAAAAATTAAACAAACGTAGCATACAGTACAACTGCAAAAGTCTGCAAAACCTTCGAAATTCTGAAGTCTGCGAAATTCCGTTGTCTTTCTCCTTCACTAAGCAAACAAAATTCTGAAGTCTTGCTATCAATCGTCCGTCATAGTTTCTTCTTCACCAAGCAACTGAACCATAATCGTACGCCCTCTTTCTCCTTTACTCTTGTTTGAATTACCAATTTTCTCGATTTTATTTGGGTTATTAGGTTTTATGAATGTTTATGTGGTTTTGATGTTGAATATATGATGTATAATTTGTGGTTTTGATGTTGAATATATGGTTTGTATGTGATTTGGATGAGGAATATGATGTATAATTGTCAAAAGCGAAGAGAGCCATAGGAGGTAGCTTTACATTATGTAAACTAACTACGAGTATAGAGGAGGTAGCTCCAATAATTAAGCAATACAACAGGAAGATCTTCCCACGAAGGATAAGAGTTATATTAGAATGCTCCAATTACTTTTTTATGGGGAATGCATCCTCTTTGTCTAAGGAGCAGAAAACTCATCGATCAACAGCTTTACCATATATATATATATGTAGTTATTTTAAGACTAGTTCTAAAGAAGTCTTTGTTTTCTTAAGGAGCAGAAAACTCATCAACAGCTTTACCATATATAGATGTAGTTATTTTAAGACTAGCAAAATACATTATGTAAACTAACTGGAGAATCCTAACAAGAAGCCTTACAATATATAGCAGATTAAGCTCCAAGCTACCTCCTTTTCTTGCTTCTCTTTCTGCTTTTCTTCCTTCTCTTGATCCTATTGATCCGTCTTCTTCTTTTATTGTTGATGAAGCTACTTATTCGCCTTCTGCTTCTTTTTCGAATGAGAAAAGTGAAAAGACTTTTTTAAGAAAAGCTCTTCAGTTCGTTAATTCACCGATTATTCTGACAGAGAGGTCGATCCATCCAGCCCCTTGACTTTAGTTTAGTGAGCTAGGAAGAGGGTGAAGTAGCTCCCGTCTTTGTTTTCCGTGTCTTAGCTGCTGATTGGGTGCCTTCTTTTTCTTCCCTCGTTAGACTTTAACTTTGGCCATTTAAAGCTGAAACTTTCTCTATTTATAGCCAAAAATCGCATAGACTAAGAGGTTTATCAGGTAGTTCAATGATAGAACAGAAGTCAAGCTTCGTAAAAAGAAAGCTGAGTCCCATAGAAAAAGAATTTTATTAAAGCAACTCAGATAAGAAAATGAATAGTAGTAGAACATTCTTGTCTATTCTTTACCAACTTCGTCTTCCATTTCAAAGTCAAATGGAAACTAACTACAAATTTGTTGGCGTATGTGTTTATTACTAATCTGCTGCTAGTTACTGCTGCTATACACCTCTACCCCTACGCATTTCTACTTCGTCCTTTTATTGTTGTTTTTAACATTAGTGGTATTATTACTATTAGTATTATTATTGCTATTAGTATTATTATCATTAATAATTGAATTATGAATTTAATAATTGAATTATGTTGTAATTATGTAGCCGAATATGGCTCGTACTTGGATGATTAATGGGAAAAAGGGCGAAGTAGAATATGATGCCGGGTTAGCTGAATTTTACGACTTCGTAATAAAGAACGTGAAAGACAAATCTAGTATGGCGTGCCCTTGTGATATGTGCCGGAATATTAGGTATATGAGCTTTGGAGATGTAAGAATACATTTAAATAAGACAAATTTTAATCCAAAGTACACTTGTTGGATGCAAAATATCCCGAGTTTGGCAAAGAACCCAGAAATCTCCGCCTTGCACTCTCCACTGATGGGATGAATCCCTTTGGAAATTTGAGTAGTCAACATAGTACTTGGCCGGTGTTTTTAGCTATTTACAATTTGCCTCCATATCTTTGCATGAAACGAAAATATTTGATGTTGTCTCTATTGATTTCTGGTCCTAAAGAACCTGGTAATGATATAGATGTCTACTTAGAGCCTCTTCTTTACCTGGATGCGTATAAGAACGTAACCGTTGACATTGACATTTACATGTCCACGGGGTAGAAAAATAACATGTGTTGCATTGTAGTAGTTACAGTTTGTGTAATAACAATTATTGGGTAAATAAAATATGAAGTTTCATACCCCTTGCTTCATTTCTTCCCGATCATTCGTTTACCTTTGGTTTGGACATAAATGCCAAAGAATGAGGAGGATGTCAATTATTAAATAGCAAGTGAATCAAATTGAGTGTGAAGTATCAAATTGTTTATCAAAGACATTCATAATATATACAGACACACAATTGATTGAGACACCCAAAATAGATTAAGTAAACAAATAAGTGGCAGGAATGGAGTCTCATATAAGGAGTTACTTATCCATTTTATTATACAATTTGGGTTCATTTAAAACTTGGTCATGAATTTGGAAATCGGGTGGGGTATTGGGATTAGCTCAATTATGACAAGTGTAAGTACAGAAGTACTTCAGCCGCTTATTTTGCCCATTTGTCAATAACTTATCAAAATTTGAGAAAAACAAATCATAGTATTTCAAATAAAATGAAGTAACACAAACTTATGAAAAGTGTATGGGTAGTAGACAAAGTGAAATTTTCTCAAATTTAATGATTTTCTAAATCCAAAAGATATGTAAGTTATTACTTTTAATAATACCTTCGTTTCCACCCGTGCAGTGCACGGGTTCAAAAACTAGTTTAAAAATAACTCGAAACCACTAGGTATTTTGAGTACATAAGTTCCTATGGAGACAGTTGCAACCTTTGCTCCATTTCCAACACGAAGGTCAACGTCCCCTTTCTCAAGTTTGCAGACGTCCCTTAAACCCTGCAAGTGATTACACAAGTGAGAACCACAACCAGTATCAAATTCCCATGTTGCTGAACTTGCATGGTTTATTTCAATCATATGAATAAATGACGATATACCTGTGGCTGTCACTCGTCCAGCCTTGATATCCTCGAGGAACTTAGGGCAGTTCCTTTTCCAATGCCCAAACTCGTGGCAATGGTGGCACTCTCCTTCTTTCCCTTTGCTCTTAGTTTTAGCCTTTGAGTTACTGGTCTCACCAGGTCCACTCTTGGGCTTCGGCTGCTTTCTTTTGAACTGAGGCTTCTTAACATTTAAGGGAGCCTTTGCCTTTCCCTTTCCCTTCCAATTAGCTTGTATGACAAGGACGTCCTTCTTAGCACTCCCACTCAAATTGAGATCCTTCTCAGCTTGCACGAGCTGAGAGTGGAGTTCATGAAGATTTTTCTTCATGTCATTCATGTTATAATTCTCCCTAAATTGGGTGAACCCATCATGAAGAGAGTGTAAGATTTGGTCTACAATGATTGACTCCTCAATCTTGAACCCGAGAGACTCCAGAACTTCCACATTCTCAATCATCTTGAGGATGTGTGGGCTAACAGCTTGGCCCTTGGACAGTTTAGCTTCGAAGAAGCGGACTGCTGCGTCATATCTCATGATTCTTGGAGCTTGCGAGAATTCATTGGTAAGGGTGGTGAAAATCTTATTCGCACCTTTTGAAATGAAGCGGCGCTGCAAATTGATTTCCATTGCATAAATAAGTACATTCTTAATCGCACCAGCTTCACGAACGAACTCATCATATGCAGTTCATTGGGCTCCAGTCCTTGCAGTTGGTTCAGCCGATACTGGCTCAACCAAATACTTTAATTTACCGTCAGCAATGGCAGCATTCCGTAATGCTGCCTCCCAATCGGTAAAGTTACTCCCATCATTCTTAAGGCGGGAGTTCAGATTGTAGGAGACATGGTCCATAAAAGAGCGTAACCACGACTCCCTGGTGAGGGTGGTGCTAGGGCCCGGAGTTGCATTTGGATCAGTCATTTTAAAAGGCAGATATTAAATGATCTACAAATGAGAAAATAAATAAACATGAGAAATGAATTTAAAATCTTTTTAAACAAAGATATACAACATAATATAATCGATCTCACTCAAAGAATTATATAATGTATCCCAAGACCCAAATCCCGATTTGGTGAGTTAACCCTTTAACTGGTTCTACATTAGAACTCTTAGTCGACAAATTTCTTAAATTTATCTATTAGTCCACAATAATTTCAATAGCTTGCTTGAATCATTGTGTTGAGTCAACTAGGTCACAACACACTACTTACCCGAGGTAGAAGGGGTCCATATGGAGATAACAACAGGTCCTATATGCCCACCGACGAATAAGGGATTCATAGTTGTTTGATCTAGAAAGGCTAAAGTCTCAATTTTATAAAGAGTGAGATTCCATCACTATTTTAAACTCATTTAAGTGAACTATTTGATATGAGTAGGAATGAGTGATGGCAAAAAAAAACATGATATGCCAAAATGCAAAATAATCTAAATGAGTCATTTTACATGCATATAGGTGGTTTGGTTTAGGCGGAACATAATGATATGCAACATTCAAGCAATAAAGATAAGAATGTAAAACATTAAAATCCTAGTATGGCTTATCCTATGAAAAACAGTAAATACAACTTGGAATCCAATCATAGGACCCTAGAAGCTTCATGGATCACCGTTCTTCATCTCGAGATGTAAACTGGAAATAAAGACCCGGATGCATCAAACTCATCTTCTTCTTTTTCTTCTTTGTTCTAAGCTATTACAATTTAAATCCTATTTACATTTAATCTAAAATAAAGAAAAATTAAAATACAAAGCGGAGATGCGAGATCTCATAAATTACATCATCACTTGATTACTTTCACCATTGCCGAAAAGTAACCAAAAACTAAAGCCACACTAGATTACATGATTATACTTGACAACAATTTTAAAAATAAATTCAACCTTCATTGAAAAACAATATCATTAACAATATAATAAAACATTCATAATGCAATATTACCCAAACCACCATGAATTTTAAAATTACATGTCAGTATATATGTCACACATATAAACCATAATCCAAATAAAATCTAAACAAATTTAGAATCTAGTAAGTATCATCAATTAGATATAATAAACCTTTTAAAATAAATAAATGATTAAGTAACCGAAAAATTATCAAATAATTTTCGTTTATTTTCTTTCTTTCCCACGGCAATCACACGGTTACACCCCCTTTCTTTCGAAAAAAATTGTTATAATTACAAAACATCTTTTATAATTTAGTTATTATGAATATTATCTCATAATATAAATAAAAACGAAAACAAAAAATAACCCTAAAATCCAATTTTACGGTTTAATACCCCTTTTTTGTTATAAATTTGTTCTAATTATAAATATTTATTTATAATTTAGTTAATATAAATTATCATATAATATTCATAATAACAAAAGCAACAAATCACAAAATTGAGGGTATGGCCGAAAAAAAAAACTTACGGTCCAAGTTTTCACGTTTTTTTTTGTTAAAAAAGGCAATTACTCATTCCGAAAATCCCAAATCTTGCTTGAAATAATGAAAATCACACAAAGTCTTGACGTAAAAAAACATGATTGAATTCCGAAAATCATACAAATTCCGAAATCTAAAGTTAATAACCATTACAAATCCAAAGTTTCATACAAATTTGTAACACATGAATTCACACTAACCCAATCTCGTGCGAGTCCTCTTTCCCCTCGGTCTTGAAGTTGAACCGCTGGGTGTATCTTTCTCTTGAACAGGGCTAAGTCTATGGTCCAAGTGTCGAAAATCATATCTAGGTGCCATGTGATGTTGAGTAGGGCTGGGATTGTCGGCCTCAAACGGTTGGACACGGTACCCTTGTCCCGTTTGTTGCAAGCATTGAAGCGACATTTGTTGCATCTCACGCACCAAGTCGACATGAGCTAGTGGTACATCATCTGACATGTTACCAAGCATAGTTGTAGCGTGGTTGTAGTTGAATACATGACCCCCGCTCTACAAAATTTAACAAATAACATATTAAATAAATAATGTTAAAATTAAATATAGGTACTAAAATTAGATAAAGGTACTTAAAAGACTTACAAGCATCATGTTATCCGCTACATTCGGATAGAAGTTGTGACGCAACTCGTATAGGTCTCTTGATTGTTGTTCGGCAGTAAGCGGGCTAACTACAAGGCGAGTGATGGAACGATACCATTGAAGGTATGAATTATTGTAGTTAATGAAACCCAAGTACGGAGCACCACGAGGAGTCAATCTTGTTTTGCGGTTTTGCAATTTTTTAATTCTAAGTCTTTGCAATTCCGCGTAATCGGTGGCATTTCCCCGACGATCAAGTTTATGTAATTTCTTAGACGTCTCGCACATATGGGGTATCGTGGGATGCCAACCGAATTGCCTAACAACCCTCTCGGCAAAATGCCACTCAACTGTCTCAAAGCATATGAGTGGTGCATTGACAATCCACTCAGTAGTATCTTCCGTACAAATCTCGGGAAGAAGCTCTAGGACTTGCCTACTATAAGGTGTTGGAGCTAGTGTCCTCAACAATTAGTGCGACAACACGTATAAATCTCTTAAAGGAACACAGGGTATACTTTGTATTTTAGCCAGTTGATTCACGTTTATCAATAACGGTTGGCTTGTAAAACCCCTCGCGGAAGCGGAAATTTAAACATACAAAAGTACTAAAAATGCAGCGGAATTAAAAGTTTTTAAAGTAAACTAAACGACATGCGAGAAGTCTTAAACTGAAACAGAAACTGAAACTGGAATAAAACCAAAATAGATAAGTAACAATTCTAAGTACTGAAATGAAATATGTACACAGCCTGGGATGGAACATCCCTACAGGCACCAAAACGTAAAGTAACAAATGTCTAAGAGTCTAGCTAGGCGATATAAGGGTAAGTCGTATGATGACAACAGGATCATCACTCGCTAGCCCTCTCGTAACCCTGCTCCAACCTGCATGTACCTACATACATGAAAACATGTACGCCACAATCAGTGGGGAGTGACTAGAGTTCTCCTAGCCACCTTTTGTGACAACACGTAACAAATAGAACAATACAGAATACTCCAACATATATCAACATGTGAAGCATAAACATCTCATCAATTTATCTCATAACAACATGCCAACTCTAGTGCACGGCTCTCAACCAACTTCATAAACCATTAGGAAGGAGAGCCGGTTTCCCTACTGGTTACCCAGTCGGGGGGTCTTTCAATCCAACTATTTATGAAACCGAACCAAGAGTCACCCAACGCCTTGGATGATCAAACCATAACTCAAACAAATATACCTTTACTCATCATTAGCAATATCTATATCTGACACGTACCAACTCAAGGCAAGCAGATAAATTCAGCAAGTAAAAGGTTCAGCGGTCAACTTAAGACATGACCTAATACCAAATCAATCAGCAAGTGTAAAGGTTCAGCGGTCAACTTAAGACATAACCTAAACACCAAAACATTCGGCAAGCAAGGACTCAGAGGCCAACTTAAGGCATGGACCTGCCAATCAGCAAGACACTAGACTCAGCGGCCAACTTAAGGCATAGACTAGCATCCAAAAGTAAAGGACTCAGAGGCCAGCTTAAGGCATGTCCCTTCACCACATCACAAGGTACTAAACTCAGAGGCCAGCTTAAGGCATGTTCTAGCACCAAACATCTGCACCCCGGGCAAGGTGTCAGTTCCTTAGCTACCCCGTTGTGCAGCTGCTCTACTCGTCGGACTCAGAGGCCAACTTAAGGCATGTTCCAACGCTGATGCCCGTCGTTGAGGGTATCAAAGATAAAATTTATAATTCCTAACTTTAACAATAGATAGTGAAAGTCAGGGTCGAACCACAAGGAGGTGGGGAATGTTTATTGTTTGGTGTCAATGTTAAGGTAACAATTTTTTAGGGTTTGGATTGGTTGTTTACTAAATCTAAAACAAATATAAAATAAAACAAGTAAATAAAGATGAGAATAAACTATGATGAAAGAGATGCTAGGATGTTTGGGTAATAAATAGCTAAGATAATATAAATCCTAAGTCAACATGTATCGCAGTCGCGTAAGGGGTGTAACATATCCTTTAGGTCTATGCTATTAGTTCCTAGGTCTCACAATTATTGGGTGTCAACAATAAGGGTGATTCCTAAATTTTAGGTCACAAACCTTTCAGTCTTAAGTAACCTATCCGTCTTAAGATGTAAACCAATGCCCTTCCCAAATCTCTCAATCTTGGGTAGGTCAATACTAACATCCTACAAGTCTCCTTTTGGTCTCATTGTAGGTTATTATAGTCTACAAATAAAAGCGAAACAGAATTCGAACACGAGTCGGTCGACCGACCTGTAATGGTGGTCGGTCGACCTCCTACCTGCGACATGTTGATTCGGGAACTATACTACCTATGCATATTTACTCCCTACATCCTAACATATGAAATTAGCTACTCATAACTATTGAAACAATAATAAAAATAGGAATAAACATGGAAATTATAAAGAACATCAATCTAAACATGCAATAATAAAAAGGAAATTAAAATAAGATGGAAAGGAGATTAGGAACTTTGGTTCCCCATGGTTAAAACAAGTCAATGAAGGGTAAAATAATCAAATAACGCAATCCCAAGGAACAAAGAATAAACCTTTAGGTCAATATTCTACCCAATCCTTACGGTCTTAGGGTTCCTAGAAAAGCAATAAACTTTCGTTCAAGGGCAATCCCAAAATTGTTGTTAAACTAATCCTAATAATCTTTCAATCCTAAGGATTAGTTCACCAACAACAATGGGGGATTGGTGATTCAATCATCAAACTTATCAAAATCAAGTCTCTACCATGGTTCCCCTAATTCCTAATCACAAGAATTAGCTATGCATAATCTTAATCATAAAATTAATAATAACAAGAATTAAGAACATCAAAGGAATTAACATAATTAAAGATGATAATAAAGAGGAAACATGAATTGAGAAACAACAACAAGATGAACAACAAGATTAATTGAAAAGGAAAGATTGAATTGTAGCAAACTTACAAGTTAATTGGAAATCTAAGAACAAAGATGAAAACTTGGTAAAACTTCTCTCTAACTATGACTTCATTATAATTCTATGATAGAAAACTAGATTAAGAACTTGATGGATATCTTGATTAGGGACTGAATCAGCTTATATAGGCAGAATTAAAGAGTTTCCTAATGACCTAAACACTTGTATGGGCTTTTCGGAAACTTCTGGGTTTGTGCTGTGGTCGGTCGACCAATATTTTCGGTCGGTCGACCGCTTTACGGATTTTATGCAATTTCTGGGCTTCAGGCAAATTCTGGGCTTTTCCAATAGGCACCTGGTCGATCGACCTACTTTGTTGGTCGGTCGACCAACTGTCGGGACTGCAGCGCGCGTCGTTCTTAAAACAGCTGCCATTTCTTCGTTACTTATCGAAATCAAGCGATTCTCGCGGCGTTAGAAAGCTAAGAGGATAAGCTTTCACCTCCAACTGGAATCACTCCATTATCAGCTCTAGAACTCAAGATATAGCCATTTGAAACAGGCTGCAACATCGAAGATCGATTCTTTACTTGTAAAAATTATCTTTAGGCCTTGAAATGTGCGCTAAGCTTCGTTCCTTCTTATCCTTAGTCATAAAAAGTCCAGAGGGCAAAAATTTGGTATAAAATCGTCCCTTTTCCGCATAAATCTGCAAAAGTGCATAAAAATACGAAAGTACACGATTGTTGGGGAAAAAGGGCTAAAACATAGTAAATGAGCGACCAAATGCGTGTAAAAATAGATGAAAAACATCATAAAATAGGCACGCATCAAACGCGATCACTATCACACATGTCTGAACTCAGAGGCCAGCCTAAGGCATGTTCCAGACACGACAAACATACACATATAGGGCTCAGAGGCCAGCTTAAGGCATATACCCATATATGACAATCAACTCACGTATTAAGTTCAGAGGCCAGCTTAAGGCATAACTTAATGCGCATCAATACAATGTCAACCAAAGTCTATGAACTAATCTATAGTTCTATTTTTCTTAACTCCTAATCAACCCTTAATTGACCCCGGGAACTAAGTTGAGGGAGAGCCGGTTTCCCTTTCGGTTGCCCGACCGGGGGGTCTCTATCCTTACTCTATTCCCGAACCCAATATAATGTTGCCCATCCTCCGGGACCTCAAATACATGTCAAAGGTGTACAGAACGAGTTTCAACCAAAACCGATTAACCGTTTGAAAGTTGCGATTAAATTACAAAAACTCAAAAAATAGTCTACAGGGGTCCCCAGCCGGTCGGCAGGCAGCCGGTCGGCCGGCTGGTGACCTCTCAGCCTGTCTTCTTTCTTTAAAAACCACGAACACAAAAGGGCTCCCAGCCGGTCGGCAGGCAGCCGGTCGGCCGGCTGTTGAGACCTTCCCTTAGCCTTCACAAAACACGTAACCATCCCCACATGCACTCCCAGCCGGCTGGCAGGCGGCCGGTCTGCCGGCTGGGCTCCCCTTCTATCCTATATTCCTCGCAAACACCCTCAATACAACAATGACTACCAGCCGGTCGGCCGGCTGGCAGTCCTAAGGCCAAAATCTTAAAAATACGAAAAACACAAGGATGCGCTCCCAGCCGGTCGACCGGCGGCCGGTCGGTCGACCGGCTCAGAGAGCCTGTAACGAAAACGCGATTTTCCAGAACTTCTTATACTTCACAAATCGATTCTAAAACTCGAATAGCACTACAATTGATGTTTACCCAACAACATAAATCATTCAATACTACTATTCTACCAGCAAACAAGTCCCATAACAATCCTCAAATGATTATATCGAGTATCCGTCGCAAAATGTGAAAAACCGAAAATGAACTTAGGAACATATAACAACCACTTAAAGCATGAATTCTTCATATCAACATCATCCTAAACATATTACTAAGTCCTTTGATCAATATACATCAACAAAAACAGAAACCAACACAAGGATCGCAACAAACATGCTAATATACACATAAAGGCCGAGTTTCTCATTATCGTCACCTTTCAAGCTAATCCGGCTAAAGATCCTCCTCAACTATGTAGCTATCGACCTCTGGATCTTCTAAGCCAACACCTACAAACATAGAAAACGGATTTTAAGCACTTAAAACGGAATTAAGAGAAAACAGTCCAATTTTCGAGTTTAAGGATTTACGAAAAGAAAGTGATAGATGGCTTGGAAATCGAATGAGGATTCCGAAAATGTCGTTGTTACCTCGATTCGAGTACCGGATGATGAAGAAAAGCTCAAAAGAAATCCTTAGAAATGGAGGTTTATGAGAGTTTGGTTTTACTGTAAAAATGAAATGTTGAGGAAGATGAATGTCGACACTTTATTTAAGTAGGGTACATGTGAGTTGTCCTTTCCGTATTAAAAGAACGGGTCGAATTATTAGAACGGATATTTAAGTCGGATATTTAAATGTTGCCAAGTTTGTATTCGTCTTAAGGACTTGAGGTTCTTAAGACGGATCTTACTTATTAAATTAAAATCTTCCGAATTAAATTATTAAAATATTATTTTATTACGTAAAATAATTTAAAACGATTAAATTAGATTTTACGAAAATACGGGCTGTTACATGGCTTGCTAGAAAGTTTGACGTTATTGTCATACAGATGGCGGTAATCAACTGGTCCCTAAGAGTCACACCTAAAGGATGAAATCTGAGAGATATGATTAGATGAAAATGTAATCATATTGATACCATATATGACTAAACGGTTAGTCAATGTAATGATGACATAATTATTTAATACTGATTAAATAATATTAGCTAAGACGAATTAAAATGTTAATTCGTAATTAAATATAAAATGTTATATTTAATTATGTGTAATGAAATTATTTAATAAACATTAAATGATTTAATTAAATATAAAAGGTTATATTTAATTAGTGGATTATAAATATAAGATATTTATAAGATAAAACATTACACAAGAGAGATATATAACCGATTCTATAAAGATAGAATTTCGGTCTGAGCAATTATTAAGTTGTTCAGTTGTTATGAAGTGTTGTAGGTAAAACCAAATACTGATTTGGGGAATCCTAGTTGATGTCTAATAGCAAGTTTGTTTGCAGCTATAAATAGGACATTCACTCTGCACTTAAAGAACACGAGTTACACGACATACATACTTCCCCCCTCTCTCTCTCTAGCTTTCATCTTACACAAAATTAAAGGTAATTTTGCAATTTCTAGCTCAGGAAAGGGTATTTCTCAGAACATCTTGGGTGCAACGATTAGGAGGATATCTGTTTTGATATCTGATCTTAGGCCTTTGCAAGGACAGAAGGTTAATTCTTAATCCCAATCTTTGTATCTTGTTCTTCGTTTATGACCATAAATCGTACATTATAAATTTGTTATAATCCTGCATATAAAGTATTGGGAATATATACGGATATTTTCCCACAAGTGGTATCAGAGACTAAGGCATACAAATTTTATTTTTGTATGATTTTCATAAACGTTTTGAGAAAATTTAAAGAAAAAATAAATAAATAAAAACAGCCGCGTATGTTTGTAGCCGAGACAAATTTTTCTGTTCGTCGCTTTCCTTTTTGATTTATTGTTGTTGTTGTCTTAAACAGTTAAAATAACAAAATAATAAAAATGTTGATGTTTTAATTTAATAAAGATTGAATTAAAACGTGAAAGGAAATCGTCTCACATGTTCTTGAATTACATAATTTGCTAAAGGATTGATCCCACCATAAGTTTGATATTCGTCTTAAAAGGTTAATTTGAATGATTAAGATTACAACAATTTCTAATAAAGATTAGAATTTTGTAGGTTATCGATCTCGTATTTAGCAACCCGACATTAGTTATTCAAGTGCATGAGTTTTAAAGAAAAGAAAAGGGATATTCTACGGTGTACCCTCGTATTTTTCGATTTTCTATGTTGTACCCCTACATTTTATAATTTCTATGGTATACCCTTAAACTTCTTACTTATTCTCCATAATGACCTCCTTCAAATCTCCATTAACACTATTACTATAAAAAGTCATAATTTGACATTTATTTTGACTTATTAATGTGGTATCACCATTCTATATAGAAAGTATCACAAATATCTTTAAATAAACATAAAATTCTATTAAAAAATATATGTTATAAAGCATGAAATAATAATAGCAATTTGATAAAATTGAGTTAGATTTGTATACAATTTAGTTGATTAATGGTAATTCGGCGAACTAATAAGTAAATGAGAAGGTTGTCGAGTAATTGAAATGTTAAATAGACGATTTAATCGATAATTTAAGAAATAAAGCTAGCAAAACCAATAAATAAGGTCATTGTATAAACTCATGTGTAGAGTTTAAGGGCATATCATAGAATTTAAAAAATGTAGGGGTACAACGTAAAAAATCGAAAAACACGTAGAAAAACAAAATCAGGCTGTTCAGCGTCTGAACTTCTATTTTCTGGGTTTGCGACGCTATGTTCTCGACGCTTTTCTGGATTTTTCAGCGTTTTTAATTCTCTTTTCTGGATTTCCAGCGTTTATGAAAAGCGTCACTCAGTTATGGCGTTTTAAAAGTGTCGGAAAAATCTGCTACAGTTTTGAGCTTTATTCCCAGCGTGTTTTCCAGTGCTTTGCTTGCGACGCTTTGTTTTGACCCTTTGATTTAGAAAGGCTGTTTCCAGCAACTTTTGCGACGCTTTAGTTGCGACGTTTTTGTTTTAAATGACTCTTTTCAGCTATTTTCTCGGCAGATTTCTCTTTGGGCTGTTTTTTGTTTATTTTTTATATAATACATTATAAAGATAATGTGTATTTTTTATTTGGGTGAAAAAGTTCACTAGTTTTGATACCTAAATTATTTTAAAACGGTTTAAAATAATGTTGGATTAATCATATTATACGATGATATGAATATGTTTGTTCGATTAAAATTATGTGAATAATTACGGAATTATCACATAATTTAAATCATTAAATGGTGGTTTGGGTAAATTACTCTACATAATTACGGAATTATGTCTTGAAAGATTAATTTAATTAGTATGATGCATTCTATATATTATCTTGTTGAATGAATGAATGGATTTATTTACGCTTTTACAATCAGTTGTATCTTGTAATACTTAGTGTGGCCTTAGTAAATTATGTTTTCGTAATGAAGGAAACATAATTTGTGATGTATTTATGAGATCTCGAATCTCCCTTGTGTAATATTTTTTTTACGTTTTTGAGAATTAGAATGTAATAATAGGATTTTATTATGTAATTCTTCAAATGTAAATAAGAAGACCAAGACGGAGATCGGATTGCTCACTCCCACTACATCACCAAGAAGGAACATCAAGACAAGACAAGCTTCCAGGGTCCATTGCTGAATGGATTCCAAGTTGTATTTTTGTTCTTTTTGGTAGGATAGGCCACACTAGGACTTGCTTTATTTCCGTTTTGTTTTTCATTCACATGTTTGTTTTGCATCATTTTTCCGCCTAAATCAAACCACCTGAATTGCATGAAAATTGACTCATATAGTATGTATGCTAGTCTGTGTCGACATAAAGATGTCACATGTTTTTCCCTTAAAGCCATCACCTTAGTTTATTCATTCTCGCATGCTAGATATTTGTTCACTTAAATAAATTAAAATTAAAGATGATGAGATCTTCCTCTATAACCTAAAATTGAGATTAGTCTTTTATAAGTCAAATTACTATGAATCCCTTCTTCTACGTTGGGTAAGTAGTAGCTATTGACTTATTTTACCTCAACATCATGACCCTCGTACGATCCTGTAGTTATGGTGGACTAAAGATAGAATTTACAGAAATTTATCGACCGAGAATTCTAAATGTAGAATTAGCCAAGAGGTTGGCTTATCAATTTACTGAAATTGAGTCTTGGGATCGTTTATATAGTTCTTGAGGAAGATCAATTATATAAATGCTAAAGTCCTCGCATTAAACTGTTTTTTCTAGACTATTTACAAAACGATGGTATGCTTATTATGTTTTAATTTCTTCTTTACAGTGTAGAAATTCACCTAAACAAAACAATAATACTGCAAATACTATGGCTGGTCATAATGATGCCCCTATGCCTAGTGCCACACTAAGAAAAGAATCCTGGCTTAAGGCTTTCATGGACCACATGAATCAGTCCACGCGACTGAAAAATGATGGGTCCAACTTTACGGACTGGGAGACTGCATTACGGAATAGAGCTGTAGGTGATGGTAAGCTCAAGTATTTAACTGAGCCTTTACCACCTAACCCAGACCCCACTGCTAGAGCTAACGTATCACAAGCTTATAGTGATTTCGTTATGGAAGCGGGTGCGATAAAGAACGTACTCATTTTTGCAATGGAACCCAATTTGCAAAGACGCTTCATTTCCCATGGTGCAAATAAGATTTTCACCACGCTCACAAACAAATTCTCAAAAGCACCGAGAATCGTTTCATATGAGCACACCTGTCGCTTCTTCGATGCGAAACTCCAAAAGGGCCAACCAGTTAGCCCACACATTCTCAATATGATTGAGAATGTCGAGAAATTGGAGTCCCTGAACTACAAGATCAGTGAGAACGTAATCATTAATCGAATGCTTCATTCAATTCATGATGGTTTTTCCTTATTCAGGGCAAACTATTACATGAAGGACATGAAGAAAAGTCCTCATGAGCTACACTCCCTTCTCGTACAGACCCAGAAGGATCTTAATTTGAGTGGGAGCATGAAGCAAGACGTTCTCATGATTGCAAAGAAAGGAAAGGGTAAGGGAAAAGCTCAAACAGAGCTAACAGTAGCTAAGCCTCCTAAATTCAAAAGGGCCGGATTTAAGAGTGGGCCTGGTGACAAGTAGCTCACAAGGCAAGACAAAGAGAAAAAACGGTAACATTGAGTGCCACCATTGCCACAAGACTGGGCATTGGAGGAGGAACTGTCCAGTGTACCGTGAGGACATAAAAGCAGGCCGCGTCACTCCTGTTGGTATGTCATCTTATATTCATATGATTGAGATCAACCATGCAAGTTTCGGAACTTGGGTACTAGATACCGGTTGTGGTTCTCATCTGTGTAGTCATTTGCAGGGCCTAAAAAACATCACACCTCTCGCAAAGGGTGATGTGGACCTGCGAGTCGGGAATGGAGCAAAAGTTGCTGCTGCTTCCATGGGAACATATGTGATCCAGCTACGGAGCGGATTCAAGTTATATCTGTGTAACTGTTATTATGTACCCAGTTTATCTAAGAACATTATTTCAATTTCCGTACTCGATAAAGACGGATTTTCATTCTTAATAAAGGATAATAGCTGTATTTTCTCTTTAAATGGAATGGTTTATGGTAAAGCAGTTTCCATGAATGGTATATATGTATTAGATCAATCGACTGAAATATTACACATGAATAATAAGAAACTAAAGGTTGGTGACAAAGATCAAACATATCTATGGCACTGTCGTATGGGACACATAAATGAGAAACGTGTAAAGCAGCTAATACAGAATGGCGCTATATCTCCATTTGATTATGAATCATTTGGCACATGTGAATCATGTCACATAGGCAAAATGACTCGTATTTCCTTCAAAGGTGTTGGAATACGCGCTGCTGACCTATTAGGCCTCATACATACATATGTATGTGGACCTATGTCAATCACCGCACGAGACGGCTATAGATATTTCATCACTTTCACGGACGATTTAAGTAGATACAGATATGTCTACTTAATGAAGCATAAAAGTGAATCCTTTGAAAAGTTCAAGGAATTCCAGGCGAATGTTGAAAACCAACTGGATAGAAAGATTAAAGCACTACGATCAGATCGTGGTGGTGAATATCTTTCGCATGAGTTTGATCAACACCTTAAAGACTGTGGTATAGTACTACAGTTAACTCCACCTGGAACACCACAATTAAATGGTGTGTCCGAACGGAGAAATCGAACATTATTAGATATGGTTCGATCCATGATGAGTCACACAGTTGTGCCGGATTCATTATGGGGCTTTGCTCTATTATCAGCTGCTCTTATACTTAACCGAAGTCCGTCTAAAGCTGTTGACAAGACTCCATATGAGATGTGGAAGGGAACCGTCCCTAACTTGTCATTTATTCGGGTTTGGGGCTGCGAGGCTTATGTCAAGTGGAGACACGAGGATAAGCTCGGCCCGCGTTCGGTCACGACATACTTTATTGGTTATCCAAAAGGAATGTTTGGTCATACTTCTATTCGCCTACCGAACACCGCGTTTTTGTTGCGGCTAGTGCGAAGTTCTTAGAGAAAGAATTTCTCGAGAATAAGACAAGTAATAGAACCTTCGATCTGTCGGAGATTCAAGAACCAACTACTGAGCAACCAATGGAGGAAACCGTTCCTTCATCTTCTGTTGCGGTCAGTATTCCCGAGGAACCAGAAGGTCGGGTAGACACTCCATTCCTCCAGATAGATACATCGGTATGATCGAGGAACTTGACGGAGTTGACGTTTTTCTCTTAGAGAGTAACGAACCCGTGACCTATAAAGGTGTCATCACATGTTCCGACTCAAAGTTATGGCTTAATGCCATGCAATCCGAAATGGACTCCATGTATGAGAATGACGTATGGGAGTTGGTTGCTTTGCCTGATAAGGTACGACCTCTTCAGTGCAAATGGCTTTATAAGATAAAGCGCTCCATCGAGGGAAAACCAGACACCTATAAGGCACGACTAGTGGCAAAAGGTTTCACTCAAGTGCAAGGGTTGCACTATGATGAGATTTTTACACCCGTAGTCATGCTGCGTTCCATTCGGATTATCTTAGTGATTGTTGCATTTCATGACTACGAAATATGGCAAATGGATGTGAAAACCGCCTTCTTAAACGGTTATTTGGAGGAGGACTTGTACATGGTACAACCCGAAGGTTTCACAGATCCTAAAAATCCTAAGAAAGTGTGCAAGCTTAAGCGTTCCATTTATGGACTTAAGCAAACATCTAGGAGTTGGAATCATCGCTTCGACCAAGTGATAAAAAAGAATGGTTTTATTCGATCAGTCGAAGAACCATGCTTATATATCAAGTCGAGTGGGAGTAAGATCGTCTTTCTGGTGTTGTATATCGATGATATACTCTTGATCGGAAATGACATCCCTCTCCTATCTTCGGTTAAAGTATGGTTAAAGAACCATTTTCAGATGAAAGATCTGGGTGAGGCACAATGTATATTGGGGATCCGTATCTATAGAGATAGATCACGACGGATGTTATCACTGAGTCAGGAGTCTTATATAGATCAGATTCTTGACAGATTCAGCATGGCCAACTCCAAAAAGGGGTTACTTCCGATGATCTCGGGGGTGCATTTGAGTAAGACTCAGGCACCTAAGACACCGAAAGAGGTCAAGCGCATGAGTCACATTCCTTATGCGTCAGCTATAGGATCGATCATGTATGCCATGATATGCACACGTCCAGACGTGGCATATGCTTTGAGTATCATGAGTCGGTACCAAGGCAATCCAGGTGAACTACACTGGATGGCTGTGAAAAACATTCTTAAGTACCTACGGAGGACTAAATATTGGGTATTGACTTATGGTGGAGGCACTGAGCTTTGCGCAAACGGTTACGCAGATGCTAGCTTCCAAACGGACCGAGTTGACTCGAAATCTCGTCTGGATTCATTTTTACTCTTAATGGCGCTGCTGTCAGTTGGAAAAGCTCCAAGCAGAGTGTAATTGCAGATTCTACTACTGAGTCCGAGTACTATGCCGCTTCGAAAGCTGCAAAGGAAGCTATATGGATGCGTCAGTTCTTATAAGGACTCACTGTAGTTCCTAGTTCGAACGACCCGATCACCATCTATTGCGATAATAGAGGTGCCATCTTCCAGGCTAAGGAGCCTAAGTCTAGCAACAAATCTAGACATGTACTGCGAAAAGCTCACCTCATTCGAGACTACGTGGAGCAAAAGGAGATAGTGATAGACAAGATTGCGACAGATGACAACATCGCAGATCCTCTCACTAAACCATTAAGACATGATAAACATGAAGGGCACGTTATGTCAATGGGAATTAAACGTGTTCCTGAGTTGTATTAGTACATTTTGTGAATTGGATATTCTATCTATTTCATATACTATTTATAGCACCATCGATTTTGTTTTATATATTGTTTTTCATGTGGATTATACTGACAACATTGAACACCACAAAAGTGAACTGAATTACATTATATTTGTTTTAGTCCGTAATCGCCTACACGAGCTGATAACTCTGGCAATTATTTTGTGACGTCGATTGATGGTGGGTTCAATAAACCATAAGTCAAACCGTTGACTGATCGATCACGTCGATTGATGTCGGGTCGTGGATAGGACGTCCATCGTGTTCCTTGAATCGATTCTTTTGACTGTCGACTGTTTCTTGAGATAAAGGGAAGTTTTGGGTGACTTTGATTTCTTTCTCATTAGCTGACCGTAATTGGGGCTAAGCAGATTTTTTTTGGGTCATTTCATACTGTGCTTACATCTGCAAGATTCGAGTTGAAGGAAATATCCACCCCTCATCAGGTTTTAATATTTCTCAGGGCCACTCGAGGAGTAGTAACTGAAATGCTTGGCCAAGCTCGAATAGTGATTCGTTATCAGTTGAGTTACTCTTTAGTCGGGAAAACCACTCTTGATACAGATCGCTTGTAAAATACGACCTTTGTGAATACATATTTGCAAATTGTTTTACATTGAGTGGGAGAAATTGTTTTGCCATTTTTGAATTCTAAATCTTTGCAATTCCGCGTAATCGGTGGCATTTCCCCGACGATCAAGTTTATGTAATTTCTTAGACGTCTCGCACATATGGGGTATCGTGGGATGCCAACCGAATTGTCTAACAACCCTCTCGGCAAAATGCCACTCAACTGTCTCAAAGCATATGAGTGGTGCATTGACAATCCACTCAGTAGTATCTTCCGTACAAATCTCGGGGAGAAGCTCTAGGACTTGCCTACTATAAGGTGTTGGAGCTAGTGTCCTCAACAGTTAGTGCGACAACACGTATAAATCTCTTAAAGGAACACAGGGTATACTTTGTATTTTAGCCAGTTGATTCACGTTTATCAATAACGGTTGGCTTGCTAGAAAGTTTGACGTTATTGTCATACAGATGGCGGTAATCAACTGATCCCTAAGAGTCACACCTAAAGGATGAAATCTGAGAGATATGATTAGATGAAAATATAATCATATTGATACCGTATATGACTAAATGGTTAGTCAATGTAATGATGACATAATTATTTAATACTGATTAAATAATATTAGCTAAGACGAATTAAAATGTTAATTCGTAATTAAATATAAAATGTTATATTTAATTATGTGTAATGAAATTATTTAATAAACATTAAATGATTTAATTAAATATAAAAGGTTATATTTAATTAGTGGATTATAAATATAAGATATTTATAAGATAAAACATTACACAAGAGAGATATATAACCGATTCTATAAAGATAGAATTTCGGTCTGAGCAATTATTAAGTTGTTCAGTTGTTATGAAGTGTTGTAGGTAAAACCAAATACTGATTTGGGGAATCCTAGTTGATGTCTAATAGCAAGTTTGTTTGCAGCTATAAATAGGACATTCACTCTGCACTTAAAGAACACGAGTTACACGACATACATACTTCCCCCCTCTCTCTCTCTAGCTTTCATCTTACACAAAATTAAAGGTAATTTTGCAATTTCTAGCTCAGGAAAGGGTATTTCTCAGAACATCTTGGGTGCAACGATTAGGAGGATATCTGTTTTGATATCTGATCTTAGGCCTTTGCAAGGACAGAAGGTTAATTCTTAATCCCAATCTTTGTATCTTGTTCTTCGTTTATGACCATAAATCGTACATTATAAATTTGTTATAATCCTGCATATAAAGTATTGGGAATATATACGGATATTTTCCCACATAAGGTTCCCAAGTGAACATAGAGTCGGTCATGGTATCAAGAGCATGCCTACATGTAAATAATCCAATCAAGTGGTCCCTTTAAGCACGGTCTACTCGTAACCACCTACAACCGAGAGGGTCAACTCCCGGGATTACCTGTGAACCTAGAAGGTTATCGTCCCCGACTATTTGAGGTGTGATGATCGTAGGCCTACCAATAGATATATGCTCCCAGGACCAAAGTTGGAGAAGTAGAAGACACCCGCTAATCTCAATGCATCTTCCCTTAGATGCAATACACAAGTTTCGGTACAAATAGGCAAGTACACCACTTCCCCAACTATAGTCATCCAATCTCGCCAAATCTATCAAGAGAGGGAGGTAAATCAGTTGTACTCTATTGCCACTTTTATCCGGAAAGAACACGGTTCCGACCAAATATAGCATGTAGGCTCTAACATACCTATGAACACTATACTCAGGAGCATCGTCCTCAAGGTCTTGATAGAAAGTTCTTAACCAAGAAAGTTTTAAAGTGTTACCTTTCAATGCATCGGGAGGTGGCCGCCTACCTAGTGCTTGCTCAACTAACTCAACCCAAAAATAATCACTCCTACCAGTAATAGGCAATCCGCCGACCCTGAGACCTAACAAAACATTGACATCCTGCAATGTGATCGTGGTCTCCCCAACCGGCAAATGGAATGTGTGGGTTTCTTGTCTCCAACGCTCAACTAAAGCAGTAATCATATCGGAACGAGCAACAACATACGCTAACCTATGAATACCGTGAAATTGAGTTCCACTAATGTAGTTGACGACAGCTGCAGGAACGTTGAAATGTTCCTTGGAAAAGTGATCATTTCTGTATTTTAGTGGAGGAAGGTCCTACAAATAACAAACACAAATAGTTGTTAAATATAATACAATTTCAAGTTTAAGTTTGAGAAACAAAAAACATAGATTGCTCAAATTAGATATTACCTCTCCCTCCCAAAGAACCTCACTTCAATGCTCTTTCTGCAATTTGAGAACGCTAGGATCCACTGGGCCCGACTCCATTTGACCTGTAAAATAAGATTGTCAATATTAATTCATCAAAATAAACATGATATATAATAAATAAATAAATAAATAAATAACAAATTAAATAGCATGACATATTACCCCCTAACATTACTTGTTCCACATGACCGCTTGTTATGACCCTCAACATTGCACAAACTACAAGTGATAGTCGATTTGGAACCCTCATTCATTTCATTACGAATTCTTTTCGATTTCGGTCTTCCCTTTCCTCTAACCATTTCTCCGTTTGGAATCAAAATCGGTCCCGTCCATGGTTTCCAATAACTCACATCCGTAATTGGTTGAAAGATTGCACGATAACAACCATGATATTCCCCAGAAAAGTATAATGGGTCAACATATTGATCGTACTCTATAGAAAATGCACGACATACCGCCATTACATGTGAACAAGGGTAATGAAAGTTTTGCCACTTGTTACAAGTACATGTATTTTCATTCAATCGAACCGTGTGACTTCTTCCACCACTATTCCCTAGCCTACGACCTTGACATGTAGTCACTTGATAAAGGCCTTGCTCAAAATCATGTTGACTAACTTCATGGTGGGCTGCAATTTCTTCTATTTCATCAAGCGCCTTACTTTTTTTAGCCGACCATTTCAAACCACTTAACAACCTTTGTTTAGTCATTTTTCTTCTCTCAACGAAATACTTGTTGACTCGGGTATAAATGGCTTTTACGAGAGCTTGGATTGGGAGAAATCTTACCCCCTTGAGGACACCATTGAAACATTCACTCATATTTGTTGTTTTCAACCCATATCTCTTACTACCATCGTGAGCCAGAGACCACTTACTTGCGGGGAGATTCTGTAACATAACTCTAGCTTGAGAGTTTATCTCACCAATTTGGACCATACCTAAGTCAAAATTTAGAAATTTGGTGTTGCATGGCGGTCTCAGAGAAAGTGGATTTCAAATTTGTATCTTTGAACAACTTGTTAATATTGGATGCATGATGACGAATGCAATACCTATGAAAAGTGTAAGGCTCTTCCCACCCACTCCCCACTGTACTCATTGATTTTAAAATACCCTTATGTCGGTCAGACAAGACACAAAGACCTACACGATCTGTAACATAATGTCTTATGCAAGCCAAAAAGAAACTCCAATTCTCATAGTCCTCCTTCTCAACAATGGCAAATGCTAATGGAAAGATTTGGTCATTGGCATCAACTCCCATTGCAATCAACATAACCCACGATATTTGCCATAAAGATGAGTGCCATCTATGGTAATAATGAGCCTACAATGACGAAAACCTTTGATCGAGGGACCAAATAACCAAAACACTTTATCAAACTGTTGGATATTGAGATCATTAGTAGGCTTATTGACGAAATGGACGGCGGTTCCCGGATTTACCTCTTTCAAAGCATCTAGGTAACGGGGAAGAAATGCGTAAGACACCTCCCAATCTCCATAAAGATCCGCCAAGGCCCTTTGTTTTGCCATCTAAGTCTTCCAATACGAAATCTTGAAGTTGAATTCTTTAGTTATGGATGCCCTTAACAAACTAATCTTGGCCCCCCAATCTTCTTTCACAAGATGCTTAATAACATTGCTTATGAAATCCCCCTTCATATTAGGATGATCAAGAGATGGTTTTCGAACCACACAAGAAGCTTCATGTGGGCCTTTGTATGACACAATTGTGAAAACTTTCGAGTGTAAATTTTTTTGACTCGCTCTCAAATACCATTTACAAGCTAATGGTTGCCTATTACACTTGTAGGTCACGGTATGAGGTCTTGACTCGGCAATTTTAAAAACTTGATTTCTAGAGACGTTGTAAGATGTAACAAGTTGTCGCAAAATATCCTTGCTTCCAAAATTTTGTCCAACCATAAATTCATCCCCATTCCTAAATGGATCCACAATAGATTTATACCAATTATTTTCAAGACGCACATCTAAAGATCCGAGTTCAATAAATTAGGTGTTAGCACATGCTTGAGAAACAAAGTCCACCATATCATCCTCATCCTCACTCAGCTCAAACATTGCATCCTCCTCCTCAATCTCATCCTCAATCTCATCCCCATCAATATTAGCATCTACCATGGATACTTCGTCAACATTATTAGTTGACAAAGATACTTGCCAATTAGGTTCCTCAACTTGACTAAGCATATTTGTGAATGACATATGAAAAGGTTCTAGATATGTTTGAGGATTTTGAAGTTCTTCCTCAAGAGGCTTTAACTCGATAAACAAATCCATGTATAAAGCTTTTGATTGACACACAATTAGCCACAATGCTTTCAAACTACGATCATTACTCAAAGATACTACTTTGTAACGTCTTACACTTGAGTATTTCATTTTGATACTAAGCTCAAATTTTGTTCTATCTACCTCTAATGACTCATAAATTTCATCCTTAAGCTCATTAAAACTAATATTACTACTAACAAAAATAAAGGATTCACAACCACTCTTATAGCTAACATCTTCACCATTAACAACAATTTCACCATTCCACCAACATGTCAATGGGTAATTATTTACCTCCATTGTAAATAATAACCTAAATATAACAACTAATTTGAACAATAAAACTAATCTACTAAGCTAATAATCAATAACTAAACTAACTAGGAAATTGGGTATGATGTTAAATCAAACCAAAATAATACAATAGGATGAATTAATATATGAATAAAGGATGAATTATTACCTTTAGATGAAAATAGGATGATGAGGAACAATTAATTGAACAAAAAATGGAGGAATTTGGGGCGAATAGGGGAGTGTCGAAAGTTAGGGTTTGGGTATTTTAATTGGGGATTTTTTTGGGGGTTTGAATGAGTGTGAATGAATGAGAATATGTCGGTTTTTTTTTATAGCAGCAGCAAAGCCGCTAGGGTCCTCAGCGGCTTCTGTGCTTCCGTGTTTTTTTTTTCTTTTTAGGCGAAATCGCCAAGAACCTAGGCGGCTTTCCCTTGGTCTCTTTTCTTCCCAACAATCCAAACCTCCTGGAAAGTTTAGCTATTAAAAAAAAGGTACAATAAGTGAAGCCGCTGAGGTTATCAACGACTTTGCTTAAAATCTGAAAAAAAGCGAAAAGTATCCACGTGGACACTATAACACCAAATAGTTTCAAACCAACCCCAATTACCCAATTACTTTCGTCAATAACACCATTTTACCAAAAAAATCTTTTACTCAAGATTGTCAAAAGATATAACTGGCTGTATATTAGACTCAATTCTGAGTTTCGTCATTAAAGAACGAAGCTATATAATTTCAGCGGTAATTTCGGCAATTTCTCTAAATTCTGCTTTAGTTGACGATCGAGATAATGCCTTTTGTTTTCTGAAGCACCATGAGAGGAGATTTCTACCAATGTAAACGATATACCATGTAGTGGATACATATATAGTCATCCTTGTCTCCAGGTAAATCGACATCACAGATGGCATGAAGGTTTGATGTTGTGTTTTTTGTATAAGTGAAGGCCATGGTTAAGTGTACTACTTGGAGCCATACATCAGAGTTGTTCTGCAATTCCCAAAGAATCTGATCTGGTGCAGCTCTCTATCAACATCGGCGGAAGAAATTAATCAATAAGGGAAGTATGCATGTCGCAACTTACAAAGCCATACATATAGATAATTATAGATAGAGATTCGACATCGAAATATCGGCCGTTCGCGCCATCAATCCCTAATCTAATGACGAAAATTACTTAAATAAACACCCACATGTGAGATTGAGGTGAAGCATACGTAGCATCACAATGGAAGTAATATTGATAAAAAAAATTCATGACCTATCGCTATTTGCTCAACCCAAAGCAGCAGCGCCGTTCGTTCAACCCATACAATAAGGTCAGGGAAGCATGAAAATAAACCAAAGTAATAGGGAGAATGCCTAATTAGTTAATACCATCATCATCAACAACAAGATGGACAATTATATCAAAAGATGAATTGAAAACTCACAATTGAAGAGGATGAAGGAATTAGGGTTAACTTCAAATTGAAAATGAAAAATTAGACAAGAATAACAAACTTACCAAGAGGATGCAGCGAAATTGAAGAGGATGAAGAGAAGGCCAAAGCAGCGCGCGTAAAATTGTATGAACTTAGTGTGTTCACCATTGATGGACTTAGAGAGCTTTATGTAAGAAAAGGAGGTAAATAGAAGATATTTTTGTATTGATCAAAAGTAGTTTCTGTACAAATGAACTAATCTATATATACAAATGCTAATCTCTAACTAACTATGTAACAACTAACAACTTTCAGTTACAACTTTACACGTCAGCATCATAGTTAGTTATGGTTAACTAACTCACAGCCCCCCTCAAGCTGGACTTGAGGATACTGTCTTCAATCCAAGCTTGTCACATAAAAATTGATGTTGTTGTGCACCCAATGGCTTTGTCATGATATCTGCAAGTTGCAAACCAGTCCTCACATGCTTAGGTATCAGCAATCCTTCTTGTAACTTATCTCTCACAAAGTGACAATCTATATTCAAATGCTTTGTTCTTTCGTGGAAAACTGGGTTTTCTGAAATGTGTATAGCTGCTTTATTGTCACACATGAGTGGTATTGGGAGGTTTGAATCTATTTGAAAGTTCTGCAACAAAGCAACCAACCATACTAGTTCAGATGTTGCATATGACATTGCCCTGTATTCTGTCTCTGCTGTGCTTTTGCTTACCGTCTTCTGTTTCTTGGTCTTCCAAGATATAAGAGATGAGCCAAGAAATATACAGTATCCACTCAGTGATCTACAGGAGAAAGAACATGTACCCCAGTCTGCATCAGTATAAGCCATCATGCTTAAATCATTTTCTGCGGAGTAAAACAGTCCCATATTGATCGTATGTTTAAGGTACTTGACCACATGAATGCCTGCTTGTAGATGAGGTAGTCTAGGCTCACTTAAGAATTGACTTAAGTGTTGCACTATGTAAGATATGTCTGGCCTTGATAAATTCAGATACAACAGCCTGCCTATAAGCCGTCTATATTGATCAGGCCTCTCCAAAACTTCTCCTACATCAACTGATAGCTTAAGACCTCTTGGCATAGGAAATTCAGTAGTGCCACAGTCCTCCATTTGCATATCCTGAACTATGTCAAGGATATATTTCTTTTGATTAAGAATTATCCCAGTTTCATTCCTAGCAACCTCGAGACCAAGGAAATATCTCATTATTCCCAAGTCTTTGATAGTAAACCTATCATTCAACCCTTTCTTGGTGTCCATAACTCCTTGATTATCATCTCCTGTTAGAAGTATATCATCAACATACACCAAAGCTATCAAGATTTTTCCTGATTTTTCTTTGCAGAACAGTGAATAATCTTCTCTTGATTGTTTGAAACCCAATTCTTTTAAGTACTTGGTGAGCTCTATGTTCCACTGTCTTGAGGCCTGTTTAAGGCCATAAATGGACTTCTTCAATTTACACACCATGCCTGATTGTGCCTGAACATACCCTGCTGGTGGAACCATGTATACCTCCTCATCTAAATGCCCATGTAAAAAGGCATTATTTACATCAAGCTGATGTAATTGCCACCCCTTTGCAGCAGCAATGGCAAGTAATGTTCTGACAGTGGTGAATTTTGCCACTGGAGAGAATGTGTGCTTATAATCTTTGTCTTTGATCTGAGTAAAACCTTTGGCAACCAATCTTGCTTTATATCTCTCTACTGTGCCATCAGCCTTATGTTTAATCTTATACACCCACTTGGATCCTATGGGTTTATGACCATAAGGCAAAGGGACTAAATCCCAGGTTTTGTTCACTTCAAGAGCATCTATTTCCTTTTGCATTGCCTCAACCCACTGAGGATCAGTACAAGCTTGTGCATATGTAGAGGGTTCTACTGCTTTCAGGACATTAGCAAGGCTGGCAACATAGGAGCAGCCAAAATCAGTCAAGTCTTTTAAAACTTGTGTATGAAAAGCAGAAGACTGAGTGGATGCAGGTTGATTGGTATCTCTCGAAGGGAGCTTGATATTGCATTGAAAATCCTTCAATCTACTGGAAATTTGGGTAGTTCTGGTAGATTGCCTAACAGTGGATGGGATGATGACAGGATGTTGGCATTTTTGTACATCAGTGTTAGGAGTAGGTGTTGATTGAGGAGTGTTGGTGTTTTGATTTGTGGAAAGAGGGGAATTATGATTGTGAGGTGAATTGGTGGTAAAAGAATGGTCCTGGGAATTATTAAGAGATTGTCCGGTGTTGTTATTAGGGTTAAACGAAGTTGCCAGGTCCATGAACATAACACCAGTATCATTAGCAGCAGGATTGACAACCTTGGAATGTTGATGCTGCTGAATCACAGGCCCCTGCACACTCTTATAAGGGAAAGTTTCTTCTCGAAAAACTACATCCCTGCTAGAAAAAACTTTATGATTATCAAGATCATAAAGTTTGTATCCCTTTTCACCATAGGGATACCCTATCATAATGCATCTCCTTGCCCTTGGAGCAAATTTATCCTTGCAAGTGATAGGTTGAGAAGCAAAACATAGGGAACCATACACTCTCAACTCATCATAGTTGGGTTTCCTTTTGAAAAGAACCTCAAATGGTGTTTGCCAACCAATAACTGCACTTGGCATCTTATTTATCAGATAAGTTGCAGTTAATATACATTCTCCCCAGAATTTCAAAGGTAAATTAGCATGTATTCTGAGGGATCTGGCAGTGTCAAGTAAATGCCGATGTTTTCTTTCAACCCGGCCATTTTGTTGAGGCCTCCCAACAATACTCTTTTGGTGAATAATGCCTCTTTCAAGAAAGAGTCCTCCACAAAATTCCTGGACAAATTCTGTACCATGGTCTGTTCTAACAACCTTAACAGAACACTGGAATTGATTTTCAACTAAGTTCAGGAAACCTTTTATCAGAATTGGAACCTGACTTTTGTGATGTAACAAATATGTCCATGTACATCTAGAACAATCATCCACTATTGTAAGAAAGTATTTGGCTCCATTAATGTTTGGAACTCTATAAGCTCCCCATAAATCTAAATGAATCAAATCAAAGCAATTAATGGCTCTAGAAGTACTTCTCTTAAAAGGAAGAATATGATGCTTGGATAGAGCACAAGTTTCACAGAAAAAATCTTTTGTATTATTGACAGAAAAATCAGGAATATGAGACATTTTATCCACAGAGGAATGTCCCAATCTACTATGGATCAAAAGGAGATTTTTATGCTGAGAATTATTATGCAAAGAAGATGCTACTGTATTACACACTTCAGACATGCCTGGCTTCCTAGTGTTATGTATAACATCATGACTAGGTACTAGCCTATAAAGACCTTCAATCTTCCTTGCTTGAGCATGAATGACCTTAGTTGAAAGGTCCTGAAAAATGCACACGTTCTTAGTAAAACTGATATCCAAAGATGAGTGTTCAAGGAGTCTTCCTACAGACAATAGGTTTTGTTTGAAGTCTGGAATAATGAAGACATTATAAAGAATGATATGAGGATGTAAGTGCATTATTCCTGATTTGTGTACTATCTTTACTGTTCCATCAGGCAAGCTCACATGAACAGGTTTGTTTAAGTAATGAATGTCAGATAACAAGTGTTCATAGGGAGTCATATGGTCAGATGCTCCTGTATCTATGATCCAGTCTTTGCAAAACATGGAATATGCAGCAACATTAACATGAGAAGTTGGAATTGTACCTGCGAAGTTAAGAGATGCACTTGCAGGCTGCTGTTCAGAATTATTTCCAGAAATGTTCTTCATGACTTGTTGATATATGGAATTTGCAATACCATTGACAGTTTTACTGTCAAGAATGTTAGTGGTAGGATCAGGAGAGACTGCTGGAATAGACACCATGTTAACAGCAGGTGTATAATATTCTTCATCTTCATAGCCATCCAAAGGAGAGTACTCTTCATCTTCATCTTGTTGATACATCTGATTAGTATTATAGGTAGCATTGGCAGCATATCCTCCTTTGTAACCTCCTCGTCTGTAAACATTCCTGCCTCGTCCAAAATGAACATCAGCAGTTCTTCCTGAATATCCTCCTCTTCTTCCTCTAGAAAACTTATTGTTCATGTTCCTCAAATCAAAACAATAGTCTCTAATGTGTCCTTTCTTCCCACAATGACTGCAAGTTTTGAGTTTGTTGCATTCAGAAATGAGGTGACCTTTGCCTTGACAGTAATCACAAGTTTTGATTGCTACTGGTGATGAGGTGTCACTGTCAAACTTAGGTCTTTTACCATTTCCAGCCTGAACTTCAGTGCTCTTACTGCTTGCAGCATAAGCATTTGCTTCAGCCAACACATCAACAGCCTCAGCTATCTGCTTTTGTCTTTCAATTTGTTGTAATATAGAGAAAGTCTTGTTGAGAGGTGGTAGTGGCTCCATAGACAACACATTAGTCTTAACAGATTCATATCCACTATTCAGTCCCATCAGAAACTGGATAACCTTGATCTGAGAATCTCTGTCAAGCATTTTCTTGAGAATATGACAAGTACAAGCATCCAACACTCCACAACTACACATAGGAATATGATCAATACTGTCTATGGCTTCCAATGTCCTCTTCAACTTGCTGTAATACTCAATTAAGGAAGTACCAGATTGAGTTATATCAGACAACTCTTTCCTTAATTGATAGATTTCAACATTATTGACCTGACCATACCTCTCCAATAATTCAGTCCATAATTCCTTAGCACTGTTAACATATTGAACTGTTTCTTTAATCTCATCAACCAGAGAATTAAGAATCCATTGCATAACCATATAATCACAACGCACCCAACGCTGATACTTAGCATCGGTTTTAACAGGACATTTGAATGTTCCATCAACAAAACCGTCCTTGTTCTTAGCTATTAATGCAATGTAAACATCACGCTTCCAAGTAAGAAATTTTGTTCCATTGAATTGAGTAGAAACAATGCGATGAGAAGGTTGATCAGAATGTGATAAGAAAAGAGGATCATCAAAAGCAGCATACGAAGCAGAATTTTCTGCTGAATCTGCATTGCTAGAAGTAGGCATGATATTGTGATTTTGTGAGGTTTTTGTGGAGAAAATCTATGAAAGAATGAATCTCAAAACTAATGAGAATTACGAATGAAAACTGCTGGAATTAAGATCAGAATAAGAGTGCGGAAGCATGCGAAAACTAATCGCAGAAACAATACCTTCAACTAAGAAGATTTAGAAAGAATTCCAGCAAAACCTCCAGGAAAAAAAACAGCAATTGCAATTGAAGTATAGAATGAGATCAATTGCAAGAGAAAAAACCAGAAGAAAGATCAACAATCACAGGATCACCGTGATCTCCTGATACCATATGAACTTAGTGTGTTCACCATTGATGGACTTAGAGAGCTTTATGTAAGAGAAGGAGGTAAATAGAAGATATTTTTGTATTGATCAAAAGTAGTTTCTGTACAAATGAACTAATCTATATATACAAATGCTAATCTCTAACTAACTATGTAACAACTAACAACTTTTAGTTACAACTTTACACGTCAGCATCATAGTTAGTTATGGTTAACTAACTCACAAATTGTGAGTGTCGATCGCACATGAAGCTAACAAGGAAGAAGCGATTAATAAAATATGTAAACCGCCTTATTGAACTTGGTCTGGAGTTTAATTATTTGAGGTTGAATTGATTACGGAGTATTCAATATAACCAAACACACTTACAGAGTATATAAATTAATTAATTAATTAATTAATATAATATTAATAGGAATATGCTAGTCATACATAACGATTATTCTATTAGGCGTTTTATATTATATTATAGATAACGGTTATTATATTAGGCGTTTTATATTATAGTTTTAAATAATAATTTTGTGTTTAGAGTGTTCTCTGTTAATCTAGAATACGATTATCCAATTAAGGTGTTCTTTATTTAGTGTTACTTATTCCATTAATTGTAATAGTGACATCAGTATATGAACACTAAATCACTTTCATTTTGATCAATATTAAACTTAATATTTGCCCGATCATCAATTTTATTGGTTCAATATCGCACCGACTGATATCAAGTTAGGTCGAATTCGAGTTTGGTCATATATTATTAGATCGTATCGAGTGTCAAGTCGTGAACTAAACAAGTCAGGACACCTTTAGGTGCTAATTTATTCCCTACTTTCTTACCAATATTCTCATAATCGGAATAGCTGCGAATTGAGATGAGTACTTTACTTGGAAGAGGAAAAAGTTGCAAGAAGTGACCAAGATAGAGAAAATACTCCGCGCATGTAGCAAATTACCCCATAATTTATGTATTATGTGCATATCAATCTTTTAAGTTTCACTTGTAGCAAATTAGCCCCACAAAATTCCAAAAATGTGCAATTAAACACAAATCAAGTTTTCTACCATTTTTTTAAAACTAATACCTATTATTTTCTACTATAAAAAACCATTTTAAATGTTTCTAATAAAACTTAAATACAATAATTACATATTTGATAGTGAACATGTAACTTTTGATTGTAATTTCACTAAAAATTCTCATATTATGAATATTTTTCTACCAAAATAAATAAAATATATATTTAAACATGCTTACTAATAATTAGGAATTGGGTTAGTGTATAAGAATAATACAAACTATGCTTTACCCGCTCAAAGTAATCCAAACTATACAATAACTCAAAAAAGTCCCAACTTTACATTCATTTAGCTCGTATTGACATCTCCCTCTAGTTTACCTATTGTTACAGGTTATCAATTACTTTCAGTAGGTAATCAATCACCCCCTTCCTTATAACTACCTCATCTTCTCCATTGTCAATCTCCTCTATTTTCTGAAAAAATTTCACTCCAAAGTTTTCATATTTTTCATCTCTTTCAAATTTCAATATGTCTTCTTCATCTTCCGTGTCCTCCTTCAGAAACGACAAAATAGTGGTGTTATGTGCATATCAATTACCAGCGACTTTAAGGTTGGCAGAAAGGATGCACCGTCTTTCAAAAAACCTTAATTTTATGGTTTTCCCCAATTTGATTTGGTTGCAGAAAGGATGTTGGTTTTTCCTGTTTGAAGATAAGGTAGATTTGCCAGAAACGAATAACTATCAAGATAAGATCAGAAGATTGAAGAGGAAGAATAAAAAATTGAAAGAAGAGTTAGTGGAATTAAGAGATGTTGTAAGACAACATTGTAGAGGGGAGAAAGTAGCAATGAATTATTTTAGTTTCCACTTGGATTCTTTTTTATGTTTGTTCTTCATTTTGAAACTTGTATAAAGTAGTTGAGATTTGTAGTGAGAAAACCATATAATGTATGAAATTCTTGAAATTATGGATGATGAAGTCTTGGAAATTGATTAAGGATGATGAAGATGAAAAAGGGGGGGAATTGGGTAATTTTTAGGGTTTAAATAACTGGGTAAACTGAGGTAAAGGGGGAAATAAGGTCAAAGACAACTTAAGTTTGGAATGGTAACTGGTTCATCAGGTTCCTCTTCAATCATCTCTTGTTGAGATGAGAATTCACTCATTACGGTTCCAAAGGATGATTCATGTCAGCCGACCCCAAAACTTTTTGGGACTATGGCTCTGATGTTGTTGTATTGTATAGTTTGGATTACTTTGAGCAGGTGAGGCATAATTGGTATAATTCTTATCAATTAACCCTTAGAAATTTTAGGAATAAAGTTTGATCAATAATTGTAACTTTTAATAATAGTAAAAATTTTATTTTGTAAATTTCATTCTTAAAACTCAGCTAGTCTTTCTTGTGATGGAATATCCGTCACAAAATTACGACGGGTCAAATAATACCCACATGGTTAGATAAAACAAAATAAAATGCTACTATCTAGACACTTTACTTTTATCTTATCTTTCCCATGAGGTTAGTATTTGACACATCACGAGTTTGCGACGGATATATCCGTCACACATGAGAACTTGTGCTTAAAAATAAGATACGTGGTTAATTGGACAGAGAGATAAACTTATGGGGCCGATTTGCTACATTTATAAGTTGAGGGACTTAATTGCACATAATATCAAACTTATAGGAGTTATTTCCTATATTTCCCGAAAAACGATCAATGGAAACAAGAAATTTTTAATGCAAAAATATTGTTTCAGATGAATTATTTTCGTCTTATTAAGAAGATGAAATTTTATAATCATTCTCTAATTAAATATAAATATAATTTTCCCATATCTAAAAAATGGTCACATCTAATTGTAAATAATATCAAAATATTATTTTTTGGTAACACTGCCTGAAAAGGCAGATAAAACCTGAAAAGATAACTGAAAACTGAAAAGATAACTAAAAAGGTAACTGAAAATTAATATTATAAATTAAAGGCGTAAAAGATGGAGGGAGTAGTTGATAGGGTAATTTATTATATAAAAATGTATTTCGAAAACTGCATGAAAAGGAAGTTTATTTGGGTAAAATAACGGAAAAAGATATGATAATTATTTAATATTATAAATCAAAGGCGTAAAAGATGGAAAATGTCTCATTTCAAATACCTTAGTTTTCAAATGCTACCTTAGGCTCTGTTTGGTAAGACATTTCAGGTAGCTTATTCGACCAAAATAGCTTAGTTGACCAAAGCGTGTGTTTGGTAAATAGCTTATTTGACCAAATAAGCTATCTGAAATGAAATGTTAACTCAGATAACATTTCAAAATAAGGTACCTGAAATGAAATACTTTTCATCTTTTACCCTTTTAATTTATAATATTAAATAATTATCATATCTTTTTACGTCGTTTGACACACATATGCTACATTTTCGGCTAATTTAGCAAACACATTTTTATATGATGAGTTACTTTATCATTTACTAATTTTTGCTACCTTCTCGGGTTTCAACTACATTTTCAAGTAATTTTACCAAACAGAGCCTAAGTCTCCTTTGTGAATGTTATATGAGTCACAAGATTGCGACGGAATGTCAATTATATAGTCATATGGGTAAATAAGACAAAAATTAAAGTGTATAAAAAGTCACAAACAATTTATTTTATCTACTCTGATAGATACTCCCTCCATTCTTTTTATATCAACCCATTTCATTATTCACGTTTGCCGATGTTCATTTTGTTTTGATTATATCTTTAGCTACATACTACTAAAAATTATAAAAGTTTGATATTCTTAATCCTCTTATCAAGATAATCCAAAAAAGATCTCACATGAATATATTTCCGTGAATGGATTGAGAGAAAACCGACGTTGAATACTCGATTGTGAATAGTGTCAAAACAAAAGTTGGGTGATATAAAAAGAATGGAGGGAGTATTATTCGATCCGTTACAAACTTGCGAGACCTTTACGAATGAAATTTTGTGTTTTGGTAAATACTAAAACGGCACATTTGAATGGAAAACGAACTGAACTAGCAATCACATAATTAAAAGCACAAATTCTTATTTCCGACCCACCATCCGTCTTAAATTTAAGACGGATATCATTTTACCTCACAAAATATCCACTTAGAGGAGAGAGGAAAGCACATGGGGGTGCCCCACCTTGTCCCCTATTCGTTTTGTGAGTGTGATTACCTGTCTCTCAATCGACCCGTCCTAAGCAAGACCAATTGAATTAAAAGTGTGCGTGGAGGATGAGCTGTGATGGTTGGGGAATGCGCAATGATTACAGCCAATAACAAAGACGGCTGTCATCAATTTGGCGTTTTAGCTTTAATAACTTCCCATCTAATTTAATCTAATTAATCTAATCTAATCTAATCTAATCCCAATTGCGTTTCTTAATTAAAATTCCCAGTAGGCATAGCTCGTAATATATATGCTATTTCACCTCATCTTTTTACACAAATCCTCGTTGAAGATCGGTACATTCGCTAAAAGTTGAAAATAGACCGAGTAATACTCAATTGATTAGATCAGATAAAAGCATGCTGCTACTCTTTAGACATTTTACTTTTATCTTACCTACCCACTATTGTCTTGACGAGGTAATGAAGAAGTTGGGTTTCTCTTCGATGTGGCGTAATCGGGTCATGAGCTGTGTTACTTCAGTTTCCCACTCGGTCATCATTAACGGGAAAATCTCGGGGTCGGTTCACCCAAGTAGAGGGCTACGGCAAGGAGATTAAGAGTGCGGTTGAGAAAGGGGAGCTTCATGGAGCCCGTATTTGTAGAGCTGCTCCACGCATATCGCACCTCTTTTCTGCGGATGACAGTATACTTTTTGCAAGGGACAACTTGAGAGAATGCTCAACAATTGCTGATTGTATCAGTACTTATGAACGAGCTTCCGGACAGAAAATTAACTACTCTAAATCGGAAGTGGTCTTTAGTAAGAAAGTTCAACCGTCAGTTCGCACAAATCTGGTTGCGGCACTTAGGGTTCGAGAGGTCGACAAGCACGAAAAATATTTGGGGTTCCCGACTATTATTGGCGAATCGAAGCATGTTATTTTTGCAAGTCTCAAGGAACGTATTTGGAAGAAGATGCGCGGGTGGAAGGAAAAGATGCTTTCGAAACCGGGAAAGGAGGTTTTTATTAAGGCAGTAGCTCAAGCCATACCAACCTATATGATGAGCCTATTTGCTATTCCGGAGGGTCTCATTGAGGAATTGCAGTCGATTATTGCTAGATTTTGGTGGGGATCTTCGGAAAGCCAACGCAAAATTCATTGGTGGAGGTGGGAGAGATTGTGTAAGCCCAAATCGTGTGGGGGGATGGGGTTTAGGGACCTGCGGATTTTCAACCAGGCTCTGCTCGCCAAACAAGTTTGGCGGTTATTGACCCAACCGGAGTCACTGGTTGCAAGAGTTCTCAAAGCACGGTATTACAAAAATGATGACATTCTTAACGCTCGCAGGAGTTTTGATCCGAGTTTCGTTTGGCGTAGTATTTGGGGTTCGAAGTCTCTTCTTTTGGATGGTTTAAAAATGGCGGGTTGGAAATGGGCAAAGCATTAACATCTGGGATAATTCATGGCTTCTAGGGGAAAGAGGTGGGAGAGTACGAAACCCGAATTTGGAGGCTGACCCATCTCTTAAAGTGGCGGTGTTGATCAATGAGGAGAAGGGCGAATGAAGGGATGAGGTGTTGCGTCAATTGTTAACGGAGGAAGAAAGACAGCTGGTGTATGAGATCCCCCTATGCAATAGTTTACCAGATAATCGTCTTTTTTGGTGGCCCCATAAAAGTGGAGAATACACTGTCAAATCTGGCTATTGGCTGGGGATAGAACCTCTTAACGCGGGGGGGAGAGCATGGGGACCTGGCGAATAGGGATGATCTTTGGCGCCTTATATGGGGTCTGTCTATTCCTCCAAAGCTTAGACATTTCTTGTGGAGGGCGTGTAGCGGTATGCTGGCTGTGAACGAGATCTTATTACACCGCCACTGTGGCCCATCCGCGATATGTTACGGGTGCGGAACGGAGCCAGAATCTGTTATGCACACTCTGTTTCAGTGCCACTGGGCTGCAAATTGCTGGGCTGCAAGTGGGTTTGCAGAGATGTTAGAAGAGGCGCCTCAATCGTCGATTGCGGATTGGCTGGTATGGGTCTTACCTAGGCTGGATGAAGAGGAGAAAGAGAGATTATTGGCAATTTTGTGGGCTATTTGGACACTCCGTAACTCGCGCATTTTTGAGGAGGAACCTCGCAATCCGGACGTGGTTATTATAGGTTTTGTTCGCTTAGTTGCTGAGTATAAGGGCTACGCAAGCTTGGTGGGTGGTCGCAGATTGGGTATGGAGGACGTTGGTCGGGAAGGTTGGAGGCCGCTTGATAGGGGTGTTATCAAGATTAATACTGATGCGGTGATTTTCGAGGATTGTACTGTGGGGCTTGGTGTGGTAGGCAGAGATGCGGAAGGGTCAGTGGTACTTGTAGCCAGTCGAAGAGTTCCGGCGAGATGGCCGGTGGAGATTGTTGAAGCCAAGGCCATGAGCTATGGGGTGGAGGTGGCGAGGCGTATGGGTTTGTCGAATATATGGCTAGAGTCCGATGCTCTAAATGTTGTAAGGGTTGTTCAAGTTAAGGCCGTAGGTCGTACCTCTCTGGGTCTTTGTATTCGTGATGTTTGTGAGTCGTTAGATTTGGTGGTTTGTAATGGCGTCTCTCATGTTAAACGGGAGGGCAATACGGTTGCCCATCTTTGCGCAAGGCTATGCTCGGAAGGAGGGGAGGAGCACATTTCTAGTTGTGACTTCCCTCCATCTGTTATTAGCTTAGCGGACCTTGATTTAATTTAATAAAGCATATCGTGTTCCCCGCAGAAAAAAAATTGTGACGGCTATACTTAGTCTACCGTCGGACTTGCTGATCGTTGTAATTCTGAAATGTCTCTTAGTCGCATTATCTGAAGTTATAACTTAGGGAGATGCAGAAAACTTTTGTTTCGGTTCCAATTTAATCGTACAGTAAACAATATTCTATTTTTAGTGTTTCATTTAATTGGTAACTTTTCTATTTTACAAATGTTTTGATGTGTAATACTTGTATGATTATCTACATCATTTTGATCTATTTATCTTTTGCAACAATATTAACTAAATATGGACAACTGGTGGAAACAAAGGAAATAATATTGTTGTATTATTAATGTGAAGATTTGTGAAACTGGAACTGATGAAAGGTGAAAACTCAATAATTCGTTAACGATTACAAGGAGTACATATATAGCATTAACATAATCGAAACGTATCTTATAATTAGGCAACTAATCCCTACTAATTAGGTTATGTTATTGACCAAAGATATATGCACTACAATTACATTATATTCCAATAATCTCGGTATAATATTAAATACTCCCTCCTAACAGTTTTAATAATCATCTATTATTACTAATATAATAATTCTCTCTCTAAAAAAACCTAAACCCTAATTCAACAACTTGGGGGCTGTCGTCTACCTTTTTTGGGTGGAGGTAAGCCCCAAAATTTTTCCTTTTCGCTCTTTTTCTTTAATTTTTTACGCTAATAACTTCTTGTCTCTCCTTTATTGGAGACTTGTTCTCACCTTTGTGTGAGTTTTGTTCTCACCTTTGTGTGAGTTTTGTCCTCACATTTTGGTGAGTCTTTTCTCATCGTGTGGTGAGATTTTCCCCTCTATTTGAGAGGTTCAAGATTTAAGTGGAAGATCGGTGCCTTCATTGTTGATCCTATGGAGATAAAACTGTTGTCAGATTGCTCGTTACAAACTTTTTGGTCAAAAGAACTTGGTTCTTGTCAATGTTTTAGAAAATTGGAGACCCTCTTGTGAAAATTCGTAGAAGGCGATATGTTAGAGAATGTGCAGAAGCGTCTCAGGAGCCCATCAAGTTTAGAAATTTTCTGTTGATCGAGAACGTAGTTTATTTGATTTTAATCGTTTTGTATCTTGTCATTCTTGATCTATGTTGTAACTACCATAAGACTTTTGATTAATGAAACGATTTTTCCTCTTCAAGTTGGAACACTTGGGAGACCAACACCCAACTGGCGATGTAAGTAATCAAACGCTTTGCTTCCAGGTGCCTTAGTAAATAAGCTTGTCACTTGTTCTTTTCTACGAACATGCATTGTCTTAATACTTCGTAGTATTTTCTACGAGATGTTGCCTAATGAAATGTGCTTTGTTTTATCGTGTAATACCGGGTTCTTTGCAATCTGAATTGCCGCTAAGTTGTCGCAACTCGCAATAAAACATCATCGATTTTGTATAAAAAATTCCCAACGAAGTCAAAAATGATTTGAGCCAAATTAATTCACTCGTAGGACCTGCCATTGCACAGTATTCGGCCTCTGTCGTGGACTTTGATACCGTGGCTTGTCTCTTTGCTCTCCACCACTCCGCCAAATAGGAGCATCAACGGTTAGAAAAGGTCATATACCGTTGTAACAAAAAACGGGACCGTTATTGCATCGACCGTTGTTAATTATATTACCACGGTTTTGTAGAAACGCGGAACTGTTATGAAATGTAATCGGCGGGTTAAGATACCGTTATGGAATTTTTAAGAAACGGGTCAAAAACCGTTGTCAAAAATATTGTGTTACACACAACTAGCCGTTACTAGCAAATCACGACAATTAAGGCAATATTTCTTATTTGCCTATTTTACAAAAGAGTTGTTAAGTATATATTTCTTTCCTTTTATGTTGTTGATGGTAAACTATTAAGAGTGATAGAATCATAGCATACAGCATGTAATTTATTTTGGAAATAATATTAACAATTATATTCTCTCTAGTCTCATATTATTTACATTCCCAATCAACATGGTATCAGACTAGTTATTTGCAAACCCTACCGTTTTTTTCCGACTCTCGAAACCTCACAATGAAAAACGACACTCAAATCACTGTCACTCCTCCGAGAACTCCCTCTGTTCAATATGTTATCGTCGAAAATCCCGGAGCCAACATCACCTAAACTCAATTTAATGGGAATAACTATGATGAATAGCCTCGTGATTTCCATCTTGCGTTATTAGCGAAGGGCAAAGTCGGATACGTGATTGGCACCATCGCTAAACCAACAGAATCAGGCGCTGCTCTCGAATCGTGGACATCCACGAACGCTTTGGTCATATCGTGGCTCTTCAACTCCATCGAATCATCTTTACGTAAGTCGATTTCTTATCGTCCCGAAGCCAAACAGGTATGGCTTGATATTCGATCTCGTTTCTTTCAAAATAATGATGCTCGTATTTACCGTCTTCAAGCGGATTTAATGGCTTGTCGTCAAGCTCCAAATGAATCTCTCATGACGTATTATGGTCGACTACTCAAAATATGGGACGAACTTCTTGAGGCTGACCCGTTACCTCCTTGCCCCTGAAATCCCTGTCCTTGTACGTGGTTGTCGAATCTTGGTGAGCGTCGAGAGCGTCGACGGGTCCAGGATTTTCTTATGGGGCTCGATGAAAAATTTGATAATGCTAGATCACAGTTACTTGCCATATCCCCATTGTTCAACCTTAACTTCATTTTGCAACAGATTGTTACAAGAGGAGGGTATGCGACGGTTCTCTGCTGCAAAACCCATCGGCCGCCCCGACACCATGGCCTTTGCCACTCGTCTCAACAGTAACTCTCGCCAAACTAATCGCCCTAACAGTAACCCACTGACTGACCAAACACGTCCCTATTGTGTTGCGTATTTACGTCATGGTCATGTTTATAAGGTTTGTCATCGGTATACGGGGAAGTTTCCTGAGTGGTGGGGGGACAGACCTCGCGACCGTATTCTCGTCAATGATACCGACATGAATCGAACTGTAATCCCTAATGTGGAAGGCCGTGCTCGGTGGGAAAAAACAAAGAAGACCTCGGGTGAGTCTGTCCCTTCGGCTAATTCTGGTCCTTCGGGTAATCAAGGGTCCACCGACAACCAGGGGGTCCACGGGCTTATATGGTGACTGATAGGCTAATCGCACGCCTAACAAAGATAAAGGTCCCTAGACTTGACTAACGTACAAATTAATGTAGATAGGGAAGAAGGGGTCGATCACAGGGAGACAGAAATGCATTTGTGAAAAGCTTATGAATAGAAAACTACCTAGGTCGGTCACGTGTTGTTTGTTGTTTTGATTAAAGGTTGACTTAAAACAGAAATTATAAAAGAGAATTGTAGACAAGTATAAGAGGAAATCTAGGGGATTTGGGGTTGCATATGTAGAAGGGTGATTAGCTATGTCGAATTACAGAATTCATCATCAAAGTCGTTTAGGTTCTAACAAATACCTTTCGGTCTATTGTTTAGCCATAGTTTAACTACCAAATTGTTTTCACATAAAAAGGGTCAAACTATTATAGCATGCTTTGTCTAATTCTATCCCGACTTTCGCTCTTAAGATAAAAATAACAGATTAATCATCAACTATGGCCAATAATTAAAGATTAACTAAAATGAGCAAGCATGTATATAACTAACATGATGATGATGAAAACATTGCAATTCAACATAACAAAACACCTATTCTAACATGGCTTCCCTACCATAGATATGAAACTACTCGCACATGGCTTTGGGAGCTAGACTATCAATTCTATTAACTATGATAAACATGATGACGATAACGAAATAAAATTATAAAGAGAAGGAAAGATAATACCAGAAATTAAAGAGAAATGGAATAAGAACTTGGAAGACAAAATGCGAATAACTCCGGAAAATACTTGAGCAAACAAGGAACCATTTTTTTAATAAGAAAGCAAACTAGAACTTAAAGTAATTTTTACAAGCTGAATGATGATTTTCCGAATGAAAACACAAGAGTATTTATAGTGACGAGTATGGGGAGCCAAAGGTCTTCAGTTGCATCCACCCCGGCAGACCAGGGTAGCTCATCCTGACTGGGGCAAGAACAATCAAACTCGCATTCCATGAACCTGGAGCAAAATCCCTATGATCAGAGCCACCTCGGTACACCGGGGAAGCCCACCCCGACCGGGGTGTGAGAAATTTAACACGGCTATTTATTTTGGGCTTTAAATAACTTGCTTCATCCTACCCCGGTACCCCGGGGCACCTCACCCCGACCGGGGTGAAAACTAATGTCCTCGTTCTATGTATTTCTTCAATTGTTTACACTTGAGTTCTTTGATGGCGTCATACAATGAAGTCATGGTCGCTGTCATGCTCTGCAATTGACCTTCAAGAGTTAACTTTTTGTTGACTTCTTGACTTTATTTCTTCCTTTTTCGCCACTTCTAATACTCGGAAAATGCTTGTTTCGACTTTGTTTAGCTCTGTGATGCTTGGTGAATGTCAAAATATAGGAAAAATCCGAAATTCCTACAAAAACGCTAAACCACATACAAATCACCTAGAACACGGAATTAGCTCAATAAACACTATAAAATAGTGTAAACGATAATGAAACATGAGCTAAAATGGGGATGAAAAGAGTATAAAAATATAGCATATCAAATTCCCCCAAGCTAAACCCTTGCTTGTCCTCAAGCAAGCACAAATAAACCAAGACAAGCAAATGAATCTCCATAATCTCATCAATTACAAATCCCAATTTTAGCTAGGAATAATTGTGAGACGAAATCCCGAGGACAACATGGGCATAGGAAAGATGCAATACACGGTTGAGATTTACACGACGGCGTATCATAGAAAATTTCATTTAGACTCTTTGGCTTTTATGTGATTATTTTGACAAAGGACTCTCGCGGTACACTCAAAAACACAAATAAATGTAAAGGAGATTTGTATTTGAAAACACTCTCCTAAACTCGACTCATGAAATTGTGTCGGCAATCTAATGTGGTAAGCACTCCAATCCATTAGGCAAAGCAATCAAAATGCAAGCATATAAAAGAAGCCATATGTAAGAAGAAGGCAACATGTGATGGGTAAGAAAGGGAACATGTGAGTTATGGTAATTGAAGCTAATTCAAGCTATCAACTAGCCATCAATGCAAGGATGCTCAGTCCAAAATCAAACCTAACCCATTACCAAATGTTGAAGTCAAAACTAGCAAAATGAATTCTCTTCTCAAGACAAAAGAAATGAGAATTTCCCAACAATATTTTTTTTTATGATGAATGCCATGGAAACTTCTATTTTTTTCTCTTATTCCCTTTTTTTCGATGCATGCTTCTTTTTTTTTCTTTTTTTTTTTCTTTTCAATATCGTTCTCTTCTTTTTTTCTCTTCAATTTGTTTCTTTTCATATTTTTTTTTTCAATGCCAATCACACGATGATAATAGACAACATTTGAACCATATCCCAATTGAGCACCCAAACACCAATAAATAAGCTACTAACTTGACAAGATAGGCAAATTTTGAATGTAGCTTAGAAAATCAATATAACATGTGTATAAGGGCCAAAAATGGGCAAATAGAGTCATGTGAAAGGCTTACAAATACTCACAAGATGAATGCAATGCTTATGAAATGGAACAAAAACCATATTTATGCCTTTTGGTATAACACAAAACCACGAGGAGACCTACTCACACACCTAAATGAGACCGAAAAAGGATATAACGGTCTTAGGAGGCTCTGAAACTTTCAACTTTGTAGGTTGCCAATGCTAAAAGATCAAGCCAAATACATCAAAAATCCATTCTCTACCTACTATGTCAAGACATCCCGATGTAAGCCAAAATTCCGTCGTAGTGGACTCACAAAAAATTCCAAAGAGCATGAAAATTGGGGAATGTAAGAGGAAAACAGTAGGTGATTAATGTAACACCCCCGCTTATTTAAGGACCTGAACTAGGACTCCTCAAATAAATAAGAGTGTTACCATCTCGGTTTCCCGAGGCAGTAGATACAAAGGAAGATAAACAGTACTTTAAATAAAAGTTAACTCAAGTCATGATCTTACAACTGTATCAAAAGGTCTTAACAACGTAATTAAAGTACAACTCAATTAAACTGACTAAGGCGGTCTAGACATCTAAACTGGTCCGGATCCAAGCTCTTTCTCCCATAGCCCCCCCTTAGTCTCAGCACCTGTCATTCTGCTCCCCAAAATTGGTTCATCACAGGTGATCACGAATACACAGGGTCAACCACGAGGTTGAGTAGGTAAAGAATAACATAACAATATAATTAATAAACTCCGCACCGATCCAACGCCAATAAACTCCGCACCGATCCAACACCATATATATATACTCCGCACCGATCCAACGCCATGTATACTCCGCACCGATCCAACTCCATATATATACTCCGCACCGATCCAACTTCATATCACAAGGCCCAATATATATATATATATATATATATATATATATATATATATATATATATATATATATATATATATATATATATATATCCACATCATATGATAACACAGAATAAGAAATCAACTCGATACAATGATCACAGAATTTTAGGTAGCAACATGTTTAATGCCAAATGAGAATAGATAACACATTGTTATTATAACCAGTACTTTCCCCTACCTGAAATAGTGGGCAACGCAGATAAACCCGAGGCTTGTTAGAAATGTTCCACGCGAAACCCGCTACCTTAACAAATATTACTTAATTAATAAACACCCTAAAACTCGTAAAACATACATACACATTCTATTTATGGACACCCCCTATATATAGAAAGCTCCCAACAATAGTAACTCCTTAAAATAAATAGGCACTTTGATTTTGAAATTCAAATTTGAGTCTTTACCATAAATAAGATTCCACCCATAAATACTAACTATATCACAAAACCATTCCTTAGTTAAAATAATATAAATACTACTATTAACCACATTACCAAAATATTTAAATGTGTTTATGTAAATAATCTTAATAGGATTAAATAATAGAAAGGAAAGAATTGAAAGAAAATAAAAAGAAGTAACAAAAACAACACAAACAGCCCCCCAACTAAACCCGCGACTCCCTAGCCAACAACCACCCTACAGCGCCACCTAGACACATCCAACCACCACTAGCGGCCACCGACCAAACACCCCGACTGCATACTACCACCACAACCACTCGCCAACAGACCGACCACCGCCGGCGAGTTGAACCACGGCCTGGATCAGGCCTGGTTCCTCTCCTACTGTTCTGACCACGCGACTTCAACCCCCACCACGACGCCGTCTCAGCCACCACTACCAGCCACCGTGACCACCAACATCACCCCTGAACTCCAGACTCTAGACATGGTGGTAACATTGCACTGACCTCCCCCGAGTCCTCAATGTTACCACCCCCAAACACCCATGAACCCGACCAAGACAAACATTACTGGACAACCACCGTTACACCCTCACAACCCCTCCTGACAAACAACCCCGTACCACCACGACCAGACACCACCATACCCCGAGACCACCACCACGTGAAACCCCCAAACACCATCTATCTAAATACCCAGAGACCCAAAACGAGAAACTTAAAACAAGACTAGAAACTGTTCACAAAAACGCACCCAGACCAAACAACTGTTGAAGACGTGTTATTCCCTTTCCCTGTCCCTGTGTTTACCACCCTCGAACATAAGTAAAAACAACCAACGACACAACTCTAAGGACTAAAATGTACTCTTAACATAGTATAGTGTAAAATCATGTAAAAACAACCAGTAGAACACGCGTTTACAAACCCTTAAACAAGCGACAGAGACTAAGCATAGAACTGAGTTTACAGAGATCGTGGTGATCATACCAGTTTCTTGGCCTGATCGAGACACCCTAGGACGGCTCACCACCACCGTGTGCAGGTCTCTTTTCTTCTCTAAGGGGGCGGCTAGGTTATGGTGAAGTGAGATCTGATTATGAGTAGGGTTTAGGTTAAGAAAAAACTACTATATATGGCGGCATATAGAGGGGGGTGTTCGCTGCTCTATAACAATCCGTGTGGGCTGTCTCTTGTCACACATTTCGAGGCCCACACTAGGCACCCATCAGGTCTCAAGTTCGACCCCTACTAACCCCATACTACCACTATTAACATCAAGTAACTCGATTCCCATTTCGAATCCCACTGACGGCTAAAACGCCTATCAAAACATGAGTGTGCGCAAGCTTATAAAACGAACATTTTACGAATAACTCCTCGCTTAACTATAACAATCGCCCAAGAACTACCAAAATATAAATAAAATTCCGGGTTATTACAGTCTTCCCCCCTTAGATTGAACTTCGTCCCGAAGTTCACCCATACCTAGGTGTCAAAACAAACAACTCAAACGAACCTGAACCCCACAACTATCACACAAAGCAATCAAAAACTTGTTCAAAACACAGAATGTTACACTCCACCCCTCTTAAAGAAAAGTTACGTCCGCGTAACTTACCTCAACCAAAAAGATGTGGGTAACGCTCCCTCATAGCTGCCTCAGGCTCCCACGTAGCTTCTTCCTGATTATGGTTGGTCCACAAGACCTTCACTAAGGACGTCTCCCCATTGCGAGTTTTCCGCACCTTCCTGTCTAGGATTTCTTTCGGAGTCTCGATGTACGACAACTGTTCATCCACCTCAATCACCTCGTGTTGAAGTACATGCGATGGGTCACTCACATATTTCCTCAACTGGGACACATGGAACACATTATGGACCTTGGATAGGGTTGGAGGCAAAGCTAAGCGGTATGCCACCTCTCCAACTCTGTCCAAGATCTCAAATGGTCCAATAAATTTCTGACTCAGTTTACCACGCTTGCCGAATCTCATCACCCCTTTCATTGGAGAGACTTTCAGTAGTACTTTCTCTCCGGCCTCAAATGAAATATCGCTCCTCTTCAGATCGGCATAACTCTTCTGTCTATCCTGAGCGGCCCTCATTCTCTGTCGAATAATCCGAACCTGCTCTACCATCTCCTGGATCATATCTGGCCCCAATGTCACAACATCAGCTCGATCATCCCAACACACAGGGCTCCGACACTTCCTTCCATACAGAGCCTCGAAAGGGGCCATGCCTATGCTTGCATGGTAACTGTTATTATAAGAAAACTCGATCAACCCCAGTCGATCCTCCCAAGATCCTCCGAACTCTAGTACACAAGCTCTCAACATATCCTCAAGAGTCTGAATCGTCCTCTCAGTCTGACCATCTGTAGCCGGATGGAAAGCTGTACTCATCTTCAACTGGGTACCCAAAGCAGTCTGCAGCTCCTGCCAAAATCTGGATATAAACCTCGAGTCCCGATCTGAAACAATATCCTTGGGTACGCCATGCAGTTTGACCACATTCTGAACATACGACTTAGCCAACTCAGCTTTACTCCAGGTGTCTTTCATCGGGATAAAGTGAGCTGACTTAGTTAAACGATCCACAATCACCCAAATCATGTTGTTGCCCCTCTGAGTGCGAGGCAACCCCACGATAAAGTCCATCGAAATATTCTCCCACTTCCACTCTGGCACATCCAACGGTTGAACTTTCCCTTGAGGTCTCTTATGCTCCCCTTTCACCCTCTGACAAGTCAAACATCTCGACACAAACTCTGCGACTTCCTTCTTCATATTAGGCCACCAAAACGTCTTCTTAAGATCCTTATACAACTTATCACCCCCTGGGTGAACAGAATAAGGAGTAGCATGAGCTTCAGTCAGGATCTTCTTCTTTAGCTCCTCAACACTCAGTACACACCATCGCCCACTGAACCTCAAACTACCATCGGTATGGATACTGAACTTGGATGACTCATCACCATTTCCATTCTCCACCATCAAACGCCACTTCTGGATTCTCTCATCGTTCTGTTGTAACTCCCGAATCTCCCCATACAACTCAGGCTCCACTGTCAAGTCACCAAGAGTGTCCCCTTTCCGGATCATGAATATTCCCATCTCCCTTAGTTCACCATACAACCTCCCTCTCGATCTGGCACAATCCAAAGCATGTATTGACTTCCTACTTAAAGCGTCAGCTACCACATTTGCCTTGCCTTCGTGGTAGACAATCTGCATATCATAATCCCCGATCAACTCTATCCACCTCCTCTGCCTCATGTTCAACTCTTTCTGGGTGTAGATATACTTCAGGCTCTTATGATCTGAAAACACCTTAAAAGTGGCTCCATAAAGGTAATGACGCCACAATTTCAGTGCAAAGACCACAGCGCCCAACTCCAAATCATGAGTCGGATAATTCTCCTCGTAGGTCTTCAACTGGCGAGAAGCATACGCGATCACTCTACCATTCTGCATTAGCACACAACCCAACCCATGCTTTGAAGCATCGGTGTATACTTCAAAATTATTACTCCCAACTGGTAAGGCCAGGATAGGAGCTGTTGTCAGGCGTTCCTTAAGGGTTAGGAATGCCTTCTCACAACTCTCATCCCAGATATAACGGTTCTCTTTCCTCATCAACGACGTCAACGGCTTCGCTATCTTTGAAAAATCTTTGACAAATCTCCGGTAATAACCAGCTAAACCCAGAAAGCTTCGAATCTCACTCACATTCTTCGGACTCTGCCACTTAATCACTGCCTCGATCTTACTAGGGTCAACAGCCACCCCCTCTTTTGAAATTACATGCCCCAGAAACGCCACTTTCTCCAACCAGAACTCACACTTGCTCAACTTAGCATTGAGCTTATGCTCTTCCAAGGTCTGAAGTACTTTCCTCAAATGCTCTTCGTGCTCCTCCGCATTCTTGGAATATACCAGGATATCATCGATAAATACCACCACGAACTTGTCGAGATACGGGCTAAAGACCCGATTCATCAAGCCCATGAACACAGCTGGAGCATTAGTCAATCCAAAGGGCATAACCACAAATTCATAGTGGCCATACCTCGTTCGAAAAGCGGTCTTCGGAATATCTTCATCCTTTATCCTCAATTGATGATACCCGGATCTCAAATCAATCTTGGAGAAAACCCCCGCTCCACTTAACTGATCGAACAGGTCGTCAATTCTCGGCAACGGATAACGATTCTTGATGGTTACATTATTCAGTTCTCGGTAGTCAACACACAACCTCAAACTCCCATCCTTCTTTTTCACAAATAACACAGGTGCTCCCCAAGGTGACACACTGGGTCGGATGAATCCCTTCTCAGCTAGTTCATCCAACTGTTTCTTCAACTCCTCCATCTCTTTCGGTCCCATACGGTACGGTGATTTAGATATTGGTCCCGCCCCTGGTTTTAGGTCGATGGAGAACTCCACTTCCCTCCTTGGCGGTAACCCCGGAACGTCGTCACGAAAAACTCCCTCGAACTCCCGTACCACAGGTATCTCACTAGTCTTGGGGGTCTCAGCCTCACAATTCCACATTTGACACAGAATCAGACTCTCTCCTTTCCTCAAGCTCGATTTCAAGGTGTTGACAGATATGAATTTGATCTTTGGTTTGACTCTATACCCCTTGTAGGATACCCTCACCCCTTTGGGTCCCTTCAAGGAAATTTTCTTTTGATGACAGTCGATAAAAGCTCGATACTTCCCTAGCCAGTCCATCCCCAAAATCACCTCAAAGCCCCCCAGAGGAAACTCTATGAGGTCACAATAGAAAATTGCTTCCCCGATTTTGATGGGTACACTACCATATACTCTATTACAGACTACCGACTCGCCTGATGGTATGGTCACTGGATCCGCGATCCAATCAAACCTCTCAAGTCCCAAAGCCTTAACATGATCTCTAGACACAAACGAATGGGTGGCACCAGAATCGAAAAGTACAAAGGTAGGTCTAGAGTTTACAAGAAAAGTACCGGTAACCACATGAGCATCCTCCTGAGCTGCCTGCTTTCCCATGGTAAAGAGCTTGCCACTGGACTTGACTCCACTCTGGCTGGCAGTAGATGTTCCAGCCTGCTGATTTCCTGTCGTCCCCGTCTTGTTGTTGTTCCCACTTCCATTGTACTGATTCTGATATGAACGGTTCTGATTGCTGTTGTTGTAATTCCTCTGATAGTTGCTGCTGCCTCCAGACTTCGCACCCCCACCATAGTTTGCCACTGCTGCCATAGGACTGAGTGCGAGGTCCCTGGTATCCGGATGCAGGTGTACGATAGCCCCCGGACTGATTTCCTCCGGACGAACGACACACCGCCTGCTTATGTCCCCTCTTTCCGCAGCCAAAACACACAATTCCTGCCGAACCACTGCCAGAAATCCCACTCATGTGATTACTCCCACTCTGGTTTCTCCCACCACCAGAGGCACTACTCCCGAAGTACCCACTGAACTTGTTATTACTTTGCTTTTTCGATCCTGAACCCTCAGCTACTGTTTCAGCTTTTCTCTTTTCTGTCTTGGACTGTTTGTCCTTTTTGATCATGTCCGAAAGCCTCTCCGCCGCCCCAGCCCGTAAATAGATGTCACGGATTGTGGTGGGCGGAGCTGCAATCAGTCTCTTTTTGATGGCGATTGATAAACCCCTCTCAAATTTCATGGCTAGCATAGCATCGTCGAAACCCATGTCTCCCACGTAGTGCACCAACTGGATGAACTTCCTGTAGTACGCCTCTACGGTCATGTCCTCCGACATCTGGAATGAGTCGAACTCTTCCCTCAGCTTGCTCTTTTGGAATTCTGGTAAAAACGCTTCGTTCAGAACCCCCTTGAATGCTTCCCACGGAACAAACGCGGATCCACCCTCTATAGCTGCTTCCCGAAGCTCTCCCTTATTCGCGGTCCACCAGTCTCCCGCCATACCCCTCAGATAGTGGGCAGCCTGGTCTACCATCAATTCTTCTGGGCAGTCCACCAACTCGAACAGGTTACCGAATTCTCTGCACCAGGCCCCCAGCAAATGAGGCTCACCCTCCCCGGTGAAATGGGTGGGTTGGTGCCTTGCAATTATCGTGCTCATTTTCGTGGAGTCCATTCGTTTAGCCTTTAGAGTCGCAATCTCAGCTCGTAATAGATCTAACTCCTCTTGTGTGATGTTAGCGAGGTTGTCTCTTCGCGGAGGCATACTATAATACGACAGAAAAAGAATGAGTCCCGACTCGTGTGGGTACCCATTAAGATTAGGGCTAAGATCCCTAAACGATTAAGTCTAGCATCAATTATCAGATTGAGTACTACAAAATTATAACATGGCTCGGGATCACATAACCGCATATCACTAGACATGATGCGAAAGGAAAAGAAAGCATTTACTGTCATGTTTCAAGATACTTCACATAACCACATAAGTTCACAATTCTTTTATCCACAAATAAAATCCCTTTTCATGTTCATGCCCCTCCCGGCTATTACAATAGTCACGAAATTCTCATACTTATCACTGTATGCTATTACTTTCACCACCTCTTATTCTACCCTTTTTCTCTCGTATATGCACTCTGGGTTCCCGGGTAAAACTGATAGGGCCTATGGTTCGGTGTGAGGGGGCCCCAGACTCATACTTCCCCTTTAGTGTGCTCCTAACAGTCCTATCCCGGGGGTTCATTTTATTTAGACTCTCCTACATTCATTAGGTTCATTAGGTTAGGCCTGAGGATCGTTCGCTCTGATACCACTTTGTAACACCCCCGCTTATTTAAGGACCTGAACTAGGACTCCTCAAATAAATAAGAGTGTTACCATCTCGGTTTCCCGAGGCAGTAGATACAAAGGAAGATAAACAGTACTTTAAATAAAAGTTAACTCAAGTCATGATCTTACAACTGTATCAAAAGGTCTTAACAACGTAATTAAAGTACAACTCAATTAAACTGACTAAGGCGGTCTAGACATCTAAACTGGTCCGGATCCAAGCTCTTTCTCCCATAGCTCCCCCTTAGTCTCAGCACCTGTCATTCTGCTCCCCAAAATTGGTTCATCACAGGTGATCACGAATACACAGGGTCAACCACGAGGTTGAGTAGGTAAAGAATAACATAACAATATAATTAATAAACTCCGCACCGATCCAACGCCAATAAACTCCGCACCGATCCAACACCATATATATATACTCCGCACCGATCCAACGCCATGTATACTCCGCACCGATCCAACTCCATATATATACTCCGCACCGATCCAACTCCATATCACAAGGCCCAATATATATATATATATATATATATATATATATATATATATATATATCCACATCATATGATAACACAGAATAAGAAATCAACTCGATACAATGATCACAGAATTTTAGGTAGCAACATGTTTAATGCCAAATGAGAATAGATAACACATTGTTATTATAACCAGTACTTTCCCCTACCTGAAATAGTGGGCAACGCAGATAAACCCGAGGCTTGTTAGAAATGTTCCACGCGAAACCCGCTACCTAAACAAATATTACTTAATTAATAAACACCCTAAAACTCGTAAAACATACATACACATTCTATTTATGGACACCCCCTATATATAGAAAGCTCCCAACAATAGTAACTCCTTAAAATAAATAGGCACTTTGATTTTGAAATTCAAATTTGAGTCTTTACCATAAATAAGATTCCACCCATAAATACTAACTATATCACAAAACCATTCCTTAGTTAAAATAATATAAATACTACTATTAACCACATTACCAAAATATTTAAATGTGTTTATGTAAATAATCTTAATAGGATTAAATAATAGAAAGGAAAGAATTGAAAGAAAATAAAAAGAAGTAACAAAAACAACACAAACAGCCCCCCAACTAAACCCGCGACTCCCTAGCCAACAACCACCCTACAGCGCCACCTAGACACATCCAACCACCACTAGCGGCCACCGACCAAACACCCCGACTGCATACTACCACCACAACCACTCGCCAACAGACCGACCACCGCCGGCGAGTTGAACCACGGCCTGGATCAGGCCTGGTTCCTCTCCTACTGTTCTGACCACGCGACTTCAACCCCCACCACGACGCCGTCTCAGCCACCACTACCAGCCACCGTGACCACCAACATCACCCCTGAACTCCAGACTCTAGACATGGTGGTAACATTGCACTGACCTCCCCCGAGTCCTCAATGTTACCACCCCCAAACACCCATGAACCCGACCAAGACAAACATTACTGGACAACCACCGTTACACCCTCACAACCCCTCCTGACAAACAACCCCGTACCACCACGACCAGACACCACCATACCCCGAGACCACCACCACGTGAAACCCCCAAACACCATCTATCTAAATACCCAGAGACCCAAAACGAGAAACTTAAAACAAGACTAGAAACTGTTCACAAAAACGCACCCAGACCAAACAACTGTTGAAGACGTGTTATTCCCTTTCCCTGTCCCTGTGTTTACCACCCTCGAACATAAGTAAAAACAACCAACGACACAACTCTAAGGACTAAAATGTACTCTTAACATAGTATAGTGTAAAATCATGTAAAAACAACCAGTAGAACACGCGTTTACAAACCCTTAAACAAGCGACAGAGACTAAGCATAGAACTGAGTTTACAGAGATCGTGGTGATCATACCAGTTTCTTGGCCTGATCGAGACACCCTAGGACGGCTCACCACCACCGTGTGCAGGTCTCTTTTCTTCTCTAAGGGGGCGGCTAGGTTATGGTGAAGTGAGATCTGATTATGAGTAGGGTTTAGGTTAAGAAAAAACTACTATATATGGCGGCATATAGAGGGGGGTGTTCGCTGCTCTATAACAATCCGTGTGGGCTGTCTCTTGTCACACATTTCGAGGCCCACACTAGGCACCCATCAGGTCTCAAGTTCGACCCCTACTAACCCCATACTACCACTATTAACATCAAGTAACTCGATTCCCATTTCGAATCCCACTGACGGCTAAAACGCCTATCAAAACATGAGTGTGCGCTGTAACACCCCGATTTATTAAGGAGCCTTTGTCAAGACATCCTCAATAAATTGAGCTGTTACCATCTCGGAATATCCGAGGTAGTGAATAACAAAGTAAATCAAACCAAAGTACTTTATATAAAAACTGATAAAATTTAAACTTCAATGTTACAAATACTACACAGCGGAAATTAAAGTACAGCTGATAACTACAAAGTATGTGATCTACATCTAAGTCGGTCCGTCCAAGTGCTCACGCCATCCCATGCTCCCACAGCACCATCTTTCCTGTCAAAACTGCTCCCCATCACGGATCATCACAGGTGTCACACGAATACACAGGGTCAACCACGAGGTTGAGTAGAGGAATAGTAAACAACCAAACATTACTATAAATAGAAAGTCGAACTTCTCCACTCCGAATCACAAGACCCATAATTCTCCACACCAATCACATACCCTTTTTCTCCGCACCATACACAGACCCTTTATCTCCGCACCAAACACAGACCCTTTATCTCCGCACCAAACACAGACCCTTTATCTCCGCACCAAACACAGACCCTTTATCTCCGCACCAACACAGACCCTTTATCTCCGCTTCGTATCGTATCACAGAAATATACAGTCAATCAATAACATTATAATATTATTCATTCAATAAACGTATACAACTCACCACAGTTAATAATCAATGTCACAATATCGTAAACAAGATCTCAATTATTTCCCCTACCTGAAATAGCAGGAAATGTAGATACGTCCAGGCTCGATAGAAGTGTTCCACCCGAAACTCGCTACCTAAACATGTATATGTCACGAATTAAAACCTTCCCGAACCCCAAAACAACTTACACTTTCTATAAATAGAAACCCTTTATAAAAGGAAAGTTTCCATAAATAGAAACTTCCTAAACTTATAGATTTCCCAACTAGCAAATTTCAATTACGGAATAACGAATTAATAAAAGAACAAAAGACGGCTTTTAAAACTTAGTAGTAATATCTCAAATTAAACATTGTTAATAAAATAATTCACTCATACAACCATAATACTAATACTAATACTAATAATAATAATAATAATAATAATAATAATAATAATAATAATAATAATAATAATAATAAACATGACATCCACGTTGACCCACAAACCCAACCAAAAAAAAAAAAACGACTAACAGCCCCTTACCCGACATCCACTCGTAAGTGAAAACAACCTCCTCACGCTTCCCCATAACGCCACCACTACCACCGACAACCAACAACACCAGTCCCCCCCAGCCACCACTACCACCGCCACACCAAGCCAACCCTTCGATGACCACCGGTGAGGTGAACCAGCCTCCTTACCATGCCTGATTCCTTGCCCAGACCTCACGACTACCCCGCTCTAAACACCTATCCACATCCGTTCCGTCCTTGAAAACCCCTTGAGACCACTCCCAAAACCACCCTTGACAACCGACCCATAGACCATGGTGGTAACACCGTGTCAACCTCCCCCGAGTCAACGGCGTTACCACCCCAAACAACCACCTGTATAACACAATTCAACAGACACCGAGACAACCGTAGCCACGAATCCCTCCCCTCGACTCTGAGCCCGCCACATGTAGCCACCGTGACCACACCATGACGCTCCCCAAACACCACCTATCAACCTACCCTAAGCCCAGAACGAGGGTTAACACAATTTGCCTCGAAAACCCACACAAAAATACACGCATAAATCGCTGTTCTGAAACGACAATAAATAGGTTGACACAGGTGACAGAACCACCACGACTGGTGGTCCTTGGTGGCTGAAGGTGACTCTTACTATGGTCCGAACATAACTACTAACGTCCTAGGTTAAGGTTACGTAAAGATCAGAACCCACAACCATGATTTACACATATGAAACAACTATCGAAAACGCAGAAAAAACGCAACAAGAGGAAGAACGTACTGTCATACCTACTTCTTACTGATTTCGACCACCCCTAGACCGCCTTGTGACCACCGTGAGTACCACCTACTTGCTCCTTGCCATGTCGGCTGTGTATGTGAGTGTTTGTGTGAGGAAAAAGGGTGAACTAGGGTTAGGTGTTTCTCGTTATAAAAGTGACGGTAGGTATGGGGGTGTGAATGTTGAGAAATAAGTTTAAGTGTGGGCTGCGTGGAACACACACATCAAGGCCCATCTGTTCGTCCCATGGTCACGAGTTCAAACCCCCATATCAACACAATCCAATATTACTTTAGCAAAATAAAACTAGTAGTGAAACCGTTTAAAAGGACGCGCTTTTAACTCAACTAATTAACATAGATATCACCCTTCGACACCTCACTCATAACGTACAAACACTTATCCGGTACTTAGTTAATTAACAACATGTCAACGGTAATAATAAATATTAAAATAAAAGCATAACAAAATACGAAGTATTACAGTCTTTCCTCCTTAAAATGAACTTCGTCCCGAAGTTCACTATCCCCTGGTCAAAACAACCTGGTCACTAGGCACGTAACGAGCACTTAATGTGACACCACATAACATCAATTGCTAACAAAACTACTTCAAAACACGAGTTGTCATATTCTACCCTCCTTAAGAAAACTTTGTCCCCAAAGTTTAATGTATAACTAAGTTAAAGGATACTTCACGGAATACAATTAAAATAAAATTGCACAACAGAAGTAATCAGGATTATCAAATGTATTCAACAATCACAACGTACCAAATAACCATGTCATAACAACAAGTCATACCATAAGATCATTAAGATTTTACAATCCTATCCTCCTTAAAACATGGTTACGTCCCCGTAACCTCAGTATAACGTTTCTAGCCCCTTACTTCGTCTTACTCATTACTCTATCTCATAAGACCGCAAATCAATATATCCATCTCAAAATCTATTTCAAACTCAGAACAGAACTCGACAACCAAGGTCATACTGGACCGTAGACACAACGTGGCACAATGGCCTAATAACTCATAACTTAAACTAGCAACCCATTCTCATCCCAATCTCGATATCAATATCGTCAAATATTCCATTTAAGAAACTGCTATACTAAACCGACCTTGTCAACTCAATCTCATCCGTACTTACCTTCAAAGTTCATTGACATACTTGTATACATACTCTTCATTCCACTATTCATAAAACACGAACGTGTACGCCATAAAACAAGAACTCGTACATAGCTCAGGCTAATGAATTACTAATAGTTTTTCCCATCTCACAACCAAAAGAATTATCACATCAATAGAGAATTTTAACTATCAGAATAAAAGGACAAGTACTAATATTCAACTCAATCAGCACTCAAAAGAGGCTCATATCAACTATCATATAACATATAACTTCGAACAACAATAAAGGATTAGGGTCGGTAGGATCGTGTTACGCAGTAAAACAGATTCAGAATAGATAACACTTACACACCCATGAAATTTTAGCGCAAGCTAGTATTTACAACTACATAAATAATCAAGAAAACTCATAGTTCTTAGTTGACAATTTAAAAGGTTTCATGTTCATAACCATATTTTGAAGCAAAACCACCTTTAGGAAAAGACATAGCGCAAAATTTTATTGAACGTAATTAAACATGGGGCATTGACATGTTTCACAAAATATGCACAAATCATGGACTAACGAGGCCGTTTAGCATATCTAGGCATTAACAAGTTAACCAGGTCACTTAGGTATAACTCAACTTACATCCTCCATCATGAGACTAATAAAATACATGTCTTGTAATTTAAGAGTTCATATATGCGCAACAAATAAGCATCCGGGCAGGCTTTCATCAACACGTAAATACAGAATTTGTTCTATTGCAAACAATTACTACAATTATTAAAGGATCAAGCGTCATCATGGTTATTCATCATCTTGAAATACAAATTTAAAACTTTTGAAACCTTTGGAAAAACGTTTGAAATGCTGAAATGGTAGATAGTGACAATTATAAACACAAGCAAAGGGCTATTTTTCAACTACAGATCGGACTTGAAACTGCACGGAGACATTCTGACTCTTCTTTACTAAAACGTTGTTCTCACAAATTGTAGCTCATGGATCATGAAATCTAACGATAAAGTAAACGAATGCACAACACTAAATCACATGCCAAACTAACTAATAACTCAATACATCATGATCAGATTTTGAACATAGTAATATGCAATTCATTTTAAAGCGCAACAGTATACATGACGGAGTCATAGGCTATTACATCAGAAAACTAGACAAAGATGTACCTTTAATATACGAAAGAATAGCAACAAGGTTCACGTTGTTCAAAATAACCACCATTAATTATAACAATTAAATTGTTATATAACTTGTGCTCATGACATCGTGCTAATAACCTTACTAGTTAAATTCCATTCTACCACTCGTCAAGACTCCTCTCTGATGAACATGATTTTAACACCACATAGGAACATCACATAATTATTTTGAGGTCATACCATAGAAAGTAGGAACGTCCGTACAATTGAAACTATTTATATAAAACCCAACGAAATAAGCAAGGTCACATTACCATGTAGTAAGGTCGATATTCTTATCATATGATTATTGTTCATGTTACTAAAGTCATAACAGGGTGTGACGTGGTTACATCACATAATCCACAATTGATTGAACTTTTATATAAAACTTATCTAACCCATAATTTCACCAATAAGCGTGTTGCAGCACTTGTAAACAGATCACAATTAAGTAATCGCTCAACTATATTGCGAGCTTTAATAGTTTCTAGAAAAATATACTGAATTAACTAATCATAGGAAAAAAAAAAAAATCAAATGCATATCCTAAGGGAATTATTTATGACAATTTCAAACACTCAGTTGGTCTGAAGAAAACTTTACCGTGACTCGACAGAAAAAAAAAAAAAAAAAAATTTGGACAACTTGCAGAAATCACTATTAAATAACGACTCGTTAAAATCTACATGGCTTATCACACATAAATTTTTCATACTCATATAGAGAACACATTTTAGATGGCAGCTTTCGCAAGCGAGGTAACATTTTGAAAACTTATCAAAAATTTTAGTTCTTTTACAACTTCACATTCTACTACGAAGCTCAACCATTTTTCTTCCATAACACGTTGACATAAAATTGAGGCATAAACACTACCATATTAACATGTATTCGTCACTCAAACTGTAACTGTCATCTAGAGCACGTTAAGATTTCTAAGCTGGAAGTAGTCTCAACTAAATAACTTGATAGTTATACTTGTGTATATAAATAAATTAGTTTCTACCACCACATACTCACAACCTATTCAAACACGGAAATATAAACTAGGAGTTATCACAAAGTCACTTATTGATTACTATCTCTATAACAAATTTTAAGTGCGTATAAAAAGGCATAAAATCTTAAGTACGATATATGCAGCACATCACTATATACATTCATGGCTTAGGGAAACACATTCTGCATATCACTAGACATGGATTACTATAACATATAATCATAAGATTAACTGAATTACTCATCCTTACAAAGAGTTAAACATCAAAATCATATAATAACGACAGTCATTTACATACTAACTAATAGTATGAACATTTCAAAATACCAAAATCATATGATTACATCACTCCTACTATTGCTCAACAAATACACATCCATCCCCTTGGAATATCAATTAAATCATCCAACTCAATCCACATTTCATATCTCACATATCCTTCTAACGCACGTCATTAACCACAATCACCTATTACTTACCTCATCCTTCTCCTGCAAGAACGTTAGTACAATATAACCAGGTCACTATATAGTCTACCCCACTCTTCAATTACTCTCATAGGGTTTCCGAGACAGAACTGAAAGGGCCCAGGTCTGGTTTGAGGGGGCCCCTAACTCATCCCGTTCCTTTTTGGGGCTCCTATCAGTTTCGTCTCGGGGTTCATTTTATTTGACTCTTCCTACGTTCATTATTATTCATTTGGTTTAGGCCTGAGGATCGTCTCTCTGATACCACTTTGTAACACCCCGATTTATTAAGGAGCCTTTGTCAAGACATCCTCAATAAATTGAGCTGTTACCATCTCGGAATATCCGAGGTAGTGAATAACAAAGTAAATCAAACCAAAGTACTTTATATAAAAACTGATAAAATTTAAACTTCAATGTTACAAATACTACACAGCGGAAATTAAAGTACAGCTGATAACTACAAAGTATGTGATCTACATCTAAGTCGGTCCGTCCAAGTGCTCACGCCATCCCATGCTCCCACAGCACCATCTTTCCTGTCAAAACTGCTCCCCATCACGGATCATCACAGGTGTCACACGAATACACAGGGTCAACCACGAGGTTGAGTAGAGGAATAGTAAACAACCAAACATTACTATAAATAGAAAGTCGAACTTCTCCACTCCGAATCACAAGACCCATAATTCTCCACACCAATCACATACCCTTTTTCTCCGCACCATACACAGACCCTTTATCTCCGCACCAAACACAGACCCTTTATCTCCGCACCAAACACAGACCCTTTATCTCCGCACCAAACACAGACCCTTTATCTCCGCACCAACACAGACCCTTTATCTCCGCTTCGTATCGTATCACAGAAATATACAGTCAATCAATAACATTATAATATTATTCATTCAATAAACGTATACAACTCACCACAGTTAATAATCAATGTCACAATATCGTAAACAAGATCTCAATTATTTCCCCTACCTGAAATAGCAGGAAATGTAGATACGTCCAGGCTCGATAGAAGTGTTCCACCCGAAACTCGCTACCTAAACATGTATATGTCACGAATTAAAACCTTCCCGAACCCCAAAACAACTTACACTTTCTATAAATAGAAACCCTTTATAAAAGGAAAGTTTCCATAAATAGAAACTTCCTAAACTTATAGATTTCCCAACTAGCAAATTTCAATTACGGAATAACGAATTAATAAAAGAACAAAAGACGGCTTTTAAAACTTAGTAGTAATATCTCAAATTAAACATTGTTAATAAAATAATTCACTCATACAACCATAATACTAATACTAATACTAATAATAATAATAATAATAATAATAATAATAATAATAATAATAAACATGACATCCACGTTGACCCACAAACCCAACCAAAAAAAAAAAACGACTAACAGCCCCTTACCCGACATCCACTCGTAAGTGAAAACAACCTCCTCACGCTTCCCCATAACGCCACCACTACCACCGACAACCAACAACACCAGTCCCCCCCAGCCACCACTACCACCGCCACACCAAGCCAACCCTTCGATGACCACCGGTGAGGTGAACCAGCCTCCTTACCATGCCTGATTCCTTGCCCAGACCTCACGACTACCCCGCTCTAAACACCTATCCACATCCGTTCCGTCCTTGAAAACCCCTTGAGACCACTCCCAAAACCACCCTTGACAACCGACCCATAGACCATGGTGGTAACACCGTGTCAACCTCCCCCGAGTCAACGGCGTTACCACCCCAAACAACCACCTGTATAACACAATTCAACAAACACCGAGACAACCGTAGCCACGAATCCCTCCCCTCGACTCTGAGCCCGCCACATGTAGCCACCGTGACCACACCATGACGCTCCCCAAACACCACCTATCAACCTACCCTAAGCCCAGAACGAGGGTTAACACAATTTGCCTCGAAAACCCACACAAAAATACACGCATAAATCGCTGTTCTGAAACGACAATAAATAGGTTGACACAGGTGACAGAACCACCACGACTGGTGGTCCTTGGTGGCTGAAGGTGACTCTTACTATGGTCCGAACATAACTACTAACGTCCTAGGTTAAGGTTACGTAAAGATCAGAACCCACAACCATGATTTACACATATGAAACAACTATCGAAAACGCAGAAAAAACGCAACAAGAGGAAGAACGTACTGTCATACCTACTTCTTACTGATTTCGACCACCCCTAGACCGCCTTGTGACCACCGTGAGTACCACCTACTTGCTCCTTGCCATGTCGGCTGTGTATGTGAGTGTTTGTGTGAGGAAAAAGGGTGAACTAGGGTTAGGTGTTTCTCGTTATAAAAGTGACGGTAGGTATGGGGGTGTGAATGTTGAGAAATAAGTTTAAGTGTGGGCTGCGTGGAACACACACATCAAGGCCCATCTGTTCGTCCCATGGTCACGAGTTCAAACCCCCATATCAACACAATCCAATATTACTTTAGCAAAATAAAACTAGTAGTGAAACCGTTTAAAAGGACGCGCTTTTAACTCAACTAATTAACATAGATATCACCCTTCGACACCTCACTCATAACGTACAAACACTTATCCGGTACTTAGTTAATTAACAACATGTCAACGGTAATAATAAATATTAAAATAAAAGCATAACAAAATACGAAGTATTACAGTCTTTCCTCCTTAAAATGAACTTCGTCCCGAAGTTCACTATCCCCTGGTCAAAACAACCTGGTCACTAGGCACGTAACGAGCACTTAATGTGACACCACATAACATCAATTGCTAACAAAACTACTTCAAAACACGAGTTGTCATATTCTACCCTCCTTAAGAAAACTTTGTCCCCAAAGTTTAATGTATAACTAAGTTAAAGGATACTTCACGGAATACAATTAAAATAAAATTGCACAACAGAAGTAATCAGGATTATCAAATGTATTCAACAATCACAACGTACCAAATAACCATGTCATAACAACAAGTCATACCATAAGATCATTAAGATTTTACAATCCTATCCTCCTTAAAACATGGTTACGTCCCCGTAACCTCAGTATAACGTTTCTAGCCCCTTACTTCGTCTTACTCATTACTCTATCTCATAAGACCGCAAATCAATATATCCATCTCAAAATCTATTTCAAACTCAGAACAGAACTCGACAACCAAGGTCATACTGGACCGTAGACACAACGTGGCACAATGGCCTAATAACTCATAACTTAAACTAGCAACCCATTCTCATCCCAATCTCGATATCAATATCGTCAAATATTCCATTTAAGAAACTGCTATACTAAACCGACCTTGTCAACTCAATCTCATCCGTACTTACCTTCAAAGTTCATTGACATACTTGTATACATACTCTTCATTCCACTATTCATAAAACACGAACGTGTACGCCATAAAACAAGAACTCGTACATAGCTCAGGCTAATGAATTACTAATAGTTTTTCCCATCTCACAACCAAAAGAATTATCACATCAATAGAGAATTTTAACTATCAGAATAAAAGGACAAGTACTAATATTCAACTCAATCAGCACTCAAAAGAGGCTCATATCAACTATCATATAACATATAACTTCGAACAACAATAAAGGATTAGGGTCGGTAGGATCGTGTTACGCAGTAAAACAGATTCAGAATAGATAACACTTACACACCCATGAAATTTTAGCGCAAGCTAGTATTTACAACTACATAAATAATCAAGAAAACTCATAGTTCTTAGTTGACAATTTAAAAGGTTTCATGTTCATAACCATATTTTGAAGCAAAACCACCTTTAGGAAAAGACATAGCGCAAAATTTTATTGAACGTAATTAAACATGGGGCATTGACATGTTTCACAAAATATGCACAAATCATGGACTAACGAGGCCGTTTAGCATATCTAGGCATTAACAAGTTAACCAGGTCACTTAGGTATAACTCAACTTACATCCTCCATCATGAGACTAATAAAATACATGTCTTGTAATTTAAGAGTTCATATATGCGCAACAAATAAGCATCCGGGCAGGCTTTCATCAACACGTAAATACAGAATTTGTTCTATTGCAAACAATTACTACAATTATTAAAGGATCAAGCGTCATCATGGTTATTCATCATCTTGAAATACAAATTTAAAACTTTTGAAACCTTTGGAAAAACGTTTGAAATGCTGAAATGGTAGATAGTGACAATTATAAACACAAGCAAAGGGCTATTTTTCAACTACAGATCGGACTTGAAACTGCACGGAGACATTCTGACTCTTCTTTACTAAAACGTTGTTCTCACAAATTGTAGCTCATGGATCATGAAATCTAACGATAAAGTAAACGAATGCACAACACTAAATCACATGCCAAACTAACTAATAACTCAATACATCATGATCAGATTTTGAACATAGTAATATGCAATTCATTTTAAAGCGCAACAGTATACATGACGGAGTCATAGGCTATTACATCAGAAAACTAGACAAAGATGTACCTTTAATATACGAAAGAATAGCAACAAGGTTCACGTTGTTCAAAATAACCACCATTAATTATAACAATTAAATTGTTATATAACTTGTGCTCATGACATCGTGCTAATAACCTTACTAGTTAAATTCCATTCTACCACTCGTCAAGACTCCTCTCTGATGAACATGATTTTAACACCACATAGGAACATCACATAATTATTTTGAGGTCATACCATAGAAAGTAGGAACGTCCGTACAATTGAAACTATTTATATAAAACCCAACGAAATAAGCAAGGTCACATTACCATGTAGTAAGGTCGATATTCTTATCATATGATTATTGTTCATGTTACTAAAGTCATAACAGGGTGTGACGTGGTTACATCACATAATCCACAATTGATTGAACTTTTATATAAAACTTATCTAACCCATAATTTCACCAATAAGCGTGTTGCAGCACTTGTAAACAGATCACAATTAAGTAATCGCTCAACTATATTGCGAGCTTTAATAGTTTCTAGAAAAATATACTGAATTAACTAATCATAGGAAAAAAAAAAAAATCAAATGCATATCCTAAGGGAATTATTTATGACAATTTCAAACACTCAGTTGGTCTGAAGAAAACTTTACCGTGACTCGACAGAAAAAAAAAAAAAAAAAAATTTGGACAACTTGCAGAAATCACTATTAAATAACGACTCGTTAAAATCTACATGGCTTATCACACATAAATTTTTCATACTCATATAGAGAACACATTTTAGATGGCAGCTTTCGCAAGCGAGGTAACATTTTGAAAACTTATCAAAAATTTTAGTTCTTTTACAACTTCACATTCTACTACGAAGCTCAACCATTTTTCTTCCATAACACGTTGACATAAAATTGAGGCATAAACACTACCATATTAACATGTATTCGTCACTCAAACTGTAACTGTCATCTAGAGCACGTTAAGATTTCTAAGCTGGAAGTAGTCTCAACTAAATAACTTGATAGTTATACTTGTGTATATAAATAAATTAGTTTCTACCACCACATACTCACAACCTATTCAAACACGGAAATATAAACTAGGAGTTATCACAAAGTCACTTATTGATTACTATCTCTATAACAAATTTTAAGTGCGTATAAAAAGGCATAAAATCTTAAGTACGATATATGCAGCACATCACTATATACATTCATGGCTTAGGGAAACACATTCTGCATATCACTAGACATGGATTACTATAACATATAATCATAAGATTAACTGAATTACTCATCCTTACAAAGAGTTAAACATCAAAATCATATAATAACGACAGTCATTTACATACTAACTAATAGTATGAACATTTCAAAATACCAAAATCATATGATTACATCACTCCTACTATTGCTCAACAAATACACATCCATCCCCTTGGAATATCAATTAAATCATCCAACTCAATCCACATTTCATATCTCACATATCCTTCTAACGCACGTCATTAACCACAATCACCTATTACTTACCTCATCCTTCTCCTGCAAGAACGTTAGTACAATATAACCAGGTCACTATATAGTCTACCCCACTCTTCAATTACTCTCATAGGGTTTCCGAGACAGAACTGAAAGGGCCCAGGTCTGGTTTGAGGGGGCCCCTAACTCATCCCGTTCCTTTTTGGGGCTCCTATCAGTTTCGTCTCGGGGTTCATTTTATTTGACTCTTCCTACGTTCATTATTATTCATTTGGTTTAGGCCTGAGGATCGTCTCTCTGATACCACTTTGTAACACCCCGATTTATTAAGGAGCCTTTGTCAAGACATCCTCAATAAATTGAGCTGTTACCATCTCGGAATATCCGAGGTAGTGAATAACAAAGTAAATCAAACCAAAGTACTTTATATAAAAACTGATAAAATTTAAACTTCAATGTTACAAATACTACACAGCGGAAATTAAAGTACAGCTGATAACTACAAAGTATGTGATCTACATCTAAGTCGGTCCGTCCAAGTGCTCACGCCATCCCATGCTCCCACAGCACCATCTTTCCTGTCAAAACTGCTCCCCATCACGGATCATCACAGGTGTCACACGAATACACAGGGTCAACCACGAGGTTGAGTAGAGGAATAGTAAACAACCAAACATTACTATAAATAGAAAGTCGAACTTCTCCACTCCGAATCACAAGACCCATAATTCTCCACACCAATCACATACCCTTTTTCTCCGCACCATACACAGACCCTTTATCTCCGCACCAAACACAGACCCTTTATCTCCGCACCAAACACAGACCCTTTATCTCCGCACCAAACACAGACCCTTTATCTCCGCACCAACACAGACCCTTTATCTCCGCTTCGTATCGTATCACAGAAATATACAGTCAATCAATAACATTATAATATTATTCATTCAATAAACGTATACAACTCACCACAGTTAATAATCAATGTCACAATATCGTAAACAAGATCTCAATTATTTCCCCTACCTGAAATAGCAGGAAATGTAGATACGTCCAGGCTCGATAGAAGTGTTCCACCCGAAACTCGCTACCTAAACATGTATATGTCACGAATTAAAACCTTCCCGAACCCCAAAACAACTTACACTTTCTATAAATAGAAACCCTTTATAAAAGGAAAGTTTCCATAAATAGAAACTTCCTAAACTTATAGATTTCCCAACTAGCAAATTTCAATTACGGAATAACGAATTAATAAAAGAACAAAAGACGGCTTTTAAAACTTAGTAGTAATATCTCAAATTAAACATTGTTAATAAAATAATTCACTCATACAACCATAATACTAATACTAATACTAATAATAATAATAATAATAATAATAATAATAATAATAATAATAAACATGACATCCACGTTGACCCACAAACCCAACCAAAAAAAAAAAAACGACTAACAGCCCCTTACCCGACATCCACTCGTAAGTGAAAACAACCTCCTCACGCTTCCCCATAACGCCACCACTACCACCGACAACCAACAACACCAGTCCCCCCCAGCCACCACTACCACCGCCACACCAAGCCAACCCTTCGATGACCACCGGTGAGGTGAACCAGCCTCCTTACCATGCCTGATTCCTTGCCCAGACCTCACGACTACCCCGCTCTAAACACCTATCCACATCCGTTCCGTCCTTGAAAACCCCTTGAGACCACTCCCAAAACCACCCTTGACAACCGACCCATAGACCATGGTGGTAACACCGTGTCAACCTCCCCCGAGTCAACGGCGTTACCACCCCAAACAACCACCTGTATAACACAATTCAACAGACACCGAGACAACCGTAGCCACGAATCCCTCCCCTCGACTCTGAGCCCGCCACATGTAGCCACCGTGACCACACCATGACGCTCCCCAAACACCACCTATCAACCTACCCTAAGCCCAGAACGAGGGTTAACACAATTTGCCTCGAAAACCCACACAAAAATACACGCATAAATCGCTGTTCTGAAACGACAATAAATAGGTTGACACAGGTGACAGAACCACCACGACTGGTGGTCCTTGGTGGCTGAAGGTGACTCTTACTATGGTCCGAACATAACTACTAACGTCCTAGGTTAAGGTTACGTAAAGATCAGAACCCACAACCATGATTTACACATATGAAACAACTATCGAAAACGCAGAAAAAACGCAACAAGAGGAAGAACGTACTGTCATACCTACTTCTTACTGATTTCGACCACCCCTAGACCGCCTTGTGACCACCGTGAGTACCACCTACTTGCTCCTTGCCATGTCGGCTGTGTATGTGAGTGTTTGTGTGAGGAAAAAGGGTGAACTAGGGTTAGGTGTTTCTCGTTATAAAAGTGACGGTAGGTATGGGGGTGTGAATGTTGAGAAATAAGTTTAAGTGTGGGCTGCGTGGAACACACACATCAAGGCCCATCTGTTCGTCCCATGGTCACGAGTTCAAACCCCCATATCAACACAATCCAATATTACTTTAGCAAAATAAAACTAGTAGTGAAACCGTTTAAAAGGACGCGCTTTTAACTCAACTAATTAACATAGATATCACCCTTCGACACCTCACTCATAACGTACAAACACTTATCCGGTACTTAGTTAATTAACAACATGTCAACGGTAATAATAAATATTAAAATAAAAGCATAACAAAATACGAAGTATTACATGCGCAAGCTTATAAAACGAACATTTTACGAATAACTCCTCGCTTAACTATAACAATCGCCCAAGAACTACCAAAATATAAATAAAATTCCGGGTTATTACAATTAATTCACATCATCATGAAACTCATCATCATCAAACTCATACTGACCTATATAAAGAAAAAGCAAAGCAATCCCTCCCCCAAGCTAAACTTCACATTGTCCCCAATGTGAACCAAAGAGACAACCAACCAACAAGTTTAATGGGGAAAGGGAAACTACAAACAAAAGCAAAAAGAAAACTTACTAAACCGACGAGGCTCCCCCAAGCTAGTATGTACAAGGGTAGAAGCAAACCATTCGCATAGGGCCATCAAAGAAGTCGGTGAAGTTGACATTTTGAGTCGGATCATCAACTTCTCTTCCTAAACTTCCAATTCCTCTAGCAAAATGAGGGCCGAAATAAGGGCCAACGTGAGGAGCAACTTGAGGCTCGGGAAAACCTGCAAAACCACAACCAGAAAAACCACACTCGGGCCATGTGAAGAAGTTCAGGTGAGGTCCTTCTTGTTGGATGACCCCTTGACGGACAAAGTGAGTATATATGGGGTTTAAAGCAAGTCGTTGATCGTCTCACATAGTGTCCACACTAACCTGCAATCCTCTTATCATGCTATAAAGGTCCGCACTAGAGTGGCGGGGAGGTTGAAAAGATTCATGTTGATGAGAGGATTGGCCTACCTCCTCCCGGCGCGAAGAATGCCCCGGATCCCCCCGACGAGTATACGTACTAGCATAGGTCATATTTGGGGAAGTGGGTGATAGGCCTCCAATAGGCAAATGAAAATTCCTACGAACAAAGGGGACCCCTCCCGTATAAGGTTCCCCTTGGGTTAACAAGGGAATCAAAGGCAAATCATCGGGGAACATAAGAGAATCATACTTTCCGATTTTCCAAATCATTTGAGGGGGGGCACTCCGAAACCAGTTAAGTGACACAAAATAATCATAATCCAATCCATTCCCCACATCCCTAGGACCGGGTAGTAAAGGTTGAAGGTCGGTAGTCTCTTGGTTGAACCGATAAATGTTGTGAGCTATTCGGGTTATTAACCCACCTAGGACCACACATTTGGACCGGTCACTTACTTGTTTGGACAAGTGATTGGCAAAGTGGTAGGGTATGTTAATTTGCCAATTTTCATGTCCTTCAACATTTAAGAAAGAGCCAAGGATCTGAACCTCTACCAACCTCACCGTGTGAGGTTCAAGTCTCCCGAAAAAAGTCCAACCCATAAACCGTTGCCAAATACGGAAGTCCGGTCTATGAAGTAAAGCATGGGGGAGATGGTTCCAATTTCCGGGGAAAGGGAAGTGGGAGATGGCATTCCAAGTCACGACTGGGTTATAGTACTCGGTAGGGTCAACAAGAATCCCTTATGTCGGTAAGCTAAAAATTTGGGCGAATTGGGCAAGGGTTCTATTGTAGGTTCTATTGAACAACCTAAAACTCACCGAATGTATGTGGTCTTGCCTCCTAGATTCGTGAAATTCAAAGGAGCTTAAGAATTCGAGTGTGAGCTGTGGGTAAGTCCTATAGTTCATAGTCAAGGCATAACCCATATGTACCCCCTTAAAAAAGACTTTAACATGCTTGTCTAATCCTATTCGCCTCAAGGAATCAAAATTAACAAATCGAGTCGGGCGCAAACCTTTGGCTTTCAAACCATTCAAATTGTTGAATTGCTTCTCGGAAGCAAAAACAACGGAAGGATAATCTTCATCACGCCATACCGGTGGTGGTGACCTCGGAACCTCTTCTTCTTCCAGCTCCATCGGGTTGCTAGGACCTGCTTCTGCTCTAGCCCTCTTATTGTGACGGAGAAAATTCCTCAAGGAAGCCATAAATCTGAAAATTTCAGAAAAATACCATCCTTAAGAATCTCTCAAATTTGGCAAAACTAAGTAAAGGACACTCAAGTAAGGTAAAGTAACACTAGTAGGGACTCATACTAACTCTACAATGTACAAATTCAAACTAGAAATCGAATTTCTCACCCAAAAAGAGCAAAATCAGTTTTCCCCAAATTGAAGTTAGGGTTAGTGAAAATTCAATTTCTATTTAATTTAAAGACAAATTAGAGTAGTAGAAGTAAAATAACCTACTTGAGAGTGGAAATGGAAGTAGAAAGCTCTTGAAAATGGTTGATAGGAAGAGATTTGGTAGTAAAATGAGTGAAAAGAGTTACCTTAAGGAGTGATGCGTGTCTATCTTATGATGTTTTACATCCATTTTCACATGCATTTTAGAGCTTATTTACGATAGTTTAGCCTTTATTTCCCAACAATTGTCTACTTTCGTATTTTTATGCGCTTTTGCAGATTTATGCGGAAAAGAGGCGATTTTAAGCCAAATGATACCCTCAGGATTTTTGTGTGACCAAAAGAGCCAAGGAATGAGGAGGAAACAACACCCAATGCGCAAACCGAGGACCACAAGACCAACTTGAGAAGATTTCAGAACTGACACTCAGGAAAATCGGTCGACCGACCGACTATCCTGGTCGGTCGACCAGAGTAGCTGATGACTTAAGTTCAGATTTCCAAATTCGAAAACGGAAGACCTGTTAGGCCCGATAACCGGTCGACCGACCGACTACCCAGGTCGGTCGACCACAGCGCAGACTTCAGAAAAAATCGCAAAAGCTCGTGAACGCATTAGGTCAAAGGAGAAGCTCTTTTGTTTTTTCTTATTTAAGCTTAATCCGTCATTAGCTTTAAGCATGAAGTTTTTAGCATCTAAGTTCTTAATCTAATTTCTTTATTCAGTTTTAGCATCTAGTTTTTGCCACTGAGTTTTAATCTTTCATTCAGTTCTTAGTCATACAATAATTCCATACAATTTTTATTTAGTTTTCTTAGTTTAGAATTATTCTTTGTCAATCGTTCAACACGGAAATCAATAAAGTTCTTTCTTCTGCCCTAATTCCGTTTCGTGGTAATTCTCTTTTGATTTCAGTTTTATTATTGTTATTTCAATAGAATTGCTAGCATCCGGTTTAGTGTAGAATCCCAAAACCTTATTGTTTATCGCATGGTTATGTTATTGTTGGCTATGGATTCTGTTTTCTCAATCATTATTGTTGTTATTGTTATAGTTATGAGTAGCTAAACCCCATGTTAGGATGTAGGTGATTAATTCGCGTAGATGGTATAAAATCAGAATCGACCTATAGCAGACCTCGGTCGACCGACTGGCTTAACTGGTCGGTCGACTGAGGTAGTTGGTCGACCGACTGGGTTAGCTGGTCGGTCGACTGACCTCGCGCATGTTTTCAGACCGTTTTGTTTCGTTAAATATAATAACCTATAATGAGACTGAAAGGAGACTTATACGATGTTAGTAATGACTTACCCAAGATTGAAAGATACGGGAAAGGCATTGGTTAACGCTTTAAGACGGGTAGGTTACCAAGACTGAAAGGTATGTGACCTAGAATTTAGGAATCACCCGTATTGTTAACACCCAATATTCGTGAGACCTAGGAACTAATAGCATAGGCCGAAAGGAGCTATTAGGTAGCATAGACCGAGAGGATATGTTATACCCCTTATGCGACTGCAATACATGTTGACTTAGAATTTATACCATCGTAGCTTTTATGAACCGAACATCCTAGCATTCTTTTATCATAAGTTTTACCCTTATCTTGTTTTCGTTTTTATTTTGTCTTTATTTTTATTAGACCTAGTGACAAACAAACAAACAAACCCCCAATCTTGTTACCTTAAGACATCAACTTAGAACAATAAACATTCCCCACCTCCTTGTGGTTCGACCCTTGACTTTCACTATCTAGTAAAGCTAAGGTTCATAAATTTTATCTTTGGCACCCTCAACGACGGGTGTCAAATTTTAGCGCCGTTGCCGGGGAGGTGACGCCCGTGTTTATTGTTTTTAGTTTTTGTTTTTGTGTTTAAGGAACTTTGTTCCTTAAACCTTTCTTATTATTTTCTTGTAGTTTCCATCTTATGCGCAGATCAGTTCAAGGAGAACTCCTACCACTTGACCTAGAGCTTGAGAGGACGCTTAGAGCGAAGAAGAAACTTTTTCTGCAGAATAAAGAAGGAGGCTTTCCATCTTCTTTATTCCAAGAAGACCTTTTCGATCAACCACCTTCACCAAATCACCCTTACACACCAAATCAACCACAATCACCACATAATCCACCTACACCCACAACACCCATAAATACCCACTTCCTAAACCCAGACAAAGCAGAAAAGATGGTTGAAGAAGCAAGTATCGCGAGCCACTCCATGCCGCAGGTGAAGGACCTCCATAAAGGGTTCACTCTACCTGCGGGCACGGGAAAACCATTTGAAGCCAAACCATTTTACATCTCCATGGTGGAGAAAAATCAATTCGGGGGTGCGGCTAATGAGGATGCAGCAAAGCATATAGAAATCTCTACTGACTATATATGCTCTATCGCGCCTCCAGATGGAGTGACCCAAGATCGGATAAAACAGACGATGTTCATCTTTTCCCTCCGAGACTTGGCTAGGGAATGGTACAGAGACCTTGACCGCACTGCTGCGGGAGTTACAGACTGGAATACGTTAGCCTTGGCTTTTTATCGGAAATACTATTCCGCGGCCAAGACTAACGCTTTGAGGGCCCATATTACTAGTTTCAAGCAAGGAGCTTCTGAAGACTTCAGTGAAGCTTGGACTTGGTTCAAGAGACTCGTTTGATCCATCCCTCATCATGGGTTCGAACAGTGGTTTCTTTGCAACCAGTTCTACAATGGGCTATATGATGACAACCGAGCCTACCTTATTGATGCTGCTACAAATGGGAGATTCCAGGAGAATTCGGGGGAGACCATGGGTCTCAAGATCATTGAGGATGTCGCAGTGCATAGAGCTGAACACGGGACCTCCCGTGGAAATCAAATGAAGGCCGAGTCGAATGTCGGGGCTATTGAGGCTCTATTGGCTAAGTTGGATAAGCTTGAGGTTAGCGGTGGTGAGTTCGAGGTTGTTGGTGGAATTAAAGGTGGCATGTATCAAGTGAACGCCGTTTCTGATGGGCCGTTTACTTGTGAGCGATGCGGAGGAGAGGGCCACGTTTCAAAATTTTGCACTTCTCCTAACGAAACGTGCGCAGCTTTCCAGCACTACCGTGGGAATAATTTTTACGATCCCAACAACAACAACGTCCACCCTAATATGAGGTGGACAAGCCAGAACGTCCTTAACCCACAACATCAACAACAAAATCAAGCTTACATCCCTCCACACAAACAAAATTTCCAAAAACAACCTTTTGTCCCACAACCACCTTCAAACCCACCACCGAGTACGGATGCTTTAATCCAAAATCTTATTGGGTTGGTTCAGAAGGAGTCAAAAGCAAGAGAAGCGGGAATGAAGATGCTTGAGTCTCGGATTACTCTAATTAAGAGCAAAAATGATACACGGGTCCGGGTCAACTTCTGACCAAGACGGACCAGAAAAAGGAGACTTTGAACATCATATCCTTACGAAGTGGGGCAAAAGTAGGAGGTGATAAGGCTGGTGGGAAGGGAAACGAGAAAAAAACAGACTACGAGTAGCAGTAAAGATGGTCGACCGACCACTTATGCCAGTAGGTCGACCACAGATGCAATTCCAGTAGCTTCTGGAAATTCTGAAAAGCCAGGAAGTGGTCGGCCGACCGAGGATGAGGGTAGATCGACCGAGGATGCTGAACAGGCGGATTCCTTTAGGCCCGAGATGCCTGAGAACCTAAGGGAATTCCTTTTTCGGGGTGATAGAACCCCAAACTTCTCGAAGAAAGCTGCAAATGCTGAAAGCTCTACTCCTCCCTACCCGGAGCGACTACTGCCCACGAAGGAACAGGTATCCTTCGACAAATTCAAAGATGTTATTCGTTCTCTTAACGTTCAAGTACCATTTTTAGAATTAGTCCAGCAAGTTCCCTCGTACTTAAAGTTCATGAGACATCTTTTAACTAGAAAGCGGTCTCAAAATAAGGTAGAGTCGGTAGCACTTACTGAGGAGTCCTCTTGTTTCTTGTCCCATGTCATTGCACCCCACAAGTTAGAGGACCCAGGTAGTATTTTTTTACCTTGCAATATAGGGACCTTCCCAGGCAAGAAGGCCCTATGTGACTTGGGGGCTAGCATTAGTGTTATGCCCTTAAGTGTAGCCAGAAAGCTAGGGATGACTACCTTCGCGATGACCAACATGACAGTACAGATGGCCGACCGTACCTCTATGGAACTTGTAGGGGTATTGGAACATATCCCTGTGTGCATAGATAGGTTTTTCTTTCCTGTTGATTTTATAGTATTGGACATCCCTAAAGATGCCCATATACCCATTATTCTAGGGAGACCCTTCTTGCACACTGCAGGTGCGATCATTGACGTGGGGAGTGGGACCTTGACCTTCAAGGTCGGGAAACATTCGATCATTTTTGGGTTGTCTTATAGAAAGAAGGACGCCATGACCCCCATTACATGTAATGCTATCACTTTTGAAAAGAAGTATGAGGTCACCATTTCTCCCACTTTAAAGCCTACACCTTTTCATGCTTTTACACCTCTGCCCCAGATTGGGAGAAATATGGAGGACACTCTTGTTTCACCTTGTGCAGATAACGGTTTGGGGAAGCGAGAGATGAAAGAGGAGGTGCCTAAGGTCATGGAGGCTATCGTGTCAAGAGGAGGACTTGGTTGTTTAAGCTACAAGGAGGATGAGGACCCGGACGAGGTCGATAAGGAGGAGAAGGAGAGTCGGAATAAGGCCGAAGAAGGCAGCCCGTCACATATGCTTTGTGACGGAGTAGAGACGTGTTTGGAAATTAAACCAAGCACGGTGGAGACTACGACATATAGCCAAAAGCCGTGGTCCGAGATTTTCCACATCTTCCGCGGATGAGTTCTTCAAGTTTTTGAATTTTAAGACAATTTTCAGTTTTTGTTAAGACTTTTAGCTTGGTTTGCGTTAGTTTTTAGACAATTTTCGCTTTTGTTGCTTAGTTGAAACTTTTAAGACTTGGATTCTGGATTTTTGCGCATGTTTTGGGCGCCTTTATAATGTTTTACAGGTTTGAGAAGGGTTAACTTGGTTGATACAAGTTAACTTTGAGAAGAAGAAGGCTACTGCACAGGAAGCGTGATCGACCGACTACTACCATCAGTCGGTCGACCAGGTCCCTGCAGCATAGAATGCACTGTATTTTGCCAACTGGTCGGTCGACCAAACAGAAGGGTCGATCGACCACTATACCTGTTGCAGCTTGTTCGTGATTGCTTTGGGAAGCGTGTAAACACGATAGGGGAGTTCTTTCCCCTATTCCGTCCCTTATGTTTTTGCTTCTCTTCTCGTATTCAACCTTTAACACATCATTTAGTACCCAAAACGTCATTAATCCCCGAAAAAGGTCTTTCTTCGTTTATCTTTTTCAGGTACTTGGAGTGGCACTGTTGGCCACCGAAACCTCCTAAGCTTACGCTGGTTTGGGGAGGTTTCCATTGCGCTTAAAAATCTGGTGAGTTCTTTCCATGTTTCCTTGGTTTTCTTTTTTGCATTTTCCTTTATTTTTTACAAACCTTCACTTATGCTAATGCACAATGGGGACATTGTGCGGTTTGGTTTGGGGAATGGTTTTGTGTCACATGCATTGTTCCATTACATTTTGTCACACGTTTATTGCATTTCTGTTTTGCATTCGTTCTTTTCTTTATTTTCCTTGCATATACAAGAAAAATCCAAAAAAAAAATAAGAAAAATTCAAAAATTTCAAAAAAATGCACGTTTATTTTAGCATATAGGTCCAGTCGGAACGAAAGTATTTCAATGATGATTCTTGAAATTTTACATGTCCATGCCTTTGCCTTGCCTTGTTAACATGTTTTAGTATTAGAATCATATGCATGTCTACGAGTTTTTTTTGTCAAACAATTCGTGTTTCTTGAGACTTGACTTATACCTTGGCAAACTACTATACATTCTAAGTCTTAGAGCTTTATCCCTGGTTTCATTCATAACCAGTTGTTTAGGAATGTGAGTAGTACTCCCTTTGGAACATGTTAACTATCTTGTTTTGTGAGTCTTGTTACGAGCATTTGAGGTCCAATTTCTCTTATTTACCCATAAGCCTTACATAGCCAAAATTGCCTTTTTATCCCTAAAAACTACATCCTATACTTAGCCTACCCTACCAAGCTAGTATTTGTGGTCGATGGAAATTTTTTGAGGCATTTTGGTTTGTATGTCACCTTGAGCAAAAAGAGAAAGGAAAGAAAGAAAAAGGAAAAAGAAAAGAACAGAAAAGAAAGAAAAGAAAGAAAGAAAAACGAAAAAAAATCAAATAATAACTGCGAGTCAGTCGACCGACCGTCCCTCTTGGTCGGTCGACCAACAGACAGAAGCAGAAAGTTTAAGATCGTTCAGAAAATCCCTTTCTTTTACATCTTATCATTCCCATACTTCATTCAAATATATTTGGGAATCCTTTCCTTCAAATTATGTGAGATTGTTGCTACAAAATAGCACTTTAATAATATTGAAAGTCGTGAAATATGTTGTTGGAATCTAGTTTTTACTAGCTTGGTCACTAACCCCACTTATCCAAAAATATCATAACCTTTTTTACCTTTCACCTCACATATCCTTCTTTACCTCAATGCATGTGTCAAGGTCACTTAATGAGTATGTTTATGCACGGTTGTAGAATTCTTTTTCATGTTAGATTGCAAGCATGTTTTCATAGGTCGAAGTTAGGTGAGTGTCTTTACAATATACTTCTTTCTATCTTTTACATACACTCACCCTTTACTTAATGTGTGATTTGAGCGACCCGCGAGAGTCCATGGTATAAAGTCTCTATAATCGATAGATTTACAAGTTTTGACAACTCCATAACTCGTTTGCATGATTCGAATACTTTCTCATTATTGACTTGGCATTGGTTTAGGCTATCATGTAAATTTCGCTCTGAGATTGAAATCGTTCCAATAGTTTAAGATCGAGTCTAATTCTTGCTTGAGGCCAAGCAAGGTTTGGTTTGGGGAATTTGATGCATGTCTATCTTATGATGTTTTACATCCATTTTCACACGCATTTTAGAGCTTATTTATGATGTTGTAGCCTTTATTTCCCAACAATTGTCTACTTTTGTATTTTTATGCGCTTTTGCAGATTTATGCGGAAAAGAGGCGATTTTAAGCCAAATGCTACCCTAAGGATTTTTGTGTGACCAAAAGAGCCAAGGAATGAGGAGGAAACAACACCCAATGCGCAAACCGAGGACCACAAGATCAACTTGAGAAGATTTCAGAACTGACACTCAGGAAAATCGGTCGACCGACCGACTATCCTGGTCGGTCGACCAGAGTAGCTGATGACTTAAGTTCAGATTTCCAACTTCGAAAACGGAAGACCTGTTGGGGCCGATAACCGGTCGACCGACCTACTACCCTGGTCGGTCGACCACAACGCAGACTTCAGAAAAATCGCAAAAGCCCGTGAACGCATTAGGTCAAAGGAGAAGCTCTTTTGTTTTTTCTTATTTAAGCTTAATCCGTCATTAGCTTTAAGCATGAAGTTCTTAATCTAATTTCTTTATTCAGTTTTAGCATCTAGTTTTTGCCACTGAGTTTTAATCTTTCATTCAGTTCTTAGTCTTACAATAATTCCATACAATTTTTATTTAGTTTTCTTAGTTTAGAATTGTTCTTAGTCAATCGTTCCACACGGAAATCAATAAAATTCTTTCTTCTGCCCTAATTTCGTTTCGTGGTAATTCTCTTTTGATTTCAGTTTTATTATTGTTATTTCAATAGAATTGATAGCATCCGGTTTAGTGTAGAATCCCAAAACCTTATTGTTTATCGCATGCTTATGTTATTGTTTGCTATGGATTCTGTTTTCTCAATCATTATTGTTGTTATTGTTATAGTTATGAGTAGCTAAACTCCATGTTAGGATGTAGGTGATTAATTCGCGTAGATGGTATAAAATCAGAATCGACCTGTAGCAGACCTCGGTCGACCGACTGGCTTAACTGGTCGGTCGACTGAGGTAGTTGGTCGACCGACTGGGTTAGATGGTCGGTCGACTGACCTCGCGCATGTTTTCAGACCGTTTTGTTTCGTTAAATATAATAACCTATAATGAGACTGAAAGGAGACTTATAAGATGTTAGTAATGACTTACCCAAGATTGAAAGATACGGGAAATGCATTGGTTAACGCTTTAAGATGGGTAGGTTACTAAGACTGAAAGGTATGTGACCTAGAATTTAGGAATCACCCGTATTGTTGACACCCAATATTCGTGAGACCTAGGAACTAATAGCATAGGCCGAAAGGAACTATTAGGTAGCATAGACCGAGAGGATATGTTATACCCCTTATGCGACTGCAATACATGTTGACTTAGAATTTATACCATCGTAGCTTTTATGAACCGAACATCCTAGCATTCTTTTATCATAAGTTTTACCCTTATCTTGCTTTCGTTTTTATCTTGTCTTTATTTTTATTAGACCTAGTGACAAACAAACAAACAAACCCCCAATCTTGTTACCTTAAGACATCAACTTAGAACAATAAACATTCCCCACCTCCTTGTGGTTCGACCCTTGACTTTCACTATCTAGTAAAGCTAAGGTTTATTATATCTTTGGCACCCTCAACGACGGGTGTCAAGGAGGAAGAGGAAGGAAAAATAAGAAGGAAAGAATAGGATAAGTGAGGGCATGCGTTCTTTTTTTGCAAAAAAGCCTAGAACAGTACCCCTTGCCCCGGTCGGGGTGGCTCGCCCCGGACCCCCAGGATGGGTTTGCTCTAATTTTTTTTCTTTTTCAGAATTGCAATTTTTGCGCATTGCCGAGTTATGCTGCCCCAGACCCCCGGGGTGGTTTTGATCTGCTCCTTCTTTTTCCTTTGTTATGCTCTCTTTCTCCTTTTTCCTCGTATTGTACCTGCAAGTTCAGTTCACAATACCACAAATCTACTTATTTCTACTCTACTTAAACCGAAATTGTTCAAAAAAAATCCAAAGATTACAATCAAAAACACGGGTTGCCTCCCGAGAAGCGCAATTTTAGGTCTTGCTAGACGCCACGAGTCTTGAATGAATTAAGCTTCAACGGACGGAAGTTCCAAGAAAACTTCCTCCACCACTTCGATGACAGCATTCTCATGATAAACTTCCAACCGTTGACCATTGACTTTGAATCTTTTGCCATTCGTAGTCATCACCTCGACGGAACCAAGCTTGTTGACATTAGTGACGGTATATGGACCGGACCACCATGATCTTAGTTTTCCTGGAAAAATCTTCAAGCAGGAATTGAACAATAGTACCTTATCACCAATCACAAAATCTTTCTTGAGAATTTTCTTATCATGCCGCCGTTTTGTCTTTTCCTTGTAAAGACGAGAACTTTCATAAGCTTGCAATCGGAATTCATCAAGTTCATTAAGTTACAATAATCTCTTCTCTCCACAAAGAGTAGCTTCAAAATTGAGCTCTTTGATAGCCCAAAAAGCTTTTTGCTCCATCCCTACCGGTAAATGAAAATCATTTCCATAAATCAACCTATATGGTGAAGTGCCAATGGGTGTCTTGAAAGCGGTCTTATATGCCCACAAGGTGTCATTTAGCTTTGTACTCCAATCTTTCCTGGACTTTGCAACAACTTTTTCAAGAATGGATTTGATTTCATGGTTTGAAACCTCGACTTGGCCACTCGTTTGCGGATGGTAGGCCAAACCCCTTCTATGAGAAACCCCGTATTTAGCAAGCAATGCATCAAGTTGTTTTTCACCAAAGTGAGTTCCACGATCACTAATTACCGCTCTAGGCACACCAAAGCGTGGAAATATGACCTTCTTGAACAAACTTATGACATGACGGGCATCATTAGTGGGAGTGGCAATTGCTTCTACCCATTTGGAGACGTAATCAACGGCTACCAAAATATAACGATTACCCTTTGATGAATGAAAAGGGCCTTGGTAATCGATACCCCACACATCGAAAATTCCAACTTCAAGAATCCCATTTTGAGGCATCGCATGCCTCCTTGAAATAGAACCGGTTCTTTGGCAAGCATCACATGCCATCACAAAATTCTTAGCATCTTGAAACATAGTGGGCCAATAGAAACCGGATTGCAGAATCTTAGCAACGGTCTTAGACGGTCCATGGTGACCACCATAAGGAGAAGAATGACAACCTTCTAACACTCCCTTCACATCCCATTGCGGAATACATCTCCGGTATAGCTCGTTGGAGCAATGTTTGAACAAATGAGGATCATCCCAAAGATAGAATTTGGCATCATGCATGGACTTCTTTCTTTGTTGATATGAAAGGTTAGGTGGCAACTCATGACCAACAAGATATTTGGCAATATCGGCATACCATGGTGTATTTTCCTCTACCATCATCAAGGAGTCATCGGCAAAAGAATAATCAATAGGTATATGAATACCTTCATCATCAAACCTCAAACGGGAGAGGTGATCGGCAACAACATTTTAAGCTCCTTTCTTGTCACGAATCTCAAGTTCAAATTCTTGCAAGAGCAAGATCCATCTAATGAGCCTTGGCTTTGCCTCCTTTTTTGAAAGTAGATGCTTCAAGGCGGCGTGATCGGTATGGACAGTGACCTTAGAGCCAACCAAGTAAGAACGGAACTTGTCTAGAGCATAGAGAATAGCAAGAAGTTCCTTCTCGGTAGTGGCATAGTTGACTTGAGCTACATCCAAGGGTTTTCTTGAATATTAAATGGCATGAAGCACCTTATCTTTCCTTTGCCCAAGAACGGCACCCACCGCATAATCACTAGCATCGCACATTACTTCAAATGGCAAACTCCAATCCGGTGATTGGATGATGGGTGCTGAAATTAAAGCTTCCTTAATCCTGTTAAAAGACTCAAGACAAGCATCAGTAAAGACAAATAGAGTATCCTTCAAAAGGAGCTCGGTAAAGGGATTTGCAATTTTGGAGAAATCCTTTATAAAACGGCGGTAAAATCTCGCGTGTCCTAAAAAACTTCTTACACCTTTGACATTGATTTGGGGGTCCACCTCTATACCTCTTTCCGAAACAAGATGACCAAGTGCCACTCCTTCATTTACCATGAAGTGGCACTTTTCCCAATTCAAAACTAAGTCCACTTTTTCACATCTTTTCAAGACCTTAGTCAAGTTGGTCAAACAAGTATCAAATGTAGTGCCATAGACACTAAAATCATCCATAAAAATTTCCATGATTGACTCAATGAAATCCGATAAAATACTAGTCATGCAACGTTGGAAGGTTGTGGGGGCATTACATAAACCAAAGGGCATCCTACGGTAAGCAAAGGTACCATAAGGACAAGTGAAAGTGGTCTTCTCTTGGTCATCGGGATGAATGGGTATTTGGAAGAGTCCCGAATAACCATCTAAGTAGCAAAAGTACTTATGACATACCAACCTCTCCAACATTTGGTCAATGAACGGCAAGGGGTAGTGGTCTTTCTTAGTGGCTAAGTTCAACCTTCTATAGTCAATGCACATGCGCCATCCCGTCACAACGCGAGTAGGGATGAGTTCATCTTTATCGTTTTTTACTACCGTGGTCCCTCCTTTCTTTGGGACCACTTGGACCGGACTAACCCATTTAGAGTCGGAAATTGTATAGATAATTCCTGCATCCAAGAGTTTCATGACCTCTTTTTTGACAACTTCTTGCATGTTGGGGTTTAAGTGACGTTGACCTTGTACACATGGTTTATGATCCCCTTCTAGGTGAATCATATGCATACAAAAATATGGGCTTATTCCCCTCAAATCATCAAGTGTATAGCCTATAGCCTTCTTATGGGTTCTCAACACATCTAACAACCTAGACAATTGACCCTCATCTAAATGGGTACTTACAATGACTGGACACATTTCTGACTAATCTAGAAAAGCATACTTTAAATTCAGGGGGAGGGGTTTTAGTTCGGGTTTTTGTACCTCAACCGTAGTAGAAGTAGCAAACCTATGAAATTAGAGTCTTCCTCCAAAGCTATCTCCTCTCCATCGAGCTCCAACTCCAAAGCATCTACCTCATCACCATCAATGTCATCATCACCTGCAAAAGATTCCAACAACAAAATAGCCTCCAACAGATCCTTGCTCAAGGATCGAGGCAATTAGTCTTCCACAATAATATCAATTGCATCTGAAACCTTTATGGAACAGCATGGTTCTTCTAACATTGGACTTTTCACAACATTGTTCAAATTGTAAGTCACTTTATCATCACCAACCTCCAAAGTTAATTTACCATTCTTAACATCGATGACCGCACCCGCGGTATGTAAAAATGGCCTTCCCAAAATAATTGGGATTTGCGAATCTTCAGCGATGTCAAGAACAATAAAGTCAACCGGAATGAAAAATTTACCGACTTTGACGGGAACATCCTCTAAAACACCTAGAGGGCGTTTTAAAGAACGGTCCGCCACATTTGCAATGGTGACACTAGTACACTTTAACTCTCCCATGTTCAATCTCTCACAAATGGAAAATGACATGAAACTAACACTAGCACCTAAATCACAAAGAGCTTTGTCGATAGTATAGGTACCAATGGTGCATGGGATTGAAAAAATTCCTTGATCTTTAAACTTGGGAGGGGACAAATTTTGTAAAAGGGCACTACACTCGGCGGTGAAGGCTAAGGTTTCAAGGCTATCAATTGTCATTTTCCTAGTTAAGATGTCTTTCATGAATTTGGTGTACGAGGGGACTTGGGTGATTAATTCGGTAAAAGGAATTGTTACATGTAAATTTTTCACCACCTCCATGAATTTACCAAATTGAGTTTCCTTGTGAGCTCTTGCCAACCTATGGGGAAAAGGCACTTGAATCTTTTCTGGCTCCTTAGCTTTGTCCTCTCCCTTTGGGGCTCTTCTACCAACACGGGGTCATTGATTTGTTCGGGCTCCTTCTCACCTTCATTAGAACTAGTAGCCTTGCTCCCACCATCACCTTTCTTACCCATTTGATCATTTTCTTCATTGGGCATTTGAGGTCCCTCATAGGAAGTACCACTCCTCAAAGTGACAACATTAGCTTGCTCATGAGGTTGTGCTCCTTGTGGTGGTAATTGGCCTTGGTCTTTGGGGGTTGGAAGTAGCAAGTTGAGCAATCTGTGTCTCAAGCATCTTGATTGAAGCATCCCTCGCTTGATCGGTTTTTCGAATGTGTGAAGCCATGTTCAATTGAGTCAGCTACTTGGGTCAATAGAGCTCTTATCTCACTCAATTGTTGGGGATGTGAGGATTGACTTTGTTGATTTTGGGGATTTTGGAATGATGGTGAATTTTGTGGAGGATTTTGGAATTGTTGTTGAGAAAATGAATTTTGTTGAGGATTTTGGAATTGTTGTTGAGAAAATGATTGTTGAGGGAATGGTTGTTGATTTTGAAATTATTGTTGAGGAAATGGTTGGAAGTTTTGTTGGAATTGGTTCTTTTGTCCTTGATTTTGGAAACCCGGTGGTGTAGTATTTTGTGGTGGTCTTGGTGGTGGTGGGTTAAGGACATTTGTACTCTTGTAGGAGAAATTTGGATGGAACTTTGTACCTGGATTGTAGGTGTTGGAAAAAAGGGTTGAAATTTTGCCTAAAGCTTTGATAGGCATTGACTTGTTCCATGTTACTTCTACACTCTTGGAATCCATGTCTCGCACCTCCACAAGCTTCACATACCACAACTTGAATCGTCACGTTTACTTGTTCATGAGGTTGAGAGGAGCTTGATCCTTGATTGTCGACTTGTCTTTGGAAAAGAGCTACTTGAGCTTTCAAGAGAGCTATTCCGGAACATCTTCCTTCGCCTTCATTGGGATGTTCCTCGAGTTGACATATTGAGAGTCGTGCACCACCATAGACTCTATGGTAGAATGAGCTAACTCCACATTTATGTTGTCGAATCTCCCATTGTTTGCGGAGTCCAAGACTCGACGAGACTCCGCACAACACCCATTGTAGAACGTGATGGCAAGGAACCATGAATCCAAACCATGATGAGGACACTCCCTTTGAAGCTCTTTGTATCTTTCTCATGCTTCATGTAGACTTTCATGACCACTTTGGCGAAAACCGGTGATTTGGCTCCTTAGTTGTTGTGTTTTCTCGGGAAGAAAACACTTTTGATAGAATGCAAGGGCTAGACTATCCCAATCGTTGATTCCCAATGCAACTCGATCAAGGCTATTTATCCAAACTTTGGCCTACTTGTCCTTTAAGGAGAAAGGGAATAGTATCTCCCTTATTTGCTCTTGTGTGACACCCGGTTGCCTAATCATGGAGTAATAGTCACAAAAATTCTGCACATGTAAGTTGGGATCTTCCGTAAGAGTCCCCCCAAACTGCTTCTTTCAACAATGCTTATGAAGGCCGGCTTGAGTTAATTTAAGTTAAGTTCAGATCTTATTACTCCAAATAAATAACAACGGATATAATATATTACAGAGTAAACTATTGTTATTAGCTTATCTATTAACAACGGTTCTTAGAGTTTTACAACAAAAAAAACCGTTAATTATTTTTAATAAAACTCTGCGGCAACATAATAATTCTTTCGACAACGATTTTTCCTAATTTTCATGAATAAGCGTTGTTGAAGGGTCGTTGTTATTGCCTGAATTTTTAGTAGTGAGTTCAGATCCTATAAGTTCAGTTCAGATCCTATAAGTTCAGTTCAGTTCCTATAAGTTCAATTCAGTTCCTATAAGTTCAGTTCAGTTCCTACAAGTTCAGTTGAATTTAGTTCCTATAAGTTCAGTTCAGTTCAAAAAAGTTATATACGAAGTATTATTTTTAAAAACCAATGCAAAAACATTAGACATTAATTATTCAATACATATATACATTATTATTTTAACAAAATTATCACTCATCTCATTATTTTTTTATCGTAATAATGCAATCGTAGTATAATATATGAGCAAACCAATGTATCTAAAACGGAAAAATGTTATTATCTTACCTTGTATTTTAGACTATATTTTCTTATCAATGTCCTCTTTTGGTAACCGACTAATTTCTTGTAAAAAAACCGTTTGATGTTAATAAAAGTTTATTGTAATAGTAATAGTAATAGTAATAGTAATAGTAATAGTAATAGTAACAATAACAATAATACTATAACTATAATTAACTATAACAATAACAATAATAAAAACAATAATAATAAGGAATAATTGACAAGAATAATCCGATCTTTAACCAATCTTCTCGAAATAAGTCGATCTTTCATTAATCTAAGAATAAGCCCACCTTTGATGGGTATCTTCTTAAAATGAACCCTTAAAATTGGTGACTTGCTATTGAAAGTAAATAACCTGTTGGCCTTATGTAAAGGTTGAAGATGTTCAATCTTGACTTTCATCATTATCACATTTATCTCACCTCTACATATTTTTTCCAGAAATTTTCAACTCACTCGTGCTCAAATCAACAAAAATCAAATCTTTTCACTCATTCGGCCAAACAAATTCAAATAGAATCCCAAAAACTCCATTTTCCTTGAAACTTTAGTCTTTCTCCAACAATGGCAGTGCCACAAAAATTCTTGATGATAAAAGACAAATTAGAGATGAGAAAATGGTTACTGGCAAAAAAACGTATAAGACGTATATGCACGGATGCGGTCGAAACTTTACGCAAGCACATCCCAAATCAAACACCGTCCCCGATTTAAAGGAAGTGCATACAAATCGGATCGCAATGTCCAATACTCCAATAGAGCAAATCGAAACTCCAGCAAATCGCCACCATCAGGATTCGGGTCATGGTTAATGTTGAAACAGAATTTAGATATATTACAACCAATGGGATAACCAATTCGTATATGAGCTGGACCAATGGGATAACCATAATTTGGATACCGACAATGGTGATGTTTTTTTACAATGGGAAATCCATTGGTGGGATCACACCTTGATAACAATTCCTCCTGTTCTCCGCTTCAAATCTACTTTGTACTTTAAGTTAGGCGGTAATGGTTGTTTTGTAGCAAACCGAGTAAAAATGGTGCATTTTATGGTGATAGAGAGAATGAAGATGAAGGAGATGAGTAGGAGAGGAATGACTGTGAACGGTGTGATGTGGCTTGTGAGGGAAGAGAAAAAGTTAAATATGGAGTTATAACTTTAAACAACCGGTTTAAAAGGTCACCCATCTGTAGGTGCATTTTAAGAATACGGAGTTAAAAGGTTGGACTGTTGCTAGATTAACGAAAGTTCGGACTATTTTGAGAAGATGAAGCATAGGTGGGATTGTTGTTGTCAATTTATCCTAATAATAATACTTAAGTTAAATGAAATAAGCTTAATTTAAGTTCGAGTCTTATAAGTTCGGTTCATATCCTATAAGTTCAGTTTAGTTCAGATCCTATAATTTCAGTTCAATTCAGTTCCTATAAGTTCAGTTCAAATCCTATATGTTCAGTTCATATCATGTTCTACACATATCTGGCCATGACCAGCTCGCAGACGTGTTAACAAAACCGTTGCTTCGTCCTCGCCATACAACTCTGATTTCCAAGATTGGTCTTGCTTTCAGCCCGTCCATCTTGCGGGAGCATGTTGAGAATAATAATATTCCCTGAATATTATTCCCATATATCATATATTTTAGTTTATGTAAAGTATATCAAATTGTTATCTTATTTCCATATTTCTAAGATATTGTAGATACTAGGTTAGACTTAGTCTTATACTCAAACTCTTGTATTTATATACCTAGAACTATCCCTGTAACTTTTACATATAAAAATTATAAACTCTCATTCATTCACATGGTATCAGTCGCAAACCGATCCAACCCCTAACCCAACTCTCGTTTCAGCCTTACCCATGGCGTCCTCTGCCGCCACACTTCCTAACACTCACGAGCCCACCGTTCCCCTCCTCCTTGTTAACCTCTCCATGGTTGACAAGCTAACTCCCCTCACATATATGTCTTGGCAAGACCAAATCGAGTCTCTCCTTTTTGGCTATGACCTCCTCAAATATCTAGACGGAAGTCAACCCTGTCCCGCCTCCACCATACCTGACTCCACTGATGAAACGAAACTCAAAACCCTCCCTAATCCCGCTCACCATACTTGGCGTCGCCAAGATCATCTTCTCAAAGGTGCCCTACTCGGCACACTTGATGCCTCAATTCACTCCCTCGGCATGCGATCGCCAACCTCGCGTGATGTGTGGACTACCCTTGCCTCCACCTATGCTAATCCATCCCGTGCTCACATCCTACAAATTAAAGATCGCCTTAACTCCATTCGAAAAACCACCCAATCCATTACCGAATATATGCAATCCGTCAAATCTTGTGCGGATAACCTTGCCGTTTTAGGCAAACCCATGGACCACGAGGATTTCATTGCCAAAATAATTCGTGGTTTAGACTACAATCAATATCGCTCCGTCATTGATGTCGTACAGGCACGTGACGAACCTATCTCCTTTGAATCCTTACACGAAAAACTCCTCAACTTTGACCTCCGCAACACCCACAATGCGCCAGCCCCCACGCCCTTTCCAGCCACTGTCAATGCCGCCCAACGCACCCATTACCACCATCGTCCCTCTGCCTCTACCCAGCCTGCAACCACGGACCAAAATCACCCAAAACAATACCCCCCTTCAAAGGTAAGTGCCAGTACTGTGGTGCAACCGGTCACGTACTTTTATTTTGCTATAAATTCAAACGTGACTATCCTCACGTTGTCCTTCCTTCCCGCACCCTCAACCGTTCCAATTATGGACCCCCCTCAAGCACACACTGTCACGGCCCCCATTCTGCCCAATCCACCCGCGGCCAACACTACGTATCTCTTGGACAGTGGCGCCTCAAATCACATATATAACTCAGGACCTCAACAATCTCGCACTTCATTCTCCGTATACTGGGTGTGAAGAGCTCTTAATTGGTGACGGCACTGGTCTCCCTATTTCCCACATAGGTTCATTCACAATCTCTCTTTCTTCTTCCTTATTACACTTCAATAATGTTTTTTGTGTCCCTCGTATTTCTCGAAAAATTTTATCCATATCTCAATTATGTCATGACAATAACGCCACTTGTGAATTCTCGTCTTCTCTTTGTCTTAGTAAGGATCGTCTGTCGGGACGCACACTCCTTCAAGGACGGCTTAAAGACGGGATTTACGAGTGCGAGCTTCATGTCCCTGCCCCTCGAGTCCATCACGTTCAAGCAACTCCCTCCCTTACTTTGCACCACAAACTTGGTCATCCATCCATTCCGGTTCTCAAATACATTCGTACTCATTTCAATTTAGATATTAATTCTATTTCCCTTGATAATTGTAATGTTTGCTCAATTCATAAAAGTCACAAACTTGCTTTTGCTACTAATACTATTCGATCCAATGCTCCGTTAGAACTTATTTATTCGGATGTTTGGTCTTCTCCTATTACTTCTTATGATGGATTTAAGTACTACATTATTTTCGTCGACCATTTCACCAAGTTTGTTTGGTTATATCCCATGAAATTAAAATCTGACTCAACACAAATTTTTATTCGTTTTCGCACCCTTGTCGAGAAATACTTTCACACACCCATCTTACAGTTATATTCTGATAATGGTGGGGAATACATCAAACTCGCCTCATATCTTGCCCAAAACGGAATTGGATACCTTACCACCCCACCTCACACTCCGGAACTCAATGGCTATTCCGAGAGACGTCATCGACATATTGTTGAAACCGGTCTAGCCATGCTTACCTATGCCTCTCTTCCTACAAACATGTGGCCTCACGCCTTTAACAACCGCTACCTACCTTATAAATCGCCTCCCTACGCCCACACTAAAACACTCATCTCCCTTTCAATGTCTCTTTCGTGTTGCTCCAAATTATACGAAATTAAAGTGCTTTGGTTGTCTTTGTTACCCTTGGCTCCGTCCCTATGTCTCTCACAAACTTGAGCCCCGCTCCACCCCTTGCATTTTTGTGGGTTACTCACCCACTCAAAGTGCGTATTTTTGTTTTGACCCTACCAACTTCCGCATCTATGTCTCTCGACATGTCAAGTTTGTCGAAACTGATTTTCCATACCAAAGTCTCATCCAAACTCCTCCCTCTCCTAATACCCTAACAGCCAGTGACTGGACCACCATCATACTCCCTGCCAGTCCCAGTCCCATGTCTGACCAACCCCCTCCGCTACAGCCTTCCCCTACAACTTCCTCTCCAACCCCCCTACTTCCCCTGCTCTCTCCAGTCCCTCCCCTACTGAAACTCCCCCTGGTACTCCTCCCTCTCCTATAAATCCTCACACCCCTGCCCTTCTGTCAACTCCCACAGCCCCTCCTACACACACGCCAGTCCCTGACTCCCCTGTCCACAACCCCACTCCCTTGTCTTCCCCTCTGCTCTCCCCTCAACCTGCTGTTACATCCCCCTCCCCTCCTCCACCACCCCCTCCTCCACCTACCACCCTTCACCCCCATGGAACACGCCTCTCACACAATATCAGAAAGCCCAACCCCCGCTATGCCAACCTGGCCACCATCCCCACCACAACTCGCCTCCCTAACACTATCAAACAAGCCTTACTTGACCCCCTTTGGCGTGATGCAATGAACCTCGAGTTCAATGCATTACAAAACAACAAAACATGGACCCTTGTCCCACCCTACGATACATACAATGTGATTGGATGCAAGTGGATATTTCGTATTAAATATAAACCAGATAATACTATCGACAAGTATAAAGCACGACTTGTCGCCAAAGGATTTCTACAACGACCCGGGTTAGACTACTCGGATACATTTGTTGGATTTTAGTTATCTCATAAACTAATTATTTAGTCATACTAACATAATATATTAATTAACATTTTAATTAACTCATAATGTGATCTTATGCATGCTATAATAATGCGGAAATAGGAGAAATTTCGAGCCTTACATACGGTCCAAGTAATAGCAAGGATGATCCTCCAAAGTATTCAACAAGAACACCTCCTCCAAGATGCACCCAAGACACACTACTCTCAATATTTTGTATGTATTTTTGTTAGAAAACTTGATACAAAATTGCTAGTTTACTAGGGAGGCTCACGGTTTAGGGTTAGAAAATTAGGAAGTAATTTTCTTTCTCTCTTTTGTTCTCTCTAAACAAAACCCTAATACCACTTATGAATGAATAGTCAAGAGGGAACAAAACCTCTTTTGTTCTAGCCAAGGAGGTGGCCGGGTGGTGTGGATTAGGGTGCCCAATGGATGACACCTTAATAATCTACAATGTCTCCCATTAAGACAATGCTATTAATAAGATGTCCCCAACACATATTTATCATATAATGTGTTGATGTATGTAAAATGTCTAGGACAATCACATTGTCACACGGTCCACTTAATTCGTAAATGGACTATTGTATACGTTACATAGAGACGTATACATTACTTCGACAATCTTACATTTTATGATTCTCGTATTTTAACATTGAAACGATTAATCATAAAATTAGTAATTCATAATTAAAATTATCCATTAGCCTATATCCGTTTACAACAATTGTATATTTAATAAAATTCATTCATTTAAATATGTTTCATAAACATACTTATATTAGTGACAACATTTTAATCACTATAATTTATAATCATATTATATTTCATCCCTTTATATAATAAATATAAACTAGACATAAATTGACTCGTATCAATATACAGTCATTTTATTTATCATTGAGAGAGTTGTCCTATAGGTGTGACCTAAAGGGATCAACTGACCACCACCGTCATACGACAGTAATGTCAAACTCTAGCTAGCCAATCGTTACCGATTAATGTTGGTCAGTTGACTAATATATTTCGTATCATCCCCTGCGCATTCTCGTCATGAGATTTAATTACGTGATCGCACTATTGTTGAGGACACATTTCCCAATAATCTCCCACTTGTCCTCGACAAGTGTGCGTCACCAATTCTCTTGTCCTATTACAATCTCCCACTCAATGCAAGATGTCTCTCTGAGGTCGTACTAGCATTCGATCATATCATGAGTGTTTTCCTCGATCTGGAGAATAACTGTCTGACCGGAATTATCTACCATAGATACCTTCCGAGTGTGGCCACGCATTTCCAGTTAACTTCTCCTCGAGTGGCCTTGAGATTTGAACAACCCTGACAAGGGGTGGACAATTTCTATCGCACTACTTCCTTCAACTAGTCACAGTCAGTCACAACCCAAAGCAATCCCATTTGACTCCAGTTACGAAAAGTCGTAGAGAATGGATCAAGGTTATGCCTAAACTGTACCATCTTGGGAGAGTAGTCTTTAGTCTAAGAATTGACTCACAAGAATACTATAGCAGCTCTTGCCACGACCCGGCTATTATAAAATTTTCAGAACTCTATAAGCGGTCACTTTGCGCGACAGAGTGTCTCTTGCAGTCTGCCTATGTGATCGACTAGTCATCACAAATGACTCTATGGCACTTGAACTTGCCATCAATCGCCTCACATTCCAGTCGCTTTGAGATGTCACCTCATGTAAGCGGCTAGGGGATATACTAAGTCAATCCAGTTCACTTATGGGGTTCAAAATTGTCTCTTACAACCCATTTGGATTTTGACAAAGTATCTTTCATCTTGAGTTAGTTATAACTCAAATGACATTGTCATGCAAAAACAGTCAATACTATTTCATTGCATTTGATGCACGATCATCTATTTGTATTAGTGTATTGCGAATAAACCCTTTTATTCATGATTGCAAAACTTACAAATTTTGGTCTCCTTCCGACTCATATTATCTCACATAATATGATCTTATTTGAGCACATATCTAGAACTCATTCTAGATTTTGAGATTCCTTTCCTGAGGGAAGCTCCCACTGTTATCCTATAACTCGTGACGTATTGATATACTAGAGGGTTTAAAGAATCACTCGGAATTATCTAGTCACTTATGTGCTGAAATCTATATTGTAGTTATTAATGATTTCATCATTCTTATAATTTTCAATCATCTTGGCAATATAATCATGGTTTTATTCATCAATATGAATCATGTGCAACCATTTTAATTTCTAATGGGCGACCTTTTATTATCAATATAATAAACCTTCCCGTAAAACTCCATCATCTCATGATATAAAGTATTTGTTCATCTAGAATTGAAAACCTCTTATTCTTTACACCTTAAAGAATCACCCATCCTCTCAAAATGGTAGGCTTAATTCTTTTAATGAACATCGCTCCCACTAGAATCAATATTACTCGATCTCTTAAATGAACTTTTCATTTCTTGCATGTAAATCTTTTATTTATATCTTGAATCATTATCACCATCACTATCTCTATAGTGATCTATTTTCATTCAATCAATCATCACCTTCTTTCATGTCTTCGTTTCCTCGAGACGAATATGATAATTTCCTTATAACTACATTGAGAGAATTGAGATGATTTCTTCTCTTTTATCTCATAAACTTAGAAAAATCATTTATTAAGGATCCGGTCTTTCCCCCGTATAGATAGATGATTTCTCCTCTATTATCTTATAATCTCTAAAAAATCATTATCTCAAGGAGCCGATATTCCTTCCGAATTCATACGGGGTTTCTTACTGAAACAATGAACATAAAGAACCTTTCTTCGAGTGTCCTCCCGTAGTTTCTTCAGTGTCCTCTCGTAGTTTCTTCAATTCATTTAGGGCTCTTCTTAAGACTCCCAAGTAGGAATCTTCTTTAAGATCCTTTATTTATTTTCATCATTGGTTTGCGAGCGAAATATTTTCTCCCACTCTATCCTTCTAACAATAACCTTTATTCGTATAAGGATAGCTATTTCGATTAACCAATGCACATGAATGTTTGAAGTTTTATAGGTTGTGATGAATACATTCTCATTTTCACTTAAAATGAAAATCTTATAATGAACTGATGTAGTCTCATTTTGATTGAAAGTATCTCATGGGTGTAGTTCTCCGTTTTAATCAACACTTTGATTACATTATATTGATCGTATCAATGTTTATTGCGTGATAAAATCACCATTATTCATGTTTTAACAAGGTATGCAATTTATTTGAGAAATCAAGACATTGATTAAGAACAAAAGTAGTTATTCGGGTTGAAAACCAAGTCACCAAATATCCAAAATTACAACCATTGTTTTAGGATTTTAATCCTTGTCTTACAAGAAAGTAAATTGTTCCATAAATAAAAAGCAAAATATGAAAGAAGACGATATGAAATTTAGAGCCTAGCTTTTCAAGTCTTCGATCAATTTGGATGCTACCATAGCCATCCAAGTAAGGAACTTCATGTTTCCTTCTCCTTGTCCTTATCTTTATAAGATGCCCCTTTAAAACAATTTAAAAGGGGTGATAGTCAAAAACTTGTATCGCCATACAAAAGTTAACAAAAGAACATGAAAGTAAACGAGAATTATAAACTACGGCGGTTGCCTTTCCATTTTTGAGATCGGTCAAGTATTTGGGGCAATTCCGTTTCCTAAGACTTAACCTCGTGCAATAAAGGCACTTGTATTCAACCTTTGAAGATGAGGTGGAAACGCCTTTCGAAAAGGTATTTTCTTTGGCCGCTTTGGGTTTGAACGTTTTCTTGCCCTTGCCTTTAAAGGCATTCTTCTTGAAGCTCGTTTTCCCTTTCTTTTCGATGTTTAAAACATCCTTGGTGGAACTTTCATGAAGTCCCATGTCCCTTTTGGCTTGGACGAGCATTTTATGCAACTCATCCATTGTTGTCTCTTGGTTTCGCATATTAAAATTCACCCGGAATTGAGCATACGATTTAACCTTATTGAGCGAGTGAAGAACTCGGCCAATAATTAGAGAGTCGGGAACATCAACGTCTTGCGCTTTTAGAGTCTCCGCGAGCTCAACGAGTTTGAGCACATGAGGGCTTATCTTTTGCCCTTCCTTCAACGTAATGTCGAAGAAGGCGGAAGCCGCCTCATATTGGATCACCCTTGGAGTTTGTGAAAACTTGGTCGCAAGCTTGGTGTATATCTCATACGATGTGGTCAACTTAATCATACTCCTTTGGAGATCCGGCTCCATGGAGAAGATGAGCACATTTTTAAGAGCGGAGGACTCTTTCATGTAAGCTTCATAGGGCTCACGAGTTCCGACCGCGGAACGAGCGGTTGGGGTGGGAGGAGCGGCTTCGGATAGGTAACGACTCTTATCGTCACCTTGAGCGGCCAAAAGTAATTGCGCATCCCAATCCTTAAAATTGGAACCATGCATATCGAGTTTGCAACGGTCCATAAAAGACCGAAGCCATGAAACGTTAGTGAGAGGTGGAGCGTTGGTTGCCATTGATGATGTTGAAAATAAAACTACAATAAAATGAAGGAAATAAAACAATATCATTTTAAAATTCATAATTTAAACTAAAAACTTAAACAAGTTAAGTATATTTACTTAATGATCTCTTACCCAATTAAGTAAACAATCCCGAGACCCAAACCCATACTAATCCGGGCACGGTGTAGCCGATTCAACCCGTATCGGTATAATTTGGTGGATTAACCCTTTAATCGGTTCTACCTTAGAACTCTCGGTCGACAATTTTCTAAAAATCGTCTTTAGCCCGAACTTATTGCAACTACGGTTACGAATACTTTCGTTGAGATCAACCAAATTTCAAGGTGTAATCTTTATTACCCCACTTACCCAACGTGACAATTTTAGTACCCCGGTATAGCCGAGCCTACGTTCTTGTGAAGAAGGGATTCATGGGTCCGTACTTTTTGGTAAGGCTAAGTCTCAATATTTATATGTAAGAGATCTAGTCAAATTATTATCTATCTCCGTTTAAGTGAACTAAGTCGGTGAATTATCGATAAAATAATAGACTAGGTCGATTAAATCGAAAAATGCATGAGACGATATATGACGATTTGGCTATGCATGCAAACATATAAAAGCAAATAAAAGCATAAAAATAAACCCCAGTATGGCCTTTCCTAGAAAAGAAATAATAAAAGTACAAATTCGGAAACCAATTCCTTTGGTCCCTTGAACTTCACGAGGCACGCACTTCGAGGTAAACACCGTCTTGTTCGGAACTCCTTTCCGAATGGCACCGTCTTCAAGGATCTCCGGAATTTACAAATATTACAACTTTTCTAGTCTACTTTATACATTATAAAATAGAAATAAATTACAATTGGGTGATACGAGATCACAAAATTACAATCGAATCGGTAACCCCTTACATTACGGGAAATACCGATTAAAAACTAAGGCCATACTAAGTAATTACATAATTCCCAAAATTACGTAAATAAAATCATGACATTCATAATAAAAATATGCAATGCTTATGAATATATGAACTACCATGCAAATCCTAAGCCAAATCGTCCTATTTAAATAATAATTATATAAATAGTTATCGTATACCTCGGTTTATGGAATCGCGTGTCTTAACGTTTAACAACACTATGCATAATATGAATCGGTATTCATCTTTAAGTTAATCATCCCAACTCTTATAGGTTTCAAAATTTAGTCTTACATAAACTTTGAACATGACTTAACTTAATATATTTTAATATTGTTCGGTATTACTCGGTTTTACGGGAAAATATCATAAAAATCCGAAAGAGTCATAAAAATTTCGAAAATTTCAAAATTCAAATTTTGAAAATTCCAGAATGTTCTTAAAATTTCAGAACTTTAAAAATATTAGTATTTAAACGGTTTTAACATTATTTCGAAAATAATACGTAAAACGAGCATTTTAAGTCGGAAAATTCAAATAATTAGTTCCATAAATGCAAATAAAATACTAATAATATTTGTACACTTTCCAAAACACCTTAAGAACATAAAATGGACAGAAAAATAAATTACACACTGCCCAAGAGCTGAAATTTTTAATGAAAATGACTCTTTTAATTCAATTTTAAATGCAACTTTTTAACAATTTAAAATTAAATCAAAACAGAAACTTTTGGCTCCCAAGAATAATTTCACGATGAACATATCATATATGACTAATATGGGTTAAATTTTCCGGCCATTTTAACAACTATTGCAAATTTTAACGATTTTCGTCATATATCGTACGATTTTAACCTTTAAAATTATTTCACAAGCATAAAATAAGATAAAAATCTCAAAATTTTTATACATGCTGGAAATAATATATATGACATCGTGTTAAATTTTTATGGCCAAATTCTAACTTAAACTATTAAAGTCGAAATTATGTCACTAATTACCCGATTTTTTCATTAAAAATCTATAATATTGCAATATTTGAGATAAATTTCTGGAAAATTCAACATATATTTTAAATATTGCATGTGACATACTCATAAATTTTTATAGTCAAATTCGTAATATAACTATACAAACCCATTTTTATTCATCTTATTGCATTTTAACCCTTAAAATTCATACCACATGTTTTTATAAGTCCATAATTTACGAAAATTCATATTCATAACATAGGATATACATGTGATAACATACTGAAAAATCTCGGCCAAAAGTTGATTTTAACTATTTTTCCCAAAATAAACAATTTTTAACCATTAAAAACAATAAAACCGAAAAATAAATTGTACCAATGAACAATATTCATGCAAAATATATTCCAAACATTCTAAAACATTTTAGAAAACAGTAGGTATTCATGCTAAATAATTTCGTGCATATCTTATATTAAACGAAAAAACAAATTTTATTTTTTTATCACTATAACTCCGTAAAAACGTAAACGGAAAGCATGCAAACAACCTAGTTGCTCTGATACCAATTGTTGGATTTTAGTTATCTCATAAACTAATTATTTAGTCATACTAACATAATATATTAATTAACATTTTAATTAACTCATAATGTGATCTTATGCATGCTATAATAATGCGGAAATAGGAGAAATTTCGAGCCTTACATACAGTCCAAGTAATAGCAAGGATGATCCTCCAAAGTATTCAACAAGAACACCTCCTCCAAGATGCACCCAAGACACACTACTCTCAATATTTTGTATGTATTTTTGCTAGAAAACTTGATACAAAATTGCTAGTTTACTAGGGAGGCTCACGGTTTAGGGTTAGAAAATTAGGAAGTAATTTTCTTTCTCTCTTTTGTTCTCTCTAAACAAAACCCTAATACCACTTATGAATGAATAGTCAAGAGGGAACAAAACCTCTTTTGTTCTAGCCAGGGAGGTGGCCGGGTGGTGTGGATTAGGGTGCCCAATGGATGGCACCTTAATAATCTACAATGTCTCCCATTAAGACAATGATATTAATAAGATGTCCCCAACACATATTTATCATATAATGTGTTGATGTATGTAAAATGTCTAGGACAATCACATTGTCACACGGTCCACTTAATTCGTAAATGGACTATTGTATACGTTACATAGAGACGTATACATTACTTCGACAATCTTACATTTTATGATTCTCGTATTTTAACATTTAAACAATTAATCATAAAATTAGTAATTCATAATTACAATTATCCATTAGCCTACATCCGTTTACAACAATTGTATATTTAATAAAATTCATTCATTTAAATATGTTTCATAAACATACTTATATTAGTGACAACATTTTAATCACTATAATTTATAATCATATTATATTTCATCCCTTTATATAATAAATATAAACTAGACATAAATTTACTCGTATCAATATACAGTCATTTTATTTATCATTGAGAGAGTTGTCCTATAGGTGTGACCTAAAGGGATCAACTGACCACCACCGTCATACGACAGTAATGTCAAACTCTAGCTAGCCAATCATTACCGATTAATGTTGGTCAGTTGACTAATATATTTCGTATCATCCCCTGCGCATTCTCGTCATGAGATTTAATTACGTGATCGCACTATTGTTAAGGACACATTTCCCAACAACATTCAGTCTGGTAGTCAAACCTGCTACGGTACGCATCATTCTCTCTCTTGCTCTTACTCAAAATTGGTGTCTACGCCAACTAGACATCAATAATGCCTTCCTTCAAGGTAACCTCACTGATAATGTATACATGTCTCAACCCCCGGGATTCGTTAACTTGGACAACCCCAACTACATTTGCAAACTATCAAAAGTCATTTACGGTCTTAAACAAGCCCCTCGCGCTTGGTACACGACTCTCAAAAACTACCTCCTATCCACCGGTTTTGTGGGGTCTCTCTCGGATCCCTCCCTCTTTTATCTTCATACCAAAACTCACAAAATTTATCTACTTGTTTATGTAGACGATATCATTATTACAGGCCCTAACATTACTCATGTTAATTCCTTTATTCAAAATTTTGCCTCTGCCTTTTCCCTAAAAGACTTAGGTAATCTATCCTATTTCTTGGGAGTCAAGGTCACACCCAACTCCAATGGTTTATTACTTACTCAAACAAAATACATTTATGACCTACTTGATAAATACCACATGCTAGATGCTAAACCATTTCCTACACCCATGATTACTACACAAACTCTAACATGTACCGGAGGTTCTCGGATTACCAATGACACGGATTACCGTGCACTACTCGGCAGCCTGCAGTACCTCTCGTTTACACGACCTGACATCGCTTATAGTGTCAACAAACTCTCACAATTTATGCAATCTCCCACTGACCAACATTGGATAGCCTTAAAACGGTTACTTTGGTACATTAAAGGCACTTCGACAGTTGGTTTACAACTCTACCGTGACTCTCCTCATCGTCTTCACGCATATTGTGATGCCGATTGGGCCGGTGACAAAGACACTTATGTCTCTACTTCCGGCTTCATAACATATCTTGGTCGAAATGCCCTCTCATGGGCCTCCAAGAAACAACGAGCACTTGCTCGCTCCTCTACCGAAGCAGAGTTTCGGGCCATTGCCGACACTACATCCGAACTCGCCTGGTTACAGAGTCTCTCCTAACAGAACTTCGTACCACACCAACAACTACTCCGGTCATCTACTCGGACAATTTGAGTGCTACTCACTACTCTGCCAACCCCGTATTTCACTCCCGCATGAAGCACTTGGCTCTAGCCTTTCACTTCGTACGGGAACGAGTCCAGCAAGGTACCCTCCGTGTTCTACACATATATGGCCATGACCAGCTCGCAGACGTGTTAACAAAATCGTTGCTTCGTCCTCGCCATACAACTCTGATTTCCAAGATTGGTCTTGCTTTCAGCCCGTCCATCTTGCGGGAGCATGTTGAGAATAATAATATTCCATGAATATTATTCCCATATATCATATATTTTAGTTTATGTAAAGTATATCAAATTGTTATCTTATTTCCATATTTCTAAGATATTGTAGATACTAAGTTAGACTTAGTCTTATACTCAAACTCTTGTATTTATATACCTAGAACTATCTACATATGAAAATTATAAACTCTCATTCATTCAAAGTTCAGTTCAGTTTAGATCCTATAAGTTCAATTCAATTCAGTTTATATCGTATAAGTTCAATTCAGTTCAGTTCAGTTTCAGTCCAAAAGAACAAAGCCTAACAGTAAGTCTCATTGATAACGAGCATATCCGTCACAAATCGAAGACTGTTCAAATAAAGTACAAGTTGGTAGATGAGATAAAAGCAAATTGGTTAGGGTGCAGCATTATATTTTTATCTTATCTAATCACTTGGATATTCTTTAACCCGTTTTCAACTTTTGACGAATATGTCAATTTTCAATAAAAATTTATGTTAATATAATAAGAGATAATCTCTTAGAAAACCTAGTAAGGTATTGGTATAGATGGCCTCATACAAAATGTGGGATTATTGAGAGTAGTTCATAAAGCACCAAATTTTGAATGCGAAGTTGGGGAAGGTATCTCTAACCACATGACTCCCAAACAAATTTGTTCCAACTTGCTTACTTGTATGGATGGGGTCACTGATTATGGGAGGGATAAATCATTGAATTTTGTAGGAAAACGAGAGGGACCTATATAACTATTTAAAAAGAATTTATTATACAAAGTTAGTTTCATGACATGCTCCCACATACGACATATACTTAGAGATGCTATTGGAGCGGGTCATACTGGCCCATTCCCATATCCGTATCTATATTCGTACATGCTTCATTATCCCCAATAGTATTACTTTTGAAAACCATACTCTCCCTAACAAATAAAAATCTAAATGTTCCCCTCGATTTTCCTACTAACCTTTTATTCATAACTTTATGTAATTCTTTTTAAGTAAACATTATTTAATTGCTATAAATTTTTAAAATACGGAGTTGTTAAAAGTGCATAGATACACTATTAATGATGTCAATTATTAAAATAATTAATTAACGAACATAACCAACCAAAATTCACCCCAGACCCATCAATAGCAAATACAGTATAATATTTGATATGTATATCGGTTTCATCACCCGCTAGGCCACTAAACTTATAGTAAGTCTCGTGAGAGACCGTCTCTCACTAATTAGTGAGAGACATAATAGAAAATAATACCTTCAGTGAGTCCCTCACCCATCATGTGAGAGGTCTTTCAATAACGTTATTGAAAAATCGTCTCTCTGAAATTTTTGTGAAAAGGAATACCTTACCCACATTTGTAATACTCTAATTTAACTAAAAACGTTATTGAGATGATGTATATCGTTGAAGAATTTATTGACAAGTGCTTAACTGGTTTAAAAATACTGCGCATATCAACAAAAATCTCATGATAAGAACATCATGTAAAGCATGTGCCTGAGAGTAATCTTAGAATGAGTATCGTCATGTGAAAGACTCGAGATACGCATGAGTGAGAATAAAATGAACTGAAAAAATCTCATATAGATATGTGGGTTAAGTACATAGTCTGATGAGCTACCGTGAGTAATCGCTTTCGGTCCATGTTAAGTCGGAATGTTACAAATGGTATCAGAGCAGAGTCTGCGACCACAACATGGGAGGATTTTGGGTTAGCAATTATGTTGTAGGTGCAACGAGAATATTGTGTTTTTCAAGTGGGGTGCGTAATACTTTATGTTAACTGGAAACGTTATTTAGTTGAGGTACCCATTGAAAAGGTCCATTGATAAGCTTAAATAATTTGTTCTTTAAGAGATTAAAAGTACTACTCACATATGAACAAAGTTGCACTTTCTTTTTTAGAAGTTCATGGTAAGAAGTCCACACAGTTAGGCGTGTTTGCTAAGAAGTAACCTTGAGATAAACGACCTTTTGGAAGGTCCCAGAATGTGCATGAGTGGGGCAAAATGCGCTGAAAATGATCGTTGGGCCAAGTACACATCCTGAGGAGCTATCGTGAGTAATCACTTCCAGTCCACGTTAGGTCGGGGTGTTAGTGTTACATACATCATCAATTAGCACAAATACGATAGCCATATATATAATTAACTGTACATATATTTTGAGCCTTTTAATAGAAATTTCGAACTTAATTGGAATGAATATGAGCTATACTGTAAAGTTTATGAACCCTCCTACAAAACATTGAGCTTAAAAAATTATTATACAAATAAAACACAATACATATAAGTTCAACTATATTTTAATTTTAATATAAAAAATTAAAATGTAACTCAAAATAGTTTAAAAGCTCAACAAATATATACATAAACTCAATTAAATGGATAATAGTTGTACGATGCTCTTATACATCTGGTTGTACAATCGTGAAACAATATACTCACTTTATGTAAGAATTAGTCAAAATATATAAGTAAAAAAGCACTAAAACAAAGTTATTATTATTTTAATATAAACAAATTAATATGTTCCGATTTTTATCAATTTCAAATTTCTTTTTAGAGTAAAACAATCTTACACACTCACTCATTAGTCACTGTATCGGCTAATCTAGCTGACATTTCCAATTACAACATTTCTCGCCTTAGTTTTGCTATTGCTAAGGGAGTGGACGCCCAGCTTGTTTCTCGGGTGCCCACCAATTCATGTAATCTTTCTTTTCGTCTTTAATAAAAGATCCGGTTTTATAAACAAATAATAATAATAATAATAATGGAGGGGTGGTGGTAGATGCTGCTCGGAGGAAGTGCGCCAAGTACAGGGACTTGTGCGCGGCGCATGGTTATGGCTTCTTGCCTTTCTCCTTCTCTTCTTTGGGAGAATTAGGGGAAGATGTTGTTTCCTTGCTCAAGCGGATTCAGAAGTTTTCTGTGTCCCAGGATGCCAGATTGCGGAGCGCTGCTTTTATTTTTACTCGCCTTAGTTTTGCTATTGCTAAGGGAGTGGGCGCCCAGCTAGTTTCGCGGGTGCCCACAAATTTCATGTAATTTTTCCTTTATTTTTAATAAAAGTTCCCGGTTGATAAAAAAAATAAAAATAAAAATAATAATAATAATAATAATGCATGACAAATGAAATAATAATAATAATAAATAAAATATAAATAATGAAGTAATGAAAAGAGTCCATCAAGATGAGCTAGCAGTCCATGTGAATATCTGTCACTACCCACAATAGTGTCTACTTTCCAGTGAGGAATTTTGCTGTTCTTACTTTGCTACTTCCATTTTTTTCATTTTTCTTCTCTTCATTAATCAAACATATTTCTTAGATTATTCTTTCTTTTTTCTGCCGCCAGCCTATCTACTTCTTCTGGTTCCCTTCTTTCTTTCTGTACATACTACAACCACATACATACATAAATATACATACATATATACTTATAACATATTCATCAGGTTAGTAGGTTCAATTCTTAAAAAGTTTCCCTTCTTTGCTTTCTTCACTTCATAGTTCATATACATAAAGATTCAAACTTTACAATCTAAACCCAATAATTATTTTCTAAATTCTTCTTTTTTTTATCATTTATTTTGGTTTTTCAGGTATCTTAAGTTATGTCTTCTGAAGTTCCTGTTTCTGATCATTCTGTTGCTGTACAGGTATATTTCCTTCTTTTTCGGGTCTTTAACGCTAAATTCTACTCGCTCTGTCTCGTTGATATGTTTACAGTTCTTGTATTTTGTGAGGGGAAATAAGAGAAGCGTAAACATATGACTGGTTCGGTGTTCTCTAGTTAACTGTCTTGTTTTTGTACGTATGTTTTTATAGTATATGGGATTTTGATACAGTTATTTATTTCTCCAATTATTTTCTGCTTGCTTTGTTTTTTCCTGTATCAACAGTTTTAATAAAAGATCCTTCTCTAGGAATTACGTTAAAAAATAAAGCTGTTTGTTTTAAGATGATGTTTTATCAAACTAGTACTGAACTACGTCTGTCTCAATCATTTGTTTACTTTTAATTAAAATAATCATGACGGAGAATATAAAACGTAAATAAATGAAGAGCTGCAACTCATATACTTGTTCTTGGGGAATTATATCTCACCCTTTTGGGTGGGATCCGTAGTTCCAAACCATATCGCGATTTAACAAGTTTAACAATAAACCAGTTTAGTGTATTCTGTACAGATAGTAAGATAAAATTTATATTTTGGATTCAGAAAAGGGCAGGGTGTGATTATATACCCGTCACAAATGAGAATTTGGGATTCAAAATATGCTCAAAAAGCTTTTATTGACGGTGTCGAAAAGTCAGGGATGATATTATGACTTTTGTTATATGCAAAGATTGTAGTTTTACACTTTTACCACTATATCTTAGATAAGAAGCTTGTAGATAAAGTTACAGGAATCTGCTGAAACTTTGTACTCCAGTATTCACTGTTGGTTTTTAGATTTCCGAATATTTGTCGAGTATATATGTGAATCCAAGGATTCGAACCACTTACGACTCACTAAAGTCGCTGTCTGACAATTCATTTTGCGACCCCATTTTCATTTTCAATATAGATCATTCAAAAACGACGGCCTCTCTGTGTGTATGGGTGTATGGCTATCAGGCTATTTACATATGAGTTATATGACCCACCTTTCCTCGCCGTGGGTGGAGCCTTTAAGACGGGCCGATGTTGATGTTATGTATAATTATGTCTACCCTTTATTTCCTCCCTTTTTGGTTAGATGCCTGCCAAATTACCAGACTTGCTTTAAACCACTTTTCTTACTTTGTACATTTTGATGTATTCCTTTCTTGTCGTTCAATCTTTCCGTATCTCGTCTTTATTTTTTGCTTACAAACTCTACTTTCCCTTTTATTGATTCAGCAAGTAGATCAAAAGGAACCAGAAGTTGAGAAATTGGAGGATAAACCTGCTGAAGTAAATCCGTCTGTGGAATCAGTTGTGCCTACATCCGAAGAAACGAGTGATACTGAGGAAATGGACAAAGAGAATGTTGCTCCGGTAGAAACCCTGATAGCCTCTCATGAGCCTGCTGCTGAAACTCCTGCTTCAGATGAGTTGGACAAAACACTGGTAGAAGCTGCTGCGGCGGGTGAACTAAAAACTGAAGATGTGAGCATTGAACCTGAAGAAGAGATTAAAAAAGAGGCAGCTGTTGAGAAGGCCGAGGAAGTGGTCAGCGAACCTATCCAAGAGTTGGCGGAAGAGAAAGAAACTTCCACGCCACAAGAAACACAGGAAGTGAGCCCTGTTGTTGAAGAACCTGTAACAGAAGAGGTGCCTGAGAAACCAGAAGACGTTGTTAATGTGGTTGAAGCAGCCATTGAAGAGAAACCCGAAGAGGTTGCTAATGTGGTTGAGTCAACAGTTGAAGAGAAAACTGAAGAAGTTGCTAATGTGGTTGAGCCGGACATTGAAGATAAACCTGAAGAGGTTGCTAGTGTGATTGAGCCAACCGTTGAAGAGAAAACCGAAGAAGTTGCTAATGTGGTTGAGCCGGACATTGAAGAGAAACCTGAAGAAGTTGCTAGTGTGGTTGAGCCAACCACTGAAGAGAAACCGGAAGAAGTTGCGAATGTGGCTGAGTCATCCATTGAAGAGAAACCCGAAGAAGTTGCTAATGTGGTTGAATCAACCATTGAGGAGAAACCCGTAGAGTCTAAGGAAGGCGATGTGCCTACAGAAGAAGCCTCTAATGTTATTGAATCGGCCGTTGAGGAGAAACCTGAGGAGGTTAAGGAACGTGATGTACCATTAGAAGAAATTGCTAATATGGTTGAATCGGCCATTGAAGAGAAACCAGAAGAGTCCAAGGTAAATGAGGTACCAACAGAAGAAGCTGCAAATGTGGTTGAATCAGCCATTGAAGAGAAACCTGAAGAGTCTAAGAAAGACGATGTACCAACAGAAGAAGCTGCTGATGTAGTTGAATCAGCCGTTGAAGAGAAAACTGAAAAATCCAAGGAAGATGAAATACCGACAGTTGAAGCTGTTAATGTGGTTGAACCAGCCACCGAAAAGCCTGAGGAAATCATAGAAACAGATCCTGTTGAGGAGCAAGTGGTGGATGTGAAGGAATTAGCATCTATAGATGACTCTAAAAATGTAGAGGAATCAAAGAGCGAGCCACCCGTTGAGGATAAGGAGGTCGATGTGAGGGAAACGGATTCTACAGATTACCCAAAGAATGTAGAGGAATCGAAGAGTGAACCCTGCGATGAGGAACATGTGGTAGATGTGAAAGAATTGAGTTCTATAGATTACCCTAAGAACGTCGAGGAGTCCAAGAGTGAGCCGGCGGTAGAAGGAGATATTAAAGAAGCTATTCTTAGTGAAGCTCCAAAAGCAGATGAGAGTGTGACTGAACAATCAACCGAAGCTAAAGACGATAGAGACGTTCCTTCAGCAGATATCGTGGAGCCTAAGGAAGTTCAGAAAGAGGTTGAAGGCGAGGTAACCGAAGAAAATGGGGAAGCTAATAAAAGGGCTAGTCTAGGAGACATGATCAAAGAGGAAAACAATGTCAAGGAGGCTGCAGAAACAGCTAAAGAAGAAGAGGCAAAACCCGAAGAAACTGAGAAAACAACTGCAAGAGAGCAAGTAGTCAGCAGCAGAGATGTGGAGGTCAGTCCTCCTGCTCCTGAAGTTGAGGCCGGTAAAAATGGACATGTAGAAGAAGCATTAGCAGAGGAAGTAACCAAAGAGGGCGATGTTAAGGAGGAAGAGAAACCTAAAGAGGAAACTGTAACCAAACCCCCTACGAAAACTATCATGTCAAAGGTGAAAAGCTCCCTAGTGAAAGCAAAGAAGGCGATCATTGGCAAATCGCCCTCTTCAAAGACGATCACTAGTGATGCTACTAAGGTAGACTCGTCAGCTTAAACGGGTGATCGAAGCCTTATACTGCCGGGTTGTCGTAATTGTTGGTGTACCATATGGTGTTTTTTGTTATGATTGTTGCTGGTGTCTGTTTAATGAATGTTATTGATTTGAGTGTGATTTATAGGGTGTGTATACAGAGAAGGGTATAGGTTTGAGGTTTTAAACTTGATTCAGATTGTATTTTTATTTGTTATTTGTACTTTTACTTTGATTCAGATTATTTGCTAGTGTTTTTTGGTGTAATCAGATGTAATGATGTATGGATGGATGGATTAGTGTTTCTGTGCTTTTTTTGGTTTTGTTTATAAACATTGGAACATTGTAACTGAAGCACTACTGCTGCTAAGTATTGTAGATTTGTAGTACCAGTTTTTTGGGTACAAAACTACAAATTATGCTGAACTTGTCTTTGATAGTATCTTACAAAGTTAAGGTTTAACACCTTAGCACGGTGTTGAGACGAAGATCATTTGTAACTGTTTTGTTGGATTTATCTTTACATTTTCTTATACAAAAAAAAAGACATTATGTTCCACTTTTTCGATGAAATATAGAGCATGAGCTGAAGGAAAAAGGGACTGATGCGGCAGAGAACGAGTTTGCTGGTTGCTCCTTTCCAGCCCTCGAGACTGCTAATCCGAGAGTGGGAACTGAAAGAGTAGGCTTTGGAGCGTTTTCATTCAAGGATATCCTCACTTCGCCTAGGGCAAGTGGGTTCGCAGACGATGGCACAGCTTCCAAGGCTAGTCGAGATGGGATTGAGAGTGACCGTGGCTGGGCTGGTGTTGCGTGAGCAATGCAGGCCTGGTTGCAGCAGCGTGCAGTGGCAGTAGGTAGAGCATTTATGCTCTGTCTGCTGTGGCTGGGGGCGGGATGCAACAGATCAGTAGCGTATCAGGAGCTGCTGACAGTGTTTCTGGTCTGAATGTGGGTCGGATTATGGCTGGCAGTGAATTCTGAAGGTGCTGGAATTGTGATAGCGAGTAGTATTGCAGTTTTTGACTCTGAATGAAGAAGTAGATTAGCAGATAGCATCTGCTCTGTTCTGAATGGTTCAGCAGCAAGCTGAGGCGTAGCTGTCTGGGCTGGTGATGTATAATCACTCGGCAGTGGTTTCAGAATTATATGGTTTTTTGGCAGTCTCTATTTGGGTCTGCAAGTCCAGGAAATTGCAGGCCTGACGTGCAATTTGCGTGCAGAGATTGGGATGCATCATCTAGATAGGTTCAAAATGGATGGGAATGGTGTAAGAGCGGGTTCAGGAAACGCATACATGGTTGCGCAGGGGCAATTTTGAATGGAGCAGTGGAATAGCAGATGGAGTATTATGATGCAGACTTTGCTTTGGCATCTGTATTGTAGAAATAACTGGCAGGAAGGGCAAATTTGCATTTGTTTTCTTAGAATTAGTATCCACAAGGTCGAGCTATAGCGTTCATTCTTGTATTGATATAGGTTATCCTTGTAATTTTGACTTTTGTTTTGATATATACTATTTACCTTTTACCAAAAAAAAACGTGTTTTTTCACATACGGACTTTACTCTTTCACATACAATTTTGACCAAGCTGCCCTTGTCATTTCCCATTCAGTTGATTTTTTTCTCGGTTCTTTCATCCCCTCAGAGACAAACACCAACCAACTACTCCGTTCACTGCCCCTCCGTCACCAACTCCAACCCCCTGCTCCGACCTTCCCACCTCGTTCCTCACGGGCATCCCCCTCCCCTTGCGCCGACATCCCCACCGGCGTCCCCCTCCCCCTTCGCCGACATCCCTACTGTCGTCCTCCCTGCCTCACCCCTCCCCCTCCCCCTCCCCCTGCGCTGACTTCTCCTTCGCCGTTCCCTCTGTCCCACACCCTCTCCCCCTGATTTTTTTAATTAATTAATTCCTACTTTTCTTATTTGGTTTATTTATTTTTAATTAATTAATTTTTTCTTTTCTCAATTAGTTTTTGTTTTGAGTTTTGAGTTTTTTTCTTATTCATTAGTAATTTTATTTGATTTTTCCTCCGTAAACTATGATTTAGTTTCTCGTTTATTTTAAATTGTAGGACGACCTCAATTAACTATGATTTTTCTGTACTGGATGTTGCTGGAGTTTATCGAATCGTTTGAAATCTGATTCAGACTTCCGGTTATTGAAGGTACAGTGCGCGATAAAAGTTGAGGTGTTTCCTTTCTCTCAGAAACGCAGGAACTCATTGACAGGCTCAACTCAGGTTTCCTGCAGTCATTTGGGTGTGCAGATGGGCATGGACCTGTTTTTGCTGATGATGGGTTGCGGCTTTCTGGTCATACTAGTTTTACGCCCGTGCAAAAATTGCACGGGTCTAATTTTATTGAATTAAAAAAATCAATAAGAAGGTAAATAAATTTTTAAAAAAATATGATTTTAGTATTGGAGTAATATCAATGTAAAAGTAAAGAGAAATTATATACTTGACTTAGACGCGAATAAAACTAATGCATCTGCTTGACATTATAAAAGTACACAAAACTTATTTAGGATGACTTATCGGTTTAAGTTTAAGACGGGTCAAATATATATGTAGAATGAATAATACAAAAAAAACATTATGCATGACGAAATAAAATGTGTCCTATAATCCATGAGGAACGATACTGACTCGTTTTAAACTTAAGACGGATAATAGCCGATAAAATATATATATATATATATATATATATATATATATATATATATATATATATATATATATATATATATATATATATATATATATATATATATATATATATATTAAAATTATGCTTACGGATTTAGTCCTAAGTTCCGAATCATCGTAATCAACCCAAATTATTTTTTAGTTCGACCTTGTAACTACCGCAAAAAATTTCTAGGACATTAGCGAAATATGATCATTTTGATAGATATCGGACTGTTTATATCGTATTTAAATTTAAATTCAACTAAAAGATTTAAATTCAACAAAAAACTACTTTTTGTGCTAATATAGAAGATTTTTGTTTTTTTATGTATATTTGCAGATTTTTAGTTGAATTTAAATAAAATTCAACTAAAAGATTTAAAATCAACAAAAGACTATTTTTTGTTCTGATATACATGATTTTTGTTTTCTCAATATACCGCATTTTAATGACGACATTGGCAAAATATGATCATTTTGATATATATCGGACCGTTGTATATCGCATTTTACCGTATTTTAACTTGTTTGGTATCTTAACTTGTATTTGATTTGATTGGAAAATATAATGTAATTTAATTCTTGGACTAATTATTTTTGTTGTTTGTAATTTTTTGTTTTTACGATTTAATTTTTGGACCATTAAATATCGTATTTTGTTGGACCGTTGTATATTGTTATTTAAATATTCGATGAACAATAATTTGATGATATCATATTTTATTATGACAATGAAAATGTAATACTGCAATCGATTACTTTAATTAGGGATGAGAAAATATCAGAATACGTAATTAGAGACGAGTAAAAATCAAAATTATGAAAATAGAAGAGAAAGAAATTAAATCAGTCTAAAATGTGGTGGGCCCATAAATTCCTTATTTCAAGGAACCAATAGGAGACATTTAAAATCTATTCCTTTTATAGGTATAGATGAGCGGATCCTCAGTCGGAGTCATTGATAACCCTGTCACCTTAGACGGGTTCTTCGATGATTTCCCTTCTGATATGTTTGATGGAAACGAACCATTACCTAGCCATTCTAGCTGGTAGATTGATGCTAATTTGTTGCTGCTGTAGCTCATTAATCTAACAGATGATTAATCTAATTTGAGCAATTGATTAGTTTCTGTTGTAAGACATCTGCTAGTTGTTGTACTCTTAGAACAATACGTTTTAAGTTCGACTCTGCTAATTGTAAGCCAGTTTATAATTAAGTTAACTCGGGTTTGTCTCAATTCAAGTAAGCTGGGAAAACTTCCATGTAGTCCAAAGAAAAACCTATTTCCTCAAAGTAGTTGATCTTTTTCGTAAAATTGTCAATATCCTGATTAAGTATTCTGGGTGCACGAAATATCATCTTACATAGCTTCGGATACTCGATCCCTTTGTTCAGTAGAAAATTGAATCACAATTGCAATTCACTTGGCGAAGCATGTACATCAACTAAGAGCTTCATGGTGTAAACGTTTTATCCAAATCCAATTCTATGAAAAATCGAAATAATTAGTTAGTCTTGTATAAGAGGGGCGCAATTGTACAACATAGATATTTGTCTAATTGGCATGTAACTATGTATGTAGTGTGCTAATACACATACTCCTACATTTTTTTGCACATAAAAATCGTTTTCGAGTGCATTTAACTGTACACTGTCCATGAATCATGACCCAAGTGTTGAAGTAAGAAGCTAAGGACTTTAACCTCTTGAAAGATGCCGTCTTTGGGAGTCAAATGGGGAAATCTTAACTTGCGGATTCTTTAGCTAATGGAGGCAGGATGTAGTAGACTATAAGCCGCCAGGCTCCTCAGCGGCTTCCCTCTTCCTCCTTTCTTCCTCCGCTACCAAATCCCCTGAAAAGTTTACTTTAAAAAAAAAACGCTGAGTGAAGCCGCTGATAAGCTCAGCGGCTTTGCTTAAAATCTGGACAAAAACGAATAGTGTCCACGTCGACGCTATAACCCCAAATACTTTCAAATCAGCACCAATTACCCAATTAATTTCGTAAATAACACTATTTTACCAAAAAATTCTCTTTTTTTTTTATCTAAAATTCGTAGTGTACTGAAAAAGTAGAGTATAAGGTCTAAGGATAATGTATAAAGTTTACGGGATAATTTGAACGATAGACTTTAAGATTTTGTTGATTCTTAGTGCTAATTGCTTGAACATCCAAGACGATAAAGTTATTGAATTGTTATTACGAACACTCGAAACGGAAACCAAAACCAAAACATAGAAACACGAAAATAAAAGCTCATAACCCAATTAACGACTTCTGGCCAAGGTTTATCCCTCTTCTCACCTTCATATTCTTCTTCTTCAAAATCCTTCCATTTTAATGGCGTTCTTCAAACTGTAATATACCTAATCGATTGATTTTAATGTGATCAATGCAGGATTAACTTCCAGAAGTGCGAAATTAGAAGACCAGCGAATTCCAAATCCCTAATCTCTCATAGTTTTTTTTCCAATTAAGCTGTTGAATTCATAGCGATTTCCCTAATTATCGTAAAGTTGTAAGCTTTCGATTATTTGCAATAATGCCGTCTAACAAAAAGTACCACAAAGAGAAGGCCATACCCCGAAAGTAAGTTCTCTCTCTATCGTTTACTTCATTGTGTTTCGGGTTTGCGGAAATTTATGTTAAAATTGAGATGTTATTGCATCAATTGAAGTATTCACATATTGCTGATATGATTTGGTTAGCGTATTGTGTGTATGAATGAATGTATGAATGATGTTTCTTATGAAATTCCTTGACCTGAAACCTACTTGGCATATACTCTTTTTGTGCCAAAAACCGAAAACTTGGATGATACGGTCTCACACGTTGCAGGAAATTTGGCATATACCCTAACTGTTGCTGACAATTGTTGAAGAAAATCAAATTAGAGGAAGTGTCAGTGTTTGTAAGCGTGGAGGATAGAGTACAGATATCAATAAGTCTTGCTGATAAACTTGCTCAGTTAGTAACTTAGTATCGTAATTTCAGGTCAGGCCTATATATAGGCTTACAACTTGACTAGCTAATGACTAATAAAAAAAAAGTAATGCTTGTAGCAGTGAAGTGGGTGCAGCATAATCCACGTTCCATTGTGGAAACAAAGTAGAGTTAAAGGTAAAACACCTACCATTGGCTACATAAGTTTCGAGAATTACTCCAACACACCCTCTTGCTCCAGAATTAGTAGTATGTTGAGACATGTGTTACGGGATACACTCGTTCCTCTAGAGAATCTCGAATTGGTTCCAGTGTATTCTATCTTGTGCTTTAATTCTGCATCCTCCTTTGAGCCACTTGTTCAAGATAACTAAGGTGTATATAATCAAACATATGGAATTGTTTTGAGCGAGTGATTTTTTAATAAACACTTTTATAGGAGAGTACCACACATTGAATGTGGGAAGGTTTGGCAAATTCATAACGATTTAGGTAACTTTGGGTGAGACATTTTGTCGTTACGTCGTTTATCGCAACAAGCTTCCTAGACTTTATTTTCCTCCTGTTATTTGAACTTCATCTGTGGCTCTAAGATAAACGTCATAGCAAGACTATTGCTTTGTAACTTGTGAGGTACTAGGTTTGTGCTTAAAACTCTTTGATTGGGTTCAAAAAAATTGGGTACATTCTGAAGTGATGTTTAGACTGTAGGTAATTTGTGTCTCGTATTTGTAGGGAGGAGAAGCCAGAAGAGCCAGATCTACCAAGATATCGTGACCGTGCTAAGGAACGGAGGGAAGATCAGAATCCTGATTATGAGCCCTCTGATCTGGGACTTCATGCTGTTGCTCCGCCTGGCAGTGCTGATGTCATGTGAGGCTCTTATATTAATATGGAGGTAGGCTTTCCAGATTGGATTGGGTGAAACTGGTAAGGTTAATGGGTTTCTTCTTTGTGTTTTAGGTCAGCTGAGTCACACAAGCTAGCTATTGAACGGAGCAAGTACCTTGGAGGTTTGTACTCTTTCTCTATGATCTGCACCTAAAGCATCTTGAAACTATACTGTGATATCCTCTTTTGCTCTCTGTTACTCATTGTATCAATCTGTTTGACATAGTGGTTAATTTATCAATTATTGACTTATTGTCATCTATAAACCGGCTGCATCTCTTGTACTCATAAGTTGGAGTTTGACGATGCATTTTTTACTCAATTGCCACTTTGGGTCTTTCAAAAACCCAACTCCACCTCTGTGTTACATCAATAGCTATTAGGTGGTTGTTGTTGGCGTATTGTATCCGTGGTTTGTTTGCATCTCTTAGACTGTTTTTGCAATTTTTTTTGTGTTTGTCCGGTACAGGTGATGTGGAACACACTCATTTGGTCAAGGGGTTGGATTATGCTTTACTTCAAAAAGTTAAGAGTGAGATGGACAAAAAGCCAGGTGCTGAAGGTGATACTGATGGAAGGCCAAGGTGAATATCTTTGCTGTGGCTTACTGTTCTTGAAATTTATTTTGCTATACCTAGACGATTTTTATGTTCTAAAGATACCAATTACCTAACTCCTAGTTCTTATCTAATGTTGGCTTTTTATGAGCTTATGGAATGTGATTGATCGACTTATGTGTTGCTTGGGCGAGCAGATTTTGATTGATCAAATATTTGTGTTTTGTAACTTATTCATATATGTCATTAGAGACTTCCATTCCTCTGATTTCATGACTGATCTGAATTGTAACTGACATTTCATTTTCGATATGTAGAGCTGCTAAGGACGACCAGCCTGTCTCGTTTCGAACAGCTACTGCGAAGGTGTGTTATTTAAATGCTTTAGATGCTTAAATGATAGTATGATACTCCCTCCATATTCTTTGCTTTATACATGAAGTGCGTTTGAGTTGGACCCCTTCTAAATTTCTTCAACATGTTTCAGTCTGTTTATCAATGGATGATCAAACCTCAGACTGTTACCAAAACAAACGAGATGTTCCTTCCTGGTCGAATGGCATTTATTTTTGATATGGTAAGTAGCCAGATACTGATGTTCATAAAAAATCTTGATCAAATTGTATATCCCTGTTCTCCACCTTTCTATCTAGGTGCCTGGCTGATAATCTTTGACTGTCTGATAGGCTTGGACACAGTAGTTGTACACAGCAAGGCAACTCGTGTTTCATAGTTTTCAGTTGTGTTTGTAACATCGTTGCGTCCCCAATAATTTCAGAAATTTCTACGCTGATGCAAATTGAATAATTTGAGTGACCCTTGTGATCTTGAAACTTCCTTCGTATTAACAGTTACCTTTTATAAACATGGCAGGAGAATGTTTATTCACACGATATTCCTACTGTCTTACATAGAAGTAAAGCTGACTGCCCAGTGCCCGAGGTTTGTATTCTTTCAATTTTTAGCTCGTATAAAAAATCATTAGGGTTCTTTTTGTGATTATTATCTTTGTGCAGGAAACTGTCACCGTGAATGTTGATGGCTCTGTCCTCGAACGGATAGGAAAAATTATGTCCTATCTACGTCTGGGTTCTTCTGGAAAGGTTCTCAAGAAAAAGAAGAAAGAGAAGCAAACTAGAGGTATAATGTTCAATGTTCTTCTCATTTTGGGTCAGAAACAAGTTTCTGATATTTTGAACTTATGATTTGTTACAAATTAGAAATACTTCTTAGGACTGTAGGAGTAGGCTCTAAAATTGTTTTCACACTAAGGCTTTAGAAGCCGTCTTTGGATGCTTAATGTTAACTTTCGATTTTTCTGATTGAATTTTGGGTTTCTCTTTTATGAAAATTTCAGCATAATCCTCAGCTTATGTGGTACGGTTTATCCATTTTAGCTATTTATAATTGATTGTATATGAGGTCGTCAATTTCAGTACATTGAAGGTTGGCAGCTTTAGGTTATTCCCTTCTTTTGTCTTTTTCTTTTTATTGGTCTAAAAGGAGCCCACAAGGGTAGTTTGATGCTGATGGGTTTCAAACCTAGGTATTGAATATCACCTCTCAATGACTTCCTTAGTTGCCTGCCATGGAAGCACATTCATATAAGGCTCATCGAATTTAGGGCAAGCCATGAGAAGGCTGGCGATTAGTTATCAACTAGCAGTAGACACGTTGTCAAATGAGACGGTCTCACACTACAAATCACTAATTAACATTGATGCATTTAACCTAACCCTAAAAATATGTCTCATTATTTCCATTTGTGAGAGTAACTACATGATTTAGGTAAAGCTCAAGTAACCATGTAGTATAGATATGGTCGAGGTTTGCATGGAAAGTACCTGAAAGGTTGCTTGGCTTATCGGAATGTTGGGAATGATACTGGGCATGATTTGTGGACAAGAATCTTTAGCACTGCTAGGTGTAACTAAATTTGCACCTGAAGAGCCACCCACAGCCGAGGCATTTAAGCCCATCGTTATGTTCATTGGAGGTACCCCTGGGATTGGAAGTACAGGAGACCGTTGCACAGACATCTGTAATCCTTGACCTGGATGTGCAAATGGCTGCAGACTAGAACCAGGAATTCCATGAAATGGGCCAGGGACTGGATAAGGTGGAGTTTGAAATGGCATATTCATTCCGAAGCCCATCCCCATTCCCATCCCGATCCCCATAGGTGAAAATGGGGCATTTGTGATCCATGTATGGGTTGCAGCCCAGGTGGTACCATCATTGGCTGCATATACAAACCCGCACCCATCGAGAACATCTGTACATTCAATAAGCTTCATAAGTCAATTGATTTTTTCAAAGCAACCAGATTACTGATCACAATTTAGGAAACATGATAGTTCACCTGTACTTGAAGCTGAAGAGTTTTCAAATACTCGATTGCCTCATCCAACATAGAAGCTTTGTCCACCTAGTGGTTAAAAAATAGTAGTGAGGAGCAGAATACTGAAAATTTCACGCTACAAGTGTACTTAACTTTAAATCTATGGTCGTTGACACCAAACATTGAACTTAAACATACTAACAGAATGTTAAGTCGTATTCCTCTTAACTTTTCCTTCCCTAAAGACCAGGCTAAAATGAGTTCCTTAGGTTCATTAGAAGCTTTCCTAGTATAGCAAGATTAGACATTACAAGCCACCACAGCAAGGTAAGAGCTTCAAGAAATGTGAAAGACCTAACTTATTACAGTTTGGTATGAGCTCTTGCAATGCACGCATCTTGTCTTTAATTCTATCCCTTCGTCTCTGTTGGTAACCAAACATAAATGTTAATATATAATTAAGGCCAGCTCGCGCTTATAATTGATTGTTTACTGAGTATTGTGTAAACTATTTGTCTTATCTTTAGCTTTGTAGAATGATGAAAACCGGTGTTAATTAGCAGACCTAGGCTTTTACCAAATCTCGCAAAACAATTCTGTAGCGTACCGATGTGGCGACGTTGGTTAGAGAAGGCAAGGTATAAGTATACTTCAACCTTGGGCCAGGCCTTGAGTGCCACCGCTGTCGTCTACAACGTTAAATTGCTAGCCATTCACCCTCCTTATCCTCCACTGTCCACACCATCAAAGTCAAATCCATATTTCAAGTCCATAAATGTTGATGTCAGTCAATTGCCTGAACAGAACAGGTCAAGTTATCATCTTTGTAGGGATGTTCATAGGGTGGGATCGGAAGTATAGGCTCACCTACATCATCCTTTTCCCCCGGTTGAACTTCAATTTATACCTGTCCCTAACCGAGTGTTGGTAAGATACATTTTACTCTGTAAGAGATAACTACCCTTGATCAAATATGAAATATTGATCTAAGGGATTGGGATTGATAAACTGAGGGTAATTCTTAGGAGCAGAATACTGTAAATTTCACGCTACAAGTGTACTTAACTTTAAATCTATGGTCATTGACACCAAACATTGAACATAAACATACTAACAGAATGTTAAGTCGTATTCCTCTTAACTTTTCATTCCCTAAAGAGTAAAGACCAGGCTAAAATGAGTTCCTTAGGTTCATCAGAACCTTTCCTAGTATAGCAAGATTAGACATTACAAGCCACCACAGCAAGGTAATAGCTTCAAGAAATGTGAAAGACCTAACTTATTACAGTTTGGTATGAGCTCTTGCAATGCACGCATCTTGTCGTTAATTCTATCCCTTCGTCTCTGTCGGTAACCAAACATAAATGTTAATATATAATTAAGGCCAGGTCGCGCTTATAATTGATTGTATATGAGGTCGTCAATTTCAGTACATTGAAGGTTGGCAGCTTTAGGTTATTCCCTTCCTTTTTCTTTTTCTTTTTATTGGTCTAAAAGGATCCTACAAGGGTAGTTTGATGCTGATGGGTTTCAGACCTAGGTAGTGAATAGCACCTCTCAATGACTTTACAAGCTAACCATCTGCGGGTTTTGGTTGTAGCTTTTAACGGTTAATGTGCCTTTAGTCCCCTCTTGGTCAGACGGCACTTCGTATTTTGTGTAGTTTTACTATTTTTGGGAAAGTAACATGTTTGCCTTATCCTATAATTCAGAAAAGCATCCAAGTGTGATAAATGACTATGATGGAGATCAGAAACTGACGAGAGCTAATGGCCTATCATCAAAGAATCAGAATATGGAGAATCTTCCCCCACCTCCTCCACCTCCTAGAAGGGCTAATCTTGATTCAATAGAGAAACAAGTCCCAGCAGTTACCCGAGCTGAAGAAGATGATATATTTGTTGGGGATGGTATTGATTATGAAGTTCCCAGCAAAGACATAAGTCAGAGTCCCATTTTGGAAGACATGGAAGAATCCCCTCGAAATAAAGAAAGAGGGCCTTATTTTGATGAAGCTGTATATGGACCTGTGCCACCTTCTGATCCTTTGCAAGATTGGAATCAGGTTGTGAGTATATTGTGGATAACCTCATGCCTGTATCTGGTGAATATATGTAATGCATGTTACTTCCTCTATCTTGGTGAATTAGCTCTATTTGACTTTTTCCTCATTATACAAGTGAAATAGGGGGCTTATTCACCAAATAGGGTAGTATCATACATTTGATAAGACACTCATTTGGTATATCTTCGCACTAAATTGCTTTGTTTGATGGTTGCTTTCAGAATGGCTATGATGCAGTACAAGCTCAAGCACTGGGTGGTACCTATCAGGGCGAGTGGCAGGATTACCAATATGCTGATCAAATGGCCTATCCTGATCAGTATCTACAACAAATGCAGGCTTATGACATGCAAGTAAATGGCAACATCATTCAAGATCCTCAACTCATGACACAAGAGGAGAAGGATCGCGGTTTGGGATCCGTGTTTAAGCGAGATGATCAGAGACTTCAGCAGCTCAGAGAGAAAGATGCTCGCGAAAAGGATCCCAACTTCATATCAGAAAGTTATTCGGAATGCTACCCTGGATATCAATCGTATAACCATGAAGTTGTAGACAGTGATGATGAAGGTGACTTGTCAAAAATGGATATGGGTGGCCGTGTAAGTGCTTTTGTCTCTATCTGTATCTCCCTTCAGTTTTCCTTACTCTGTTGGCTCAGCATTGATGTGTGGATCTGTATTAAGGAACTCAAAACTTTGGTTGCCGTGCCTCAGGGATTAGACAGAGCAAAAGGGTTATTAGGGTTGAGTCATATTTCAAATCAGAGTTAGACAGAGCAAGAAAGATGACTATAGTTTTGTAACTGTGTTAACTTGAGTGAAACATTGCCCCATAAAATTTGTTTCTCCCCTCTTAAAGTTTGCCAATACTGTGCGTTGTATCGTTTCCCTGAGTTATAGATTTTACGGGTCATGTTGTTATCTTTGTGGGTTGAGGCTGTTTTATCTTCATTCCGTCCTACGATGATGTACGCGTATCTACATTATGTTCTGAGACATTGGGTCTAAGCATATTGGTTATATTCAGTTATCGTAGGCCTCGAATCTAGAATTTCACCTACTTGAAAAATCAAAAGTATGCCAGCCTTTGCACCTCTTATTTGACTGCATAAATCAGTTCAAGTTCTGCAACACAATTTTGGCCTGTACTTGTTTTGTCATGGATCTTTGTTGGAGCAGGCATTTTGGGTGATGCCATTTTATGATTCTTATTATGTTGCTTGTAACTTGAAACAGGCAAAAGGACGTCTTCACCGATGGGACTTTGAGACGGAGGAAGAGTGGGCCCAGTACAATGAGCAAAAGGAAGCAATGCCAAAGGCTGCATTCCAATTTGGGGTGAAGATGCAAGATGGGCGAAAAACAAAAAAGAACAAAGACCAAAAGCTGAATAACGACCTTCACAAGATCAATAAGATTATTGCGAAAAGAAAGGGAGACAAGGGTGAGAGCACGGATGGTCCTGATGTTGATGATGCACAACCTTCGGGGAAGAAGCATCGCTTATAAACTACCTAGACTCTGATTGTTTACTGTTTATTGTGTAAACTATATGTCTTATCTTTAGCTTTGTAGAATGATGAAAACCGGTGTTAATTAGCAGACCTAGGCTTTTACCAAATCTCTCAAAACAATTCTGTAGCGTACCGATGTGATGATGTTGGTTAGAGAAGGCAAGGTATTAATTAGCTTTGTAGAATGATTAAAACCGGTGTTAATTAGCAGTCCACACCATCAAAGTCAAATCCATATTTCAAGTCTATAAATGTTGATGTCAGTCAATTGCCAGAACAGAACAGGTCAAGTTATCATCTTTGTAGGGATGTTCATAGGGTGGGATCGGAAGTATAGGCTCACCTACATCATCCTTTTCTCCCGGTTAAACTTCAATTTATACCCGTCCCTAATCGAGTGCGGGTAAGATACGATACGAGTGCGGGTAAGATACATTTTATGAAATATGAAATATTAATGTGAGGGTTTGTTCGGTTGACATAAGAAAATTAAAGTTCTCAGAAACTTTAAGTTCACCTGAATTTTCAATTCATGTGAATTTGCAAAAAGTGTTTGGTTTGCGTGTGAAACTTAATTCATGTGAGAAGTTTCAATGACCAAGGGGGCTTGGTGAGTTGGTGGGTGACTTCCTACATAATGGAGAAAGTAGATTCAGAAACCAAATAATATCATGGTTTACACTTCTGAAGTGTAAAAACCTACCTGCTAGTGAATTGCTTATCATCTCTTGTTCATTTAAATTAAAACTTCCAAGTATTGAAGCTCACTTAAAGAAAAGAAATGAACAAAAACGATTTTAAGTTCAAAAGAACAAAGCTGATGTAAATGAGATTTGTCTAAAAACTTGAATTGAACATAAATAACACTATGAAAATGAAATAATTCGTCATTGAAAAAAATTGTAAAATTAACGTGTTATCCTTAAGATTTACCACTTTGCACTAAATCACCATTTTTTCCAACTAAAGAACTTTAAGCAACCAAATTCATATTTCAGAAACACAATTTCTCATTTGTAACGGTCCATATCCGTCAAAAGCTTGGGACGGATAATCTGTCACAAGTAAGACTTATTGTTTCAAAAATTAAAACACGATTTTTTTTTCTTTTCAAACTACTCGTCTTCTCGAAAGCTATGAAAAGCAAAAATACGTTAGACGAGACATGAGTAAATGAGCTAAATGGGCTACAACAAAAAAGAGAGGGAAAGAAGCCCATAATGAAATGAAGGAGTCCGTGGTAGGGTTTTTGAACCCTAATATTTGTAGCCCTCTATTACTTAAAACCTCTTTCATCATTTTCCTCTTTGTTTCTCTCTGCTCATCGCCGCTTTTCATCATCCTTCAAGGTTTCTCTCTCTACTTTCCCCTTCATCTTCTCCTTCTAAATCCTTTCATTTTAAGCTTAACTGTAATTTCACTGGTATGTGTATATAAGATCGAAATGTAATGTAATGAATCGATTGATTATGATTTGCAGGTGTAAGTAAGTGTAAAAGAGCGAAAATGGTTGAGAAAACTAAGGGAAGAAAGGAAGAGGTTGTTACTAGGGAGTATACTATCAACCTTCACAAGCGTCTCCATGGATGGTACTCTTTCTTTCTATTTACGCTTTTTAATTTTTTAAATTTTTTTATTACTTGTTTTTAGCTTTTTTATTGTCCGATTATTAGTGTTATTACATGCTATTGATTTATTAGGTTGGAATTGGATTTAGTGTGTTTTAGCAGTGAATTATTGATTATATTGTTGTGTAGGTATTTGTAGATGTTGGATGTTTTAGGTGGAATTGATTGATTCGTATAATGCTGACTGTTGTACTCTCATTGGCTTCGTCATTTGTTTACTTTTGATCAAATTACCTCTTCACAGAGAATAATAAATCACAAAAATGATTGAAACAGTAGGATTGTGGAATTGTGGTATGATACAGAAAATTCTGGAATACTGTTGTGCTATTCATGTTTATTAGAAGCTGGTGATTGGGATCGATAAACTGAGGGTAATTCTTAAGGGTTAGTACTCGGAGGTATTAGATGGAGGGCAGTAGCTAAGGTATAGTTAAAAGAAATACTATGGGGAAGATGACGTTGTTCAACTAAGTACTCAGAGACCTACTACTCTGATGGTTGCTGTTAAGGGTTGGTTGAAGGAGAAACTATGGGGTATTTTAATTTGATGAACCATGTTCTATGTCTTCATCGATGGAGGTTATTTGTTGATAGTACAGTGAAAGATGACGGGGAAAGGTTGAAGTAGCTGATAGAGTACGACTGCTTGTTCTACTAGTAACTCAATAAGTCTTAGCCTATGAATCCTTATTTATCATCATTTGAAGCAATATTGCACTTATTAGGGAAAAACTATGTGGCAGATGAAGCTGAGAACTAAGTACCTGGTCTTAATACACGAGACTGTACTTGCTAAGGGGTAGGCAACTGAAAAACTAGGGGGCATACTAAGGTTTAAATTATTGAATTTGGTACTTGGTCTTTTTAAATGAGGATGTTTGATAGGATAGGTTACATTCAATGAAAAACAATATGCTGTAGTTGAATTATCTGAAAGAGGGAAGAATAAGGCAGAAGGAAAGCTTATGCATTTCCTTTTGTTTTGACTACAATTACTCTTCTATTATAATTACTCGTATGCTGTAGTTGTATAAGGTGAGAGAGGGACGAGTAAGGCAGAAAGAAAGCTTACTTGTTTCCTTTTGCAGCACTTTCAAGAAGAAGGCCCCCAACGCTATCAAGGAGATCAGGAAGTTTGCAGAAAAAGCAATGGGAACAAAAGATGTGAGGGTGGATGTGAAGCTGAACAAGCAAATATGGAGCAGGGGTATTAGAAGTGTTCCAAGAAGGGTTAGAGTTCGTATTGCACGAAAGAGGAATGATGATGAGGATGCCAAGGAGGAGCTTTACTCTCTTGTTACTGTTGCCGTGATCCCAGCTGATGGTTTGAAGGGTTTGGGGACCAAGGTTATTGATGACGATGAGTGAGTGCAGATTTTACTGGACTAGTTTAGATAGATATGAATCGTATTTTTCTGGTTGTTGTCTTTGTGTTTTCGGAGATTATGATACCATTTGGATCAAAGTTTTGTTTGACTCAAGGAATGACTCATCAATTGTTTTCTGTTCTGTACGACAATGGCTTCAGTACCTATTTTCTCCGTGGCCTTTGGTGTCGATCCGTTCAGTGAAAGTCCACTTGACTTTATTTCTTCTTGCTCCCATTTTGTGCCCAATCATTTGTTTACACGTTAATTTGATCAATGTTTTGGATCATCATCCTCAGTGAAGACTGACACTATACGTCACATGTTGAAGACGGATAGTGTTTCTCTTTATTCGGAAGACTGACACTATCTATAAGATGCACATGATGAAAACATTGCCATACAAAACAAATAAACAGTGAAGCGAATAAACAGTGAAAACATTGATCCAAAACATGATGATCCAAAACATTGATCCAAAAAATTCGGATCGGATTCGGAAAAAATCGGATCGGATATCCAATTTACACGGTATTCATATATACAGATTTTTATTTTCGAATTTCGGATCGGATTTGGAAAAAAAATTCATATCGGATCTTTTTGCTCAGCCCTATCTTAAAGCGTAATATTCGAATTTTGCTAATACAAATATAAAAACTTTTTTTTGTTTTTTTTTTTTTTTTTTTTTTGGTAGAAAGGCGTGGGCGAAGCCCAGTACAAAGCAAAACGAACTAAAAAGAGCAAACGAACAGAAAAGAAAAAACAAACCACACGAAAGTAGGAAAAAGAAAACTACACTACGAAACCATAAAACTAAAGCGTTCCATCGTGGGGGATTATACGTGGCCAAGCCACTCCGCTAGCATCGGAGTCAATGAGTGATCGAAGCGGTCTCGGGGCATGTCCAGATTCAAAAAGTCGTAGGTTCACATCTTGCTCCACTCCTAGATTGGCCAGCCAGTCAGCACAGGAATTAGCCTCTCTGTAAACATGTGTTAACTCTGCTTGCCAATCTGTGTCATAGAAAAAAGCTCTGCAAACAAGGATAAGATGAGTATGCGCTGTAGGTAGCAGCTCCTTGTCTAGCTTCTTCAAGAATCCTTCAACCACTTTTGAATCCGTTTGTATGTGAATTCGAGGGTACTTTCTTTCAATTGCTATCAAAAGTCCTCTTCGGAGTGCCATTAGTTCAGCTCTGGTAACTGTGGCTATTCCTAAGTTCTCTGCAAAAGACACAAGATCCCTTCCTGAACTGTCTCTGATAATCCCTCCAGCTCCAGCTAACCCTGGATTCCCTTTAGATGCCCCATCCACATTCAAGGTCACCCAATCCACAGGCGGTGCACACCATCTAATATTAATCTCAATTCGACGAGAAGTCGTACCAAGGGTAATCAAGTCCCTGGTATCTTTCGCCTCCAAAACTTCACGAATGCGCTCCGTGATAGTAAGATATAAGTTATTAGGGATTACCTCAGGTCGATTAAAAACACGACAATTTCTCCACCGCCATAACCACCATACCACTACCGCGAAGGTAGTGGCCCAGTGCTCCGTTGGTCCGCGTCCCTTTTGAGACAGATTATTAATAACCCATTCCTTAACAAGTGAGGGTGTCGTAAACCAATCTGAGCTTGCCAATGGAAAATTCTGCCAGACCAATTGTGCTTTGGGACAGTCGCGCAGGATATGGATTGCCGACTCTTCGTCCGCCACACAAACGCCACAACAGGGGTTGTCAGTAAAACCTCTCTTGGCCCGATTAACATTAGACATAATTCGATCATGCATGACTAGCCATAAGAACAGTCTCATCCTTTGAGGAGCCCAAGTTAGCCAAGGTAGCTTCCAATGCGCTTCTGAGTCCTGACTTGGCATCTTCCGAATTAACCGAATTGCTGATTTAACCGAGAAGAAACCGGAAGGAGTTTCTGACCAGTAAAATTTATCAGAGCTTGCTTCTCCTGGGACTACCTCAAAAGAAGCAATTGTTTGTAAGATAGCAGTAGGTAGAATGTCAGCAAAGAGTTCCCATTTCCAACCCGTTTCATCATCCCAGAAATCTGCTACATTCATGTATTCCAGTTGTTCTGGGATCTCATATGCTGAGTAGTCTTCTAAAGGTGCCTCAGTCACCCATTTATGTTTCCAGAATAGCGTTGAGACCCCATTACCAATATTAGATCCTAATCCTTTTTTCAGGATATCCGCTGCTTCAACAATGCCTCGCCAGACATTTGAGCAATTCTGCTTAGCTTCAAACATCTCCATATCACATCTCCCCTGAGTATATTTGTGGCGTAACACCCGAGCCCAGAGAGCATTCGGCTCTTTCAGTATCCTCCATCCTAGTTTAGCCATAAAGGCACTATTAACTTGTCTCATGGATCGAATACCCAATCCTCCATTATCTTTTTCATTAGTCACCATGTCCCAGGATACCATACTGAGTCCTCGCGACTCACTATCTCCGCCCCACAGAAACCGGCGTGTCTTTTTGTCAAGCTCATCACAAATACTCCGAGGAATGTAAGCTGATTGCATAGCATAAGACGGGATGGCATTGAGCGTTGATTGGATCAACGTTGTACGGCCGGCCATGGATAGTCCACGTGACTTCCATCCCGTGAGGCGTTTATCAACCCGCTGAATTACATAATCGAAGGTTTCCTTTGTAACACGACCATGAATAGTAGGCATCCCGAGGTATGTGCCTAAGTTATCCGTGCTTTCGATTCCTAGAGCTTCTGATATCGATTCTCGCAACTCTTCATTCGTATTCGGCGAGAAATAAACCTTAGACTTGGCACGTGATACTCTCAAACCCGAAGCCGCACAAAAACGCTTCAGCCCGTGATTAATAACAGTAGCTTGTTCTACTGTTGCCTCCGCAAAAAGAACAATATCATCCGCAAAAAACAGATGAGTAAGTATTGGCCCACCTCGACAAGTTGGAAAACCTTTCCAATTTCCATTGAGGCTTTCATGAACGATGATTTGACTTAATTTTTCCATACATATCGTAAACAGATATGGTGATAGGGGGTCACCTTGTCTTATTCCTCTTGTGGGGGCGAAGAATTCCGTCATTTCTCCGTTCCAGAGCACGTTCAGGGTTACCGAGTGGATTAGCTTCATAATAACTCGGACCATTTTTAAAGGTAGCCCCATATCAATGAGGCAATGATTCAGAAAAGGCCATTCCAATTTATCATAAGCCTTCTCTAAATCCAACTTGAGAATCATGAACCCCTTCCTTCCCTTCTTTTTCCTCATAGAGTGTAAAGCTTCTTGGACCAAAATGATATTATCCGTGATTTGTCTCTGCGGGACAAAACTTGCTTGAACATGGTTGATGAGGATAGGGAGAACCGGTTTTAGCCGATTTACAATCATCTTTGTAATGAGTTTGTATACTACATTACATAAACCAATTGGCCTGAATTGATTCACCAGATGCGGGTTGTCCACTTTCGGAATGAGGGCCAGAAAAGCTTCGCCTAAGCCCTCAGGCACGGTTTCCTCGTTCAGCGCGCCCAGCACCATTTTTTCGAGGCTTGGACTGACAATATCCCACTGAGCTTGGTAAAAAAGCGCTTGATACCCATCCGGACCGGGAGCCTTGAACGGTGACATTTTTTTTAATGCATGTTGTATTTCAGTAATAGTAAAGTCACGGGCCAGAATGCGGTTTTCGTTTTCAGAGAGGCTCGGGAAGAAATTCGTTAAAACTTCCTCCAATCGACATTCTACATTATCTCCGGCAAAAAGGGATTTAAAATAAGATATAACCATGTTCTTTACCTCCTTCTCTTCCCATTGCCAGTTCCCATTACCATCCTGTAAAGCAGAAATACGATTGTGTTGCCTTCGGATAATAGTACTAAGATGGAACAGTCGAGTATTTCGGTCTCCGTCACAAATACGCTCCATTCGCGACTTTTGAAACCATAGAAGTTCCTCATCTCGTAAAACTTGATCAAGTTGAATTTTAAGTTTAGTTTCATACTTAAACAAATAGTTACAGGGAGATCGAGCCATTTGTTTTTGTATTCCTAAAATCCGTCTCTCGAGATTAGCTTTTTTCACGAAAATGTTCCTGTAGACCTCCTTATTCCATTGTTTTAGCTTAGAGGTAAAAACATGGATAAATGGTATAAGGGGTTCATTATTATCCCAATTTTCAGCCACAAAAGAATCAAATTTCTCATGAGATAACCAAGAAGCATGAAAACGAAAAGGCCGAAGAATACCCGGTATAGGTGCAAACCCATTTGTGCTTACTATTATCGGACAGTGGTCCGATTGGTTTTGAACGAGATGTCTCAAGGAGCCTTCTTCAAATAAAACCCTCCAGTCTTCATTGCAGATAGCCCGGTCAAGCCGCGCCCACTGTCTGGTATCAACCGAGTGGCCTCTCGACCAGGTGGCTTCCGGTCCCGAGTAGTCAAGATCAACCCAGTTATTCCTCTCAATCCAAGCATTAAAGCGACTACATCTCCTCCTCATTCCGTCACTACGCCCATTCCTCTCTGACAAAAAACGGGTATCATTGAAATCCCCCATAGCTAACCACGGTTTATTATGAGTACGCGCGAACTGTTCGAGTTCGCCCCACAACTCCTCACGCCGTATGCCATCAGGGCTGGCATAAATGGCCGTGTAAAACCACGGCACCTCTCCCGTCCTTGAGATCTCTACGGTAATGTGCTGAGCATTATGAAAAATTGGCGTTACCGTTACCTCCTCAGGCTTCCAAAAGAGCCAAATACCTCCACTAAAACCTTCAGCATCCACTCTCGTTTTGCCACCATAATTAATTTTATCACAGACTCTTTGTGCTATTTCCCCACTAATCCTCGTTTCAACTAACCCGAGAACTTGTGGGCGATTGACACGAATAATTTCTTTCAACATAGTCAAAAATTCCGGACTCCCAGCACCTTGAACATTCCAAGTCATAAGACTTAGCGGAGGCCGATTAATTAGTCGATTAGGATATCTATCCATTAAAAAATTTGGTAGAGAAGGCAAAGAGGACAAATAAGCCTCAGAGATTTTCTTGAGTACCATCATCACCATTGGTGATATCTTGACTTCCAAAAACAGGTCCGGCGATATTGTTATCGGGGGGAGGAAAGCATTGATTTCTAGTTCCATTGTGTGCACTAGTGGTAGCGCCGTTGACATGTCCGGTCCCATCATTGGTGTCGCTAAACAGTGGTATTGGGACGGTGGAACAGTTGTGTGGTGGGTCGTTGGGATCCGGAGCGGGTTGAAGCGGGTTTCCATCGGAAAAAACAGAGGGTTGAGGCGGGTGCAGGATTGGCGTTTTTTGTAGCTTCGAATGCGAAATTTTAGAAACAGAGTACGGGAAGTTACGATTGACTTTGAGGTTGGCTTTTGATTTGTTGATTTTATGTGCTATGGATGGCCTATTAATTGGAATAGTATTAGAGTTTGTATAGGAAACAAAATTTTCCTTATTATTATTTCCTATTTCAAATCTAATATCTTTTCCATAATTGAGGGAACTATCTTTATCTAAACTTTGGAAAGAATTGGAAATAGGAATATTATCTCTATTGCCAATATGATTTGGCTTTTTTGGAATTTCCTTATTCGAATACTTAGCAAAGTTTCGAGCAAAAGCGGTTCCGTCAAAATTTTTCAATTTCGTTGGACTTTGAACCCGCGGCATAGTCGTAGATTGCTCTGCCACCATAACCCTCTGTCCCTCGTTGAAATGTGGTCTCACTGCAGAGGTTTGTTCACGCCTAATTGGTACCTCAACAAGCACCGGTTCCTCCTCACGCCTTTCGAACGCGTTCTGTTCTAGCTCTTCAAGGGCTGTAAACCTTGACCCAAACCCATCCCCTTTTTTTTCATATCTCGAATTGTGTGGGGGTATTGAGGTTGAAATACCCGTCCTCTCACCTCCATTGGTTACGGGTTTTTTTCGAGTCGGTTTTTTGACATGCATCCACTCACCAAAAGCTTCCGTAATTCGCTTCGATCCCTCAACCTCTCCCCTGGTATTTTGTTGGTTAATTCTTCTATCCTGCTCGTTACGCGTAATGTCGACTTGTGGAGGGAATGACGAACACAAATTGTCCGTATGTCCAAGCTTGCCACACTTATAACATATTTGTCGCAAGCCCTCATATTGTATAATCCAAACTTTCCCATTAAGACGAAACTTCGAAAGCAACGGTTTAGTTAAGTCAACTTCGACGCTCATTCTTATGAATTGTCCTCTCTCAGCATTGATAGTAGGTCTATCAATTCGTACTACTTTACCAATTTTACTGCCAATCTTTCGCAGCACCTCTTCATGGTAATAATACTCAACGGACAAACGAGGGATTCGAATCCAGGTAGTAAGGTATCTAATAGGTTCATCAGTGCCTATAAAATTTGGTACCCACTTTCGAATCGTGAGATAGTGATCTCCGATCATCCATGGCCCTCCCGTCAGAACAAAATCATAGTCCGCTTTATTAGTGAACCTAATCACGTAATACCCGCATCCGACATCAGTGAAAATCATATCTCCTTTAGTTGACCATTTTCTTTTCAACTGTCGGACTAACGAATAATGTCCTATGGTTTTATCAAACATCTTAATGATTAACGAATTCCTCCAATTATTTCGTATAATCATTTTTTCTCTTTTAGTTAACAGAATGGTGGGGCATAAAGGATCATTATCGAGCATCGGATCCTCGACATCATCATCCGACGAATCTTCATACACATCATTATTAACGATATTGTATCCTTGACTCGGATTAATAGAGAACGAGGGACCCATACCTTTATTCAGCGAGTCCTTATATGAGCCCATTGCATTCTGTATGGGATTCGTTATTCCTCCATTGCCCTCATTGTTGTGCTGTAGATTTTCCTGTATTTGGTGGATTGCGAGAGGCTCCTTGTTACGCCCTTGGTTGTCGTTTGATGATGGGCTGCTGTCTGGCGTCGGAAGTGTGTTTGGAACGACGGAACAGTCAACATCCATGGATGATGTGGGTGTTCCTCCTTCCAATGATTGATTCATCTTGCATTTCTTTGTTGATCTAGTCGATTTTTCAGTTTCATTGTTAGGGTTTTCATTAGGGTTTTCAAGAGCTTTTTCATTAGGGTTTTCCATAGCTTTTTTTATTATTCGTTGTAATATTATTTCTAAAAAATTGATAATGAAATCGTGTTGTATATGCAAAATTGATAAAATTTTAATCGTATATAATATCGTATTTGTATTATAAGAAACAGGTGGTATATAATGCTCTCGCTTGGCTATATCATAACAGGCTTAACAGCGAGTCTTCAATGGTAGATCTCACTTGTGAGTTGTGAAGGTGTTGAACTGTTGATCAACTCACACACTACTGCCTTGTTTAATCACATAAACATTTTTTTTTGTCGAAGGTAAGAGTTCACGTTATAGCTTGTTTAGCTATTTTGTAAACTGCCTTATTATTAGACCAACTATAATGATTGAAATACAATGACAAGAAAGGAACAATTATTAGTAGAAGACACAATAGGTTTGATTTCCTGATCGACCTCGGACATATCTGCCAGTTGAATGACCAAACTAAACCAGACAGTCAGACGAAACCTTCAAGTGAAAAAACCAACTAGAGCGGCCTCAAAAATATATCGAAGAAAAGCAATAGCTTCCGCCATCCGGGAAGATTTTGCCAAGAAAGATCAACGTAAGGAAGCATCCTTCTGAGCGGCCAAGATCAACCCAGCCACCGCCTTGGGATTAACATTCCACGAAGCATCACATTTAATATGAATGTGTTGATAACAAACTCCATTCCCAATAATATTAAGAAAGTGAGGGTCAGATTCACTAATACTATTGTTACCCATCTCACTTCTGATACCCAAGGGGGAAGCAGCCCAAATCCTCATGGACGTGGAACAATCACTGAAGAGATGTTCAAGGGACTTAATTTGTGGTTCCATGTCTCCACATAAAGGGCGAAAGAAGGACCAAACAAGGTTTCGTTTCCTGGCTTCCTCACCCACATGCAGAGATTGAGCAAGTAACCTCCATAAAAAAATCCATTTACCCGGAACATCCAGTCTCCATAGATTTTTTTTTGCAAAATTGAATAGAAGAGGGAGACATTCTCGTTTTATCAAGTATCACAAGCCTTCTTGTTCCAAAGATCATTGAAAGCTATCATGTATCCACTTTTGACGGAGTAGATACCATTTCTTGTATAAGGCCAGAAGAAAGAATTATCCGGGTAAGAAGGAGAAATTGGAATAGAAAGAATAAGTGGTAGCAAATCAGGATCACAGATGCAAGAAATCAAAGGTTGATTCCAATTCCCATTTTCAAATTGAAGTTGACAGACCAAGGAAATAGGTTTTCCAAAATATCCAGAGAAGATAAACCTAAGATGTCCTTTAAAGAAGAACTCTAAACCCACTTATCAGTCCAAATATCTTTAAAGGAGGGAAAACCAATCGGCCAAGGCAATTGAGCTCTTAAGCAACTCAAATCCCCTCGAATACTCCTCTCACCCCATGAAAGACGATCCTTCTTAATAGGAGGAGGGAGAGGGATAAAGACTATCCAAATTCAGCTGATACTTAACTCCTAAAGTTTGACTAACCAGAGATAAAGGATTCTTTAACATATTCCAACCAATAAGACAAGCAATATCCCTAATTTCCAAACCCCAAAGAATTTTGAAGATTTAATAAAAAGACTGCTACACCAATGGACATTGCCTTTCAAACCCGCACCACCCCACCAAATATGTGAGAGCAAGGAGTTGATTTTTGCACTCACGTTTACCGGAATTTTAAAAACCGGCATAGAGAATAAAGATAATGAGGATAGTACATAGTTTATCAGAGTTAACCTTCCAGCTGGAGACAGAAAAACATTATTCCAATTCTAGATTTTTGAACGATCCAAAGTCCGTAGGAAGCTCAAGGTAGAGTCCCATGCCTTTAGAATTTTTTGTTCGCAAGACCTTCACACAGTCTCGAAAAGTCTTGCAAGTGCAATTAGACTAAGAGTATAACTAGTCTTGGCCTCATTAAGTCTTTGTCCCGATGCTTTACAGTAACAACGAACAATATTCATGAGATTCTTACACCCATCTTTCTCTGCTTATAGAAAGAGAATTGAGTCATCTGCGAAAAGGAGATGTGAAATAGAAAGAATATTTCGTCTAATTTTAATACCTTTAAAAGCACCATTGGCCTGTGCATTCACAACGAGTTTAGAGAGAATCTCCATGCATAAGGCGAAAAAGTAAGGAGAAAGGGAATCCCCTTGACGAATGCCAACTTTAGGCACGAAAGTTTTTCCTGAAACCGCATTAATAAGAACCTTATAGGACACCGTTGTAACACACCTCATAATAAGGTTGACGAAATTAAGGGAAAAACCCATGACAATCAGGGTAGCTTTAATTAAATTCCAATCAAGGCGATGATAAACTTTACTCATATCTAATTTAATTGCCATCAAAACTTGACGTCCATAAGTCCTTTTAGCAATATACATAAACAGTTAAACACGATGCCAGGAAGTATATTAGAATCATATATCACAAATTATATAGCAACATTAGCAGTAGCAAGTACCGTCTGTAAGCGAAGTATCCCGATTACTTCCTCAACAACATGCTTCAGTGACTGTTACAATGAAGAAATCTTAGTAATCTAGCTGGGGTTACTTCTAGCTATTCTATCACTATAATTCCAGATATTACATGAGAAAGGGTACATATATACCCACACTAACCTATTTCTAACCCAGATCAGTGATTATCTCATCTTACATTTGTATTCATCAGTCAGCTTCTCGCATTATTGGGATCGTATAACAATGTCCTATTATAAAACTCCCAAAAGAATCGTCTACCAGGAAACAAAAAATGTACATTTGAAAGTATGCATATACACCAGCGAGATCAGTGACGTCGTCAACGAACCACTTGGGATGGTAAAGTTTTGACTTGAACAGCGACTACTGGCCAATAATAATCTGAGAACAGTATGCATTACAAGATTAGTCAGACATTAAACTCAGCTCAGTAGATCACATCTGAAATAGGGTTGGCGCTGCTCATAGAAGAAGATGACAGGTACCTTGTCTATCTATGTTGCATTATTTGTGCCACTAGCAGCTAGATAATTTCCGGAGGGGTTATCAGATTGTCTTCTGTCATGGGACAAAACAGACGGTTGAATACCTTCCTTAGTTGCCTGCCATAGAAGCACATTCATATAAGGCTCATCGAATTTAGGGCAAGCCATGAGAAGGCTGGCGATTAGTTATCAACTAGCAGTAGACACGTTGTCAAATGAGACGGTCTCACACTACAAACCACTAATTAACATTGATGCAGTTAACCTAACCCTAAAAATATGTCTCATTATTTCCATTTGTGAGAGTACCTACTTGATTTAAGTAGAGCTCAAGTAACCATGCAGCATAGATATGTTCGAGGTTCGCATGGAAAGTACCTTAAAGGTTGCTTGGCTTATCGGAATGTTGGGAATGATACCGGGCATGATTTGTGGACAAGAATCTTTAGCACTGCTAGGTGGAACTAAATTTGCACCTGAGGAGCCACCCACAGCCGAAGCATTTAAACCCATCGTTATGTTCATTGGAGGTACCCCTGGGATTGGAAGTACAGGAGACCGTTGCACAGACATCTGTAATCCTTGACCTGGATGTGCAAACGGCTGCAGACTAGAACCAGGAATTCCATGAAATGGGCCATGGACTGGATAAGGTGGAGTTTGAAATGGCATATTCATTCCGAAGCCCATCCCCATTCCCATCCCGAGCCCCATAGGTGAAAAATGGGGCATTTGTGATCCATGTAAGGGTTGCAGCCCAGGTGGTACCATCATTGGCTGCATATACAAACCCGCACCCATCGAGAACATCTGTACATTCAATAAGCTTCATAAGTCAATTGATTTTTTTCAAAGCAACCAGATTACTGATCACAATTTAGGAAACATGATAGTTCACCTGTACTTGAAGCTGAAGAGTTTTCAAATACTCGATTGCCTCATCCAACATAGAAGCTTTGTCCACCTGGTGGTTAAAAAATAATAGTGAGGAGCAGAATACTGAAAATTCACGCTACAAGTGTAACTTAACTTTAAATCTATGGTCGTTGACACCAAACATTGAACTTAGACATACTAACAGAATGTGAAGTCATATTCCTCTTAACTTTTCATTCCCTAAAAACCAGGCTAAAATGAGTTCCTTAGGTTCATTAGAACCTTTCCTAGTACAGCAAGATTAGACATTACAAGCTACCACAGCAAGGTAATAGCTTCATGAAATGTGAAAGACCTACCTTATTACAGTTTGGTATGAGCTCTTGCAATGCACGCATCTTCTCATTAATTCTATCCCTTCGTCTCTGTTGGTAACCAAACATAAATGTTAATATTTTATTTAAGGCCAGCTTGCCCTTTTAATTAGATTGTTTTATACTTACCCTTTCAGATAGATTATGCACTTCTGCAGCTCGAATTCTCTTCGAGCTTGCTCTAGCATGAACAGCTTTTTTAGCGATTTGATTCCTCTTCCACTTCCTGCAAGGAAAATAACTTAAAGATTACTTTGAGGAGCAGAAATTAAAGGGATGGGTATAGATCGGTACTTAAAAACACATATTCTCACATGAGGCACCATCATGATTATCATGAAACTGACCTATACGGAGTGTTTCCTAACAAATGGACTAGTTATTTAGTATTTTACTGGGTTAATGGATATATGTGTGCAGTTTTTACTTGGATTGGTGTCATATTACATTAACATGAAATTGTTTTTCAGGCTACTAACAGATTCAGAAGTTGGAAAAACAAGTATAACTTACTTCACTAGGACCTTCAGATTCTGTCGTTTCACGCAATTTCCTTTTCAAATCACATGCACGCTCATTTGAAGCTTTCCCCACATTATTTCCTGAACATACAGAAGATGCTGCAACCACTGGCTCTGCATTCCTTTCACCACTCCCCCCAACCTTGCTTATTAATCCATCAAGTACATGATTTTGTTGAGTATCATTCAGAAAATCTTCTTTATGCATTGTGTTTTTAGCCAACAGCAGATCCTCGGTTGGTTTTTTTGGCAATGACTCCGAGTTTACATTGACTGTAGCCTGATCAGATGGGTTGTTGGTCCCCAGCTCCTTTCCAGAACCACCAGCCAAATTAACCCGCATTTCATCAGTAGGATTACCACCAGCCACGCTGCACCTTTTCTCATCATCCTCTAATCTTTTTGGGGTGTTTACAGTCAAATGGTTAGCTTTAGCAAGAGTAGCAGGCCGCGAAAAATATGGGAAGTTTGTAAAGCTAGAACTAGTACTAGGCTGTCCTGCATCTAGCTTCTGCAATCTTAAGCTGGTAAAAGCACATAGTGAGGACGAGTTGGGGTCTCGTGAAGCAACATTATCTTTAGTGACATCAGAAACACCTGATCTTAGGACATTGTTTTGAGAAGACGCTGCAAACTGGGGTATCTCACTAATACCTTTACTGATTTTCATAGTATTCGAATTGACTTTAGATGTATCACGGAATTTCAAGCTTGCGGAATTAGGAACATCATAAATGTCAGAACCATTCTTCTTTTCCCTGAACGCTAAATGGTTATCAGTAGAGATGTCATTCATGGTCACACCTGATAACTCGTGCAAAAAATCACAAGCGTAATCATTATTCAAAGGATCATGATAATTCAACCATGGTACCATGTCAACGTCTTGCCCTAAACCCATCTCAGAAGACGGAACGACCGAATTCATCAATGAATGGTAATCGCTTGGCGAAGGAAGACCCTTTTTAGTTTTATTAGATTGACCTTGCATCATGACATTGCCATTTTCCCAAACCAGTTCACAAAAGTCTGTTTCTGGCCTGCATCCAGTTCCACCCCAAAACAGAAGCAAGATCAGTACATACTTGAGAAAGATAAAATGAGTTAGCAAAACCGATTGATACTGAATTCTAGTACCTCCCTCAGACAAACATTTGAAGCCTCTCTTTTATTATATATTAGGAAGGTCTACTTGATGCATGTAAGAGCATGGTACTATAAAGCAGCTTTATAGTTTATACTAAATGGGAACGAAATGGCATGTACACACCAACATTAAGAAAATACTAACAAGATTAGCCGGCTAACAACCGAGATCGGGCATACCTCGGAGTAGGATCAGAAGAGTTAGAGGCTCTTTCTTGCGGTTCATCCATTTCTCCACTAATCATCCTAAGCAATTCAGTTAAAGGCATATTCTTATTGGGACTTAATATTGTCCGTAACAAAACTCCAGTAACAAGCAAGCAATCAGTTGCGAATCTTTTCCAACATAAGCGTCTTCCACATCAAAGACCTGCAATTATAGTCAAAGCTTACAACTTTTTCTTCAGGAAGAAAAAAACAAAAGTTTCTCGCAACCGATAAATTCTTCTGCTAACACTTTTTTTAATAAAATTCCAGCATAAGTTACAGGAAGGAGTGGCATATATAGTACTTAATTATGAAAAGGAACTCCTTTTAGTGACAAGCCAAATATAATGATATCTTAATTAACTGTTGTCCTAATCACATAGATATACAACTATAATAAAGTATTAGGTAAGCTAATTTTTTAAGCACACAGTACAACCATAACATAAACAGCCACTAATATGAACAGCTTGAGGATTAAAAAAGTCAAATCTTTTTTAAACTCCATTTTTTAGAATAAAATATTAAGGAAATCCCACATCAGATATTCAGATTATCCTAATCAAACACATACTATAGGGCAAAGCAAAGTTAGCTGCAAATAACAACATTTCCCCACTAAGTCAATGGCTCCCGCAAATTGCTCGGTAAGTGGGTCGGATGTACACAGTCTTACACTTGTGTTAGTAACACAAATTTAGCTGCAAATAAGAAGAGAACCTTCTGTAATTTTTTTTTTAAAAATCTTCAGGCAAGCCGTCACCTAGGGCGACGACTTTGGGTAAAAGTCAATAAGCCGCGTCCTAGGGCGACGGCTTTGTGTTGTGTCAATTTTTTGCATTTCAGCTTCTTTTTTTGACATGCTACAGGTGAAGCCGTCACCCTAGGCGACGGCTTTGGTAAAAAATTCGAAAAAAAAAAAAAAGTTGATGACGTGGACCCATTTGGAATAAATAGTTTCAAATGGGTCCCAATGCGAGAAAAAGTTTGGTTCAAAGCCTCATTCCGTCAAAAAGTTCCATAAACAAACTGTTAGGGAGGGTTTGGTTTTCAACTTGGCTTTTTTATTAGTTCAATGTTGAGACATCATGTTTGCATTACTTGTTTGGTTAAATCATCTTATCTAATCCTTCCATTCAACTACATTTCTCTTTCTTGCTTCCTACTAACCTACTTCCCCCCATAACTATGTGGTTTTTTTTCTATATTTAAATTTAATAAAATATGTACTCCCTCCATTTTTTCCATACGATACATAAGCTTTATGCACAAGAAATAAGGTAAGAATAGAAAATTAATAAAAGGACTACAAGTTGTACAAAAAACCATAAGTATGGGCTTTTTTTATTAATAAACGTACTAAAAGTTATACAAAAAACCATAAGTATGAGCTTTTTTTATTCCATTTATGGAAATGTATCATATGGAATCGAATGGACCAAAACGGAATATGTATCAAATGGAAAAAAAAATGGAGGGAGTATTAGTTATAATTAACCTACTTTTGTATTTTTGTTAATTATTTGATAGTAAATTTAAATAATTAAAGCTGAAATTTAAGTTTGGCTATAACTTAATATTCTAATCTCTCACTCAAACTCGTCTACTAATCAATTTCTTTTAGTTTTCGACATCTCATTACTCGTATGGTTAGGAGTGCATGCCAAATGTCAATATGTTACCGTAGCAAGAATTGATTTCTTATTGTTGAGTAGAGTCGCAAATTGAAAGGAAAAACAGAAATAGAACGTGATCAATTGGTTTTGGCATTTTTAGTGGGTTGTTTAAGTGTGGTTTTGTGCGTATGTGTAAGTTCGGAACCAAGTAGAGATCAATTGTTTGATTTAATGTTGGAACTAGTTTTACGCCCGTGCAAAAAATGCACGGGTTTAATTTTATTAAACTGAAAAAAATCAATAAAAATGTGAATAAATATAATAAAAATATGGTTTTAGTATTGCAGTTATATTGATGATCTAAAAAGTAAAGAGAATTTTTACGTTTAACTTAGATGTAAATAAAACAACGCATCTGCTTTACATTATAAAAGTATACAAATTATTATTTAGGACAACGATATCGGTCCAAGTTTAAGAAGTATGAAATATACATATGTAGGATGAATTAGTAAAAAAAAAAAAACATTATGTATGTCTAAAATAAAATATTTGTCTTATAACTCATGGGAGTGATACTGGCCCGTTTTAAACGTAAAACGAATAGTAGCCGATAAAAATATGTATAGATTTAAAACCTATACGTGCGATTTAAATCCTAAATTCCTACCATCGTAATGAACCCAGCCAAATTATAATTAGTATGACCCGCTAACTACCTAAAAAAACTCTGACCATATAATATAAACTCTATCTTTTTTATGTACATTTAAGACGGAGTTACATATTTTCGTTGATTTCCAACAGTCAACAATTTTAATATATTGATTTTCAGTATTTGAATGCTTTAGTTTTCTCTAATTTTTATATTATTATATTTGGTATTCACTTTTTGTTCCTATTTTATACTCATTGCCACTCAATTTAATCATTTTAGTTGTTGTATGTTAAATTAATATTAAAAGCTTTTTTAATATTGGAATATACTTCATCAATAAAGTCTAGTCGTCTCGGGCTTATTGTAGCCATTGTACAATTAAATGATACCATTTTTTGATAAAATGTTACCATCATTTTTCTGGGTAAAGAGTGACAAAATAAGAATATAAAATTTTGTTATTAAATGCTTATATTTTATTAAAAAGATAGTGATATTTGGTCCGTCTTATTTTTGTCGGTATGAAGCAAGAATTTACGATAAATTAATGAAAGCTTGAATGGGGTAATTAATTAATTTTGTATCAAAAACATGGCGGGCCCTACTTAAATCTAGTATTTTCTCTTTCTATTTTGCATCAACCAATGAAAATCCTCTAAATAAGGTTCCTTTTATAGAAAGGGTTTTCAAATGGGTCCCAATGCGAGAAAAAGTTTGGTTCAAAGCCTCATTCCGTCAAAAAGTTCCATAAACAAACTGTTAGGGAGGGTTTGGTTTTCAACTTGGCTTTTTTATTAGTTCAATGTTGAGACATCATGTTTGCATTACTTGTTTGGTTAAATCATCTTATCTAATCCTTCCATTCAACTACATTTCTCTTTCTTGCTTCCTACTAACCTACTTCCCCCCATAACTATGTGGTTTTTTTTCTATATTTAAATTTAATAAAATATGTACTCCCTCCATTTTTTCCATACGATACATAAGCTTTATGCACAAGAAATAAGGTAAGAATAGAAAATTAATAAAAGGACTACAAGTTGTACAAAAAACCATAAGTATGGGCTTTTTTTATTAATAAACGTACTAAAAGTTATACAAAAAACCATAAGTATGAGCTTTTTTTATTCCATTTATGGAAATGTATCATATGGAATCGAATGGACCAAAACGGAATATGTATCAAATGGAAAAAAAAATGGAGGGAGTATTAGTTATAATTAACCTACTTTTGTATTTTTGTTAATTATTTGATAGTAAATTTAAATAATTAAAGCTGAAATTTAAGTTTGGCTATAACTTAATATTCTAATCTCTCACTCAAACTCGTCTACTAATCAATTTCTTTTAGTTTTCGACATCTCATTACTCGTATGGTTAGGAGTGCATGCCAAATGTCAATATGTTACCGTAGCAAGAATTGATTTCTTATTGTTGAGTAGAGTCGCAAATTGAAAGGAAAAACAGAAATAGAACGTGATCAATTGGTTTTGGCATTTTTAGTGGGTTGTTTAAGTGTGGTTTTGTGCGTATGTGTAAGTTCGGAACCAAGTAGAGATCAATTGTTTGATTTAATGTTGGAACTAGTTTTACGCCCGTGCAAAAAATGCACGGGTTTAATTTTATTAAACTGAAAAAAATCAATAAAAATGTGAATAAATATAATAAAAATATGGTTTTAGTATTGCAGTTATATTGATGATCTAAAAAGTAAAGAGAATTTTTACGTTTAACTTAGATGTAAATAAAACAACGCATCTGCTTTACATTATAAAAGTATACAAATTATTATTTAGGACAACGATATCGGTCCAAGTTTAAGAAGTATGAAATATACATATGTAGGATGAATTAGTAAAAAAAAAAAAACATTATGTATGTCTAAAATAAAATATTTGTCTTATAACTCATGGGAGTGATACTGGCCCGTTTTAAACGTAAAACGAATAGTAGCCGATAAAAATATGTATAGATTTAAAACCTATACGTGCGATTTAAATCCTAAATTCCTACCATCGTAATGAACCCAGCCAAATTATAATTAGTATGACCCGCTAACTACCTAAAAAAACTCTGACCATATAATATAAACTCTATCTTTTTTATGTACATTTAAGACGGAGTTACATATTTTCGTTGATTTCCAACAGTCAACAATTTTAATATATTGATTTTCAGTATTTGAATGCTTTAGTTTTCTCTAATTTTTATATTATTATATTTGGTATTCACTTTTTGTTCCTATTTTATACTCATTGCCACTCAATTTAATCATTTTAGTTGTTGTATGTTAAATTAATATTAAAAGCTTTTTTAATATTGGAATATACTTCATCAATAAAGTCTAGTCGTCTCGGGCTTATTGTAGCCATTGTACAATTAAATGATACCATTTTTTGATAAAATGTTACCATCATTTTTCTGGGTAAAGAGTGACAAAATAAGAATATAAAATTTTGTTATTAAATGCTTATATTTTATTAAAAAGATAGTGATATTTGGTCCGTCTTATTTTTGTCGGTATGAAGCAAGAATTTACGATAAATTAATGAAAGCTTGAATGGGGTAATTAATTAATTTTGTATCAAAAACATGGCGGGCCCTACTTAAATCTAGTATTTTCTCTTTCTATTTTGCATCAACCAATGAAAATCCTCTAAATAAGGTTCCTTTTATAGAAAGGGGATATGAAAGAATTAATCTAATACATCGGTGCTCCTCATGCCTAATAAAACTAAGTTGTCTTATCTCTCTTGATTCACTTTTCATATTTGTCTAGTGAGCAATGTTTCCGTTCCATTTTGTTTCCGGCCAATTTTTCTGGGTTTTGTTTGATTGCTTGTGCTAATTGTTGGTGGGTAATCATTATTTTGCCTAAAAATCTTATCACTTTCCGTTTCTGTTTTTTCTTTCAATTTGCTAATGTAATCAGAGCAATTAAATCAATTTGGTGTTTCATCGTTCTTCAAATGAAAAGTTGGTTTATTAATTGATTTGGGGGTTTCTAATTTGGTTTTAATTTTGGGTTTCTTTTTTGTTGTTATGGGTGTAGAAGGGTTGTTTAGGCATATCACATAAATTTAAGTCGTGATAGCGTATATACTACGTGTTTTATAAAAAACGTTAGCGTAATTAATTTTAGGGGTTGATTTTTAAGAATAAGTGATATATAAGGGGGTTATTTGTAAAACTAGACATAAAAGGGGGTTATTTGTAAAAAACCGTACAAAAAAGGGGTTATTTACAAAAAAACAATTTTTTTTTTTTATTATATTAGCATTTCTTTCATTAGTAAAACAGATAAGGTAGTAGCTTAGCGGTATGTCTCAAATTGTTAAAAAACAAAAAAAAAGAAAAAAAAGAAATGGAAACCAAAACCAAAACACAGAAACACGAAAATAAAAGCTCATAACCCAATTAACGACTTCTGGCCAAGGTTTATCCCTCTTCTCACCTTCATCTTCTTCTTCAAAATCCTTCTATTTTAATGGCGTTCTTCAAACTGTAATATACCTAATCGATTGATTTTGATGTGATCAATGCAGGATTAACTTCCAGAAGTGCGAAATTAGAAGACCAGCGAATTCGAAATCCCTAATCTCTCATAGTTTTTTTTTTCCGTATTAAGCTGTTGAATTCATAGCGATTTCCCTAATTATCGTAAAGTTGTAAGCTTTCGATTGTTTGCAATAATGCCGTCTAACAAAAAGTACCACAAAGAGAAGGGAACTTTTTGACGGAATGGGGCTTTTAACCAAACTTTTTCTCGCTTTGGGGCCCATTTGAAAGTATTTCTTCCAAATGGGTCAACGTCATCACTTTTATTTATTTTTTCAGTTTTTGTACAAAGCTGCCGCCTTAAGTAGCGGCTTTACCCGTATTGTTGAAAAAAAAAAAAACAGAAACAATAGTACTTGAAACCGCGAGAAAAGGACAAGCCGCTACCCTAACTAGCGGCTTGCTTATCATCTCTTATTCATATAAATCATTATATGTAGGGGGTCGTAGAGACGCACCTACCTAGTAGCGAATTGCTTATCATCTCTTATCATATATTTTACTAATGCAATAGCCACATTGCTGACTTGGCATCACATAAATTTTCCAAAATCTGATGTGGCTGAAAATTAGAGCTTCTACAAAATCCTAAAAAATTTTTAATATAACAACCTAACTATGGAATGAAATCAAATTAAATTTTAAAAACAAAAATATTATGAATGGAATCAAATCAAATTTGCAGTAGCCAAATATTATGGAATATTTTTTAATTCCATAATATTCGGAATTAAAGAATCATATACTACTTTAATGTTTGAAGTATTTCTCTATTGCAATTCCATAATATTCGAAATATTATGGAATGAAATCAAATCAAATTTGAAGTATTTCTCTATTGCAATTTTTAATCTTAATTTATTTTCCTACTTTAATGTTTTCACATATTGAATTAATTGTTACGAAATTATTAGTTATTAACTTAGAATGTTATGCATTTCATTTTATATTTTGATGTATACGTGTTGTATACAAGTTATAGTGCAAGACGGATTTGCACGTTAAGACGGTCCAATTTGAAAAGAAAACTATGGATTATAGTTATTGTTAAATTTGTTATTAACTCAGAATAGTATATATTTTGATGTACAAAAGTTATAGTGTCAGACGGTCTTACTCGGTAAAACGATCAAATTGAATAAGAAAACTATGAGTTATAATTATATCTTCACCATGATTAAATCCTTATATCTTTATTATGATTAACGGTATTTATGTAAAATTTTAAAAGTAGACCCGTGAATTTCACGGGTTGAAACCTAGTTCATATAAATTAAAACTCCCAAGTATTGAAGTTCACTTGAAGAAAATAAATGAACAAAAATGATTTTAAGTTCAAAAGAACAAAGCTGATGTTGATGAGACTTGTCTAAAAACATTAATTGAACATAAACAACATTATGAAATAATAAATCATTAAAAAAAATCGGAAAATTAACGCGGTATTCTTGAGATTTGCCACTTTCCACGAAATCTAAGCAACCAAATTCATATTTCAGAAATTAAAAAACGGTTTTTTTTCAAAACTGCTCGTCTTTTCGAAAGATATGAAAAAGCAAAAATATGTTAGACGAGACATGAGTAAATGAGCTAAATGGGCTACAACAGAGAAAAGAGCCCGTAATGAAATGAAGGAGTCCGGAGTCCGTAGTCCGTAGTAGGGTTTTTGAACCCTAATATTTGGGAAATGGATCCTCTCCATTACTTTTCTCTCCATTTCCTCTCACAAACATTACTATATTATATATTCCAATTGTTGTGAAATAAAGATAAGAGAGAATTATAGAGAGAAAGTAAGAGAGACAAAAGTAGGTTCTCATTACATTATGAGGGGTATATATACATATACAATGCGATAGAGTTTCCATAAGATAAAACACTCTAAGATATTATAAGATATGGACATCCATATAATATTATACTATAATATTTCATAACACTCCCCCTTGGATGTCCATCACTGAAGAAGATGCCTCGTTAAAAACCTTCCTAGAAAACCTCGTGGGAAAACACTAGTAAAGGAAAAGAGTACACTAATCTTCAAACACGCGTAGCAAAGCTGCCTCGTTAAAACCTTTCCATGGAAAACCCAGTGGGACAAAACCATAGCTAAGGAAAAAGAGTACAGCGCGTGTTACTCCCCCTGATGATGACATAACTTGATAAATCTTGAAATGATCCATGCTTTGATATAACTTCTCGATCGTTGAAGTAATACCCAATGTAGTTAATAGACTTGAATCTCCGGTCAATAGAAATCCATGACAGTTTCGATATCACATTTCTTTGATAACTCACACTCTGGATATAATCATTTCATAACAAATCTTGGATCTTCATTTCAGTTGATACTTCCACAAAAATAATTCTTCTCCACAAAAACGACATGACATTATATGTCGAAAATAACTGTCATCTCAACAATAATGACGATCATGACTATAGCGTAATAATGCGCTTATGTTGCTACCTCGTTAAAAACCTTGTCAGGAAAAACCCGTTGGGACAAAAAACCTAGTCGAAGGGAAAAAGAGTGTAGCCATCATTCCTTAATTCCTCGTATTAAGGAGAATCAATACGATAATTATTGAATAAATCATCCAATACATTTGAGCTATTTTCTTTGCTAAACCATATATTTATTGATTGACATCCTCATTGTAGATTTTAACTACAATATTTTCCAATCGTTATACTAATTCTGGGCCATAAAATAATTTTGTATGTTTAGCATAAAGCTCAATTAAATAATATTCTCATATGCTCAAACTTGAAGTTGAGATAATAATAGTTTCCTTGAAGTAACTCTATATGAGTTTGAATTTTCCATTTTGGAAATAATCACGATAACCTTTAAATCGTGTCGCAGAGGTTCATATATAATCCCGAGTTCCCAAAACTCAATAAATCATCACCATTTGATGATCATTTATAAGAGGCTCCTATAAGGAGTTATCCTCGTTACAGTATCTCAGATGATAACGTTTCTCCTTTTAAACATTTTATCAAAATATAACAATATAATTAATCACGTGCATGCATATGATATGTAACTAATTATATTCAACATTCTAAAACAAATAATAATGTAAATATTAAAACTAAATGCAATGATGAACTAAATCTCGAAATGCACATGAGGACTCGATAATGCAAACTGTACAATTTTGTTTTCCAAAATTCATAACTTAAATTGACTTCGGTCAATAAATGGACTTCCGGTCCATGAGCTCATTCATAATCATTGATTATGTGTCGACAATAAAATTGGACTTATTTATAACATCCCCATTATCTAGTCCATTAAACTCCGCGCGCAATTGCATATCAGTTCCTTAACCATATCGATATAATTTCAATATCTACTCGTGATATTGTCAGTACTGAATCAGTGATATCTGAATATATACGGTACCATTTCTTTTTCTATATAGGCCATCTATTATCATTCAGATATCTATGTCATTTCCGGGACATCCAAATTTCTTTACTCTGTAAGAGTACCAACTGCTCATGCTTGCCATTTTCTTATTACTGAAAATATTTGAACCGATATGACTTTCACACTACCTTTCTTGTGTGTTTGTTGTTCAAACTGGCAAGAATCTAATTTCCGTTACACCAATTTTCTATGACTAATTTATAGCTCGCTATACCACATATAGGGCTATCTGGCTATAATTAAATCATAGATTTCATTGTATGAACATATCACATTTTTGATAAGATGATCAAAGTGGTATTATTAATACATCTTCATTATTAAATGAATACCATCATTTTAATTCCATGAACCTCTATGTGATGTATTTCATATTTGAAACAAACCGCTGAACATCATGTCCAGTTGGGGATAATATACTTGTTTGTTTTTACCAGCTTTTCCTTATCATTCTCCCCCTAAGGTGGTAAAAACCATAACCACTTTAGACCTTAATTTCTCATATCACCGATGAGAATTTATATTGGCATTTTTTTGTATAATAACCATATAATGCAGTTGGATTTTAAATGTGCTGAATCACAATGCCCAATTTGGAGACTAACGATTTCATATAATAAACTGTGATTACCACACAATAACTACTTAGAAAAAATCATTATGTGGCTACAAGCCCTTTATATAATGGCAATCCATAAATGAACATTTACGTTCTTTATTACACTCCAAGTAGTTGTTAGATCTCAAATATCGAATATACTCAATCTCCGTGTAACGTCTTGCTTTTAATAAATTTACACGAAAGAGTTTCAGCACTTATATTTTCCTTAGGATAAACTTTAGGTTTATCGAAACGGGTAAAATAAGAACCCGGATGGCCTTAATATGTCACATCTAAATTATTTCATGGCAACTTTCTAAGTTGCCAACAATTAATTCATGGCAAACTTTAATAAGAATCGGCCGTGTCTCAATAATTTCACTTATTGAACGCCACTCCAAGTTGACTATATTTCTCATGCTAAATTTGCAGTCCGCAATACTTTATTCAACCTGATAATTGATGTGACAAATGACACAATAAGTGTCTCATATATGTAGGCAAGACTCATCAATATTCTAATAAGAAATATATTCCTCTTTGAGTTTTCTCAAATGACCAGTAATTATAATCGTCAACATATACAATGATGACATACTCATGTTTATCACATCCTTTTAATGTGTCATATAACATGATAATTATATATGTAAATTGATCATAATTTAACTTACAAATCAATTATTCTTTTAACCACAAAGGTTCCAACAACTTAAAATTTAGTTGTATTTTTACGACTATTTACCTCATAATACCTTATGAGCGTCACATAAACACCTTTCTTTCAAGAGTATAGTAAATATCCACTTTTGATAGGAATATAAGTGTTTCAAGATAAACACACCATGTCATCTTTCTTTCAAGAGTATAGTAAATATCCACTTTTGATAGGAATATAAGTGTTTCAAAATAAACACACCATGTCATCTTTCTTTCAAGAGTATAGTAAATATCCACTTTTGATAGGAATATAAGTGTTTCAAAATAAACACACCACGTCCTTATATATAAGGACTATCATTGACCTAATTTATTCCCAATAAAATAATAATTTCACTCAAAACATTTTTTTTTTTTTTTCATAATATTGTGTCTTCAGACTACATTATATGAGTGAAATAAAAGTATACTGCATCATTACTAAATCTCATATGCCATAATTTATGAGCTTTTGGCAACTATGAATAAACCCCAAGTTTATTCTTGCTTTAATAATCAAAATATAATACCGTATACAAAAAATGAATTGCAAACACTTGTGAACTTCGGGCCACAAGTTTGAGTATTTGTAAACATTATGAACTTCCCGTCATAATTTGAGCCATAATTTCATTATTTGCAAACGCTATGAACTTCAGGCCATAGTGTGAATGTCAAAATTTCAACCCATAATAATTTATCCTTTATCGTATCAAATTTCGAGCATATATGAGTCTCACCCGACTTTCATTACTTTAAATGAAATGAATTTTGGCTATAAAAAAATATGGATATATTGTATTGTTGTGAACTTCTGACCACTAGCTTTCATTAGAAAGCTAGCCACTTGCCTTATACAATATAAACTTATGAATTTATACAATATGGATATATTGTATTGATGTGACGATGTTAAATTTTCCCTTTAAAACTTTGAACTTCAGGTCAAAGTCAACTTTGAATTTCAGGTCAAAGTCATAATATAAACTTATCTCCCTTATAAGACGGTGTTAAATTTACATCCCTTAAAACTCAGGTCAAAGTCATAATATAAACATATCTCCCTTATGAGACAGTGTTAAATTTACATCCCTTAAAACTTTGAATTTCAGGTCAAAGTCATATTAACATATCTCCCTTATGAGACAGTGTTAAATGTACACCCTTAAAACTTTGAATTTCAGGTCAAAGTCATATTAACATATCTCCCTTATGAGACAGTGTTAAATTTACACCCTTTAAAACTTTGAACTTCAGGTGAAAACATATCTCCCTTGTAAGACAGTGTTAAATTTACACCCCTTTAAAACTTTGAACTTCCATCCTTTGGAACTTTAGGTCCAAAATAATATGATATGTTTTTAAGTTTCCCTATGAAACTTCAGGTCCAAAAAAAAATATGAATATCATATCTCCTCATCTTTATAAAATAAATCTTTTGGAAGTTCAGGCCCAAGATAGTATGAGGTGTTTTCCAATGAAACTTCAAATCCAAAATACAATATGAATATATTGTATTGATGTGACGGTGTTAAGTTTTATACCCTTTAAAACTTTGAACTTCAGGTCAAAGTCATAATATAAACATATCTCCCTTATGAGATAGTGTTAAATTTACACCCTTTAAAACTTTGAACTTCAGGTCAAAGTCATAATATGGACATATCTGCTCATCTTTATAAAATAGACCCAAAATAATATGATATGTCAATCTTCAAAATGTGTTTCCCTATGAAACTTCAGTTCCAAATTAATATTTCATCATCACAGATTTCTCAAATAGGCATAATTAAGTATAAATAACATTCATTCATGTACTAAATTTCCCTCGTGAAATATGAAAGTTTATTATAAGAAACGAACATAAACAAATTAAGCATGAATTCAAACAAGGGTGATTGGATACGTTACTTTCATTATATATTGCACATAAGAATTTTATTGCTAAAATAAATGGCTCATGGGATAAAAACTATGATGACTAATAAAGTCAATGTGAGACATACAGTCCAATATGTATAAATCTACGATATATAATCAAGCATGATTGATATGCAAATTTCCATGATGACAACTCCAATGTTAACATTTGTCGTCAAATTCTTGTTTACTACAATAAGGTGTCTTTACTCCTTAACTCATCAATTTTTTTTTTTTTCTTTCGTTGTTCTTATCAAAAGCAATTGTTCCAGCGATATGTAATTGTCTTTAAATTTACTCCGTATAAACAATCAAACATTCTACACATATGAATAATAAATTGGGTAGTAAAGATAACATACCTGAATCCGCTAATAATAAATTAAGATTGATATGAACCTTTTGATTATCATATCTTAAATAATATATGAACAAATTATAATTGTGTTTTTCGCTCAGTCGGTTAAGACTCGTGCTGATAACGTGTTGTGAAATAAAGATAAGAGAGAATTATATAGAGAAAGTAAGAGAGACAAAAGTAGGTTCTCATTCCATTATGAGGGGTATATATACATATACAATGCGATAGAGTTTCCATAAGATAAAACACTCTAAGATATTATAAGATATGGACATCCATATAATATTATACTATAATATTTCATAACACCAATCCCTTTCATTTACCTTTTTATTTCCAAATAAATCTACAACCATCCGATCTCCGATCGTTCCCAAATTTAATCCGAACCATTGAGAAGTAATGGACCTCCATTTCTTTTCGAGAAATGGAGAGGACCCTTACTCTCTAATATTTGTAGCCCTCTGTTACTTCAAACCTTTTTCATCATTTTCCTCTTTGTTTCTCTCTGATCATCGCCGCTTTTCATCATCCTTCAAGGTTTCTCTCTCTACTTTCCCCTTCTTCTTCTAAATCCTTTCATTTTAAGCTTAACTGTAATTTCAATGGTGTGTGTAAAATAAGATCGAAATGTAATGTAATGAATCGATTGATTATGATTTGCAGGGGTAAGTAAGTGTAAAAGAGCGAAAATGGTTGAGAAAACTAAGGGAAGAAAGGAAAAGGTTGTTACTAGGGAGTATACTATCAACCTTCACAAGCGTCTCCATGGATGGTACTCTTTCTTTCTATTTACGCTTTTTATTAGTTGTTTTTAGCTTTTTGATTGTCGGATTATTTGTGTTATTACATGGTAATGATTTATTAGGTTGGAATTGGATTTAGTGTGTTTTAGCAGTGAATTATTGATTATATTGTTGTGTAGGTATTTGTAGATGTTGGATGTTTTAGGTGGAATTGATTGATTCGTATAATGCTGACTGTTGTACTCTCATAGGCTTCGTCAGTTGTTTACTTTTGATCAAATTACCTCCTCACAGAGAATAATAAATCAAAAAAATGATTGAAACAGTAGGATTGTGGAATTATGGTATGATACAGAAAATTCTGGAATACTGTTGTGCTATTCATATTTATTAGAAGCTGGTGATTGGGATTGATAAACTGAGGGTAATTCTTAGGGGTTAGTACTCGGAGTTATTAGATGGAGGGCAGTAGCTAGGGAGTAGTTAAAAGAAATACTATGGGGAAGATGACGTCGTTCAACTAAGTACTCAGAGACCTACTACGCTGATGGTTGCTGTTAAGGGTTGGTTGAAGGAGAAACTATGGGGTATTTTAATTTGATGAACCATGTACTATGTCTTCATCGATGGAGGTTATTTGTTGATAGTACAGTGAAAGATGACGGGGAAAGGTTGAAGTAGCTGATAGAGTACGACTACTTGTTCTACTAGTAACTCAATAAGTCTTAGCCTATGAATCCTTATTTATCATCATTTGAAGCAATATTGCACTTACGAGGGAAAAACTAAGTGGCAGATGAAGCTGAGAACTAAGTACCTGGGCTTAATAAACGAGACTGTAACTGCTAAGGGATAGTCAATGGAAAAACTAGGGGGCATACTAAGGCTTGTTGCGATAAACGACGTAACGACAAAATGTCTCACCCAAAGTTACCTAAATCGTTATGAATTTGCCAAAACTTCCCACATCTCTCCTATAAAAGTGTTTATTAAAAAACCAACTCGCTCAAAACAATTCCATATGTTTTATTATATATACACCTTAGTTATCTTGAACAAGTGGCCCAAAGGAGGGTGTGGAATTAAAGCACAAGATAGGATACACTGGAACCAATTCGAGATTCTCTAGGGGAACGAGTGTATCCCGTAACACATGTCTCACCATACTACTAATTCTGGAGCAAGAGGGTGTGTTGGAGTAATTCTCCAAACTTATGTAGCCAATGGTAGGTGTTTTACCTTTAACTCTACTTTGTTTCCACAATGGAGCGTGGATTATGCACCCACTTCAGAAGTGGGTGCATAATCCACGCTCCATTGTGGAAACAAAGTAGAGTTAAAGGTAAAACACCTACCATTGGCTACATAAGTTTGGAGAATTACTCCAACACACCCTCTTGCTCCAGAATTAGTAGTATGGTGAGACATGTGTTACGGGATACACTCGTTCACTGAAGTGGGTGCATAATCCACGCTCCATTGTGGAAACAAAGTAGAGTTAAAGGTAAAACACCTACCATTGGCTACATAAGTTTGGAGAATTACTCCAACACACCCTCTTGCTCCAGAATTAGTAGTATGGTGAGACATGTGTTACGGGATACACTCGTTCCCCTAGAGAATCTCGAATTGGTTCCAGTGTATCCTATCTTGTGCTTTAATTCTACAGCCTTCTTTGAGCCACTTGTTCAAGATAACTAAGGTTTATATAATCAAACATATGGAATTGTTTTGAGCCAGTGGATTTTTTAATAAACACTTTTATAGGAGAGTACCACACATCGAATGCGGGAAGCTTTGGCAAATTCATAACGATTTAGGTAACTTTGGGTGAGACATTTTGTCGTTACGTCGTTTATCGCAACAAGCTTCCTAGACTTTATTTTCCTCCTGTTATTTGAACTTCATCTGTGGCTCTAAGATAAACGTCATAGCAAGACTATTGCTTTGTAACATGTGAGGTACTAGGTTTGTGCTTAAAACTCTTTGATTGGGTTCAAAAAAATTGGGTACATTCTGAAGTGATGTTTAGACTGTAGGTAATTTGTGTCTCGTATTTGTAGGGAGGAGAAGCCAGAAGAGCCAGATCTACCAAGATATCGTGACCGCGCTAAGGAACGAAGGGAAGATCAGAATCCTGATTATGAGCCCTCCGATCTGGGACTTCATGCTGTTGCTCCGCCTGGCAGTGCTGATGTCATGTGAGGCTCTTATATTAATATGAAGGTAGGCTTTCCAGATTGGATTGGGTGAAACTGATAAGGTTAATGGGTTTCTTTGTTGTGTTTTAGGTCAGCTGAGTCACACAAGCTAGCTATTGAACGGAGCAAGTACCTTGGAGGTTTGTACTCTTTCTCTATGATCTGCACCTAAAGCATTTTAAAACTATACTGTGATATTCCTCTTTTGCTCTCTGTTACTCATTGTGTCAATTTGTTTGACATAGTGGTTAATTTAACAATTATTGACTTATTTTCATCTATAAACCGGCTACATCTCTTGTACTCATAAGTTGGAGTTTGACGATGCATTTTTTACTCAATTGCCACTTTGGGTCTTTCAAAAACCCAACTCCACCTCTGTGTTACATCAATAGCTATTAGGTGGTTGTTGTTGGCATATTGTTTCCGTGGTTTGTTTTGCATCGCTTAGACTATTTTTGTAATTGTTTTTGTGTTTGTCCGGTCCAGGTGATGTGGAACACACTCATTTGGTCAAGGGGTTGGATTATGCTTTACTTCAAAAAGTTAAGAGTGAGATGGACAAAAAGCCAGGTGCTGAAGGTGATACTGATGGAAAGCCAAGGTGAATATCTTTGCTGTGGCTTATTGTTCTTGAAAATTATTTTGCTATACCTAGACGATTTTTATGTTCTAAAGATACCAATTACCTAACTCCTAGTTCTTAACTGATGTTGGCTTTTTATGAGCTTATGGAATGTGATCGATCGACTTATGTGTTGCTTGGGCGAGCAGATTTTGATTGATCAAATATTTGTGTTTCATATGTCATTAGAGACTTCCATTCCTCTGATTTCATGACTGATCTGAATTGTAACTGACATTTCATTTTTGATATGTAGAGCTGCTAAGGACGACCAGCCTGTCTCGTTTCGAACAGCTACTGCGAAGGTGTGTTATTTAAATGCTTTAGATGCTTAAATGATAGTATGATACTCCCTCCATATTCTTTGCTTTATACATGAAGTGCGTTTGAGTTGGACCCCTTCTAAATTTCTTCGACATGTTTCAGTCTGTTTATCAATGGATGATCAAACCTCAGACTGTTACCAAAACAAACGAGATGTTCCTTCCTGGTCGAATGGCATTTATTTTTGATATGGTAAGTAGCCAGATACTGATGTTCATAAATAATCTTGATCAAATTCTATATCCCTGTTCTCCACCTTTCTATCTAGGTGCCTAGCTGATAATCTTTGACTGTCTGATAGGCTTGGACACAGTAGTTGTACACAGCAAGGCAACTCGTGTTTCATAGTTTTCAGTTGTCTTTGTAACATCGTTGCGTTCCCAATAATTTCAGAAATTTCTACGCTGATGCAAATTGAATAATTTGAGTGACCCTTGTGATCTTGAAACTTCCTTCGTATTAACAGTTACCTTTATATACATGGCAGGAGAATGTTTATTCACACGATATTCCTACTGTCTTACATAGAAGTAAAGCTGACTGTCCAGTGCCCGAGGTTTGTATTCTTTCAATATTTAGCTCGTATAAAAAATCATTAGGGTTCTTTTTGTGATTATTATCTGTGCAGGAAACTGTCACCGTGAATGTTGATGGCTCTGTCCTTGAACGGATAGGAAAAATTATGTCCTATCTACGTCTGGGATCTTCTGGAAAGGTTCTCAAGAAAAAGAAGAAAGAGAAGCAAACAAGAGGTATAATGTTCAATGTTCTTCTCATTTTGCGTCAGAAACAAGTTTCCGATATTTTGAACTTATGATTTGTTACAAATTAGAAATACTTCTTAGGACTGTAGGAGTAGGCTCTAAAATTGTTTCCACACTAAGGCTTTAGAAGCCGTCTTTGGATGCTTAATGTTAACTTTCGATTTTTCTGATTGGGTTTTGGGTTTTTCTTTTATAAAAATTTCAGCATAATCGTCAGCTTATGCGGTACGGTTTATCCATTTTAGCTATTTATAATTCATTGTATACGAGGTCGTCAATTTCAGTACATTGAAGGTTGGCAGCTTTAGGTTATTCCCTTCTTTTTTCTTTTTCTTTTTATTGGTCTAAAAGGAGCCCACAAGGGTAGTTTGATGCTGATGGGTTTCAAACCTAGGTAGTGAATATCACCTCTCAGTGACTTCCTTAGTTGCCTGCCATGGAAGCACCTTCATATAAGGCTCATCGAATTTAGGGCAAACAATGAGAAGGCTGGCGATTAGTTATCAACTAGCAGTAGACACGTTCTCAAATGAGACGGCATGTGTGATCCAAGTATGGGTTATCAACTAGCAGTAGACACGTTCCCGAGCCCCATAGGTGAAAAATGGGGCATGTGTGATCCAAGTATGGGTTGCAGCCCAGGTGGTACCATCATTGGCCCCATATATAAACCCGCATCCATCGAGAACATCTGTACATTCAATAAGCTTCATAAGTCAATTGATTTTTTCAAAGCAACCAGGTTACTGATCACAATTTAGGAAACATGATAGTTCACCTGTACTTAAAGCTGAAGAGTTTTCAAATACTCGATTGCCTCATCCAACATAGAAGCTTTGTCCACCTGTTGGTTAAAAAATAGTAGTGAGGAGCAGAATACTGTAAATTTCACGCTACAAGTGTACTTAACTTTAAATCTATGGTCATTGACACCAAACATTGAACATAAACATACTAACAGAATGTTAAGTCGTATTCCTCTTAACTTTTCATTCCCTAAAGAGTAAAGACCAGGCTAAAATGAGTTCCTTAGGTTCATCAGAACCTTTCCTAGTATAGCAAGATTAGACATTACAAGCCACCACAGCAAGGTAATAGCTTCAAGAAATGTGAAAGACCTAACTTATTACAGTTTGGTATGAGCTCTTGCAATGCACGCATCTTGTCGTTAATTCTATCCCTTCGTCTCTGTCGGTAACCAAACATAAATGTTAATATATAATTAAGGCCAGGTCGCGCTTATAATTGATTGTATATGAGGTCGTCAATTTCAGTACATTGAAGGTTGGCAGCTTTAGGTTATTCCCTTCCTTTTTCTTTTTCTTTTTATTGGTCTAAAAGGATCCTACAAGGGTAGTTTGATGCTGATGGGTTTCAGACCTAGGTAGTGAATAGCACCTCTCAATGACTTTACAAGCTAACCATCTGCGGGTTTTGGTTGTAGCTTTTAACGGTTAATGTGCCTTTAGTCCCCTCTTGGTCAGACGGCACTTCGTATTTTGTGTAGTTTTACTATTTTTGGGAAAGTAACATGTTTGCCTTATCCTATAATTCAGAAAAGCATCCAAGTGTGATAAATGACTATGATGGAGATCAGAAACTGACGAGAGCTAATGGCCTATCATCAAAGAATCAGAATATGGAGAATCTTCCCCCACCTCCTCCACCTCCTAGAAGGGCTAATCTTGATTCAATAGAGAAACAAGTCCCAGCAGTTACCCGAGCTGAAGAAGATGATATATTTGTTGGGGATGGTATTGATTATGAAGTTCCCAGCAAAGACATAAGTCAGAGTCCCATTTTGGAAGACATGGAAGAATCCCCTCGAAATAAAGAAAGAGGGCCTTATTTTGATGAAGCTGTATATGGACCTGTGCCACCTTCTGATCCTTTGCAAGATTGGAATCAGGTTGTGAGTATATTGTGGATAACCTCATGCCTGTATCTGGTGAATATATGTAATGCATGTTACTTCCTCTATCTTGGTGAATTAGCTCTATTTGACTTTTTCCTCATTATACAAGTGAAATAGGGGGCTTATTCACCAAATAGGGTAGTATCATACATTTGATAAGACACTCATTTGGTATATCTTCGCACTAAATTGCTTTGTTTGATGGTTGCTTTCAGAATGGCTATGATGCAGTACAAGCTCAAGCACTGGGTGGTACCTATCAGGGCGAGTGGCAGGATTACCAATATGCTGATCAAATGGCCTATCCTGATCAGTATCTACAACAAATGCAGGCTTATGACATGCAAGTAAATGGCAACATCATTCAAGATCCTCAACTCATGACACAAGAGGAGAAGGATCGCGGTTTGGGATCCGTGTTTAAGCGAGATGATCAGAGACTTCAGCAGCTCAGAGAGAAAGATGCTCGCGAAAAGGATCCCAACTTCATATCAGAAAGTTATTCGGAATGCTACCCTGGATATCAATCGTATAACCATGAAGTTGTAGACAGTGATGATGAAGGTGACTTGTCAAAAATGGATATGGGTGGCCGTGTAAGTGCTTTTGTCTCTATCTGTATCTCCCTTCAGTTTTCCTTACTCTGTTGGCTCAGCATTGATGTGTGGATCTGTATTAAGGAACTCAAAACTTTGGTTGCCGTGCCTCAGGGATTAGACAGAGCAAAAGGGTTATTAGGGTTGAGTCATATTTCAAATCAGAGTTAGACAGAGCAAGAAAGATGACTATAGTTTTGTAACTGTGTTAACTTGAGTGAAACATTGCCCCATAAAATTTGTTTCTCCCCTCTTAAAGTTTGCCAATACTGTGCGTTGTATCGTTTCCCTGAGTTATAGATTTTACGGGTCATGTTGTTATCTTTGTGGGTTGAGGCTGTTTTATCTTCATTCCGTCCTACGATGATGTACGCGTATCTACATTATGTTCTGAGACATTGGGTCTAAGCATATTGGTTATATTCAGTTATCGTAGGCCTCGAATCTAGAATTTCACCTACTTGAAAAATCAAAAGTATGCCAGCCTTTGCACCTCTTATTTGACTGCATAAATCAGTTCAAGTTCTGCAACACAATTTTGGCCTGTACTTGTTTTGTCATGGATCTTTGTTGGAGCAGGCATTTTGGGTGATGCCATTTTATGATTCTTATTATGTTGCTTGTAACTTGAAACAGGCAAAAGGACGTCTTCACCGATGGGACTTTGAGACGGAGGAAGAGTGGGCCCAGTACAATGAGCAAAAGGAAGCAATGCCAAAGGCTGCATTCCAATTTGGGGTGAAGATGCAAGATGGGCGAAAAACAAAAAAGAACAAAGACCAAAAGCTGAATAACGACCTTCACAAGATCAATAAGATTATTGCGAAAAGAAAGGGAGACAAGGGTGAGAGCACGGATGGTCCTGATGTTGATGATGCACAACCTTCGGGGAAGAAGCATCGCTTATAAACTACCTAGACTCTGATTGTTTACTGTTTATTGTGTAAACTATATGTCTTATCTTTAGCTTTGTAGAATGATGAAAACCGGTGTTAATTAGCAGACCTAGGCTTTTACCAAATCTCTCAAAACAATTCTGTAGCGTACCGATGTGATGATGTTGGTTAGAGAAGGCAAGGTATTAATTAGCTTTGTAGAATGATTAAAACCGGTGTTAATTAGCAGTCCACACCATCAAAGTCAAATCCATATTTCAAGTCTATAAATGTTGATGTCAGTCAATTGCCAGAACAGAACAGGTCAAGTTATCATCTTTGTAGGGATGTTCATAGGGTGGGATCGGAAGTATAGGCTCACCTACATCATCCTTTTCTCCCGGTTAAACTTCAATTTATACCCGTCCCTAATCGAGTGCGGGTAAGATACGATACGAGTGCGGGTAAGATACATTTTATGAAATATGAAATATTAATGTGAGGGTTTGTTCGGTTGACATAAGAAAATTAAAGTTCTCAGAAACTTTAAGTTCACCTGAATTTTCAATTCATGTGAATTTGCAAAAAGTGTTTGGTTTGCGTGTGAAACTTAATTCATGTGAGAAGTTTCAATGACCAAGGGGGCTTGGTGAGTTGGTGGGTGACTTCCTACATAATGGAGAAAGTAGATTCAGAAACCAAATAATATCATGGTTTACACTTCTGAAGTGTAAAAACCTACCTGCTAGTGAATTGCTTATCATCTCTTGTTCATTTAAATTAAAACTTCCAAGTATTGAAGCTCACTTAAAGAAAAGAAATGAACAAAAACGATTTTAAGTTCAAAAGAACAAAGCTGATGTAAATGAGATTTGTCTAAAAACTTGAATTGAACATAAATAACACTATGAAAATGAAATAATTCGTCATTGAAAAAAATTGTAAAATTAACGTGTTATCCTTAAGATTTACCACTTTGCACTAAATCACCATTTTTTCCAACTAAAGAACTTTAAGCAACCAAATTCATATTTCAGAAACACAATTTCTCATTTGTAACGGTCCATATCCGTCAAAAGCTTGGGACGGATAATCTGTCACAAGTAAGACTTATTGTTTCAAAAATTAAAACACGATTTTTTTTTCTTTTCAAACTACTCGTCTTCTCGAAAGCTATGAAAAGCAAAAATACGTTAGACGAGACATGAGTAAATGAGCTAAATGGGCTACAACAAAAAAGAGAGGGAAAGAAGCCCATAATGAAATGAAGGAGTCCGTGGTAGGGTTTTTGAACCCTAATATTTGTAGCCCTCTATTACTTAAAACCTCTTTCATCATTTTCCTCTTTGTTTCTCTCTGCTCATCGCCGCTTTTCATCATCCTTCAAGGTTTCTCTCTCTACTTTCCCCTTCATCTTCTCCTTCTAAATCCTTTCATTTTAAGCTTAACTGTAATTTCACTGGTATGTGTATATAAGATCGAAATGTAATGTAATGAATCGATTGATTATGATTTGCAGGTGTAAGTAAGTGTAAAAGAGCGAAAATGGTTGAGAAAACTAAGGGAAGAAAGGAAGAGGTTGTTACTAGGGAGTATACTATCAACCTTCACAAGCGTCTCCATGGATGGTACTCTTTCTTTCTATTTACGCTTTTTAATTTTTTAAATTTTTTTATTACTTGTTTTTAGCTTTTTTATTGTCCGATTATTAGTGTTATTACATGCTATTGATTTATTAGGTTGGAATTGGATTTAGTGTGTTTTAGCAGTGAATTATTGATTATATTGTTGTGTAGGTATTTGTAGATGTTGGATGTTTTAGGTGGAATTGATTGATTCGTATAATGCTGACTGTTGTACTCTCATTGGCTTCGTCATTTGTTTACTTTTGATCAAATTACCTCTTCACAGAGAATAATAAATCACAAAAATGATTGAAACAGTAGGATTGTGGAATTGTGGTATGATACAGAAAATTCTGGAATACTGTTGTGCTATTCATGTTTATTAGAAGCTGGTGATTGGGATCGATAAACTGAGGGTAATTCTTAAGGGTTAGTACTCGGAGGTATTAGATGGAGGGCAGTAGCTAAGGTATAGTTAAAAGAAATACTATGGGGAAGATGACGTTGTTCAACTAAGTACTCAGAGACCTACTACTCTGATGGTTGCTGTTAAGGGTTGGTTGAAGGAGAAACTATGGGGTATTTTAATTTGATGAACCATGTTCTATGTCTTCATCGATGGAGGTTATTTGTTGATAGTACAGTGAAAGATGACGGGGAAAGGTTGAAGTAGCTGATAGAGTACGACTGCTTGTTCTACTAGTAACTCAATAAGTCTTAGCCTATGAATCCTTATTTATCATCATTTGAAGCAATATTGCACTTATTAGGGAAAAACTATGTGGCAGATGAAGCTGAGAACTAAGTACCTGGTCTTAATACACGAGACTGTACTTGCTAAGGGGTAGGCAACTGAAAAACTAGGGGGCATACTAAGGTTTAAATTATTGAATTTGGTACTTGGTCTTTTTAAATGAGGATGTTTGATAGGATAGGTTACATTCAATGAAAAACAATATGCTGTAGTTGAATTATCTGAAAGAGGGAAGAATAAGGCAGAAGGAAAGCTTATGCATTTCCTTTTGTTTTGACTACAATTACTCTTCTATTATAATTACTCGTATGCTGTAGTTGTATAAGGTGAGAGAGGGACGAGTAAGGCAGAAAGAAAGCTTATTTGTTTCCTTTTGTTTTGACTACAATTACTCTTCTATTATAATTATCGTAGCTCTGGCACACTCACCAATATTCGTGAGTAGAAATAAGTAACTCATTTTTCTCTATTTCCCGTTATTTAACATTGAAAATTTTGAGAACAAAAAAACCGATGTAAGGGGTTGCCTGGTTTTGTTGTTGTGGGATAAACCTGATACCTGTAATTCATCAACATGTCAATGTAATTTATATTCAGCGGCAAGGTTTTATGACAATTGAAGTTGAAATGTGATTAATTGATAGTTAAAAGGTTGATATTAATGGGCTACTCTCAAGTTATTGGTATAATGAAAATGGTTGCCAGTCAAATGAGATTTACGAGTAAATTGATCTTTCAGTATTATCACTTTAAGACTTCTACAAGAAAATGTTTTTAATTTACTGTCTAACTGCAGCACTTTCAAGAAGAAGGCCCCCAACGCTATCAAGGAGATCAGGAAGTTTGCAGAAAAAGCAATGGGAACAAAAGATGTGAGGGTGGATGTGAAGCTGAACAAGCAAATATGGAGCAGGGGTATTAGAAGTGTTCCAAGAAGGGTTAGAGTTCGTATTGCACGAAAGAGGAATGATGATGAGGATGCCAAGGAGGAGCTTTACTCTCTTGTTACTGTTGCCGAGATCCCAGCTGATGGTTTGAAGGGTTTGGGGACCAAGGTTATTGATGACGATGAGTGAGTGCAGATTTTACTGGACTAGTTTAGATAGATATGAATCGTATTTTTCTGGTTGTTGTCTTTGTGTTTTCGGAGATTATGATACCATTTGGATCAAAGTTTTGTTTGACTCAAGGAATGACTCATCAATTGTTTTCAGTTCTGTACCAGAATGGCTTCAATACCTATTTTCTCCATGGCCTTGGGTATCAATCCGTTCAGTGAAAGTCCACTTGACTTTATTTTGTTCTTGCTCACATTTTGTGCCCAATCATTTGTTTACACTCTAATTAGATCAATGTTTTGGTTCATCCTCCTTTTAAAAAATCACAAGTTCTCATTGAAGACTTGCACTATTCGTCGCATGTTGAAGACGGATAGTGTCTCTCAAATAATGCATCTTATATTATCTATAAGATGAAGACGGATAGTCTCTTTCACATAATGCAAGTTATATTATCCGTAAGAGGCTTCATTTCCTCATATGTGCGTGTAAAGTACGTGTTCAGTTTGTGATGGAAGGTCACTTGGGGCCTGGGGGGCTCCCTTCTCTTAGTACGGACTGAAGAAATAAGCAGTGTCACCCTAACCGATAGTTTTTATTAAAAATGTATAATGATATACGATGTTAAAAATGACTAATTTGTCGATATGGTATAACTCTATCCGGTTTTCATATACCTGTTTGTCGATATGGTATAACTCTATCCGGTTTTCATACACCCGTTTATTTCTTATATTCGGATTTCGTACACAGGGTATGAACTAATGATATCTCATTTTTTTTTTCAATATAACCAGCTAAGAGGATTATAGCATGCTCGCTCTTTACGATCCTGCCTACATTATTTAGTTTTTATGAGATTTTTTAAATTCCTGTTCAAAAACCATATGGAAAAGCATTTCGAATTTTGCTGATACAAATATATAACCTTTTTTTGGATAATAAAATCGTGTTGTATATGCAAAATTCATAAAGTTTAAACCGTATTTAGTATTGTATTTGTATTATAAGAAGCACGTCGTATATAATGCTCTCACTTGGCTATATCATAACAGTGAGTTGTCAATGGTAGATCTCACTTGTGAAGGTGTTGATCAACTCACACACTACTACCTAGTTTAATCGCATAAATGGTTTTTAAAATAATTTTTTTTTGTCAGAAGGTAAAGAGTTCACATCATAGCATGTTTAGCTATTTTGTGAGTTGCCTTATTATTAGACCAATTACAATAACTTGTTGAAATACAAGAACAAGAAAAGAACGGATTATTAATAGAAGATATAATATGTTTGATTTCCTGATCGACCTCGGACATATTTGTCGTTTGAAGGACCAAAACCAAACAGTCAGGCGAAACCTTCAAGTGAAAAAACCCATTAGGGACAACCTTAGAAATATATCGAAGGAAAGCAGTAGCTTCCGCCATCAGGGGAGATTTTTCCCAGAAAGAACAACGTCCATACCTTAGGAAAGCATCCTTCTCATCGACCAAGATCCACCCAGTCGCCGCCTTGAGATTAACATTCCTCACAACATCACATTTAATATGAATTTAATATGAATGTGTTGATCACAAGCTCCATTCCCAATAATATTAAAAAAGTGAGGGGTCAAATCCACTAATACTATTGTTACCCATCTCACTTCTGATACCCAAGGGAGAAGCAGCCCAAATCCTCATGGAGCTGGGACAATCACGGAAGAGATGTTCATGAGTTTTAATTTGTAGTTCCATGTCTCCACATAAAGGGCAAAAGAAGGACCAAGCAAGGTTTCGTTTCCTGGCTTCCTCACCCACATGCAGAGATTGAGCAAGTAACCTCCAAAAAAAAAATCCATTCACCCGGAACATTCAGTCTCCATAGAATTTTTTTCCAAAATTGAACAGAAGAGGGAGACATTCTCGTTTTATCAATATCAGAAGCCTTCTTATTCCAAAGATCATTGAAAGCTATCATGTATCCACTTTTGACGGAGTAGATACCATTTCTTGTATAAGGCCAGAAGAAAGAACCATCCGGGTAAGAAGGAGAAATGGGAATAGAAAGAATAAGTGGGAGCAAATCAGGACCACAGATGCTGGAAATCAAAGGTTGATTTCAATTCCCATTTTCAGATTGAAGTTGACAGACCAAGAAAATAGGTTTTTCCAAATATCCAGAGAAGATAAACCTAAGATGTCCTTTAAGAAGAACCATAAACCCACTTATCAGTTCAAATATCTTTAAAGGAGGGAAAATCAATCTGTTAGGAAATTGAGCTCTTAAGCAACTAAAAGCCCCTCGAATATTCCTCTCACCCCATGAAAGACGACCCTTCTTAACAGGAAGGGGGGGAATAAAGACTATCCAAATTGAGCTGATACTTAACTCTCAAAGTTTGACTAACCAGAGATAAAGGATTCTTTAACATATTCCAACCAATATTTGCTAAGAGGCCCTAGTTAAGACAACCAATATCCCTAATTCCCAACCCCCCCCCCCCCCCCCCCCAAGGATTTTAAAGATTTAATAAAAAACTGCTACACCAATGGACATTGCCCTTCAAACCCGCACCACCCACCAAAAACGTGAGAGCAAGGAGTTGATTTTTGCATTCACACTTATCGGAATTTTAAAAACCGATAGAGAGAATAAAGATAATGAGCATACTACAGAGTTTTTCAGAGTTAACCTTCCCGCTGGTGATAGAAAAACATTATTCCAATTCTGGATTTTTCTCCTAACCTTGTCAAACATAAAACCCAAAATATCATTTTTGGACGATCCAAAGTCCGTAGGAAGCCCAAGGTAGAGTCCCATGTCTTTAGAATTTTTTGTTCGCAAGACCTTCACACAGTCGCGAAAAGTCTTGCAAGTGCAATTAGGACTGAAAGTATAACTAGTCTTGGCCTCATTAAGTCTCTGTCTTGATGCTTTACAATAAGAACGAACAATATTCATGAGATTCTTACACCCATCACACCCATCCTTCTCCGCTTTTAGAAAGAGAATTGAGTCATCTGCGAAAAGGAGATGTGAAATAGAAGGAATATTTCGTCCAATTTTGATACCTTTAAAAGCACCATGGCCTGTGCATTCACGATAAGTTTAGAGAGAATCTCCGTGCATAAGGTGAAAAGGTAAGGAGAAAGGGGATCCCCTTGACGAATGCCAACTCTAGGCACGAAAGTTTTTCCGGGAACCCCATTAATAAGAACCTCATAGGACACCGTCGTAACACACCTCGTAATAAGGTTGACAAAATTAAGAGAAAAACCCATGGCAATCAGGGTAGCTTTGATAAAATTCCAATCAAGGTGATGATAAGCTTTACTCATATCTAATTTAATTGCCATCAAAGCTTGACGTCCTTTTAGCAATATAGATAAACAGTTAAACACGATGCCAGGAAGTATATTAGAATCATATATCACAAATTATATAGCAACATTAGCAGTAGCAAGTACCGTCTGTAAGCGAAGTATCCCGATTATTTCCTCAACAACATGCTTCAGTGACTGTTGCAATGAAGAAATCTTAGTAATCTAGCTGGGGTTACTTCTAGCTATTCTATCACTATAATTCCAGATATTACATGAGAAAGGGTACATATATATACCCACACTAACCTATTTCTAACCCAGATCAGTGATTATCTCATCTTACATTTGTATTCATCAGTCAGCTTCTCGCATTATTGGGATCGTATAACAATGTCCTATTATAAAACTCCCAAAAGAATCGTCTACCAGGAAACAAAAAATGTACATTTGAAAGTATGCATATACACCAGCGAGATCAGTGACGTCGTCAACGAACCACTTGGGATGGTAAAGTTTTGACTTGAACAGCGACTACTGGCCAATAATAATCTGAGAACAGTATGCATTACAAGATTAGTCAGACATTAAACTCAGCTCAGTAGATCACATCTGAAATAGGGTTGGCGCTGCTCATAGAAGAAGATGACAGGTACCTTGTCTATCTATGTTGCATTATTTGTGCCACTAGCAGCTAGATAATTTCCGGAGGGGTTATCAGATTGTCTTCTGTCATGGGACAAAACAGACGGTTGAATACCTTCCTTAGTTGCCTGCCATAGAAGCACATTCATATAAGGCTCATCGAATTTAGGGCAAGCCATGAGAAGGCTGGCGATTAGTTATCAACTAGCAGTAGACACGTTGTCAAATGAGACGTTCTCACACTACAAACCACTAATTAACATTGATGCAGTTAACCTAACCCTAAAAATATGTCTCATTATTTCCATTTGTGAGAGTACCTACTTGATTTAAGTAGAGCTCAAGTAACCATGCAGCATAGATATGTTCGAGGTTCGCATGGAAAGTACCTTAAAGGTTGCTTGGCTTATCGGAATGTTGGGAATGATACCGGGCATGATTTGTGGACAAGAATCTTTAGCACTGCTAGGTGGAACTAAATTTGCACCTGAGGAGCCACCCACAGCCGAGGCATTTAAACCCATCGTTATGTTCATTGGAGGTACCCCTGGGATTGGAAGTACAGGAGACCGTTGCACAGACATCTGTAATCCTTGACCTGGATGTGCAAACGGCTGCAGACTAGAACCAGGAATTCCATGAAATGGGCCATGGACTGGATAAGGTGGAGTTTGAAATGGCATATTCATTCCGAAGCCCATCCCCATTCCCATCCCGAGCCCCATAGGTGAAAAATGGGGCATTTGTGATCCATGTATGGGTTGCAGCCCAGGTGGTACCATCATTGGCTGCATATACAAACCCGCACCCATCGAGAACATCTGTACATTCAATAAGCTTCATAAGTCAATTGATTTTTTTCAAAGCAACCAGATTACTGATCACAATTTAGGAAACATGATAGTTCACCTGTACTTGAAGCTGAAGAGTTTTCAAATACTCGATTGCCTCATCCAACATAGAAGCTTTGTCCACCTGGTGGTTCAAAAATAATAGTGAGGAGCAGAATACTTAAAATTTCACGCCACAAGTGTAACTTAACTTTAAATCTATGGTCGTTGACACCAAACATTGAACTTAGATGTACTAACAGAATGTGAAGTCATATTCCTCTTAACTTTTCATTCCCTAAAAACCAGGCTAAAATGAGTTCCTTAGGTAATAGCTACCACAGCAAGGTAATAGCTTCAAGAAAAGTGAAAGACCTACCTTATTACAGTTTGGTATGAGCTCTTGCAATGCACGCATCTTCTCGTTAATTCTATCCCTTCGTCTCTGTTGGTAACCAAACATAAATGTTAATATTTATTTAAGGCCAGCTCGCCCTTTTAATTAGATTGTTTTATACTTACCCTTTCAGATAGATTATGCACTTCTGCAGCTCGAATTCTCTTCGAGCTTGCTCTAGCATGAGCAGCTTTTTTAGCGCCTATTGATTCCTCTTCCACTTCCTGCAAGGAAAATAACTTAAAGATTACTTTGCGGAGCAGAAATTAAAGGGATGGGTATAGATCGGTACTTAAAAACACATTCTCATATGAGGCACCATCATGATTATCATGAAACTGACCTATACGGAGTGTTTCCTAACAAATGGACTAGTTATTTAGTATTTTACTGGGTTAATGGATATATGTGTGCAGCTTTTACTTGGATTGGTGTCATATTACATTAACATGATATTGTTTTTCAGGCTACTTACTGATTCAGAAGTTGGAAAAACAAATATAACTTACTTCACTAGGACCTTCAGATTCTGTCGTTTCACGCAATTTCCTTTTCAAATCACATGCACGCTCATTTGAAGCTTTCCCCACACTATTTCCTGAACATACAGAAGATGCTGCAACCACTGGCTCTGCATTCCTTTCACCACTCCCCCCAACCTTGCTTACTAATCCATCAAGTACATGATTTTGTTGAGTATCATTCATAAAATCTTCTTTGTGCATTGTGTTCTTAGCCAACAGCAGATCCTCGGTTGGTTTTTTTGGCAATGACTCCGAGTTTACATTGACTGTAGCCTGATCAGATGGGTTATTGGTCCCCAGCTCCTTTCCAGAACCACCAGCCAAATTAACCCGCATTTCATCAGTAGGATTACCACCAGCCACGCTGCACCTTTTCTCATCATCCTCTAATCTTTTTGGGGTGTTTACAGTCAAATGGTTAGCTTTAGCAAGAGTAGCAGGCCGCGAAAAATATGGGAAGTTTGTAAAGCTAGAACTAGTACTAGGCTGTCCTGCATCTAGCTTCTGCAATCTTAAGCTGGTAAAAGCACATAGTGAGGACGAGTTGGGGTCTCGTGAAGCAACATTATCTTTAGTGACATCAGAAACACCTGATCTTAGGACATTGTTTTGAGAAGACGCTGCAAACTGGGGTATCTCACTAATACCTTTACTGATTTTCATAGTATTCGAATTGACTTTAGATGTATCACGGAATTTCAAGCTTGCGGAATTAGGAACATCATAAATGTCAGAACCATTCTTCTTTTCCCTGAACGCTAAATGGTTATCAGTAGAGATGTCATTCATGGTCACACCTGATAACTCGTGCAAAAAATCACAAGCGTAATCATTATTCAAAGGATCATGATAATTCAACCATGGTACCATGTCAACGTCTTGCCCTAAACCCATCTCAGAAGACGGAACGACCGAATTCATCAATGAATGGTAATCGCTTGGCGAAGGAAGACCCTTTTTAGTTTTATTAGATTGACCTTGCATCATGACATTGCCATTTTCCCAAACCAGTTCACAAAAGTCTGTTTCTGGCCTGCATCCAGTTCCACCCCAAAACAGAAGCAAGATCAGTACATACTTGAGAAAGATAAAATGAGTTAGCAAAACCGATTGATACTGAATTCTAGCACCTCCCTCAGACAAACATTTGAAGCCTCTCTTTTATTAGATATTAGGAAGGTCTACTTGATGCATGTAAGAGCATGGTACTATAAAGCAGCTTTATAGTTTATACTAAATGGGAACGAAATGGCATGTACACACCAACATTAAGAAAATACTAACAAGATTAGCCGGCTAACAACCGAGATCGGGCATACCTCGGAGTAGGATCAGAAGAGTTAGAGGCTCTTTCTTGCGGTGCATCCATTTCTCCACTAATCATCCTAAGCAATTCAGTTAAAGGCATATTCTTATTGGGACTTAATATTGTCCGTAACAAAACTCCAGTAACAAGCAAGCAATCAGTTGCGAATCTTTTCCAACATAAGCGTCTTCCACATCAAAGACCTGCAATTATAGTCAAAGCTTACAACTTTTTCTTCAGGAAGAAAAAAACAAAAGTTTCTCGCAACCGATAAATTCTTCTGCTAACACTTTTTTTAATAAAATTCCAGCATAAGTTACAGGAAGGAGTGGCATATATAGTACTTAATTATGAAAAGGAACTCCTTTTAGTGACAAGCCAAATATAATGATATCTTAATTAACTGTTGTCCTAATCACATAGATATACAACTATAATAAAGTATTAGGTAAGCTAATTTTTTAAGCACACAGTACAACCATAACATAAACAGCCACTAATATGAACAGCTTGAGGATTAAAAAAGTCAAATCTTTTTTAAACTCCATTTTTTAGAATAAAATATTAAGGAAATCCCACATCAGATATTCAGATTATCCTAATCAAACACATACTATAGGGCAAAGCAAAGTTAGCTGCAAATAACAACATTTCCCCACTAAGTCAATGGCTCCCGCAAATTGCTCGGTAAGTGGGTCGGATGTACACAGTCTTACACTTGTGTTAGTAACACAAATTTAGCTGCAAATAAGAAGAGAAAAACATTTCCTACCTGAATAAACTGAGCCAAAGTAAAGACACCTAAATCCACAAAGGAAGACTATTTAAGATCAGCTTGTTTTGTACTCAAAACTCTCAACCCAATAGATCAATTATGAGATACAGTAGGGAAAGACCAGTTTTTTTGGCAACACTGAAACCAAGAACACTCTTAGCTTTCAGAGGCAGCTAAGGCACTAATCCACATGAAACACAGGAACTTTTTTTTTTTAAACTTTATTGAGGAGAAAGAGAGATAGTTGGAGATAATACAAGAGGGGTAATACCAAAGACAGAGTTGTTGCAAGGGTGGAATAGGCACCTTGAAAAAGGAGGAAAAGGGATAGGTAAGGACAAGATACTTGGAGAAACTGTACCAAGATCAATGAATGCACTAAACCAATTTTAGTGGTGGAACATTTAACTCTATTTACATTTTATTTTCTTTTTTTAAATAAAGAAAAGGATATTCTTATCTTTCTGATACGACCCAATTGACTTATAATAATGGTTGAAAGTAAGAAACCATATGAAATCCCACTTTGAAAATTAGACAAATGAGAAATATTTTTTTTTAAGATAAATGAGCTACTATAAGTGATAAAAAAAACCTAATTAAAAATATAAAAATTAGGGAGTATTTATATTTCTTTTTGTGTATCTTCTAACTTCTATGCTAAATAATATGAGAGTTGAACCTTTGATAATGCGAGATTAAAAGCATAAAATGCTTTCCTAATTCAGACCTTACTAATATAGTAATGTTAGTATCATCATTCAACTAATTAAATGTCAACTTTTAGGTTAATATTCTAGGTGTGCACATATATGGCAAGTACTGTATCTTTGCTGAAACAATAGATCATCTCCTTTGCATGTTTACATCATAATGCCATTTTTGTTAATTACTTTTAACTTATTCATTCTGCTCAAGTAAGCAAGTCTCTTAACTTAAATAAGAAGTCACACATAACATGTGCATTCAAATGAGATTAATCATTGGAGTAGATTGGATGTCTCATAATGCCATTTTGTTAACACACATAAGAACTCACCTCCTCTATTCAAATACAGAATAAGGTTAATCTCTGAAATAGTGGAAGTGTTTTTAGCAAAGCACATACTAACATAATAAATATTGTAAAAGTGTTTATTATTATGTTGTTTACATTATGCAAAATATGAAGGGAATCAATAATGTAAATAAGAGTACTAATTATGCATCTTATTTTCTTTAATAAATATGTTACTAGTGAGATGGTCCTCTATAATTAACTTTATTTTAAGGGGCAAATCTTGCAAAAGTTTAATTGAAGTCAAAGACTTTACTTTTTAACTTTCACACATTTGAATTAATAATTTTATGGTTTTAATTCAACAAAATATTAGGAAAAATCTAAAACTAGTAATGATGGAGGGAGCCAAGTGACCCACCCAATTCATAGAAAATAGGCGGTATACACATGGACCATTGATGATAAATAAGAATATTTCACCATTTTTATTTAAATTGTTTAGGTATTTTATTTTAAAGTATATTAGTGAACTGTAATATTAATTATATTATTAAACTAATACTATCCTCCGTTTTTATATAATGTTCCCATTTGTTGAATATATGAGTGTAGTATTTTAATAAAATGGGTACATTATATAAAAATGGAGGAAGTAATATTTTAAAATACGCATTTATTTCATTCATTTGTTTACATTTTTTACCATGTGAATACTACCCATGACTCATGGGCAAGTAGAAGTTGTTTTTATTACACACAAGCAAGATTACAACAATCCAAATAGAACAATAAGTTTATAATTTGTTTTTTTTTTCTTTTTTTTTCTTTTTCCTGAAAACAAATTTAACCAATTTAACTATACGGAGCACAGTATAGTGTTAATCACAATCAAATCAAATCAAATCAAATCATATTTATTGCTCACTCAAGCTAAGGAACAGAGGATACATGGCAAAACATGAGCCTAACATATAAAGTGTAAATCATTTTCTTTCGTTTTCCAAGCTACACAAAATTAGACCCTCATTTGTTATCAATCAATCATTAAAAGGGGGCCAAAATAAAACGAAAAGAGGGAGAAGTAAACGTGAAGTTCACGTGAATATTTTCATTTTGAAGGCCAATAAGTTTCATTTGGCTATAAATTCATGTGATTGACTGTCCCATTTCTCCAATTTAATTGCTTTCATATGGACCCTTAACTTTGGCATTGCTCATTTACTCCTTTATATTTGGACAATGACTTTTAAAGGACCTTTGAATTTAGGAGTAGCTACCCAAATTTAAGACCATATATATTATCTACCACGTATGTGAAGGAAAAATCAATTCAAAAACGAGTTCAATGTTTACAAATATATTTTTTCATGTAACAAGAGGTAGATATTTTGGTTATTGGTATGATATTTTGGTTATTACTAGTATTATTTTTGTAGAAAATGACTTTGGTAAGTTGATTTAGAAGGCAAATACTGGATAAAAAGTCGTATAAAGATTAAATTCGACTCTATCCAAATCATCGCCAAAATCTGCCACTACATCGAAGAGAATTAAAGAGGAGAGTGGCAAATCCCTCATTTGTACCTCACAACAAGTCTAGTATCAACTTTCAAGCTTATTACTAAGTAAAGTAACATTCTTTTTCTTTTTCTCCTCTATTTGTAATACTCCTCCGTACATAACTTACAAGGTTAAAAAAGGGTGCATAAATGTAATTTCTCGTGTAAGATGAGGTAGTTATTTTGGTTAATGTCTCTGGGTAGAGGCGGGTATGATAATGATTACTTCCTATCATTCAACATATTCTTTACGTTTCACTAAAATAATCCTCGTAAAAGAATAAAAACATAAAGAATTTGTTGAATAGAAGAGAGTACTTGGTCATTACATAATTATAGCGCTATTATTTTGATAGAAAATGACTTTCATAAGTTGATTTAATTTAGATGGCAAGATATTGAGCAAAGGGTTGTATCAAGGTCAAATCCGATCCCCTTCAAATAATATAGGAGAAGGGCGGTGCATCTCTCATCCACCTACCTCACAAGAGGTCTAGTATCAACTTTCATACTTATTATTAAGCAAATAATTACGTTCTTTTTATTTTTCTCCTTTATTTATAAGAGTCCTTCGTACATACCATCTAATATAAATTTATATCATGCTCTTTCAGAACATTTGGAAACACTTAGTTGAATTACAGGCTTCTAAATCTGCATTCTATCTAAAATTGTACTCGTAGATAACATTCACATACAAAGAGATGAATGGGGACTTGGAAGCTTCACCATAAACCCCCGACAAATTCTCATTTAAGAGACATTATCCGTCTTAAGCTTAAAACATGTCAAGTATCATACCACTTGTGTATATAAAATAACCATGTAGCTTCTTCCAATGCATTCTTATATACACAATTTGTGTATTACTTGTCCGTCTTAAGTTTAAGACGAATAATGTCGTCTTAAAAGATACTTACTGTAAAGACACGACGCAAACAACCTTAACAAAACCTGAGCCGGTGTGTGTACACGTGAAATAAACTCTTACTAAATAGCTAATGGAATTTGGTGTATAGTAAGACATCATCTTATAACTTAAGAAGTATCTAATAAATAGCAATTAGCGTTAAAGATGGCTTTAAGAAGTAAGATATGAGGTCAATCTAGGAAACAAGGGTCGGTGACTGCTGCAATTTGCTTCATCAATCTAAACCTTCCATGTCCCCCACCATTTTCTTTTTATACATGCAAACTTCTTTCCACGTGCATTTACCATATTTAAGAAGCATCTCATGATTTGTTTTTATGGTCCATACCTTCATTTTCAAGACCTCAATTCTCTACGGCATTTGTAGTGATAGGCCAAAAACAAGAGACAAATGGAGCTCTTGGTTACTACTCATTTTTTACTTTATTTTGCTTTCTTGTTATGTTAACTCTCCCATAATCTCTCATCCTTAACATTTTACTTGACAAATCCTCATTAGCAAGCTCAAGAATTAAGGAGTTTCCCAAATACTAAGATACATCAAAGTGACTAATATAGAATGAGTGGGAATAACAACTCACACATCAATTCTTGCAAGAAAAGTTAAATATTAGGAGTGTTTTAACCATTTTAGCAGATCGGAACATTATATACCCTTGTCATGTTATAGGCACAAGACGGTATATTTGGAGCCTCTGAGATATGTTGTTTTTTACGATTTCAAAATTCTTCACTATAAGAATTATTCCAAAAAATTTACTTAAAGAATATTTACTATATCAACTTTTTTAACAAAACTTCACCTATTCCGTTTGAACCAAATTCACTATTTAATTGAGGTATAACTATCATTCTTTGTTATGTTAGTTTAGTTTAACCCCTCATATCATAAATCATTGACATATATTTGGGGTTTTAAATATATTCTCAGAACGCGGATTCAGTGACCCATTGTAAGGACCAAAATCTTTTTAGAATTTGGCTCTTACTTTACAAAGTGAATATTATACTTACTTTATTTCCATAAAATTTCCAGCCTCAACTTAGCATATAGAACTACTTCACCTCTCAAATTCATTATTCTTTAGTTGAACTCTAACTATGAGGCTTTATTATACTCCGTATTAGTTTTACTCTTACTTTAAAAATGTTGTCATCTATTGAGAGTTCAATATATTCTCAGAACGTGGTCCCCTGAAAAAAAACGCCCTAAATATTCTTGAAATTTTACTCTTACTTTAAAATGAATATTATACTCTTACTTTATTTTCACACCAAAAGAAAGGTCATATTCTTAGAATTTTAATCATGCTTTAGAAAGTGAATAACGATTAACGAGTATTTTAGTAACTTTATTTCCATAAAATTTTAAACCTCAACTTAACCTATAGAACAAAGCCTCTCAAATTAATTACTCATATTAGACCATTTCAAAATACAATTTCAGAATGATTTCAGCAGGTGTACGCTACACGCCTACATAGTAGGAACACAAACAACAGAAACCAACAAGACATGAAGCAATAATGGCCATAAAATACAATAAAGAAGAAAAACAAGGAAAGAAAATGTGATGAAGATAAGGCAAAAGATATTGTAAAATATGTTAACTGATAAAAGAGATATGATTCCCACGAGATGAGAATATGGGATAATAATCTGCAGGTGGCAAGAGAGACAGAGAGAGTACAGAGTACAGAGCACTGACCTCACTAAATGCCGCCTACTTTCTCTCATGTTTCGCTGGTTGTAACTTGTATGTATGTAAGCCTCCTTTCCCAAGTGTCTTTTAAACAAAATAAACTGCTAAATCCCTACAGCCAGAGTAGGCATCAAATGATTAAAGATCTTTCAATAATGATTTGTATACACCATGTCTACGCAACATTCTACAAACAAGAGTCATCAGAGGTGGTACTCGTGACCCTGGTTTAAAATCCGTCAGCATTAAATTTACCCTAAAGGCTCACTTTACACACAAAAAAACACTTTCCGGAAAAAACTAATCATATTAATTTATATATATCGCAAATCAAACTAAGCATATTACTTGTATGTTTATAAAATATCAACAACAATCATACATCCAATCAAAATACACATTTGTTGCCATTTCAATATCACAAACACTATAACTCTATAATTGATTCAGCACAAAATGGCTGTCCTACATGGAAGAGAGAAGGAATAGGGGGACGAGGGGATGACGGATGTACATAGATGATAGACTTATCCATATCTTAACAACTCAACAGAAATTGCGTCGAAATTGCATTAATTGAATGACACCACACAATAAAAAGACGCACTGCATTTAGTGAGTCATTTTGCTCTGATTAATCCTAATCCATAACCAAAGAATAGTGAGTCATTTGGCTCTCGCTAACATCATATTATCGAAATAAATTTAAATTAGCACGACTGAAGGGAATGAATTTGGAGGGTGAATACTGCAAATAACAGCTAAAACAACAACACTACCACAGTGTCGCAAGGAATACCATAAATGACGAGGTAGTGGGAATGTGGGATGGACACACACGGCCTTACCCTAAGACTGTTTCCAAATAACAGCTAAATTTAAATATATATATATTTCTCCTCTCTTGCATATGATTGCAGAAATATGTTTTGGCCTCTGCCAACCTGCACATGACCACTAGGGTCAGTCTGCAAGTGAACATCATTCAGTATCTAATAATTTATCCTCAACCGCTCAAGTATTAGACCCTCCCTCATAATGTCTGAATCATGGATTCATGAACGATTAATAAGACACTTAAATATATGCTCTTGGACAAGACCTCCATATTCCACAACAAACAAGCCTCTGCCCAGTCCTAGGAAATTTTGTGCTAATTTAACATCCTATTTATGATTTGTGCTTAGAGAATTTACTCCCCACAAGTCCAATTCTTCAAACAAAATGACAGTCATTAAGGGGCTCTGAGTTAATTTTCCATACTAATAATATAATATTAAGGTATCGCAGTGTCGGAGATGATACGAGAAGCATGGATTAATGTTAAGAAGGGAATCTAAATACCAATTCAACGAGTGTACGTTTCACAACACCAGAAAAAGGATAAGCAGATAAAAACTGCATAAAATTCTATGGTAATTTATAACTTCACCTTTTTTTACGTGTATCCATTGTATAGATGCATCAGTAGCTAGAGGCTGATGAGGTAACATTTTAACATGGTATTATCTGCACATTACAATGTTGATAAGGGTTAGAGACTGCATTACTGAGCCAAATATCTTTCTGGGAAAGGGGAAAAAAGGAGACAACAAATGTATTAATGATTGCTTGACTCTATAAAATGCCAAGAGACCTCGCATGACATTGCAACAGGAAACCACAACAGGACACCAGTCAATTGGCAATTTTTAATATATGCCCATACTAGGGCACACATAAATCTATATGAGGTCCACTCCCACATGATGTGAATGCTATGGTTAAAGATTTTGATACTTTGTATCATTGAAATGCCTGCAAGTTATTTTCCCTATGAATTTAAGCTGATTTCTTCATATGATTTGCTAGGAGGTCACAACGGAAATTTTACACATTCAGCTAAATAACAATCTCCAATACTCGCTATTTTTTTGGCGTAACTTATGATATAAATAAACCAAAAGACTCGTTAAATTGATTGCACTTCTATAGTTTGAAGAACATAGTAGCAAGTTGTGGATGCAATTCTCTATGATGTGAAGTTCGTTAATGGGTGATCCGGAAAAAAACCATCTGTGCTTTCACTTTTCAGCACTTATTAAGCCATCATAGGCAGAAAGCTTACAGATCATGAGGTAATGTTGTACACTTGTACATCTTTAGACCAAGGTAGATGTAGTCCATGTAGACAAATGCAAGGTCATTTTCCACTGTAAAACCAGAAACAAAAGACTCAATAAAGGATGTCTTTCCGTACTGGGGAAGGCAATTGGAGGAGGAACTTTTCCAACGAAAATTGGGCAACTGAAAGAGTTGGAAAAAATATTGGAGAAAACAACAGCAGATGATGATGTATTCTTAGGAACAAGAGCCAAACTACTAGGGCACAGGATATCAACACAAACAAAAGGCCATGAGAAACGCGACCTTTGCTATTTGCTAGCATAAGAGATTACCTCAATCAACCCAAAATTCCTGCTATATGGGGTTTAAGAGTTTAAGACTTTCTCTTCATGTTTGACAAACCGTATAACATGATCTACTGTCTGATTTTTCAACCAGTGATTATGCCACATTGAGGTTAAGAAGCTGTCCAAATTCGAGAATATTGCAACTCATAGCATAAAAGGAAGTCTTTAAGGTAACATACATCACATCTTCAGCAAAAATGATGTTTTTGATATCCCTTCATATCATTCCATATTTCCATTTGAAGCGCGCAAGTAGTAGATAGGTGCATCAAATGTCAAGTGGCTGTGTTGTTGGTTACGTTACACTTTCAACTTAGAGATGCAGTACTGTGCAGTTTCCTGCATATTTGGTCACTGGTCAGTCACCAGGTTAAAGATACGAAATGCAGACAGAAGTGTCCTTGTAATTGAATGGCGGTGACTGAAGAGCACTAACTGTACAAACACAAAAAATCATCTTTTTTTATTCTGTTCTTGTTTTTCCTTCACAAAGTTTAGTTATTGCCGAGCATTATTTGCACATAACATTAACTTTAGAAAGATGGAATACACAAGAACTAGTGAACTACAACACAAATAAGAGTTGGAGGGAAGAGAAAACCTAATTGGATAGGTGACCTTTTGCTGTCATCTGAATATGCTTAAATAATTCATCAATAACCTCCACAAGAACAATGTCACTACTCACTAGAAACATGGTGAAACCTATCGAAATCTCTGATGATGTTGTCTCTGCTGCAGATGTCTAAAGCAAGCTTTTTGACTGCGTGACAATATTCGTATATCAACCAGGCACAAGGGTAAGTAGCTGCGTAATTCAAACGCAAGTTCTCACTATACAATTTGTACCAAATTTAGTCTTAGCGTTGTACAAAATCCTTCAACTCTCTCGGCAGGTCACATATTTAACGCGTGCTTATCCTTTGCTTTGCATAAGGGTCATTCTTAACATCAATCCAACTACATCTAGTCTCCTTTTTATCTCATTAGCTCCCATGAGCCCCCTCATGTCATTAGCTCCCACGAGTTCCTTTTTCGAGTGTACATATTAACCAGAATCACAGTCTTCTAGGTTACTTGGTTCAATCTCAAATTCTTTCACTTGCTTCCCTAGCCATTTCAAGATTTCCATGCTTCCTGAATCCTGCAATTCCCTAGAATTGCTCCCCTGATAGATGGGTCTAGTTCAGTTGGCAATGATTCTATGAACCTCCTAGCTTATGTTTGGCATACACAAATTTCCACATTTCTCATACATTGTGCAAAATGATACAATTACATACACACTTCTCTTAAACTCTGTTTTGATATCATAATCTCCTGGTATAATGCTGCAAGACTAGCAGACGCATTTAGGGAAATCGATAACGACCCTCGGTTGTTCAAAACGCCTTTGTGCATCAGGATCAATAAATATCGCCAAGCTTCTTCAAAGTCAATTGCCCCATCATCACAATCCAAGCGAACCCCTCGCCTAAGCCCTAAACAATTCAACAGCCTCTTTAAGTTATCGGCACTTGCTGTACATATCGGTTTAGCAAATTTTCGACATACCCTGAAGCTACTAAGCCAAGTTTCACCATAATGCCATGGACCTGCATCATCAATCACCGCCCTTGTTAATATAAACAATCAAAAGAATGGAATTTTACTCATTTCATTAAAAACTACACAATTTCCATAAGAACCCATTGAAAACACAAAATTGGATAATAATGAAAACCTCTAATGTCCCAAAACTCCAAATACCAGAGAATTTCAGGAAAGAAAGTTTCAATAAGGCATTTCATCGAACAGCTTCTCTGCAAATACCACACCCAGCATACATGCCATAGTAGAAAATGCATTTTCATTGGTTAATGGTTACCCGCAATATAAAAAGTGGTGGCGTGTTTATGATCTCGGTCGTACCTTTATATTATAAAAAAAGACGAAATAGCAGAAATAGTATGATTATTAGGTTTACAGCAATTCATGGCACAATGTCAAAGCGTTAATGGCTTGATGGGTAAATTTGTATGGAAGAGATGAGTAATGAGTCAAGTCCAATTGATAATATTCATATAAGAATCGTTTATGATATGATTTGGGAACTAGGGTTTGCATTTTGCAATAACAAAGGGGGAAATTTGTAATAATAATGTTGAGATGAGAATACGTAAATGTCTGAGTTTCATCAAATTTATACTTTACGGTCACGAACTCACTTTTGCCTTGCTTCGGTCGTTCCAAGTTGATCAATTGTCCCTTACCAGGTAGCACTATTTTTCTTCCGTTGATCTTAGACACGACGTACTGAGATAGTAATGTGCAATTGAATCGGACACCGACCCAAACTTGGTTCCGGACATAAATGGACAAGTGACATATTCAACGTGGGACACTGATACACGGCCTAGGTAGTATTAAAGCGGATCGGACACGACACGAGACACGTGACACGACATCTTATGAAATTTAGGATACGGGACACGTCATTTAAATATGAATCTGAAATTGGCACAATTTAGGAATGAATCAACAATGTTCAATTTAGGGGCAAATTTAAGGATAAATTTGAATGACGTAAAAATGTGAAAATGAAACACTTTATTTTTGGGTGAAAATGAGTGTGAATCATCATCATATACTTTACTAATGCAGGAGCCAATCCGTTGACATGACATCACTACAAACAACCTTCGTCTGACCTGTCACGATTTTAGAGCTACTGGAAGATTTCCAAAAAAAATCCAAAAAAAATACAGATTTAAGCAACTAATAGTCAAGATTGCAATATTCCATAATATTCCTTACTGCAGAAATTCCTTTACTTTAGGAAAAAAGTCAAATAATAGTCAATATTTTAGGAATGCAATAATGTTCTGCAAGATTTTTAGAATAATTTTGCAGTGATTTTCGTTCACGGGATAATGCAATAACAAATCATGGAATAATGCAATACAATAACAAAATCATGGAATAATGCAATATAATAACAAATCACGGGGTTGTTAATATATTGCATTATTCCATTTTGACATTTTTTTATAATAGGTGATGACCATTGTTTTTTAAAAAGGTAAATAAATTATACTGAAGATTGCGAAATCAATGGGATAGTATATGGAATAAAATCAATTGTAGAATATGAATGAAATATTCCATATTCTATCACTACAAAAACTAAAGTACAAATTAATAGGAGTAACTAATTTATTTAAACTGTAGGAGTATCCATTTTGTTAATAAAACTATTTATTTAATATAATAAATGAGTTATTTTATAAAACAGGAGTATCTCGCAATATCGAACTCTCCCACACAATCACTGTTGTTTGATATATGTATTTTTTGCTAATAAAATCAAATGCAAATTATTAATTAACCCAACTTTTAAATTACTATTTTTATTAACCAAGTCTTATAACCATTTGAATTACACAGTTACACTCATTTTAAGCAGTACTAATTTTATTGCAAGTTTTACTCATTTATAGTTAATAATTCAAAATTAATTACTCCATAAATCATTATATCTTAACTATGAGTCTTTAACTATATATATTCATTTAAAATTTAAAAAGTAGCCCCGTGAATTTCACGGGTTTAAACCTAGTTGGGTGAAAAGGAAGAAACTGAAGAGTCGTAGGTGTTTTTAACGCAAGGGCAAAATAGTTATAAAAAACGACTTCTCATCGAAAAATCCATTTGGGTGTAAGTTGTAACTTGAGAACATTTTATAGAAGTAATTTAATAAAAAATTTCTAAAAAGGAGTTTTTATAGAAAAAGTGGTATATAAAATAATGTAATTAATTATTAATTAACTTTTAATATTAACCCCAAAATAATCACATTTTGCAAAAAATACGAAGCAGTACGTCTCTTGAAAGACCGCCTCTTAATAAGCTTATTGAGAGATGATAATACCATATTTTACCGATTTTTAACCCATATTTATCTCTTATTTGGACGAAATAATAACCCGACTTAGTAATAATTACTCATTTTAGTACTTATTAGAATATTAGTCATCTAGTTTTGTATAATGCAATATACATTACTTTCTCGGAATTTTGGTACGGCTTCTATTTATTTTATCGTGTAGGTACCTAGTCTGATCAAAGAGATGCGGGTCGAGTTGGACCGATGTCAAGAAAAGGGCCCAAATGAAAACGAAAAGGACGAGCAGTAGATAAACGGAATTACTTTTTCACATACGGATTTTACTCTTTCACATACATTTTTTCATAAAATTTCCATACCCCGCCCTTTTTCATAAATCTAAACCCTCTCTCTTTAAAATTGACAAAACAACTCCCATATGCTTTTTTTTTACCATAAAATTGAATCAATTACTCAAAAAACTTAAACAATGGATTACAATTCTCTAATTATTGGAGTAATATTGTTTACTAATGATTATTAATACGTTTTATTGACATTATTAAGTTTATATTTTACTAAAATTATATACATAACGGGTAATTTTGGTGGTCAACGTCTTTGGGTTCTTCGTGTCTATCGGGTTGTCAGCGTTTGTCTGCTTGTGGTTGATTCTTCATTGTGTTGCCCGGGTAATGCGTATGGTTGATTGTTCACTTTTTATTGCTTTGTCGGCGTCGATCTTGTTGTTGTCCGCGCGCGTTTTTGGTGCTGTGTTTCTGCAATTCTGCTTGTATTGTTTGCAGTTTCTCTTTCCTTGTTTTTTAATCTTACTCTTAATTTTTTAATCTTTTTAGTTTACGTTTCTCTTTTTAGTTTTTATTTTTGTTTGTTTTAGTTTTAGTTTTGTTGGTAACGGAGTGGCGGTGAACGGAGTTGGTGAAGGAGTGACGGTGAACGAAGTTGGTGACGGAGGGATAGTTAACGAAGTAGTTGGTTTAAGGGTATGAAAGAAGAGGGAGAAAATCAATTGAGTGAACGATAAAAGAAATGTCAAGGGCAATGTGGTAAAAATCGTATGTAAAAGAGTAAAATCCGTATGTGAAAAAGCACGTCCCTAGATAAAAAGCATAAAAAGCTTAGACAAATAAGTGGAGGACATTTAAGTAATTTCATATCTAATTTATTTTTAGGCTCCAATTTTGTGGGCTTTCGACAGCTCTCCTTTTCTTTTGGAGAGAGGGCAAGCAGCTCTCGGGGGTTTGGCGGGGCAGAGGAAACGAAAGGAAACAAGCAGAGAGAAGTAGGAGTCGTATAGTTAGTTTTATTCCTCAAAATAATCAAACTTCTTCCATTTTCGTTACTATTTGTAGTTTAGATTTCAGTTTATCATTTCAAATTACAAGTATTGTAGAAGATCAATCATTTTCATCCTAATTAGTATGGTATAATTTCTTCCCTCTTTCATTTCTTCTTGTTGATTTGTTTACATTTGTTCAAAGTTTGAATATTTGAATAGCTTATTTATAAATGTTGCTCCTTTATATTTGTTGTTAGATCTTAGTTTGATTAATTTTAGATTAGTTAAAGTTTATTTTTATCACTTTATTTTACATAGTATCATGTTTAGTGTAATATTTAATGTGTCTTGTGTTGGAATAGTGATGATTAGTGAGTAGTCTTTCACTAGGGTGCGATGAGACCCCGACATGAATAATTTACCTAATTAGTTTCATTTTGATTGGTTGTTGAGGGGGAATTTATCGGGTTTAAATAGAAGGTTTTGAATTGGTTGTGTTCTATTTGGGAAAATAGTCGGTTTTGGCCTTTGTCCACCAACGAGAGTTGGTTAGGTCGGGATTTGTCTACCCCTCTTAGTCCCTTTGTCAACTTGGGTTAAGCCCGGGAGGGAGAACCCGAGTAGGGTGCTTTTGTTTATCGGTTTGAAATTCACCTTCGGGAGAAGGGTTGGGATGACCGGGGATTATCGCGGGATTAAGCCCTTGATCTTGGTGAGAGGTGAGCGGAATGGGCCCATTTTGGCAAGCCTTGAGTTGATAGGCGACCTAGAGGCGTTTCCACCTTATTAGTCTACCCTTGATAACTAGTTAACGAAACTAAGCGGTAATTTACGAGTGTTGGAAGTCGAAATCTCGCCCTAGGCCTTTTTCTCTACTGCTTTTATCTTTATTTTATTATTTGTCTTTTTTCTTAGGTTAGTAGTGATAGTTAATGCATGTTTAGATGTTTAGTTGACTTTCTGTCCCATTATTGATTCGCGTAGCTAACTATAATCTAAGACAATACTAGTACTCAAACTTGACCTCCCTGTGGATCGACCTCGACTACCCTACTACATTAGTTTAGTAGTTGAGTTTTATAAATATTGTTTGATGTGGGGGAGGGAGACAAACCCCGTTATCAAAATGGCGCCGTTGCCGGGGAGGTTAATGGATTGATATTAGTTTAGTTTTGGATTTGTTAGACTATGCTTTTGTTACTTGTTACTTGATACATGTTGCATGAAACTTGTTGAATTTGCTTAAGTGTTGCATTTTTACTTGTTTCTTGTGACTTGTCCTTTTAGTTTGTTTTATCACTTGTTTGAGCTTACATGACAATGTCTTGCATACGCGATCACTGTAGACCGAACCTTACTCATATTAACCGGCCTATTAACATTGGGGTTGTGGAGGTTGATTATGAGTTTGATATAGGTCTTATTGACTTGATTAGGCAAGATGTCTTTTGTGGTTTGGAGAGTGAGGAAGTGATTGACCATTTAGAGACTTTTGAGGCAAATTGTGACCTTGTCAAGAAGGAGGGACTATCGGACCAAACCATTAGACTTTTACTTTTTCCCTTTAGTCTTAAGGGTGAAGCTAAGATATGGTTACGCTCTCACCCTTCTAGCACCTTTAGCTCTTGGGATGACTTAGCTCAAGCCTTTCTAAACACGTTTTACCCTCCTTCTAAAACCACCTTTAGGAAGCGTCAAATCTACAATTTCCAACAAGGTGAGTTTGAGACTTTGAGTGAGACTTGGGATAGGTTTAGAGGTTTGTTGAGAGCTTGTCCCCATCATGGTTTCTCCCCTTGTCAAGTCATGATTACTTTCTTTGATGGTTTGCTTCCTTCTCTTCAAAACTTTGTGACCGTTTCATCCGGGTGGGAGCATTTGATAAGTTGAGCGTTGATGATGCTAGAGCTTTGATTGAGAATATGGCTTATGCCGATGAGAATCGAAATTCTATTTGGGCTACATCTAAGAGAGGACCACAAAGTAAACTTAAACGTTATGACTATTCTATGTTTGATGCTTTGAGTGGAAATGTGGACTTTTCTTCTCCTATGGATGTGTCTTATGTTCAATCTCATGCTCATGATCATCATGTTCCCCTTTCCCATGAATTTGTGAATGATATGCATGAGTTTCCATCTTCTTATGAATTTTCTTGTGATGTGAAACATGATCTTGATACATGTTCTTCTTATGCATCCTCATCCTTTGAGAAGATGATTGTGATGGAGGATGATGATGATATTTGGTTGAATGAGCCTTTGAGTGATGATGTTGAGGAAGAGAGTGAATTTGAGGCTTTACCTACTATTGCTAGTGATGAGTTAGTTGATTTTTCCTTGAGGAAAACTTATGAAAACCCCACTTTTGAGGAATTGAGTGGTGTGACAATGAGGGAAAACTTGTTTTTTGATTACATGGTAGATGGTGTTGATAGTGAAAGAGAACATGGTTTGAGCGGTGAAGAAAAAGTGGTGGAGAATGATATCTTTAATGGTTCTTGGGATAAGGAGATCGTTGTCACTCTTGATGATAGCCTTGATGTAAAGTGGGATGATGATGTTGTGGATGTTGACTTTTTAGGAGAATTCATTTTTGAGAGTTTCCTTGAGCAAGTTTCCGTAACTACCCCTATACTTGAGGTTTATTCTCTTATTCCCATTGTTTTGCCTCCACTTGACTTTCTTATCCCATCTTATGAGTTCATGATTGAGGAGGACTCTAAATTCATTTCTAAGGAGATAGAGTTGGTTTTGAGCTTGTCACTTGAGGGTTGCTTAATGAAAAGTCGTGAGGGTATATTTGACAAGGTTCACATGGATGAGTTGGATGATTTTGAGCAATCCTTGCCTAAATTGAAACCAAGTGATGAGTATTGGTGCGAGTTTGAGATATTTGGTGATCATATGCTTGACCACAAGCCATTTACTATCATTCTTATCTTTTGGCTTTGTACATTTTCATGGTTATTTCATTATGAGCACTTTTATGAAGATTGGTCAACTTCATTTGACAAGTTAATGAGATCGTTGACCGGCTTTTTAAATGACTAACTTGTCTCATGTGCTTTGGTGTATATAGTTCTTTGGTTGTTTGTGTTTTGTTTTGTTTTGTTTCGTTTCATGTGTATAGGTATCACTTTTGTGAGCTTCAAACCAACAAGAAGGTGGTGGGCTAGAAGTAGAAGAGTCAAAGATCACTTCACCTAGTGAATGATCGAAGATCGTGCTTGAGACGGTAATATTCTTTACCCACCCGCTCTTTTTACCTTCGCTTGTTCTTAAGTGTGGGGAGGATTTGTTGTTGGTTAGATGGAGTAGTTGTGGTTGGAGTGTGGATTATTTGGTGGTGTTGGTCCCTTGTGGACATTTGTTGTGGAGTTGGAGTGTTGGTAATTTTGGTGGTGTTGTGTTATTTAGACATGTTTATTGTGTTTTATACATATCTCTTATGTTTGTGACATGTCTTATATTGTGTTTTAATTTCCCTTTTTTTTTTAAAAAAGAAAAACCATAAAAATTTGAAAAATTTGAAAAATTCAAAAACATGTTTTTGATTTATTAGTGTAGAATTGTATATATTTTTGCTTGTTTTATTTCCTCTCGCATAGGCACTACCTTACTTGAGCACCGATATGGAAATTGAAGATGCCACGGTATGATTGCTCCAACCCTCATTTCGCTCTCATTTTCTTTTCATTTGTTTATTTGAAGGAGGATGGACTTGTATGTGGAGGATTTGGAGTGTATCGTGGAGATTGTTGTGTGGTTTGTGTGCCTTTGTGCTGGTAGGATTGGATGCATTAGCTTGTTTGACATATAGTTGATAGATTCACTTGCATCATAACATGTATATATTTTAGTTACATTCATGGCATGTAGTTGCATTTAGTAAAATGTTTCAAAATTGCCTAATTGATAACCTTGACAAAAGCACTTAGGCCATTGTAAATATTCTTTCTACTTGTGACTTTGCCTTCTAGAATGGTATTGAAACACTCTAGGTTATGCTTTGCTAGTATCTTTCGAACCGTGATCCAATACTGAGTCGAGGGTTTGCATTTTGAATCACCTTGTCCAACCTCGTGATGCGAATAGGTATAGATTGACTAGTCTTGGTGACCTTGTTGGTTTGGGTGGGATGGTAACTTGAAATTTTTAGTGGTTTTTAAAATGCTCATTTCTTTAAATTTTGGTGTGAAATGTTGAAAAAGTGAAAAAGAAACCTCTTAAGTGGAATAAGATCATGTAATTTAGGTGGAGACGTACCACTTCGATGTGATTTGGAGGGGGGCCAAGGATTTGGCTTCCCACTTGGTCGTGAATTCGACCGCCCAAAGACAGAGTGATTGTCACCCCGATAAGCTATTGCCTAGAGGTTAACCGGTCGCCTAATAAGCGGTTGGCGAAAGCAAAGGGTATTAGCACGCGTGGGACAAACCCCATCTTAACTCATGAAAAAGAAAAAAAAAAGAGAAGAAAGAAAAAATTTGAGGTCATTTGTTGTGTTTTCCACCTTTATGAAAATACTTGAGCATTTAAACCCGAAAATCGATTTTGCTATCCTTCCTTGACGAATTTGGGACGATCCATGGCCCTTGCTTGTGAAGAGTCTAGACCCGGTTTATTCCTTACCTCTAGCATCATGGGGACATCCTTCCATTCCATCCGATCGTCCTCGACGGAAGTATTTGGATCATGGTTATGAAAGTAACCTAGGTTAGCATTATTTGGTGGTGATTTGCTGCCATCCTTTTAGACTTAGTGACTTGTTGAATTAGTATTTGTGAAGGAGTTTATGCTTTTGAATTTGTTCTCTTTTAGTTGATATTCGCCACTTAGATGAGGAAAGTGGCATTTTCTTTTGTTGATGCATTTTATTGCTAATTTTGTGCTTCATGTTAGGATGTGTCCAATTTTCCGCAAGCCCCCACTTGCCTTGCAACGGAGCACATACCTCATTGTGTTTCATTGTCAGTTGAAGGGACGGAGGAGGCCCGTTAATTGCCTTTCATCGGATATTAGTAGTTTATATAGTTCTTCTACATTATGGGTCTTTAGTATAGTTTGTTAGCTTACTCGAGGACGAGTAAGAGATAAGTGTGGGGAGATTTGATAATACCATATTTTACCGATTTTTAACCCATATTTATCTCTTATTTGGACGAAATAATAACCCGACTTAGTAATAATTACTCATTTTAGTACTTATTAGAATATTAGTCATCTAGTTTTGTATAATGCAATATACATTACTTTCTCGGAATTTTGGTACGGCTTCTATTTATTTTATCGTGTAGGTACCTAGTCCGATCAAAGAGATGCGGGTCGAGTTGGACCGATGTCAAGAAAAGGGCCCAAATGAAAACGAAAAGGACGAGCAGTAGATAAAAAGCATAGAAAGCTTGGACAAATAAGTGGAGGACATTTAAGTAATTTCATATCTAATTTATTTTTAGGCTCCAATTTTGTGGGCTTTCAACAGCTCTCCTTTTCTTTTGGAGAGAGGGCAAGCAGCTCTCGGGGGTTTGGCGGGGCAGAGGAAACGAAAGGAAACAAGCAGAGAGAAGTAGGAGTCGTATAGTTAGTTTTATTCCTCAAAATAATCAAACTTCTTCCATTTTCGTTACTATTTGTAGTTTAGATTTCAGTTTATCATTTCAAATTACAAGTATTGTAGAAGATCAATCATTTTCATCCTAATTAGTATGGTATAATTTCTTCCCTCTTTCATTTCGTCTTGTTGATTTGTTTACATTTGTTCAAAGTTTGAATATTTGAATAGCTTATTTATAAATGTTGCTCCTTTATACTTGTTGTTAGATCTTAGTTTGATTAATTTTAGATTAGTTAAAGTTTATATTTTTATCACTTTATTTTACATAGTATCATGTTTAGTGTAATATTTAATGTGTCTTGTGTTGGAATAGTGATGATTAGTGAGTAGTCTTTCACTAGGGTGCGATGAGACCCCGACATGAATAATTTACCTAATTAGTTTCATTTTGATTGGTTGTTGAGGGGGAATTTATCGGGTTTAAATAGAAGATTTTGAATTGGTTGTGTTCTATTTGGGAAAATAGTCGGTTTTGGCCCTTGTCCACCAACGAGAGTTGGTTAGGTCGGGATTTGTCTACCCCTCTTAGTCCCTTTGTCAACTTGGGTTAAGCCCGGGAGGGAGAACCCGAGTAGGGTGATTTTGTTTATCGGTTTGAAATTCACCTTCGGGAGAAGGGTTGGGATGACCGGGGATTATCGCGGGATTAAGCCCTTGATCTTGGTGAGAGGTGAGCGGAATGGGCCCATTTTGGCAAGCCTTGAGTCTTGAGTCGGGGGAAGCGATTCATGAGCCCGAGAGGGAGTTGACTTGGTATTACTAGTGTCCTATTATGAGCCCGGGAGGGAGTTGATAGGCGACCTAGAGGCGTTTCCACCTTATTAGTCTACCCTTGATAACTAGTTAACGAAACTAAGCGGTAATTTACGATTGTTGGAAGTCGAAATCGCGCCCTAGGCCTTTTTCTCTACTGCTTTTATCTTTATTTTATTATTTGTCTGTTTTCTTAGGTTAGTAGTGATAGTTAATGCATGTTTAGATGTTTAGTTGACTTTCTGTCCCATTATTGATTCGCGTAGCTAACTATAATCTAAGACAAGACTAGTACTCAAACTTGACCTCCCTGTGGATCGATCTCGACTACCCTACTACATTAGTTTAGTAGTTGAGTTTTATAAATATTGTTTGATGTGGGGGAGTGCGACAAACCCCGCTATCAAGAGATTTTTGTACAAATTTAACAAAAATTAGTACTAAAGGTAATAAAATTAGGAACGTGTTTTTTCACATACGAATTTTACTCTTTCACATACATTTTTTTATTATACTACCCTTATCATTTTTTCATCCTTTGCCAAATCAATTTTTTTCTCCCTTCTCTAGCCCTCCTCCACTACTAAATCACCACCACCCACCTCCATTCACCGCCACCAATCATTCCACTCGTCGGAAACCTTTACTCCAGCCGATCCCACGCCACCGACCCCTGGCCAACCTCCCTCTACCACGCGCTCCCCTCTCCCTACGACTGTTGGCGTGGCACTAATTAATATTATAATTAATAAAACAGTAAAAAAATAAAAACACCAAAAAGTAAGTATTATAACTTAAAACAAAACATAAACTAATTAATATAAAAAAAAAAAAAATAAGGATGAAAAAGTAGCACAACAACAACATTAGAACGTGCAAACTGAAAACACAATCAACAACAATTCTATTGAACTCCGCCGACTACCACAATTAGCACCTGAATCCCGTCCAACGCGGACGCCAGCCACCGTGTCATCCACCCCCATAAATCCTAATAATATTGTCTAAACATATAATTTCAAAAAACGTTTTAAACTTAATAATTTCAACAAAACGATTTAATAATTACTAATAAACAATTACTTCAGTAATTGAAGAATTAGAAGTTTATAGAGTAATTAGTTCAAATATGAATATAATAGGAATTGTTTTGCTTAATTATGTTTAAGAAAAATGGAGTTTTGTTTTGTTTATGTTTAGGAAAAAGGGTAGGGTTTGGAAATTTTATGAAAAAAATGTATTTGAAAAAGTAAAGTTGTGTGTGAAAAAGTAATTCCGAATAAAATACGTACAAATAGATTAAAAAAACAAAATGAATATTATGATACAATCAATAACAAAGGGTCTCAAAATACAAATAAAAGAATATACAAAAAGGGTCTTTAAATAATTTGGTGAAAGATAGGTTTTAGTTTTTTTTTTTTGGTACGAATGAGGGGCGAAGCCCTGAAAACTTAATTAAAATTAGCTATTACACGGGGAGTCGTAACTCCGAAAATATCTTCCCTAAGAATAGACCTCAAGCCATTACTCGGACTATCTAGAAAGGTCGGAATAAGGCTCGAATTCACCCCTTGATTTGCTAGAAAATCTGCAGCTCGATTTGCTTCCCGGTACGTATGCTCGAGCTTAACGGTCCATCTCTCCTCCTTCATTAAATCTTTGCATCGTTTGATCAAAAATTTCAAACCATTGCTCACTAATTGGTCTTCATTAATAAGACGGATACAAGTCTTGTTATCCCTGTTAACTATAAGTTTCGTGAATTGTAGACATTTGGCTCGTTCCAACCCGACAAGAAGAGCACTAAGTTCAGCTTTCATTGAAGTGCAGTTGCCGCACGAAAAAACAAACGCCGATATGAAATTACCTGTTTCATCGCGAAATATGCCACCACCGCCTGCCGGACCCGGATTCCCTTTCGAGGCCCATCCGTATTTAGAAGAATCCAATTGTGTGGGGGAGGTAACCAAAAGATAGGTTTTAGTGAATACAAAATAAGAGCATCCCAATTCACACAAAATAACCACGTACTACTAAAATTTAACGGACGTACTTTTTCACATACGAATTTTACTCTTTCACATACGATTTTTACAATTTTGCCCTAGTCATTTTATTTATTCTCTTAACCTTTTTTTCCTCCTCTCATTTCCCCTTCACCACCTAACCACAACCAACACCTTCACCACCGATAAACTAACCACTCACTCGCAGCCACTCCAACCTTCGACCGTCTCACACTCAATCACACCGCCCTGGTCCAGTCCTCCCATATATGCAACCATGAAAAAACAAATATAAATTTATACTAAGAAGATAGAAAAAAAAGGGCCCAACCGGGTTCGAACCGGTGACCTCTTGATCTGCAGTCAAATGCTCTACCACTGAGCTATGGACCCTTGATGTTGTTTAAGATGATTACTTTGCAATGATAATGTATGTTAAAAGATAGTTATGCACAACTGACATGGACCTTTCAAAAAAGCATTAGCATTACCAATTTACCATAAATTGAAATTGAAGGTATCAAATCCTGATATTCAATAATGTGTCGTTTAATTTGCAGAAAACAACCCTAGTGGTGGCCGAGATTTTCTCCCTCATGTCCAGAGATGAAGCTAGGCATGCTGGGTATGTTCCCCCAAACTCTTTGCTCCAACTTCCCCTTTTCATAATTTCATTCACTTTATAGTAATGCATGTTGGGTATTGTAAGGGCACCTTTCAGTAATTCAGTGCCAACAGCTTTGAGCCTAGGTCATGAGTGAGTTGTTAACGCCACATCCCGTGTGTAAATGATGGATGTAGATTTCTGAACAAAGGTTTGTCAGATTTCAGCCTGGCCTTGGACTTGAGGTTCTTAACAAAGGCTAGGAAATACACATTTTTCAAGACAAAGTTCATCTTCTATGCGACTTACCTGTCCGAGAAGATTGGCTACTGGAGATACATTACCATATACAGGCACCTCAAGGAAAATCCAGAGTACCAGTGTTACCCAATCTTCAAGTACTTTGAGAATTGGTGCCAAGATGAGAACAGGCATGGAGATTTCTTTTCTGCCCTCATGAAGGCTCAGCCCCAGTTTCTCAATGACTGGAAGGCCAAACTCTCTCTCTCTCTGTCTCTCCAATATTTCTTTGGTTCAAACTCGTATTTTTATCTCATTATTTTCTTCTCTCTGCCTAAAAGACTCTTATTGGTATGGGTCGGGTTAGTTCGGAAATATTCAAGCTGTATTATTATTTTGTATGCCTCGTTCCGAACATGTTATTGCAAGTACGACCGGGTAGTTTCAGATTAGTTGATTGCAGATCAGAAGTTCAGGCGGCTGGGTTTTGTGTTGGATCATATTGTGTTGAATTTACTTGGGCAGTTGTCTAACTTTAATTTTCGTCATTTTTGGTTTGAGTGGTTACGTGTCATGTGTTATAAGCGACGTGGCTTTTTGTTATCTTCAAGCTCCATTGAATTGTCAGTTTTAGATCTAAATATCGAATTTCTGAACGGCAACTAGGCAGCTAAACGCACCGTTTACATACTGATTCAAAGACCATGATTGTTGAAAACAATGATGTGATCATGATTATCACTACCAAGATGGATGTGGAAACCTTAAGGTACGATCCATTCTCATTGCTGAATTATAATATGCTCTTTAACCTTGATATGGCTCTAGACTTCTTGGTATGACATGCTTCAATGTTTATATCAACCTTAATGTGAATGTTCTTAATTAAATCGGAACTAAGTTGAAGTGAGGTAATGAGTTACTGGCATTGAGATGCTCATTAATTGACGTGAATGACCTTTATGTTATTCAAATCCAGGAATGAGTTCCGGCTTTTAGTTTGGCCGCACCAGACAAACTCGGAATGAGGTGCCTTGAACGACCTGTGATAAGACTTTTCTTTCCTGTTACCAATGTGTTGGATGCTAAATTTGAGATCCAGTAGATGCGTGGTGGAGCGATGGCTGGTGGGAAGGTGTCGTTACTGACTTCCTGCTGTAAATAATGGTGAAGATGATAACCTGCAGGTAGACCTGTCAAACGGGTCTAACGGGCGGGTTACGGGTCGAGTAGATACGGGTTCGGGTAAAATACGGGTCGGGTTTATTTCGGGTCGGGTAAAGTACGGGTCAAGTCTATACGGGTCTCGTGTCGGGTTCGGGTAAAAATACGGGTCAATCAACATCTTTTCCTCGCATTTTTTTAAAACTTCTTTTATATCATAATTCCTACCATTTATACGTTTTCTCTCCTCTTACTCGTCTTAGTTACCTTAATTTTCACCATTTTCGACATCACCGTCGTTATCGTCATCATCACCCTCATTAACTCGCTAAATACGATAATGAGACTCAAATAAGATAACAATGATGACGTGACATGTGATCTGAGGTGATGAGGTGCAAGTGTTGACGCAAAGTGCGGTTCAATTCGACGTAATACGGTGAAAGTGAAGATGTGACGTGTGGTCCTAGGAAATGAGGTGAAAACGATGATGTGGAATTAGGTGTAAGTTACAGTATGGCACACATTTCGATGTGATGATGTGGCATGTAGTCCATCGAAATAATGAGGTGACAGTGCTAACGTGGAATGTAACTTGACGTATTGCACTAAAAGTGACGACGTGACACACACTTCGATGTGATGATGTGGCATGTGGTACGAGGTGACGAGTTGGCGGTGCGGACGTGGAATGTAATTCGACGTACTACGGTGAAAGTGACGGTGTGACACACACTTTGAGGTGATGACGTGGAATGTTGCTTGTTTGAGGTGATGACGTGACATACCGCATATATAAATACATATTTCTCCTCAAAAAATTTTAAGTCATCAACATCTATATGGCTATATGACATTATATATTTTAAAAATGATATATTGTCTTAAACCAACGGTCAACCCGCTGCGGGTCGGGTTTTGACCCGTTGTTTACGGGTCAAAACGGGTTCGGGTATCTTTCGGGTTCGGGTTGAAAAAACCGGGGCATTTACGGGTTATTTACGGGTCGGGTTACGGTCGGTTTTCGGGTCGGGTCAGGTTTTGACAGGTCTACCTGCAGGTCTACACTTCAGGTACATGTTTTTCTCCCCTTCTTTTTTTGAAGATGTACTCGTATCCGTATCCTCCTTTCAGGATGTAGCCCCTATTATAAAAATGCAATTCAAATATTTGAAGAGACACCAGTTTTATTGAGTGTTTGTATGATTTTTTAATTGCATTTTATGTGTTGACCGGGTTGATTCCAATGTGGTTGCTCATTTAATTCGCAGTTAAGGAAGATAAATTTAGTTTGGAGTTGTCATGTTCAATTTTTAAATAGTTGTTATTTGATGGATGGTTGTAGTAGCAATGCCAGATGAATGTGGGTTTGACAAATGACGGTGTGTTGAATTTCTGTCTTAAGTAGTTGGAGGATTTATTTGGCATTTTTGATTGTTGGATTTCAAAGGTTCGTGGTTTTAGAAATGTCAGATGAATCTGGGATTGTCTAATGATAGTGTTCGTTGAATATTTATGTTAAATAGACCGAATTTGAAGGGTAGTTGTTCTAAAAATGATGGGTGAATCTGCAATTGCCAAAATGATGGTGATTGCTAATTTTCTGTTTTAAAAAATTGGATGTCGAAGGGTTGTTTAAAGTTTAAACTGTCAAACGACAGTTTTTATTGAAATATTAGGTTATCTACTGTAAAGATTTTAGGATATAGTGCGTGTTTGCTCTGCCGATCATGAATTTTAAATCGCGGGAAATGAAAGAATTGTTGGTTCGAGATATGTCAGATGAATGTAAAATAACAGTTCCTATTAAGTTATTGTTACAAATGTTGGATGGATTTAAGGATATAGTAGTATGTTAGTGATCGTGAATTTTTTTATTTTGAATTTGTCAATGTTATTTGTTCTAAATTCTACTTGTATTTCGACAGATTCATGTGGAAAGAGCTACCCTTGGTCGTACTATGAATGTCATTGGAGAGCCAATTGACCACAGAGGAGAACTTAGTAAGTGGACGATGGGCTCCATTTTGGTCGTCATTTCCTTTACATTTTCCTTGTTTTCGGTCACGATTTGACCTCGATTTGCGTGTCTTTAGGTGTTTTTACATCCGTTGCCTCGTATATTCCTATTCTATCCACTTTTTGTAGGTATTACGGCGGGGGCGAAGAAACGGGACAAATCGAGATGAATTTAGAGCGAATTATGAAGAAATATGAAGAAATGTGAAGGAAGCTAGCCCAGGCCTTCTGAGCCGGTCCCCAGCCGGCGGCCGGTAGGCCGGCTGGGAACCTTGACTTGTGTTTTTGGCGAAAAAAGAAAGAAAGTTTCAGATTCAAGGAACAAGGCCCCCAGCCGGTGGCCAACCGGCAGCCGGTCAGCCGGCTGGGGGAGGCTTTCCATACTTAGCCATTTTCGAAGATTGAAGAGCAATGCATGTTGGGCAGATTACTCAAAAAGGACTCCCAGCCGGTGGACAACCGGCAGCCGGTCCACCGGCTGAGGGGACCTGTAGCTCAAGAAAAGAAGAGGAAAATCAGATTGAAGAAATCAGCCTCCCAGCCGGTGCCAGACCGGCAGCCGGCCGGTCGGCTGGGAAACAGGCTTATTTGAAGAAAAACGAAGAAAAAGTCAGAAGTCCTCATTTGGACTCTCAGCCGGTCCCAGACCGGCAGCCGGTCCACCGGCTGAGAGGCCTTTTTCAGATTTTCGAGCTCTATATAAACCCGCACTTGTAACACATTACTTATTACGCATTTCTTAAGCTTTTTTAGGGTTTTTTTACTGTTGCATTACTCAACATTTAGACTCAAAAACACTCTAATTTATTTTAATCTTCTTTAGATCTTTACTTAATCTTTCATTGTTAGTTAATCTCTCTTGAGGATTCTCCTTGGGTTTGTTTCTAAGCAATTGTAGAGGATTATTTGGGTTGTATTTTTGGAGGATTTGAAAGAATCCTTCAACTTGTCATCCAAGTCACTTCCTTTTCCTTAGTTGATGGTATAATCTTCTTCATCTTTACTTTTTCTTTGCATTTCCTTTAAGTTTTGCTTGTTCAATTGTTTACTCTTACTTAATCCAATATGTTTAGCAATTCCTCATCATTTGTTTACATATTTGTGTTAGCCATGTGTGAGTAGTTCCCCTACTAGGGTTAGGGGTATGCTTTGATTTGTTGATAGCTATGAATCTTGTTTAGGGTTAGGATTTGGTTCTCTTCTTTGCTAGGTTTTCATTTGTGCATGTTATATGTTTGATGAAATGTCTCAACGACGGTTGGACATGATTCGAATTGTTGTTGGCCTTTGATGATAGTCTAGGGCTTTCATGGACATGTATGTATGTTAGGCTGGCCTTGTTTGTAGCGAAAGCTAGGATAGGGATCGACTTTAGGTGAGTCAAATCGATAGACGAGACAAACCTAGGCCTAGTATAGTGGAGACCTTAGATTCCCTTGCATGATTCGTTACCAACCTACCTTAGTACCCCCGACACCTTAGTATCTTTTATTCATCAATTTCACATTTGCTTTAATTTATCTTTAGTAGTTTTTAATCAATCTCAAACTTATTACCCGACTCAAGCTCGAACTAGAACTTAAATATACAACTTCCCCACCGTCCTTTGGGTTCGACCCTAAATTATACTACTTAATTTGGGAGTTTATAAATTGTTTTTGGTGACGGAATTGACGACAAAATCCGGCCATCAAAATGGCGCCGTTGCCGGGGACGGTGTTTAGAAGTTGTGTAGTTTTGTTTTAGTTTTAGTCTAGAGTTAGTTGAACTTGTTTTGTTTTGATCAAAGATTTGGTAGTTAATTGTAGAGTGCTTGTTTTATTGCTCACCTTAGTGTTTAACAAGCACTAGGACGACTAATTTGTTTGCTAAGTTTTATGCCTAGGGGTGACTCTAACTCTTTGTTGTCATCTTCCGAACCGGAGAGGCTCTTTCGGGCCTTAAGGAGGAAGACCATTGCAAGGGTAAGAATTGCATCCCAAGCATCTACTAGCCAAAACAACCCCTCTTCATCCGAACCACCAAGTCCCAATCAAAGCAATCCTAGCCCAACATCCGAAAGTTTTGACAATCCGTTTTATCAATCACCACCACAATCACCACACTTTCCAAACAACCATCCAATTCATATAATGGCCGCTCTTCGTGATCATAACCGGCCCAATCACATTGACACCACCAATCCAATCAACTTCGGGGTCCTTGTTCCTCAAAATTTCGAAATACACCCTTCGCAAATGAGTTCAATCGAGAAGAATGCCTTTAGCGGGGCTTCTCACGAAGATGCTCATGGGCACTTGAGAAAGTTCAAGGGTAAGGTCGCAATGATAAAGAAAACGGGAGTACCCGAGGAGACACTAAGGCTTATGCTTTTCCCCTATTCCTTAACCGACAAGGCGGATAGGTGGTTAAATGTCCATGCTCCGAATACATTCACCACATGGGATGACTTGGCAACGGCTTTCCTTGCCAAGTACTACCCATCCTCCAAGACCGCGATGCTCCGGAATGAGATAACTCAGTTTCAACAAGACGAGGGAGAATCTTTGGGAGAAGCTTGGGATAGATACCAAGATTTGCTTGCTAAGTGCCCACACCACGGGATACCACCTTGGTACACAACCCAAACCTTTTTTCAGACTCTTCTCCCCCGGACTAAGGAAATGGTTAATGCATCGGCGGGTGGTAGCTTTGACCACTTGCCGCATGAGGAGGGAACGAAACTCATCAAGAAGATTGTTGATTCAGAGGAAAATTATGGTACTAGGGGGAATGTCTTGAGGAAGAGTAGCAAGTACCCTAGTGAGCACCTTTCCAATGCAAAGGCAAACGAAGAAACCAATGCCAAGTTGGACATGTTAACCAAGAAATTGGAAGAGTTGACTAAGGGCTCCACTACCAAAGAAACCAAGAGCAAAGTCCCGGGAATGTACCAAGTAAATAGTGTTGCTTCATGTGGCTTATGTGGGGGATGCGGGCATACTTTTGATGTGTGTGCAAACAACAATTCCTATGAGGGAAGTGAGAGTATGGAGGAGGTATATGCTTTCCAAGCCTTTAACAACCCAAAAAACCCCAATACTTTCAACCCAAATTCGAACTATTACCATCAAGGTATCCGAGGAAGCCCCTATATGAGTTACAAAAGCACCAATGTGTTGAATCCTCATCAAATTCAACAACCTCAAGGGCAAAATCCCCCCGGTTTTCAACCAAGGGTGGAAACTTCAACCCGAGAAACAATTACAACAACAACTTTTACCAAGGGAATCAAACCAACCAAGCCAACCAAGGCTTCCAACAAGGTTTCAATGATCCAAACTTCAACCCCAATTTCCAAAACAACCAAAACCCACAAAATTTCAATGCAAATTTCAATAACAACAACCCAAACTTCAACAACCAAAACAACAACCAATACCATAACCAACAAAATTTCCACAACCCAAACCACCAACAAAACTTCCACAACAACAATTTCAACAATCAAAATCTCAATGACCAAAGTTTCAACCAACAATTTCCTAACCACCACCAAAACCCAAACTTCAACAATCAAGGACCCAAAACAAATCAACAAAGTGGGGGTGCAAGGAATGACTACGGGTTTCCCTTGCCCCTTACCAACACACCTCATCAAGATCTCTCAAGTGACTCTCAAGTTGGAGAGTTGCTTAAACTTGTGAAAGGCATGCAAGCGACACATAATCAAGAAATGATGAATTTGAAGGCGGCAAATCAAAAAGAGATCCGGGAGATGGAGGCTAGAGTTGCTTCACAAGCCTTAGCGAACCCACAAAGGCCACCGGGCGGCTTTCTTGCCCAAGGTCAAAGCTCCCGGGATGCTTCAAAACCACATGGTGTCAATGCTATTATGACAAGCAAACATGAGCAACCAATGCTTGAGAAGAGGGATGATGAAGGAGGGTCCAAGGTAGAGCAAGTTATGACGGTATTTGGGAGTGGAAGTGAGGAATGTGTTGAGGAGGAGGTGATGGTGATGGTGCCCAACACTCCTCCGGATGATTGTAATGAAGTCGACGTTGATGACTTGAACTTTGTGATGCAACAAGTCTTGAACATTCCGAAGAAGATTTGTGATGAAGGCCCGAGTGCCAAAGGAAAAGAGATTCATGTGATAGAAGAGGAGGACCATGGATATGTGGAGAGCCTCATGGAGAGAAAGATGTGCGAATTCTTTCGTAAAATCACCAAGGGGGACCCTCGTTGCAATGAGTTGATCAAACTTGTTGAGGAAGTAGAGGCCACAATCCCCTCCACCCAAGAAAAGGAGGAAGTCAATGCCATTTCACTAGTGGCGAAAAAGATTCCAAGAGATTTGCCAATTAAGATAGGAGACCCGGGGAGCTTCTCTATTCAATGCTCCGTAGGAGGAAGACACATAGAGCATGCTTTGTGCGATCTTGGAGCAAGTGTGAGTGTTATCCCACTTGCCATGGCGAAGAAATTGAACATTAAACACTTATCCCCTCCTATAACGGACATCACTCTTGCCGACGGAACGGTTAGGCCTACTATTGGGGTCCTTGAAGATGCGGTGGTCAAGGTTGGATCGCTTTCCATCCCCACCGACTTTATGGTCGTTGATATACCGGTCGGTGAAAGCTCTTTCATTATTCTTGGGAGGCCCTTCTTGGCCACCGGAGGAGCAATCATTGATGTGAAAAAAGGTAGGCTAACCTTTCAAGTTGAAGATAAGTTGTGTGAATTCGTGCTTCCGGAAGCTCCCGGTACAAATTTTAAGGAAAAGAATGTTGGCATGATTGCAAGTTTGTTGGTGAATGATGTCCCTATGATGTTTGATGAGAAGGGAATCATGAAAAGTATGACCTTGAAGAATGAGGATGCTAGTTTTACTAGCGGGAAGTTGGTTAGTCCGAAGAAGAGAGACCGTGCTAAGGATCAAGGAAAACCAAGTTGTGCTAGTTCTTTTAAAGACCCTTTGGTTGAAAAAGGGGACCTAGAGGAGCTAATTGCCGGAAAAGATGTCAAAGCTCGAAAGTTGATGTTGAGCAAGATGGAAACCCGAAGTGCAAGCAAGGTGGAGTGCCCGGCCGCGGCTTTTGACCTTTTCTTAAGGTCACTAGTTAGCATGGACGAAGTTTCCACCTACAAAGATTGAAGTTTGATCAAGAAAGGTTTGGTGGAGTCACTCAATAACCACCGGTTGTAAGTATTAGTTTCCTTTAGTTCATCTAGTTTTCATGTTAGTTTCATGGTTAGTTCGGTTTTAGTTTAATTTTTAGCTTGCATGAGATACTTGGATATGATTGTTGCTTGTTTGTGGATGATTCATGAGTATAGTCGGAGGAATATTGGCAAAACCGTCGTAGGCAAAGTTGATTTTCATGTTCAAATTAAATTATTTCTCGAAATTGTGTACAGGTACTCCCAGCCGGCCCACCGGCCGACGGTACCCTACCGGCTGGGAGGACCTGGACACATTTCTGTTTTTGATAGTTTATTTGGGCAGATTTCAGATTTTGCATCCCCAGCCTGTACCAAACCGGCAGCCGGTCAGCCGGCTGAGAAGACGATGACTTATTCAAAAATCAAAACTCAAGAGGAAATGATTCCCAGCCGGTAGGCCGGCAGCCGGGCAACCGGCTGAGAATCATGTGTTGTGTGCACCAAGTTGAAGAAAAAGCGAAGGAGAAGGAATCCCCAGCCGGTCGGCCGGCAGCCGGTCCGCCGGCTGGGAGTGTTTTGTAAGTGAAGACAATGAAGAAAATGAAGACGAAGTAAGCTCCCCAGCCGGTCGGCCGGCAGCCGGTCCGCCGGCTGGGAGCGTTTTTGTGAGTGAAAAAAAAGAAGAAGAGAAGGCAAAGAAATTCGAAGGCATGTTTTTGAGCCGGTCCGCCGGCTCAGAATCAAATCCCCTTAGAAAATTTCGAAAAATCAAAATTTACCAAACCCTCACTCTCAGCCGGTCGACCGGCGGTCGGTCCCAGACCGGCTGGGAGTGTTCTGTCGCGGTTTTAAGGGCTCGAGAATCCCCATTCTTCTTCTTTTCTATCTCATTTCTTCTTCATTTCCCTTCATTTCTTCCACTCTCTTCCTTATTTCCTTCACTCCTCTTCATCCCTTACCTTCAAAAACCCCAACAAACTTCACCAAACTCTCTCAAATCAAAACCCCCTTTACTCCCTCATCACTTATCCTTCAATTAACCATGTCGGGAAGAACAGAAAGGCGATCCAAATCAAGGCACGACCCTTCGGTTGAGAAAGAGGTCGAAAATGTAATGGGGAGTGGCAACATTGGCTCGGATCCTTGCTTTCCCGGTCTCACTTTTGCCTCAATCCAACAAAAAGGTAATTTCACATATTTTAAGAATCGCCCCCTTCACCCAACTAGGTTTATTGATAGAGCCGGATTGAGAGACTTAGGGATTGAGAAAATAACTGCGGCTCTTTTTGAGGGATTAGGTATGAAAACCTTGTATGAGACAAAACCGGTTCACACATCTCCCCGGTTAACTTGGGAATTTTTGAGTTCGTTGGTTGTTACTAAGAACCGAAATTTGGGGAGAGTTGCATTTATAGAGTTCCGATTGATGAATAGGGAACATCGTCTCACTTTAGAGGAATTTGCCTTAATTTTTGGGCTAGACGGAAAACTAGCCATTAAGCCTCCGGAGGGCTTTGATACCGAGCTTATCTGGACAGCCATCACCGGTCTTGTAAGTGATAGAAGCAGAAAGAAACCGGCTAATAGGGTGCATTTGGCACCGATTAGGATATGGCATAGGTTCATGGGGTGGACCGTTTTCTCTAGGGATGAGCCTCACAACTTCACTACTACAGAGCTTGAGATACTTGGTTGTTACTTGGTTTGTGGCCCGAAATTAAACATTGCTCACCATATGGCCCTTCACTTGAGTAGGTTGGCATCCCAACCTCAGCTTACTACCCCCATTTGTGTTGGGGGGATGGTCACCTTGATTGCCAACAACCGTTGTCAGAGGCACTTCACGGTCGACTTCATTCAGGGCGAGAATGTGTTATCTAGCCGATACTTGCAGGATGCTTTGGGGTGGGTACGGTATAACCCCAGTGATCGCAAAGAGTATTGGCAGATTCGGGTTGACAACAAGTTCAAGAATTCAGTCCCTTTGCCAAACACAGAGTTGATGAAAGTTGTGCCTAGGAAAACCTCTTACCTCCTTGATATCGAGGCGGACCCCGAGGACCTCCCACTAGACCAGCGTGCCCCAAGAGTCTACACCAGAGATAGAGTCGGTGCCACTCCTACCGACCTCCAGTTTGAGGCTTTTCAGCAGCCCTCCATTTCCATGTCCCAGTTTCAGAGTGGTCCCTCATACTTTCAGGGATCCACCTCCGCCTCCGGTCCATCTTCTTCTTCATGCCCCCCAGAGCTTATTGATTTCATGGCCCGAGTTGACTTGGGCATGAAGAGTGCAGCGGATTTAGCGGACCAGCGCCAAGCCATAGCCGATGAGCGGCATAGGGATTTGACCTATAGGCTTGATTACCTTTACCATGATCAAGCTTATGGGACATTTCCGAGTTATGATCGGTCCGTCCGCGACGGTTATCATCATCCGGATGGTGGTCGCCCGTCATACTACATGCCTCCTGATAGGGGTTATGTGCCTCCTGAGGGTCATTTTTACGGGGAGATTAACGTCGCCCCGGGTTATTTTTCAAACCCGATCTTTCCCCCCAACTTCCGGGGAAATGAGGATTCGGGCCCTCCGAGGCACTCATCCTTCCGTGGTGGGTTTAGTGACGCGGGAGCTAGTGGGTCGCATGCCTCTCCATTCCGTGATTTTGTGACCAACCCGGGCGACTACATGGTGGTCGATGATGGCAATGGGAATGATGATGACGGAGCCGGTGATGAAGGCTTTGAGCCTGAGGATCATTTTGATGATCATTTTGATGAGTGACCACCTTTGGAGGTGGTTGATGGATGACTTTGCTCCCATGGAAAAATCCAAAACAAAGCAAGTAACTCCCTTAATCCAAATCTCGATTTAGTTTGCATTTTCTTTATAGCATGCATTTAGAGTAGTTAGTTTAGTTTACTTAGTTTGTTCTAGTTTAGTTTTCATGTTTTCACATCATTAGTTTAGATGCATATAGTTGCATTCATTTAGATGCATTAGATTTATATTTTTGTATCATATTGTCACATATAGATTGCATACATGTAGTTTAGAGCATTTAGTTTGCTTTTAGTCTAGTTTTTAGTTTTTCTTTTCTTTTGTTTACCTTTGTTTTTAATGCCTTCTTAAAAATCAAAAATCCAAAAAAAAATTGAAAAACCAAAAACTTTCAAAAATATGTTCTTTATTTTCCGGTTTTCCTCCTCACATTATGCATATAAATAAGTGTGGGGAGGAAGAACCGTTTATTTCAAAAAAATACAAAAACAAGTTTTTATTTTCTCAAAAATTTCCAAAAAGCCAAAAACATGTTGTTTTCGTTCTTTTACTTCATTTCCCCCTTTGCACTTTATTACATTGAGGACAATGTAAATCTTAAGTGTGGGGAGGGAAAATATCCACATTGTGAATATTTGATTGCTTTTGTAAGTATGAAAAACTTCAAAAATACCAAAAAATCGAAAAATTTGAAAAATTCAAAAACATGTTTTTACCTTATTAGTGTAGAATTGTATATACTTGTGTTTGCTTTCTCTCCTTTCGCATAGGTAACACCCGCTTGAGCACCGCTTTGATCTTGAAGATACCACGGTATGATCGTTCCAACCTCTATTTCACTCTCATTTTCATTCTTTTGTTGCAAATGAGGAGGATGGGCTTGTATTTGGAGGATGTGGAGTACATTGTGGAGATTGTGTGTGGCTTGTGTGCTTCGTGCTGTTAGGAGATGCATTAGCTTTGTTTGGCATGTAGTTTGATAGTTTCACTTGCATTATAACATGTCTATATTAGTTGCATTCATGGCATACAGTTGCATTTAGGATAATGTTTTGAAAATGCCTAATTGAGAACTTTGACAAAATCGTTTAGGCCGTTGCAAATAATTTTTCTACTTATGACTTTGTCTTTTAGAATGATTTTTAAAACACCCTAGGTCATGCTTTTCTAGTATCTTTCTGACCATGGTCCAATACCAAGTCAAGGGTTTGCATGTGAGTCACCTTGTCCACCCCCATGATGTGAAGTGGTTTTGATTATCTTGTCTTGGTGACCTTGTTCGACTTGACGGTTTGGCAACCCAAAAATAACTTTCATGAATAAATTTGGAATGCTCTTGTCAATGATCATAAGAAGTGGAAATGTTTTGAAAGAAGAAAAAAAAGAAGCCTCAAGTGAAAAAGAAAAGAAAAAAAAATGGTTAATGAAAAAGGAATAAGAACATGTTGTTTTGGTGGAGGCGTACCACTTCGATGTGCTTTGGAGGGTAGTCATTGAGTTGGCTTCCCACTTGGTTGTGAATTCGACCGCCCAAAGACAGAGTGATTGTCACCCCGATAAGCTATTGTCTAGAGGTTAACCGGTTGCCTAATAAGCGATTGGCGAAAGCAAAGGACATTAGCGCGCGTGGGACAAACCCCATCCTAACTCATGGCATGAAAAAGAAATGAAAAAAAATTGAATGAGGTCAAATTTTGATTGTAATCCACCATTTTTTATTGATTTGAGCATTTCATTCCAAAAAATCAATTTTGCCTTGCCGTTTTGCCGATCTTGGGACGACCCATGACCTTTACTTTGTGAAGAATCTAGACTTGTTGTATCTTTTGCCTTTAGCATTGCGGGGATTATCATTCCATTCCATCTGATCGCCCTTGACAAAAGTATTTGGATAACGGTTATGAAAGTAGCCTAGTTTAGCATGATTTGGCGGTGTTTTGTTGTCATCCTTCTTGCCTTAGTGACTTGTAGAATTAATATTTGTAAGGGAGTTTACGATTTTGAATTTGTTCCCTTTTAGTTGTTTTCCGCCGCTTGAATGAGGCAAGCGGTTTTTCTTTCTTTTCCGATGCATGTTGCTTGTCTATACGTGTTTTGTTTTTACTTGTTGGCATCAAAAGTTTTGTAGCAAGACCTTACTTGCCTTGCAATAGGGCATTCTCCCCCATGAATGTCAAATTGTGAGTTGAAAGGGCTCCGGGTATAGCTAAACCCGATTCGGCTTATAGATAGATTAGTTAGCTTGTTTCTTTGTTTTTAATAAGGGTTATATAGTTACTTGATCTCTTACTCGAGGACGAGTAAGGTTTAAGTGTGGGGAATTCTGATGAGCTCCATTTTGGTCGTCATTTCCTTTACATTTTCCTTGTTTTCGGTCACGATTTGACCTCGATTTGCGTGTCTTTAGGTGTTTTTACATCCGTTGCCTCGTATATTCCTATTCTATCCACTTTTTGTAGGTATTACGGCGGGGGCGAAGAAACGGGACAAATCGAGATGAATTTAGAGCGAATTATGAAGAAATATGAAGAAATGTGAAGGAAGCTAGCCCAGGCCCTCTGAGCCGGTCCCCAGCCGGCGGCCGGTAGGCCGGCTGGGAACCTTGACTTGTGTTTTTGGCGAAAAAAGAAAGAAAGTTTCAGATTCAAGGAACAAGGCCCCCAGCCGGTGGCCAACCGGCAGCCGGTCAGCCGGCTGGGGGAGGCTTTCCATATTTAGCCATTTTCGAAGATTGAAGAGCAATGCATGTTGGGCAGATTACTCAAAAAGGACTCCCAGCCGGTGGACAACCGGCAGCCGGTCCACCGGCTGAGGGGACCTGTAGCTCAAGAAAAGAAGAGGAAAATCAGATTGAAGAAATCAGCCTCCCAGCCGGTGCCAGACCGGCAGCCGGCCGGTCGGCTGGGAAACAGGCTTATTTGAAGAAAAACGAAGAAAAAGTCAGAAGTCCTCATTTGGACTCTCAGCCGGTCCCAGACCGGCAGCCGGTCCACCGGCTGAGAGGCCTTTTTCAGATTTTCGAGCTCTATATAAACCCGCACTTGTAACACATTACTTATTACGCATTTCTTAAGCTTTTTTAGGGTTTTTTACTGTTGCATTACTCAACACTTAGACTCAAAAACACTCTAATTTATTTTAATCTTCTTTAGATCTTTACTTAATCTTTCATTGTTAGTTAATCTCTCTTGAGGATTCTCCTTGGGTTTGTTTTTAAGCAATTGTAGAGGATTATTTGGGTTGTATTTTTGGAGGATTTGAAAGAATCCTTCAACTTGTCATCCAAGTCACTTCCTTTTCCTTAGTTGATGGTATAATCTTCTTCATCTTTACTTTGTCTTTGCATTTCCTTTAAGTTTTGCTTGTTCAATTGTTTACTCTTACTTAATCCAATATGTTTAGCAATTCCTCATCATTTGTTTACATATTTATGTTAGCCATGTGTGAGTAGTTCCCCTACTAGGGTTAGGGGTGTGCTTTGATTTGTTGATAGCTATGAATCTTGTTTAGGGTTAGGATTTGGTTCTCTTCTTTGCTAGGTTTTCATTTGTGCATGTTATATGTTTGATGAAATGTCTCAACGACGGTTGGACATGATTCGAATTGTTGTTGGCCTTTGATGATAGTCTAGGGCTTTCATGGACATGTATGTATGTTAGGTTGGCCTTGTTTGTAGCGAAAGCTGGGATAGGGATCGACTTTAGGTGAGTCAAATCGATAGACGAGACAAACCTAGGCCTAGTATAGTGGAGACCTTAGATTCCCTTGCATGATTCGTTACCAACCTACCTTAGTACCCCCGACACCTTAGTATCTTTTATTCATCAATTTCACATTTGCTTTAATTTATCTTTAGTAGTTGTTAATCAATCTCAAACTTATTACCCGACTCAAGCTCGAACTAGAACTTAAATATACAACTTCCCCACCGTCCTTTGGGTTCGACCCTAAATTATACTACTTAATTTGGGAGTTTATAAATTGTTTTTGGTGACGGAATTGACGACAAAATCCGGCCATCAGTGGACTGCCTTATTATAGTTCTTAGGCGATAATGATTTTAACTCCTATTACGTAATTTGACATGTATTCTGAATCTTCAATAGAGACCGACCACTCTTTGCCCATCCATAGTGAGGCTCCTTTTGTTGATCAAGCTACTGATCAGCAGATCCTTGTTACTGGAATTAAGGTATGTTGCGGTTCATTTTTCTTTTTATCCCCTCCTTCAATTGTGATTCATTTCAGCCTAACTGAAATCATTTTGGACGGATGGGGACGTCATTGTAGATAAAAAATTATTGGAATTAAGGTATGTTGCGGTTCCAAGTATGTCTCTTATTATGTTTTGTTTTACACTTTTAATCTTTTATTAACTCCTAGAGCATTGGTTGTGTTGTGGCTTTTGTAGTACGAGTTGAATTATATTGCATTTTGTGGTTAGTAATGGCCTGCCTTGTTCCAATAGAAGATGTGACTGTTGCATTTTCGCCCCTCAGTTTCATTGATCCGCATTTGCTATATGTATGATCCTTCCTCCTCCAGCTTCAGATAGAAATGATTGTCGTATTTGCTGAAAAGGGACTTAGTGACGTAAATAAAATGTCAATTGTTTATGGTTTGATTAATTGACTTCTACTCTCATTCCCCATCGCCATTTATTTGGCCAGTTAGAACAATGGAGAAAAAGTGCACAAATTTTAAGGTTATTACATGTCTGTTTCTGGACATATGGAATATCGACTCGATAACCATTTGTTAAAGTTAAAAATCTATAGTTATGCCCTAATATCATGGTTTTCTATGGTTACCAGATTCGCTATGAATACGCCTTTACCGATTCGCAATTTGCTCTTATAGAATGTGTGTATATGTATTTTTAGTTAGCAATTTGTTAGAATTCGCTTTTAATGACTTGCAATTTGGCAAGGTACCAAGCAAATCCTGTAACCATTGTTTTCCAGCTCTTTTTGACACATTTTGGGACGGAATATAATCGAACCAACAATGGCAGATGGGTGTAACAATTAGCTCTATACAATTTTATTAAAATTATATCCCAGCCACTACTACAATCAATATCACTAGCTGCGACCCCGTATCCACTACCCACTTCCCACCACTCTACAATCCTACCACTCCTAAAGCACGCCAACCTCACTATTATGGATCAAATAGGGCATATTGGGCCGCGTTATTGGGGATAATCAGGTTGCGTTGTCGCGTTTTTCAAGAAAAAATAACAGGAAAAGAAACCCGGTGGAAGTGGCTGGACAAAGAAGTTGGCTAAGAGATGAGGGATGTTTTGGATGTGGGTGAATGCATCTCCGCTTCTCTCAGTTCCATTGATTTGTCTTGTTCTAGTCAATGTAATTACAGAAGTTAGGATTTAGCATTTCCGCATCTCTCAGTTACATTGATCTACATTGTTTTTTTTATAGACCCCCTTCAGCTTCAGTCATAGAGTTTGTGACGGTCACTTGAATTCATAGTTAACTTTATTGGGGACATGGGTATTTGCTCTATGTTTTGTTGCATGCTGTAAATTGTAATGGCCGAATGTCAATGATCTACTCCTCCGAATAAGAAATTATGGGTTTCACATGTCTACATGTAGGTGTTATTGTGTCATGTTGGCCAAATTTGTTTCTGAGCCTTGTCCCATTTATTTCATGTCATTGGTCTATTTTTGTATAAGAAGTTACGCAATTTAGAGTACTCTTCTAGTCTTCTTGCTCATTTACAGGTTAAGAAGCTCATGGAGAAAAGAAGACATGCTAGCGGATAAGGATCTATATAGGATATAGTACAGCTGATTTAATTAGAGAAGAAGCGTAAACCAAAGATGTCAGAGGTATTGAAGGTCTTAGAAAGAATAAGCGGTCAAATGGGTCATGATGAAGGATTTCAAGCATATAATTCGCTAGCTAGGAAGTGACTTGTATTATTATTGAATTGGTATATATGCATGAATAACATTCATTTGGTTTTGAAGACATCGAGTTATCCGAGCCACGATAACTCGACTTTTCTTTCGTATCTTGTCAAATCATGTAATTATTTCTTTTACAAATGGGAAATTTGTTTTTACTCAAATTACATCAACAAAAAATAGGTTTGTAACGGTACAATGATCTGTCTAGTTTAGTAGATGTTAATAAAGGTTATTTTGATGATTAATTGATGGATTGGGAAGTATTTTATTGGATTTTAGTGCATATGTCTTTGGTGTTGGTTTGAGATGGAATTGTGCATTTTCATGGGATAAATGGATTGATTTCTTATTAGGAATGAAGATGATTTCTTTGGTGTTGGTATTGGGCTAAAGATGTTATGTGAGTGAATTTTAAAGCAAGTCAAAGCCAAAGACTAAGACAAAGCATTGAACATTCAAGACAAAGTGACATTGGATTCCACATTGTATTCATACAACTCCTTAAATCTCATTCATTTTGGCAATTATGTTCATTCTTTATGAGAGTTTATGGAGATGCTCCTTTATGAGACATTAAGAAGTTGTCCTTTGAAGACCTATATAAGAAGATGTTGTTGACACTTCTTCTACACACTTCTCATAATAGATACTTTCTCTACCTTTTAATCATTAGAATATAATTTCCATAGTTTATTTTAGTTAGTTTTATTTGTATGGAAGAGTAATTTACTCGTCTTTGGTCAAGCAATTGAAGCAAATAAATTAATGTTTTGTAAGACTCTTTACTCTATATTTTTATCTCTTGAATATTGATTTTTATTCTCAATTCATTATTATGATCATTGATAGTTTTTACAAGTTTGATCACCTAGTTTATATTATCTCTAATCTATTGCTAGTTTAGGAATTTGAATCTTTTGTTCAATTACCTAGACATTAGTAACAACTATTGTTCATCAGTTATATGCTTTTCATCGTTGTTGAATTGTAGGAGAATAATAATCATATGAATTAAAGTGTAGAACCGCTTGTTCTTCTTTGTTGGCTTCTCTAGTTATAACCTATGACATGATTAAATTTAGATACGCTTGGACTAGATTGTCATCACCATAAGGGTTGTTTATGTGCGCTTTTCGCAGTGAACAACTAAAAATAAGGAGAAGTAGAAAATCCTGTTTTCACAACAAAGTATTCAAGAGTAAATAGAGTCTAAAAATGTCAATGATCAAACCTATATCATTTGTGGAAATTGTAAGACCCAAGACTTCTTTTTTTAATTTCATTTACTCGAATCTTTTAATATTTTGTTTTGTTAGATTTAGATTCAAAACCGCAAACACCCCCAATTGGTTACATTAGAATTATTTACACAAACACACATTAAACATAGACCTTCCTCGTGGGATCGACCCCTACTTACCCTCGCTATTGTTAGAGTTCGTAGTGGATTATAAACTGTGAATTTGGAGACTCGCGACAAGTCGAGCCATACAACCTTGATGAATGTCTTTCACAACAAAGATCTATATTGTATGACCCGAATAAAATTTTGGCAATAATTCTAAGACAAATTCTTATTTGTGACGGCGGTATCCGTCACAAGCTTGTGACGGATATCGTTTCCTCTCACAAAATACCTACTTTCTCTCTCTCTCCGACATTATTCATGTGGTCCCCTTTCTCCATTAACTCAATTTGTATCCATTTTATCTCACAAGATATCCGTCATAAATGGTGACCCGTCACAAACAAGACTTACTAATTTTAACACAAGATTGCGGTTAGAAATTTTATAGAAACGGTGACAAAGAAATAAAAGCTGGTTTCAATTCCGCGTGCTTTTAATAGTGACTATCATGATCATGCCACGCTCAAGAAATTAAACATCGCTTGTAAAAATATCTTGGGATATGGCGCAGTAACGCGTCATACAACAAATAGTTTATGAAAAGATGTATTTAAAAGAGTAAAGTTCTTATGTGAAAAATAATTCCCAAATTTAACTGCGCCACATAAATCTTCTAATCACCCCTCAACTATTTTTTTTTATATTATTGTATAGATTGTGGCGGCAATGGAACACCGATAGACCTGGAGACGTCATTATCGGCGCCTACATCCGTTGAATTAGTTCCTTCTTCCCAATTCCAATTATTTCAACACACAGCAATTGATAATTGTGGCGACATGGAAGGAAACGGACATGCAAAGAAGTTAAGGCAAAGTTTAAGGGTTTGCGAAAAGCAGAATTCGGTTGAAATGGCGGGTCAACGTAATAAGGTATCACATGATTCTTGTAATTATAGCGTCATTATATTAGCATTATCGTCTCCATTTTCTTGTTGCATTAATAATAATAATGCTCAAACTAGGGAATTTGATGTTGACCGGGTTGTTTCCCCTTATTTCAGCAATTTCAATAATAATAATAATAATGTTTGTAATAATAGGATAATTGAGGTTAAGAAAAACGATAAGTTGATGGGGAAAGGGGATAGTGTTAGTGTGGGTAGTCAGAATATAAGTAGGAGAAGCAAGAGGGTGAGTGACGGTGACGGTGACAGTAACAGTGAGGGACGATGTTGTGCTGAGTTTGGGACTGCTCTGGGTAATGTGGATCAGATTGCAACTTCGGCCTTGACTGGTAAGATAGGCAAGAAAAGGAAGATAAAACATGTAGAGGAGACAAAATATGGGTTGCCTCAATGTAAGATGATAAGCCATGGAGGAGGAATTTGTGGAGAGACCAATACTCATACTCATACTCATACTCCGGTTGTGAAACACAAGGAGAAGCGTAAACACAAACAAAAACCAACCAAAATTGACAATACTCACATGATTTGCAATGATGATATTAAGGTTGTATCTCCCTATTTTGCAAAAAAGGATAGTCGTCGTCGTTCTGCAGCTATGAATGATGGAAAGGAACAGATACAAAGGAAGAAGAAAACAAAGAATGATGGAACTGACCTAGCAGCTAATGAGCTTCACAGGGAGGCATCTCATGTCATGTCATCAATAATTACTTCACCATATTTCCCAACAAAAGTAGCAAATGATTATGAAAAGTTGAAATCCATGAGTATGGAGCAAGGGGGGAAGCGCAAAGTGAAGAAGCAAAGGGAAAGTAAGGGAACAATAACTTGTCATGGAGACCAGGAAACAAATAAGGAGGGGAAGAGGATAAAGAAAAGAAGAGTGCGTAGTGAATGTTCAATGGAGGGAAAAGATCAGACCAATAATGTTTCTGGCATGGAGTGTCAAGCTCCGCTCTCATCAGATTTTGGTATTCAAGTTGAAAATGTGGCAGGGTTTGAGGAATTTTCGAGGAAAGTGATTCCTAATTTAGCCACCAGTGACATACAACACGTATTCTATCAGAGAGACTCCACGGATCAGATCAATGTAAATGGCCAATGTGTGGTCACTGACATGGAAAGCTATTGTGAGAGTCATACAAAACATCAGGAGGCTATTTCTCCACGCACTACAAATGCAAGGAGGAAGAGGGTGAAATGCACGAAGCTTGACGAGGCTAAAAATGATCATGTGTCACCTAGTGATAACATGGCACATGGAAGCACCTTCAAGACTTTGAAGAAAAAGCACAAGAAGACATCATCATTTGAACCATCTGCAATGGAAAGCAGAAAAGAAGATGTTGTTCTTAACGACGTAAGCAGCCCACATGCTTTGGCTACCTTGAATGTGTCTCCTCACTTTCAGAAGTTGTCAGTGAATGAAGAGAATGAGGATAATCGAGATGAACCCATTTTTAAAAATTGCTCTAAAAAGAAGGCTGATAAAGCTTCACTGAAAGCATTTGACGAGCTTCTCTCAAAATATGCGTACAAGGGCGACACTATAAATGGATGTGGGGAGGATGTGGACAAAGATGGAGCAATTGATGAAGTGACGGGAAAATCGGATAGGAGGAAGCAGCAGCAGCGAGGAATTGCAAAGACAACCCTTACTCGTGAAGAGAAGTTTGCTGAGGCTTATAGGAGAAAAGCCTCAGACAACATTTGGAAGCCACCTATCTCTCCTTATAATCTTTTGCAGGAGGAGCATGCTCATGATCCTTGGAGGGTTTTGGTGATCTGTATGCTTCTAAATATCACTACTGGCCCTCAGGTATGTGAGTGTACTTGCTTACTCAGTGACGAGTGGCTTTATTGTCTTCTTACATTTTCTTCATATATGACGTCTCCCCCTGAAATAATAGCACCATGACTTTTGATTTTGTAAACTATGGCTTTCATTGACTGGTTTGATGTCAACTCCCAAATGCTGGGGCTGTTTTTTTTAAACAGAACTATTCCAACATTTCTAGTTTGTATGCTTTACCTTACCTCGTATGAATTCCTTTTGGATGTTTATTTTGCAACGTTTGTCATGTAATAGAATGTCTCTTCACTTGCTTGAAACTGTTCACCTTGCGCCTTGCTTACAACTAAGGCAGTGGATGTCAACGTCTTTGGGATTTCAATTTTTTAATTTCCTGTTATTTATCTGACTTTAATGCATTAGCAATTTTCTTAAATGAATCCGGTCACATTTGTGTATGTAGAATAAAAAACATTTGATGGTATATTGTGGTTGTGGTTATGGTTATGCATTTTCTGGAGAGTGTTGGCATAATTGATACTCCGAAGAAATTAAGCTTTGGACCAAAGATTTGCGAGACATATAACTTCAGATTTTTCGTTGAGTAATTATGGCTTACCGATTAATTTCCTGGAAAACCTATAAAACGATGGCCCTGGAATCTGTGGTGAGAATTGAGATCTATTTTTGTCAAGAGTAACGTCATATTGAATCATTGTTGTTGGCTTGTAAATGGTGTCCCTGAAAAGAGTTTGGAGAATGTTTTTTGTAGAGGATTTTGATAGTTTGATATGATATTAATTGAAATTTGTAACTGAGATCCGCTTTTCTCTGGATTTGGAATCTGTTCATCTGGTCACACTAGTCTGTCAAGTTAAATTTAGTATAAATACTACCACATTCAATACGGAAGACACTCTTAAAAACTTTTTAAGAAGCAACATCATGATAGAATACGCTTGAACCGATTCACAGTTTGCTGTTATTTCCCCAACCCTAGTTAGGATGGTAATGCAGAGGTTCCGAGTGATCTGAAAAGAACGATTGCCTTTTCATCATGTCCCTTCCATTGCAGCAACTTATTGAACATTGTTATCATATTAATTATTCGGGTAAAAAAGTGTTTGCACTTGTGTTACTGGCAATATTCATAGATATATGCCTGTGGCTTTTTCTTATGGCGGTTATATGTTAAGATGGTTATTTTCAATACTTCTGCATCATTAAAACTGTCTTAGGAAGGATTACTTCGTCATCTCAATACACACAGCAATACAGCATCCATTAATACTGTTCGTTTAAGCTTCTTTATCATTAGAAAGGATTGCTTTTCCCGAGTTTTTTTGCTGCCTCTAATACCCTTGTATTTGGTGTAGGTGCGGAGAGTATTGGCATCGTTTTTTCAACTCTGCCCCAATGCAGAAGCTGCTCTCAATACAAATGAAATTGAAATTTCTATAAAGATTGCAAGTCTAGGCTTGCATCGGAAGAGGGCAGCAATGATTCATCGATTTTCAAAGGAGTATTTGTCAGATGACTGGACTCACGTGACTCAGCTTCATGGGATCGGAAAGTAAGTTGAACTGTATCGTTGTTCCTGTATTACTCCAGTTGACTAAAAACAATTGCCAAACTTTTTTTATGATTGAGTGTTGAATTCGTTTGCTCTGAATTGTGCAGGTACGCGGCTGATGCATATGCGATATTCTGTACTGGCATGTGGGATATGATCACCCCAACTGACCATATGTTAAATTATTACTGGAAATTTCTCCAACAGCGCGGTCATAGAGGAAAGGAATTCAGGAAATATTTATAACGCTTCTCTCAAATCATGTGGCATTTTTGGACGTTAAGAGAGACCATTACCTCCATGTCTTGAATATCATCGCACTGATCTTGTCTTAGGGTCCTTGGTTTGAACATGTTCTCATTGATGGAAGATTCGAAGCCGCTTAGTCATTTAAAACCCCGGACACTAATTGTAAGGATATCAGACCAGAGCGTCTTCTCAGATATTGCTCGACTTATAAATTTATTCCTGCAAGGCATGATTATATAGAGCACAAATGGTTTTTATGTCCTTTGCCTGAGGACAGTCACACTCATCTGACCATGGCTTCTGCACTTCTGCAGCTTTAGATAATTTTATTTGGTTACTCCTGATTTCACGGTCGTCTTACCTTTTTGGGCTATCTCCCCGGTATTATCTATGCTATTTGGATCATCACCAAGTAGGTTTCACCTGGTCTTCTCTTCAACTATGTAAGCTCACTTCCTATACTTCCTCTATTTTTTTCTTCTTATTTTTTTTATCTATGTAAAATTCACATGACCCAAATATCGAGTTTAATCGACTCAAATCAATTTGACCTAAAAAATCGAGAAAATTGATCAAAACCTAGGTTAACTAGACACAAAAACGATTTAGCTCACAAATGCACCAACTTAAATTTGACCGGACATGAAGAGGTCTAAAATTCAAGTTATAAATAGTTGTATTTAATCCAAACTAAATCGTACTCAAAATGATCTGATAACTAAGTACCTGGAAATAACTCAACCTGAAGTCCTGAACTCTAGTCAGATGATCTATTTATAAGATATATTGAAGATAAACTTTGTAACGAATCATGACTCGGATAAGATGCAGAGCAACTACTTAATTCTAAAGTTGCAATCAATAATGTTTGATTTTTTTACTAAAACAGCTACTATTGATTGGTTTTTTGTTGCTGTTGTTTTGCTTTCATTCTTGGTAGGATGCGGAACAACTTTGGTGGCTGCTCTCGTGACGAAATAAGTTTATCTTTATTAAAGCTTGACAATATTATTGATGTAATTAATTATTATATTTGAGCGTGATTATTTTCTTTATCTTATCGTGTTTTGGTCTTAAAACAAGCGTCAACTCATTTGTAATTGGTTGTACAGGATTAGTCCTAAAGTCGTCGCACGGGGATAAAATAGTACATGCTATTAGTTGTAACTTTGAAGCCACAAACAATGAGGCTGAATATGAAGCACTGATTGCTAGATTGAAGGTGTATGTATTGACCTGGAAGTACAACATATAGAGGTACGTACTGATTCTCTTCTGGTATCAAATCAAGCAAAAGGAGTTTACCTTGCCAAAGATTCCAAAATGATATTGTATCTGGAATATGTGCAAAATCTTAAGGCTAAATTCACTTCATTTGATATTGACCAAATCCCTAGAGACCTGAACAGGCAGTTTCAGTCCCTCCCCCCACATTTAATCTGATACCTATTGTCCACCTACTGGAACCAACCATAGAAAGGCCCAGAGAATCCTACCTTATTACAATCGATTCAAATTCCTGCAGAAAGTCATACTATGATTGGTTCCGGTCAGGAATCCAGCCCCAGGATAGGCAGGAAGCCAGAGCTTTTTGGATAAGAGCATCTACATATACTATGATGAATGACAGAGTATTATATAAGAAATCGCAGCCTGACCCGTGGAGCCATCTGAGGCGACACAAGTCATGCAGGAAATCTATAATGGCCGTTGTGGCAACCACAAAGAAGGTAGAAGTCTAGCCAGTAAAGTCCTCGGGACAGGCTACTTTTGGCGTAAATTGAGGACCGACTGCTTGGACTACAACTCAAAATGTCAAGCCTGCCAGATATATGTACCGTCACAAGTCATAACTAGTCATGTGGAGAAAATTAGCCTTTTGTTGTGACATAGCTGAAAAGAAGTTTAAGACTGAGGCAGACTTTCTTTGGCAAAGACAGGTATTCCACCTAATAATAATAATAATAATACTCCGTAATAATTAATAAATCGTATTTTCAGTTAGTATGCCAAATTTATTACAAGTGGCAGAGTTGTATGTTGTAAGTCCAAAGATTAATGAATTGTCAGATTAATTAACAAGAATGGTACTCCTTAACAAGCAACCAGTTGCTTATAATTTATATTAATGAATTGTTATAATAATTATTACTAACAATTCACGTCTCTAATTCTCTATAAGGCTGGTTCTTCATTATTGGGAGTCCATCTATTTTTGTTTTTATTTACAGAATAATAGGCTATGTATGTTTATTAAAGGTTGTATTTGTGATTTCATTGCATCACCTTCCAATATTCAAATTAGAACAGTTGATTAGGTAAAGTGTCGCATTTGATCTGCGTTGCGTTAGAAGAGAATGGATCCATTCGTTTAATCATTATCTCTACTCCTATATACGGAGTACATGGGATGAAATATACAATCTTTACTATTTTTATTTACTACGTTTAGAAATAGAACAATAATCTAAAATGGATGAAATCGAGTATCGAAAATATAATATGGAGAAAGGGAGTTTATCATTGCGGCTAGGTGAAATATTTAGGCTATGTTTGGATAGGGGGATTTGGAGGGAAAGGGGGGATGAAGTTTCTCTTGTTTGGATACAATATTTAGAGGGAGGGAAATGAGGGGAAAGAAATGAGGGATCTATTTTATCTCCTTTAGTTCAACTTGATTTCTTTCCTAGGGATGTGAGATTTGGAAGGAAAACACAACTTCAAAGCTTCATAGTGGTATGAGAAGTGTAGTATTGTCATTATTCATCATATTCCATAACATCCTTCATAAAATACATCATGTCTCTCTTTTATCCCCTCCCATTTCCCTCCTAAAATTTTTATTATCCAAACAACTACAATTCCCCTCACCTCACCTCCCCTTCATTTCCCTCCCCCCTTACCTCTTAAAATTGTATCCCATTGAGAGAAATGGAGGGAAAGGGAGGGGAGAGAAATAAATGAATTTATTTTCTTTTGTTTGGATACAATTTATGGAGGGAAGGAAATGAGGGGATTTACTTTCACTCCTTAAGGACAAACTAAAATCTTTACATGGGAGGCAAGATTTAGAAAGAAAACTCTATTTCAACCCTCATCTAACTATCAAAAGACATGTTCTTGGATAATCTCCATCCATTAGTCAATCTACCTTCTGTGCTCCCTTTCCATTTCCATTTTATCAATTTTGTTATCCAAACAACTACAATTCATTTCCCCTCACCTCACTCCCCTTCCCCTCCCTTTCCCTCCTAAAATTGTATCCAAACACACCCTTGTGTGTTTGGATACAATTTTAGGAGGGAAAGGGAGGGGAAGGAGAAGGAGGGAAGAGAAAGGGGGGGAGGGAAGGGGAGGGGAAATGAATTATGGGTGTTTGAATACCATTTCCTTCCAAATCTCTCCTATTATGGAGAGATTTTGATTTGTCTTGGAGGGGAGAAAATGGATCCCTCCAAATCTCTCCCCCTCCATTTCTCTTCCACCCTTACTTGTTATCTAAACAAAGGATTCTAAATCCCTTACTCTCCCTCCCTTTCTTTTCCCTCCAAAACCCTCAATCCAAACACACCCTTAGGGTGCGTTTGGATTAAGGGAATCGTAGGGAAAGGGATGAGAGGAATTGGAAGGATAAAATCTATTGTTTGGTTAGGAAAATTGAGGTGGAAAAATTTGGAGGGAAAGGAATACATCCCTCCATTTCCCTTCTCCAAGCCAATTTATTTTTTCTTCAACATATACAAGATTTGGAGGATCACCCTCTCCATTCTCCCTCCCCTTCTCTTCCTTTCTTTTCCCTCCTTCTCCCTCCATTTCCCTCCTTTTTTCCTATCCAAACACACCTAGGTATTTTAGTGAAGATTATCCGTCTCATTTATGTGTTTCATTGTGTGTTACTTCAGTTATCTGTTGACACATTATTTATGGTAAAATAAAATAATGCAATAAATATAGGGACTTGCTAAATCTCGCACAACAATTTACTCAGTTTCGCACATTTTTACCCTTTATTCCGATTATACCCCTCTCATTTCTCAACTCACCAAAAGATAAACAAGAGAGAGTGATAAGAAACCCAAAACAAAGAAAGTGAAAAACAAAATGAAAAACAAAACAATAAAGGTAAATGCCCCAAATCCCAAATCCCACACCCGACAACCCTTCCTCCACCCCCTCCTGGCGCCGCCGTTCTAGCGCCGGTCACCTTCTCCCCTTTCCGCATCGACAACCCCCTTCCCAAGCCTAGAAATTGCACTCGACAATTACCCCTCTAACACCAAGCTACAACCTCCTTGTCAACCACCCCCTTCCGTAGCAACACTGCCACTACAATCACTACTCGACGCCGTTCCCTCAGACCATCCTACTCCGGCCTGATGACCCCACAATCACCCATTCAACAACCTGACTCAATCAAACCTTAATTGTTGATCAAATAAAGTTGAGAAGAGATGAGGGTCGACGGTTTATTAGTGGTTGACGCCGCATGATGGCTGGGAGATGGTTGGTCACGGTTAGGGATGAGTGGTTGGGGGATGCTGGAAGGTGCAAGATTTTTTAAAATTTGTTTTATAAGAAGGGTAAAACAAGAATGTGGGTGAAAAGTGTGTAGAATTAAGTATAGGGGTGTGTGAGATTTAGCAATTACGTAATATATAAATTTGTTTATATAATAGAAGGTAAGTGGTGCGACATATATAATGAGACATCAAATGGAACAAATATCCTCACTATTAGGTAACCATTTAGTATTTACAAAAACTTAAATTGTTATAAGACGCGAACGTGTAATAATGACTCCAATTCCACTCCAAATCCTTAATTTAATAATAAAACAATAATAAATTACAAAGTAAAGATGAATTCTGAATTCTCTCTTTCTAAAAAAACCTAAACCCTAATTCAACCTCTTGGAGGCTGTCGTCTACCTTTTTTGGTGGAGGTAAGCCCCAAATTTTCCGTTTCGTTCTTCTTTAATTTTTTTTTACACTAATAACCTCCTGCCTCTCCTTTATTGGAGACTTGTTCTCACCCTTGTGTGAGTTTTGTTCTCACCTTTTGGTGAGATTTCCCCCTCTATTTAAGAGGTTCAAGAATTAAGTGGAAGATCGGCGCCTTTATTGTTGATCCTATGGAGATAAAACTGCTGTCAGATTGCTCGTTACAAACTTTTTGGTCAAAAGAACTTGATTCTTGTCAATGCTTTAGAAAATTTGGAGACCCTCTTGTGAAAAGCCGCAGAAGGCGATATTTTAGAGGATGTGCAGAAGCGTCTCATGAGCCCATCAAGTTTAGAAATTTTCTGTTGATCGAGAATGTAGTTTATTTGATTTTAATCGTTTTGTATCCTGTCATTCTTGACATATGTTGTAACTACCATGAGACTTTTGATTAATAAAACGATTTTTCCCTTCAAAAATAATAAAACAATAATCGTATTACATTACATAAAACTTGTCATAAATCGTTCTACATAAACTTTATTGTAAAACTACTTTTATTTGAGGTAAATAGTCTTAAAAATGTAACTAAATTTTTACATATGAGCATATCCTTATTTTAACAAACGAACCAAGATTTCATAATAGTTATTATTACTCCTTTTTATTTTATATTATATGACTTTTTTGTCGTTTGAGGTGAGTCTTTGACTTTCATTTTATTAAAAAAATTATAAAATTTATGCTATGGAACTTCTTCATATACTCATGTATAGTTGTATAGTTGACTACTTTGTAACTAACTTTGACTTATGTAACAAACTCTTGTAACTAACTTTGACTAGTGTAACAAAGTTTGACTAATAGGTTGTTAGGATTAGTTAGTATATAAGGTGGTCTTGTAACAGAATTAATTAATTGATTCAATACGAGAACCAATTTTATTTACTTTGTTTTCTTCGTTCAAACATTCTCACAAACACTCTGATTTCCAATTAAGTTCTCTTCATCAATGGCTACTCTAAGCTTCATCAATGGTGATCATACTTGTGATCTTCTTCAATTTCACATGGTATCAGAGCAGGAATAGCCTGTTTTTGTTCATCTTATTTCCGCATTTACTCTGATTTCAATCAAGTTTTTTTTCCTTTTCTTTTCCTTCGTCTTCGATCACGATATCTTTTGTTTTCATCTCTTTCATCATGACAAATGATAATTCAGTAACTTCCGATGCTTCTTTTAGCAATCCGTATGATGATCCTATTTTTTTAGCTCATTCTGATTCACCTGGAATGGAGCTTTGCAACACCAAATTTTCTGGTAAAAATTTTATGTCCTGGAGCAGATGCGTGGTTATGGCGTTAGGGACAAAGAATAAGCAAGGATTCTTAACAGGAGCTGTAGCCATACCTGCTAGTAACACTTCTAAGTTTCAACAGTGGCAGCGCAGTGATAATATGGTACGCTGTTGGTTGTTGAACTACATAACTCCAAATCTTAAGGAGAATTTCCTCACTTGTAAGTCAGCTAAACATCTTTGGACAGATCTTTGTGAGAGGTATGGCCAATCCAATGCGCCTCTTCTTTTTCAATTAAAAAGGAATTTGAGAAACATATCACAAGAAAATGATTCTGTTGTTGAATATTTCACCAAACTGAAACGATTTTGGGATGACATTGATGAACTGGAGGTTATACCTGAATGTGATTGTGGTGCTATGTCGAAATGTTCGTGTAATCTTTACAAAAAATTGTTTGATCAAGCACAAAGAGAAAAGGTTTTGAGTTTTCTAATGGGATTAAGTGATGTGTATGAACATCCTAGGTCAATTATTTTGGCTATGGATCCTCTTCCACCTCTTAACAAAGTATATTCAATTGTTCAACAAATTGAGAGTCAAAAACTAATTTCTAATATTGTTAATAATTCTCAAGACATGAGTGCTATGAATGCATCAAAGTCTTATGCTAAAACTCCTTGGAATGTTTGGAAACGTGAAAACAAGGAAGACAAGAAGGTCAAAACTGATGATAGGTGTTGTAACCATTGCAATAAGAAAGGACATTTGGTTGAAAACTGTTTCATCCAATTTCCTGAACTAAAGGCCAAGTTCTTTGCAAGGTTTTCTGGTAATGCTAATGCTGCTGTTAGTGGTCAGTTTTCTGGTGGTCAGTTTTCTGGTTATACTGGTGGACCTAGTTATAATCAACAACATCAGCCCTCCAACTTCCAGTATGGAGGGCATTCCTCTCAGAATGCTGCTCCTCAGTTTGTTCAGCAATTAAGTCCTGCCCAGAATCCACCAGGGTTTCCTGCAAATGTTTACAATCAGCAGGGTTGCTTACAGCCAGGTTTTGGTGTACAGCAGCCTCAGCCTGTTCAGATTGATCCTGTTATGCTCACTGCACTATATAATCACATGATGCAGATGACTCATGCTAAGGAGGAATCTCCCATTGATATATCAGATGCCTCTGTCAACTTTGTAGGTATCACTTTAGCCTCAAATAGAGCTTGTGATGCTTGTTATGATTCATGGATTGTGGATTCAGGAGCCACTGATCATATGACTGGACATAAACAATATTTTGATAACCTAATTTTGTTGAACAAACCTGTTTTGATTGGCTTACCTGATGGTTCTTCATAACTTGTGACTCATGGTGGCTCTATAACTCTTGAATCAGGTATAAAATTGCATGATGCTTTATATGTGCCAGTATTTAGACACAATTTGCTGTCAGTGGGAAAGCTACTGTCCTCTACTGGTTTACTAATTCAGTTTTATGTGGATAAACGTGTCATTCAGGACCCTGCTTCTAGCATTCCTGTTGGTGTTGGTCTTCGTGAGAAAGGTTTATACAGACTCAGACATAAAGCTGTCAAGGTTCTGAAGTCTGCTCATGGTCAAACTGCAGCTAGTTGCAATTGTTTTAGTAATGACATTTGTAATAAGACTGTTAATCTAGATACTTTCCATGCTAGGTTAGGTCATACATCTTTGTCCAAAATGCAACACATTGATGGTGTTCTTTGTAAGAATCTAGATCAGTATCAGTGTGAGACTTGTTTACAGGCAAAGATTCACAGATTGCCTTTTAATAGAAGTGTTAATAGGGCTGCATCTAAGTTTGAGCTTATTCATGTGGAGTTATGGGGTCCTTATAAGATTCCTAGCATTATTGGTGCACATTATTTTTTCACAATTGTGGATGATCATACTCGTGTTACTTGGACTTTTCTTCTTAAGTTCAAAACTCAAGTTGCTTCTGTTTTAGAATTTTTTTTGGCTCAAGTTAGCAATATATACAATTCCAATGTCAAGATATTGAGGAGTGACAATGGGACAGAAGTAGTACAAGATACTTGCTTGGGTATTTTGGCCAAGAGAGGCATTTTACATCAAAGAAGTGTACCAGGAGTACCTCAACAGAATGGTAGAGTTGAGAGAAAACATAGGCATCTAATTGAGACTGCTAGAGCCATTCTTTTGTTTGCTAAACTACCTAAGAGGTTTTGGGGTGAAAGTGTCCTTACTCCAACATATCTCATTAACAAACTTCCTTCTCCTGTTCTAGGATGGAAAAGTCCTTATGAAATTTTGATGGGAAAAATTCCAACTTATGAGGAACTTAGGATATTTGGTTGTTTGTGCTATGCACCTCTTAACAATCATCACAAAGACAAATTTGCTTCAAAGGGAAGGAGATGTATGTTTGTTGGATATCCTTTTGGTCAAAAGGGTTACAAACTTTTTGATTTGGATACTCAGAAAGTAGTTATCAGTAGAGATATGATATTCTTGGTAAAACAAATTCCCTTTTCATAACAGTAGCCACAACACAAATGGCCACAACATAAATGCATCCTCACCTTTTGATACATAAACTTTCTCAGAGCACCCTTCTACTGAGAATGATATTTTCTGGCCACAGAATCAGGTTCTAAATACACCAGAACCTGTAACTCATTCTATTCACAATAATCCTAATCAAATCAGCCCTAATCAATGCATTTCTCACAATAGTCCAAGACAGTATAGCCCTCACAACAGTCATAACCAGTGCAGTTCAAGTCAGTCTGATGCAGCACCCTCATCAGCAAGCATTGATATTCCTCCAGTTATTCCTCCTGATCAGACTGTTTTTAGACAGTCTACTAGAAATAAAAAAAATATCTTCTAGATTACAGGGTTATGTGCTTCCCAACAAGATACAAAACATGCTAAATAATGAACAACCTGAAAGTTCTACCACCCAGTCTCAGTCCTTTTCTGTTTTCAACACTGACAGTCATTCTTCTGCGCTTAAGGCCTCCTTAAATGCAGTTATTCAGACATTTGAGCCTTCAACTTATGATCAAGCCAAAAATAATTCTCATTGGGTCATGGCTATGGCCAAGGAGTTATTACAAGCATTAGAAGAGAATGGTACTTGGGAGTTGGTATCTCTTCCTACTGGTTTTAGAGCCATAGGTTCTAAATGGGTATATAAAGTGAAATTTAGACCAGATGGTAGTGTTGAAAGACACAAGGCTAGATTAGTAGCAAAGGGATATAGTCAAATAGAAGGCAAGGATTATAAGCATACTTTTTCTCCTGTTGCTAAGTTTGTTACTGTTAGAATTTACTTGGCAGTAGCAGCAGCAAAACAGTGGCAAATACACCAGTTAGACATTAATAATGCTTTCCTTCATGGTTTTCTGGAAGAGGAAGTGTATATGACTCCACCACAAGGTTACACTAAAGCATTACCAGGGCAAGTATGCAAGTTAAAAAGGTCCTTATATGGTCTAAAACAGGCCTCAAGGCAATGGAATTTGGAATTAACTAAGCTTCTTTTGGCACATCAGTTTGTGCAGTCCAAAAGTGACTATTCTCTATTCATTAGGCATGAGAATAACTTAGTCACTATAGTGCTTGTGTATGTTGATGATTTACTCATCACTGGAAATCATGATGCTTTCATTCCTATCCTTAAACAACTGCTGGATAAGGCTTTTACAATAAAGGACTTAGGCCATATTAGATACTTTCTAGGATTGGAGGTGCTACAGTCATCTGAAGGGATCCTTTTGAATCAGAGGAAATATGTTATGGATATACTTAAGGATACTGGTTTACACGAAGCAAAGGCTGCTGATTTCCCACTGCCCAGAGGACTACACCTAACTGTTGATGAAGGTGTGCCTCTTTTTGATCCAGAAGTGTATAGGAGGCTAGTAGGCAGGTTATTATACCTTAATTTGACTCGTCCAGACTTGTCATATGCCATACAACATCTGAGTCAATTCCTTAGTGTGCCCAGAGAGACACATTACCAGGCAACTTTGCATGTTGTGAGGTATCTTAGAGGGACAATAGTGAAGAGTTAAGAACAAATAAACACCTAAGAGGGGGAGGGGGTGAATTAGGTGTGACCTTTTTAAAATTTTAACGACAACTACACTTGAGAGACTTAATGACGAGTAAGTTCACAAGATGAGCAAAGTGTTCTATGCAACAGTATGATTGACTGTTACACAGAAACTTGGAATCGTTCAAGTAAGCGAGAAGAAAGCGAAGAGTATGTAAGTAAATAAACAAACAACCAAAGTTAAAAATTGGTTCAGTCTCTACTCCGAGACCTACGTCCAACCGTTATTTTGTTGATTGTTTAGAAATTTACTCCAACAACTAAACGAATACAAGTAAAATAACTCGCCAACCTACTCCGGTTGCATTTGCTCAAAGCTACTCCGCTTCAAGACTTGACTCAAACTTAAAGCTACTCCGCTTCAAGAGTTTTAAGATGTTCTATCTCTGGTTTACAGGATCAGAATCTCAGATGTTCACTTAAGAACGTGGAGATTTACATTTAAGATCTAAACACGAGAATCATGGAACAAACTCATTATGTCACAGTGTAGCTTACTGATGCATGGAGGTTTTCAGACCTTGTTTGAGAAAACGTTTGAAGACTTTTGAAACTTAAAATGATTTTTGCAAAACTTAAAGAAAGAACTTTGAAAGCATAAAAGTTTTGCAGAAATACTTCAATAAATGTTGTAAAAGCCTTAGCATTGAATGAGGCTAAGTGGTTTCTTTTATAGTACTCAAAATGTGGGTATTACCCAATGTGTACTTCCTTTGTACTTTTATCCATTGGATAATAGCTAGCCCACTTGACAAGCAAAAGTTGTTGTTTAGCTTTCATTGGCTCTTGATAAAGCATTTCAGATTTGTCTAGTAAAATATCTTCTAATAAGATGCTCAAGTACCATTTACATTTGAAATGTAAACAATTCACAAGTTCTTATTATTTTACGAAATACGGTACACTACGAAAAAGACGGGTTTTATACTTCAATTCGTGCGTGCCAAAAGAGAAGACGATTTTACAAGAAAATAGATTTTGACAATTATTTTCAGAAAACTAAGACGACCATTTTGCAAGTTCCTCGAAAACATTTTTCTCGTACTAAAAACTCCATGCGGTACAGACGCAACAGTCTGATGGACTGTTAAATGACAAAGCTAACACTTGATTTTAACGAGAATGTTCCACTTACTCTTACATTTGTGACTTAGGTTACAAGGGGATGTTCTTGACTTGTGTTGTTCTTCTTGATCATGTTTGAAACACAATGGATGATCTCTTTGTTGCCTTTGTTCTTCAATCCATTTGCTTAGCCTTGAATACTCAATTCATGCTACTTAAGAACAAACAATTAATATAAACAAGGACTTGTCATCATCAACTAAAATGTTCCAACAAATAGATGCAGCACTTTTCTACCCAGCCAACAATGTTCTAAAGATGCAAGCGTATTATTGTGATGCTGGCTGGGGCTCTTGCACTTTCAGTTGCAAATCACTAACTGGCCATTGTGTTTTCTTAGGAGACTCTTTAATCTCTTGGAAAACGAAGAAACAAAAAACAGTTTCTAAAAGCTCCGCAGAATCAGAATACATGGCTATGTCATACACAACCTCTGAAATTGTTTGGATACAAGCATTACTGCAGGACTTTGGAGTTCATGTTCCATTACCTATTCAATTGAACCGTGACAACAAAGCTGCTCAACATATAGCGGCCAATCCTGTATTCCATGAGCGGACTAAGCACATCAACATAGATTGTCACTACATAAGGGAGAAGTTACAAGAAGGGTTGCTATGAACAAATCATGTTAAGTCTAGTTTACAGTTTGCTGATATCATGACGAAACCATTGGGAGCTCAACAACATCACTTTCTTTCTTCCAAGTTGGGATTGCATCTCAGTTCATGTTCTGCACATCCAACTTGAAGGGGGGTATGTAACTTGTTCATATACTCATGTATAGTTGTATAGTTGACTACTTTGTAACTAACTTTGACTTATGTAACAAACTCTTGTAACTAACTTTGACTAGTGTAACAAACTTTGACTAATAGTTTGTTAGGATTAGTTAGTATATAAGGTGGCCTTGTAACAGAATTAATTAATTGATTCAATACAAGAACCAATTTTATTTACTTTGTTTTCTTCGTTCAAACATTCTCACAAACACTCTGATTTCCAATTAAGTTCTCTTCATCAATGGCTACTCTAAGCTTCATCAATGGTGATCATACTTGTGATCTTCTTCAATTTCACATATGCCATGAAATTGCTTATGAGAAAAACTTTCAAATGAGTATTCATTTTATTATGTTACAAATTATTAATCTTATATTTTGAGAGATATTGAAGAGCGAGAGATAGAATAAAAATATTAAAAAAAATAGAGGGAATATAAAATATTTTTTTAAACAATAAATCTCATGAGAAACCGCCTCTCACTATATTAATAAGAGACCACTAATAAGTAATAAATACACTAAAAACTAGCTTAAAAATTAAAATTAAAATACTTTTGAGAGAGGTATTTTACTAACTTTCATGAGAAAACTAAAAGACCGTTTTTTACGAATTTCTATTTTTTATAATGTGTCGTTAAGGCACATATTAAAAGAACTAAAATGGAAATTTGACAATAAATAAAACATTAAAATCTAAAAAAGTGATTTATTATTTCAATTTTGCATGAAAGATATTATTATATAAAACTTTCCGCTTGTGTCAATTTAGAAAAAATATCATTTCTTTTAAATTGTGCATTATAATGAATGAAAATCGAACTCCGAATTGAATTTGGTTAAGAAAAACAACCTCATAAAATAGTAAGGGTGAAGAATCCGAAAATTCCACATGTGAGTGTTATCCCACATTGATAGAGAAGGAGAAGAATTATCACTTTATAAGGCAAGGGGTTACTCCCTCTATTGACAATTGGTTTTAGAGTGGAACCCTCTTGAATTTATATTGTGGATTCTTTCTCTTCCGTCCGGGTATGGCTCAGACCTGTTGTTAAATTTACAATAGACGAAAATCATAGAATAATTTCCTAAACTAAATGCTAACTCTAAGCAATTATTTTTAAAATAGAAATATTATGGAATAATATTTTAAAAGGAGTAAGCAGGCTAAATCCCAGCAACACCGATCTTTTAGTTATTATGGATTGAAACTCATTCTAAAAAAAATTTAAAAAACCGTGAAGAATAATTTTAAAACCGTCATGAATAATTTTTATTTCATAATATCTGCAAAAGGCGAAAATATTGAAATAATTTCCTAAACTAAATATTAATTATAAACAAAACTTTTATAAATAATAATATTATGGAATTGAATTTTAAAAATTACAACTCTACAAGTATCCTATTCCATATATGATTCTATAATTCCAAATCATATTATGGAATATTATGAAATGAAAGATTTCGTAAATCAAATTTAAAACACCGTGAAGAATATTGTCTTAAAAATATAAAATAGAAATATTGTGGAATGAAATTTCAAAAACGGGAAGCATGTTAAATCCCAGCAACAGTATAATTGTATATATGGGTTACATATTTTAAAAATGGTGCAATGGGTAATTAGAAGTGTACTAATTCTATTGTAAGTCTTGATCATCTTAATGAACAACTATATGATAGCTCATGTATACCGTCACACCGACATGTGTCATAAATAATTCAAAATTTATTTATACGTATATAATTAATCAACTTTCTTTGATATTATTAAATAATATATTCATCTAAAGTTAAAAATAGGCCACCGTAAATAATTAATTTGTTTATTTTCAATATTATTAACTATATTCATCTAAAATTTAAAAAACAGATCCGTGAATTTCACGGGTTACAACCTAGTCACTTTATAAGGCAAGAGACTTGAGTTTATATTGTGGACTCTTTCTCCTCTGTTCGGGTGTGACCCTAAATCTTATCTATATAATTACAGAAACATTTAGTAAGCCCTGGTTGAGCCATGTCATCAACATAATTTTTTTTTTTAAATCTATCAGGTGGGACCCGCAATTTCTTTGATGAATTTCCTACACGAAAACTGTTGATATTCGATATTGCATGTCTGACCATAGTTTTAGAAATATTACGTAATATTTGTGATATACTTTCGTGAACATTAAATAATGGATACACGAATACAGTTTATATAATATGAAACTAAATATTATAAAATAATACAGCTTTAGGTCATTTGTATCACATTAACTTTAATATTATATACTCAAAAAATAAAACATAATAATTTCGAATAACGTCCTTCTAAAACTATTACATAACAATTTATATTGTAAAACCCCTCGCGAAAGCGTAAAAGTAAAACATACAAAGTACCAAAAATGCAGCGGAATTAAAACTTTTGACAAGATAAACAAAACATGCGAGGTGTCTTAACCAACTAAACATGCGGAAGATGAAATGAAACATAAATAAGTATTAAGTGCGATACAAACAGCCCGGGATAGCATATCCCTACAGGCACAAAATACTGAAAGTAAAGTCTAAGGTCTAGCTACACGATAAGGTAAAAGTCAACGATGAAGGATCATCGCTCGCTAGCCTCAACGTAACCCCCTGCAAAACATCCTCAAGTACCTACACACATACAACATGTGCGCCACAGTCAGTGGGGAGTGACTAGAGTGCTCCTAGCCACCTATTGTCAGTGACACATAACACATAAGCATACAATATACTCCAGCATATATAAAACATGTGAAGCATATAAATCTCGATATCTCATCTTTCATAACATCATGCAATACCATGCAAAGGCTCTCAACCAACTTCGGAAACTATTTGGAAGGAGAGCCGGTTTCCCTTCCGGTTGCCCGGCCGGGGGGTCTTTCAATCCAAACCATTTACGAAACTGGACCAAGAGTCGTCCAATGCCTTGGACGAACAATACTAAGATAACCAAGTATCATACAATCACAAATGCAACTTAGGCATACTCAATCATCCAATTATACCAACAAGAGATAGGTCACCTAGTGACTCGACTCTTACAACAATAGGTCATCCAAGAGACTCTACAAACAAGAGATAGGTCATCCAAGTGACTCGACTCTAACAAACAAGAGATAGGTCAACCAAGCGACTCGACTCTTACTAGATTGATCAGCCAAGTGACTCTACTAGACTACTATGAGCAGGCCGACAATCGACTCGACTATATACTACGACATCCCCAATCTCAGACTATACAACCCCCTGGTAGGACGACATCAAAAGACTGTCCCAGTCTAAACCTGGCCAGACTCTCGGAGCGGAACGAATCACGAACCCCGATTCGACAAGTGCACAAGGCACCCCCAAGACCCGAACTAGCTAGGAACGAGATACGCCCGAAGGCGGGCAGACAATCTAAGACCTGACCGTGAGAACCAAGTCACTACGGCCAACCAGCTACACAATGCAATCAGGTGAGAACTCGAGTACTATAGCAGCGCACAACAGGTTTACACAAATCCCAAAATGTCATCTCAAAGATGTACAACAACTCAAACTTGAATGACAATCATTTCTTAAATATCCCATCAATAAACATCCATGAAACACTTAGTCAACTTCGGGAACTAATTTGAGGCGAGAGCCGGTCTCCCTTCCGGTTGCCCGGCCGGGGGGTCTTTCATCCTCAAATCCATTACCGAACCCGACATAAGTGCCGCCCAATTTCTTGGGACTTCAAACAAGCATACGTGACATACGGAAAAAGAATCAATCAAATCCGACATGCGAAACACAAGTTATGAGCAAAACAATTCAATGAGGGGCTCCCAGCCGGTCAGCCACAGGCTGCCGGTTGGCCGGCTGAGAGTCCCAATCCCTCATGCTCAAAACCAACAAAACAACTGAGAGGTACTCCCAGCCGGTCGGCCGGCTGCCGGTCCACCGGCTGGGAACCCTTTTTCCCAAATTCTTAAAAAGCACAAAAACAATAAGAAGGTCTCCCAGCCGGCCGGCCGGCTGCCGGTCCACCGGCTGGGGACCCTTTTTCCCAATTTTTACAAAACACGAACGACAAACAACAAATAGCAAATGGGGCTCTCAGCCGGTCCACCGGCCGCCGGCTTCAGACCGGCTGGGGACCCCCTGTACCAAAATCGCGCATTTCGACATTCAAGAACTCAATCAAACTTCATGGGACTACTTCTATACTTTGCATACACTTCTAAAATCACAATAAACAGCATATACAAGTATTCTTACTTCATCCTTTAATCAATTTCATGGATTATCATACACATTCATAATCATTAACATAAACATCCATTTTTTTTTACCCAAACATATTACCCATTATCAATAATCACTAAATCATGTGAGAAACATATAATCATCAAACCCTAGCATGATACTAACTAATTTACAGCATCACAACCACAATCCACATAACCTAAACATGTTTCTAGTAACTAAACATACTAAAAATCATGTAGTGTGCTAATATAAGACAAAAGGCCGAGTTTCTCATTATCGTCACCTTTACTTAGCAAAGCCTTCAAGTTCCTCTTCAACAATCGTCAAGTCTTCCTCCGGTTACCACGATCAACGCCTAAAACCACCGGAAACACTATGAAGGACTCGAAATTCGAGCTAGGGCAGAACAGCCCGGAATTCGATCGAACCAAAACACGAAATTGTTTACCTTAAAACGACGGGAACGATCTCACGAATCCGTAGGCGTAAGAATCGTCTCAATCGGATAAGAAATGAAGATTTTGTGAAGAGATTTGTGAAAGGAGATTTTGTTGAGATGAACAAATGAAATCTGATATTTTCTTTCTTGAGGAAGGGGTTATGAATGTTAAGGAAATGAGGAGGAAGGTTCCTTTCACAATTGGCTTTAAGTTAAGCTTGAGATGATTTCACTTAAGCGGTTCGGGAATTATTTGTAAACGGAAAACCAAAGAAAACACGGTATCTTTAAATTAAATAACTTAAGACGAACTTAACAACATTTTCTTAAAATAAATATTACGAATTATAATTAAAATATTATGAAATTCCGCAAACTACTTTTAAATTATTAAAATTACCTTTATAAAAATACGGGCTGTTACATATATTCAATAAATAAATTACAATAAACAATATAATAATTAAGACTCGTGGATTTTTGCAATCGAAAAAATATTGAGTAAAGTTAAATAATAACGACACGATAAAAAAAGGATATTGAAATTGCAAAAGAAAAGTACCATAATAGATATACCTAACATTCACAAAAATACGAGTAATGACGAGTTTTGTTGACAATCATATCTTTTTTTTTCTGATAAGGTAAAAAACTATATTGATCCTCTAGAGTAAGACCAACCTATTTCATTATTTTGAATAAGGTAAGTTGAAATCACCGGCTTTCAAACCATCTCCAAAGAATTCGACATGTTGACGACTCTGATTTATGAGTGAGTTGTAACGATGAAAAATGCATATATAATGAAGAAATTTTTGAGATTTTTGTATTAACATTTACTTATCATTGTATATTGTAATTCCGTTATGATATTTCAAATTTATATAGATCATTGAGTTTTGATATACTTTGAAAATAAACTATGTTGTTAATATTACAATATTTTTAGTATGTCGGTCATATGAAATTATATTACAAATCGAAAATCTTAAATACGGCTAATCGTTATTTTAAATATTATTTATAAATAATAATACTTGAGACTACAATCCCCTGCAATTTACACGGGATTAAAACTAGTTTCTCTTATATATGAACTTTCGAGTTTCTGCACAGATAACATGATATGATGCGTTTTAGTGAACCCGACTTTACTTAAGCGCGTAAAGCCAGGTAGTGTAATGTTCTAATACAACGATGTTTGATTAAAAGGTCATCAAATGGCATATAAACACGTGATTAAGCATGGGTTTGTTCTAACTTACAACTCTATATATACCCATCGACACTACAAATCAGATTATTCATACTTTACTCGTTATTACTATCTCCTCCATTTAGCCTAATCAAACATATAAATAATTAATAATTAATAACCCTAATTTAATTACTCTTTTTATACTTTGCAAAAATATATTTGCAACAAAATGTCAACATCAACATGCATAGACATAATATTGGCCATCATTTTGCCACCCCTTGGAGTTTTTTTGAAGTTTGGTTGTAAGGTACGAGTGTAAAGCCTTTTTTTTTCTGACTTAATTTTAGTTCCTTTTAATTTTGTTGGGTTGTATTTCGTTAAGTTTTTAATCAATTATGTTCAGTTAATCTCTTTATAAAATTAACTTTTAATTCAACTAAATTTATTTCACCCTCGTTCCACACTACTCCAATTAATTCAGTTCAGCTTATTTCAGCCGAAAAATACAGGACCTAAATCATTTATTTTCACGTTATTATTTCGTTGATTATCATACTTTTATACTATGTTTTTTAGTTTTTACTCATACACTCCTATACTAGTTTTCAGTTTTATTTTTAGTTTTGTGAATTATGAGTTAGGAATTGATTCAAAATAACGCCAAATAAATTTGAGAAAATTGTATCACGTCATTGAAGTGAATTTCATACATCTGTTTAATATACGAGAGAATGAGAGATATATTTAATTAAACATATGATATTCATTCGAATGAAGAAATGAATTAATAATTATCAAATTAAGACTTCGAAAAATAAGAAAACCACATGGTATAGGATAAATTTCATTTTTTATGTTATAACATTGGACTGAACTCGCTATTAGACGATCCTAGCAAGACTCATTAAGTCAAATTATTGCATTTTTAATACGGTTTTTCTAACGCGTGTTTTAAGGAGACACATTAATAAACTGAATATGGAAAGATTCATAAGATATTTTCACTAATTATGCTAAAACTAAGTTTATATTTGAATTTATCATGAGTATATCTTACGAATCTTTCCATATTCGGTTTATTAATGTATATCTTTAGGGCACACGTTAGGAAAACCGTTTTTAATGTATTAGAATGCAATCTATGGTGAGTAGATGAAATTAACAAAATGGTATATTGGGCAGATTGAGTTTTGGATCTGTTTGTTACTTACCTTTTTGGGGTATCTCCCTGGTATTATCTATGCTATTTGGGTCATCACCAAGTAGATTTCACCACTTCTTCTCTTCAACTATGTAAGCTCACTTCCTATACTTCCTCTATTTTTTTTCCTTCTTATTTTTTTTATCTATGTAAAATTGACATGACCCAAATTAAATATCGAGTTTAATTGACTCAAATCAATTTGCCTAAAAAGTCAAGAAAATTGATCAAAACCTATGGTTAGCTAGACACAGAAACGATTCAGCTCACAAATGCACCAACTTAAATTTGACCGGACGTGAAGAGGTCTAGAATTCAGGTTTAAAATAGTTGTAGTTAATCCAAACTAAATTGTACTCAAAATGATCTGATAACTAAGGGGTCGTTTGGTTCAGTATGAGAAGATCAAATTCCCGGGAATATTAAGTTCATATGAACTTGAAAATCACGTGAATTATGTAAATGTTGTTTGGTCGAATTTTAGAATTTCAATTCATTTGGGAACTCACACTTACTAGGAGTAGGAGGGGCTAGATAAGTGACCGTAGGAAGTTCTAATTCACATAAATTGGGCAACCAAACAAGACTTAATTTTCCTACTTCTATAATTTTCTAATTCGCATAATTTTAGTAGGCAATCAAACAATGCCTAAGTACCTGGAAATAACCCAACCTGAACTCTATTCAAATGTTATATTTATAAGATATATTGAAGATAAACTTTGTAACGAGTCATGACTAGATAAGATGGAGAGCAACTACTTAATTCTAAAGTTGCAAATCTTGCAATCAATAATGTTTGATTTTTCACTAAAAGAGCTACTATTGATTGCTTTTTTTATTGTTGTTGTTTTGCTTTCATTCTTGGTAGGATGCGGAACAACTTTGGTGGCTGCTGTCGCCTCTCGTGACGAAATAAGTTTATCTTTATTAAAGCTTCACAGTATTATTGATGTAATTATTTATAATATTTGAGCGTGATTATTATTTTTATTATCTTATGGTGTTTTGGTCTTAAAACAAACGTCAACTCATTTGTAATTGGTGTATCTATATACGGAACTTTTTGCTAAAATGGTGCTTAAAACCAAACTATTTAATAAAGTAGGGTCGGTTTCAAACTATTTACCGAAAATGGTTACACGTCATCATTTTTATTTTTTATTTTATTTTTTTTGGAAAATAGAACTAGTCGCTGTCCGGGACCGCGACAAGTTCCTTAGCACAAAACAATGGTCGACAGGCTGCATTCGTGACCTCCGTTCTCTTTGCTCCGACCATCAAATTACGAAATATCACATTCATTCTCTCCTTCTCACTTCCCTTATCATATTCACATATTTTGTTGAGTTATTAGCTTCGTGATTTGCACAAAAAACGACCCGCAATATCGCTCGTTTACTACCGATTTCGGTTTCGCGGAACTGAGAGAAGAAGATGGCTGATTACAGAGTACTCTGAATGACTATCTAACAGGCTGATGCAACAAATAACGGTAAAACACCATTACGGTGGGTTCAATAATTTTAGCGACCCCAAGTTTTATAGTCTGGTACCATTCCTTCTGTTCTGAGTTTCGTCAACATGCAACGAAAATTTCACAACAGGTACTGATACATGAGGGACATCCCTCATGTATCAGACTATCAGGTATTGTTTTCAAAAGAGAAAAAGATTATAGCATATATTGGATTGGCATACAAGGAGTTAAGGATCATAGAGTATTGAGTTACTTTCATTTTTGCCATTACCTTGCATTAACAGCAGCACGACGCCCGACCGGGGTTGGATTGCCAGCATAAACACATCACCGCTACCTGAATCATGAACCGGTGGCTCAACTCCTCGACGCGCTGCAATGCTAAATCTTTCAGAGACATCTCACCGCTACCTATGCCATTCTCCGATGGTAGTTCTTGTGTTCAATATCCCAGCTAATGCAACTATAGCCAAGGGATATCCATCACATTTCTTTAGCATGTCTTTGCCTACACTCTTAAAGCTTTCCTCATCATAGTTTTGTCGATGCCCAAGGGCAATTTTACTGAACAACTCCCAACTTGACTCCTCATTTAACGGTTGTGGCATCACATTTCGATTGCCGCAAAATCGAAATCGTTAGTGAACGGACAATATTGTGAGTCTTTTTCTGCGCAATTCATGAAGCTAATAACTCCAAAAAAAATGTTTATAGGATAAGGGAAGTGAGGAGAAGAGAATGAATGTGATATTTCGTAATTTGGTGGTCGGAGCAAGGAGAACGGACGTGACGAAGTTAGCTTGTCGAACATGTAATATAGTAAACATCTTGTCGCTGTCAGCGTCTCAGCGACATGTTGTATTTTCAGAAAAAAAATTAAAAAAATAAAAATGATGACGTGGAACCATTTTCGATAATTAATTTGAAATGGACGTTATTTTGTTAAATAGTTTGCATTTGAACCCCATTTAAGCAAAAAGTTCCTTCATAAACATAGTCTATCATTTTTTTGTGAAAACTTGGAATATGCAAAAAAGATTGGTCCCCATGTATTATGCAAAAAAGATTGGTTTTCACTTCGTTGGAACATTAAGTTTGTGTATTGTGGGTTTATCCCACATTGAAGAATTAAGTGCAAAACATGTGCTTATATGGAATTAAGTCTCTAGTTTATTAATTGGAGTATGGGCCATTGTTGTATGATTACTAGTCTCTTGGGGCCTAATCCTTTAATAATCAAAGACGGGCACTCGGGGAACAGACACACTTTTCATTAACGCAACGTAAACTTTTTTTATCTTCAATTCCACAAAACCCATCACCATATATAATGGATAATTTCCCAACAAATGGCAGCAGATCACGATTAAGATCATTAGCCCACCACAACGAGGAATAGTTGTTGAGGTGGTATACCAGTCATTTTACGTCAAAAGGACTGGGGCGGAGGGAGTAGTAAATAGATACTCGGTAGTTCAGTGCTTAAGTGAAAATGATTGGCACAACAAACATCAGAGTGAAGAACAAAATCACCAGCATAGGAAAAGAAAGTATTGACCTCCTTACAGTCTAGGCATCGTAATAGTTCTGACAATTATGGGAATCGGACTACTTGGAAGTTGGAACGTCTCCAACAACTTATATCATTGTGAATCCTCGGTCCCTGATGACAGAAATCGGGTTATGGAACCAGACTTCCAGTAACTCAAGAGAACATACACAGTCCAATGTAGGTAGAACGAAGGAGATCATAGATCTGGTGCATTCAGTATTTAACAGCAAGAATACATGAAATATGGATCAAAACACAGTGACTAGAAGCTAAATGATCCACACATGATTATTGATTTCTGCATTCTTTTCTGTTTTATCTCATTTTTCTTTGTTATCCTACTTCTTATGTTCATCTCTAGAACCACTTAGGTGCTAATAAATTACTCACCCAAGAAAACACGGACTGTCTGCTGCTTCGCCTCATTAATTTTAAGGGCGTGTTGGCGAGAGCGCGACCTGAAACGTGCCAGCAGTCATATTCTCATGGCACAAATGCACAACAGGTTCACACTTGTACCATAGACCTGCACAACTACTCCCTGTGTGATGAAGTCACAAACTATGTTAGTTAGTCTGAATCGTTATGTTACCTCTTATGATGCTCCAACACTGGATAAGGCAATGGCACTTGGACTCTTCACTGTATGCCAAAAAAACAAGGAATTCAAAGTAGCCAAATCATGAATCTTGAATACTATAGACGATTAACTATACAATGGGCCGGGAGGAGGGGGCACATCGAAAAGTTACTTAACTTTCACTCCCCAAGAGGCCTCCGCGCTTTGAGGGAGGCCGTTCTTTGGTCTCAGAATTTGGCCCAGAGCAGCCAAGCCCAGCATATTCATGCTGCACTAATCATGGTCAAGTATATCTGCATGAAGCTAGCATACAAATCATGCTTCATAAATGTCTAAATTGCATCCAGGTTGTTAGTATCTGCTGAATTTGGAAACTTATAATGGAGTATCCCTTTCAAATATCATCATCTATTACATTTTAAAAGATATGATAATAAGATATCTGTCTTAACTTTAAGCGTACGGAAAATCAAATCCCGCAGATAACACAAGACTCCCGCATATGAAAATCAAATCTCCAAGATAACACAAGATTTCCGATATTATAAATCCATGCTGCACTCTCTTAATAGTGAAGCAGCAGATGAATTGAGAAATCCCCCAAATAAGCATGACAAGAAACAAGGTAAAGCTTGCCTACATCACAAATGACTCGTCTAGAAAGGCGACCTTCAAGAAAAGAAAGAAAGGGCTGCTTAAAAAAATGGATGAGCTGACCACCTTGTGTGGGGTGGACGGATGTGCTATCATCTACAGCCCGTATGATGAGAAGCCAGCCGTGTGGCCTAGCACAACGGAGGCTCGGCACATTTTGTCCAAATTCAAGAAGCTGCCCGAGATGGAACAATACAAGAAGATGATGACCCAAGAAGAATTCTTAACGCAAAGGGTGGCTAAAGCACATGAGCAATTGAATAAACTACAGCGCCAAAATCGTGAGAAGGAGATGACCGATGTTATGTATCAATGCTTGACAAATTCCTCAAACTTACAACTTATGAATTTGATAGACCTAAGTGACTTAAGGTATGTGATTGATGAAAATCTAAATGCGATAAGAATGAGGCTCAATATCCTTCGTAGCAAGGATAATCAAGACTCGAGCTTAGTCCAACGACAACCAGAAGGGTCCAATATGGTCATGAGTCATGTTTATGCCACCCATGGGCAACCAAACTTTACAAATATGTTGATGAGCAATAATCCAAACTATGACTGTCACACATCGGATTTTGGCATGATGGCTCCAATGGGTTGTCACGGCCAAAAACCATGTCTGAATTGGCCGACTTCTTTCTACAAATAAACGGTGGCTGAATACACCGGAATGACACGTCTTTAAACTCGTTTTGTTTTTGGTTTTTGACATTCCAGTTATTCATATGATCCTATGTAATACAATATCAGGTTATCTTAATTAAGTTGTGCAATCAAGAACTCGAGGTCTGAATCGAGTTCGACTTTTAATATAGAAGCGGATCTCAAGCTTAGTCGAGTAAGGTATCTAATCGGCTCAGTTACACACTACTATTAAGTTTAATTAATTGAAGCATTGGCCATGCGCATAATCTAGAGTTCTAGAGAGGTTCCATATAAGAAATTTGAGTGTGCGTTGAATAGAAAAAAGGAATATTTGGTGACTGTAACTTCAATGGTTTGTTACCATTCCATATCTTTTTATTTTATTATGTTTTCTTCGACCAATAATCATGAAGGCGATAGAGATACACATTGTGTATGGAAAAACTCATACACGACCAATCACATCGCGCCACGTATATAACCATAGTTAATTTGCATGAGTTAGTGTTAGGGTATATTAGTAATTATACAAATGTAGTTAAGTTCTTAACCACATGTAGTTAGCATAATTTAGGAATATTTGATATTTGTTAAGATTTTATTATGTTTTACAAAATTAATATTTTTAAAAAATATTTTGCTATTTTATGTATTTAGTTAAATTTTCGGAAATATTAATTAATAATATTGTTGGAATTTTATTTTTTTTGTAAATTAATATTCTGGAAAATAATTTTTTTGTATTTAATTAATTTACACTGTTTTTTTTTATTTTATTAATATTCTGTTGAAAATTATTTTGTAAATTAATATTCTGCAATTTTTTTTTTGTATGTACTTAATTTAGACGTTTTTTTATTTTTGTATTTTATTAAAATCGTTTTGGAAATTATTTTAGTAAATTAATATTGGATTTTTTTAAATATTTTAATAAGTTGACTCGTTTTTTGTTTTTTTTGTGAAATCAATTTTTCGATTATATAAATTTAATTAAAGATGACTTGCTAATATTAAATAATATTCTCGAAAATATTCTTATTATTGTTTGGTTGTATTTAAAAAAAAGTTATTATGTATAGTATAATTTAGTTACCTGTTGTAGTAAGATATGATGAAAAATGTGATATTTTGTAATCCTTTATTATGGGTTAAATAAAAATACAATATTCTCTGAACTCTACTAAAAAAACTTTGGAAAACCGTAATCCAAAAAAAATATTAATAAGGATTTAGTTAGTTTTTTTTATTTCCTAAATTTTTTTTTTTTTTTTTTATTTCCTAAACTTAGTTTTTTTTTCCCTATTTCCTAAATTTCGTTTTTTTTATTTCCTAAATTTCGTTTTTTTATTTCCTAAATTTCGTTTTTTTATTTCCTAAACTTAGTTTTTTTCCACATTTAGTGATTTCGTTTTTTTATTTCCTAAATTTCGTTTTTGTTCCCTATTTTAGTAGATTTCAAAATATTACCAATTGTAATTCATTGATAGACGTGCTGATACTCATGATTAATTGGTTAAAACTCTGCTTGTAAACATTGACTTGTGTGTAACTGATCTCAGGTTCGAACCCCATTAACAACATTTTTAAATTTTTTGAAGCTAATTCGTATTTTTTATAAAATATAATTAAACATACCGAATTTTGAGAAAAACGAACATTGGTTTTATAGAAAATTTCGTTTTTTATGTAATGAATTTCGTATTTCAAAAATATAATTAATTTTCGTATTTCCAAAATATAATTAATTTTCGTATTTTCTATAAAATTTCGTTTTTTTAATGTAATGAATTTCGTTTTTTTAATGTAATGATTTCGTTTTTTCTAGTTTAATGAATTTCATTTTTTAAAAAAATTGTTAATTTCCAAAATAATAATTTCTCGAATATTAATTTTTATTAATAACTAAACCAATTTTAAAAATATGAAAATAAAATAATATTATTACTTAAAAAATTATTATTATTGATTAATTACTATCTAAAACAAAAATTTAAAAATAAATTCTAAAATATTAATTGATTTACATATTACATAAATATTTATTTTACAAATAAACTCATTCAATTTTGTTAAGAGAATAAAATTTAAACAAAATTACCAAATTTCCTAAATTAATGCTAACTACATGTTAACTACACTTGTAAAATTACTAAACTACCCTAAAACTAACTAATATGGTTTAAGTCGGGTTATCTACGTGGCGCGACGTGATTGGTCGTGTATGGAGTTTTCCATACACAATGTGTATCTGTAGCCTTTTCCCAATAATCACCCTACTTTGACTTGGACCCTGACTGTTGACCTAAATAGTGAATACGACGTTGGAACAAGACTAAAAAACGTCTCAATATGTTCATAAATTAGGGTGTTGCTAAATCCCGCACAAGATTTTGCTTAATTCCACACAATTTGTTGTCTTATTTTGATTTTACCCCTTTCACTTTTTCCACACAATTGGAGAGGACAATTCAAAAGCAAAGAAATTCAAAAAAATAAATATGCTTAGCTACCCCACCGCCCGCCGCTCACAAACAAAACGCACCACCACCTGCTGCGATAAACCGACCCACCATCAGCAGTTATAAACTGATGCACCTTCAACCACTGAAAATCCAAAATCCCTAAATGTCAAACCCTAATTGAAAAAATCACGCTCTTTGAGATGAAAAAAACATTCATTCAATCAATTAAAATACGGGTATTAATAAATTTGTTGAGAGAATAACGAAATTACTTGTGAATGTGCGAATTAAAATCCATAATTTGTTAAATTATTAGCAATTTGGTTGGTGGTGAAAAGGAGATCCCTAAATTTCAAACCCTAATTGTAAAAATCACTTTTTTGAAGATAAAAAACATTCATTCAATCAATTAAAAGAAGTATATTAATAAATTTGTTGATAGAATAACAAAATTACTCGTGAATGTGCGAATTAAAATTCATAATTTGTTAAATTATCAAATTATTAGTAATTTGGTTGGTGGTGAAATTGAGAGAAGAGAAATTTTTTTAATGAAGGGTAAATTCGGAATAAGGTGATAAAGTGTGCGGGATTTAAGTAATATCATGTGCGGGATTTAGCAAATACGATAAAGGGGGATACTACGAAGGTAATACCAATGGTTGGAGTGGCCCTTTTTTTTTTTATTTAATTTCAGCTTAATTTGAAATTATTTGGTTTAGTTTAGGTTTATTTAACTTAATTTATTTTTCACAAATTAACTCTTTGACCCGGTTCTTTTGTAACATCCCGTATTTTCGTAAGGAGTATTTTATTTAAAATAGAGTAATTTACGGAATTTAATAATAATTTAATAATAATCGTCACTTACGTTTTTAAGATTTCCGTTAAGTTCGTCTTAAAAATCATTTAAGCTTAAGATGTTGTGTCTATTTAATATCAACCCGTCTCACTTTCCGTTTCACTTGAATAAAGTAAAACCCGTCTCAAGTTTTTAAATGGACAACTTAAACCCTTAAAGGAAGCTTCCATCGACATAAGCCTCCTCCTTCTTTTTCATTTCACTGACATAAACCCAACACCATTTTCATATCATTTCTCAAGCTTTAAATCATCATCTCGAGGCCTTCCCGAACTCGGATCGAGGTAAAAGTTACATATTCGGAATCCTCGCGAGATTTATGATCTTTCCATCACTTTCAATTTCAATTTCGTGAAACTTCATTTCGGGACTGTTTTTCCCTAATCACGAAATTACCCCTTAATCCGTGTTTTTGTGGTTTTAGGTGGAGCTAATAACAACCCGGAAGAAGGACTCGTGATCCTTGAAGAGTAAACCGGAGCATTCGCGGAGTAAAGGTGACTATTATGAGTAACTCGGCCTTTTTGTCTAAATTAGCACTATATGTGATTTGAATGTGTTTTGATGAAGCTAGTATGATTGTTAGGTTCTTTAATGTTCTTATGATGATTTACAAACTGATTTTTATGAAGATTTAATGATGAATTTGATGAGGAGGTCGATTAAGGTGTATACATGTTAAGACCGGTTAATTTGGGATTTTCGTGTTAATGCTTGAATTGGATGTTCGTTTACATGTTCATACGATTAATGGTTGTTGTATACATGTGGGAATGGTTGTGTTGTAGCGTAAAAACATGTTCAAGACGATTTGGTAAAGTATTGAAAGGATTGGAAAATGGCGAAACTTGCAAAAACGCGATCAGAGGCTCTGAGCCGGTCAGCCGACCGGCGGCCGACCAACCGGCTCAGAGTCCCTCATTGTGTCGTTTTGATTTTGAGAAATTTGGGAAAAAGGGTCCCCAGCCGGTGGACCGGCAGCCGGCCGGCCGGCTGGGAGTCCCTATTGTGTGTTGTTTGTTGTTTTTGCGAGAAAGGAAGAAGGGGTTCCCAGCCGGTGGACCGGCGGCCGGCCGGCCGGCTGGGAGACCTTTCATGTTGTTTTTCTTGTGTTGTCGGCTAGAGAGTAAAGGACTCTCAGCCGGTTGACCGGCCGCCTGTGGCCAACCGGCTGAGAGCCCCTGTTTGTGTTGTTTGTTTAATAACTTCTGAATTTCAAGTCGGATTGCATTGATTCTTTTTCCGTATGCTTGTATGCATGATTAGAGTCCCCGGAGTTCGGGCGACACTATATTGGGTTCGGGAATGGAGTGAGGATAGAGACCCCCCGGTCGGGCAACCGAAAGGGAAACCGGCTCTCCCTCGTCTCAGTTCCCGGGGTCAATTATGTGTTGAAAGATGTATTTAGAGAATTGGTTATGGTTTATTGCTTAGCCTCCTTTTGGAGATTTGATTGTGGATTTTGAATAGCCTCCTTTGGAGATTTGGTTGTTGAACCACTTCGTGGGTGGTTCATTGCGTTTGTTCTGGACGAACCCATCCGTGGGTGGTTCTGTCTTCTTCGTGCGAACCCCTCCGTGGGTGGTTCTGCTTCCTCCGTGTCGAACCCCTACGTGGGTGGTTCCGATTCCTTCGTGCGAACCCCTCCGTGGGTGGTTCTGCCTTCCTGACGAACCCCTCCGTGGGTGGTTCTGTCTTTCTCCGTGTTGAACCCCTACGTGGGTGGTTCATTGTTCTGTGACCGAACCCCTCCGTGGGTGGTTTGCTTGTTTGTGTTATTTGGTATATACTTGCCTGAGTAGGGGTACTGTGTTATATACTTGCTGAATGTTTTGGTATATAGGTTATGTCTTAAGTTGACCGCTGAACCTTATACTTGCTGATTGTTTAGTATCTGCTTGCCTAGTAACGGTACGGTGTCAGAACTAGATGTTTGTGATGATGTTTAAGATGATATTGACTGAGGAGTCTGATGTTGACTTTAGTATTGTTCATCCAAGGCATTGGGTGACTCTTCGATCGGTTTCATAAATAGTTGGACTGAAAGACCCCCCGACTGGGTAACCAGTAGGGAAACCGGCTCTCTTTCCTAACGGTTTATGAAGTTGGGTTGAGAGCTATGCATTAGTATGGCATGATAGTTGAGACAGTTGATGAGATGAAAATGCTTCACATGATTGTTTATGTTGGAGTATAATGTTTGCTTATATGTTCGGTGTTGTATGACATTAGGTGGCTATGAGAGCTCTAGTCACTCTCCACTGACTGTGGCGCACATGTTGTGTGTGTGTAGGTACTGGATGCTGTTTGCAGGGGGTTACGTTGAGGCTAGCGAGCGATGATCCTATCATCGATGACTTACCTACATCGTGTAGTTAGACCTTAGACTTATGTTCTGTATTTTGTGCCTGTAGGGATATGCTATCCCGGGCTGCTTTTGTTTTATATCTTAACACTTAGTTATGTTTATCTTTCGTACGTTTAAATTTATAAAGCACCTCGCATGTTTAGTTTGTTAAAAAGTTTTAATTCCGCTGCATTTTTAGTACTTTGTGTGTTTTATATTTCCGCTTTCGCGAGGGGTTTTACATCTTTTGAATATAATTTGAGTTCAATTTAGTTATTTTCAATCTAGTTCAATTTAATTTTTCTCTTTTCAAATTAACTATTATTTCAATTTGGTGCAGTTCAATTCAATTCAATTCCAGTAAATTCAATTCAAACGTTTTTAATCCAAAAAACATGACCTTACTTTAGTTCAGTTTAGATCTATTAATTTCAGTACAATATTGTTCCATTAAATTAAGTTTAGTTCTGTTTAAATAGTTTCAATCTAAAAGAACAAGACCATTATCATTGAGAAATCAACTCACATGATTAATTATGAAATTTTTTAATTTTACTATAAGTTTCCTACTTTCTATGTGGTCCTCATTCACCTATCGTTTTCCTAACATGAAACTGGTTTCTTACTTTAGAAATCGGTTTTATATAATTAACTTTTTTATTATGTAGGACAATTAGAGTTGACTAGGCCCGTAGAACTCGACCCAAGCCACCTGAAACCCGACCCGATAGAACCCAAAAACTAAATGAACCAAAACCGAAACGATAACTGAAACTACCATTTTTATCCCAACCCGACCCGGCCTTTTCTGGGACCCCATGTTAATTTAACCTGGTTTTGACCCGATAAAAAAATTAGCTTAATAATGTCCATTTATCACCAAATTAATATTCTTTTTTAATTTTTTAAGCTTAAAACTAAAATAAATATAACTATGAATTGCCTTTAACATGAAATTCTCAGTTTAGTTAAGATAAAACAGCAAGGCTTACTTGTGACGGATATATCTGTCACAAGTTTGTGACGAGTCATGGACTACCCATTTGGGTAAATAAGACAAAAGAGATTTTTACTCCCTAGACATTTAGCATTTGTCTTATATATCTAATCTATATGGTTAGTACTTGGCTCGTCGTAAGTTTACGACAGATATGTCCATCACAAATGAGAAATTGCGAAGATAAAATATATGTTTCCACCTCTAAAGAGCAATACGTAAGGAGATCCATCCTAATAAGATATAAAACTTCTTATTTATGCCCACCGCTATTTTCCTGAAACCATTGTATGATACGACCACATAAAAAGTGATCATTTTATAAAAACAAACACTTTTTATTATAGATGAGTCACTATTTAACATAAAATAGTCATTTTTTATTGTAGTGAAATTCGAAGCGATAAATATATCTTAGACCACACAATAATGATGACAATAATCTAAATAATATCAGGAACACAAATATAACGAGGTTTCATCAATTTAGCTACGTCCACACTGCAGTCGCACAAGGATTTTATTGATCATTCTGAAAAAATATAGAATAAGGTTAATATACACAAGAGAATTACACAATCTTATTATTACCCTTATTAATGTGTTTTACATTGAGGTGATTCATATAAAACTCAGCTCCTTTGTAACACCCCCATAACCCGGGGTCTTTACCAAGGACTTTCAGCCTATGAAAATGCCACCATCTCTCGGTTGCCCGAGGTAGAATATCAAAGAAAGGCAAGAAATGTTGATAGGTTCGGTCGTACACCTATACAAAGATAATTTCCCTATACACAAATAAATGTAGTAATATATAGGGGTCAAACACAAGGAAATATGAATTATGTATTGAAATGCTATGGAATACTTTTATCAAGATCGATTACGAGTTTGTTTTGATTGTTGGTTTGCTTAATGATTAAAGATATAATATAAATAAAAGAGTCTAGGGGAGTCGGGTCAACAATAGTGTGAATATTATAAAAGTATAAATGACAAACATGCGAAGAATAACATTGTTTAATTATTTAGGTTCTAAAACACACATCTTACGATATTAGTGTCAACCATCGACCGAGTTCTAACCGACTCTCGACTTTTGCTAGATCATCATATTATCTCATGCTTAGTCTAATCCTATCCCGTGTCATTCGACGTGCAAAAAGAATTAACAAACTTAATCATTGTTTTTGGCCTTAAACTTAGATTAATATAATAAAAACAGGCATGCATGGATATAAATAAAAAGAACAATATTATGTCATCTACTAATTATATCATTTTACAAGTATTTTTATCACTTGTCTTTCCTAGTCCCTAGATTAAGAAAGTTAGCTACTCATGATTAAATATAAATTAAAATGAAATGATAAATTAAACATAATGAAAATATAAATAAAACTAGGAGAAGAATGCAATACCAAAATTGAAGATTAAGAACTTGTAAAGGAAGAACAATAATAAACCCAAAAAGATTGCTTGAATAAAATGGAGCTTTCTTACAACTTGCAATGTATACTAATGATGAAATGTAAACTAAATTACATGAGAAATCTACTGAGAAATATTGTGAACTAAGGTTAACAAATAATATGGAAAAGTGTACGAAAGATATGTAAAAAAACATGTAAAAGATGTGAAAAAATATACTCCGTATATGATATCCCCAAAAGGTCACACAACACCTCCTATTTATAGTAAAATGAGAGTGAAATGGAAATAACTACAAGAGTCCAACCCCGATCTGGGTTGCCAGCCCCGATCGGGGTCGCAAGTCCGCAACTTCTTTTCTTTAATTCTTGTGTTAAATGCTCTAGGAATCCAATGAGTTGTGTTAATGGCTTGATTAATCACCCGATTAAAGTCTTTAAACATTAGCATATAAGGAGATTTGACATCCAACGCTTATATTTTTGTCTTATGATTTGGACTTTGCATTTTAGGCTTGACTTTGAAATTGATCTTTAATCGATAAAATCTCATGCAAACTCTCACACAACTTTCTACACTTAGTCCATCTATTTTGTCCCTTGGCTCAATCTTGTATTTTAGTCTTTGCAATATTAGTAAAATTGGGCTCCTAAAAGCTTAAACATACAAAACATGACAAAACAAAAACATACTAGAACACACATATTAGTAGGGCTGAGCAAAAAAATCCGATACGAATTTTTTTCCGAATCCGATCCGAAATATGAAAATATTAATCCGAAAATATGGATATCATTCAAATTGGATATCCGGTCCGTTTTTTTCCGAATAATATGGATTGGATGTGGATTGTGATTTTCCTAAAATTGGATATCCGAATTCGATCCGAATCATAAAAATTAATTAAAAAAAGAAAAAAGAAAAAAACCAAAACATTTTACTATTATGTTTTGACTTGTTTGATACATATTGATTGTTATTGTTATAAACATAATCGAGAAGTGTGACAAAAGAATTGCATATTCATTATACACATTGCTTTTTTTTTCAGTAAGTGGATGGTACATCTGATGTATTACCTCCAATTCTATAATTTTTTGAGCATTCTAGTAAAGTTTTTGAGTTTTGTTTTAGAAATTGTGAGTTTTTCTATAAAAATTTTGAGTTTATTTATTTAAACATTAAACTCTAAAAAATCACAATAAAGCTCAAAAATATTACATACTCCAAGTTTAGGTGAATTTGAGTTATAACGGAGAAAAACTAACTTATAAACTTTAATATGCTCAAAACAATACACATTTGCTCAAAACAAATAAAGTTTGAGGTAATAAGCTCAAAAAAATACATATATGCTCAAAAACTATAAAATTAGAGGTAATACATCCGATGTATGTTCCTTTTTCTCAATGTTTTTTCCTTGTTTGGTTTTGGAGCACAAAATATACTCATTAGTCGAAGAATAAATTTCTTCTAGTGATAATCTTTGAATGATTCATTCTGCATCAGACCATTTGTTAATTTTTTACTATGCATTTAAAACTGGATCTAATCCGGTTTCCGAAATCTTGATATCCGGATATTCGCATTCCGAATTTTCGGATATCCGGATATTCGGATTTGGATGTGGATCGCGAAAAATCATATATATTTAAAACTGCTGGATATCTGATCCGAATTTCAAAATCGGAGCGGATACCCGGTTTTGCTCAGCCCTACGTATTAGCCCATAAATTACTAAGATAAGTGCCAAAAGTCAAGTAAATTAAGCTAAACTAGGGAATACAACACTATAAATTATGCATTTCTCAAATGTTTATTAAAAATAATACTATCGTTACATTAAGTATTAAACCAGAAGAAATAAACTATGATAACAACGGAAGCTAATATGCTAAGACTCCTATGTGGTGACTCGTTCCATCCCCAGCCTCAAGCAATCAATCAATGGCAAACTACCTATTGAGAATCTGGTCACCATTACTAATGGATTATCACAGCAACAAAATACAAAAGTGTCAGCTACGTATTGCAATCCATCACAGTATACTACAGAAATCAACAATGCATACTCATAATCTTAATTCGTAATTCACTGATATCACTAATACTAAAATAATATCTCGAGTGGCGACCTTTAGTGCCACCATCAACCCCGCTTGCTCGCAACAAGTGGTACCTAGATCCTTAATGTGCAGATTCCCTCCGCGGTGGGAACTAGAAAGGCGATCGTAGGATTGAGAGCCATTTCTCGTCAATGGTCCCAAACATAACTTTCATATCTCAAGGTAATATACAATCATGTGATATGAAGAAGTTGATATTGCCAAAGATACTTCTTTGATTTATGATTAAGGTATAAATACAAAGTTTACAATTTATAAACTAGGTAACAAGATAAGTTAGAATATTTACTTAACTAACTAAGAGATACAATCTTTCCTAAATACAATTATGGAAGGTAGAGATAATATACTAAGATATTATGTATTATTATTTCCAATATGCTCCCGCAAGCTGGACGTTCGAAGAGAAAGACCAAGCTTGAGCAAAATAGGCTGTAGGCGCGGACGAGGAAGAGGCTTTGTGAGGGCATCCGCGAGTTGATCATTAGCCGAAATGTGTTGAACCCGGAGTAGTCCCTTGTTGACTTGTTCACGCACGAAATGGAAGGAGAGGGCTACATGTTTCATTCGAGAGTGAAAAACCGGGTTGGAAGAGTAGTGCGTAGCTCCAAGATTATCGCAGTAAATGACTGGGGGAACTAAGACACGGTGGTGGAGTTCGGACAACAGGGAGCGAATCCACATAATTTCAGCTGTAGTGTCAGCAACAGCCCGGAATTCGGCTTCCGTGGTGGAGCGGGCTAAAGTATGTTGTTTCTTTGAAGACCATGAGATTGGGTTGGACCCAAGGTAGACGAGGTAGCCCGTAGTAGATATGTAGTTATCCGTGTCGCGGGCGAAGTCAGCATCACAGAACGCATGTAGCGAAAGTGGAGTATTACGGTGGAGTTGAATACCTACCTGGAGCGAACCTTTTAGATAACGAAGCAACCGTTTGAGAGCGGCCCAATGAGTGTCATGGGGTGATTGCATGAATAGAGCGAGCTTATTGACACTGAAAGCAATATCGGGACGGGTGAGGGATAGGTATTGGAGGCTACCTACGAGAGTTCGGTAGTCGGCGGCATTGGGAATGGGGTGTCCGTCGGATACGGTGAGGGGTGGGTAAGATGGCATGGGGGTGGTGGTGGGTTTGCTATCTAGCATGTTGGAGCGTTGGAGTAGGTCGTAGATGTATTTGGTTTGGGTAAGCCGAAGGCCTGTCGGGTTTGGGGTAACTTCAATGCCTAAGAAGTATGATGGAAAACCAAGGTCCTTAAGGGAGAACCGAGTCGCAAAGGAGGAGAAGAAGTGATTTAGCGTGGGGGAAGGGGGGCCAGAAACTATGATGTCATCAAGGTAAACAAGTAGGCAAATTTGTGTGGAGTTTTTGTTGTAAAGAAAAAGAGATGAGTCGGATAGGGACTGAGTGAAACCAAAGGAAATTAAATAGGTGGTGAGTTCGGTAAACCAAGCCCTGGGGGCTTGTTTGAGGCCATAAATTGCTTTGGTGAGTTTGCAAACATGATTAGGGAGGGACGGGTTGGAAAACCCTGGGGGTTGAGACATATAAACGGTTTCAGACAACGTACCTTGGAGAAAATCATTGTTGATGTCGAGTTGCTTGAGGGACCAACCACGAGAGAGTGCCAGGGATAGAATGAGACGGACTGTGACTGGCTTGACCACGGGACTGAAGGTATCGGTGTAGTCAACACCTGGCCTTTGATGGAATCCTTTGGCAACAAGACGGGCTTTGTATTTGTTGATGGTGTTATCGGGGTTATATTTAATGCGAAAGACCCATTTACACCCAACAATATTAAGAGAAGGATTAGAGGGAACAAGAGACCAAGTATTGTTTTTTAGTAGGGCGGAGTGTTCGTCCTCCCTGGCAGCTTGCCATTTTGGATCTTGGAGGGCAGCTTTGAGGGTAACGGGGGGAAAGGAGGAGGTGGATAAGGAGACTAGTTTGGCATATTTGGGGTTGGGACATCGGATATTGTTCATGAGTCTTGTAGTTGTGGTCCGAGAGGGGGGAGGAGGAGGGGGAGGAGGAAGGGGGGAGGTGATGACGTTTGGGAAGGGGAGGGGGACAGGGCAGTAGTCACAGGGGGTTTTGGGAGGGGAGCACGGTAGGGGTGACAGGGGGTACTGTCGTGGCGGCAGAAGGAGAACCAGGGGGGCTATTCGCAGGAGGGGAACTAGGGGGTTCAGGCGTGGGGTCTGCTGGAACGGCAGGGGGCTGGGGAGGCAGTGGGGGGGGGGGGGGGGCAGGGGGTGAGCTGGGGTTGAGAGGTGGGGAATTTGTGAGGAGAGGGAGTGCAAAAGTACACCATTCCTGGGGACTGAGGGCGGGGACAGCGGAGTGTTTGGAGGCAAGGTCGGGAAAAGGGAAGTGTTGTTCATTGAATTGGACATGTCTAGAGGTGTAGATGCGGTTGGTGGTGACATCAAGACAATGATATGCACTTTGTGTGGATGAGTAGCCTACAAAGATGCAAGGTTTAGACTTGGGTTCGAGTTTATGTTTAGTATAAGGGCGGAGCCAAGGGTAGCATAGACAACCAAAGCTCCTAAGTTTGGTGTAGTTGGGGGGATGTTGAAGAGTTTGTAGAAGGGGGTAATATTTTGAAGGACAGGAGTAGGCATGCGGTTGATGAGATAGACAGCGGTTACAAAGGCATAGGACCAAAATGTGAGGGGAAGGGAGGCATGGGTTAAAAGGGAGAGACCAGTTTCAACCATATGACGATGTTTTCTTTCGGCTAGGCCATTGTGTTCCGGGGTGTGGGGAGGGGAGGTGAGGTGAGTGATGCCATCGTTAGTGATGGAGGGGGTGAGTTTAATGTATTCTCCGCCATTGTCGGAGAAGATTTTGATTATGGGTTGGGCAAAGTGTTTTTCAACAAGGGCGCGGAAACGATTAAAGGTGGGGGCGGTATCGGATTTGTTTTTGAGGGGATATAGCCAAGTATAACGCGTAAAGTGGTCAACAAAAACAACATAATATTTATAACCATCAATAGAATGCATAGGGGAGGTCCAAACATCAGAAAAAATAAGTTCAAGTGGTTTTGTAGAGGTGAGAGTAGAATCAGAAAAAGCAAGTTTATGACTCTTGTTAATAGAACAAGGATTAGAATGAAACTTATTGAGTTGCGGAATTTTAAAATTGTTCTGACTACTAATGGAATGTAAAATAGAAGAAGACGGATGACCGAGTTTGTGATGCCAAGACCCATCAATAGACCCGTGAACCAGCAGTGCCGTGGGAGGAGTAAAGCGCCACTCGTACAAGCCCGATTCAAGGAATCCCTTAATTAGCACTCGTCCTGTTAGCCGGTCCTGCAAAACACACGAATCAGCAGTGAAATTAGCCACGGCATCATTGTCAGTACAAAACTTTGAAATGGAAATAAGATTTTTTGGAATAGATGGTGAATGGAAGACATCATTAAAGTGAAGAGTTTTGAAAGAAATAAGGAGAGAAAAAGAACCAATGTTTTCTATGGACAAGGGCGACCCATCACCAATAAGGAGGTCATCGTTTCCATCATACGGGGCATGAAGGGAAAGGTTGGTAAGGTCATGGGTAATGTGGTGGGTGGCACCACTATCGAGAGTCCAATGGTCAGGGTTGGCAGTGTTGAGGGAGACGGTATTGGCACGAGGGGGGTTGGTTTTGGGGCGGCTGGGTACCGGTATCATGGGATGCGCGGCTTTGAAGTTGGGGCAAAGTTGGAGGAAGTGACCAGTGGTGTGACACCACTGGCACTTCCCTTTGAAGGCGGTAGTGGTTGGGTTGGAGGAGGCAGCGGGTGGGGTAGGCAGGAGGCCAGGGGCGTGCGAGGTGGAAGGAGCACGAGGGGTGTAGCGGGTTTGTTTGTGGTGATAGGCAACCATGGCCGAGGCAGGGGAGAGTTGGGTGGGAGAGTGTTTGAGGGATAGGTCAAATTGAATGAGGCGTTCATGGAGGGCGTCAAAGGATATAGTAGTGTCCCGATTTTTGACAGCATCAATAAGCGAACGGTACAAGTCACGGTCTAGCCCATCAAGCACTTGGGCGACGATGTCTTCATCATCTAGGGGTTTGCCCATATGGGCAAGTTCATCAATACAGGTACGGAGCGATTGCATATAGTCAGTAGCGGAGGAGTCTCCTTTGGTGATCGATTTTAGGCGATCTTTGAGTTAGAGAATATGCCCTCTGGAGGTGATAGCATATGTGGATTTCAATCGAGTCCATATTTCCTGGGAAATTTTGGTATTGAGTAACAAGGGTGTTATACTTGAGTGGATGGTGCCGCGAAGGGCGCCGCTAAGAAGGCGGTCTTGACGCATCCAGGTGGTATAAGATTTGTTCGGGATGCTCACAGCTTTGTCATCCGCGATGGTAGAGGGTGGACACGGGTGAGAGTTGTCCAGGTATTTGAATAAGTCATAACCGAATAACAAGTCTTCGATTTGAGTAGACCAGGTACGATAAGTAGAAGGGGTAAGTTGTGTAACGTTTCAGAAGTTGACGGCCACGAAGGGGACAAGGGGCTCGCCGGAGTTGGGAATAATGGAGGCGGAGCCGGCCATTGAAGAAGACGAAGAGAAATTTTTTTTTTTAGGGTTTTTGTGTTTATTTGGATCTCAAGCTCTTGATACCATGAAGAAGTTGATATTGCCAAAGATACTTCTTTGATTTATGATTAAGGTATAAATACAAAGTTTACAATCTATAAACTAGGTAACAAGATAAGTTAGAATATTTACTTAACTAACTAAGAGATACAATCTTTCCTAAATACAATTATGGAAGGTAGAGATAATATACTAAGATATTATGTATTATTATTTCCAATATGATATCAGTCTTACAAAACATAACATTGTCACAGACATAGTACATAACTGAGTATGGAAATCCTAACTCAAGGCAATAACGTCAAACAATCTTTCAAGACAATCTTACAAAGGCTCATATACGAATCTTCCTTCTAACACATTATAAATCTCATTACTAAACAACTAAGACACTATAAACCCTAACTTAGCGAACTAACAAGGAAACTAAGGAACTTACTTGCAAAAATGGTGGAAAAACAACCTAGGATGATCGACACGCGACTATGCTTCTTGTACGCCAATTAGAGGATTAGGGTTTGAGTTCTTGAGAGGAAATTGATTAAGAAGTGTCCTGGAAAGTAAATTATGATTTTCAGTTCCCATTAAGCTTTACCACTTGCCAAGTAAGCTGTACCGCATCGTCCACCAACAAATTTATCAAAGGACTTTCTACATGGACAAGCGTGAAATAAAACACATGAGTCTAACACCCAAGATTCCTTTGGATATTTGGAACTTAATGCCAAAACATCACACTCAGCCTCAACAGCTACCGCCGCATCACCATCCTCTTGATTACGCTGTTGTCTATTGTTTTTGGCAGTTGGACAATTTATCCTAACATGTCCAAGTTCGATCACCACAATCCCAACAAGTCGGACCGCCTCTACTTCGTGATTTAGATCTTCCACGATAATTCTACCCTCAGCAATTAAATCATGCGCCTTATCAAATTTCGGTTTCTCTTGTCCAAGAGAATTACAAATTATTGTAACAGTAATATCCCAACTACTAGGTAAAGAAGATAATAAAATTAAGGTTTTTATCTCATTATCAAAATCGATCTTAACGGAGCTTAACTGCTTCGTGATCACATTAAAACCATTAATATGATCGGCCATTATAGCTCTTTCATGCATCATTAACCCAAACATCTACGCATACAGAATACCTGATTTGTAGCAGATGGTTTCTCATACATGTTCACTAAGGATTGTAAGGAATTCATCAAGTCCAATGCTGTCTTTGAACCAATCACATTAAATGCAACATTTCAAGCTAGCGTCAATTGTGCCGCACCTAGCACCTACCTATCCAGAAGTTCTCACTCAGCCTTATCCATAGAACCCGGTTTAACGCCTTCTAATGGAACATGTAGATTCTTAGAATACAAATAATTAGTTATTTGCATTTTTTAGAAAGCAAAATTTTTTCCCATTGAATTTATCGAACACAATAATTTTACCTTCTTCCATTATTGTGATTTTATGGCTCACTTTTCTTGTCCCCTACCTGCCCAACTTGGGCTATGATACCAATTGTAGGGAAATTCGAAGCAATAAATATATTTTATTAGACCACACACAATAATAATTGTTATGCAAATACTGTAAAAAAACGTAAAGGAAAGATCTTATTTGAAGTGAAGATGGCTGTGACGTGACGAAGAGCCACTGTTCTAAAGTCAAATATGCCCCGTATATGACACACGACCTCTTTGGCAGTCGACCCCCAGAATTAACACAACTGCTGTAACTTTGGTGTATGCAAAGACGCAGATGAGAACAACCAAGAACGTTGCTAGAATATCTCAGAGAAATTCATAGAATAAGATATATAAAGGAGCAAGAGAAAGAAAAAGAGAAAGAATGATTTTTGTTGTGTTGAAATGAGATTACAGAACTAGTTTTTATAGCCACCGGAAAACATAAGATTTAACGATATTTCGTTTCGGAAAAACAAAGCTATTGTAATCTGTATATTCAGTCTGGAAGATTACACTATTCAATTCCGTAGACTGTACCAATCAGTCTTGGAAATTGAACCTTTGAAAACACAAAACATTGTTTCAAAAATAAAAGCAGCCGATGGCTCGCACCACACGTGCTCTACCTAGAGCCCGGGCCCGGGCTCGGCGAGGCGAGCGCGCGTGTGTGGCCTAGCCCGAACTTGTCAACCTCCACAAAAGGTGCACTCACAAGTTCAAACTATAAGGTAGAAAAGTACAATATAAACCCATAAGACTTGTTTTGTTTTTTCCACGTGGGACAAGAAAAACGCTAGCTTTTTAAACACTTGTATTGAGCCATTTATTCCAACAATAATGACAAGAATCTAAATAATACGAGGAACACAACTATAACACGGTTTCACCAATTTAGCTACGTCGTCACTGCAGTCGCACTAGAATTTTATTGATCATTTCCAAGAAATATACGATAAGGATAAATGGATAACATACACAAGAAATTACACTCATATTATAACCCTTATTAATGTGTGTTTTACGTTGGGGCGATTCATATAAAGCTCAACTTCTTCGTCATTTTATATTCAAGTGAAAACTAAATAAAAGACTCATTTATATTCTCCATCATTCAAACGTTATCTTTCCTTTGCTTGCTCATCACCAGAAAACATTTTCTTGGCATTTTACAAAACAGTAGGTCTCGTGAGATCGATACCGTCTCTCACTAATTTAGTGGGAGACTTAATAAGGAAATAAAAACTCTAGTCGGCCTTTCACCTCCTCGTATAAGAGATCTCTCAATAACGATATTAAAATACTATCTCTCTAAAGTTTTTGTATTTCCAAAATTAAAAGGGATTAATTAAACATTTATATGTCGTATTATATGACTTGCACGGTATATTGGAGCACAATATATTGGAGCACAATACTTATGAAATACCATACAACGAAGGATAGTAAAGTCGATTATTAGGGTCTTGGAAACCGAGGTTCATGAAATTAAGGGCCTAATAATACTCTTGCTTATAGGCAGGGGCGAACCCAGGATTTAGATTATGGGGTAGCGAAGATTTTATAATTTTGCACCGACTAAAAAAAGCGCAAACATAAAAATAATATATTAATATATATATAGCATCGGATTTTCGTAATAATCACATAAATAAAATGATTTCATAGGTAGTGTTATACGGAGTACTTTGTTGTAAACAATTGTGTCGCATATAGTCATTTATTAGAAGATTAACACTTCAAACGAGTATCTAATTTATGTGGAAATCTAGTTTGCTTATAATCTATAACTAACAAATATATTACGAGATGTAGTAATTTATAATAAATATTTGCAAGATATATTATTTTTTTTAAGAAAAATGTACAAAAAATATGTACTAAGTATTTCCTCCGGTTCTGACAGTCAATAATTTACATTTGGATGATTTTCGCCTCACAAATAAAACAAATGTAACTATTTATTGGGGCAGGGGGAGTAGTAAGTGTTCTTTACTAATGTAAATTAAGGAATAAAAATAAGAGGATAAAAAAACAGTAGAAGGATCATACATCTGATTTACTACATCCTATTTTATAGTTTTTGAGTTTTGTTTTAAAAATTACGTATGAATATTGTTATAAAGTTTCCGAATTCAATTATTAAAAACATTAAGCTTAAAAAATTGCAATAAAACTTAAAAATATTATATAAACTTAGTTGAATTTTAGTCTTGACGGAAAAAAAATTTAAATCTAACTTATAAACTTTAATAAGCTCAAAAAAAATACACATGCTCAAAAAAATTGAGGTAATAAGCTCAAAAAAAACTCAAATACTCAAAATATATACTCATATGCTTAAAAACAAAATACAAAGTTTGAAGGAAAGTGTGAGGTACATCCGAGTATTTTAAAACGATAAACAAATGGAAATAGGTTCTCAATTAAATAAAAATAAGGTATATATAAAAACTCCCATTAAGGAGAGTCGAACTTGGGCAGACTGGGAGTTGGACTGTAGCTTTACCACTTGTGCATTGATACACATCTAATGATTTTTTCAGTTAGTTTTATTTGTTCCTTTCCTTAAGTGAGTTTTATTTGGGGTAGCAAAGAGTCGTCTTTTTCACTAATTTTTTTCGGCATGGGGTAGCGGCGGCTACCCCTTGCTACCAAGTGGTTTCGCCACTGCTTATAGGTAAAAAAATTCAGAATGCATGTAGTGTTTTCAGTTTTGGGTTTGATATTTGTCGAAATACTTTATTTTTTATCCAATTTTTTTAAAAGGCCATAACTCATGGTTACGAGCTTAGAAATTGACGATTTTTTTTAAAGTTGTTCATCTTTTCGAAAATTACGGCTTACAAAATTTGTCGAGTTTGGAATTCGTGACCAAGAGATATGGTCACTCAAAGTTTGTTAAGTCAAAAAAATTGAAATACAATAACTCCTAGCCACATGATTAAATATGACAATTTTTAAAATTGTCATTCTCGAAAAGATGACGATTTGAAGAAGAAATTATTACTTTTTGAACTTTGTAAACACGAGTTGGACCGAATAAAAAATTTGGTATTTTAGGCAAATTGTCAAATTGTAAAGACGGCTGCATTCTCCAATAAAAGATACAACAATGTCTTATGCTTACTTAATCGCTAAGTTCTTTTTGTTTCTTTGTCTTAAAACGGATTAGCACTTGAAACAAGTCTTGTTCTTAGTTCGTATATTAGTATTTATCGTGTTTGTTTATACTAGAGAACGTAAAAAAAAAAAATATTATCATATGATAATGGTGAATTGGCTATAGTTTAATTATCCTCATCAATGGAATGTTGTTATGTAAAAGTAAGAAGTGTCAAAGAGAAGATGACCTTTGGATATTTGTTACAACAACTAGTATTTTATATGATTGGTAAATGCTAATTGTTTATAGTGATTGAAAAGGAAAAACCTCTTTTGAAAATGGAGTATCTTGCAGACCTATTAATGTACCATATTATAGCTAGGATAGAATATATGAGAGTTTCATCCAATCCAATACATTATTATGAACAAGAATTACGAATGTTGTTTAAAGTAACAATAAAGTTAATCACAATCTATGTTTATGCTTGGTGTATACGATTGGATCAATGGATAAAACTTTCAAACGTAGTCCTCCTTTATCCCAAATATTCAAATAACATGGTCGTCATGGGGGACGAAGCTAGTATCAAATAGCAATAGGGGCCGATTTTTTATCGAGTATAAATAGATGTTTTTATTTCAAGTAATTTAAGCGTTTTTAATATTTATTAGATTTCATGCCCGTTCGTTCCACGGATATTAAAATAAGTTGCAATTATAATGTATTGTACTACTCATTTTAGTTTGTAAAACACTAATCGTTCATTTAATATTTGATATACAATTCTTTTGGATTTCAGTCTAAAGTTAATAACTTAATGTCATTTCTATATTGAGAAAAAGTATGGAATTCCTTATTTAGTTGCCAAATGAGGTATGAGAGAAATGATGAAAATATGAAAAGTTACAAACAGTACATTTGAAAGGATATAATAGAGTTAAATGTGTTATAATCATTTTCATCATGAAAAAAAGTAACTCAATTAAAATTTAATTATAATCATTGACATGACAGATACTCCGTTTACTCTTATCCAATGTTACCACATTCCATTTTTGTACAATTTAATCTAATTTTTTCTTTCCGGACTTGGTAAAATAATTGACATAAATATCTTCTTCTATTTCTTATATTTAAAATGATATCATTGCAACAAAAACTCCGCATTACGACATCTTTTATACACACCCTTAAAATATGTCAAGGAATACCGCTACAAAAAAACATTATGAAGTCATTCCACATTAAATGTATTCTCCGGCCCAAAAAGGAGCATTCGATTGCATTAAAAGGAGTATAACATTTGATTGTATGTTTAGTTTTGTATCTAACAAAGAAACAAAATTGAGTTCTACACATGTTATTTAAACTTTTTAGCCTATATTTATATTAGAGTAAATTAATAATTACACCCTTTTTATTATATCACTTTTCTAAAAAAACTTCCTTTTAAAAAGTTTTTAATAAATTACTTCTTTAAAATGTTCTCAGGTTATAAATGTTAGACGCGGATATTCGTTATGTATTTATATCTTGTACCAAAGGCGAGGCTCAGGCAGGGCCAACGCGGCCACTACCCGGGCTCAAAATAAAATAATTTATGTATAGTATTATAGGCAACTTAATTGTATGACTTAGTTGGTAAATGCTAATTAGTAATTACATATAGTCAAGAGATTGTGGGTTCTATTCCTCTTATGATCAAACTTTGATGTATTTGTTATGTTTATTTTTCCAATCATACTTATTCCTCTTCATTTATCATACAAAAAATATTTTGCACTTTATTTCATAATATTTTTATCCTTTGTATTTCTTCCTCGTACAAAAATCAAGTTATGATAGTATTATAACATGATTTAATTGTAAGATTAAAACTATAAGTTTTCGGCCCCCTCACTCATTTCATTTGAACTTCGTCCCTGTCTTGTACATACTTAGGGTAGGATTATTGGTAGTCCCGAGACAAGACTTTAACAAGTCTTAAGATAAGACTCGCCCAAAACTTCCACTAATCTACCAAAATCTTAACAAAGTCTTAAGTTGAGTATTTGATATTCAAGACTCAACTTAAGACTTTGGGTGAGTCTTGACCCCACCTTTTATTGAAATTATCCAACGAGTGGTTGCCACGTGTCATTTCTTTTTGTAAAAAAAAAGTACTGTAAAAAAAATAAAGTCTGAGATGGGTCTGACGGATAATGTATAAAGTCTGAAGTGGGTCTAAGGTGAGTCTGAACAATAAAGAAATAATAAAAGTTAGTGGAAAGTTGATGTGTCAGAGTCTTAAGACTTTGGCCGGTCTGACCAATAATGTTACCCTTAGCCCATAGTTAGCTTAGCCCCTCGTTAGATATTTTAGAGTTGTGTATTATCTAATCTAGTATGTATTTGACTATATATATGCTACTAGTTTAGAACCCGTGCAAAGTTGCACGGGAATGTATAGATCAAGTTTTATAATTTTATATTATCACTGTAATAATAAGAGTACATAACATTTATATAAATGATCTACGTTAAATTAAAATTAAAATATGTTGCCTAACTAAGTTAACCATAAACTAATTTAATAATGACGCAATCGATTGACCAAATGAATTTATATATAGTCTCTACAAATTATTTATTTACTTTTTGTAGGTTTTGAGTTGTATATTAGCCAAATGTATACATATAATTGAGACAGAGGGCAGAGACGAAGTGTGCATACACAGTTTTAATTATCAAGGCAAAGACCAAGACTGATACCCATATCACCGACCCGTATCTGTCTGACCCGTATTCTGATCCGACCCGAGACTAAGTCCACCCGACCCGTTTGGCAAGCCTAAATAATGTGCATAATCATCAATATTTTACCCATATATGAAAAAAGTTATACCAACTTAATCACACATGTATATCCGTTGTTATCATTAACATCATCCCAGCTTAATTTAAGTCGACTCTTATAACAAATTATAATAAAGGAGAATGGAAAAAAGTTGTGAAGTGTCTTAAGTTAAGACCGAATTAAGCAAGACATAGTATCACAAAATAATCTCCATTTTTGACATTAAAGCGTAAAATTTTCTTGTCATTTGTCAATCCAATTTAATACAAAATATTTAAAAAGAAAAACACAAACGTTACCAGAAATATGTAGCAGTTAAGAAAAAGTATGGTACGTAATTGACGTACACTATAGTCAATGAATTCAATGAACACCAAAAGAAAATTTGTTCTACAGTAAACTATATGAAATTATATTACAAAGTACAAAATTTATTAAAAGCTCGACATAAAGTAGATTATGCATCTGATGTACTACATCAGTTGTAGTTGTACAGTTTATGAATTTTAAAATAAAATTTTCGAGTTTTAAAGATTATGAATTTTATTATGAAGTATCTAAGTTTGTTATTTAAACATTATGCTCAAAAAATTACAATATATCTCAAATCATAACATATAAGCTCGGCTAAATTTGTTTTTTGACAAAAAAATTAAAATGTAACTTACAAACTTCAAAAAACTCAGAAAAAAAATACACACAAGCTCAATTAAAAATTTAAAATTAAAATTTAGGCCCGAAGTAGTACACTTGATGTATGTTCCTTTTTTTCCAAAGTAGAGTGACAAAATCATATTAAAACCTACAATTCACATTTATCTTTTTTATATCTTGAAATTAAATGATAAAAGTAAAAATATTAATTAAATTCGTTCATGAAAGTTATGATGAACAAATACCATGAAAAAATTTATACCGTTCTGAAAAGGTATAACATGATATATGAATAATATTTGTATAATCAACTTAGCGATTTGAAAAACTTGCATCAAAATTCAACAATAACAAAAAATTAATTGCAGAAATTGATGTAGGACTACCTGGTGAGCTTGACATGCATTAGAAGTTAAAGAATTCGTATTTTGGGAAATATAATCTAGAAAAATGATAGGATAGTTTTTTATAGAAGATAATAATCTAAAATGGCAATATTGAATATAAATATTTATATGCATCTTTAGGGTTTGGATTATGCGGGAAAAAAATTAATAGTAGCGTGACATGTGTCAAGTTTAATGGATAGCGGTTATTCTTTTATACTTATATACTAGTGTAACGCCCGTGAAAAATCACGGGGTTGCGTACACTTACTTTTAAAGACGACATATATAAATTTTACTTATTATATTGCATTCTATTTATTCGGACACTTGTACTTTTTAAAAATAAAATTGAAATCAATATATATATATATAATTAAAGGAGGCTTTTTTCGAGCGACATGGTAGTCTCCAACTTTTTCAAAACACTACAATTACAAATAATAATTTATTTATAATTTTTCTATTAGAATTAGAAAATAATAAAATAATAAATTATATACGATTTTTCTATTTGAATTAGAAAATCGATAATTATATAATATTTTATTTATAATTTTCCTATTAGAATTAGAAAATATGAAATTAGTAAATTATTTACAATTTTTCTATTAGAATTAGAATATTAAAAAATAGTTAATTATTTACAATTTTCCTATTAGATTTAGAACATTACTGTTCTTTAAGATTTGTACATTAACTATTTAAAGTTATTAACTTTATTCAACATTTTTATTATTAAAAATGAAAATTGGAAATGAATTAGAGAGTAATTGATTATTTACAATTTTCATATTAGACTTAGAATGTTATTATTTAATATCAATTTTCCTATTAGATTTAGAACATTATTGTTCTTTAAGATTTGTACACTAACTATTTAAAGTTATTAACTTTATTCAACATTTTTATTAAAAATGAAAATTGGAAATGAATTAGAAAGTAATTGATTATTTACAATTTTCATATTAGACTTAGAATGTTATTATTTAATATTTATATACTTACTATTTAAGATATTAACTTTATTCAACGTTTCTATTAAAAATGCAAATGGGAAAGCACAAGAAAAAAAACTCTATTTGTCTTCGTCCTAACATTAAAATGGGTAAAGAATAGTCTCACATGGGGATATGAAACATATATGTTACTTTTTCATATTGTTCTTATATTTTTCATATTACTTGACCCTTCAAACTTAAATGAATACCTACGTCTGGATTAAGAATGTGTATAACTAAAATAAAAATAGTTAAGTATTTAATTAACAATATTAAGAATTGGTTAGTTGGGTTATCAAATTACGATTTAATGAGTATAAATATAAATATAAATATAAATATAAATAAGACAACAATGATGTAGGTGAGTTAAGCAAAATAATTGTGGTGATGAGATGAAATGTAAGTGGGTATTAGAAGGTATTCATAAACAACAAAGCTAAGTAATGACAAATCAATGGTGTTTTCGAGACGGATAAAGAAAGCAGTAAAAAGGTAAAAAAAAAATTTAATTAATATTAGATTATAGTTTATTATACTCCATATTCCTTAATTAGTATTAGATTATAGTTTATTATAGTCTATATTCTTTTTTTTCCTCTATATTTTCAAATTTACTCTTTACGGTGAGACATTGTCTTATAGGGTAGGGGTTGATTTTACATTGAATGTGTCAATTTTTTTAGGGATGAGAATAGATAGGTCTCAAGGGAGTAGGTAAGTATTTTCGGGGATAAGGTTACTCTCCGACGTTTAAGAGTGTGATTTGAATTGTACAATAAAATGTATGTTGTTCAAAGATACGGTTGATTCTGTTGGTCGAGTTGGGTAATTATTTGAGAAGGGTACGATGAAATCTAAATAGTGTGAAAAGGATACGTATGTATTAAGGCAATGATTAGAACAACTAAGAAAGTAGTTAGATAAATTTTATTTCAAAGTTCTATTTTGTGAAAATAACAGAGACATAGATGCTTTGAAAATAGGTTAAAAATCTTTGAATTAACATGTATATATACTCAATTTTGATTGTTATAGGGTGAGGGTTGACTTTACATTGCATGTATCTATTTTTTTTATGAGGAATGGTAGATATGACTTGAGGAAGGAGGTAATTGTAATAGAGGGCAGAGTTACTCTCTGATATTGAAGAGTAATTTTAGTGATACAAGTACATGTCAGCAGGCTAGGGATTTCACGGATACATTTTACAATTGATTTTGATGGTTAAGTTGGAGTGGGTATGGTACTCGACATGTAGGATTATTCTCTGCATTACGAGTGTGATTTAGAAGATAGAAAAATATATTCATATGTGGGTATGAATTATACGTTTAAGGATACTGATATGGTTAAGGTTGATTCTGATGAGTTTTGTTGGTTAGTCGGGTGGAAAATGTTGAATATGGAAAAATGTGGGTAACGTGAGATATTGATTGGAGAAGATAAACAAATAAATTTTATTTGAAAAAGTGTATAATATGAATAAGAATTGACAAATAGCATAAATATAGGCTGAAAACGTTTAAAATATCATGTGTATAAACTCAATTTTATTTCTTTGTTAGACACAAAAATCCAATCGAATACTCCTTTTAGTCCTTTAGTAGGGGAATAAATTTTAATGTAGAATGACTTTATAGTGGTTTTTGTGTCAGTATTCTTAGAAATATTTAGGGGTGTTTATAGTCCATATTCCTTTTTTTCCCTCCATATTTTCAACTAATTCTTTACAATGGGACGTTGTCTTAAAGGGTAATTAAGAGTTGATTTTATATTAGATGTGTCGGTTTTTTAGGGATGGCGACAAAAAGGTCTCAAGGGTAGGGGTAAGTATCTTCGAGGATAGTTATACTCTCGACGTTTAAGATTGTGATTTGAATTGTACAAGAAAATTTCTACAGGTTAGGGTTGTTCAGAGATACGGTTGATTTTGTTGGTCAAGTTGGTAGTTAGTTGAGAATGGTACGACGAATACCTAAATGGTGTGGGAAAATGATACATATGTACTAAAGCAACGATTAGAACTACTGAGAAAGTTTGTAGATAAATTTTATTTTAAAGTTCTATTTTGTGAAAATAACAGATATTTATATCGTGAAAATAGGTTACAAATCTTTGAGACAACGTGTATATATACTCAATTTTGATTCTTATCGGGTGAGGGCTGATTTTACATTGGATGTGTCTATTTTTGTACATAGGTCTTGAGGGAGGAGATAAGTGTCTTGGGGTAGAGTTACCCTCTGATGTTGAAGAATGTAATTTTAGTAATACAAGTAAATGTAGGCGGACTGGAGATTTCAGGAATACATTTTACAATTGATTTTGAGGGTTATTAAGTTGGTTAGGTGGGTGAGAATGACACTCGGCGGGTGGGATTATCTCTAACGTTAAGAGTGTGATTTAGAAGATAGAAAAATATACTCATATGCGGGGATGAGTTGTTTAGGGATATGGATATGGTTAAGGCTGATTCTGATGGGTTTGGTTGGTTAATCAGGTGGAAGGGTTAAAAAAGGAAAAAAAAAAGTGGGTAACGTGAGATATTGATTGGAATAGGTAAGCAAATAAGTTTATTTAAAAAGTGTATAATATGAAAAGAAGAATCAACATATAGTATAAATATAAGATAAAAACGTTTAAAATAGCATGTCTGTAAACTCAATTTTACGTATTTGTTAGACACAAAATTAAACAATCAAATGTTACTCCCTTCAAATTATCGAATACTCCCTTTAGTTGGGGAGTAAATTTTAATATGGAATGACGTTAAAGTCTTTTTTGTGTCGTTATTCTTGGAAATATTTAGGGGTGTGTATGTCGTAATGTGGAATTTTAGTTGCAATTGTATCATTGTAAATATAAGAAATACAAGAAGATATTTATGTCAATTATTTACCAGAAAGAAAAACATTGAATTAAATTGTACAAAATTGTAATGTTAGAGACATTGGATAAGAATGAAAAGAGTATAAGTAATGTCAATATTATATCATTAACTTTAATTGGTTTATTTTTTTCCAGCATGAAAGTAATTATAACACGCTTAACTCCAATATCTCATTTCAGCTGTATTGTTTGAAACATTTCATTCCTTCACCATTATAGAGATGACGTTAAATTAGTAAGTGACTGAAATCTAAAAGAATAATATATCAAACATTAAATGCACGATAAATGTTTTACAACTAAAATAAGTAGTATAAAACACTGTAATTACAACTTATTTCAGTATCCGTGCAACGCACGGACAAGAAAACTAGTAATATAATATCATTGTATATATTAAAATATATATACGGAAATTATAATATTCAAGTTTGAGAACTTTAAACTATGTATGTACACATAATGTTTATAACAGCAACAATTGTAAAATATGTGTAAAATGAAACAATTAAGAGATAGTTTAAAATGGAAATTATAAGATACAAAATTTACGTAATTTAAGATATTTAAATTAAAAAAAAACTAAGAGAATTATGTTTTATATATTACAAAAAATGAAAATAATATAAAAATCCATTATAACAAATCTTTTCATAATGAATATGTAATATAAACGGGTGTTACAAAATAATAAATTATTGATCGTCCTTAGAGGTCCGAGAAAATGATAACAACCCAACGAATTGATTTTTTTATAAAATAGGCAGCTCAATCCATTATTATACGGTAATGCACATTACTTGAGAATGGTTATAACAAACAGGTATCCATTATATAAGTCCAAACAATCGAATCCCAAAGGCCCAACATAATACACTAACAACTAACCCATTATCTATGTGAAACGACAATTAAAAATAGAAAACAAATCATCTTCTACCTTTATTTGTGAAACGGACCACTAACCCATTTTCTACCTAACATTTCCTTTCCGAGTAGTGAAACGGACAAAAAATACAGAAATTAATTAAATATTGTAAATTAAAACCGTATATATGGCATATTCACTAACCCATTTTCTACCTAACATTTACTTTCCAGGTAGTGAAACAGTGATTTCGTTATAATTAGAGAATCAAATATTCACGCTTTTATTATTTCTTAACCGTGAGAATATTGTAGAATATTAGTATATAAATTAATTAATTATAGAATATTTAGCTCAATTAGTATATAAGGAAACAATTAGGGAATCAAATATTCCCAATTTCCCACGATGATTGATGATTAAATTATGGAATCAAATATTCAAGATTTTTGTATATCTTAACCGTGTGAATATTGTAGAATATTAGTATATAAATTTAATTAATTTATTATAGAATATTTAGGTCAGAGAGAATAAGTGTGAGATAATTTAGGTAAAACGGTATTTGAATAAAATAATGTGAATATCTGACTTGGCATAAATCAGACCTCCTGATTGGTCTACGAAACATAAATTTGTGAGGGTGAATGTGAGGACGAGAAAGAGTAAACGCTGAAACGACATTGCGCCACGTCAGCGAATTTACATTTTGCTTTTATAGTAATAATGATAGATATAGATAGATTATATATATACCCCTATTCAAAAAAATCTCACACAAACTATAAGTATGGTACTCTTGCATAATAATATACACATAAATAATATGAAATTGTAGTATTTATTGTATTAAATTATACACGCGTTTTACCATATTCGTAATGTAGTATAATTCTGAATGATTTGTTTGTCTTTTATTCTTTGATTATTGAAGGGCATGGCTAGGGTATACTTCGTATATAAAGTTTAGTATTTTTATATTTATAATTTATTTAGTAGCTATTTTTTTCATGATTACAATCTGATAATAATGACCATAAACTATATGATACAACTCTTCTTAATAGTGTTATATCTATTCAATAGCTTTTTACGAATAATAATAATAATAATAATAATAATAATAATAATATACTTTATAAAAGATTTTATCTCGTATATTGGACGGTTATAAAAACATTGTTGTTCATAAAAGATTGACTCAAGATTGCTTATCTTTTATTGATTGTTCTTTAAATAAATATTATTTGCCCTTTTTCGAGTGTATTTCTTTGATTGATTATTTAAATAGGGTCCTGATTTTCGCAGTACACATTTTACTCAATGCAGTACATTGTTGACGGTTTTACCCCTCCCATTTTCCTTTTCATTTCCTCTTTGTAGACTTTCTCTAATATTTTTTCTCCAATATCAAAATGTGTACTGCGAAAAGTAATTTATTAAAAAAAAAAAAGGGAAAAGAAACAAACTGTAATACTTTGAGTAAAACGGAAAAAAACACAAATTAATGAAATACGTTTGTTTAGTACTAATTGACAAAGATTGATGAACTACGTATCTAAACAATTGAAGGACTACGTAGTATTAAACAATTTACATACATTAATTTGATTTCTGAATCAATTGAAGTAATACGTAATATTAAGCAAGGTAGTTGATTTGTAATTGGTTTCTAAAATTGAAGTAAAACCTATTATTAAGCAAGGTAGTTCATTTGGAATTGGTTTCTAAACAAAAAGTAGTATTAAGCAATTAACATATGTTGATTTGGTTTCCAAATCAATTGAAGTACTACGTAATATTAAGCATGTCAATTCGTTTCTAAATAATTAACAACGATTCTTCTTTTCATGTTGATGAACAAACCCTAATTAAAAAAGAAACTATATTATTAAAAAAAACAATCAAATTAATAAGTAATATAAGATTAACTTAATTAACTGTTCGTCACTTGAATAACCGTTCATGGTTGTAAATTTTTAATGGGGGTGGAAGATGGTAGATGTTACAATATTAGAGAGAAGGAAGATAGAATTAGGTTTAATGTTTTACTAGGGAAGGGCAATAAATGGAAAAGTTGGTGTAAAAAGTACTGTATTGAGTAAAAAACGTACTGCGAAAATAAATTACGTTTAAATATTAGTTGTCGTTTTTTCCCGAGTGTATTTCTTTGATTGTTTATTAATAATTATATAAATAATCTTTTCCATAGTTAATATAGATTGGAAGAAAAATGAAATTCACCAGATTAGTTGTCGTGTATTTTATCAATAATTAACTAAATATTCTTTTCGAAAGTTAAATATAGATCGGAAGGAAAAGGAAATTCATCATATTAGTTGCCGATTTTTTAGTGTATTTTATTGATTAATTATTAAAGAATATCCAAAGAATGATTTACAAAATTTTGTATCATCTATATTTAGTCATTGATATCATATGTTAACACATTTAGTCAATATAATATTTCTATAGATAGGGAGGATAATTAGGCGGGAAAAACAATTCGTGAGAGTGAGCGTGGGGTTGCCACGTGTCTAGTGGTTCTTCTTTAGTATCTTTGTATCTACCCAATTTAATCGGAATATCAAAGCTTTCCAATGTGACACGGGTCGTGAATCTGATAATCATTCGTTCACCAATTTTGCAAAAACTACCGGCTTTGTGTTTCGTTTCTCATGCCCACAAACATCACCTCAAGACGGAAAATCCGAAAGAATGATCGGTCGCCTTGACGGCATTGTCCTTGTCCTTTTACATCACGGTTCCGTCCCACGTCAGTATTGGGTTAATGTACTTCATGCAGCAACTCATTTACATAATATCCTTCCCACGTCCACTTTGCAATTCGGTACCCCCACATCCGTTCTCTACCATTTCCGTGTTTTCGGCTGCGCATGCTATCCGAATATCTCAGCCACCTGACCACATAAGCTAGCCCCTCGCTCCATCAAATTGATAGAAAATTGAATTTTCAGATTTAAACTGATATCACATATGAGTAAATTTTAGTTTTGTCATAAAACAAAATGGATCTTATGCATGCAAAGTACACAAGAAATCGAAACCTTACATTGAAATTTCGGTATAATAGGGCACGATTTGGGCACCTACCAAAATCGTTCTTGAACTAATAATGTGTGGAATGATCTTCCAACACCAAGCTTTAAAAGTAGAAGCACTCTTCTCGTTGCACCCAAGATTAAACCCAAACATCACTACTAATATAAACTAGATATTATTAATAATAAACCCTTATCATCTTACTAAATTCTAATATTACTACACTAGTAATATTTGATTTTATTAGAGAGAAATATGGGAGAAGGAAGAAAAGATGAGAGGTTTTTGCATGTGTCTTTTGCATGTATCGACTATATATATTATCATCCCTTTCCGTATTCAATATATTTATATATATGAGATTTGAAAATGATTAGGGCTAAATCATGTGATTACACTATTGTTGAGGACACTCACTCCATCCAACAATCTCTCTGCCACTTGTCTGAGACAAGTGTGTGTCACCAATTCTCTTGTCCTATTACAATCTGTCACTCAATGCAAGGCATCATCACAGGTCGTACTTGCAAGTGATCTTATCTAGAGTGGTTTTTCTCGATCTGGAGATATAACTACTTTGCCAAAATTATCTACCATAGATACCTTCCGAGCGTGGCCACACATTTCCAGTTAACTGCTCCTCGAGGGGCCTTGAGATTTTGGTCAACCCTGATAAGGGGTGGACAATTCTTAATCATCCTATTCCCTTCGGGTAGCCATAACCCATCATAACCCAAAATGTGCCCTTATAAACCACATTTACGAAGGTGTTAAATCAAAGAATCGACTCATTTAGAATACGGTAGTAGTTCCCGCCATGACCAGGCCTTTTGATGCGGGAGCATTAGCACGGACTAGAGGTCGTGACCCACGACCCAAAGAAAGATTAAAAATGTTCGACTTGGTTTCAATACGGATTTTTAAGTTAGCTTGGGAAGACGTATTGAAAGAACAAAGGAAGGTAGCGGGAAACTACCTTGGGAACCGTGCCCAACTGTTGGGAAATGTGTCCTCAACAATAGTGCGATCACGACAGTGATAAAAATCATTGTCATAAATCTTATGAAAAGAATATGCAAGGGACGATCCAATATTTGATTTAGTCAACTGACCAACATTAATCGGTAATGATTGGCTGACTAGAGTTTAACATTACTGTCGTATGACGGTGGTGGTCAGTTGATCCCTTTAGGTCACACCTATAGGACTAAGCCCTTAAACGTATATTGATTAATTGTATAGGATACAGATTGATCGATATTATTAAAACCGTATATTGAGAAATTAGAGGTTAAATCTTAAAGTAAGATTTATATTTGAAATTGAAATGTGTCAATTGTCAAATATTAAATGATATTTTAGAAATATCAAAATTAGTATAATGAATGGTTCATGGTTATAACAACGTTGTTAATATATCGTATCGACGATTATTACGATAACCATAGTTGGGACAGTAATTACGAATTACTAAATTAATTGTTAAATATGATTTAATTAATTTAGAAATATTATTTATATGATAAATATATTTTAAATTAATTTAATTATGTCACATAGGATGTTGCATAATATACAATTGTACAAATTACATTTTGTAAAATGAAGGTCCATTTTACATAATGTGTGTCGTGTGATATTGTGTGATTATGGGTTGCTTATAGTTGATATATTAGAACATAATCATATTGACTTACTACACAAGTTGTAGGCATGCAACCCTAAGAGCATAAGAGACAAAAGAGCATCAAAATCTCTTCTACTTACTACACTTACACGACACACAACACCCCAACCATAACCTATTTCACTCTATATATATGTGTGATAATAATCACACAAAGGGACTAATGCATACTTTAGTTTTTAGTATGAGAAACTAAAAGTAATAAAACCTTACAAATATTATTTAGATAATATTTTCTCTAGTATACTAATATTATTATTAGTACACGGTTTTAGCCTAATTCCGTCCTCTAGTATCGGGTTCGGTTATTTGGTCCGTTTAAGGTAGGGTCTTGGTGCCTACCCATTGGAGGCAAGCTTACTTGGTTGCTCTTGGAGGATCGTCCTTAGCATATTTCGGACCGGTTGTAAGAATACGATTCTCATTATTTCCGCTTTTATTTTGCATGCATAAGATCGACTATATTAATATGAGATTAATTAGTAATTTAGTAAGACTAATAATATGAACTAGCTAGTGTGACTACCTCTAGTTTCCAACAATTGGTATCAGAGCACTAGGTTGCTTGCATGCAACTCGATTTTATACGTTTTTGCGAGAAAATACGATTTTAATTAAAAACGAAAATGAGTAGTACATATAGGATATGCACGAAAATCATATTGCATGTATATATTTCTGGTCTTAAAATAGTTTTAAGTCATTTTGATGATTTATGGAATAATATTGTTCAATATTGTAATTAAAATGTTTAATTAGTGCCAAAAATCGGTTAAAAATGTTTTTATTTGGGAAAAATAGCTAAATAATGTTTCTGGCCATGATTTTTTAAATATGTTCTCACATGCATTTAACATATTATGAATATAAATAATTTTCGAAATTATTGAGGTTTTATGCATGGTTTATGATTTTTAATGGTTAAATAGTCATAAAATGAGTTAAATATGGGATAAATAGTTATATTATGAATTTAACTATAAAAATTTTGGTAGATGTCACATGCAATATTTAAAATATATGATGAATTTTCCATAAACTTTTCGTTAATATTGCATGAATATTGATTTTTATCGTAAAAATCGTAATATTAGTGACATATTTTAGCTTAAATAGTTTAAGTTCGAATTTGACCATAAAAATTTAATATAGTGTCATATATATTATTTCTAGCATGCATGTGAATTTTGAGCTTTTAATCTCGAATATTGCATGAGAAATGATTTTAATCGGTAAAATCGCGTAATATATGACACGAATTATTAAAAATAGTAAATGTTGCTTAAATGGTCCGAAAAATTCACCCATATTAGTCATATTATGTATGATCATCAACATATTTTTATTTAGTGCCAAAAGTTTCTGAAACTTTAAGTTTTAATTTTAAAAGTTAAAATTGATGTTGAGTGTTTAAGGAGTCATAATCATTACTTTATTTTCAGACCTTAAACAGTGTTTTTCAGCCTTATTTTTCTGCATTTTCAGATGCTTTGAGTGTCTAGGAAGATGTAAAAATTATATTGGTATTTTATTTCATAATTTTTGCAATAGTTTTGAATTTTTCGAAATATTATGCTTATTATACGGCTATTTACGAAATAAATAAGTATATTTCGAAAATATTTAAGTTTTTAGGATCTGAAATTTTAGAAAATTTTCAGTATGTTCAAAATTTTGAATTTTGAATTTTCGAAATTTTTATGACTCGTTTGATTATTTTAATGCTATTTCCCGTAAAACCGATTAAAACCGAACAATATTAAAATAAGTTAAGTTAATTTCAAAATTTGAGTAAGACTAAATTTTGAATCCTAAAATGTGTTAGGAAACTTAACTAAATCATGAATAGTGATTCATAGAGTGATTAGTGATTTTAAAATAGTTTAAATCACGTTATTCCATAAAACCGTGTTATTAAGAATAACGATATTTAAAACGTGTTTAAATAGGACGATTTGGCTTAGGTTTTGCATTTTACATAAGCATTGCATATTTAATTATTATTTATGAATGTCATATTTTATTTACGTAATTTTGGAATTATGTAATTTACTTAGTATGGCCTTAGATTTTAGTCGATAATTCCCGTAATGTAAGGGTTTATCGATTCGGTTGTAATTTAATGTGATCTCGTATCACTTTATTTTATTGTTTTATTTTATTTTATAAAGTATAAAATAGATAGAAAATTTGTAATTATTTGTAATTCCGGAAATCCTTGAAGACGGTGCCATTTCGGAAAGGAGTTCCGACCAAGACGGAGTTTGCCTTGGGATGCGTGCCGCGTGTGAAGTTCAAGGAACCAAAGGAGTTGGTTTCCGAATTTGTAATTTACTTTATTTTCTATTTTAGGAAAGGCCATACTAGGATTTTATTTATGCTTTTAAAGTTTTATGCTTTTATTTATGCTTATCATGTTTGCATGCATAGCCAAATCGTCATTTACATCATGCATTTCATCGATTTTATCGACCGTGTCAATTAATTTATCGATAATTCACCGACTTAGTTCACTTAAAGGAGATAGATAATAAATTGACAAGATCTCTTACGTTATTTAAAAATCGAGACATAGCCTTACCAAAAAGTAAAGGACCCGCGAAGGATCTTCTTCATAAGGGAGTAGGCTCGGCTAAACCGGGGTGCAAACCTTATTACGTTGGTGAAGTGGGGTAATATGATTACGTTTTTCTTGAAATTTGGTCGATCTCGACGAAGGTATTCGAGCCACCGTAGTGGTAATAAGTTCGGGCTAAGATAAGAATTAGTGTAATTTTATCGACCGAGAGTTCTAAAAGTAGAATCGATTAAGGGGTTAATCTACCGAGTCACATTAATGAGGGATGTATCGGCTAAACCGTGCCCAAGTTAGTGTGTATTTGGGTCTCGGGATCATTTACTTAATTGGGTAAGAGATCATTAAGTAGATGCTTAACTTGTTTAAAATTTACAAGTTTAATTATTAAAACGATAATTGTGTTTTAATTCCTTAATTTTATTTGTAGTTCTATTTCGACTTTCAATCATCAATGGCAAATAACGCTCCACCACTCCCACAACACGTTTCATGGCTTCGGTCTTTTATGGATCGTTGCAAGCTTGAGAAGCATGGCGACAATTTTAAAGATTGGGACGCCCAATTGGTGTTGGCCGCGGAAGCCGACGATAAGACTCGTTATCTTACCATTGCCGCTCCTCCCACTCCCGGTGCTCGTTCATCGGAAGCGACTCGTGAGGCCTATGAGGCCTACATGAAGGAGTCGCACGCTTTGAAGAACGTGCTTATATTTTCGATGGAGCCGGATCTCCAAAGAAGAATGATTAAGCTAGACACGGCTAATGAGATATACACTAGAGTTGCGAACATGTTTTCACAAGCTCCTAGGGTAATCCAATATGAGGCGGCCTCCGCCTTCTTTGATTTGACCTTAAAGGAAGGTCAAAAGATTAGTCCTCATGTGCTCAAAATGGTTGAGCTAGCCGAAACCTTGAAGTTGCAAGGGGTGAATGTTCCCGACTCGCTTATTATTGACAAAATCCTTCACTCCCTCAACAAAGTGAAATCGTATGTTCAATTTCGGGTAAATTATAACATGCGCAATCAAGTAACCTCCTTGGACGAGTTACATAAGATGTTAGTCCAAGCGGAGAGGGATATGGGACTTAATGAGAGTTCCACAAAGGATGTGCTTAATATCGATTCAAAAAGCAAGAGGAAGTTTAAGCGCAAGGCAAACAAGGGTAAAAATGTTAAAGCCTTCAAACCCGCATCTCCAAAGGAGAAGACTTTTACGAAAGGTGCTTCTTCTTCGTCGTCGTCAAAGGTTGAAGACAAGTGCTATTATTGCACTAAGATGGGGCATTGGAAGCGGAATTGCCCGAAGTATCTCCATGACCTCAAAGCCGGAAAGGTTCTTGCAGTAGGTATAAATTCTCGTCTAATTCATGTTACTTAATCAATTTTTGTATAATGATACAAGTTATTGATTCTCACTCGTTTAAAATTGTTTTAAAGGGGCTCCTACCAAAGACAAAGGCAAGGAGAAGGAGAAGGAAACTTGAAGTTCCTTCCATGGATGGCTAAAGTAGCATCCAAGATTGAAGACATGAAGAGCATGGCTCTAATTTTCATTTTGATGTCTTCTTTCTTTTTTGCATTTTAATTTAAGAACTTGGTATTTCTTGTACGACAAGAATCTTGTTGAAACAATGGTTGTAATAGTGGTGACTTGGTTTTCAACCTAAGTCATCCTTTTGTTCTTAATCAAACATGTTTGGTTGTTTTAAAATGCTATTATAACATGAATTGATACGATTTTCATAAATCGTAATAAAGTACCTTGAATGATTCAACGAACGAAAGAAATGATAGGATCATTATAAAAGTAATACGACTTACTTAGAAACGAGAATTGCATCCCGTGAAATACTTCAAATTCAAACATAAGAACATCAGTTCATTATAAGATTTTCACCTTAAATGAAAGAAAATGTTAATATCTCAATACTCAAATTAATTCTTTATCCAATACATTGTTGACGGGCGAAAAATGCTATCCTTCATAAAATAACGGTTATTTTAAAGGATAGAGTGGGAGAAATTCTACGCCCGTAAACCAATGAAATAAACATAGGATCTTAGAGAAGAGTCCTATAAGGAGTCCTTGAGAAGAACTCTAAGAGATTGGATAGAAGAAACTACGAGAGGACACAGAAGAAACTACGCGAGGACACAAATGGAAATGTTTCATAAGATGTCATTAGTTCCTAGGGAGGACAAAGGGAACCGCAAGAGTTAACGGAAGGAAATCGTTTCCATGATGTTAATGTTTCTGTTTTATAAAGATAATAGAGGAGAAATCGTCTCCCGTTCTCATGATAATACTAAGATTCTTTCCGTGGGAAAGAAAATCAAAATGAATTGTTCATAACGAGTTGAGAAAATGTTTGAAGTTAATCAAAATGAAATGTTCATTATGAGTTGAGAAGATGTTTGAAGATGTTGCCTAATCACCATGAAATCAGTGGGAGTTATTAAACTATAAGATAGTAATACAAAATTCAGTGGGAGAAAAGTTATTAAGGAAACGAAACCTACCATTTAGAGAGAATGCATGGTGATTCTTTAAAGGTTAAAGAATATAAGGTTTTCAATTCTAGATGAATATATGTTAAGAACATGAATCATAAGTGAGTTTATTATATGATAATGAAACGTCACCGATCAGTTTACAAGGTTTGGATTTGAATCCGAGATATGAAAATGTTAATTCATATAACTTTGATCAAAATGCCATAAGTTGAAATAAAGCCCTATTTCGATATAAGTTCTCGAGGAGAACTAATGGATCGAATCTAGGTTAACTACAATATAGATTCTAGTACAATATGACTATGTACATATGGATGACATGTCATGAGTTTTGAGAAAACAGTGGGAGCTTCCTTAAAGTAAGGAGACTCGAGTCGAGTATGAGAGACTTGAAGTGTACTTGAATTAGATCATATTATACAAGATAATATGAGTCAAAAGGAAACCGAAATTTGTAGGTTTAAAAGATGTGAAGATAGGGTATATTCACATAGCAAACCATTAATACAAATTGATGTATGATCATCAAAGATTGTTTATATGGAGCAACAATATCGTATTGATTGTTCGCACATAACAATCACTCTTATCGTTAGAGTTATTATTATTAATATTAACTCACAATTTATACTTTGTGAAATCCAAATGGGTTGTAAGAGACAATTTGAACCCCATAAGTGAACTGGATTAACTTAGTATAGCCCATAGTCGCTTGTATGAGGTGACGTCTCGAAGCGGCTACAATGTGAGGTGATTGATGGCAAGTTCAAATGTCATAGAGTCATATGGGATGACTAGTCGATCACATCGGCAGACTGTGTAACACTCTGTTGGGCATTTAGTGACCGCTTATAGAGTTCTGGAAATTTTATAATTAGCCCGGTCGTGGCGAGAGCTACTATATTATTCACATAAGTCGATTCTTAGACTTGAGACTGTTCGCCCAAGGTGGCACAGTTCAGATTGACTTTGATTTTAGCTCTACGATCAACCGTTAAAGGGGGTCAAATGGGCTTCTTTTGGGTCATGATGGACTGTGTTAGTCGAAGGGAACAGTAGGATAGGAATTGTCCAACCCCTTGTCAGGGTTGTCTTAAATCTCAAGGCCACTCGAGGAGAAGTTTAACTGAAAATGCGTGGCCACGCTCGGAAGGTATCTATGGTAGATAATTCCGGTCAAAGCAGTTAAATCTCCAGATCGAGAAAACCGCTCAAGATATGATCAAATGCAAGTACGACCTGGAAGACACCTTGCATTGAGTGGGAGATGACGTAATAGGACAAGAGAATTGGTGACGCACACTTGTCGAGGACAAGTGGGAGATTGTTGGGAAATGTGTCCTCAACAATAGTGCGATCACGACAATGATAAAAATCATTGTCATAAATCTTATGAAAAGAATATGCAAGGGACGATCCAATATTTGATTTAGTCAACTGACCAACATTAATCGGTAATGATTGGCTGACTAGAGTTTAACATTACTGTCGTATGACGGTGGTGGTCAGTTGATCCCTTTAGGTCACACCTATAGGACTAAGCCCTTAAACGTATATTGATTAATTGTATAGGATACAGATTGATCGATATTATTAAAACCGTATATTGAGAAATTAGAGGTTAAATCTTAAAGTAAGATTTATATTTGAAATTGAAATGTGTCAATTGTCAAATATTAAATGATATTTTAGAAATATCAAAATTAGTATAATGAATGGTTCATGGTTATAACAAACGTTGTTAATATATCGTATCGACGATTATTACGATAACCATAGTTGGGACAGTAATTACGAATTACTAAATTAATTGTTAAATATGATTTAATTAATTTAGAAATATTATTTATATGATAAATATATTTTAAATTAATTTAATTATGTCACATAGGATGTTGCATAATATACAATTGTACAAATTACATTTTGTAAAATGAAGGTCCATTTTACATAATGTGTGTCGTGTGATATTGTGTGATTATGGGTTGCTTATAGTTGATATATTAGAACATAATCATATTGACTTACTACACAAGTTGTAGGCATGCAACCCTAAGAGCATAAGAGACAAAAGAGCATCAAAATCTCTTCTACTTACTACACTTACACGACACACAACACCCCAACCATAACCTATTTCACTCTATATATATGTGTGATAATAATCACACAAAGGGACTAATGCATACTTTAGTTTTTAGTATGAGAAACTAAAAGTAATAAAACCTTACAAATATTATTTAGATAATATTTTCTCTAGTATACTAATATTATTATTAGTACACGGTTTTAGCCTAATTCCGTCCTCTAGTATCGGGTTCGGTTATTTGGTCCGTTTAAGGTAGGGTCTTGGTGCCTACCCATTGGAGGCAAGCTTACTTGGTTGCTCTTGGAGGATTGTCCTTAGCATATTTCGGACCGGTTGTAAGAATACGATTCTCATTATTTCCGCTTTTATTTTGCATGCATAAGATCGACTATATTAATATGAGATTAATTAGTAATTTAGTAAGACTAATAATATGAACTAGCTAGTGTGACTACCTCTAGTTTCCAACACCAACGTGTGGAACCACACGGTTAGGGTTCCTAATCTTATTAGGTTTTTGTGATTTAATTTATCTTGTTTTTATTTAATTAGTTAATTAATTTTGTTACTAGTTTGTTACAACAAGGTTGTTACAAGGTGGTTACAAAGTTAGTTATAAGTTTGTTAGGGTTTGTTATTAAGTTGTTAGGGTTTGTTACTACAACTTAATCTTTTATTTATTATTTTTATCTTTTAGATTAAATAAGGATTATCTTTAATCCATAGGATAGAAATAGAAACCCTAAGAGAAGTAGTATACACGGTTTTGGCCGAGTATTGGGAACCGTGTAGGGTTCTTCTTTGTTTCCTATTTCGATTCTAGTTTGTACGGATGTCCTTACTATAAATAGGCATCCTTAGTTGTTTGTTTTATTCATTCAAGTTATAAATTAAAATCTCTTTGTTAAGTTTTACTTACAAACCTTAAGTATCTGTGTGAGCTTTAAACCCGAAGTATCTGTGTGAGCTTCAAAATAATTGAGAGGGTATCTGTGTGAGCTTGATCAATTATCCTATCCATCGACAATCATAAATCATTCATTAAATCGTTTCAAAAATCTTTCAAGTATTAAGTGCTGTGCCTTATTACGTCATCAACAATCTTTATTCAAGAACATCAAGAAACACCAAGATCCGTCACCAAACGTGACCACCGTGACCGTCGGCCACGTCACCACCATCCGTCATCACCACCGTCCGTCCACCCATCTTTCTTTCACCGTTCTTGGTTATTTTTCGTTCTTTATTCATTCAAGATTGTATTATTTTACAATTATTATTATTCCGCTGCAACATACGTATTTTAGTTGATCGTCTTAATTGATTATCACCCCAAATACGCATCAAATTGGTATCAGAGCTTCGGCTCTTGGTCTAATTTTTATTATACATGTCCTTGGGAAAGTTTATCATCATGGTAGGATCCAAAGACGGAGACAGAGAAGAAAAATCATGGGAGGAGAGCAACATGGAATTAAAATCCGAAATCCAAGAGCTCAAATATCTCATAAAGACAATGATGACCAAAGGAGGTCATAAAAAGACAGGAGAGTCCTCATCTAGGGCGAGTGACTCGGAAGAAGAGGCTGAATTTAAGGGCAAGACTTGGGACAGGAACGATGATGATAGAGGTCTCAAACTTGACATCCCTGAATTCAAAGGAGACATGGATCCGGAAGATTTCTTGGAGTGGCTTAGACAAACTGAGAGAGTCTTTGAATACAAGGAATACGATGACCGGAAACAATTTAAGGTTGCTATCTTAAAACTTAGTAAATACGCTTCGCTATGGTATGAGAATCTCGTGAAGCAAAGGAAGAAGCAACGAAAAGAAAAGATTAAATCTTGGGCAAAAATGAAGAAGCACATGGGGAAGAAATTCTTGCCAAAAGATTACAATCAAGAAAACTATTTAAAGCTACATTCTTTAACTCAAGATAATATGACCGTTTCAGAATACATTAGGGAATTTGAAAAAATGACCATTGTATGTGATTTAGATGAGAGGGAGGAGTTAAAGGTTGCTAGATTTATTCGTGGTTTAGTACCAACCCTAGCTTCAAGGGTTGAGATTCAAAACTATGAAGATTATTATGATGTGTGGAGGATTGCTTTGAAGTTTGAGAGACATGACAAAGCAAGGAAGATAAATTCTTATAGGAGCACAAGAGTCGGAGAGGGCTCATCATCATACACCACTAATGCCACGCCTAAAACTAAAGAGGCGTCCAAAGAAGAAGTGGCCGAAAAGGCCAAAGGTACATTCAAGCAAGGTATTCCTGATCCTTGAGGGAGTACTATTAGAAGATGCTATAAGTGTCAGGGCTATGGACACATCGCTACAGATTGCCCTCAAAAGAGAACCTTGTCAATTCAAGAACTTCCAGGTATGGTTCCAAACTTTGTTGTACCTGAATTAATTGAGGAAGAGAAGGTTGAGGAGGAAAGGGAAGAAAGAGAGACCGTGTCGGCCGAGAGTGAGGACGAGGGGGATTGTCTCGTTGTGCGGGCCTTACACGTGGAGTCCACGACGGAAGGTGTGAAACAAAGGGATAATGTGTTCCATACTCGTTGTAAGGTTTAGGGAAAAAAATGCGACTTGATTATTGATAGCGGGTCTTGCACTAATGTTGTTTCAAAAACCTTAGTCTCGGAGTTGGAATTAAGTATTAGGGCTAGAGAAAAACCGTACAACTTACAATGGTTAGATGGGAACCAAGGAGTGCGGGTTGAGAAGCAAGCCTTAATTGCTTTTAATATTGGGCCTTACGAGGATAAGTTGTGGTGTGACATCGTGCCTATGAACGCATGTCATATATTATTTGGGAGGCCATGGCAATATGATAGGAACGTTATACATGATGGTAGAACAAATGTGTATAGCGTTACTAAAGGAGGTACCATCTATGATCTCCAACCATTGACAAGATTAAAACCTAGACCTCCTAATTCGATAAAGAGTTTATGCATGGAAGTAGGAGAGGGGTCACCAAACAAGAAGGCCGAGGAGTCGGGTGAGCATGGGTTTGGATTGGTTGAGATTCATGGAGGACATGGTGGTTGTGAGGGGTTGCCGAGCATGGATGAGGGTGGTAGTCGTGAAGAGTCGACAACCGCGAGTGAGTTGGGAGATCACGGGTGTGCTAGTCCCGTGGGGGTGTTTGTCGAAGTTCAAAGGGGTTGGTTGGGTACTAACACCAACGAGCACAAGGAGAACCCTAGGAGTATGGGTTTGATGGCTAGAAGGAATCATGGTCTAGTCAAGACAAGGGCAAGCATGGCTAAGTCGACTCAAGACATACTTGATCTTAATTTGAGGTCAAATTCTCAAAAACTGAGAGAGTATGATGCGGGAGCATTAGCACGGACTAGAGGTCGTGACCCACGACCCAAAGAAAGATTAAAAATGTTCGACTTGGGTTCAATACGGATTTTTAAGTTAGCTTGGGAAGACGTATTAAAAGAACAAAGGAAGGTAGCGGGAAACTACCTTGGGAACCGTGCCCAACGTGTGGAACCACACGGTTAGGGTTCCTAATCTTATTAGGTTTTGTGATTTAATTTATCTTGTTTTTATTTAATTAGTTAATTAATTTTGTTACTAGTTTGTTACAACAAGGTTGTTAAGGTTGTTACAAGGTGGTTACAAAGTTAATTATAAGTTTGTTAGGGTTTGTTATTAAGTTGTTAGGGTTTGTTACTACAACTTAATCTTTTATTTATTATTTTTATCTTTTAGATTAAATAAGGATTATCTTTAATCCATAGGATAGAAATAGAAACCCTAAGAGAAGTAGTATACACGGTTTTGGCCGAGTATTGGGAACCGTGTAGGGTTCTTCTTTGTTTCCTATTTCGATTCTAGTTTGTACGGATGTCCTTACTATAAATAGGCATCCTTAGTTGTTTGTTTTATTCATTCAAGTTATAAATTAAAATCTCTTTGTTAAGTTTTACTTACAAACCTAAAGTATCTGTGTGAGCTTTAAACCCGAAGTATCTGTGTGAGCTTCAAAATAATTGAGAGGGTATCTGTGTGAGCTTGATCAATTATCCTATCCATCGACAATCATAAATCATTCATTAAATCGTTTCACAAATCTTTCAAGTATTAAGTGTTGTGCCTTATTACGTCATCAACAATCTTTATTCAAGAACATCAAGAAACACCAAGATCCGTCACCAAACGTGACCACCGTGACCGTCGGCCACGTCACCACCATCCGTCATCACCACCGTCCGTCCACCCATCTTTCTTTCACCGTTCTTGGTTATTTTTCGTTCTTTATTCATTCAAGATTGTATTATTTTACAATTATTATTATTCCGCTGCAACATACGTATTTTAGTTGATCGTCTTAATTGATTATCACCCCAAATACGCATCACCTTTTATAAAAATAAAATTACCAGAGCTCTAAAAGCGGTCACTTGCCACGGCAGAGTGCTCTAAACCGTCCGCCTATGTGATTGATAAATGTTTATTTTACATACTTTTGACCCCTTATTTAGCTCATTTAACATTATAATTGTCACTTTAATTAGTGATTTTCCGAGCCAATGTTACTTTTTAGTTGTTTCGCTAGTATTTCTTAATTTTGTTGGGATCTAAGTTTTCAATGTTTTTTCCTACTACTTTGCAAAGATAGCTAAAGAGTTGAGCTACAGATGTTGGATAAAACTTAAAGGCCAAGCATGAAAAAGTGGAAAAATGATCAAGTGCAAAATAACTCTCAAACCAAGCCCAAAATGCGAAGTCCACAAAATCAACATAAAAATATCTCACTTTGGACGCTTAGGGTTGTTTGTGAATGTCTTTAACCGGGTGATTAAATCACAACATTAAGGCTAGCATAGGATATTTGAGCATTGAATATGGGAATTGAAGTGCAAATACCGGGAATGCTGCGTCCTTGATCGGGGATAGCGACCCCGATCGGGGTTGTACCTCTGAAGATTATTTCCATTTCTATCCTATTTGACTATAAATAGGGGTCATGCTAGGGCTTGAGGACAACATATATCGTCATATAATTCAGTCTTTTTTAGCATTTTATTTTGTTTTAGCTTAGTTTACAAATACTCTTTCAAATTCTCAATTGTTTACATTTCATACAATTAGTTTCAATATAATCTTTTAGTTACTTTTATTCTACATTTTCAAGTTCATTTCCTTTACGGTAATTTCATTTCTATCTTATATTCTTCTTAGCATTTTATTTACTTCATAATGTTATTTACAATATTAGTTTAAATATTTATGTTTAATCAAGTTTTATTTATTTAATTAATCATGTTCATCACTTACATTATTGTTAATTCACAATTTAATATGTGTAGCTCAACCACCTTAGTCTAGGGATTAAGGGAAGTCATGCAAAATATAATTATGTAATTTGATAAATAAAGTTATTAGTAATGTTGTTTATATTGTTATTTAACATGTTTGTACTTAATAATTAATCTTTGGGTTTTTACAAAATCTTAGATTAAATCTTGTAATTCGATCCACATGTTGAGAAACTAGGAATCGAATAGACCAAATATGATTAGTAGGCCGACCTAGTTTTTAACGTGAGTGATTCTAGGACCCGACCTGAGGTTGATACCGACATCGTATGTTTCGTATATCTAATAAACCTATAACAATTAAATAATATTTATTAGTTTCCAAGTTAATCTTTTATACATTTTTATATTTGCATGTGCGACCCGAATTCCCTAGACTATCTTTAAATGTTATTGTGACAACCAACCAAACAACCAACTTAAATCGAAATCGACTAAAGACAGAGATTTTTCCATAGTAATTTCTAATTGTAAGCGAGTATCCCAGTGTTCGACCCTCATTGCTACATTTATTTGTGTTGAGGAAAATTATTTTTGTATAGGTGTACGATCGAACCTATCAAATTTTGGCGCCGTTGTCGGGATACGGTTTTTATAATTAGATTTTGTTAATTTCTGTTTTTTTCCTCTGTCTCAAGGAACACTTGTTCCTTGAGACCGTCACTTACTTTTTTCTTGAGGCTGTGTCTTATGTCCAGAAATCTCATCGTGAAGATTTGCAATCGCCATTTTCCGAGCCCGGGAAAACCTTTCATAGACGTCAACGTTATTGGAGAGAAGCAAAAGAAGTCGAATCTCCAATTTAAGTCGAGAGTGCTAGAAAGTCTTTCCTAGACGATCTTGCATCTTTTGAAAAGGAGGAGGTTTCTAGTTCTACTTCATCATCGCCTCGACCATCAACGCCAATTTCACCACCTCCATTAAAAAAGATGGTGAAACTTTCCGATCATTCAAAACCCACCGAGGCTAATCGTCCAACCGGTATCACCACTACTCAAATTACCGCACCAGATTTCGAGCATTAACCTGCATATACTCACATAACACCATCCCTTCACCAAGAATTTCTGACACCATATTTTCATATTCATGAATTTTATCCATGATTAGTTTTCCATCTGCAATCTGAAATTTTAACCATCTAGCAATAACATATTTCTTGGTACCTTAACCGTGAGACCCATACTTAATATTTGAATCATCCTAAATTTCTTTAGCGGTTTTAGTCTTGCAGTAGATATCAAATAAATTGTCAACCATATAATGTAACATGACTCCTCTAACAGTTCTATTATCTTTCGCAAATTTGTTATCAGGTTTGATAGTTTCAGACGAACTAGAAACGTTAGAGGATTGTGGCTCTTGAGTCTTTCGCAAATTTTATAATCAATTCCATATTGTTGAAAATAAAAACGAATTTTTTTCAGACCATCTCCTATAATTTTTTCCATTTAAAAGCTCTATCTTACTAAGATAAAGAACAACTTTGTGTGCCATTGTAAAATAAGTAACAATATTATTAGGAGAAGTAACAAGTTGGTTATTGGCATTGGAATTTTCTGAATTTTCAACATTTGGGTTTGTCATGATGAAATTGAGATAACAGTGATAAAAACGATAAGAGCAGAATGTTCTGTAACTGATTTAGATTGAAAGAATAAGAACTAAACTGATAAGAAATCACCGTAATCGAGACGTTGTGTAAGACACTGCCCTAAATCAGTTAGACCCCCACACAGGTGCTCATTAGGTTCCTTGGTCAACGATTCCAGGGTTAATGCTTCCTTCCAAACTTTGTAGCACAACAAAGGTAAAAGTGGAAAATATTCTCAGAAGTATATTATTATAGAAGAGAAGAATTGTGTAAAGAATCTTTCAATGAAAGTTTTGTGTGTATTTCTGAAATATGCAAGGGTTGGTTTTAAAGTGTGAGAGAGGCTCTTAACATGCACTTAGGATACCATAAAATATGAGATTAATGGTCATAAACCAAAAATCAATAGTAATAAATATGAAATTATTATGTAATAATATCCAAAAGGTATTTCATAATAGCTGCTAGTAAGAATCTTATGCGAAAGTGAAAAGTCGATTGACTAGTCTATTAGTCGATCGACCAACTCATGCTTAGGAGATATGTCGATCGACTGACATTTTAGTTGATACTTACATATTCTATATACTTTATTTATAGTTTTGACACATATTTCTTTGCATGTTTGGTAGATTTTAGCTATCTTTCCTCCCCGGCAACGGCGCCAAAATGCATTGAAAATTCATTTCTATGTTTTAAATGTAGGAACAGGCAAAAGTGAGCTAAACCAAGCTTTAATCGTACCTCGCATGCTGCATCTGGGACGGGCTTTCCTCCCAACTTCACTCCCCCACCCCTTATTGATATCCCTGATGTCTATGACAGCAGGTCGGTCTCACACATGATGGGAGATTTGTGCAGGGCGTTCAACCAGCAGAATTTGGACAACGCCATCGTCGACTTCACGATCTACTCCGAGTATGCTGCACTCAACAAGCTTCCCACCGGCCCTTGGACTCACCCGTCTTACTACACCTATCCGGAGGGCGGCTATGGATCTGAGGAAGCCTCTAGGGCTGCATCGGAGGAGGGTAGTGGATCCGATGAGGAGGAGGCTAGCGGGTCCGAGTACATCTTGTGAGTTTTTCCTTGTTTTGTTTTCTTCTTTAGTTTTCCTTTTTCTTTTAGAATGCTATTACTATTCCTCAACATATTCTGCAGCGGATTTGTGCTGTTGAGCACAATGAGGGCATTGTGCGTTTTGGTTTGGGGAGGGTATATGCATCCTTTTGTTGAGTCTGCATCTGTTTTTATTTTATTTTTGTTACACGTTTACTGCATTTCTGCTTGCATTGTTTTATTCCCTTGCATATACAACAAAACACAAAAAAAATCTCAAAAGGTAAAAAAAAAATCCAAAAAATGCACGTTTATTTTAGCATGTAGGTAGAGTCGGAACGGATGGCTGCTATGATGATTTTGCTTTACATTTCGCCACATTGCCTTGCCTTGCCTTGCACTTTCAACTTTTTCAAGCATGTCTTTTGCATAATCTACGAGTTCTTGTTGGTTTTGTGCTAAACAATTAGACTTGACTCTTTATTGGCAAGCTACTTCAATTCTGAGTTTAGAGCCTAATAAATCGGTGACATTCATGACCGATTTCATGTAAGAATGAGAGTAGTTTCTCCTCCTAAGGCATGTCACATAAACTTGCATAAGCATGAGCATTGTCTACTTGATACCTATATGCATTCGGGTTTGTGGTTTGTTGACACATGTGGTAGAGGTTTCCCTTTCTTGCTTGACCCATAACCCTCACATAGCCAAATTACCTCTTTCATCCCATATCCTACATCCTAAATTAGCCTACCCTACCCGAGCTAGTAACATGGTATAGTGGGACTATTTTGATCATCTTTGGTTATTTGACTTTCATTGAAAAAATGTGGAAAGTGATGAAAAGGGAAGGAATTTGAGTTTAAAAAGAAACTCAATGAAAAAAATGGGAAAAGAACAAAGCAGAAACTTCCAGGAATACTGGGTGGTCGACCGATTGAATCTGATGGTCGGTCGACCACGGTTACTGTGCAAGAGGATAGTTTTGAAAAAAAAGGGAGAAAAGAAGAAAAAGAGAAGTATATGATGTGTTTTAATGAAGGATATGTGAGTTACGTGCTTATGAAATTTAAGCATTGGTTCGTTTTGGAAATGAGAATGAAAAGTGTTTTTCTTTCGTAGTTTGGTTTGATGGTTGTTAGCTCGGTTTAACCCCTCTTTCCAAATTCATTCTAGCCTTTTCTTACCCCTAGCCTCACAATTCCAAATTACCTCGGCATGTGTCATGGTGTCATGGTCATTACAGTGGTGGAATGCATATGTACGGTTGTAGAAATTTTGTTCATGTTAGATTGCAGGCATGTTCTTACGGGTCGTAGATAGGTGAGAGTCTAACTTTTGATCATTCTTCTATCTTTCACATATATCTCACCTTGTGCTTGTTTGAGTGAATGAGTGATCCGTGAGAGTCCGATATGAATGAGTCTTGCAAGGTCGGAAGTTTAGCATTTTCCCTCAACATGTTCAATTCGTTTGCACTTGACAATTTGCTTGGTTTTTGAAAGTTGCATTAATTTGGTTAGGCATGGCGTTCTGTTTGTTTCTGAGCATGAAATCTGTTCCATTAGAAGTTTTTTTAGTCGAGTCATAGTGCTGACTTACACCTAAAGCTTTAGTAAAAATACCTGCTAACTGCAAATTGGAGGAAACATGGGCCATAGTAGGGAGCCCTTCGGTGATCATGTCACGAACAAAATGGCAATCAATATCAATGTGCTTTGTGCGTTCATGAAATACCGGATTCTGAGCAAGGTGAAGAACAGATTTGCTATCACAAAATAATCGCAAAGGCAACTCGAAGTAACATCCAAACTAACCAAGAGACCGCGTAACCACTTAAGTTCACAAACTACTGCTACCATGGAATGGTATTCAACTTCGGCAGAGGATAAAGAAACGGTGGTTTGTTGTTTTGTTTTCCATGGGATTGGTGACTCGCCAAGAAAGACAATCCACCCAGTAGTGGATCGGCGGGACAAAGGACAGTCGGCCCAATCCGAGTCACAGCAACCCGAAATAAGGAGACTACTATCAGAACGCAAAAGAATACCTTGGCCAGGACTTCCTTTCAAATAACGAACCACTCGCAAAGCAGCTGCCATGTGCTCTTGCCGTGGATGATGAAGGAAACGAGAGAGGATGTGGACCACATAGGACAAATCGGGTCGTGTTATAGCAAGATAAACAAGACGACCAACCAAACGGCGATAGGACTCCACATCATCGAGAAACGCACCGTCCGTGAGCCCAAGCTGGTGATTTTGCTCAAGTGGGGTCACGACTGGTTTGGCTCCAAGCAAGCCCACCTCAGAAATAATATCAAGAGCATATTTACGTTGACTGAGATAAACACCTTCTGCACTACGCGCAACCTCAAGACCAAGAAAGTATTTCAGAGGGCCCAAATCCTTCATATGAAAGCAACTCCCCAAATATGTCTTAAAGAGAGAGACAGCGGAAGTGTCATTACCCGCGATAACAAGGTCGTCAACATACATAAGAACAAAAAGACGCACCGTGTCACGCGAGTAAGAAGAAAATGAGTAATGGAATAAGATTGTAAGAAGCCATAGTCACGGGGGGCGGTTGCAAGTTTAGCAAACCAACAACGAGGGGCCTGTCGGAGACCATATATAGATCTTTTGAGACGACATACTTTGCCTTCCTTTCCTCGGCTGAAACAAGGGGGAAGTCGCATGTAAACCTCCTCGACTTGATCACCATGTAAAAGAGCGTAATGCACATCCATTTGATGTAACTCCCAGCCTTTAATAGCTGCAACAGATAGAAAAGCACGGATTGTGACCATTTTAACAACAAGAGCAAAAGTTTCTCCGTAATCCAAACCTTCTACTTGGTGATTCCCAAAGACAACAAGACGAGCTTTGAAACGTTCTATAGTTCTATCAGACCGATATTTGGTTTTATACACCCAACGGCAGCCAAGGGCCTTTTTGTTAGGAGGAAGATCAATGAGCACTCACGCTCCATTGCGTTCAAGAGCCTCAATTTCACCTTTCGTGGCGGCACACCATTTTTCGTCTCGGATAGCCACTTTAAAAGTTGGCGGTTCGTCATTAGAAGTAATTGCTGCAAGAAAGTGACGATGCTTTTCCGAAAAAGAGTTACAGTTAATATAATTTGCTAAAGAATAGGGGGTACCTAAAGATAACGGAGGAGGACTTGGTAAGTGGGATGGACTTTTTGTGGTGTCAAAAACATAATCGCGTATTCGTGAATTCGGAAATTTTGCGCGCCTGCCACGACCCAATGCAACATCTGATTCCTGGGCTACGTGGCCTACTGTTCCCGTGACCATTGGGTCCAACACTCCACTCAGATCACCTTCTGGCCCAATATTCTCAAGAATGTTATTATTAGTACCATTATCAGGTTGGGCTGGAATATCCCCCCCCCCCATTTGCACCCTCTGGCCCAACACTTACACCATTATCAAGTTGGGCTGGAATGTCCCCCCCATTTGGAGCAACCTGTCCGTCCCTCCCATGATCAAGCGGTGGGGCAGGCCTATTGAAGGGGTCATGGATTGTGTCGTCAATGGGCAACTCACGGTCCACAGAGGAAGCAAAACGAAACGATAATTCATGAAATACAACATCACGGGAGACGAAAAAACTTCGTTCTCAAGATCGTATAATTTCAAACCTTTTTGATTGTGAGGGTAACCAACAAAAATGCATTTTCGGCCGCGTTTTTCAAACTTCTCACCACGAGTGTATTGATTATGAGCAAAACAAAGACAACCAAAAACCCGTAAATTTTTGTAAGAGGGTGCGACACCATAAAGACACTCGAAGGGAGTCTGATTACCAAGCAATGGAGTGGGGATGCGATTAATCAAATGAGCGGCGGTAAGAACACACTCACCCCAGAAAGATTTTGGCAAATGTCCTTGAAAAAGAAGAGCCCTGGCAACATTCAGAATGTGGCGGTGTTTGCGTTCGACACGGCCATTCTGTTGAGGCGTACCAACATAAGAGGTTTGAAAATGTATCCCGTGCTGAAGAAAGATGTCGGCCATACAATTGAACTCATTACCATTGTCACTTTGTACACATTTAACGATGGCAGAAAATTGAGTAGTAACCATGGCAAGAAAATTCATAAACATCTCAGTAACCTCCGTCTTATCAATTAGTAAATAAACCCAAGTAGCACGGGAAAAATCATCCACTATGGTTAGGAAATGTTTGGCACCACAAGAAGAGGTAATACGATAAGGACCCCATAAATCACAATGAATGAGTTCAAATTTGTCCGAAGCACGCTTATTATTCAAAGATAAAGTATTACGATGCTGTTTTGCAAAGTGAGAAGTTTCACAAACAGAGTCCGTATGAGTATTAAAATTACTAGCAAAAGGCAAAGCCGGAAAAACTTTATAAGACGGATGACCCAGACGTCGATGCCAGAGAACAAGAGAATCTGTATTACTCACAGAATGAACCATCGTCAACCGTTCACCCGCACAAATCCAATAAAGTCCATCCCGTAGCTCAGCGGCTCCAATCATCATCTTCAAGGAACGGTCCTGAATAAGAAATGAAGTTTTAGCAAATTCGAAAATATAGTCATGAGCGACAATAAGTTGCGAGACTGAAATAAGATTACACGCTAGTCCCGGGACAAATAATACATCAGTTAAATAAAGAGTGGGACTAATGTAAATAGACTCCATAATTGTCGAATAACCTTCTGACCATTGGGCAAGCCTACGGTATGTGAAGCAATAACCCGTCGCGCTTCCAAACACGACAAATTTCCCGTGACATGATTGGAAGCGTCGGTGTCTAAAATCCAAGAAAACATACCACTCAAGCGATCATCGGAGACGGAGTTCAGAGAGGCAGTGACAAGATTGGCCTGAACTGGAATAGAACCAGAGACCGTGGCTCCACCAGAAACAGAGGCCGAGGCTCCAGGCGAGGCTCCACCAGAGTTGCGGGAGGCAGAGGCAGAGGCAAAGGTCTGACCAGACCCAAAACCGCGCGATGAACTCCGAGCACGACGCAGTTCGGCAAGGCTCTGAGGCCTGTCACCCCACCATTCCGGAAGGATTGACTTTTAATATAACAATTAGACACGTCGCGTCCGCGAGTATCACAAAAGGAGCATGAAAATTGACGTCGCTCACCCCGCTCTTTGTCGCGCAAAACCCTCCAATCAACAGAAGCACCACGACGCGACCCCGGAGTGGCAAATGCCGCCACATCAGAAACAGCAATGGATGGGGAAGGGGAACCCCGAAGGCGTTCTTCTTGGAGGACTATATGGTACGCACGGCTTAGGGAAGGTAAGGGATCAAGTTGGAATTGTTGGGAACGAACATTAGCATAGAGGGTTGGATCAAGACCCATAAAAAACTGATGGAGCCGTTCATTATCAAGACGTTTAACAGCAGCCGACACAATACCACACTTGCACTTCCCGCACTTACAAGCAAAAGGGGGTTCAAATACGATAATAGAGTCCCAAAGCGACTTAAGTTTACCATAGTAAGAGGTTACGTCCATACCTTTGGTTTGCCGACACTCATGCAACTGGGTCTTCAGACCGTGAATACGTGACCCATCAACAACCGAGAACTGGGCTTCGAGTTCTGCATATAGCACCGAGACATCTTCTACGTAGGAAACGGTGTCAAGAAGGGAGTGATCGATGGTGTTACGAATCCATTGCACAAGCGTGCAATTAACGACCTCCCAATTGTCAAGATCAAATATGTTAGCCGGTTTTTTAATCGAACCGTCAACGAACCCAAATTTACGACGAGATTTAAGAGACATCTTCATTGAATTGCGTCAATCATCATAGTTATCACGACGCTAAAAAATGTTAGAAACCTTAGCGCTGGGAACATCGTGGGAGCCCAGATAATAAGGATTGGAAAAATCGAGCTTCGGTGGCTCGGGGATCTGTTCGTCGCCAGCCATGGAGGCGTGAGATATGATTTTCGTGGTGACTGAATTAGGTTAAAAATAGGGTTTTTTTGTTTGGAGGAATCCCTTATACCATGTTAAGACGATATAAGGGGAACGTGTTGTTTATCACTACAAGAATACAGAAAACAGGCGACTGAAATTGGCGACTGCATTCAGTCTGAATTTGGCGACTGACTTCAGTCGCCAAAATTCAGTCGCAAGCCTTAGTCGCCAAAGAAAATGGGCGACTAATGTCAGTCGCCAAATTTGGCGACTGCACAATCAGTCGCCAATTGAGGGATTTGGCGACTGAATGTGTAGTAGCCAAATTGGCGACTGAACTGCAGTCGTCAAACCGCCTTCTTCAGTCGCCAAATTGACTGACTTTGCAGAAAGTTTTCCAGTTTTGGCGACTGACTACAGTCGCCAAATGCACCATGTCAGTCGCCAAAATGGTTGGGTCTTTCATGCCCAATTGCATTTTGATTGTGCCAAATCTCCTGTTTATTCATGCCAATACACAATGACACCCTGCAAACAGAAAATTAAAACCCATTTGCGCGAAATGCACCATTTAAAACACCAATTTCTCATTTATTAAAAAAATGAGAACATTATCCAAGCTACAAGCTAAATTAACTAAACATTATCCAACTTCAAGCTAAATTAACTAAACATTATCCAACTTCAAGCTAATGTAACTACAAGTTATCCAAACTGCCTAAGCTACAAATCTCATACCGGCTCCACTACCACCACCCTTTCCATGTGGATCGTTGGGGTCATAAGGTCGTTTTTCGGGATTTGCCTCTTTTTCAGCCTCGTATGCCTCCTACATTAGTTAACAAAAAATTACCATCATTACTTAACAAAATTATCATTAGTTAACAATTCAAAACTATCATAAGTGAAAAAAAAATCATCTTACATATAAGGCTTTGTCTTTTGGCTTAATCCAAATCCTCTCGTTTTTAGCGTTCACCCTCGAATGTGTGCTGAGGAATAGTTCTGGGACCGTCGCAAGAGGATCATCAGCTGGCTGATCATCAGCTGATTGATCAGCTGACTTCTTCTTCTTCTTCAACTACACGAACAAAATTCAATGAATATTAATGAAATTATTACCAATATTCAAATAAACTAGCTAAATTAATAAATATTAATATGAAAACTTACACCAAAAAGTACTTCCAAAAATTACCGTGAACCGGCATGATGGGTAGGCTCAGCCATTCCATCTTTCTTCCCTCCCCTTTTGTTCATGGCCTTCTGCGCTGATCTGGCTTGAAATTCAGGGGTTTCACGCTGCTTCATAAGACCCCCAAGCGCCTCACCTACAATAATGATATGGCTTTTTTCGCTTTGACCTCTTCAGGGGTTTCACGCTGAAATTCAGGGGTTTCACACTTTTGACCTCTTCTATTACTCTTGTTGCCTTTTTTCGCTTTCAAAACAACATCTCCATCACTTGTCTGAAATCTATCCCTTACACATTTTTTGCACTTGTCAAGTAACGCATCATCTTTCCAAAAGAGCAAACATCCTTCGGGACATGCATCAATCTTTTGATGCGGTAACTGAAGACCTTTAACTAGTTTTTTTGTATTGTAGAAACTTCTAGTCATGAGTCTCATGACATTATCTTCGGGGATAGCATCCTCAAGCAAAGAAGCAAAGAAGCAATGCGGCATTAAATGGCATATTATGCTCACACTTCAAGGTTACTATCCTAGAGGCGGCTTGTAATAATGACATTCTACTTCCTTCGTATAAAGGTTGTTCCGCAGCTTTTAACATGTCAAAAAAAGCCTTTGCTTGGGGATTTGGAGGTTGTTCTTCATTCATAGCTCGACGGTCGTCATTATTGAGAACATTATACTCCAAGGCATCAACAATCATATCTCTATATGGGTTCTCATCAAGTTGTTGGATGTGAGGTTGTTCGTGAATTGGAGAATATACTTCCCCATGAGAAATCCAATTATAATAATTCGGATAAAACCCGTTTGTATAGAGATGTTCTTGTACCTCAATGACAAATATGTATTTCATGTGTTTACATTTGTTACAAGGACACCTAAGTTTATTTTCTACCAAGTTATATTCATCTTGTTGCTTAGCAAATTCAATAAACTCGGAAACACCCTCTATAAACCTAGCATTAGGACGTTTCTTCTTAATATCAACCCTTCCATCATACATCCATGAACGTTCCAATCTCTTCATTCTAATCTAAACAAAAATCCATAAAAAACAAAAATTCAACAACCTCGCTCAATCATAGGATAATAACAACTTATTTATCAAAAATCCCTATTTTTTATAAATCATAACAATTACAAGCATAACAACATTAAGAAAACAAACTTATAACAACATCGTCTTAATCAACATAATACAACTTAATTAACTACAACTTATCAAAAATTCTCAAATTTTACATATTAACTTATCAAAAATCCCCAATTTCTAATTTTTATAAACCTTAACCCAAAATTTAACATAATTAAGTAAAATTACAAACATAAAAACATTAATAAGGCAACCAACATTAATCATATCAACCCTAACCCCCAATTTCACTAATTATCATCCTAATTGGCTCTATAACATAATTAACTACAAGGTTTACAACCTAATAAGCTAAGGCGATCTTAATTGGCTACTACATCACTAAATCTACAAAACAAAACAAATATCAAACTAAAAATCGAAATTAAACTAAGAAAAATACAAACCTTCAATTGAATAAAGGAGAAGAAGTGGACGTGCAAGATGCTGCTATGGTGGCCGGTGGTGGTGGTGGCTGTTGTGGTGGCCGAAGGTGGTGGTGGTGGAGGTGCAAGTTGTGGTGGGTGGTGACGGAAGGAGAAAAGGGTTTGAGGTTTCGTTGTTTGTTTTGTTTTTTTTCAACTCGCGTAATGAAGGAGAAGGGGTTGTTTCTGATTTATGTGTCCAGAAATTTGGCGACTGGCCCATTTCAGTCGCCAATTTGGCGACTGCAATATTCTCATTTGTCGACTCCGTGTTCAGTCGCCAATTTTGGCGACTGATTACTGTCGCCAAACCTTATTTTCAGTCGCTTTTATGTGTCGGTGGGAAAAAAGTTTGTGAAAAGTTACAGTCGCCAAATTGGCGACTAATTTCAGTCGCCAATATTTATTCTCAGTCGCCATTTTGGCGACTACTTTGTGCAGTCGCCACTTTTCGTCGCATTTGCTTTTTCTTGTAGTGTATTATTGATTTGGCTAATCGCTTATATAGTTATAGTTGGGCTTATGGGCTAAGATAAAATACATAGACCGATATTCTTAACACGATCGACCACTATTTTGGTCGATAGACCAGAAAGTTTATGCAATAAGTCGATCAACACTTATTTCAGTTGTAAGTCCCCCACTATTCTTCCAAAATGGAATAATATTTACTCTTAAATCTTTGAACAACCTCCTACTCCAACAATATGTGCACTAATATGCTTAATTATCTCATTCGAGGTTTGTATAGTCAAAGTAGTGTCCTCTTAAACTCGTCGCTTTAATTTTACATGTGACTTGTGAGTGCACAAATAACGGGTTTATACTCCGTATATATATATTATTTCAATGTCGATAGTTCAATCAACATATAGGTCCAAAACCTTGAGGTAACTAGCGATAAACAATCGAGGAAAGGTAGAATTTAAAATAGGCAAGTACCTAAAGAAAGGCAGGAAGAGTATCATTCAAAAGAGTGTGCAAGTATTTGGATGGCTCACAACCAAAAAACAAGATATATACAGCCTGGCAAACTTGATTACTTCCTTCCATTTAAGCTTTTTGCTCAAACATGGAATATATTATATTTATCATTATATCAAGAGAAGAGAGTCGTGAATTCAAGTATCTTGTAGTGGAAATTAGAATTTTCCCTTCTTATTCATTTATGTGTTCTATACTCCTACATTACATTCTTCTCATATTCTTCTATATAAAGCACATGGACAAATATCGACTCTTGTTGGGACTTCTGACTTCTGACTGACGGTTTGAGTTTGTGTATTGATCACCCCCAATATTGCATTATGTGAAAAATTCATTAATAATTAAATTCATACCCTCTTCGTCCGAGTCATTTATTATCTATTGTTAATTTTGTCAAGGATCAATAATAAGAGGGCCATGCACCTTCAACTGGAATCTTATCTATATAATTTCAGAAACATTTCTGAAGCTGTGGTTGAGCCACCTCATCAACACAACATTTAATTTTATTTTCTTTTCCAGTCAGGTGGGTCCCATAAGGATTTTGATGAATTTCTTGTAACATAACCGCCTGTAATTCTTAACAAATGCCTAATATCGTAGTTTCAGAAATATTAGTAACATTTTTATATAAATCATGAATTTTTATATAAATAATGAATTTCTACGAAAAACGGTAAATTTGTATAACATAAAATTAAATATTAGATAATCGAATATGTATGGCCCGTCTAAAACGATTAGATAACAATTTAAATACTTAGAATAACCATTACGATTATAAACAATTTACGGCAAAAAAATATTTTATATAATACAGTACAACCGTTTTATATATATCCAATAGTACCTAATAATGGTTTAGTTTTAAGCATATATTTTAATTTTGCGAAATTCAAGTCATAAACAAAACGGTTAAAACTAAACATTAAAATAAAATATATACTTAAAAAACTAAAATGTTGGTCCAAAATATATAAACCGTATTCTATTAATCATCAAAATTAAAATAATAAATATAATACAGTATAACCATTTTATATATACCCAATAATGGTTTAGTTTTAAGCATATATTTAAATTTTAATTTTGCGAAAATCAAGTCATCAACAAAACGATTAAAACTAAACCTCAAAACAAAATATATACTTATAAAAAGACTAAAATGTTGGTCCAAAATATATCCTACACAACATTTTGACTAAAATGTTGGTCCAAAATATATATCATCAATTGAAATATATTGCGAAAATCAAGTCACAAACAAGAGTATATAGACGTTAGATATAAAACAAAATTAAATTTTGATAAAAATGTGTATAGACGTTAGATATAAAACAAAATTTATGAACATTTATAATTTAGTTCTGATGATACATATTTAGAATTATACGATTTGAAAACAACCCGTGCAATTTAACGTATTATCAATATAATAGAAATTGAATGCAAAATATTCACGTATTATTGACACTATTCGGTAATATTAATTATCCATCACATTTTTTCTAAAAATATACCCGTGCATTTTGCACGGGTTTAAAACTAGTAATTGAATATAACTTAATCTTTTCAGTCTTTAAATTTAGAGTAAATTAGATTTTACTTTCTTTTGAAATAAAAGTTTGTAAAATTACTTCTTTAGAAAAATTTCTCCTAAAATTATTCTCTTAAGTTGCATTTTTTTACTAAAATTGCTCCCAAACTCCACTTTTAGTGACTAATTTCTTCTATTTTTGAACATATCCCGTTTGTGGCTTAAGCCAATCTATACTTTGGAAGATATAAATATGTAGACAAATGTAAGGGGGTTCAAAAATAAAGGAAATAAATCAACACAAATTGGTTTTTTGAAGCAATTTTAGGAAAAAATTCAGTTTAAGGGAGTAATTTTAGCAAAAAAAATTCAAAAGGGAATAATTTCAAAAATTTAATTTTAAAAAAGAGTAAAATCTAATTAACTCTTAAATTTATGTTAACTTTTATGAGTAGAATTAAGTTTTTGAATGCAACATGTGAAACTATCCCCGAAAAATATAAATCTCAAAGACATACTTTTATTGTATTCTCTAGGATTTTTGTTGATTTGTTGTATACTTCGTATATGAGAATTGAGGTATCTAGCACTTTGCATGAGAGTACATGTTGCATGCACGTACGTACTCTATCGTTTGCAAGTACGCCTACAACTACGGCTATATGCAAACAGCAAGACAGCAAGGTTCTTAAATGCTTTTCTTATAAATATAAATATAAATATAAATATAAATATAAATATATACTCGTATGTGAATGTGACACATACCGCACCTACTTAGGGAAAGTGGTTACAAAAAGGAAACCCAATAAAGTGTAATTGTGAATTGTGATGGGAACATTTATATTTCTCCCATTTAAATCTAGGGTTGCTAAATCTCGCACAAGATTTTACTTAATTTCACACACTTTGTCGTCTTATTCCGACTTTATTCTTCTCACTTTTCACACTCTATTAGAGAGGAAAATTTAAAAGCAAAGAAATTCAAAAAAACATGTATGCTTAGCTACCCCACCACCAACCGCTCACAAACAGCACGCACCACCACAACATAAACCGACCCACCACTAGCCGTCATAAACGGATGCACCTTCAACAATCCAAAATCTAAAATCCCTAAATGTCAAACCCTAATTATAAAAATCACTCTCTTTAAGATAAAAAAACATTCAATCAATCAATTAAAAGACGGATATTAATAAATATGCTGATAGAATAACGAAATTACTTGTGAATGTGCGAATTACAAGCCATAATTTGTTAAATTTTACCAATTTGGTTGGTGGTAAAGAGGAGTCCCTAAATTTCAAACCCTAATTGTAAAAATCACCCTCTTGAAGATAAAAAAACATTCATTCAATCAACTAAAAAGAAGGGTATTAATAAATTTGTTGATAGAATAACAAAATTATGTGTGAATGTACGAATTAAAATCCATAATTTGTTACATTATCAAATTATTAGCAATTTGGTTGGTGGTGAAAAGGAGAGAAGAGAGATTTTTTTAACAAAGGGTAAATTAGGAATATGGTGACAAAGAGTGCGGGATTTAGCAAATACGTAAATCTAATGTGTGTGTGTCTATATATATATATATATATATATATATATATATATATATATATATATATATATATATATATATATATATATATATATATATATATATATATATATATATATAGGGTCGAGATCCGGTGAGAACCATCCTTATAATGAGAACCATGAGAACCCTTACTAAATCTCCACCATATCTCGCTTCGAGTGTTTCGTTGGATCATTTACCATTAGTTTAACTTATTCAAATACACACTTTAGTATCAATAAACAAAAAATTTTGATTTAATTAACAAAATAAATACTTAGTGTACGAAAATACAATTAGGCGTACTAAAACGGCTATAAATGCACGAAAACAACCACTACGTGCATGAAATTTTTTACATGCATGAAAATGATTACTAGGTACATGAAATAAGAGGTTGTACGTGCATTAAAACGAGTTCTAGTTGCATGAAAAATGATAGATGCCTAAAAATCGGTAGTAGGTGCATGAAAATTAATAAAACGTATCTCACCTTGATTTCCGTCACTAGTATATATTTTCTAGACCAAGAAATATGTTCTCTAGCCTTAAAATTCCATGCCGAATCCAAATATGTCATTAATTTCTTTTTAAAAAGTCCGTAAGGTAGAGTTCTCACGGTTCTCATTATATTGGTGGTTCTCATAGGATCTCAATTCTATATATATATATATATATATATATATATATATATATATATATATATATATATATATATATATATATATATATATATATATATATATATATATATATCTGTGTGTGTGTGTGTGTGTTTTTTTTGTACAAATATTAAGAAATATATTAAAAGATTATTAAAAGTATAATTAGAAGTGTGTGAGATGTTTTTTTATTAATTGAAATGTGTGATGGTTGATTAATGATGGACAATTTAATGACAGTTTATGTAAATAAAGGATGTCCGTAAGAATGCTTTAGTCAGTTTCTTTACTTTATTGGAAAAGTGGCAGTTTGGATATGAATGAATTAAAAAGAAATATGTGAACTTTGGATTGAATGGAAGAAGTATAACAGAAAACGAAGTATTATGCATATGATAAATTTCAAAGAGCATCTTATCCATATTAATATAAGAACATTTCGTGCAATTTCGTGCGTCCACGTCATCACATCCATTTTCTTTTATTTTTTATTATTAAATAAAAGTAGGATCCACCACAAAAATATGGGATTAATTTATGAAAAACCAACTTTGTTACTAGAATTTTATAGAATAATCAATACAAAACTTCAATGAACCGTCATCCTCAATACAAAATCACGGGTTGTGTACACTTACTTTTAAAGATGACAAAGGTAAATTCATTTCATTATATAGCAATTATATTTATTCGAACAAATTGATTTTTAACGGGGCTATTTTGCATATAAGATATGTTCGGTCAAAAGGTGAATTTCCTGGTGCACTAATTTTCGAATATCTGTTAGCAATGATGAAAATATTTGGATTAATTATGATAACATGCATGAATGAATAAGATATATAAGAAAAAACAATAAACGATTGGGATCAACCGTGATTGGTAGGGAATATTTGTGTAATATTTAATTTGGAATAAAATTTGCAATGTACACGGTTCTATTTTGTAATTGATTTAATTTATAATCTGATTGGTTGTATATCTTAACGATTTTGTTTTCAAAAAAAAATATTGTAAACGTTAAATATGGTAAACAACCGTGATTGGTAGGGAATATTATTTATGGAATAATATTTAGGATTTGTTATTAGTATAATATGATTGGTTGTATATGTTAACGATTTTCATTTCGATAAAAATATGGTAAATGTAAAATATGGTAAACAAACGTGATAGGTAGGGAATATTTATGGAATATTTAGGATTTGTTATTATTAAAATATGGTAAACAATTTTATTATATTATTTAAATGAATGGGATCAGCCGTGATTGGTAGGAAATATTTATGGAATATTTAGGATTTGTTATTAGTAAAATATGGTTAACGTTTTTATTATAATATATACAAAAATATGACGTGGCATAAATAAAAGGTTCTGATTGGTCTACAAAACAGTTTTTTGTGAGGGTGAATGTGAGTGCGAGAAAGAGTGAACGGTGAAACATTATTGCGCCACGTATGCAATTTGACATTTTGCTTTTATAGTAATAATGATTGTATAAATAAGACAATATGGAAATGCAAAAATTTTCTAATAGTCCATATACTCTGTCAATTATAGAAAAATAAAATAAAAAGAAGAACAAAAAAACATTATTAGACAATGAAAATATAAATGGTAAAAAAATGGTAAAACAAATAATGTTATTATATTATTTTGCAAAGTTTTAATAGAGCTGGCAAATAATGACACGACACGAAAACATGACACGAACCCGACACAAAATTTGTGGGTTTGGGTTGAGGCTTAATGACCCATTTATGTAAGTGGGTCGACACGAACACGACACGATATTTAATTGGGTCGGGTTTGGGTTGAGCTCTTTAAACACGAACACGACACGAATGACCTGTTTACTAAATTAATCCTAATTTTTTTTATTCTCCATCACATAAATATACTTAAACTTTCCAAATATGAACATGACACGAAAACACGACACGAAATTAACGGGTTAGGGTTGAGGCTTGCTGACCCATTTATCTAGGTGGGTCGACACGAACACGACACGCAATTTAATTGGGTCGGGTTTGGGTTGGATGTTTTATGACCCGTTTACATGTGACACGAACACGAACCCGACATGACCCGATCTGTTTGCCAGGTCTAAGTTTTAGTTTTAACATTTTGGCCATCATAATTGCAAATTACTACCTAATAAGTAATAAGTTAAAAAAAATTGTATATTATTAACTAATATAATTAATTTTGCAACTTACTACCTAAAATCACACAACATTAATCACTTTGCTACCTTTTTTACGGATCGGAAATCGAACTTAAGTTAGTTTAAATGTTCGGAATACGTTTAATGACGATTTTACCCTCCCTTAATATCCCCTTCCTCCCTCGTTCCCTCCCAACTTTCTCTATATCACACTTAATTAATTAAATTCATTAATTAATTTCATCAGATTGATCATCGCACCATTGACTTACGCCATGTATGCTTCCTTTCTTCGCTTTTCTTTCTGTTTTAATTTACTGGTTTATATTAATATTAATTAATTAAGTTTAATTTGTTGAAGTTTATATGTCAGATTGTTTCATTTTTCTAGGTTAATTTAGTCCCTTGAATTTCTGTTTGTGTATAATTCTCCCAACTTATTGAAATAAAAATGATGGGAAATTATTAGAAAGTGAATGAATTTATTGGGGAAAATGGAAGGAGATTGATGGCGGAGTTAAAATCTGAAAATAAGTTTATTGGATGAGAGAATTGTGTTTTAATGGAGGAAAGAGAGGGGAAGAGGATAATATAGGTATTAATTTAGGTTTAAATTAAAAAGGGACGAAATAAGCTGATTTCCGTCATTTTTTAGCAATTTCCGTCATGTTGGTAGTAATCGTGTAAGTTTTTACACTTATTAGGTTGTTATTTGAATAATTAAACATATTAAGTAGTAATATGCACAAGTTTAGACTTATAAGGTAGTAATATGCTAAATAGCCTTTCTTTTAATAAGAAATAGTTTTCAACAAAAAATAATTAATAAATAATACTCTTTTAATTTTCATTTTTAAAAATGAGATCTACAAAAAGTTAACAAAATAAATGAACTTTAAAACTCTGTTAAGTAGATTTTATAGAATTCCATTAACATAATACTCTAAAGGAAGTTATGGATATTGAGCTTATCCACTACAAATCTACAATGACTAGATTTAAAAATTTTGTTATCATATTTTAACACCGAATTCGTGCATTTTTTCACGGATTTAAAACATGTGTAAACTTTAAACCCTTGCAATTTTTATGCACGTGTTTTAAATCATTATCATTATAAAAGAAATAGAGTATAAAATATACATGTATTTTTGTTTAACATTTTTAAATATTAATTATTATATTAATATTCTTAAAATTATACCCGTGCAATTTTGCACGGGTTAAAAACTTGTTTCTTTTAACACAAATTCTCATTTGTGACAGCAATCGTCGCATGCTTGCAACGGGTTAAATAAAACTCATTTGAGGAGATAAAACAAACCATTGTGATTTTCCATGCACTTTTATTTTTGTCTTATCTAAACAAGTGTGTGTACTTTACCGGTTGCAAGCTTGTGACGGATATACCCATCACATGAGAGACCTATTTTTCTTTTAAATTGTGGCTGAGCCAGGTTTTTCGCAGCAAGGAAGTGCGAAAAATCTCAATAAGATTGAACCGATAATGATATAATTGAAAATTTTAGAATTTTTATTGTTAGCGAGAGCAAACGTCTATATTAAGTTATTAAACCCGCTAAATCATTTAAGTTAAACTAGTTTAATCAAGTTTTGAGTTTGAAGCAGCTTAATTGTGTGATCTATTTTTTTCCATTTCGTTCATTTGAGGTATCCCAGTCAATTTGTGGTTCTTTCTATTTTAGAAATGCATATAATGAACAATTTAATCTTACGTACTCAGTCAAGTCCGCTTGTCTTTTTTATAATTGACTCCTACTTCTCTTGTTCAATTGTTCTTTGTGCCAATGTCAAAAAATAACAATTGATCGGAATTAGTATTTATTTGTGTTTAACTAGTTAGCGTCGGCCTTCAATTGGGTGCTAATTCATTTTACTTTTAAGTTCAATTTCAATATTCCGTATTTGAATGCAAATTAAAGTGCAAGAGAATTAAAGAATTATAGAACTAGTATGTACTTTGGGTAGAATGAATAAATAAGAAACTCTAATTGAACATATGTCTTTAAAGATTATATTCCATGACCTTAAAGCCACTTTACCATAATCTTCATAAAAAAACAACGAGTAATAATCTTTACTTTTCGGATAATAATCATTGTCACAATCATGATCTACAACTAATTAATCATCTATCGAAGATTATCGATTATCAATAAATCAACCTTGCTTAACTAATGATAACATTCATTTCTTTATTTAATTGGTCGTCATTACATTGTTTGTATTAACAATTCATAAAACTTCTTTACATTTATTTACTAAATGACTTATTTAACTATGATTTGTTTACAATTGCATGCAAGAAATATAATGCAAATTAAAATTTGCATGAACATAATCAAATGGTGTTAGTTCAGTGATAATTGTTTTAAACCTTAAAATTTGCTGAAATACATGACTTAAGAGGTCTCAAGTTCGATTACCAGCCCTAAAGGGTCCCTCGTCACAAAAAAAAGGAAAAGAAACAAAATATTGCATGAACATCAATGTAAAGTGCATTTGAAATTTAAAATGAACATTCCAATATATATATGTAAACTAATAATACATGCATGATTATGAATCAATAAATGACACTCCATTGATGATCAAGAGGACTAATTAAACCTTGCTAGCTATCTAGCTACATCTTATCTTTTCAACCTTCTGCTTTCACGTAATAATATAAGATGAATACGATAATATAATTACGACTAATTTTATTTATCATCAATTTAAATAAAATAAATACGGGGTATTATTTATTTATGTATCCGTGAAAAGAAAAAGGTTGAAAAGAAAAGATCGATAACATTGCTCGTACTTTCTCACGTACATACCTAACATGCACTAGAGTATTGCACCTCAAACGTTATTAGGAATGGCCAAAGTTTGAGCTTCAAAACGACGAGCTTCATGAAACCTAGTAATGAAATCCGAAGCTTTTCGGTCGATACCGGGTTCACCCACCCAATAACCTCTATCTTCATCACTACGGAAGACCTTTCTTCTTGGTGGTTCTTCCCAATTATTGTATGCTTCAACTTTTCTTGGAGCATTAGACCTCTTTGATTTAAACATGGAAAAAAATGAAAATGAATTACTAGAAGATTTCCGTTGTCGATAATTACCACTCATTTTCTTTATGAATTCTCCGATTAAATTTAATTTAGAAGATTAAAATTATGTGTTTGTTTATTTGAATGTGTATGTAGTTTGGTTTGTAATTGCATGCATGTCGGAGATAGCTTCTTGTATTTATAGTAGGGAACCAATGTGTGTTTGGTGGTCGTAATGAGGGACGTGGAGAATCTTGAGATATGGACCGTTGGATCTAATTGTATGGTCCAGATAATATTTAATTCCTCCCTTCCAATCAATTCTATACATTTCACTATTTAGGCATTATTTATAAGTCGGGTGAATTTTCGACACAATTTCTAATATATAACATAAAAAATAGTCATGTGAGATCTTGTTTAAATTGTTTTACCGAGTACATTGTGAATATCAAAGTTTAATAATTTTTACCGATATGTAACTAAAGATATTAGCAAAAGAAAACGGGTATTGACAAACGTAAATAAAGCAAGTGTATAGAATTGATTGGAATAGAGGAAGTACTTCGTATCATTTGCAACACATATTGTCCCGGACATTTATTTACGTTTGGTATTGACGCAAAGATTAAGAGAAGACGAGACGATCAATTATTTGATGATAAGTGCGCCAAATTAAGTGTGAAGGGTCAATTTTTTCATCAAAAGCCTTTCCAATATAGATATACAAACAATTGATTGAGATAACCTAAAATGAAATATGTAAATAAATAATCGGGACAGATGGAGTAATTTCTATTGTGAAAATGTAATTTAATGATAGTAATAACAATAACAATAAATAAAAGTATACTCCCTATATTATTATTAGGTTGTTATTATACGTTCCGGTTATTCTAATGTGTGTCTTAAGTATATACATTAAGAACTTCTAATGTGTGTCTTAAGTATATACATTAAGGACTTCAATGTGGAAAAATTTCAAGGTATTCTCAACAATAATTTTGGTAAAATTAGGTTTTAGCCTAAAAATTAACATGGAGATATCACAACAATAGGTCACAAGTTTGAATCTCATTTTCACCGTACATTGTAAATGGTCATATATATATATACTCTTATGCCTCATTTGACATTAAAAAATAATTATGGTAAAAAGTAAAAACGACTTTACTCCAGATTTTTAATTTGTGCTTTTAGGGATTTAGTGTAGTTGTCGTATATGTTATTTCATTCAAAATAATATTCTTATTTAGTAATTTGTTTGTTCGGGAAAAAAAAGAGTATGGTGGATTGTTTGGAGAAGTTTTGTGTATAATGATTATTTATTATTAAAACAAGATATTTTATAATAATTATATGGCAGGTCGAAGTTTGACTATATGAAGAAGGTGGGTTGTTCAGCAAGAATTCTCGTCGAGGGGTGAATGAGCATCCTGCGGACTTCCACTACGATAAATATCATGCAAAAGTTTAGCACCTTCTAACTTCATTTCTAGTATGTATCGTTCTTTTTCATGTGGGAACCAATTTGAACATGCATCACGCTATTCCCTATAATATTTTTCTGTTTAACATTTGTGTTTCCGAAATTTATTTCACTTTTTTTAACTGTATTTTTGCATACGGTATAATACTAATTGTATCTGTAAGAGTTGTCTTGTTTAAGACCCAAAATGTCAGCAGTCAAGTGACGACTAAATTAGAGTTGCCTTCGGACCAGGTTGGGCTAATTAGAGGGCGGGTCGAGCTGGGAGAATATTTGACCCAAGCTAGGCTTGTGGTGGGTGGATGACGGGCTGAGGGCGAGGCGGGCTGGCGAGACTATGTAATTTTTTATAATAATAATAAGTAGACGGGCCAAGGGTGACCGGGTATGGATTTCGTGACTCGGGCCGGCCAAGGATGTGAGCGCGGGCCGGGCCAGGGGTGGGCTATGTGCTGAGAGGTTGAACATGACGGGATAGACTAGGTCAGCTCGTACTCATGCCTAACTCTAAACCAAACACGGCTATATATGTACTAAAACGACCATTTTTCTAAAAATATTTGCAAACCATTTTCAAATTTTAATTTCTATTTTAACCATTTTTGAAACTTTAAAAATATAATTAATCTTGACAATGGCTAATTTGAGAAATAAATTTGACAAAATGACTAATTTGGTAAAAAATTTATACAATATTAAAATTAATTCATTTTTAACAATGACAATTAGTATGCATATATTTTTGATCAACCCGTGAATATTGAATGATGATGTTTTCTTTCTTAAATCTATATCTTACTCACTATTCTAAATCTTATAAATTTTTATTGAGCATATTTGTCTTTGTAAATGTAAAAAACAAATATTTCTTTTTGTGAGGAAATAAAAAAGTCCTATTTTTTTGTTTCAATTATTATGTTATTTGTTTTGAAGTTTTTAATATGTTATTGTAATATTATTATCACTTTGCTTCATAATTTAAATGTTGATTTTCCTTTTCGTGAGAATTCAAAATGACTAGAGCTGATTTATTCAATATTGGAGAGGTCGATTCACGTGACATTTTTTATATGTAATCATATGTTACTTATAAACAAGTGATTTAGCATATATATAGATGTTGGGTCAATGCCTTGAATATGTTAGTATTGGGCTAGGGTTTTGTCTTGAGCCTTATTAGGTCAAATCTGTATTAGTTTAGAGAGTACTATATAAACTCTATAACCCTCACCCTAGCAGTTATGATTATCATACCGTCTGAAATCTGTAATCTGAAAACTCCTCACACATAATAATAATAATAATCTTTCCCTTCTGCCCTATGGACGTAGCTAATAACACACCGTTAGTGAACCACGTAAATTTGTGTGTTGCTTTCTTTATTGTTCTTTATTTGTTTTCTCGCATCCGTTACAACAAACTGGTATCAGAGCCTTCGGGTTCCTGACCAGCGAGAAAGATGTCAGCAATGAACATAAAGATCGATCGCTTTACCGGGAGGAATAGTTTTAGTTTGTGGCAAATCAAGATGCGGGCTCTGTTAAAGCAACAAGGGTTATGGACGCCGCTTCAAAAGAAGCAGCAAGGCGCAGCCGCCGTTGCCATCACCGCTGAGATGACCAATCTGGAGGAGAAGACACATTCAACAATTATGTTGTGTCTTGCGGATGATATCATCACTGAAGTTACGGAGGAAGATATTGTCGCAGGTCTGTGGGCAAAGCTTGAGAGTCTTTATATGACGAAGTCTTTGACCAATAAGTTGCTTCTGAAGCAACGTCTGTTCAGTCTGAGAATGCTGGAACTGCGTAATATTGATGTTAAGGTAGAAGATGAGGATGCCGCATTAATTTTGCTAGTTTCTTTACCCTTATCGTATGAGAATTTTGTACAGTCTTTTATTGTGGGTAAAGATATCGTGTCTCTAGAAGAGGTTAGATCGTCTCTTCATACTAGAGAATTGCGCCATAAGGTGGCTGGTACAGTCGCTGATAATCAGGCCGCAGGGCTAGTAGCTAGCGGGGGTTATGGACAGGGAAATTCTATCTGGGAAGAAAAAGCATAACAAGTCGTCTTATGTTGGTTCTTCTAATTCTGTTGGTATCTCTGGTACATCTGGTTCTAAGAGTCCTAAACCTACTGATGTTTGTAACTACTGTAAAGGAAAGGGGCAATGGAAATTCGATTGTCCCAAGAAAGAGAAACAGAACAATTGTACTGCTGGTGTAGCAAATGCAGATTCCGAGGAAGATAATTATGCTTTAGTTACCGATAGGGTTACACATCAAACTGAGGTGTGGATCTTAGATTTTGGAGCATCTTATCATATATGTCCGCGCAGAGAGTGAATTACAACTTATGAACAGGTAGATGGAGGCAATATTTCTATGGCCAACAGTGCTGTTTGTAGGATAGTTGGAATCGACTCAGTCAAGATAAGGACACATGATGGTAAATTCTGCACATTGAACGAAGTTAGACATGTTCCACTCATGACGAAGAATCTGATCTCCTTAAGTACGTTAGACAGTAAGGGTTTCGGTTTTCAAGGTGAAGGTGGAGTTCTGAACGTCTGCAAGAGTTCAAATGTGGTACTGAAAGGTATCTGACATGGTACTTTATATTATCTTTAGGGATCTACGATGTCAGGTTCTCACTACTACAAAATGTCAAATAGACATCAGTTAATAGACATCAGATTTTTAAAAAAATCTGATGCATATATTTATACATCAGTTATTTCGAAAAATCTGATGTCTATTTATTTATATAGAAATCTGATTTTGTAATAACCCATGCCTATTTTAAAATGTACTTTCTGATTCATACTATATACATCTGATTTAATAAATCTGATGTATAACTAAACAAAATTATTGTAGCTTAGCTTAGTAAAATAAGTGACGAATGACGATAGATTATTATTGTTTTTCATTATTTTTTTCCCAAAATCCCAATAAACCAAAATCCCTGACTTCTTCCTTCTCCAACACTAACACAACAACAAAATCCTTAGCTTCTTCGTTCCCCAAAATCCCTAGCTTCTTCAATTCCTTCATCTCGTCCATCACCGATCATCGTCATCAACTCGACTTTGTGCATCACAGATCCTCTAACTCGGCTCCTCCTATCTAGGTTGCTCCGTTATCGGTACTTGTCAACTCCTCTATATCCTACTTATCTTAATTTGGGATTTTTTCTGATTGCATTTTGATTTGTTATTTATTCGTTCATTGCTTAGTTCTATTAATTTTTTTTCTGATTGGGTTAATGGTCTTGTATTTGTACGAGTATATGATTGGGTTTACTGGTATTGTATTGTTATTGTATTGATACGAGTATGTGATTTATCGTTGTATATGAGCAAGCGATTAGGGGACGATAAATTCATACTCGTTAGCTGATTGATAAGCTATAGAGTATGTTGTTATGGACAATCAGTCTCAGGATGTGTAATCTCGAGTCTTCATTTTTCTAGCTTCTAGTTTGCCTCTGAATTCATACGATATGCACGCTTTTTTTCTTTACAATAGTGTGTACTAGATTTCATACTCTATTATTTACGAAGCGCCTTTAGGCTTCTTTAAGTCTTATTATAGAATATAGTTCTGGTGTTTAGTTTCCATTACCATAGGTGAGAGCCTCCCTTTATCTACATAGTAGGCAGATCGCCACATGTGATTGTCTCTTGAAAAGAAGGCGTTAGAAGGCGGTTCATAGATAACATGCACGCATGCTCCCTCTAATGATACCCTTGTATATGTTTCCAATCCTGCCCATGGTACTATCAGCTATCTGACTTTCTTTTCTTATAGTTATATGGAATTGTAGAATCCATCTTCTGTTCTTATAGAGCTAGCCCTACTATACTTGTCGCCCTTTTTCACGGCTTCTTTGTGTTAAAGAGAAGCATCTCTTTAATAGCACATATTAAGAAGAAGAAGACCTTTTATCCTTAAGCTAAATAGTGTTATTAAGGCGATAAGAAATTGTATCAAGAAGGCTCTTAGTGCAGTATCTTTGGGAAAGTAGAGCTTCTTCATCAGGTAGTATAGGAGAAGCAGAAGAGTACTTAAAGGCAAAGTCTCAAACCTGCTGCCCTATGTCTGAGATTGTGCAGAGTGCAAAAGTGTTGGTGCCAGTGTAGTAGTGCAGTATGATACGGGTTGTGCAGGTGCAAGTGCTCGAGCAGTGTAGTTGCAGTAGCTGGTTATTTAAGGACTTAAATATTGTAGTCTGCTTGTGAATGTTATGTGCTAAGCTAACACATGTTTCTCTTTTGAAAGATGGTGAGGCCTTCGAATGTGGAGTATACTATAATGCAAGTGCTTCTACAGGTTCTTGAGAACCAACGGACACGAGCTGAAGCTGTTGTTCCTCCTCCTCCTCTGCATGGTAACGATGCTAATAGGTCTGGTGGTTTCTCTTGGATAGCCACCCAGATGTCTAAGAGCCATGCTAAGACTTATGGTGGGGAAGTGGATCCAGTTGCATTATCAGAGTGGTTCATGGACATGGAAAGAGGCTTCTCCATGTACTCAGTTGTCAAGGAGGATAGGGTACGTTTAGCTGCTCACTTTCTGACGCATGAGGCTGACATGTGGTGGACTCTTACTGGTCCTACTTTCATCCTTGACCCGTTGTTTGATTGGGATGAATTCAAAGACAAGATCGAGACCCGCTTCTACCCAAAGGAACTTCGTGCTCAAAGACTGAAAGAATTCATGGATCTGAAACAAGACAAGATGACTGTGCAGGAGTTCACGAACAAGTTTAATCAGTTGGCTCACTTTGCTTCTCGATTCGTGAGAGATGAGTCCGAGAGAGTCTACTTCTACAGAGGGAAGCTAGGTCCCCGCATCGAGAGTATGGTTCGCAGAGATTCTACTTCCTTCGTGGAGGTGTACGACGATGCCATTTGGGCCGAGAGCTCGATCAAGGCTATTGACGCCGAGTCTCGTGTCGTTTCTGCTAGTGCTGCTTCGCGCCAGAGGTCTATCTACTAGGGGAAGCGACCTTTTGTTCCAGCTACTGCTCCCCCTACTTCTCAGAAGAAGAGGTTCGAGAGGTTTGTCGCTCTTGCTGCTAAGACCATTGTTCATACATAGACTTCGACGGATAAGCCCGCTAGAAACCCTCTCCCACACCCGCTACCCGGCCGAGGGCGACAGCACAGTTGATGTCGCTCTAGCCGAGCTAGTGGCACAGTCAAAGTTGAAGGTTGTTCTAAATCAGTATGATGATGAGAATCCAGCTCCAAACCCAACTGAAGTCTTCCTGCAGCTTAAAAACAACTTACGAGGCTGCCAATCAATATTATCATATCAGGCACCAATGTGAGTTCCCCATTACCTTCTAATTTAAGGAAATTGGGTAGATATGGTATCACTCCTCATCAACTCAAAGACCTTTGTGAGTTGATGAAAAGTGATTTGAGTGGAGATCCGGTTGAAAGTCCGCTAGAAACTCTCTCCCACTGTAACAACCCGACCCACCATTGTCGTAACACAAACCCAATAAGATGGGAGCACACTTTTGGGCCCATTATTTGTCCTCACTTAAGCCCAAAAGCACAAGGCCTTGTTACTAAGTGGTGGGTGGGAGCTATTATAAACATATCACAATCCTCACATTCTACCAATGTGGGACAAATCTCCTCTCATACTCTTGGGGTGTTACAAACTCCCCCACTTAAAGAACACAACGTCCTCGTTGTGCCTCAAACTTGGCCAGAATCCTCCCCCGCTAGGTGTGTGACCTGGGTACTCCCGACCACAGGCTCACCACACGGTCGCAGGTCGCTCTGATACCATTTGTAACAACCCGACCCACCATTGTCGTAACACAAACCCAATAAGATGGGGGCACACTTTTGGGCCCATTATTTGTCCTCACTTAAGCCCAAAAGCACAAGGCCTTGTTACTAAGTGGTGGGTGGGAGCTATTATAAACATATCACAATCCTCACATTCTACCAATGTGGGACAAATCTCCTCTCATACTCTTGGGGTGTTACACCCACACCCGCTGCTCGACCGAGGGCAACATCACAGTTGATGTCGCTCTAGCCGAGCTAGTGGCACAGTCAAAGGGGAAGGTTGCTATATGCGGGGTGGTGGGGGTTGCAGCCTATGGTGTAGAAGCCTTGGCGGATGCATGAATTGAATGGGTTAAGAATTACTCTAAAAAATAATTAGAGTATTTTATTTAGGGTTTTTTTATATTACTAGTTTTATTGCCCGTGAAATTACCGAGATTATATATAGTGTACGGCCGCATTAAGCTTTAATGACAAAAACAATTTGTAAGAAAAATATGTTTTTATTAATCAATACCTACATTATCATAATATATAATCAAAATTTATTTCCCACGCACAATTTACTAAACAATTTATTTCTCACAATTTGCTAAACATTTGTAAAGGACTATTAGTATTTTGCCACAACTATTGTTACGTTTATTAGTGTTTTGTCACGATTATCGTTATTATTATTGTTTTAATTTTTTTTTGCCATTTAATTAATTCAACCTAAAAAAAAACTCTGTCAAAATAAAAATTTCTAACCTTTTATTTGTAAATTATAATTTAAGAGAGATTGAGTGACTGCTTAACATTGTTATGAAAAATTATGATAAGAATTACAATTTAATATTAGATATACTGGTTTACATAAACACTAGTGTAACACCCGTGAAAAATCACGGGGTTGTGTACACTTACTTTTAAAGACGACAAAGGTAAATTCATTTCATTATATAGCAATTCTATTTATTCGAACAAATTGATTTTCAACGGGAATGTTTTGCATATAAGATATGTTCGGTCAAAAGGTGAATTCCCTGGTGCACTAATTTTCGAATATCTGTTAGCAATCATGAAAATATTTGGATTAATTATGATAACATGAATGAATGAGATATATAAAAAAACAATAAACGATTAAAAAAAATTAAATAATTAATAATGATTAATTTGGAAAGTTATTGTCTTGTGATGAATGGGTGACAGAACTTAAGTTGACGGGCAAATAGGATGAATAAAATAACTAATCAGGTAGAAATCTAAATTAAATGGGTGTATTAAAATTCGATAATCTTGGAATATATTGACTTGACATATACAAAGATATACATGATTGGGATCAATCGTGAGTGGTAGGGAATATTTGTGGAATATTTAATTTGGAATAAAATATGCAATGTACACGGTTTTATTTTGTTAAACTGTAAAGGTAATTGAATGATTTGGCTTAAGGCCTTCTGATCTTATTCAATGAAATAAAACAGAGTACATGGCTGCGGTTTTATATACAACTAGAATATCAACTTAGTCAATATTCTCCTAGGTTAGTTCCTACGAATAAGGAAACAGATAAGTACACAAAGGAAACCGAATAACAATATATCGTAATCGAATATTCCGAGTATATCCCACATATCTCGTAATATTCAAAGGATATATTTCTATGCACCCCCTTAAGTTGGAACATTGGGTGACCGAATGCCCAACTTACGACTTAAGTATGTGAATGCTTCTGCGCCAAGGGCTTTAGTGAAAAGATCTTCAATTTGCTCCTTGCTTTGAACATGGCTTGCCTCGATATTCTTGCTCGTCAAATGTTGTCGAATGAAATGACAGTCGACCTCAATATGTTTTGTACGGTCATGGAAAACGGGATTCTTTGCAATATGTAAAGCCGACTTATTGTCACACAAAACCTTCATCGAATGAGTATGATTAATCCCCAGTGAAGTGAGAAAAGATTTCAGCCATATTAACTCGCTTGTGACGGCTGCCATAGCTCGGTATTCTGCCTCTGCGGTTGATTTGGCGACCGTTGGCTGTTTTCGAACCTTCCAAGAAATGAGAGTTGGACCCAATGCAACAAAGTACCCCGTCAGTGATCGGCGGGTTATTGGACAACGAGCATAGTCGGGGTCGGAATAGCCATTGAGTGTGATTACTGTATCCCTGTTCATAACTATTCCTTTCCCCGGATCTCCTTTGAGGTAGCGTACCACGCGTAGTGCAACTTCTAAATGCTCTTTCCGGGGTGTTTGCACAAATTGGGACAGTGTATGAACGGCGTAGAGCAAGTCGGGTCGTGTTATTGTGAGATAAACCAGTCTTCCCACTAATCTTCTATACATGACGGGATCTTTTAGTAAAGTACTAGTGGATAAAGCCAGTTCATGATTTTGGACAATGGGTGTTTGAACTGGTTTCGCACCTTCTAGTTTTGCCTCTTTGATTATTTCCGTGGCATACTTTCGTTGGCAAAGAAATAAACCCGAGTCCCCATGTGCTACCTCTATTCCCAAGAAGAATTTTAATCGGCCAAGGTCTTTTATCCCAAATTTTGTGTCGAGAAATTGTTTCAAATTATCGCTCGCTTCTGGATTGTTACTGACAATAATCATGTCGTCCACATATACCAATAAGCCAAGAAAAATACCCGACTTATTCATAGTAAATAAAGAGTAATCCGCAAGTGATTGAGTGAACCCATATCCCCGTAATGCATCCGTCAATTTAGCAAACCAGTTTCTCGAGGCTTGTTTTAAGAGAGATTTTAAAAGTCGACATACCTTTCCTTTTGCGCTGGCTTGGAAACCTTGCGGCAGTCTCATGTATACTTCTTCATCCAAATCACCGTGAAGGAAAGCATTGTTTATGTCCAACTGAGCAATATTCCACTTCTTGGCTACCGCAACCGCGAGTAATAATCGAACACTTGTCATCTTTGCGACGGGGGAGAAAGTCTCATGATAATCAATACCTTCTATTTGGGTGAAACCTTGAGCTACTAACCGAGCTTTATGTCTCTCAATGGCTCCATCTGCATTAAGTTTGGTTTTGTAAACCCACTTACACCCAATTGGCTTCTTGCCTTCAGGAAGGTCAACAATTTTCCAATTCCCATTTCTTTCGAGTGCGTCAATTTCTTTCCCCATGGCTGCTCTCCATTCGGCGTGCTTGACGGCTTCAAAATAATGTTTCGGTTCCCGAATGGCATCAACCGCTCCAAGGAATTTTCTGTGTGACACGGAAAAACAAGTACTTGTGGCATAATTAATTAAAGGATAACGTGTACCTTTCGTGGATGACGGAGTATTGGTTGAGTGAGTTGCTTTGGATTGAATGACACGAGTGGATTGACAAACGTAATCTTGCTTCCATGCCGGTTCGAATTTTTGTCTCTCCCATCTGCCTAACTTAGGTTCCTCCATGTCTGAACCACTAGGGCCACTCTCTCCCTCAACAGGATCATCACTGACGACCTCCACAGGAATCTGGACACTCTCGGTACCACTGGGAAGTGTGTTGGCAATAGTAGGACTCTCGGTTTCAGCCTCTGTTTCTGTTATTGTTGGAGTGGGATTGGTGTTTGGTTCCCTTTCATGCCCAGTACGTGACTCATGTATGTCATCAAGGAAAGTGGGTATTTCAATATCTGTAGGACCCCCTTGGTCATTGTGTGTAGGGGGGTTTTCGGTCTCAAGGGCAAATGGGAAAATATGCTCATAAAAATGTACGTCACGGGAAACAAAATGGCGCTTTGATTTCAAATCGTAAACGCACCATCCTTTTTGGGTTTTGGGGTATCCAATAAAAATGCACCGGATTCCACGTTCCTTAAATTTGTCCTTAGGTCGTTGCTTATTGTGAGCGTAAGCGAGACAGCCTAGGACCCGTAGATTATCAAGTGTGGGTGTGTGGCCATGTAACAACTCATATGGTGTTTTTCCTCCTAAGATTTTTATGGGAGTTCGATTGATAAGATATACAGCCGTCAAAACACACTCCCCCCAAAATTCGATAGGTAAATTAGCTTGAAAACGCAGAGCTCTAGCTTTTTCCAAAATGTGTCTATGTTTCCGCTCAACACGACCATTCTGTTGTGGGGTGTCAACTACACTCGTTTGAAACAACATGCCATTATCCTTATAAAATTGTTTTAACGGTCCCGACAGAAATTCGGTGCCGTTGTCACTTTAAATGACTTTGATTTGTTTACCAAACTGTGTGTGTACCATCTTACAAAAGTATTTTAATAAATCATACACCTCCCCTTTATCTTTCATAAGATGAACCCAAACACTCCTGCTATGATCGTCAACAACAGTTAGGAAATAATGAGCACCGGATAGACTACTCACACGATATGGCCCCCACATATCACAGTGAATTAAATGAAATAAAGTATCGTGTCTCTTATTATTAAGTTTAAAACTCAAACGGGTTTGTTTAGACCGACAACAGGGGTCACAAATGAAATCCGAATCAAGAGACAGGGGTTTCGAAATCAAAGTGCTAAAAGAAGGAAAAACATTATTTGAAGGATGGCCAAGTCTTCGGTGCCATACCCGAGCTTCAGTCACTCCAACTCGTGCAACAACATCCCCAACTCGTGTCATGTAATAAACTCCGTCGCGCAACTTACCCCGTCCAATCTCTGTCTTCGTAGATTGGTCCTGCATTATACAGTAATTGGAATTAAAAGCCACGAAGCAATTGTTTTCACGAATTAATTGAGGTATAGAAATAAGATGACACTTCAAATTGGGGACATATAAAACGTCCTGTAAATGAAAACTTGGTGTTAGCCGGACTTTTCCGTGTTCGTGCGCAACAATCGTCGACCCATCAGGCAGTCCAACAGTCGAAGGAGCACCCTTCCACGACTCAGAAAAAACATCGCGACAACCTGTCATATGGTGGGAACAGCCACTATCGAGCATCCAATCATTTAAAGTGACAGAATGGGTACCTTGTAGTTTCTCACTAGGTTCACCTTTAGCACCGAGAAGGGTCCTCAGTTGCTCTATTTCTTCTGCCGTCAAATCTGGCTTGGAAGAAGTGCCTTCATCAGTGGTTCTTGCGGCATTAACAGTCTGGTTGTTACTGTTCGTGCCTCTTCCTCCTCTGCCACTGCGTCCTCCTCTCCTTCCGCGCCCACGACCTCTGCCGTTAATTCCTAATTTTTCCTAACAATTGGCCTCCGTATGGTACCATTTGTTGCAATGAGTGCAACGTGGGGCATCATATTCTTTGGAATCAGTCTGGTTGCTGCTGCGAACGTGTTCTGTCCGTGCGCTCATTGCTACTTCGGTATTTGATTCGTCGCGAATACGAATGACCGCCTTATGTCGGTCCTCCCTTAATACGATGCCATAGACACGATTAAGGGAAGTAAGATCATCATCCATTAGTAAATTCGAACGAATATTATCATAGAGACTGTTATTTAATCCCATGATAAACTGGTGTATTTTTTCTTCTTCTTTCTCCTTAAGAAAAGCAGTAGCAGCGCCACAGGTACACGTTGGAACGCGACTATAGGTTGCCAATTCATCCCATAAAGACTTTAAATTGGTGTAATAATCAACAACGGATCTATTACCTTGTCGACACGCTGTAAGATCGCTTTTCAGTTGGTGAATCCGCGCTGCGTTCCCGGCTGCGTACCTCTCCTGAGTTCTTTCCAGATTTCGACTATGGTCCCAGAAAAAGCAATGCTTGGATGCAGTTTTTCGTCTATGACACTGCGCAACCACGCCTTTATCATAGCGTTGCATTGACGCCATGCCATAACTTCGCAATTCTCGTCTTCTGTTCCTTCAGGTCTCGGCACGGTCCCATCAACGAGTCCTAATTTGTTCTTTGCTTCGAGCCCGTTCTTGACCGCATCAGCCCAGAGATCATAGTTCTCACCATTAAAAATTATGGAGGTAAGCCTAAGACTCGGACTTTCGGAAGGATGCAAAAATAATGGAGACGAAGATGAAATTGTTTTGGTTTCAGTACTTTTGCCATCGGATTGATTTCCGATTTTTGTCATCGTGAGTGATGAGGATGACGGATGACAGGATTTACACCCTCTCTGATACCATGTTAAACTGTAAAGGTAATTGAATGATTTGGCTTAAGGCCTTCTGATCTTATTCAATGAATTAAAACAGAGTACATGGCTGCGGTTTTAGATACAACTAGAATATCAACTTAGTCAATATTCTCCTAGGTTAGTTCCTACGAATAAGGAAACAGATAAGTACACAAAGGAAACCGAATAACAATATATCGTAATCGAATATTCCGAGTATATCCCACATATCTCGTAATATTCAAAGGATATATTTCTATATATTTTGTATTTGATTTAATTTATAATCTGATCTGATTGGTTGTATATCTTAACGATTTTGATTTCGAAAAAATTATGGTAAACGTAAAATATGGCAAAGAACCGTGATTGGTAGGGAATAGGGATGGTAATGGGTAGGGTCTGGGTAGGGTCTGGCAAGACCCGACCCGACCCGCAGTAAAAAATCTTAAACCCATACCCGACCCAGACCCTAAAGGGTCTGAAATTAATGGACCCATACCCGACCCTAATGGGTCTGGGTCTGGGTAGGGTCTACCCTAGGGTCCAATTTTTCTTAACGAGTCATTCAATAAAATGTACCAAGGTTCGAATTAAACTGAAAAGTTTTGATTAAAGTATTACACAATCTTGGTTATTTGGATCATTACCCGTACCCGACCCTAAATTATACGAAGTATCATTTAGGGTACCCAAACTCATCATTTTCATCAATTTCCTCGTTATTCTTAATGATTATTTGGATATGCGTATAGTATATTAATGATAACTAATAAGAGTCATCTATTTGTGTCTATTATTTTGGTTATTGACGTTCGTATGTGTGTTTTTTGTTTTACTTTTTTTTTTTTAATAAATATAAGGGTCTAAGGGTCGGGTAGGGTCCCAAGACCAAGACCCGGACCCGACCCGAAGTTTTTATATAAGACCCATACCCGACTCATACCCGAGTGAGTCTCAAAAATTCAGACCCATACCCGACCCATTAGGGTCCGACCCTAAGGATCTGGGTTGGGTACCCGACCCACTGTCATCCCTAGTAGGGAATATCTATGGAATATTTAGGATTTGTTATTAATATAATCTGATTGGTTGTATATGTTAACGATTTTGATTTCGATAAAAATATGGTAAACGTAAAATATGGTAAACAACCGTGATAGGTAGGGAATATTTATGGAATATTTAGGATTTGTTATTAGTAAAATAATATATTATTTAAATGAATGGGATCAGCCATGATTGGTAGGAAATATTTATGGAATATTTAGGATTTGTTATTAGTAAAATATGGTAAACGTTTTTATTATAATATTATAATATATAAAAAAATATGTCGTGGCATAAATTAGGGGTTCTGATTGGTCTACAAAATAGTTTTTTATGAGGGTGAATGTGAGTGCGAGAAAGAGTGAACGGTGAAACATTATTGCACCACGTATGCAATTTGACATTTTGCTTTTATAGTAATAATGATTATGATCATCCAAACTTTTATATATTTAAGATTTTTATCTTTTAAAATTGAATATTTTTGGAAGTAAAATTTTTATCCAAATAGATTTAAGCAATAATTTTCAGATTTTTAGTTGAAGTAAAATAAAATTCAACAAAAAAAAAAAATTAGTTAGCGAAAAATTATTTATGGAAATCATATATCATATTATCTATATAAAATAATAAAACAGAAACCACAAAACACTCCTTTTTCCCGCCTATTTGCTCACTTGCCTATCATATCTTTCCCCAACCCTAATTATTACCCTAATAACGTGAAAGCTTCAACATTCCGTAAAAAAATATTCTTCAACCAAAAAAATTATCTTTCTTCAAATCGTGACCCATCTTTTCCTCAGCGCTGATTACAAAATTGCCCCGCCCTTTTTCATGAGTTCTCTCTACTCAACATATATAATTTCTATGCTAACGAAATTTAGAATGGTTATATCAGTGATTTTCTCACACTTTCTTCAATTAGTTTTTTTTCTTTCTCGAGGTTTGTATCATTATTTTATATGTGGAAATTAATAAGGACAAATTTCTATTATCAAGGAGCAACAATTTTGTGCATGATTCAATCATTATATTGTACTATAACTATGTATTTCTTCTTTTTATTTGTTTATTTAGGTTTTACTATATGGGTAGGCGTTATTTCCAATTATATGGTTCAATCCTGCCAAAATCATTCTCATGAATTGAATTAAGTTATTCTTCTTATCCCGCAAATTTATTTATTCATTTTCATAGCATACTTCATATTCATTTTTTATATATAATGAATATATTATTCGTTTATCGATCAGACCGAAACTAAGTATTTCACCTCTTTCATAGCATAACCCAACTAAGATTGTCATAGAGTTGAATTAGTTTGAAGATAAAAGTTGAATTTTCATGTACAAATTCATAATCTAAAACATTTACCTGCATGTCTTATATACGATTATATGGTTATCGTCTTATCGATAAGGTTATACGTTAATATAATATGGGCTCTAACTCTAATTAAGAATCACAAAGCATAAAATAAAATCTCAAATTATAGAATATTAGGTAACTGAAGTCGAGTAGCGTCATTTTTTCATCAATTTGATTTTTCTGCGACTTTCTAGATCATTGTTTTCATAGATTCGTATATAATTGTTGGTTGTAGATGATAAACTTAGACTTTGAGGGTTTGGATGTCATCTAAGGTTTTCAATAAGTTTGGGGATATTATATATTCAATATAAATTCACGCAAGTAATTGAGGAGATGAAATTTGATACTTCTTAAAAGCGGTCATGTTGAATTGACAAAATTTACACTAGACTATCAAAGGTTTGAATCTCATTGCATTGCTAAATAACTCTCTCCCCTTATCATGTGATAAGTTTCTCAATAACGCTATTGAGACCGTCTCTCTAAATTTTTTTTTGTTAAAATATATATTTACACACAACCATTTATTTGTAAAGTGTTTTTTTACGATAAACGTATGAATAGCGGTCTTAAACTCGAGTATTTCTATAGTTGATTTAAAAATATAATTAAATAAAAAAAAAAAAAAGTTAAAGCTACAGAAGGACGAGATATTTGAGCAAACGAAGTGTTCATTGTAGTTATTGTGCTTATAAAATTATATTATTCACATCCATATTTGAAAATTCACGACCTTTTTAAAATTGTGATATAATCTCTATTATGTTGTGACATTTTACATGTAATGGTAGCTTTTATTTTGATTATATTTTTAAGGACTCGGGAATTTATTTACGTATTTTTTTGTTTTCAGATGAGTATTTTAATCAAATATAACTAATTTGTTGGATCATATATATCACATAGTTACTTTTAAATTATCAATCAAGATCAATTTCATACAACGTGTTATAACTAATATGTTTTAAATTTTCTTTACCCATACCCTTGCATTTATGCACGGGTATTAAACTAGTATATATATCAGGAAATTAATTATGTAATTCTGGAAAAGGTGGATTCCTTGTCTTCTTAAATCATGCAATCAATGAAAAAACTCGAAAAGTTATCACTATACTAAAGAGATTGAATACCTAATTTCATATATGATGATTATTAAAGTTTTAACTACGCCCATTGGCCTCAAAGTGTGTTTAAAATACAAAGATATACAAATAGTAATACAATATTGCGTCAAAGAAACTAAAAACAGCGAAAGTATGTAGTACAAAGATCCTATCTAAAAAGGAATCTAGGAAAAGCAAGGACAAAGAATTTGATTTTATACGATGAATGCTTCATATTAATCATATAAATAGACGTAATGCTTATTGCTTAACCACCTAACTCATGTTCCTTGCTTTTTTATAAGTATTGCCATCTTTTTGGATGAGGAACCAATCTAGCTACCCTCTATTTCTTGTATAAATCCCCTTCATGCATGTACAATAGAAATAGAATACTCTATGTATTATTTAATATAGGTTATATATACGGAGTCTATAGTTTAGATACTTTGAAGGAGACGGGTATTGAAAAATACAAACTAGTTAAAAATTGGAATGGAAGTAGTCTAAGCTTGAAAAACATTAAAAATTATAGTTATGGAGCGCTCCTTATTTGAAATTAAAGCTTGCTTAATTAGGCTGTTTTTTATTCAATCAAGCAGGGATATATGAATATTGAAGCGACAACAGACTTTCTAAACTTAGTTTTTCATGTGACGAGTCTAATGGATGCTACTAAGGATGGCAAAATTATTATTTACCGTATTTCAATTAGTCATTATTCTAAAAAATTTAGGGTTTTTCTCATTGATACCCTGTGATTTTCACTTTTGCCACTTGTACCCCTGCGTATAGCATTTTACTAGCCGTACCCCTAAACTTAATTAGTTAATCACATCCGTAGCCAAACATGTTTTTGCCGTCTGTTTTAGACGTTAAGTGTCATGTTGGTACTCTATTTGCCAAATAAGCACCTGACTTGGCAAATGATTTTCCCATTAATGCCCTTATAATTTTCATTTTTCTCATTTGTGCCCTGCGTAAAAAATAATATAAACGAATGAAAAAAATTGTTGGAATTGAAATTACATGAGTCGGATATCCAATTTAAAGTTCAAATTTTCCGATGCTTAATCAAAGACATTACAAATATATATCTTATTGTTGATAACCGAAGATTTACCGAAACATTCAATCGTTAAATTTACTTAAATAGTAAAAGTGTCAAAAATATTTTGATTAAAAAATAAAAAATTTACCCGAAGTCAAATTAGCTATAAAAGACTATAAATACAAAATTTATCGAAACCGAAAAAATATGGGAAAAATTTATGATAGATCAAAACATAGGGGGTTGAGAATCTAAAATTTAGTTGGTGCTACAATGATGAAATAGGTAAGTGACGCCGTAAGATTAATATGAGCATTGACAGGTAATGACACTCGTCTTGTTTGTCGACTTGGTCCACTTAATATAAAATAAGTTGTGAATGTTAGATAATATTTCTTTTTGAATAAAATAAAAGGTAATATATAATGGTATTATCTCATGCGATATAAAAAGAGATATAATAAACGATATATTACAACTTTTTATTAATTTAAAAGGGTATAGTAAGCAATGCGGTTTCAAAGATATGAGGCTCAACATCGAAACCGAAAATGCAAAAATGAGGGATACAAGTGGGAAAAACACAGGGGCATCAATGGGAAAACCCATTTGCCAAGTCAGATGCTTATTTGGCAAATAGAGTGCAAACATGGCACTTAACGTCTAAAACAGACGGCATAAACATGTTTGGCTACAGATGGGATTAACTAATTAAGTTTAGGGGTACGGTTAGTAAAGTGCTATACGCAGGGGTACAAGTGGGAAAAGTGAAAACCACAGGGTATCAACGGGAAAAACCCAAAAATTTATTAGAATTGCTCATTTTGCTGTAAAAGATGCAATCGGTAAATGCTTACAACATGCATCTATATAATAAAATAAAAAGGCTAGATTGAGCATAATATTGTGACACGTGGCAGCGCTAGATTATTAGAATCATAATTGTATAATTAAGAAAACAAATGTATTACAATGCATAAATTAAAGGAGAGATATTAATACAAATGAGTCGTTTGGTTGATCAAGGAACTTAATTTGCCTAGGAACTTCAATTTCATAGGAATTAAGTTCCAGCATCCAATTCGGGTGAATTTGACAGAGGTGTTTGGTTGCTCAGATAGGAATTAAATTCCATGGGAATTTCCAATGACCAAGGGAGGGATAGGTAAGCCAATTCCTACATCATGTAGGCATTGGAAGTTCCTAGGAACTTCTAATTCCTCCATTTTCCAAAAAATATGTCAACCAAACAAGACATATTTTTGTAAATCATGTGATTTTGCAATTCATGTGTTTTTAAGGTGTCAACCAAACAACCCCAAAGTTTATGTCATAACTTAAATCAAAGATAACCATCAGTCGATAATCTAAAACGTCAACCATTTTTCTTATATATAATAAAATAAAAAGGCTAGATTGAGCATAATGTTGTGACATGTGGTAGCGCTAGATTATTGGAAACATTCTTCTATAATTAAGAAGACAAATCTGTTATAATGTATAAATTAAGAGAGAGATATTAATACAAAGTTTATGTCGTAACTTAAATCAAAGATAACCATCAGTCGAGAATCTAAAACGTCACCCATTTTTCTTATATAAATTCATAACATTTTCCACTAAATGTCCAACTAATCCAATTTGTACATACATTGTTAATAAATGGGATGAAGAATTGATACAATTAGATTAGTGTTTAATAAAGAATTGATACATTAGATTAGTGTTCAATTCTATAAAATTTTATCCAAATAACAATTAATATCAACTTATTTTTGTCAATCATGATTGTCCAAACTACATTACCCATCCTTACAAAAAGATAATTTTTTTTTTTCATTCTCATTAAAATTTAGAGTATTTTATTGATATTTTTTGCCTCTTTTTTCATTACTTTTTATTTATGTATTTAAAATTTAATAGTTTTAACTGAAAATCCCAATTAATTAATTTGATATGTTTATGTTAATGCGATCTTAACACGATCGTGCTTTGAACTTCGCATAATTCTTTTGCATTCCCAAATGTGATCAGAAATATTTTTATGAGGCTAGCATAATTATGAAATTATCCATATTATAAGAGTTTTAGAAGTTTAATGGGGTATTTATTTATGAGACTAGCATAATTAACACTTACAATAATTAACTTATTACCGCTCCTGTGATTTTCACGGGCGCCAAAACTAGTTAAAGCATTATATAGCGTGATATTTATGCGCCTAATTAATTTTGGTGGTGCAAGAGTTGATTTTGGACATTGGATATAACATCACCATAAATTTGTGATACTAATATTCACTATTTATTGATAATAAAAAATAATGGGGAAACAATGGTTAAGAGAATGAGCAGGCATGGCCGCATGGGCATGGTTAAGGAAGGCATATACGATGTTCTGTTGTGCATTTAATATCTGCGTTTACATTACTATTTAGTATGCTAATGTTTGAGTGCTCTAAATATTTGTAAATTGATTAAATTGTTGAGTGGCATTGCTTGTCTCTTGGCTTCATTACTTTGGTAATACTCTATTGAGTTGTTTTAAAGCAAAATGTAAGGAATGATACAATGCATAGTATCATTCTTAAAGTAAGGAATGAATATGTCTTTAATAAGTTCCTAATAAAGAAGCTACATGCATGCTTTTCCTCATTCCAGACCAACATTAACATAAATAAATATACTTCCTCAAGCAATAGCAATAGAAGAACTTTATATAGAGTTCTTTTTATGCCATGTCATTTTTCACTAGTTCCAATATTTAAGAACTTTTATCTACAATAGATGATCTTTAAATAAAGTGTTTAAATGGATCCCACAATTCACTATCCTACTTTTTCATTAAATGAGTATAATTAATGCATTATTATTTTTTAATTGAAAATAAGAATTATTTAAATTTAATTGGTTATTAACATTTTTCAAGAATATATTAAATACGCTTCAAATTTCAATACGTACAAACTGAGTTCTTATTTTAGAACTCGGTTCTTAGAATTAAGAACAAACTTTTACTTGCAGTAGAAGAACTTTTTTTTAAGAGTTCTTAGTGACAACCCCAAGACGAAAAACCACTATTACTATTGCTCTCACATTATTATTATTCTTCACAAAATTCCGTTATCCATATCGTTATATTAACCGTTCGAAAGGTAAGGTACAAGTTAAAAAAAATATGAAGTTCGGGTTCGATCTCACCTGCGATATAAGTTTTTGTTTTTTTTTTTGGCAACAGTAAAAGAAAAGAAAAATTACAGCAAAGCTAGCTGAGCCACACTATGGGCTCGCTTATTAAGATTTCTAGGAATAAAACTAATACTTAAGCAATGAAAGCAATCAACCAAAGACCAAATGTCAGAAAGAACTCCCTTATTAAGATGATGGATACTGTCAATTCCTGCAATCTGTCGGACCACCTGTAAGCAATCAGAAGAAATACCAAGATGAATAAAACGGTGCTCAATTGCCCAATTCAGAACCTCCAAGATTACACGTGCTTCAGCCTGCGAAGCTGACTCAGCGTAAAAAACGCAAGAACCCTCGTCACTAACAACACCATTCGTGTCAAAAAGAACCCATCCTGCAGAAGAGAAGGCACCATGTCTCCAAGCTGCATTAACCTTAACTCTACAAACACTGTCATGATGATGCATACCAATCATGAAGAATGGTATTGAACTTCTAAGATTACTATCTTCTGCAACAGAACTCATCATAGAACAATTATCACTAAGGTTTCTCCCCATAGGCTCTTTTGCTTCACGTGAGTCAAGCATACTTTTAACCACTTCAACTGAGGCATGCACATTGTTAAAAAACCCATTTGGATAAAAGACATCACGGTCAAAGACCGCGTTATTCCTTGTGATCCAAATTTGCCACAAAATGGCCAAGAAAGTCACTAGGCTTTCTTGGCCATTCTCTAGCTTCCATAAATAATCAATCCACCCAATGATCCACAGACGTACCTCCAAGCCTTCAGTTCCCAAACAATTAATCCCGAGTATTGAACCTTTCCATACCCGAGTTATCACTGGGCAGTCCCTGAACAAATGGTCAACTGACTCAATCATCACCCCACTGTTATCACAAAGACTACAAGAAAAACATGCATCCACCCCTCTCTTTATCAACTCAGCTCCAACCGGCAAAGTCCCTGTAACAATTTTCCGCACCAAAATTTTCCAATTTTGAGGCCCTGGTAACCTCCACAGACGAGATTTTAAAAAAGAAAGAGGAACTGCACCAAGTCGTGTATCATCCATGTCTGTTTTCTTTCTTTCAAAATAGTCTTGAAAGCCGCTGCATATCCACTTTTCACAGTATAAATCCCAGACGCAGTGCCAATCCAAAACATCTCATCCCGAACCTGAGAAAAACAGAGAGGGATAGCCAAAACCTTTCTAGCACTTTCTGTGGTGAAAATTTCCCTAATCTTAGCTTCATCCCATCTTCTACCATCCAACATAAGGTGCCTCACCTTTAAATTCATCAAATTGACATAATCCAACCCCAGAATTTCAGGCCGCGGCTCAGGAATCTCCCCATTCACCCACTTAATCGTCCAAACATCCAAATTTGAATCAAAACCTGTTTTCCAACCCACACCCTCCCGAATAAGGTCCAGGCCATGAATGATACTACGTGCTCCCCATGACCAATGCCTACCTCCACGAACCACCATCCCCTGACTTAGCTTGTGTCTGGATTACAAAATAACAGATTACGAAAGACCTTACTAAGAAAAAGATTCCGATCTTTCAAAATCCTCCATGCATTTTTTGCAAGCAAAGCCTTATTCATACACTCCACATTCCTGATTCCTAAGCCTCCTCTTGACTTTGGCAAGACCAGAAAATTCCTACTGCAAAAGTGAAGACCTCTCTGTGATTTATGTCCAACCCACCAAAAATGAGCCAACAGAGAATTAATCTTTGTTGCCACACTTATCGGAATCCTAAAGGCCGATAGAAAGTAAATAGAGAGATTTGATAAGACAGACAAAATCAACGTCAACCTTCCTGCCGCAGATAGGAAAATTGCATTCCAAGACGAGATACGCTTAACCACGTTATCCACCAGACCACTGTAAATCTCCTTTCTGGTCCCAATAAATTCAGTAGAAATTCCCAGATGCTTTCCAATACCTCGATTCTGAGTGATATTCAAAGTTCGAAGACAAAATCGAGCGCCAGCTAAAGTCATCGAAGGACTAAAAAGAATCCCAAACTTATCCGTATTCAGAACCTGACCAGAAGCATGGCAATAACGCTTGATCACTGATTTGATTTCCGCGCAGCAAGTTCCCTTATTCTTAAGAAAGAAGATAGAATCATCAACAAAAAACAAATGAGACAAAACAGGTGCATTGCGATCCAACCTGATTCCCTGGATCTTTTGCATTTCTTCTTTTCTTCTCACATTTGCCGAGAGCACTTCCATACATAAAATAAATAAATAAATAAATAAGGCGATATAAGTGTTAATAGCAGTATATTCAATTTTGTTTAATGTCATTTCAAAACCCTTTTTAAATTCTGTTAATTTACTTTAATAATCAAACCGGTTATTAAAATATGTTAATTGTATTCTGCTTACATTATCTGTATTATAAATTTGTTTCTACAGTTTACGGAACATGGCCTTAAGACACTAGAAATATACTCCGTAGTAGAGTGTGTTATGTGCCAAACTGGGGAACATGGTCTTAAGACACTAGAAATATAGTAGAGTGTGTTATGTGCCAAAATATAGTAGTGTGTTATGTGCCAAATTGGGGAACATGGCTTAAGACACTAGAAATATAGTAGAGTGTGTTATGTGCCAAAATATAGTAAGTGTGTTATGTGCCAAACTGGGGAACATGGCCTTAAGATACTAGAAATATAGTAGAGTGTGTTATGTGCCAAACTGGGGCCATTTGGTGGAAATTTGAAACTCCAGTTTGATTTTTAATTTTGCCATCTCAATACTATATTTCAAGATACATAAATGTGAATTTGAATAATTCAATGCATGTATGATGCACATATTAAAAAAACTTCCAGAATATAAAAGTTTGACAAAATTATGTTGCCCTTAATTTCCTACCGGATCTTAAGTCTTCGTTTACTTGTATTTTCAATATGTGCAACATCTTCTAGAGAACTACACCTTTTATCATCAAATACTAGTTGTTTCGATTTGAGTTCTCTCCATTCATCAACAACCTAGATTACATACAAAGTTACAATAGTAATAGCGGATGCCGCTTAACTTAACTCGGAAAATTAATGGTAACGTACTTCAACCCTTTGTACAACTATACACTCCTTTTCCGAGATGTAATTTTTGACGAGTAAGATGGTTTTATAATTAGATGAGGCATGATTTAGGATTTAGGGCGGATTCCTAATTTATAGAATGAAACTCGCTGCAAATGTCAAGTAGCTTAGTCTGTAGAATCATGAGAGCTTGTGCTTATGACCAGAGTTCCTGTTAGTTTCAAATTTACCCTTGTGGTTTACCGTAAACCTATCCAATAGCCAAATTTCACTATTGTTTAAGTTTGTAAATACAAGTATAAAAAAAACTTGAAAACCTTCAACTCAGTTTTTGATCACTTTATTTATTTATCTTTGCATAATTGTTATTGAGGTAAACATTTGGGAGTAAAAATGACATCTCGACACCAACTACGAATGCAAAGCTGGTTTGATAAACAAAATGTTCAAGGCCAGAAACTTGTATCCCAAATGTATGTCTTCAGATCAATAAACTGCTTCAGCAAATCCCACCTGTAAGTTACCAAAATCGAAAACTGTGTGGTATACTGCCATGAAAATGTTCCCAAAGATCCTGCACAAAATAACATTATTTCAGGACTTTAAACTCTGAACAAAAACGACAACGTTCGAGCTTCAAACTTGTACCACTGTCCATCTGCAAATTAAACATACCATGCTCCTGGGTAACCTGGCAAATCTACGGCATAAAACTGGCTCCGACAAACCGTCTTCTTGCTCTCTTCCGTAATGCGAGTGTACTGAAGTGTAAGAGAGGAAAACAGGTCCTTAATAGGATCAAATAATTTTAAGTCCTGATATAATATTTCTGCGAGTGTACCCCACACCCTTAACATTTCTAGCTCCGCCACTGTGTACGGTTTACTAACCTGAGTTGGATTCAAGGTGAAAGGTTTATCTCCAATGGTCAATGTCAAGTTGGGCATGTGTCGGATACGGTCACAAGGGACTACTGCATCTCCTTCAGGAGTAGGAAAGCTGTTGCAGAGCTGAAAAGGATAACAAAATTTCTTAGTAATGAAGTTGATTCGGTTAGATAAAGGAATGAATTTGCATGGGAACAGAATGACCTTGCGGACATATTTCAATGTCTGTTTCTTGGAATTTCCTTGCTTCATCTGATTATGGATCCACACAACGGCTAGCTGACATGTATCACATAACAGGTCATCTGCAACTGTCAGGAGTTGTCTTTCGATGTCTCTCCCCTGAACTGTCCTGAGACCATTCCTGCAAATCAGTTTGGTCGTTCGAGTATATGAAATGGTGTCCACACAACATTAGCAAAAGAAATTTACAATGTAGCCTACATTTGGGCACATTTATGCTAATTCTAGAATTAATTCGGCCAATAACAAGTCATTTCTCCGCAAAATGGTCGTATCTAATAGGAATATTAATAATAGTTGGGCTTCAACCATCACCTTAAGGTTTTGGTTGAGATGGTTCATCTATCATGGTATCAGAGCCAGTGTGACCGAGAATCCTGGCAACCTCAAAACCCCTCAAAAAAACCACGAAGTGGAAACTAGCACACGGTATGGGGGCCTGTGCAAACTAACCACTCTTCAAGCCCAATGGGCATTTGAGTGAGGGAGCGTAATAGGAATATTAATAATAGTTGGGTCTCAACCATCACTTTAAGGTTTTGGTTGAGATGGTTCATCTATCACTATCCAACACTCCGACAAACACCTACATCGGCCACATGCATCACTCTCAGCTCGGTATCACCAAAGCTAGTATTTAGATAAAGAACTTTCTAACCTTATATTTGTATCCCCTGGCATGATGCACATGTTGAGTTGCGAACATATCTTATCTGGATTTACCTAATGCCAGAAAAGATCCAAGTTGAAACAGCCGATTCAAAACCTTCACTGATAAACTACTAAAAACTTGGCAACAGAAAGAGGAAGGATGAAGATGAGACCCGTTTAGCCAAAAGATCCCAAACTAGCTCTCCGTTCTGAGAAACGACTTCTTTGCATTCCTTGCTTTTGACGCCTTTAGCCCCTATTGCGTGGTTGATTTCGACAGCAACAGCCTGAAAATTCATGAGATTTGCTCATATCAGTCCATAAAGCAGCATGTCAGTATATTTGTCCAGAAGTAAAAAAGTTCAGCAACAAAATAATGAAAGCATATCGAGTTTGGTAGAGCGTACTGTAGGGGCAGAGAGTAATGGTGATCCTGAGTCCAAAATCGCAGGGCAACCCTTCAGACAGTAACCTACATGGAGTGTATCAAAGAGCCCATAAGTTCATTATACATTTCTTCGGAAAAATAACAAAAGGGCACAATTTTTTACCAGATGAATCCGCACCAATGAGAAACTCTCCAATATCAATCTGAAAATTTTAGGGCTATAAAAAGTTAGTACCGAAATGACTCTGTACTAGATAGTCGATACTATTATCTTTCCCATATTTATCCTTTTAATCGACCTGCCATAAATCTCCCTGAGTTACAGGAACATAAGTATGTTCACCCCTGAAATGTTGTGGATTGACTCCTCCGAAAACCATCTCCCCACCTGATTCTTCTTTTGGGTCCATGTTAAAGTGCATCGAAAAAACCTTCTTTCTCAACAACCCTTGTTCTACCATTGCATACCTATACGACACGACAGTCAGGAATTCAGTAAACAATAATATTCAGTCAAAATGCAACACATAACCAGAGTGAAGTGTCGAAGTAACATAGGTCAGATTACCATAACGGAGTGACATTTACTCCTGAGTTATCTTGAAATGCTAGCCCTACGACACCATCAAACTTAGCAGCGGCCAAAACGGGGCTTTCTACACTAGTTACCTCGAACAAAACCTACAAACAGATTTAAAAAAGTTGGATGCTAGAAAGCGACAATGGCGGCCAATAAACACTAGAAATTTTGAAAGAAACATACATGGTTCTTAACAAGTATTTGTCCAACTTCAATGCTATCCTGACTGAGGATACCATTAAGAGTCACTGTGGTTCCATAAACCATTTCACAAGGCGTTCCTGAGAAGTAAAATTGTACATGGGATCAAAATTCAAACATCAGAACAAAATAAACTGGCACATGAACCCGACTTTTGCGATTACGAGTTACCAACCCATTTTGGCATATGAACTTGACTTGTCTGAATTATAATTAGAATGCCTCTTACAAGCCTCCTGAAACATAAACATTGCTGATTAGAATTGCCGAATTCGTACTGTGTTATCATCTTATCAACTGCAAGTGTCGAGTGTCAGGCAGGAGCATAAACTTTTGACTTACAGAAGAACAGCTTGAAGAGGGGACCCAGAGAAAGGGAGTTGAAGTATCAAATATGACACCAAATTTCTGTGGTGGTGTGCCAATTCCAATCTCTCCATAGAATTGTGCATTCATATAATTCTTCAGATATATTATATCTGCACTTGAATTATCAGCAAATTGTTGTAAGAAATCCTCGGAATTTCTTCGACTCGTTCCGAACTTTCTTGCAGTTGAATCTGCATTTGTAGTTCCATGATGGAAAGATAACCTTTTGAGATTAATCTTCAACAAGCCAGCAGTTTTGAGAGGAAAGCAGCCAATTATAAATGACAAAAAATAGATAATATAAAATAAATGTTTGAGAAACATTTTTTTGGGAGAACTGCAGAGAGAAAAGCTAAAACAAAAAGGGTATCAAAAAATGTAAGGTGTATAGATCAGCAGACAGTACAGATATGCTGGTCCACAGAAAGGACACACAAAATACACAATAAAGCCAATCAAATAGTAATTGTTAAAGAAGCGTGAATACCTCGTGTTGGGCCTCTGCTGCGCCGGTGTCCACTGTTCATAATAGTACTACCGATGTGGGACATGGAGTTGCACCCTAACAGTAATAAATGAAGGAAAAGTTTATTGAAAATTCAAATTTTCACAATAAAATGCTAGACTATGTTTATGAAGAACACTGAGATTATCGACAACGCAAAATTCCGAAGATAATGCAAAAACTCCTCCCTTGCATAAGGGGTTCTAGTATGTGCAGGCACCGGCCAGACATGGGTTAGTGAGTCAAGTGTTCGTAAATTTTTGATAATAAATTGTCGACACACTTCTTATGGGGGTTCGATGGATCGTCCCAACCAGCAAGAGCACAAACTAATAAAAGGGTGCCAAGAGATAGATAAGAGAAAATATGTCTGGATAATAAGCACATATATGTTACAGGATACTGAAAGAACTGTACAGCGGACATAATTACAAGGGAGAATTATTCAACAGAGTTGTAAATTCTCTGTTCTCTATCTGCGCCTCCAAATACCGCTATTACAGATAAGATTACATAGTGGTACGACTAGCGTACTGTGAATAAATTAAGCAGATTCGGCAAAACCCAGCTGAAGGTTTCCATAATCGAAGACAGTATGATACGCTCCCATGAAGACATCTCCAAGGATCCTGCAAAATAATTCGCCTCGTTTCAGAACCAAGCTGAATTCAGAGGATCTCATCCATAGTACCAAAAACCTATTACAGTCCTACTATCCTTCGAGGAGTGAGTGGGTAGGAGGAGAATTACCAGATTGGGCCCCTGGGAGGTGGCACATCCAACGCAATAAACCCGCTTATGCAGACCTCAGCAAAACCTGTTCCGGTTTTTGTTATGTACTGGAAGTTCAAAAGAATCGTTGTCAGATCATAAGTCTCCCAGAGAAACACAATCAGGAAGTAGAGACAGCAAGCAAGTGAAATATACTCTTGTAAAGAAGATCAAAATACATTTAGCACAAAAACCATAATGTTACAGATAATGATCAGCCACATAACACGGATGTCTCGAAAATTTCTAGAAGGCATTGCCACAGAGTATTATACGCCAATAAACCGAGGGCATGGATCATTGTGCAATGATACTGTTAGAATATAAAACGAATCAAGGAACTCCAATCATCGGCTTAAGCTTTTGGTTGAGTTGGTTTCTAGACATGGTATCAGAGCCATGTGACCAAAGGTCACGGGTTCGAATCCCACCCCCTCCATTCTAAAGTGGATAATCAGAACAGGCAAGGGAATCTCGCTTGCACCCACACTTCAAGCCCAAAAAGAAAAAGGGCCTTCGTGTGAGGAGGAGTGTTAGAATATAAAACGAATCAAGGAACTCCAACCGTCGGCTTAAGTTTTTGGTTGAGTTGGTTTCTTGACAGATACTGAGGATCAGGCACAAAACAATTATCACAGAATGAAGTCAAACCTGGTCAGGAGTTAGTGTAAAAGGTTTATTTGCAATTGTAAATGTCACATCTGGCAAATCTGAAATGAGGCTACAATCAATCACCGATTCTTGTTTCGGACTTGGTATGCTATCACAAAGCTGCAAAAAGTTATAACCTTCTTCAGATTCAAGTCAGTGACGTAATATTGAAATGTTCAACGAGCTCATTATAAACAGCTCTGTGAGCAACCAAGTTTGAGGAGCACATTACATTGTTCACATAGTTGAGTACATAGTCCTTGGTCTTAGCTTGTTTCAATTGGTTTTGCATCCAAGCCACCGACAACTGGCAAGCAGTGCACAACACGTCGCTTCCAAATGCCATGCTCTTTCTGTTTTCTCTTTCGATCACTGTCTCAATATCAGCGCTGCCATCAGAAACACAAAGACATGCGTAAGTTTTCTTTTGATTGATTTGAAGAATTTTCCGTCCTAAACCTCAGATTATAAACTCCATCATTTCTGAACCAATCAAATCGATAATGTATAGAGATTTTCATCCTAACCTGACATACTGCGTACCATTGAACAAGCAAAGGCCAAGCTGAGAGCATACTTTATTGGGTTGTGTCTGCACAGTTAAAAAGCTTAGACTTCCAATCAGAAAATCGAGATATTACATAGTTTCTCAGAAGAAGTCAGGGAACTCTTCTGATATGATGAAAACGGTTTGATCTTCCTAAACATTTCTACCTTTTGAAGTCTAGATAAACTAGTTACGACAACTATATTTTCAAATTTAACCCGTCTGTAACAAATTAACAGTCAATAGGCTGAACACTAGCTAATTGGGAGTGGAGTCTGACTGTTGAGCTAGTAAAATTCCCTAAATAGTTTCCATCTTATAAGAACACTGCATAATGGATAGACGATAATTTTATAATAACATCACAAAGATTTAAAGCAAGGGAGAAAACACACCCCTGAAACCAAAAGATCCCAAATCAGATCTCCGTACTGAGAAACAACTTCTTTGCACTCATTGCTGAAGACACCCTGGGCTCCAATAGCGCGGTTGATTTCCGTAATAACGTGCTGTAAATTCACAATCAGTGCCAGATAAAGCAAACTAACTTTTGCAATAGAATGGTTTTTCAATAGAGGGTGTACAATCGATTCAACAAACGCAAGGAAGACTTACTGTTGGGCCAGCAAGCAGGGACGTCCCTGAGTCCACGATAGCAGCACAGCCTTCAATGCAGAAACCTGTAGAATAGTTGCCAATCAAGAAATCTCCCATCTGAAACTGGAAAAGCCAATAGGTATACACATATTAGAAAGGTCTGGTGACAAAAAAGGGGGAAAAGTACTAACTGAAACTAAACAAATTGCAGAGTACTATTACATTTATACTCGTATTTTTTAAGTATCTCACTAACCTGCCAATAACCCTTTGTGGTTAGAGGAACATAGGTATGCTTCCCCTTGAAGTGTTTGGTATCAACCCCTCCAAACACTATCTCCCCGCCAATTTTACCTTCTGCATCTCTATTGAGCCAGAATGAGAAAACCTCCTCACTTACGAGCTCTTGTCCGACCATGTTATACCTAGAGTATGATAATGAGACAGCATAGAATGTTCAATGATCACGTAAAGCAAAGCAAGTATCGGGTATGAAACAAAGATGTATGTATGGTTTCAGATTTAGCCGTTGGCTTACCACACTGGAGTAACGTTTCTGACTGCGATCTCTTGGAATCCAAGGCCTAATATGCCATCAAACTTTCCAAGTAGAAAACTGAGACTTGCTTCTCGAGTTGCTTCGATGAAAACCTGAACAAAAAGTGAACTCCTCACCACAGTTCTGCAAGGAGATACTTGAGGGAAGAAAAAAGAGGCTAAAACAAACCTGGTCCTTGACAGTAAGACCTCCAATTTTTACATGATCCTGACTAAGGAAGCCAGAGATAGATCCAGACCCATAATGAATTTCACATGATTTTCCTGAAAAACGCCTTTGTCAGTAAATTTTTCGAGGTGTCAAACAGCTGATATAGAATAATAAATGTGTTTTTCTGGCCATGGATGGAGCTACAATGAAAGTTTCTTTGCTGACGAGTTTAGAAAAGGCGTCATAATTTTTTGCTCAATAACTGCCATCTGCTCCATAACATTTAACATTACCTACACTAGTGTATGTTGTAGACTTTCTTGACTTGTACTTGGAGTGGAAATAGCAAGGAATCTGCACGCAGCTAGAAATAAGTCAAACAGTTCAATCAGATATCAGAAGTATGGAAGGAGTGAAAACTGACCGAGAATAAGCACTTGGAAGATGGGACCCAAAGGTTAGAGCTTCCAGTGTCGAATATCACAGTAAAATTTTGTGGAGGTGTTCCGATGGAAATCTCTCCATAGTATTGAGAACCTAAGTAGTCCTTCAAGTAAACTATGTTCCCATCTGAGTTACTATAAAGCATCCCCTCCCTAGCTTCGTGATCCAATCCCATTTTTCTCACTTCCTTCATCGCACTAAGAGTATCGTGATCTAAAGGTCTTTTCTTCAAGTTGATTCTCACCAATGCCTCAGTTGATGGAATGACGAGGGAACTTATCAGCATCAAAACCGAGAGTACCAAAACATTCTTGAGGACCATTGTTGGAGAGAAACACTAACAACAAATAAAAATCGTGATTTAGTAGAAACAATTCATTTGCGTCATTAAATCTAATACTCGTTGAATCTCATGTATTGTTGTTCATGAGACTTCTCAGTTTACCTACTAAATTACCTATTAGTCATTGAATCTAATACTCATTGTATCTCACAATTTCGCGACAGTGTCTCAGAAGACTAATGTAAAGAAGAAAACAAATGCCTCTACAGATAATATAGCATATGAATATGAAACTAGTTTATCTATGTTTGACTGTTCGAGAACAAATGCAAAGAAAGGCTTCCCAAGTCCTAGATAGATAAAAATCTGTCAACGACAATTGAACAATGAAAGCCACCAACATTTCGAGACTTCACTTCAAATGGGTGAACATGATACTTTAAAAATCAAAACAAAATTCTGATTTTAGCCTTCCATGCGTCTTCAGTGAAAAGGAGGGCAGGCACCCTCGACATAATGGAACGAACGAGAAGATAGGATTTAGAAATAACCCCGATTAGCTTAAAAATGTTCACACTCAAATCTCCTATATGTTTTCTACTTTAATTACAAACATGACAATGAAGCATTACTAACGAAAAACACCAACAGAAACCGAGAGTAATCCATCACAATCGTTGAAACTATTAAGACCAAGCATAATCGCTAAGAGTAGGCCAATAATTTTGAAGTTAAAGGATGAATTGAAGATCCAAAACTCCCAATATTTCCAAATTTCAATGTAACCAAAGCTTCTTATTGCTTGGTTCTGGATGATGATCGAATAAAGCCAAATGACTCACTAACTGGATGCACTTCTGTTTATTGTTTAGTATAAGTCATTTGATACACTTCTGGACACAACTTTCATCTTGGTTTATTTGGAAACAACCTATATGTGTCGCTAACACGGTCTATGGGAGGGTCTTTGAAACAATCAGTAACTGAAGCGCGATGTTAAATAGTCGATCAAGTCTATAAATTCCAATAGAATTTGTATGCTTTCCTGTTTACAGAAACCATGGTTATCACAAAAAATACGAACTTTGTGTATAATCCCACATACATATCTTAATATCCTAGCAGCAGTCGTGGTTCGTGAAGCAAAACGTATGGAAATGACTTGAAACGAGAGAGCGTAATCATTAAAAAAAACACAAACTATTCATCAAAAGTTACAGCATATGCAAATTGCAAACACAAACTATTCTTGCCAAAATACGTAACAGGAAGTCAGTTGGTATAAGTAACAGCATAACATAATCATTATCCAGAAAGAAGGGATTATATTGAAGAAGAAAATACATACCATGATGATGAAGCTGTAGAAAAGCTCCAAAAATCACAAACTATTCTTGCCAAAATACGTAACAGGAAGTCAGTTGGTATAAGTAAGGAATACCCCGGTCGGACTGTGGGACCCACTTGAGAAATTTCCTCTGTTATCAGTCAGTAACTCATCAGTCTGTCACTCTCCCACCATTGGATTATCTATAATTTTGTCAAATTCTCGTTTGCAAGGTTACAACGGTTCAAATTTTATTCATATAGAATAAATAAGATAAAAGCACATTGCACTAGGAGTAGCAAACTACTTTGTCACTATAGAGTAGTATTTGACCCATCACAAACTTGTAACGGATCCGTCGCAAGTAAAACTTGTTGATATTGATATACTCATATTTAATCCGATTGATATGAACAAAATCAAATGTTTAAAGGAACATGCACTCATGTCGACCTATAATATCAACCCCAAATAAAAGATTAACCTGACGTTTTAACTCTTAATCTCATTTTTATTACTCCGTATTAAAGTTCATCAACTCAATTATTTTACACTTTTCAATCTTTTAATCATTTCCTAATTCCTACCTATTTTATCCCAAATACTTACCAAACAAATCAACCCATTTTGTTTCCAACCGATGATAAAGTGATACCCAAGAAGATAACCAACAAGGTCAAGCTTGTCAACAGAGAGTCACAAAAGTGCTGGATCGGCCCGCGTGACAGCCCATCATATCTTTCCCAAAAAAGGTCTGACCCAGACAAGGATATTGGGATGGCCGTGTTTGGCCCACTCATCCCAACCCCCTACGCGGCCCACACCTGGCAGGTCCATTTTTAAGCTCGGGTCGTGCCTTGTCCGTGGACTAATCGTGCCTTATAGGTGGCCCAACCCATCAAACTTACTATGTTTAATTTTTAAGAAAAAAATTGTTTTATACTCCTCCATATTCGTTATTTTCTTTCCCTTTAATGTGAGCACGATACTTAAGGACAATAATAAAATAAAAATAAAAGAGCTGAGTGAGTTTGGAATAGGTGAGAGATGAAAAGTAGGAGTTAAATAATGAATTGTAAAGCACAAACATTAATGAAATGAATAAAATAAGAGTAAAAAAGTTGACTGGGTTTGGTAATACGAGAGTGAGATAAATAAAATATAATTAAAATTTTCCAAAATAAAAAAGGGAAATAACATCTGAATAATCCGTTTGAAAAAATAGAAAAGAAAATAGTGAATAGGAGGGAATAATTGTTATACTTTTAGTATTTTTTTTGCTTTATAACTTGATTATGACAAATTGAGTAATTAATATAGGATTATAAGATGAGTAGAAGAATGACTTGTGAGAAGGTGAGAATTGATTGGTATCTAAAGAGTTAGCGGAGGAAAAAAATAAAAAAATAAAACAAAGTCTAAATAACAGCTATATTCCAACAGCAGTAACAACACGTCAACATTACAATTGTCACATTGCGACAACAACATTACAACAGTCACAAGTTTACGGGCCAAAAAAGGGGTCGTGTCGTACTAGGCACGTCGTGCCAGGTTTGTGCGAGTTCGTTCGTGCTTGGGTCGTGCTCGTGCCTAGATTCGAGAATTTTCACAAATCGCGGACGTTACCCGACTCCAACTCGGTCATGTCGTGCCCGTGTGGATATTATTCACCTGGACCGTGTCGTGCCCGTGATTAGTCGTGTCGCTCACCCTGGCCCAACCCAAATTGTCATCTCTAGTCACAAATTAACCTCTTCTACTCTATGCCTAATTTCGTAACTAATGGTTGATTAGTGTAACCCGGCAAGGTTATGACTTTGTTGGTGACCTTGCTCGAGCATGGTCTAACTCCATGGGTACTAATTTTACTGTGGTTTTGTGACAAAAATAAACATGTCATTATGCAATGATCGCAAAACTAGCATAAGATATTGATTATTTTAAACCCGTTAACTATTATCGATCGTAATTCAGCAACTCCAATGGTAATACCCCATATTTCATTTTTAACTTTGAAATTAGGTGTTTAATTTCATTTTGTTAAAATATACTTCTTTTATTCAACTCAACACTGCACATATACCATTTTAATTCATTCAACTTCACGCTACACCTTTTTATAAAAAAAATAAAAATGACCATTATATCCTAATTGAAACTACTCATTTACACATATTGTCATTGATACCCCGCTCTAATTTTCCCTTAAAATCTACCCTAATCAAAGACCTAATCAATACTCCCCTACCCCAACCCACAACCTAATGATTCCCTCCGAAAAATTTGACCGAACCCAAATATCGTTCAACTTTTTCAGTTTATATCGCCATCCCCTCACCCACCCACCCACCATTACTCAATCTTCACTCCGGAACCTTCCCTCAGAAACCCTAACCCCATCTACCTTCTCTCTCTCACTCACACCGCCTCCATATACTAACTTTTCCACTTCTCTCTAGATTTTATCACCTCAGAAACCCTAACCACATCTCCCTCCTCTCTCTCACTCACGTCGCCTTCATGCTGTACATCTTCACTTAATAAACACATCATCTTCGTTTATTTAACAACTCTTCTCTTCAACTTCATCTTAATTCATGGATCATCGACATATCAAATTGTGGTCAGGACTCAGGAGTGTCTTCTATGTGTCCTTGATTGTATAGATTTGGTCATTTGAAGATGAAGATGAAGAGTCGGTCTCAAAGTCATTGCCTCCCAACACTACAAAAATAGGGCGGTATAGTGACGGTGATAAGTGCATTATTTATATACTTTTATCCCTTTGTTAGCTCTATTTTACATTGTGTTATGCAGTTATCTTTGTGTTTTGAGCTAATATTTGCATTTCTAGTATACCTTGTTGTTTTGACATATTTTGTAGGAAAAAGAGTTCAAATAAGCTAAAATACTACAAAATGAGCTACTAGGAAAACAAGACAAAGTGTGGACTTGCAAGGAGACTAAGCATGGAATTTCATGAGGAGTTTGAATGGGTTTAGATGGAATTGATGGATCAAAAATAAAACAAATTAATGTGAAGTCAAACCCATAAACTAAAGTCAAGAGAAGTCAAGCAAGTATGGGATGCCAAAGTGTTTTAGATGCTAAGTTAATTAGCATTTACCTGGTGAATAAAGAAAACATTTAAAATAAACATTGGATCCCATGAGCATTAAACCAAAGAATTAAGATAAACAAGCTGAGACACTGCATCCCCGATCGGGGTTGGTGTCCCTGATCGGGGATGAACAGTCTTGTGGACTTTCAATTCGGACGTTACCCTAATGTTTTCTTATAAATACTAGCTCTCATGCTACGATCTGGATATCTTTTTACCATCTTTTGATCATCTTTTTAGACAGTTTTTACACACTTCAACACTTAGAAATCTCTCTTAAAATCTTGCAACTCTCTTTAGTTTAATCTTTCCTTTGTTCTACATTTACATATATAGTTTTAATACAAGCTTTCTTTTGGTTTATGTTCTTCATTTCAAGTTATAGTTCTTCCATTTGGTATTGTATTTCTTCTTTATCTTATTATTGCATTTCCATTATGTCACTTATATCATAGTCCATTAGTTTTAATCTTATAATGAGTTGTTAAATTCTCTAGTCTAGAGACTAGGGGAGACATTTAATAAAAAGTGTTTGCATTATGACATAATTCGTAAATATAAGATGTTGTTCATATATTTCTAGCACATGTTTGTTTAGTTAAGATTAATCATGTTTAAAGGCCTTAGATATTGATTAAGTTTGTACCTCATCCTAAAAGTCGAGAGGCACGGGATTTGAGTAGGACATTTGCATGTGTTAATAGAGTAACATAATTATTTCGAGAGATCAATTGGACTATTCTATTTGTATGGTGTATGATACTATTGTCAAGAGGCGGGTGTCTAAACCATTAGCAATGAACAATGTTTTATTATGTCATATTCGTCATATGCGCATTTACAATTTTTACATGTTGAACCGACTTCCCTAGATGTTTTATTATTATTGTTTACCTTTTGAATCAAAAATAAAACAAACAACTCGTTAAATCTATCTAGATAGAAACACTACCTATAGCAATATAATAGAACTACCTAGCTTGCTTGTAAATTCAACCCCTTAATACTACATTTATTTGTCGTACCCTAGGGTATCTTTGTATAGGTGTGCGATAGCCTATCAGACGGCAAAACTTACAGAATTTATGATCCGCCATAAATTTCGGTGAAATGACGGATTTTCCGTCCTAAAATTTTGTGACGGAAAACCGTCAGTAACCGTCGCTGAAAAATGGCGCGTTCAAGAAACAGAAAGCCGTCATTTTAAGTGAATAGAAATTCCGTCAGAATTATAAAAAAACTGATTGAAAATTCGTTAGGAATTTTCAGAAACACGGTATCCTAAAGAAATTTTCGTCAGAATTCTCACTCAATTATTTTGGTCAACAAACGGTCTTATTTGATCAATTATTAAGGGGAAATTCCGTCAGAAATGTCCCAAATTTTGACGGAATTTCCGTCAGTAACTGGTCAAATAAGACCGTTTGTTGACCAAATAATTGAGGGAGATTTCTGACGGGAATTTCGTCAGGAGTTCGTGTTTCTGAAAATTTCGAACGGATTTTCCGTCAGTTTTTTTTAAACTCGGTTTCCTGGCGGTATTTTTGTCATTTTTTGTTTTTATTGTTTTGACCGTTTCTTCCTCGACGGTCAGTTTTTAAAAACTCCGTATATTTTGAACACTTACATTGCGTGGCCATTTATTAAAAGTATTAAGGTCACCACATCGTCTACCAAACTATGAGTGTGTGTGTGTGTTAAGTCCTTTGAATAAATGAAGTAATCATGGTCTATCATAGTTGGTGTGTGTGTGTGTGCAGGAGACCTTAGTACTTCACACAACTCAATGATGAGGCCGTTTAGGTCTGAGAGTTGATGCAAGGCTGATGTTGATGTTGTGTGTACCTCAGTGATGGTTCATTTTTGGACTGAGAGGCTGCTCAATTACGATGAAACCTTAATGATTTTAGAGCTTTTTATATTCTCGCATTACGTGGTCATTTAGTAAAAGTATTAAGGCCACCACATCGTTTACTAAACTATGAATGTGTGCGCTAAGTTATTAGAATAAACAGAGTCAGCATGGTCTACCATAGTTGATGTGTGTAAGAGGCCTTAGTACTTGACATAACTCAATGATGATGCTATTTAGGCATGGGAGTTGATATAGGACTGCATTGCAAACCATTTCATCATCACATAAAATATCAGTAGACTATAATCAAGAGTTGAAAACATTACATTTCATAACATTACATCAACCTTTTTGTACAGTGCATTGATCAAAATATGATTACAAATTAAACATTTTCCTAATTCAGAAATTGTTTATATCGTAATCAATATTTCAAAACATTAAACATTGACATACATTGTTCATATTATCTAAACTACCATAGCTTTGAGCCTTAGACATTGTATCCTAGTCGAGTTATTAGGTGCTCTAACTCATGTGCTTGACCTATCTCCTGCAAATAAACTATGCATTCTCTAAGTAAATCTTCATTAACTATTAAATTTTTTGGTAATATTCCAATGGCTTCAAGATGACTCTTTCTCATATGGGGAATTAAAAAGTTATTATTGTTGGGAAATGTGTCCTCAACAATAGTGCGATCACGTAATTAAATCTCATGACGAGAATACGCAAGGGATGATACGAATTATATTAGTCAATTGACCAACATTAATCGGTAATGATTGGCTAGCTAGAGTTTGACATTACTGTCGTATGACGGTGGTGGTCAGTTGATCCCTTTAGGTCACACCTTTAGGACAGTTCCCGTAAATGATAAAGTGATCAAATGTATATCGATACGATTTGATCATATTCCTTAAACCCGTATATCGGGAAATCAGAGGTTAAATCTTATTGTAAGATTTATGTTTAAAATTGAAACGTGTCAATTATTAAACAATGAACGATATTTTATAATATCGCAATTAGAATGAATCGGGTTATAATTAATACAAAGGTTGTAAATCGTATTGACGATAATTATAAATAATCATTTTATATTTGTAATTTCGAATTACTTGTCAATTAATAAATATGATTTATTTAATTATATACAATATTTATATGATAAATATTTATATGTTTTAAATAATTATAATTTTATTACCTTATGACATATAAGATGTCACACATTGTACAAATTATACAATTGACAAGTTTATAAAATGAAATCCATTTTATGGATTAAGTGGGACGGCTAGTGGAGGTGGTTGTGTGGATGATTAGTGTGTTAAATACACCATAATCATTATGCTTAGACAAAAGCCTTGAGAACACTAACCTAGAGCCACCCTAGTGCATTGAGAAGTGAAGATGTTCCCTCTCTTGTACTTCCCCATACCCAGCCACACCAAACCCTAGCAACACTTTATAAATATTGTTGCATGCTCTCCATTCATTCTAGTCTTCATGCTTGTTAGATTTTCTAAGGGTGAGAAAATATTACAACATAAAATCCTCTAAATAAATATTATAAGATAATACAATACTAGTTATATAAGAGATATAATATTAGTATAATAAGTTCATACTAGAACTTATATTGTTTAAGGAAAACCGATTCTTGATACTAGCTTGTTCGAAGATTTCGGTTCATACAAGGGTTGTCTTGGTGCATCTTAGAGGAGGTGTTCTTGTTGAGCATTTTGGAAGATCATCCTAGCACTAGATTTGGACCGTGTGTAAGGGTTCTAAATCTCTCTTATTTCCGCATTTTAAGCATGCATAAGATCACATAAATAAGTTAATTAAAATGTTAATTAAAGTATTTTGATTAGTATGACTAAATATTTAGTTTATGAGACATCTAAACCCTTCAATTATGACCCTTTACTTTCATAATCTTCACCACTACAAATTACAATGTTAAGAAAATATTGTTGAGTTTTGTTGGAGTGTCAATGAAAGATTGCATAACTGAGTTAGTTCATTTATTGTATTGGTTTTTTATGCTTGTAAGGTCTGTAATGCTCTGAAATCATTTATGTTCAAGTCAGGTGAGTTAGGAGGTGGGAAAACTAGTTCAATGTTGTAACAGTCTATGTTTCCAACTGTCATAAACTCTGGATCATCATTTTTTATATGTGGCCTTATAATATCTTGTTGAATGAGAATGTGCTTACTTACTCCGTCTGGCCATTTACTCTTTATGGCTGATATAACTTTGGTTCTTGTAACTTCCTTTAAAATAGAGTCAATTGACTTTGTTTGCATTGTCCCCTTGATCTGTTTCTACTTGCCTTTACTGCTGGTTGTCGTTTCATGGAAGAGAACATTCTTATTTTCCCATCAAAAAGGTAGCTCCCCATCTGCTGAATATATCTGCCTATTGCCCTACTTATTGTACACAAGAACATCACCTTAGTGATTAACCTCTTTGATTGTCAACTTATGTATGGAAGTTATTTTCCACTAACAATATAAAACTTGCGATTGTCATATGTGATAAAAAAAATCACTTCTCAGCCATATGGATTATATGGCTCATATCACTGAATTTGATTTCAGTAATTAGTATGACATTGAGGTCGAATGTTTCTTGCTGAAGTTGTTCAATCCCTCGTGATTTTAGTGAATGCTTGAGTCTCTGAATTTTGTTTGCTTCAGTAAGTTGCGAATGTAATTGTAAGGGACTTGAATGAGATTTAAGTAAACATTCTTTAACCCATGAATGTACTGTCCCAACTAGAATGCCAGTCTGTTTTGCAACTCTTTGCATAATATCCCTAAGAAAGACACCAATGGTTTTGATGAACTCTACGCTAGGTAATATTCCCTTCCTGTTTTTGTTTCCTATTCTTTTGCTGTGTACATCAAACTTTTGACCTACTAACCTTTTTTTTTTTTCAAGAAGGTTAGTCTCGATTTTATTCATCCATATAGGGAATAGAAAAGAGATGATTTCTTACAAAGCAAAAGCCGCCAAAAACGAAAGAAAAGGACCAAGAACAAAAGCTCTAAGTTTTCAGAGCATTACATCAAGCCATACAAGTCAGAACTAGAGCTAAGCCGAATTTTAATGTCGAAATTGATATCCTTAACAACCTAATCCGCTGGAGAGAAGCTGCCTCTGAAAATGTATATGTTTCTCGCTCCCCAAACCCCATACACTAAGCTCGCATTGCAGCAAACTACAATCTTAGTTCTCCATAGCTTTCTTGTCTTGTATTCCGTAATAGTGTAGAGCCAATTTTTCAGATCAATGGTCGGTTCCAGCCCAGTCATGCCAGCCCAAGTAACAATGCTCCTCCAGATTTCTTTCGAGAAAGGACACCGGAAGAAGAGGTGTCTGTGGGATTCAGCAGCCTGTTTACAAAGGGAGCAGCGGTTCACGAAATGAAAGCCACGGTTGCAGATGTTGTCCACAGTCGGAAGCTTATGTTGGACAGCTTGGGTCAACACAATCCGGTGCTTCGGAACGATCTCAGCAATGTGTAAATGTTTAGTCCAGCCTTGAACTCTATTTTTGCCGCGAAAAAGGTGGTAAGCTTTAGTGACAGAAAACACACCTCTATGCGCGCATGAATCCAGCAATCTTATAGCATTCGTCGAATCTCCACCTAAACTGAGAAGGCCATCCTTGGTTTTTATGATCCCTTTCCAGCTCTCAGTCTGGTGCGGGAGGCTTTAGAGCATCCCAAATTTGGCGATCTTTGAGGTTGTATGCACGGGACCAGCTCCCCCAGATGCCCTCCCCATAATGAGTCAAAGTCCAAAGCCATTTGCAAATGAGCGCTTTGTTCCAACTGAGGAGCTCCTTGACATTAAAGCCTCCTTCCTTCCACGGGGTACAAATCGAGCCCCAACTCTTGAAGACCATCTTACGTTGCCCATTATCGATCCCCCAGAAAAAAAATCCTTGCAGAGTTTGTTAACAAGTTTGATGACATACCGGGGAAGCAGAAGAACCGAGCACCAGTAGTTTGTTAGCAAGTTTCCAGATTTCACTCAGGGTTAGTGCAACTGCCTCTATCATAACGCCACGTCGTAATTTGCCATTGTTTGATCGTTGAGGTAGATAGATTTCACTTTCATGCCTTCCTTCTTCTGACAAGCACTTTGTACTCATTTGAAGATCTTTTTTTTGCTTTATTTATTAATGAGAATTTTAATTTAATTAGTTTCTAAAGTGTAAATTTATTCTTATGTTATTGAATGTTGTAATAAGATTTTTACTTTTCTTTTTATAGAGGCAAGTAGTCAGCTCTGGTTATGGTGGGAAAATGCAAGTTGTGGTATGAAAATGTTGGGACTTTCCAAAGTTTTTATATTTTGGTGGGGTGTTTCACCCTTCTAATTTTTGATGGGAATGATTAGTCACTAATGTAATGGGTAATACCCATTTTTAAATGTTAATAGATCATCTTCTTTTAACTGGTTGTGTACCTTTTAACGATTTTTTATTTCTTTGTTAAAACTTGTGCAAAAAAGTTATATGTAGTGTGGATTTGAATGGAGGGAAGGACTTTGTAGATAAAACTTAACCTAAAATAAGACTCCCGTTATTTTGATTATTTGTTTACCTTTAATTTTGACAAAGATTAAGGAAATATGTGGATGCAATTTAGGAGTGGTGTTAATGAGTAACAAGTGCACAATGGGTTAGATGGATGATCTAATTATCTTTCAAAATTATTCTCAATATAAAATACTCCCTCCATTTATTTGTTTTCTTCTCATTTGCTTTATTGCGGTCTCTAAGATGCACATTTGAACGTCTTTTTTGACACTTATACGTTATTTTTACTATTGAAAACTTTTTCCTCAAAGATTTTTGATTTCATAACTTAAAATTTATTATTCTCTAACTTAATTACGGTCAAAGTTGGGAAACTCTAACATCCAAAAAGCAAATGGGAAGAAAATAGGAAAATGGAGGAAGTAGTAACCAAATGACCGAAACACTTAAAAAAAATAGATAAACGAAAGCTAGGGCAGAAAGGAGTTTTATCAATGTGACATGAGATAACGTTTTTATTCCATATATGTTTATATAACACGCAAATTTAGTTTATGCTAAATTTTTACTCCCTTCGTTCCACTTGTTAGTTTATAATTGTTTTATACATGATTATTAATTAGGGTACGGAGACAAGAATTAATTTACAATTATTAAACAATCAAAAGCAACTATAAGGAGAAAATGTAACGATGGCACTTACACGGATTGGTTTACTTATTAGAAAGTGAAAGTGTAAATTATTGACCGATATACCTTGAATAGAAAGTGCAAAAAATGCACGCGATATCACGAGATTTGACATTTTACCCGAAATACCCATTTTTTGTACCAGGAAGACTTTAAGAAGCCATAACTCGTTTTTACGAGTCAGAAAGGGACATTTTTCAAATCGACCATCTTTCCGAGAATTATGATTTGAAAAAAAAAATGTCGTATTTGGATCAAGTTGATAGGATTTTTTGCATGTCATAGCTTTTTTCGATCAAACAAATTTTGAGTGATCATATGTCTTGGTCACGAGTTCTAATTTAACAATTTTTTTTTCGTAATTGCTCATTCATGTACGAGTTTTACCCATTCATGGACTCTTTTTCATTATTTTTCCATTCTATGTCATTTGCCTAAAACCAAAAAAACTCTCTCTAATTCTCTCCCCAAAAAATTAATCAAAATATTCAAATCCGTCAAAATCACACAACTATCTAGTTCTCGTATCGATCAAGTAATAATTCTAATCTCGACTTTTATCAATTATATTATATGAAATTAAAAAAAAATGATTTAGACTAATTAAATTAGGGTTTTTTTAAATCATTTTTTGTTTTCTTCCTCAAACTCTCAATCTCATAGTGCAATATTTGTTCTCTGTCTCAAACTCTCAATCTCAATGCACCGTAACCATATATCACGGTGATGAATTGATGATGCTGGCAACCATGTACTCATACGTAACTTAACAACCACATTTTTCTGTCAATTTTCAAATGACACTTTATTTATTTATTTAAATTAATTAATGTTGTTGTGAACCATGTCGATCTCTCACTTGAAACTCTCAACTGTTTTTCAGATTCTAAAACCGCCGTTACCAATCATAAAGAGATCACCTACAAACCACCATTACCAATCAAGCTGGTTGCATCAATGATTCTTGTAGGAAGATGAGGCGATGTTGGCCGGAGTTGGCCAGAGGAAGCGATGTTGGCAGGACTGGGTCCGGGTGTTGCGCACAGGGGAGGGGGCGCAGGAGAGGGTTGTTTCTTTGATTTTTTTAGAGTGAGAAGGTGAAAATAGATTATAAATGTTGTGAAAAGATAGGGTATTATGGTCAATCATGTGCATGATTGAGCAATACCTTATTTTTTCAAGTTGTAGTTCTCAAAAAATGATCTATTTGGAAAAAAATCAACACTTTTTGAATTCGTAAATACGAGTTATAACCTTTTAAAATTTTCCTGATAAAAAAGGGCGATATTTAGTTAAAATATCGAATCCCAAGAATACCACATGTATTTTTGAAGTGTGAATTATTAACTGAAACCGGAAGTAACATTTTTATTTGAATTTCTGAAATTACTAGTGTAACACCCGTGAAAAATCACGGGTTGTGTACACTTATTTTTAAAGACGACGGAGGTATATTCATTTCAATATATAGCAATTCTATTTATTCGAACGAATTATATTCTATGATATTAGCCTTATGCAATTATTTTTTATGATTTAACTTGACCGAGAATCTGGCCTTATGCAATTAATTTCGACTATTTCCTAAAATATTATATAATTTAGATAATTTCGACTTCATTGTTGTCATTTTCCTTATGCAATTATTTTTTATGATTTAACTTGACCGAGAATCTGGCCTTATTCAATTAATTTCGACTACTTCCTAAAATATTATATGATTGTACATTTGTACATAAATAAGGATATTTCATAGACGTAAATAATTAAATAAGATATCATAGAATTCCATACCTAACAATAGTGAACGAATACATGGGAAATGCTATATAATAAGATATTTTTATCAAATGAAAACGGGTTTTGATTCCAATCATTATTACGATAAGATTTTGACGTAAGGCCTATAGAATAATTTGACGTAAGACCTATAGAATATTTTGTATTTTATTATTAAATTATTATTAAATTATTATGATGTGGCATAAATGGAAAATGCTGATTGGTCTACAAAACAGAAATTTCTGGGGGTGAATGTGAGAGTTCGAAACACTAAACGATGAAACCTTACTGCGCCACGTCAGTTGAAAAACATTCTTCTTTTATAGTAATAATGATTTTTATTCAATAGGTCAGTATTCAGTAGTGGCCAGTGGGTCAATACTGAATAGCGATGGACCATTTAAAGGACAAACAAAACTAAACAAAAATCGCAAACACTTGGAAGCTTCATGATCGAACACATCCATATTTTTCCTGGACCAATTCCAATTAAGCCAAGCCCATCTTGTAGTCTTCCTGCGTCGGCGTATCTCTCAAATTTTCCCAACTTTTGGCTCCTTTCTGCATCTTCAGTTATAACATAAAAAACCAGGTATATAACCTCATTTTTTGTTTTTAATTTCTTGTTGGGTTTTGTAGTATTCAACTGTCGATGAAATTCGGGTATTTAAATTGATCACTCCGAATGGTGTCTATTAGTATCGTTTGTTTTTAGATTATGCACGGAAGGTGTTTGATGAAATTCCCCAATGAAAATTTTGCCTGATGTACATAAATTGAGTTTAGGGGTTGCTAAAGAATGAGCTAATGTTGCTGAATGTTGGTTGTTTTAGAACTTGGTTTCACCCTCTTTCTTTTCGTGGTGGTGTTGGTGCCGTAAACAGTATCTATTGTTAGAACTAGTTATTCAATTAAATGCAAGCGCCCCTGTTAACCCCCCTAGTTCCGCACTTCCGCCACTGGGTGGTGTTACTGGAGTATGAGTATGATCACTGTGAGGTTCACAGGATAATTTAACTTGGTATAGTCAGTATAAATGTTTGAATTGTCAATTGGGACGTGGGGATATCGGCTAAATAACATGTGGTTTTAGAATATCTTTTATTGGTTGGGTGTAAAGGGAGGGAGCATACAAGGGTAGCTTTGACGCCAAACCCAAATACTTGGTATTGGCTGTCATAATTATTTCAGTTAAGCTAATGTCTATCTCATAATAGAGTTGATTAATGGGTGGAGTCAGTAAATATGGTTAATGTGTGATTATTCTTGGGTGGTTATTCTTGGGTTGAGTACAATAGCTTGGTTGACAATAGTTCTGAGAGACTATTTTCAAGCTGCTTTGGTTGCTTTGGCTTTGTAGAAGCAACAGATTGATGGCTTTGAGACGCGCACTTGGCTGGTCGGAGGGTGATCTTATGCGATCAGATTGTAAGCCTTGCACGAGATTAATGAGACAAACCGCTGGGTTATTTACAGTTGGAGGATCATTAGGCTTCTGGGTCTTGTGTAGGCTGCACTATGGTATGTGTTTCTCTGACTTTGATAATATGTTATTCCTCGAGATTTCCTTTTCTCTGTCAGTGAAGTTTGCAAGTATTTTTAGGTAGTACCTCAAGGTTTGCCTGCTATGGTGTCTCTCCAACATTTTGAAACATTTGACATTTGACTCTTGCAAAGTTGGGCATAGTTGTATCTAGATTCTTATCGCATTATTCAAACGTAACAAAGCATGAATGAAGCAGCATATCCTGACTTTGGTGTGTTTTAAATCTTGAGTTGAGTTGCTATCGCCGTTCTATTTTTGCTCTTCCAAACCTCATTGATACATCACATCAGCTACCTAGTTGTGTACGATCTAGTTCCTTGGACTATGTATTTGACTCTCCGGTTATCAAATTATTTAAAATGGAGCTGAACTTTCATTTGTTTTCTCTCTGCTTTTAGTGAAATGTTCCCTTATCGAAAAGAAACATGGAATCGATGAGTATCTATTTGGTGTTCTGCATAAGTGGAGGAAAAAATTGACTTACCACAAAGTGGTATTCATGTCAATTCTGTGTTTGCTTATTCTTATTCTTATGATGGATTCATTATCGTCCTTGAGAATAAAATCAATTGCCGTGGTTTCATTTTTCTATGTGCTTTTGATCTGTGAAATACTGAAATGTACTTAGTTATTTCGACCTTCAGTTTGGCATTTTGTGCCAATCTGTATTTGATCTCAGGATGAATTAAAAGCATTTTGGATATGGAGGACTGTAAATATTAGACCTGACCTGATCCAAGTAGCAACATTTGTTTTCTACTGGAAGCAGTGAAAAACTGAAAACAAAAGACTGGGTTGGGATCCCAGTGATCTTGTTAAATAAAGAAACATTGTTGCGATTAGATGTTGGATTTGAATTTTACATATGATGTAGCTTATATAGTGGGGAGTACTATTGCCACTGTATTTTTGACTAATGCTGCAGGAAATACAAGACAATTGCAGAAAGATAGTATTGTTCACCCACTCACATATTCCAGTGGCATTAGTAATTGTGCCAGTGGTGGCATTATGCCTTGCCATATCTCCCCATTGGCAATCCGTATCTTTCTATCCCTTTATGCTAGGGTTCGAAGGCAGTGAGTAGGTGTCATTTCAACATGGGTCAAAATTTCAGATTTTAGCCCCCTCTAAGCTCTGCCCCCAAATCCCCCAATGCTGATGGTATTCTGTTTGCTGCAGGATCTAGGATCACGATACCTAGAAGTCTGAGATGGGCAGCTTGTGGAGCGGTAACAGTGAGCTCAAGTACGGCTCTACTGGTCCGCCTTCTCAGCCCTGAATGTGAACCACAGAACATTGCAGCTTATGACAACATAAAATGAAGTCGTTTCATTGTCCAATTTAAGCAAACGCAAGCTGAGCTCAAAACCAGCTATTGATGGCTGCATTACTAGTTCTTCCCTATCGCAAATTTTCGTGCAGCAGAAGTTTGCAACAGTACTGTAGAGGAAGAGACATGTATTTAAAAGCTTCTTGAAAGTAGAAAAGCAAATTTAAAGAACCCAATTAAGGATATTCCCCTAGCTGTTGGATTGGGTTTGTTGGTGAATAACGTTTAACTCAATTGACTTACGAGTATTTGCGATTTAGTTATGCAGTTTGTATAGTGTCTGAACTCGGAATCAACAATTAAATCATGTGGTATCGGACTTGATCCTTTCCAGTGCTCCGGCCATATACTCGTACTTTGGTCTTCAGACAAAATACAGCTACCAAAGACCTATCCTTGTGTTAGTCCTGTCATTAGTTTAATCTCTTTTTTTTAAAATGTAACAAATAAGTCCGATCCGGAGGGGCGGATGGACATTATGTAAGAACTTTTCTTTAGTTCTGCCAAAAAAACAATTCATTGAACATAGAAGGACTTGAATAGTGCTTAACCACTCACTAACAAACTTTTTGTATAATTGCCCAACAACTTCCCAATATCGCCCATATTAGCTTCCAAATTCTTTCCGACAATGTACCAAAAATACAAACCCTAAACAAATATTCTAATCAACCATCATTACAATAATAACCAACATAATTATAATTAACAATTACAGCTATAATTTACAAATTTCAGCTACCTAGGTTGATAACTTCATAAACATTGCTATTTTTCCATCCAAATTTTTCTCAACCTTTTCCTCTAACAGAACGATTAAAATATTAAATAGACTATATTCGCTATCGAATATTGATATGCGAGTTATCACAAAAAGAGGAGATGGTTAGAGAAGGTAAAAAGAGAAAATCGATGGCACTACTCCCGCTATTTACAACTTAAATTCGATCTCGTCTCGTTATCTAACACAAATCATTTTCATTAGGTCTCCTGAGAAACGGTCTCTCAATGAGTTTATTGAAAGACTATTATACAAATTTAAGAAAAAGTAATACTAAAGGTAATATAATAAGTACAAATCATGACTAAAGAGAAAATAAGGCCCTGTTCTTTTGGACTGAAATTAAACTGAACTGAATTTAACTTAACTTAACTTATAGGATCTGAACTGAACTGAACTGAACTTATAGGATCTGAACTGAACTTATAGGAACTGAACTGAACTGAACTTATAGGAACTGAACTGAACTTATAAGAACTGAACTGAACTTATAGGAACTGAACTGAACTGAACTTATAGGATCTGAACTGAACTTATAGGAACTGAACTGAATTTATAGGATCTGAACTGAACTTAACTTATAGGATCTGAACTGAACTAAATTTATAAAACCCGAACTTAATTAACTTTATTTTAATTTAAGTTAACTATTATTATTATTATTGTTGTTGTTGTTGTTGTTGTTGTTGTTATTTTTTTCTTTTTTTTTTTTTTAATAACCGGGAACTTTTATTAAAAATAATTGAAAATTTACATGACATTGATAAAAAATAGTCTAAAATACAAGGTAATTTAAAATATTTTCAACTTTATATATAATGGTTTGTTCATAGTTCATACATTATACTACGATTACATTACGATAAAAAAATATTCACTATTACAATTTTCTCTAACCATTTGTTTTCTCTAACAATGGTAATGAAGAAATTGATTAATTGGAGAGTGACAATTGGTGAGGGTGAGTGTGTCGTATAATGAGTAGTTGTTTTTTTTGGCATTAACGAGAAATCGAGGATGATAGTTTGACATTAATTAAAGACGGGTAAATTATTAATGAGTTGTTTTTTTATAGATGGCGTGTATCGAATAATTATAGCAAAATGTTTGTATCGGTTGTTAAAAATAATACTCCGTATACAACTTTTCTTAATTGAGTTTATATGAACTGGACTTATAGGAACTGAACTTATAGGAACTGATGTGAACTGAACTTATAGGAACTGAAGTGAACTGAACTTATAGTAACTGATGTGAACTGAACTGAACTTATAGGAACTGAACTGAACTGAACTTATATGAACTGAACTAAACTTATAGGAACTGAACTGAACGGAACTTATAGGATCTGAAGTGAACTTAAATTAAGTGACTTGAAATCCAAAAGAACAGGACCTAAGTACGTTTATTATGTAAATAAGTACGAAATTACTCTGTTACGATCAATGAAAAAAAGGTCACGAAATATAAATAAAATGGTACAAAAGAATGTTCTCTCAATAATTTATTGAAAGATCGTCTCTCACAAGTTTTAGTGAATCATTTTATAAGTACACAAATTCTTATTTATGATGGATAATATTCGTCTTAAGTTGAAGAGTCAATCAAATACATACCAAATTATAGAGAAATTTTTTTTTTTTTTTTTTTTTGAGCTTATTACATCAATTTTTTTTCTTCCAGTATATGTGTGTTTTTTTTGAGCTTATTAAAGTTTATGAGCTCGATTTTAATTTCTTTCATCAAAATTCAAATTTAACAAAGCTCGTATGTAACGGTTTAAGTTTTGTTATAATTTTTTAAGTTTAATGTTTTAGTAATTAAATTTAAATTTTTTATAGTAAACTCAAAATTTTAAAAATTTATTACAACAACGACAACTATAAAACTGGTGACAATAACTCAAGTGTACGATCCACCAACTGCAAATCAGATGACAATTAGCGTATAAAATGTCTTTTTTTTGTCTTTATTACCATTATATGGTAGGTTTTTAATTCTATTAAAATTTATGCGGTCCGTCGTAAATCAGACTCAAATAATGAAAAACTTAAAATAAGCAAACCAAATATACGAAATGACCCGTGAAACCCGTTGCCCACATCCCCGAGTCTGACGTGGCGCACCATGTATTAAAAATCCGAATACATTTGTCACTTTCCTCGTCACCAATCTATCCCATGAATACCATTAACCTCATCATCTCCTTCACTCTCACTCCCCCTTTTCCCCCAAATCCCTAATTTCTATTTCCCCATTAAATCCCTAGTTTCCATTCCTTCAAATCCCTATTTCCTCTATGTCTTCCGACGATAACCACCACAACTCCGCCGTCAACGGCGACACTACCCACCCTAAAAAACCCAAACTCAACCCACCCGAAAACCACAAAACCCTAACCCTACTTTCCCCTTCTCAAATCGCCGCCGAGTTCTCCCACCACGATGCCGCTATAGCCAGAATCAACAACGGAAGCTTTGGTTGTTGTCCATCCACCATTCTCGACGCACAACGACGATGGCAGCTTCTCTTCCTTCGACAACCCGACCATTTCTACTTCTCCGTACTCCAACCCGCTGTTGCTGAATCTCGCCGTGTTATCGCACCGATTATCAACGCTGCCATAGATGAAATCTCTCTTGTCGATAACGCCACCACCGCCACGGCCGTTGTTTTACAGTACGTTTCTCGCGCTTTTAATGAAGGCCGTTTTCACCCTGGCGACGCCGCTGTCATGCTTCACTACGCGTATGGCTCCGTCAAGAAGTCGGTTCATGCGTATGTGTCACGTGCCGGTGGACATGTGATTGAGGTTAAATTGCCGTTTCCGGTTTATGATAAGGCGGAGATTATAAAAGAGTTTCGAAATGCATTGAATGAGGCGAAATTGGAGCAGCGGAAGGTTAGGTTGGCTGTGATTGATCATATTACGTCAATGCCGTGTGTTGTTCTGCCTGTTAAGGAATTGGTGAGTATTTGTAGGGAGGAAGGGGTTGATCAGGTGTTTATCGACGGGGCGCACGCGATTGGATGTACTAAGGTTGATATGAAGGAGATTGGGGCGGATTTTTATACTAGTAATTTGCATAAGTGGTTTTTCTGTCCGCCTTCGATTGCATTTTTGTATTGTAGGAAGAGGAATTGTAAGGAGGAGAAGAATGGTGAGGATGATATGCATCATCCTGTTGTTAGTCATGAGTATGGGAACGGGTTGCCTGTTGAAAGCGCTTGGATTGGGACTAGGGATTATAGTTCGCAGCTTGTCGTGCCTGATGTGTTGGAGTTTGTGGAGAGGTTTGAGGGTGGGATTGAAGGGATTATGAAGAGGAATCATGATAAGGTTATTGAGATGGGGGAGATGCTTGTCGAGGCGTGGGGAACGCATTTGGGGTGTTCACCTGAAATGTGTGCTAGTATGGTTATGGTTGGGTTGCCCAATCAGTTGGGGGTTTCGAGTGATCAGGATGCGATGAAGTTGAGGTTTCATTTTAGGGAGAAGTTTGGGGTTGAGGTGCCACTTTATTATCGGCCTTCTGGGGATGGAGAGGTTGGTTGTTTGACTGCGTATGCCAGGATTTCTCATCAGGTTTATAATACTGTTGATGAGTATTATAAATTCAGGGATGCGGTTAACAAACTTGTTCAAGACGGGTTTACCTGTGCGCAGCTCAATGGGTAGACAAGGTATGAGCAGAGTAACTCTTCTTCGCTTCCTTCTGATTCATACCATTTGCTGTTTGGTTATCTTAGATAGCTTTTTTCTTGCAACTGTTGAGATAATATGAATATGTCAAAAGCTGAAAGCATGTGATCATGCAGCCATGATTGATCACTGATGTATGTAGGTTGAATAAGGACTTATGTTTAGTTGACTGCTCATGTGAATTCCCTTTGCTAAATCAGATGAAACTTTTATAGTCTTGAACCTAGATGGGTGGGATTGTGTTGGTTTGAAACATTGTTAGGAGTTTACTATGCATTCTAAGAGGAGTTTGACCTTGAAATGGGTATGATTTTGGCATGGCTTTTAAGATGTTCATTTACCTTTTAGTCACTAATGACTCTCCCTGTTGTTCTTCATTTTGGTGATCCACAAGTTTGCTCTGTTATGAGAAAGGTGTAACAAGTCCTTTTCAAGGCACACATTGCCAACATAAGATATAATTCTAGCCCAGGAAAGTTGTTGGGATTGTGTTAAATTTATCATTGATTGATTACTCGAACCTGCTGCTTAGCGATTGTTCTAAGTTCTAACATTACCCTACTGTTTTGTTACAATCGATTCATATGCTATCACTGAGCTTCTGCTGATTCTTGCTGTATTTTGGTAGTTCCTCGTGATGTTGTCCTTTCAATGCTGTTATCCCCATCCTGCGGGCATTCATCTTCCCTACACTCTATTGTTCATATGCCATTTTAAACCCTGATTTGTCCCATTGCCCTAAGTATAAGAAAACTGGTGTTGTGGATCTTGGTTGCGTGTATTAGGACGTCTAGAACCCAAGTTTGATGGATTTGCAATTTTATTGGATTGTTGGGTGGCTCTTGTTGCTACTTTCATATGCAAATGATATGACTTTAGAATCACTGAGATTTGATATGAAGAATTTGGTGGGTTGATGCCTTTGTGTCGGACGGTGTAGGACATTGGCACCTTTTTTTACCTTCAAGATATTCTAGACTCCAGTTAGTTTATATGTGCGGAATGGCTTACAAACTTCTTTGATATTCAAACCTTTTTTTTCCACTGCCCATGTACAAGAAAAACTGGTGTTGTGGGTCTTAGTTGCTTACTTTTGCAAAACCAAAAGCCTGTTGTTGGGCGGCTCTTGTTGTTACCTTAGTACACAAATGACACGACTTATAGAATTACTGAATACTTGAAAACGATTTGAAATTTATTATGAAGAATTTAGTGGGTCAGTGGCTATCTATCAGATGGTGAATGACAATGGAAGCTTATTTGACCATTGGGATATTCTAGACTCCAGTGGCAGTTAGTGTATGATATAGGAGAGTGTGATAACTAACAATGTAGCCAGGGGCTGATTGAAGGAGTTTTATTTTGATGTATGCATTGAATTTCAAATAGTCATGGTACAACAATTAGATTTAATGCTATGTAAAGTTAGACTTCATCTCTTCAAAATCCCTTAACCTGTCCTTGTATTGTAGATCTATACTCATAAGCAGCATAACAGAAGTCTTTTGAGGTGACAATAATGTCAACCAATAATATTGAGTAGCTTTGCTTCCTTTTAATTTGTAAGCTGTGCCATTATGTGTCGTCCCTTGCTGATTGATGTTGAACCCAAAAACTAGTATATTTATAGTTGATTGGGACTAGGCAGTCAACCTGACTCCCTTACAATTGATTGGAAATCGTGTGGATTAAGGTTTTGGTGTTCGGTTTATGGGTTTTCTTGCAAGTTTAGCATGAGTTGGTTGAATTCCCAATATCAGATTTTTGGTAGGAGTGCCTTCGGAGCGATTGAGTAAAACTACAGCAACTAAAAATTTAATGAGTTGACATTTCACATCTCCAATTAGTATTTAGAAATTGTTGTACACCGTGATACTGAAAGGTAGTCCATTACTCCATTTAATTTGCCGCATCAGCTGAGATGGGAGTTCACCCATGGCGGTTCCAAAGGATGATTCATGTCAGCCGAACCCAAAGCATTTTGGGACTAAGGCTCTGATGTTGTTGTTGTTGTATCAGTTGTATCATTTCCAATTTAATAGAGCCATTGACGCACTATTCTTCGGTTCTGGATTGCGATGACTGATTATGTAGTTTGTAGTTTGAAGGCTGTTCCGAGTGTTCTCTTAAGCAGAGTCGGCTTCTGTGAGTTGTCTTGTAAAGGTCTGAAGTAGACGCATTAAATGAATTTGCCTTTTATTGTGAAGTAGCAGTCATGGGATGCGATTAACTTCCAGCAACATCGAACATAGTGGATGTTGCTGGTGTTTATTTTCCCATTGATGTTATAAAACTGATGTAAATGGTAACCAGTGACCGCCCTTTTGCATCTCTCTCTTAGTTTAACGGGGTATAGGCATTGGTTTGCTACGCTTCTAATGAAGTTTTTTAATTGTCAACTCAGAAAGTTCAACATTCTACTTCTGACCTTTCCTTGCCGGGTTTTACTTGTTTCAGGTGAACACAGCATATTCCTTCAGAATGTTGAATGAATAATCTGTCATATATCAAACCTTTGCACCTGCTGCTCTAACGCTTGAGGTCTGGCCTTTTGTGGATGTGGTTCCATGGAAGTTGGTACACTGAACGAGAGAATCCAGCGAACTCAGAATCTGTAATAGTAGAGAAGTTTGTAGTTTGAAGGCTGTTCCTAGTGCTGTGACGCAGAGACGGCTACTGTGAGTTGTCTTGTAAAGAAGTTTTGAAATAGAACACCACCTCATTTCTGCGTGTTAGTTTACTTTTTTTTAGTTGCTTAGATTGGAGCCTTGGACTATTGATCAGGTTTTTAACTATAAACTTTTCATTTGTAGCATTTTGCAGCCTAATGAATAACAAAGATGTAGTTCTCTTTTATTAAAACTGGTATGCATCATTGCATCCCTTGCCTTTTCAGTGTGGTGACTGGTGTATTTCGAATAATGTTGGGCGGCCCCAAATCATGTTGGGATTGTTGTATGCGGGTGATGTTATGTTATGGAGTATAGAGCTTGCTCACTTCCGGAACATCAATCAAATTGGGTGCGATCATATTGGATAAATGAGGTTGCGTTTATTTTGGTTTTAGTCAAGTGATGAGATTCGGGTTTATAACCTTTTCTCGGATTTTTAAGTCGGGTCTTTAAGTTGTACTTGATGCAAGCCGTCCATATGTTGTTAAGATGCAAGTACAACTTCAAAGTTAAGGAATAGTTGTACTGAGGATTAGTTAGTAGTACGTTAGAAGGTAGTAGTAGTACAATGTTGAGCAAGTGTACGTTTGTAGAGTTTGTACTAGATTAAACATAACGAGTACAAATTTCTACCAAGTTTATAGGTGAGAAATTGAGAATAGTAGTACGAGAGTGTAATGCAGTACAACTGTACAAGTAATCATGCAGCCTTTGTTGCCAAATCTGGTACTTCAAACTTGTCTTATTTAAACAACTCCCATTTTGCTGGAATTACACCACATCCCCTTCTCCATTCTCCATTCTCCATTCTCCATTCTCCATTCCTCCGCCTTGATCCTTGGTGACATGGGTAAGAACATTTTCTCTTGTTCTTTTTCTTAAATAAAGGAATTCTTTTATGTTTGCGAAAGGAGAATCTGGGGAATGTCGAGAAGCTAGGGAAAAGGCTGAGCATGAGATGGATTCGTCAACAATGGCTTCATGTTGGCGCCTCCTCCCATGCACTGCCTCTTCCCTGGCATCTCCGTTTTTCCTCATTTCTTTTTTTCAAAACACTATACAAAAAATTATGTTTCTTATTCACATTTTCACAATTCATTGATTTGTTGTCATTGCTAATTGTTGAATAGACGAGACAACCATTCACAATTACATGATAATAATAGGGAAATGATAATGTCACTATACTTTTTGTTGATGTCACAATAATACAAGTTATGTCTAAGGAGTAAGGACAAATTACTCTATTCACTATCTCACAAACATGAGTGACATTAATAATTTCGGAATGACATTATGTTTTCCCTAATTAGATTTTCATCTTTATAATATTTTGAAGGAAAATGGATAAAAACACAGGCAAATTTTGGTGGATTTTATAAGTAAAATAAAATATTGGAGAGGTGCTAATTAACCTCCATAATTTTGTACAATTGTGAAATTAACTCTCATAATTTTATGCGTAATTTTTTTTGAAATGCTCAAAAATAGAAAAATTTGAATATTAATCTACCCTTTTATTATACACAAATTTAGGGACGGTATCTCATTAATGTTAGTGAGAGACCTTTGTCATAAGAGGTAGTGATTATTTTTAGTTCAGTTTTAGTTGTTGTAGTGACCGTCTCTAGGACACTTAATATAGTGAAAGTCTTTTATTCCGACTTTTTATTTTAACACAATTGTCGAAAATATTCTGACATTGAATTTTTTTACAAAAAATCTAAATAGTTTAATTTTCGTAAAATATTTTAATATTTTTTTATTGAATTTATGCCTTTTATTTTTTTTTTATTAATTTTTTAAAACTTTTATTTTGTATTTTTCATAAAAACATTACTAGTTGTGAGCTTTTATCATATGATAAATTAAATTTCTCGTAGGATTTTGATAAAGAGGTTTACTTATTAAATAAGTTATGAGACATAATCACTCCAATTGAAAATTGTGGATTTAATTTCACAATTGCGCAAAATTATGGGGTCATACCAATTCTGGAATAACCCATAAAATCGCGTATCTTCAATGAACACTCGTTAAACACTTCCGAATTCAAATGTTAAATACCCCAAAAAAAAACAATTATTGAAATAACCTAGGAGACTATAAACTATCAAAAATTCTCATAGTAGAAAATACTATAGGTGTCCATGGTGGGGTCAGGGCATTAGGCTGGACTGAGTCACGGCCCACAGGTTGCCCAATTCTAGGAGAAAGGGGGGACCGGGGGAGAGGCCCGAGAGGGTTGGCTCAGGCTGGTCCCTGATTGCATGGGATGGATCAATGAGCTGTTGTAGGCCAGGGTGCAAGATTCGTATATTTATTTAATGTAATAGTCAATATTGCTGACATGACATCATACATTTTTATTTCAGTATGATGTGTTATGATATAGTACAATTGAAAAAAAAAACACGATAAATAATAGAAAATAAATAAATTTGGGAACTGAATTGGAATAAAATATTCCATATTCAAAATGGAATGGAATATTTAGCTAGGATATTGCTTTTTAAATTTTCAACTTAATTTAGTTTTGTTAATTATTTCTTCCAAAAGTTTATTGTGTTACATGTTAAAATCATGGAGATTAGGCTAAAATCACATATAATAATAAACTAATCTTAACAATACATTCATATATCTTTTCTAAATGCGTATAATAATACACTCAAAATATCACGGAAAAGTAGCCCTAAAATAACTGCTTATATTAAAGGGTGTTGCTTATTCATGTACATGATTTACTCAATCATGTACATATTTCCCATTTTACCCCTTCCATTCAACACTCATCTTTTCAATTTTCTTTACATTTTAACCATCCCTTCAATTTCTCCCACTGTCTCAATCACCACCCCTACCACTGCCATCTAACCACTATCCCACCCGGCGTCTAAACCTGCCGCGCATATCCAGGCCCTCTTCAATCTTCGCAATTTCTAGGTATTATCCTCATTCCTCCTTGATCTTCTCAATTACTCCTTAATTCGCGATTAATTTACAAGTAATTTCGTCAATTCAATCTACTACTTCATGCGCATTACTTGAATCTATGATCGTAATCATGCAATGATGGATTAATCGACTTTTGTTGATTTCAATGTTCTTGATTTTCGAATTTGTGCATATTATTACTATTGATTTGTTTATTGTTTGTTGCGATTTTTACTGTTTGATTGTAAACTTTAAGTCTGGGAATCGTCAACGCGATTTTCGATTGACCTTGATTTGATTTGAGAAATGTTGATTATGTGATTAATTTAGTTGATAATTATTGAATTAGCAGAGGGTAGCAGACAAAATGTGCTACTGGTTCTGTTTTGTGTTGTAGAGCAGAATAAGCATTTGGGCTTGTATGTTACAGCCGTGAGAACTAGGCAGAAGTGCAGAAATTAGCTGCAACGCATGAACATTTGGGCTGGTATGTTACAGACTTTCACTCGAAGGATGCGTATTCTGTTGTTGTCATATTATTGCAGTTCATCGAAAATGAATCCAACGAGTACAATTCAAATATTAAGAAGGTATGTCGTATGCCTCACATTTATTCTACAGGTGATTGGAAAAACGAGTTCAGATTTGTTACATTCTGTTTCTGGTACATCTGTGCAGGCTGTGCAGTCGTTTCGACTGAACTAATTCAAGCCACAGATTAGGCCAACACTCAGATGCCTTTCGGCCGCGGCTCTACTACTTCCCAAGTTTTGAGGTTACAGTCCAACATCCATTATTAAAATACAGATCAAACATGGTTACTAAGATTACGCGAAGATTCCTCATGACAGGGCCTAATACTCCGTATATAAATATGTAATTTACATATTTACATTATTGTGCGAGATTAGGGCAACACTCAGATGCCTTTCGGTCGCTCCCTTATTTTGCGAATTTTAAATTATGTAATACTCCGTATATAAATTGTTGCTTCAAATTAGGCACTTCTGGTCTTTCCTATCAAACAGTTTGAGTTGGGTTGTTTTAGTTTGGATTCAGCCCTACTTTAGATTTTTGTTTTGGGGTTAAGCCTGGCTTGGGTCTGGACGATCTACTCAACGTATCAAGTAAACCTTCTAAAGTCGAGCCACCACACATCACTGTGATTTAAAGAATACTTCATTCAAAGGTTCTTGTTGCCATTACTTACATTATATCCCGTAGTGCCATACTAATGTAAAAATATTCTGAAATGCCTTGAGGCTGAGGCAAACAGTTTTTGTAATTGGCCAACTTCAACCTTGTACTCCAATATTCTTAGTATCAACCAGTTTGCTGGAATTCTTATCTACAAAAGTTAAATAAGAAATGCATAAGAAATGCAGCATCATGCGAATCGAATAATGAATTAATGATGTGTTTTCCAAATGTACAAAATTATTCAGCATGATAATCATAAAATTATCAGGTATATACTATAGATTTAATCGGCCTTTATTCTAAAATGAGCTCAAGTGTACTCTACCTTTGCATTTTCAGTTTTATTGCATCGCAGCAGCATAAACTACATAAAGCACGAATATTATGTCCTTTTTTTTCTTATAGACTCCAATCCTCGCACACAACAAGTTTTCAAGACTTCATAGTAATTCAATTGTAATTATCTTGATAGTGATATTCACTAATATGTCCTTTTATTTATTTACAGAGAGCTCCTGTTCCTCAAACGATCTTTCTTACTTCCATGAAGCAAAATGTAATCTATAATTTTCATGTTAGGACTATAATATCAAAAGTAATTGTTCGACAACTAAAATTACAGGCCCAAAATTATTATTGGAGTCGCTGGATTCTGTTGTTGTGGTGGCTGCAGAGACTGATAAAGAATAATTCTATTAGCAACTTGGCTACTATCATGTTGAAATCCTCGACAAGAAGAGTAAAGGTGATAAGCGCCTAAGCGGGGTTTGTCACCCTCCCCCACATCAAACAATATTTGTATAACTCAACTACTAAACTAATGTAGTAAGGTAGTCGAGGTCGATCTACATGGAGGTCAAGTTTGAGTACTAGTCTTGTCTTAGATTATAAATTAGCTACGCGAATCAATAAAATGATTAACATTTAAATTAATTAACTAACTATAAATAAATTAAACTAAGACTACTAAATTAAGGAAACAAGTAATATAAATAACACTTAAACAATAAAGAAAGACCTAGGATCCGATCTCACCTCCGACATGTTCATTTACTATCATAATCCCGTTAATTAGTTATTAGAGTGATATGTAAAGTGGAAAACGCCTCTAATTCGCCAAACACCTCCCTCTCGGGTTCGCGCTTGGACACTACCTATCCCGACTAACCCCCCTCTCGGGTTCGAAAGTCGATATCCCAAGTTTAAATACCCAATTACCCGAAAACACATGTAATTCTCAAGGTAGAATAGTATTAACTAAGGTCAATAAGCCCACGATGATTTCCGGGTCATCCCTCCCCTTCTCCCGAAGGTTGATTTCAAACACAGGACTAGGGGTGCCCTCCATTGGTTCTCCCTCTCGGTCTCAACCTAGGTTGTCAATTAAACGTAGATATGGTAACCCGATTCTCAACCTTAGCGGCTCCCGCCAACGGACAAGGGTCAAGAGTAAAAAATTACCACAATTAAGCCCATAAGACAAAACAAATCTCTAGTCAACCTTTACTACACCCCCAACAACTAATTAAGATGAAATTTAATCAAGTAACTTACACATGTCGGGGTTAAATTGAGTCCTATTGAAAAATCCACTCACTAATCATATTAATTAAACCAAAACAAACATAAAAGATAGAAACTTGGAAACTAAACATATTTAAAAGATAGCTAAACACTAACAAGCATATAAATGAACAAACAATGAAAGGTAAACACTAATTAATCTATAACTAATACTAATTAACAAAGTATAAGGGTTGCATCTTTAAGAAGAAAAGAACAAACTTTCACATAAACATTTCATCAAACACCGTGTGTTCATGAAGATAATAAAGAACAAAGACAGTAAAGAAGTAAGAGTAAACAAATGTAAAGAAATGATAAAACGAAAGAAGAATAAAGAAAATGTACCAAATATCAAGAACAAAGGAAATTGGCAAAAGAAGTTTGAATCTTCTCAATTGATGAAGAAAATGTGACAAATTATAAAGGAAAAAATTGTGTTTCTCTCACTAAAATTGAATTTCATGTAGATCCTCCTTTCTAAACTGAAGTTTTTGGGCTTATATATTATTTTACAAAAGAGTAAAACGACCCAAAACAATGTCGTTTAAGTAAAACAAAGATCCGCGCAAAACGGGAGCAGGGCGCGGTGGGAGCGCAAGGCACGACAATGAGGGCACGGTGCCTTCATAATTTTGAGAACGGCACAACAAAGAACCGCAGAGCACGACAGTGGGGGCGCGGTGCCTTCTTCACTGATTGAGATTGGCACGGCACTCAAGGTGCCTTCAACCAACTTTTTTGTTTCTTTGTTTTGGGCACTTTGTTGACTTTTGTTGGGCCTTAAGTTACCAATTGGGTCTATGGGTCGCTCCATGTTTACGTGAATGCTTGTTGGCCTTCGTTTTATACCTACAAAATTCGACAAACACGACCAAAACCCGAAACAATCTCCTGAAAGACAAGTTGGGTATTATTTGCAGTTTAAGTACGAAAATGTGCATAAAATGCATGTAAATGAGCCACGATAGGGGTTTCTTAGGTATGCAAAGAGCGTAAATAACGGAGTTATCAAAAGGAGTGGTAACGGAGAGTAATTTCGAAGACACACCTGTACAAACAAAAAAATACATTATTAGAAGAACATTCTTAATCGTATAATATATCAAAATAACATTAAAGTTCAATTGTGTAATTTACCCATAAAAGATGTATAGTTGAAGTAACCAAAACTATTGTTACGATTTTCTTTCGACCGTTTGGTACTGCGCCCAAGATTTTGAGTGGTAAAAATGTCGAGCAATCGGTTGAAGACAAAGTCACAAAAATCGCATCACAACGGTTTGATACAAGAAGTCCAAGTCCAACTTCAAACCAATATTCGGAGGGTGCAAAAGACTCCCAAAACGATATCATCTTTATATATTTGGCAATCTGTTGTTCACCCCCACACACATCTACATAGTATTGCCTATTAACATTTAGTTCATCCAATAAATCACATCGAACTTTCGCCCATTCATTTGCATTTCCATAAATCTCTTGAGCAATCGCTCGATACCCGCAGTGACCATCACCTTTGACATCCACACAATCCGTTATGCAACGTGAAAAGTAATCGGCAATTGCATTTGGATATGGGAAAGGTGTGCATGACTTATCGTCGTCCTGTATTTTCATAAAAATAGTATTAATAAAAAATGTACAGTATGTTTCAATTCATTCATATTAAAAAATACTTACCTCTGAAAACGATATAAGAGTTGTAGGAGTGTTGACAGGCGCCGTAGAAGAAATATGAGTGCTGACTGACACAGTTTTTGCTTTCTTACGACTTGTCTTTCGAAACATCTTCTCTGCATATTCCCAATGTGATAGATTTCTTGAAACCGAAGTTTTTTTCGGGCGCCCTTTTGTCTTTTTAACTTCTGGGTCAACTATTTTCGGAGGGTGCAACAAATTTTCCGCAAACTCAGAAAACTTTCGCATCATTTCTACGTTTTTAATACCTCATAATTTCATAGTTTGTAATGATGATTTATTGACTTTTGTCGAGACGAGATATAATTATATTTCGTTCGATACGTATTTGCTAATTAGTATAATGAGTTATACGTGTCTTTATTCTATGTTACGAGTCGGGAACGGAACGTAAGTAGTAGTATAGTTTCTCGTTTCGTGTGATGGGCTGGACTCGGGTTATGGGTGATGTGTAATGGGCTGGACTAGGGCGTGGTTATGAGAAACACAAAGGAAAAGGCAGCAACATTAGAAACCCTAACATAAAACTAAATCAAAACACCCATTTCGTCAACCCTACTTCCCTGCCTCCATCACCTCACGTTACACCTTATTCATCCCTACATCATCTGCCTCCCTACTCCATGTACTCCTAAGCTCTAGTTAGGTCTGTCGTGGGGCCGGGGTTAAAGAAGGGCAGAAGATAAGGAAAACGAGGCTGAACAACCACACCATCATCGTCTTCATCCCTATGCATCGGTAAGTTTATAGCTTTATTTCTAACGCTTATCAGACCTTCGACCTGGTGTATTATGGTGATAAGTAATCCTTGTAGTACCCACAACATTTTTATCGTTAATAATCAACCATAGCGCCACCGTGGGTGTCACAATAGTCATCGTAAAAGCCGACAGTAACAACCGTTTTCATGCCCTGTTCGTGTTATTGTTGCGTTTCAGTCACTATTTTATTTATCTATGAACACACGCTTATGGTGGATGGTAGTAGAATAATTGGGGATCACGTTGATGGTTATATGGTGGTGTGTGGGGGTCGAAATCCGTGTTGGTTGATACTGTAACAACCCGACCCATCACGGTCGTAACACACCCTCAATAAGATAGGAGGTATGCCTTGGGGTCCATTATTTGTCCTCACTTAAGCCCAAAAGCACAAGGCCTTGTTACTAAGTGGTGGGTGGAAGCTATTATAAACATATCACAAGCCTCACATTCTACCGATGTGGGACAACTTTCTTCTCATACTCTTGGGGTGTTACAAACTCCCCCACTTAAAGAACACAACATCCTCGTTGTGCCTCAACCTTGACCACAACCAGGGCCAGAATCCTCCCCCGCTAGGTGTGTGACCCGGGTACTCCCGACCACAGGCTCACCGCACGGTCGCAGGGTCGCTCTGATACCATTTGTAACAACCCGACCCACCACGGTCGTAACAGACCCTCAATAAGATGGGAGGTATGCCTTTGGGTCCATTATTTGTCCTCACTTAAGCCCAAAAGCACAAGGCCTTGTTACTAAGTGGTGGGTGGAAGCTATTATAAACATATCACAAGCCTCACATTCTACCGATGTGGGACAACTTTCCTCTCATACTCTTGGGGTGTTACGGATACAGAAAGTGGAGCACGAAAGGGGCGGACAGGAACAGGGTAGTAGATGTGCGGGTACAACAGTGGTTTTGGCGGCTGTGTGAGGCGGTTTTGGAAGGTGTCGATGGGTGGTGGTTACCACCAGGGTGTCGTGGGAGGTGAGTGGTGTCTAGGGTAGTGCCAGGTGTGAGTTTGGTTGGCGGTAGTGGTGGTTACAGCCGGGTTTGCAGGGGGTAAAAAGGGTGTTGCAGGTCACGGTTTTAAAATATAATGTTGGTCGTGGGTAGGGTGTTGCTGCTAGTTTCGAGGGCTGCTTAGGGTATGTTAGGGGCGGTGATGAGTGTTAGTGGGTGCGGCGTGGTGCGGTGGTGGCAACCACCGTGTCGTGGTGGTGGTTCAGGTGGTGTGTAGGTGTCGAAGGGGCTGTTGATGTGGGCTGTTCGCGGGCTGTTAAGGAGATGAACTGTTTGATGTTTTGCTCGGTTGCTAGTGAGTCGTGTTTGTTGAGTTGTTTGGTATGTCATTATTATTATTATTATTATTATTATTATTATTATTATTATTATTATTATTATTATTATTATACATTGTTATTATTATTATCATAACTAACATTGATGTTATTAATATTTGTACAAATTGTCTTATTATTATTATTATTATTATTATTTTTATAATTGTATGATAATAATTGTACTAGTAATGAATAATATTATTAGTATTTTTATGTTATCGTTATCATGTCATTTGGATATTATGCTAGTATGTAGTATTACTCTAAGTGGCACTACTATTTTGGGCAAGGTTGCTATTTCGGGAAAGTACCTATTCGGGAAACTTTCCACTTTTAGAAAGTTACTATGTTTAGTAACATTACTATTCTAATAAAAGGGTTAAGAGAAGGATTAGTAATCGCTGAATAATATATGTTTAGGTGACGGTGTCCGCATGGAATATTGTTAGCAGCTGTTCGGTTGTCATTCCGCAATTGAGGTAGGGGAAATAATTGAGATCTTGTTTATGATGTTGTGACATGATTATTAACTGTGGTGAGTTGTATACGTTTTATTGAATGAATAATATTATAATGTTATTGATTGTCGTTATATCCTCATGACACGAAAATGTGATAATGGGTCTTGTGATATGGAGCGGAGATAATGGGTCTTGTGATATGGTGTGGAGACAATGGGTCTTGTGATATGGTGTGGAGATAATGGGTCTTGTGATATGGCGTGTAGAGAATGGTTCTTGTGATTTGGCGTGGGGTGATATGGAGACGGAGTGGTGTTCTGATCTTTTATAATTTATGTCTTACTAATGTTTTTCCTACTCAACCTCGTGGTTGACCCTGTGTATTCGTGTGACACCTGTGATGATCCGTGATGGGAGTAGCTTTGACAGGAAAGATGGTGCTGCGAGAGCATGGGATGGCGTGAGCACTTGGATGGACCGACTAAGAATTAGATCACACACTTTGAAGTATCAGTTGTAGTTTAGTTTCCGCTGTGTATTATTTGTAACATCAAAGTTTAAATTTTATCAATGTTATATAAAGTACTTTGGTTGTTTTACTTTGTTATTCACTACCTCGGTCATTCCGAGATAGTAACAGTCCTATTTATTTGAGAATGTCTGGCTAAAGGCTCTTAAATAAATGGGGGTGTTACAAAGTGGTATCAGAGCGAACGATCCTCAGGCCTAAACCAAATGAATAATAATGAACGTAGGAGGAGTCACATAAAATGAACCCCGAGATGAAACTGATAGGAGCCCCAAAAAGGAACGGGATGAGTTAGAGGCCCCCTCATACCAAATCATGGGCCCTTTCGGTTCTGTCTCGGGAACCCAATGAGAGTAATGAAGAGTGGGGTAGATTATATAGTGACCAAGTTATCTGGTACTAACGTTTTTGAAGGAGAAGAATGAGGTAAGTAATATGTGAGTTATGATTAATGATGTGCGTTGGAAAGATATGTGTGATATGAAATGTGGATCAATCTAGATGATTGAATTGAAATTTTAAGAGTTTGGAGGTGTAATTGTTGAGCAATGTTAGAGTGATGTGATCATAGTATGTTGGTGTTTGGAATGTTCATATGATATATGGTTATAAATGATTACCGTAACTATGTAAGGTAATGTCGGTATTAGGATATGAATGATCAGACTTATGTATATTATTAATCTATGTCTAGTGATATGCGGAATGTGTTGTCCCAAGCCATGAATGACATATAGTTATGTGTTACATTTGTATATACATGTATAAATATTGAGTTATCTAGTTGATTCTACTTTCAGTTCGAAGTCTTTACTGTGATCTAGATGACAACTATAGTTGAAATGAGCAATGAATGTTAGTGTGGTATAAAGTGATGTATATGCTTCAAATGATATGTCAACGTGTTTTGGAATAAGAATGGTTGAGTTTCGATGTAGTAATGTGAAATTGTAACGGAACCAAAATTTAAATAAATTTCCCAGGAATGTTACCTTGAATGTACGGGCCGCCATTTTAAACGTGTTCTGTATTTGAGTATGAAAATTTTATATATGATAACCTTCTGAGTTAGCTTTCCAATACTTTTGGTTTCATGTTTGTACGAGTTATATTTTGAGTGAAATAAATCTTTTAGTTGACAGTGGTCAGATTGTTACTGGCCTTACTGCACAGTTCCGTTTTGACCCATGTTTTTGTATATGAAGTCATTTAAAACGGTGTTTACTGTTTATGTATAATTCCAACTCCACTGTTTAGAATATTCGTTCATGTTTTCAAAATGATAAGCCATGTAAAATCTTATCGAGTCGTTATTTAATTGTGATTTTTGCAAGTTGTCCAATTTTCCGATTAATTGCTGTAAAGTTCCTGTCCAGACCAATTGAGCTGTAAAAATTGTTATAAATGATTCCCTTGAGATATTGATGAGCTCCATTTTGGTCATCATTTCCTTTGCATTTTCTCTGTTTTCGGTTACGATTCGGCCTCGATTTGCGTGTCTTGAGGTGTTTTTACGTCCGTTGCCTCGTATATTCCTATTCTGTCCAATTTTTGTAGGCATTACGGCGGGGGCGCAGAAACGAGACAAATCGACCCGAATTTGGAGCGATTTATGAAGAATTGTGAAGGATTTGTGATTGTTGCCTCCCAGGCCCTCCCAGCCGGTCCCCAACCGGCGGCCGGTCGGCCGGCTGGGAGCTCTGACTTAGGATTTTTGGCGTAAAAGAAGAGAAAATGCAGATTCATGGAACAAGGCCCCCAGCCGGTGGCCAACCGGCAGCCGGTCAGCCGGCTGGGGAGGCTTTCCTATACTTAGCCAAATTCGAAGAATGAAGAAAATGAATTGTTGGGCAGAACTCTGAAAAAGGACTCCCAGCCGGTGGACAACCGGCAGCCGGTCCACCGGCTGAGGGGACCTGTGCTGAAAGAAGTTTGAAGAAAAAATCAGAGCTGAAAGATAGGCTTCCCAGCCGGTGCCAGACCGGCAGCCGGCCGGTCGGCTGGGAATGCATGATCATTGAAGAAATTTGAAGAAAAACTCAGAACTCAGATTTTGGGCTCTCAGCCGGTCCACCACCGGCGGCCGGTCGACCGGCTGGGAAGCATTTTTCGTATTTCCGCACTCTATATAAACCCGCACTTGTGTAGACTTTTTATTACGCATTAGTACGTGACTTTTACACATTTTTCTAGGGTTTTGCACTGTTCCATTGTTCTATACTTAGACTCAAAAAAAACTCTCTTAATATTTTAATCCTCTTTAGATCTTAGTTTAATCTTTCAATATTAGTTAATCCTTTCTTAGTAATTCTCTTAGCTTTGTTCTTGGGCAATTTTAGAAGACTCTTATTGGGTTGTAATTTGAGGGTTTGAGAGAATCCTCCAAGTTGTAATCCAAGTTCCTTGCTTTTTCCTTATTATTGGTATAATCTTCTTCATCTCTACTTTATCTTTGCATTTCATTTAAGTTTTGCTTGTTCAATTACTTACTCTCATTAATTTCCACCATGTTTAGCATTAATACTTTATTTGTTCAAGTTTATTCCTTAGCCATGTGTGAGTAGTCTTATTCTAGGGTTAGGGGGTTTGCTTGGGTAGTTAGTAGCCATGAAAAATGCCTAGAGTTAGTCTTGTTTGCTTCTTTGGTTAAGTTTTCGCATCTTGCATGTTATGTGTTTGATGAAATGCCTCAACGACGGTTGGGTGTTAGTCTTCACTTTGTTTGCTTTAGACGAAAGTCTTGGGGTTTCATGAGCATGCTTGTGTGTTAGGTTAGCTTGGTTTGTAGCGAAAGCTAGGACTAGACTCGACCTAAGGGTTTGTCAACTCGAGAGAAGAGACAACCCTAGACTTACCATAGAAGTGATACAAGACCGTTATCTTACATTTGGCTCCCGACTTACCTAGGTGACCCCCGACACCCTAGTCCTCTTTATCATCAACTTCATCTAGATTTACTTGCTTTAGTAGTTAATTAGTTTTTCCAAACCAAAACCTTTTACTCCGACTCATACTAAAATTAAAGCATAACTATACAACTTCCCCACCGTCTTTTGGGTTCGACCCTAAATTATACTACTTAATTTGGGTTCTTTATAAATGTGTTTGGTGCCGGTATCGACGACAAAATCCGGCCATCAAAATGGCGCCGTTGCCGGGGAATTCGACCGCCCAAAGACAGAGTGATTGTCACCCCGATAAGCTATTGTCTAGAGGTTAACCGGTTGCCTAATAAGCGATTGGCGAAAGCAAAGGACATTAGCACGCGAGGGACAAACCCCATCTTAACTCATGAAATGAAAAATCGAATGAGGTCAAGTTTAGAATGAAATCCACCATTTTACATTGATTTGAGCATTTCACTCCAAAAAAACCAATTTTGCCATGCCGCGTCTTGTCGATCTTGGGACGACCCATGACCTTTACTATGTGAAGAATTTAGACTTGTTGTATCTTTTGCCTCTAGCATCGCGGGGATTATCATTCCATTCCATCTGATTGCCCTTGACGAAAGTATTTGGATAGTGGTTATGAAAGTAGCCTAGTTTAACATTATTTGGTGGTGTTTTGTTTTCATCCTTTTTGTCTTAGTGACTTGTTGAATTAATATTTGTGAGGGAGTTTATGATTTTGAATTTGTTCTCTTTTAGTTGATTTTCGTCGCTTAGATGAGGAAAGCGGCTTTTCTCTTTTGTGATGCATCTTATGTGGTGACTCGTGCTTAATTGTTTGATGTGTCATAATTTTCTCGCAAGCCCCCACTTGCCTTGCAAGGGATGCATACCTCATTGCATTTCGGTGTGAGTTGAAGGGACGGAGGAGGCCCGTTAATTGCCTACCATCGGATTTTATTAGTGTAGCTAGTCCTTTTATCTTAAGTGTCTTAGTTTAATTTTTGAGCTTACTCGAGGACGAGTAAGGTTTAAGTGTGGGGATTTCTGATGAGTAGTATTTTGGTCACATTTTACCCCCCATTTATGCCTTATTCCGACTCGATTTTACGTGCTTAATTGAATAAATAGCTCATTTTAATGTTTAATTAGTAATTATTAGTTTTATTTTATTTATTGCGAATAATTGTTAGGTTTGTGGAAGTTGACACTATTTTGGTCGTTTTAACTTTATTTAGGAACTATTTCATATTATTTAAGTGTTTTGGTAGTACTTTCGTCTTTTTATTATATAGGTATCAAGTCCGAGTATAAAAATCGGTTCAAGACGGATTAAAGAAAGACGAAAATAAAATAAGACGGAGACTTGACCGATCATTCTCGCGCAACACCTTATGTTTCTTGGCCCAAAGCTAACAAAGACTTGGCCAATCTAAGCGAGCCACATGGCAATCTTTTTAGCCAAATTTTGAGATGTCACGTGGGAAAGAAAAGGCAAGCAGCCTGGTAGCTCAAATTGGGTGGGTTCGCGAGCGGCAATATTTTCGGCATTTTCGGAGACAATTTCGAAAAGAGAGGAGCTGGGGTTTTAGGGAAAAACAGAAACAGTAGACTAAGGAGAGTAGTTTAGTTTATTATTATTTTTTTTTCTTTTTTTAATTACTTTCAATTAGTCCTCTAATTAGTTAGCAAGATTCAAGCTTTTGTAATCCGTCTTCTAGATCTATACACTTCCGAACATTTCCTCCATTATGGTATAAATTTCTTCCCTCTTTCATTACTTGTTCTTATTTTATCATTTATTGTTTTTATAATGTTTATGTTTATTTTTATCAAAGTTTTAATCTTTGTTACTTTATTTAGGTTTATTTCATGTTTAAGGTTAGTGGGTAGTTTAGTTAGTACTAATTTAATCATGTTAGAGTAGTTTAATAGTTAGGGGATGGGATTAGTGTAGAAAAGTTTGTGTCTTGTATGTGGGTAATTGTTTAAATAATGTTTGGTTGGATTATTGTTCATTATTAGTCTTGTGATACTAATGACGATTAGTGTGCTTAATTATGCCAACGAGAAATCCGAGGTTTAATTGGTTTAGTTACTTGACTATGATTGTTAAGTTGACGTCACGAAAGTGAGTTAATGTATTGATCGGGAATTTAATTAGTTGTTCGAGAGAATGCTAGTTTGAGACCCTAATTGACGATAATCACCTTGCTTATTGCGTGAATTAGTGATTTGAAAGAATGCTAATTTATGTCATGTTTCCCTATTGCTAGACCCATACTTGACTACATGACACCCCATACCCCTAACTCCCTTAATTTATCGTTTACTCTTATTTTTTTTTAGCTTTAGACTTTAGTTATCTATCTCACATTCTTGTTGACCGACTAAACTAAAACTAGACCAAGACTTATAGCCTAACCCCACCATCCTTTGGGTTCGACCCTAAATTATACTACTTAATTTAGGAGTTTACAAATTGTTTTTGGTGCCGGAATTGACGACAAAAACCGGTCATCAGATATGCATTTGCTTCTTTTTCCTATGATTAGTTAATTCATTATATTTTCTAAAAAGTATAATAGCTCGCAAGATAGTTAAGTGAATATTTAATTATGATTTTTGTAAATGGCTGCATAATGTTTGATTGGTGAAATTGTGAGTTATGAAATTCTCATATAAAAGTTTAATCAAATGTAATGATGTGATGTTCGTATGTGATGTTAAAATCATATTGAGCAGAGAAGAGTCTTGACAAGTGGTAGAATGAAATTTGACTGGTAAACTTATTAACATGATATAGCAATCTAATTGTTATAAGTAATGGTGATTATTTTGAACAATGTGAATTTTGTTGATGTTCTTTCGTATGTTAATGGGTTATATCTCTGTCTAGTTCTCTGCGATTATAATCTTTGTAACTTTTTCAAGTATATTAGTATGTCATAAAGTGAATTGCATATTGTTATATTTAAAATCTGATCACGATGTTTTGAATTATTAATTGGTTGACATGCGATTTATGGAAGTATTAGTCTTGTGAATTCGTTTACTTTTATCGTTAAAATTTTCATAATTCATGAGTGAGCAGAACAATGTCTTAGTAAAGAAGAGTCAGAATGTCTCCGTGTTGTCTTGTTTCAATCTGTAGCTTGTGAAATTGTCTTTTGACTCGTATTTATAAATTGTCACAAATTACCACTTCAATGTTTCAAAAGTTTCAAAATGTTTCAAAGTGATGATTATCCATTATAACGCTTGATGTTTTGATAATTATAATAATTGTTGCAACATGACAAATTCTGCAGTTACGTGATGATGAAATCCTGCACAAAAATTCAATTGTTGCACACTATAAAAACCCCTTAATTTGCAAGTCATATATAATTAACAGTTTTATGACACATGATGTAATGTGAGTGGGTGGAAAATGTACCTAGGAATGTTAAACGGTCTTGTTAGTCTATGATTGGTGTATATCTTTTGTAATATGTCAATACCCCATGTTTATTTACGTTAATTAATTTTTCTCCATATCTTTATTAAAATATGACTTTGCTTCTATAATATGTTTACGAACGTGAAACGTTTTAAATTGTTATTTATGAGATACGAGTTGCTAATTGTCCACATTGGTGGGAATATGCTAGGTTTGTCTTAAAATTTCAAGGGTATGTAAGTGTTACCTATTCCGATTCTATTTTATTGCGTAACACGATTCTACCAATCCTAATACTCTTGTTATTGTTCGAGGTTATATGTTTACATGATAACTGATATGAGTTATTAGGCCGTTGTGCCACATTGTGTCTACGGTCCAGTATGACTGATGCATGCCATTTCTATAGTCTTTTAGATTTCTTTTGCATGCATTTTTATGCTCTTTTGCTAAACACCTTACTACTTTTAGCCCCGAATTGCCTACTTTGAGCCTTCTTGTATTAATTGCAGGAATATACTCGGAAGTATGTATTCGGAGCCGTAGATTGTCCTCAAGATTGCATTTAGAAGGTCAGCATAAGTGAACCACCCTTTGTATCAAGTCAAGGAAGCGCGTTTTTGAAGTCAACGTCCAAGTCAAGACCAGATCCAGCCGATCGACCATTTCCAGTCGACAAGTAAGTCGATCGACCGCTCATCTAGTCGATCGACCACTTTTGGTCGATAGGAAAGTCGATCGACCATATGCTTAGTCGATCGACCGGTTTCTTTCTTCCGAAGCCCAAATTTAACCTAAGCCCATTAGGTCGTCGAAGGGAAATCAGAACATTTCGTTTTTAAGCAGCTTTTGGAGTTTTCTTTAAGACGACTTTTACTTTAATCTTTTATCTTTTACCTTACTTTTTCTCAGATAAACTTTTAGTCAGTTGTTTTTATTTTATTTCACCTTCAAGCTTGTAAGATCTAATCTTCCGGAATTCAGTACTCAACACTTTTTGGATTATTGGTAATTTTATTTCTTTGCTCTTACTTTCTTTTGTCTTTATTCATCTCTACTTATCTCGCGATCATGATTTTCTCTTTAGTCATTTCTTTCATTTCAATTGTTAATCCCTTTATGCATAGCTAATCCTCTCGACTAGGATATAGGTGATCCAATGATGATGTGACGATGTTCGTTTAGGTTTAGACTAGTTCGTAATTGTATGTCTCTGTTGTTAATTGTAGCATTTTAATAGCGATTAGTCAATTAATGCGCATGATTGATTAGTTGATTTGGTAAAACCCCGACCTAAGATCGAAAGCCTGGTGAGGGTTAGACCTGCTACAAACATTAGAGTGCCCTAGTAAGTTGCGAGAGCCCGCTAGAAGCATTTTAGGGCGAATAGCGATCCGAGAGGACCTTTTCACTACCCCTTAGACTGATAATTGCGACTGATCTGCGACCTAAACCCCAATCGTTACACTTTCATTGGTGAACCGACTATCTTAGTTTTCTCTCCTTTATATTTTTATACTCTTTTCTTTACGCTTTTCTTTTCTCACTTTCCTTCACTACTTTTTAGTTAGTAAAACAACAAACAAAACCCCCAATTTTGGTTACCTTGACGGACTTTAGTTTAGCATTTAGAATTCATATCTGTCTCCCTGTGGATACGATCCCGACTTCCTTACTACATTAGTTAGGCCAGTTGGTTATCTTTGATAGGGTTGCGACAACCGTGTCAAATTTTGGCGCCGTTGCCGGGGAGACGGTGATATTTTATTTGCCTTATTTTAGTTTGTCTTTTGTCTCAAGGGATTCAATTTCCTTGAGGCAGTTCTCATCCTTTCCTTTAGTTTCTGTTTATGCCCAGGTCCAACAGGTCCGAACTCATACCGTTTGATCCCGAACCTGAGAAGACTTTTCGCGCTTTACGAAACTTCTGGAAGGAAATACGTCAAGCAGAGTATTTGCAAACTCTTGATTCCATCTACGAAGAATTCTCTAATTCTCACGAGAGTTCGATACCTTTGCAGAAGAGACTTCAGAGTTCGTAGCTGACATTCCTATACCCGTTACGATGCCGAAACTGTGTACTCATTCCGAGCCCTCACCCGATTCCATTCCCAAGGGATTTCAACTCCCTACTGCTACTAATGGAAACTTTGATATTCGCCCATCTTACATAAATCTGGTGGAGCGAAATCAATTTCGGGGAGTGAGCGGCGAAGACCCAGGAAAGCATATGGAGACATATACCGACTATTGCTCAACCATACCACTCACCGCTGGAGTTACGCAAGAACAAGTTAAGGAGGTTCTTTTTCCTTTCTCCTTGTTAGACGGAGCTCGTGAGTGGTACCGTGACCTTGACAAGGAAGCTGCGGGAGTGATTGACTGGAATTCTCTCGCCCTAGCCTTCTACAAAAGGTACTACCCTCCACAGAGAACAAATGCCCTAAGGGGGCAAATCACTAGTGTCAAGCAGTTACCGACTGAGACCCTTTATGAGGCATTTGTCCGCTTCAAGAAACTTATCCGATCTATTCCTCATCACGGGTTCGATAAATGGTTTTTGTGCAACCAATTTTACAATGGGTTGTACGATGACCATCGTGCTATTTTGGATGCCTCATCCAATGGGAGATTTCAAAAGAATGTTGATGATGATAAGGGCTGGAATGTGATTGAAGAGATGGCAACTCATACTGCGGAGTACGGGAATCCTAGGGGTGGTGCTAGGCCGAGTGTTGGTGAAAATGACAGCAGTGCCCTTGTAGCCCAATTACAAGCCATGAATGCTAGGTTTGACCGTTTGGAGATGGGTCAAGGCTCGGGAAACCAACAAACTGTGAATGCCATGGTTCAGCAAGAAGTAACTTGTGATCGGTGTGGAGTTGGGGGACATATCGCAGCTGAGTGTATGTCCGAAAAGGAGCAAGTTCTAGCTTTTCAAAGCTATAGACAGAGTGGTCCCTTCTCTAACACCTACAATGAAAGAACAAGAGAACACCCTAACTTCTCTTGGCGAAACCAGAATGTTTTGAATCCCACACCATTACCACCTCCACAACAATCCACATACATACCACCTCACCGTTCCAACCAACAACAATTTTTCCAACAACCACCTTTCCAAAAACCACCATCTTTTTCACCACCACAACCACAACAACCGGTATCTCAAAATGTTGGTGAGATTGCAGAATTGAAGGGTATGCTACAATCTCTTATGGGTCATGTGATGAAGAGTAACCAAGCTAAGGAAGCATCTATCAAGATGCTTGAAACTCAAGTTGCCCAATTGGCATCTAACCAATCAACAAGGCAACCCGGTTCCTTACCTTCGCAACCCGAGAAGCCACGCGATACGGTTAATGCGATCCACTTGCGAAGTGGATCATCTTATAAGGGCCCTCAAATGCCAACTGATGATGGACCAGAAGTGTTAGTAGAGGATGTTGCTGAGTCCGAGAACGAAGAGGAAAATAACACGGACGAAGATGCTGATAAAGACGGAGGACGACAGTCGATCGACCAAAACAGGTCGAATGCAAAGTCGATCGACCAAAATCAGTCGATCCAAAAGTCGATCGACCAACCTTCTGGTCGATCGGCCAGATCCCCTCCTGCAGAAAGTCGATCGACCGCTCTTGATGCTGAAAGGTTCGTATCTGATGCCACAAGGCTTGCTGATCCAGTTTCCGACAAGGGAACCGCTGTCTCTCGTGTCCCAGTGACCGTTCCATTCCCGAGCAGATTACGGAACACAAAAATGGAGCAACAGTTTGGTAAGTTCATGGAGGTCGTCAAGAATTTACAGGTAACTGTTCCTTTCACTGAGTTAATCACCCAGGTACCCTCCTATGCGAAGTTTATGAAAGACATACTGACTCGTAAGAGAAGCTTCAACGAGGTGGAGACTATTGCTTTTACTGAAGAGTGTAGTGCACTCCTACAAAGCAAATCTCCACCAAAGTTGAAGGACCCGGGTAGTTTTTCGATTCCTGTTACTATAGGTACCCTTATAATAGACAAAGCTTTATGTGATTTGGGGGCAAGTGTTTCTGTTATGCCCTATTCGGTCTGTGAAAAGTTGAACATGGGTAGTCTCAAAGTCACGAGTGTGACTCTTCAAATGGCTGATAGATCAGTAAAGAGACCTCTAGGTGTTTTAGAGGATGTCCCTGTTAGGATAGGTGAATTCTTTATACCTGTCGATTTCATTGTCCTTGATATGGCTGAGGACACCCAAATCTCAATAATTTTGGGTAGACCCTTCCTACACACTGCAGGAGCCATTATTGATGTCAAACAGGGACGTTTGACTCTTGAGGTAGGGGATGATAGAGTGACCTTTAATCTAGCTAACACACTAGCTAAACCTATGATTGAAGACACTTGCTATGCCATCGACATTATCGATGAATCCATGTTTGATTTTTGGTCGGGTTCCCTAATTGGGGACCCGTTAGAAGTTCTAATGGTTCTTGATAGTTTTGCAGAAGATGCGCAGGTTGACTTTACCATGATGAAGAGGGCATTAAAAGGAAGACAATACACCCTCGAGAAAGGTGAGACGGTTGATGCGATAATGGAAACCTCTTATACTGCAGAGGTAACAAAACCAGAACTCAAACCCCTCCCTTCCCATCTCAGGTATGTTTTCCTTGATGATCTTGAACTATATCCTGTCATAGTTAGTTCTAAACTTGATGCTGGCCAACTCGCTGACTTGTTGGTTGTTTTGAAAAAAAAATAAGAAAGCTATGGGATACAGTTTAGATGACTTGACAGGTATTAGTCCTGATTTCTGCATGCATCGAATCAACCTGGAAGAAGGTCACAAACCTCGTGCGCAAGGTTTACGCCGGCTAAATCAGAATATGCAGGATGTGGTAAGGAAAGAGGTGATGAAACTTCTAGATGCAGGTATAATCTATTCTATTTCTGACTCTAATTGGGTAAGCCCAGTTCACGTAGTTCCTAAGAAAGGAGGGACTACTGTGATTAGGAATGATAAGAATGAATTAATACCAACTAGGACTGTGACTGGGTGGCGGATGTGTATTGACTATTGATGGCCGGATTTTGTCGTCGATACCGGCACCAAACACATTTATAAAGAACCCAAATTAAGTAGTATAATTTAGGGTCGAACCCAAAAGACGGTGGGGAAGTTGTATAATTGAATTCTAGTTCGAGCTCGAGTTGGGTAATAAGTTTGTGATTGATTAACAACTACTAAAGATAAATTAAAGCAAAAGTGTCAAGATGAAATCGATGGATAAAAGATACTAAGGTGTCGGGGGTACTAAGGTAGGTTGGTAACGAATCATGCAAGGGAATCTAAGGTCTCCACTATACTAGGCCTAGGTTTGTCTCGTCTATCGATTTGACTCCCCTAAAGTCGATCCCTATCCTAGCTTTCGCTACAAATAGGGCCAACCTAACAAATATACATGTCCGCGAAAGCCCTAGACTATCATCAAAGGCCAACAACAATGAGAATCATGTCCAACCTTCGTTGTGACATTTCATCAAACATGTAACATGCATAAATGAAAACCTAGCAAAGAAGAGAACCAAATCATAACCCTAAGCAAGATTCATAGCTAACAACAAACCAAAGCACACCCCTAACCCTAGTAGGGGAACTACTCACACATGGCTAACATAAGTATGTAAACAAATGATGAGGAATTGTTAGACATGTTGGATTAAGTAAGAGTAAACGATTAAACAAACAAAACTTAAAGGAAATGCAAAGATAAAGTAGAGATGAAGAAGATTATACCAATAATAAGGAAAAAGCAAGGAACTTGGATTACAACTTGGAGGATTCTCTCAAACTCTCAAATTACAACCCAATAAGAGTCTTCTAAAAATTACCCAAGAACAAAGCTAAGAGAATTACTAAGAAAGGATTAAACTAATATTGAAAGATTAAACTAAGATCTAAAGAAGATTAAAGTATTAAGAGAGTTTTTTGAGTCTAAGTATAGAGCAATGGAACAGTGCAAAACCCTAGAAAAGTGTGTAAAAGTAACGTTTTTCAAAGTATACACAAGTGCGGGTTTATATAGAGTGCGGAAATACGAAAAAGGCCTCTCAGCCGGTCGACCGGCTGCCGGTCTGTGACCGGCTGAGAGTCCAAATTTGGACTTCTGAACTTTTCTTCGAAATTATTCAAAGTGAGCTTGCTTCTCAGCCGACCGGCCGGCTGCCGGTCTGGCACCGGCTGGAAGGCTGGTTTCTTCAATCTGACTTTTTCTCTTTTTCCTTCAATGCACAGGTACCCTCAGCCGGTGGACCGGCTGCCGGTTGGCCACCGGCTGGGGACCCTTTTTCACGAATCTGCCCAACATTTGCATTTTCTTCAACTTTCAAATTTTGGCTAAGTATGGAAAAGCCATCCCAGCCGGCTGACCGGCTGCCGGTCGGCCACCGGCTGGGGGCCTTTTTCATGGTTCTGAAACTTCCCTTCTTTTTGCTTCAAAAATCAAGACCAAGCTCCCCAGCCGGCCTACCGGCCGCCGGCAAGGGACCGGCTGGGAGGGCCTGAAGCGGCTTCTTCACAAAACCTTCATAAAACTTCATAAATCGCTCCGAATTCACCTCGATTTCTCTCGTTTCTTCGCCCCCGCCGTAATGCCTACAAAAATTAGATAGAATAGGAATATACGAGGCAACGGACGTAAAAACACCTAAAGGTACGCGAATCGAGGTCGAATCGTGACCGAAAACAAGGAAAATTCAAAGGAAATGATGACCAAAATGGAGCTCATCAACTATAGGCAGTTGAATACCGCTAATAAGAAAGACCATTTCCCCCTCCCTTTCATTGACCAGATGTTAGAGAGATTGGCATCACACAAGTTTTTCTGTTATTTGGATGGGTATTCGAGATTCTTTCAGATTCCCATTCACCCTGATGACCAAGAAAAGACGACTTTTACTTGTCCCTATGGTGTTTATGCATATCGCAGGATGCCTTTTGGTCTCTGTAATGCCCCAACCACCTTTCAAAGGTGCATGATGGGAATTTTTTCCAAGTATATCGAGTCAATCATGGAAGTCTTTATGGATGACTTCAGTGTGTATGGGTCTGATTTTTCTTCTTGTTTATCTAACCTTGATAAAATCTTGCAGAGATGCATTGAGGTTAACTTGGTTTTGAACTGGGAGAAATGTCATTTCATGGTGAACGAGGATGTCGTTCTTGGTCATTTGGTTTCAGATAAGGGTATACAGGTAGACAAAGCAAAAGTGCAGGTGATAGAGCAATTACCTCCTCCCATTAACGTCAAGGGGGTTAGAAGTTTCCTTGGTCATGCCGGATTTTATCGCCGGTTTATCAAGGACTTTTCTAAAATTGCTAAACCGCTTACACGGTTGCTGATTAAAGATGTGTCTTTTGATTTTTCTGACGAGTGCCTTATTTCTTTCAACAGGTTAAAGGAAGCCTTGATCACCGCGCCCATAATCCAAGCACCGGATTGGGAGCTTCCCTTTGAGATAATGTGTGACGCGAGTGATTACGCGGTTGGCGCAGTGTTAGGCCAAAGGAAAGGAAAAGCTCTGAGTACAATCTACTATGCAAGTAGGACATTAGATGAGACGCAGGTCAAGTATGGTAACACAGAAAAAGAGATGTTAGCCGTGGTATAAGCATTAGAGAAGTTCAGGTCATATTTGCTGGGATCAAAAGTGATCATTTTCACTGATCACACAGCCCTGAAACAACTCTTGGTGAAGAAGGATGCCAAACCACGGTTGCTGAGATGGGTACTCCTGATTCAGGAATTTGATTTGGAGATTCGGGATAAGAAAGGTTCTGAAAACCTTGTTGCTGACCATTTGTCTCGATTGGAGTTACAAAATGAGGGAGACACTCTTCCTATTAATGATTTCTTTCCTGACGAGAGTTTGCTTGCTTTATCTATTTCTGAGATTCCTTGGTATGTTGACTTTGCCAACTTTATTGTAGGTAATCTTCTACCTCCGGATTTGAGTTTTCAACAGAGAAAGCGATTCCTCCACGATGTGAAGCGTTATTTTTGGGATAACCCCTTTCTTTTCAAAGAATGTGCTGATGGACTGTACAGGAGATGCATCCCACAATGGGAAATAAAAGCTATTTTGGAGGCTTGTCATTCCTCCTCTTATGGCGGCCACCACGGTCCATCCCGGACCGTGGCTAAGGTACTTCAATCTGGTTTCTTTTGGCCTACCATGTTTTATGATGCTAAAGTGTTTGTTTCCTCTTGTGATGCTTGTCAACGCACTGGTAACATTTCCAGGAGGCACGAGATGCCTCAGGTTGACATCTTGGAAGTCGAGGTTTTTGATGTTTGGGGAATCGATTTTCAAGGTCCTTTCCCGTCATCTAAGGGAAACAGGTATATCCTCGTAGCTGTCGATTACGTGTCAAAATGGGTAGAGGCCGTTGCTTCGGTCTCTTGTGATGCTAAGACTGTTGTGTCATTGTTTAAAAAGATCATATTCCCACGATTTGGTGTGCCACGTATTGTCATAAGTGATCGTGGCATGCACTTTAGGGATAACAAGTTGTCAACCCTTTTCACAAAGTATGGTGTTTCACATCGTCGAGGTGTGGGATATCATCCCCAAACTAGCGGGCAGGTTGAGGTCTCCAATAGGGAGATCAAGGAGATCTTAGCCAAGGTAGTGTCTAAGTCAAGAAAGGATTGGAGTATGAAGTTGGATGATACCCTCTGGGCCTATCGTACCGCTTTCAAAACTCTAATAGGCACATCACCTTATCGACTAGTCTATGGTAAATCGTGTCATCTACCTGTGGAGTTGGAATTCAAGGCTTGGTGGGCGGTGAAAGAGCTCAACTTTGATCCTAAGTTGAGCGGTGAAAAGAGACTTTTGCAGCTTGATGAGCTGGAGGAATTTAGGCTTAATGCCTATGACAGTGCACGAGTCTACAAAGAAAAGACAAAGAGGTGGCATGACAAGAAAATCCTCATTCGTGATTTCAAAGTGGGAGAAAAGGTGCTACTGTACAATTCCAGACTTCGCCTATTTCCAGGTAAGTTAAAGTCTAAATGGCCTGGTCCTTTCACTATCACTAATGTGTCTAAGTTTGGTGCAGTGGAAGTTGAGAATGCCGCAGGAGAGAAATTTAAGGCCAACGGACATCAAGTTAAGCATTATCGAGATCAAGGTGAAATGATGGGAGTGGTCGAGGTGTTGTACCTTGAACCACTGGACGATGCCAAGCTTTGAAGGGAGTTAGAGGTCGTGCGGGACCCTTATAAATCAGCGCTTTCCGGGAGGCAACCCGGCTTGTAATTTGAAGTTTTGTTTAGTTTCGAACTCTTTAGACTCAGACATTTGTTGTTTTTAAGAACTTTTTGTGGTAGTTGTAGAGTTCTAGGTGTTTTTGTTGAAGATTTGCAGGTGTTTTAAGCAACAGAAGTAGTTCTAAGTAATTTTTGCCGTTGGTGAAGTGATTCGGGAAAACAGACGGACAAAAAAATCGAAGAAAAGACGTCACGATGGTCGATCGACCATATTCAGTCGATCCATAAGTCGATCGACCAAATGTGGTCGATACTAAAGTCGATCGACCGTTCTGGAAGTTCCACGTATCTCGCTTAGCCGATCGACCAAACTTGGTCGATAAATAAGTCGATCGACTCAATTTGGTCGACCCATAAGTCGATCGACCGGGTTTCGCGTGAGGTTCTTTTTTTTTTTTCTTTCTTTTTCAGTTTGCTAATTACCTCCTTCTTCAAACACCCCCTTTCCCTTCTAACATAAACCCTAACTCTCTCTCTCACCCCTTATTTCCCTTTTCCCTCCTTCAAATCTACTCTAGTTAGGCTATTTTTGCTAGCTTTTGGGTTTTTTGAGCTCAAATTTTTCAGATCTAGTCTTGTAAGGGCAATTTGTTGAGGTATTTTTTCTTCCTTTTCTCTTTATTTTTCCTTTGTTTCCTCTCTTTCAGATTTTCGGTTTTTTTTTTTACTTTGTTGTTGATTTTTCGTTCCTTCTGTTTTTCGTTTTTTTTTTCGGATTTTTTTTCGTTTTTAGAATTTTTTTTTTTCGTTTTTCAATTCTGTTTTGTTTTTATTTATTTTCGTTTTCAGTTTTTTTTTTTTCCGTTTAGTATGTTTGAATGTTGCTGCTAGCTACGATTTTCTTCTGATTATGTTCATGGTTACTCTTCATTGTAGTATCCCTAAATTTTTACTCACAAAAATTAAGGGTTTCAATTGAAAAATCAAAAAACCCTAATTTAGATGATTGATTTGGGGAAATTAATGAACATATTGTTGATTCAACTAACTTTGGGTTTACTTTCTGCTATTCAATCTCCTAGTGCAGATTTGACATGCAAGGCAACAAGCGAAGAAGGGAATCGCGACGGAGCGGAAGCCATGACGAAGGGAGCAGCAGTTCACACTCCCAAGGGAGTTTTCGGAATGCTATGGTGACACGGGGACCAGTGGATAGCATTTGTCGATTTGAGATGATCCCTTGCTTAGTTTTTGGTGTCCACGGTTTACTTGTTCATGTTTGACTCATAGTCTTTGTTTTTACACTTTTTGCTTGGGGACAAGCAAAGGTTCGGTTTGGGGAGGTTTGATGCATGCCATTTCTATAGTCTTTTAGATTTCTTTTGCATGCATTTTTATGCTCTTTTGCTAAACACCTTACTACTTTTAGCCCCGAATTGCCTACTTTGAGCCTTCTTGTATTAATTGCAGGAATATACTCGGAAGTATGTATTCGGAGCCGTAGATTGTCCTCAAGATTGCATTTAGAAGGTCAGGAGAAGTGAACCACCCTTTGTATCAAGTTAAGGAAGCGCGTTTTTGAAGTCAACGTCCAAGTCAAGACCAGATCCAGCCGATCGACCATTTCCAGTCGACAAGTAAGTCGATCGACCGCTCATCTAGTCGATCGACCACTTTTGGTCGATAGGAAAGTCGATCGACCATATGCTTAGTCGATCGACCGGTTTCTTTCTTCCGAAGCCCCAATTTAACCTAAGCCTATTAGGTCGTCGAAGGGAAATCAGAACATTTCGTTTTTAAGCAGCTTTTGGAGTTTTCTTTAGGACGGCTTTTACTTTAATCTTTTATCTTTTACCTTACTTTTCCTCAGATAAACTTTTAGTCAGTTGTTTTTATTTTATTTCACCTTCAAGCTTGTAAGATCTACTATTCCGGAATTTAGTACTCAACACTTTTTGGATTATTGGTAATTTTATTTCTTTGCTCTTACTTTCTTTTGTCTTTATTCATCTATACTTATCTCGCGATCATGACTTTCTCTTTAGTCATTTCTTTCATTTCAATTGTTAATCCCTTTATGCATAGCTAATCCTCTCGACTAGGATATAGGTGATCCAATGATGATGTGACGATGTTCGTTTAGGTTTAGACTAGTTCGTAATTGTATGTCTCTGTTGTTAATTGTAGCATTTTAATAGCGATTAGTCAATTAATGCGCATGATTGATTAGTTGATTTAGTAAAATCCCGACCTAAGATCGAAAGCCTGGTGAGGGTTAGACCTGCTACAAACATTAGAGTGCCCTAGTAAGTTGCGAGAGCCCGCTAGAAGCATTTTAGGGCGAATATCGATCCGAGAGGACCTTTTCACTACCCCTTAGACCGATAATTGCGACTGATCTGCGACCTAAACCCCAATCGTTACACTTTCATTGGTGAACCGACTATCCTAGTTTTCTCTCCTTTATATTTTTATACTCTTTTCTTTACGCTTTTCTTTTCTCACTTACCTTCACTACTTTTTAGTTAGTAAAAGAACAAACAAAACCCCCAATTTTGGTTACCTTGACGGACTTTAGTTTAGCATTTAGAATTCATATCTGTCTCCCTGTGGATACGATCCCGACTTCCTTACTACATTAGTTAGGCCAGTTGGTTATCTTTGATAGGGTTGCGACAACCATGTCAAATTTTGGCGCCGTTGCCGGGGAGACGGTGATATTTTATTTGCCTTATTTTAGTTTGTCTTTTGTCTCAAGGGATTCAATTTCCTTGAGGCAGTTCTCATCCTTTCCTTTAGTTTCTGTTTATGCCCAGGTCCAACAGGTCCGAACTCATACCGTTTGATCCCGAACCTGAGAAGACTTTTCGCGCTTTACGAAACTTCTGGAAGAAAATACGTCAAGCAGAGGATTTGCAAACTCTTGATTCCATCTACGAAGAATTCTCTAATTCTCACGAAGAAGGACCCTCCGAGTTCGATACCTTTGCAGAAGAGACTTCAGAGTTCGTAGCTGACATTCCTATACCCGTTACGATGCCGAAACTGTGTACTCATTCCGAGCCCTCACCCGATTCCATTCCCAAGGGATTTCAACTCCCTACTGCTACTAATGGAAACTTTGATATTCGCCCATCTTACATAAATTTGGTGGAGCGAAATCAATTTCGGGGAGTGAGCGGCGAAGACCCAGGAAAGCATATGGAGACATATACCGACTATTGCTCAACCATACCACTCACCGCTGGAGTTACGCAAGAACAAGTTAAGGAGGTTCTTTTTCCTTTCTCCTTGTTAGACGGAGCTCGTGAGTGGTACCGTGACCTTGACAAGGAAGCTGCGGGAGTGATTGACTGGAATTCTCTCGCCCAAGCCTTCTACAAAAGGTACTACCCTCCACAGAGAACAAATGCCCTGTACGACTAAACGATTAGTCAAAGTAATGATGATATAATTATTTAATACTGATTAAATAATACTCCCTCCTACCCAACTTAAATGTCCCATTATCTTCAAAGGACAAAATTTATGGTTTATTAGTTGTTTAATATTTTGGTTGAGTAGGGGTATGTAGATTGGAAAGAGGGTGTTATGATTTATATAAAGTAAGTAGAGAAATGGGTGGGTGGGTGAGTAATAAATGATAAATAGTAAGGGTAAAGTGGTAAAAAGTTGGTAAAAAACTTACCAAAAATGGACAATGGGACAATATCCTGAATAGACGGAAATGTACAATGAGATATTTAAGTTTGGTAGGACGGAGTATTAGCTAAGACAAATTAAAATGTTACTTCATAATTAAATATAAATGTTATATTTAATTATGTGTAATGAAATTGGTTAATAAAGATTAAATGATTTAATTAAATATAAAAGGTTATATTTAATTAGTGGATTATAAATATAAGATATTTATAAGATAAAACATTACACAAGAGAGAGCGATATAACTGATTCTATAAAGATAGAATTTCGGTCTGAGCAAGGGAATTTCGGCCAGTAGGCCGTGTGGGTCTGATTGAGCTCGACACAACTGGTGCAATTATTAAGTTGTTCAGTTGTTGTGAAGTTCTATAGGTAGAACCAAATACTGATTTGGGGAATCCTAATTGATGTCTAATAGCAAGCTTATTTGCAGCTATAAATAGCACATTCACTCGGCACATTAAGGACACGAGTTACACGACTACTTTCCTCCTCCTCCTCTCTCTCTCTCTAGCTTTCATCTTGTACAAAATTAAAGGTAATTTTGCAATTTCTAGCTCTAGAAAGGGTGCAACGATTAGGAGGATATCTAATTTGATATCTGATCTTAGGCCTTTGTAAGGACAGAAGTTTAATTCTTAATCTCAATCTTTGTATCTTGTTCTTCGTTTATGACTATGAATCGTACATTATAAATTTGTTATAATCCTACATATAAAGAATTGGGATTATATACAGATATTTTCCCACATTTATATCCTTTGTGGGAATGGAAAAAGTCCTCCAAAATTTGTGAATAAAATCTAGTTCTATACACTTATCTTTCCAATTTACAAATATATTTAGAAAGCAATCTCTAACAATAACAATAACAAAAGTAACAATATCAGTTAATATTTTTACTTGTATTGACTAAATCAACAATCTCGCATGCACAAGGTAGACCATGAGTTGTCTTTAACGCACAATTGTTACAATTTACCTATTTCAGTGCATAATCAAGAATTCTAATCGCATTCTGAGTCACATTTTGCGTTAATCTTCGATAAACAGACATAGCTTGAGTAAGATGAAGACGAATAGTCTTTGAACGTGCAAACTCCTTTTTTATTGCACGATATTGAAGGTTCACAGCATGATGAATTGTTTCAAAGACAGTGTCGAGTCCACTAACAGAAGTTCGTAACAAGCGTTTAAGTGATGCATGTTGATTAGTCTAGTTTAGTAGGGTTTAATAAAGGTGATTTTGATGGTTATTTGATGGGTTGAGAAGCATTTTATGGGATTTTAATTCACATGTCTTTGATATTGGGTTGATAATGGATTTGCATGTTTTTATGGGATAATTGGATCGAGTTGTTAATATGAATGGAGTAGGCTTCTTTGGAGGTTGTTGTTGGGCTAAAGATGTCTCATGCAATATGGTGTTTGAAACAAGTCAATGTCCAATTACTATGGTCCAAGCAAGTGCACATCAAGATGAACATTGGATTCCATGGATTTCATGCATTCAACTCATATTTTATGACACAACTTTGGATTCCAATACTATTTTATGACACAACATGGGACTTAATGCAATTTCAAGAACTCCTTAATTCTCATTTATTTTGGTAATAATACCTATAATTTAAGAGACATTAAGGAGTTGTCATTTTAAGACCTATATAAGAAGATATTGTTGACACTTTTAGGAGGGTGTTTTCATATTGTTTTACATACTTCTCCATCACTTTAATCATTAGAATACACAAAAAACATTTTCCAATTTCTATTTATTTTAGTTAGTTTTATTTGTATGGAGAGCTAAGTTCTACGTCTTGGATCAAGCAATTGAAGCAAATGAATTAGTGTTTTGTAAGACTCTTTACTCTATATTTTTTTATCTCTTGAATATTGGTTTTTATTCTCAACTCATTATTATGATTATCGATAGTTTTTACTAGTTTGATCACCTAGTTTATATTATCTTTAATCTATTGCTAGTTTAGAAATTTGAATCTTTTGTTCAATTACCTACACATCAGTAGCAACTATTGTTCATCAATTGTATGCTTTTCATAATTGTTGAATTGTAGGAGAATAATAATCATAAGAATTAAAGTGTAGAACCGCTTGTGTATGCATTTGTTCTTCCTTGTTGGCTTCTCTAGTTATATTCTATGGCATGATTGAATTTAGATACGCTTGAACTAGATTGTCATCACCATAAGGGTTGTTTATGTGCGCTTTCGCAGTAAACAACTAAAAATAAGGAGAAGTAGAAAATCATGTTTTCACAACAAAGTATTCAAGAGTAAATAGAGTCTAAAAGTGTCAATGATCAAACCTATATCATTTGTGGAAATTGTAAGACCCAAGACTTCTTTTTATAATTTCATTTCCTCGAATCTTTTAATATTTTGTTTTATTAGATTTAGATTTAAAACCGCAAACACCCCCCAATTGGTTACATTAGAATTATTTACACAAACACACATTAAACATAGACCTTCCTTGTGGGATCGACCCCTACTTACACTAGCTACTAGTTTGAGTTTGTAGTGGATAAAAATATTAATTTGGAGACTCACGACAAGTCTAGCCAAATTTTGGCGCCGTTGCCGGGGAAGGCAATTGTTTTTTTTGCGTGCTTGTAAATATTTCTTGTCAATTTTTTTTAATACGGGTCTTGTGTCTTTAGAAAATGTGTTTCCATTTCCCCCAACAAGAGGATGAGTTAATTCATCACTACTTTGAAAGGCTAGAGATATACTTGGTAGAACACCCATCTTTATGTAAGAGTCAAAGTTTTTGGGTTGGTCTTTTTCATAGTTTTAATCAAAGTACTCAAATAGATGTTCAAGTAGAAAGCGAGAATTAGAGAGAACTTTTTTTAGGCAAAGGGCATAGAATTGGGAAAGTAATGAAAAAAAGTCCATGAATGAGTAAAACTCGTACATGAATGAGCAATTACGATATTAAAGTCTAAAAAACGCATTACAAATACCAATATTCATTCCGAACACCTATGTGTGTTCAATTCATTGTGTCTCTTTCGTTTTTTTATGTTTGCATTCTTTTACTTTACTTTTTTTCTTTTATTTTTGTTTTGTACATATTGGAATAGTTATTGCATAATGGATACAAAAAAGTTAAATATACCTCGGTATAAGAGTCGCATGTATAGTTTGACGTCGTCAATTAGAAATCTAACTAAATTTTTAATTCAGGTCATGTTTGGGGTTCTGCGTATTAATTTCAACATAAACAGATTCAAAAATATATTATAAATGACAGAATTTATAAAAAAAAAATGACCACCATATTATAATTAGCAAACTTAATTTTAGTGTTTGCTACTTAACAGATTAAGAATAGTGGATTGTTAGTTTTTTTTAGAAAATGAAGTAAAACTTTCTATTTGAGGTCAATATGCTATTTCAATACGTTATGTTGAGGTGCATATTATAAAAGATTATATTTGAGGTCAATATGTTATTTCAATACGTTATGTTCCAAATAATAAAATTAGCATATTGATTCGTTAAGCATGATAAAACCCTTGAATATGCTAAAAGTCGGTCAATATGCGTTACCAAACACTCGCACAATGTTGAATATTCTCCCTTATTAATGTTTAACATTGAATTCATATTCTTCCATATAGGCCCTCTAAACGGCGGAAGTATATTTACGATAATAGATAATGTTAGTTGAATTCGGTTGACAAATTTTAGTAGCAGGTTTGACCATCTTATTAAATTAGTAGGAGGTTAAAAAATGTGTTTAGTAATGAGCGGATTATACGCCAAATCTACCATTTTCATGTATAAATACAATATGTTAACTGAATATGTCATTAAACAAAACGCATGAAATTAGTATTTAATTGGTCAAACTTGCATACCTAATATGCTATCTACCAAATAAAACAAAAAAAAATAGTGGTAACTTTATATTCATTGCCTGAGTTTGAATTATATGTAATGAAATTTATAAAGGCGCACAATATATGACGATCCTTATATGTTGGTTTATAATTGAAGATAAATTAAATCGTTATATCATAGTTATGATTAACTATAATAATTTAAATTTTTTTTTTGGTGACGAGGGGTTTAATCCCCCGGGTCCATGCATTCCCGCACCACCACATGAACCATGTAAACCACCTCCTTCGGGGTTGCAGTGGCCAAGTGGTCATCGCCCCAACTTGTAATCGAACCTGAGACCTGTCAACTCCTGCATTTCTGCAAATGGTAACTGAGTTAAACCTTAAAGCTTGCAGAAATGCAGGAGTTGAGAGGTCTCAGGTTCGATTACCAGCTGGGGCGATGACCACTTGGCCACTGCAACTCCCGAAGGGGGTGGCTTACATGGTTCATGTGGTGGTGCGGGAATGCATGAGCCCGGGGGATTAAACCCTTCATCACAAAATAAAAAAAACAAAAACTATAATAATTTAAAAGTTTAAAACCAGTCCCGTGAATTTCACGGGTTAAAACCTAGTGTTTATTTATTTTTGGGGTTTTCTACGAGGTAATTCTCAATTGTTTCGATTTCTACAAGGTAACCCTCTATTTAATTAAACTCTCACTAATAATCTTATATCTCTTAAAAAGCAATCAACGTGACATTGAAAAAAAAATTCCGTCAACTTTAACGTTAATTGCTAATATCACTAATAACATAGGAATAAAATAAAAATAAATACAAAACCTAAACCCCTATAATCATTCACATACCTCTGTTTCATTCACAAACCCTTTCATTTTCCTCTACCAATCCAAATTAGGTTTATAAACCCAAAATTCATCTTCTAATCAACTTAATTTTCATCAATCATCTTCCATCACAAATCTGTACTCTTCATCCTTCATTTGTGGTTTTACACGTTTTCATTTTCCTCCTTTTATTTTTGTTTGTCTCGTTTAAGAAGAACATTATCCGTCCGTCTTAAGCTTAAGGCGAGTCAAATAGCATCAAGACAACTGAGATTGAAGCCACCTGAATTCGTTAGATAGATGTAGTATGGACTTTAGTTTTTGATTTGTCATTGAATTAAATGCCTCTACAGTAAGCTTGTTTGTGTGAATCAAATGCCTCTGCAGTTGAGTTTTATATTACTTGTTCTCATCTTTGTTTGTTGTGGTTTACAACAACTAAGTAGTTAAACTCCTACCAATTTGTATAATCATGCTGAGTTTTTTTTTTCACTTTTTGCTTCATCTCTTTTGTTTGCCTGTTTAAGAAATAAATGGAGCAAAGAAAAATTGATGTAAAAGAACTAAATAAGTGCAGAGAAATTGAAATGGAGGGAAATTAAAAAGGGTAAGGAGAAAGAAGTGAAAGGAAACTAACTAAAATACATGTCACCAAGTTAATAGCCACAACATTAGTTAAGAATGGAAAAATAAGGTTATGCTCATTAACTTATATAGAGTATAGGGTTACCAATGAAAACTTAATTAAATAGAGAGTTACCTTATAAAAATCGAAAAAATTAAGGATTACCTCATAGAAAACCCCTTTATTTTTTAATCATAAATTCTCATTTGTGACGGGTCAAGTAATACTCATGTAGGTGTATAAGACAAAATCAGAATACCTAAGTAATACTCATGTAGGTGTATAATACAAAATCAGAATACCTAGGGGGAAGCAAACTGTTTTTTCTTATTCTCTTATATGGGTAGTACTTGTCCCGTCGCAAGCTTGTGACGGATATACCCGTCACAAGGGGACTTGTTTTTTAATACCCTTCGGGCTTGGGTAGGTTATAATCGGGGTTCTGATTGATTTATTCAAATCTAGCCTAACCCGAATTTAAAGCAGGTTAGCTCGAGTTGGTGTCAAAGTCGGCCTCGTTAATCGTTATGAGGCAGGGAGATTAATGATATGCCGATTGTGTTGAATCGGGTCGACCCTTCTTGTTGACCACCTCTAATTTAAGATAAAGATTCATATAAGATATTGTAAACATAATAGCTGTAAATATGTAATGTTCCTTTTAACTTTAGCATAAAAGATGTTTTATAAAATATCTACTCTGTATATAAAATAAATTTTTGGGTATGATAAATTGATTTTCTCATGAGATTTTGATAAAGAGGTTTAATTTCACTTATTACGTAAGTTATGGGGCCAAATTTCTCCAATTAAAAGTTGTGGGGGTTAATTTCACAATTGCACAAAATTATGGGATTAATCACCACTTCCCCGGTTCATGAATTGTTATCATATTGAGAAGTGTTTGGATTATCTTCATTATTCTCAAAATACTGGAGGGTAGATTGTGTTTTTGTCCTTTAAAATGTCGCGGCCCAAATTTACAAAAAAAAAAAAAAAAAAAGAATACGTGTATGATTAATGTGATGAATGATCCTGTTTGGTAAACAACGGATTAATATTGGCAAAGTAGATTTAGAAGACAAATTTGACTAGCATAATGATTTAGTAGGTTTGACTAGCAGATCTATTTAGTAATATTGTTTTAGAGGTGTTTGATAATTGACAGTTTAGATTAGCAGATTGTTTAGTCTCTTTGTAAAATGACATCTAAGGATATGAACAAATTATTCATTAAATATATTTTTTCTTTTTAATCCGATAATCCAATATGCTGGTAGGAGCAACATATTCTAAAATAGCATATTGAACCACAATATACTATTTCAATATGTCATTAATCAAACACTCTAAAATAACATATTCGTAAGTCAAACATGCTAAATTTCACCAATTTGCTGAAATTTAGTTAATATGTTATTTACCAAATAGAGACTAACTGAAGTTACAAAATAAGGTATTTATGCATAAATCAGATGCTTAGTCTAAGCTAATAACTAGTTAACAATAAGTTACAAACTAGGAGATACATTTGACTAATGATATTAACAAACTAGAAAAACTAGGAGAGAAAAGAGAGGTGTCTCAAGGCATCAGTTAAGGCATTGAACGAGTCGATTGACTCGTTTGTTGCTCATTAGAGGCGGTTTGATTTTGAGACGATTGTATAGTATTGACACGCTCTCGTAAGATTGGTAGGCTATCGCACACCTATACAAAAATACCTTAGGTGCAACAAGTAAATGTAGTATTAAGGGGTCGAAATTCACATGGAGCTTGGTAGTTACTATGTTGCTTGTTATATAACGAATCTTATCTAAGTCTGTTTGGTTGGATTGGTAAAATAACAATATAAAAGAAAGAAGAGTCTAGGGTGGTCAAGTCACACATGCAAATTATGTAAATGTTCATGCCAAACAAGAGATGCTTGGATAATGATAATTGTTTAGATTTAAAGACACCCACCTGACGATATTAGTGTCAACCATAGACCGTCGAGTCGTAAAGAAACTCTCGTTTATGACTAGTTAGGTCGTCCTACTACACATGCTTACTCTAATCTAATTTTGTGCCTCTCGACATATAAAATGACTTAACAAACTTAATTAATGAATAAAACTTTTAAATAATGATTAAACGTGACGATACAAACATATGATAGAAACAAACTGTCAATAACGATTCATCCAATCAATTAAACAATTAAAAATACAAATTATGCATGGCTTCCTTTATTCCCTAGACAAAAGAAACTACTCAAACATAACGAAAACTAAACTAATAATGGAAAATAATAAATGAGATAACATAACAATGTAAAAATAGAATTACCTTAGCAATATAAATAGAATTTGAATGGAAGAACAAGAACTTGAAAAGAAATTATATTCTAACTTGTAAATGCGTATATAAAAGAAAACACTAATATATTCTAACACTAATCTAATACTCGTAAACAAGAGATAAAAGTATAGTTTTTAGGTGTAGGAAGGTCGTTTTTAGGTCCCGGATCGGGGTCGTGGGTATTTTGGTCTCCAGCCTTTCATTTGTTGATTAATTGCAAATGAGATACTATGTGGGGTATTTATTCGTTGATTAATCACCCGATCAAGCTCTAATTCTTTAGCATCCTAAACATTTTGGTATCTTATGCTTGAATTAATATGTTGGACTTGAAATTGGGCTTGACTTAGTCTGTTGAGTTAACTTGCATTTCACACATTAATACATCATAATCTCCATGCAAAATGACATTGTTTGTCCAACTCTTACTTTACTCTTAGCCTTGTACTCTAGTCTCTAGTCATGCATACTTGGTATATTTTAGCTCTTATTAGTTCATATACCTACATAACATATTAAACCAAGCAAATAGAACTAGAATACAAATATTAGCTCGCAAAACACAAAACAAAGCGCAATGAATAAACAAAACTGAGCTAACTTAGGGGGTTAAACTCAATATCAAATGAACTTATCAAAAATAGACGTTCGAAGAGTAAGACCAATCTTGAAAGCTAGTAATTTGAAGCACGGTGTCGCTAATGGATTTGTAAATGTATCAACAATTTGATCGTCACCATTGACACGTTGTATATGAATGTTCCCTATTTGTACCCATTCTCGCACACAATAAAAGACAAGAGCGAGATGTTTCATTCTTGAATGAAAATAGGATTAGCCTAGTAATTAGTTGGACCGAACTTGTCATAGAAGACAACATGGTCATTTGATAATTTAAAACCAAATTTAGAGAGCAAGGACTTCGACCAAAGCATTTCGGACGTAGTAGCGGCGATAACTCTATGCTTAGCTTCGGTAGATGATCGTGACAAAGCACGCTTGTAATCTCCTACAAAATCTAATGTAAAACAATGGCGAATTCATTGTTAACTTGGGATTAAGAAAACAAAGATAAAAGTTCTAACTCTCATAAATCGAGAATGTATAAAATTCTAAAACGATAAAAATCCAAAACGATTAGTCAAATACAAATGCAATTTTTTGTAAAAAGAGCTAAGAATCTCTCGATTGGTTTCTCTTTTTCTATTATCTCTCCTCTTCTTTTCCTCTATAAAAAAACTCTGGCCTCCGTCAATAAATCTTAATTCGTCAACTATTAGTATGAAAAACTACGAATTAATCAATAAAGGTCTTTCTTTTGGTGATATCTTCTTGGCAATCTCTATTTTCAGAGTTTTTTTTTTAATTCTTGTCTTTCTAGGGTTTATTATTATTAGAAATATAGATAAGAGTAGTTTGTTGATAATTCAGCATATGGCCCTACTATGGACGTTATTCGTCAACGATCTATAGTAGAAGGTAAATTTTTTCCATCAATGAATCAAAGGCCCTGTTCTTTCTGGCTTAATTATTTCAACTCCTTTCAATTTTGCTTAGCTATATTCCGTTAAGTTTTATTTACGTTCAAGTAATCTCTTCACAAAATTAACTTTTTATTCAACTAAATTCACTCCACCTCAATTCTACTCAATTTAGTTTAATTAAGCTCTACTCCAATTAATTCAATTCAGCTCGTTTCAGCCGAAAAGAACAGGGCCAAACAAAGGGCCCTCTTAAAAGCTACATGAAGAGAGTAATATAAGGACATGCCAAATTGTCATATCATGTTTTGAGATCTTTAGTTTCACATGAAGAATGTGTACTTTGGTTTCTATCGGAATTGTTTTCGATCATACCATTTTTTTGTAAATGACGTTTGGCTTTATATTAATGAATTGTTCTTTCCATTAAAAAAAGGGCCAACACAAAAACCTCCAAAAGTGTTCAAGACTAAACCATAAAATAAAGTAGATAAATGGCAGGCTAGGTCGCACACCTACCAAAAATAAAAAGCCCTAGACTTGACTAACATACAAATTAATGTAGATAGGGAAGAAGGGGTCGAACCACAGGGAGACGGAAATGTAATTGTGATTAGCTATGGAGAGAATTTTATCAAGGTTGGTCACAAGAATTTGGTTATGATTTGGATTAACTAAGGTAAAACAGTAATGACAAATGAAGATGTAAACGATTATAGGGAAGAATCTAGGGGATTGGGGTTACACATGCATATAGAAGCTTAGTCATGTCAAATTAAAGAAATACATTGTCAATAGTTAATTAGGTTTATAACAATTTCCTCTCGGCCTAGAGTTTAACCATAGATTGATTACCAATTAGCTCTCGCGTACATTGGAACAAAATACTATAACATGACATGCCTAATTCTATCCCGACTTTCGATCTTAGGATAAGAACAACACAATTAACAATTACGACTACGACTACAACTATCGATTGATCAAGTTATATCCCGACTTTCGGTCTTAGCATGAGAATAATGATTTATCAATAATCATGGTCAATAATCATATATTAATCAAATGAAACAAGCATGTATATAATCAACAATATGATAATGCAAAATCAATAATTTAACATGACCTAACAACTATTCTAGCATGGTTTCCCTCCCCTAGATATAGAAACTACTCACACATGGCTTTGTGAGCTAGATTATCAATTCTATTAACTAAGATAGACATAATGACGATAACGAAATAAAACCGTAAAGAAAGATAATACCGGAAATTAACGGAATAAGAACTCGGAGGATAAAATGCGAATAGCTTCGGGAAATGCTACTTGAATAAATGAAGAACTATTTTTATAAAGAAAATAAACTAAAACATAGAGTAATTTTTACAAGCTTAATGATGCTCAAGAAAATGATTTCTAGTCTATCTCTCTAAATTTGCTCTCTTAATTCATGCCTTTATGATTGAAAAACAAGGGGGTATATATAGTGATGAGGAGGCGGGGTAGATTACAGCCACCCCGGACCGGGGCAGGAACATGTGCATTCGCATTCCTTGAATCTAGTCCAGAAAACAGCGGGATCAAAGCCACCCCGGTATACCGGAGCAGCCCACCCCGACCGGGGTGAAAACACTGTCTATGTTCTTCGTATTTCCTCAATTGTTTACATTTGGGTTCTTGGATGACGTTGCAAGAATGATGTAATGATTGATGTTGTCATGCTTTGCACATTTGATCTTCAAGTGTTGACTTCTTTTTTGACTTTCTTTGACTTTCTTTCTTTTTTCGTCACTTCTACGACTCGGAAAATGCTTGTCTCGACTTTGTTTAGCTCCGATGCTTGGTAAATGTCAAAATGTAAGAGAAATCCGAAATTCCTACAAAAACCGCTAAACCACATACAAATTACCTAGAACACGGAATTAGCTCAATAAACATTGAAGAATAATGTAAACGATGATAAAACATGAGCTAAAATGGGATGAAAAGTATATAAAATTAGAGCATATCAATAAACAATGTAGGATATGCAAACTACTCACTAGCTCACACCGATATCTTCAGCCAAAACAAATATTTGTCATGTTATACACGTAACAATCACAATGAGTAGGGATTAACTCGACGTTCTCTCAACCATATCACACTTAAAATAAATGTGTTGCATGCTTAAAAGCAAAATTCTTCAAACGATAGAATGGAAATAATACGGTTCAGGCTAGCTTGTAACTTTAGCTATACTCCACGACACCGCAACATCTTACACTAGTTTAGTGAACCAAGTTACATGCAAAGATGACCAACTCCAAGTCCACCCACTAAAAAACAAACTATAATGTGACTCGTCTTACCATGCAGTGCGAAGTCCTAGTATAAGTACATGTACTCTACTCTACGATAATATGTATTCCCCGCAGGCCGGGTACCTAACTATATAATTGTACACAAATTCTCATTTGTGACGATATTATCCGTCGCAAGCTTGCGACGGGTTAAACAAAACTCATTTGGGGAGATAAAGACAAACCATTTGTCATTCTCAATGCATTTTCATTCATTCTTGTCTTATCTAATCAAGCAGGTATATTTGACCCGTCGCAAGCTTGTGACGGATATACCCGTCACAAGAGAGACCTATTGATAATTGTATAAGAACTCATTTGCCTTAGTTCATCATTTTTTTTGCCTTTCCATTAATTATTTCAAATTTATAAATATCCTCAAAGATCGTAAATGATTCAAAGTATATTATTTCAAATGTCCGTAGGTGAACTACAGTTTTTATTTCGTCAAATATGAGCTTAAACTTTACTTCCAAAAGTATAAAATTAGTTCAAGGACTTTACATTAAATAAGTTACTTTATTTAAAACTTAAAATCAACAAATGGATTGAAATACTTTAGTAAACATATATTATTTAGGCCTTACTGAGACGGAGTCCTAAACCTGTTTATAAAACAGAACAGCAGTACTATAAAACCCATAATTAAATACAGAAAAATCGAAATATTTTTTTACTAATTCAGTTACTTGGTTATGTTGGTTAGGACGATGACTTTGGGTGAACTCCGGGACATAGTTATTTTTAAGGAGAGAAGACTGTAATACCTCGTATTTTAGAGACTTTTCAAAGGGTAGTTAATGGTAATTAAATGAGAAAATATGTTTTAAATGACTTATAAATGTATAAACTAGAGATATCTTATATTTTAAAATAAATACTTTAATTAATAATTATAATATTTTATAATTATGATATTTATATTTTATTCAATAATTTATGTTTGATATTGATGTCGTTGACCATCTCTTTGACTAACGTTGACCACCGTTGATCGTACTTAGACTGTTCTATTGACTATCATGATCTGACTGTTGACCACTAGCATTGCATATTGTTTTTATATCGTTTTGTGGCGTCTTATGTATACATATGTGAAATCGTATTAGATATGTCCTACGAAATCACGAATGGACCTAGACTGCGATGGGGTTGGTGTAGGGTGTTGTGAGGCGGTTGAATTAGGAAGAGAACCACCGTAGTGGCGGTGACAGCGGAAAATGCATGTTTTTGGTCTAGTTTTAAGACGAGTGCAACTCATGATAGGGACTACGAGAGGGGTTGTGGTTAAGGGGTTTTGGTGGTTGGGAGTAGGTAGTTTAAGGAAGGTGTAACAGGTGGTGTGTGGTGGTGGTTTGTGCGGTGACATCGGAGACAAAAACCTAGACTTTGTTTTGTATGGGTTACGGGTAGCATGTTAGGGCAAAGTCGTGTGTAGGGATGACAACGGGCCGCCGGATCTGAATAAGGTCCAATAGGATCCAGATCCAGAAATGTTTTTGGCAATAGGATTCAGATCCGACCCGGATCCGGCGAGTCCAAAAAGGTCAGATCCAGATCCGGACCCTGCGGATCCGGGTTATCCGCGGGTCCTATGGAAAAAAAGAAGAAGAAGAAAAAAACTTGAATTGGCAGCCACAACTCACAAGCCCACAACCACAAATCTTCAATGTTCTTCATCTTCATTCTCAACTAACCTTTCCCAATAAATACGGTAGAAAGTTCCACAAATTCAAAAGATTACAATTTTACAAATTAAAGTCTTACAAAATGAAAGTCTCACAATTAAAGTCTTACAAAATAGAATTCAACTTAGAGATAACAATGAAGATTAAAATCCTACAATTAGTTAACACTTGAAAGTCTTGATCATCATCTTCCTCCATGTCTTCCTTAGCAATATCATCAACATCCTAATGTCAAAAAGAATACACCATTTAAAAAAATACAAACAAGTAAAGTTGATAAACTAAATATATGTGTCATATTAAATAAAAAGTCTAAGTAAGAAAACCTCACCATGTCAATTATATCAATCATTTCTCCTTCAAGATCCAAATCCTCATTGATGGTTGAACATCCAATCGTGTCATCCAATTCACCTTCAAAATAAATGCAAACTAGTATAATATCATCGGTTCCAAACAACTATATAATCATCAAATAATAAGATAAAAGATTAAGGGCGGCTTAAGGCAAAGCAATACCTTGAATAGCTTGCATTTTCCAATTTTGTAAGCACATTAATGCTTCCATGGTGTCGGCATGAAGCCTTGAGCGATGGGGACTTACTACCCTTCCTCCCATACTAAAGGGAGTTTCGGAAGCCACGCTAGAAATCGGAATAGCAAGATCATCTTTTGCAATATCTCGTAACGTGGGATACTTATGATTGAGTTTCAACCAACTAAGGACGTCAAAGTTAACATCCTCTGGCTCTGGGTGGTCCTCTAAGTAAGGGTCCACCTCTTCCATTACATTGCCCTTCCTCTTCATTGTCTTTCTTTCTAAAGCATACCCATCTTCACATTCAACATTAGAGACATAATCATCTCTTTTTCTTTTTCCTTTAGACACGTCTTGTGTCTTACTCCCTTCACTTCTAAGTTGATACTCGGCCACAAGATTATCCAAGAGCTTCCTCACCTTATCCAACTCTTCATCACATTTATCATCACAAAGTATACCAAAATAATATCGAACACAATCCATCTTATTCCTAGGATCCAAAATAGCAGCAATGGCCAAAAGACCATTAATATGTTCCCAGTACTTATCAAACTTCTCCATCATTTTCTTAACCATGGATTTTACAATTTCCTCATCATAATATAACCAACATCTCAAAGCAAGCTTAATCTCACAAGCCTTTCTAAAAAATAAGTTAGAAGTAGGATAATTCCACCCCGAAAAAACCTTAGTAGCATTACTAAATATCCCCAACTTCTTACAAATAAGGGTAGCTAATTTCCAATCTTCATCGGAAGGAATATCAAACTTCAACTTTTGATTTAATCGTTTTAGCCTTACAAATACATCTACATAAGGTAAAGTTGATTCAAGCATAGAAAAAGTCGAATTCCATCTTGTTTTACAATCAAGAATCAATCTTTTATTGTTATTAATGCCTAAAAACCGACAAGACTCCTCAAATTTTCCAATCCTTTTAGGAGTAGACATCCAAAATGAAATACAATCCCTCACTTTTACAATTCCTGTTTCAATGACATCCAATTCATCCTTGACAAACAAATTTAAGATGTGAGCACTACACCTTAAATGCAAGAAAATACCTCCCAACATAAGACACTTTTCCTCAAAATTTTTGAGAAGGATTTTCATCATCGTATCATTTGTAGTACAATTGTCAACTACTACGGATGAAATCTTACTCTCTAGACCATATTGAGATAAGCAATCCATTAAAACTTTTGTAAGAACGCCCTTTGTGTGTGGACATGGCACAAAGCAAAACCTTCAAAGGATAAATATTAACATAAAGGGTGCTGAAATTTGAGAACAGAAAAATAGAGAAAGGGACAGAAAAGTCAGAAGTGTAAGAAAAAAAATTGACTAGTTAGTAGTTACCTTAATGTTCGATTTCTCAAGTTCCAATTCTAATCAATAAAGTGTGAGGTGACTACCATATAGTCTTTCTTTTGTTTAGAGGCAGTCCACATATCCGTTGTTACCACAATTTTACAATCATTATACTCCAACAACCGTCTTAAGAAAAGCTTATCAAAAGTGTACATCTTAAAGAGATCGCCTCTCAACGTGTTCCTAGATATCATCTTGAAGGAATGTTTTAAACTCTTTGAATACTCCCTAAAAGCAAAGTGATCAACTATAGATAATGGATACTCATTTAACACCACCATTGTAACTAATTTACTCCTACTAATCTCTTGATCAAACTCCTTATACTTCTATTTTAGTTCCAAAGTAGTAGTGTCATCATTCTCAACTATAGTTCTTAACTTCTTTTGACCACTATTATTTCCAAGAAATCTCGTTGGACAAGTCTTATTCGCGTGTTTATTAAGATGAGAAACTCCATTTGCTCCATTGTAAGAAAGATATTTCTTACAAGCTTTGCATTTAGCCTTCCTAACACCATCCACTTTCTCTAAATCAAAGTAATTCCAAACCGGTGAAGTAAGTTTCCTACTTCTTAATCCAACCAAAACTGAGTTCATTTGTGTATTCTTATAGTCTTAACATTCCTAGTAGAATCACTCAATACCTAATCGACAACATTTTCTCCCTCACTATCTAAGTCATGTATAAGCACATTAACATTCCTAATAGAATCACTCAATAACTCGTCTTCACTATCAACGGAGAAAGAAGAAAACTTTGATAGCTCAGCATCCATTCTGATTATTCAAGACGACAAACAATCATGAAATTGACAAACATGAAACTAGAAACTAACCCACAACTAATCTTTAAATGAGCAGTGAAACAAATTTAATAAGTTGGTCAGAACAACAACGAAACAACAACATTCGAGAAACATCGTGTTGGAGATTGTGTCCTCCACATGTAGTGTGATAACGTCATTGAACATACCCTTGTACGGACAAGTGGGAGATTGTTGGGGCTGGTGTCCTTGACAATTAAGTACAATGACTTATTAAATCTCTTTAAGGATCACAAGGGCATACTTCTGTATTATTACCAGTTGATCCACGTTTATCAATAACGGTTGGCTTGCTAGATAAGTTTGACGTTATTGTCATACGGATGGCGGTGGTCAACTGGTCCCTATACGTCACACCTATAGGACACGTTTGAGAGATGTGAAGGTATGAAAATACAGTCACATTTTGCCGGATATGACTAAACGGTTAGTCAGAGGTATTGACTATTAAATTAGTCAATAAGATGTTGAGATTATTATTTAATACGGATTAAATAATTTTAGCTAATACGGATTACAAGATTAATTCGTAAATTAAATATAAACGGTTATATTTAACTAAATATTGTATTCGCGTATTAATATAAACAGTTATATTAATTTGGGCAATTATACAATATCGTATTTTATCAGACCGTTATTAATATATCGACTGTATTAATATCTGATAACATGTTACGATTTATAATTATAAACCCGCGAATTATATTTAAAGCTAAATGGGTCGAATCACGCATTGGAATAAGGTAAGAGTGGAAAGCCCACCCCTACCCTATGTCCAATTTCGGCCGGCCATATGTAGTATATAAGGAGAGTCCTTCTCCTTATATCAACTACTCTTGGTGCACTGTTAAATGATCTCAAGGTAAAAATTAGGGTTTTGAGACATTCTTTTCCCAAAACCTCAGATCTCACATCTAAAACTCCATAGCTCTCCCAATATTGCAAGGCAGTTGGAGAGGATTTCTAGCACACGCGGCCACGTCTCAAACTAAGTCTTGGGTGCAAGTTATAGGAGGGAATTTGCATTAATTCCTGTTCTTAGGCCTTTTGCGCGAGGACTAAAGGTTGTACTTCTTTTCTCATGTTTTTAATCTTATGACGATATTCACAATTGCATATTTCATTATAATCCTGCAAATTTAGGGTGAATACGCGTTTTATTCCCCGCAAGTGGTATCAGAGCCTTAGGCCATGAAAATTTTACAATTGTGTCTTTCATAAGTTTTAAAAATTTTGAAAACCGTACACTGTGCTTAGGCACTCGATCGAGTACCAGTTGCACTCGATCGAGTGCCCTCGTACCAGGCCCGTGCGTGTGATTTTTGTGAGAAATCGATCTTGTTTTTCGATTATAATTTGCATATTGTTAATTAATCGATATTTTTAGCAATATGTGAATCTTTTGTTGTTGTTTATTTATGATTTACACGTTTTAAATCCATGTTATAAACCCGTTTTAATTTAAAAGTGCAGCGATTTGCAGTTTTTACGAGCCACTCGATCGAGCCCTGCTGCACTCGATCGAGTGACCCTGACACTCGATCGAGTGCCCCTGTTACTCGATCGAGTGCTCTCGTTTCGGGGTGTTTATTTTCGAAAATAACTTGTTTCTTATTTTCACATGGCTTAAAATAATATACTGTATACGGAAATAGTATATTATTTAGTGAAACGGTTCACCCTCGTTTGATACATATTGTTTTAAAACAGTTTAAAATAATGGATTATATGTTTATTAAAATTGGTGATTAAAGCGGTATAGTCACATAATTTTAATCTTAAAAGGTGGTTTGGTATAAATTTATTAATCATAATAAAAGTATTATGTCATGTATAAATTTTATTTAGTTGATGCATTTTATTTATCGTCTTGTGAATGCCTTGAATGCTTTCAATAACGTATTTAATTTTTGCAAACGGTTGTAACTTAGTGTGGCCTTAGAAGATTGTGTTACCGTAATGATGGGACACGATCTTGCTTGTAATTTTGAGATCTTGAATCTCCGTTTTGGGTTTTTTCCATGTAATTACTTTTGTATTTAAATTAGAATGTATCTAGGATTACTTTTGTAATTTAAATTAGTAATTTTGTGAAGACCAAAGACAAGACGGAGACCGGATGCTCACTCCCGCTGCAAGGACCAAGATAGAACATCAAGACAAGCTTCTAGGGTCCAACGGTGGATTCCAAGTTGTTTTATGTTTATTTTGGTAGGATAGGCCACACTAGGACTTTTATTTACGTTTATTGCATTTATCTTTACGCTTTCATCGATAATAGCTTGCATCATATTCCGCCTAAAAACCAAACCACCTATATCATGCCTGAAAACTGACTCATGTAGAGGTCACGCGTTAGTTTTCTGTGACAATACAGATGTCACATGTCAATTTAAAAGCCATCACTTTATTTAATTCATTCACGCAAATGCTAGTTTTTAGTTCACTTAAATATGGATAAATAAGAGTTGATGGGGTCTTCCTCGTATAACCAAAAATTGAGATTAGTCTTTATAAATCAGCCTCCCATGAATCCCTTCTTCGTCGGTAGGCATAATATGACCCCTTCTACGTCGGGTAAGTGGGAACAGATGATTTATTTTATCTCAACATCATGGTCACTCGATAATATTCCAGTGACTGAGATGGACTAATAGATAGGATATACGGAAATCTATCGACCAAGAGTTCCAACGATTGGAATTAGCCAAACTGTGGGCTTATCAATATACGGAAATTGAGTCTTGGGATCGTTTATATAATTCTTGAGGGAGATCAATTATATAAATGCATGAGTCTACGAGTTTAAATTCAATTTAATATAGACTTAAATCACAACAATAAGTTGCTTATATGGTTTTGTTTTATCTTCTTTCAGTGTAGAACACGTTCATTAAAACTGCTGTAAAACTAAAATGGCTGGTGAAGACCCAATGCCAAGTGCCAAGCTAGCACGTGAATCCTGGCTAAAAGCCTTCATGGACTCCATGAATCAGTCAACTAGACTGAGGAATGATGGGTCAAACTTCTCTGACTGGGAGGCAGCACTACGGAATGTTGCCATTGCTGACGGAAAGCTTAAGTTTTTAACTGAGCCCATTCCGGCACACCCAGGAACTGGAGCTAGAGCCAACGATGTTCGCGCTCATAGCGACTTCGTCATGGAAGCGGGTGCGATAAAGAACGTACTCATCTATGCAATGGAATCTAATTTGCAAAGACGCTTCATAACCCATGGTGCAAACAAGATTTTCACCACGCTCACTAACGAATTCTCCAAAGCTCCGAGAATCGTTTCTTATGAGCATACCTGTCGCTTCTTTGAGGCGAAACTCCAGAAGGGCCAAGCTGTTAGCCCACATATTCTCAACATGATTGAGAATATCGAGAACCTGGAGACCCTAAACTGCAAGATCAGTGAGAACATCATCGTTGATCGCATGCTTCATTCCCTTCATGATGGGTTCGCCCTCTTTAGGGCCAACTACTACATGAACGACATGAAGAAGACTCCCCATGAGCTCCACTCCCTTCTCGTACAGACTGAGAAGGATCTAAAGTTGAGTGGGAGTCTAAAGCAGGATGTTCTCATGATCTCAAGTAAGGGAAAAGGTAAAGGGAAGGCTAAAGCTCAGGGCGACCTAGCGGTAGGTAGGCCCAGGTTCAAGAAACCAGGATTTGCTAAGAGTGGGCCTGGTGAGTCGAGTAACTCACAAGGCAAGACAAAGAGCAAGGATACAAGCATGGAATGTCACCATTGCCACAAGACTGGGCATTGGAGGCGCTCATGCCCCGTGTATCGCGAGGACATTAAGGCAGGCCGTGTTACTCCTGTTGGTATGTCTTCTTCTTCTTTTATTCACATGATTGAGATTAACCACGCAAGTTGCGGAACTTGGGTACTTGATACTGGTTGTGGTTCTCATCTATGTAATCATGTGCAGGGCCTCCGAAACCAAGAACCCCTAATCAAGGGTGAGGTGGACCTGCGTGTCGGGAATGGAGCACGTGTGGCTGCAGTCTCGAAGAGAACATACGTAATCCAGCTTCCAAGTGGATTCGAGTTATTTTTATATAACTGTTATTATGTTCCTAGTTTGTCCAAAAACATTATTTCAGTTTCTGCACTTGACAAACTCGGCTTTTCATTTGTAATAGAGAATAATAGCTGTATTTTCTCCTTACACAATATGATTTATGGCAAGGCAGTTTCCATGAATGGAATTTATGTTTTAGATCAAACCACCGAGATATTACATGTGAATAATAAAAGAATAAAGGTAGGTGACAAAGATCAAACTTACCTATGGCATTGTCGTATGGGACACATAAATGAGAAACGCGTAAAACAGCTCATACAGAATGGAGCTATTTCGCCCTTTGATTTCGAATCATATGGCACGTGTGAATCATGTCTCATCGGCAAAATGACTCGTATTTCCTTCAAAGGTGTTGGAATGCGCGCTGCCGACCTATTAGGACTCATACATACGGACGTATGTGGCCCTATGTCGATCAACGCACGAGAAGGCTATAGGTATTTCATCACTTTCACGGATGATTTGAGTAGATATGGCTATGTCTACTTGATGAAACATAAAAGTGAATCCTTTGACAAGTTCAAAGAATACCAGAATCGGGTACAGAACCAGCTGGGTAGAAAGATTAAAGCACTACGCTCGGATCGTGGTGGTGAGTATCTTTCACGCGAGTTTGATCAACACCTAAAAGACTGTGGGATCGTGCTACAGTTGACTCCACCTGGAACACCACAATTAAATGGTGTGTCCGAACGGAGAAATCGAACTTTACTTGATATGGTTCGATCCATGATGAGTCACACCGTTGTGCCTGATTCATTGTGGGGCTATGCTCTTTTGTCGGCCGCTCTAATACTTAACCGAAGTCCGTCTAAAGCTGTTGACAAGACTCCATTCGAGTTATGGAAGGGAACGGTCCCTAACTTGTCCTTTATTCGGGTTTGGGGCTGCGAGGCTTATGTCAAGTGGAGACACGAGGATAAGCTCGGCCCGCGATCGGTCAAGACATACTTTATAGGCTATCCAAAGGGAACGTTTGGTCATTACTTCTACTCGCCTAGCGAACAACGTGTTTTTGTTGCGGCTAGTGCGACGTTCTTAGAGAAAGAATTTCTCGAGAACAAGTCGAGTAATAGAACCTTCGAGTTATCGGAGGTTCAAGAACCAACTACCGAGCAACCATTGGAGGAAACAGTACCTTCAACCGAGGCTGCGGTAGATATCCCTGAGGAACCTAGGAGGTCAGGAAGAGTCTCTATTCCACCGGACAGATACATTGGTATGGTCGAGGAACATGATACAGATGACGTCTTACTCCTAGAGGGTAATGAACCCACAACCTATAAAGGTGCCATGACTAGTTCTGACTCAAAGCTATGGCTAGAAGCCATGCAATCCGAGATGGACTCCATGTATGAGAACAACGTGTGGGATCTTGTTGACCTACCTGCAAAGGTACGTCCCCTTCAATGCAAATGGCTTTACAAGATAAAGCATGCCGTGGAAGGACAACAAGATATCCATAAGGCTAGACTAGTTGCTAAAGGTTTCACTTAAGTGCCAGGCTTGCACTATGATGAGATCTTTGCACCCGTAGTCATGCTACGTTCCATTCGGATTATCTTAGCGATCGCCGCATTTCATGACTATGAAATATGGCAAATGGACCGAACCCGAGGGTTTTATCGATCCAGCACATCCTAAGAAAGTTTGCAAGCTTAAGCGTTCCATCTATGGACTTAAGCAAGCATCGCGGAGTTGGAATCATCGCTTCGACCAAGTGATAAAAGAGAATGGGTTCATTCGATCAGTTGAGGAACCATGTCTCTATATCAAGTCGAGTGGGAGTAAGATTGTATTCCTAGTACTGTATGTCGATGACATACTCTTGATTGGGAATGACATACCTCTCTTATCTTCGGTTAAAGCATGGTTGAAAAACCATTTCCAGATGAAAGATCTGGGAGAGGCACAAAGAATTTTGGGCATCCGTATCTACAGGGATAGATCACGACGGATGTTGTCTCTCAGTCAGGAGTCTTATATAGAGAAGATTCTGGAGAGATTCAGTATGACGAACTCCAAGAAGGGGTTCCATCCTATGACTCCTGGGCTTCACTTGAGCAAGACTCAAGAAGCTAAGTCAGTGGAAGAGAAAGAGCGCATGAGTCGGATTCCTTATGCCTCGGCAATAGGATCGATCATGTATGCCATGATATGCACACGTCCAGACGTTGCATATGCATTGAGTATGACCAGTCGATTCCAAGCTCATCCAGGTGAACCACACTGGATGGCCGTGAAAAACATTCTTAAGTACCTACGGAGGACTAAAGATTGGGGATTGACTTATGGAGGCGACTCAACGCTCTGCGCCACGGGTTACGCAGATGCTAGCTTCCAAACAGATCGAGATGACTCGAAATCTCAGTCTGGATTTGTCTTTACTCTTAATGGCGCTGCTGTCAGCTGGAAAAGTTCTAAACAGAGTGTTACAGCAGATTCTACGACTGAGTCCGAGTACTATGCCGCCTCAGAAGCAGCTAAGGAAGCAATATGGATGCGTCAATTCTTACAAGGACTATCAGTAGTGCCTAGTTCGAATGACCCAATCACCGTCTATTGTGACAATAGCGGTGCCATCTTCCAAGCTAAGGAGCATAAGTCTAGCAGCAAGGCTAGGCATGTACAACGGAAAGCTCATCTAATCAGAGATTACGTGGAGCAAAAGGAGATTTTTATTGAAAAGATCGCTACGGATGACAACATAGCTGATCCTCTCACAAAAGCATTACCACGTGATAAGCATGAAGGGCACATTCATTCCATGGGAATTGGATGTGTTCCTAAGTTGTAGTACTCTTTTATGAATTCATGTAATAATTCATTTTCTCGTGTACTCTATTCAACCTTATTGTTATGATATAAAATGTTTTGTTTCTCATGTGGAATTGTACGCCAATTTTGAACACCACAAAGTGAACTGATTAACATTACATCGTTTTGGTCCTTGATTACCCACTTGAGCTGATAACTCAGGTAATCATTTTGTGACGTTGGTTGATGGTGGGTTCAACGAGCCATAAGTCACGTGGATGACTGACCAATCACAAAGGCGAGTTATACGGATATCTCGTAGGACACCCCGTGACATCGTTATGGAGTCCTAAATGTTTTATAACATTGGGTGCCAGGTCGTGGATAGGACCTCCATAGTGTTCCTTAGAGTCGAGTCTTTTGACTTTCAACTGTTTCTTGAGATTAAGACAGATTTTGGGTAACTTTGGTTTCTTCCCCACGGTCACCGTAACAGGGGCCAAGAGGATTTTTTCTGGGTTATTTCATGCTGGGCGATATCGGCAGGATTCGAGTTGAGGGAAATATCCAAACCCTTATCAGGATTTTATCATTTCTCAGGGCCACTCGAGGAGTAGTAACTGAAATGCATGGCCATGCTCGAATACAGATTCGTTTTATCAGTTAAGTTACTCTCTAGTCGGGGAAACCACTCTTGATACAGATCGCTTGTGAGATACGACCTTTGCGAATGCGGATTTGCAAATTGTCTTACATTGAGTGGGAGAAATTTTAAAAGGATATGAGATTCGGTTATCGCACCTACACTTGTACGGACAAGTGGGAGTTTGTTGGAGATTGTGTCCTCCACATGTAGTGTGATAACGTCATTGAACATACCCTTGTACGGACAAGTGGGAGATTGTTGGGGCTGGTGTCCTTGACAATTAAGTACAATGACTTATTAAATCTCTTTAAGGATCACAAGGGCATACTTCTGTATTATTACCAGTTGATCCACGTTTATCAATAACGGTTGGCTTGCTAGATAAGTTTGACGTTATTGTCATACGGATGGCGGTGGTCAACTGGTCCCTATACGTCACACCTATAGGACACGTTTGAGAGATGTGAAGGTATGAAAATACAGTCACATTTTGCCGGATATGACTAAACGGTTAGTCAGAGGTATTGACTATTAAATTAGTCAATAAGATGTTGAGATTATTATTTAATACGGATTAAATAATTTTAGCTAATACGGATTACAAGATTAATTCGTAAATTAAATATAAACGGTTATATTTAACTAAATATTGTATTCGCGTATTAATATAAACAGTTATATTAATTTGGGCAATTATACAATATCGTATTTTATCAGACCGTTATTAATATATCGACTGTATTAATATCTGATAACATGTTACGATTTATAATTATAAACCCGCGAATTATATTTAAAGCTAAATGGGTCGAATCACGCATTGGAATAAGGTAATAGTGGAAAGCCCACTCCTACCCTATGTCCAATTTCGGCCGGCCATATGTAGTATATAAGGAGAGTCCTTCTCCTTATATCAACTACTCTTGGTGCACTGTTAAATGATCTCAAGGTAAAAATTAGGGTTTTGAGACATTCTTTTCCCAAAACCTCAGATCTCACATCTAAAACTCCATAGCTCTCCCAATATTGCAAGGCAGTTGGAGAGGATTTCTAGCACACGCGGCCACGTCTCAAACTAAGTCTTGGGTGCAAGTTATAGGAGGGAATTTGCATTAATTCCTGTTCTTAGGCCTTTTGCGCGAGGACTAAAGGTTGTACTTCTTTTCTCATGTTTTTAATCTTATGACGATATTCACAATTGCATATTTCATTATAATCCTGCAAATTTAGGGTGAATACGCGTTTTATTCCCCGCACATCGACCCAAACCCTAAACATCGACCCATTTACTTACGTAAATCATCAATTAAATTTTGATAAATGAAACAATCGAGAAACAATAGAGAAACATTGATAAATGAATGGTACCTTTGATTAGCTTGAAGAGATTGGCTGCATGGACTGGCAGGCGGCAGAAGAATTAGAGAGAAAGGCGAGCAACGCCAGGCGGCAGCAGCAGGGGTTTTGATTTTAGGGTTTGGTTAGAATTTGAGAGAAAGTGAGAGACAGTGAATAGGGGTAGGAAAATTAGAAATGAATATGAGGCCCAGAAGAAGTCGTAGTCCAAACTCCACGCGGAAATTATAAATATGTTTTTTTTAATATTAAAAACAGGTCTTAGGGTCAGATCTGGGTCTTGTCAACAAGATCCAGATCCAGATCCGTTTTTAAACTCGTGGATCCAGATCCGACAGGTCCAAATTTTAAGGATCCAGATCCGGTCCAGCAGGGTCGGGTCTAACGGATCTGGACCGGATCCGGGATCCGTTGCCATCCTTAGTCATGTGGTGTCTGAAGACGGTGGCCGAAGTAGGGGAGAAGGGGTTGGTAGCATGTACCATCGTCGAGGACCATAAACACCACACGACTTTGCCCAAACACGCTACCTGTAAGCCGTGCAAAGAGAGTGTGGTAGCTATAAGTGTTGGGATGGAAGAAAGGGAGTGCACGGGTAGTTCGTATTTGGTTTGTCGGTGTTTTGTTGTTCGTGGGTTTCGAACTTGGGGCACGGTAGGTTTAGTTAGTAAGGGTAGTTTAGTAGTAGGTTGTTTAATATGTTTGTGATGGTAATTTAATTAGTCGTTTAAGTAATTAATTTAATTAGTTACGGTTAATGTATTTAGTAATGTTTTGCTATATTAATTTATTTATTTATATAAATAATTAATATATCATAATTTTTTATGTAATTAATTTAGTTAGTAATTACGTAAATTGGATTGATTATTTTTTATATTTTTCGATGTTGATTACGTGGAGGACTATTTTTAATTGGATATTAGCTGCTAATTGGATTGATTATTGTTAAGAGGTGGGATTACTACTCAACTCGGTGTTTTATTTCTGTTTGACGCTCCTATGATCTATCATCTATGGTTGTTGGCGTGATACTTGTTTCTGGTTGTTGGATGTGATGATTAGTTATACAGATTGTTTATATGGATATTGGCATATAGTTTGCATTCATAGGCATGGCATTTGCACTGGTTACTGGAATTGATTATTCAAGTTTATCATGGTTGACATCCCTTCGTGGTGATGTGGTTAAGGCCCCAAACTGGTTTGTAGGCTTGTCTCTAGGTGTCCTCGGATGTTTATCTGGTTCCCAACGACGGATGAGGGCGGGCCAGGGATTGGCGGGTTGAACGAGTGTGTCGAGTGATGATGAGCTCAGTGTGCGATTGGCACTTGCATATCATAGCATATCATGAATATTGCATTCATTCTTATTGTGCATTGTTGACTGTTATTCTACTGATCCGATTGGTTGACCGTATTTTCTGTAAACACATGTGATGAACCAATTATTGGGGAGCAGAATGATTGGCAGGTACTTAACTTAGCTGATTCGGGAGCGTGGGCAGAAAGGATTCAGCTGAAATAGAACTTAGACGTGGATCACACAATTTTAGTTTATTAGTTCTTCAGTCTTATTTATTTAATTTTTTTGCGTATTGTAAATTTAATTATTACTGCAGTTAGTTTATTTTGAGACAAATGTAATAAGTCAATCATTCGCTAAAGTTATATAAAGTCATCTCGTTTTGTTTACTTTTGTTATTCATTACCTCGGATTTCCGAGATGGTACAGCTCTATTTATCTAACAATGTCTAGTAAATGCTCTTAGATAAATGAGGGTGTTACGTTCATAATGTACTTGGTAAGATAACTTAAAAAATATCTCAAATTATTATCTTTTATGTTGTATATTAGAAATTGTATCGGAAATTCTCCTCATATATGAATAATGCCCAAAAAGTAAACATATAGAATCATAATTACTTTTTCACATACGAACTTTAATTTTCCGCACATACTTTTTCATTAACTTCCAATATCATACCCTTTTTTCTAACCCTAGATAAATGAAGTTTTATATTTAGCTTTTTCCCTAAAATCGAATCTGATTGTTCTAAAAACTAAAATAATGAATTACAATTCCCCAATTAATGAAGCAATTTTGTTGTTGAGCAATTATTAATTTGTTTTGTTGAAATTATTAGGGTATATATTGAAATCAATATATTTATTTGTTTATCAATTATTATCAATTAGGCTTTATAGTTGGTGGAAGGTAGAAGGTATGTTGGTGAACGGTGGACCTGAGTATTGCTCGGTTGTTAGGGAGTGGTGTGTAAGAGTGTTCCGTTTTCATTTGTAAACAATATAATTATCCTGCGTATTTGACAATCAATCAAAGTAGTACTTAGCAAAGCGTAATTAAATGTGTCAAAGTACATTTGACATTAGATAATCAAACAACTACTCTCACATCACTACAACAAAATGGCACTAGCGCCGCCACAATTTATATCACGGGAATTCATAATTCGTGGCGTAAATTTGCTTGGTCATGGGAAAAAAATTCCTTGCTTCAAAATTAATTGGTAAAAAAAATTATGTCACGGAAAATATATCCGTGGCAAATAACTGTTTTTGGTCACGAATTAAGCCATGATCGCGGCTAACAAATGTGTTTAGTCACGAATTAAGTCATGAACGTGGCTATCAATTGTTTTTTGCCACAATATCGTGGATAATTATGATTCATTGTCACAGGTAAATTACCCGTGACTAATTATGATTTATTGCCACAGGTAAGTTACCCGTGACTATATTGTTCTTCGCCACACACTAAATTTTTACGTGGCTAATTATGATTTATTGTCACAGGTAAATTACCCGTGACTAATTATTACTCTTAGCCACACACTGAATTTTTACCATGGCTAATAAATTTGCTATGATAATGATAATAGTACAAAATTATTAAAATTGGTTGACTTACTATTTGTTAGATTTACATTTCAATTGTTGAATTAAAATCTATACTCCCTCCACACATCTATTTTCAACCCATTTGATTTTGGGTGGAAAGTTAAAACATAACGGTTGCTTATAAAGTTATATTTTTTTATTCGTCTGATTATTACTTTTAGTTTTGTAAACTTGTACAATGTATCTTATAGTTTCAATAGTTGTACCCGTTTTAAAGTTAATATTATACTTCGTTTTATTTCAATGACCGTACAATTATAACTCTTGATCTAGTGGACTTACTCCACATTATTGACAACATAAATGTACGATCCAAATTGATTTGATAGAAGTTGGAGTTATAAACTGTTAAATAACAACTCAATCATGAAGTGATTCTTACAAATTAAGACATGTTGGGAAGACGAGCAAAAATCTGATTGATTCATAAAAATAAATTGACAACCTAGGAAAAGTTTTACAAGCTCATTTAGGATGATACTAACTTGTCAGTTCTCCATAAGCACGGGAATAAAAGAGACTGCAGTAATTTAAAATTTTATGCACGATATTTTGACATTTTTGGTTGAAGTTGGGGGTATTTTCTCTTTAGTGAAAGCTTTTTGATCGAATCATCACTGGTTCTATTTTTGATGTCTTATGTTTGCATATACACAAGTTGTGTTATGTAGTTGTTGACTATTTATTAAGATTAGTTGCAAATTAATAGTTTGGCTTTTAAGAGTTTGTACGGATTTTTTGTTGTTGTGGATTACCCTTTAGCTAAACTATGATCAGTTATTCAGTTTGACACCATTTTTTTCTTTTGTAGTGAGAAGGGAAATTAAAATATTGAGCTTGTTCATGCACCCTCATATCAAACGCCCTTATGAGGTTATCGAGAACCCATCAGACATTTATCTTGTGATGGAGTATATAAAATCTGGAGAACTATTTGATTACATCGTTGAAAAAGGATGACTACAAGATGATAAAGCGCGTTCTTTTTTCCAGCAGGCAAGTTCTTATTATGCTTCTTATTTTTTATTTCCCCCTCTGTCCAACAATTGTCGCAGTTCATTCATAACTGTTATTTTATTGATGTTCCCTAAAATCATATCATGAGTAGAATGTTGTCACCGAAATATGGTTGTGTATCGTGATTTGAAACCCGAAAACCATGCTATTAGATTCCAATCATATTGTCAAGATAGCAGATTTTGGTGTGAACAACATAATGCGAGATGGTCATTTTTTTAGAGAAGTTGTGGATGCCCAAATTATGCGGCTCTAGAGGCACAATTTTTTATAATTGTTTTGACTTTTGGGAGCATTAGTATTTATGTTCCTTCGTTCATTTTAAACTTCTTACTTTCATTTTTGGGTTCGGTCTTTATTTCTTTAGAACTTTGTTACTTTTTTCTTTCCCTTTTTGTGGTCATTATGATTTATACTTTAAGTTTGAATGGATGCGGAAAAAAAATTCTACTTGAAGCTTAAGAAGTCAGACATTGGTGTCTTGGAATCATGAAGTGACAAAGATGTGAACAAATTGTCATCACTTACAATGTATGTGACTTGTGAATTGTGATGGTTACTTTCGGAGTTTTGGTATGTTCTATATTATCAACAATCATAAAACAGGAAATTCAGGTAAATTTGCTTTTAAAGCTGATATGAGTAAAGCTTACCACATGATTCATTGCCTTTTTTGAGACGTGTTACTTCAGTTTTCCTGAACGTATGGTTAACTTGATAATGAGATGTGTTACTTCAGTTTCATAAGAGCTCCTCTTTAAAGGGACGTCGCTTAGGCGTTTTTTTTCCAAGTCGGGGTTCCGAGAGGGAGACCCGCTTTCACCGTTTCTCTTCACTCTCTATATGGAAGTACTATCTCAAAATATTCAGAAGGCCACGGAGGATGGTGGTTTATTTGGTGTCTCTCTTACGCGTGACCTCCTCCCCATTTCTAACTTGTTTTTTTACTGACGACTCGATCTTCTTTCTTATGGATGAAGGAAACGCCTTTCGTAACTTAAGGAGAATTTTGGATTCTTTTTGTCAACATTCGGGTCGGGTTATGAATAAGCTAAATTACGGCATTATTTTTAACCCTAATACGACCTTAGCTCACATGCAAGAAGGCCTCACATCTCTGGGAATAAAGTCAAACAAGGATATTGGAAGTATTTAGGAATTGAGACGGATTTTATCGGCGCAAAGAAGGAGATATTTAATGAGATGGTGAAAAAGGTTAAAAAGCGACTTGCGTCTTGGAATGGTCTGTTTATTTCAACTGCGGGTCGTTTGACTTTGTTTCTTTCACCCGTCTTGGGGTTACTTTTCAAGCGGAATCGGCTGTCAAAGCGGAAACGTGGACAATCCTGCATGCGGTGGAGTAGGCCTTACCAAATGATATTCGGCATTTGGAAATCTTAACTGATTGCCTTTAAATCTTTCTCCGGATCTTTGGGATTGCAAGACCCTTTCATACTACTAAGGGGCTTATCCAGGACGTTGATGCTTTAGTTCCTCTCTTTCATTGTTTAAGTTTAAGTTTTAGTTTTATTTTTAGGCATTTGAACAAGGTGGCTCACAACCTTGTTAAAAATGCCTTGCTTTAGTTTCTACATCACTGCTGTCAAAAAAAAGTGAAGTTTGTAGGGAAAATGTCTTTTGTGATCCTTAAACTAATTGGCAATCAATGAAATAGAAATGTATTAAACTTGTATCCTAAATCAATCATGCACAATCTTGCAATGCGGTACTAAACAATTAGCTCACTCATATAACATATATGTTATTGTAGTTGTGGTTGTGTATTTACTCACTAATGTTAGGGTCTTAAAGTGTAATGCTACTCACTCTTTAATTTTTGGCCTTCTAAGAGCACATATACTCTCAGGTAATGTCTTTGAGCCACGGGCATTGGATAAACTCATTCCTTTCAGTTTACTTGTTTCCTGCTTTCCTCATGACTTTTAATTAAGTTTTGGATTGTTGCTGCAAGGAATCTTATTGTAGTTAGGATTCATGGAAGTATGTTAATTTTGTGCTCGTACACTACCTCTTAGCTTGTTTAATGGATTTGTCTGTGAAAGGGTGGGTAAATAAGGTTTCATTATATATGCTACAAGTGCAGTACATATTGGAAATGAGATGATCTAATGACACTTGACAATTTACACTTTGTCCTTTTGTATATTGAGTATTAACATATGTGCTAGAGTTGTATATCTTGCTTGAAGACATTGAATTAGCCAAGAAAGAGGTTGTGGCAAAGGTGGACGAAAAAATAACAATTAACAATGAAATGTGGCAGAAAAAACTGGAAACTTTGTTGAAGTTATATGGGATCGGACCATCTCACTAAGGTTAGTTTCATTTTTTTTATCGAGTTAAAAAAATACAGTCTGCTTTTAAATAATATTCATATTGAATAAATCGTAATTTATTTCTAATGACACTTGTATAATATTATTTTCTTCTTTTTTTGCTATAGGTGTTTCAGTTGTTTTTTTCTACGTTTGGATCTACGAATATGGAGCAAACAAGTTTACATCTGAAGAATAAGCCACTAGATTTATAATTTTTACGAGCATTAGGCGCACACCCTTGAATTTTTATTTTTTTCTTAGTCGTTAGATGCTACATTTTATGTAATCGACAATAAGATCTTATTCCATTTTTACGAACATATGTGTTATCTACCACTTAATTAATAATGTGTTATCTACAAGGACCACAAATACTATAAAATTTGCCACGATAATATTTGTTGCTATTAATTTTCAGCCACGGGTGTATTTCACCACATTATTGTTTCATGGCTAGTAATGTTTAGCCACATGAATTTTATTATTCAGACACAATAATATTTGTGGCCAATAATATTTAGTCACGAGACTCATTTTTGCCACGTTACTGTTTCGTGGCTAGTATCTTTTAGCCAGAATAAATTTTGTGGCTGTCAATATTTAACCACGAGAGTTTCTCTTTTGTCACGTTATTATTTCGTGGTCAGTAGTATTTAGCCACGAAACTTTTTAACTTGACTACAATATTAACTTGTGACTAACGCAATTTTAACCACGAGAAACTTGTTTAGCCACGCTATTTTAGCCACGGGAAATATCGTGGGTGCTAATTTTAGCCACGTTGTAGTTTTCCCCGTGGCTAAAATTTTGCCACGGCCACTTGGGTCACGAAGGATATCCCGTGGCAAAATTGTATAGAACGAGAAACTACGCTGCACACTCAGTCATAATATTGAGAGTAGTACTTAGCAAAATGGCAAGATGTATAATGGAAAAACTATTTAATTGAAAAGTACAGGTAAGATGACCGCTTGTGTGTAATGGTCATCTAAATTGATAGGTAGTTAGGGTGGTTGGAGAAGAGTAGTCAGAGAAGGGAGACGACATAATTGGTCGAAGCACGATTCGTAAGAGTACAGTTGTAGACTTGTATGAGAGGGGATTACCAAAGGGAGATAAAGGGAAGGTAGTTGAGAATAATCAATTGACTGAGAGAAAAAATGACAAGAGTACAATTGCAAAACACCATTTTGCTAAATTCCGCATACCCTTTTACTCAATCCCGCACATTTTACCATAGTACGAAGTATTTTCTTAATATCCTTCGTCATAAGAAATGACCTAAAAAAATTATCTCCCTCATCTCTCACAAAATTAAGCAATTCATTAACAATTTGACAATTATGAATCGTAATTCGTACATAGTACAAGTAATTTATCCGTTTTATCTATAAATACCATCTTTTAATTGATGTAATTAATGTTTTTTTTGTAAAAAGACATCGATTTTACAAGGATTGGATTAATGGATCAATATTGATGTAGTGTTCTTGAAGTGGTGATTGCAGGGTCGTACTTGGCGGAGTAAAGTGGTCGAGTTCACGGTGGGCAACCTAATTCGTGGTAGCGTTAAAACGTCGTTGAATATGTCGGAGTAGTTTGTGTGATGTTGTGTGCTAGGTGTAGGAAAACGAGGAGTGGGTGGTCGGCACAGTGAAGTGTGGTCGGCACTGGGAGGGGGAGGGGAATGATGGTCAACGTTGAGAGTGGCGTAGAGGAGAGGTTGTCCAGTGGTGGTTGTTGGGGTGGGTTACGTTTTATCTTTTTTTTTTCAAGATTTTTTTCAATCTCTCTCTTATTTTTTGGATTGAGGTGAGTAATGAGAGGGGTATATTCAGAAGAAAGGGAAAAAATTGCGGGGTTGAGTAATAAAGCTTACGAGATTTAGCAAATATCTTGTAAAAGACGTATGTAAAAGAGTAAATACGTCATACGTACGTATGTGAAAAGATACGACTCTAAAGAATTTATTAAAAGGTGCGAAACACAAATTATCAAATCTTAGGGTAACATTATCGGTAAGACTCACCAAAGTCTTAAGACTCAGCCACATCAATTTTCCACTAACTTTTATTATTATTCTATTGTTCAAACCCACTTCATATTCACCTCAGATTTTGTACATTAGGGTATGATTATTCGTAAGACTTCTCAAAGTTTTAAGACTCTGCCACATCAGTTTTTCACTAAGTTTTATTATTTCTTTATTGTTCAGACACACTTCAGACTTTATACATTATCCGTCAAAACCATCTTAGACTCTACTTTTTATATCACATTGACACATGTGAACCACTCATTGGATAATTTACATTAAAAATGGGGTCAAGACTCAATCAAAGTCTTAAGTTGAGTCTTGGATAAGACTCAACTTAGACTTTGTTAGGACGTTGGTAGATTATTGGTAGTTTTGAATGAGTCTTTTCTTAAGATTTACAAAAATCTTGTCTTAAGACTTACCAAAATCTTGTCTTACGATCGTCGATAATTTTACCCTTATCTCTCAAACTCAGCTCAGACTCTACTTTTCCACCATACTTTGCTTATGAGATTTTAGATAAAAAAGAAAATAATAATCCTTTAACAAATGTCAACGATTTATTGGTTGTCATTTATAAAAAGTGGAGTCAAGGCTTTTGTAAAGTTTTTTTTTTGAATAAAAGAACAATTCATTAATAGAACATCATACGGCACTTACAAAGAATATGTATCATTGAAAACAAATCTAATGGAAACCAAAGAAAACAATTTTCTTATAAACTAGGGATCTCAAAACAGCATCTGACAATTCGGCTCAGCCTATTATCGCTATCTTCATGTAGCTTTTGAGGGGATCCTTCGTTATCCGACCGGTTCCAAAGATTGTTGGCAAATTACTTGTACCCTTTGAAAGAACACGCTACGAACCATCAACGAATTACTCTTGATGATATCACTGATGAAACTAAACCACGAATAAATGGACACCGAAATAAGGGACGGAAACCCTGAGATAAGGGACGGAAAAACGATTCTCACCAAAAGGGAGACTTTTATTGAATATATTATAGATAAATATACTAGTAATTGCAATATAATTTGGGGCTTACCATCGATCGATTGATAATCGATGGGAGCCCCGAATTATGGAGGCTAGGGTTTTCAGAGAGTTTTTGAGAGAGACTTTTTTAAGACTTTGTCAAGATTTGGGTAGATTATTGGTAGTCTTGAGAGAGTCTCCCTAGTAATTTTACCTTTAAACCATCCCCAAGCAAGGTCAATAGGTAGGTCATGACCTTGTTTGGTCATGGTTAATTATGCCATTAGTTTGCTAATTGTGTGACCTTTGAAGATTAATTTGTGACCAAAATCAACAAAAGGTCAATTTGTGACCTTATGTATGGCAAATTAACCTAGTTATTGACCTAATAGGTGTCATTTTATTATTGGTTGTACAATTGTTTTTAAATAAAGAATTATACAATTATGTACTATACTCAACTACTTCTTCAATTCTCTGCTTCAAACTCCTTCAAACACCTTTTTACGTCTTTTATTGCAACTTGATCCATCTTCCTGCATCATGCTTGCATCATACACATGATGTCATAAGTCCTCAACTACACACATTAAATAACATTCAGTTTTTTTGAAAAAAAAAAATCTTATATAAACATATAAAATTTGGAGTAACTAAATTAACTTTCTACCCAAATTTTTTAACTTTACGGTAAAAAAAAACACTAATATTTTGAACACAAATTTTTCTCTAATATTCCAAATATTATGGATTTAAATGAATACGATATTTCAAATTACGCCTCCGACGAATATTTATCTCCAAATAACCAAACATTCGATTTAAATGAGAGCACTCCATCTTTTACCGATTTATTATCGAGTAGCCAACCTAGTCAAAAACTCGATATTTTTGGTAATCCAATGTTGTTGTCTCGATTCCCGACTAATAATTTTTTAGCGGAAACCCCTCTTTATTGTGCAAGTAAAACCCAAAAACACCAATCTAAAAAAACACAATGATTATAAAATTGACGGAAGAAATTGGACCGAAAAAGAGGATGAGGCTCTAATGTCCGCTTGGATGTTATGTAGCACCAACTCAATATTTGGAAAAAATCAAAAATATAACACATTATGGAATTCGGTTTACGAATTATATGAACAAACCCATATGGAAAATCAAAATAAAGGTGAAATAGGGATTAGAAGTGTTGAGGGAATGAGAAATCGTAATAAACGACTCAATTTCCTAGTAAATAAATGGGTGGGATGCTACTCCAAAGTTGTTTCTCGACCATCGGCAAGTGGTAGCAACAAAGAAGACGACATACAATTAGCTCAAAAATTGTTTCGTGATGAAAACGGTAATAAAGAATTTGTTGAATTACATGTTTATAATAAAATTATGAGTAAGCATCCAAAATGGAGTTTACAAAAAAATCAAATTGATGTAAGTGAGAACATTAGTTCGTCGGGTTCAAAACGGTCAAGGATGGAAATGGATTCTAGCCCATCAAGCGTCAATGTTCCTACACCGTCTAGTTTAAATTTCCCTACACCGTCTAGTTTTAATATCTCAACTCCGTCTAGTCTTAATGTTGAGGACTACGTCCTACCCGAAGGACGGGAGACAGCAAAAAAAAGCGGAATGGTAAAGCACCCGTGGTCGCGCTCGAGTCTATATATGTTTTCTAGAGATGATATTTCTATTTTAGATGAAAATAGACTCACGGTGAAAGAGCAAACTGATTTTCGTCAAAGAAGGATTGCCGCAGATTTGGAAATTGTACAAATTAGAGCTAAAAGTAAGAAAGAAACAATGGAGATGGATTGGCTAAACACATTACTCTCACAACAAGATTTGAACCCGAAAGATCAAGAAATGAAGGACAAACTTATGAACAAATATATGTCTGATATTTAGTTTATGAAATTTGTTTTACTCAATTAAAAGTTCTAGATATAAATGTTTTACTCGATTAAATTTAGTTTCTGACAATTTTACTCGGTTAAGGTGATGAATTAACAACAAAAATCAATTAACAATCGATCAGAAATTTAATTCACAAAAATCAACAACAAAATCAATTAATATCAACAACAATAACTTCATGATTAAAAAAATCAACAAAATCAACAATTACTCAGAAATTTCATGATTAAAAAAATCAATCAAAAACTTTGATTTGTTAAGATTAAATATATGAAGAACATGATGAATATGAGATAAAGAATTATCAGAAGAAAACCGATCAACAAAATCAGAAACTTTGATTTGTTAACATTACAAAAATCGATCAACAAAATCAGAAACTTTGATTTGTTAACATTATATAAACGATCAACAAAAATCGATCAACAAAAAATCGATCAACAAAATCCATCAAAAAGAACGATCAGATTCTGATGAGATAAAGATCGTGATGAGAATGTACCTGTATGATTGAAGCGATGAAGATTTTGCACAATAAAACATTGATTTGTTAACATTATATATACGAAAATCATGATGAATATACAAGATCGTGATGAATGATGATGATGATGATGAACAATGATGGTGAATGATGATGATGAACGAAAAACAAATTACCGAATGAACAATGATGGTGAATGATGAATCATGTTGTTCAACGTATACTTCGGTACATAGTTTTTGTTAGTAATTAATTTATGAACTATGACCGACGAATGATGATGTTGAACGAAATCTATGAACAATAATGGTGAAGGATGAATGTATATGAAAATAAATGATGATGAATCTATGAAGCAGAATAGTTTTTGTTAGCAATTAATATGTGGTAGGTAGTGAAACACATAGGTCTTTGGATTGATTAAAATACGTCTTTCGATTAAAATACGTCTTTTTAAAATAAAAATCGTCTTTTAAACTTGTCTTTTAAAATCGTCTTTTTAAAACACATAGGTAAGTAAGAAATTCGTCTTTTTAAAATAAAAATCGATTAAAATACGTCTTTTTAAAATAAAAATCGTCTTTTAAATTCGTCTTTTAAAATCGTCTTTTTAAAACACATAGGTAAGTAAGAAATTCGTCTTTTTAAAATAAAAATCGATTAAAATACGTCTTTTAAAATCGTCTTTTTAAAACACATAGGTAAGTAAGAAATTTGTCTTTTTAAAATAAAAATCGATTAAAATACGTCTTTTTAAAATAAAAATCGTCTTTTAAATTCGTTGGATTGATTTTAACCATTTGATTAGAAATATAGTCATTGGATTGATTTTAGCCATTGGATTAAAAATATAGCCGTTGGGTTGATTTTAACCACAAGATTAAAAATATAGCCGTTGGATTGATCTTATCCATTCAATTAAATATAGCCGTTGTACAAAAAACTTAGGATTATTTAATGAGTATACTCCAAACTATTGGTCATCTTCTTAAAATACTCTAAATTTTAATTTAACTCACAATATAACATACAATTGACCTCTCTTTCTCACAATACACTCACTTGACCTGCTACCTCTTGAGCAAGTCACTCCCACTTTTTTCCAAATTTTGTCCATCAGATCATCATCATTTACAATCACCAAATCTGCAATCAACATTGTTCTATCTAAATTACAGATCACCATACATCAATTATGCTAAAAAAAATCATAACTTCGTATTAACAAATCCTTAATGTTCAACTTTTTTTAAAAGTTCTCTCCTTTTACTTTCACAAATTTTAAAAAAAAAAAATCAAAGTATCCACATTTTTATCTAAACAAAAACCAAATAAAAAGATGCAAGCTTTGGATTTAAAACTTTGCCAAGAACCTAACATAAGAAAATGCAAGATGGTTACTTGTTCTTCTAAAAGTAATTGAGTTTTTCTCAACCCAATAAGGAGCCAGATTGATGCAACACCGGGAGCGGCATTATTCTTGCACCAAATTGTCGACTACTATCAATTGTAACATAAAAAGTCGCAAGAATGGTGATTGCGTTTCTCAAAACTGTTGCAAGATCCAACAAAATCATATTTTCGTAGATCTGGGCTTTTGTACTCATCCCTTAATTTTAATGTTTTAATTAAATCATTTTCGTAGATCTTGAGTTTTTATATGAAGCAAAGACTTTAATTTTTGTTGGTTTCTTCAAGTTTGTGTAGTTATTTGCGGAACTAATTGAACAAAGTCCGAGTTTTATCTGGGTATTTTGTTTCAAGACCTTAATTTGGCGATGGAGATTTGGGGTATTTTAATGGCGAATGGTAGATTAAGGGAAGAAAATGGAGAGTGGGTGATGTATGTTCTGGTAAGTTAGGGATGCAATTGGGAAGAAAAAGTATGATGGCTTGATGGAGAAGATGAAGAATAAGCATGATGGCTTGGTGGAGAAGACGAACAAGCACTTATTTTTACCTGTTATTACAGATTGATAAAGCGACAATTCTATTAAAAGATAAAGGGTGGAATAGTTGGGTATATTGGTAGTTAAAATACAATTCAGAGTATTTTGAGAAGTACCCTAATAATTTGGAGTATTCTCATTAAATAACCCAAAAACTTATATATACTTCATACTTGTTGAACAACATTACTCACATTTTCGGTAGTTTCAAGTTCTAAAAATTCTTATACACTTCTATAAAAATCAACAATAAAATCATCATTATTATAATGTCGGGATCAAGTTCAAATTCTGATTCGTCAAACGACAATGTTGTCGATCAAAATAGACTTTCCGATTATCAATGGGAAGTCGAAGTCGATGAAAGATCTGAGGCAATTCAAAATCTTATAGCCCAACGTATGAATGAATACGTCAACAGAAGAATTCGTCAACAAATTCCCCCTCAAAGACGTCGTAGGAGAAACATTGAAAGGAATCGTGCAGAAGGTCATAATCAATTGTACAACGACTATTTTATGTCTATCCCGAAGAACTATTCCGCCGCAGATTTCGCATGAAGAAGCATTTATTCATGCGCATAGTTGATGGTCTATCTGCCAATGATCGGTTTTTCCAACAAAGAGCCGGCGGTAATAAGAGACTTAGTTTCTCGCCATTGCAAAGATGCACAACTGCTTTAAGAGTTCTAGCATATGGTATATCCACTGATTCTGTTGATGAATATTTGCGTATGAGTGAAACATCCGTAAGAGACTCTCTCAAAACGTTTGTCGAGGGTGTAATCAGTTGCTTTGGGAATGAGTATCTACGCAGGCCCAATCCACAAGATTTAAGTAGTTACTTCATATGGGGGAAGCTCGTGGATTTCCGGGTATGCTGGGTAGTATTGACTGCATGCACTAGGAGTGGAAAAGTTGTCCCACAGCCTGGGCGGGACAATATGCCAAGCGAAGTGGGAAGCCAACAGTCATTTTGGAAGCGGTCGCTTCGTACGATCTATGGATATGGCATGCCTTCTTCGGTACACCATGTTCCCTCAATGATATTAATGTTCTTCAACTTTCTCCACTCTTTAACGACGTTTTAGAAGAATCTGCCCAACTGTTAATTTTAACTTTATTGGTAAGGAGTATAATATGGGATATTATCTTGCTGATGGTATATATCAGGGTTGGACAGCATTTGTTAAATCAATTAGTGCGCCACAAATTCAAAAACATAAGTTATTTGCAACTCGCGTCAAGAAAGTTGTAGAAAAGATGTCGAACGAGCTTTCGGCGTCCTACAAGCTCGATTTGCGTTCACTAAACGTCCTTGTCTTCTATAGGATTCAACTTTCATGGGGAAGGTCTCGTGGCTTGCATTATTATGCATAATATGATAGTCGAATATGAGCGAGAAACCTATCTTAACTATGAAAATATTATCTCAGAGTTCAAAGAAGATAATCTGACTACAACTACTGATGATCCTTACGAATATCATCGCGTTGGAAGATCACCACAAGAACGATTCGTACAAATTCATGGCGAGATTCGTGATCGTGTCACTCATATCGCTCTGAAAAATGATCGTATTGACCATATTTGACAAAACTTCTGTAACTAGAATCAATTTTAGATGCATTTTTTCCTTAGTATTTAATGTTTTTTTTTTATGTAAGCACATTAGTTTGTGTCGAATCATGTTTTTAGTAATTTGTAACAACCTGACCCACCACGGTCGTAACACACCCCTAATAAGATGGGAGGTATACCTTTGGGCCCATTATGTGTCCTCACTTAAGCCCAAAAGCACAAGGCCTTGTTACTAAGTAGTGGGTGGAAGTTATTATAAACATATCACAAGTCTCATATTCTACCGATGTGGGACAAATCTCCACACAATCTCACTCATACGCTTAGGGTGTTACAAACTTCCCCACTTAAAGAACACAACGTCCTCGTTGTGCCTCAACCTTGACCGCAACCAAGCTCAGAATCCTCCCCCGCTAGGTGGGTGACCCGAAGCGGGGTGACCCGAGTACTCCCGACCACAGGCTCACCACACGTCGTAGGGTCGCTCTGATACCATTTGTAACAACCTGACCCACCACGGTCGTAACACACCCCCAATAAAATGGGAGGTATGCCTTTGGGCCCATTATGTGTCCTCACTTAAGCCAAAAAGCACAAGGCCTTATTACTAAGTAGTGGGTGGAAGTTATTATAAACATATCACAAGTCTCATATTCTACCGATGTGGGACAAATCTCCACACAATCTCACTCATACGCTTGGGGTGTTACATAATTTTTATTTGTTTTCAATAAAAACGTGTTTTTACCCTTTTAAATTATACCGGGGTTATTTAATATATAAAATGTTAGGACAATAATGTAATACCCCGTATTTTCATAGTTCGTAATAATGAGTTGCTTTATATTATTATCAAGACGAGATATAATTATATATTATTTGATACGTATTTGCTAGTTGCTATAATAATTATATTTAGTATATTATGTGGACTTGTAATACTATTTACCTTCATATTCATATTTAATTTATATTTAAATTATACTATTATATGTACTCGTTAAATTTAAGTTATGGGTTAAGAACGGGATATAGATATATAAGTTCCTCGAGATGCGTGATGGGCTATTAGACTCGATTATGATTGATGTGTGATGGGCTTCGACTCGGGGTGTGATTGTGAGAAACATGTAATGCACAACCCAACCCTATGATATGCAAACATAAACAAAACCCTAAACCTAAAGCCTAACCATCGACATCCTAAAACCATTTTCTAAATAACCTAGAGAGAGGGAGAGGAAGAAGAGTGTCGAGTCTCTCAATTGGATTGGAGAATTCTCACCATTTTGCAACCCAATTCGATTTTCCTGTTTGTGTTGAGTATGTGATGAAGTGATTCTGCTGATTGGATGTTTGCTGTGGGATGAGATTATATTGCTATCCAGGTAGGATACAATGATACTATACTCTATGATCTGTTATGAATGGGTGTTAAATTGTATGTATTGGATGCTGAGCATGATTGACATGAGAATGATATTTGGTAATTGTTTATGTTAATATTGCATTCATGAGCATGGCATATGCATTAATTAGATACGGATTCGAGATGATGATATATTATTGGCCCCGGGCTAGTTCTGCAGGACTGGACCTGGTGACCTCAGTTGTTATGATGGTGTTCGGCGACGACCGATTATACTCTGCCGGGAGGTTCGGTAAGGGTGGGAGTTACGGGTTGAGATTGAGATTGAGCTCAGGCATATCATGACATTTGCATATCATTATTTGTGCATTATGATTTTGTGTTATCCTACTCGACCGCGAGGTTGACAGTGTATTCGTGTGACACCTACGATAATCCGGAATGAGAAGTAGATTCTACAGGAAAGAGACAGATGAGCTAGGAGCTGGGGCAGGATTGTGAGATGCGGACTTGGACTTACTTAGCTTATAGATCACTCTAGTCTGTTCTGTCAGAGTTTATTTTATTTCTTGTAACTCAGTTTTGTATTTGGTCTTTGGACAAGTTGTAAGAGATTTGATCTATCATTTAATTATAAAGTACTGTGGTTGTTACTTTGTTATTCACTATCTCGGTATTTCCGAGATGGTAACAGTCTTATTTATTTGGGAAGGTCTTGCTAAAGGCTCCTTAAAAAATGGGGTGTTACAATAATGTTAGGAAAAAACTAAATATATATAATGTGAGGAAAATTATTGTAAAAGTGAGAGAGAAAAAATGGGTAGAGATTGTGAGAAATGATTGAGAATGAGGTAAAGTGGAAAATGATTGGGTTGATGACGTAGGTCGTGACCTTTTGCTTGGGAGAGTAAAAGTAGGTCAAAATAATTAAAGTGTGATTAATAATAAAATCGGGTCGTGACCTAGTTAGCGCGACCACTGCTTGGGATGGTCTTAGGATAGTGAATTCTTGGAAGAAGTAAATAGGAAAAAAATGGTGAGGAACAATCTTGACCCTTGCTTCTTTTGTCCACCCACGTGGCTACAGATTAGGTGGGTGATAATTGTCCAAACAAAACTCAAGCTCCCTCCCAACACAAAACCCTAGCACAACCACAAATTCAATTCGAACATTCTCCTAAATACTCCGAAACCCTAATTTTCCCCAAATCCAAAAACCCTAATTCTCACCATGCACAACACCACCAACAACAACAGCAGCATTCAACCACAACCTCCATTACCGCTCCCGCCGCCACATTCAATCTGCAACAATTGCAAAGTTGTCGATCAATCAATTCTTCACAACATCATCGTCACACCAAAATCACCTCCTCAAAAACTCTGCACTCCCTGCGTATTACATCGCTACCACACCTCATGCTGCGCGCAATGTTACGCACCGTACGACGTCGTTTCCTTAACTCCGCCACCGTTGGCCGCCGCGGCAACAACCACCGGTAACAACCGTCTCTTGCCATGCATCCGGTGCGAGAACTGGTCGCATTTCTCTTGTCCAGGTCCGAAAATACCGAAATCGCCGTACCTATGTCCGCCGTGTATGTCGCCGAATTACAGGTATTATGATTGGAAACGGAGAAAAGGCAAGGAAGCGATTGATAAGAATGCGGCGATCCAGTTGCTAGGTGCGGCAAAGATTTCCGCGATTACGGTTGCTAAGGCTGCGACGATGGCTAGAGTTGAGGCGGAGAGAAGAGCGAAAGAGGCCGCGTTGGCAAGGAAGCGAGCGAGAGAAGCAATTGATCGTGTTATGGCGGTTGCTGAAAAAGTTAGGAATACAGGGAATTGTGCAATTGTATCGGTTCCGGAGCCGATATCAGTCGTCATGCCGCTGGAGAAGGATGGATCTGCTGCTGTTGATAATGGTAATCATAATGCTGCAATGAAATAACAGATTTACAGTGGAAACTCAAAATTGCAGGGACTGCAGAGTTGAATGCTGTTTGTAAGTTGTGAATAATGTTTCTTTTTACTCTGTTGTTGGTTTTTGTTAGGTAACTGTAATTGAATCGATGATTAGTTAGTTTGTATTCTGAAAAAAAATTTGTTAAATACTCAAATGTTGTACTCTATTCTTTTAGTTTTTTGATTAATTTGGTGTTGGCAATTAGTTAGTCCAGAGACAGATGTCCCCGTGCCCGTCTTAAATGAGAATTTGTGTTCGGGAATTAGTAGCATCTCTATCATAGATGCTTTGGTCTGAACTCTGAACTGTTGTTCTATTTTCCGTACTATGCTGGTGTTCTGAACTGTGATGATTGTGGTTATCATTAGTGTGTTTTTTAAGTTCTGATACAGAGATAGATACCTTCTGGCCAACCTTCTTGTCTCCTTGTAGTAAGGCTGAATTCCTAGAATGCGTAGAACTTGGGACATGAAAGTGAATTTTTCTTCAGCCAGAATGTGGCTGAAGTTCTGCAGGTGTTCCATGTATAGGAAGTAGATGTTCAGTGACCTTAAGTTCCGAACTGAATGCTCTAGTTTGTTTAGAGGAAGACACCATGCTTTGATGAGCATACAATGTCCTCCCCATTTTAACAACACAAATTCTCATTTGTGACGGCCGATATCAGTCACAAGCTTGTGACGGGTCAAATAATTCATATGGAAAGATAAATCGTTTGAGATTGCCCATATATCCTACTTTTTGTCCTATTTATTTCGTCACAAGCTAATCCTTAGTAAGACCTATTGAACAACAAACCACGTTTCCCAGAATTAAAGGGGGGCAAATGTTGACTGTTTTATGAGTTTTCTCATTCAACCAATTTCATTATGGAAAACAATACATACCACATTTTAACGTGACATGGTTGTTTTTAACATAAGGGCATAATTTTTTTTGGCAGGGGTTTAACTACATTCTCATTGTCCTTGTGCAAGTTCATGAGTTATTCTATTCAAATTCCTAGAAATGTAACTGAAACATAAACAATGAAATCAGGTGGTCATGTCTTCTAAGAGCTTTTCATTGAGATGATGTACAATCTCCCCTCCCATAGTTGGATTTTGCAATTAAAGACAATCCGACCAAACTTCTAAATGGTGTAAACCATGGTCACGACTCACGAGCCCATATCAGTATCAATACTTCTTGAACACCCAAAGCTTCAGCTTGTAGTGTGACTCCACATGAACCTTCATTCCTGCTCCAAAAAAGACATTACCGTCCTTTCAATTGCTATCCACCTAATAGCCGCATCAGTCATGCTCCTTCATCCCACAGTCACCTTGACCCTCGTAATAGAACACGAGCTATTCCGGCCAATGACATAAAAGGACCGCCCCTCCTGAAAAAGGCTTGAAGTGGGTCGTGCCGTGCCCACAATTTGCGACCACAAAGCAAAAAACACAAGTGGGTGGAATGGATCTCCTTGGAACAAGACTTATTTTGTGCAGCCCACACACACCATAGTGTAGCAAGAAATTTCACTATTCTATCCTCAACATCTTCAAGTTTCCCAAGTAACGCGAGCTATTCACGCCAATGACACTTTTACTAGTTATCGTTGACACTTTATATAAACTTTCAAGTTTGCCCTCCTCTTCAACCCATTTGATTGTTTGACAAAAAATCTTAAAAAAAGTAAAAAAATGTCGGTCTTCTTAAAAAAAACGGTTTTGTAGCGGTTCAAACAACGATTTTACAACGGCTTTGCAACATGAATAACGAGGTTAGTTTACGATTTAATTTTGATTCAAATTTATTATTTTTAGTTCGTTGTATAGTAGAACGGATAATGATTAGCGTTAAGATTTCCGAATCCGATTAGAAATTTCGAAAAATAAAATTAGAAATGTGGCGGAAATTGCCGGACAAAGAATTTTGTCGTCCAGCACAAGTATTGGGCGAAAAAAAAATTGTCCGGCATGGGTGCTCGACGAAAAAAAATTCGTCCAGGCGAATATTTCGGTGTTGACTACTTTAGTCATTTTATCACCGATAAAATTTTCAGTTCAACTACGTAAGGATTACTTGGGCATATGAGACCGCACTTAAACTCGGGTTTGGAATAAAAAGAGCAAGCAACAAGAAAGTCGGTTGTCACACGAGTTTGAAGCAGAATTATTTTGTTTGTCGGATGAGTGGAAGACGACCCGTAAATATTGATGCTGGTGCTTTAATAAGGGGTAACACGGGTAGCTCGTGGTGCAATTGTAGATTTAAAAGGAAACTTGTTGAAATACAAGAAGGTCAATGGATGATTTATCCTGCTATTCAGGTTTCATAATCATGGGTTAACAATGTATTGTGACGGCGATAGATATTACGCAAGGTTTGATGAAGAAGAGTTTGCGTACATCGACGCCCAAGCTAGAGCTCAGAGGAATCCTGAGAAGTAAAGACCTAATCGGCGACAAATCTACAATCGTTCTCAGAAAGTAAAGGCCGAGAAAAGAGATGGGAGGAACCCGACACAACAAATGTTAGCACTTGCGGTTCAGCATAAGTACGTTCATTTTTGGGTTACTTATCGGGAGAACGAGGAGCTTACCCATGTGTTCATGGCTCGCCCAAAAGTTTTTAAGATGTTTCGATCATACTATTATGTTGTCTTGATCGATTCCACGTACAAGACAAACTTATACGGTCTTCCGCTTGTTGAGATGGTCGGTGTCACACCCATTGGTAAGACCTTGTGATCCCGTATGCTCTTGTTACACATGAGTCTGAGGATGGATATTGTTGGGTATTAGAGCAACTGAAGTCCCTTCTTAACTAACGACACAGTTTAACCTAATGTTATTGCCACAGATTTCGAACGTGGGTTGCTGAATGCGATTCCAACGATTTTTCCTGATTCGTATCTACACTGAAACGGAGAGCCTTCATACCGTTTTTGCATCCAAATCTGGCCTGACTTTTCAAGCATCATATCTCACGTTTTACTCATGCAAATCATTTGATTTTTATGTCATTAGAAAGCTTAAGATCTTAACAAAACAATGGATTTTGAATCACTTTCATATCTGGTCTATAACTTGAGTTATGGTTGATAAAAGCAACATGCGCATACGAGTCTTATTCTAATTTCAGAATGACCCATGTACACTAAAAGTTTAATAACTCAATATTTACAGACTATTTAAGGTTGATTCTTTATGGGGATGAAAGATAACTTAATTATCTTTTCAAAGAGCTATCATGAGTCTTAATATTCATTCTGAGCTAAGAGATATGACCTCTACAAGATAGGGCTGAATTGTTGAACTGTTATGGAACCCGATTTTGGAAAACTGGCTGTTTCAAGCCTCAATGTCTAAAAAATCAAAGTAAGGGTATCTTTTGTTGGTCCTACTCTTTACTACAAAGAGTCTAGGGTATTTTTGTGCAAAGAAACTGACCCAAGGAAGCTGCCAAGCACGGTTTAAGAGAGTTCCAAAACCGATGTGCATAGGGTTTGCAGTTCTGTACAAATTTGCTCTATGTCGCTTTCTTGCTTTCCTCTTTTGTTCAAGCATATTGGAAAACATAAGGAACAACTCCTACAAATGCTAAGGATTAGAAAATGCAGCTGCCACCTTTGTCCCACTAGTTGACTTTCTGTTTATGTCGTTTTCAAAAAGTCTTCTTGTGTAAGAGTCAAGTTGCTTTCAACAGTCTGTTTGTGTAATAACAGCCTGTTTGTGTAAGGTCTGTATTATGGCCGTTTTATTTGGCCTTTTTGCTGTTACATTATGAACCATTGGATCATGTATGAGATGTATGGTTGAGATGTCTTTGCTTAGCCTATAAAAGCAGCCCTCAATCAAAGAGACAAACAGATTTGGATGAATGAAAAATGCTGAAAACTTTATGTTTTTCAACCAAAATACTTTGCTAAGTGCTGGTATTATCTCCTTTGCTACGTGCTTGAGGATTGAGTAAACTCTTTGCTTAGTGCTTGAGTGAACTCTTAGGCTTAAACTAGTGGCTTTGTGCTTGGTTTAAGTCATATCTTTTACTCAACCTTTGATCATTTGGCATAGCTTTTCTATTGAAGCATAGACTGTTTTGAACAAGTTTTGAGCTAGGCTTAATAAGAGTAATCTTGTTAAGTCAAATCCTTTTATGTTTCATTTCTTTATGTCCCACAAATAACTCAAAATAAATCCTCACAAATGACACTCAAAACAGTCCATTTTTTTTCGGTTTGTGGTTGTCCTATTGTTATTATGGGTTCATTTTTGCTCCAATTGGTATCAGAGTTTTGACTCTTGCGTTTTCTTAAACCAAGACAATCTTGGGAAAGGGTGGTCCGTGGTGTTTGAGGGTGTGAGACCACAAACTGCTCAAACTTGCATTTAGATAATATCTCGCAATTGTGTTACGAAGATACTTGATCACAATTACAATGTAGTACATCATGATCTCAAATATTTTCATTTATTTACCTAATATTTTTATATTATATAACTTTCGAATTCAATTATTAAAAATATTGAAAAAAGTTAAAAAAAAATAATAATTATGTATTGGCTCGACTTTTGATTTAAACTAAGAGTTCAGGTTTAAAGCTCACAACTCACAAGCAATTTTTTCAAGCTCAAAGTCTTTGCTCCATAAACATTAGTGAAGTATACTCGACTTGACTAAGGCCCTGTTCTTTCCGACTTATTTTCAGCTCGTTTCAGTTCAGCTCAGCTCTATTCAGTTCAGTTCAGTTCAGCTCAGTTCAGTTCAGCTCAGCTCTATTCAGTTCAGTTCAGTTCAGCTCAGCTCAATTCAGTTCAGCTCAGCTTCATTCAGTTCAGTTCAGTTCAGCTCAGCTTCATTTAATTCATTTCATTTCAGTTCAGCTCGACTTTATTAAATACATTCCACATTATTATTATTATTATTATTATTATTATTATTATTATTATTATTATAGTTGTTGTTGTTTTTGTTATTATTATTAGTATTATTATTATTGTTGTTTTTGTTATTATTATATTTGTTTTATTCTATTTATTATTATTAATTAATAATTTTTATTATGATTATTATTGTTATCATCTTCATGTGCTTCATCTGCGAGGTTATTATGGACACCAATATTGCACCCTTTTTTTTCAATTTCTTTTCGAACTTTGTCCATGAATTTCTTCCGTTCTTTATCATCCATGTTTGAATATATTCTTTCTTGAATACTTTGATGTTGTATAACTGGAATACCAGGTTTATGCATCCGAATGAAATTATGAAGTGTAAAAGCGGATACGATAATTGACATTTGATATTTCGTTGTCATTTGTGGCATGTTTTTTAACACCTTCCACCTTCTCTTCAGTTGACCAAACGTCATCCTCAAAGATGAATGTCGATAATTAAAATGTACAAATATTCCGTTAGGAGATGCATGCTTATATTCAGGCACATGGTTTCTCACGTTTGGATTGCTAATAGGAGACAAACACCCAAGTGTATTCGGGTATCCCGAATCCACCAAATAATATTTACCCATAAATGTTTATATATAAAAATAATTAATGTTTAGATAATAAAAAAAATGAAATACATGCCACATTTACCACATTTAGACGTAAAATGTTTAGGTAATAAAAAAATTAATTAATGTTAATTAGACGTAAAATATTCAAATGTTGCTTTTGTTAATTTTAAAACACAAGAAAAGAAAAAAGCAAAGTCCATTAGAGTTTACTACAAAAAAAATATTTAAAAATTAATATTTTTTTAATATAATTGTTTTTTAAAAAATCACAAATTTGTACTTCATCAAACATTTTTTTTATATTATTATTATTAGTTAGTATACTTTAATTAAACTTAATTTATTTATATTAATTTCAGCTTCATTCTCAGTTCAGCTCAGCTTGATTCAGTTCAGTTCAGTTCAGCTCAGCTCAGCTCAATTCAGTTCAGCTCAGTTCAGTTCAGTTCAGCTCAGCCCCATTCAATTTAGCTCTAAAAAACCAGAAAGAACATGACCTAACTCGCTCATCCGAGTAGACATAAAAATGTCCAATACTCCCTTGTCATTACTAAGGAAAAAAAGTGGCGTCCACCTGGCACAGGGTTGTCTTAAAACTGGGATTTTGCCGCGCTGTGAATTGTACTTCGTCAACACATTCAAAAATTGAATTACTTACTTACTAGAATCGACCTTTATCTCATGTTTCTTGTCTTCATTAATCACTCAAAATCCTTCATTTTAACTCTTTCTCTTCCTTCATTCATTTCTCTCACGCATCTCTCATGCATCTCAATCTCACCCCATTCCCTTCATTAACACTCTTCTTCATATCTTCTCACCATTCCCATTTCTTCTCATTTATAGTACTCACTATCTGCATGTCCTTTCAGACTTCATACTTTAACTTAGAAATGCTCCATAAATTTGGTAAATTTCTTTCTTTCTTATTCTTGTTTGGTTCATACATGTTTTTATTTGCGAGATCAAAGGAGGTTCAGATGTACGCAACCTAATCTCGACCGGCTAAATAACACTCGAGAGTGTTATTATTAAGCTTTGATTTTGTAGATTTAGAAGAAATGTAAAAAAGATTTGATTTTGTATTAAGCTTTACAAGTATTTATTTATTTATAGCAGTAAATTAACAAGTTTTGTTAGATATCAAAGATTTGACTATTAAACTCTTTAGTCTTTGTTTTGTTTTCAACTATACAGTTGTAATAAATGATTACTTACCATAATTTTCTACTGTTTTTTTTGCAGGGTAAGATTAACAAATATAATTAAATTAATCCCTTCCAAAAATAATTTAATTTGATTAGATGCTTTGAAAGCAACTATACCTTCCTCAATCAACCTCACATGCACTTCCTTGTGATTCATCTCAATTTTAATTAGTCGACTTTTCATTTCCTTGAAATTACTCTATTAATATAAATCCATCATTTTATCATAAACTTTATTAATAATACTATTCAAATAATAATTAATAATATCACAAAAAAAAACCCCACCATTTTTCCTTCTTCCACCACCCAAAAAACCCTTTCTTTTTTGTGATTAATTAAATCATTTCCAGCTTTTAATCAACTGGGTCGATACTCAATTTCAATAATAATCCTAAAAATTGAATCTTTTTGACAAATGGGTTCAACTTCTGAGAGAGAAATTGATCCTTTGTTGAGGGATTTGAGTGAAAAGAAGCAGAATTTTAGAAGAAATGTTGTGTCACTAGCAGTTGAGTTGAAGGAGGTTCGAACTCGTCTCTCTTTACAAGAACAATCATATGCTAAAGAATCCTTAACTAGACAGGCAAGTCTTTTGCTTTTTGATTTTCATTTACAAATCTTGGTTTATTGGTTTATGCCATTGTTTTTGGAGTTTACCAACCCGTTTAGTTCAGATTCGAACCAGGTAGGATCACTAGGGCAGTAAAGCTAATACCGTTGCATTCCCAGGACTCGAACCCGAGACAACTGCTTAAGTTAGAACAAACCCTTATCAATTGATGTATTGCTAAATGATGCATGTGAGTTTTCTGTAGCGAAGCCAGATTTTGGTTGTTATTTGTGCAAAATTTGAAATTGGTTTTTAATCATTTCATGTTGGTATCTCTTTTTGTTCTTGTTCATTTGATGGGAAAAGAGTTTTTGATTGGTGGGTCCAATTTGATTCAGGAGTAAACTTTTCATTTCAATGATTTATTAACAAAGTTTTGAATTTTTTAAATATTTTTTATAGGAAGCAGAAGCAAAGGCAAAGGTGATGGAAGAAGAGGTATATAGATTGAATAAAAATTTGAAGGAGAAGAATAAGGAATTGCAAGTATCAGCTTCTAGTGCTGAAAAGGTCCCACTTTTAAACTCAGACTCTTTTTTGATTTTTGATTCTCCATTTTTGTCAAGCTTGATTTTCATTTTCTTGATTGATTATACTTCTATGGTATTATTAAGAATAGAGGAATGCTACCGACTTTCCCTTCTGATCATCTTCGACCTTCTCCTCTCACACCGGTTAAATAAAATCGCGAATTATAGAAGGTTGGAGAGAAGGCAGATAGTGTTCCTCATCGAGAATATCATAAAGTTTTGATCTTTAATTTAGGACAAATTTGGGTGTTACTAGTACAAGATGTGTGTTGACTCAGATTTGAATATGTTTACATAGTTGGTGTTATTTTTAGTGGATTAATAAATATGAGTACCACATATTTTGAAGTCACTTTTTGGCTTTTCATGCATGTTTCATAGTGAAAACAGCTAAAGCTAAAGCAAAAATGCCAAGTATGCACCAAATGTGAATTTGTTTATTGTCTCACTTTAGTTGTGGTTTGAATGTTTCAAGGTGTCATGTCTCTACTCATCAAGTGTGCTTAATTATTGAAAATGGTGCTTCCACTAGAAACTTGTTTTCTTTTATTTGAATTATACATTTTTGGAGCAACCTGAGACCTTTCTCCGTTCCACACAACCTCTTATTTAAGATGGCAATAACTATCGTTAACTTGAAATGGGTCAAGTATGGTAGATGAAACGAAAGGAGGATGTCTAGGGACTAACAAGAGGTTTGTCCTATATATGCAAATAGGAGCATATTTAAATTTAACCCGTTTTCATCTTTAAGACGGATATTGCTGTCCTAGGAGAGACTGACTTCCTTTTATATGATAGGGGATTTGATTTTTGAAGCACTTCAGTTAGTAAAATGGTTAGTAGTTAGTAAATATGAGATGTTTCGGGGTAGATGTCCAGTCAAGTAACAAGTGTACTTTTATCGTTTCGTGACTGATTAACATCATTCAAATGTGAATTAAACTATAATAGTCATTGTATGAAATTAGGTCTTTGACACCGCAACACCTTTTCAACAAGGTCAATTACTCAATGTTCTTCAGCTTCGGGATGTGATAGAATAAACTCGTTCCGTTTCTTTTTATTGTGAAATAGTTGTTATTCGACGCAATTATCAAGTAATTTTGATTTTTGGCTCTTCAAGATATAGCCTCTGTGCGCTAGCAAGTAGCAAGACGATGGTAGGGTTACATACATGTGACATCCCTTCACCTCATAAGGCGACTGGTTCAATGTTGTTATTGTTAACATTGCATCCGTGTTGTTTTGTAAACGTTCTTAAGATTGCATGACCGTATATTAAGTTGGAAACGCAAATCGTCAGCTCTCAAAGGCTTTTAAGTTGTAACTGCCCCTTCTGAAACACCCGTGATTACATTTCTAGGATCACAACTGAAACTAAATCTGAAAACATTGACTGGTTTATGAACCACTTGGTTAATTGGGTAGGGTAGAGGATGAATGTTGAAGTCTTGATCTGGTTATTTATTACTGTATTAAATAAGGGGGTGGTTATGTTATGGTTGGCCCCTTTTTATTTAAGCTAGAAATAGACATCCCCAAGAAGTAGTTACATATCCTTTTCAAGTGTGCAAATATAGTCCATTGAAAACGCGACATTAGTCAGAAGTTTACCTTGCATTGTATCTAGCAACTGTATCTATGTGTTGTTATAAGTGCATTTACGTTATGTTCCTCGACATCTCATAATTATTCTCTTTCTCAAAATGAGCATAATTTATGAAATGGATTCTTGTACTAGATTATAAACAAGTTATATTTAGTATGCGCCTTTAGTTCTGGATCATAGCGATATTGCAGAGTGCCGTGTAATATCTGAATTAAGAGTTGTTACTTCTTAACCTTTATATTCCGGCTAATTCGTGCAAATTGGTACTGTGGAGGTACCTCAGGTCTCAATATTGAATTGTAGTTGAAACTTTCAACATTCTACAGCCTATATGGATGTACAAATCTTTCTATCTTCACCTGAAATATTAAATGACTGAATTTGCAATTAAATTTGCTGTATATTTTTGTTAATTAGTTGGTACTTCATGAGGAACTGCTTGCAGTTTTGACGCGTACTCCGTGTTTTATAGTAGCTTGTTTTTATTGATTTTACCATTTGTGCCAATTACATTACTACGAATTAGGCAGCGCATCACGTTTGTCACGCTAGTAAATTATCGTAATGCCTAATAGTCAAACACAAACCTTGCTTATATCATAATTAGTTGATTGAAGTAGGTGTAGGCTGAATTATTTTACAACCTGGATGGTTCACAAATCAGATAATTATATTAGTTGCTGTCAGATGAATAGCATCTAATCATGAGCTTCGTTGCCCTTAGAGAAATGAGTAAATGGACCTTAAGAATGTTGGATTTCATTCATTTGTTTTTTGACTACGGAACTCTGTAAATTTGACCCTCATTACCCGTCTCTCAGTGAGAGCTGTTGAGCATTTTGGTAATGTTGTTATCAATGATGGCTATACCGCACCACATCCTTTAAGTTGACTGGAATTATGCTAACCTGCTTGTATTCGTTTTGTATCTCATGTTTAATTTCTGCTTCGCTGAGTGCTGATTTCGTATAATGATGCAATGCAGTACCTGAAAGATCTTGATGATCTTAGAGCTCAGCTGACTATTACTCAAGCTACGGCCAATGCAAGTGCTGCATCAGCTCAATCAGCCCAGTTGCAGTGTCTGGCTTTATTGAAGGATCTCGATGACAAAAATAATTCATTAAAGGACCACGAAGTTCGAGTCAAAGGGTTAGCCTTGCAATTAGATAAACTGCAGAAAGATCTGCAATTACGAGAGTCTTCACAAACACAATTGAAAGATGAAGTCTTGAGAGTTGAACGTGATATAATGGAAGCCGTTGCTAAATCCGGGATGACCAAGGATTGTGAGCTAAGGAGAATTTTAGATGAGGTCTCACCAAAGAACCTCGAGAAAATGAATAGGCTTCTTTGCGCAAAGGATGAGGAAATTGCAAAGTTACGGGATGAAATCAGGATTCTCTCGGTCCATTGGAAGCTAAAAACCGAGGAATTAGAAACCCAGGTGTGATTTTTGGGTTCTACTAGTCTCCTGTGACATGAGAGACCTCCCATACTACAATATTGTAGGAGGGACTTACCTTCTAGCATGCCATCTAACATACCGATTTGGTATCTTAATTGGTAAATGGGAGTGTCACAATATTTTAGTGTGAGACCGTCTCACGTGAGAAGTTGTTTAACTATGCGAATTGATAATTTTCAACTTGTATTGATTTATGAAAAATTTGTTTCTTAGTTGGAGAAGCATCGGAGGGCTGATCAGGACCTGAAGAAACGTGTATTAAAGTTGGAGTTCTGTCTCCAAGAAGCTCGTTCTCAAACAAGAAAGCTTCAAAGGGTAAATCTTACTAATACATGCATTAAGATTTTGTACATTTTTTATGCTTGTGTTAACACGCTGCCTTTCGTGTACCTGTGATTGTAGATGGGTGAGCGACGGGACAAAGCCATCAAAGAATTGAGAGATCAGATAGCTACAAAGAAACAGGCTGACACTGAGAATACTGAAAAGCCGAATTTCTGGGAAAGCCAGAATTTCAAGATCCTGATTTCCATGTCGATGGTTGTGTTGGTCGTCTTCTCTAGGCGGTAAATTATTGTTCTGTTGATAACATGTATTTTGTAGAATGTAGGCAATATATTGTATGTCCAGAACTTAGGAAGCTAGCCAAACCACAGAGGTGCAGTGTTTTATAAATAGCCTCTTTCTGCCCCCTTTTCTTGAATCGGCCAGCATTATCGGAGAAACTTTCTCCGTAAGTAGAACTACAGTTAGTACTAGAACATGTGTTCACATGAATATGAATGTGAAATCTGGGTTTATACTTGGATAAGTCGTGATGAATCTACAGAATGAAGAAAGTACTGTTCTTCTGATAGCTCTTTTCAGTAATTACATGTGAGTACGTCTTAAATACAACGGTCTTACAGTAAAGTCGTTCAAGCTTTTTGTTGAGAGGGTTGATCTAAACATCTTGAAAATTTACTGAGACGGTCTTGTTCAATAACTTGTGTTCGAGTAAGGGCTGGAAGTGCCGGGAATTATACTGACAGTGCATGAATAAGGTAGTGTAAACCCGGTTTACAAAAGTATTTGCGACAGAATTCTGATGGCGATAATAATTCATTAGTTTGATAAATAAGTTCAAAGCATAGCATCTAACTACTGATACTACAGTACAGACTCATGAATGCATATTTTATACAGTACATCTCTAATCTCCAATCTTCAGTGTTACAGATCTATCTAATCCTGAACTACAACTTCTACTTCTGTGATCATCTTCTCTACTGCTGGTTGATTTAATAAGCGCGAGTTTATAACAACTCTACGAATCTAAAACGCTAACATTTCAGCACATTTTGACCAAAACATATGTACAACAGACGTGATTCCGGTCTACTGCTACCTGGATTTATCCTTTTTACTGTGAATTGAAAATTGAATTCGCGATGGAGAGAGACACTACCAGGATTACGAAACTAATGCAGGGTTGTGTAAACGTTGAACCTGCAGGATAAGAGGTACTAGTTGGGGGGCTGTCAGGTCCATAGCTTGTTGGAAACCCGGATCCTGGGTAGCTTGAGTTCATTAAAAATGGTGGAGATCCATAGCTTCTGCACAAAAATCGGGTGCATTTAGATGGGGAATCAGTACAGCTCATAAAAATCGGGTGCATTTCCAAGAGAAAAGGAAACCTTCTAAAGTTAAACATAGTAGTACACTTTTGCTAATATTAATGGTGCGAGTCTCAATACTAGATCTAGCATCTGAATTCCCAAAACTTGATCCGAGACCTAAATTCGATCTGAATAAACAACAGAATTATGATTTGATACCCAAATTGATCTGTATATGACTTATAGTTATACCCGATTAGAACTTCACAAATTCTCCTTTGTGACGAACATATCCGTCGCAAATTTACGACGGGTCAAATAATACCACATAAGGAGATAAGACAAAAGTTTGGTGCCTGGGGAGTAGTATTCTATTTTGTCTTATTTACTAATATGGATAGTATTTGACCGTCGTAAGTTTGTGACGGGTATACTCGTCACAAGGGAGACTTGCTCGAAGAACTTTATTCGCGAAATTGGTGATTAACCCCCTATCTTTGCGCAATTGTAAGATTGATCCCATATGTTACAAATGTATCTATTAAGTTCTGAAACTTTGACAAAAAGTGAAATGCAACCTATTTTTAATTTTAACATAAATATATAATTAAATTATTTTATATTTATACTCACTTTACATTAAATAATTTTTTAATATTTTAAAAGTATTTAAATAATCTATTAATTAACATAGTTTTTATATATAATATTTTAAATATTTTCACTAGTTTTAATTTAATATATATACATATGAAATTAGTTTACAAATTTTAAATTTTATGTAAAAATGTGTAAATGTGCAACTTTTATTACATTCATAAATTATATAAATGACTAAATTGATTTTTTAGGTGCAATTTTGGTTGGAAATAAAAAAGTTGAATTCAATTTTACTTTAACTAGGCTTAATCGCTATATTTGAAATAAATGGAGCTTAATCGCTATATTTTAATCAAAAGTAAAAATAGCTAAATGGAAAAATATATTATATTCCCTCCGAGTCGGAGTGTTGGTTCATGTTTCTCTTTTGATACGAGTTTAGTTATGGTTCCTCTTTCCCTTTTTAGTAACTTTTTGGTGGTCAAAAATCAATTCAATGTGAAGTAGGTATTTTGTGTGGTTTAAAATCACTTCCTTATTTTTTTTTTTTTTTTTGTGTAAAAAAATAAAGGAACCAACGCTACCCCTCGGGCTAGTATAAAGATTGAAAACATGTCCTTGTTAGAGAAGGCGCTTAACTCAAGCACAGTAGTCAACTAGTCAATTATATCTGACCCAATTACCTTGCCCAGGGTCCTGATTCCTGAACCATAGCAGGATTCTTTGCAGTGAAAACATAATACAGTAACTATAAACAAAACCATTATTTAATGGAACATCATCAAACACTATAAAGTTAAGGCGTACATTTCAAGCGTAGTAGTACCACAATTTATCAAATTAAATTAGATGGTGATCATCATACTTATATTCATTTTATGTACAACGATTTTACACAAGACTGACAAACGGCAAAAGTACAAGGTGATTGAATAACATACCCGGATGCGGGAACATCGTATGGTGATCCATTTACTCCCCCATATGGCGATGCTCCATTTGTGGATGAAGTTGTTGCTGGTGGTATTGTCGATGTAGGTGTTGCTGTTGTTCCTGCTCCTCCTCCTGACGATGGATATATGCAGGAACCTGAACCTATACACATTCAACCATTTCCAAAATCTCATTACTTAACGAGTCGGGTTTGAATCAGGTCCATACGCGTATATGGTGCACCCACACCCCTTTTGTTAAAAAATAAGTATAATTTTGTATAATTAATGGACATATTAACCACGTTGATCTAGTGATTGGCGGTAGATTTTCCGTATCTATTAAGTCCAGGTTCAATTCCTTCGGTAAACAAATTTTGTTCAAATGTTTTTTTAACCATTAACTATATTGTTAGAACCATATTTTTATTATATAAACATAATTCCGCAATTTTCGTAATTTCGTTAATTTTTCGCAACCCATCCAATGAGTCCTAGATACGCTCTGATCGGGTCACGACTAAAAGAAACCTATACAATTGAACATGTATACGACGTAACCCGGTAATATACTTACATAGGCGAAGGTGGTACTGAAACTCGATAAATACGAAACAAATGAAGGGGAACTTACTAGGGTTAGTGTTAACAAGCATAGCAGCTCCACCAAAAACACAACTAGTAGCAACAGGGTTCTTCTGAAAGTAACTATTAAAAGCAAAAGAAGCATGATTTTGCAGAGTATTAGGATTATAACAACTAGATCCTTGTTGTATTGTTGAACAATCAGCTCCACCAATCCCACAAGCATAATCCAATGCTGATTGCAGCGTGCTCTCGTCCGCCCCGGCTTGAGCTACACACCATGTCTGCCCCGGAACTACCGGGGCCGAACCAGCTGGGACTGGGTTTGGGTTTGGGTTTGGGTTCGGGTTTGTGTTGGGACCCGGGTACGTGGTGGTGGGGTTAGTGACAGGTGTAGTGGTTGTTGGTGAAGGGATAGTGGTTGTGGGTGAAGTTGGCATAGGGTTTAAGGGTGTTAATGATGTTGGTGTTGATGCTGGGATTGTTACTATTGTTGGTGTTGGTGTGTATGGTGGGAAATTTGCTGGATTTGTTATTGGAGTTGTTGTTGTTGTTGTTGTTGTTGGTAAAACTGTGGAAGGTGTGTACATTGAATCATCTTGTTTTGTCTCAATCTTTAGTATCCTTCTATTTGATGATGATGATGATCCTACAAAAAAATTAACAATCATAGTATGTGTTATGTTAAAGAAAACTAGACGGAATAAGTTCGTCTAGGGAGGGGGGAGGAGGGGGTCAGATGTACGCAGCCTTAAAGTCGACAAGTAAAGGGAATAGAATTGTACTTACCACAAATGGGGATGCATAATAGGGTGAAGAGAATTGAGATGAGTAGAATTTTGAAGATTGGTAGTGTCATTATGTTATAGGGGAAGGAGGGTTTAGATGGGTTTTTAGGAATATTTGAAATGAGTTGTTGTCAAGGATGAAGATGGAATTGATGGGGTTTTGGGAGGAATTTGAAAATGGTGGTTAAATATTCTCTTATATAAAGTGGTTTAAAAAATGTTATTACATGGAATTGAAAATGAAAGGGAGGATGGTGAGAAATGAGAATGGAATAAGGTGGGGGTGTTTTGGGATAAAGGAGAGATTGGGCTGAACAAAGTAGTATAAAGTGATAAAGGGCCCATTTTATGTTTGGTTGCATTTTTGGTGAATTGAAAATATGGAAAACAGATGTGCTTTGTCATTGGAGATTGGAGTGCATGTTCTATTGTTCTCCCAAAAAAAAAAATTATTAAAATCGCTATTATCCATTCCAAGCTGAATATGAATAGTATATTTTTAAAAGTAAAATTCACGCATTGTGCCACGTCTACTTTTCACCGACTTTTTTCCTTATAGTTCAAAAATTTATCTTAGACTTTATATATTATCCGTCATACTTGCCTCAAACTCAAATTTTTTTACATTACCTTAATATATGCTCGTTGGATAATTTCTATAAAAAGTGGGATCAAAACTCAGTTTAAGACTTTGTTAAAACTTTAATAGATTATTGATAACTTTGATTGAGTTTTATCTTAAAAACTAACAAGAATCGTACCCTTATAATATCCGTGTTCGACTTGAGTCAAATGTTCTCACTAATCAGTACCAAATCAGTGAATCAACTTTTGAAAAAACTATTATGAATTTGATCATGTGAGTGGCTATTTCTACATCCCAAGTGGACTATTCTCACTTTTTTACTCCCTAAGACATTTATAAACTTTGCATGCAAACAATTTGGTATTAAACAACGTTATGCATATTTGATATTTGTGATTTCTAGATTATTATATTTCTTAGTAAAATATAGATGTCAACTAGCTTAGTTAGTAAGTCATAAGAGACGGGTAATTATAACCCTCGGTTGCTTTGATATTATTTTAATACGGCCTATCTTGAATTTTTGAAGACAAATGACTCGATACAATTAGCAAGATAATATTCACAAAATATTTAGAGAGACGGTTTCTCGATAATGTTAATGAGAAACCTTTCACATATTAAGGATAATATTTTATTTTCCTTTTGTTTTATACTATGTCTTCCACTAGCCTAACGAAAGACAATCTCTTAAAAGACTTGCTAAATAATATTTAGATTATTTACAGCGGTGATTTTCTCCGTTTTTCATGTAAAAAGAAGAAGATTGTATAGTTAGAATGAATTAATTGGGCAAATGCAAAAGGGTCAACACAAATTTTCATTTTGTTACGGTATTATCCGTCGTAAGTTTTTGACGGGTCAAATAAAACCCATTTGAGCAGACAAAAACAAATATTTGTGATTCTCTACGCACTCTCGTTATTGGCTTATCTAATCAAATGAGCATACTTGACCCGCTGTAAGCTTATTACGAAACAGTCCGTTTTTTGTAAGACGGACATACCCGTCGCAAGCTTACGACGGGCCAAATATCAGTTAAATGGGTCGAATACATACCACTTGTGGCTGATAGATGGAATGTACACTACATAACAGTTAAAGAACAAAACATAGACAACATGTTAACAAACATAAGCATAATGTTAACAAACTTAAGCATAATGTTAACACAATCGAAGGGAAACATAATTACAAATGACAACTACAAATCAGTCTAACAACATGTGTAATATATATGCACATAATACATAAGTATATCAACATCTAATTACACAGCATAAATTTTCGTATGTTAACTAACTAAACCATAATGTCAACACTACTGAGGGTAAACATAATGACAAAAGGTAACAACAAAGCAGCATAACCATGTGTACGTAATATATAACATTATGTAACGTATACACATAACAGTTAAAGAATAGAACATATCTACTTAACAAAAAAAAATATATGTCGGCAAAATAAAGAACATTGTAGTCATCATACATAATGCCTAAATATATCAACATTAAAACACAAACATCACACATTTGCGAGATCTTATATGTTAGTAAATCTGACCCAGACCCATTTTGCTATAATATGGTACCTATTTGGCCCGTCGCAAGCTTGCGACGGGTATGTCCGTCTTATATAAGAATTTGTGATTACGAAAATACCCGTCACAAGATAGATCTATAAAGGGTGAAATAGTATAGGCGATATGGGGATTAATATAGGAAGGTCCACTATAATGCTTTCCTTTATTTTATCTTTATAGAGACTCCTTTAAGGAAGTATTTAGATAAGAAGATGTCGATATGGAGAATTGAAGTGGTGATCCGATGCTTATCATGTGCATGTCTAACATTCGGCCATCGTTAACTGTATAGACATGTGGAATGCTGCACCACGGCAGTCGGCAGCTACTATCACTAACTTTGCTTTTTCATTTCAGGCATGGAGATTGGCTTCCTCTCTTCATTCCCAATGTCACTACTGTCTCGACCCGACTTCTCATCTTTTTTCTTAAATTAACTATGCTCTAGGATATCATATTTGACACAGTTTTAAGTATAAGACGGATCAAATACCATTTATATACTTAGATAAGTGCTAGATATATGGTTTTCAACCTGTTATGTCCTCGTCAAGGCATTGTTGCTCGAAATGTCCCTTGGTTTTCGCAATTAGTTGTGCTACAATGGGGTTTGATTTCTGTAATCACTGACCGTTATCGGATTATAGTGTGTTAGGGCGAATGATCTCATTACGACATTAGCGAATCACATGAGTGACTTTGGGATTTTTTTAGCCAGCGGACTCTTTGCTTAAGAGAAATCTCCTCACCCTTACAAATTGTATATGGACTCTCTAAGCTAGACTTGATGACATTGTTCCAGCTCAAATTGTACCTTATTGAAGTAATTTTGAAGACGAACTAAAGACGTGTTTTTTTGGACTTAGTTTTAATTAGTTTCAGTTCAGATTAGCTTTATTCAATTCATTTCGGCTCATATGTTTACAAATTTACTCTTAAATTCAAGTCAGTTATTTTTAGCCGAAAATAACGGACTTATTTTTAGTTTTTTTCAGTTCAAATTAGCTCCATTCAATTCATTTCAACTCATATGTTCACAAATCCTCTTACTTAAATTCAAGTCGGCTATTTTCGGCGCCTAACCCCGGTCAATAGTAATCTAAATCAAATGTAATTGGATTTAAAATGGAATCCAAGCATTCAAAATAACTCATCTTGTTCTTTTTGGTTGAAAATAACCAAATTAAACTTAAGTAAAAATTAATTTGTAAAGTGATAAGAATTGAGCTCGATTAAAATAAGTTGAAATTAAAGAAGAAAAAAAAATGACTTAAGATCTCCAAATGTTATTCGATTCCTTTACTCCTAAGAAAAATGGTAGGGAGTTTTACACCATCATGATTAATGAACATTGAAATCAAACTCAAATATTAATTAAACAATTAAGGACAACAACCAAATCATAATATCTAGGGAGTATGGTTTAAGGCAAATGATAGCATTAAACCAATTATTAACATCATATTACATTGTCGGCTTCCTAAGTGCAAATCAACGTCATCCAACATATCAAACTAAGATAACAAAAACAAACATAATATCAAAACCAAAGACACAATTTGCTCATAAATTGCAGAAAAATAAGAAATCTTTAAGTAAAGTATTATACACACTAGCAGGTCTTGCTTATGACGGGCTAATTCCGTCACAACTCACAAGCTTATGACCTCTCACAAAAAAGAAGAGGGGATAAGGTGAGACACCCTTCATGGAAATAGTATCCGTTACAAGCATGTGACGGATACCGCTTTCATAAATAAGAATCTGTGTATACACAGATAGTTTGTAGCCATTTTTGCTGCGCAATTTCAAATTGGTAGGGCTAATCACATGTGAGATTACTCTGCACTCTGCATGGCTGCTGCTATGCTTTGCTATTTCGTCAAAAAGCTTCGTATAAAGCCGAAAGCAAACCACAATTACTGGAACATGGAGAAGCATGATCCTTTTTTTATAATCTGTTTTTGATCATTTAGATCTATAATAAAAGCAACTTTTTGTCATTAAAGTTGGTTTCTAATGTGATTAACAGATAATACTTATAATACCTCCATTGCTTTTATTTAAACATCATCTTCCTCCGAATCTGCAACTTTATTAATATAGATTAGCCACCAACATTAAGATAGAAATTTCATTTCAGGAGTTAACAATCCAAATTATAAGACTAGTGCATGCATGCATGCAAGAAAGTAAGAGCGTGAGTTAGTAAAGTAAAAATAATTTGGATTTAAATTCCGTCAACAACAAAACAAAAACAAAAAAAGTAGGAGGTCGTTCTAAGATTTGATATATGAAACAGATTAATTACAAAGAGAAGAGCATAATGATTAATCGCGACACAAAATCTCGTAGTAAATGAAATAACGAAGATAACTACGACGTTCTTACAGAAGGGTCACTATTCATGAGAATGACATACGAATATCGTTATATTGGAAAGTTAGAGAAGATATGTATTAATACTATTCACTAAATTGAATTAGGGTTAAAGGGAACTTTTGTACGAGTCATATGACATGTGACCATGTCACAAAATGGTAAAGTTATTTGAAAATGTATCATCAACCCTTCTTTCTGACCTGGAAGCTGAGTTGGATGACAGGGACAACATGAATGATTTTACAGCAACAGTCAGAGGATAAAGTCAAATGATTTTTAACTTTCAACAACCTTAGATTAGCCAATGTAAAGTCCTAATTTGATATTTTACTGTTAATAAAATTGAAGCGACTCCATTAGATCTTCCATTACAGAGGATCTTGTTTCATGGTGCTTAGCATCTGGACAACAACATACAATCAGTAAGTCTCCCTTAAAACGACATTATCCATCTTAAGTTTAAAACATGTCATGTAAATACCACTTGTATATTTAAAAACGCACAAGGAAAAGCAATATATTTGTCTTATGTACACAAGTGGTATGATACTTAATTCGTCTTAAGTTTAAGACAGATAATACCGTCTTAAATGAGAATTTGTAAACGGTCAAAAAACCCTACATTTGTTCGAATTACCCTTGGATACAAAATGAGTCGAAGATAACCGCTTTCAAGGAAAGCCAATAATTGATAATTCATCAGAAATGAATAAGAGACCAACTCAATTCATCCATTGAGACAATCTTTCAACAATGTGAAATGATTGTCAAAAACTGGTACCATAGTACTGGGATGATTTATACAGTTAGACTTATAAATACAGTAGATCACAGAACTAAAAGGTGACATAGGCACATATCACAAACCTGAATTCTTGAACACGTTTGTCAAAATATTTTATTCATCAACCTTCCTTCATGTAACATGATTGAGAATCAGTTCACTGAAGAAAGAATCCGAAAGAGCTTCCTTGGCAGAGTCATAACTGTTCAATCGCTTCTTCAATGATCGCAACTCTCTTTCATCTTTTCCAGTACGTTTCTAGCAGCAAGACAATAACTTATCATATGACTGCTCAGTGACAGTAAGAATAAGTAATCATTTGCCACTTAGTATGTCCGAAATTGACTCTGAATAATAGATTCTATCTAGAATATTCTGGGGCATTAATGATAAATTAAAACCAATAGAAGGATTTATTGTTTTCCGCCTTAGGAAACTCAAACTACAAGAAATTTCTACAGCTTTTTGTATATTATACTGCAATAAATCGGACAAGGTGATTTAGTAGATCTTACTTCTCGAACAACTACTAGAATACTAGATTACATCACCAAAGAAGTGTGTTTCCGTTGTCAGCACTAAAGAGTTCAAGTCTACAGCTATTTAGACCAAGGCAGCACAAACAGTTACCTCCATGTATAAGCAATGAAGTAGAAAAAATAGCACTTACAAATGATTTCTTCAGTATCAAGATATCCACCAAGTACTGAAGCCATAACACGTTGGTTTTGGGGACACTGCAAGAAAAATTCAAGCAATTTGAACACCGTTATCAATGAATGGCATCATTGATATTTTACATCTGCATGCAGGCTACTGAAAACAAACTGCTTCTACAGTAAAGCTTCCCCCAAAAATTTGATTTAGTTTATTTTAATCTCGCCAATTAAAAGAATTGAGTCTTTCAAGTTTAAAATACTTTCAAAGTCTAACAACATATGGAGATTTCGGGAAAAACCCAAGGCCAAAGGTTACACAACCCACCGCCCAAGTGGTTAGTTTGCACAGGCCCCCATACCGTGTGCTGGGTTTCCACTTCGTGAGTTTTCGATAGGTTTTGAGGTTGCCAGAATTCGTACCCGTGACCGTTGGTCACACTGGCTCTGATACCATGATAGATGAACCGTCTCAACCAAAACCTTAAGGTGATGGTTGAGGCTCACTATTATTAATATTCCTATTATTAAGAACATTCACAAATAATGTAAAATTATCCAACCACGAGACCATTAGACTTCCGCAAATCAAAATAATGTTGGCACAATCATACCTTCCATCCCAGCAATCATCTGTGACCTCTCGCATCTTGCGATACGTTTCTGACTGCATGAGAATATTGAAACTTTAATAGTGCCTTTAGTCTTTCACTAGAAACAAAACACGATAAAATATGTTGTAGAATTCTCTTACTTGCTTGTCTCCTTTGGGGCCTTCAAAAAGTTCAGGGTCCAATGATAAATCCAAATAGAGAATAGTATTGCCTGTATGCGTTGCAAAAAAGTCATATCAGCCTATCAATATTTGCAGTAGCAAAGTTAAATGGTGAATAATAAGGCTGTAACCTGTATTAATTCTTGAAAGAGTAAAATCTATTATTGAAACCACGAGCCCGTGTGTCGTTATAGATGATGTTTTCCCATCAAGAGTGAATTGCAATGTGGGAGTTTCTTTTCTGCTTAAGAGGATGTTTCCCCTGAAATAAACGAACAAATAGATAAACAAAGTATGACTTGTACACCAATGTTTACTAGAGTATGGAGTATTATCTTTTAATGCTGATTAGTTTTCATATTAAAAAAATAACAATAATGACAAGTGCTAACCAGTGAAGATCACGATGTTCAAACTCGAAAGCAGCTTCTGCGACAGCCAGGGCAGCTGTTACCTGCAATTGACAGCAATTCAGAACACCAATCAACGAAAATGTCTCAAGTTATCGAGGCTGAAACTCAACTAAACAAATAAACAAACCTGAACTAATAAACTCTGTGCTTCGATGAAGTCTACAAGGACAAAGCCTTCAAGATCTTTACCACCGTGCTCAAGAATGGAAACAACGTAGCACTGATATGTAACAAAAAATCAACAATAAGAAAAGGTGTAAGACTGCTAGAGCATATCACGTGGTCTTCTCAAGCATGCCTGTAAACATCAAGGAATAGCAAACCTGTTGCTCTTGAAACAGCTTGGGGTGATCATTTTCTGAGCCATTCTTCGCATCCCAAGTTTCCCAAGCTTTGAGAAGAATAGGATCATATGGACCTTGGCAAACCTTTATGCTGAAAAATAAACAATCCACAGCAAAGATTAAGTTTTGAAAAGACACCAGTCATCAAGGCATAGATTCTCTCGTATGACCCTTTAAGGTGGATCAAATTCCATGGCTTTCCTCACATCACTCATCCGCAAGATGGGAATAAATGAGACAGGTTGCTTAGATGAGAGGATCAACGTGGTCCACTAGGCATAGATTCTACTATCTTTGAGCATATAATAGCCCCAGCGCTATTTCAGTCACTGCATCCATCTAAGCAATGTATTTTCAGAAAACAATACTCCCTCAGTCCCAATCTATTAGTTATCTATTGCTTTTGGCACAATGTTCAAGGAAATGAGAGAATGTGGAATAGATCAATTATTTATGTTATTTCATCACTTGCACATCTCCTTTTTCAACCCAAATTTTATCAAAACTGGAGATAGATAACAATGGACTGATACTTCGCAGTCCCCATAATGGAAATTAATAACAATTCATCGGGACAAAGGGAGTAACAATCAAACCCATTCACAATGAAGACGGTTAATAAGATTAGAATATATTAATGTTCTGACAGGCTGAACCTTTCTGTTTCTTCTTTCATCATTTTGCCTTTTATATAAAGCTGGCCCACTTATAGTATATTTTTCATTGAAGTAAAATGTGGTGTCTCTATGAATTTTACTCTGCACTTACTCTTTGGTTTCTATGAATGTTGAGGTAGCATTGTCAACAAGAAGTTCAGGTCCTCTTAAATGATTAAGTGTCCGCGACAATATTACTTCCTCCAGCAACTCTATAGATCTCTGCAGAGTAATCAAATCAGTACAAGTGCCACACATAGTAGTCGCGACAATATTAGAATGCATCGGGTGTATTTGGTAAGCAATGCTACTAAATAGAGTTAATGCATAAAGCTCTCTAGATGCAAATAGCATCCAAATTCCAAAATGATGCGCAAAAAAAATTTAAGAATACAACAAGCATTATAGAAATCAGTAGTAAAATTAACAACGATAGCCTATTTGAGCAAGTTCTTTGTGTTTTTTCATCTTCTAAAGGATGGCCTAGAAGACTAGAAGATGGAAATACTTGGGAAAACTGCTCAAAAGACATATTGAAATCATGTGGAAGAAGCACAAAGAAATGGCACAACTATAGAAATTTGTCTTCACAACCAATATAGTGAGGAGGACTCAGAAGAATGTAAAGTTTTGTGACGTACCTTTTGCACTTCACCATTCACTCGAAGCTCCCCGTCAATTGGAACTAATTTACAAACAGAATCACCGGCAATAAAAGCCTCTCCATATGTTCCTTCACCAATCTTGACAATGGTCCCTGGGTCACTGTGCTCCATATAAACATATCTCATCAGAGAACTTTTGTCTCATAAACTCTCTTTTGGGAGAGAAAAACAGGATAATGCATAGCAAATGGAAGAGGCTCATTAAGAGATTACTGTAATAGTTTAGTGAAATTAAATGCACAGTGTCACAGGTTAAGTCTCTAAAAGCTGGTAGATTAGCATCTCGATTAGTGGAGAAAAATATGAAAGCAAGAGTGGACTGTAAGCATTAAAGTTGCATATAAGGGCAAAAGAAAAGGCTGTCATAGTGAGTACATCATGAATTTTAGACGTTGATAACCTTTTACAGATAAAATACAGAGCCAGTTTCAATGGAACAAGCAGGGACTTATTGATTCCAGTTAATTGAGCAAAGTATTTACGAATTGTATCCACTGATGCCTACTTTTCTAGTATCTCTAGTAATGCCAAGTAACCTAACAAAGCTAAATCAAAAAATACTTTACTTTTCATGATGTCGGTAGCAGTTATCATTTGCAGTATTATAATTACTCCTACAAGCTGCAACAATATCTCCAAAGAGCATTAGGATGCAGAGGTCGGCTAGAACTATTATGTTAAAGAGTAAAAAGTATTATACCCACGGACCCACCTACGTAGATGACTGACTAAAAATCTAAAATACATTGAGTATCTGGACTATTAAGGATTCAAGTCATTAATCTATTTAGCAAATATGATAGTAGGACGAACTGAAATAGAGTAATTAGCGTCACCATTCACAAGAGTACTAACCAAAGCTTGGAGAAAACATCGAGCAGTGTAGATGGAGCAGATTGATCACATTCCTTAAGCAGTGCAAAAAATGCATCATTCCCCAATGAACTTGGCCGCGATGCCAAAGAAAGTTTCTTGATTTCAGATTCTATATCATCGAAGTCCTTGTCCACTAGATGACCTGGATTGGTGTGTGATTTCTCAGAATGCGTGTGGATGTCTGGCACAGAGCCTGAGCCAGAAATGTTTCGCAAGTGAAATGTTTCTGACTTCGGCATACATGATGAATCACATCCATCATTATTGTAAGGGATAGGCTCTAATAGCTCAGCTGGAGTTCTTAGTATAGTTGAAATAGAAGTAGAAACCATTTCATGCCGTCTTTTAGCATGCAGCCACTTCTCTAGTCTAGTGCAGATTGGTGGTACAGCTACGTCATTAGGCTGATGGCCCATAACCCAAACACATTTCTTGGGGGAAGGACTTTCTTCCAGCAACTCATCTGCATCAACTTCTTGAAAGTATGCTCGCTCTTTCTCAAAATTTGGGAGTGGCGCAAGTTTTCCCTAAAGAAAGAAAAGCAAAAAATCTCAACATCTCTAACTCCTGAATATCTCCACAAGTTCACATATCCCTAACTAGACATGGTGCAAATCAACTTATCTGAACTATAGAGTTCATTTAGGAATATAGTTCCACGAGAAAGTTTATGTTAAGAAGATAAGATATCAGTACAAATATACAACATAATCAGAAACATCTTACAAAAAACATTTAAAAACATAGAACTCATCAAACAAGTTTAATTTTTAACATATACTTCCTGCATTAATAAATAACAAGCTGCTTTCCCCAATAATAACACCCCCCCCCCCCCCCCCCCAGATTATATTGAGTACACGAGATTTCCCTTCCTCTATAGTCATTCACAGTGCTCATTGAATTCAAAGTAGGGGAGGGTTCAAATTTCTGGTGAACTTGAAATTTATAATTGGTGGTTGTGAAATTCATGACCAGAGTTTAGATTGCACCGACAAGGAGGAGAGTCACTTGAAAATGTTTCACCAAAACCAACTGAAAAAGGGTGGATTAGTTCCTCAGTTTATAAAGTAATCACACATCCTCTTTTAGAAATATGGGACACATACAAGTAACACTTGAAGCCTTGAAGGGAGAAGTTGTCGAACTCCTATGCCACAAGGTAGGCCATTGAATATGAAGAACTACACTCGTTTCTCTGTAATTATTAGCTGGCCAACTATGGACCTTGAATGCCTTTGATACAAGGTGAACTTTTGTGACATGAGTCTATTTCCTGGGAGTTTATTAGGCAACCAAACAACCAATAAGTCGGTACCAACCATTAAACTCAAAACATCACACTAACAAAACGATTATTTGAGAACCAAAATGAAAAGAAAAAAGTTACATACTTTAGGAATAGGTGGTCGGTTTTTCCGTCTTGGCCCCCGTTTTTGTTCCCCCTGACGATCAGTTACTGCTATAACTGCAATACTTGTCCTCCCTCTACAACCAATTTCGACAAAGATATGTTAGATGCATCCAAACCAACTTAGTAATAAAGCGCCCAAATTTGCTCCAAACAGCTCAATATTTGTTTTTCTTCACTACGGACTGTAGGGAGTAGTTAGTTAAGACAAGTTTGGCACCTAGTTATCCACTCCATTCCCCGAACTTTACCAGCTAAGCTAATTAACAGTCTCTTAATCTTTATCATTAGACACATTACAACAGTTATACTATATGGCCTTAAACACTTAAAACAATTCAAATGAAACATGAAAGTTGAAACCAAACCTGGTAGATAGAGAACGATTCCAACTAACTCGTTGCAAATGATTCGGCACAAAACTCACGCGATTCGCATTATTGCTTGTGCTTGTCCTCAAATTCTTACCTCCATCTCTACATAATTACATCAACATCGACAAAAACTGAATAAAAACACATAAATCGAACTAGACTAAAAAACATTGAACAAAAATGAATGATCAATGAAGTTATAGTAAGAGATTACTGTTCTGCATTCTTAGAAGCAGGAGGAACGTCGTTTGGGGTATTGCGACGATACGTGACGACGATTTGAGGAGGTTGTTGATGATTAGATAAGTTAGGAGCTTGATTTTCTTGATTTTTGGAGGTGCTATTACTCCATATTTCGTCGAATGTGGTTTTTCTAGGGTTTGAAGCCATTGAAATTGGGGAAATTTGATTTAAAAGACTGTTTCCAAATACTGACACACTCAATCGTCAACACTGGTGAAGTGACTGATGGAGGGAGATTCAAATTGAGGGATGGGCTCATGGGCTGGGTGGAACTCCTCAAACGACCACTTTTTTTTCAGTCACTATTCTACAAGACCGTCCTATTGTATAAGACGGGTCCAATCTAAGAGTATAGTCCGATAAAAAGAGTGGGGTCAAACAAAACACAGAAACGTCATAACTCTTTATATGTTGGCGATGCAAAAGCCGACGATAATTCAACTCCGTCTCCAACGGCTGAACTCCGTCTCTAACAGCCGAATGAGTACCCAACAGTTGAACGGGAGGAGTATTACACTTAAGTCCATATCAAGCATAGTATGATTACGGTGTGATTGAAACACCACAAAACCCCTTTCTCCACTATTCTTTCTAACATTCTTGATATATTAGATACTACTATTGTCATGATACTTTCCCTGCATTGGGACCCTTTGTGTCCAATCTTACCACACTTAATGCAATACTTGAAGATTTTCTCATATCTAAATTACACCCGGAGAAAATGACTATCATCCATAGCCAGGAACAAATTAGGCATTAAAGGTTCATTAAGCTTGGTACACACTTTAACCCTCATGAAATCATTATTAGGAAGGGCCTCAAAGGGGAATTTTTTGGTTAATTAGCGTAACTAGAAAAATAAATAGGTAAAGCGTTCAGTTGAAACTATTTGGGTTTATGGTGTCCACATATCACTTTATATTTTTATTCGATTTTTTATATGAAACCGCTAAGAAACCTAACGGTTTACCATATTGTAGTGTACCCATGTATATTGTAGATTTGTAGTGTACCATGCAATCATGCATATTGTTGGAAAATTTGTGGAAGTCGCTGAGATTCTCGGCGGCTTTCACACACTCTCTCTCCTTTTTTTTGTTTTTTAATAAGACCAATATAAATATTTGGACGATGACGTTTTGGTAAAGCCGCTAGGTTTCTTAGCGATTTCATGTAAAAATCGGACAAAAATGACAAGTGTTGACGTGGACACCATAGACCCAAATAGTTACAAATGAACCTAATTACTTAATTATTTTGCTAATTAACACTAATTAACCAAAAAAAATCCTCAAAGGGCTCTACAAAAAATTGGTGACTGGGTAACTTACATGTCACTTAAGCCACATGTATAGTAAGATATCCAAACGTCAATCCGCAGATCGTTACCTCCATATCATGTACATGCTCACAATGAAAAACATTTATCTCCCTATCCTTGATGCAGAAACCTTCCCTTTGGTATTTCATTTCCGACTTATCACATAACTAACCTTCTCAACTTCAAAAAGTCTATAGTTCACCAAGAAAAACCTAGGATGGAGTTAACCCAGAACTCTCCTAAGCTTCCCAAGTGACCCGATTCCACAATAATGACCCCACAAGTTCCTGAATATGTCAATTGATTTGCATGCAAGGGGTTCATAGGTTGAAACTCGGCGTTTAGGTAGTGTCAGTGAATATTTTGATGATTTTGAACATTATACCGAATATCTTCCCCTTCTCCCACGGTCCCACCCCACTCATACCTTATCAGCTGCTCCCCAAAATCCATATCGTCCGAATTAACTTTGTGAGATTGGATATTTGTTGGGTAAGAATTAAGACAAGATTTTTTTAAAATTTTTTTATAAATATGGGTATGGTAGGAGTTGATGATTTTGTCCTCTCCATAACACCTTAAATAGGGTGGGGCTCTTCACTTCCCGAATATTACACCCCAAGCAAGAACCCTAAAAAACACGCTTGAAAGATTACGCATTTTGATAGGTCACAATATACCCGATATCCCCAAAAACAACCCAACATCAATAGAATGTTGTGGGAAGAATTGTGAAACCATTTTATGAAGATCTTGAATCTACCAAAATGCAACTTTTTTTTTCGATGACGAAGGGGATTCCCGGGCTCATGCATTCCCGCACCACAATATAAACCATGTAAGCTACTCTTTTGAAAACTGCAGTGGTCAAGTGATCATCGCCACAGGCCCCCAGCTGATAGTCGAATATGAGACCTCTCAACTCCTACATTACTGCAAGTTTCAAGGTTTAACCCAGCTACCAAAAGTCAACTTTATCATATTCTCAATTAACAGACACATAAAAACGTGGTGACAGATCCTCCCAATCAACTTTTGCGGAAGTAATGATCAACCCCTAACACCGCTTTGAAAACGAGGCGAAATTACTTAAATTGCTTAAGATTTGATTTGATCATTCATTTCCCCAATAATTGAGACAAGTTTGTGACAGAATTTTGATGAAACTGGTGTTATGGGGGAATGAGTACCATGTGCTGAGCCGACAGTAGTCTGTATATAGTGCAACGAGCAAACGAAGATCACATTACTATGAATGCGCAAGCGCAAAATACATAAAGGGTGCTACTCTGCTCAGCAGCTACTCCCTTGCTTCTGTCAAACATATTACATTAAGGCAGCCAACTTTTTTCTGCTAATTATCAAATGCTGCCACTTTTTCTACTACCCAAACAAAAAAACCAACGACTATTCTGTTTTTTCATAGGATAATAAATTCAACCAAAAAAAAACAAGAAAAATACAATGACACAAGTGTCACCCATATTAAAAAAGTTAACAGCAGCTGTAGCCTGTAGATACCAAGGAAATCGACTTATTGATCAAATTTTAATCAATGAATTCATACCCATTCTGTCATCTTAAGCCTGGGGCTTCTCCCACTTCAGGGGCTTGATAACCTCCCATGTGAAGTCAGGGTCGTCCCTTCCGAAATGTCCGTAGGCAGCGGTCTTCAAGTACCTGTTGCCACCCTTCTTCAGGTCAAGGTTGATGGCGATCATACCGGGCCTGAAGTCAAAGTTCTCCTTCACAAGCTTGAGGATCTCCCTGTCGTGGATCTTACCGGTTCCGTAGGTGTCGACAAACACAGACAATGGCTCGGGAACACCGATAGCATACGAGATCTGGACAATGCACCTGCGGGCAAGGCCACTGGCGACAATGCTCTTGGCTGCCTGCCTGGCAACGTAGGCTCCACTCCTGTCAACCTTGGTTGGGTCCTTTCCTGAGAAAGCACCACCACCGTGGGCTCCCCATCCTCCATAGGTGTCAATGATGATCTTACGGCCAGTCAAACCGGCATCTCCATGGGGTCCACCGATCACAAATCGGCCAGATGGATTCAAGTGGAAGATGGTCTTCTCATCAAGATACTTCTCGGGGATCACGGGACTAATCACGTGCTTTTTCAAGTCAGCAGCAATCTCGTCGTTGGTGACGGTTTCATCGTGCTGGGTTGAGATAAGCACGGTGTGGACCCGGATTGGGACCATGGCACCGTTCTCGTTGTAGTACTCAACTGTGACTTGGGTCTTGCCGTCAGGCCTCAACCAGGGGCAGGTTCCGTTCTTCCTAACTTCGGTAAGCTTGGCACCAAGCTTAGTAGCTAGGACATGGCTCAGAGGCATCAACTCAGGGGTCTCATCAGTGGCATACCCAAACATGTGACCCTGGTCACCAGCACCAACCTCCTCTGGGCGCTTGGTCAAGTGACCGTGGACTCCCTGGGCAATGTCGGGACTTTGTTGCTCAATGTAAACCAAGACCTTGCAGTTATCGGCATCTAGACCAACATCAGGGGACACAAAGCCAATCTCACGGCAAGTGTCACGGACAATCTTCTCGTAGTCTACATTAGCCTTTGTGGTGATCTCACCAAAGACCATAACCAAGTTGGTCTTGGTGCAGGTCTCGCAAGCAACTTTGCTCTCAGCATCTTGTGCTAAGCAAGCGTCAAGCACGGCATCAGAGATCTGATCGCAGAGCTTGTCGGGGTGTCCCTCATTCACGGACTCTGAGGTAAATAGGAAGGTGTCCGCTGGTGCAGCCATTTTTTTGTGTTAAACTGAACGAAAACAAAACCCAGTAATGTCAGAAGATGAATTAATACATCATAGTAGTCAATTAGTCATAAAGTCATGCACAGTGTAACCAAACACAAGATCCCGGATTCAAAGCATTAGATGTTACAAACATTAAATATCAAATTATTCGGAATTAGAACAAATTGTCAACTTGCCACAGAATTTAAGCATACAATTGACAGAATCATTATCAACAATGGAATGATAAGATACAATGGAATCTTTACAGATTAATAGGATAAAAGAACATAAAGGACTGCCAACTAAAACCAAAGATTTACTTTATTCTCCAACCACACTCTAAGAATCAAATTTAGAGACAAAGATCTAACTTTACGTTACTCCAACATTTCACTTCCATTGCGTGCTTAAAGTAGTGACACAACACAAACATTTCGACACTTTATTTTTGATCATTTTGGAGCCAAGTCAGAGTAACAGGGGATTCGATTCACCGACACTTTCCATTAGACTGCCGAGAGATCTTTTCCCCGAGCCGCAGGTCTTGCTTGTGACGGGCTAATCCCGTCATAAACTTGTGACCTCTCACAAAAAGGGAGAGCGGACAAGTTGGGACACCCTTCATGTGTTTTCCCACTCACCTCTAATGGTACACCTCTCATGAGTATTTTGTGAGACAAAAACGGTATCCGTTACAAATGAGAATTTGTATTCCCCGAGCTTTCACCTATGTTTTAGTACTCCAATGTGATTAGTTACCAAAAGATAGGGGATAATATGTCCCAAATAAAAGCTAAGGGTTCCGTCTCAATCATTTATTTTATTTGTTTATAAGGTATTTTAATTAACGGTAAACAATCAATCATTTATTTTATTTGTTTATAAGGTATTTTAATTAACGGTAAACAAATGAACGTGGGAAGAGGGAGAGAGTAGATCTCACATGTTAACGAAGCAAGAATGTATCCTTCAACAAATTCATACAATTTTGTATTGAATCAAAGCCTAAAATCAAGAAGTAATCCAGTAAACCACACTATAAATCAGGGATTAATATAAACTCAAGTCAAACCAACATTTCTCAACATACCCATTTCATTTTTCAAATTCATAATCTCAGATCTAATCAAATCAACCCAACCCATGAACAAATAAACAAGATCCAATCATAAAACTCACTAACTTTCAACTCAACAATCTCAGATCTACATATCTATCTACTACTTAAAAGTAAAACCAATCATATAACATCGTAAATACATAACATAATACAAATTCTTGTGTAACACGGCCTCGCATACGAAAGTATGGATACAATACGTGTTTTAATTGACCCGTTTTACACAAATTTTGACGTGAGACGGTCTAATAATGATATAATGATGATACGATACTAAAATGGACGAAAATGTAGGAATTTGAGCAAAGATTTGTACCTGGGAATCCCCGAAGCACAAAGATGCAGCGAAAAAGTAGAGAGAGAAAGAGAAGGAAAATGTCCCAAAGATATGTGTTAAACGGTGAGAGGCGAGTTTTAAGCGTAGACTTAGGTGTCTATTTATAGTAATCTTAATTTAATTTCATTTTGTTTTATTTTTCACCCATTTATTTAAATTTAATAATACAGAATAATCATGACCGTTGAACTGGGTTTCGATCGTACGGGTTAGATTAAAGTGAGTCGGTGAGAGAGTGTGACTTTTATTTGGGACCCACTCTCAGTTTTTACTCGGAAATGACGGTTTTGCCCCTTCTGCAGTGTTATGTCTACCCAAAAATTTGAGACAGATGGACTTTCAATAACGTTATTAAAAAACCTCTTATACAAGTTGATGGTTTCTCACGAGGTTTACTATATTTCTTTCCAGCAAGTCTCTCTTGTGATGTTACATCTGTCACAAGTTTGCGACGGGTAAAATACTATTCAGATTGGTGGATAAGACAAAACCATTTACTATTACCTAATATTCTACTTTTGTCATATCTCTTCCACATGAGTAAGGGTAAGATTATCTTAAGACTGTGCTTTCTACTAAATTTTATTATTTACTTATTGTTCAGACTCACCCAGACCCAACGCAGAGCTTATACATTATCCGTCAGTCTTATCTCAGACTTTACTTTTTTTACCTTACCTTTATTTTTACAAAAAGAAATACAGTAAAACATAGCAATCACTCATTGGATAATTTCAATAAAAAGTAGGTTGAGACTCACCCAAAATCTTAAGTTAAATTTTGGATTTCCAATAATCAACTTAAGACTGTGGTAGATTATTAGTAGTTTTAAATGAGTCTTATCTCAAGATTTACAATAACCTTAGCCTAATATTTAACCCATCGTAAACTTACGACGAATATGTCCGTTATAAAAAAAGGAATTTGTAATTTCTTAATTGTATTTGTAGTAGGGAGCTTACCAATTTAGACCAACCATTTTTGTTTTGTTTTGCTTTGGAGTAAGGACGTATGGAGGTTGGTGGCTCAGCTTGACTACTTGGGTTTGGGAAGTTTACCGTTGAAAGTCAGAATTAAGGATAAATATTTATTTTATTGAATCTGGACTCATTTTGGCGTTAAAGGATAATCACTAATTATATGGTAGAAACAACAGTTTTAGATTTTTATTTGATACTCTTGGTAATTAATATTGGATGATTTTGGTTCTATCTTTTTCTAAATTAGTACTGTCTCATTTAGTAAGAACTTAGGTAAAGAATGCTCGTTTATTATTTCTTACTTGTTAGAGTCATCAAAATCATACTTTCTTAATATAATTGCTCTCTAGTTATTGAACGATATATGTAGCTATGTATGAATCAAGATATTTTCAATGGATAAATGACAAAATTGATATAATCTCGGAATACCCTAGTTATATGCTCCATATATATGCTTCATATTATTATTTCGTTTAGGGCACATATTATTAGGCCTAATAAAAAAATATTTGCAAAAAATTCTCATAAAAAATGAAATTACAAACTTAATTTACCATAATTAATGAGAATTTCTTATAAAAAATTTCTTATTATTATTATTATTATTATTATTATTATTATTATTATTATTTTTTATTATTTATTATTGTTATTATCGAAATTAAAGATTTTCATTTGGTGGTATGGTCATATTATATGTTTCTTCCTTTTGCGTTTTGAGCAAATGTTAACTAGAGTAGTTAAAGTTAAAAGTAGCAGTATTTAAAACCCGAGTTCAGCCGTAAGCAATTTATGCATTTTTGGGACTCCCTTTAAAAAAAAAAAATAAAGAAAAAAAGAAAAAAGTCCTTCAATTTCCATTTTTATTAACAAATGTCTAAACTAGAGGGCAAATAAAGTGCCTAACAAAGCAAGGGTCGTTTGGTACATACGAAAAGTGCAAATTCATGTGAAATTGAATATCATGGGAAATAGACTCTATTTCGTAATGCATGCAAAATTATAGAAAGTAGTGTTTGATCACCTACGTGGGAAGTCCTTTCATGGTAAGTTCAAGTTACGAAGGGTTTGTGAATAACTTCATTCCCGGAAGATGGTAGAGATACACCTGGTGTAGGGGGAGTTTCATACATAACCAGTGACAGCCTGTCATGTGTCTATTTTTTTAATCTTACTTTTGCATCTTTTGATTGATTCCCCTAATTAATTACTCACCTAATTAATCACCCACCTAATTACCTTTTAAATATAATTTAACTTTTTACTTTTTCAAAACTTTTTAATTATGGGAAATACATTTAACAGATTTTGTATTTTTTTGTACCCAATTTCGCTGGTACATTATACATATAAGTCTCGTTTTATACGGTATAGTGTATACGTACTCAATTCGTATTTATACGTTATACGATATTTTTTATTTTTTTTAATTTTAATGTTTGTTTAATTATTTTGATATAGTACTTATATACTCCCTCCTATTCATTTAAATTGTCCCATTGTCTTAAAAGGACAAATTTTATGGTTTATTAGTTGTTTATTATTTTGGTTGTGTAGGGGTATGTTGATTGTGTAAATAAATTGGGTAATGGGTGGGTGGGTGAGTAATAAGTGATAAATAGTAAGGGTAGAATGGTAAAAAAATGGAAAAAAACTTACCAAAAAAGAACAATGGGACATTATCCTGAATAGACCGAAATGGACAATGAGACATTTTAAATGAATAGGAGGGAGTATATAATATTCGTATACCTATTTCCGTATTTCTATATTTATACGGTATACAGTTTGATTTTTTTTGTAATTTGTCTATCTTTTTTATTTAAATTAATAAAATAGCAAATATATTATTTTCGTTCACGTATTTTGTTTTCAATTGACGGGTGCAAACAATATCACTAACGTGTAATTTCCTCCCCTCCGACATTTTTTCAACACTTAAATTACTTTACTAATTTTTGAGCTAGAGTTAAATGTGTGACTATTTTTTGAATGGATGAATTAATTTGGAGGAAACTTCTACTATTTATAATAGGTTTTTTTGTCTAACACCACCTTTAAAAATTTTTTTTCTTCCAAACACCACCTTTAAAAAAAATTGTCAAACACCACCTTTAATAATTTTTTTTTTGTCAAACACCACATTTTGGCCAAAGTTTCAGCTTTTGTGATGGGGTGACTTTCAGTCGATGTTTGAGATAGTAAATGAGGTCGGTTTAGAGGGTTCTTGACTCGTTGGAAAGGTGGGAGTACAAGCTTTCAACGGTTGTCAACACGGTGGTCAAAGGTGTCCTTATGTGGAGTAGATTGATGTATAAAGTAAGGTTGGTTAGAGAAATAACTAGAAATTTGGGTTTACAACGACTTGTTAGAGGGGTTTTCAAGGGTCTTAAATGGGGTTATGATGCTTGGTTTGGTTTGAAATTTGGTATGTAGGTTGAAGGGAGGGCAAGGTATGTCACAGTTGTGTTCACTGTGGTGGTCGTTGGTGCAAGTGGTGGTTCAACGAAAGTGAATTGACCCACGAAAAATCTTACTTCAACTTACATTAACCCCATGTGACTAGCCTTACTTTACACATCAATCTACCCCACATAAGGACATCTTTGACCACCATGTTGACAACCGTTGGAAAGCCTGTACTCCCACCTTTCCAACGAGTTCAAGAACACTCTAAACCGACCTCGTTTGCTATCTCAAACATCGACTGAAAGTCACCCCATCACAAACGCTGAAACTTTGGCCAAAATGTGGTGTTTGACAAATTATTTTTTTAAAGGTGGTGTTTGGAAGAAAAAGTTTTTTGAGGGTGTGTTTGGATACAATTTTAAGAGGGAAAGGGAAGGGAGGGAAATGGAGGTAAGGGGAGGGGAGGGAAAGGGAGGTGAGGGGAGGGGAAATGTGGTTGTTTGGATAATGAAATTGTTGAGAGGGACAGGGAAGGAATGTAAGAGAGACATGATATATATATTTGATGGAGGATGCTATGAAATATGAAGAAGTACAAATATGTTTGTGAGTGTATATTGTTAACATAATTGTTCTCAATTGAGAGTGTATTACATTTTTTGATTAAAGCAAAATTATTTTTTCATAATTTAAATGAGAGTATAATAATTTTCCTTCCAAATCTTACCTCCTAAGGAAAAAAATTAATTTGTTCTAAAGGAGAAAAAATGCATCCTTCCATTTCTCTCCCCCCTCATTTCTCTCCCTCTAAATATTGTATCTAAACAAGGGAAAGTTGATCCCTCCTTTTCCCTCCCCTCCCTTTCCCTCCAAATCCCCATATCCAAACAAAGCCTAAAGGTGATGTTAGACAAAAACCTTTTATAATATAATATTTCCCTCCAAAAAGTATAACTACCAAACATTTTCCCTCCAAAAAAATGTTAGGTAACTAACCCTTTCATATTCCGGCCTTATTAAATAACTTTTCTTCCATAATAATTATGTTCTACTTCACTCTTTGATTTGTTATTTGGCAATGGTCTAGTGGTAAACTCTTTGGTAATCAACCTGCAAGTCACATGTTCGAATCTTGTCATTGGCAATTTTATTTTTGTGAATATGTTTACGTATTTTTGCAAAAAAAGGGGAATCAAACATGGATCTTTTGGGAGAACTATTAACAACATAACCAATTCAACCACAAACAATTTTGCAAATAATGACATTTTAAATAGACTTAAACCATTATGGAAAATTACACGAATATCGTCCTAAATATATCGCATAACAAATATCATAAATAACGAAAGTATAACAAACGTAACAGTAAGACGCACAAATAAAAAAATACGATTACAAAAGCTATTAATTTACGTATAAATACGAGAAATACAACACATACCGTATAAATAAGTACTCAATTAAAAAATACTGAAAAACCCGTATAAATACACCTGACATTAAATAGCTGTAAAACCGTATAAATATAAAGTAAACTTATAAATACGAAATACAGTATTAGAATTATAATAGATTAATTAATTAGAAATGCATTTAATAGGGGAGAGAGAATAATTAAACAAAGATTCCTTTAGACTGTCATGTGTCGCCATTTGATTGAAAGTGTAGCAGATGGTTCATACACCAAGTGTATGTCCAGCCTTTTCGTTATTCCCACATTTTTGTGGAAAGTCAATTCCATGGAATTCTTGAAAAGTAGAGGCAACTAAACAACGTCATTTGCGAAAATTTCAACTTCTCATAATTTTACAAGGACAACCAAAGAACTCCTAAGTCTTAAATATATATTTAAAAAATAATTAAACAATTATGACTTATATAATGTTGTTCTATGATGAGTAAATTAAAAATACAATTTGTTGAAATCAAAGAAACAACGATGTTTATGGAAGAACATGACGATCCGATGGAAATATAAGGTATTATTAATCACGCCTAATGTTCTTGATTTGTTGTAAAAAAAATTTGTTGCAAACTAATCCGTTATTCTTGTAATTTGTAGCTTTGAAAATTATGAAATATACAGAAGATGATGGTTCGACATCATTTGAGGATGATGATCTCATAGTAACAGAGGATGATGGTAAAATATTATTTCATCATTTTTGGAACAATTTAGTACTTGTTTTTCTATTGTACGTATAGTCAGTTACAATCAGTTTAAATTAACATATTTCATAAACTTCGTACTTTTTTTTTCTTTTTATATACTGACAGATTAATGTTAATAATAAGTTACATCAATTTCGTATGCTTTATTCCTTGTTACGTGCCGACAGTATGGTAATATAAGATATCAGTGACATCAATTTCGTATCTTTTTTTTTTGTATATATATTTAACTTGGTAACTTTTTATCATGATGTAGGTGTCATTGCAAATGAAATAGACATAGTTGACTCGTTACTTGTGGCTAAAGCTTTCAAATGGGAAAGATTATACAAATTATATGTCCAACATTCAAAATGCGTAGAATTCCGTCCCTTATTTTGGGATTTTGTCCATTTATTCGTGGTTTAGTTTCATCAACAATATCGTCAAGAGTAGTTCGTTGATGGTTCGTAGCGTGTTCTTTCAAAGGGTACAAGTAATTTGTCAACGATCTTTTAACCAGTCGGAGGTATGTTTTATCTCATAAATCAAACGAAGGATCCCCTCAAAAGTTACATGAAGATAGCGATAATAGGACAAGCCGAATTGTCAGATGCTGTTTTGAGATCCTTAGTTTATAAGAAAATTGTATTTCTTTGGTTTCCATTAGATTTGTTTTCAATTATACTTATTCTTTGTCAGTGTCGTATGGCGTTCTATTAATGAATTGTTCTTTTTTTCAAAAAAAATGCGTAGAATTCGGGGTAAAGAAATGACGCACTCGTACAAACACCTCCACCCCGTTTAGTTTAGATTTATTTATCTTTTATTTTTAATAATTAATTTGTACCAATTGTTTAGTATTCTGTAATTTTATAGTTACTTTTACTTATGTTTCTTTCTAATTTTTGCAATTTTCGTACCACTGCAATTTCGTACAATTTTTTGTTAATTTAATGCCTGGTAATTTCGTATTGATACAGTACCAGGTAAATTCGTACAATTTTTGTTAATTTCATACTAATTTTTGTTAACTTTCCTACCTGTTTAATTTCTACTTATATTTCACTGTAATTTTTGCTATTTTCATACCAGTTTACGTTTGTACCAATACTTTTGATTTAGTATCGGTTTCGTATTTTGTATTTTTCTAATGGCGAAGACCATAAGAATTTGTATATTGAACTTATTCATTTGTATAATAATACAGAGTATGTTTTTTGTAACTCATTGCTTATAAAGATTATATGCTTGTTTTGTTAAATTTAATATTTAATACCAAAAAAACTGAAATTAATAATAAGAAATATAGTCTAACTAAACTTGCATAACTTCAATACGATGTCTTACAAAAAGCAAGAAAGAACGACCAAATAATTCCGTTACAAAACCAAACTGAAATTGTCTAAAACCGTCGAGAATATAACATAAATAATCTAAATTCAATTCTATTTTTTTTGCACGCTTTTTCTTTGCTCCTCCCACTCTAGCTAAGCCTTTACTTTTCCTTGGTGGATTAATATTTTGGAATCGATTAAAACAACATCATTAATGCTCCATTTTCAACATCACATGTGTTGCAAACTTCATGTACATTCGGCTTTTCAACATCTCTATCCTTAGCATTTGAACATTTCCCTTTTTCTATCATAAGAAAGAAAAAGATCAATATAAAAAAAATATCAAACACGAAATTACAAGTACAATATAATACTATACAAAAGAGTAAATTCAAAGTACAAATACGAAATCTAATATACGTTTAGCCTAGCAGGGATGGCAATGGATCCTGGATCCGGTCCAGATCCGTAAGACCCGACCCTGATGGACCGGATCTGGATCCTATTTTTTTAGACCCGTTGGATCCGGGTCGGATCTGGATCCACTACTTTTAAAACGGATCTGGATCTGGATCCTCCTACGCAGACCCTGAAGGTTCCAGATCCGTTTCTGGACCCGTTTTTATAGTAAAAATATGAAGTTTTTCGTGTTAGTTATTTTGTTTCTTGAGTTGTGTTTGGATTACTTGGTCATAATAATTATTACTTGTAATATTTGGTTGAAAATAATTGTCACGCTACTAGCTACTTCTCATTTTTATTGTATTTCGAAAAATAGATATCAATAGTGTTATGACGCATGAGTTTTTTTTTTTGTTTTTTATAATGTGGGGGTTAGAAACTTGGACCCGTAACGGACCCGGATCCGATCCGGATCCGTTGGATCTGGATCTGGATCTCACATATTTGGACCCGTTGGATCTGGATCCAAGGTATACAATGCGGATCTGGATCTGGATCCTACTAGACCCGGTCCAGATCCGGTCCGTTGCCATCCCTAGTTTAGCCTATAATTTTGTACTAATACGAAATCTAATATAACATGCACAAAGCATCGATTGTTATACAAAACAACAAATTAAGTGTACAAGTATGAAAAGATAAATAGTTCGTACAACAAGTACATTTAAACGTTATTACATACTAAGTACATATTTAAACTAACCAAGTATAATAATAAAATACAAATACAAATGAACAAGTTCAAGGTACATGTACAAAATATAAGATATCAGGTACTACAACAAAATTATACATCTAAACTATTAAATGATACTAAGTACTAATTTGAACAAAACAAGTATATCATTTTTATTCAATAACTACACAATTACTATCTTATATTGTACAGATACATAAGATAACAAATCGGGTACAAAAACCAATAATTATATTAACAAATAAATTAACTATGTTCACATTCTTATGTCTAATATTTAATACAATCTGGTTAAAACTTATTATAATTGATACAAAATTATACTAATAATCTGGGTTAAACTTGAATATCAAACACATAATCTGCGCGTTTGGTTAGAGAAAGGAAATAAGAAAGGGTAAGAGGGGGAAAATAAATGGATTACCTAGAACTTAATTGGTTGTTTGGTTACTCTAAGAAAGAGAACTAATGTTACACTCACACTCACTCCTACCACTAACACACCACCACAAACTACCACTTATCTACTGGCGGCAGTGATGGTGGTGGAGGTGGCATGGTGGTGGTGGAGGTGGCATGACAGTGGTGTCATGGCGGTGGCGGCGGTGATGGGGTGTCATGGTGGCGATCGTGGTGACGGCGGTGATGGTCATGTGATGGTGGTGGAGTGTCATGCCGGTGTTGGCGATGGTGGTGGTGGAGATGTCATGGCGGTGGCGGTGGCGGTGGTGATGGTAGCGGTGTTCACGACGATGATGGTGGTGGGGTTACAGTGATGGTGGTAAGGGTGTCACGACGGTGGTGGTGGTGGGGTGTTATGGCGGTGATAGTGGTGGGGGCGGCGGCGGCGGTGTCGGCATGGTGGTGGTTTGGTGGTGCCTATTGTGGTGGTAGTTGTAAGTGTGGTGGTAGGTGAAAAAAATGGTGGAAGGGTAACAAGGGTAATGAAATCTCATATATAACCTTGGGGGGTGAGGGGTAAGGAAGTAGATGGATTGAGGGGTAAGGGAAGGAGTTCCATTCCCTTTGTTTATGTCAAACAAACATCAACAAAGGGAATGAGTAACTTTGTTTCCCTTTCCCTTTCTTACATGCATTGAATTTCATAAATTTGGTCTTAAATATAACGAATTTGGTACCATAATACAAAAGAAAAAGATCAATGTACGAAATTTATATGGTCTTCAAAATTTGAAATATACATATAACAAATTTCATAAAAATGATACGAAACTCAAAAACATACCTACTATAATTTCACTCGTTTTTTCGAAGCCGGCTTCAATGGACTTTTCCTACCTGTATTCTTCATCATGGTGGTAATTTCGGTAATTAAGAAAGAGAAACAATAAATATATGATGAAGCCGGCAGTTGAGGATGATTTTTGGAGAATATATTGTTGAATATTTGGAGAAAATATTGGAAACATGCATAATAATGCAGAATAATGGCGGTTTTGAAAAAGATTTGAAAAGATTTTGAAAAGTATGGAGTTTGGAAGATTATGTTCAAAACCATACGTCACCTATGCTTTTCTGGTCAAACAATATATTCTTTCATTTTTTCTTTTATTGTTATTATATGTAATTTTAACATATTTTCTTTCTCTCTCCTATATAACATATTCTATTTTGGTATGGTCCAGATTGTATATGGGTCGTCTCTCAATATTTTATTGGAAGGCGGTCTCTCAAGAGACCTACTGACAATAATAACACCAACAACAATAATATTAATGTAACACCCCCATTAACCGGAGAGTTTTAACTAGACCTTCCCTAGTGGACAAGGGTGGTACTATCTCGGTTGACCGAGGTAGAGTATATCAACTGTAAATAAAAGAACAACTTTGTGTTACAATTACTATTAACTGGATATAAAAGAAACAATGATTACAACTACGGTGAAACTACCATTTAATAACTCGTTACGGTACCCGCTTCCTAGAAAAGCACAACAAAGCATCATCCACTAACACCTGCTAAACCAACTATTCACCATCTCCGAATGGATGACCACAGTTTACAACAACAACACGAAATCAGTCAATTGCATATATAATCATCGAAGTAAAAGCAATCACAATAAACCAACATCCACTCCGATACTTGCTCACTCACGGTAACTCATTATACACCGCAATGTGTAGTCCTATCAGGTTACTCATCGCAAAAGTTAACCCTCTCCATCAGTAGGGACCACAACCATACCACTCAATTCCCACTCGCCACGACAAACAAATCACAAATCACTAATGTGCACATTTTTCTTGCGACGGGAGTCACAAGAGGCGAACATGGCAATGAGACTATTTCTCGACAATCTCATTACAATCACAACCACCACTGTCACCATCATCATCACCTCCAATTCAGAACAACAATATCACAAAATCGTACGCATAATCACATTCAAACACAAATACTCAAACATTCATACAATCAACTTCGTAAGGAAAACCCTGCCTTAATCGCAATCCAAGCATCAACACCAAATCCATGCAAAAACTCACATCAATTCCTACAACAAATAGTTGCATACAATCACTATGTAATTAAACTTATTTAAACACATCATCATAATTCCCAAACATACGTTGAAGCACAAACGTCTCAATGACAACTATAGTCTGACGCGACTATCTCAACATGGTTTACACTGTTCTCCCATTGGGTTAGCATGAGTGATCTAAGGATGGGGTAATGAGAGGCGGTGTTTGAGAGAAAGGTTTAGGTCTAGGGAAAGAAGGAAATGACGAGAAATGAACTGTTCATCGTAACTTCTGTCTATTATAAAATCTCGCTGATTGGCAGTTACTCAGTCGAGTAAGGCTTTACTCGACCGAGTCCCCAACTCGGTCGAGTTACCCTTACTCACCCGAGTGCCACTTATCGGCTGACTTATGCAAAGTTCGACTACGTATCATACCTCTGTCATCTTTTACTAGGGTTCCTAAGGTCAATGAGTCATTCAACAGGTCCTTAAATGCCCAATATTACAATTAATATAATTATTATTTAATGATAAGATTGAGTAAAGTTGAACTTAATAGAGTTGCATTTAAATGAGCTGAATTGGATTAAACTGAGCTAAAGTAGGCTGGGCTAAACTGAAATGAGGGCTGAAATTAAGTTGAAAAGAAAAGAGCCTAATTGCTAATGACTTCATGTGTTTGTGTGCTATATCACGTATGGTTCACAATCTTTACACATTATTTGCCGAGTGTGGCAAGGAGGATGACGCATTATGCATAATAAATAAATAATCGTTAGCAATGAAATTTGTCACTTTGTATAATATCCATTTTCTCGGACTAAAAATCTTAAGGCGACCATAACAAGTGTTTTAAAATTTAGAATACGACATTTTTTTTCAAACTACTCGTTTTTCGAGAGCTACGAATTGAAAAAAAACAATTTTTGCAACCAGAACCCGTGAGTAAGAGTTATGGCTACTCAAAGTTTAATCAATCAAAATTACATTGATGAGAATTCCAAGCTAGGGTTCTGAATGCAACATTGTTTTTTTCAAATCGAAGCTCTTGAAAAGACGCGCCGTTTGAAAAAAATCGTCGTATTTTGAATTCGAAAATACTAATTGTGGTCTATTAAGGTTTTTGGATCCGAAAAATATACGTTTTGTGTAAAGTGTTAATTTTCAAAAATACCTTGTAAATTTTTCAATAATTAGATAGACATGAAAAAAATACCCCATTTTATAGAGTTGACGTTAAAATTTCCTACAATTGCGAGGATGACATGTTCAATAGTGACCAAGAATGTTGTGGAAAATGGAGGAAATTTGAAATGTTTGCTGTGTCTACTCAATTTTTCAGTCAATAAGTATTGTTTAAGATGGTTTGAAATAAGCCGGACTAAGGCCCTATTATTTCTGACTTTTTAGCACTGAATTGAATTGAACAGAACTGAATGAAGCTGAGCTGAACTGAAGCGAGCTGAATTGGACAGAACTAGAGATGGCAATGGGTATGATCTGGACAGGATCCTATAGGATCCAGATCCAGATCCATTTTTAAATGGTATATCCTGATCCTACCCTTATCCTTAGGGTCCGAAATTTGTAGATCCATATCCTTATCCTAAGGATCTGGGTAGGATCTGGATAAAATCCATATCCGTCAATCTCAAACGATACATTCAAATGAAACTGCACCAAGTCACTATTATACATTATTTCACTTTTACTTGTAAATTAGAGACGATGTTTTAGTTGAATTAACCTTTATTAGCTTCACTAGTTTAAAAATCATAGTCCAAAATAAACAAAAAGAGTGTACAAAGGGTTAAAAAGTCTTATAGCAACTTACAAATAAGGTTTAGAAAGCACAAAATGATTATAATTCCAACAATTCATAATAAAACAATTTGTTTAAACAAAGTAAACACTTATACTTCATTCCTTATTTTCATGATCTACCTTTGAAGGGTCGATTCTAGCCAAAAATTACCCTTACATAAACTAAAAGAGGGTCCAAGGGTAGGATCTGGATCTTAGTGGTGGGATCCAGATCCTACCCTCATGTTCGTATAAGGATATGGATCTGACCCGGATCCTAAGGATCTCAAATAATGAGATCCATATCCTACCCTTGGGTATAGGGTCTGGTGGATCTGGGTAGGATCCGGGATCCATTGCCATCTCTAGACAGAACAGAACAAAACTGAATTTAATCGAGCTAAACCGAACTGAACTGAATGAAGCTGAAATTAATAGAACTGAATGAAGTTTAATTAAATTGAACTAATTAACTAAATAATAATAATAATTATTATTATTATAAAATTTTTGTTTGATTAATAAAAGTTTGTGGTTTTAAAAAAGATAGTAACAATAATAATAATAAAATAAGTTATTAATAATTTCATTCGGATGCGTAAACTTGGTATACGAGTTATACAACATCAAAGTACTCAAGAAAGAACAGATTCAAATATGAACTAGGTTGTAACCCGTGAAATTCACGAGTCTATTTTTTAAACTTTAGATAAATATAGTTAATAATATTGGAGATAATTAAGCAAATTAATTATTTACTGTGGCTTGTTTTTAACTTTAGATGAATACCGTAATTAATAATATCAAAGAAAGCTGATTAATTATATACATATAAATAAATTTTGAATTATTTATGACACATGTCGGTATGACGGTATACATGAGCTATCATATAGTTGTTCATTAAGATGATCAAGACTTACAATAGAATTTGTATACTTTTAATTACTCATTGCACCATTTTTAAAATATGTAACCCATATATAAAATAAAGTTTTATACTCCGATGAGACGTGAGTAGTAAATGTATAGTTGAGTTAAAAAAACGTATTTTTAATTATATTTATTTAAGATGTTCATATAATAAATAACAGTTATTGCGCGCGACATCTTACACGAAGACATTCCAAAATTATTAAATGACCACTCATTTACTATTTACTATATTAAATAAATACTCCGTAGTTGTTAAAATGTTTTGCATTCACGTGAATAGTCAGATGTCTTACAATAAATCGAAAATGTAGTCTAATAAATCACGACGCTCACATAAGTGTATATACCGATGAAGAGTAATTATTCCGACCCATATTTAATAACGATTAAACCATAAAAAAATGTAGTCTAAAAAATTCTTGTAGGTATTCCGACCCGTAATTATTCCGACCCATATGTAAATCGAAAATGTAGTCTAAAAAATACTTGTATGTATTTTTTTGTTCGGTGATTATGGATTGGTAACTCTAGAATTTAGGCCGTGCTACGGAATTAATCTTCAGCCAAAACTGTCATTATTTATTGTTTCAATATATGGAATGAAATCTTGTGATTCCATAGATTTAGTCCGTGAAATCTTGGAATAGTTATTATACCATTATACCATATCTTGAATCTTATTGGACAATAGCTCTAGGATGAATCTAATTGGACAATAGCTCTAGGATACTTTACAACGCGACACGTAGGACAAAGCTTTTTTCTAGTGATGCCACGTCAGCAGCTTGGCTTTTGCATTAGATAAATATATGAATATATGATGATAAAGAACTGAAGAAACTCATGAACAAAGTTCGAAGAAACAGGGCGTGTTATTTGTGTACATAATGACCACGATAATGAAGCACATCAAGATGATATGTAAGTCAATAATGAAGCAACATAGATGATGTCTTTTGTATTAATGATATCTATATTTTCAAGAGTATGATTTTTGAAGAGTATGATTTTCGATTGTGTTAACAAATATTACTATTTGAACGTTTTCAAATTTTACTTCTCAGGTACCTTTTTCTCTACTCTCCCATGTTTAATTTCACTAATAATAATAATAATAATTAAAATTAATGATAATAATAAAAAAATAAAAACATATATATTAATAATAGTAAAAGTAAACAACAACAACAACAATAATAATTAATAATAAAAAATAAAAAATAGAAAAATAAATAAATATAAAATAAATATAAAATAATAATAATAATAATAGTAAATAATAATAATAATAATAATAATAGTAATAATGAGGGCTGAACTTAATAAAACTGAGTTGATCTGAACTGAACCGAACCGAACTGAATTATATGAAGCTGAACTGAACTGAAATGAACTGAATGAAGCTGAGCTGAGCTGAGTTGAACTGGACAGAGCTGAGCTGAACTGAAACGAGCAGAAATTAAGCCAGCAAAAACTGCGCCTAAATGTTATCATTTACTTAATAGAATGTAATTAATTAATGACAAAATATGTTACTTTTTACCCTAAAAATAATACTAATAACGTTTTTCAACAAGTTCACAAAAAATAAAAATTGTGAGCCTGAGTCTTACTCGAGGTGGGACGCTTGTATGTAAGTTTTTAACATGTTCTATTATAAAACTAATTGACATCGAAAGAGTAGTGGTCCATTTTTAATTCTTTAACCAATGCAAGATACTTTTTTTTCCAGCATTAAAGAAAGGGTTCTTATATAATGCTCATCCGATCCTTTGGATCAGACTTTGTTATATTTTTAGAAAATGAAATTAAACTAAAAACGAGACTGATACAAATGATAGGTCGCTTGGAACGACGATCTGATCTCTCCAACTGAGCGAAAACTTCTATTCATTTCTTTATTATCTGAGCTTCCGAGGAGTGCTTGGAACAAGACACACTTTCGCCACAAGGACGTAAAAATTTATTGGAGGGATATCTACTTGTAGAGAAAGTAGATAAATTGTGTATCGGAGATTCATCCCCTTAGCTATAATTTTCCTTGAAGTTAGCAATTCTCTTCCTCTCCCTCGCATGATGAGTAATAAGGAATCTGCAAGGAATATATTTAGTAGGAACACGTAACAGTTTACCAAACAAAGGAGTTTTGCTCTTATTAGAACTGTCCGAAAAACAAAACACATGGTTAACATTTAGGTCAGAATGGTCCGGAGGGCACGCGAGTAGAGATGGTAGGCGTATCATTCTTCAAAACTAAAGGCTCAACAACCAAAAGACTCTCTTGGGGATCATGAGTACTAAGAGAGGAGAAATTGTCTCCAAAGTAGGAGGAGCTCAAACTTACGTCATTAGTGTTGGACTTCCTTGGACCACAATCGTTAGCAATAGTGATGAATTTTAAAGGAGAAGACATATCTTTTGCACCTTTATCTTACGTTTTCGGAGTTTAGAAAGTCTCTTTTTCTTTTTCTTGTCTCTCTTCTTACAAAACTCACTTCTATTTTCTTCCTCCTTCAATTCATAGGCTCAATATGACAAATCCGAACGGTTAAAGTTGTCAGGTCTATTTTGTGGTAATACATCACTTTATTACCTTGAAGGAGCTTTTCATAATCTTGTCCATAAATCCTTAGTCGTGAATGTCCTCCCTCCTTTTTTTTTGAAAACTTAAGAGAAGAGTTGTTAGCTAGGACCTTTTTTCTCTAAACCTGACTTTTGATTACTCCTCCCACTACTTCCAGCTTCAGACACCATCACCTCCATGATCACACTCTCACAATCTTTTATATTACTTTCAGGATCATGCACAATTTATCACCTACAACAAGAGTTTATCACTTTATAAGCTAAACGATGATTATTTCTATCGTTAATTATTGGTTTTAGAGTGAAACACCTTTGACTTACAAAGCGGACTCTTTCTTGTTCATTGGGTGTGGCCCAGAGTCATTTATACGATATAATACAAACGAACTTAAGTTAAGACGTACTTACAACCAATTTTTTTTGAAGAAAAGAACAATTCGTTAATAGAACGCCATACGACACTTACAAAGAATAGGTATAATTGAAAACAAATCTAATGAATACCAAAGAAAGACAATTTTCTTATAAACTAAGGATCTCAAAAAGTCAAAACAACATTTGATAATTCGGCTCGTCCTATTATCGTTATCTTCATGTAGCTTTTGAGGGGATCCTTCGGTTGATTTATGAGATAAAACATAAATCCGACTGATTCCAAAGATCGTTGACAAATTACTTGCACCCTTTGAAAGAACACGCTACGAACCATCAACGAACTACTCTTGATGATATTTTTGATGAAACTAAACCACGAATAAATGGACAAAACCCCGAAATAAGGGACGAAAATCTTGATTAGATTATAGATAACCATACTACTAATTGCTTTAATATAATTTTGGGGCTTACCATCGATCGATTGATAATCGATGGGAGCCCCGAATTGGTGGAGTTGGTGGAGGTTAGGGTTTGTAGAGAGTTTTTGAGAGAGTTTTTTTTAGAATTTTTTACAAATGTAAGTAAGTATTAAAATGAATACAAAAACTTGTATAAGACCGTTGCGCGTGCGACCAATTGAAAAGTGATCACATTGTAACAAGTAGTGACCACTTTTGAGTAAATAGTGACCATTTTTTTTAAAAAAAATGACCTATTTTTCAAAAGTGGTCACTTTTTATCAAAAAGTGGTCACTTTTTATCAAAAAGTGGTCATATTTTACCACAAAATGGTCACATTTTGTAAAAAAGTACGAGTGAGACCGTCGTACAGGGGAATTACTGTAAAATGAAAAGAGGATTGTAAGAAGATGTAAAATAAAACTGTTGGTATTAATAATCTAAGAGTTAGTAATGTTGTACATTAATAGAGAAGCATTTCCTTGCCTTGTAAGAGAACTTTTACACTCTTACTATAGTTGCGTGATTATCGCCATAACTCCATATTTATGACCCATGTTTATGATAGTGGTTATGTTACTATCTTTGTGATTATTGTATTAATTAATCACTCTAAATATGAGAAGTTTGTAGTCTGTTGACATACATCTTCCACATATCACTATTACTTTTATATGATAATTTTGAGAATATATCACAGGATTTCCAACTTCTTATAGTTGAGTACACAATTTTTAAAAATGTTGTGTAGTCTTAGAGACAATGTATAAAAGGAATAGCTTTTCTGGCTTTCTTATTGGTTCTGATCAATAAATCAGATCTCTCTATATTCGCCCTTATAATCCTTTATCTATAAAAGGAATAGCTTTTCTGGCTTTCTTATTGGTTGCTTAATTTTAGGGATTTAAAAAACTTATTTTCTCACCCTACCCACCACTACACAAATATCTTTAATTTATCTTCATTTTTTCTTTTTCCACACAAAAATCATTCATCACTTAACATTTATTTAACATTAACAAATTACAAATAATTATTATCGTCATAATAAAAAGCCAATTTTACTCTGAATTCGAAAATAAAAAGTTCAATAAAATTATACTCAGAAAAATTAGTCAAAAAGTATTCTACAATATTAAAAAAAAGTTAGACAATCAGAAGTAATTAACAAATAACAAAAAAAATACACATAAATGTAAAAAAAACGAAAAAAATATAAAAAGTAAAAAATCAACAAAAAATGTTGATTAAAAAAACCCAAAAAAATAGATAAGGAAATAAAAATGAACAAAAAAAGGTAGATTAAACAAATGAAATAAACGTAGATCGATCTTTTTTAAATAGGATAAAATAAACCTGACACATAAAATTAACAAAAAATATAGATCTATGATTTTCGAGAAAATATAGCAAGTCATATATATAAACAAAAACCTTCAAGAATTAGTCAAATTAACACTATAACAGTATTGACATTGAAAAAAAAGTAATAATAGCAATACATTTTCTTTATAAATTAAAATCCTAAACAAATTTGTTAAGAAAATCAACAATATTGTACCCTTAATAATCATCAGATTTAACAACTTTTCGATAACAATAAATTGAAATGCTTTTTCTATAAAAGAATCAACATTTAGAGAGATCTGATTTATTGATCGTATAATTTCTTCAAATATTAACTTTTACAAAAATTAGAGAAAAAAGTACTCTATTTGCAAAATAATATCAGATCTGGAAAGTTACCGATTTTTTTAATTACAAATTTAAATCTACAACAAAGATAAAAAAAATCTGAAAAGAAAGTTTAAAAAAACTTAGCGAATTTTTTTTGTTAATTATGAAAATTAAACTCAAGTTATTTATATACATATTAATTATCAAAGTAGTTTATCAAAATTTTAAAATAAACATTAAAATCAAGTTATAATAACTGAATGCATACATCTTTAAAAAAAATGTACTTATATGATTTTTTTATTCCGGCTAATGTTCCTCTTTTTTTACATATGCAAGAAGTATCATTTTACTATAAAAGTAGAGCATTTATGAGTTAAAATGGCATACATTTTTTTTCAAAAAGAATTAATTACCCTCTATTCTAAATTCAGCTTTTTTATATGGGTTTCTTGTCTCCTCTATCATTATGGTATATTATATTGATATATTGTATATCCGAAATTATAATATATGATATGATCAAAAAAGTCCTTTTACATTACTAATAAAATAGATCAATTTTTATGGTCGAAAAATGGTTTATCTTAGCCATTGACGATTCATAATAATATGTATATTTCCTACTTAATTTTTATGTTAAATTATATTACACTATATTATTTAAACAGATTTATGAATAACCAAATATTTAAAAATATATCCGTACATTTTTTGTACGGACATAAAACTAATAACCAATAATTTCCAACAAAACCCATCTTAAACAAATACTATTATTATTTTTCCCCATAAAGCCATAATCCACTAGCCAAATTAAATGACTACTCGTTGAAACGGAGAAAATGATGAATGAAAAACTGAGGTCCCATGTGGCCATAATCTCGCACGGCTTCAATCCAACCGGTAACACCGCAATTGCACATGACGGTCATGACCGACCAATTGTTTGCGTCCTACTCATACTAATTACCAAGTCCCATGTCAAAGACTCTTGTTAAATACAAGTACTATCCGTTACAAGGTGAAAACGGATACTATCCTCACACAAGAAGTTAGGTGGGAGAATAAGCGAAGGTAAACAAAGTATTTTATGGGTCGTCTTACTTACATATTGTAAGAGTAACACTATCCGTCCACAATTTGTAACGGAAATATCCGTCTTGAATGAGAATTTGTGGTCCTATCTTCTATGAAAACCACGAGTCCAGGAGGTGTATACATATGCTACGACACAGATTTAATGCCCATAATATATATGCATTCAACACACACCTCAAAGATTACGTACTAAATTACTCATCGTTTTTTATAAGCAGACAGTTAGCTAGATCTTAGCTTTCAAATTTACGGGTTGCTTTTCTTTAAAATGATTTATTTCGTCCGAGATAATAAGACGGAATTCTAAGATCATTTTACGCTAAAATATAATCACTTTTAAATACCAACCGAATCATTATAGTTACATTTAGGGATTTTTGTAAGTAACCTCCTTTTATGTACCAAAATTTTCAAATAACCCCCTTATATGTTTCTTTTTACAAATAACCCCCTTAAATTCAACTTAATTCAGATATTCACCACCTTAAGTTGACGATTTTGATTAAACCTCATTTATTTACGACTTTACGACTAAAATTTAACTAAATACCTAAACTACCCTCGCCTATTACTCAGCCCTACCTCTGTTTTAATTTTCCACCAACATAAAATCCCCAAATTAATTGTCTTCCTCATCACTATCTCTTCTTCCTCAACTAAATTCAACTTCCTTAGTCTAATTTTTGGGATGATAGAATATTAACAATGAAGTTGACTCAAGATCAATGCAAATTGAGTTGTTTGCAAGTACAACAATCTCACAAGAAGCGTATAAGTTTGAACATGCCATACCCTTGTTTACTGTTTGATTGCGAGCTTCCATTTTAGAATTAAGAAATTTGAGTCCTTGAATTTAGCAAAGGAAGGAGGGAATAGTGATGACGGAACAATAATTGATTTGGGGAATTTTATTTGGGTTCAAAATTAAAAGGGTAGTTACTCTTTTAATCCCTTATTTATACCCGGATGAAGCTTCAACTAATTAAGAGGGGATCACTTTTCTTTCAAAAAAAAAAAAAAAAATTAAGAGGGGATCACTACTTCTTGAAGTGCCAAATTTACGGACGAGCAAGTCTTGTTAACAAGTACCTTGCCAAATTTACTCAGAAGTCGGGGTTCTAAGTAAGGTTACATTTAAAGTTACTTGTCTGGTTGGGGCGAAAGAGGGGCTCGGTGTCTTCGTCTGATGACCAATCCCCTACTCTTTAATAAAGAAGGGGGGAGATACAAGGAAGAAGCATAGGTGTGAAGATGCCCGTTTTATAGAGGACATTCCCAATCAAAGTGGTGCACCATTTTCCTAAATAAGTAAAGCAGAAGGGTGCCAGCAAGAATAATATTGATTTCTCGGTGATCATAGGCTCATGAAATAATAATTATCTTCTGTTTGTTTCAGAATAAGAAGAGGTAGAAGTCTCCGGCTTCAATCTTTCATCTCTGGGAGAGTTATAGGGATGGGTAATAGTTGTAGGGATGAGTAATACGTGAGGGTAGTTTAGGTATTTAGTTAACTCCAAGTTATAAAGTCGTAAATGGATCGATTTTAATAAAAATCGTCAACCTAATATTAATTAGTTGGTGAATTTTTGAATTAAGTTGGATTTAAGGTGGTTATTTACAAAAGGGAACATATAAGGGGGTTATTTGTAAACTTTGGTACATTTAAGGGGGTTATTTACAAAAATCACTTACATTTAATCATAAAATAACTATAAAATTCAATTTTATTATTTTAAAATAGTTTGTCTAAACATGAATTTTTGCAAATTTATAAAATCTCATTTCACTCCTGATTTGTTAGGATGGGTCAACATAGAATGGCCCCCAATTGTATGTGCATTGCCCTACCGACATTATTATACCTTTCTACCGACGAGTTTGTATCCAAAACTAGAGTACCACATATTGTCCACATTGATGAGTGGTATAGAGCACATGATTTAATCAAAATTTATCTAAGTTTTGTCTTTACATCACTCTATTTCTTTACTTTACTTCCATAAATTTAGATACACTAATGTATATATAAACAATATTTTAATTAAATATATGAAATTCGAGGAATTAGATAGATTATATTTACTAATGACAATTAACAAATATTTTCCTTAATAATTAATTAGTCTTGCTTATGAATAAAAAATTTGTTTTCCCCTAATTATACAATGTTATGTGGTTTCCAATTTGTTTTAACACTATTTGTCTTAAAATATGAATATAAACAGAGTAAAAACAAAGTCGAATATTTCTTGATATATAGATTATAATAAAACATAATACTAGAGAGCCAAAAATATAATTTTGTTTCACAAATAATGAACTCTCTTATAATTTTTATTGACTTTTCAAAGTATATTAAATTATGGAATTTCAGGTAGTGTCAAATTTTATTTGCAATCAATTAATGGTGTACCCATATACAGACCAATAAGTGGATTATACAACTGAAAGTACATATTTTTGGCATTTTAGCAGAAATTTTGAGCTTAATCGAAAAGAAAATGAGCTATATTGTAAAGTTTATGAACTCCTTTACAAATATATTGAGTTTAGAAAGTTATTATAAAACTAAAAAATAATACATATAAGTTCAACTATACTTTAATTTTGATATCAAAAAAATTAAAATATAACTCAAAAAATACATACATAAACTCAATTAGATACATAATGGTTTTACGATACTCTTATACATTTGATTGTATAATCCTTTTTGTAATACAAACCATTTGTAAAAATTTGTATCATTGATCAATGATATATTAGAGAACTAGTTTAAACCCGTGTAAAATTGCACGAGTGTATATAAAATCATTTAAAAATTGAACTTATAATTTCATACTAAAGTTGATATTTTAACCATCCTATTTAAACTTCTTTTAATTTAGAAAATATCTTGAGCATTTTTGTCAATTCTATTGGATCCCACTTTTTCATATGTTTATTCACTGAATTTGGCGGTTAATTACACCAATAACGATTCTTAAGATATCAAAATTAGTGTACTTATTATGATTATTTTTGTAACCCGTCCAAAAGGAGTAATCATGTATTATAATTAATTAATGATGTTAAAATTTTAATCCAACCCAACCTTAAACCCTAATATGATCCATTTTACGACAAAATCTTGTAAATTATGACATGCAATCTGGATGATAAACGTCTCTTAATGGCTTGTTATTTCATGGCCAAACCCGATACATTGAACCTAACAAAATGAAAATAAGTTTATATTAAACATATGTTAGTATTCCTAAAATATTAATAATTATTTGATAAATAGTTTCCAAAAAATATTTAATTTATTCTTTAATCGAGAAGATCCTTTGCTCTATTTATGGAACGTAGAAGATCTTTTAGAAAATTTCTTCTTTAATCGTGAATACTATGGTTGAACTTTCGCCTTTTACGGAAGTGTTGTATTCTTGTGTTCTTTTGGTGCCAAGAAGGGCAAAGTCCCAAACGTATTCTAATGTTTCAATTAATCAATAACGTAGTTGACTTTATGGTAAATTTGGAGAATTCTTTTTATCTTGTTCGGGGTAAGTAATTTATTTTCACCCTTTCTACTAACTCAAAAGGGTGAGATAGGTTGATCCTAGTCGAGCGACTTACATAGCTAATAAAATTATTTTGCGAATTAAATATTTAGATGAAATTCCAAAATTATGTTTATTTTAAAGTCGATATTGCTAATAAAAATACTTTCATATATATGTTACAATAAACATAATTATTACAGTCATATAGTTATCATTTAATTAATTTTCTTACTGCATGGTACATGTAACAATGTAAGGTTATTAGATAGTTCACAGGTTTCTAAAAGACCGTCTTTCACTAAAATAAGGGAAACATCAAATAAATTCGAAATCAAAGAGCTCTCTCCCTCTATTATAAGAGACGTCTCTCAATAACGATATTAAGAAACCGTTTCTCTATAGTTTTTGTGTCACATTAAAAACGTCAAAAATAATTAATAGTTACAAGTTACAAATTAGTACGTACCATTTATTAATGTTTTAATTGGGTAAGTAGAACTTAGAAAACATGGAAAATATATAACTTTTGTGAATGAGGAAACAAATTTAGATTTTTGTATAAAGTGCTACAATTTAGAAGTTATCTTAGAAAATAATACAGTAGTTTTTTTCAATAAAAATTATGAATGGGTAGTTTGGAGGGAAAAAATATACTGACGGTTGTTGTTTTATTATTTTATATAGATATACAAAGTGTTACAGAGTACAATATATATTTGGCCTTTAATATATAATTTGCACATAAATATGTACTTCATGAAAAAGATTGAAACTATATCTTACTCACCAATGTAAATCGTACACTCTTTTTATCCCATTTTTATTTGGGATGATAGAGAATAAGATAATGTTAACAATCCAATATATTCTTTATCCAAAATAGCAACGTGGTAATTAATTAAACAAAAACAATTGACAAAGAAGATGATAATAAAATTGAAATCATTATTACTATAAAAGAAGAATGTTTTTCAGCTGACGTGGCACAGTAAGATTTCATCGTTTAGTGTTTCTGGCTCTCACATTCACCCTCAGAATTTTCAGTTTCGTAGACCAATCAACATTACCCATTTATGCCACATCATAATAATTTAATAATTATTTAATAATTAAATATTAAAATATTAATATTCTTTAATATCTATTATATATTATATATATGCCATAAAAAACGTCAAGATTTATTGTGAAGATTTATTAGGAATATTCTACACGGATAATAGGAATTAATATTCTACACCCCGTTAAGATTTATTACTGCTATTAACATATTTTAGGAATTTGTTGTTGTGAACATTTATTAGGAATATTCTACACGGATATTAGGAATTAATATTCTACACCCGTTAAGATTTATTACTGCTATTAACATATTTTAGAAATTTGCTGCTATTACGTCAATAGTAAAAGATTTTATGCATAATTTATTCAATCCCAGATACAATCACAGATATTAGCAGATTTTAGTTATCTATTTTATAATTATCTAAATATTCTATGATTTAGGAAGCAGTCGAAATACCCTATTATATGATTATCTAAATATAATTATCTAAATATCTAAATATTCTATTATTTAGAAGACCAATTACACGGCTGAATGTTTTCCAAATCATCTAATACCAATTAATATACCAAATTAATTAATAATCATGTAGACCCATTTGGGAAGTCGTCGAAATAAACATGTTTTAGACGTAAATATTTAATTGAGAATATTTTCCTCTTATACATATTCTCGGTCAACTTAAATCTTGCCAAAACACAACAACTTTCTGAACCATTCGTAAGTATTTTGTTAGCTATGGAATTCTAATTTAGGTACAATCATATATGCAGTAATCTCGAGAATCGATAATTAAGAAAGATTCCATAACTAAATTATTTAAATCTTTCCATAATTTCATAAATAAGAAACCAAATCATATAAAAATAAACCAAATCATATAATATCCAGTCGAAATTTATAGTCACACGATAGGAAATTCGGGAAATCATAAAAATTGCTCCATAATCTATTTCGGGAAACATAAATTACACGCATGAATCGTTAATTCCATATTAAATATTAATATTAAAATATTAATACATATTTACCTCCTATAGAGTTCCACGTGAGAAGAACTATCTCCGAATTATAAATAGAGAGTTTAACCTACCACAAACTACGTACCTATCTCAACAATATTTATTCAGGTGAAACTCAGTTTTTTCCTTAACAATTTATTATTCACGTAAGAGTGGGGTTCGTGTTAGCCATTTTATTATCTCAAATGGCTATGACAAGTTTTTTTATGTCAAGAACACAAAATTAGAAAAATATTTTCGTTTTTTGAAAAAGTGAAAATGTGATGCAGATGAAAGACTGAGAAAGTGTAACATTTTAGAGAATGTTTAAAAACTGAAGAGAGATGAATTAGGTAGAGGAATGATCAATTTGTGATACTGTGTCGGTGCATTGTCTATTTTTTAGATCAATTTGCAAATGCAAGATGCGTATGGCTCCGATTACGAATGAGATATCTATTGGGCCAAATCACGCGCTACGTTTATTGGGCTTTGGGTTTGGACTATTATATTACATCAAACTCTGATCACATTAATGGGTTAGCTACATTTGGCCTTTTCGAAGTTGGAGTCGGATATCTAATTAAAATCTGATCAGATTAATTTGTTACGTATATTTGGCCTTTGGGCTTTCGAGGCTGATTTTATATTAAATGGATACGTCATTGCTATTTTACAAAGAAAAAAAAATTGTTAGGACGTTATCGGTTTATCGAAAATCTAAGGTAGATCAATAATGTATTATTTTTTGTAATTGTTTTATTTACATATTCATTATTAGAATTTTTGTTACAATCGATTTTTTATGATTTTCAGTTTTGTAATATATAAAACTTAATTTGCTTTTGGTTTTTGCATGAAATGGATACGTAATTGCTATAACCGAAATGGATACGATCAATAATTTATTATTTTTTAAAATTGTTTTATTTACACATTCATTATTAAAAGATTTGTTACCATCGATTTTTATATTATTCTCAGTTTTTTAATATATAAAACTTAATCTAATTTTATTTTATTTTTATATTAAATATCTTAAATTACTTAAATTTTTATGTTATAAATTACTTAAGTTTTCAGTTAAATTTTCAGTTTTTTAGTATATAAATTTATATGTTATAAATGACTTAATTTAAATATCTTAGATTACTTAAATTTTCAGTTTTGTAATATATAAAATTTAATTTATTATCAACATCAATCGGTACGTGGATTCGGTTTATTTAAATAGCTTACGTATTTTCCTCATATACATACTGTTTTACTCTGCACGAGTTGATGTTGCAGTGATTGATTTTTCGCAACCTTTACAACCATGTCCAGACATTCAACTGCCAGCATCATCTCCACCTACTAATGGTAAAGCAACATTGTATCCATCTCAGAATGATATGTCTCTCAAATTAATTTTTTGGTATGATAAAAAAAATGATGTATACATGTGAAAAAACAGATTGTAAAAGACTTAATCATGTCACATTCTTACTTATAATTGTCTACACCGTAGTTGATGTTTTATTGTTCGATTTTACGCAAGTATTTCAAACACCTTATGAGATTCGAAGGCAAACATCAATTCAACAAAATAAGGGTAAAGCACCTTTGTATCAACATCAATCTGGTAGGTGGCTTTGGTTTATTTAATTAGCTTAATTATTTTTCTCATATACAAACTTTTTTAGTCTACACGATTTTATGTTGCAGTGATTGATTTTTCGCAACCTTTTCAACCAACTCCATATATTCAAGTGGCAGGAAATCTTTTTATTGTAAGAACATTTATTTAATTTTCTATTTTAGTATACTACTTCTGTTAAAAAAATCTGTCGTAAAATTTATCTAATGTTCAGGTAAAGCATTTCAACAATTCATTGCTGATGGTTGCACCATGATAGAGTCTGATCGACTGAAGTATATCCGTTTCAACCAACCAAAGTTGCGGTCCGAAAATTTCAAGAATCTAGCAAATGCTGCCGCATTAGGACAAACTGACCCGTCAACCGCTGGCGTTCGTTTCATTGTCCCTTCATCTTTCGTTGGTGTTAAGGGTTACATGCGAGAAACATATCAAGATACAATGACCATTTGCAGGTGGTGTGGGTATCCTGATCTGTTTATTAACTTCACATGCAACCCAAAATGGCCTGAAATTACTAGGTTTGTTCAAAAAAGAGGAATACGGCCGGAGGATAGACCCGATATAGTCAGTCGAGTATTTAAGTTGAAACTATATGAGCTCATGAGAGACTTCAGAGAACTACATATTTTTGGACGGACAAGGGCAGGTAAATTTATCATCCCCCTTATTTTACGTTTGAAACCATCATCTATAATCTAAAATCATTTTTCTAATGCGATTAATTTACTATATGTAATACTGACTTCTGTTTTCTTACGTTTTTTTTTCAGTTGTTTATACTATTGAATTCCAAAAACGTGGCCTCCCTCATGCTCATATTTTGCTATTTTTACAAAGGGATGACAAGTTCCCTGAAGCCGTCGATGTTGACCGTATTATAAGTGCTGAAATTCCAGACCCCCTTGAAAACCCGGCCCTTTTATGCGGCAGTGAAAGATTGTATGATTCATGGTCCATGTGGAGAACTTAACCCAGATTCACCGTGCATGATTAATGGTATTTGCTCCAGAAAATTTCCAAAGAAGTTTAACGAGAGAACTGCTGTAGATGGTGACGGTTATCCAGTTTATATGAGAAGGGACAATGGAAGAACAATTGATAAAAATGGTAAACAAATTCACCACGGATATGTTGTTCCATACAATGCAGATCTGTTGTTGAAATATCGTGCGCACATAAATGTTGAATGGTGCAATCAAGCGAGATCGATCAAGTACTTATTCAAGTACATTAATAAAGGTTTTTAAGCTCACGAAAAATATGAGACTTCAGGTAGGAAGTGCACAGTCAAATGTTGATGAAATCCGAGAATTTTCAGAGTGGATTCTCGAAGTTGGGGATAGATTAGCAGGTGGGTCAAATGATGGAGTAGCAAGCATCGAGTTACAAGAAGATATACTTATTCAACCTGGTGTAGATCCAATATCTACTATTGTAGATAGCACGTACCCATCTTTAAAAGATCACTTAGGTGACCCTCTGTACTTCACTGAAAGAGCTGTACTAGCACCTACACACGATGTGGTGGAGGAGGTAAATGACTATGTCATGGATCAAATTCATAAGGAAGAAAAAATTTACTTAAGCTCTGATGAAATGAGTAAGGAAGAGACTAATTGCGGGGTCAGAGAACTTTACTCTACAGAGTTTCTTAACTTAATCAGATGTTCCGGTTTACCCAATCACAGCTTAAGACTGAAAGTTGGAGCTATAGTGATGCTTCTAAGAAACATTGACCAAGCAAATGGTTTGTGCAATGGCACCCGAATGGAGGTAAAACAACTAGGAAATCGCGTTATTAGTGCAACAGTTATTTCTGGCAGTCATATCGGAAGCAATGTCTACATTCCCCGCATCACCTTGACTCCTTCAGATCAAACCAGGTTCCCAATTAAGTTTGAAAGAAGACAGTTTCCTTTAGCAGTTTGTTTCGCTATGACTATTAACAAAAGTCAGGGTCAATCTCTATCCCGTGTTGGACTTTATCTTCCAAGACCAGTCTTTACCCATGGCCAATTGTACGTTGCTATATCTAGGGTTACGAGTAAGAAAGGTCTAAAAGTGCTACTTCTTGATGAAGAAGGAGGGATGACTAATACAACAACGAATGTTGTTTACAAGGAGGTTTTCGAGAAATTGTAATTTTCGTCCTACATTATCGAATTTTAATACACTCATTTGATTTATATTTCCACCTGATTAGTTATTTTGTTCATCGTATTTGTCAGTCGAATAATGTTCCGTAAGCAATTCATCAAAAGACAATAACTTTCCAAACTACTCATTATCAGTTATTTAATCTTTTTTTAGTCGTCTATTGTTTTTTCTTATATACCTTATTGATTAATGGTATCATAAGTAATCCAAATATTATCATTATCACTAACAGCTATTCGAAAATTAGTGCACCAGGAAATTCACCTTTTGACCGAATATATCTTATATGCAAACATCCCGTTAAAATTTAATTCGTTCGAATAAATTAGAGCTGATCAAATGGCCCAGGCCCGATGGCCCGACCCGGCCCAGCCCGATTTTTTTCTCGGGTTTGGGCCTAATAGTTTGGCCCAAAAAGCCCGTGGCCCGGCCCAAAATAAGCCCGATATAAATATAGGGTCGGGTTTGGGCCAACCTAAAGGCCCGATTTTTGGCCCGGCCCGACCCGACCCGAAATTATTTTTTTAAAAAGAAAAAAATTCAAAAGTTGGAATCGTATATCACATCATATTAATAATCTTATATCACTAATGCATCGAATTATCAATTTCGCAGATATTTTTATTTTTATCGTACACCTTTGCTTAATACTATTCATTTTTTGTCAACTCATAAATTATGTATTGTATTATGGATGGTTCTCCTACCAAAAGAGTCGAAGTCAAATACCTAAGACTTGAAAATTGTATTTCGTTGAAAATAGTTTGTTCACATAACGATTTTGTCGATTGTTTCATACTATATTATTTTGGCCCGTTTTGGCCCATTTTGGCCCGAGGCCCGTTATAGCCCGAACAATTGCGGGCTTGGGCCAAGAAATTTGGCCCATCGTCGTGGCCCGGCCCGGCCCGTGTATTTGGGCCGTTTATTTAACACGGGCCCGGCCCAAACCCGGCCCGGCCCGGCCCATGATCAGGTCTAGAATAAATATAATTAAATTTTATTGAAATGAATATACCTCCGTCGTCTTTATAAATAAGTGTACACAACCCCGTGATTTTTCACGGGTGTTACACTAGTAGAGGTTGTAAAAAAAATTGTTTTTAGTAAATATATTTTTAACTTCCTTTTGAAATATGGAGTATAAATATAAGAGTTGTGCACCAAAATAATTACATTTAAAGGTAAATCTATTCAAAAATGACCTCAAAAGTATAACTCAAACTTGACCCGACCTAAAATTAACCTAAAATGACCTATTTCAAGTAAAACATTAACCTAAAATGACTTAAACGATCCAAACTAAAATGACTCAATTCCATAAATGATCCAAAAACATATCCCGATTCAAAATGATCCACCCAAATCCGAATGAAATCATCCATTTGGTAGGTCTAGCGAGCCTAGTGAGTAGGAAAGTTGTGCTAATTATTGAGTGTAAAAGGTAGACTAAAAAAGAGTGGGAGAATAAAGGGTGTGAAGGTTGGATCGTTTTAGACGATCGTATTATATGATCAAATGTCGTGTAAACTCAACAGCTGACAGACAGACAGACAGAGGTTGGCAGGCTGCTTGCAACAGGGTGGCATTTGCATTTGCATTTGCTGCGTGCCTCTTTTAGAGTTTTAGATCCAGGCCTTTGAGTGCCATTCAAGTAACACCTTGTAATTCATACAGTCTACAACCACCTTTTCTTCTGTAAATTGGTAAAATATAACCCTTTTTTAAAATAGTGATTATTTTATAATTACTACACTATTTTATCTATAAAAGATACTCGATTACATTTATTTTGTCCTACGCACAAAGCTAGTTGAATAAATTTTTTGTTCAAGTAGTTATTAGAAGTGGTAGATCACTAGATCTGAGAATGATCTATTAAGGACTATCGCTTTTGTTGAGCCACAAATTTTTCAAGATGCTCAGTTAAATATTTTTATTTTTCTTCTATTATTATTTTACGTTATTACTAATTGACAAGTTAAAATTTAACATCTCCTTATTTCACAACCGCTTCATGTTATTTTAGTGTTGGTAATTTCAAGTTTTTTTCCTTTTTATGACGAGGAAACTTGCAGTGATAATATTTGGGTATACACTACATAAATTCTCAATGTCTTACGGATAATATATAATTCAATTAATTTATCACCTCATATAAATTTACATTATATTGTGGAGTAAATTGATAATTACACCCTTTTAATTATATGTCACGTTTCTAAAAAAACTCCCTTTTAAAATTTCTTTTATTAAATTTCTCCTATAAAATGTTCCCAGGTTAAAACTTACACCCCAATGACCATTTTGGTGACGAAATTCGTCAAAATTCAAAATTTTCGTTTAAAATTCTAATTTTATGACCAAAATACCTTTTGTCTTCTTCTTCCCTGCTTCTTCTTCCTCCTCCTCCCTTATTCTTTTTCTTCTTCTTCTTCTTCTTCTTCTTGTTCTTGTTCTTCTACTTCTTTAAAAACAACTTTATCTAACAGTAGTAATGTAGGCTAGATTTACAAATATTTAAAAATATTTAAAAATAAGTTTTTTTTATAGGAGTAATTTAATAAAAAATATTTACAAATAAGTTTTTTTTAGAAAAGTGATATAGAGAAGGGAGTAATTATTAATTAACTCTATATTATATGTTAAATTTACAAATCACCACATACAAAGTATTATATAGCTTATCTTATCTATTCCAATTGCCCACCTAAAACTCTGATAACATTTTTACTAATTTTTCGTTAGTTACTTATTAAATTAGTTAAAATTTCATTTAAAATACCCAAATTAGTAATCTATTACAATTTGAATCATTCATTTGATAAACTATTTTATTAAACTCAAATGCAACAACTCTTCCCCATTCAAAACCCCACAGCTAAAGGTGGTCAATATAACATGCACGACCCAACCAGGCACACGAGTCACCTTTTGGCCAAGCTGCCAGCACCCGCACAACTTGACTCCCGCCACATACGAACTAGGACCGAACTCAATGCCGCTGTACCAACCCACCCTAGCTATTAAATAACAAAAATATAAATAAATAATAAACTTGGTTCACCTTGTCCATTTCCCTCCGAGGAATAGGAAAGGGTTTAATAAATAATAAACTTGACCGAGTTAGCCTAATTTCCTAATGGGATGATGCATGCCCGTTCTTTGCCAGAGCAACCCAACCCAACCCACTTCCCTAACGAGCGAGTCTAATGAGGAGTTTAGTTGGGGTATATATGGAGTGCAATGGAATGGATAACATCCATTCAACTGTTTGATTGACCACTGATAGAGTGGATTATTTAGAAACCCATAATGAATTCTAAATCCACCCCAACCCTTTGTAATCACATACTCTACTCCTCCCCAAATTTCTAAATCCAGTCCCCGCCCCCGGATACGAAACCTAAAGTTAAGAAAGGAAAAAAACCCCCAAATTGTTATTGTTTTTCTGTATGTAAGTCCTTCATCTTCTACTTTCATTATCATTTTTTTTGCTTTTATAAGAAAAGTTACGTGTAATTGTTCATGGATATATATGATTAGTTTCAATAATACGTTATGATTAGTTTATTTGGCTATAATTTTTCGTTAGTAAGTTATACTTCCTCCATTCCATTTAATTCTATACATTTCACTTTTTGAGCACTATTTATAAGTTGAGTGCATCTTTGACACAACTTATAATATATAACGTAAAAGATAGTCATGTGAGATTTTGTTTAAATCGTCTTACCGATTACATTGTAAATATCAAAGTTTTATAATTTTTATCAATATGTAACTAAAGATATTGACAAAAGAAACCGGGTATTGACAAACGTTTTTTTTAACAAGGAAAACAAGTGTTTATACAACTGACATTTAACTTATATGGTCAAATGCACTTTTATATTGTAGAAGAAAAACTAAGACATAAGAGTAACTACGATGGCTAGAAAATATGTGTTGATGGTACACGACTAACATAGCCCAGGAACCACCATCCTTATCCTCCAAATTTCTGAGGGGGCAAACAGAACTTGACCTCCGACCAGCACCGTCTTCACTCTTCAGGTATTGACAAACGTGAATAAAGAAAATGTGTAGAATTGATTGGAATAGAGCAAATAGTTAATGAAAAAAAAGTACGAGGGTGAATGGAAATGAAGGGGAAGATTTGAAGGGATCCATTTTTCCTCATTCAAGAAAATCGAAATCTCTCCATGACAGGCAAATTTTAGAGGAAAATTGTACCTAAACACCCACATATATTTCCCTCCTTTTTACTTTGTAACAACCCGACCCGCCACCGTCGTAACACAACCCCAATAAGATGGGATGTGCACCTTTGGGATAAATACTTGTCCTCACTTAAGCCCAAAAGCACAAGGCCTTGTTACTTAGTGGTGGGTGGAAGTTATTATAAACATATTACAAGCCTCACGTTCTACTGATGTTGGACAAATCTCCACACAATCTCATAGTTCTCCAATGTGAGACAACTTTCTTCTCATACACTTGGGGTGTTACACACTTCCCTCCCTTTTTCTTGCCTTCTCCCCTCCCCTCGCCCCTCTTTCTCTCCATTTATGTCATCCAGACACCTTCAAGGTGTGCTTGGATTGAAGGATTTGGATGGAAAGAGAGGGGAGAGAACTAGAAGAATGAGAAATCCATTGTTTGATTAACAAAATGAAGGTAAAAAGATTTGGATGGAAGGAAAAATAAATCCCTCCATTTGTCTCTTACAAGACAAATTATTTTCCCACCAACATAGACAAAATTTGGAGAGAAAATCACCTTCTCTATTCTCCCTTCCTCCCCTCCTCTCCATTTCTTTTCCCTCCTTCCCCCTCCCTTCCATTTTTCTCATTTTTTGCTATCCAAACACATCCTGTCAATTCCTATATATGAACTATTTTATAGTTTATCGTACGCAAAAATGGCATAAATGACAAAATATTTATCACATAGTAAATAGTAATTGCTGATTTACTTTCAAAAATAATTAAATTTATCTAACGCAAATTAAAGGAAATTCAACTAATAACCTCATATTCTTTTTTGAAATTGCCATTCATATACATCATCTACTAAATTGTGAAGGAGGGGTCCTCTTACAAATTGTCCTTGGGTGGTTTTTGGTTTCTTGCCTATCCAATAATAGTTTTTTTTAATAATTTATTTGACAATCTAACCAATAGTTAAATGCCATGATATATAGTATTACGGAGTACCAAATACTCCTACATCGTGGTACCAACATTATTGATTCCCCGAAAATGATTGGGCATTTTCAGTCTATGTCACCATTCTTGACTGATTTGTAGTGATGCATGACTAGCTTACATGTGTGTTTGGGTCTCTTCATCACTCTCCACTCTCCACTCCCATCTGGTGCTTTTGTGTTCTTCGTGAAAGTAACCTCCATTTTTGTTACTTAATTTAAATCAACTCAGATAATTGAGAATGTGTGAATTATATTATACTTATGATCAATGATCATGTGGCCGGGGTCTTGTATATTTGACCTCGCCTTCCGTGTTCATCATATATACATTCACAAATTCTTATTTGCAACGGCACTATCCGTCGCAAACTTGTGACGGATACCGTTTTCTCTCACAAAATACCCACTTTTTCTCTCTCTCTGACACTATTCATGTGGTCCCCTTTCTCCACTAACTCATTTTGTATCCATTTTATCTCACAAAATATCCGTCACAAATGGTGACCCGTCTTAAGAAAAAAACGGACTGATATACATTTTAACACATCAATACATTAGTACAACGATTACTCTTAATGATACGGTAATTGTTTAAGTTATATAGTTATGTTACATACTCAACAATTTCAGCTGGATGACTAATTAGTCGGTTGAATTAACGAAATATAAAAAAGCTATAATCTAAAATGACTAGGCTCATACTTGCATTGTTGCAAGTATTAACACATAAATAAAACAAAACGACGACATAGTCACTTCATCGTACTATGTAATCGCATAAAAGTCTTCTTCAAAAACCATGAGAGAACCGTAAAGTATTACGAAGTATTTAAATTTTGTTCTCTTATGCAGTCACGCATATAAGCAAACTAAGACTGTCAATTGATCGAGTTAGCTTATATTATTATTCATAAGATATTCTCATTAAATATGTCAAAATTGAGTTTATACTTGGTTTTCGCATGACAATAACTTGAATCGTTTTTATATTTAGGTTATAGCCATGTTTGGTAAACAACGGATTAATATTGGCAGAAGCAGATTTAAAATGCAGATTTGACTAGCATAATGATTTAGTAGGTTTGACTAGCAGATTCATTTAGCAGAATTGTTTTAGAGATGTTTGGTAATTGACACTTTAGATTAGCAGATTGTTTAGCATCTTTGTAAAATGACATATGAGGACATGATCATATTGTTTAGTATTTACTTAGAGGGCAACTAAGACAATTCTTTTATTTCTAATCCGTTAATTCAATATGCTGGTAGGAGCATCATATTGTAAAATAGCATATTAGACCCCAATATACTATTTCAATATGCTATTAACCAAACACTCTAAATAACACATTCGTAAGTCAAACATGTTAAACCTCACCAATATGCCGATATTTGGCCAATATGACATTTACCAAACATAGCCTATGACACTGTTTTGTAAATAGCGGATTAATATTGGCAGAAGCAGATTGTAATTAGCACAATTTGTTGGTAGATTTGACTAGCATATTCAATTAGCAAAATTTGTCAAATGTGTTTGATAATTAGAAGAATTAAATTAGCAGATTATCTCAATCCTTTGTTAAATGACAAAAATGGACATGGATAAATTATTGACTAATATTTATCAAAATACATCACAAAAACAAGTTTAATGACTAATGTCGTTTCTTCTACTAGCCATCAAAGTAGAAGTAATATTATCGTGGACAGTTGACATTTCTTTAGTTTTTGAAGACTCGGTTGCAGTTTGCGAGGAATGATTAGTCGCATCTTGTAATAGATCTGGAGGTATAAAATCTGGGGTCTTCATCAATGGAGTATGTTACTTAGTACTTTTTAGAAAAATTGAAAAAAATAAGTTAGAGAAAAAAAACTTGCCTTCTGCAGAGATAAGTGAAAATCAGGAACCTATGGAACAAAATTAGGTTTAATATTTTTTGAAGGGTAAAAAGCTAATATTTTTACTTTTCCTAATCTACTCTTTGAATATGCTGGTGGGAGCAGCATATTCTAAAATAGCATATTGAACCTCAATCAACTATTTCAATATGTTGTTTGCCAAATAAGTCAAATAATATATTGATTGGTCAAATATGCTAATTGCTTCAAATATGCTATTTTTTTTTGCAATATGCTGTTTATTAAACGTCTATTGACTAAAACATAAGATATATAGGACATAAAAGTGAGGCAAATAATATGAAATTGAAAAAGGGTTTAGTTTGGTTTATTGAGTAGGATACAAGTTAGGTAACACTTTCTTACAAAATTATGCACATGCGGGAAAGCTTTCACTAATTTCTTATTAGGAGACAATTCCAATCTTCCAAAGGAAAACCAATAATTATAAATGTTTGGTCAATTAATGTGTAGAACTATGTCATACATACACAATTACACATGTTAATTAAGCGACAATTATTGATTTATATATTACATTATACTTGTGTAATTGTGTATGTATAACAAGAATCTGAATCCCCATCAGTGAAGTGATCGATCACTAAGTCACTAATTCACTATAAAAAATTAAAAATTAGGCTACTTTAGTAGGTGGAATTTCATATCATCACATGTCTATCTTTTCTATGATTCCGTTCCTCTATTATGTATTTATGTGTATGATTCAGTTTCATCATTCTTTTTTATATAAATCAAATTAATGAAAGATCGTCGTAATAGAATCTTCAATTATGTTGTACTTTATGGGCTCAAAATTCACTATACAATGGAAAATAATTCCAATTTATAAGCTATTTGATACTACCGGCCAATTAAAAAGGTAGGTGAAAAAATAACATAAAATTATAAGTGTAAGGTACTTAATTAAATTTAAGATGTTACTATCTCCGATTCTTTAAATTTGCCCCACTTTTTAAGATTTATAAAAAGCATTTTAATTATATGAGACGATTATAAAAAAATTGGAGGGAGTAGCTAATAAGCTAACGATCGCTTTAGTGAATACTTGGAAAAAAAATGACTTACTAATGGATAATAATTGATGTTCATTACTCTTCAACTAGATGTTCGCATTTGCTTTTTGAACGTAATCCAAAAATAAAAAATGACATTAGGCAAGTTAAAAAATATATGGGTTTAATTTAATAAATATTTTTGATGATTGTTAGCCTAGCCCGCTCTTAAACATTAAAGCCAAAAACCTTTAAAATATATCAAACTCGTGGCCCCGATCCACCCTCAACCAGTCTAAGAGCTTGTTCATATTAGTATAAGAAAGATAATAATTAATATGATTTTTTTTCACAGGTGATTATGATCCGTTCATATAATTGCTTTTGTAATAGCATGAGCTGATTTGTTTAGGTGCCTAGGACAATGACTTAAAGAAAACAATAACAATTAGTAATAATATGTAAAATAGAGGAAACTGTAGATATGATATCTTTGTCGTTATTCCCGCATCCATTTACTTGTAAGACGAGGTTGAGACAGTCAGATGTTGCATCCAAATGGTAGAAACCTTGCCGATAGCATCTTCACAGGCAAATAAAAGAGCCAAAGATTCGGCATGAATGGGTGATTGAGATAGCCCGGGAGACTGTCGATCCCCATTTTACAGTTTCTTCATTATTATTTCTGAAAATCCATCCCGTTGTTGCCTTAGAATTTATTATGCATGAAGCATCACATTTAATGCGAATATGTTGCTGACATATTGTAGAACCCAGAATTGTTATTAAGAAATGATTTCGAAGAAGCTCAGCAGTGGTCATACATTCCTTTGAACTTGTTGTATGCTTCCATTCCCTTTTTTGTTCCTGCTTCTGATACCCGAAGAATGTTATCTGACGCATCCATATTGATTTTCCTCAATGTTTCATAAGAATTAAAAACCTGCTTATTAAAAATGCCTTCATTCCTGACACACCAAATATCCCATAGAGTAGCCATGAAGGTGGAAATAAGATAGAGATTCACTACTACAAAAGTTGCTTACTACATAAGATTTTTTGACTAATAGACATAGGTTTTTGAACCGATGTAGAGTTCAGTTATGTCCTTTAGTTTGTAATAGACATAGGTTGTACAACCGATGTGCATTACTATAATGGACAGCGGATTTTTCTAAAATCCTATGTCTATTGCTTATAATGGACAACGGACTTTCGTAAAATCCCATGTCTAATATGTAAAAATCCTATGTCCATTGTTGTTATTTACATCAGATTTTTCTTAAAAATAATCCTATGTCTATTGTTGATTTTTACATCAGACTTTCCTTTAAATCTTATGTCTATTGCTGTTATATACATCAGTTTTTTACAAAATCCCATGTCCTTTATTGCGGTTTTTTTTTAAAAAACAAAATTGGAATTGCTAATGCTACTGCTAATACAAAAGTGAGATTGTACCAAAACGGAGGCCATTCATTAGAAATTACGACAACAAAGGTCGTTCGTCATACATTGTTTGAATTCAAGAACAAACCAAACAAAGGTCGTTCGTCATACATAACGCACAAAATTTTCAAAATCAAACTATACATTATTACTATGACAACAAAGGTCGCTCTCCATACCATGTTTGCTACTAGTGTTGTTGGTTGATGTTGTTGGTTGCTGCTACTACTTGCTATTGCTGCTTGATGCTCGTTGCTTGCTACTGCTGCTTGATACTTGACTGCAGGCTGCTGCTACTGCTGCTTGTTGTAGGCTCTTGGTGTTGGCTGTTGTTGCTGCTGATGCTACTAGCTGCTGCTGCTTTTGGCTGCTTGTTGATGTTGCTGTTGTAGGCTGCTGGTTGTTGGCTGCTGCTGGATGCTACCTGTAACACCCCCATTTATTTAAGGACCTGTACCAGGACTCCTCAGATAAATAAAGGTGTTACCATCCCGGTTTCCCGAGGCAGTAGATACAAAGGAAGATAAACAGTACTTTAAATATAAAGTTGACTCAAGTCATGATCTTACAACCGTATCAAAAAGTCTTAACAACATAAGTAAAATACAACTCGTACAAAACTGACTAGGGTGATCTAGACAACTAAACTGGTCCGGATCCAAGCTCTTCCTCCCATAGCTCCCCCTTAATCTTAGCCACCTGTCAATCTGCTCCCCAATAATTGGTTCATCACAGGTGTTCACGAATACACAGGGTCAACCACAAGGTTGAGTAGAGAAAAACTGTAAATAAACCACATTACTATAAATAGAAAGCTGAACATCTCCACTCCGAATCACAGACCCTTTTCCTCCGCACCAAACACAGACCCTTTATCTCCGCACCAAACACAGACCCTTTATCTCCGCACCAAACACAGACCCTTTATCTCCGCACCATATCGTAACACAGATTTATATATCACAATATACCAATCATATAACAATTTACATGAACATGATTAATATCAATCAATAAACAGATTACACATCTCATATATGTAGTATTCCCCTACCTCGTATTTGCAGAAGGAAAATGGCAAAAAGCACAACTGTTCTCAAAAGTGCTCCACACGAAAACTTCCACCTAAAAGTATATTATCTAATTAATAAACTCCCTAATTCTCGTAAATCATGTACACATTCTAATTATAGAAACTTCCTATATTTAGAAAGTTTCCCAACAACCGAGTTACCCGAAATAGTAACTTTCCAAATATAGTAGCTTCTAAAAATAGCAACTCCCAAAATAAATGAACACTTGGGTTTTGAAATTTAAAAACTAAATCTTTACCATAAATACTAATTGTATAAATACCATCATTATCATATTGCCTCATAAATAAAATATTCCACCTTAACTACTAAATATATTAGCCATAAATAAAACGATATTAAAATAGAAAGTATATAAAACATACATAATAATAATAATAATAATAATAATAATAATAATAATAATAATAATAATACACTCCCCCTTAACACGACCCAACACCCGACACACCCAACTAAACCCCTTATAACTCCACCGTTAACTCGCCACAGCCACCAATCACCACGGCCCCGCGTACCCAGAACCATCAACAACTCCGGCGACCTCTGCCCACCAGTGGGTTGAACCAACCCCAAAACTCGCCTGGAAACACACGACAACCACCCGGCAGGCCCACAAAGGTGCCCCTGCCGACGGCTCACCAGACCCGACCTCCACTAACGACGGCCACCTACATACCCCCTGAACCACATACACCTAGCCACGGTGGTACCACCGCGTCGACCTCCCCCGAGTCAACGGTGGTACCACCCCCAAACCACACCTGTGCATAAACACAACGAAACCAGTACCCAACAGAGGGAACGAACCCCCCTGTCGACACCACCTCCGTCGCCTGAAACCACCATACCCTCCACCATGACAGACCCTTGACTACAAACCAACTCCTTGTCCCATGACCCGTACTAACAAACACGAACCCAGACTCAACCCACATTCTAAACATACACAGGCGTGAAAGAAAAGGGAAAAACGAACCCAGAAATATTCCCAGACTCGTAACATCCACCCCTTTCCCGTCACCCTCACCACCAACGACCACCAGAGACCTCCCCCTACGCAAACATCACGCAACATATTATAAGACTATACAAAACGAACTAAGACCCAGAAACGTATGACTCAACGACACTACTATGAAAGACACGAATTCATAAAAACAATAGGACAGTCGACCACCATACCTGAATTCGAGTCAAAACGACGGTCCTAGGCTGACTCAACTGGCCGGAAGTGGCGGCAGCAGGTTTTGGGTGGTGGTGGTGTTTCGAAATGACCTAGGGATCTGGTTAGACTCCCTTTATATGGCGGCTTAGAGAGGAAGTGTAGTGTAGGGTTTAGCAACTATTACTAACGTGGGCTCCCTCTTGACTTATGCACGCATAACGAGGCCCATGGCCGTGCTACCATGGGTCCTAGGTTCGAACCCCAACAACCTCATGTTACAACTATTTTATTAAAGTAGCTAAGATCCCTTTTCGAGTCCATATAAAACCGCAACACCTCTTATAAAACGCATTCAAGTAAGCTTATAAAACGAACGATTTAAATAAAATAAATAAAAAAAAACGAGATATTACACTACCTGCACTACAACACTAATGCTAATGAGCTGATGTACATTTCATACTTTTGATTCTATTCTATACTTACATTTCATACTACAAGTTTTATTTAGCTATATATCATATACATGGACATCCTATTTTATTCTATTATATTCTAGCTGCACTAAGGCAATAAATGAACAAAAAATAACAGCAGTCTAATTGAGAATACACCATAACAAAAAGTTAGAGTGAATGCTACCGTGATTAGGCCTGAAACTATTACTCTAAGGATCAGAGGAGAAGCAAACACACGCATTAGACTGTTTATGTTCTCCTACAAAAACTTACCAGTGCAAATCAGGAATTGATGCAAAAATGGAACTGCTACTGACAGTTCCAGGTCAGTACAGTAGTAGCAATTGCAGCAACTTAAGCAATGGCTAGAATAGCAGCTCTCTGTGAATTAGTTTTAGAATAAGGAAAATCGTGTGCAGACAGTGTATATATATATGGTTTATGCTGCTAGTTTCTTGGGGAATTAGTAAAAAGAGCAAGTATAGAAGATTACCTTGTTTATATCAGACTCGGGCAAGTTATACACCATTCCAAACAAAATAAACCCAATGGACTCTGACCATCTGCTTTAAACCACTCAAACCAGCGGACATACATTGTGTATTCATTCCCCACTTTAGTCCACTAATTACTAGTACCAATAGCAACCATCTCCCATGATATCCTAAAATCCACTACAAACAATTTCATGAGCAACTAATCACATAGCTCACAACCATCCACTCAGATAATACAAAATTATGTCACACACCACACTGATAGCTTAAATCCCCATACATGATAGCAAAAATATTGTCGGCCTATTTCCATGGCAATAAATCTAAACCTGATTAACAAATGAGGAGAAAAAGTGGCCCCTATGTGAATTGTAATAGATATGATAATTATGGCGTCAGGATTAAAAATTGCATAATTACTGCTTATATGAGTTGTATTTCTTCTATGACTACAAATTCCAGAAATAATGCTTATAAAAGTTTATCACACAGGCTTTGGAGCTTGAAAATCTACAAATTTAAGGGCTCTTACTTCGTACATACCATAAGTAGACATAGACCTCCTCTAAAGTTGCTCTGAAGAGTGTTTGCCTTTTGTTTATTGAGTTGACAATTTTTGACATAGGCACTCTTTTTCGAGTTGAAGACATGAAAATGAGAATATAAGACAAGAATTCAAAATCCACTGCAAATCTGCAACATAGTGGGTTGAGAAGTGAAGACATATCTTAGTAGGCTAAACATGCAAATGCATATAATCATTAATGTATGTAAATTTTACCTGTCATGCAATTTTCTCTAACTTGATCACTCTTTCCTCAAGAGGAATTGCAGATGATGATGGCATCAAGCGAATTTGTGGTCTCTGCCTTTCAGTCAACAAAATATATGGCCTAAAGTTTAACAGCAATTAACAGAATGAATACAAGAATAATTAGTGGACACGAGAGTAGGGAAGAACAATAACAGAGATCGAAATCAGAGTCGTCGTTATCTCAACAGGCCGGTACCTTTTTGGCTTTTTCTAATCGAGCCATTGTACCAATTTGAGAGCAGGTTATGGTCTTAATTTCTTGCGTCGGTCAGTCGGCTATAACAGCAGGTTCTGAAACTTTTCTGTCGGTAAATGAAGTTAAAACGATAAAAACCCACAAAGTGTTCCCTGATTCTATGTGACTATGTCAAGCAATCCCTGTTGGATATTTGACACACAAAACGGTTATGTAATCTAATACACTAGTTTATGTCAAAAAAAGAGAACTTATCAATTCTCTACTTAGATCTAGCTAATACACACAAAAAAGGTATCCTTAACAGGTAGCATGAGCATAACCACGTAATAATGTTATCAGTAATAAATAGCATAAAATCAAGGGGAAACTTACTCGGTTAAAGCTGATGAAGACGATAGGTGGAGATAGCAAAGATGGAGTTGCGTACAAATACACGGTACTACATCCCGCGGATCTATCATCAAATCAACACAACTACAACACAAGACTGTACTATAAAAAATCACTAACTTCATATATACAAAATCCCCAAATTGATTAGGATGCTTTATTTAAAATCCCTAACCCTAATCCCTAAATTGATTAAAATAAATATAATTGATTAAGATGTTAAATTGGAAATCACTAAACCCAATCCCAAACATGATTTTAAAACTAAATTCAATGATAAATAACCATAAATAAGGGAAACCATAAGAATTGTAATAACTTTTATAGAAAACAAGACGGAAAAAACATACCTAGATCGACAATATCGAAAGGTAGGTAACGAATTCGTCTACAATATGTTCATCATAAACCCTAAATAACAAACAAAGCCGATATAAATTGATTAGAAATGAGAAAAAAGGGGAACTACCTTCGTTTCTCAGAAATTGTAAAACCCTAGAAAAATGGCAGAAATTAGAGGAAGAATGGAGACGCAGAATGATGATGATGAAGAACGAAGAATGAATTGAGTGATGAAGATGATTTGATCAGAGAAATAAAATTAATTAGGGTTTGATCGATGAGGAATGAGAGGGGTGAGAGTGAGGGATTGTGCGCGAGAATAATAGAGTGAGGTCGAGAATGTATGGTATACATAAAAAAATAAATGGACATCAGTTGCAATAAATAACCCATGTAAATAACCAGGTAATGGACATCGGTTTTACAAAACAAATGATGTCCATTAATATCATCACTAATGGACATAGGTTGTAAATAACAACCTATGTAAATGAGTTTATAAGGACATCGAATTTTTGAAAAAACCGATGTGCATTATTTACTACATCGGATTTTTAAAAAACCTATGTCCATTCACTGATGTAGTAAGCGTGTTTTGTAGTAGTGATTATCTTGTTTGAGGGAGAGGAACGAAAGCCAGTTAGAAATCCAAAGTTATACAGATAGGTGGTCAGTTGGAAAGGTTCTAATTCCAAAGGATGAAGCTAACCAAATATGGGATGCAATCGGACAATCTTTGAATAAATGATCTAAGGATTCAGGAATGTTGTATGGTTGACAGTATAAACATCACCCATCGGTTGATCCTTGACGAATTTGAAGTTCTTTCGCATAGGGCAGAGTATGTATTAGACATGATTTTCCATAAGAAAATCTTCCACTTAATTGAAATGTCTAAATTCCACAACTTTTTTGGACACATAGATGAAGTATCATTCCTTCTTTTTTTTATCCTTATCAGTTGATTTCTCCTTCCAAAGATTCTGAAATGCAAGCACATACCCAGTTTTGGACGTATAACAGTCATTCCGTGTAGCATTCCACATTAAAAGATCCAAATCTTGATGAAACGGAACTGGAGTAGCTATGATGAAATTTATGATCTGAGAAGCACCTAAAGAAATGATTTTTTCTTCATCCCAATCACCATTCTTTTTTTGAACATCAAAAACCTTTGTGTATGGTAGCATGATGTCATTCAAATTAAGTAAAGAGATTAGATTTGTATTATTAACCCACTTATCCCGCCAGAAATCTAGATTAGACCTAAACCCAATCTGCCAAGATAGGTTATTATTCAGAAGTTGAAAATTCCAGAAAATGCTTCTTCCTCCCCACGAAAATTGTTTTCCATCCCAGAAATGTTTATCCAAACAAAAATCATGAACAAAGTTATATTTAGCCCTTATCACCTGATTGATTAACGAGTCTGGTCTTGAAATGATTTTCACCCTACTTTAGCCAGTAGACTTTGATTAATACATTCAATTCGTCTAATGCCTAACCTACCATCACACTTTCTTAAATGTAGGAAGATTTTGCTATACCATTGAGTAATTTTATTACTTCTGTTATTACCCCACCAAAATTGTGATATCAAATAGTCAATTTTTGATGTCAAACTTACCGACATACAAAATACCGATAGAGAATAAATGAATAGTGAAAAAAGAACATAAACAATTAAGGTTAATTTACTAGCACTAGAGAGAAACCGATTATTCCAGGGAAGGATGCGTTGACGTACTTTTTAAATCATCCTAGCATTGAAGTTTTTCTTACTCCTTCCAAATTCCATTGACAAGCCCAAATACAAACCCATCTCTTGATATTTCTAAATATATAGAGAAGAGAGACATTCCCTTGTAGTTGTTAGAGTACAATTTGGACTGAAATTAATTGCAGTTTTATCATGATTTAGCTTTTGGCCGACTATGTCGCAATATAGTTGAAGGATTTTAGACAGGCCTTGACATTTTGCTTTGTTTGCATGAGAGAAGATAATTAGGTCATCCGCAAAAAGGAAATGGGAGACACGAGTAGCTCCTTGTGCAACCCGAATACCCTTTATCGAAGAGGTTGCTTGTGCGTTGCCTAACATTTGTGATAAAACTTCAGTACATAAGGCAAAAAGAAAGGGTGATATGGGATCACCTTATCTTAGTCCACATTTGGGCTTCAGAGTATTTGACATGCTCCCGTTAATAATAATCTCATAAGTAACAATAGTGATGCACTCCATAAATAGAGATAATGTTATCAGGGAAACCCATATGAAGTAAAGTGGCATGAACAAAGTTCCATCGGATTCTGTCGTAGGCTTTACTCATGTCGACCTTCATACCCAGTAGACCTTTGTTACCTTTTGTTTTTTTTGTTGATGTGGTTAAAGACTTCATGACTGATCAGGATATTATCAGTAATCGATCGTCCAAGAATAAAACCATTTTGGAAGTCCCCAACCAAAACATTCATTAAGCTTTTCATCCTATTTGCAATACATTTTGACACTATATCCGCATAAGCCCGTTGGAAAGACTGATAGGCCTGTAATGTTCAACTTTCTCTGGTGCATGCATTTTTTTTAATAAGGATAATAGATGTCTTGTTAAATTTTCGTAAAACATGTCCTTCATTTAACATTCTTAGAATTGCACTTGTAACATCATCTTTTATATATACCCAAAATTTCTGATAGAAGATACCTGTGATTCCATCTGGTCCCGGTGATTTATTAGTCCCCATTTGGAAAACAGTTTTCCGAATCTCATTTTTCATAGAAGGCCTACTCAGACTATCACATTGATCTGGATTTAATTAATATGATTTGTGCTTGAGTTTTATTGATCATAAATTGACTATTTGTGCAAGCAAAAAAATCCGTAAAAAATCAATATAAGTCCTTAAACACTACTACAATATTGGACTAAGAGGACCCCCCTTAGAGGACGGTTGGGGAAGGAACCGTCTTATATTCGCCAAATAAATTTAGCGCCATTAGTAATTACATAAATATGACGATTAACAAAAGAGCCGTCCTCTTTATTACGTAATAAATACGGTTTATTGTCTTATTTATGATTAGAAAAAAGTTGAAGATAGGTATGTACTATTGATGATTATCGATCCGAATAAGGGTTTATATGATATTGAGGCTTTTTTTTTGCTTAGCTTCTTAATTGTGCATTCTAAATTAGTTTAACAGTGGTATGTTTTCGGGCTTCGCTGTTCTTAAAATATACATTCGCTGCTCAGTAACTTCCAGTTGCAGAGATTGCAATATTCTTATTAATTCATACATATGGCTTATCATTTTTGTTGGTAGCTTCATATATACGGACAACTTTATCTTTGACTACTTGATATATTGAATATATTTGCAATTTCATGTTAACTGTTAGATGAGCATCTTTGTATTTTCTTGATTTCATGCTCTTTCATCTTCTGTTCCGAGGTACTTTAGTTATATGCATTAGAAGTAATAAGTATAAAGAACTTGTTGCTCTTGCAAAGTTGAAAATTTCGAAAAGCTAAAGTAAACAGACTTGTTTTCGCCAATCTGGATTAATTATGATAAATCCTCTGTGTTTGTCATGTATGAATTGCAGACGAGGAACTTGCTGCGGATTGTTATATACAACATCAGTTACATTAGAGGTATATTTCGAATCAAATGAAGTAATATCTGAATATGCAGACTTGTATTGATGTGGTGAGAATTGTCAAGAGTTGTCGGCTCTTGTCGTTAATCGTAGATTTCTCCGTGGTTAAAGTCGTTATTTGTTGCGATCTTAATTTATGCAGATATATATCTGGGTATCTGACTAGCAATCCTTATTGTTTGAAACACTTCGTGGAGTTTCCTTTAGCTACCCAAATCCAAAAAGTGAGGAAGTCTCTATGAATAGCAGCCGCACAGGTTCTAAGAAGCACAAAGGAAAGCACAATACCATGGTTCTCGAGGAGGATATCGGGGAACTGAGAAGAAAGTGGTAAGTTAACTTCTAAATGATAAGTTTTTGGATGCTAGACGATCTATGGGATTATGTTGTCCTCTACAGGTCATCCATGGGTTCAAGTTGATGGTGAGGCTCCAGATAAGCCTCTTCATTCTGCGGTCCTTACAAGGTTGGTATCCCCAGGCTTTGCATCCACACATGACACACTGCTCCTAGCCAGAACCTATGTTGTAAAACAGAAATCCTGAATTCATAAATGTCGTAATTTCACAAGAATGTCGTAGTAATTTATACCTGAAGTAACCTCGAAGATTAAGGATTTTTGTATCTTCGGCTTATAATCATCACTTGCAATTTCATATGACGGTCTTTCATGATCATTCAGGAATGTTAACCGCAAGATCACTCAAATTTGTAGGTAATTGCTGAAAGCCTGTCTGAAGAGGAGATTGGAGGCCTGAAGATGTTTAAAATGATAGATGCGGATAACAACGGACATATTACAATGTGACATTAATTGTTTTTCTCTTATAGCCTTGCTCTATGGTAAAGTTTCTTGACTTTTTCTATTCAGCAGTATACCATAATGATCTATTATCGATGCTCGTCTCTTTATTGTCGGAACAAGCATTGGAGCCAATGTTCTGGTATGTCTTTGATTGTTTCTTAGGTATTTGTTCTGTTGGTATCTATTTGCGTAAATTGTTATTTTTGAGCTTCACTATAGATATATAATGTATTATCAAATCAGCAAGGAGCTCACATTATTAGATTGTTTGCATAAATATTAGATACCTAGTTTTCCCTGTTTGAAGATAAATCGTAGCTCTCCTTCTATTTTATTGATGATATGACTATTCATTTAGGTGAAATACCTTGCCGAAGAAGGAGATGACATTCTAGTGGCAGGAGCTATTGTCATCTTCTCTCCATGGGATCTTTTGGTAAGTTCAAAATCCCTAGTATATGTTTTAACTAGGCTATAAAACCCTTTACAAGTTGTAAATCATTGCATCTGTTACACTATACAATTGTTATGGAGCCGTGTTACAGCGATATTTGACTGGAGTTTCCATACTGTCAACCAAGATCGTTAATGTTTTTTATAGATCCGGTAAGCTCGAGAAGATTTTAAGGCAAATGATTGGTGAGGATAATGTTGAATGTGAAGATGGGGGTAAATCAATTGTCACAGAAATGGTAAAGATTGTGTTCAGAGAGCTAAAGAGTTAAAGAAACTGAAGTAAGTCATACTTGTGCTTACCAGTTACCATTTACCACTATGTAGTTTTAAATTTCAATTTGATAATGTGTCGCAAGTTGTAAATTTTCTACCACCTATGAATATAATAACAGACATGGAACCCCCAGTCAAAAGCACAGCCATTTGCACATTCAGCCATTGAGCTGATGAATATAGCTAAACAAACAATTAATGATTTCTTTGAGATTTCTATAGAATTGTCGGATGATTTAGTCCAAAATCTCGCTTTCTATTCACTTTCTCTTTCTCTGTTTGTGGTCTCAGATCCAGGAACAGGCTCTGAAGTATCTCAAAGGTCTCAGATTCAGGAACGGGATGAAGAGGCTCTGAAGTATCTCAAATATATCAAATGGTATAGAGTTACTGTGCCGAAGGATGATAATTTAATAAAAAGGGTGAAGTTACTGAGGGTTTAAAGCTTGAATATTATCTAGAGTAGATAAATAGCTTGTATTTAGGAAAATTCAAACTTATATTAGTTTGTTTGGTTGGTTTTTATGGTATAATTGTAAGATTTGCTATGGTTTCTGAAATGTACGCGGATATAATATTTAAGCTATACGACTATTGTCGTATAAGGTATAAATGAAACAATTTCCGTTTCAAAATTTTGGTTGGCAAAGAGTATGAATGCGTGTCAATACTATGCAGGCTGTAGTCGCGCGCAAAATTGATTTAAAAAAGGTCTAAAAGACGGTTTTTTTACAAAAGTGTCTTGAATTGGGAAAAATTAAGCGTTAAAAACAAGATGGTTAGAACGCGCATCCGTCCTCTTTGTTAAAATCAAAGAAGACGGTTAGGCACGTAACCGTTCTCTTTGTCAATCATCAAAGAAGACGGTCAGGCACATAACCGTCCTCTTTGACAAACTGAAAGAAGACGGTTGATAGACATAACCGTCCTCTTTGTCAAACTGAAAGAGGACGGTTTGATTTTTTTGAACCGTCCTCTTAGGTTACGAGGACGGGTGAATTTAGGACGGTTCATTTTAGATTTGAGGACGGTTTTGAACCGTCCTCGTAGGCCATTTTTGTAGTAGTGAAAACTAGCTTGATCTGGCCAGTCCACCACTCCCTTAGCATCGGTTCAAGGACGATTAGGCTGTACCCAACGCGACTCTAAACCGGTTCGTGGTGACCTCTAAATTTAATCATACATAAAACAGGTGAACTTCAAAATTTTAACCACAAGGGGCTGGGTTCAAAAAGTGCTTAGGAAAGTGAAAATTCAAGTAAAAATTTTCACATCTTAATATATATTTGTAGGAGTTTAGATTCTCTCCATTTCTTTTCTCTCCATTTCCTCAACTAATGTTACTTTATTATATATTCTAATCACTTTTATTTACCTTTTTATTTCTAAATAAATCTACTATCATTCGATCGAACCCAGATTTAATATGGATCGTTAAGAATTAATGGACCTCCATTTCTTTTTGAGAAGTGGGGAGGATCTTACTAGTGCGTGCAAATGGCTGCTACTCCACTAAGTGTTTTCAATTAAAATTGGTGACGTCTCAACAAGAAGTCATACAACATTAGCTCTACGCCTCTATCTGGTGTATGCTTATTGCTCTTACACTTTCTTGTCATTCGACATATATTCTACTATATATTTATGTTATGTGCTCACCTACTTCGCACCGTGATTATTAGAACTTAACTTTATGTCCATTGGCTTAATCTTTGCAAGTCAATACTAATCGATTGCACGTAATAACCTCAACTTTACCCACCTACCTACTTGGGCAAGAAAAATATATGATCTCAGTTTTCACGACTCTTCTAATTTTAGAGTAAGTCTTGCATACGATAGATATATTTATTATAAATTTGTAACGGGCTAAATTATTTAAGTATTATTTATGTAGAATGTGGAGATATACGATAAAACATATTACTATTTTTTAAACACTTGCTTTTGTATATCTACCAACATAAATATTGTTTAAACCGTCGCAAGTTTGAGAAGTATATAGCTGTTAAAAATGAGAATTTGTGCTAATTTTATGGGACATAGCAATTTACAATATTTTGATTAAAAAAGGTATTGCAGAGTAGACCCGGTAATCGGGTTAATCAGGTCGGCCAACTCTGATCGGCTCATTTCAGACTTGCTATATTATTGGGTTAGTTCGGGACGGTGGCTTGAAGTTCTTCATATTAGTAGTTCGAGTTGAGCAAATGTTTCGTAGTTTGACGTTTACAAGTTGTTGTGGCCTCAAGTAGATGATGCTATGTTTGTACTTGGTGTACATAATCTTCAGTACACCATCAATAAAATTTTGACCTGTGGCAAAATCAAATCAGCAAGTTTTGTTTGTGACAGGCTAATTCTGTCAAAAGTTTGTGACCTCTCACAGAAAGAGAGAAGGAACAAGGTGGAGGCACCCTTCATGTGCTTTCCCACTCACCTCTCATGGGTTTTTGTGAGAGGAAACGATATCCACCACAGGCTTGTGACGGATACCGCCTTTATAAATGAGAATGTGTGAAATCAAATATGCCATCTTTTTTTTTTGACGAGGAGTAGGGATGTCAATGGGGCGGATCTTGGTGGGTCTCGTCCCGCACCCGCCCCAATGATCTGATGGGTAGTGGGGCGGGGATGGTTTTTAAATTTCATTCGTCGCGGGTCATGGGGCGCATACCCACCCCGCCCCGCCCCGCCCCACATGTCCCCGCCCCGTTTATACCCACCTAGTAAATAATAATATCTAAGAACTATATAATATATATAAAGATAAAAAATAAAACTTAAAAGATGAAAAAAACCCTACCCTGACAGCCTGCCTACCCACTTACTCAGAGTCCAGACAAGTAAAATAACCATGTACCCAGTAGTTCAATAGTATTAGTCACTACTCACTACCCACCCAAATTTCCCAAATCCTCATTTCCCCAAATATTGGGACAAAAAAACTCATTTGTATAAGTAGTCCGACTAGTATATTTTAGATTCAAAATGCATTTAAAAAAAAATAGCTTATGAGGAGATAGATAATTTGACGGGTCAACTGCGGGTCCCCGGGGGGTGGGAATGGTGTTTAAAAGTTCAACCCATCACAAGCAAAATGGCAAGCCCCGAGGGAAAAGAATAACATTATGTGGGAGTATACTGTAGACACCGAAATTTTATATTTTGGTATCTATTTATTATTTGATATCTTTTGTATTTACGGATAATTATCAAAAATATTGTGATAATATCCTAGAATATTCTAGAAGATGATATATTATCCTCTAAGCTATTTTAATATAAATATACACTACTACAAAATACAGATACGAAGACGGTTAAAAACCGTTCTCCTATGAGAGGCGGAACCGTGCTCCCCCTGGCCGTGCTCTTTACCTAAGAGAACGGTTCACCCTGCTCTTAGTACGTAATGCACTTACCAGAACGGTTCTGACGTGAATCGTGCTCTTATGTCCTGCTCAACCGTTCTCTTTTCCCTGTTTAACCGTTCTCTTTGCCATGCTAAGCCGTTCTCTTAGGGGCCTTACCAGAACGGTTATGGTTTGAACCGTTCTCTTTTGTTACTCACAACCGTTCTCTTTTCCCTGTTTAACCGTTCTCTTTGCCATGTTAAACCGTTCTCTTAGGGGCCTTACCAGAACGGTTATGGTTTGAACCGTTCTCTTTTGTTACTCACAACCGTTCTCTTTTCCCTGTTTAACCGTTCTCTTTGTCATGTTAAACCGTTCTCTTAGGGTGCTTACCAGGACGGTTATGGTTTGAACCGTTCTCTTTTGTTACAACTTCGCGCCATATTTTTGAATTAATAGAGCACGCTTGAGAACATAACCGTTCTCTTTGCACCTGCTATTTTTTTTTTAATAATTTAATTTATAATTCATCCGGCCTATAATTTTTCCTGCAAATAAACGTACAATAACATTGCTCCAACAACTACATCATTCATATAACATTGCTCCAACAACTAAGCTACATCATTCATATAACATTGCTCCAACAACTAAGCTACATCATTCATATATACAACATACTTTCCGATCCACAAATTCTAGATACAATACGTATGTACTTAAGCTAAACTTCTAGCTACGACTTAAGCTAAACTTCATCATCGTTCATGGGTGACTTAAACTGGAGCGCAAAGTTAGCCCATATATCCCTCACCTCGTCAATCAGCTCAAGCGGATATGTCAATGGGGCTCTAAGCATGAACTACAAACAAATTTTCAAAAATTGGTTAGAAAAATTTTATCCAAGACTCGCTCCTATATATATAAGTAAAATGAACTAAAAAACCAAAAACATACGTACATTTGGAGTAATAGTAACATATCTTCCTTTGATGACGTTCAACTTGTATCGACAAATATAATATCCACATAAAACGGAACCACAAGGCTGCAAAGGGGCCTGAAAGGGTAGCTCATATTATAAATAAATACTTCACGCACATGTACTATACTTAATAAGAGAAACAATATGTTAATATATATATATAGATATATACTATATATACAAGAAGTACCTTAATCTTTTTCCAAACAACGCCATTGGCCTCATATTTTGCAAGTGGATCGATAGAGTTCCTTTTCTCAAAGGCCCTGTATATATAGATAGCCAGGTTTATATATTTATTCAGTTTTAGTTGATAATGAAGCGTTAATTTAAAGTATAATAGAAAAACAAGCTAAGGTCTATGATTGATGGCTTTTGGGTGGCTTAACTTTTGTTCCTAGCCTACAGAAACATTTTAAGGCAAATGCAGGGGAGTAATGGGAGGTATAATATATGAAGGCAAAATAAAAAAGATCAGAAATAAGTTAGACATACTTGGTAATTGTATCCATGAAAAATTGACGAGGCTCTGTATGTCCGGCAGGATCACACCAATACACTGTACTTTGAGCCGGATTGATCACGCCCAACATCCAATGCTTACTACAAGTTATAGAAAAATACAACGAAGATATCAACTTAAATATTGACAAAAAATAATAAAATAATTAATCAAGTCATCAATAATAATACTATGAAAAGAAATTTATAATTACGTACCCCTGGGCATATGGAGCAAATATAAGTTTCCGACCTTTTCCACAATCGGTACATGTCATTGCCCTAGCAACATAATCGGATCGATAATTTTCATCCGGAGCAACGGATTCTGAGGACAATGTCTCTGGGCACAAGAATCCATAGTGACTACTAATTTGCATGGTATCGGCAAGATCACTCAAATACCTACAACAATAAGAATCCATAGTAACTATCTAGTACTAGTTTGCATATTATCAGATATATACTAATGGGATTGCAAAGGGGAAGCTTAAACAAAGAGACCGAACCTCATAAAGAGTGTGATGTGAGAGGCACCAATCATTTGTTCATCTAACAAATGAACAACCTCCTCATAACTAAGGTAGCAAGTTTGTTCATTGTGTAACACATGTTCGTCAATGGGAACACTGATCATTGTCCCACTTGCCTTTAAAACCCGAGCCTCAGTTGCTAATAACTTCAAATCCATGGTCCTCTGCTTTTGCTTAAAATTGGGACTAACTTCAATTCCAAGGAAAGATGGCGAAATCGAGGGCGAACACTTCTGAGGCTTGGACTTCTTTGCTGCTGCTGCTTTATTTTTTCCTTGATCATTCTTTTTCATGGTTATCTAAAAGTTGGCATAAATAAGTTGATAAATGGTATAACTCTCAGTGTATCTTATATCATTATATATACTAGCTAGAAATCTTAGTTACCTTCTCAACAGGACTATGTATATGACTTTGCGGCCACTGAATAAATGAACCCTTAGCATGAGTCAATGTTATCATATCACCAACAGGCATTGGTAAATCAACATTTTCCGACCCAGAATAGATTTCCTTGATTGACACTTTGCTAAAACCATCACGAAGGGCACTGCCATGAATGGAAACAAATTCGTCCTTACTTGATAGGTATACCATTCCTGAAGCCACTATCTTCGATGATTTGTTTGGCAGTGATAGCTCACAATCTTTCCAAGCCTGAAAATTTAAGTTATAGTAGAATTTCAAACTTTTTTCATTTACTATAAAGTAGCATCTTTAATGAAAAGCTTACATATATACCTGTTGTGTTACTGGGTCAGGAGTCTTCAAAACATTGGTCACGGGTGGATCCTCAGTCACTTGTAGTGATTGCACTCCTTTTAGTGAGAGTGATTGCATGTGAGACCCCTGCATAGATAGATTAGTGTTTTAAAACTTTTTTCATCGACTTTGAACTAGATAGTGTTTTAAATGCAAAGCTTACAGATCCTTCTTAATGAAAACCTTTTACAACCTGCCGTGGTGATATGGTAGGAATCTTCAAAACATTGGTCTTGGGTGTTTGATAATCCTCCTCTCGGGGTGTCTCCTCTGGGCGTGGCTCTTCACTCACGTGTAGTGATGCAGAATTTGTCGATCCCTCGGTACTCATAGATGCTCCTCCGTGCATTAAATCGTCTGATACTTTAGTACTTGGCTTCTCACCAGTTAGCCAAAACTGCATCATCACTGATTTCAGCTTTTCCAAGTCATCAATTTGGTGTTGCATGTAATTGATCTTCTCGCACAACTCTTCTCTTGTCGGTTTTTTTGGTCCCTTCCCAAAATACTCTGTTATGGAAATACCGTTAGGAATTCCTCGCACACGGCCCGGATGCTCAGGCTTGTCTATCGCCTTAGCGAGTATGTCTTCCCGTCCTTCGGGCACAAATAATCCAGCCTCAACATCCTTTTCAAGGGATTCCTGCAAATCAGCAATATTAATTAAGTTTTTAGCAGCCAAAAAAAATGAATAAATAGCACTAATAAATTAAACAACTGAACTAAACCGAGTTAAATTACAAAAATGTTCAACTTACAATTTTCAAAGCAACTTCCTTATCATAATCAGTCATGTCCCCTTTCGCTGACTTGTGAGCCCTTAGCCAAGTTAAATATCGATCAACTTTTTCCACTTGTTTTCCCTTGGCAGCTAAATCTTCTTTCTATCAAAAAAGAAGAGAGTTCATGAAAATTCATGCTAACTTTTGACCTGGAAGTTAGCTAAAAAATGAAACCAATACATAGAACTTACGACTTTAACTTGAATCCCTCGATATCCTGCTCGTGAGCCAAAGTATTTCCCCTTTTTTTTAGAGGCATTCTCCTTGTTCTTATCACTGATCGCCTAATAACATAAATCATATAGAGTGAAAAATAGTACGAGATACTATATACATATATATATATATTATCATGAAATAATTTGCGTGTCTACAAAAATAGAAATATTACCTTGAATTTTTCACTAGTGTGAGATGCCAGAAACTTGTTCCAATCATCTTGTGTAATCTGCTTATACAAGGGTGGTGGTGTCTTCTGGATAGCTCCCGTCTCATCATACATCCACTCACGAACCAAAGTGCATTTCCATTTTCTCCATAATTCAGCCATCTTTTGGAGACACCAATCGTGACGCTCTTCAATGACATGGAAAGCACCCTGAAATATAATATGAACAAACTTTTAATTAGTTTAGACAACCTTACACATTATTTAACGAGACTAACAATTGCCATGAATTAAATAACCTACTATGGTAAGCAATCAAATTTATAATCAAATTTTTTGAAGCTAATCTGTACGACTGTATGATCTCAGCTGTTCATGAGAAATAAGCAATTTTATGGCTAAGATAAAGTGTTAAATGAGATATTGAGACTCATTTTTACATTTGTATGTTCATCAATTTAATAAACAACCTATATATTGAAGTTCCCATTCATCTAAGAAGTTCGATGAGCCTATTCCATGTCTATGAGCATCAGAGAGAGTGTAATAAAGAAGTAAGCAACAAGCATTGAAGTTTGAACAAGCATTGAAGTTTGAAAGACGATCTGCAACTGAATTCGACTTCCTGCCCATATACGTCATGAACACTGGCCTGGTGTTCACAGGAAGAACTGGCCAGCAACTGTAAGTGCATCTCTGGTATGAACGAGCATAGGCAGTAGCACGTATAGACTATAGGCATACTATTTAGTGCGTGTGGTATGTAGCAGACCAGAAACAGGCCATATACGTCATGAACAGACCTTATATCAGACCAGAAACTGGCCAGCAACCTGAAATAGACGCAAACAGACCCAAAAATAGACCCAAACAGACCCAAAAATAGACCCAAACAGACCATAAAATGGACCTGAAATAGACGCATAAATCAGACCTGAAGCAGACCTGAAATAGACGCAGGAACTGACCCGAAACAGACCTTATATCAGACCCGTATCAGACCAGAAAAGAGACCGTAACAGACCCATATCAGACCTGTTATAGACGCATATCAGACCAGCATTAAAAGACAAATGCAGACTGCACAAAATAACCAACTTACAGATACTAATCTCAAATCGTCAAGAGGCTCTATGTCCAGGTATGTCGCAGTAGGGAATGAACCATTTTTGGCAACTTACAACGACAGCTTCAAGCATATATATACAACATTCCCAGGCCAGCATTAAAAAGCATTCTATGATGATCATTACTAAGCATTCTATGATGATCATAACTAAGTTTCTGAACTAATTAAACACTAAGAGGGTTGTAATTATGAAACAACCAGAAACTATTGGCATATCAAACTCAGCAGCAACACCATTAACCAAAGAAACAAATGATAAATGATACCTAGACTACACTATGTTGGTTTAAGTTATACAAGGTCCAGATTATAGAGTTGGAATCACACTAGTTAATCATCATAGAATGCTCGGGTCACTTAATAGGAAGCGCTTAGTTAACGATCATAAGTCCCTTAATGATCACACTATGGCTTGTTCACGTTACAATGCATATATGAAACAATAACTTAGAACATGAAGCAAAAAAAACTTAGAACGTGGTTAAAATAACATACCGTCAGTTCACTCAGCATAAGGTTCAACGTCGGTTGATCCACATCCTCCCAACTCTCCAGTGCGGGACTAACATTCCACCGAACAGTCACGCCTATCCATGAACTAAACTTAGATGCATATTTTCCTGTCGGCAATTTATCTTCTTCGTCCCACTCAAGTTGTATGGGTTGTTTCTCTTTAATAGCTCTTGCAGCCATATCTAAAACAGTTCGGCCCCTGTGAGAAGATATCCCCTTCTTTCCGCTTGCGTCCTCAACAGAGTTGTTCTTTCGACTTCTTTTACGTTTTTGCGGGCCCATTGTTCAACTGTACAAAAAAAACAGGGATAGCAAGTCAGAACAGGGAAAGCAAGTCACAACAGGGAAAGCAAGTCACTGGAACATGCAAGATAGGAAAGCATATAAGAAATGTAGATGAGGAATGCTTCTGATGAAAAGCGGTAAAATGTGAGAAATTATATTAAAACATCAATAATGGAGCAAATTACAAGAAGTCTCATACTGCCACTAAGCAAAAATAAACAACCAAGAAAACTAAATGATTCTATATGATAATAATAATAATAATATTCTACTTCGCCCTTTTTCCCATTAATCATCCAAGTACGAGCCATATTCGGCTACATAATTACAACATAATTCAATTATTAAATTCATAATTCAATTATTAACGATAATAATACTAATAGCAATAATAATACTAATAGTAATAATATCACTAATGTTAAAAACAACAATAAAAGGACGATATTAATATCAACAATACTCAAATAATAATACCGTAATGATAATAATAATAATATCATCAATAAACATAAATAACAAACATCCCCTACCCTTTGATCCAGGGATCAAACCCCACGACCAACAACTTAACTAACCTGATCAGGCAGCCACTTCGTCTTTACTCACCCGCGCACTCAACTTCAAGGCTAGAAAACCACCAGCCGGGCCACCCCTAGCCACCACTATCAACCTCACTCCCTAGCCTGCACCACCTACTACAACCACCACCTTCTCGCTGCCACCAAAACCCACCATTACTGCCCTAACGTACTGCCCAAAACCCGTCACACACACTGTTATTCGTTTTCCAGCAACTCACCTACACTCCCCCTCCTTTTCCCGTTAGGATTTCTCTCACCCCCTTGCCCCACACCACCTCTGGCCACCACCGTTGTCACCACTGACCCACGGTGGTCCCAGAGGTGGTACCAACACCCTCTCGTCTCACCTACAACCATCGACAAACCACCATCAAACCCTCCTGTTCAGCACGTTTTGTATCAAACCATCGACAGTAATTTTGAACAAAATTGGTGTTTGTTACAAACAAAAACCACACAGGCTAGCAAAACATTTGTACATCTACAGACATTGGGAATTCGATGTGTATGAGAATAGCCGGAAAAACAGTAAAAGTAATGAAACAAAAATAGAAACTAATGCCCAGGGTGAACTATGTTCCATATCAGAGTAGCTCAAGTAATAACCAAGTAACAACAATCATATATTCAACATCAAAACCACATAAACATTCATAAACATTCATAAAACCTAATAAAATCGAGAAAATTGGTAATTCAAACAAGAGTAAAGGAGAAAGAGGGCGTACGATTATGGTTCAGTTGCTTGGTGAAGAAGAAACTATGGCGGACGATTGATAGCAAGATTGAATTCGCAGATTGATAGCAAGAAGAAACTATGTGGAAAATACGCAGACTTTGAATTCGCAGAATTTCAAAGGTTTTCGAAGGCTGCAGCAGTTACTGTGTGTTACACGTTATGTTTAATTTTTATGAAGAGAAAAGAGAACGGTTCACAAGGCAACCGTCTTCTTTTAGAAGCAAAGAGAACGGTTCTAAAGGCAACCGTTCTCTTTTAGTTATTATGTTTAATTTTTATGAAGAGCAAAGAGAACGGTTCACAAGGCAACCGTTCTCTTTTAGTTATTATGTTTAATTTTTATGAAGAGCAAAGAGAACGGTTCACAAGGCAACTGTCTTCTTTTAGAAGCAAAGAGAACGGTTCTCAGGGTAACCGTTCTCTTTTAGTTATAATGAAAAATTGTTATGAAAAGCAAAGAGGACGGTTCTCAAGGCAACCGTGCTCTTTTAGTTTCTCTCAAGGCAAAGAGAACGGTTTCCTAGAGAACCGTTCTCTTAGATTTCCAAATGATAACATAAGAGCACGGTTAAGTATTTTAACCGTTCTCTTTAGTTTATTTACAACAAATAAAGACGGGTTATAATGGGAACCGTCTTGTATTTCATATTTAAAAAATCCCGCGCATCTTTAGTGACACATTAGCACGGTTCCGCAAAAATTCGTTCCATTAGCCCCGTCTCCTAAACCTATATTTGTAGTAGTGATAGATCACAACTTTATGGTTTAGGGGAAAGCAGATGGATTAAGTCTCAAACGACCCCATCATCCTACTACCAAATTCTAGGTAAATGGAATAAGTCACAAAAGAGACCTCATTATCTCCCTACGACATTAAGTCGATAAGACTCTCGTAGCACTATCAAAATCTCAAATACTATATAGAGATGGAATCAAGAGAATTATGGAAATTGTAATCCCACAATCTTTCGATAATAAATTAAATTCTTGTTTTCCGTATTATTTTTTGTTCCTCTTTATTTATTATTGTAGGTTCGTAAATTTTATGGTTTACATATACCCTCACCAAGCAAGCCACAAGAAAACAGATATGTGATGCTTGATACGATCGAGAAGATCATAACTATTTAAGGTTAGGCCGAGAAAAGAATGCTAAAATGAGGTTAAGAGAACTTTTCAGCATAAAAGTGCTTAAAGTAGAAATTTTTAAAAGAGCAATTAGAAGTGATATAACAATCGGGTTAAAAGAGAAATGAGTTATAATATAAGAATATTTTGTTAGAAACTTTCAATCAAACAAATTAAACTCATTGTTATAAACTTTCACAAAGCTATTGACAATAACAAACGACACCAAATCCGCGCAGTTTTGTGTGCAACACAATGATAAAGGATTTAAAATATAATATAATGTTGTTTAAAAAATATTAATTGTTTTAACTCTTAACTAGGTTGTTATCCGTGAAATTCACGGGTCTGTTTTTTAAACTTTAGATGAATATAGTTAATAATATTGGAGATAAGCAAATTAATTATTTACCGTGGCCTGTTTTTAACTTTAGAGGAATACCGTAATTAATAATATCAAAGAAAGCTGATTAATTATATACATATAAATAAATTTTGAATTATTTATGACACATGTCGGTATGACGGTATACATGAGCTATCATATAGTTGTTCATTAAGATGATCAAGACTTACAATAGAATTTGTATACTTTTAATTACTCATTGCACCATTTTTAAAATATGTAACCCATATATAAAATAAAGTTTTATATTACATATCGTACAATAAAAGCAAAACGTAAATAATCTGATGAGACGTGAGTAGTAAATGTATAGTTGGGTTAAAAAACGTACTTTAAATTATATTTGTTAAAGATGTTCATATAATAAATAACAGTTATTGCGCGCGACATCTTACACGAAGACATTCCAAAATTATTAAATGACCACTCATTTACTATTTACTATATTAAATAAATACTCCGTAGTTGTTAAAATGTTTCGCATTCACGTGAATAGTCAGATGTCTTACAATAAATCGAAAATGTAGTCTAATAAATCACGACGCTCACATAAGTGTATATACCGATGAAGAGTAATTATTCCGACCCATATTTAATAATGATTAAACCATAAAAAAATGTAGTCTAAAATATTCTTGTAGGTATTCCGACCCGTAATTATTCCGACCCATATGTAAATCGAAAATGTAGTCTAAAAAATACTTGTAGGTATTTTTTTGTTCGGTGATTATGGATTGGTAACTCTAGGATTTAGGCCGTGCTACGGAATTAATCTTCAGCCAAATCTGTCATTATTTATTGTTTCAATATATGGAATGAAATCTTGTGATTCCATAGATTTAGTCCGTGAAATCTTGGAATAGTTATTATACCATTATACCATATCTTGAATGTTATTGGACAATAGCTCTAGGATGAATCTAATTGGACAATAGCTCTAGGATGAATCTAATTGGACAATAGCTCTAGGATGCTTTACAACGCGACACGTAGGACAAAGCTTTTTTCTAGTGATGCCACGTCAGCAGCTTGGCTTCTGCATTAGATAAATATATGATAAATATATGATTACGTATAGAAATAGTTGTTTTAAATTACATTGGAAATAACTCCTAATAATTACGTATAGAAATAACTGTTTTAAATTACATTGGAAATAACTCCTAATATTTACAAAAGAGTTAATCAGTTATTCTTATTATTAACTTTTGTGAAAAAAAAAGTTAATCTTATGGTATACAATATTAATTTACATTCCAACTAAACTCTCTAGCATCAATTTATTTCACAATCCCAATGTAACCTCCAATAAAAGAACTTTATTTATAAAGTTCTTATTTGACAAACCCGAGGCAAAAAAAGCACCATTATACTTGCTCTTAATTTTTATATTTTAATTAACTTTCAACTCACAATTACTTTTCGTGTATGGAAAGTAAATGCTTCCCCTCTTTTAATTATATTTAACATTTTCTCAACTTACAAGTAAAACGTTAAATGTCAAACTGTTCGTATATATCTTAGTTAAATATGAACTTTTTTATTTATTTTTATTAAAACATTTAATTACATATATACACCGCATAAGTTATTAGTCTCTTAAATTGACCGTTTCGTGTAAAAAAATTGAAATTGAACAACCCGTGAATTTTCACGGGTGTTACCCTAGTTATTACTTAATTACTCATGCTAAAGATATTAAACAAAAAGTACTAAAGATATACTCCCTTCATTCATCTTCACACTACCACTCTCTATTTAACTATTTGACACACTATTCACAAAGAGTATTCAAATCAGATTTTCTCTCGATATGTAAATGAAATATATTCATGTGGGATTTAGTTTGATTCGTTTTTACGAGTATATTATAAATATCTAACTTTTATAATTTTTGAAAATACGTAACTAACAATATTTACCGTACAAAAAACGCGTTGCCAAACGTGAAAAAAGAAAGTGGTAGTGTAGAGTTGAAGGGATGAACAATTACAAATCAATTTTTTTAAAAATAAAAAATAAACTTAAGTTTACGGGCCGGCCCACGTGCAAGGCACGATTAGCCCATGGTCCAGGCATAACCCGAGCACGAAAATGGGCGTGCCAAAAGCGGGCCATGGTGGGGTTAGGGTGAGTGGGTCATCCAACTGTCCAGATACGACACGACCAACCCAATATCCGTGCCTGCGCCGTGCCATTTTTTGGGAAAGACACAATGACTGACACACGCGCCAGTCCAGCTCAGCCCAGCCCAATGCCAACTCTACCTTCCCACGCTACATGAGAATTTGTTCAAGTAAAATGCATGGAACCGTTCAAACAACGAAAGCTAAAAAGCCATGAACTTGTTATTCCACAGGCCACAGCTTACACTTTACACGTTTTCTTAGAATTTGATTCATCTATCTATAGGCCACTAATTACGACGAACTAATCATCCCATGCACGCACGCCAATATATAAATCACGCACTCTTGTCAACCTTTTTTTTAAAATTTGATTTCTACTTAATTTAATTCATTTTCAATCCGGAACTAAACTCAAGTAAAGATGTCAAATTCAATTTTTTGCTACATAATGGTTGCTCTTATGGCCACAATGTGCACCGTGATGAATGCTCAATATTCACCTCTAAATAGGCTCTAATGGCAGGGTTTTATAAATGAACATGCCCCTCGGCCGAGAAGATAGTGAAGCGAGTACTGAACAAAGCAATATCTCAAAATCCTACCTTAGGAGCCGGATTAATAAGAATGTGCTTTCATGATTGCTTTGTTAGGCCGTTAGGGTATGCATTTCATGTAATTAAGTTTATTACTTCAACTACAACGTATTCCTTATAGCGTGAGTTATTATATACTCCGTATAACTTATACTTGTATTACGTTTATATTATTTCATACGGGCCTACGGGGTTGTGATTCATCAATTCTACTTGATTCAACACTCGGAAATCCAGTAGAGAAGGATAACATAGCCAACAATCCAAGTTTAAGAGGGTACGAGGTAATTGACCAAGCTAAGGCCGAGCTTGAATCTAAGTGCCCACAAAGAGTGTCTTGCGCGGACATTATAGCTTATGCAGCTCGTGACAATGCCTCTAAGCTAGGGCCTAGGAGGCCTCAAGTACAAGGTACAAGGTGGCCGACGGGATGGAAGAATTTCACTTAAAGACGATCCAACACAAAACCTTCGAGCACCTTTTTTTTCAACTTACAACAAGTACAAAATAGTTTTACAAAAAATGGGCTTTCAATAGAGGAAATGGTCGTTTTATCGGGGGATCACTCAATAGGAGTTTCGCATTGCTCACCTAAGTTTTTTTCCCAATATCTGCTCCTGTACAATCTTAAAAAATTGCTCAACTTGACACATTATTGCATATGATGTTACGATATTTATTTTGTACATGTTTGTATATGGGTAGTTTGGGTATTTCACAATGTGTAGGGTTTGTTTTCCTACCTTATATATATGTTTGTATTTTATCTCAGCACACAATGAAAATATACAACACAATTTTCCCCTGTTCAACGTTTAACTTGGTATCAGACGTTCTAGTTTTTTTATGACCGGTAACGATAGCGGTGCCGACGATCCAAATCCTTCCGATCATTCCTCTGCCGCCTCTGATTCTGGTGATTCGGGTGATATGGCTAAAGGCGAGAAACTCAGTCCATATTTTCTCTCCACCACTGACAAACCTGGTGACAAAATCATCATGTTGAGTTGCGAGGCGATAATTACGATGAATGGTCCGTCAAATTGAAAGGTGCTTTTCGTTCCCGGAAGAAGACTGGTTTTATCGATGGTTCCATTCCGAAACCTGCCGATGATTCTGACGAATTGGAGGACTGGTATATGGTTAATGCTATGTTGGTCAATTGGATTTTTAACACAATTGAATCTGGTCTCGGTTCTACCATCTCGTACGTTGAAGTGGCAAAGGATTTATGGGATGATATTGAACAACGTTTCAGTGTCGGAAACGGTCCTAAATTACACCGCATCAAGGGTTCGATCGCTTCTTGCAAACAAGGCGAAAAAGAAACGGTCACTGAATATTATGGTCGTTTGAAAAAGCTTTGGGATGAAGTAGACAAGTATGATCGTAATCCGATATGCAATTGCGGTGGTTGTTCCTGCGGCATCAACAAGCAACTCGATAAGAAACGCGATGAAGGTAAACTCCACGATTTTTTATTGGGCATTGATTCCGTCTATTCTACTGTTGCGTCCAATCTCCTTCTCCAGGACCCATTACCCTCTCTTAATCGTGCATACTCTACCATGATTCAAGAGGAAGGGGTGCGTGGTCAGGCTGCGCGTGCTCCTTCGGTGCGCGGGGGGGAGAATAGAGCTGAGCCAATGGGTTTTGTAGCTAGGTCTATGCCTGCACGTTCAGAAAACAATGGTGATAAAGATACAGAGACTGATTCTCGTCCCTGGTGTGACCACTGTAACAAGTTTGGACATTCCCGTGCTCGGTGTTTCGAACTTATCGGTTATCCTAAAGGCTGGCGTGACAGAGGAAAAGGTGCGACGACTGGAGCAGGCCGTGGTGGTCGCGGTGGTGGATACAATAATTCACTTGCCAGAACCGTGGCAAATGCAAGAGCCTCTGATGATACTGCCGACACGAAGGAGCCACAACAATTTGTTACGGTACCTAAGGAGCAATGGGAAGCGTACACAAATCAAAATAAAGTCTCGGCTTCTCATGTGCGAATGACCGGTAAGACGGATAATACTGTTTTATGGCTTCTTGATTCCGGTGCAACGCACCATATGACAGGGAGTTATGCAATTCTACAAAATATTCAGGATGTAGACCCTTGTGTGGTTACTCTTCCTAATGGCAAATTTTCTAAGTCCTCAAAGCAAGGATGTGTGAGCTTGGGAGGGGATTTACTGTTGAAAAATGTTCTTTTTGTGCCCGATTTTAATTGTAATTTGATTTCGGTCTATCAATTGAGCATAGATCTTAATTGTGACGTGAATTTCACTAACACTTCGTGTTTGATACAGGACCGCGTATCGAAGAAGACGATTGGTGCGGGTGAGCAGAACGGGAGGCTATATCTTCTGAGAGGAGTCACAAGTGCCAGTGTCAATGCGTCGTCGAAAGATAATACTGATGTCGAGGTTTGGCATCGTAGATTGGGGCACCCCTCTAGGAGAGTAGTTACGTTACTGCCTTTTATTCATGCTAAATGCAACAAACGTGTTAATGAACTTTGTGACATTTGTTTACGTGCCAAACAAACACGGGAGAAATTCGTTGTCAGTGAAAATAAAGCTAAATGCATTTTTGAATTAATTCACTGTGATTTGTGGGGTGACTACCGTACACCTTCGTCTTGTGGCAGTCGATATTTTCTGACCATAGTTGATGACTTTTCTCGTGCTGTATGGGTTTATTTGATTAAAACCAAAGACGAAGTGTTTCAATTGTTGCAAAATTTTATCGTGATGGTGAGGCGTCAATTTCTTGTCGATGTTAAGGTGGTTCGTACAGATAATGGTACTGAATTTACTTGTTTGGCGTCTTACTTTGCTACCCATGGAATTTTGCATCAGACGACTTGTGTCGGTACTTCGCAACAGAATGGTAGAGTGGAGCGGAAACACCGTCACATATTAAATGTGGCAAGGGCCTTAAGATTTCAGGCTGGTTTACCCATCGAGTTTTGGGGTGAGTGCATTTTAACAGCCGGTCATCTTATTAACCGGACGCCTTCAGTTTTGCTTAACGGAAAGACTCCTTTTGAGGTTTTGTTTCAAAAATTACCTTCTTACGACAATTTGCGAATTTTTGGTTGTTTGTGTTATGCTAAGCATCATAGACGTGATGGTGACAAATTCGCATCACGTAGTCGGAGATGTATTTTTTTCGGATATCCATTTGGTAAGAAGGGTTGGGAAGTATATGATTTGGACTCAAAAGAATATTTTGTGTCACGTGATGTCGTTTTTGCCGAGTCGGTTTTTCCTTATCTTGTTGAGTCTGTTAATTATGAACAATTCCTTCATAGAAAAAGGGTTGATATCGAGCAGCACATTCATGGTGAGGGTGAAATTATCTTAGGTGATGTTGGAGTTAATGTGGAGGATGCAATAGGGGATAACGAGCAGACTATAGAGCAGCTTACAGAGCAGCCTAATGCTGCTGCTACTGATGATGGTCACGGACAGATTGATTCCTCCGCAGAACCATCCGATGCGAGGGTCAGTGCGCCTGATAATGGACAGCAGCTTACAGCCACAACACGTCCAGGAAATTCTGGTCGTTCCGAGGGAGTTTCTGACCCAGAATTTGGGCGTGGCAAGCGCCCCCACATACCATGGTCGAAATATTCTGATGATGAATATGTTACAGTCGCTGCTCGGGTTCTTTATGACACCGATGAAGCATATAGCCTCCTTCCCAGCCAGCCCGTATCGTCGTCGACTTCAGGTATGTCGTATCCTTTAGCTCACGTTGTGAATTGCCATAAATTTTCTGTACCACACCGTTCTTTTCTCACCGCAGTTGATGCTTGCCTTGAGCCTTCCTCGTTTCGTGAAGCTATGAAAGATGAACGATGGAAAGATGCTATGCAGCTCGAAATCGATGCATTGATTCGAAATGAGACTTGGGATATTGTTGACTTACCCGCTGGTCACAAGGCGATCGGAAATAAGTGGGTTTATAAAATTAAATTGAGAGCTGATGGTTCGGTAGAGCGCTATAAAGCTAGACTCGTTGTGCTTGGAAATCGACAAGAGGAAGGGGTTAATTTTTTTGAAACCTTCGCACCCACTGCCAAAATGGTTACTGTACGTATTTTCCTTGCTCTTGCCGCTTCACGCAATTGGGAATTACACCAACTCGACGTTCATAATGCCTTCCTTCATGGGGATTTGGACGAAGAGGTATATATGCGTTTGCCTCTTGGATATTCTGTGGATGAACCCAATAAGGTGTGTCGCCTTAAGAAGTCATTATACGGTCTTCGTCAAGCCTCTCGTTGTTGGTTTGATAAATTATCTGCTTCTCTTATTGCTTATGGTTTCTCGCAATGTTTATCGGATTATTCCTTATTTTCTTACACGGTGTCCGGCATCGAGGTATATATTTTGGTTTACGTTGACGATTTAGTGATTGGCGGGAACGATGCGACTGGCATTCGTCGTGTCAAAGACTATCTTGCTTCCTGTTTTCATATGAAAGATCTTGGGGTGTTGAAGTATTTCTTGGGCCTTGAAGTCGCTCGGAATTCATCCGGTATTTTTCTCTGTCAGCGTAAGTATGCACTTGATATATTGAATGAGACGGGTTTAATCGGAAGCAAACCTGATAGTGTTCCTGTTGAACAAAATCACAAGTTGGCATTGGCTGCTGATCCTTTACTTTCGCATCCCGAGTCCTATCGTCGTTTAGTTGGTCGTCTCATTTACTTGACCAATACACGACCGGATTTATCATATAGTGTGCATATTTTATCGCAATTTATGCATGAACCACGGGGGTCACAATGGGATGCGGCTTTGCGGGTTGTTCGGTACATTAAACAACATCCCGGCCAAGGTTTATTTTTTCGGTCCAATTCGGTCCTTGAGTTGTCCGTTTATTGTGATGCGGATTATGCTAGTTGTCCGTTAACGCGATGGTCTTTAACCGCTTATTGTGTTTTTCTTGGTGGTTGTCCCGTGTCTTGGAAGACCAAGAAACAGCCCACGGTCTCTCGTTCTTCCGCTGAAGCTGAATATCGCGCCATGGCCGCTGCTACTTGTGAGGTCAAATGGTTACATGGAGTGTTGACTTTTCTTCGTGTTTCCCTTCCTCATGCCGCGACTCTTTACTGTGATAATAATGCGGCTTTACACCTTGCGCGTAATCCCGTTTTTCATGAATGGACCAAGCATATCGAGATTGATTGTCACTTTGTTCGCGATGCTATTCAAAGCGGTTTGATTTCTCCTACTTATGTCCACACAAGTGATCAGGTTCCGATCTTTTAACCAAAGCCTTGGGTGCTCGACAGTTCATGCATTTGTTATCCAAGTTGGGCGTTGTTGATCCCCACGCTCCAACTTGAGGGGGGATGTTACGATATTTATTTTGTACATGTTTGTATATGGGTAGTTTGGGTATTTCACAATGTATAGGGTTTGTTTTCCTACCTTATATATATGTTTGTATTTTATCTCAGCACACAATGAAAATATACAACACAATTTTCCCCTGTTCAACGTTTAACTTATGATATGTTTACATTGTTACATATTAATGTTGCATATTGTATTGTTGCCTGACTTGAGCTATAGTATTCATATCTTAGGTCAATTTATGTATCGATCTAAACTCGCCCGTTGGCAGGTTGTTTTCTCTGTTCTTTGCTATGTTACAAAGGCAGAGCTACGCTTGGGGTCTCGAGGCTATGGCCCAGGTCAATAATAAATAAACTTATGTTTAAGTATATAGTCATCTTAATTGTGCAGTTTAATTGGTAAATGCTAGGTACATTTAGGCTCTGTTATTTTTGGCTGAAACGAGTTTAATAGAATTAATTGGAGTAGAGCTTAATTGAACTAAATTGAGTGGAACCGAGTTGAAGTGAATTTAGTTGAATTACAAGTTAATTTTATGAACAGATTAACTGAACATAATTTATTGAACGTAAATAAAATGTAACGGAATACAGCTAAGAAAAACTGAAAAAAGCTAAAATTAAGGCGGAAAGAACAAAGTCTTAACCATGAGAACATGAGTTCTACCCTTGTTACTGAAAATAACCTAAAACATGTAATAAACACGTCATCCAAGAGCGCCTCTTCTTTTCCTTTTCTTCAATAGTTTTTAACCTCCCCTCCCAAATTCTCTTCAATATACACCATCTTACCCATGGTGTTCGATCAGACCTGTCTAACCCACAACACACTATGTGCAATGGCTATGAGCCTCAATATTTTGGGGCCCAAATCTTAGAATTACTCATATACTGATGATTAATTAGAAAAAAGGGAAAAACAGAATGAAACATAGCGCACTATGTGCAATGACTTTGGGCCTCAATATTTTTAAACTATTCCATTTTCCCAAATCTCAAAACAATCTCATCCCCAAAATAATTAATCCTTCCCCAAATAAATCATTTTTCAATACTATATTCATGATTATTTAAGATTATACAACTGAGATGTTTTTATTCCTAATTTGAACTATTTTACTCTAAAAAATTAATTTCAATTTACCAAATAAAAACTCATGACGATGCATTACTTAAAATTGGTTAATTGTTTACTTTTGAGTGATAATGTCGATTTCTTGTGAGTCTTTGTCTTTATTTTTATTTCTTATTATTGACTTGATTTTTATTTGCTTTCTGAATTTTCAATATTACTCTAAAATTTAATGTATTTGCAGCAATTGAAGGAGGACAACGAGCCAAATAGTTGAAGATTAAAGAACTTTGTTTTATTGATTTTTAATTCACTGAATAAGTTAGTAGTTTGCATTAATATTTTTTATAAACGAATTTTGATTTTGTAAATTTGAGGCTTCATATTTTTTTGCACCGGGCCTCCATATTTCTTGAGACGACCCTGTGTTCGACGCAACCTTTTTGCCATCTGCCAATTCCGCTTTCGACCACTCACTGTCACCCTAATCGAGCCACCATGGCCCGCCTCTAAATCAACCACAACCACCAACGCATATCTTCTTACTATTTTTGAATCACTAGATTATCAAACACCAATAATCAACATCAATCACCAATCACCATTTCGAACCATCATCCGCATGATTTGGTGAATTAATGAAAAGGTTTCATATTTTGGTTTCTTATAGAAGTTGATAGTAGACAGAGGTACAACATAGGGGATGATGGTTGCCATGTCATTCCCTAGTTTTTTTGGTATCGACCTTCTTAATAGCTTGAAATGAATCAGTGTAACTGCCAATAGTATGTTTATTCCGTTTTTCAAGTTTTGAAAACCCGATCATACGTGTACATCATTTTGACAATATATAGATATTGACATATAAGGAAGTTAGTTAGCTTAACTAACTAGAGTAGAGTTAATAAGTTAGTTATGCATCTAACTAACTATATAAACAGAATGTATCACAACTATGTAACAACTTTTACACTTTACAAAATATATGAAATACTTAATCAAATATCATCTAGTTAATCAAAGATTCACATCATCATCAGTTCATCTTGTCAACTTCTTAAAAGAATCCTTGATAGGGATACTAATACCAAGTTGATACAATTTTTAATGGGGTTAAACAGTGGGTATGAGGGAGTCAAGACCAATATTCTGTCCATGGAACCTTTACCACCCTTAGACACGACCTTATCATTGTTACAAAAGATAGAAAGGCAAAACAAATTTCAGATGCAGTTGATGTTCTTGCTGAAGCAAATGCTTATGCTGCTAGTGTTAAAATTAAGAAACCAGATCATAAGAAAGCAAAGATAGATAGTTCAGCAACTGCATCTACAAGTATTGATGTTGTTGTTAAGCAATGTACACACTGTAACAAGAAAGGACATGCATTTGATGAGTGTTATGCCGACTGTTATCAAATGAAGACATGTACATACTGTGGCAAAAAAGGGCATGTCCAGTTCATCTGTTATGGTTACAAAAATAGTAAGGGCATTAGAGGCAGAGGACGAGGAGGTACTTCCAGGGGAGGTAATACTAGATGTGGGTACTCTAGTAGGAATGTTAATAATGTAGATGTAATGGATTATGATTATTATGTTCAAGATAATCCATTTTCAGAGGCTGCTTCCTTGGACACTGATGTTATGGATGATATAGTGGATTCAGTACTGTAGAGGGTTTTGAAGAATCTGGGTGACAGAGCAGGCACAAGCACAGTAGTCACTGACACTGCAAATTTTGCAGGTAAATGTGGCTGGTCTAATGCAGTTGTCAGTTCTTTTGATTCACACAATTGGATTGTGGATACTGGAGCTTCTAATCACATGACTTCTCAGATATCCATCTTGAATAATATCCAGACTTTAGAAAAGCCTCTGATTGTTGCATTGCAATATGGTAGTGTCAAATTTGTGTATAAAATGGGAAGGATTACTTTGACTCCTACCATTACTTTGAAGAATGTTCTTCTTATCCCTTGTTTTAGACAAAACCTTCTTTCTGTGAGTAAACCTGTAGAGCATTCTAAAATGATAGCCATATTTACTCCTACTGAATGCATCTTACAGGACCATTCAAGTAGGACAGTTCTTGGCAGAGCTAGAAGGGTTAGGGATCTCTACAAGTTAAGACCAGCAGCAGGGAGCATGACTAGCAAGAATAAACCAGTAGCAGGAATTTTTAGTACTGGCAATAAGGACATTAATATTTTTAAGCAATCTAGATTAAACAATGTAAAATCATTTGATACTCAGCTTATACATGATAGATTGGGTCATACTTCCTTTGAAAAACTACAACATGTATTGGGAATAAAAAGGCAAGATTTTAAGCAGTTTCATTGTGAAACATGTTTTATTGCCAAACATCATGCTCTTCTGACACCCGTCGTTGAGGGGTACCAAATATAAGATTTATAAAACCTCAGCTTAAACTAGATAAAGTAAGTCAAGGGTCGAACCACAGAGAGACAAGGTAATTTCTGTTTGCCAATTTTTAATCTATAAAGTAACAATAAAAAGGGGGTGTTTTGATTGGGTTGATAACAACTAAGTCTAAAAGGAAAGATAAGAACAAACTGAATAAAAAGGTGTAAGCGATGATAAAAGAGATGCTAGGATGTTCGGGTCACTATAGCTATGATGACAGACGGTCTAGGTAAACATGTATTACAGTCGCGTAAGATGGGTATAACGAGTCCTTTCGGTCCAGGTTAACTAGTAGCTCCTTTCGGCCTATGCTACTAGTCCCTAGGTCTCACTAATACTAGGTGTCAACACGATTAGCGATTCCTAAAGCCTAAGTCACAAATCTTTCGATCGTAGGTAACTTAATCGTTTAAACCGTTAACTAACGCTCTTCCCTGTCTTTCGATCTATGGGTTGGTCATTACTAAGCATCTAACAAGTCTCCTTGAGGTCCCATTGAAAGATATTGCATTTAACGGGATAAAACAAAACTGAGTAGACGCGTAATCAGTCGATCGACCAGATTCACCGGTCGATCGACCAATCAACTCAGTCGACCGACCATAGAAGTCAGTCGGTCGACCAAGTACTGCTACGAGTTGCCCTAAACTACGCCATCTACGCTATAGGTCGCCTATATCCTAACATAAGGGTCTAGCTACTCATGATATTGATGAAAACAGTAATTATAATGATAATAACGATAATAGAAAACATGATTGATGCGATTAACGATATAACAATTAACAACAATAAAGGTTTAGGGATTCTAATTAACCGGATACTAGTAAAACTATGAATAAATTGAACTAGAGCAAGAATTACCGTATAAGGGAAATAGGGCAGAAAGATTAACTTTATTGAATTGAGTGGAATGGAATGTTATGCTTGAAGTAAACTGAGAACAATGATTGCAAACTAAAGAGAATTCTAATTCTAATTCTAAAACTGAAATAAGTAAAAAGTATTGGAGAATTTAGAGATTGGAGAACTTGATGATTAGCCTAATGACGGGATTAGGCTTTTATAAGAGTTTCTCAAAGCTTTCTCCCTTGACCTAATCACGTCGTGGGCTTTTGCGAATTTCTGAAGTCTGTGCCTTGGTCGACCCACCTATGATGCCAGTCGGTCGACCAACTATCGGGTTTCTGAAATCTCGCGCATCAGGTACCTTGGTCAACCGACCATAGTAGGTGGTCGATCGACCAAACTGCAGTACAGTCATGCATTCTGACGAATTTTGCAGCGCGCGTCGATCTTAAAACAGCTGCCATTTCTTCGTTGCTAATCGTAATCAAGCGATTCTTGCGGCGTTGGAAAACTAAGAGAATAAGATTTCACCTCCAATTGGAATCACTCCATTATCAGCTCTAGAACTCGAGATATAGCCAATTAAAACAGGCTGCAATATCGCGAAGCGATTCTTTCCTTGTTAAAGCTTGTAAACTGTGTGCACCCTTACTTATGCCATCTTCAGGCTTTGAAGCGCGCGCCAAGTTCGTTCCTTAAGCATCCTCTTCATGTCAAATGCTATGCTAAGCACTCGGGGACGGATTTAGCTCAATATCTACTCATTTCCGCATTAAACTGCAAGAATGCACCAAAACACGAAAGTAGACGAAGTAGGGGAAATAGTAGCCTAAACTAGACAAATGAGCTCTGAAATGCGTGAAATGAGGTGTAAAACATCATATAAAATACACGCATCATCTTCCTTATCCAAGAAGTATTTCTCATGCTCAACATCCTTTTGATTTACTTCATGCAGACTTATGGGGGCCTTATAGGACACTTGCTTTAAATGGAGCAAGTTATTTTCTTACATTATTGGATGACTGCTCTAGATCTACTTAGGTATTTCTTATCCAAAACAAAATGCAAGTTCCTGCCATCCTAAAACAATTTTTTAACCAAATCACTACTCAATTTGACAAGAAGTTAAAGGTGTTTAGAAGTGATAATGGATCACAAATTATTCAACAACAATGTCATGATATATTTGTTGGCAAAGGAGTTATACATCAAACCAGTATGGCAGATAGACCACAGTAGAATGGCCATGTTGAAAGAAAACACATGCACTTGGTGGAGACTGCAAGGTCTTTGAAATTACATGCTAATCTTCATGCAAAATTCTAGGGAGATTGTGTTTTGGCTGCCACATATCTAATAAATAAGATGCGTTCTTCTGTTCTTGACTGGAAGACTCCATATGAGGTCTTATTTCAATCCAAACCCAAGTATGATGAATTAAGGGTGTTTGGGTGCTTATACTATACTAGTATTCCGTAGGGATGGCAGCGGGTCGGGTACCCAACCCAGACCCTTAGGGTCGGACCCTAATGGGTCGGGTATGGGTTTGAATATTTGGGACCCGCTCGGGTATGGGTCGGGTATGGGTCCAATATAAAAAATGTAGGGCCGGGTCTGGGTCTAACTATTGAGACCCGCCCCGCCCCGCCCCGTGGACCCGTGTATTTTTTTTAAAAAAAAAAAAATTAAAATCATAAATCAACTAGTCAACTTACGTTTCCAGGGTCATTTTTTAAAATACTCTTTCTCTTATGATGTTTGGGACTAACAATGAATGTCATTAGAAATACATGTGAGTTAAAATAATAGCTGTGATGTCGCGTCTATCATGAAATTGTTCCTTAATCAACATGGAGAGCACCTCTTTACAATTGTAAGATTAAAAATATATGCTTAGTTGCTTACAATTGGTGGTTTGCTTGTACATTGGTACCTCATGTTTCTCATAATACTTTAATAGGGACATGTGAGATTAAAAATATAAGCTTACAGTTGGTTTGATTAGGTTTGTTAATTGTCAAACAATTTCTTTGTGTTTGGTATTTGTAATTTGTAAGAGATTTAAGAAGTTTTCCAAGACTTTGTAATAAATTAAGACTTTGTAATTTAACTTAAACCTTGGTACATTTTATCGAAGGATTTGTTAAAAAACGTTGGACCCTAGGGTAGACCCTACCCAGACCCAGACCCGTTAGGGTCGGGTATGGGTCCATTGATTTCAGACCCTGCCGGGTATGGGTCGGGTATGGGTCTAAGGATTTTTAGGCCGGGTCGGGTCGGGTCTTGCCGGACCCTACCCAGACCCTACCCATTGTCATCCCTACTAGTGTCCCTTAGGGCAGAGTGACAAGTTTGCATGAAAAGCTAAGAAGTGTGTCATGATTGGTTATCTTTTTGGCAAAAAAGGATACAAGGTTTATGATCTTGTTACTCATAAGACCTTTTTTAGTAGAGATGTCAAGTTTCATGAAGGTATATTTCCTTTTAGGACAGATTCCATGGACACAAACATCTGCAAGGCCAGAGAGTTTGATGATCCTCTTTCTATGGTGAATCCTGCTGATTCACAATTCCTACTTCTTCATCAAAATGCATCAAATGCATCAGATTCTATTATTGACTCTATTAATGATAATTCAACAAGATGTTCTACTGAGAATAGCATCCTTGCAACATCTACTTTGAATACAACAGATGTGATCACACCTGTTGTATCTCCTACTGTATCTCCTACTGTTATTCCTCCTGTTATACCTGCAGTTCCTATCAGGAGGTCCACTAGACCTGTTGTTCCAAATAACATACTCAAGGATTTTCAATGCATTGTCAAGTTGCATACTAGATCACCTTAAGCAACAGCAAGACAAGCACTACATGCTTCTATCTTGACAGATTTGCAATAGTTTGATGCTGCTTATGTTGCTTCACTGGCCAATGTTATAGCATAACCTGAACCAACTCATTATGCACAGGCTGTAAAAAATGCAAAATGGGTTGCAGCCATGGAATCAGAGTTAGAAGCTTTGGAGAACACTCAAACATGGGAATTGACTGAATTGCCAATTGGTAATTCAGCAATAGGACACAAGTGGGTCTATAAGATTAAGCATAAAGCAGATGGCACGGTTGAAAGATACAAAGCACGTTTGATTGCTAAGGGTTTCAACCAAGTGAAGGACAGAGACTACAAGCATACATTCTCTCCCGTAGCCAAATTTACAACTGTCAGATCTCTTATAGCAGTGACATCTTCAAAAGGGTGGCCATTGTATCAGTTAGATATCAACAATGCTTTTCTGCATGGATATCTAGATGAAGAAGTGTATATGACAGTACCTCAAGGGTACACAAAGGCAAAACCTTGTCAAGTTTGTAAACTAAAAAGGTCCTTGTATGGACTCAAACAAGCCTCACGGTAATGGAATAAGGAACTTACCAAGTATTTGATCAGTCTTGGTTTTAAACAGTTTAAGAATGACTACTCCTTATTCACAAGACAAGATACAAAAACGGGAGCCTTTATCATTGCATTGGTTTATGTTGATGATGTGTTGTTCACTGGAGATAATGATGCTCAGATTCAGCAAGTCAAAACTGGTTTGCATCAGAAGTTTACCATTAAGGATCTGAGGCAAGCACGATATTTTTTGGGTCTAGAATTGGCAAGAAATGAAACCGGCATTGTCATTAACCAGAGGAAGTATATACTGGATATAATTAAGGATATTGGAATGGAAAATTGCATCAATACTGATTTTCCATTACCAAAAAGACTCCAGTTAAGCATTGATGAAGGAGAGTTGTTGATTGACCATGAGCAGTACGGAAGATTGATAAGTAGAATGTTGTATTTGAGTTTGAGCAGGCCTGATATATCATATTCAGTCCAACATTTGAGTCAAATTCTGACTCAACCAAGGATACCACATCTTAATGCTGCTTTACATGTTAAATATCTGAAGAGTACTGTCAATATGGGGTTATTTTACCCTGCCAACACAGATCTTACTTTCAGAGCATACATAGATGCAGATTGGGCACAATGTCAATTTAGCTCTAGATGTTTGAGTGGCTATTGTGTACTCTTTGGCAAAGTATTGATCTCTTGGAAGACAAAGAAGCAAAAGACTGTTAGCAAAAGCTCCACAGAAGCAGAATATAGGAGCATGTCATACACAACCAGTGAACTGGTCTGGTTGGCATCATTACTACGAGATCTGCACATTACAGTTCCATTGCCAATTTCACTGTATTGTGACAACAAAGCTGCACAGTATATTGCTCTTAACTCTGTTTTCCATGAGCGCACGAAACATCTCAATGTGATTGTCATTTTGTTCGTGATAAGCAAGAAGAAGGGTTCCTATATACTCAACATGTCAGCTCTGATCAACAATTGGCAGACATCATGACCAAACCTCTAGGAGGCACTCATCACATATATCTATCCTCCAACCTTGGACTGCTGCAGGAGCGGATGCAGGAATTTGGGTTCGGGAGGGCACAAATCATTTCAACCATAATTTCGATATTGTTTTGCGTTTATATACATACGGTCCAAATAATATTTCGTATGATAATAAAAATCTGTTTTATGCACAAAATCATGACTAAAAAACTTTTTTTGTTGAATTTTATTTTACTTAAACTAAAAATCTGGAAATTACTGTTCAAATCTATTTAGATAAAATTTTTACTTCCAAAAATATTCAATTTTGAAAGATAAAAATCTTAAATATATAAAAGTTTGGAGGATCATAATGCATGTAAGCCAGTATATCTAATATTAAATTGTAATTCTTATCATAATTTTTCATAACAACGTTAACCAGTCACCCAATCTCTCTTGAATTATATATAATTTACAAATAAAATGTTAGAAATTTTTATTTTAACAAAGTTTTTTTAAATTGAATTAATTACGTAACAAAAAAAAATTGGTGACAGATAATATCCGTCACAAGTTGTTTCATCTAACATGATTTGTACTCACAGGTAATGTTATGGTGGTTGCATAGATAGAGCCACAGAGGTATTTGAAGGCAATACCAATTTAAATCTCGACTTTTTCATGAATGTATGTGAAAAGGTCTTATTAACCCTCTTCACCTCTCGAGTCATTGCTCGTTGCTTAGGAAAACGAGTAACTCATCTTCTTAAGCTTGTCGTTCTCAGGAAGAAAATTAGAAATTCCTCCTGCATGCACCAGTCCTTTCGCTTTGTATGGTTTCGAATTAGTGAATGCTTGCTAGGTTTTCGGGAAACTTAGGTCTGAGGCTAATAGCATGTTGGGTTAGAGTATTGACAAACATTAAAAGGCATGGTACATGCCATCTAAGTGGCTAAATCTTTTGATCATTTTTGGAGTTTTTCTATCAAGCTTGTTCCAAGAATTGGGAATAATCTTATATTTTCAATTCAAATTGAAACAATCTGTGTCTAAATCTTATATTTCATCCGTTGTGGTCATGGGAATACCAACTACATCTACGTATTTCATCCGTAATTGATACAGGTGTATGAAATTGTATATTTTGCACTTAACTAGTTAAACCTAGGATGACTTTCAATTTCTTGCGCTTCTGTGATCGCTATATTTTTACTAATGTCATAGAAATGAATGTTGAATGGTGCTTTTAGTTTCCGCTTGATTGAATTCTACATTTCAGCTCAGTATGCTGAATTCTGGTAATACATGAACAAGAGGACAAGAACTTATTAGGACTTATACGATATTAGGAATTTGTCGTCACTGTTACGACTAGATCCTCTGTAGGAACTGACAATGCTGTTATGTCATAAGAATCTATATATACCCGACCTTGACATATTTTAGATTTACTGAGTTACTTCAATTTTACAAAGTTAACCAGCCTATAGAAGTTAGAACAGATTTCGTTCGAGTAAGATCGTTAAGTAAACGCGACTATGACGAGGTTGCTGAATTACTAGACTGTAGTGTCACTTTTGATGCAGCAATTATCTTCTGTAAATTTGAGGAAATTATTGAAGAGAGTCAGGGTCACAACATGATGTTTTATGTTTTCGGCTTTCGGCCTTCTTTTGTAGAATGTTATCTATTGGTGTTCGCAAAATGTTTACAGACACTCGAAAAACTTGATGGTTCACTACTTCAAACTCAAGCTGCCACACTTGTTTGGTAAAGTGAATCAAACAGGGAAAGATTGAAACTTTTATGTAATCCTTGCCTTTGCAATTTAATTATTTAGCGCTTTTTTTGGGAGAAATTTAAGACAAGTACCTAGTTAAAATATTGATAGATTATCAACTCGTCAAAACTTTTCTGTTTCACACTTGTCGTAATGCTAATTTGGCAGGCGGGCACTCCCGGTGGTAATGCTCATCTGTCAAACCGTGGGGGTTGTGTTTACTGTTCTTGCGACCATAGCCGAGGTTGTATCTACCGCTATCCTTGAGAAGAAGAATTTTGTAAGTGGAGAGGTAGCATTACGTTCAAAATAAAGAAAATTAAATTGCAAAATAACAAATACAAAATAAATATATGTGCTAATAATTAGTTTACATTATGAATGCAGGAAGGACAAGTGTACATGGGTATTGCTATTTACTGTGCCGTTGGTGTGGTGGTTCTGGCTTTCCTATTGTGGTTGTTGAAGTAGAGACGCCACACTGACCGTTTCTGTCCCTAGTCTTGGGTTTTAAATTTATATCCCGGCAGCGAGTAATCGTGTATCGAGTCCTGCATTTCTTTCCCTGAATCTCGAGTCTTGCACCTCTTCTCTAGTCTTGTACTTTATGATGTTATGGATGATCATAATGTAGGTTAACTAGTATATCTAATATATAAAAGTTTGGATGATCATAATGTATGTAAACCAGTATATCTAATATTAAATTGTAATTCTCATCATAATTTTTCATAACAATGTTAACCGGTCACTCAATCTCTCTTGAATTATATAATTTACAAATAAAAGGTTAGAAATTTTTATTTTAACAAAGTTCTTTTAGGTTGAATTAATTACATAACAAAAATAATTTAAAACAATAATAATAACAATAATCGTGACAAAACACTAATAAACGTAACAATATTCGTGGCAAAATACTAATAGTCCGTTAAAAATGTTTAGTAAATTGTGGAAAATAAATTTTGACTATATATTATGATAATATAGGTATTGATTAATAGAAATTTTTTTTCCTTACGAATCGCTTTTGTCATTAAGGTTTAGTGCGGCTGTACAAATACGTAACATTACTAAATATCACAACATCATATAAAAAACCAAAATAATTTAACTTGTGGGGTTCGAACATGTGTCTACAAACTTACAATGCTCTTCATTTATCACTACACTAGTAACATTACATTGTAAAATAAGGATACTAACTTATAGATATAATTGAAAATTTTAAGTCACGTGATGACACTTGCCCGCCATTTCCCTCCCCCAGATCCGCCACAAGCTGCAATGCTCAACTAATGGTCCAGCTTGAGGGGATATTGACATATAAGGAAGTTAGTTAGCTTAACTAACTAGAGTTGTAACTAACTAGAGTAGAGTTAAGAAGTTAGTTATGCATTTAACTAACTATATAAACAGAATGTATCACAACTATGTAACAACTTTTACACTTTACAAAATATATGAAATATTTAATCAAATATCATCTTGTTAATCAAATATTCACATCATCATCAGTTCATAATAGATACTTTATTTTATAGCATTTTTTTGAAAAAATCGTTCACTTTATAACCGATTTTCAATAAAGCATTTTGCTCTTTATTTCTTAATATCTATATCCTCTATAGTTATTCTTCATAAGAAAAATTAAGTTATCATAGTATTTTGCATTTTAACTATAATTTAATTGTATGACCAGTATAACTTTCTGACATCCGATCCTTACACTTTTCATTCGAACTTCGTCATTGGCTATGTTAGTACGTTAAAGCAATAACAACGAGAAAAATAAGAGAGAGCGAAAAGACAGAACTGATTTCGTAGCGACGTGGTATGAGAATTACTGCCTTAAAAATTATTTCGGCACGACCGAGGTGGCGATCAACAGTTGTCGCTAGTCCCCCAAGGATTAACACTATAGCTTTTGAACATGCCAACTGAAGATTTGAGAGCTTTGAAACGACAAACTTTTTATTATTACTTTACCCATGAATATGTATTAGAGAGAAAAGAGAGGAGATGATTCTGTGTGTATTCAACAAACTGTTTAGAGTCTCTTTTATGACCCTTTGAATCACTTACTGATTAACAGATGTTTTGGTTGCCTATTCATTGAACCTAAACACTACAAGCAATGAACCTAGAAATGAATCTGGACCAAGCATCAGAAACAAATGCTATTTAGCGGACTAGGCCCAAAAAGATAGGCGTAGCCCGTCACAGGCGATTCCCAAATCTCAAATCCTACGAACTGAATCAAGCACCTCGTAAACCCATACAAAAGGCTCCCTTGATACAATAGTGATAGTATTAAGTGTGAGAAAATTATAAACACACAAAACACCTATTTTCTTACTTATGTGGAACAAATGAAAAGATAATCTTTGGCTAAAGAAGCCCCTATTTCCAACAGGGTATGTAAAAATGAATTTCAATCTCCCCGTTGTTTCCTTCCAATTTTGATCTTTATCTCTGGGTTTACGGTGATGTCGATTGAGCTAGTTGTCCGTTTAGTTACTCGATTATCTTTAAAGGCTTACTTTTCCCTCTTGGTACTCCCTCTATTTCCCGAAAAACAAGGAAACAAACGAATGTTTGACGATATTCAGCTATGGTTGGATAATATGGCTATTTAGCTTATACAATGAGTGAATTAGAATGGCGTCATTCCTCCTTGTCCACGTTCTGGATCCAACACGACAAACCTATAAACTTTTGTTGTGATCGCTCGTCAAAATGTCCTTTACATCGTTTGAAATCTCGTGTTCCATTAATGAACAAAGTATATCGAGATTGGTTGTCATGTGGTTCGAGATGAGATCATTTGTGGTACGACTGCATCGTCTTATATGCATACCTCAACACAATTGGTTGACATTAACATTTCAATGTTATTTCACAAGCAACTAATAATTATTATTGCTTAATCAATTCATGAAATGACATTTAACCAAATCACTTAAATTATGTCATTCTAAATTTGTATAGTTACAAAAACTTCCATTCATTCATATTACTGTATAGTCCTCCAACAAGCATTACGCAAGAAACAAGGCTAGTATATACACTCTCTCATGTTTGTAATTTAATTGTAATTACCGGTTCAGTATAGTTACAAAAACTTCCATTCATTCATATTACTGTATAGTCCTCCAACAAGCATTACGCAAGAAACAAGGCTAGTATATACACTCTCCCATGTTTGTAATTTAATTGTAATTACCGGTTCATTTTATTATATTTAGTTTGGGTTATAGATTGGTAAGTTCTTTATAATATAATGTAAGTTTGAATATTACGGAGTATACAAATACATGGTTATTACGACTTTACAGCATATTTTTCATTTGAACAATTATAACGGGAGGGTTTGAGGAAATGCCCGAGAAACTTTAATGAGTTTTGATTCCCGCAATAGAAATTAAACATGTCAAAATATGTGAAAAGTTACAAACCTTCACAAATACATTCCCGTGTACCTTTTCATATCCACATAAATAGGCATGGATCGAAGATGTTTGTAACATAAAAAAAATAATCTTGTCTTCTGTATCATTGAACGATATAACAAACTACATAAATTAAAATACTTTTGAATTACATCTTTGATTCTTGTGTCAGAAAACAAAGAACATCGTCTTATTTGAATAGCAAATTCGTTAAAACCCTAACACTAATATAAGGTCGAATTATTCTATTAAGAAAGCGAAGTCGATTCAGTATTGTTTATTATTGTCAAGTCATCTTTTGTGCATACTCAATATCTAACACATCATATCTATTTTTACTATTTGCTTTTATGCGATCTCTACCTGTTTCGGTCATTTATTTATCTTTATTTTTAGCAAAAATATCGAGAAAAGAGAAGATGATAAATTACGTAGTTATTGAATGACAAGTGTATAATAAATCGGGACCAAAAGTCTTAAATAAGATAAATGGAAGTATAGAAGTATATGGACCTATTCAAACAAACTGACCACATAAAGCCGCCAATTACCAAATATACTAGTTGTAGTTGCAGCTACCTATAGTTCACCATTAGACAGCTAATGCTTAACACGTTTTCTTCGACTTTGATTAATTAAGGCATTTGATTACGACGAACTAGTCATCCCATGCACACCTATATATAATTCTTATTTCTGAATTAATATCATTCATAATTTTGTACAAATCATTCTTGTCATCAACCTTCTCCTTACATTTGATTGCAAATTAATTAACTTTAAAAATTTTCATTTTCAATCCGAAACTAAATTAAAGTAAAGATGACAACTTCGTTTATTTGCTTCATATTGGTTACTCTTGCGACCACAATTTGCACCGTGAATGCTCAATATTCACCTCTAACGGCGGGCTTCTATAAATCAACGTGCCCATCGGCCGAGAAGATAGTGAAGAGCGTAGTGAATAGAGCAATTGCTCAAAATCCTACATTAGGAGCTAGCCTCATTAGAATGCACTTCCATGATTGCTTCGTTAGGGTATGCATTTCTATCTTGTAATTATTTTCATAGATTCAACTAGAACTTAGGGCTATGAATTAATCTCATGCAAAAATTTACGAGTAATTTATTTGAACTAATTATTATGTTTATATTTCTATTTACAGGGTTGTGATGCATCAATTCTACTTGATTCAACACCCGGAAATCCAGCAGAGAAGGATAACATAGCAAACAACCCAAGCTTAAGAGGGTACGAGGTAATTGACCAAGCTAAGGCCGAGCTTGAAGCTAAGTGCCCACAAACTGTTTCTTGCGCGGACATTATAGCCTATGCAGCTCGCGACAGTGCCTCTAAGCTAGGAGGCCTTAAGTACACAGTACAAGGTGGTCGACGGGATGGAAGAATTTCACTTAAAGACGACCCAACCCAAAACCTTCCCGCGCCTTTTTTCAACTTACAACAAGTACAAGATAGTTTTATCAAAAAGGGACTTTCAGTAGAGGAAATGGTCGTACTATCAGGGGTTCACTCAATAGGAGTTTCGCATTGCTCTTCATTTAACACTAGACTTTACAACTTCAATTCTACCAACTCGCAAGACCCTTCATTGGACCCTAATTTCGCAAGCATGTTGAAATCCAAGTGCCCAAATATTCCGCCTACTGTTGCTGATCCAACAATTGTCCAAGACTTTGTGACACCTAATAAGTTGGACAACAAATACTACCAAAATGTACAGAATGGTAAAGCATTGTTCACCTCTGATCAAAGCCTTATGACTAGTCCTACAACCGTAAGCATGGTGAGGAACTTGGACCGTCGAGGCGGAGTATGGGCAAACAAATTTGCAAGGGCTATGGTTCATATGGGTGCCATTGAAGTGCTTACTGGTGGTGAGGGTGAGATTAGAAAGAATTGCAGAGTTGTTAATCAGTTTTAGCGTACAACTAAAAACTACAAGTTGGTAAATAGCGTTTGACTTGGTTGCTGTTTGTTTAGGTTTCTTAAGCTCTTTTTTTCTTGGTTCGATTCATTCATTCTTTGATTTCAATTAAGTAGTACGTAAGTGTGCAAATTGTGAGTAATCTTATAGTTGGTCAATATTATAAAGAATAAAGAATTCATTTTTTCCTCTATTTTGGTAACGTTATCCACTTTATATTTTTCGTTATAGCTTTTGTGAACGACCTTTTATATAAAAATAGCGCATTTTTATTAGAATTATATGATAATAGGCGTCCCGGGAAGGTTAATACTCTTCTTATTATTACACACTCTAGTCTACAGAGACAAAGCTTTCATTCGTACATAATTATTAGATAACAATTTATGACTACTAATCATTATTACAATAAATAATACTCCAATAATACATAATTATAATAAATTACAATAAAATACAAACAATTTACAGCAATCCATAGAAAAATAAGTATAATTCTTACGAGTCTTACGACAATACTAAATTTAAAAAAACAATAACAACAAATTAAATTATCAATCATGTCAAAAAAAAGATACATACTTACATAAGCAATGATATTACGAAAGTCGTATCAATTTATAATTATTATTGCATTAATCTTAATAAAATTGAAACTAGTTTTTAACCCGTTGAAAATTGCACACGGAATAATTTTAAGAACATCGATATATAGCGGTTAATATTTAAAAATGTTAAACCAAAATACATGTATATTTTATACTCTATTTTTTTATAAGGATAATAGTTTAAAACACGCGCAAAAATTGCAAATGTTTGAAGTTTACACATGTTTTAAATCCGTGAAAAAATTCTCGAATTCAGTTTTAAAACATGATATATAACAAAATTTGTACATCTACTCATTTTCGTGGATACGCTCAATATCTAAAATCTACTTAACATAGTTTTACATTTCATTTATTTTGTTAACTTTGTGTAGAGATTTCATCTTTAAAATTGAAAATTAAAACAAATACTATTTATTAACATTTTTTGTTGAAAATTATTTCTTATTCAAAAAAATTACTCAAATTTAGTAATATCTCGAAAATTTGCTATTATGATGATGAAAATGTTAGAGTTTAAAGCTTGTAAAATAATATAACTACGTTATTTGTTTTAGCATTTTTTTATCATTTATATTTTCATTGTTTAATAATGTGTTTTTGTTCATCTTTTTTTTTTTTTTTTTTATTATTGATAGACTGTGTGGACTATTGGGATAGTTCTGCATTTTCATATTGTATTACTTATACAACATAAATGGAATTGAGGATGGATGATCTTCATTGAAGTTTGTATTCGATGAAATTTTATTAACGAAGTTGGTTTTTCATAAGTTAGTTCGATATTTTTTTGTGGTGGGTCCTATATCTATTTAAAAATAAAAAATAAAAGAAAATGAATGTGATGACGTGGACGCACGAAATTGCACGAAATGTTGTTGTATTAATATAGATAAGATTCTATTAACGAAATTATAAATTTAATTATTTAATTTAATAATTCTAATAAAAAAAGTTTTAAATAATTAAGTTGTAAAATATAACGATTAAATTTAAAAATGTAACGATACAAAATGTTGACAAAATAATGTTATGATGTAAAAAATTTCAAAAAAAGATTTTAATTATTTCATTTTTTTATTTTTCAGAAAATCTTTAAATTTTATAAAATCTTCAAAGATCTGGACAGTTGGCCATTATCACCGAGAATTAATTGGAGCAAAGAATTCCGGCAACTATACAAATTATCAGTCGACATTCCTTTTTCGGGATGGTGGCAATGATAGACTGCAAAAAAAATTCCGTAACAATGAGTTTGTTGCAATGACGACGGTATCCACCACAAATTTTCTAAAAATATATCCGTGCAATTTTGCACGGGTAGAAAACTAGTAATATCTAAATGTTGTTTAATATTTAGGTATGTTTGACATCTCAATATTGTTGTTTTACAAGCGATTATATATCTCATTTTCTCATCATAGTCTTGAAAGAGACATAGGCTCTGTTCGGTAAACGAGCTGAAAAACTACTTGAAACCTGAAAAGGTAGCTGAAAATTATGAGTTGATAAGCTGACTGATTATTTAAAAAATTGTTTGGCAAACTAACTGAAAATGTAGTTTATTTTGGTGAAATGACATAAAATGATATATTAATTATTTATTATATTATAGATTGGAGGGTAAAAATGTAATATAATCTAGAATCAGATACCTGAAATCTAAAATGCTACCTTATGAAGCATTTTATTTCAGGTAGTTTATTTGACCAAATAAGCTATTTGCCAAACACTACCAAAAAAATAAGTTACCTGATTCTTTTGGCAAAAAAGTTATTTCAGGCCAAATCAGGTACATGAAGTGCACTGTCAAACGAAGCCATAGGGTCTGTTTGGCAAAACTAGCTAAAAAGATAGCTGAAACCTGAAAAGATAACTGAAACATGAAAAGTTAGCTAAAACCAGAAAAAGGTACCTGAAAATTAAGACATGATAAGGTAGCTGATTTTTGTTAAAACTGTTTAGAAACTAGCTGAAAAGGTAGCTGATATTTGACAAAATGACGTAAAAGGACATGATTTATTATTGATAACTTTTACGTTTTTACTATTATTCTTGTGTTATTATAGACAAATGACCGAAACAAATAGAGTAGTAACTTCTGAATAGAATCGTGCACTTAAAATGGTACTAAAAAATGTCTATATTGCTACTTTCAGGATTTCTTCATATACACTATTTCGAATGAATTGGCCATTAAAATCAAGTTCAGTAAGTCACCCTTGCGAGTACACTTTTTGCGACAGATATGTCCGTACAAATGAGAATTTGTGAATCAAGTTATAGGAATAACTTCAACTACTACCTTTTATATACACATGATTCATGCCCAAAGAATTTCACAAATTAATATACTTCCTCCATTCAAATCCAACCTACACATGTTCCATTTTAATCCGTTCATATTTAAGCTGGCACTTTTCTAATAAAGCCAAGAAAATTACTAAATTATCCTTGTGAACACCAATTATTTACACAAAATGTCATTAAATGGTCCACCTTTAATCAATCGTCACACATTTAAATTAATAAAAAAACATTTTACACACTTCCAATCGTACTTTTAATAATCTTTTAACAATTTTCTTAATATTTGTGCAAAAAGCATATATACACTTTGGATTTGAATGGAGGAAGTAGAACGATTAGGTAAAAACAAAATTTAAACAATATATCCTCAAAAATATACTATTGATATAAAATTAGTTTTGTATTAAAGTCATACACACAAAAAAAAATAATTAAGTTTACGTAAGAATTTTGTAGTGTGTTTAATTTTGTTAATTAACGTTATAAAATCCAAGGGTAGAATAGGTAAATAAAAATGGATCATGTACCTGGTTTGTCAAATGCTACATGAGGTAGCTTTATATTTCAGTTACCTGTTTCACCTTTTTTTCACTCCAAACGGGTAGTTGTCAAATACTCCAAAAATAATAAGTTACCTGATTGTTTTGACAAAAAAGTTACTTCAGGCAAATCAAATAGCTGAAATGGCTTGCCAAACGGAGCCGTAGTCTTGAAACCCATGAACATTGGGTGCTTTAGTAGAATGACCATTTTTATTAATATATTTATTAAACTAACTATTTTCGAAATTTAATTCTCATTCTAAATATTTTTGAAACTATAGAAATATAATCAATCCTGACAATGGTTAGTTTGGGAAATAAATTTGGCAAAATAGCTAATTTGGTAAAAAAAAATTAGACTATTTTTGTATCAAATCGTGGATATTGATAAATGTGTTTTTCTTAATCTATATAATTATTTATTATTCTAAATTTTATAATTTTTTATTGAGCATATTTGTCTTTTATATAAAAGTTACTGTAGATGTAAAAAAAATCAAATATGTCATTATTTATGAAATTAAAATATTAAATGGGATGACTTATAAAGGGAAGTAAAATAATAGTCTTTTTTTCCAAGTATTATTTTATTTGATTTGAGGTTCAATATTGCACTTTATCACCCTGTTCATAATTTAAATGTTGATTTTTCTTCCCCTACGAATTTGAAAATGACTAGGCCAGGCTGATATATTAAATAGAGAGAGTAGTCAATTAACAGCACATTATTTTTACTTATATATAAGTTTGCTTTAACAGAAGTGTGACAATTATAAAAATATAAATCTGTCAATATCCATGTGATGTCTAAAAATATATACGGAGTACATCCTAATTGTTAGTATGAGAAATTAGTTTTTGAGTCATTTTACTCAAATTATTTTCCAAACTAGCCATTGTAAAAATCAATTACATTGTTAAATTAAAATTTGAAAATGGTCAATTTCAGAAATACTTTATTAAAAATGATCATTTAGTAAAAGACCCAAAAAATAATGGGTTGGTCAAACGTCAATAAAGGTTTCAAGTTCGAGCCCGGTAAATAGAACAATGTTAAATTAAACTTATGAGTGAAAGCACTACTTCCCTAATAATTTTAATTGTCACAAATCCGGATTCATACCGTAAATTAAAATACGAGTAATTGATTTGGATCGATGGCCTATACACAAATATGCATTTCATTAATAAAAATCTCAACATAATCCACTAGGGTTAAATAATTCCGAAATAATTCGATGGTAGCTTCAAAGGAAATGGCATTTTAATAGGGTGAAAATCAAACCCTTAAATTCGAAGTTGGATAAAAGAGTTCTTATCACTCGAGCCAACTCTTATTATCTGAAGCCACCAAAATGTGAGAAGGTCGTACGCGTGGAGATATAAATGCTATGGATGATGCATGGTCGCATGGAAGAATCGGACCTATTCAAACAACACAAAATAGACCGCATAAAGCCGCCAATAACCATATCCTTGTATTCTGGTATTCTTGTATTCTTGTAACTTGTAAGCTGTAGCAACCTATACTTCGCCCTTGGACAGCTCATTCTTAATACACGTTTTCTACTTCTTTGGTTTACCAACAACTATTCATCATCCCAATTCCCATGCACACCTATATATAATCTCCTCTTTTCTACCATCATTTTCCACATCCTATTCTATCATCAAACATCTATACTTTTTTTACTCTTACTTTCCTACAAATTATTCTTATATTTCATTGCTAATTAATTACTTCACACCTTCAAATATTTCATTTTTCAATCGGGAACTAAACTAGAGTAAACATGTCAATTACTTCATTTTTGTGCTTCATATTGGTTGCTCTTGCTACCACTATCTGCACCGTGAATGCTCAATATTCGCCTTTGAGGGTAGGCTTCTATAAATCGACATGCCCGTCGGTCGAGAAGATAGTGAAGGGAGTTGTGGACAGAGCTATTGCTCAAAATCCTGCGTTAGGGGCTGGCCTTATTAGAATGCACTTCCATGACTGCTTCGTTAGGGTATGCATTTCTTTCTTGCAATAATTCGTTTCAACACCAATGTATTAATGTTTGGGGGCGAAGCCAGGAATTTAGATTATGTAGGGCTAAATTTTTTTACCGGTGAACTTATATTTGGTACTTAAAAAGTGAGAATACAACGCAGTGAGCTTAAAAATGGGTGTAATTAGAACCGTATACAACACTTTCAAGTTGGTCAAAACCAAAACCGCCATTCTTAGTTTATTTAAAACCGGATGGAATCGTTCAACGTTTGCAGCATCCATTTAGGGTGAAATATTTATTCGCCTGAAAATTATTTCCATTTTTTGAAGTTTTTGACAATCTACCAGTTTAAAATTCATTTAATTTTATAGGCTCGACAAAATATACAATAGTATACTCTTTACGTAATAAAAAATAAAAATAAATATAATATAGAATATGACACATCTAATATATATAAAAATAAATAAACCTCTAGAACAAATATGATAGTACTCCATATTACGGAAAAGGAATGCAAACGAATAACGACATTTTACTTCATATATTACGGTAAAGGAATGCAAACGAATAACGATATTTATTAAATTAATGAATAAAACTTAGGAGAGACGGTCTTTCAATAAATTATTGAGAGACCATTCTTTTGTACCATTTTATTTGTATTTCGTGACTATTTTGTCATTAATTGTACCATTCTAATTTTGTACGTATTTACATAATTAATGTACCCATTTTATCTTTAATCATGATTTGTACCTATTATATAACCTTTAGTACCACTTTTTCTTAAATTTGTACAATAGTCTCTCAATAAGCTTATTAAGAGGCGGTCTCTCAGGAGACCTACTGTAAATTAATTCAATGCTAATTTTAATGAATGTGGTATATGCTCAACGAAAAAAAGTACAAACTTTGCTTAGAAAAAGTCTTGAACTTGAACAATTTTATATTTGGACACTCATAAATACTTTCTTTTGACCAACTATGCTCCACAGCTCAAATTGTTTACCTATAAACTTAAAACTATTTATTTTAACCGAAAATTGGATTGGGCTCCGCCCTTGATTAATGTATATGATTCAAATTATAGAGTTATTTATAATATGACTTCGTTTCCTAATTTTATGTTTAAATTCCTATTACAGGGTTGTGATGCGTCAATACTACTTGATTCAACACCCGGAAATCCAGCAGAGAAGGATAACATAGCCAACAATCCTAGCTTAAGAGGGTACGAGGTAATTGACCAAGCTAAGGCCGAGCTTGAAGCTAAGTGCCCACAAACAGTTTCTTGCGCGGATATTATAGCCTATGCAGCTCGTGATAGTGCCTCAAAGCTAGGAGGCCTCAAGTACACGGTACAAGCTGGTCGACGAGATGGAAGAATTTCACTTAAGGACGATCCAACACAAAACCTTCCGGCGCCTTTTTTCAACTTACAACAAGTACAAGATAGTTTTACCAAAAAAGGGCTTTCAGTAGAGGAAATGGTCGTTTTATCGGGGGCTCACTCAATAGGAGTATCGCATTGCTCTTCATTTAACAGTAGACTTTACAACTTCAATTCTACCAACTCACAAGACCCTTCATTGGACCCTAATTTCGCAAGCATGTTGAAATCCAAATGCCCAAATATTCCGCCTACTGTTGCTGATCCAACAATTGTCCTAGACTTCGTCACGCCTAATAAGTTGGACAACAAATACTACCAAAATGTACAAAATGGTAAGGCATTGTTCACCTCCGATCAAACCCTTATGACGAGTCCTGCCACCGTGAGCATGGTCAGAAACTTTAATCGCCAAGGCGGAGTTTGGGCTAAGAAATTCGCAAGGGCTATGGTTCATATGGGTTCTATTGAAGTGCTTACCGGTGCTGAGGGTGACATTAGAAGGAACTGCAGGGTCATTAACAGTTGATTAGGTTGTTTTGCTTAGGTTTTTTCGAGTCCATTCTTTCATTCTTTGATTTGAAGTACAGTAGTGTGCAAACTGTGAGCAATACTATTGTTGAACCAATAATTTTTCCTGAATAAAAATACAAATTCTTTGAACATTATTCTGAATCCATTTCTGCACACTATTCCCTACAAGACTACATTTATATGTCTCTGAGATTTTTTAGTCTACTACTCACTAATTCTTTGAACATTAAAATTGATTGTCAACTTGAAACAATTAATTAGATTCACGACAACAATAACACAAGTATATACTTAGAGCGTCTTCAATTAGAATAGATAGGACTTGACCTTTTAACCTAGACGATCAACTTACCCTAGTACGTCTCCGATTACAATAGATTCAACTTAGATATTAGACGATCAACTTACCCTAGTAAGTCTCGGATTACAATAGATAACAAGACTACACGTACTTGACGCTACACCAGAAAACTCGACTTTCCAACTTGGATCGCGCGACACAAACATAATGGCTACCACATAATTAAACCCACACACTAAACTAGCAAGGTATTAAGACTCGAACTACAACACAACAGCCTAGACGATAATTCTTCATGGAAATGGCAAAGGGGTGCTACCAACACCGCCACCACCACCACCAACAGGGTTGGTAGGCTCAACTCGAACACAGCCCAGGCCAGGGTAGGTACAGAAGTCGACAGACGACCCGTGGCCGATTACCCCGGCTCCAGCAACAGCAGGAACTCCTCCACCAGGGGTTGGATATATGATTCCTGTCCCAAACCCACCATAGAAGTTTTCAGGGTGTACAGAAGCTTCATTTTTCAGGTTCCTAGCTCCCTTAACAGATAAGGGCAACCCTGCAATTACAAGGACAGTGAGGATCAACAGCATTGCCTTACAATTTTTCTTTCCCATAGTGGAACTCACCATTTTTTATTTTTTGCAAATATCACAGTATTTTGTTTGTAAGTTATGGTATGAGGATGCCCTAGAGTTAAGAGGCAGGGGTCCTCTTTTTATAGGACTTCAGGGCTGCAGCTCTGTCTTAAGAGTACTTTACTTGAGGGTGATTTAAATTCACATTTATTGTTATGTTATTGAATATAACATTGAAAAAAGGCCAAAGCTTATCTATCAGACCGTCTAACTTGTGACGGTCACAATCTTGCGACGTCTCAGAGGCCCCTACTCACTTGCCCTTTCACTTGCTCTTCTACTCGTTTCTTGTGAGAGGTCACAAGTTTGTGACGGAATAGTATTAGAAATAGAAAGGGGAGATTGCATAAACAGAATAGTCGTTTTATTGATGGTTGTTCGTGTCTCAAATGATTACATTGTCACGATATTTATAGCACACTCGAGATCTTAATCGTATCAACTATTATAGGTTGCATATATTAAGTTATGCTTATATTATATTATTCCGATTACGGTATAATACAATATACCGTAATATTCTCAACATCCCCCCTCAAACCTATGGTAATTTGTCGAAATTTCCATGGGTTTGCACAATATCGAATTTCGTTAACATGAGAAAAGAAACAACGAAACTTCTTCGGTCTTCGTCGGACGGAAACGTCGTAGCTTTTCGGATTCGTCAAAATTCAAACGGTACGAGAAATCGTTTTTTTTCGAACTCGTCGAAATTTCGTGATCAGAAACGTCGCAATTTTTCGAACCTGATAGATTCGTCGAACGGAAAAAATATCCGCAATTGTAATTGTCGGTGATTTTTTTTTTTTTTTTTTTGACGAAAATAATATTATGACTAGAGCGAAAAATCGGTAAAAAATAGATAATCATGATAAAATCCCGCCGGAGGGAACCATAGTTGATTAACCCCTCCGGCAGGGCAGCGGAAATTCGTTTTTTTTTTAGGCCTCAAGAGCGTGAGGCTCTAATACCATATTAGAAATAGAAAGGGGAGATTGCATAAACAGAATAGTCGTTTTATTGATGGTTGTTCGTGTCTCAAATGATTACATTGTCACGATATTTATAGCACACTCGAGATCTTAATCGTATCAACTATTATAGGTTGCATATATTAAGTTATGCTTATATTATATTATTCCGATTACGGTATCTATATATATAAGTATAAAAGAGAAACCACTAAATATTTATTGTACACGTGTCAAGCAATGGTGAATTATTTTCCCGCCTTACCCAAACCCTAAGAATTATTCTTACTAATTTTCAATACCATAGTCTTATTCCTAAATTATCTACCTTAGAAAAGATTACATATCTTTACCAAAAAAAAAATATTTCTTCAAGATTATTATGGCTGTATAATATATATCTACCTAAACTTTCCAATTCCCGTATATATTTTCATATATTATACTTTCTGCATCATCATGTTAAGAGGTTTCATTCTTCAGGAAAATGTAGTGTAAATTGTTTTTCGTGTATTAATTCTATTTTTTCTATAATTTACATCTACAAAAGTACTCATCTTTTTCACATTTTCGAGTCATTTTATATTTTGATGTTCGTTCTAAAATCGTTACTAGAGCAAATTTTCTGAGTTGGCAAATAATATGGATGTTAACGAAGTTTTTCGTTAAATGTTAGTAGAGTGCAAAATACATACATTTTGTATTGTGTTTGTTTATTTTCCGGCAATTTTAATTAGTTCTTTTAAACCAATTGCAATGGATCATTTTGGGTCATGATTTTAATCTTCCTATTTTTTTAACTTGATGATGTATGTGACATATAGTTAAACTCAACAAACTGCATCCATATTTTTTATTTTAAAAGTTTTTATTATGGTTTATATTTAAATCTTTGACTCATTTTATTAATTCGTATAAGATACGGTTTCTGATCCTATAATGTTATACCACTCGACTAAGAGATACCGCTATTTAATTGCTCCCAAATAGACCTGGTGACCCAATTCGATAAGACTTACTCAAGACATGAAAATGACCTAAAATGTATGACCGGGACACTAAAAGAGATACGAACCAAAGTGGCCCAACCTAAATGTAACCTGAAATGATCCTATTGACCCAAAATGAGTGAATTAATGCAAAATCATGACTCAACATGATCCGGTAAGAAGTGACACCACCGGAAAATGTCTCGATAATTTGTTGACCTCGAAAATAACTAAATCCAAAATTACTCAATCCAACTAACCCATTTGTCAAGTCTACTCACAAACGGATCAATAACCAATCAATATATATATATATGTGGTGGGTAATTATGACAACACTGTGAAATTATAATGATATTTAATTATTCTATTATAAAAGTATTACATGCGTTTTATCAGATAAGAAAAATGGTTTAATTGGTCAAAAAGAATACTAAAGTGATTATCAAAGTTATCGGTGAACCATGCTGAGTATATGATTGTTTCTGCGAAATTCACATTTTTTTTTATGATATTCATATTTTTGTTCTTAAATTTCATAAGAATATTTGAATTTAATTAACATTCTAAATTAAAATAATATGACACTATTAATATGGCAGATTATAAATTCTCGGAAAAGATATGAGACATAGCTCACACGGGAAATAAATAGTATGTGACAAGGGTTTAAACATATTTTCAGGTGACAATGTTCACTTCAACAGAAAAAAAAAGCAGGGTCATTCTTATTTCTAATCAGGGTCACTTCACAATTTTCGTCACTTCACAATTTTTGTTGTATTTAAGTATTTAATACGTTCTAAATGTGGTATTAAGTTAGGAATTCGAAATTAAATTGCACATTATTCATTGCAATTAATATAAATATTAAGGATTTATTTTCACTTTTTAAATAGAGCCCATGGGGCTATATTTATCATTTCCCATAGATTATTATAGGAACAATAATTAGAGAAAATGTTGAAAATAGATATATATTAGATAGATTATTATACAAGTTGTAACTAATTAAAGAGAATCATTTGTTGTAGGGTATAATAGTTGACACAAATAAGATTATATACCCTAATGTATATGAGCATCGTACATCCAGTACAAATCTAATTGAGCTTATATGCAATTTTTTGAGCTTTTAAAAATTTTGACTTGCATTTTAATTTTTTAGGTGTTAAAATTAAAATCTTATTGACTTAATATGTATTATTTTTGAGTTTCAATAATATAATATTTTGAGTTAATTTTTTTTATTGATAAAAGCGTTCAGATTCTTTTCGATGAAGTTCGTAAAATGTGCATACATATAACCTCAAATCACTTGCTATAAGCTTATACAACTACAAATCTATATTACTAGATCTATACAATTGGTTGTATATTATTCCACTAATTGAGTAGTTGAACACTATAAAGTACTGAGATTTTATTTATCGAGCACATATCTCACACGTAATATAAATCATTACTCTACCATGGACATTCAAAATTTCAAATTAATACATTAATTAAAATAACAATTAAAACTTAATTTTGTATATCATTTATATATGCTCGTGCAATTTTGCACGGGTTCTAAACTAGTAATACAATATACCGTAATATTCTCAACAAATAGTGCCGTCACAGATGATAATTTGTGTATATTTGGAGGGTTTAATTTGAAATAATGTTTCTTGTCCAAGTTAGGCAAATTTACTATTGTAAATAATCTAAACTCTCCTAATCAAATACGAAGTAGAAGTAGTTCGGTAAGAAAATTAGAATTTTCAGTTTAAGCATGTGATTTTTGTTCCATTTGAACTCATTATAATTTATATTATTAATTATCTCCATAATTTCAAATCTTAATAATTCCGACACTATACAATAAGATTATACTATGGCTATAACCAGATACATCTTCGAAGTTCCAATTAATTTGTTATATTCTCAACACTATCAATCTTTCTTATATTAGTACAAAACGATCCTATAAATTTAAAGATAATGATGCCCATTAAAGAGTAGTATTTAATCGTCATCAGTCGCCATTTTAATTGTCCTCATTAATGAAAGGATAATGATACGGCGTCATCTGCTGGCGCTCAATCTCGGCGTCATCCGATTATATATACCCCATTTTATTGAGCTTTTCACTTATTCTATCTGATATACCCGTTATTATTAGGACCCCATGTTGGTAATTTAAGTGTAATTACCGGTTTATTTTTTCGTATTTTGGGTTTGGTTCAAAGATGGGCGAACTTATAAAAAATAAAGCTAGTTCGGGAAGTATGGAGTGTACACTAGTCTATTATTTACAAGTTCGTAGCATAGTTTCCTTACGAACGACTATGCGGGGGTCTCGCTGACGGGGACAGATTTTGAAGGGTTATAATTCTTCAGAATTCTGACTCAATCCCTTTCCTTTACCCTTCATTTATCTATTATATACAAGATAAATGGATCACTTTTCTCAAGAGAAAATCATTGATATCAATCTTCTTGAACATAGAAAATAAATTACACATAAAAACTTCGAAATTACATCTCGGTTTTTCGTGCCAATAACTAAGGAATACCGTCTTATCGCTGTAGAAAATTCGGTACATCCCGGGCACTGTTAAACGGGACGAATTGTTCTATAAGGACAACGTAGCGATTCGGTGTTGCTTTCATTGTTTTCATTTCCTGTTGGGTCTGTGCCTTGAATCTGTTAGTCGCCGCTTCGAACGACTATGCGGGGGTCTCTGTCTGGGCTTTATTAGATTAATTCTAATCTGTTTTGTATTAGGTTAAGAGTACTATATAAACTCTTAACCTCTACCCTAGCAATCATACAATATTTCATATCGTTCTGAATCTGTAATTTTGAAAACTCCTCACATTAATAAAACTCTCTCCCTTCTGCCCTGTGGACGTAGCTAACACACCGTTAGTGAACCACGTAAATCTGTGCGTATTGTGCTTTATTGTTTGTTTTAGTCTTTCTCTGTGCTTCCGTTATAACATTTCCTTTACAGTATTTCAATAACACCCCACTTATTGCAAGTGAAAGGACGAGCCGAGATTCAACACCATCCGATAACGCTAACTCATTTTCCTAAATTTAATTAGCATTTATGTACGACTACAGACTACACGCTCATTCGTCCATAATCTCATTTTAAACAACAGCATATGAGGAATAAGTAGAAATACTATGTTATCATTAGCAAATAAATCCGGCCTTATGTAGTGTAAAGTCCTCCCCATGTTGGTACTAAACGAAGAACAAATAGACACAGTGAACTAATGAAATACTACTCCCATAACTTAAGGTATACCTACCCTTGTCATAGAAGAGTTTATGGCACCTACCAACCACAAATTTATTAAGACTTTCACCGACCCCTCGACTTCTCATGACGAGCATATTCGTCACATGATTGCAACGCAGTAAGTATTATTTATGTGGTCATGTGAGTATATGATAAAACAAATTGCTACTTTCTAAACACCCGGAATTTGTTTTATCTACTCATATAAATAGTATTTAATCCGTCGTAAACATGGTAAACAAATTGTGTAAGACTTTAGTGTTGTGTAAGAACTGAACTCAGAATGTCAAAAAAGTTCCTTAATACATTTTCTACTAATGCTATACCTGTACTTTTATCACTTCTCTTCTCTTTCTGACTTTTTTTGAAGAGTTAGATTGATAGTGTAACTACAACTGACATTCATTAATGATTTTGTATTAATTTTAGTACTTTGCTTTGACTTGGGAAATTTGCCCATACATTATTGTCTTAATAATGGTACAAAGCGGAAATAAGTTATTGCAAGGCCAAATATAAAAGAATGAAAATAGACTAAATAAACTTTTCTGTGTTGCGTTATGATGATTGTTGTCTTAGAAGCTTAATCGCCCTTGACACGTGTTGATCAACTGGGAACGACGCTTCCCAAGATATACACAACTCTCCTCTGAATTGCACCCAAAAAGAAAAGTAGGAACTCAAAAGTAATGCTCAGATTTTCGTAAGGAACAGAGCAGAGAAAGAGAGGATTTGATATGAATCGAATTGAGTGATTTGCAAATGAAATTTCATCTTATGTACCAATGTATTTAATTGTTGATGGCTCGGTACCACAACCAGGGGAAACCGCGGGTCCGCGGAAGATTGCGAAGTCGTGGCTTGGCGTCAATGCAACGCCATAATAAAAGTTTGGTTACGAAGCGTAATTGACGAGAAATTACACCCAAGTATTGCCTTCTCTGGAACAATTGCCGAAATCTGGGCAGAACTTAAAGAACGGTATGCAGCCGGTAATGCAGCACGCATTCATCAATTGAAGAGCGATCTGGTTGCGTGCAGACAGGGTAATCGTTCTGTTGTCGATTATTACACAAATTTAAAATCGTTGTGGGATGAACTCGCTACATATTCACGCGTCCCTGCTTGCACTTGTGGGGCTGCTGAGATCTTCCTCAAAGAAAAAGAAGAAGAAAAAATACATCAATTCATTATGGGATTAAACAATAATTTGTATGATAACATTCGTTCTAATTTATTGATGGATGACGATCTCACCTCACTGAATCGTGTATATGGGGTCGTATTGAGAGAGGAGCGTCATAAGGCTGTTATCCGAATCCGCGAAGAACCAGCCGCTGAAGTTGCGATGAGTGTAAGGTACAATAATGGCCGAGGCTCCATCCCGCACTCTGATTCGAAGGAACGAGACCCACCACGCTGCACACACTACAATAAGTGGCACCACACAGAAGCAAACTGTTGGGAGAAGTTGGGTATCCACGGCAGGGGGCGACGAGGAGGCCGCGGTGGCCGTGAAGGACGTGGCTCAGGAAATAGCGGTCAGACCGTAAATGCTACCACAACTACTGATGAAGGTACATCCTCTAAACCGGTTTTTACAGCAGATGAAATCGAACAGTTGCGCGGTCTTCTTGGAACTAAGAGTGACATTGGTGAGAAATTACAAGGTAATCATCTCGTTAATTTCAGTGATTGGATGCTTGATAGTGGGTGTTCTCATCATATGACAGGTTGTCGAAAACGGTTCCATGAGTCGTGGAAAGGAGTCGCTTCGATTGTGACTTTACCCGATGGTTCAACAATTGAAGCCCATGAACACGACAATGTTGTGCTCACGAAAGAATTAATTTTGCAAGACGTGTTATATGTACCGAATTTAAAGTGTCATCTTATTTCCATTCCGCAACTTATTCGTGAAAATAATTACTTCGTGGTTTTTAATTCTAATTATTGCATAATATAGGACCAATCTACGAAGACGAAGATTGGACGGGGTGAGTTGCGTGATGGAGTATACTATATGACGCGGGTTGGCGATGTTCTTGCTCGTGTGGGTACGGATGATGCGCGGGTATGGCATCGACGACTTGTTCATCCTTCAAGTCACATTTTTAATGCTTTTGACAATTTACTTCCCAAACAATTGTCCCTTAGGTCGGATTTTATTTGTGATTCTTGTTGTCGATCAAAACAAACCCGTTTGAGTTTTAAACTTAATAATAAAAGACATGACACCCTGTTTCGTTTAATTCATTGCGATATCTGGGGACCGTATAGTGTTAGTAGTTCTTCAGGAGCCCATTATTTCTTGACTATTGTAGACGATCATAGCCGTAGTGTTTGGGTTCACCTTATGAAGGATAAAGGGGAAGTCTATGATTTAATCAGATATTTTTGCAAAATGGTACACACACAGTTTGGAAAACAAATAAAAATCATCCAGAGCGATAACGGCACCGAATTTCTCTCGGGATCGTTAAAACAATTTTATAAAGAAAATGGCATGTTATTTCAAACTAGTGTTGTTGACACCCCACAACAAAATGGTCGAGTCGAAAGAAAACATCAACATATCCTAGAAAAAGCCAGAGCCCTTCGTTTTCAAGCCAATCTGCCTATTGAATTTTGGGGGGAATGTGTCTTGACAGCTGTTTATCTCATCAATAGAACCCCCACAAAACTTCTAGATGGAAAAACACCATTCGAGTTATTACGTGGTCACGTACCCACTCTTGACAATTTACGAGTCCTAGGGTGTCTGGCCTATGCTCACAACAAGCAACGACCAAAGGATAAATTTAAGGAACGAGGAACTCGCTGTGTTTTTCTTGGCTACACGAAAACCCAAAAAGGATGGTGTGTCTATGACCTCAAAACAAAACGACATTTTGTTTCTCGAGATGTGCAGTTTTATGAGAATATGTTTCCTTTCGAAAATGAGAACCAAAATTCCCCTTCGGGTAGCACCGATACAAATAACGAACAACCATATTTGCTTGATCCTTTAATTGATTCTCCCAGAGAATCGTGCCCTTCATCCCAAAACAGCCCCCTTGTGACCACAAACCTCACCGACCTGAACCCCCCTAATAATAGTATTACCGAGAGTGATGACAACAACACTACCGAACCCGCCACTAATAACAGCGTCGATATGGGTACTAGTGTTGAGGGGGAGACTGAAAATATGGGCGAACCAAGGTTAGGAAGAGGGGCTCGTGAAAAATTTGAGCCGGCATGGAAGAAGGACTACGTTTGCCATTCAACTTGTGTCATCACAACTCATCCGTCCACGTCTCCGTCCTATATGAAAGGTACTCGTTATCCATTAATTAATTATGCCACCAGTAGTTGTTTTTCATTGTCTCACAGAAATTTCATTAGAGCGATTGATACTATTCGGGAACCTCAGAATTATTATGAAGCTGTAAAGAAACCAGAATGGCGAGACGCAATGAAAAACGAAATTAATGCGCTTGAAAAAAATGGGACATGAAGAATTGTTGATCTTCCTGATGGGAAGAAACCAATTGGGTGTAAATGGGTTTACAAAACCAAACTTAAGGCGGATGGAACGATTGAGAGGCATAAGGCACGTTTAGTGGCACAAGGGTTTACTCAAATAGAAGACGTTGATTACCACGAGACTTTTGCACCGGTTGCTAAAATGACCGGCATTCGCCTTCTTCTTGCTGTTGCCGTGGCAAAGAATTGGAGCATTTCTCAACTCAACATCAACAACGCTTTCCTTCATGGTGACTTGGATGAAGAAGTTTACATGAGATTACCGCAAGGATTCCAACCATCCATGAAGGGTAAGGCATGTCGTCTTTTGAAATCCTTATATGGTTTAAAACAAGTTTTAAGAAATTGGTTTGCTAAGTTAACAGATGCATTACGCGGATATGGGTTCACTCAATCACTCGTTGACTACTCGGTTGTTCACTATGAACAAATCCGGAATTTTTCTTGGGTTGTTGGTTTATGTTGACGACATGATAATTGTGAGTAACAATTCCGCTGCCAATAAAAAGTTGAAGGAATTTCTCGATGCCAAATTTGGCATTAAGGATCTTGGTCGATTAAAATTCTTCTTGGGCATAGAGGTGGCACACGGGAAGTCGGGAATCTTTCTTTATCAACGCAAGCATGCCAATGAAATTATCAAAGAAGCAAAATTAGAGGGTGCTAAGCCGATTCCAACACCAATTGTTCAAAACCACGAACTTGCTCTTTCTTCCAGTGCTTTATTGAAGGATCTTGTTATGTATCGAAGATTGGTGGGACGGCTAGTTTATCTCACCATTACAAGACCAGATTTATTGTATGCTGTTCACACCTTATCGCAGTTCGTTCAAGCACCGCGAAAGGATCATTTGGAGGCAGCTCTTCGAGTTGTAAAGTACATCAAAGGCAGTCCCGGGAACGGCATTGTTATGCGCAATGACACGGCTATACAACTTAATGGTTATTCGGATTCGGACTATGCTCGTTGCCCATTAACAAGGAGGTTTCTCACTGGTTATTTCGTGGCATTGGGTCAGACTCCCATTTCCTAGAAAGTACGTAAACAGCCCACGGTCGCAAAATCCACCGCGGAGGCAGAATATCGGGCTATGGCGGCCGTCACAAGTGAGTTAGTTTGGTTAAAATCTTTTCTATCCTCACTTAGTATTGATCACTCTCATTCCATGCAAGTTTTGTGTGAAAATAAATCAGCCTTACATATTGCTAAAAACCCCGTCTTTCATGATCGGACGAAGCATATTGAGGCCGACTATCATTTTATTCGACAACATTTGATGAGCAAGAATATCGTTCCAAGCCATGTTTCAAGTAAGGAGCAAATCGCGGATCTCTTTACTAAGGCTCTTGGGAGTGAGACATTCGGGTATTTGAGTCGTAAGTTTGGCATTCGTGCTCCTAATGCTCCAACTTAAGGGGGAGTATAGAAATATACATTCGGATATTCCGAATGTATATACATTCAGATATTCCGTCTTAGGGAATATACATTCAGATATTTAATTGGGATACATTCATTCATTGATGTACCAATGTACTTAGCCTTCTTATTTTCTGAATAGTTAGCTTAGGGAAAGGTCTTCTTCATTTATCTCTTCCCTTTTGTTTAGTATATAAGGATGTAGAATGTGTTTGTATTTTGCATCAGAAATATATACAAAATCTCTCAAGCATTTCTCATATTTTCTTTTCTCTGTTTATCAGCTAGACTTGTCACGAGTCTCCAAATTCACAATTTATAATCCACTACAAACTTTAACAATAGCGAGGGTAAATAGGGGTCGATCCCACAAGGAAAGGTCTATGTTTAGTGTGTGTTTGTGTAAATAATTCTAATGTAACTAATTGGGGGATGTCTGCAGTTTTGAATCTAAATCTAACAAAGCAAAATATTAAAATATTATAGTGAATGATATTATAAAAAGGGTCTTGAGTCTTACAATTTCCACAAATGATATAGGTTTGATCATTGACACTTTTAGACTCGATTTACTCTTGAATACTTTGTTGTGAAAACATGATTTTATACTTCTCCTTATTTTTAATTGTTCACTGCGAAAAGCGCACATAAACAACCCTTATGGTGATGACAATTTATTCCAAGTGTATCTAAATTTAATCATGTCATAGATTATAACTAGAGAAGCCAACAAAGAAGAACAAATGCTTACACAAGCGGTTCTACACTTTAATTCATATGATTATTATTCTCCTACAATTCAACAGTGATGAAAAATATACAATTGATGAACAATAGTTGCTACTAATGTCTAGGTAATTGAACAAAAGATTCAAATTCCTAAACTAGCAATAGATTAGAGATAATATAGACTGGGTGATCAAACTAGTAAAAACTATCAATAATCGTAATAATGAGTTGAGAATAAAAATCAATATTCAAGAGATAAAAATATAGAGTAAAGAGTCTTACAAAACACTAATTTATTTGCTTCAATTGCTTGATTCAAGACGAATAACTTACTCTTCCATAAAAATAAAACTAACTAAAATAAACTATAGAAATTGTATTCTAATGATTAAAAGGTAGAGAACTGAGAACGTATGTAAAAGTCTATATGAGAAGTACACTGATAGCTTTAAAATTAACCTCGCAAGTGCACGATAAATCGATGCAATAAATTGAGGGTCGATCCACAGGGAGAAAAGGTTGATTACCGATTGTTTTACCTTGGTGTTTAGCTAAGTCTAGCAAATGATTTGGTTTGAGTAGAACTAATGTACTACACTAACAACTTAAATTAAATGAATAACTAAGATAAGCAAACTAATTAAAGATAACATGATTTACCCAAATATAAAAAGGTCCAGGAGGTGATTTAACCGTTACACTCATGACTTCCTTTAGTAGTTACGCGTTCGGTACAAAGTCCCCCTCCCGGGTTCACTATGTAACACTAGGTATGCCACCCCATACCCCTCTCGGGTTCATGGGTTGGGCTCCTCCGGTTTCTAGGGTCAAGATGACTAAAGATGGCCAAACCCCAACCACCTCTTTCTTAGGCCAAAGGGTCTAAAACACGTTAACTCCCGGTCTTCCCACTCCCTCTCTGGAGGGTCGATTTCAAACCGATTACCAATGGTGTCCAACCTAAATTCCCCCTCCCGGGTTCAACCTAGGTCGACAACTAGTTTAACAAGGGAGGTCTACTCCTAACCTAATCAATTCTCATTGATGATCGAGGGTCAAAGAGGTTCCCATTTCAAGGTCCCCAAGTCAAACACTAAACTATTCAAGCCCAAAGGTAATCCTCAATCCCTACACCTTTTACAACCAAACAATGTAACTATTTTAAGAAACCAACATGTGTTTGGTCAAACCACCCCCTAGAAGGGGGGGTTACTCACTACTCATACTTAAGGTTTCGAGATAAACAAAGAAATACGATCTAATGATAGCAAACATGATTTTGATTAAAATAGAAGTAAATAACATATGATCAAGCACTAAATTCTAGGGTTGATGAACAAACAAACAATTAAGAAAGTGATCTAACAAAAGTAAATGAGAAGAAATGAAACAACTAAAATAAGATTAAAGGAAAGATTGCAATACCAAAATAAGATGAACAAAGTTGATCGGAAAATGGATGAACAGATTACCCAAGATTACAAACCTTAGAAAACTGGCTTCCGAATTACTAATGAAAATTCTAAGGTAAGATATTATGAGATTATGTGAGCATAAGATATCAGAACCCTTAACAAAATTCTGATAGGAAGTATATATACAAAAGGCCCAAGTGGGGTTGAAAGCCCACTTAAGAAAGCACGAAAAAACCACGAAGATGGGTCCATCCTGCGTAACGAACGCCGGCCGTGTCCGAGTTACGCCGGATGGGGCCGAGTTACGCCCGGTGGATTGATTTCGTCCTTTTCTTCCTTTCTCCTTGGGTGTAACTTGGGCAGTCGGGTGTTATGAAATGCGCCCAAAATTCACTCTTTCGGTGGGTGTAGATGCGCCTGACTGCCGGAATTACACCCGGAATCGAGCTAGATACACCCAGAATGCTTCTAAAGCTTGTTTTCTTGACTCGTAAGCTTCTCGGCACTTCCGTTAAGTCCCCAAATTACCTAGAATAACGTGACAATGCTACAAAAACATAGAAAACGCGTGAAAATAGCATGTAACGATATTTAAGGCTAAAAAGAGGATAAAGACGGGAAAAACGATATAAAATCTAGACAAAGTGAAGGGAAATAGCAATGAAAATAGGGTCAATAACGTAGTTATCAAATCTCCCCACACTAAACCCTTACTCGTCCTCGAGTAAGCACAGGTCCAAGTCAAGAAAAAGGGCACAAGAAAGGAACTACAAGAACAAAACAAAACAAATAAGGAAACTAACTAAAGAGGACCTAATACTACTAAATTAACTAGCCGCATTAGTATTAGCGCACTCAACGCCCCTTCAACTCACGTAATTGTGCTCATGAGGTAAAGCACAACTCGCAAGGCAAGTTGGGTCTTACACAAAATTGTGATGCATCATAAGCTCAAACACAAGGTAGAAATAAGATGCACCGGTCAAAAGGTAATACCACCTTCCTCATCTAGGTGGCATGACTACCCAAGAGAATATCACACAAAAACACATATTCCTTACAAATATTAATTCGACAAGTGACTAAGTCTACAAGTATAACTACGAATCACCCCCCTATAATAGTGCAAGTCTAGGCTACTCTCGAATGCATTTTCCAACTACTTTGTCCCAAGTCCATCTAGAAAAAATGGCATAAGTAAGAAGGTCTTTGAAATAAAATGCTCAAATCAATTCGCAAAGGTCGATAAAGCCCAAAATTTGACCTCTATTATTATATTTTTTATTCCTTTTCTCTTTTTCTTTTTTTTTCTCTTTTTTTTCTTTTCTTTTTGCTCTCAAATGATTTGGATGGGGCTTGTCACACGCGTGCTAAAACCCTTTGTTTTCGCCAATCGCTTATTAGGCAACCGGTTAAACTCTAGATGTTAGCTTGTCGGGTGACATTCATTCTGTCATCGGGGAGGTCGAATTCATGACCAAGTGGAAAGCCAAGGTTTTGGCCTTCCCCCCAAAGCACATCGAAGTGACACCAGTACAAAAATAGCTATTTGCGGCGCCAAAAAAATGGTCATTTGCGGCGTTTTTGGTGTACCAGCAAATAAGGGGGCCGCAAATAGAAAGATTTATTTGCGGCGGAAAAAAACGCCGCAATTAAGAAGCTATTTGAGGCGTTTTTTAAAAAAAAACGCCGCAAATAACACCTCTATTTGCGGCGTTTTTGGACAAATAGGTATTAAAAAAAAAATATATTTTTTTTTTTTTTTACAAATGACGTTATGCAAAAAAATTATTTAATTTTAATATCTCTCAAATGTATTTTTCAACAAGAGAATCTTACATGATATTTGTACTTATTCTAAATAACATACAAAAATATACAATGCACCATTCGCCTGTTCTTATTCTTCTGCAGTTTGGGCTACTACTGTTTGCAGGTTGGGTATCCCTTACACATCTAAAGATATATCAGGTGCTTTGAGCTCTGGTGGTGCTTTATTTGTTGTATTTGAACTTAAGCTCTAGTGCTTCATCTGCTGGAGTTCAACACCTGTTGCAACAGCGGCTGGCTTGTTCAGCACCCTGGCAGCAAGAATCAAGAAAGACATTAAGAGGAGAATCAGACTGCATATCAGACAGCATGGCAATTCAGAGCAGAGGACGATCAATTAAACATGAATTTGCAACATCTTGAAGGGTCCTTATTTAAAACTGGGTGTTTTTATGCAAATCAAATCTTGAAGCTAGCTACCTTTATAATAGTACTATTATATCTTATATTGGTGCTAGATGAAGTTAGCATTTGACTAAACCGTGGGACTTTGCATTTTTCTCTAAAATTCCTTTAATTTCTCACAGAGATTGGTATTTGTAGATACTTGCCATACATTTATTATCTGCTATACAAAAATGATTCTAATTTTATTTTTTGTTTGTTTTAGTTTCAGCATTGTAAAGAGGGAAAAAATTAAGAATTGGATATGTTAGTGAGGGTAGTTTGTTTAGTGGTTAACGCAATGTTAATTACAACGGAATACATCTATACTATACATGTACATGTACAGGATACTAAACATATTCATCCTATAACTATCTGGGCAGGACCATAAGTTCATAAGTGTCTTTTGGTAAAACACATATGTTAACTCCTTAACGTTTGATTGACACAGGGTTTACAAACAGTATAAAAAATTGCAATAATATAAAAGTTAACTGAATAGTCAAAGTCTCTAATAAGCAAATGTCTTGCGAGTAAAACAATATGGGGGACTATATGTTCACTTACCCTATCTGTTGCAGTTGCAGTCAAGCTAACCTAACATTGTTGCTCCTGCTCCAAACAATATCTGTTACAAACGGTATCTGTTACATGTTAGTTACGATTGTCAGTATAGTTAGTTACACAAACACTGTGAACACGCATAAGTAATACCTGTAACAATCACAATGGTTTTTTCTAGCCTCAGACTATTTATGAAACATCACATTGTCAGAAAAAGAGCTTCCAAAAACAGAAACAACATTATTCAGACACAACTATACATATCCAAGTGTTGGCCGAGTCATGACCCAAATCTTCAGAGTTCATACACATAGATTTTGTCCTAAAATAAGAATTCGGGTACGAGACACGTTCAGAACAAAAATTTTAAATACGAAAGACTTGGTGTTAAAAAATTGAAATACAAAGATGTTATAAGCATAAGGGTTCAAATTGTTAAAAACCACACACTATGATTCACATCATAGTCATTTTGTCTTCACCAGGAGAATTGTTAAGTAGGTCAGTGTCAAATAAGGATCTCATCCACATACCAATGAGTGACATCAAAAGGCATGTGTAAATAAGTAAAGGTTCAAGTGACTATATCAGAAAGAAACAATAAAGATCAAGCATACTTACTAATATCACATTAGAGACATTAACAAAAATAGTATATCTAAATTCTTCTCGGCACCACAAAATTATACTACAAAATGGAGAAAACTTCATTCTGGATTGTTCTCTTCTATTTGATAGCCTTCAACATCATCTGTACTAAATCACAAATAAACACAGGTAACCAGATAAATAAAGAGCCCAATAGCCGAAAGCGAAGGTCGCAGTGTATATAGTCATTACTAAACTGTATCATTCCCACAACAAGGGACAACTGCTCTATTTACACACTAAAAATAAAAGAACTCCGAGTGCTTTAACGAAACATTGGGCTCACAATGGTCCACACCAAAAACCTGCTTCATTAGTTTATAGTATTGTTTTGGAGGTGGAACGTGACAAAGATTAAAATGATATACATACCTTGCAACCAAAGTATGAGCTTCCATGTAATGTACACCAACTATAGGCAGTTGAAAGTTACTGGCTATTTCTCGAGGTTTTCGAACACCAACTACAGTAAGAAGGGAAATAAATCAAAAAAAAGTAAACACTGATGTTTAGAAATTAGACCCTCAAAAATCTCTCGGAAGACGAGATTAAGTATACGTGCAAATTCTTTACTCTTCTATCCTGACTCCCTTCCAATAAAAATTGACTAAGCTACGTTTAGTCAAGGAACTTCATTCCCTGATGTAATGTTATCAGATACCAGAATCATTCCCTGATGTAATGTTATCAGATTCTTCAGTTATTATTGCCTTTGAGATGGCCTCACTGAACGTGCATTTAAGAATTTATATGACAGATACTTGTTAATGGTCATTCAAAGATGACATAAACTTGAAAACTTGCTACAGAAAACCTCGATAACTGTTGGTAGAGAGGATCCTATTTTAAAATTTGTTAATCAACATTTTAGAAAATCTGAAAAAGAGAAAATACCTGCTCATTGTGAACATGGATATTTTTACTCTGAAACTCAGAAGCTTCTTCAAACGTACATCTGAAAATCCAAGATTTCGCTATCAATGGTAAAAGTACCGACTTCACATATTATATATATAATTGAATAAGTAAGAAAGCTTGATTAAGGAGAAACACAAGATTAAAAAACCCCAATTCATTAATTCATAAACCCTAAATAATTTAATAAAATTATTCAACCGGAATTTTACCTAGCATAAAGGGCGAGTTGTGGTCGCAGATGCGTACCACTGGACATGGAAAACGCGCGGTAGTCGGCGCATTAGATCTGGCTGAAATCGAGAGATAGAGGAAGGTGAGAGGGGTCTCCGATTCGGAAGGTGAGTTGTGGTGCGCTGACGAAGACATAAAGACAACACGGACTTCAGATTGGGGAGGTGAATCTGGTGATAAATTTTCAGATTTACATACTTTGAAGAGGATGAATGATTTAGGGTGAATGAGGGAGGAGGGATATATGTGCAATATACAGTATTGGGAATTTAGAAGTATTTGCGGCGTCTGACTATGAAAACGCCTCAAATGATTTATATGAGGCGTTATTTGGTTAAAACGCCTCAAATAGTTTTATAGCTAATTTTTAATTATTAAAACGAAATTTCTATTTGCTGCATTTGTTAAAAAACGCCTCAAATAGATAGCCGCAAAAGAGTATTTTTCTACTAGTGTGATAGCCTTTACCCAAACCACAAGATTTTATTCAACACTTTTCTAGAGGTTTCTCTTCTTTTTTTTCAAAATCAAGGGTTTCAACCAAAACAAGTGAATTGAGCATAAAAAAAATCAAAAACTTCTTAAAAATTGCCATACAACCTAGCCTAACAAAGTCACCAAGACTATCTAATACACACTCCTTAACACAATGGGGTTGAACGAGGTGACTCACATGCAAACCTTTGACTTAGTAACGGAAAATGACACGAAAGATAATAGAGGGGTACTAAATAGGGTGATTCAAAATTATTCTAGATAAACAAAGTTACAAGCCGAAAGAAAATTTGTAAAGGCCTAGGTATTTTTGACATAATTCTCCCTTAGGGGTTTTCAAAAACCAAACTAACAAAAAGAAACTACATGCTATGAATGCAAACTACATATTTACATGTTATAATGCATATGCCATAAAAACTATATGCCTACTCTAAACTAAATGCAAGGCATCCTACCAACACATAGATGCACACAACCAAATCCAAAACGGTTCCCCAAAGGAACACCCATCATCACATAATCTCATCCTCCTCCATATGTAAATATGAAAAACGAAAAGGAAGGAATAAGAAGAAAGAGTAGGAGGAATTTTACCAACTTGTTCTCCGATACATTCTTGTGCGCGACCTACGAACATGGTTAGGACAAACAAAACATAAAATATATACAATGCAATATTTTTGGATTTTTCAATTTTTTCAATTTTTTTATATTTTCTAAAATTTTCTCAAAAAGAAATATATACGAAGAATATATTTTCCCTCCCCACACTTAAATCTCATCGTCCTCGATGAGACAAGTGCAAGGTAGAGAAATACAAAAATAAGCAAAATATTTTTGGTTTTTCGATTTTTTGAAAAAGAACATGTTTCTTGTTTGTTTTTTTTTTAGGCAGGAAAAGAAAGACAACAAAAACAAAAACTAAGAAAGACAAACTAGGAAAAACTAACTAAAACTAAGGTTAAAACAAAAGCAAAGAAAACAAAAGAATTTGGATTTAAGGAGAAAATGGAGCAATTTGGATTTATTTATTTTTCAAAATGGGAGCAAAATAACCATCTCCACAAGGGTGTAATCACATCACCCGGAGAATGGCATCACCGGCCTACACCTCAAGGCAACCACACAACTTTAAAACAACTTCAAATATCTCTAGGCAAAAATATCCAAAATCTAATCATCATCACAAAAAACACCATCAAGACGACGACATGTCAAAGATAAAAACATCAAACAAATAACCAACAAGCTCATGAGTAGGCAAGAGAAGACAATAAGATAATGCAAACAATGACTACCACGGAAGCAACCTCCCCACACTAACTCTACACTATCTACGACACCTAACACTCTCCCCAAACTAAAGTCTACCTCAATAAGGAGATGGGTGAGGGGGTTGTTAAAAAGGGTCATAGGGATAGGGGTAGAACGGCCCCTCCGGATAGGGTAGAACGGCCCCTCCGGATAGGGTGGGTAATGTACCGGATGGTACGGGTCGAAATTCGGAGGTGGCATGTAGGTGGGTTGGTGTGGGTTATAACCCGACGGCGCATACCCCATGGAATTGGTAAACATGGGGTTTAGGTAGTCGATTTGCATTCGTTTCATCCGGTCCTCTAAGTCGTCTTGCCTACGTACACCCGCCCGAATGAGCTCATGGTTAGCCAAACCAATATTTTTGGCATGCAAGGCCACCCCATGGCCAAGGTGAGCGGAGTCATAAGCTTGTTGGGCCAATTTTTCAATGTTTTGGGACCTTTTGTACAAGTCGTCCCACTGAGATCGGAAGGTAGGGTCATCCATAAAGCATTGGTGCCCTTGGGAGGAACTCCCGACACCTTGGTCCTGCTGGGTATTGGGCTTGGATTTCGGAGCACGAGCCTCGTCCTCTGAATCGGGGTCGGTGTGGTATTATATCACCCCCTCCCCTATGGAATAAAAGGCCACATCCCAATACCCTTGATGGTCTTTGTCATTCCTAAACCTCTTCCTATACTCTCCCGGTCTAAGAGGCATCCCCCAGTTATCTTTGTCAGCAATATAAGTCCAAGCGGGGTTAGGCACTACCATGGCCCTATGGTCGGTGATGTGACAAAGGCTAAGGTTGTTGTCCTTAAACAACATCCGAAGGTAGGCCCCGCTCAACATGTTGTTTTCACAATAACGAAGAAGGTCCAAAAGGTCATGGTTTAGGGCCTAGCAATCATGGTCACTACCCCCCCCCCCCCCTCTCCACACACACACACACACAAGCAATGTTAACGGTGGCGAAGCCGCAATTTTATCAAAATGGCTTGCCAAGGCCGATGGTAAGTCGACTCGAGCGGGGGTGCGATAGAGAGCTTAGTGAAGAAGCTCAAGAGTGAGGGCACCTACATTGTAGTGGGTCTCTTTGGAAGGGAGTAGGGAGTTGGAGAGGATCCTGGCAAAGTATCGGATTGCCGGGTTCCTCAAACTTCGGTTATATTCTTTTCCCGCCCTAAACTTCCCTTTAAGGCAAGTCAATTTCCTCCACAATTTCTCCCTTATTTCCCGATAAGCGTCCCCCCTTGAAGGCTTTATGCCCCCACCTGACACAGTTGGTAGTCTAAGTAGGCCCCCAAACTGGGCGATGGTCAAATTATGTCGAGTTCCCCTAATTTAAGTTGGAACGAGCAATAGGGGATGGTGGCGGTCAAGTCGGACTTCCACGTAGCGAGGAACTCGCTAGTGAGGCCGACAAAGGTAGATTCATTAGACTCATAGAATGCTTGAATTCATATGGTTTCACATAGGATTCTCACATCCTCCTCAATTCCCATTTTCCGCATAGCCACCGGGTCCGCCCATCTTGTGGTTTTCCACCCCTTACCCACTATGGCCTCAAACTTATCTAATTCGGTTTTTCTAGGGAATCCTACTTCCATAACATCATCATAATATCTAAATGACCGAAAAGAAACAGTTGGGACAAAAGGTGAAGAAGAAGAGGGACATACTACTGCAAGTGCCATTGGGTCGCTCCTGAGACGCTTCGACATTTTCGATTTTTGCCTTGAAAAAAAATTAAAGTACTCCAAAAATCTGCAAAAGAAACAATAAAACTCGGAAATTGGTAAAGAAAAGCAAGTACAATAACCTTACTTGCTCAAAAAAAATGTGAAATACCCACCTTACCAAATCCTCCTTTAATGGTGAAATGCAAAAAATGGAGATAGTTAAGAAAGTATTACCTAGAGATTGCAGATCGGGAGTAGAGGAGAACGTTTGTGAAGTCGGAATCGAAAAAGAGTGAGAAACAAAGGAGCAAGAAGGGTTACAAGGGGCGAAATTTTGAAGAAGAGTGAAGGTTTTAGGGTGTATGGCGGCGGTGTGAAGAAGAAGGAGGAGTAAAGAATTGAAGAAAAAAAAATTGAAAAAAAAACAACATACGCGTGAAAAAGGGTATGTCCGGCGTATCGAACGCCGGTCGTGTCCGAGTTACGCCGGATGGACCCTAGTTACACCGGACCATTGTAAAATCTTGAATTTTTTCGAAATTTACCCCTCATCCGGCGTAAGACCCCCAAGTCGGGTGTTGTAACACCCGACTGCCCCTTTTACACCCGACTTCAAAAACTTTCATGGGTGTAACTCCCCCAGTCATGTGTTGTAACACCTGACTGCCAGAGTTACACCCCCAAGCACCCAATTTTCTTCAAAAATACATTAAAATCATAAAATCAACCCCAAGTCCAATTTTTCTCATCTTTTTCATTCTGAATCGACTCAACGACTCCTCAAAATACCTCCAAACATTACTAAAAATCCGAAAATAGCTCCGAATCCTACAAAATCCAAAACGACATGGGTTGCCTCCCAAGAAGCGCCTTTGTTTAACGTCATTGGCTCGACCAAATCATACAAAATGCCAAAGGGCCGAATTGAAACAATATTCACAATATGCACAATATCAATAAAGCAAGAAAAACAACAAATAGTTCAAGTTAACAAGCCAAATGGGCCGAATTGTACTTTAACTTACTTTGAGTTCAAACTCCACCTTTTTCTTACCCATTTTTAAAGAAAGTTTTCCGCTCTTCACATCTATCATAGCTCCTCTGGTAGCAAGGCAAGGTCTACCCAAGATGATTGGCACTTGGTGGTCTTCCGGCATGTCCATAACGAAGAAATCACAAGGTATGACAAGCTTCCCCACTTCCAAAGGGGCATCTCCAATAACACCAAGTGGAAACCTCACCGATCTATCGGCCAATTGTAGAGAAACTTTGGTGGGTTTTAGGTCTCCCAAATCGAGTTTTTTGAAGATGTAAAGGGGCATAAGGCTCACACTCGCCCCCAAGTCACACAATGCTCTCTTTATCGGCAAACCTTGGATAGCACACGGAATTGAAAAACTCCCCGTATCTTCTTCTTTGTGGGTTAGGACGGCACTACATTCTTTGGTGAGGCTAATTGTTTGCAACTCCTCACTCTTCTTCTTAATGCCTACTAGTTCCTTGAGAAACTTTCCATAGTTTGGAATTTCAGTAATCATGTCAAGGAATGGAATGGTGACATTCATTCCCTTCAAGATGTCAACAAACTTTTGATATTTCTTCTCCAATCTCGGCTTAACTAGCCTTTGTGGGTAGGGGATTGGTTCCACATGTACTCTTTGTGGTGGTAGCGGCTCTTTGTTTACCTTTTACGGGCTGGCGGTTTCTTGAATTGGTGGATCAATCATTTCCACCTCTTGAGTCTTCGCCACTTCACCATCTCCCGACTTCTTTTCATCATCCTTTTTTCCAAACCTCATCCTCTTCCATCTTGGGGCTTTCACCACTTCTTCCAATTGTTTCCCGCTTCTTAAGAAAACGGCATTAACTTGCCTTGGGTTCACGGTGTTGCTAGGAAACTTTCCCGGACCTTGAGCTAGTTGGCCCAATTGTTGAGATATTTGAGCAATGTGGTTTTCAGTGGTTTTTTGAGAAGCTTTAATCTCTTCATTCACCCGCCCTTGGGAGGCAATATGGTTGTCTATCTTTGTGTCGATTCTTTTGTTTGCTATGACTAGTTGTTCAAATGCTTGCTCCCAAGTTGGTGTTTGGCTTGATTGTTGTTGGAAATTTTGGTTTGAAGTTTGACTTTGATGGTTCCCTTGACTTTTAAAACCACCAAAAGGTTGTTGATTATTTGTGATGAATTGCTTGCCTTGAAAACCCGGTGGAATTTGTTGACTATGGAAATTTGGGTTGAAACCTTGATTTTGTCTTTGGTTAAAATTTTGGCTTTGGTTGAAATTTGGTGGTTGTTGGTTGGTGTTTGAAGAGGATGGATTTTGGATATTTTGTGAGGCATATGATTGGTTGGGATGGGTTATTTTTGTATTGAATTGATTGTTGTTAAAGCCTTGTCCCCCTATTTGTGACTCCCAAAGTCCATTTACTTGCTCGGTGTAACACACCTCCTCCATCGGACCGAGCAAAGGGCAACCACTAGGGGTGTGACCTTGCTCTCCGCATAGTTCACATGACAAAGATTGCCTTGTGCTTGAATTGGAAGCTTTGTTGGAGTTGAGGAGAGCCACTTGTTGGGTTAGCTCATCAATCTTCCCTTTCATCTCCACATTCATAACCGCATTAGCATCCTTACTTTTCCCCTTCCTAACTTGTCGATCGCTACTCCAATCCATGGTTCGTGATGCCATTTCTTCCACCAATTCCTTTGCCGCTTGATGATCTAGAATGTCTAGCGCTCCTTTCCCCGGTGCCGCATCAAGAGACAATCTTAAATCTTGGGTCAAGCCTTTGTAAAAATTGTTCACTATTTCCGGTTCGGCGATCCCGTGATGTGGGCACAATCTTTGTAACCTCTTGTACCTCTCCCAAGCCTCATACAAGGTTTCGTCCTCCTCTTGAGTAAAACTTTGCAACTTTCTCTTGACCCTTGCGGTTCTTGAAGGAGGAAAGTACTTGGTTAGAAAAGCACCCGAGAGCTCATCCCAAGTCTTGAAAGAGTCCGGGTCGCAATTTTTTAACCAATCCTTTGCGGCCCCCCGGAGCGATCTTGGGAATAATCTCAATCTCACTGCATCATCTGAAACCCCGTTCATCTTGTACATATCACAAAATTGTCCAAGAAATCATTTAAATGCTCATTTGGGTTTTCAAGTAAACTCCCGCTAAATTGGTTGTCTTATACCAAATTTAGCAAGGCGTTTTTGATCTCAAAGTTGTTGGCTTGCACTCTAGGTCTTTGAATACTAGGATTCACAATATGCTTAGGTGCCATAGTATCTCTTATAGAAACCCTATCTCCCATGGTTGTTGGTTGTTGAAGTTCTCCAAATGGGTTTTCAAACTCCTCCACAACTTCCACTTCGATTGGTTCCTCCACTCTTGGTAATGCTCCTTCAATCGGAATCTCTATCCACCCTCTTCTTCTAAGCGTATTAAGTCTCCTTGCCGTAGCCTCGATCTCACGGTCTATCGGATGTAAAGGTGGTAGGCGGCGTGATCATCTACTCATACAAGGATCCTACACGCTTGATTCAAAGGGTTAGTGACACAAACGACTTTGACTAAACTAAGATCTAACAACTGATATCAATCCGTTACTCCCCGGCAACGGCGCCAAAAACTTGATAGCTTTAAAATTAACCTCGCAAGTGCACGATAAATCGATGCAATAAATTGAGGGCCGATCCACAGGGAGAAAAGGTTGATTACCGATTGTTTTACCTTGGTGTTTAGCTAAGTCTAGCAAATTATTTGGTTTGATTAGAACTAATGTACTACACTAACAACTTAAATTAAATGAATAACTAAGATAAGCAAACTAATTAAAGATAAGATGATTTACTCAAATATAAAAAGGTCTAGGAGGTCATTTAACCGTTACACTCATGACTTCCTTTAGTACTTACGCGTTCGGTTGCTTTAGATAATGGGATCGAATGGAAACGCCTCTAACTCGTACAAAATCCCCCTCCCGGGTTCACTATGTAACACTAGGTATGCCACCCCATACCCCTCTCGGGTTCATGGGTTGGGCTCTTCCGGTTTCTAGGGTCAAGATGACTAAAGATGGCCAAACCCCAACCACCTCTTTCCTAGGCCAAAGGGTCTAAAACGCGTTAACTCCCGGTCTTCCCACTCCCTCTCTCGAGGGTCGATTTCAAACCGATTACCAATGGTGCCCAACCTAAATTCCCCCTCCCGGGTTCAACCTAGGTCCACAACTAGTTTAACAAGGGAGGTCTACTCCTAACCTAATCAATTCTCATTGATGATCGAGGGTCAAAGAGGTTCCCATTTCAAGGTCCCCAAGTCAAACACTAAACTATTCAAGCCCAAAGGTAATCCTCAATCCCTACACCTTTTATAACCAAACAATGTAACTATTTTAAGAAACCAACATGTGTTTGGTCAAACCACCCCCTAGAAGGGGGGGGGGGTTACTCACTACTCATACTTAGGGTTTCGAGATTAACAAAGAAATACGATCTAATGATAGCAAACATGATTTTGATTAAAATAGAAGTAAATAACATATGATCAAGCACTAAATTCTAGGGTTGATGAACGAACAAGCAAGTAAGAAAGTGATCTAACAAAAGTAAATGAGATGAAATGAAACAACTAAAATAAGATTAAATGAAAGATTGCAATACCAAAATAAGATGAACAAAGTTGATCGGAAAATGGATGAACAGATTACCCAAGATTACAAACCCTAGAAAACTTGCTTCCTAATTACTTATGAAAATTCTAAGGTAAGATATTATGAGATTATGTGAGCATAAGATATCAGAACCCTTAACAAAATTCTGAAAGGAAGTATATATACAAAAGGCCCAAGTGGGGTTGAAAGCCTACTTAAGAAAGCACGAAAAACCACGAAGATGGGTCCATCCGGCGTAACGAACGTCGGCCGTGTCCGAGTTACGCCGGATGGGGCCTAGTTAGGCCCGGTGGATTGATTTCGTCCTTTTCTTCCTTTCTCCTTGGGTGTAACTTGGGCAGTTTGGTGTTATAACACCCGACTGCCTGAAATGCGCCCAAAAATCACTTTTTCGGTGGGTGTAGATGCGCCTGACTGCCGGAATTACACCCGTAATCGAGCTAGATTCACCCAGAATGCTTCTAAAGCTTGTTTTCTCGACTCGTAAGCTTCTCGGCAGTTCCGTTAAGTTCCCAAATTACCTAGAATAACGTGATAATGCTACAAAACCATAGAAAGCGCATGAAAATAGCATCTAACGATATTTAAGGCTAAAAAGAGGATAAAGACGGGAAAAACGATATAAAATCTAAATAGCAATGAAAATAGGTTCAATAACGTAGTTATCATACACCCCTAAAAGTGTCAACAACATCTTCTTATATAGGTCTTCAAAGGACAACTCCTTAATGTCTCTTAAATTATAGGTATTATTACCAAAATAAAGGAGAATTAAGAAATTGTTGAAATTCATTAAGTCTCGTGTTGTGACATAAAAGAAAATTGAAATCTAATATTGTGTCATAAAATATGAGTTGAATGCATGAAATCCATGAAATCCAATGTTCATCTTGAATCTTGATGTTCACTTGTTTTGACCATAGTAATTGGACCTTGACTTGCTTCAAACACCATATTATTGCATGACATCTTTAACCCAACAACCTCTAAAGAAGCCTACTCCATTCATATTAACAAATCAATTCAATTATCTCATAAAAACATGCAAATCCATCATCAAAACAATATCAAATACATGTGAATTAAAATCCAATAAAATGTTTCTCAACCCATCAAATAACCATCAAAATAACCTCTATTAAGCTCTACTAAACTAGACTAATCAACAATCAGAAAACGAGATTGCATATTTTCAATGCAGTGATTGGGCAAGAAATAAGATGAGACAAAAAGGTTTTGGTTGCAAAACAGACCCCACCCCACGGCACGTGCGAGCCGAGCCGGAAAGACGGCGGTGGTGCGCGCGTAGGAAGAGTACACATTATCCTCAATACTGAAAAGTACTTGGTAGATATGTACTAAGTATATAAACACAACCAAAGTTCCTTATTTTTCCAATGTGGGACACTACAAGAATATGCAAAACAGGCGACGGAAAATGGCGACTGTCATTTGTAGTCGCCAAATTGGCGACTGAAAATAAATGTTAGCGACTGAAATCAGTCACCAAAATGGTGACTGAAACTTTTTCTCAATTTTTTTCCCACCGACACAAAATGGCGATTGAAAAGAAGATTTGGCGACTGAAAACAGTCGCCAAATTTAGCGCCAATTTTGGCGACTGAGGCTGCAGTCGCCAAATCTACCAAATGTAGTCGCCAATTTGGTGATTGAAGATGGACAGTCAACAATTTTACTCTTTCAGCCGCCAAAAAGCGAAATAAGAAAACGGAACTTGCAGTCCCCTTCATTACGCGTATTCAAAAAAACACAAAAAAACCCGAGAACCTTACTCTTCTTCTCCTTCCGTCACCACCAACAACTTGCACCTCCTCCACCACCACCACCGGCCACCACAGCAGCCACCACCACCACCGGCCACCACAGCAGCAACTTCCCTCCTCTTCTTCACCTTTATTCAATTGAAGGTTTGTATTCTTTTTTGTTTAATTTCATATTTTAGTTTGATTTTTCTTTTGTTTTGTAGATTTAGTGATGTAGTAGCCTATTAGAATCGTCTTAGCTTATTAGTTGTAGTTAATTAAGTTATAGTAGCCAATTAGGATTCTAATTAGATAAATTGGGGGTTAGGGTTTATATGAAATTGGGGGTTATGGTTTATATGATTAATATTGTTTGCCTTATTAATGTTGTTATGCTTGTAATTGTTACTTAATTATGTTAAATTATGGGTTAGGGTTTATAAAAATTGGGGATTTTTGATAAGTTAGTGTGTAAAATTTGGGATTTTTGATAAGTTAGTATGTAAAATTGAGAATTTTTGATAAGTTGTAGTTAATTAAGTTGTATTATGTTGATTAAGACGATGTTGTTTGTCTTATATATTAATGTTGTTATGCTTGTAATTGTTAATTAATTATGGCAAATTAGGGGTTATGATTTATAAAAAATGGGGATTTTGATAAGTTGTTATTATCCTATGATTGAGGTTGTTGTTTAAGTTAGTGTGTAATTTTAGATGTAATTTTAGTGTTGAAAATTATTTTGTTTATGGATTTTTGTTTAGATTAGAATGAAGAGATTGGAACGTTCATGGATGTATGATGGAAGGGTTGGTATTAAGAATAAACGTCCTAATGCTAGGTTTATAGAGGGTGTTGCCGAGTTTATTGAATTTGCTAAGCAACAAGATGAATATAACTTGGTAGAAAATAAACTTAGGTGTCCTTGTAACAAATGTAAAAACATGAAATACATACACTACTACAGAAACCCTTAAGGACATCGGTTAATGGACATCAGATTTTGGAAAAATCTGATGTAATTAATTTGCACATCAGTTGATTACAAAAATCCGATGTCCTTATAAAATAAAGGACATCGGTTTCTATTTCAAACCGATGTCCATAAGTATTGATTTCAATGCACATCAGACTAAATGACAACCCATGTACATTAATTGATCAAGGACATCAGTTATTTAAGTAAGCCGATGTTAATTGTTGTTGTAAAAAACGCGCAAAACATAAAACCCTCGTCAGTGTCTTTCATTCTTCTTCACTCTTTCTCTCCTTTCCTTTCACAAGTTTTTCAACATTTTCATAATTCCTTCAAAATTTCACCATTTAAACCTTCAAATCCCCTTATAAACACATTTTCTTTACTTAATTATTCAAATTAAACAAAATCGTCATCTAATTTTCATCCTTGAAATTCAGTTTTTGAGTGACTTACGTATTAGGGTTTACGATAAATTCGAGTTTCTTTCAAATGTTCGTTCTTCTCCTTGTTCTATGGCATTATTGTGGATTCTCCGTCTTGAAGTAAGTATTCCTACTTTTTTTTCTTATTTAATCTGTTAAATTCAGATCAGCTTCAATTAACGAAATTAGGGTTTCTCTTTATTTCGATTTGGGGGTTTTCATGTTGCTTTTAATAAACTATGCATTGGTGTCTATGAATGTTTAAGTGAAACCGTTGTGCAATAACGTCACATATAACCGCCTTGTTATCGCTGACAGACAGGTCGTGACCCACAACCACTTCGTTGCAGTTCTTCAAATTCCAATTCGCAATCAGATAGTTTCATAATACTATCTGTGATTCTGTTCGACTTCAATCCATAGTAACAGTGTTGAAATTTACATGATGGCTGCAATATTTGTATGCAAGATATCAGCTAAAGATAAGGATCTTGTTATAAATGATAATGTGTTGTTGTAGATGTTCATCTGTTGTAGTCTGTAGGCAGCACTTACTCTTCTGAGTCCTTGTAGAACAGTGGTACGCCGTGAACCAAATAGCCATTTTTTATTTTTCACATGTCTGGTCAATAGGCTGCATCAGGTGCAGTTCAATGTCAATTGATGGATATGTCATTCCCTGGAGTGGTTCCTATGCACAAGGTGTGAATTACTTTCTTTCCACAAACTATAGCATTTTTTTGTTCTCAGCCTACTAATTTCATTTCTTGTACTATTTCTTTTACTGAAACCGGTCTTTGGTCTTAGGTGAACTTCGATGGCAAGACAGAATATGAATTTATCCAAAATTATAAGGTTTTGCAAGATGTTTTCAGCAAGTTGAAAATTGAGAAGGTAAAACTGAGATTCTTATTTCAGTCACGTTTGTTGTATCTTGTACAATTATATACTCTCTTGCGGCTGCAGGTGGTGGACCAGTGGTCCTTATAGTTCCACATTTCTTTTCTTTTTTTAAGATCAAAAGGGGTTGGGTCTGGGAATGAAGTTAAGGAATGTTTTCCTTGTAGTTCCTTGTTATATCAGGGTTTTGTTATGAATATGCAACCCTCTGAAGCGGAAGCTGGCTTTGATATTCGGGTTCCACCAACTGCTGATATAGAAGCACTTGAAAAACGAATTTCCGATGAATGGGCTCTCGCTTCATGTAACATGACATTCGAGGTAGCCCCAGCTGATCTGAATTGCAAGTTGGTATCCTTGTTTAGAGTTGGCTTGTAGAATCAATGAGTGAAAATTGCAAGTTGGAGTGCTTTGTTGACTGAAAAAGGCTTTGCATATCTCTTCTTAAAAGCAACAATGACTGAAAAGTATCTATGTGGCCAATGTAACAAGAATGTCGTGATCAGGTATAATCAATTTCTTATGATAAGCAATTTCTTATGAGGAATCTAGTGATATAACTTTCATAGATTTTCTATTTTTTTTAGAAATGTTGTTCACAGTCAGGGTTTGAGCACTTGAAGAAATTTCCCGTTCCATTTTGGTTGGCTCTTTTTGTTGAAGGAACTCGCTTCACTCAGCCAAAGTTGTTAGATGTTCAGCAATACGCTATCTCTAAAGGGTTGCCTGTCCCCAAGCATGTTTTAATTCCTCGTACTAAGGTTCTGTTAACAAATTTTTCTAATCATTCGAAAACTTACCAGTTGCTCAATGCAATATGCGAGTCTGCGACACATTTTTTTTATTATGGGTCACCCGGAAACAGCCTCTCCGTGTATACTACAAATATTACTCGGGTAAAATGTCGGAAACTTATAAGAAAGTGAATTGTGTAATTCATTTAAGTCCGTCATCTGTTTCAAACAACTCTGATTACCAAAAATGGATGAATAGGTTTGGTAATGCACAGCACATCATGGCTGGCCATGAAAGGTGAGTTCCATTTTGTCCATGGCCCTTTCACTACATTTTTGATTTTGGTTACAATATTTTATTGTGATTTTCCTTCTGCCGCAAAAATGCTGAAATTCTAGTGCTAAAAGCAAGTGCCAGGATTTCAGGGAGGCTTAATTACTTGTGTCCTTGGCTGTTCCCTGCTTCAGGCTCTTTGTCTCGTCATGTTGACAACTGCTCCTTACACTCTAATTCTTCAACTGAGGTTTGTATTAGCTTTTGCAATTTTAATCAATTTTCATGTCTTCCAGAGTTAAACACGGTCCTTTAATACTTGCTTCATTCTCTCTTTCAGGGAGCTCAAAATGCCATTTCTGCTGAGAATCTCTTGAAGGTATGATTCTGATTTTTTACATTTGTAGGAAGCATGGTTACTGACTGATATAAATACACAACATCAGATTTACGATATGCTATTATGTTTTATATAATTGTAGATTCCAAACTTAGCACATATCTACTTGGTTGGTTTCTACGAGGAGCGGGAATTTGCATTATATGTGTCTGCTATATCTAGTGAGCTTAGAGTTCCTGTCAGGTGAACTCTTCTGCAACTTATTTGATCTTCTGGTGTTGTTTAGATTTGATTTTGTATTGATTGTTTTATGTTCTCTTGGTAATTTAGATACTTGAAGGAAGACAGGCCTCATGGTTCTGCTGGTGGTCTATACAAATTCAGGGATATAATCTGTCGTTCATGAGGTTGAAGAATTCAGTCCATATTTTTTTACATGCATGCCTCTTCGTCTTCATTTGTTCCATTTATAATCCCTCATATTAATTTTATGAATTATGATGATTTACAGGTTTTCAAACACCGACTGCCATATTCCCAAGAAGAAATCGACGAGGTCAGGGACTTGTGGGCGGACTATTTTCTAAATGCATAGTCTTTTTAGTAACGTAGTATTTTAGATGTAGTGATTTACTTTGAATTTGGATAATGTATGAAAGACGACCGACCTTTGTCGTGATTTACTTTGAATTTGTTTAATGAAAGACGAACGACTTTGTCGTGATTTGCTATGAATTTGTGTTTGTTTTGTTGATGGTGGCCTATAATCTGTTTTGATACGCCAGTCTAAATGGCTGGCATCTAAATAATGTATACTGGTGGTACAAATTATCATCAATACCGGCTTTTTTCTTTAAAAAAGGCAACATCAAGGACATCAGACATATTAAACCTCCGATGTGCATACATATGAAGGACATCAGATGTGAGCTAAAGAATGATATGCATAAGAATGATGGACATCAGACTTATTAAACCTCCGATGTGCAATAACACATGGACATCAGATGTGAGCTAAAGTCTGATGTGCATAAGGATGATGGACATCAGACGTTTTAAACATCCGATGTGCATTATCAAATGGACATCGGTTGCACAACCGATGTCCTTAATACCCATAATGGACATCAGTGAACTCTACATCGGTTGCTAATCCGATGTCCTTGACCATAAAAGTCCGGTGTCCTTAAGGCTTTCTGTAGTAGTGATATCTGTCATTGAGGTACAAGAACATCTCTATACAAACGGGTTTTGTCCAAATTATTATAAATGGATTTCTCATGGGGAAGTATATTCTCCAATTCACGAACAACCTCACTCCAACAACTTGATGAGAACCCATATAGAGATATGATTGTTGATGCCTTGGAGTTTAATATTCTCAATAATGACGACCGTCGAGCTATGAATGAAGAACAACCTCCAAATCCCCAAGCAAAGGCTTTTTTTGACATGTTAAAAGCTGTGGAACAACCTTTAAACGAAGGGAGCAGAATGTCATTATTACAAGCCGCCTCTAGGATAGTAACCTTGAAGTGTGAGCATAATATGTCATTTAATGCAGTTGATGGTATTGTTTCTTTGCTTGAGGATGCTATCCCCGAAGATAACGTCATGACTCGAAGTTTCTACAACACCCCAAAGTAGTTAAAGGTCTTCAGTTACCGCATCAAAAGATTGATGCATGTCCCGAAGGATGTATGCTCTTTTGGATAGATGATGCGTTACTTGACAAGTGCAAAAAATGTGGAAGGGATATATTTCAGACAAGTGATGGAGATGTTGTTTTGAAAGCGAAAAAAGGCAACAAGAGTAATAAAAGGGGTCAAAAGTGTAAGAAACCAATAGCAGAAAACCAATTAACTTACCTTCCTCTTTCCCCAAGACTTTAAAGAATTTATTCTACCAAAAAAATTGCCGAACAAATGACATGGCACAAAGAAAATCCGCGTACTCCGGGGAGATGTGTCATCCAAGTGACGGGATCTATCCTGAATTTGCCGAGGCGGTAGAGGAAGACAGCGAGGCGGTCACAGTGGTCGGCATAGTTAGTCGTCCGTGCAGGAGGAGGAGGATTTGGTTTGAGCAAGTCTGAGGAGGCAGAGGACTCGCGTGTACAGATTCAGTACACACAGAACGGCAAGAAGATACTTGATCCAGCGGGATTTTGGTAAGTGTTATTAAAAAATTTATTATATTGTAATTATTCATTTTATTAGTAATAAATGCCTAGTTATAAGTAACAATTTATATATGTTTCAGGTTTACACATCAGACCACTGTTTGAGGAGTAACTAATAGTACGAAGACTTCTTTGTTAGGTCCTGTGCCATTTAATTGGTCTGAAGCTAGTGCAGCTCAAACAGAAGCATGGTTTAATAACTTTCAGATAATCAAAATATTTTTATTAATTACTTATTTTAGTATAATCCTTATTAACTGTTGTTTTTTAACTAATACTTAGTGTTATTTTTTGTAGAAAATGTTTTCTCGGGAGCCTGAAAATGAGGTTGTTGTCTGTCAGAGGTACCACAATGTTGTTGCCTCTAGATACACAGATTTTATCTATAAGATAGCTAAAAGGGGAAAGGCCCCACATCTTCAAGGTATATTTTCTTATTCTTTCATTGTGGGACAAAACTTTCTTATTCTTTCAATATGGGACAAGTATTGTAGCATTTCCAACACAAAGTATGTGCCATCGATCTTGTGTTATCTCAGTAGTAAAAATTAAAATATCCTTTTATTAATGAAGTAATAAGTCGCTTTTAAGACGGCGATATCTGTCTCAAAACTAAAGAGTCAAATATGTTCACTTAATATTCACTATTTTTCCGTTATTTGTTTGTTTATTTCATTTTGTGATGTGTCACTAAATTGTTTATTTTTCTATATAAGAATGCATTTCATGAGCAATTAGATCCACCACATTCAGTTTGGTTCACTTATCATCTAGGGACTTAGAGTAATAATTAGTCCTCATTTATTTCCTTGATCATCCCCGCAAGTAAGGTCAATAGGTAGGTCGTGACCTTGATTGGTCATTGATGTAATTAGTGTGATAACCTTGTGACCTTTGATGGTTAATTTCTGACCAATATAAACACAAAAGGTCAATTTGTGACCTTGGTTGACCTAATAGGTGTCAATTTTTTATTGATTATACAATTAAATTCAACTAAAAAATTACATCATTTTCAATACTTTAATTTCCTTAGTATTTAATGTTTTTATTTTTACATAAGCACATTAGTGTATATCTAATCATGTTTTTAGTAATTTTTCTTTTTTTTCAATAAAATTGTCTTTTTACTTTTTCAAATTATAAAAAGATTATTTAATATTATTTACAGAAAATTACGCCATAAGATTAATATAACCGTAAAATATTTGGATAGTTTTTAGCATCATAAGCAGTTCTTACTGGCGATAAGTCGAAATAATTAAACTTCTTCAAAATTTCCTCTACATAGTGTGATTGTGATAAAGTAAAACCATCATTCTGTTTATTGACTTTAACACCCAAAATCACATCAACTTCACCTAGATCTTTAATGGCAAAGCGAGAGGACAAAAAATTTTTAGTGTCATTTATGTGATTAATATGTGTTCTCATTTAGTAGTATGATAAATAAGTGGGGTTTTAATGGTGGTGTTGGTTTTGATGTCGTGGGCACCTCGGGTGGGCTTTGGTGTGGATGGAAGGCTCATGCTTGCTTTTCGTTCATCTATGCTTGTAAGAATTTTATCATCCTCTTGAATTAAATGAGACAAGATCGTTTGTGGTACCTCGTTCTCTTTTATGGTGAACCGGAATTGACTTTGCGTATGGATGTGTTTGAACATCTAGGTTCGTATATTTCGAGCTTCGATCATCCTTTTGTTATTTTGGGAGATTTCAATCAACTTGAGTTTAGTTGCGACAAATTAAGTAAGAATATGGGCTCTATTGGAGGAGCCTTGGACTTTCACAAATGGTGTGTCACTCATGAATTGATGGATATTCCGTTTAAAGGACCGCGCTTTACTTGGTGTAACGGTCGAAAGGGGTTAAACCGTACTTATGAACTTTTTGATGGGGCATATGGTTCTAAAGATTGCTTTCTTTTGTTCCCTAATTTGGGCCTTAAGCACTTACCTATTCAAATTTCGGACCATGCCCCTATTATTCTTGATTTCTCTATGCTAAGTAATAATCTGAAGAGACCGTTTAAAGTTGACCTATGGAGTATTGAGAATGCTGATTGTATTGCTATTATTAAGAAAAGTTGGCAGCAAAATTTCTATGTGTAATACCCCGTATTTTAGCCTCGGTCAACAACTGTCAAACCATGTTTTTACTCGTATTTCAAACGGATGTTCATTAATTATTTACGTAATCTGTTATATATTATTTTATAAATCGTATTTATACGATTAGTTCGTATTTTATAATCGGTTTTATATTTGACGATTATTTCATAAAATGGCATTTCACTCGTATTTATTTAAATTTAAAATTACATTTATAATTTAATATATTTTCTATTCTATATTAATTTCCCATTTATACTTAATTTATATTCTTTTTATTTAAGTTGTAATGTTATTTAAATCCTATTTGTGTTATAATTGTGAGTAAATTCTAATATTTTCTAATCTTCAAACAACTCAAGTTATATGGACCAAAGTATTACCTTACCAATAATATTTATATTTTATAACTAATTAATTAGTATTTACTAAAATTAAAGTTACGTGTTATACCCGTGTTTTATTTACGGATATTTGGACCGAGTAAGAAGAGTGTTGGGTTCGGATTTTGGAGTTAATAAACCGAGTAAACCAAAACCCTACCTTACCCTAACTTAGACGTAACCCATCCCCTCCTACTACCATCCTCCTCCATCGACTAAAAACAAATAAAACCTAATGCAAAGCAGTCACCATGGGATTTAGGAAGAACGAGAACGACAGCCACCTTCATCATCATCATCGTCACTGTAAGACAAATCTATTTCACCTTTCGACTTAGTACTCCGTTTCGTCCTTTTATTTGCTTTTCGAATGTTTCTCTGTTTGAGTCTTGGTCCGAGTCTGGGTAACGGTTGTAGTATGATTATAGTCCACTTTGATGGTTGTGGGGTGGTGCGTGGTGGCCGGAGTACCACCGTAGGAGTGGTTGTGCAACCTTGGGTTAAAACAGGGGAGACCAGGGAGATGCGAATCGTCTGTTTGAGGGTGTTTTACAGGCGGTTGTGGGACTGTCGAGGGCTGGTGGTTACCATCAGGGGAGTCGTGGGAGGAGAGAGAGGTCGAGAGGGGTGTTATCTGGTGGTTAAGGTAGTCGTTTTGGTGGTGGGAGTCGATTTTTCAGAGAGGGAACACAACTGCGTAACGGTTGTTGTTGGTGTCGAGGGGTGGTTGTTGGAGCAATTGAGGACGGTTCTTGTTGAGTTAGGGTCTGAGAGTGGGGCAGATGGTTCGTCGTGGTGCACTGGTGGCAGCCACGGTGGGGTAGTGGTGGTTCAGATGGTCTAAGGGGTTTCGAAAGGGTGTTGTCGGGAGCTGGCAGGGGCTGTGAACATGCTATTGGGTCGTTGTCGCGGCTGTTGTGCACGTTACTGTTGCTACGTTATAGGTGAAGAACTGGTTGTTGTCGCTGTTTTTGCTTTGCTAATGAATGTTGGTGTTGTGCGTATCTGGATACTATGTTATCTCACTTTCAGTCTCTTTTGGAGTCCTCGTATTATCTTCTGTTCGTTCTTGCTTTGCTGTGTTGAACTACAAAGGGTCTTTACCTATTTTCTTTTCATGTTTCTTCAATTGCAAAAATCTTTCATAGTGTGTGACCAGTAAATTAATAACCAAAATTTCCGTTTCCCTTGAAGTATTTGGTAGTTGCTCATTAAATACTGAACGTGTGACCGGCAGACTGATACGTCTAAATCTTGAAGTACTTGTGCAGTAGCAAACGGCGTCTGTATGTTGCTTTATCCATCTCAGTTTGAAGTTCAGAAGTAATATACTCCACTTGTAGTACTGTGTCTTATTATTATTATTATTATTATTATTATTATTATTGTTTATATTATCTTAAAATGTATTATTAATATTATTATAATTAATAATATTAGTGATTTTGACCATGTTATTATTATTAAGTTGTTAAGTAATTATATTATGAAAGAATGTGACGGCTATCAATAGTTCGGGTATACTTTCTATAGTCATTTATTCAAATGAAATTGGTTATAAAAGTAATAAGAACGAGTTGTTTAAGTTAATTGAAATAGTAATGTTTAGTACGGTCTCGTTATGTGTAATATACTATTTGGGTAATTAATTGGAATGATTGATATATTGTGTTGGTTGCGTAATTGTATTAATTAGTAATTAAGTATATTATTGTATTAGGTGTTGAGTATGTGATGGAGTGATGCTACTGATTGGATGTTAGCTGCATGATTGGATTATATTTTGCTATCCAGGTAGGATACACTGACCCTATACTCTATGATGTGTTATGAATGAATGTTGGATTGCGTGTTATGGATGTTGAGCATGATTTATATGAGAATGGTATTTGTTGGAATGAGTGTTGTTTATTATTATTGGTACGCGCATTGCATTATTTAATCGCATGATTGATTAAGAGTATTGTTGCATTCACGAGCATGACATGTGCATTGGATACGGATTTGAGTTGATGAGATATTATTGGGCCCAGGCTAGTTCTGCAGGACTAGACCTGGTGACCTCAGCTGTTATGCTGGTGTTCGGCGACGGCCGATTATAGTCTGTCGGGAGGTTCGGTATGGCTGGGTGTTACGGGTTTGAGATTGAGATTGAGATTGAGAATGAGATTGAGATTGAGCTCGAGCATATCATTGCATTTGCATATCATAATTGTTGCATTATAATTATTGTGTTACCCTACTCAACCGCGAGGTTGACAGTGTATTCGTGTACACCTACGATGATCCGGAATGGGGAGTAGATTCTACAGGTCAGAGACAGATGAGCTAGGAGCTGGGGCAGGAATGTGAGATGCATACTTTGGACCGACTTAGGATTATATCACATCTAGAGGAGTCATTAGTTGTATTTTCTTTCCCACGATGTAATAACTGTAATAATCAGAGTTTGAATTTAATCAGTTTTTATATAAAGTACTTTGGTTTGTTTTTACTTTGTTATTCACTACCTCGGACATTCCGAGATGGTAACAGCTCTATTTATTTGAGAATGTCTTGCTAAAGGCTCTTAAATAAATGGGGGTGTTACACTATGGATCTTCATCTTTTCAACTGAGGCGTAAATTATCTTACACACGGGGTAAGATAAAGAGTTGGGTGCTTAATAAGAAGAAGGAATGGAAAGGTAAGTGGGATTGTTTTGATGAGGAATTGAATGATTCTCTTGAAACCAGTATTTCAACAGGATCTCATGATCAGTTTGATGTCTGTAATGGTAAGGTTTCTGAGTTTTCTAGAAATATTGCCCTATTTTGGAAGCAACGGGCCAAATTGAACTGGGCTGTTGATGGGGATACATGTTCGAAATATTTTTCTAATTGGGTCAAAGGGAGAAAAGGAGTCAACTTTATTCATGGTATTAAGAATTCTCATGGCGAGTAGGTGTATGATCTTGGGTTGGTGGCCGACTTGTTTCATGGACATTTCTTCAGGCTGTTTAATCCTACTTCAAGGCCTTCATCTTCGGGAAGGACTAGGGTGGGATCTGGTTTCAACTTGTTTGATCATGTTCCGGTCAAGGTCAAGGAGGATGATAGTGATTTCCTTAGTAAACCATTTTCGGCCAAGGATGTACGTAGAGCGGTTTTCCAACTTGGGGCCCTTAAATCCCCGGGACCTGATGGTTTCCCTGCTGTTTTCTTTCATAAGTGCTGGTTTTTTGTGAAGCATACAGTTACTGCAGTATCTCTGGAGGTCCTTAATTCTGGGTGTGTGCCTGCTGAGATGAATAGGACTTTTATTGTCCTTATTCCGAAGTGTGCTCATCCAGAAAAGGTGGAGGATTTTCGTCCAATTAGCCTTTGCAACGTCATCATGAAGGTGGTCACTCGTTGCATTACGAATAGATTATCAAGGGTGATGGAGTATCTTGTTAGTGACTATCAAAATGCTTTTGTTAAAGGCCGTCATATTTCAGATAATATCCTGATTGCTAATGAGGTAATTTATAATATTAACAGACATAGGGTTGGTAAATCTGGTCGCTTTGCTTTGAAGGTTGATATGAGTAAAGCTTATGATCGAGTGAGGTGAGATTTCCTTTTTGGCTCTTTGAAATGCTATGGGTTTCCGGGACATTTCATTAAACTTATTATGAGTTGTGTGTCGACGGTCTCTTATGAAGTCTTGTTTAATGGATCATCTCTTCGACAATTTAATCCGAGATGCGGTTTTCGTCAAGGAGATCCTTTATCACCTTATTTGTTTGTTCTATGTATGGAAGTTCTTTCCTATAATATCTCATCTGCTTTAAAGTCTGGGGCTCTTCAAGGAATTAGAGTTAGTAGGGATAGTCCGCCCATTTCCCATTTGTTCTTTGTCGATGATTCAATATTTTTCCTCCATGATAAGAAGAATGCTTTTCGGGTTTTGAGGAACATTGTGGATACTTATTGTGAAGCCTCAGGTCAGTTAATGAATGAGAATAAATCAGGTATGCTGTTTAGTCCTAATACGTCTTTGGCTTCTGCTCAACTTGGGCTTCGTATTTTCTGTATTAAGTCCAACAAGGGTATTGGTAAGTATTTGGGTATTGAGACTGATTGTGGTTCTTCTAAACGTCTCTTCTTTGACGATATTCTGGATAAAGTTAAAAGGCGTCTTTCCTCTTGGAATGGGATTCTCTTATCCTCAGCGGGTAGGTTGACTTTGATTTCTTCTGTCTTGTCTACTCTTTCTAATCATGTTCTATCGGTATTTAAAATACCGGTAAGTGTGGCAAATAAGCTTAACGCTATTTTGGCGCATTTTTGGTGGGCTGGATCGAGATCAAGGGATACTATTCATTGGGCTAGTAAGAACTTTCTTAGTCTTCCGAAATCTGAAGGCGGCCTGGAAATTAGGAATATTGATTGTATGAATCGGGCTCTTTTAGGGAAAGTTGCTTGGAAAGTTCTTTCCAGCAGAGATTCTCTTGTTAGTAAAGTACTCTTCAGGAAAATTTTCAAAAATTCCTTCCCCGATAGTTTGGAACAGGTTAAGACTGACTTGGTTGTCTCCTGGGGTTGCACGGGGGTTCGCAATGGTGCAAATGTGGTCTTGAATGGAGTTGGATGGAACTTTTGTGCAACATCCTCGCTTGGTATCTGGAATTGTAATTGGGTGAATTGTTTGAAACCTCCCTTTCTTACAAATTTTGGTTTCCCCCCTCCTGTGCATATGCATTCTTGGACTATCGCCCACCTAATTAATCCCAATAACACTTGGAAGGAGGATCTTATCTATGAAATTTTCCCAGTTGAGTGGGCTAGGAAAATCTGTGCTATGCCTATTAGTTCGTCTACTGAAACGGATTCCATTTTTTGGAAAGCTTGTAAGGATGAACGCTATTCGGTAAAATCTGGTTACGGGTTGTGCCTTGCAAATTTTATGGAGAATTCTTGTACTAGAACGGATCGTTTACGTGCTAGTGCAAGGGTCAAGCAGTTTTGTAAATCTCAGCTTTGGACGCTTCCTGGGCCTAATAAATGGAAAATTTTGATTTGGCGCATTCTTACGGATTCTCTCTCTGTGAGAGCAGAATTTGCTAGAAGGAATATAGCAATCTCGACGTCTTGCCCTCTATGCTCTAATGTCGATATGTTGGAAACTGCGGATCATCTTTTCCGGGATTGTGAATGGACGAAACGTATTTGGGCTTCCTCTCTTTTTGGAATTAGGTGTGATAATGATGCATCAATTGTTTTAAAGGATTGGATTATGAACTCGTTCTTTCTGTTTAAGAAAAGGGAGGATTTCAGGTTTGTTGCTATTCAATTCATGTTTATTTTCTGGAGTATTTGGTGTATCAGGAATTCGGTGGTCTTTGGTGGGAATTCTCCGTCGCCTATCTTCTTTCTTCATTTTCAGAAGTCAGTTGCTGATTTGGCATTGTCTACTTTAGAATCTAAGGTCATTCCTAGCTCAGATTGTGACTCCTTCTGTATGAATATTAGGGAGTTTTTTCCTGTTGTTCTTGTTAATGGTGTTGGGAACTGCTTGGCTCACCGTATTAACGTGGATGCGTGTTGGCTTACTTCACTTAAGGCCTCGGCGGGTTGGATTGTGTATAATCCTGATGGTTCATGTCTGGGATCGTTTTCGACACGTTTCAATGCTTCCTCCCCTCTTCTTGCTGAAGCCTTGGGTCTTCTTCAGGCTTTTAACTGGGCTTGCCATTCTGGCATTCTGCATTTGGACATTGCATCGGATTGCCTTGGACTTGTTCAACAGCTCGCAGGTGCTGCTAAGGAAGATATTAGTATAGTAGGTGTTTTATCAGATATTAGGGCTGTCTTTTTGTATTTTCATTGCTTACGTATTAGCTTTATACCAAGGAACCTAAACAAGGTTGCTCACAACCTTGCGAAGGCGGCTGTGTAATTTGGTATAAGTTTACTCCTGCCAAAAAAAAAATATGTGTTCTCATGATTAGCATATCATCGACATAGAGACAAATTATTACACAGTCTGAATCAAATAATTTAGTGTAAACACATGCATCGGATCTATTGACAATAAACCCAAAACTAAGAATAGTCTTATGAAATTTCTCATACCATTATTTTGGTGCTTGCTTAAGTCAATACAAGGATTTCTTAAGCTTACATACCTTGTGCTCTTGTCCTGGTACCACAAAACCAGGAGGTTGCTCCATATAAATTTCCTCATCCAATTCACCATTTAAAAATGTTGTCTTTACATCCATTTGGTCAACTAGTAGATTATGAGCAGATGCAAAAGCAAACAACACACGAATTGTATATATATTAGTTACAGGTGAGTAAGTTGAAAAATAATCAATACCGTGCATTTGAGTGAATCCCTTAATCACAAGTCTGGCTTTGTATCTTTCAATGGATCCATCTGTTTTAAGCTTCTTCTTAAATATCCATTTCCAACCTATAGGATTACTACCTTTAGGCAGATCAACAAGTTCTCATGTATGATTAGACAAAATAGATTCCATCTCACTGTTAATAGCATCCAACCAAAAACTAGCATCAATAGAACTTGTAGCAGCCTCATAAGTACGGGATCATCATCAATGATATATAAGCATACTACATGTTCATCTATAAACGTCTCATGATTAATTACTAATGATGTTCCCAATCAGGACCAAAGCTAGTTAGTGTTCGTTTCCGTTTACTTCTTCTAGGTTCATCATTTTCATTTATGCAACCTGGACTAGAAGAGGTGTTAACGGGTAAGGGCATAGAGGAAGATGCATTATAAGTGAGCATTTTTCTTAAGAGGAAACAAATGTTCAAATAATTCAGCATCACGAGATTCACAAATAGTTCTATCACTTAATCGCATGAATCTATATGCAGCACTATTTTCATCATAACCAATAAAGACACAATCAAAGGTCTTAGGTCCAATGGTCTAGTGGAATTTGGAGGTCAACATCCTCCCGCGATTTTTCCCTCAAAGGGTTTCCGCGTCATCATCTTCTTTGCACTCATCCATATCCTCTAATACTCCACTCACATTAAATCACTCATAACTCATTCACATTCAACTAAGAAATCACTATAACCTCTAAACTAAGTATTAGGTAAAGTTTGACCTAAACAGGCACTTTGTCGGGCATTTTGTGACCGCTTATAGAGTTCTGGAAATTTTATATTAGCCTGGTCGTGGCGAGAGCTACTATATGTATTCTTGCTAGTCAATTCTTTAACTTGAGACTGTTCGCCCAAGGTGGCATAGTTTTCAGAGTGACTTTGATTTTTGCTCTACGATCAACCGTTAAAGGGGGTCAAATGGGCTTCTTTTGGGTCATGATGGACTGTGCTAGTCGAAGGGAACAGTAGGATAGGAATTGTCCAACCCCTTGTCAGGGTTATCTTAAATCTCAGGGCCACTCGAGGAGAAGTTAATTGTAAATGCGTGGCCACGCTCGAAAGGTATCTATGGTAGATAATTCCGGTCAAATCAGTTAATCTCCAGATCAAGAAAACCACTCAAGATATGATCAAATGCAAGTACGACCTGCAAGACACCTTGCATTGAGTGGGAGATGATGTACTAGGACAAGAGAATTGGTGACACACACTTGTCGAGGACAAGTGGGATATTGTTGGGAAATGTGTCCTCAACAATAGTGCGATCACGTCAGTGAATTTAAATCACTGATAAATCTACAATAAGAATACTCATGGGATGATTCTTTTCATACAGTCGGCTGATCAACATTAATCGGTAATGATTGGCTTACTAGAGTTTGACATTACTGTCGTATGACGGTGGTGATCAGTCGATCCCTTTAGGTCACACCTATAGGACAACTCTATTAATAGAAAATGATATGACTGTAATGTAGACACCAAAATTTGAATTTTGAATTTTGGTATCTATTTATTTTAGTGTATCTTTAATATTTCGAGATAATTATCAATAAATATTGTGATAATATCTTAGGAAATAATTAGGATATTCTAGAATATTTTACCTACTCCTCCACCCATTTCACTATAAATAAAGACCTTGACTCTAGGGTTTGGGAGGAGCAGATGGATTAAGTCTCAAACGACCCCATCATCCTACTATCAAATTGTAGGTAAATGGAATAAGTCACAAAAGAGACCCCATTATCTCCCTACGAGATTAAGTCTATAAGACCATCGTAGCACTATCAAAACCCCAAATCCCCTAGAGATGGAATAAAGAGAGTTACGGAAGTTGTAATCCCACAATCTATCGATTATAAAATAAAATACTTGTTTTCTATATTATTTTTGTTCCTCCTTATTTATTATTGCAGGTATTAAATTTTATGGTTTACATGTATATTGATACGAGTTATATCGATCCTAGTTTATATTTCGTGTATGGAGTATATTTATAATACGATTATAAATTGTGATATTTTAGTGAATGAATTGCCATTACTAAAATTAATATGTTTATGAAACATTATTGCAGAATGAATATATTTATATTAGAAATGTTTTAATATAATTGATAAAGATAATAATTGGATTATTATTTTATAAAATTGAAGTTTAAATTAGTTAAACTTATAAAATGTTTTAAATGTTCATTTTTATAATTGATAAAATGGACCCTAGTATATGTGTTTGGACCGTGTGATGTTTGGTCACACTACACATTATACTTTTGTATAATGTTAACATTTTATATGATAAAATTTAAATAAACAATTTATATTAATATTGTGTATGAGATGCCAAGTGGTGGTTTGGTGCCAATGCATAAGGCACCCTTACCAAACCCGGCCACACATAGAGAAGAGGAAGAAAATGGTTTTCATTTTTTTTCCTCATTATTCATTCCATATACACATGCAAATTTAGAGAGATTTTAGAGAAATAAAATTCTCATTTTTCTCTTAGTTTTGCCGTGTGGTTCATCACATTACACACCATAAAATCTCTATTATACTTATACTAAGTGTAACACCCCGTAATTTCCAAATATTTATATATTATTAAAATCTTATTTTAGTAATAATAATTTTCCACAATAAATAAAATTCCTTTTAAAATTGATCGTTTTTTATAATGATATTAATATGTCCGTCTTAAAGTTATACTTCTTAAACTTGTAAAACGTTACTCTGTCCTTGTTGCTAATTTTAAGATATTTTACAGGCATATTTAGCTCTTACTTATAAAATAAAAGTTTTATATCTTTTTCTTAGCTTTCCAACGCCACCGAAAACACGTCAATCGGAGTTCTGTGGAGGAAATTATGTCGAAAATACGAAAGGCTGTCACGGACCATCCGCTAACGAGACCCATGCTCGTTGCTTACTCTATACTCTTTTCCACATGTCCTTTAGGACACATGGCTGAGTACTAAGCCTTGCCTTGATGCCCAAGGTCATCCTCTACCTTCCTTCTTCTTCAAATCATTCATTTTTTCAGAAGAAACTCACAAAAACACAAAGAAAACATGAGGACACCATTGTTGTGCACAAACCGTAAAACGGTCGTAAAATCTTCGTTTCTTATCCGTTTTCGACGATTTTCGCGCCTATCTCTTCCTCTCCTCGCCCTCCATCTTTCTAGGTAATAAAATTATCAAATTTCTTCCTTAATATACTCTGTTCGTGGCCTTTAAGGCACGGTTCTCTTAGCTAACCTCGTCTATTTATGTGTAGCTAGTTCGGTTGTCCAAACCGGAGTGGCTTTAAGTTCAAAATCATGCTTATTGAAGAGTTATAAAGTAACGGTGATGGGTTACTCGACTTATCGTCTTTGTTTGCATGACTATATGCTTGTAATGTTTAGTATACTAGAATTGTGTTTGACTAATTAGTAGCATGATTAGGTTCATAAATCATATGTTTGGATGAATTTCATCATGCATGCTTGTGTTGGATGAGTTTTTAATTGTGGAAATTCATTAAGGATTGTATGGTTAAATGAGTTTATATCATTGAGGATGATTAGTTTGATAGTCTTTCAAGTTCATGGTGTTTTGCTTACAATGGTTAATTCATGATGTTTCAGCACCTTGACAAATCTGTCCATTGTCTTGTACAATTTATTTCGACATCTTGGAGTATCCGCCTTTGAAAATGTTGAAAAGAGACCCCTGTTTATTTTACGTGTAGAATCGACCTCTAAAATATCGTAATTTTCTTGCATGTCATTTGTTCACAATAAATTATTTACGAACAGTGCGCTGAAATACTCGCCGAACGGACAGTAGCTCAAAGATTGTTTTGAAAACCATTTTTATACTTTGAAAATGATTCTGTTTCTTTTCAATAATTAAACTTTGAAGATTTTAGATGATGTTAGGAGTTTGCTTTGCCCCAAAATGATTTGTTAAACCCGTTTAATGAAGCAATACATTTTGTGTGACGGTTTCTGACACACTGTAAAGATCAGTGAATAACCCCCTGTTAAGTTTTTATTTTGAAAATGTTTATTTGACCAATATTGTAGATAAAAGTCTAATTAAACCGACGCAATTGGCCTTGTATCATTTAGATTTTATTTGAATTAATTATGAATTTTACGGCAGAGGACAGCTGTAAAGTGAAATGCGTTTAGAACTTTTGTTTCATTATTCAATCCCGTGTGTTCTCTTTTGGCATGGAACGGATAAAAGTGTTGTATTATTCATATTTTATTGTCTCATGTGTGTTTAAATGAGTGGGTTAACGGTTATGTTATCCTAAGCTTGTGTAGGTGACGGTTATGTCATCCTAAAATTGTGTTGGCAACGGTTATGTTGCCTTGGCATGTGAATAGATAGCGGTGATACGATTTGTGTATCACTGTAATGAACTAACGCCACCCATGCAATGGGAATTTATATATGTTCGGGATTGGTCGGAGGCAGTGGTTATACGCTCCGGTCCCCGTGTGTCGTTCGGTGTAAGGCATTACATCGAGAGGTCTGGCCAGGTTTTAGGCATATAGGCAGTGGTTATACGCTATACATAGTATTCGGAGGCAGTGGTTATACGCTCCGTAGCTGGAGGCAGTGGTTATACGCTCCAGTAGCCAGAGGCAGTGGTTATACGCTCTGGTACGTCAGAGGCAGTGGTTATACGCTCTGACGGCGTTCATTCTATTCATGCTTTCGGAGGCAGTGGTTATACGCTCCGTAACTGGAGGCAGTGGTTATACGCTCCAGTAGCCAGAGGCAGTGGTTATACGCTCTGGTATGTCAGAGGCAGTGGTTATACGCTCTGACTATGTGTATTCTTTGCTTGGATGCTTCCTTGATTCTGATACTATCTCATATGTTGGCTTTAATTTTGTGACACATGTTGATTATGTTGTTATCACATGCTTTGACTTATTGCTCACTCATTGATCATGTTGTTCATGTTTGGTAATATATGTATTATTGTTTCTCAAGTTATATACATGTTCATACGTATATCATGTTTGGTATTACCGTTTACATGTTTTCTGACGTAAAGTGGCTGGGAGAACCCTGAGTTACTCCCCACTGACTGTGGCGTTCATGTTTCATGAATGTAGGTTGGTGCTGTTTGGGGAAGACGTGTGGCTAGCGAGCATTGTTGATAATTGTGTGGCTAGCGAGCATTGTTGATAATTCGACAATTACCCTTACGCTTAGTTTAGATTTAATTCATGTTGTTATCGTGGGATACCGTATCCCTCGTCTATTTAAGTTATTTTGTATGATTATACTTTCTCATTAGTTTTTAGTCTTCCGCATTTTGTTTTTTTGATATTCCGCGAAAAAGTTTTAATAAATATGTCGAAAAGATTTTAAAAGTATCGTATTTCCGCTGCAAATTACTTGTTTATTTTTATGCTAAATCGCGGGGTGTCACAGTTGGTATCAGAGCAGTAATGCTCCCGACGCACGCACGTGTACCCCAACTTAAATATCAACTTGACCTGAAATAATGAATGAGAGATGGGTAGATTTAAGGACCAAGTGGTAGTCTGTAATGTGATTGCTCCTTGTTAAGTCTAACATGTTTGTTAATTGTCAAAGATTTTATTTTTGTGCTCAAGGATTGGTGAACCATGAGCTTACCTGGATGGCGATCAAGATTATTGTCTACTACCGAAGATGGAAGATTTGTGTTAGCTTTGAAGGATGCTTCTATGTCCCCGAAGATACTCTTTGCTCATCATGCATCACCTTCTTCCTTATTTCTTGATGCATATCCTCCCTTCCCGAACTCTTTTCTATCTTAACTCGGAAGCTACTTTCGTAACTTCCCGACTTAACCTTATCCTTGTTACTTACCTTTTCCCATGGCGCTTTGTAGGTAGCCTAGCTTAGTTGAATATTGAGGATTTTGTTTGAGGACAACCCCTAGCCCTTATTTTGAAAAGTAATCTTACTGAAAACGTTTAGGGAGTGTAGTAAGCCATGTCTTGGTGATCCTAATGCATAGTTGTTTACCCTATATATTGAAGTGGAATTGGCTGGTAGAATTCTTGGTCTACATACTGAATTGTATGTCTGTTATTCGGTGGAGTTTAACCTTGGGAATCAAAATTGGGATTTAGAACTAGTGGATTGAAATGTGTCGCTTTAAGAGTATGAACGAAGTATGGGCACTCTTAGAATGATTTGGATAATATACTTGGAATGCGAGTAAAGACGAATGGTTGAGTGAAGTGAATTAGTAATGCTTGACTTTGGGAATTGGGTTTGACTTTATTTGGGATGTTACTTTTGGAGGATAAGAATTGTGTATATTGATGGACAAGTATTGAAAGACTTAGAGATGTAACTTTAGAGGAACTGACTGAAGTTTACTCTTTTAGTTATTTGATGTGATTATAAACCTTTGAGGAATTACTTGAAGATCATATCTTTGGATGTCTGATTGATGTAGTAAGGTGCAACTTGTGGATTTGTAAGATTTCGAGGTTGCGATGTTTAAAGGACGTTTGGCTTCGTACATAGAGATGTGAGAAATATCTATAATTGACATTGGTGTTCACATTTTGAGGTATCTAAGAATTTGCATGGATTTATTGATCGTATGGGATTAGAATAGAGTGATCCGATGAAAGGTGAAATTTTTGGAGATTGAAGAAAATAGAGAGTTCATAATCTATGGAGTATAAAGATTGTGAAGTAGCAATGGTATATAAATGGTTTATCCTGGAGTATTACAGAAGTGTCGTTTCAGGAACTTAAGAACTGGAGATACCCGAGATTTTATGGAATAGTAGAAATTGGAATAATCGTACACCCTTATCTTTGAAAGGACTTATAGTATGGTAAAGCATATGGGAAAATTCTTCTTGGAAAGTGCTAGTTTTGTGTGCTTGAATTGGGAATCAGGAGATGAGAACCTTGTGAGGATTTTGGGAACCCTGAGCTTTGGGAATTGTGTTAGTTCAAATCATACCCTTTCCTCAACGCTTCTCTTCTTCTCTTCTTCTTTCATGCTAATTCCATCGAGTTATGCTTTTATAGCAAAGCTTACTTGACCTCTTTTTACGCCATATATTTTGTTACCTCCAATGCTTATCCTTCTACTCATAGCTTCACTTTTGTTGGAATCCATAATCTAGAGTCCCTTAGCCATCATCTTACGTATCTCTCCCTCAAGTTTCTATTTCGCGTTTGTTCCTGAAGTTTGAATCATATCTTTAATTGTTGTGAGCCTTGTCCCCTTCCTTCTTGGACTAGGTGTGAGGTTGAATTCGTTTGTGGAATAATGATATATGCTTAGAAGATCCTTGGTTTTGTTTCATCAGACTTAGTTGAGAGAGTTGGCGTTTGGTGACGTTTAGGTAATATTAGGTAGTGTGCGATCTTGATGGTTTGAAGTTATAGGTTTGAAGGTATGAGTACTTATTGTGGATTACTATCAATCGTGAAGTTAATAATTTTTGTGTTATCTAAGAGGGTGTTGATGGTTATCTAGAGACCGTTTGGGTGAAAGTTGTTACTCTTATGAGACTTTCTTTGGGATGATCACTTTACGGTAATTATGGTAGTCAACGTTTAAGAGATGTTTTCTTGATTTAGGTCGATGAGAATTGACTAGTTTGGGACTGAATGTATGCTTTGGATGTTTAACTCGTAGTCCTAGGTTTGCGAATAGTTACGGTTTGAAGAATACCGTGTTTATGCTTTTGGGATTAGATGTTTTGGATGTTTATCTCATAATCCTATTTATGAAAGTAAGTATAGTTCCGAGAGTGCCGCTTCCATATCTTTTGTTGTCGGTATGAGCGTAACAAATTTTTGTTTATAGGTCTGGAAGTACGATGGATTCAGGTTTAAGATCCTTGTTTTTGTGATTCACCTTGTTTGGAGATCTGTAGCATATGCTAGTTGAGTATGAAGGCAACCTTGTTAGTAATTTTGGATCTAGCTCCATGAAGGATGTTGATTGTTGAGTAATAATCGAGAGGTGTGAAGTCCTTTTGGTAATAACATATCTTGTATCGTGGATGACCTAGAAGTGAGTGACCCAAATTGAGTTGAGGAAACCTTGAGAGTTGTGTGATTGAAAGAGTTGCCTTTTGAGGTGTGTAAGAAACCATGATGATGATGACTCATTTATGGATTGAGTGAGTAGTGATTTCCATAATCTGAAGAGTTATCCCCTCCTTAACCTTAAACCTCTTTTTTCATGCTTCAGTTACTTTGTTGTTTTGCCCCTTTGCTCTCTTGATTGAGTACCGTCTTTACCCTGAAGATGGTAGTTTTTGATACCTTGTTTTTGTTAGCTTCCTTATGATCTTTTGTGTTTTGATTTCTTGGATAATCCGAACCAACCATCTTTGGTTGATAATATGTAGCTTCCATCCTTGTGTTTTGTTTGAAGTATTCAAAATATTTTCCATTTATATATTTTATAACCGATTTGAGTTACCTAACTTTTTGTTGAAAATCATAATTTCTGTTACAACCTTACCTATTTTTACGGATTCGAAAATGGAAGTTTACTTTCGAAATGACATGTTTTGAATAACTTGAAATGGTTTATAATTTTGATTGGTTTTAGCGTTGATTTGATGTAAGACTTGTTATTGGAGACGTCTAATAACTCGTATTACGCTTGTCGACGCATGATATGATTTGGTTTTGGACTAGCCCTTGATTTGGAATGTGGGACTCTTGAATGCGCAACGAGAATCCTCTTGTTCCATTGATTAAGGCTTGTGCCTTTAGAAACTCTTTTCGAAGTCTTTGAAATAAATCTAAGTTTTGTAATATCAAATTTTGGTAAACGCTTTGGTTATTTACCTTGTCTTTACGACTTACCGTTTTTCTGCTTTCAAGTTTCGAGGACGAAACTTTTTAAAAGGTGGGGTGATTGTAACACCCCGTAATTTCCAAGTATTTATATATTATTAAAATCTTATTTTAGTAATAATAATTTTCCACAATAAATAAAATTCCTTTTAAAATTGATCGTTTTTGATAATGATATTAATATGTCCGTCTTAAAGTTATACTTCTTAAACTTGTAAAACGTTACTCTGCCCTTGTTGCTAATTTTAAGATATTTTACAGGCATATTTAGCTCTTACTTATAAAATAAAAGTTTTATATCTTTTTCTTAGCTTTCCAACGCCACCGAAAACACGTCAATCGGAGTTCTGTGGAGGAAACTATGTCGAAAATACGAAAGGCTGTCACGGACCATCCGCTAACGAGACCCATGCTCGTTGCTTACTCTATACTCTTTTCCACATGTCCTTTAGGACACATGGCTGAGTACTAAGCCTTGCCTTGATGCCCAAGGTCATCCTCTACCTTCCTTCTTCTTCAAATCATTCATTTTTTCAGAAGAAACTCACAAAAACACAAAGAAAACATGAGGACACCATTGTTGTGCACAAACCGTAAAACGGTCGTAAAATCTTCGTTTCTTATCCGTTTTCGACGATTTTCGCGCCTATCTCTTCCTCTCCTCGCCCTCCATCTTTCTAGGTAATAAAATTATCAAATTTCTTCCTTAATATACTCTGTTCGTGGCCTTTAAGGCACGGTTCTCTTAGCTAACCTCGTCTATTTATGTGTAGCTAGTTCGGTTGTCCAAACCGGAGTGGCTTTAAGTTCAAAATCATGCTTATTGAAGAGTTATAAAGTAACGGTGATGGGTTACTCGACTTATCGTCTTTGTTTGCATGACTATATGCTTGTAATGTTTAGTATACTAGAATTGTGTTTGACTAATTAGTAGCATGATTAGGTTCATAAATCATATGTTTGGATGAATTTCATCATGCATGCTTGTGTTGGATGAGTTTTTAATTGTGGAAATTCATTAAGGATTGTATGGTTAAATGAGTTTATATCATTGAGGATGATTAGTTTGATAGTCTTTCAAGTTCATGGTGTTTTGCTTACAATGGTTAATTCATGATGTTTCAGCACCTTGACAAATCTGTCCATTGTCTTGTACAATTTATTTCGACATCTTGGAGTATCCGCCTTTGAAAATGTTGAAAAGAGACCCCTGTTTATTTTACGTGTAGAATCGACCTCTAAAATATCGTAATTTTCTTGCATGTCATTTGTTCACAATAAATTATTTACGAACAGTGCGCTGAAATACTCGCCGAACGGACAGTAGCTCAAAGATTGTTTTGAAAACCATTTTTATACTTTGAAAATGATTCTGTTTCTTTTCAATAATTAAACTTTGAAGATTTTAGATGATGTTAGGAGTTTGCTTTGCCCCAAAATGATTTGTTAAACCCGTTTTATGAAGCAATACATTTTGTGTGACGGTTTCTGACACACTGTAAAGATCAGTGAATAACCCCCTGTTATATTTTGAAAATGTTTATTCGACCAATATTGTAGATAAAAGTCTAATTAAACCGACGCAATTGGCCTTGTATCATTTAGATTTTATTTGAATTAATTATGAATTTTACGGCAGAGGACAGCTGTAAAGTGAAATGCGTTTAGAACTTTTGTTTCATTATTCAATCCCGTGTGTTCTCTTTTGGCATGGAACGGATATAAGTGTTGTATTATTCATATTTTATTGTCTCATGTGTGTTTAAATGAGTGGGTTAACGGTTATGTTATCCTAAGCTTGTGTAGGTGACGGTTATGTCATCCTAAAATTGTGTTGGCAACGGTTATGTTGCCTTGGCATGTGAATAGATAGCGGTGATACGATTTGTGTATCACTGTAATGAACTAACGCCACCCATGCAATGGGAATTTATCTATGTTCGGGATTGGTCGGAGGCAGTGGTTATACGCTCCGGTCCCCGTGTGTCGTTCGGTGTAAGGCATTACATCGAGAGGTCTGGCCAGGTTTTAGGCATATAGGCAGTGGTTATACGCTATACATAGTATTCGGAGGCAGTGGTTATACGCTCCGTAGCTGGAGGCAGTGGTTATACGCTCCAGTAGCCAGAGGCAGTGGTTATACGCTCTGGTACGTCAGAGGCAGTGGTTATACGCTCTGACGGCGTTCATTCTATTCATGCTTTCGGAGGCAGTGGTTATACGCTCCGTAACTGGAGGCAGTGGTTATACGCTCCAGTAGCCAGAGGCAGTGGTTATACGCTCTGGTATGTCAGAGGCAGTGGTTATACGCTCTGACTATGTGTATTCTTTGCTTGGATGCTTCCTTGATTCTGATACTATCTCATATGTTGGCTTTAATTTTGTGACACATGTTGATTATGTTGTTATCACATGCTTTGACTTATTGCTCACTCATTGATCATGTTGTTCATGTTTGGTAATATATGTATTATTGTTTCTCAAGTTATATACATGTTCATACGTATATCATGTTTGGTATTACCGTTTACATGTTTTCTGACGTAAAGTGGCTGGGAGAACCCTGAGTTACTCCCCACTGACTGTGGCGTTCATGTTTCATGAATGTAGGTTGGTGCTGTTTGGGGAAGACGTGTGGCTAGCGAGCATTGTTGATAATTGTGTGGCTAGCGAGCATTGTTGATAATTCGACAATTACCCTTACGCTTAGTTTAGATTTAATTCATGTTGTTATCGTGGGATACCTTATCCCTCGTCTATTTAAGTTATTTTGTATGATTATACTTTCTCATTAGTTTTTAGTCTTCCGCATTTTGTTTTTTTGATATTCCGCGAAAAAGTTTTAATAAATATGTCGAAAAGATTTTAAAAGTATCGTATTTCCGCTGCAAATTACTTGTTTATTTTTATGCTAAATCGCGGGGTGTCACACTAAGAGTAGTAATTATAATAGATTATAACTAGGTTATTGTGTGAGGATTCTAGTAAAATCAAACACAAATTTTATTAGAGTATGTCTTGGTGTTTACTTCTTGGAGGTTCTCTATTTTGGGGACTAAGGAGGATCATACCTTGATATTGAGCTCAAGAACAATCAAAGAAGGTGTCTTTGATTGTGCCCATTTTAGCCGAAAATTAAACAATGTAAGGATTGATTTTCTTCTTCTATGTTTCGGCCATTTTTGTTATGCATGCAATAAGTTCTTAAGTTTATGAGATAAATATTAGTATGACTAAATTTAATTTGAGTTTAAGTAACCCAACACTCTGAACTTTAATAAGGATTGGGTGTGTGATGTTTGTCATTTCGCTAAACAGCATCGCAGTAGTTTTTGCAATAATAAACAGCGTGCTTCGAATATTTTTGATCTTATCCATTGCGATTTGTGGGGTCCTTATCGTGTTTTATCATCTTGTGAAGCGCGGTATTTTTTAACAATTGTGGATGATTTTTCTCGCGCTACTTGGGTTTATTTGTTGGTTGATAAAACATAAGTGACAGATATGCTTTTGCATTTTATTAGTATGGTCAAAACTCAATTTTCTAAGTCGCTTAAGGTTGTTCAAAGCGATAATGGTACCGAGTTTAATTGTATGGCGGGATATTTTTTGTCCCACGGGATTCGTTTTCAAAAATCTTGTGCGGGTACACCCCAACAAAATGGGCGGGTAGAGCGCAAGCATCGTCATATTTTGAATGTAGCTCGTTCTCTTCTTTTTCAAGCTAATTTGGATACGTCTTTTTGGGGAGAAAGTGTACTCACTGTCGTTTTTCTCATAAATTGTACCCCTTCTCCCCTTATTGACAATAAAACACCCTATGAATGTTTGTATGATGTGAGTCTGTCCTATGTAAACCTTCATGTCTTCGATTGCCTTGCTTTTGCTCATAACCAACCCACACATGGTGATAAATTCGAAAAACGGAGTAGAAAATGTGTCTTTATTGGGTACCCGAGTGACAAGAAGAGGTGAAAAATGTTTGATCTTGAAAAGAAATCGTACTTTGTTTCGCGGGATGTCGTCTTTCACGAATCTGTCTTTCCTTTCTCTATTACCTCCTCGCAAACCGTGACCGACCCAGCCACTTCAGAACCAATCCCACATACCGACCCCTTCAATGGTTCCTCTCCTTCGGATATTTTTGCTCCCCATGATGAAACCTATGGGGGTGCACAAGATACGGGTCCAACAGAAGGTCGAATGGGTAAAGGATATCGAATAAAAATTCCTAATTCCCGACTTCAAGGTTATGTGCTTGAGACCACACGCAATCCATCTCTCTCTTCTAACTCACCACCTCTGTCATCGTCATCTTCAGATACTCATTATAATTTAGCAAACTATATTAATTGCAATTCTTTCTCGGAGACGCATCGTGATTTTATTGCAACTATCACAACCCGTGTGGATCCCCGGGCCTTTAAAGAGGCCATTCGAGATGATGGTTGGTGTAAGGCTATGAGGGCCGAAATTGATGCACTTGAACGTAACGAGACAAGGGAGCTCACTGATTTACCGGTCGACAAGAAAGCCCTTGGTTGTCGATGGGTTTATAAGATCAAGTATCATTCAGACGGTACTATTCAACGACTTAAGGCTCGTCTTGTTGTCTTTGGCAACCATCAGGTCGAAGGAATGGATTACGGGTTGGGGAGGTTCGGGTTGGTGTGATTCGGATTGGGGAGGTTGCCCTATTCCAGAGGATCGGTTACGGGCTGGTTTGTGACGCTTGGGGACTCCCCCATCTCTTGGAAAACTAAGAAGCAACAGACGGTCTCTCTTTCATCCGCTGAAGCGGAGTATCGCTCAATGGCGCAGTTGATTTGTGAACTCAAATGGCTTAAGGGTCTTTTGCTTAGTCTTGGTGTCTCTTTCGCATCTCATATCTCACTCTTCTCTGACAGTAAGTCTGTTTTGGACCTAGCACGAAATCCTGTCTTTCATGAAAGTACTAAGCACATTGAAATTGATTGTCATTTTATTCGGGATGCGATCACCGAAGGATTGTCTCTCCGGCTCATGTTTCCACCACCGAACAACTGGCTGATATTTTCACGAAGGCCTTAGGCGTTTCCCAGTTTTATTTTCTCCTTTGTAAGCTGGGCGTTCTCGACCTTCATGCTCCCGCTTGAGGGGTATTAGGAATGTATTATTCATATTATGTATTTTACAAGGCCCAATCCAAAAGACGGAATCCGTCTTATATAATCTATATAAGTCGCATTGCGATTAGTAATAACACAGGCCATTCTCTTACGTTTCTTAATAGGGAAGGGGAATAATCGCCATGGCCAAATGATGAATATCAACCATTGACCCATTAGCCATAAGTTGAATATCAACATTTGAATCATGGCTCAAACGTTAAACAACAATTTTTGGCCATGGTCAATTGTCGAATATCAATTGTTGTTCAATGGTCAATTTTTCGTCGATCGTTCGCTGATTTTTTTTTCTATACCGTGTTTACTGGCTTTATTTTCCGATCTGTTTAAATTTAAAAGTTTTCTAGTCGATGGCGGTTTCCGTCATGCCAATAGATATTCTTAATTGTTGTTTTTTTATTTTTTATTTTTTTAACTTTTCAAATTAACGAAATTAACAATGTTTTAACATGACGGTGATCGGGTTCCGTCATACCAATCGATATTCTTAATTTTTTGAACTTGTTATCTTTCTACTCCATCAACATTGCACCGAGATATTATATTATCCTTGGAATAGAGATATTTTTCCTTCGGTCCTGATCAATAGTTTAACTTTATTCTATTTCCTTTTATAAAATAAAATAAATGTAAATTATTCGGTGGAACACATGAAGTAGTAGATAACTCCCTTATATCAAGAGTGTAGGAGTGTCCCATAGCCAAGTTTGAAATATTTAAAAACTTAAAACGGGCATAGTAATTACCCTTTCTAAAAAATTCTCTCTAAAAACCTTACTTCCATCAATTATACGTGGGGCTTCTATTTATTATCAATTGACGGTAAACCCTAAAATTGTTTCATTTTCCCATCAATAGTATGGAAATCTATCTTCTATTCAATAAAAGTCTCTCTTTTGGTAAGCATCGTTTTTCAGTCCCTTATTTCAAGGGGTTTTCTATTTATTTGTGAGTTTAGTCTCATTAGTAATATATTCAATAGTAGTTCGTTGATGTTTTATAGCGTGTTATTTCAAAGGGCATAAGTGATTTGTCAACAATCTTTGGAACTGGTTAAGGTAAATTTTCTCTCATGATGAATCAAAAACAAAGGATCACCTCAAAAGTCACACGAAGATAACAATAATAGGAAGAAAAAAATTGTATCGTATAACGTCCTATTAATAAACACAAATTCTTATTTGCAACGGCACTATCCGTCGCAAGCTTGTGACGGATACCGTTTACTCTCACAAAATACCCACTTTTTTCTCTCTCCAACACTATTCATGTAGTCACCTTTCTCCATTAACTCATTTTCTATCCATTTTACCTCACGAAATATCCGTCACAAATGGTGACCCGTCACAAGCAAGACTTACTGATTAATAAATTGTTTTTTTTGGGAAAAAAAGTTGAAACAAACAACCAAGCCCAAACTAAAGCCCAATTCAAATATCAATTGGAGAGCACCAACTTGAGATTTGGAACATGAAAAGAATATGGCCGTTGAATCAACCCAAAAAATTAAACACACACATATGACACATTGAAAAAAAAATCCGGCAACTTTTTTATAAAATCAACTTATATTATAGGACTGGTTTAATAGTTTATAAGAAAATAGCCTAATGTTAACATTTAGATATTTATTAATTTTATTTTATTTTGTTGATTCAATATTTTTTATGAATACTGACAACACTTTAATTATTCAAGTTATCGATATAAAATATTAGGTTATTAATATAAAATATAGTTTTATAAATTTATTAACTAATTTTGTTGGATTTCTTGTTAATGGGATAGTCGCAATCATGAAATAGTTTTATACAACAAATTGTACAAAAAACATACTTTATTTTAACTACCAAAATATCTTTTTTTGTTACAAATAATGGCAAAAAATAATGATTTTCTTATCAAAAAGAAAAAAAATTGAAAATATGGAATATACGGTATATAGCATGCAAAATAAATAAAGATTAAATAATTGTATATTTCGAAAAAAAAAAATCCAATTTCTGTTTTTTCTTTAACTTTTTCCCAATTATGAGTTTTTTCAAAAAGAAAATATTCTAATTTTGTTATTTGTAATTTTTTTACGTAAATTTAATAAAGTTGTAGTTTAAATATTTGTATTTTATCAATGAGATATTCAATTTCTCATGAGATTTTGAGTAAGGGGTCAATTTTTTCATTTTATTTAAGTTAACGGGCCTAATCACTCAAACTAAAAGTATAAATTGTAAAGAATCTGCTGAGACGGAGGGAGTAATAAATTTAATCTCACGATTAGAAAAAGTAATAGAGTTCGATTACTGCTATTGCAAATCTTTATGCCTATGAATTGTCACAGCATAATTAAGTTTGATAAGTTTGAATACTTTTACTTTATACTTCTTATATATGTTAATTTTGACTTATTATACGAGTTACGACAACTACCGTGATAATGTAACATCCATTGATGTTAGTTTTGTTATTTTCAGTATTGGTGTCCGATTCCACCCGAGTTACATCTATTTAGTATTAAAATTTATTTCCAGTAAAATAAAACTACTTTAAACTTGCATAACTCATAATTTACCATTACTATATTTTTTTTATGACATATCTTAAAATTATATCGAAATAAATTATGAGACAAATTTACTACTTCCTCTATTAATATTTTGACTTAAATCGATTGATTATCTAATTGTTCATATATATATTTTCTTTGGTGTTAGTATAGTTACGTTCATGACATTTGTTATTACTACTAGTCTACTATTACTTTCAATACTCCCGAGTCCTGCCGTAATTATTGTTATTTTTATTAGTGTCGTAATAATATTGATAATTTCACTACTTCTATAGCTCTATTATTACTTCTACTGTACGAATGGAGTAATTGGTTTTTTTAAAATTTCTTATAATTTTTTATTTCTAAGTAATTGGTATTATTTGAGTTAGCCAAAATATTGCTTAAAACAATTTCTCTATTTGGAAGTCATCTAACATTATTTACTAAAACTTGAGAGAGACGGTCTTTCAATAAATTATTGAGAGACCATTCTTTTTTACCTTTTATTTGTATTTCGTAACCCTTTTGTGATTGATTGTACCATAGTAATTTCGTACCTATTTACCTAATAAATGTACTAAGTTTATGTTTAATCATGATTTGTACCTATTTTATTAGGTTTAGTACCACTTTTTCTTAAATTTGTACAATAGTCTCCCTATAAGCTTATTAAAAGGCGGTCTCTCAAGAGACCTACTGAACATTATTTCTTTACAAGTCCCATAATAAAATTCTTGACATCCCGCCAATCCTCCCTATGTTTCCCGCCATCACAATCCCAATTCCAACCCAATACAACGTCGTTTTGAACATTTTAACCACTCTAAGTACCAACATTACCCTCTCCCACACGTCACAGACCTCATTAAAACCAATACCAGTCAGAAGGGCAAAAACGTCATTTCACCCCTCACAATCCCACATACCACAATGGTATTTTCGTAAAATCGCCATTTCCTTCCCTTGTGTATATATAAATAGCTTCCCGTAATTCCCATTTCTTTTTTTCTACCTCATTATTTTCTCCCGACTTTCTCTCTCTAAAAACACACACTCACACTCTCTACAATCTCATTTCAATCACCTCATTTCGATGAATTTCTCTCAAATCTTCATTTCCAAACCCTAGAAATTTCATCTAGTTCTACTAATTTCCCCCAATTATTCCCACTTCAAACCCCAATTTCACCCCCCAAAAAACACTATTAATCCAGTTTTCCCCAAATCGAAACCCCAAACCCTAACCCTAACCCTAATTTCGCGATGTCTGACAGAAATGCGAACGGGAAGCAGCCGCCAGCACCGCAATCGTCTCCATACCAGATCAATTTGGAAAACTTCAAACGTCGATTAACCGCTTTGTACGCTAATTGGAAAGACGGAAAATCTGATTTATGGGGCGACGCTGATGCACTTGCTGTCGCAACACCGCCGGCTTCGGAAGATCTTCGTTACCTGAAGTCATCGGCGCTCAACATTTGGTTATTAGGTTATGAGTTCCCCGAAACAATCATGGTTTTCACGAGGAAGCAAATCCATTTTCTCTGCAGTTCGAAGAAAGCGTCTTTACTTAGTGTCGTTACGGCTGCGGCACGTGACGCTGTTGGCGTGGAGGTGGTGATGCACGTGAAGGCAAAGGCTGAGGATGGAGGTACGGAGATGGATGCGATTTTGAAGAGCGTGAAATCGGTTAGGGACGATGTGGTTTTAGGGTATCTTGTGAAAGAAGCTCCTGAGGGGAATTTGCTTGAGACTTGGGTGAATAAGGTGAAGGGGTCGGGTGTGAGTTTGTGTGATATTACGAATGGTTTGGCTGAGGTTTTCGCTGTTAAGGATGCTGGGGAGCTTACGAATGTTAAGAAGGCGGCATTTCTGTCTGCTTCTGTGATGAAGAATCATGTTGTTCCTAAGGTGGAGAAGGTTATTGATGAAGAGAAGAAGATTGCGCATTCGGCTCTGATGGAAGATACGGAGAAAGCGATTTTGGATCCTAGTAAGGCGAAAGTGAAGTTGAAGGCAGAGAATGTGGATATTTGTTATCCTCCAATATTTCAGAGTGGTGGGCAGTTTGATCTTCGGCCTAGTGCGTCGAGTAATGATGATATTTTGTATTATGAGTCCTGTAGTGTGATTATTTGTGCTGTGGGTTCGAGGTATAACAGTTATTGCTCGAATGTAGCGAGGACTTTCTTGATTGATGCTAATTCGATGCAGAGTAAAGCATATGAGGTGTTGTTGAAGGCGCAGGAAGCTGCCATTGGTGCGTTGAAGCCTGGGAATAAGGCTAATGCCGTTTACTTGGCTGCGTTGGGAGTTGTTGAAAAGGATGCTCCTGAGTTGCTTGGGTTTTTGACTAAGTCTGCTGGTACTGGGATTGGTTTGGAGTTCCGTGAGTCGGGGTCTAGCTTGAATGGGAAGAATGAGAAGTTGTTGAAGCCGGGAATGGTGTTCAATGTCAACTTAGGGTTTCAGAATTTGCAGGCTCAAACGAGTAACCCTAAGAGCCAGAACTTTGCACTGTTGTTGGCTGACACGGTTATTGTTGGGGAGAGGGGACCAGAATGTGCTACCACCGTGAGCTCTAAGGCGGTTAAGGATGTCGCTTACTCGTTTGGTGAAGAAGAGGAGGAACTGCCAAAGGTGATGATTTGCTAACTTTGCTTAGATTTTTATTTTCCGTCGCTTACTCAGTTGGTTTAGTGGGGTTTTAGTATTTGTTATCGAATGTTTTATAACGAATTCTATAGATTGCCGAACTTATAATAGTTGTTTATATCATATGCTTGGCTTTTATAGCTTTGATCAGTTTAGTCGGTCATTGGCATTCATTTTTGCGCTGAGAGGTGAGGATGCGGTTTGAATACCATGGACTGTGAGTAAGAGCTTACTGAACTATTAATGTGTGAAATATTCTGACTTCTGAGTCGCTTTTTGAATGTGAATCAATATATGCAACTGGTGATGTCTTTGTTTAGTATTATACCTAATACCTATGTTGTTTGGCGGTCTAATTGTGTAGACTATAAATTTCCCTACCCTTTTGAATACATGCTATCATGCTATGTGTGCTGTGTTAATTTAGTTTATGTGTCTTGCGTTTGCCTGTCTAATGTTATGGATTATACTTTCCTTTTTCTTTTGAATCACCTGTTCACAATTTTGGTTGTTGAGTGTTTTCAAGTAATTTTTTGTCAGGCACATTCAGAGTATCGGTGAGTTGATTTGTGATTTCAAACTTTGCCGTATTTTCGAAGGAGAGCTTACTTGATGTGGTTACCTTATTCTGTTTGCTACTACAGCATTTATGTATGTGGTCAGGTGTTGAATTTCTATGCTATGCTGTTAAATATCCACTGTTTGCCTCTGGTGCCCACTGCCACTGGCATTTGTAAAGTAACTTTATTCTATGTCTGCCTAGATTAGTATCCAGAGATCTTTCTTTGCTGAATATATTTGATTTCTTTTGAAACACTGGGTCAGTTTTAGGTTTATGCCTCACTTCTGAATAATTTCACAATGTTCGTAATTAAATTTTTTTGTTATTTCGTCTGTCATATATTTTGTTCTTTGTTGGATAGCTGTGTCCACACCAATACCTCATTGACACAATTTTTTTTTGTTTTCAACTTTGCAGAGAAAGACTGAGGCTGCACCCACTGAGGCATTCCCATCAAAGACCACTCTTAGGTCAGATCATGGAGAAATAAACAGAGAAGAGCTTAGGAGGCAGCATCAAGCAGAATTGGCCCGTCAGAAGAACGAAGAAACTGCTCGCCGTCTGGCTGGCAATGATAATGGAGCCCGAGATAATCGCTCAGTGGGAAGATCTTCATCAGAGTTGGTAGCATACAAGAATGTGAATGATCTCCCGCCACCAAGGGGAGAAATGATGATTCAAGTTGATCCAAAGAGTGAGGCTATTCTATTGCCTATTTATGGAAGCATGGTTCCATTCCACATTGCCATGGTGAAGACTATCAGCAGTCAGTCTGACACCAACCGCAACTGCTATGTTAGGATAATCTTTAACGTTCCTGGCACACCATTTAGTCCACATGACGCTAATTCTATGAAGAATCAAGGAGCTATATTTTTGAAGGAAGTATCTTTCCGCTCGAAAGACTCTCGGCATGTGAACGAAGTGGTTGGGCAGATAAAGACACTCCGGCGCCAGGTGGCTCAGAGGGAGTCTGAGAGAGCCGAGAGGGCAACCCTGGTTACCCAAGAAAAGCTACAAGTTGCTGTGAACAGGTCGAGACCAATAAGATTGTCTGACCTCTGGATCCGTCCACCTTTTGGAGGCCGAGGAAGGAAGTTGCCTGGTACTTTAGAAGCTCATGTGAACGGGTTCCGCTATTCTACTTCCAGGCCGGATGAGCGAGCTGATATTATGTTTGCTAACATCAAGCATGCCTTCTTCCAGCCTGCAGAAAACGAGATGATTACTCTCCTTCATTTTCACCTTCACAATCATATAATGGTTGGAAACAAGAAAACCAAAGATGTTCAGTTCTATGTTGAAGTGATGGAAGTCGTTCAAACCCTAGGTGGTGGGAGAAGGTCTGCCTATGACCCAGATGAGATTGAAGAGGAGCAACGGGAACGGGATAGAAAGAACAAAATCAACATGGATTTCCAGAATTTTGTTACCAGGGTGAATGAAATATGGGGAATGCCACAGTTTAAGGATTTTGACCTGGAGTTTGATATGCCTCTTAGGGAGCTTGGCTTCCATGGTGTGCCTTACAAGGCTTCAGCTTTCATCGTTCCCACTTCAAGCTGTCTTGTTGAGTTGATCGAGACTCCTTTCCTTGTGATCACCTTGAGTGAGATTGAGATTGTGAACCTCGAGCGAGTTGGCTTTGGACAGAAGAATTTTGATATGACCATCATATTCAAAGATTTCAAGAAAGACGTATTCCGAATTGATTCAATACCTACTACCTCTTTGGAGAGCATCAAAGAGTGGCTTGATACTACAGATATCAAGTACTACGAGAGTAGACTGAATCTCCACTGGCGGGCCATCCTGAAAACCATCACTGATGACCCACAAAAGTTCATTGAAGATGGAGGATGGGAATTTTTGAACATGGATGCTAGTGATTCTGAAAGTGATGGTTCACAGGAGTCGGATAAAGTTTACCAGCCGTCAGATGTGGAAGCCGAGTCAGAGTCAGAAGATGAGGCCTCAGACAGTGAGTCCCTTGTGGAGTCAGATGATGATGAGGAGGAAGAGGAAGAAGAGGAGGAAGAAGAAGAGGCAGGTAAGAGTTGGGAAGAGCTTGAGAGAGAAGCAAGCAACGCTGACAGAGAGAGAGGAGCTGAATCTGACAGCGAGGATGAGAAGCGTAAAAGGAAGATGAAGGCAAGTTCGTTTGGCAAATCTCGTGGTATTCCCAGTAGCAGCATGGCCAAGCGTCCCAAGCATCGGTAGAAGTTGGGCTGCGCTTCAGTATGTTCAGTTTTGATGTCAGTTGACGTGGGAATTAGTATCAGTACGAAATAGGTGGGTAATTGGGAATCTGTTTTAGGTTTAAGCCCTTTTTTGTTGCTTCGTTTCTCATTACAGAGATGTGTTGAGCATGATAGAATGCATGCTTATTTAAAAAAAAATGACCAGACTTTCTCATGTAAATTGTTGGATGTTTTTCTTTAGCTTTGTTGGTGAACTATCTATTTTTCGTCCGAAGTTATTGTGTAAGGCTCTCACTTCTTTTAGGACTCCACTGCATTTTAGCAATACAGTATGTCATGTAGGCCAGCTTCAGACTAGCTGTCCTCTATGCGATATTGTGATATGCTATCTCGGTTGGGTTAATTTTGTATCAATACGGTTTCACGGGACATTCTTGAGGGCAACTGCAGACTGCAGCTTAAGGGTGCAGTTGTTATGCATCTTGTGATTCAGACAGGATGAGTTGTGCTTGTTGTGTTAATTTGAGTTCGATTTGCTTGGGGTACAGTCATTACTCATTTGTTTCAATTCGTTATCGTGTGGCCGTTAATTTGAATTTGAGGTCTGTAGAAATGTAGAATCATTCGAGGTCTAGCGCTAGTTCTAGACCTAGACATCATCCACAGCAGGCTTGTTTTAAGTTAAATATATGAGCTTATCTCATCCCCGACAAAAGCTTCCACTTCAGCTGAATCCGCCGTGACAATTGTATTTTTGCGGAGGAAATTTCAGGTAAGAAGGGAAATCTTTAATAAAGGTAGGAGAATAAGAAAGAGGGGGAAGCTCCCGTGGTTGGCCAACCCCTTTTCTCGGTGTTTTGGGTTGCAAGTATCGACAGCCCCATCTGTAGATGGGCCTAGCAATGGCGATTGGAGTCAAAGCGGCAATGGGCAGGGGAACTCAAGCAACGGATGTGTCATGTGTCATGACTCTATGTATCATGTGTCATGTGTGTGGCTGGAATCTGGATAGATTGGTCGAGATGAGAAAGCAGGGCAAATGTTGAACAAAAAATGCAGTTAGCCCAGTTGGACATATTCATTTATAAGTTAAGCTAAAACTAATGCACAATTTAAACCAACTCTTTAACTCCTTACTACACTACCAGTACCTCATATACACAGGCACAGCTACACAAGTACTGTCAGTCATAACAAGAGGCGTATCCAGGACTAGATCACAGAGGGTGTAAAAACTTATCAATTATTTCGGCGATATGAACTAAAATTTAGACACAATAAAATTGTGAGGCTAAAGTAAAACACAAAATCAAAAGAATTGGTTCTAATTAATTCAAGAAGGTATAAATAAAATATTTTGTATAAATTTGTAAGTTGAAAGTTAAATAATTCAAGAAGTTAAAAAACTTTGATTGCCTATAATTCTTGCTCACGAATTTCACAACGCCCATTTTTTCCTTCAAACTGAAGATATTGTTTTTTTTGGTTTAAACCGGGGTGTCCACCGTCGACAACTGTGTATAATCCCCTCGCCGCTCTCACGAAGAGGTAAACGGCTGGCCAAAGTGTTGCTCCATTCCCATGGGCAGGGATCGAACCCCTGACCTCATGGTTAAGGGATGAGGTGAGCAACCACCACACCAAACACATTTGGTTAAACTTAAGATATTGTAAAGATGATCAATTTGTAAAAAAAGATGTTACTTTATTAACTAGTAGCCATGAGATATAGTTGGTCAAAGTTTGTTTGGTTATAAAGATTTGACTGACCTAATTCTTCCAACAAGTTCGGCAATATTTTGCTTTTAAATCGAAGATATCATAAATGAGGTACTCATAAGAGTCATAACTCATAATCAAATATGAAAAAAATTAGAGGTATCATGTAGAATATCCGAAATATAAATAGGTATTGAAAAGCCAAAATAAATAATTTTCATTGATCATCGAGTATGAAATATTTGACACACATTTCTCCGTTTACAACTGTTGATTTTTTTAAATTTAAATAGGGAAGGCAATTCGAACCTCTGAGGTTGTGGATCTATTATACGATACCTCCCCCTTTATCACTCAACTATCACAATCGTAATAATTCGTTCAACAAATCTTACTTAAAATCGTCTTAATTTAAACCTCTCACAAACTCGTTTTAGTTACACCTTAATTTTGATCGCTTGTATGAACCGTCGTAAATTAAGACAATGTTAAACAAAATTAGGATAATCCTATTCAATAGTAACATTTAACGATTGACACTTATACAACCGTTTTATTTGAGAATTTATAATTTTGAATTGTGCTCACTGGGGTGTAAAAGAGCTAATTCGAACCCGAGCACTGGTGAGCTCGGAATCGGCTCGGAAACTTGAGATTGTGCTCGTTATTAACACAGAATTTTCCGAGCTTAAAAGCTTAATGTTCGAAATCGGCTTGAGCTCAAGTTAAACTTGACAAACCATCTTCTTTTTTCAACTTCCTTTAACTTTAAACTCAAATTAATAATAAATATATTAAAATGCAAATATAAAACATTATCTATAACAAAAATATAATCATAAATGTTATCCTTTTACTAAGAAAAAAAACAATTATAAAATGTTTAAATTAAAAAGTAATAAAGTAAAACGAGCCTAGACAAGTTTTTAATCCGAACTCTATGAAGCTCAAAATTGGCTCAAATTTAGTCCAACTCGGCTAGAGATCAAATCAAAATCAATTTTATCCGATTTTGTGACAAGCTTTAACCGAACTAGTTTCGCGTACGTGAGCCGACTCGGATCATCTACTTTCTTAGTTCTCAGACTTGTCACTATTATTAAGTGGTCAAATACATCCATTTGCCCAGTTTCAACACTCGGCTTTCAGAGAGAGAGAGAGAGAGAGAGAGAGAGAGAGAGAGATCTTCCGCCTTCCCTCAAAAACAAAAATAATCTAATTTGCCGCCTTTTCTAAATCATAATCCTAATTTAACTTCAAACACTTTAATTAACCCTTATTTCTTCTTCTAACTCGATTCCTTTTCTTAATTTTTGGTACAATTAAAGTATTTCCTATAATTTCTTTCGGAAACCCTAAATTTCTTGACTTTCAATTTAGGGTTCATCTATTATAAGTTCAATTGAATATCATAACAATAGCAAACTGATTGAGTTGAATTGAATTGAATGGGGAAAGGTGGAGTAACAACAGTACCCGAAGCAGTGCACAAGATACAATTATCCCTTCTTGATGGAATTAACGACGAAAACCAGCTATTTGCAGCTGGTTCATTAATATGTAGGAATGATTACAGTGATGTAGTTACGGAGCGAACGATATCGGGTTTATGTGGGTACCCTTTATGCCCCAATGAATTACCCCCTGAGCCCCCTAAGAAGGGGAATTACCGCGTTTCGCTTAAGGAACACAAGGTGTATGATTTGAAGGAGACTTATTTGTATTGTGGGTCTAAGTGTATGATTAGTAGTAAGGCGTTTGCTGGGACTTTGTTAGAGGAGAGGTGTGCTATTTTGAATGCTGCTAAGGTTCATGCTGTTTTGAGGTTGTTTGATAGTGTTGGGCTGAGTAGTGATGATGAGGAGGATGAAGATGAAGAAAGTGTTGCGAAGGCGAAATTGGTGATTAAGGATAAGGATAGGGTGAAAGGTGGGGATGTCAGAGCTGAGGAGTGGATGGGTGTGTCTAATGCTATTGAAGGGTATGTTCCTCATCGTGATCGTAAGTCGAAATCTTCTGACAAAGGTGAGGAATTAATGATTTCAGCTTGTTCATGTCTTATTTCCTATGGAATCATACTCATTGTTACTTGTTTCTTGATTATGATGTAAAGTAAACAATTGTCGTAATTTTATATGATTATATATTTGATGGTGGTGGTGGTGGTGTTGTTTTGTGATGCATGATGGTTTGTTTATATGATTATATATTTGATTGTTCTCGTGTGTTTGCGGTGTATGCTTGGGTATTGTAGGTGCTGGATCAAGTCATGATAAGAATGTATATCAAAATGAGGTTGATTTTGAGGTTGCTGTGAAACCTAATGAGAAAAGTACTGGGAAGAAAGTTCTGAATAAGGATAAATCGACCCAACTTAGGCAATCTGAATCTTTGGAGCCTTTGCTTAGTGAGATAAACTTCACCAGTACCATTATAACCAATGACGAATATGCTGTTACAATGGAGAAATCCAATGGCAGTTCCAAGCCTGTGCGTTCGGGAGCCAGGAAAGCTAAACGTGAGTCGTATGTGGTTTGATTTGTACTAGTTTTTTGTTGTTGTATTTACACTGAACGTAATTGTGATCTTGTTTTCTTTTCCATCTTGCAAATGACTTTTTGTTGAATTTTTTGATTGTACAGCAGTTTCGGCACCAAAAAGGCATGTGTCTAAAAAGGGGAAGGACTCTGTATTTGGCAATATGGACTTTACGAGTACTATAATAACTCAAGATGAGTATAGTGTTTCCAAAATCTCTCCAAGTCAACCTATCTTGGATCAAGATCAGGTTGCACAAGAGTTCTCAGCAAAACTGGATCTTGCAGATTCAGAAAAGCAATTTGAACATTCAGAGAATTATGTAGATCTTGAAAAGAATTTTTCTCAGAAGTCTATAAAGCCAGCAATTGATGGATCTGCAAGTGCGGAAAATGGGAATGGAAGATTGGCTAAATCACCTTTTCATCACAATGAAAACGACGCCAGTTCAAGTTCTGGATATATAAAAGATGACACTAGTAAAGCCAAATCCAAATCTTCTCTTAGAACGTCAGGGAGTAAAAGGGCTGCACGTTCTGTCACGTGGGCTGATGAGAAGCCCAATGGTGTTGCTAATGGAAATCTCAGTGAGCTTAGAGAAGTTAAAGATACAAAAGAAGAGCCGATTTCTCTAAGAAGCCAAGGGGAAGAGGACAATGAGGAATCACGCCGATTTGCATCAGCTGAAGCATGTGCAGCCGCTTTGAGCCAGGCCGCAGAGGCTGTTGCATCTGGACAGTCTGATGCTACTGACGCCGGTATGCATGTACAATCTGTAGGGTCTGTCAATGGAACACCGATTTTTTGTTACCTCGGCTTCTCACTTTTTGGGTCATACCCATGTCTATAAGATACTAACCTTTTGTTTAGGTGGATGGATTTGGAGGAGAAGAGGGGGAGGATTTTTATAGTTTGCTTATTAAAGTTGAGTCACAGGGAAATGAAAAGGAGGGAAAAGGCAGATTAAATATTAAAATCCTCCACGGTCAAATTTGGAAGGAAAATCACATTGCTCCGACCTCCTCCCCCGCTCCCTTCTCTTTCTTGTATCCAATTAAAAGTAAAGGTTAACAGTTCTCCTGTAAAGCAAAAAGGGACCCTGAGATGAATGTAGAGGAAGAGATTATGTAGGAGTCACTTTGTATGACTGTGCTTTTATCAAATACTCCATATCTCTCTCTCACTTTTACTCCCAAAGATGTCAAATTTACCTATAATTTTGTTCTGAAGATATGTTTCTCACCCATGTCTGTATCTTAGGTCAAGGTCCCCGAATCTAAAAAGTTGTGTATAGCGAATTGACTCCTGATTATGTGCCCGTGTATTAAACTTTTCACTGAACCTCTCTTATTGATTGCTTTTTCCAGTATTTGAGGCTGGGATCACAGTGCTCCCAGAGCATGAGATAGATGGTACTGGGGAATGTTCAGTCGAAGATGAAGCGTTAGAGGAAAGAGAAACTGTGAAGTGGCCTGAGAAGCTAGACAATCCCGATTCTGATGCCATTGACTCTGATAATTCTTTTTTTGATACTACACCAGAGGGATTCAGCTTAACGGTAAATTTCAAATTTCACTAAATTTCCTGTCTGTCAGCTATCTGCTCGGTAAATGATTTTTTGAAAAAAATTGTATGCGTCAGCTATCGCCTTTTGCCATGATGTGGAATGCACTATTTTCTTGGCTGACCTCTTCCTCGTTGGCCTATATATACGGGAGAGATGACAATTTCCACGAAGAATATATGTCTTTAAATGGAAGAGAATACCCTAGCAAAGTTGTGCTTCCTGATGGCTGTTCTTCAGAAATCAAGAAAACTCTAGCTGGTTGTCTTTCCCGAGCCTTGCCTGGATTGATAGCCGATCTTAAACTGCCAACACCATTATCTACTCTGGAACATGGGATGGTATTGTTTATTTTTTTCCTATCAAATAATACATAGCACTGGTCAGGTTGGTTTACTGATAAGCTTGCATGCATGCTTACAGGCCTGCTTACTTGATACAATGTCTTTTATGGATCCGCTCCCTCCATTCAGAATGAAGCAATGGCAAGTGGTTGTTCTCCTATTCATTGATGCTCTTTCAGTTTGTAGGATTCCTGGATTAAGTCCACACTTGATAAGCAGAAAGATCTTGATTCCCAAGGTGAGTTTTTTTGTTTGATTTCTTGTGAAAACTTTTAATATTATCTTAATATTGTAAGCTTTCGGTTATGGTACACTAAATAAAAGAATTAAATGGCATGTAGACCTTCGTATGTTGGAGTGGTTTGTTGGCCATAGCCACCTCCCCATCTGTAACTTTTTCCGGTGCCTCTTAGTTGTTATCCGATGTACGCAACATTTCCCTTGTGTAAGAGTGGGATTGCGTATATCTGCAAAAATCTATGTGCCATGGCCTTCAGACTCACTACGGAATGAAAGGCTCTGTGATATGTTTAGTTACAGCCTCGCAGGTCAACCTTCATGCCAGTATGTTGCGCAATAGATTATTGTTTCTGCTCATGGGCTACAAGCCTTCAAACGGATCACACATTTAACATGAATGCATGACAGATGACACTATGTTAATAGATTTTGATTTTCTGCTTGCACTCATAGAAGTTGAGATCTTTATAATCTTGCTGATATTTAAGGGGGTTTCCCGATTTTCTTATAAAAGTATGCCTTTACCCCCCTAAATGACTAATTCTTCTGTGCAGTGTTCATATTCTGTTTATTGTTAACATTCAAGTTACGGTAGAGTGTGAAATACCTCTGATTTCTCAACAATCTAGGACATCCTTCATTACGAATGTTATTGGGTTACCTTTGCAGGTATTGAGTGCTGCTCAGTTTAGTAAGGAAGAGTATGAGATAATGAAAGATATGTTGATTCCATTGGGACGTGTGCCTCAGTTTGCTATGCAGAGTGGTGGTTAATAACTCTACCCACGAGCATATTTTACTTTTACGTTCACTGCTACATGCTTTCGGTTGCTGATCAGCTGAGGTTGTCAACTGCGTATGTTCTATCGCACTCATCTTGTTGTTTCCAACCAAAAAAGGAGGAAAAGGAGGGAAGAAGAAAGAAGAGCAAATTTATTCACTATGCAGTCCAGAAAAAGCTTTTAACTTCATGTGCCTAGATTACGTACGTGAAATATGAAGCAAGAAGTAGTAGTACTGTTGACTGTTCCCTTGTTAATGTCTCGTTGTAATTGAGAACACTTGCCCTATCTCGTTCTTCGAGTAAAGGATGGCCATAGGTGTTCAGACGGTTGTAAGCTTCAAACTTTCAGTGTTCATCTCTGAATTTTATTGCTTATCCATATTATTCGGGGAAAAAATGTCCCGTTCCAAAAGCGTCTCCCATCATATCGGTGGTTTATTTATGAAATTTGACGAAGGTAAAGTGGGAGTGATATTTCTTACTGACTGAGTGTTTGTTTTTATGATGCTTGCATTTACGTGTTTTTGTATAGGTTAAGAACAGTAAAATTAAGTTAAGTTTAGTTTAGTTTAAAAAAATAAAATTCAAAAAAGTTCAATAAAATTAAGTTGAGAAAAATTAAGTTACTCATACCCATTTTATAGTATTGCCGAGTTTTAAAATGTTATGATTTTTCACAAATTTCTTGTGTGACCGTCTTATATGCGACCATTTTTTAAAAATAGTGACCAATCACATTGGATAATTATTATTACCCAAAATAAGCACTATTTACCAAAAAGTGTCCCGACAAATATAATCATCGTTTTCCCGATTAAGCATGAATAATATTACAAGAGGAAAAGAAGCAATAATTCTTATGCTACTTTTTGCAATCATAGCATTTGCACAAATTCTCATTAAAGACGGACATTATTCGTCACAAGTTGAAAATAGATAGTGCCCTTTCACAATATGCAAGTTGTAGTATTCATATGTGCTTCAACTTTTTTTTCCACTCGCCCTCCCACTTACTTTATTATGAGTAGGAAGTATCCGTTTTCAATTTATAACGGATAGTATCCACCACAGGCAAGATTCATTGTAGCATTTGAGGGATAAATTGTTATTCAATAATGTTAAATTGTGTACATAATGATCTCTGTAAAGGATGTAAATCGTTTCCCAGCATTTATTAATGGCTGTCACTAGGCAATTTGTACAAGGTTGTGTACTACGTCATCTAGCGTTATCAACTGTGCAGTGATACAGTTTGTGGAGAAAAAATCAACTGGACAATTGTGTTTTGGTATTATGCGAACCCGAACCTCGTTTGATTTCTTTGTGAAAATGAAATGTGGCGATGTTGGAGTTTGGAGCATCGAGCACGACTCGAAATCGATTGGGACTAAGACACACAATAACAGAATAAGTCTTAGCATTGTTCATTTGTTGCTGAAGTACGACTCCAACGCCTTCTACTGTGCTTTTATTATTAGCTTTTAATTTCTTCATTGCTTTTTGTTATACTTGATCATTTCTTCTTCTGCTTGTTGTACTTTCGATGTTATTTCATGATAACATCGTCTTCGCTTCCGTCCATTCATTCATTCATTCATTCATTCAATTGCTATGATCAATTATCTCAACTCTAATAAATTTGTGACTTAAATGAACTGCAGCAGGAGAAACACCCCAGAAAAGTCATCAGTAGATTGTAGCATCAGAGTGTAAAATAACAGTAGTATCCAATTATGCAATCAGTAAAACAGCAAGTATCCGTCTTAAGATGAAAACGTCTCAAATCTACGACTACACTTGACTTATTATAAGTTTAAACGTTTATAACGGTGTGAGTTATGATAGGGTTGTTGCATAGGATGCAATCATTTTTGACTTTGTGAAGATAAAAGCATACTTCCAACAGACATGACAGCATATTAGCTTTCTCTATTAGCTTGTATTATCCCCTAGTCTTATTGTGTTAATGTCATTTTCTTTGAATTCATCATTATTTTGTTTTTTTTCTTCCTCTTGTCATGTCTTCATGTCTACATTACTTCATATACTATAGATCTATAATCTTCGTCCGTCTAATCATCTTTCTGAATTTTTCCATCGCGGTCGATGTGACATGTACCTAGAGGTGGCGATATTAACCAGATCTCATAGGATGCACATTTCGATACTCAACTTAAGTTGTCGATTTTTCTTGGTTGTATTCCGTTAAGTTTTATTTACGTTTAATCAATTATGTTCAATTAATCTCTTCACAAAATTAACTTTAATTCAACTAAATTCACTTCACCTCAATTTCACTCAATTTAGTTCAATTAAGTTCTACTCCAATTAATTCAATTCAGCCGAAAAGAACATGACCTAAATCTCTCAATAACGGAGTTATTAGTATAATTATGAGGTCTATCCAACGTGGCTCGAATGATCTAACTTGAATCTATTTCAATGTCATTTTTATATTTAACTTCTGAATATAGGACCATGATTAAATGTTATCTCTACAAGTATACCCTTGATCTATCATCGTCAATAATTTGAATATGGATAAGAATGTTATTACTATTAAAATCACAAGGATAATATTATTGTTGTTGTAACGGGAAATAACTTTTACATTACCTTAAAAATTGCGCAAATTCTTGTTTACAGCGAAAATAGTTTTCTTAAACCGTAAAACAGGTTAAATAGAAAGCAAATAAAACCCAAAATGTCTAAAAATGACAAATTCTTATCTCATCTGCTTATTAAATTTAATCCATTTTACTTTTAATACCGATGGTACGAGGTAGATTGAAGTGAAGTAAAGTAAATAAGTAAGGTTGTATGTTATTTGTTAGGGTGAATAATCATTGTTTAATGACATCTAACATCTACATGTTGTTGGTGATCAATTAAGTCTTGAGAGATCTTGTCTGTTGATGCAAATAATTGATCAATCAAATAGTGTGGAACAAAATACCAAATTTAGCCCAACTCGAATATTCCTTCAGATGTCTATTGCCCGGCAATACGTCTGACTCTACATTTTTTCGTATTTCCACCCAGTATTTAACCCTTTTGAAAAGAGAAAATTGTTGATTACAGCCTAATAAAAACCACTTTTTGAAACTTACAGCCTTATTAAATTTTTTTTAAAACTTATAGTCATAATATTACTTCTGATCAAAACTTACAGCCATAATATTATCTCCGACAGAAAACCACTGCCAAAATGGAATTCCGTGACTTAAGATGAATTTTTCGGACTAAAATACCCCTCCCCTTCCCCTTCCCCTTCCCCTTCCCCCTTCCCCCTTCCCCCTTCCCCCTTCTATTATCTATATTGTCTTCAACTTTCAGTCCCTAAATCAATTTCAACATCCATATTTCCATTTTCTTTTCTAACTCTTAATTTGTTCAACTTCTCTAATTCACTCCTTTTTTTTCAAAATCTATCCTAATTCTACATTGAGTATGTCCAATTTCTATTAAAATTAAGGTTATAAATTTTCCCCCAAATTCAAAAAATTAGGATTTTCTTCAATTTTAGCAAGATGTCTTCAAATTGGTCTGAGAGTAGTTGTTCCCCTTGTAGACGCTTATGCTATTGTGGTAACCCATCTGTTGTTTTGACTTCATGGACGAATAATAACCCGGGTATGAGGTTTCAAGCTTGTGCTACATATAACAAAATTACGAAAGTGCGTGGCTGCAAGTTTTTCGAGTGGATTGATGGTAATCCCACTAACTAGAATGATGAATTTACTGCAAAATTAGGGCAAAAAAGAGTGAAATTTGGGGGAAATCTGGGAGAGGAGGAAAGGGAGAGGGTTTTGGGGTAAATGGGTGGGTAAATGAAAGGTCAAAGTGAAAAGGTAAGAGTAATAGGCAAAAATAGAGATAAGGGCATATCGGTCATTTTTTGTCAAATTTGGCCGGAAAATTGGTTTTGAGTCAATTTTCAAAGAAAACTAATATTATGACTATAAGTTTCAAAAAAAATTTAATAAGGCTGTAAGTTTCAAAAAGTGGTTTTTATAAGGCTGTAATCAACAATTTTCTCTTCTGAAAAACCCAATTTCGAGAAGATGAATGTTACTCCCTTCGAGTCGGAGTGTTGGTTTATATTTCTCTTTTGATACGAGTTTAGTAATGATTTCTTTTCTTTTTTTAGTAACTTTTTTGTGGTCCAAAATGAATTCATTATGGCATTTCTTTATTTTTTATGCAAAAAGCAAAAGGAACCAACACTCCGATTCAGAGGGAGTATTTGTTATAAGTCGAAGACGGATATCTCTCTTATAATATACAAGTGAAACAATATAATAATATTGGTGTGGTGTAAAAGAACACTGATAGTTTGTACTGTGTAGACCCAGGTTGACTCTCACAAGCTACACTATTTAACCAAGTGAGAGATCACAGGTTCGACCACTTGGCCACTGCAGCCCCCGAAGGGTGGCTTATATGGTCCATCTGGTGGTGCGGGAATACATGGGCGCGGGAATTTAACCCCCATATTAAAAAAAAATGCAAGTGAAACTATCTATAACATGTTTCATTTCCTCCCCATTTGCTATTTCACTTGTTTAATTGTGACTTGTAAGACCATCCCTCAAGCAAGGTCGTCAACCGGGTCGCTACCTTGTTGGGTCGCCTTAATTACCTAATTAACAAGACCTTAGACGATAACTAACTCGACCTTGAATAAGTCGGGGTCAATTGGTGACCCTGAACAAGAAGAGGTCACCATTTGGTGACCTTCCACATGGCAATACACGATTGGTTTACAATTATAACCTGTTTTTAATATTTAGTAAATAATACGGAGTAATAATTAAAAGAGTAAGAGAGAGGTTTTGTGGGATAGAGAATGTAGAAAATGATTGGGAATGTTGGAAAGTGGAAAATTGATTGGGTTAGTGACCTAGGTCGTGAGTTCGTGACCTTCTGCTTAGGAGGGTATAAGTGGGTCGAGATAAATAAGGTGAGATTAAGGGTTAATATGTTGGTGATCCGATTAAGGCGACCTTCTGCGTAAAAATGGTCTAAGATATACGCTATTCATTTAAAACTTATGATAGATAATATTCGTTACAAACACGCTACTTTATCTTCGACTCTATCTGGAATTTACTCACTCACGCAGGTACTTTATTAGAGCGACAGTTCGCTACCTCTGTCAAATACGAAGAGGAAATGATAAGATTATAAAATTTGAAAAGTAATGTGTTGGGCTAAACATAGTCACATAGACAATGTAATATCTAGCGGTTGGACAAAAAAAGTTAGTCCCTTTATTCTTCATTATTTATTTATTATATTAGCTGCACACTTTTTAAAAAAAATTGAAAGTACTAATACAATGTTAACAACTTAAACCCCGACCAATAACAAAAACTTATGTTTTGTGATGAATCTGCTGTTGGGATATTGATAATACGGTCTATTAAGACGATCTTTATCAAGGTTAAAAACATCAAAATATAAAGGAAAATTAAACAAATTTGCATAATGGGTTGACAATTTTTTGGCAAATTTGGTACTTTCACAACCAATATGACGAGTGATTCACCTGCAACTGAACCGAGTCAAGATTTTGGGGAAGGGGGCTGCTTTGTAGTTCAACACGCCGTGAGAGAGGCAACCCAATGGCTTAGCCGTAACGACCATCTAGGTTGGCCACCTGTATCCGGGAGACAATTTTTGAAGTCCAAAAGTTTATGTGTTGCATTAAAATTGGACAAGGCTCTAAGCCAACACAAAAGCTAGATACAACCAATATAAGAAGTCGTGAGCAAACAACTAATAAACAAATTAAGATACTCGGTAATTGAAATATCACAAATTCTCATTGAAAACGGACATTATAGCTAAACTGCATACCATTTTGCACACTAACCTTTAATTATTAAAGGAGAATTATGGAGCGTATATAGTTGGATGATATAACAAAAAGTACTGGGAACAAAATATAAGATCATCTTCAAGTAGTGGTCGTGCTAACTAGCTCACGACCCGATTTTACTGTTAATCACACCTTAATTATCTTGACCTAATTTTACCCTTTCAAGCAAAAGGTCACGACATAGGTCATCAACCCAATCATTTTTCAATTTACAACATTCTCAACGCAATCATTTTCCACTTTACCACACTTTTCTCTCTCTCACTTTTACAATTATTTTCCTAACATATTATAAATTTAGTTCTTTCTATCCCTTTACTATAAAAGGAGTAGCATTTAGAAGACTCTTATTGGTTCCTTATTTTTAGGAAGAAAAAAAGTGGTGGTTTCCCGAGGCATCCAGGTTCTTCTCATTGAATTACGGAGTAATAAGCTAGCATATATCCTACTTCCATTATCCTTTAATCTCTATTCATACTATTGCTTAATTATTATGAACACTAATTATATTATATAATATATAATATGATGATATGATAATAATTCTTTTTTGCTATAAAAGCAAACACTAATAACAACCTCTAAATAATTACTTTTACAAAAAAAAGTTCACTGCAAAATTATTATAATAAAAATTTTACAATATTAAAAATAATATTGTACATTTATAAACCAAAAGAATTATTGAAAGACGAAAATCGAAAAATTATATAGAATGGTCATTTTTTATACGAGTAACTTTCATCAAAAAGTTATAAAATAAATATAAGAAAACTAGGAAAACCGGGAAAAAATAAGAAAATTGAAAACAAGATTTTTTTTAAGAAAACATATACATAAAATGTATACAAAACATGAACAAACATTGAATACCAAATATAATAATATATAAATTAGCGAAAATTAAAACATTCAAACACTTGAAATCAACAAATTTAAATAGTTGAGAGATGGAAATCAACGAAGATATGTAACTCCGTCTTAAATGTAGATAATTATATTATATGGTAGGAGATTTTTGGGTTGTTAGAGGGTCGGACTAATAATAATTTGGGTTCATTACGATGGTTAGGAAGTTAGAATTTAAATCGTAACTATAATTTTAAAAAGTATATATATTTTTATCAGCTACAATCCGTCTTAACTTTATAGAAATCATATAACTACGATACTAAAATAATATATTTATTAAATACATTCACCTTTATATAATTTTTTTAAATTTAATAAAATTAAATCCGTGTATTTTCTGCACAGGCGTAAAACTAGTTATGGTAAATATCTTAATAAAATAAAAACTACCAAATATTTTACGGTTATATTAACTTTATGGCGTAATTTTCGGAAAAAATATTAAATAATGATTTTATAATTTGAAAAAGTAAAAAGACGATTTTATTGAAAAAGAGAAAAATTACTAGTGAGTTTTTGACTAGGTTGGCTACTCGATAATAAATCGGTAAAAGCTTGAGTACTTTCATATAATCAAATGTTGGATTGTTTGGAGATAAATATTCATTGGAAGCATAATTTGAAATATCGTATTCATTTAAATCCATAATATTTGGAAAGTTAGAGAAAAATACGTGTTTAAAGTATTAAAAAAAATTTACTGTCAAGGTAAAAAAATTTGGGTTGAAATTTAAATAAGCTACTTCAAATTTTATGTTTATATAAGATTTTTTTTTTCAAAAAAATGAATGTCATTTAATGTGCGTTTAATTTGTGTAGTCGAGGAATTGATGATGTCACATGGATGACCAATAAGAAATTGACACATATTAGGTCAATTAGGTCAATTGGACACAATCAATGTCATAAATTGACCTTTTGTTAATTTTGGTCACAAAATAACCATCAAATGTCACAAAGTTATCACACTAATTACATCATTAACCATGATCAGCAACGTCACGACCTACCTATTGACCTTGCTTGGAGATGGTCTAAGATGTCTTAGCATGCAATCTCATGTTCTGTATCGGGAGTGTAACAGTGAAAACTCATTTTTATAAGTGTCACAAAGTATAATAGTATTAGGGTTTTTAGTAGAGTTGTTCATGGGCGGTACCGTCCCAAAACCCGGGCCATCCGGCCCAAATTTTTACCGGGTTTGGAAATCATTTTTCTGAAAAACTGGGCTAGGGCCTAAACCCAGTCCAACCCATTTTAGTAAATGGGCGGGGCACTGACAAGAGAAATGCAAAACGGGTTGGTCCATCCAGCCCGCTAAAGTAATATGATCAATTAGTATATAATTAATTTTTGTTTAGTTTTACTCTTGCTTGGATTTTGGAACTTAATATTCAGATGACCAAATTAGTCATTCTTCTATTTTGTGTATTGATGTTAAGAACTAATAACTTAATTCAATATCGGCTTTGCAAGTTTATCGCATTGTTAGTTACTTAATTAATTATTTCTCAGAAATTAACAGAAAAAAATTTGAGCCCGCAGCCCATGGGTTTCTCGAATTTAGCAGTTGGGCGAGTAAGGGCAAGGGCAAGAGAAGTGGCCCTCTATTTTGGCCCAACCCGCCCGCTATAGTCTTATAGGACATACTTTTCCCTTTCAGCCCAGCCCATGTCCGGCCCAAACCCGCATTTGGACAGCTCTACTTTTTAGTAAGGAGTTCAAGAGTGAATCTGTGAGGGTTTAGCTCTAAGCGGACACTATCGTACTATTATGGACCGTGGACACTGGTGAAGCAGAGGCCCAACAATGTATTCACGCTTTCGTAGAACAAGTGGCATCAGAACCCAAAACCGACTTTGGCTAGACAAAGAAGTAATGTCGGGGAAAGACTTGAAGATGACGTATACTGTAAAGCGTGGAACAGCAGAGCTAATAAATATGTAAGCAACATGAGTTTCACGACGATGAGACAAGTCTTCCAAGAACATGCAAATAGTTAGCGACCCGACGCGTCGAGGTGGGATGAAGCTTAATTGAGGCAACAAAAGCGGACCATGGTAAGTTCAAAAGCAGCCGGGGTAGCGCGCTCGTTGAGGCACTGGATTCTAACCCAGTCAAAGCTATATTGGATGCAAATGAGTTTGATATTCAAGTGTAGCACAGTCCCGTGAAGAGACAACAAAACCCCTTAAGAGACACATTGTGTGTCGGTTAATATGAGGTTATGACTAATATGCTAATAAGGGTGTGTAGTCTAGAAGTTGGAGTTGCATGGTGTGGGTGTTTTCTGTGGAAGTCAAGGTTTGGGTTAAGATGACGGTCTTTGGGATGAGCATACTTTGTCTAAGACGGACAATATTATACTATTATGAACCGTAAACACCGGTACAACAAAGACCCAACAAAATATTCACATTTCGACACACCAAACAGAACACAAAAACAAAAAGGAACCAAGAATCCGTTGTGTTAATTTAAGTCATCAACTGAATATTCATACATAAATATTGTAAATTCAGGTCATAGTCCCTAGATTAAGCGTAATTGCTACCAAAATGAGAACCACAAGAAATAAATATTTTTTAGGTCCACATGTGAAAGCGGATGACAAAGTTGTCAAATTACAACTGCCCTAAGAAAGCAAGTTAAAATAGAACAAAAATGTGGAAATGTTCAGACTTGATTACTTATTTATTAGTCATAGAAGAGATTTTAATGCAAATTTCAAATCATGGAGCAATCACATATTCACATTCCACACTAAAATTAAGTTGATAAAGTTGTGAGACGGAATAGTAATGATGAATATAACAATTCATGTATGATCTTCATTACTTTAATCACTATAAAGTTCTTGCAACATTATTACTTCACACTAACTTTGTCCCCTGCTCTTCGTCAAAACGCATGCCACAAATATCTCCAAACCCTGATTTTCCTACTTTCTTATGCCACACAATTCTAAATCATATTATATCAAAATATGTAAATTCTGTAAGAGAAAACGCTATCTGTCAGAAATTTATGACGGATAATGTCGTTATAAATGAGAATTTGTGATTTACATCAAATGAAATTTCCAAAAATTCTTAATTAATTCTAGGCTTTTATATAAGGAATCGCACTTTATAGTAATTTTGTGGGACAAGAAAACAATGCAAATCAATAATATTAAATTATTAATCCTATTATATATAAAAGTAACAACCACAGTGCTTAGGTGTCGCACTGTGGTTGAAAGTTCATTTTTTATTTTATTTTAAAAGGTGGTCACCATGTTCCGACTCTCTTATATTTCCTACGCAAGCACTTTTATTTTCATCTAATATTGACAAATTACTCATATATGTGGATTGCATATTAAATAACTAGATTAAAAAATCCTGAATACCTTTTATAGTTAAATTAATTATGGTATAAATAGGAAAATTATTCAACATTCTTTTTAAACCATCTTTTATTATAGGAAAAAAAATATAGAAAAATAAGTCAAATAAAGAGAAACGGAAATTGTTATAAAAAAAATATTAGATAGGGTGAACATTAACATGAAAAGTATGTACATTAAAGTTAAATAAGTCATTATATCTATGGTGTTCAATTGCTCATGGGTATGATTCACATAAATTATTCACATAAGATGAACTCCGTATGAAATATCTAAATAACTAAGATCGGTGGATAAATTTAATTAAATAAAAAAAATTAGAAATATTTTGACAAAAAGTAAAAAAACATAATAATATTGAAACCCGGAAATATGGACAAAAAAATATTCACATGCATAATTTTTTTCATTGAAATCTAAAATTACGGCAAAAAAGTTACTCCGTATGAAGGATTTCAACGAGAGAGAGAAGAATTGGGATATTGCGAGTTCAAATGATCTTGAAATGGCGAGTGTAACAGATTAGGTGAGACGGAAATCAAATGAGAAGGCGGCAAGATGATGGTAGGTACAAAATATATACGGAGTAGTATATTATATTGTTATGGAAAGGTAGTTATATTTAGGGTAAGAGATGAGAGAGCACAAAGTTGTATGTGTGGCTATGGTGGGTTGGTATATGGGTCGTTAATAGCATGTTTTTGGACTTGGTTTGTTTTGGGTAAATTCGCTCAAAGTAAGTGTAAGTTTCGACCCTTTGTTTCACAAAAATTACCATAATTTCAAATGATTTTACGGGTTATGATTTTATATATTTTCTTATCACATTCATGTATAATTCAATTAAATATGTTAAAGAAAAAATTTAAAGATATGCGACAAATAAGTCTATATATTAAAAAATAAAAGTACATTCTTCCAAATTCGCGGGTCTGTGTAAATTGGAACAATCATAAAAAAATTTGTACGAGATTGTCTTCCATTGAAACAACCGAAAAACCATACGCGGTAATTTAAGCATTCTGGTGAAATTTGCAAGGTTTTGTTTACACATGCTTACGTATTATAGTTCTAATACACGGGCCCGTATTTCAAATTCACTCATACACGTATAGTACGTGTAAATTCCATATTTCAAATTTCACAATGTGGGTCTTTACACGGGTTCAGATTACAAACTCTTGATCAATCACGCTCTTTACGCAGTAAGTTTAATACATAGGTCCTAATTAACGGCCAACATGATAACAATCATGTGCAATTTATAGGATAGTATTAATACACGGACGCTTATTAACATTCAATACATGTAAAACAATTACACGGGTTTATATTGTCTTATGTTGACATTTTTGTATTTCACATAGAATAGTGTTTTCCATTTGAATTTTCTTAATATCTTCCTAAGTCAGTGTTTACACACGGTCAACTCTATATGGTCATTGACCTTATTTAAAAAGACAACTTATTATATATTAACGACATTTTTTTACAATATTTTAAAGTGCAGGCCCGTGCAATTTGCACGGGCATAAGACTAGTATACTACAATTCAAGTCATAAATTCTCACGAAGGAGTATAAAACGATACATAATTATCGACACTTAGATTAACTTTACTTTGGTCTCACTTAACCAAAGGTCTCTGATTCAAGCCTTGACAGTTCAATAATTTTAAAGTACGTGAGAAAAAGTTTTATTACCCTAATAATTTTATCTGACTTGAATAGTTGAATCCAAACTAAATGGGATGATATAGAACAAAGTAAAATTATACATTAAATTTCTACACTATTTTGGAGTCATAATTTAAAAATATGAAATACTCCAGATTACCTCTACTTTGCTTATAAATACAATCCGTTAAGAAACCGCATCAATCAAAGTTGATGTATGGAGTATCATGATCGATTTTATATTCTAATACACCTCTTGTGCTAATGCTCCTTAGGCCTGTAATATGGATTCAAATACATACCTCTCCGTACCTGGTGGGTAATATATATTTCACTTTATTAGAAATAAGAGGCGGTGAGACTTGAACCAACAATATTTTAGTCACATAACTCTGATACCATATTAAAAAATTATCTCAACCAAAAACTTAATTAAACTTTAATATTAAGTCTCATGAATGGTTTCATATTCTAATACAATCATCATATATCTATTATCCTATATATAAATAATTAAATATGTGTAAGCTTTTAATATTAAGCTATAATAATTTGTAGTACTTAACTACCTATTGATTAATAATGAAATGAAAAGACAAAGCAAGAGAAGTAAAGAAGACATACAATTCAAAAGATAGAGAGTCTTATTTGTGACAGATAATATTTATCACAAGTTGAAGACGTCTCCTCTCATAATAAAGTAAGTGGGAGGGCAAGTGAAAGCAAAATGGAACACTCCATAAAAATATCATTTGCATAATATAAGAGAGTTACTATCTATCTTCAACTTGTGATGGATAGTACCGTCTCCAATAAGAATTTGTTTCAAAATGAAGTAGATTTTGATGGAGTTGATGAAGAAGAGAAAGTGGGTGTCCCATGAGTCATGACCATTAAGAATCATTATGGGACCAAACTCTTGGCAATTGGCATCCATACACTAAACTCTCCCTACTTAGTACTTACTTTCCTAATTACGTACTTGTTATTACCATCACTAATTAGTCCGTCGATCAAACAATTTTGAACATTAAACGGTCAACAAAACAAACCATAACTAACTCGATCTACTCCTCTAATATACGGCACCTATATTTAGACAATCAAAGCCAATATTACGTTATCACTATCTATGTCTTTTTCTCTTTGAATTATCTCTATTTAAAATAAAATTATGTTGACTTATCTAATTCATATTTTTAGTACCTTTATGATACATTTTGTAGGATGTTTTTCTAAAGATTACTAGTTTTAAACCCGTGCAATTGACATTTTATATTATGTTTGATAAGATTTCTGTTCTATTTTAAGTTGAATACAAAGTGATATATAAATGTTTTAAATTTTAGTATAGTAATATTAGCATACTTTTACATTGATAAGTAAGATAGTACTACACTACTACAACTTCTCAAATATTACTTTATATAATTATATATATGCTATAGTTCATGTTGAAAATTGACCCGTTAAATGACCCGTGTCTTAAAAAGACTCCGCTAAATGTCACGTGTAAAAATATTGAAAATTGGCCTGCTAATAAATGACCCGTGTGTTAAAAGGACCCCCCACTAATTTAGGGACAATCTTCGTCCAATGCGTACTTATACTCTTAAATTATATAAATCATAAATCAAGGAAATATATACATGAAAATAATTGATCATATGAAAATATGAATGATAAAATTATCACTAAATTGATTGTTATGTATTTTTTCTGTATTATTACAAACTTCTCATAACTAATATCGAAAATTCTTGTAAGCATTAATTTTAGTATTAGTTGTAAACTATAACTCGTTTTTTTAAATGTTATTTGTAGTTATTACTATTATTATTTTCATAAAATATTATTTTGAACTTCATAAGCAATTTTTTTTAAGAAATTTTTATTATGAAATATAGTATTGATAAAACTAAACTATTTTTTTAAAAAAATTGTAAACATTATAAATCGTAAGCCTTATTTAAATGGTGTTCTCCCTTGCAATATCCAAATAATTAATCCCAAAATAAAAGTGCGCTCTTTAACTTTATCACAATTTCTCGTTTGTGACAGACATATCTGTCACAAGCTTGTGACGGATTAAATATTATCCACTTGAGTAAGTAAAGACAAACACTTAGTAGTTCCCTATACTTGTCTTATCTACACATCAAGTGGTAGAAACTTAACCTGTCATAAGCTTGTGACGGATATACCCGTCACAAGTGAGACTTATTTGTAATAATGTAATAAGCTACAAAGAGATATATAAATGTTTCGAATTGAAGTATAGTAATATTATTAGGGATATTTCTAAATGGTTGCATTGATAAATAAGATAATTTTACACTATTACACCTTCTCAAATATTAATTTATACACAGCATTACAGGTTGAAATTTAACCCGCTAAAAACCCATGTTTAAAAAAGCCTCGCTAAATTCATTGTTTTGTAATTTTTCTGTATTATTATTAACTTTCACTATTGTATATCGAAAATCATCTTAAGCATTAATTTTAGTATTATTGTTGTAAATTAACCATGACTTGTTTTTTATTAAAATGAAGTTTCTGGTTAGTATTATTCTTATTTTTCATAAAATATTATTTTAAACTTTTATCATAAGCAGTTCTTTATTTATGATTTTTTTATTATAAATTATAGTAATGATAAATCTAACCTATTTTTGTTTAAATGGTCAACAATCCTATATGGTAAGCTTTATTTAATTGTTGTAATGTTTATAGTAGTATACAGTATACTGGAAATTAATTCCAAAATAAAAGTGGTTTGGTTGTTGATTTAATATATAGGATAATTAATAGGTAATGAAAAATAATTCAACCATATTGGAAATTAATTCCTATATTTGTATTTATAAATATCTAAATATTTTTTTTTGTTTCAAATGATGTTTTAGTGTAAGTTCTTTGTAAACAATTTACTGAATATAGCTATATGTTAAATCTAAAATAATAATTATTAATGAGCTTATATTTTTTTTGTTTTAGTTTATCATTAAGTGCTCATATATTAAAATTGTTTTTTTTTGTGCGATCATATATTAAAATTGTAGACTACATTTTTACGGCATTACAAAAGTTATAAGTTAACTGCATATAAAAGAAATTATTGGAGAACATGGGGAAAATGGTGGGGCCTTGTATAAAAATAAATTAAATAATGCACTTTCAACCACGGAGCGACACGTCAGCTCTGTGGTTGTTGCTTTATTAAATTAGATGATTAAAGTTGAAATTTATCAACCAATCCTTTTTGAAGTTATTGGTTCTGTTTGCTAAATAATGGATTATTTTCAAAATAAACAGATTGTAAAAGCAGATCAATATAAATGACAAATTAAAGCGGATTACCGGTTCTGTTCATCTTTGATGTATGGCCAATTTGTTGAGTTTCATTAGTCAATTTGTTAGTCATTTTTCGATTATTACTCATTTCATCCCGGTCATTTATTTACCTTTAATTTTGACATAGAAATCAAGAATAGTTGATGAGATTGTTTTTGGTTATTATTGTTGGACGACAATGGACAATAATGAATGTGGAAAATTAAACCCAAACGCATTAAAGACATGTCTAATATATAAAAATAAACAAATGTATGAAACACCCCAAATAAAATAGGTAAACAAATAATAGGATGAAGTATTTATGCCAGTAACAACTTATTGTGAGAGTGTGTTATTTATTTAGGTAGAGTCAATATAACTCTAGATGATTAGGTTATTATTTATTTAGGTAGGCTCAATATAACTCTAAATGATTAGGTTATATTTAGGTGTTAATTGATGTATTGGTGCTAGTCATCTATACTGAATCCCTAATTCTTATCTTCTTGGCCATTAAACCTTGTTTACTTTGAAATTAGGTGTTCGTAAGCACAAATAGGACCAAACATCTAGATGTATATGAGCATCGTACATTTAATATAAATTTAATTGAGCTTATATGCAATTTTTTTGAGTTTTTAACAATTTTTTCTTACATTATAATTTTTTAGTGTTAAGATTAAAATCTTTGGGTTTTATATGTATTATTTTTGAGTTTCAATATAATGTTTTGAGTTACAATTCTTTTTATAAAGGCGCTCGGATTCTTTTCAATAAAGCTCGTAAAATATATGTATAAGTTCAAATTCTTTGTTATAAAGCTCAGAATCTATACTATCAGATGTATACATCTGGTGGTATAATCCTCTAATTGGCTTATAAGTTAGGTTGTCAATTTATATGCCGAATTGTTAATAACTTATACCTAAATGGATCATAAAGACATTGACAATAGAGTATTTAGGATATTAGGAGATTGAATTTGATAGATAATAATGAATTTGGATCACGTTAAGTTCTCAAACATCTGATTGTTTAATTTGCATATTTGTTTGATTATCTTTGTTATTTTTAGAGTGTAGTTTTGATTATTTAACGGCTTAAACCATTCTATTTATATATAGTTGTATTTAGTTAGTCTCTACTTAACATCATAACAACTTTTAAGCGTAATTATTCTTCCCTTAGGTTCTACTCTTGCTTACTAGTAACACAAATACTTAATTTGAGAACATTATAAGGTTATATAAATAGTATTTGGTAATATTAGAACGCCACATTTAGGATTATTAGTTAGCTTGAACAGGCAAATAATCGACCTTATTATCTTATTACTGTTAATATTAGATTATTAGAATAATATTTCGAATTGGGGTTTGGTTTTCAAAATAAATACAATTTGTGTTTTTTTGAAAGTTTTCCTATATTATGGATTGTACCTATTTATTTCACTCATACTAGATCACATAATTGGATTATATATTGTGAGCTGTTTTATTATTAAAAAAAAAATAATGGGTGCTCAAATGAGTAAACATAATATATATATGTCTTATAAAATATAGTACGAAATAGTATTGGAGCTACGATTTGAATTTAACCAAGGTAAAAAATTTAAAGCAATGTTTTTTTTTATTTATTTGCACCGAAATTGTCCTAGCAGCACTAAATTATACTCTATAGTGAATTACTCAACTCAATTCAACTGAATTTATATTAAGTAAAAAAAAGAATAATCTCCTTTTATTAATGTCTCAACCTTTAATATTAAGAGCGGTTTTATCCCTACCTTAACTTGACCTTGGGGATAAAATTATATGCTTTAGTGTTTCAGCCAGTTTATTTGGACACGAGTCTTAAAAATTTAGTACAAATAATTATTAAGCGAAAACACTAGTTACTTAAATCAAGTTTAATTCTTATACCCTGCCCTCCTAGTCTCCTACACCTTAACTAATGAGAGAAATTAGAATCAAAAATACTATTCAGCACCAACTAAGTTAATTTTTCAAGAATGAGAAATCTTTTGCTGGTAACGGCGAACCTAGGTAGTAGTTAGAGGTGGCGAACGCTACCCCAAATTTAAAAAATTTGACTTAGAAAACCGAATTTTGCTACCCTAAATAATATTGAATTGTAGATAAATTATTAATATCCAATTAAAGATATAGTAAATATCTTGTGGTAGAATGGTAAATACATTACTTTCCATGTAACAGCCCGTATTTTTCGTAAAGGATATTTTAATATAATAAAGTTATTTACGGAGTTTAATAATAATTTAATAATAACCGTAAGTTTTATTTTAAGATATAACGTTAAAGTTCCGTCTTAAGTTGTTTATTTAAGAGGTCACGGTTATTTGGTAAATTCCGTTTTAAGTCGTCCGCTCCTTACATTTTACAACCCGACTCAAGTCCATAAAGGACACCCTCCTCTTTATCACGTTACTCATCCTTCACCAAAAATAAAATACAGTGACTTCATTCCTCCATTTCCACTCTTTTCATCTTCACTAAATCATCATCCATTTTCTCGTTTCAACTCGGTTTGACTCAAGGTTTGCACCATCGCATTCCTCTCTTCATTTCTGATCTTTCTATCACTTTCGTTTTCAATTTCGTGAAACTTCATTTCGGGGCTGTTTTGCCTTAATCACGAAATTATCACTTTAATCCGTGTTTTTGTGCTTGAAGGTGGAGCTAATAACAATCCGGAGGAAGAACTTGTGATCCTTGAAGAGTAAACCGGAGCATTCGCGGAGTAAAGGTGACTATTATGAGTAACTCGGCCTTTTTGTCTAAATTAGCACTTTATGTGATTTTGTTATGTTTGGATGAATGTTAGTTAATCCTTAAGTTCTGAATGTTCTTATGATGTTGTTATAAACTGATATTATGAAGTTTTATTGATGATTTTGATGAAGAATGAGATTTAGGTGTATACATGTTAAGATCGGTTTAATTTGGGATTTTGGTGTTAAGTCATGAGATGATTGTTTGTATACATGTTCATATGTTTATTTGATGTTGTGTACATGTGGGAAACGTTGTGTTGATGCGTAAAATCATGTCTAAGACGGTTTAGCAAAGTATTGAAAGGATTTGAGAATGGCGAAAATGGCGAAAAACACGTTCAGAGACTCTGAGCCGGTCAGCCGACCGGCGGCCGACCAGCCGGCTCAGAGCCCCTCTTAGTGTTGTCTGAACTTTGCGAATTTTGGGAAAAAGGGCCCCCAGCCGGTGGACCGGCAGCCGGCCGGCCGGCTGGGAGTCCCAAGTGTATTTTATGTGTGTTTGTGGAGAAAGGGAGAAGGGGTCCCCAGCCGGTGGACCGGCAGCCTGCCGGCCGGCTGGGAGACCTATTTGCATTGTTTTTGTGCTTGTCGGCTGAAGAGTAAAGGACTCTCAGCCGGTTGACCGGCCGCCTGTGGCCAACCGGCTGAGAGCCCCTGATGCATAATAAATGGCTTATAACTTTTGATTCACATGTCGGATTGTATTGATTCCTTTTGCGTATGCTTCGTATGCTTGTTTGAAGTCCCCGAGGTCCGGGCGGCACTATATTGGGTTCGGGAATAGAGTGAGGATAGAGACCCCCCGGTCGGGCAACCGAAAGGGAAACCGGCTCTCCCTCGGCTTAATTCCCGGGGTCAATTAAGTGTTGGTTTAAGTATACGTCGTTGCATAGCTAGTTATGAATTGAGTATGTTCAGTATTGAATGTGTTAGGACTGTAATTTGGATTAGGTTACAGTTCTGTGTTGCCTTTGGATTATGAGGTATGTTGTGTTAGGACTGTAATTTGGATTAGGTTACGGTTCTGTGTTGCCTTTGGATTATGAGGTATGTTGTGTTAGGACTGTAATTTGGATTAGGTTACGGTTCTGTGTTGCCTTTGGATTATGAGGTATGTTGTGTTAGGACTGTAATTTGGATTAGGTTACAGTTCTGTGTTGCCTTTGGATTATGAGGTATGTTGTGTTAGGACTGTAATTTGGATTAGGTTACGGTTTTGTGTTGCCTTTGGATTATGAGGTATGTTGTGTTAGGACTGTAATTTGAATTAGGTTACAGTTCTGTGTTGCCTTTGGATTATGAGGTATGTTGTGTTAGGACTGTAATTTGGATTAGGTTACAGTTCTGTGTTGCCTTTGGATTATGAGGTATGTTGTGTTAGGACTGTAATTTGGATTAGGTTACAGTTCTGTGTTGCCTTTGGATTATGAGGTATGTTGTGTTAGGACTGTAATTTGGATTAGGTTACAGTCTTGTTTGCCTTTGTATTTGAGGTGTATTGTTGTGAAACTGTGATTAGGATTAGATCACAGCTTTTGGTTGCCTTTGTCTTTATAAGGTGTATTTGTGCATATGGATATTAATTGCTGGTATGGTATATACTTGCCTAGGATGGGGTACAGTGTTATATACTTGCTGTTGTCATCTGCTTGCCTAGAGTTGGTACAGTGTCAGATACGTATGTTGGTGTTGATGAATTTAGTACCTTGCTTATAGTATTGTTCATCCAAGGCATTGGATGACTCTTTATTCAGTTTCGTAAATGGTTTGGATTGAAAGACCCCCCGGCCGGGTAACCGGAAGGGAAACCGGCTCTCCTTCCAAATAGTTTCCGAAGTTGGTTGAGAGCCTTGCATAGTATTGGCATGTTGATAAGAGTTCGAGATGTTGATATATAAATGCTTCACATGATGGTTTATGTTGGAGTATGATACTTGTTTACATGTTCTGTGTTGTATGACAATAGGTGGCTATGAGAGCTCTAGTCACTCCCCACTGACTGTGGCGCACATGTTGTATGTGTGTAGGTACTTGATGCTGTTCTGCAAGGGGGTTACGTTGAGGCTAGCGAGCGATGACCCTTCATCGTTGACTTTACCCATTCGTTAGCTAGACCGTAGTTTTACGTTTTCAGTATTTGTGCCTTTAGGGATACGCTATCCCGGGCTGCTTTTGTATAGTACTTATATACTTATTTATGTTTTATCTTCCGCATGTTAGTTTGTTTAAGACACCTCGCATGTTTATTTATGTTAAAAAGTTTTAATTCCGCTGCAATTTTGGTACTTTTGCGTGTTTATATTTCCGCTTTCGCGAGGGGTTTTACAGTTGGTATCAGAGCATTATTGCTCCCGACGCACTCATGTAATCCCCAAACTTAACTTGACCTATAACATCAAATAATGAATGAGAGATTTGGGTAGACTTAAGGACAAGTGGTAGACTGTTTGTACTTGCTAATTGTTAAGGTAACACTGTTTTCTCTTTTGAAGGATGGTGAGACCTAGGACTGCTGATAACATTGTGCTGCAAGCAATTCAGCATTTGCTTGAGACTCAGAGACAGCAAGCAGAGAATGTTCCACCTCCTCCACCGCCAGGCAACGAGGCTAATCGTCCTGGTAGTTTCTCTTGGATAGCTTCGCAGATGTCCCGTAGCCATGTGAAGACTTATGGTGGTGAGGTTGATCCGGTAGCTCTTACCGAGTGGTTCAGGGAGATGGAAAAGAGCTTCACCCTGTATGCGGTGGGTAGAGAGGATAGAGTGCGGCTAGCCACTCACTTTCTGACCCTTGAGGCCGATAGGTGGTGGGCATTGACTGGACCTACTTTCACTCTTGATCCTCTGTTCGATTGGGAGGCTTTTAAGGATAAGCTCGAGACAAGGTTTTATCCTAAAGAGCTCAGATCACAGCGACTCAAAGAATTCATGGATTTCAAGCAAGGAGATATGACAGTGCAGGAGTTCACGGACAAGTTTAATCAGTTGGCTCACTTTGCTTCTCGGTTCGTAAGGGATGAATCCGAGAGAGTCTACTTCTACAAAGGAAAGTTAGGTGCCCGCATCGAGAGTATGATTCGCAGAGATTCTACTTCTTTCGTAGAGGTGTACGATGATGCTATTTGGGCCGAGAATTCAATTAAGGCTATAGATGCTGAGACTAGAGCTTCTTCTGCTCTCAGTTCCCCTCAGGCTCGCTCTCTTGGGAAGAGACCCCTTGATCCTTCACCTGATTCTCCTGAAGTTCAACTTGAAAAGTCCCAAAAGATTGGTTCCTCCAAGACCATGGATCCTCGACCTGCACCTGATCCTTCCCTGAAGTGTTTCAAGTGTCACAAGGCCCTTCACCCTGGTGTTAACTGTAACGGTGATCCCTACTTGTGCTACACCTGTAAGAAGCCTGGACATCGCTTCTACGAGTGTCCGGAGAAGAAGACCGTTGTTGGGAGGACCGCTACTGCTGCTGGTGCTGTTCGAAAGCCGAAGACCAAGGGTACCGTGTACGTGATGAGCAGAGCTACTGCAGAGACTTGCCCTCAGTTGATCACTGGTATGTCTTCATCATTGATTTTTCCCTCATATCTTCTTCTAAGACCCCAAGGTCTTAACATTTGCTCTAAATCTTAATCTCTTCCGTGCACCGATTCCCGTCTGTGCACCTGTAATTTCGTCAAGCTACCTTCCTTTCAACCAATTGCAACTTGTAAGATTTCACAAACTTTGCTCTTTCTGAAAAATTTGAAGAATAAGTGTGTTTCGAAAGGATTTTGGTTAAAAGAAGTGGATAATCTTTCAACTTTGATAGGTTTTGGTGATAATTTTTCAAGAAACCTGGTTTTAAAGAGTTACTTGCCTTGCAATTCGATTGATCTCAGTGTCGATTCACCATTGAACTCGTTATTGGAGACGTCTGATAACCTGAACGATGCTTGCCGACACCGGATCGGTCTAAATTTTGGTTTTAAGATATTTAAATTTTGGGACTTGTCTCAGATTTGGAATGTCGGGCTCTTGAATGTACAACGAGAACCCCAACGTCCATTGACGAAGACCGGTGCCTTAAGAAGTTGTTTTCGAGATTTGTGAAAAGAACCTGAGTTTGGAATAACCGTTTAAGTGAAAACTTTGATTTGTTAACCTTGTCCTTGTTACTGCTTTCAAGTTTCGAGGACGAAACTTTTTGAAAGATGGGGTGATTGTAACAGCCCGTATTTTTCGTAAAGGATATTTTAATATAATAAAGTTATTTACGGAGTTTAATAATAATTTAATAATAACCGTAAGTTTTATTTTAAGATATAACGTTAAAGTTCCGTCTTAAGTTGTTTATTTAAGAGGTCACGGTTATTTGGTAAATTCCGTTTTAAGTCGTCCGCTCCTTACATTTTACAACCCGACTCAAGTCCATAAAGGACACCCTCCTTCTCTTTATCACGTTACTCATCCTTCACCAAAAATAAAATACAGTGACTTCATTCCTCCATTTCCACTCTTTTCATCTTCGCTAAATCATCATCCATTTTCTCGTTTCAACTCGGTTTGACTCAAGGTTTGCACCATCGCATTCCTCTCTTCATTTCTGATCTTTCTATCACTTTCGTTTTCAATTTCGTGAAACTTCATTTCGGGACTGTTTTGCCTTAATCACGAAATTATCACTTTAATCCGTGTTTTTGTGCTTGAAGGTGGAGCTAATAACAATCCGGAGGAAGAACTTGTGATCCTTGAAGAGTAAACCGGAGCATTCGCGGAGTAAAGGTGACTATTATGAGTAACTCGGCCTTTTTGTCTAAATTAGCACTTTATGTGATTTTGTTATGTTTGGATGAATGTTAGTTAATCCTTAAGTTCTGAATGTTCTTATGATGTTGTTATAAACTGATATTATGAAGTTTTATTGATGATTTTGATGAAGAATGAGATTTAGGTGTATACATGTTAAGATCGGTTTAATTTGGGATTTTGGTGTTAAGTCATGAGATGATTGTTTGTATACATGTTCATATGTTTATTTGATGTTGTGTACATGTGGGAAACGTTGTGTTGATGCGTAAAATCATGTCTAAGACGGTTTAGCAAAGTATTGAAAGGATTTGAGAATGGCGAAAATGTGGGGAATAAAACGCGTATTCACCCTAAACTTGCAGGATTATAATGAAAAATACAATCGTGAATATTGTCATAAGATTAAAAAGTATGAGAAAAGAAGTACAACCTTTAGTCCTCGCGCAAAAGGCCTAAGAACAGGAATTAATGCAAATTCCCTCCTATAACTTGCACCCAAGACTTAGAATGAGACGTGGCCGCGTGTGCTAGAAATCCTCTCCAACTGCCTTGCAATATTGGGAGAGCTATTGAGTTTTAGATGTGAGATCTGAGGTTTTGGGAAAGGAATGTCTCAAAACCCTAATTTTACCTTAAGATAATTTAACAGTGTACCAAGAGTCGTCTACATAAGGAGAAGGACTCTCCTTATGTAGCCTCTTGTTTCGGCCGAAATAGGGTTTGGGTAGGAGTGGGCTTTCCACTCTTACCTTATCCCAATGTATTTCGCGGGTTTATAATTATAAATCGTAACATGTTATCAGATATTAATACAGTCGATATATTAATAACGGTCTGATAAAATACGATATTGTATAATTGCCCAAATTAATATAACTGTTTATATTAATACGCGAATACAATATTTAATTAAATATAACCGTTTATATTTAATTTACGAATTAATCTTGTAATCCGTATTAGCTAAAATTATTTAATCCGTATTAAATAATAATCTCAACATCTTATTGACTAATTTAATAGTCAATACCTCTGACTAACTGTTTAGTCATATCCGGCAAAATGTGACTGTATTTTCATACCTTCACATCTCTCAAACGTGTCCTATAGGTGTGACGTATAGGGACCAGTTGATCACCGCCATCCGTATGACAATAACGTCAAACTTATCTAGCAAGCCAACCGTTATTGATAAACGTGGATCAACTGGTAATAATACTGAAGTATGCCCTTGTGATCCTTAAAGAGATTTAATAAATCATTGTACTTAATTGTCAAGGACACCAGCCCCAACAATCTCCCACTTGTCCGTACAAGGGTATGTGCAATGACGTTATCACACTACATGTGGAGGACACAAGCTCCAACAAACTCCCACTTGTCCGTACAAGTGTATGTGCGATAACCGATTCTCATATCCTTTTAAAATTTCTCCCACTCAATGTAAGACAATTTGCAAATCCGCATTCGCAAAGGTCGTATCTCACAAGCGATCTGTATCAAGAGTGGTTTCCCCGACTAGAGAGTAACTTAACTGATAAAACGAATCTGTATTCGAGCATGGCCATGCATTTCAGTTACTACTCCTCGAGTGGCCCTGAGAAATGATAAAATCCTGATAAAGGTTTGGATATTTCCCTCAACTTGAATCCTGCCGATATCGCCCAGCATGAAATAACCCAGAAAAAATCCTCTTGGCCCCTGTTACGGTGACCGTGGGAAAGAAACCAAAGTTACCCAAAATCTGTCTTAATCTCAAGAAACAGTTGAAAGTCAAAAGACTCGACTCTAAGGAACACTATGGAGGTCCTATCCACGACCCGGCACCCAATGTTATAAAACATTTAGGACTCCATAACGTTGTCACGGGGTGTCCTACGAGATATCCGTATAACTCGCCTTTGTGATTGGTCAGTCAGCCGCGTGACTTATGGCTCGTTGAACCCACCATCAACCAACGTCACAAAATGATTACCTGAGTTATCAGCTCAAGTGGGTAATCAAGGACCAAAACGATGTAATGTTAATCAGTTCACTTTGTGGTGTTCAAAATTGGCGTACAATTCCACATGAAAAACAAAACATTTTATATCATAACAATAAGGTTGAATAGAGTACACGAGAAAATGAATTATTTCATGAATTCATAAAAGAGTACTACAACTTAGGAACACATCTAATTCCCATGGAATGAATGTGCCCTTCATGCTTATCACGTGGTAATGCTTTAGTGAGAGGATCAGCTATGTTGTCATCCGCAGCGATTTTATCAATGAAAATCTCCTTTTGCTCCACGTAATCTCTGATTAGATGAGCTTTCCGTTGTACATGTCTAGCCTTGTTGCTAGACTTATGCTCCTTAGCTTGGAAGATGACACCTTTATTATCACAATAAACGGTGATTGGGTCATTCGAACTAGGCACTACCGAGAGTCCTTGTAAGAATTGACGCATCCATATTGCTTCCTTAGCTGCTTCCGAGGCGGCATAGTACTCGGACTCAGTCGTAGAATCTGCTGTAACACTCTGTTTAGAACTTTTCCAGCTGACAGCAGCGCCATTAAGAGTAAAGACGAATCCAGACTGAGATTTCGAGTCATCTCGATCTGTTTGGAAGCTAGCATCTGCGTAACCCGTGGCGCAGATCGTTGAGTCGCCTCCAAAAGTCAATCCCCAATCTTTAGTCCTCCGTAGGTACTTAAGAATGTTTTTCACGGCCATCCAGTGTTGTTCACCTGGATGAGCTTGGAATCGACTGGTCATACTCAATGCATATGCAACGTCTGGACGTGTGCATATCATGGCATACATGATCGATCCTATTGCCGAAGCATAAGGAATCCGACTCATGCGCTCTTTCTCTTCCAATGACTTAGCTTCTTGAGTCTTGCTCAAGTGAAGCCCAGGAGTCATAGGAAGGAACCCCTTCTTGGAGTTCGTCATGCTGAATCTCTCCAGAATCTTCTCTATATAAGACTCCTGACTGAGAGACAACATCCGTCGTGATCTATCCCTGTAGATACGGATGCCCAAAATTCTTTGTGCCTCTCCCAGATCTTTCATCTGGAAATGGTTTTTCAACCATGCTTTAACCGAAGATAAGAGAGGTATGTCATTCCCAATCAAGAGTATGTCATCGACATACAGTACTAGGAATACAATCTTGCTCCCACTCGACTTGATATAGAGACATGGTTCCTCGACTGATCGAATGAACCCATTCTCTTTTATCACTTGGTCGAAGCGATGATTCCAACTCCGCGATGCTTGCTTAAGTCCATAGATGGAACGCTTAAGCTTGCAAACTTTCTTAGGATGTGCTGGATCGATAAAACCCTCGGGTTGTACCATGTACAACTCTTCCTCCAAATAACCGTTTAAGAAGGCGGTTTTAACGTCCATTTGCCATATTTCATAATCATGAAATGCGGCGATCGCTAAGATAATCCGAATGGAACGTAGCATGACTACGGGTGCAAAGATCTCATCATAGTGCAAGCCTGGCACTTGAGTGAAACCTTTAGCAACTAGTCTAGCCTTGTGGATATCTTGTTGTCCTTCCACGGCATGCTTTATCTTGTAAAGCCATTTGCATTGAAGGGGACGTACCTTTGCAGGTAGGTCCACAAGATCCCACACGTTGTTCTCATACATGGAGTCCATCTCGGATTGCATGGCTTCTAGCCATAGCTTTGAGTCAGAACTGGTCATGGCACCTTTATAGGTTGTGGGTTCATTACCTTCTAGGAGTAAGACGTCATCTGTATCGTGTTCCTCGACCATACCAATGTATCTGTCCGGAGGAATAGAGACTCTTCCTGACCTCCTAGGTTCCTCAGGAATATCTACCGCAGCCTCGGTTGAAGGAACTGTTTCCTCCAATGGTTGCTCGGCAGTTGGTTCTTGAACCTCCGATAACTCGAAGGTTCTATTACTCGACTTGTTCTCGAGAAATTCTTTCTCTAAGAACGTCGCACTAGCCGCAACAAAAACACGTTGTTCGGTAGGCGAGTAGAAGTAATGACCAAAAGTTCCCTTTGGATAGCCTATAAAGTATGTCTTGACCGATCGCGGGCCGAGCTTATCCTCGTGTCTCCACTTTACATAAGCCTCGCAGCCCCAAACCCGAATAAAGGACAAGTTAGGGACCGTTCCCTTCCATAATTCGTATGGAGTCTTGTCAACAGCTTTAGACGAACTTCGGTTAAGTATTAGAGCGGCTGACAAAAGAGCATAGCCCCATAATGAATCAGGCACAACGGTGTGACTCATCATGGATCGAACCATATCAAGTAAAGTTCGATTTCTCCGTTCGGACACACCATTTAATTGTGGTGTTCCAGGTGGAGTCAACTGTAGCACGATCCCACAGTCTTTAAGGTGTTGATCAAACTCGTGTGAAAGATACTCACCACCACGATCCGAGCGTAGTGCTTTAATCTTTCTTCCCAGCTGGTTCTGTACCCGATTCTGGTATTCTTTGAACTTGTCAAAGGATTCACTTTTATGTTTCATCAAGTAGACATAGCCATATCTACTCAAATCATCCGTGAAAGTGATGAAATACCTATAGCCATCTCGTGCGTTGATCGACATAGGGCCACATACGTCCGTATGTATGAGTCCTAATAGGTCGGCAGCGCGCATTCCAACACCTTTGAAGGAAATACGAGTCATTTTGCCGATGAGACATGATTCACACGTGCCATATGATTCGAAATCAAAGGGCGATATAGCTCCATTCTGTATGAGCTGTTTTACGCGTTTCTCATTTATATATGTGTCCCATACGACAATGCCATAGGTAAGTTTGATCTTTGTCACCTACCTTTATTCTTTTATTATTCACATGTAATATCTCGTTAGTTTGATCTAAAACATAAATTCCATTCATGGAAACTGCCTTGCCATAAATCATATTGTGTAAGGAGAAAATACAGCTATTATTCTCTATTACAAATGAAAAACCGAGTTTGTCAAGTGCAGAAACTGAAATAATGTTTTTGGACAAACTAGGAACATAATAACAGTTATATAAAAATAACTCGAATCCACTTGGAAGCTGGATTACGTATGTTCCCTTCGAGACTGCAGCCACACGTGCTCCATTCCCGACACGCAGGTCCACCTCACCCTTGATTAGGGGTTCTTGGTTTCGGAGGCCCTGCACATGATTACATAGATGAGAACCACAACCAGTATCAAGTACCCAAGTTCCGCAACTTGCATGGTTAATCTCAATCATGTGAATAAAAGAAGAAGAAGACATACCAACAGGAGTAACACGGCCTGCCTTAATGTCCTCGCGATACACGGGGCATGAGCGCATCCAATGCCCAGTCTTGTGGCAATGGTGACATTCCATGCTTGTATCCTTGCTCTTTGTCTTGCCTTGTGAGTTACTCGACTCACCAGGCCCACTCTTAGCAAATCCTGGTTTCTTGAACCTGGGCTTACCTACTGCTAGGTCGCCCTGAGCTTTAGCCTTCCCTTTACCTTTTCCCTTACTGGAGATCATGAGAACATCCTGCTTTAGACTCCCACTCAACTTTAGATCCTTCTCAGTCTGTACGAGAAGGGAGTGGAGCTCATGAGGAGTCTTCTTCATGTCGTTCATGTAGTAGTTGGCCCTAAAGAGGGCGAACCCATCATGAAGCGAATGAAGCATGCGATCAACGATGATGTTCTCACTGATCTTGCAGTTTAGGGACTCCAGTTTCTCGATATTCTCAATCATGTTGAGAATATGTGGGCTAACAGCTTGGCCCTTCTGGAGTTTCGCCTCAAAGAAGCGACAGGTATGCTCATAAGAAACGATTCTCGGAGCCTTGGAGAATTCGTTAGTGAGCGTGGTGAAAATCTTGTTTGCACCATGGGTTATGAAGCGTCTTTGCAAATTGGATTCCATTGCATAGATGAGTACGTTCTTTATCGCACCCGCTTCCATAACGAAATCGCTATGAGCGCGAATTTCGTTGGCTCTAGCTCCAGTTCCTGGGTGTGGCGGAATGGGCTCAGTTAAGAACTTGAGCTTTCCGTCAGCAATGGCAGCATTCCGTAGTGCTGCCTCCCATTCAGAGAAGTTTGACCCATCATTCTTCAGTCTAGTTGACTGATTCATGGAGTCCATGAAGGCTTTTAGCCAGGATTCACGTGCTAGCTTGGCACTTGGCATTGGGTCTTCACCAGCCATTTTAGTTTTACAGCAGTTTTAATGAACGTGTTCTACACTGAAAAGAAGATAAAACAAAACCATATAAGCAACTTATTGTTGTGATTTAAGTCTATATTAAATTGAATTTAAACTCGTAGACTCATGCATTTATATAATTGATCTCCCTCAAGAATTATATAAACGATCCCAAGACTCAATTTCCGTATATTGATAAGCCTACAGTTTGGCTAATTCCAATCGTTGGAACTCTTGGTCGATAGATTTCCGTAAATCCTATCTATTAGTCCATCTCAGTCACTAGATAGTATCGAGTGACCATGATGTTGAGATAAAATAAATCATCTGTTCCCACTTACCCGACGTAGAAGGGGTCATATTATGCCTACCGACGAAGAAGGGATTCATGGGAGGCTGATTTATAAAGACTAATCTCAATTTTTGGTTATACGAGGAAGACCCCATCAACTTTTATTTATCCATATATAAGTGAACTAAAAACTAGCATTTGCGTGAATGAATTAAATAAAGCGATGGCTTTGCAATTGACATGTGACATCTGTATTGTCACAGAAAACTAACGCGTGACCTCTACATGAGTCAGTTTTCAGGCATGATATAGGTGGTTTGGTTTTTAGGCGGAATATGATGCAAGCTATTATCGATGAAAGCATAAAGATAAATGCAATAAACGTAAATAAAAGTCCTAGTGTGGCCTATCCTACCAAAATAAACATAAAACAACTTGGAATCCACCGTTGGACCCTAGAAGCTTGTCTTGATGTCCCATCTTGGTCCTTGCAGCGGGAGTGAGCATCCGGTCTCCGTCTTGTCTTTGGTCTTCACAAAATTACTAATTTAAATTACAAAAGTAGTCCTAGATACATTCTAATTTAAATACAAAAGTAATTACATGGCAAAAACCCAAAACGGAGATTCAAGATCTCAAAATTACAAGCAAGATCGTGTCCCATCATTACGGTGACACAATCTTCTAAGGCCACACTAAGTTACAACCGTTTGCAAAAATTAAATACGTTATTGAAAGCATTCAAGGCATTCACAAGACGATAAATAAAATGCATCAACTAAATAAAATTTATACATGACATAATACTGTTATTATGATTAATAAATTTATACCAAACCACCTTTTAAGATTAAAATTATGTGACTATACCGCTTTAATCACCAATTTTAATAAACATATAATCCATTATTTTAAACTGTTTTAAAACAATATGTATCAAACGAGGGTGAACCGTTTCACTAAATAATATACTATTTCCGTATACAGTATATTATTTTAAGCCATGTGAAAATAAGAAAACAAGTTATTTTCGAAAAAGGAGCCCGAAACAAGAGCACTTGACCGAGCAGCAGAGGCACTCGATCGAGTGCCAGTGTCACTCGATCGAGTGCAGCAGGGGCTCGATCGAGTGACTCTTTAAAACGCAATCGCTGCACTTTAAATCTAAAACGAGTTTATAACTTGGATTTAAAACGTGTAAATCATAAATAAACAACAACAAAAGATTCACATATTGCTAAAAATATCGATTAATTAACAATATGCAAATTATAATCGAAAACAAGATCGATTTCTCACTAAAAACTCACGCACGGGGCCTGGTACGAGGGCACTCGATCGAGTGCAACAGGGACTCGATCGAGTGCCAAGGCATGATGTACGGTTTTCAAAAATTTTAAATCCAATGAAAGACACAATTGTAAAATTTTCATGGCCTAAGGCTCTGATACCACTTGTGGGGAATAAAACGCGTATTCACCCTAAACTTGCAGGATTATAATGAAAAATACAATCGTGAATATTGTCATAAGATTAAAAAGTATGAGAAAAGAAGTACAACCTTTAGTCCTCGCGCAAAAGGCCTAAGAACAGGAATTAATGCAAATTCCCTCCTATAACTTGCACCCAAGACTTAGAATGAGACGTGACCGCGTGTGCTAGAAATCCTCTCCAACTGCCTTGCAATATTGGGAGAGCTATTGAGTTTTAGATGTGAGATCTGAGGTTTTGGGAAAGGAATGTCTCAAAACCCTAATTTTACCTTAAGATAATTTAACAGTGTACCAAGAGTCGTCTACATAAGGAGAAGGACTCTCCTTATGTAGCCTCTTGTTTCGGCCGAAATAGGGTTTGGGTAGGAGTGGGCTTTCCACTCTTACCTTATCCCAATGTATTTCGCGGGTTTATAATTATAAATCGTAACATGTTATCAGATATTAATACAGTCGATATATTAATAACGGTCTGATAAAATACGATATTGTATAATTGCCCAAATTAATATAACTGTTTATATTAATACGCGAATACAATATTTAATTAAATATAACCGTTTATATTTAATTTACGAATTAATCTTGTAATCCGTATTAGCTAAAATTATTTAATCCGTATTAAATAATAATCTCAACATCTTATTGACTAATTTAATAGTCAATACCTCTGACTAACTGTTTAGTCATATCCGGCAAAATGTGACTGTATTTTCATACCTTCACATCTCTCAAACGTGTCCTATAGGTGTGACGTATAGGGACCAGTTGATCACCGCCATCCGTATGACAATAACGTCAAACTTATCTAGCAAGCCAACCGTTATTGATAAACGTGGATCAACTGGTAATAATACTGAAGTATGCCCTTGTGATCCTTAAAGAGATTTAATAAATCATTGTACTTAATTGTCAAGGACACCAGCCCCAACAATCTCCCACTTGTCCGTACAAGGGTATGTGCAATGACGTTATCACACTACATGTGGAGGACACAAGCTCCAACAGAAAATGGCGAAAAACACGTTCAGAGACTCTGAGCCGGTCAGCCGACCGGCGGCCGACCAGCCGGCTCAGAGCCCCTCTTAGTGTTGTCTGAACTTTGCGAATTTTGGGAAAAAGGGCCCCCAGCCGGTGGACCGGCAGCCGGCCGGCCGGCTGGGAGTCCCAAGTGTATTTTATGTGTGTTTGTGGAGAAAGGGAGAAGGGGTCCCCAGCCGGTGGACCGGCAGCCTGCCGGCCGGCTGGGAGACCTATTTGCATTGTTTTTGTGCTTGTCGGCTGAAGAGTAAAGGACTCTCAGCCGGTTGACCGGCCGCCTGTGGCCAACCGGCTGAGAGCCCCTGATGCATAATAAATGGCTTATAACTTTTGATTCACATGTCGGATTGTATTGATTCCTTTTGCGTATGCTTCGTATGCTTGTTTGAAGTCCCCGAGGTCCGGGCGGCACTATATTGGGTTCGGGAATAGAGTGAGGATAGAGACCCCCCGGTCGGGCAACCGAAAGGGAAACCGGCTCTCCCTCGGCTTAATTCCCGGGGTCAATTAAGTGTTGGTTTAAGTATACGTCGTTGCATAGCTAGTTATGAATTGAGTATGTTCAGTATTGAATGTGTTAGGACTGTAATTTGGATTAGGTTACAGTTCTGTGTTGCCTTTGGATTATGAGGTATGTTGTGTTAGGACTGTAATTTGGATTAGGTTACGGTTCTGTGTTGCCTTTGGATTATGAGGTATGTTGTGTTAGGACTGTAATTTGGATTAGGTTACGGTTCTGTGTTGCCTTTGGATTATGAGGTATGTTGTGTTAGGACTGTAATTTGGATTAGGTTACGGTTCTGTGTTGCCTTTGGATTATGAGGTATGTTGTGTTAGGACTGTAATTTGGATTAGGTTACGGTTCTGTGTTGCCTTTGGATTATGAGGTATGTTGTGTTAGGACTGTAATTTGGATTAGGTTACAGTTCTGTGTTGCCTTTGGATTATGAGGTATGTTGTGTTAGGACTGTAATTTGGATTAGGTTACGGTTTTGTGTTGCCTTTGGATTATGAGGTATGTTGTGTTAGGACTGTAATTTGTATTAGGTTACAGTTCTGTGTTGCCTTTGGATTATGAGGTATGTTGTGTTAGGACTGTAATTTGGATTAGGTTACAGTTCTGTGTTGCCTTTGGATTATGAGGTATGTTGTGTTAGGACTGTAATTTGGATTAGGTTACAGTTCTGTGTTGCCTTTGGATTATGAGGTATGTTGTGTTAGGACTGTAATTTGGATTAGGTTACAGTCTTGTTTGCCTTTGTATTTGAGGTGTATTGTTGTGAAACTGTGATTAGGATTAGATCACAGCTTTTGGTTGCCTTTGTCTTTATAAGGTGTATTTGTGCATATGGATATTAATTGCTGGTATGGTATATACTTGCCTAGGATGGGGTACAGTGTTATATACTTGCTGTTGTCATCTGCTTGCCTAGAGTTGGTACAGTGTCAGATACGTATGTTGGTGTTGATGAATTTAGTACCTTGCTTATAGTATTGTTCATCCAAGGCATTGGATGACTCTTTATTCAGTTTCGTAAATGGTTTGGATTGAAAGACCCCCCGGCCGGGTAACCGGAAGGGAAACCGGCTCTCCTTCCAAATAGTTTCCGAAGTTGGTTGAGAGCCTTGCATAGTATTGGCATGTTGATAAGAGTTCGAGATGTTGATATATAAATGCTTCACATGATGGTTTATGTTGGAGTATGATACTTGTTTACTTGTTCTGTGTTGTATGACAATAGGTGGCTATGAGAGCTCTAGTCACTCCCCACTGACTGTGGCGCACATGTTGTATGTGTGTAGGTACTTGATGCTGTTCTGCAAGGGGGTTACGTTGAGGCTAGCGAGCGATGACCCTTCATCGTTGACTTTACCCATTCGTTAGCTAGACCGTAGTTTTACGTTTTCAGTATTTGTGCCTTTAGGGATACGCTATCCCGGGCTGCTTTTGTATAGTACTTATATACTTATTTATGTTTTATCTTCCGCATGTTAGTTTGTTTAAGACACCTCGCATGTTTATTTATGTTAAAAAGTTTTAATTCCGCTGCAATTTTGGTACTTTTGCGTGTTTATATTTCCGCTTTCGCGAGGGGTTTTACATTCCAACCTAGTGCCCTGAATTTGAATCTCCTTACTAGTATTTTACCTTTTTAATTCCTAAGTTCGCCCCTCAATGCTTGGTATAGATGCATTAAGCCATATTAGGCTATTAGCACATGGTACATCACCACGAACCGATCAAAGGATCATACAATTAGTTCAATAAAAACAATAACTGTTTCATCTTAAACATAATGGTTGACATTTCTTCTCTTTTGTTCATCAACATTTTAAAACGTGTTGAACTAATGTAATATATTGGTCTAAATTTTAAAACATTTTAAAACGTGTTGAACTAATGTAATACTCGTATATTTCTTCTCATTTAAGTAAATATATTGGTCTAAATTTTAAAACGGATCAAATATTATATAGAAGACAAAAAAATTGCATTAAGACTTGCAAAAGATTTGTCTTATTTATATAGATAAAATGTTATTTATCCGTTTTATTTTTAAGATGGATATATAAGGGACTTGGGTGAACTCTCACCCCCATTAATCGGGAATATAGTTATATACTCTATATATTTATCTATGTGCAAATATTACATTAAAGTTTAGTGGATTAGTGGTAGAAGCATTTTTTTACCATCAAAACAGTATGAGATCAAGCCCCCAGCATTTTTTTTAACGTTTTTTACTCAATACAATACTTTTTACATCAAATTTTCCATTTGTGGCCCTTCTCTCGAAAAACGTTAAACCTAATTCTCTCTTCCTTCTCCCTAATATTGAAACTTTTACCATTTTTCACCTCATTAAAAATTTACAACCATGAACAATTATTAAAGTGACGAACAAGTAATTAATTCATTAATCTTATATTTGCGACCGGTAAGTCTACCTTACTCGTGTAATAACCGAAGTGTCTAATCTTACATATGTTTTATGCCTCGGGCTCAAGAGCTTCCGTTTATCGGGAGCAATCTAGTCCTCCAGTTGTTAGAGTTTCTAAGTAGGAGCTGTATAAAGAATTATATATCTCCTGGAGAAGCTTATATTAAAAGAAAAGTAGTGAGCGACATCAGTAATTTGATTGCCTTTTTAATAATAATTTTTTTTTTCAATTAGGGTTTGTTCATCAACCTGAAAAAGGAATTATTGTTAATTATTTAGAAACGAATTGACATGCTTAATACTATGTAGTATTTCAATTGATTTAGAAACCAAATCAACATATGTTAATTGCTTAATCAATCTTTGTCAATTAGTATCAAACAAACGTATTTCATTAATTTGAGATTTTTTTCGTTTTACTCAAAGTAGTACAGTTATTTTTTGTTTCTTTTTTCCTTTTTTTACAATATATTCTTAATTATTATGTTACCTTCAGTTAATTTTCGCGCATATTGTTTTTATAAAATTAATCATCATGAAAATAGGAAACAAAAAAGTAATAAAATAATAAAAATAAAATAAAACTAATAATACTTATACTATTGATTTTCGCAGTACACATTTTACTGTATTGAGTAAAAATGTACTGAGAAAATAAATTACTTTTAGTAGTACACATTTTGATATTGGAGAGAAAACATTAGAGTGAGACTAGAGAGAGAAAATGAAAAGGAAAATGAGAGGGGTAAAATTGTCAACAGTGTAATGCATCGAGTAAAATGTGTACTGCGAAAATCAGGACCCTTAAATTAATATATGTCGGGGGTTGCAAGAAAGTAAACCAAGCAAAATAAACGGTATTTTAATCGGTTGTGAGAGCGGAAGGTAAAAGAGAAGGAAGGAAAATGAAGATACTATTTCCCTTGATGTAATATATGTAGACCTATCAAACTTGGCACGACCCAGAATCCCGACCCATGAGACCCGTTTTTAGGGTTACAAACCCGATTTTTTTCGACTCGCGACCCATGTGACCGAAACTCAAAATGACCCGTTATTTTAGGGTCGAGACACCCCACCCACCCCCCCAAGGGTCAAACCGTTGGGTTAAAGGTTAATCAAAAAATTTACTAAAATATTAATTTTATACTCCATCTTATTCAGCCTATTCTTCCCTCTTTCCTTATTAACGATAGTCACATTTTATTCCTTTTTTCCTTATTTGGTAAGTTTTTGGGCTGTTAAATGACCATGGTATCCTTGTAATGTTTTCTTATTTACAAGAAATGTCACTCCCCTGGCCCACTCTTACCCACTCCCAATACACTTATTACTTCTATTCAAACTAACATTTTAAACCATTCCATAATTAAATCTCTAAAAAATGCTCTCTAACCCTAATCCTTTGGCCTCCGGCGAAGAGGATCAGATTTCAAGATCTACTAAGAAATGTAAGATGCAAACTGCCTGTGCCATGGAGTCTCACGCCATGGTTCTGGATGAAGCTTTGAATAGCCCTCGTGAGGTGGAAAAGGTGCTGCAAGGAAATCAAGCAAAAGTGTCCTACAAAGACTCTTTAAAATTTGGAGGAGAACCCTCTTTCGCTATTAGACAAGGGGAAGATTTCATGATTTCGAATAACGAAAGTTTTGAGGAGGACTCCGAAGATGATGAAGACGAACCGGAGGAAGTCCAAGACCCTACTTGTCCAACCATTCTGTTAACGAAGGAAGAAAAAACCAAAATCCGAAATCACTGGAAGGACACTTTAATTATCAAAATGTTTGATAAGAGCATTGGGTACTTTGCACTCTTGCGTCAGGTTAAGAGAAAGTGGAATCTTAAGGGAGGCTTATCGCTTATGGATGTCGGATTTTCATACTACGTTGCTCGATTTACCAATCGGGAGGATTATGAACATGTCATTACCCAAGGACCATGGATGATTGGAGATCACTATCTTACTATTAGAAAATGGATCCCGAACTTTGTAGCCAATGATGAACCAATACGGTTTCTAACAACTTGGATTCGCATTCCGAGTTTGTCAGTAAAGTGTTATCATGAGGACATACTCCGCAAAATTGGAAGCAAAGTAGGGAAAGTGGTTCGAATTGATCAACCGACAGCAATGGTTGAGCGAGGGCAATTTGTGCGTATGAGTGTTGAGGTTGACTTGTCGAAACCTCTGTTATCCAAGTTCCGAACGAATGGTAAGGTCTGGCTCATACAATACGAAGGGCTACGGCAAATATGCTATAAATGTGGTAAATTAGGCCACATTGACTCGGTATGTCCGGCTTTTGTAATGCAAGACAAAGAAGGGCAAGAGGCTGGGCAGAATGGACAAATGAACCAAAATATTCAAAACGAAAAAGAGGGCAATAATGATATATACGGTTCATGGATGCACGTGAAGAAACCAAGTCGTAAAGTAATTTCAAAGTCTGACAGAGCGCGAAATAATGTGGATAGTTTACGGATGGGTACAGGTGGTAACAACACGAAACAAGGCATCCCCAACTCAGGGTCAAGATTTGTAGCTCTTGGGAATGAAGGCGATTATGGAATGGAGGATCCAATTCAGAACGAGCATTCTGAACCAAATCAGAATCAGTCACGTTTGAATGAAGAGGGTATCGGTGCAAAGTTGTCCAATGATATTAACCAACATCCTAAACAAGCAGCAGGAAGTATGAGATCCCAGACTCAGGAACCATTCGGATACGAGATGAGGGTGGAGGACCTCACAAGTGGTGACGGGCTGTCGAATATTCAGACGCCGATTATGGAAAGGGCAGAATTTGGAATCAAATCACATAATCAGGAAAATATTCTGGTTTCCAATTCAGCTCGGAATTCCTTTCCCATTCAAACACTTGTGACAGCTAGCAATTTACCTAATTCAAGGAATAATCAATTTAATGCAACCCAAAATCCACGAAAGACTCCAAAAACAATTTCACCCAAGATTCCCACATATTACAAGGAAAACCAAAGGAATATCCTAACTAACAAAAACTCTCGTCCAATTTATAAAAAATCACATCGCGTAGGGAATTCGAATTTTACAGTTCAACATGGACTCAGAATCCTTCAGCGAACAGATACACCACATACAGGAACAGATAATCCCTCCTTCGTTTCACCTCTCCTTAATGTCACTAATGGAAGGCCCTCGGGTGATTTTGGCGATACCTCTGGCCCACCAAGTGGAGCTCAACATCGGTCCAGTAACGAGATTGGAACAGAAAAGCTGGGAATCAGTAATGGTGGTGGCCATTCCACCGTGGGTGCTGAGAATCCTCAGCAAATTATCTGAGGCATTCCTGTCCTCGGCCAAACTTTCTCCAAAGTTTTTTATGGATCGTTTTCCAAATCAAATTTGCCCTAAGAGACCGTTGAAACTCATGACATGGAACGTACAAGGTGCGGGTAGTCCTGTGTTCATGAAGATGTTAAATGAACTATTGGCGAGCAATCAGCCTCAAGTTTTAGCTCTGTTAGAAACCCATATCAGCGGGGACACAGCGCAAAGAGTGTGCGACCAAATTAACTACAGTGGAAAGACGAGAGTAGACGCCCAAGGGTTCAGCGGTGGAATATGGCTGTTTTGGAAAACTGAAGAGGTAAGTGTTACCCCTGTAATTTTTCACAACCAGCATATTACGGTGGAGATCACTAGACGAGGGGAAGTTCCCTGGTTCTACTCGGCTGTTTATGCAAGCCCAGATACGAGAAAAAAAGAGGAGTTATGGGAGGAATTAGAAGCTTTCGCAAAATCGCATAACCATCCTTGGATAGCCATGGGAGATTTTAATGATACTCGTTTTTTATCCGAAAGGAATGGGGACAGTGATAGTATGAGAAGAAGGTGTAGTCGTTTTAATTCGTGGGTGGAACGAAACGAATTAATCGAACTGGATTTTTCGGGACCGTCATACACATGGTCAAGGGGTCACACGACTCAAACTCGACAATGGGCACGTTTAGACCGAGCCTTTTGTAACCCGGAATGGCGCCTTATGTTCACAGAAGGATCGCTTCGACACCTAGTTCAGAATCAATCTGACCACTGCCCCATTATTGTAAGTACCTCTGGTTTTGCACCCATACCAAGAATGATTAGACCTTTCAGATTCCAAGCGGCATGGTTAAATCATGATAAATTCGAGAGTTTTGTGCGAAACACTTGGGACAATAGACAACCACTGTTCCCTTTTATAAATGAGTTTGCTGAGAAATTAAAACAGTGGAATATGGATGTGTGTGGTAATATTTTTTCTCGAAAAAGGAGCCTAGAACGTCGGCTGGAAGGGATTCAAAGAAAATTATCTCAGGGTGGGACGAACTATCTGCTTAAGCTCGAAATGGAATTAAAACATCAACTGAACGATGTTCTTCGGGAGGAAGAAATGCTTTGGTTTCAGAAATCTCGTATGGAGGCGATTTGTGATGGCGATAGGAATACAAGGCTTTTCCATTTAAGCACTATAATCAGGCGCAGGCAAAATCGAATTGAGAGCCTACAAGATTCAGAAGGTAATTGGATATGGGACACAGCCGCTGTGAAACACATGATCCTCGATTATTTTCAGAATTTATTTGCAGGGGAAGGTTCAAGCATTAATTTAACAGGAATGATTTGGGATGTTTTCCCAAGTCTTTCTTCGACAGAAATGGCTAAGCTAAACAGAACGTACTCAGTGGAAGATATTCAATGTGCTCTACAACAAATGTCGCCATATAAAGCGCCAGGACCGGATGGATTTCAGGCTTTGTTTTATCAGAACCAATGGGAAACTGTTTACCCGAGTTTAAGTACTATGATTTTTCAGGTACTTCAGAACGAGCAATTTCCAGAGGGTCTGGGAGATGCCTTCATTTGTCTCATCCCAAAGACGGACCACCCATCATCGGTTACCTAGTTCCGGCCGATTGGTCTGTGCAATGTGGTGTACAAACTCGTCACTAAAATGATAGTTAACCGGCTGAAACCAGTGCTTCCCATTTTAATTAGTCCGATGCAGAGTAGTTTTGTGCCGAGGAGACAGATTACAGATAATATTATCCTTGTTCAAGAAGTACTCCATTCAATGAGAACTAAGAAGGGAAAGAAGGGTTATATGGCACTCAAGCTCGATCTAGAGAAAGCATACGATAAGCTGGAGTGGTCATTTATTGAACTGTCTTTGAAAGATATGAAATTGCCAAGCTCGATGGTAAATGCCATAATGAAATGTATAACGTCATCGAAACTTAGTGTTTTATGGAATGGGGAGCAGACAGAAACTTTTGCCCCAACCCGAGGCATACGTCAAGGAGACCCATTATCGCCATACATTTTCACTATCTGTATGGAAAAGCTAAGCCATTTAATTGAATATGAAAACCAACAGAAGAGTTGGAAGGGGTTCCCGTCAAGTCGTTACGGTCCCATCCTTACTCATCTCTTTTTTGCGGATGATATTATCCTGTTTGGTGAAGCTACGATCGAGCAAGCGAATGTCATTAACAAATGTCTTAAAACTTTATGTTCAGCATCCGGCCAACGTCTGAGTTGCGCGAAATCACGCGTTTTTTTTTCACCAAATGTATTGGATTTTGATGCTCAGGCTATCACTGATGTGCTCGGGTTCGCTAAAACGGAGGACCTAGGCATGTATTTGGGGATGCCGACCATTAATGGAAGGGTTACCAAGGAGACGTTTGATTTCATTGCGCGTAAAATCGACAAGCGTCTAACGGGATGGAAGACAAAATCATTGTCTTTAGCGGGCAGAGCGACGCTAATTCAATCCACTCTGTCGTCTGTTCCGTCTTTTGCAATGCAAACAACAAAATTACCTAGATCGTTATGTGACGAGTTAGATAAAAAATCACGGCGCTTTCTTTGGGGAGGAGATGACGAAAGTCGAAAAATCAGTTTGGTTTCATGGGAGATGGTAACGAAATATAAGGCGAATGGAGGTTTGGGTTTGAGGTCTATGAGACAAGTAAACACGGCGTTCATGGCCAAAATTGGATGGCGTATGTTAGCCGAACCAAATGCACTCTGGGCTCGAGTCCTCGTTTCAAATACTGCAAAGGAAGATGCGACAGGGAAATGTTCGTAACGAAACAAGCTAGCTCGAATCTTTGGAAAGGGGTCGTGGATGCGGTTGATATACTCAAAAAGGGACTGAATGCTTCGATTGGGAATGGCAAAAATACTCTTTTTTGGAAGGACAAATGGGCTACTAATCAAAAATTGGAAGATGAAGTGATGGTAGCTATTCCAGCTCACATAGCGAAATATACGGTGGAAGAGATGTGGGAACCAAACACTGGATGGAATTGGGATCTTTTTGCTGAATACCTCCCTAATAATTTGCTTCACACTATTGCCTCTTTTGAAGTTTTGCCAGGAGATGAAAACGCGGACGAAACTTACTGGACCGCAACTGCTTCGGGTTTTTTTACCATCAAGTCCGCTATTCGTATAATCAGAGGAGAATGCTTGGATGAGTCGGAATCGTTTTGGAAGCTACCATGGAAAACATGGGCTCCGCAACGAATTCGGGTTTTTTTATGGCTTCTTATGCATGATAGGATAATGTCAAACGTAAATCGAATGCGAAGGGGCTTGACGGATGACCCGTGCTGTGGAGTGTGTGGTTTTGTCGAAGAGTCAGCTCTACATTTATTACGGGATTGCCCAGAAGCTAGAATGGTGTGGAGTCTTTTTCCTGTTGCAAGGGAGCAATGGTTCAATGACTCGGTTTCAATTCGAGAGTGGGTTATACATAATTTAGAAGAGCGGAGAGGCGGAATGGAAAACTGGAGTACCCATTTCGCAGTAGTTGCTTGGTGGCTATGGAGATGGCGAAATTGTCGGGTGTTTGGTAGAACGGAGGAGATAGTTGACAATAAAAAATGTTTTTTGATGAAGAGATTGGAGGAAGTCAGGAGAGCGCAGGAAAAGTCACACATGGAAATGGGGCAGGTTTCACCGAGGAAGGAGGTTTTTATTCGATGGTTGGCTCCACCGGAAATGTGGGTTACTTTGAATATAGACGGAGCCTCTAAGGGGAACCCCGGGATGGCTGGCGCAGGGGGGATCTTTAGGAACTCCTCGGGTCAGATTATAGACTCCTTTGCGGAACGGTTGGGGTTAGCTACTTTTACCCGAGCAGAATTAATGGCCTTGAAGCGGGGACTTATGATTGCGATGGAAAAAAGAATTGAAAAGCTTATCATCCAAACGGATTCTACGACAGTCATAAGTTTCATGGAATCGGTTCCGACTGTTCCAACAGCACACATTCATATGGTAAAGATTTGTCATTCCTTTATTCGAGACTTTCAGGGTCAAGTAGAGATACATCATGTGTACCGAGAGGCGAATTCGTGCGCGGACTGGTTAGCTAATCGTGGAGTAACTCAAGCTCAGCAGGTGATCCGGTTCGACATGTCGAATGTACCAAGTCAACTCATCGCTTTGGCACAACAGGATTGGTCTGGAGTAGCTTGGCCGCGGCTTATTCCGAACCCGAGGGTGCCTAGTTACTAGCTCTGTGTGTTGATTTGTTTTTTTTTGCAGTAGTTTCATGTTTAGTTGGTTTGTTTTGTGTTTTATTTTAAGGCTTTGTCCTCTTTTCTTTACCAAAAAAAAATACACTTATTACTTCTTTAATACATTCTCTTTCCTACATACAAGTCAAAGTGTACCTTTTATTATTTCTTTAATACATTTTCTTAAAAATTGTGATTTGGGGTAGGGGGAAGTTTAGGGTGAATTGGAGGGAGTATATTATATTCGAAAAATAGATATAAACTGTTATTTTTATTATTAAAAATTGTAAATACGACTAAAAAGTCAATTTTATATAACTTTTGTAATACTTTATAATAAATAAATTATTTAAAAATATATTAATAATTAAAACAATATAATTAATGTAAACGTTGAATATGATTAAAATGTAATTTTAGATATATTTTATGATGTAAAAATTATTTAATTTAAAAATTTGCTTAAAAAGAATGCTAAAAAATATTTTGTTCGTCATAACTCGACCCGTTTTTTTTGACCTGATCAAGGACCCGACCTCTGGGTTCAATATTTTTCACCCACTCAATGTAGAGGGTCAAATAAGTCAAATACAGATGGTCTACATGTTAAACCCTTCAACACAAATGACACATATTTCAATTTTAAAAGAACAAGTTTCATCGAAGACTGATGTTATCCGTCACAAGCTAGAGACGGGATCAAGTAATACTTAAGTAGGTAGATAAGACAAAAGCCAATTGTTTAAAGAGTAATATTATATTTTTGTCTTAGATAACAACTTGAATATTACATTATTACCTGACCCGTCTTTAATTTGTGACGGATATCATCCATCCTCGAAAATTTGTGATTTTAAAATTCATCAACTTTGACTGTCGTTCAACCTAATTAAATGACCAGCCAGTCCAACACATTAAAATATTAAAACAAACAAACAAATATATTGTATATAATAAATAAAAACAAAATAAATAAAGGAAAATTAATAATAAAGGAAAAAAAACAAACAAACAAACAAAACAATAAACTCTCCTCCTCTTTTTCTTTCTTTGAATGTCTCCTCTCTCTTTTACAGAGATCTCAATAATTACATCTTTCTTCCCTCTTTCTCTCTCTTCTTCGATCTACTCTAATCCCATTTCTTTTCTTTATTTTTCTGGGTTTCTAATCTTTCTGCTCTCCAATTCATTCAATTTTAGGTAATTTCTCTCATTTTTCTATTTTTTTCATTCCATTTTCCACTATTTGATTTTTGTCAATTTAATTTCTCATTTCTAGGGTTATATTCTGTAATTGTTCTTAAATATTATGTATTTTGTGTTTATTGAGCTGTTTGATTAGCTTGGTTAGTGGGTTTTATTAGAAATTAATTGATTTTAATTATTTTATTACATAGGAGCTCATTTTTGAAAGAGGGTTAATTTTTTTTTTCTGGGATCTTTTGGCATGTGTTGTGAATTTAATTAATTTTAGCTGTAAATGGGTAAAAAGTTTCAATCTTTTATTGTGTTGAGATGTTGGGTCAACATAATTGGAATTTATTTTAATTAGGGTGAGGAAAAATTATTGCTTAAAATGATGAAAAAGGAGTAATCTTTGTTACTCAAGTCATGTTACAACAACAACATCACAGCCTTAGTCCCAAAATGTTTTGGGGTCGGCTGACATGAAATTACTTTCTTTTTTAGCTTATCATAATTATTAGGACTTTGTATTATTACTTGGTTTCTTGTTTGTATTCACTGTGCATCTATCGAAGATGTATTAGTCTAGTGGTTAAGACGGTTGTATAATGGATATTATGTTCATTTGAGGTATTCTTAAACAAAACTATGCATCTAGAAGTATTAGTGCAAGGTTTTATGCTGATTATGGATTGATGGGTAATGTTGTTAGGGTTTCACTGGCTGAATGATTGGCTGATTTGAGGTAGAACAAAACAATCATCAAATGGCATCTGTAGGGATAGCACCTACATCGGGTCTACGAGAATCTGGTGCTCATGGTGTGGATAGGCTTCCTGAGGAAATGAATGAAATGAGAATTAGAGATGATAAGGTGAATGATGCTCGATTTAGCGCTTGTCAAATCCCTATTCATTTGATGATTTGTGATGATTAGCTGTTTGTTGTTAGCTATTGACATGGTATAATGATTTTTAGGACATGGAACCGGCAGTAGTTGATGGAAATGGTACCGAGACTGGACATATAATAGTGACTACAATTGGTGGCAGGAACGGCCAACCAAAGCAGGTACAGTGTGAAGTTAAACTGCAAATAGGTATACTTTTGCATCGCAAATTCATTTTACAGTTATTAATAGCCTTCATTGGCATAATTTCAGACTATTAGCTACATGGCTGAGCGTGTTGTCGGACATGGTTCTTTTGGCGTTGTGTTCCAGGTAGAGTTTTATTGACTTAACTAAGGATAAGACACTGTTGATAAGCTCTGTTGAATACTTCAATTGGTTATTTTGTAGCTTATGTGTACTGTAATATTGCTTTAGGCCAAGTGCTTAGAAACTGGGGAAACCGTGGCCATAAAGAAGGTTCTTCAGGACAAAAGGTACAAGAATCGTGAGCTGCAGACCATGCGTCTTCTTGATCATCCAAATGTTGTCTCCTTGAAACACTGTTTCTTCTCAACAACGGAGAAGGATGAGCTCTACCTCAACTTGGTACTTGAATATGTCCCTGAAACAGCGCATCGAGTGATTAAGCACTATAATAAGATGAGCCAAAGGATGCCTTTGATTTATGTGAAGCTTTATACATACCAGGTACTAATCTTCAAATACTACATTCATTACCTTGATTTGTTTGCGTCAATTATTCTTGCGTAACCAGCTCACTCGGTGGATTATATTTATCTTTATTTTTCCCTGTTTTTTCATTATTCTGATTATAACTGTTACACTATTTTCATTTTGAACAAAATACAGATATTTAGAGCTTTGTCATACATCCATCGTTCAATTGGTGTTTGTCACCGTGATATAAAGCCTCAGAATCTTCTGGTAAGTCTGCAAAACGCCAAAAGTTACTATATTTGGTCAAATTTACACGGCTGGCTATGTTGCTTGTAATTTTTTTTTTGGTCTTACTATTAGAAGCCAAACCTTACTTTACTGCGTAATGTATTCAGGTAAATCCTCATACCCACCAGTTAAAACTTTGCGACTTTGGAAGTGCTAAAGTATTGGTATGTTGTACCACTGCTTAAATTTAGTTATCATAGCATCTAAGATTTGAAGCTTTCACCCTTGAGCTTTGCCTAACTTGTAATATCCCGCTGTTCAGGTAAAAGGCGAACCAAATATATCTTATATCTGCTCTAGATACTATAGAGCACCAGAGTTAATATTTGGAGCGACAGAGTACACCACGGCTATTGACATCTGGTCTGCTGGCTGTGTTCTCGCAGAACTACTTCTGGGGCAGGTACTGTATTTTTCCAAAGATACATAATTTGCTTCATGCAAAATTTTTTTTTTTTGTAGTATGGCTGTAATATTAATGCCTCGTTGGTTTTTGCAGCCACTATTTCCTGGTGAGAGTGGAGTTGATCAGCTTGTGGAGATAATAAAGGTAATAGTCGTCCCTTTCGATAATAAAGTTCAGTACTTTTTGTATTCTGTCAAAATTTGTACGAAATTGTTGAACCTGTTGAATGTTGGCTAGGCATTCATGTATTTTTATCAGTGATACTTCTACAGGCCATACGTTGATATTTTGAAGCCGCTTAAAAGGGATACCTTAACTTGTTTGGTCGAACACCCAAGCCTTGATTGAGTAGTAACAATTCTGTAATAAGGTTATTATAGGAAAACATGAAATGCGGTTTCTGGTGAGACATGTTCAGAAGGTGATCTATAAATTTAGGTTCTGTCTCTACAAATAGCTTAGCCAAAGCAACAAGTATCTTGTGAACTTGTGCCTTCAACGTGCAAGTCAGTTGTAGCACGTTTGTGTAGTGTAGTTTGTATTGCGTAGTGCGGGGGACATATTGACAAAGAAACATTAAATTTGAAAGTTGGTGGTCTCTACTTCTCTTTTCATAGGTTTTCTTATAAAAATCCTGCCAAATTTCAGGTTTTAGGTACACCAACAAGAGAAGAAATCAAATGTATGAATCCTAATTATACGGAGTTCAAGTTTCCCCAAATCAAAGCTCATCCTTGGCACAAGGTAAATTTTTTGGACCAACACGTTGAAATAATTATCCACACATTCACTCCAGGCCATATTTAACATTTCCGATATACCAGATCTTCCACAAGCGCATGCCTGCTGAGGCTGTTGATCTGGTTTCCAGACTACTACAGTATTCTCCTAACTTGCGTTGTACTGCTGTAAGTTGTCAATACTCAATAGCCAGTTTTCCTAGTTTTTGCTTTCTGTGTTGTGAATTTTCACGTCTCTTTCGCTTCATACCTAATGTTTTTCTTTATATTGTCAAACTGTTAGCGTTACACAATTTATACCAAATTACAGGATAGGAAGTTGAAAACATTCATTTTTGTATCTTGTAATTTGGTATGAACTGAGTAACGGTAAGTCGGTAACAGTTACCTGCGATTGCTCTGCAAGCTAGTCCATTGTAGTGCAGTTTGGTGGAGTGCTCCAATACTGTTCCAGTCGATGATAATCCAAAAGTGCTAATTTTTTTGTCCTGAATTTCAGTTGGATGTCTTAACTCATCCCTTTTTCGATGAGCTAAGAGACGCGAACACCCGCTTGCCTAATGGACGTTTCCTTCCACCGTTGTTTAACTTCAAGCCTCACGGTAAGTGATTCTGTTAGCTAGACTGGTTCTTATAGTCATATGAGTAGTATTCTTTATTGTTAGCTAGACTTGGGGTTATGAAATAATGATTGGCTCTTATGCAGAGTTGAAGGGGGTTCCAGCAGAAACCTTGGTTAGATTGATCCCTGACCACGCAAGAAAGCAATGCCCATTCCTCGGACTGTAAACTGTATCAAGTAAAAAAAGCAAGCTCGTATTGTGGAAGATGCTTATTAATTAAGTTACGAGTATGTCTCGTTTTGAGTCTGTCGTATTGTCTATTTATCCTTGTCATGTAAAAGCAGGTTGTAGAGAATTTGATTTGTCCCTATATCTAACTGCTTGTAACTCCTCACAGAGTCGGAGATTATTGGCCGAGATTAATCACAAGTAATCTGTTTATTGTGAAGACATACTTTCCTTGTATTTTTCCTCTTGTTTCAGCCCGATTTTTCATTTTTAAAGGACCCGAGTTATGAACTACTCTGTAGCAATCAGTCGATACAATTTAAAGTTTTAAACCGTCTGCTTTCTTAGGTGATGTATTAATAGATATGGAGTACTTAGCTCGAAAGTCCGTCGTCGGTTAACCTAAATTGTAGTAGCAATAAGTAATTGAAATACGCATAAATCAACTTTGACATTCAATTTTTTGAAGATTAAATAGCGTGTCTAATTTGTACAAGAAACACAACTTTGACATTCAATTCTTTGACAAATACTACTTCATTGCTTGAAATTTGAAAGTATGCTGGCGATAAGCCGATAATGATATACTCGTATTAATTTGTAAGAGCAACTTCTACGATTATTCCTCAAACGCTATAGTTGCAATCTTGCAAATGTTAATTACCTTGCATGACAGTCGTAGCACCCATAATCTTAACTCGAAATCCAAAAGTATGAATATTGGACATATAACTCATTTATATGAAAGCGTCAAACGCAACTCAAACGCCTTGATGACTTCTACATATGACACGAGGAGATATGCATTTGTCGACTTACAAACACTGTTACAGCCTGCTAGGCAAACAACCATTTACGGATCCGTGGAAACCACGTGATTAAGCGTCATTCATTCGACAGCAAAAGTACCAAATTCCGCAACTCCAAACATTACACTTTATTCCAGCATATAGAAGACATACACATTCCATCTTTCTCCTCATAATACATTCACTAAACAAATATAAACAAACAAGCTCCAAACATGAAAGAACGTGAGCGAGACCCTCACCTTTCATGCTCAACAATGCTACGGCAAAGATCCAAGTACCTCTAAGAGTGAAGCAATGAACTGCATTTGTGTCTTCTCATCTATAGTTGAGAAGAGAGGCACGTGTACAAATAGTGAAATCGTCCCATTTTGCTCTGCGAACCATAATGAATGATAATATACATAGTTGCACACAAAGCGGCCTGCATCATTCGATCTCATCACATCGTACCCTTTTCCTTTCAATGCTCTTGCGATTTCATCAACTGGGAGAGATGTCTATGTACAAAAATAGAGTGGTGTTTCAAATTTATGGTAAAGATTGAATTGCTAGTAGAAGCATATTGAAAAGAAGCCAAATGTTGAACACAACGATAATACACGAGCTACTAAAGTAGGACACAACAAAGGTGAAGATTGAAGACAAGAACATGATACACTTCATATCACTTTTTCAGAGTCTCTCGGGTCTCTCGCCTATAGGCAGGGAGTTGGATTTAAGCAGTCTTAGTGCCTTACCCTAGTGTTAAAAGCAGAAACTGAATTTCGGATGACCCATAATTTTTTTTAAAAAAAAAAAAAAAAAGAGCATCAAGATCTCATCAGCCAACTGCAGTTAAAATGAACAAAAGCAATTTAGGATTATTTGGGGTTCGCTAAGATCGATCGTCATCGGAGATTGTTTAGGCATATGGATAGTTGGATACACATCCATTCTGGCTAAAGATATGATAAAAACGAAAGTAAAAATAAAATAAAAACAAGTATGTTAGCGAAATAAAACTGAAGAAAAAAATATGAAAAACCAAAAGTGGAAACCAGTAAAATAATATAAAATCAATGTGTAACATACTAGTGTACTACCATCCACTTTATAACCAATACATCCTATTTATGAAAATAACAAAATTATATCGTGTCCTTCAGCACTTTCTCTGTTTCTATCACTACTAGGATTTCAAGTCATTAATGCTGCCGAATTAATGCACAAGCTTTACTAAACAAACATTAAGGAAAAGGGGGAGGGGGAGGGGGAGGGGCAAATGCAGCTAGGGGCCTTGACTAAGCAATAAGTCTCTTACGAGACCGTCTTATCACTTGTGCTATATTAATATGGAACCAACAAGAACCTGAAATTAAGTATCAACCAACCCATAATATGAAGGGTCTCATGATAGTAATAGTATGACACTACACCAAGAGTTGAAAGAATAAAAGACAGTTATGCTACACGTCAGCTCCAAAGTAGACGCTACATTGTGGATTTGGTAGCATAATTGTCTTTCGTTCTTTCAACCCTTCGTAACCCAAGATGTTAGCACGACTTTACTTATGGAAGTTAATATCTAGACATTATGAGGTCTAATGAAACCACGTACCGCTAATATATGCCCACAACTTGCTCATTTTCCATGTATCATTTAGGGTAGAAGTGCAAGTTTACAGTAGTGCACTAATGCTCGCAAGGAAGTTTGTTAATAAAAGAGAAATGATTTAAGTCTATGGTAGATAATAACAAGGACCATTAGAAAGCTTCTTCACGTTGTAATTAACCCACATTGGCCTCAACATACAGATTTACGGAATACATGCAAGTGCTACCGCACACAGTTATACTCCGTATAAGATAAGAAAGGAGAAGTACCTCTCTAACTCTAGAGATATCTCCATCCGTGGGAATAATGTGGACTTTCTGCAGATAAAACAGTAGATTTAGATACTTGAAAGGTGAAACAAAGTACCCGTTACATTACCAAAGTTATTCTTTTGTCCTCATTTAACTTTGGTGGGCAAATGTTGTTGATTTGACCGATGTATTCTACAATATGCAATACTTACTAATGGTACATTAACATAACAAATTCTACAACTTATTTCCTACATGTATTCCTAAAAACTAAGGGCTTGTTTGGATAAGAAGGATTTTGAGGGAAAGGAAAAGGAAAAGGAGGAAGAGTAGGGCATTTAAAATCCCTTTGTTTGGATCGCAAATAAGGAGGGAGGGATTTGGAGGGATCCATTTTCCCTCCTCCAAGGAAAACCAAAATCTCTCCACAATAAGAATATTTGGACGGAAATTGTTTCCACCTCCCCTTCCCTTCCCTTACCCTCCTATTTTGGTATCTAAACAAGCCCTAATGATAAATTTGAGTGGTTGACATGGGTTGACCAAGTTAAATGGGGTTCAGAAATTTGCAACGGAAGTAGTAGCTTTTTATAATGTTTTGAATTGTACATGTTTGGTAAAGTAGCTCTCGAATTGGTATATGGAATTTTTTCTAAAGTTATTCTAACTGATGTTTGATATCAAAAGCCAGAGTTGTAAATACATTTCCATTTTAGAACTACACCAAAGGACAAGATTATAGAACTGGGAATTGAGCATTTGAGACTGACCATTCTATATTTTCTCGGCAAAAGAGTAATACTCCGTACTAATTACGTTCAAGTTATTTTATTCAAATTTTGTAAGTAAAAGACTATTTGTTAAGTTTACCTCTAACAGCTAGCCGCTATTAAAGAGGAAGGAAAGTAGGTAACAGGCCATAGCACAAAAGAACACAATCATAGGAATTGAATGTAACCTGAGGTTTCCATCCCATCTCATCAGGACACCGGAATGTGGCTTCATTCACAGCTTGGTTCTCAACAGCAAATTGTGTGGCGCCGCTATTAACTCCTAAATGCAACTGCATTAAAGATCAAAATTTTTAACAACGGATGCCTTACTATATAAAAACCCTTTTTTTGTATTGTTTCGGTATAAAGGAATCAAAGGGCGATTATGATACTATAAATGCTTCAACCGGGATTCAAATCCATCATAAAAAACGGTACCAACATGCATCCAGATTATTTACTGATCGTAAGGTGGTTTGGCTAATCCTTCGTTATGCAGCATTAATGATTTATTGTACGATTAACCGCTAGCATTCGAACTTTAACCCTAGGTCATACCCACAAGACGAAAGAGACTCATTTCATAACTAAAAACAACCTGCATTAAGGGTAGTAAATTAGTAGTTCGCTGGTTCATAAAAGTAATCAATTTTCTTTTCTATTATCACTTATCAGTGCGGAACACTCACATTGCTAATATATAATCATCAAATGCTAACCATCAAATGCTTTGGATCTTAGCGTACCGATCACAGGCATACCACTAATGCATGAAAGCAGTTCTCATTTGTCAAAATTAGTACGGAGTTCATTATTGACGACACTTAACCGAATCTCGTAGACAAAATGACAGAAGAAGTAAGAGATCTCAATGGAAATATTATGCATTAAAGATTATTTGACAACCCATACAGAAAATAATCCAATATAAAAGGCAACTTACCCAAATAACTTTCCCAGAATTTGGCAATCCAGAACCCTTATTGCTAATGGCAGATTGCAGTGTCTGGTAAAGCGGAGCAACTGCCCCGTGTCCAGCTGTCTCAAGAATATTGCAGCTGCCTAGAACCATACCTTTCGGTAACCCCCTTTCTTCTACGTAATCTTTTAGATTGCGTACGATTGTCTCAGTTGGATTTTCCGACACGCCATGAAATCTCTTAAAACCAGTGACATGAACTGTAACTGCTGACGGTGCAGGACCTTCTGACCCCATTATCCCACAATTAAGAAATTATATGCAAACCTCCAAAGCGGATATTATCTACTGCCTGCATCAAAATTTTAACAATTTAATTTGAGCATATACATTTCCAAAGTAAATGCACTCTAGACAATTGTACCTTAGAGGAGTAGACTAGCAATCTATATATGCAGAATCAACAAACGCCAACAAGTCGCCAATCACTGTATCTTTTTTAGAAATGAGATACGTGACACTATTACTGTAGATTACAAGGGGGGATCGCAATCTACTACCTAATAATTTACATCCCTTCCGTCTCAACCACTATGCCAAAACCTCGTCAATAAGTAGCCTACTTCTGATAAGCAAATACGGAGTACATCAGTACAATAACTAAGGTATTAACTCTTCACAGATACCAAGCTAAATTCATAGTCTAGACTTGTACTAAAAAAGGGCAGTGCGGTACACGATGGCGTCCCCGCTAGGCAAGGGTCCGGGGCAAGCATTCCCTTGCCATTTTGGCAAGAGGCCGCTCCAGGGCTAACCCGTGACCTCACGGTCACAAAGCAACACCTCAACCGGTGGGCCAAGTCTAGACTTGTATTAGAAAGAGAAAAAATGCTTAACTTTAGTACCTCAATACAAAATTTATACTTTTGAACATATTTTCCTAGGTTAGGTACAAGGTTATGAGAGGTTCCTTAGTTCAGAAAGCAAAAAAAGTTTGATCATACTGAGTTCATAATCAAACCATCAACCCGGAGTTCGGAGAGGTCTTAGTCTAGTAGTTAAGACGGAGGTATCTTGGACAATAAGTCCAAGTTGACAAGTTCGAATTCCCCTTCCTCTAAATTGTACTGCCCTTGTGGCTCATTCGACATAAAAGAAAAGAAAAAAAATTAAACCATCAAACACAATTACCAACTGAGCTTAACAACACAATCAAAATTATGCCAAAAAGTTAGAATTTTTATCAAGAAAGCAGACATAATAATCATGAAACAATCAGTAATCTCGAAACCCAAATCATCAAACAATAATTAGAAACTGAAGAGAAAGTAACAGATTAAGCTAAGTATGCAATAATCAAGTTAAAGATCGAAAACCCATAATTCAAACCTGCAAAAAGACCTCAACTTTATGCAGAAAAATCAAATTTAAATTAAAAAAAAGTAAGAAAGTTTGAATACCTGTATATAGATAGATAGAATGAATGAAGAAGAGTGACAAAAAATATGATAAAAATAATTATTGAAAAATGGAATTACAGATAAAGAGACAAGGAGCCAATCTTATCTGATTGTAATAAGAATTTGATTGATTAAAAAGATTGAAAGATTCCAAAGGTATGATTATGATTAATAATAATAATAATAATGGTGGAAAACGTGGATGATTGGGTGAATATGATGGTGGAGAAACTAGTAGTGTGTTAGGTCACTTTCTATAACTAAATTCCTTTGTTTTGTGGAGTATTTTATTTTTATTTCTTGTTTTCAATGTCATTTGTTTGATAATAATTGTATATTATGGTTAAAAAAATTCGTAATTGATAAATTCCGCGCATAATGTTACTACACCTGCACACTTTGTCCCTTTTTTCCATCGTTATTTCCAAACTAGAAAATAACAGAAGTATCCAAACTTTGATTAATATTACATATTATTTTTGTTACTAATACATAGTATCATCGTTTTAATAAAGTTCGATTAACAAAAATATTAATCGATAAGATTACTCTGAATTATGGGTATCCTGCTCAAAATACTTCAAACTCTATTTTAACTGTCAATATAACCAACTAATGTTCTCATTCGTTTTTAGTATAATATATGACATATTACCTGCTAAATAAGTGAGTAAATTTCTAACTTTTCTTTAACCTGTTTTTCTCTTCTATTTATTTGTTAATCTATTCACTTAATCACACCAATAACACAGTCTACAATAAGTTAAAAAAACAAAAAATTCTATTCAAAGCAGATGAGGGCATTAGTTGTTTATATTGGTAGTTAAAATAAAGTTTAGAGTATTTTGAGTCGTTCACTCATAGTTCGGAGTATTTCTATCAATTAACTACTATAAAATGATGTAAATATCAAACTACTACAAAACGCAATAAAAAATATTTACGCTAGCAAAAATTTATTAATGAAAAGTTTGAAAAATCCCGTGATTTCACGGGAAACTAAACTAGTTCATCTTTTAAAAAGAGAGATTGATTTGGTCGTACGAATAGGCAACAATTGCTTTATTACACCTATTAAAACATGTTGTAAAAAAACATGTTTTGTATCGTGAATATCTTTTGTCACAAATTATTAAAAATTATAAAAAAAAATTAATATCTTTATAGTATTTCATGACCGATAAATCAAACAAGATTTTAAATAACTACGTAGTATATTTTATCTTCACAAATTGTTTATAAGACCTATATTTAGGTAAAATTAGCCCAATAGCATGAGGTCCTACAAATTACTTAATAAAAATATGAATAATACTTTTATTTTAATAATCTAATATTTTAAATTAATAACTTACATATTTAAATATGTTCATTTTGATTATAAAGTATAAGTTAATAAAGTTATCATAATAAAATCAAAAACTTAATATTTTTATATTTTTGCTTGGGCTATTCTCCTATTTGTGTAAGTCCTATGTTATAGGACGGCCTTAGAGAAAAGTTGTTGTTTTGTTTTATAGATTAAGAATAATATCAAAAAATTTATACGACGATGAATAGAGCCCAAAAAACCGTGGTTACCTTTGCTTTGGATTTGAGGGAGTATTGGTTTAGATCGTGCAATAAATGCATGGTACATATAGTTTTTTTTATAAATAAATTACTTATAAAATCGGGATATTTTATTAATTCCCACATTCTAATTATTTTATTTTGCTTTCTTGACAACTAATAATCAAGAGAATTGAGTAGTATGCTAAAATGTATTTAAACAAAATATAAGCTAAAATTTCTTTCATTTTTTTAGCTTCAAAAGTAATAGTAACGATTTATAGTTTTGTTTTATAGGTAGTATGTGTCAATTTTTTTTTAAATAGTAATATCAATAAAAGTTTTAGCAATTTATACTTTTATATAAATTTTATTTATATTTTAATTAAGAGATTATAATTTAGAGTTAGGTGAAAATAATATAATTTGATGATAAAATGATTAATTTTAATTAAAAGATTATAATGAAAAAGCAAATGAAACTATTGTTGAGTTACGTCTCTATTTATTTTTAACTGCGTCGAGTATTTAGGGGCGTTTGATGGGCAAAGGGAAAAAGAATGAAATTAGAAGAGGAAGGAGGGAAAAAGAATTAGATTTTCAATAATTTTCCTCCCAGTTTGGTTAGGATAAGAATTAATGGGGCGTTTGATTGGGGGTCTATAAGAAAGGGAAAGAGAAATAAAGTTACTCATTCTCATTGTGGAATGAAACTGCCTCCCTTACCCCCCAATCCATCTAACTCCTTACCCTCAACCTCTAAGGGTATGAGATTTCATTACCTTCGTTACCTTTCAACCACTTTCTTCACCTACTACCACCACAATAGCCACCACCAAACCACCACCATGACGCCACCGTCACCGCCGCCGCCACCCCCTACCACTACCATGACGCCACCGCCACCACCGTCGTGATACCCTTACCACCATCACTGCCATGACACCCACCATCACCGTCGTTACTACCGTCACGACCACCACCGCCACCGCCGTGACATCTCTACCACCATTATCGCCACCACCAGCATGACACCCCCACCACCATCACCGCCGTGACAATCAGTGCCGCCACCACCACTGCCACCACCGCCATGACACCTCCACCACCTCCACCACCATCACTGTCGCAGTAGTGAAGTGGTTGTTTGTGGTGGTGTGTGTTAGTGGTAGAAGTGAGTGTGAATGGATCATTAGTTATCTTTCTTAGAGTAAGCAAATAACTTATTAAGTTTTAGGTAATCTCTTTCTTTTTCCTTTCTTACCCTTTCTTGTTTGCTTTCCCTTCCCTTTCTCTAACCAAACTCCCCCTAAAGTATTTATAAATTGATACCGGATCTAAAATTTATAGGTTACTTTGGTTTTTAGCAGGAAATTTTGGTGATCAAAATTTGGAGACGGATCCGCTTAATTTGAGTCACTTATTAAATTAATAGTAATTTGGACTACATATCTTATTTATCACAAATTGTTATCACAAATTGTTGCTAGGATAATTTATGTCCAATATTTTATCATTATCATACAAAGCAATAATTTATGCTCAATTGTTTATCTTTGTCAAATTGTCATTCAGCAATATCACATCATACCAAACAAAACGTACTCTATTATGATCATGAGGTGGAGAAACGTATTATTCAATTGATAGAAACACAATCGCTTTATTTTTTGTTAACTTTTGCGGAATTTAAGATTTTAGATTTATTGTATTTCAAGGTTTTCAATTGCCAATTTCTCAAAACATTACGGCACAAATTCTACAACCCTATTGTCAATCCATTTCATTCAACTAACTGGTTAAGAGACAATATAAAACTTAAATAAGACTGTCATACAATACTCGACAATCCGCGTTATTCATAAAACGGAATTGACTAAAATGGTAACCCTTATTTTAGTCGTAGCCCTAAAAATTGTGTAAAGAACACGTATATTTGGGTGTATATATGACATGCGCAAAGAAAAATTGAGTGACTTGTATTCCAAAGAGAAACCCATTACGATTCTTATTCTTATTTGTGTATTAAGGGTAACATTATTCGTAAGACTCCCCAAAGTCTTAAGACTCTGCCACATCAGATTTCCACTAACTTTTATTATTTTTTTATTGTTCAGACTCACCTCAGACTCACCCAAAACTTTATACATTATCCGTCAGACTCACCTGAGACTCTACTTTTCCATTTTACTTTTTCTTTTTACATACTTATTAAATTATTTTTGGTGGGGTCAAGACCCATCAAAGTCTTAAGGAGAGTCTTGAATTTTCAAGACTCGACTTAAGACTTCCTCAAGACCCGGGTAGATTATTAGCAAAATTGAGGGAGTCTTGTCTTAAGACTTAGGAAAGTCTTATCTCAAGACCCCCAATAATGTTACCCTAAGATAGCCAATTCAAGTTGCATGGCGTCACTTTCACCATGCATGGGCATGTCCTCATACCCCTCATGACTCATGACTTGCCAATTGCATTGCATATTCACACTTCATTCATCAATTGTTTAGTTATTCTATTCTATTTTGATGTGTCTCGGACTCTCAGTCAATTATTTACGTTTCTAATTTTTAAATAGGTTTATTTTGGTGAATAATTTGGTATTCCATCCTATTCATAAAAACCTTCCCTATTTCTTTTTTCGTCAATTCACAATATCTTCCATATTTCCTTTTTTGGTAAATGTCTTATATATATTTTAATCACCTCACTTCACCACAATACCCCACAATACTCATACTTTTTACTTATTTTAGAGCATGTTTGGCCTTGCTTATGAAAAATAATTTCTACTTTTGTAAAGGAGTTTTTATATAACTAGTTCTTGATAAGATTGGTCTTGTTTGGCCAAAAATTTTAAAAAACTATTTTTATCAGTTTTATCGTGTTTGGCCTAACTATTTTCTATAATTTATTTTATTCTGCTAAAATATATTATATATAGATATACAAAAGAGCGGGATTAACTTGCGAGAATTCCGACATGAAAATCTAAAAATTGGTATTTGGCGGTATTTTTTTGAGTTTTGGCGCTCAAATAACTCACGAGCAACGTGAAAAGAGAAACAGAAGTTTTAGAAATTGGTATTTGGCGGTAGCAATTTGTTACTTCTGTTTCTAGGTGTTTCTAGGGTCAGTTTTAGAATTTCTGTTTATTAAAATTAGTTTTTAGTTTTTTAAAAAGTAGTGTTTGACCCAGTTTCTATTTCTTTAGTTGAAAAAACAGTTGAAAAGCAGGGACAAACACATACTTAATCACCTTACTCATAACAATATCCCACAATACTCACCCTCTCTCCAATCACCTCACCCCACAACAATTCTTTATGCTTATTTTAATCAAACCCTTAAATATTTTGTGCCAATGTCAAATAGGAGGAATATCCTGAACAATACTTTATACTCGATTTGGTTCATTTGTTATTAAATAATTGCTCATTTCCTCTTTCTTGTCCTTTATTTGTGGCAAAATTAAAGAATAATAAATGAACTAAAATGAGGAATTATTTATGTAGTATAGGTATGACATTAGAGAGCACATTCGTTGTATATTGCCATATTGGTATGTAATTACCAAATTTCGATGGAGCCATATTTTGCCTTGAATTCTAAGATGAATGGTTTCTCTTTGTTCCAATTATTTATTCACTTTTTTTTTTATTCTTTGTATATCTGGTCTAGCAAACTGTAAACTTAAAAGACTGAGTGTAAATCCGTTTTCATGCTGGCAATTGTCAAGTATGGACACATACATGAATCAACCAGTCATCATACTTGATTGTCGATCGGACACATGCATGAATCATAACAGCATGATTATGATTATGAAATTATTAGGACGAAATCATGCAATATGTTAATTTTAGGAAATGATTGAGAATGCTTTCATTGATATTATTCTTGGCCTTAAATTGTGTGTTATACATTGCTAGATCGACTCGACCTATAAATATAAGAATACATCAAGCTATTTACGGAAAATATATAAGCGTAACGGCTTATATATGATTATTGAGTCCAACGACTTTTTGGTGAAACAGGTGGAATTTGCTAACGCCCCTCCTCGAGTTGGAGTGTGGAGGTAAGAAATGCCTATCTTGGATAGAAGCTCATTAGAAGAGGCACGACCAAGGGACTTGGTAAAGGTATCTGCAAGTTGAGCTCTTGTATGGACGTAGCTAGCAAGACTGATTATGCCTTGTTGTGTTTCATCACGGGCAAAAGGGCAATCCACTTAGATGTGTTTTGTCTGTTCGTGGAAAACCGGATTCTTGAAAATGTGGAGCATGGATTAACGATCGTACGTTAATTGAATGGGTTGTCTATGTGGTATGCCGAGAAAACCAAGCAACCTTTTAAGGCATTTAAGTTCACATGTGGTATAAGCCATAGCGTGATATTCGACTTCAGCGGAAAAACGAGCAACTGTTGATTGTTTCTCAGTTTTCCATGAAATAGGAGATGAGCCCCAAAAAACTAAGTAAGCGCCGAGGGAACGACGAGTGGTTGTCAGCTAGCATTGTCAGCGTCGCAATAACATGAAGGCGTAGATCGTGATTAGACCGAAGTAAAAGGCCTTGGCATGGAGCGTCTTTTAGATAGTGAATGACATTAAGCGCTTCTTGCCAATTGATAAGGGCGGCTCAGGGGGTGTTCAACCGGTGCGGTTGCACAGGGCCCCCAATTTTAGAGGGCCCAATATACGACTCAGTTACATAACAACTCTTATATATTTGTTAGTGCCATTCTAATAATCTGTTAGCAGTGTCAAAGTGGTAGAATTCTCACCTTAGAACTTGAAGATCCTCTGTTCGATTCCCCTAGGCATCATTTTGAAGTTTAATTTTTCATTTAAAAATTAGAAAGAGTGATGTTAGTGAGGATCAAAACCGCGCCAACTATGTGGAACTATGAACAATTATCCAACATGCCAATGAGACCCTCTTGGCATATTATGGAAGCATAATTTAATTTATAACATATCTGTTGGGCCTCATTTGCTTTTTTTTAATCAAAATTGTTAATATTTTTAAAAAATGTTCCTTATATTCATATTTAACATAGGTGTGTATTAATATATTAGGGTCTATTTTTTCAGTTTCGCACAGGGCCCCAAAAATGTCAGGGACGCCCCTGGTACTTCATAAGGCTAAAGTCGTATCACCTCAAAAATTTACAACGGAACCTCAAAAATTTGCAACGGAAATCCGTGGCAAAAATTAACTTGACATTGACAATGGAAAGTCAAAGTGAAACATGCGGCAACCCCATCCCATCGCAATTGTCACAAATTTGTCTTTTGCGACGGGAAAGTCTATTTTGCGACGGATTTTGCACTGTTGTTTTGTAGTCAGATGTTGTTCAACAAAAACTTCCAATCGTACCCGTTTTTTGTCGCGGCGACTGTTAATAATATTCTTCCAATCGCAAGCACATTGATTGCACGAGCAAGACGGTAGAGAGTTGTGCTCAAGATTGCATCCTAGATTGTTGTTATTCTACTTCCTCCATTCCAATCAATTTTATATATACATTCCAATCAATTCTACACAACTTTTAATATATAATATAAAAGATAGTCATGTGAGAACTTATTTAAACTGTCTTACCGACTATATTGTGAATATCAAAGTTTTATACAGTAATTTTTATCGATATGTAACTAATTATATTAACAAAAGAAAACGGACATTGTCAAATATGAATAAAGCAAAGTTATAGAATTGATTGGAACGGAGGAAGTACCATAGTAGGACATAAGTTTCTCTGTTGAACCTTGACGGCATGCAAGCAATTCAGCCTGTAATTGTTATATACGGGCCTCATTATTCTGATAAAAGCGGTTCTTGATATCACTTAACCAATTTCGCCTTGGGACGGAGTGAGATTTGCTTCCTTATGCTTGGTTCAATCGTGTTAAAGATCCGCATTGTAACCAAGACATTTGTCGCTTGTCATGTTTCGTAATTTTCATAAATGGCATATGATTTTGCAATGGTACTATCAATGTACCAAAGTTTACCTTTGGTATAAGTGCTAGATGAAATGATCTTGACCATTCGTCGTAATTGTTGCCAGTAAAGGCAACTTGAGAAATACTATGACCTGAATGTTCATTATGAACGAACGAATTTGAAGAGGTTTTTGCGGAATCGATCATTTGTGCGAAATCCAAGTTCGTCATTGAAACAAGATTTCGAAAAAAAATGATAAAAGAAGATGACAAAAGAGATAGCAAGAATAAAACCTAGTTTGATATTATGTTAGGAAATGATTGAGGATGATTTCATTGATGTTATTCCTGACCTCAAATTGTATTTGGTTCAACCATTTTAGGTATAAACAATGACTTTTTCCGACATGTTTAATATAATTCAGAACAAAAAAAATTGACATTTAAAAAAAAGTAAATATATAAAGAAATTATAGAAAAGTTTTAACTAATTAATCCATGAAGTTTTAAAGTAAAAAATTACTCGTAATACATAATTAAATAGTACAAAAAATTATTAATAAAATAAATATACAACAAGATTTATTTTCTCATTCTAGAATTGAACGAAACACAAGGTATGAGGAATCGAGTTCCAAACCCATACCACCCTGGTTTGATTCCCGATTCCATACCGATTCCTTTGTGTGAACCAAACACCCACATTATTAACTCGACCTATAAATACAAGAATATAATGAAGCTATTTACGGAAAATGAATAATCCTAACAGCTATCAATATATATACTTAAAAGAGAAACTTTTCGAGCGATTTTATTGGTTATTGTTTTAGAGTAATTTCATTGGCTATTACTTTGTTTAAATAAACTAAGTATATAAATAAAAATATAATTAAATATCAATAAAATATCAGTTGCATAATTATTGTTTTTAGAGAGATTACATTGGATATTACTTTGATTAAATAAATTAATTATATAAATAAAAAGATAACTAAGTATATAAATAAAAATATAATTAAATAGTAATAAATTATCAGTTGGATAATTATTGTTTTTATAGAGATTACATTGAATATTACTTTGATTAAATAAATTACTTATATAAATAAAAAGATAATTAAATAGTAATAAAATATCGGTTGGATAATTATTGAATTAGTTAACAAAATAATTGATTTCATTGGCTATTGTTTTAGAGCAATTTCATTGGCTATTACTTTGGTTAAATAAATTAAGTATATAAATAAAAAGGTAATCAAATAATAATAAAATATCAGTTTTTAGAGCGATTACATTGACTATTACTTTGTTTAAATAAATTAAGTATATAAATAAAAAGATAATTAAATAGTAATAAAATATCAGTTGGATAATAATTGAATTAATTAATAAAATAATTGATTTCATTAGCTATTGTTTTGAGAGCAATTTCATTGGCTATTACTTTGGTTAAATAAATTAAGTATATAAATAAAAAGATAATTTAATGGTATAATTAGGGGTGTTCATTGGTCCGGGACCGGACCGGACCGGACCAAACTCTCTGGACCAAAGACCAAATAATGGATAAAAGGTGGACCGAGGACCGGACCATATTAATATTGGTCCGGTCCTGTCTGGGCCATAAAAAGTTGTGAACCGGACCGGACCGGACCAAATGGACCAAAGTGGACCAAATATGATTGCATTGACATGATTTGACATGTAAAATTAAAACTCGAGAAATTTTTAACGATCAAAATAAGCAACATTATCTTTTTACTAGATTTAACTACATAATTATACATGTTATAATACACGTAAACAAAGTAGAAATAAAATCAATAATATTACAATTTAGAAAATTCATTTCTCATATAAGTTCGGTCCATGGTCCGGTACGCCGTCCTTTCGGTTTGGTCCAGGACCGGACCGAAGACCAAACTAGAGCAAATAGGTGGAACGCGGACCGGACCAAATAAAATTCGGTCCGGTCTGGTCCGGACCAAATGGTCCGGTCCGGTCTGGTCTTTGGTCTGGACCACTGAATGAACACCCCTAGGAATAATTAAAAGAATACGAGCTACAAAATACGAATATATAAGAAATACGAGCTAATGTTAAAGGAATAAGAACTTAAGAGAATCAAGAACTAAAAAATACGGGCACATAAGATGGCGAGCTATTAATGTAAAAATGCGAGCTAATAGAGATATTAAGCTAAGAATACGGGCTAATGTAAAAAAATATACGAGCTATTAAGATAAGAATACGAGCTAATGTTAAAAAAAAAACATACGAGCATACTAGAGGATCAAGAACTTACAAATACGAGCATATAAGAATACGGGTTAATATAAAAAGAATATGAGCCAATGGAAGAAGAATACGTGCTAATAAGATAAGAATACGAGCTATTAAGATAAGAATACGAGCTAATAAGATAAGAATACGAGCTATTAAGATAAGAACTAGGCTTGTGACCCGTGAAATTCACGGGTTTATCTATTTTAGTTTTATTATTTTATTGTATTATTAAGATTTGTTCGAGCAATTAGTTTATCCATTTAAAAAGATATAGTCTTGAAATATATAAAAGTTAGTTAGTTAGTGTCTTATTTCTTTGACATCTTTAATTTATTTTTCAAACTATATATTGTACTTTATTTTGATTAATATACTAATAGCATGTAATATTTTAAAAAATACCTTCATTAAGTCCATTAATTCATGACACTCATGCAGTCATGCATAAACTCATTCTAAAAAGTATGTTGAATTGTTTTGGCTACTCTTTTAAAAGCTATCTACATTGAAACGCACGTGAGATAAGAGTCCTTTTAATTGGGCGTGAATGAGAAAGTATCAACAGTTAGTGAAACATAAATAATAAATCAATCGAAATTAAATTTTACACTATTGATCCTATAATTATAAATTTGTCGCCTTCAAAACCACCAGGAATATGGGGTTTATGAACATGAACAAATTTAATTATTAATAAATATTTTAATATAATTTTTTTAATAATTTAGTGTAGTTGTTATGTGGAAAAAAATTTATTTGCTTAAAGTTGCCTTTTAATTAGATTAGATTGTATAGATAAATTGTGTAACTAAATTTTCTATATAAAACTTGAACGCCCCTTTGTTATTTAGGCATATGAAGTTAGTGACGTAAGACAAAAGGACAAATTAATGCATAATGTTTGATTATTATTATTCTTTTTTTAGAATGATAAATTTTCCACTGTAAAGAGTTTAAAACATATTTTCTAGTTAAATTAGAGGCTTTTTATCTCAATATTTTATTTCTTGTAGATCATATTTTTTAATAGTAGCATATTTATGAAATTTAATAAATGTTAGTCTTAATATATCGTCTGTATCAATTTGCCAAAAATCCTAAATTTTGCAAAAATGATAAGTTAAATAGTAACCTATAATAAATGGTGAGGGAAACCAAAAAGCTATATTATTAAATAAAAGAAATAAAATTTAAATAAATATGTAGGTTAATAACAAAATTTAGGAAAGTAAAGTAAATAGTTTGTATTAATTTATTTTTGTGTTTGCAACTAACATTTTTTATTTTTAAGCATGTGATACATGATTTTAAATATGACGTTTTAGTAACACATGACATACTAAAATACTTAGTATTGTCTTTTTAACATCAATGTTCAAAAGTCATGAACCTTAATTGATACATATCTATCTTAAATTTGATAATAATAGAACAAAACGCTCAAAAATCATAAAACGTATCATCAATTCTTTATATTTTTTTTATAGGGACAAAATTTGTAAGAATAATTTTTCTTATCCATATCGTCAATAGAATTGTATGTGTCACTTATATGTCTTATCTATCTATTCACATCAAGTTAAGTGTATTAAGGTTTTAAATTAATTAAATAATTTATTTATTTTTATGTAAGTTTCATTGTTGGGTTGTGAAATATTCATCACATGTTCAAACTTTATCGTATCGTTGGTTTGTTCAAATTTAAGGGCTATCAAGATTTATGGTATTAATAATTAGTTTTGTCTTTTTATAATATTGTATAAATAATAGATAACCAAGTTGATATTTTACAAAATTGTATAAATAAATGAATAATCTAGTAATCAATATAGATGAATTATGTATATTAACCAATATACAAATGACACTTGGATTAAACTTAAATACTTTAAATAGTCTTTTAACTATATTGTATGCATAAATATTACTGTAATACTAATGTAAATTTAGCTATTAATCATGTCAATAAGATTTATTTTGTTCAACTTGCTAATATGATTGAGATCCTTGCAACTCCAATCTAATAATATGAGAGCTATTTTTCAAAGGAAAGTGATGAACAAAAAATAAAACATAAAAAAATAAAACATACATTTTATTTAAAGTTTATGAAATACTATTTTTTTTTCATGAAACTAAAAATAATTAATCATTAACATTTATATTGTCAAACTTGTAGTTAGTTTTTAATATAACATTGAGGAAAATAAGGTGGTATTTATTTAAGCAATTATAGTATTCATCCCTTCTTCACTTAATTCTCTTTTTCCAATGAATCGTCCCTACAAAAAAATACATTTAGCGATTAATAACAAACAAAATGGTGGAATTTGATTTATTTAATATTAACCTTATGATTATATTAGTTTAAATTTTCGCTTAAGTAATAAAGAAAATTGGACATTGAATAATAAAAATATAAGTATATTTACCTTTAAATCGCACAACTTCACAAATCTTGATAGCCCCTAAATAACAACAAAACAACATATATGTGAAGTTAAAATACGATAATACTTCATAACCAATAAAATTTAAAAATAAATAAATAAACTATTAATTTAATTAACACCTTAATAATACGTTTACGATGATAAGAATGATTACTTACACATACAATTCTCTCGGTGATGGAGTAACCAAAATTTTGGCTCACAAATGTTGTTTGTATCAAATATTTATAGCTACTTGATGATGCATTTTATGACTTTTGGGCGACTTATTATTATTATTATCAAATTTATTATATACATAAATACATAGCAATATTTTATGACTTTTAATCATCCTTTTTCATTATTAGAAAATTAAATATAGACATAAATATATTGTAGGGATAAATGAAATGTAAAAGGTTTGCTTTAAATTTTTTTCCCATTTATAACATAATTTACATTGCATGAGAGTTGTTTAATCATTCTTTGCCTTGACATTTATTTATATATTATATTTATAGATTTATATATATTCAATTTAATGATATTATATCTAATTTAAAGAAATTGAGCAAATATATAATAAAAAAACGTAAGAGAAAATTGCACATATAAACAGAAATAAACTATTAATTTAACGTACACCTTAATAATACATTTACAATGATAAAAATGATTATTTACACAAACAATTCTCTCGATGATGGAGTAACCAAAATATTGGCTTGAATTTTGGCCACATATGTTGTCTTCTATCAAATATTTATAGCTAGTTGTTGATGCATTTTATGACTTTTGGGCGACTTATTATTATTATTATTATCAAATTTATTATATACATAAATACGTAGCAATGCTCTATGACTTTTAATCATCCTTTTCCATTATTAGCAAATATAATATAGACATTAATATGTAGTAGGGAGAAATGAAATGTAAAAGATTTCCTTTAATTATTATTTTCCTTTTTTATATTTATTTTCTTTTACATATTTTACCTTGCATAAGAGTTGTTTAATCATTCTTTGGCTTGCCTTTTATTTATAGATTTATATATATATTCAATTTAATGAAATTATATCTAATTTAAAGAAATTGAGCAAATATATAGCAATAAAACGTAAGAGAAAATTTCACATGTAAACAGTTTAAAATTAGAAAGATTTAAATTTTTATTTATCGATAAACCTATTCTAATTTTAAGAAATTAAAAGACCAATATTTTCATGTTAAGTATGTTATTATCGTATCTTTATATTTATAAATTATTTATTACTTTATAAACGATGAAAAATTAGAATTATGTGATAATTATTTATTGCTTAAAATTTCCTAACAATAAATGTCGAAATTTAAAATTTAGTATGAATTTTGATTATTATTTGTTGTTTAATTTATCTAACAATTAAAAAGTAAAAATTTAATCTTTGCTATGCTATTGTAATTAATGTTTTAGAATTTTTTTCTTCTTTTTTCCCATTTAAATAAGAAATAACAATGTAACTTGTAGGCTTCTAATGGTGAAATAAAATACTTTTGACTTGTTTTTTTTTATTATCTTATTTTATAAATTTATAGATATATGAATTAAATGAATTTCATATAATAAATTGTTAGTCCATGTCACATTAAAATGTTTCATCTCACATTATTTTAGTTGGTCTTTTATTTTATAGATGTAATTTATACATAAATATGGATCAAAGAGAAAATGTTAAATATTTACTTTTAATATACATAAAGATGCAGTATAGTTTTATTACTTTTAGCATTATTTTTTCATTATTATAAAGTTATAAAATTAGAGAATGTAAATTTTTATTTGAAAATTAAACTATTATAATTTTAAAAATTAAAAGGCTAATATTTAATGTTAATTATGTTATTATTTGCCCTTAATATTTACAAATTTTTATTCTTTTTATAAACGGCGTAAAAATTAGAATTGTATGATATTTATTTGTCGCTTGAAATATTCTAACAATAAATATCGATATTTTAAATTTTTTAGGAATTTTGATTTTTAATTGTTATTTAATTTATCTAGAAATTTAAAAAGTCAAAAGGTTAATGTTTGTTATGCTATTTACATTTAATGTTTTTTTTTTTTTTTCTTTTTTTCATTTTAAATAAGAAATGATGACGTGGCTCCATGTCATGTATAATAAATGACGTGGCTTTTTGCTAATGCTAGGTGGCATTGTCTACGTGGCATTTTGTGTTAGCCTTTTAATAGTATTGTATATATATGATCTAAAGTAAAAAGAATATGATCTAATGTAAAAAAAATACGAGTTAATATTAAAAGAATACGAGCTTCAACTATCTTCATATATTAGAAATATTGCATAAAAAATTTCTTCAAGATGATGCTCAAATGAAAAGTATAGAAGTTATTATAAAAATATATGTGTTTAAAATATTATTTTAACAGTGATGTGTAATATGTAAGTGTCTTTCCAAGACCATTGAATTGGAGGTACATGTTTCCGTTTCTATTGGAGTTTCATGCACTTTCAACGTTCCATGTTGTTACGATGGATACATCTGATATTTCATTAGCCATAAAAAACAATCATACTTAAATTATATACTAGGTATTTTAGAAGATTAACTGTTACGATAATTACTTTGAAATCATGTCAAGATATTACCCGGGCAACGCTCGGGCATGAAATCTAGTATTACATATATACGGAAGCAATCACAAGTTTGGTAGCACGAACACTTTTGCTAATTACTTCTTCCGTGTCCGACACTCGAACACCCGATATTCGTCGGACACATGACTAAACATATTATAGTTTAGAAGAGGAATAAAATTTTAGAAAAGATCGATTAGAAGATGAGTTTGGGTGGAAAAATGAGGATTGGTTATATTAAAGGTGGAATCCTCTTTCTATAAAAGTAATAACATTTAAAGGTCTCTCATTGGTCGCTTATTTTTAGGGATTTGTGTCCCCACCTCAATTTCTATTATTTAATTTCTAGGATTTAAATGCATTTTATTTTCTACAAATTAAAAACATTTTTTTTTTGGGATATAGTAATTGATTTGTATAGTTTGGTTTTCAAAATTATAATTGTTAACAATATTATTGAATTTTGATGACATATTATTTATACAATTATGTATTTGTAACATCCCGTATTTTCGTAAAACCTAATTTAAGCGATTTTAATTATTTTAAATAATAAAAATAATACCTTAATAATTTAATTCGGAAATTTTTTTAAATAAATAGGATCCGCCTTAAGAACCTCCAGTTCTTAAGACGAATACAACTTGGCATAATTAAATATCCGACTCAAGTACTCGTTCCATATCCGTTTAAAAGTCCGTTCCAATTAATTATTCGGAAAGGACCCACTTGTACCTTATAAACCCCATAAGTCGACATCTTCTTCTCCCTCAAGTTTCATTTCACTGTAACTTTAAATCTCTCAAAACCTCCATAAAACCCTTCCTTCTTTTCGAGTTTTCTCCATCATCCGTCCATCGAATCGCGAAAGTAAGTACATTTTCGGAATCCTCGTTCGATTTCCAAGACATCCATCACTTTCAATTTTTGTTTCGTCAACCTTTAAAATTCGGCCTGTTCTCCTATAATTCGTTTTTGGTGTTCTTAAACCGTTTTCTTTGTTGTAGGGGTTGGTCTTGACGATCCCGACGTGGACTCTTACGTGGTAGAGGAGGATCACTTGCCGGAATAAGCTTTAAGGTGACGATAATGAGAAACTCGGCCTTTATGTGTATATTAGCATATTGATGTGATTCTTGACTTGAGTTCTGTTTTTATTAATGTTTGATGATCAAGAGTTGTAGTAGCATGCTTAGGAATGCTTTACTTTGATGAATTTATGCTTGTTAAGGCTTATATGCTCATATGTTGTTTTTATGGAAAATCTCATGTTTGCGACGGATACTTGTTTTGGCCGTCTTAAGGATTGTTATGGGAATTTCGTGCTGCTAGGAAGTAGTATTGAATGTTTAATAATGATGGGTAAACTTATATTGTAGCAATTGTGAAGTTTGGGTATCGATTTGTGGAGATTTAGAAGTATTTGGAAAATGCGTTTTTGCGTGACAGGCTCTCTGAGCCGGTCGACCGACCGGCCGCCGGTCGACCGGCTGGGAGAGCATCTGGTGGATTTTCGAGTTTTTGTGGAAATTGGCCTAGGACTGCCAGCCGACCGACCGGCTGCCTGCCGGCCGGCTGGTAGTCATCTTTCCTTGTATTGTGTGTTTTTGCGATAAACATAGCATAGGAGGGAGCCCAGCCGGCAGACCGGCCGCCTGCCAGCCGGCTGGGAGTGCATATGGGGATGGATACGATTTTAGTAAAGGCTAGGGAATGGGGTTCCCAGCCGGCCGACCGGCTGCCTGCCGACCGGCTGGGAGTCCTTCTTGGTGTTTTCTCGGTTTTGAAAAGAGATGTAGGCTGAGGGATCACCAGCCGGCCGACCGGCTGCCTGCCGACCGGCTGGGGACCCCTGTATGTCATTTTGTGTTTTTGAAATTAAATCGTAACTTTCAAGCGGTTGTTCGGTTTTGTTTGAAACTCGTTTTGTATACCCGTGGCATGTATTTGAGGTCCCCGGTGTACGGGCAACGTTATATTGGGTTCGGGAATGAAGTGAGGATAGAGACCCCCCGGTCGGGTAACCGAAAGGGAAACCGGCTCTCCCTCGCCCTAGCTCCCGGAATCAATTGAATGTTGATTAGAGGTTTAAGAAGTTAGAACTATAGGTCAGTTTCTACCTTTGGTTGTTCAGTGGTTACAATGGTTGTCGCGTGGTGGGATATGTGTTAAGTTCACCTCTGGACCCACTACGTGTTTATCTGTCGCGTGACGGGATATGTGTTAAGTTCACCTCTGGACCCGTTACGTGTTTTGCTTGGGCGTGTCAGGATATGTGTTAAGTTCACCTCTGGACCTGACACGTGATCGGTTGTCGTACACGGGATATGTGTTAAGTTCACCTCTGGACCCGTTGTGCGATGACTGTGTATTGGGATATGTGTTAAGTTCACCTCTGGACCCAATACATGTTTGTAGCATTGGGATATGTGTTAAGTTCACCTCTGGACCCTTTGCTTTTGGATGATTAGGGATATGTGTTAAGTTCACCGCTGGACCCTTCTCATGATTTGTAAGTTTAGGGATATGTGTTAAGTTCACCTCTGGACCCTTTACTTGATTAGATGTTGGGATATGTGTTAAGCTCACCTCTGGACCCGACATAGTGTAGTAATGGGATATGTGTTAAGTTCACCTCTGGACCCGTTGCTAGTGTTATGAATGTGTATCTGCTTGCCTAGACGATGGTACAGTGTCAGATATGCATGATGAGTTGTGGATGTTTATCTGCTTGCCTAGATGATGGTACAGTGTCAGATATGCATGTCGAGTTGTTGATGTTACTTAGTTGTGGTTAAATCATCCAAGGCATTGGATGACTCTTAGTTCGGTTTCATAAATAATTGGATTGAAAGACCCCCCGACTGGGTAACCAGTAGGGAAACCGGCTCTCCTTCCTATTTGTTTATGAAGTTAGTTGAGAGCCGTGCATGGTAATCGCATGTTAGTAAGAGATCAGATGATGAGTTGTTTATGCTTCACATGTTGTTATATGTTGGAGTATTCTGTATTGTTTTATATGTTACGTGTTGTCACAAAAGGTGGCTAGGAGAACTCTAGTCACTCCCCACTGATTGTGGCGTACATGTTTTTCATGTATGTAGGTACATGCTGGTTGGAGATGGGTTCACGAGAGCTAGCGAGTGATGATCCTGCTGTCATCATTGACTTACCTTATCGTTTAGCTGGACTCGTAGTTGTTACTTTTGTTTTGGTGCCGGTAGGGATGTTCCATCCCCGGCTGTTGTATATATTTCACTTCTGTACTTAGAACTGTTACTTATCTATTTCGGTTTTAGTTTCTGTTTCAGTTTAAGACTTCTCGCATGTTGTTTTATCTTCTAAAAGTTTTAATTCCGCTGCATTTTTGGTACTTTTATGTGTTTATATTTCCGCTTTCGCGAGGGGTTTTACAGTTGGTATCAGAGCATTATTGCTCCCGACGCACTCATGTGACCCCCAACCTTAACTTGACCAAATAAACAAATAATGAATGAGAGATGGGTAGATCTAAGGACTTATGTTGTAGTCTATTTGTGATTGCTAATTGCTAAGCTAATCCTTGTTTTCTCTTTTGAAGGATGGTGAGACCCAGAGCTGCTGATAACATTGTGCTGCAAGCAATTCAGCATTTGCTTGAGACTCAGAGACAGCAAGCGGGGAATGTTCCACCTCCTCCACCGCCGGGTGGCGAGACTAATCGTCCGGGTAGCTTTTCCTGGATTGCCTCTCAGATGTCCCGAAGTCATGTTAGGACCTACGGAGGCGAGGCTGACCCAGTAGCCCTCACAGAGTGGTTTAGAGAGATGGAAAAGAGCTTCACCTTATACTCAGTCGTTAGGGAGGATAGAGTGCGTTTAGCCGCTCACTTCCTGACGTTGGAGGCTGACCGTTGGTGGGCGTTGACTGGACCTACCGCTGTTCTTGACCCGATGTTCGATTGGGAGGCTTTCAAAGACAGGCTCGAGGCGAGGTTCTATCCCAAGGAGTTGAGATCGCAGAGGTTGAAAGAATTTATGGATTTGAAGCAAGGGAAGATGACCGTTCAAGAATTCACTGACAAGTTCAACCAGTTAGCTCACTTTGCATCGAGATTTGTTCGTGATGAGGCGGAGAGAGTGTATTTCTACCGAGGGAAGCTAGGGCCGAGGATTGAGAGTATGGTTCGTCGTGACTCTACTTCTTTTGTGGAGGTTTATGACGACGCTATTTGGGCCGAGAGTTCTATTCGTGCCATTGATGCTGAGGCCCGTGCCGCTACTTCCAGTTTCACTTCTCACCAGAGATCCGTGTACCAGGGGAAGAGACCATTTGTTCCTTCTACTTCTTCGCCTTCTTCTCAGAAGAAGCGTTTTGAGAGGTTCTCTGCTCCGGTTGCTAAGACCTTTGTTCACACCGACACATCTCCTGGTGTTTGCCACCGTTGTGGTAAACCTTCTCATCCGGGTTTTGACTGTTTCAAGAATGCCTATAAGTGTTTCACTTGTAATGGATTTGGGCATCGATCGTATGAGTGTCCTGAGAGGAACACCGCACTTGGCAAGGCTGCCACTGCTGCTGCAGCGACTAAAGGAGGGAAGCCGAAAGGGAAGATTTTTGTGATGACTAGGGCTGAGGCAGAGGCGCATCCTGACATTGTTGCCGGTATATTTTCTGTTCTTGGCGCTGAGTGCCTTATTTTATTCGACACTGGAGCTTCTCTTTCATTTATATCGACTCAGTTCGCCGACCGTCTAGCTCTTGAGTCTTCATTGGTTGAGGAGACTTCTATTTCCTTACCTTCTGGAGACGTGTTTTCATGCTCTTCGTCCCATAGGGATGTTCCTATTGTTATTGGTCAAGCCACATTTCCAGCGGACTTACTGAGATTTCCTCTCGAGGAATTTGACATTATCCTCGGTATGGATTGGTTATCGCGATACCATGCTCGCTTCGAGTGTCGCGACCGGAAAATCTGCTTGAGGAGTTCTTCAGGAGTTCGTGTTTCCTATAGAGGAACTCGCCCTCAAAGGGGTGTTCGTGTTATCTCTTCGATGAAAGCTTCTCATCTTCTTAGGAAGGGTTGCCAAGCCTTCCTGTGTGTTGTTACAGCTGCTAAATCATCGCTACCGAAGCTTGAAGATGTAGCCATTGTTCGTGAGTATCCAGATGTGTTCCCAGATGACTTGCCAGGGATACCACCAGAGAGAGATGTGGAGTTTACTATTGAGCTTGTTCCAGGTACCGGACCGATTTCTAAAGCTCCTTACCGTATGGCTCCGCCAGAGTTGAAAGAATTGAAGCAGCAATTGGAAGAGATGATCGAGAAAGGTTTCATTAGACCTAGTGCTTCTCCGTGGGGTGCTCCTGTGTTGTTCGTCAAGAAGAAAGATGGTTCCATGAGATTGTGCATTGACTATAGAGAGCTGAACCGAGTGACCGTGAAGAATAGATATCCTTTGCCTAGGATAGATGATTTGTTTGATCAGTTGAGAGGTGCTTCGAGGTTTTCAAAGATTGATCTTCGATCAGGTTATCATCAGATTCCAGTGAGAGAGGCTGATATTGCAAAGACTGCTTTTCGTACCAGATATGGGCATTTTGAGTTTGTAGTTATGCCATTTGGGTTGACTAATGCACCGGCGATTTTTATGGATCAGATGAACCGTACCTTCAGTGAGTATCTTGACACCTGCGTTGTGGTTTTCATTGATGACATCTTGATATATTCGAAGACCGATGAGGAACATGCTGAGCATCTTCGATTGATTCTAGGGATTCTGCGCAGACAGAAATGGTTCGCAAAGTTTTCGAAGTGTGAATTTTGGCTCTCGAAGGTTGCATTTTTAGGACATGTGATATCCAGCGAGGGTGTGATGGTTGATCCCGCGAAGATAGAGGCTGTAGTTGATTGGGAGAGTCCCAAGGATGTTGGAGAGATCCGTAGCTTTTTGGGTTTGGCTGGTTATTATCGTAGATTCGTTGAGGATTTTTCGAGATTGGCTCGCCCGATGACTCAGTTGCTGAAGAAGGAAGCCAAATTTGTGTGGACCGACAAGTGTGAGAGTTCTTTCCAGGAGTTGAAGACCAGATTGACTTCCGCCCCCGTGTTAGCTTTGCCAGAGATCGGAGTGGACTTTGATGTGTATTGTGATGCTTCGATGTTAGGACTTGGATGCGTACTGATGCAGAGTGGTAAGGTGATCGCCTATTCATCTAGACAGTTGAGAGTTCATGAGGTGAATTATCCGACACATGATTTGGAGTTGGCCGCAGTTGTTCATGCTTTGAAGATGTGGCGTCATTACCTGATTGGATCTCATTGCCGTATTTTCACAGAACACAAGAGTCTTAAGTACATTTTCACTCAGAAGGACCTTAACATGAGACAGAGACGTTGGCTAGAGTTGGTGAAAGATTACGACATCGAGTTGTTATATCATGAGGGAAAAGCCAATGTAGTTGCAGATGCGCTTAGCCGCAAGACTTCTCACTCGATGAGTGCCATGAGAGTATTGCCCGATGAGTTGTGTTCCGAGTTCCGGAAGCTGAGATTAGAGATGGTGGGTAGTGGTTTTGATTGGTTAGCTGCTATGACTGCCGAGCCGTCTGTATATTGGGAGATTCGCCAGAGTTTGCCCTTAGATGCCGATTTCAAGAAGTTCGAGGCTAAGATTTCGAGTGGTGTTGCACCTGAGTTGGTAATTGATGCTGATGGTTTCCTTAGGTTCCGTGGTAGGATGTATGTTCCGGATGTACCAAATTTGAGGAAGAAGGTTCTTGATGAGGCTCATTTGTCACCGTACTCCGTTCATCCAGGAGGAGAGAAGATGCACAAGGATTTGAGGCTTATGTTTTGGTGGCCTGGTATGAAGAAGGAGATCTTGGATTATGTTAGTAGGTGCTTGACTTGTCAACAAGTCAAGATAGAGCATAGGAGACCTGGTGGTCTGCTACAGCCGCTTCCCATTCCTCAGTGGAAGTGGGAGTGCATATCTATGGATTTTGTCACTGCTTTGCCTAAGACCGTGGGAGGCAAGGATGCGATTTGGGTTATTGTCGATCGTCTAACTAAGTGTGCCAGATTCGTGCCGATCAGAGAGACTTGGGATATGGATCGTTTAGCCAGGGCTTATATTGCTGAGATAGTCCGATATCATGGTGTCCCGAGGGAGATAGTTTCAGATCGTGATCCGAGGTTTTGTTCCAGGTTCTAGAAGGCCTTGCAGGAGGCTATGGGTAGCCGTTTGTTGATGAGTACTGCTTTTCATGCCGCGACCGATGGTCAGTCCGAGAGGACTATACAGACATTAGAGGATTTGCTCCGTGCTTGTGCCCTTGATTTTCAGAGTTCTTGGGAGCAGAGTTTGTCGTTGGTAGAGTTTTCTTACAACAACAGTTATCATGCTTCCATTGGTATGGCTCCTTACGAGGCTCTTTATGGTAGGAAGTGCCGTAGTCCGATTTGTTGGGATCAGGCTAGTGATGTTCGTGACCTAGGACCGGACCAGTTAGCTGTTACTATTGCTCAGGTTCAGCTTATCAGAGGTAGGATGAAGGCCGCACAGGACCGGCAGAAATCCTATGCTGATGTTCGCCGTAGACCCTTAGAGTTTGAGGTGGGTGATCGAGTTTTCTTGAGAGTTTCTCCGATGAAAGGCGTCAAAAGGTTTGGAGTTAAGGGCAAGTTGAGCCCTAAGTATATTGGACCTTTTGAGATCGTGAAGAGGATTGGTGCTGCTGCTTACCGATTGGACTTGCCTCCTAGTTTGGGCAAGGTTCATAGCGTTTTTCATGTTTCCCAGCTCCGCAGATACATTAGTGACCCGAGTCATGTATTGCCTAGAGAGATCGAGAACTTGGAGCCGAGTCTTGCTTTCGAGGAGCGTCCCGTGAAGATCCTTGACCGACAGGAGAGGAAGCTTAGGAGCAAGGTGGTGCCCTTGGTGAAGATCCTATGGCGTTGCGGCGAGGTCGAGGAGCAGACTTGGGAGACTGAGGCATCGATGCGTGCTGCGCATCCTTTCTTATTTGATTGAGGTATAGTATATAGATTTTTGTCCGTTCGAGTTTCGAGGACGAAACTTTTTGAAGTTGGGGTGATTGTAACATCCCGTATTTTCGTAAAACCTAATTTAAGCGATTTTAATTATTTTAAATAATAAAAATAATACCTTAATAATTTAATTCGGAAATTTTTTTAAATAAATAGGATCCGCCTTAAGAACCTCCAGTTCTTAAGACGAATACAACTTGGCATAATTAAATATCCGACTCAAGTACTCGTTCCATATCCGTTTAAAAGTCCGTTCCAATTAATTATTCGGAAAGGACCCACTTGTACCTTATAAACCCCATAAGTCGACATCTTCTTCTCCCTCAAGTTTCATTTCACTGTAACTTTAAATCTCTCAAAACCTCCATAAAACCCTTCCTTCTTTTCGAGTTTTCTCCATCATCCGTCCATCGAATCGCGAAAGTAAGTACATTTTCGGAATCCTCGTTCGATTTCCAAGACATCCATCACTTTCAATTTTTGTTTCGTCAACCTTTAAAATTCGGCCTGTTCTCCTATAATTCGTTTTTGGTGTTCTTAAACCGTTTTCTTTGTTGTAGGGGTTGGTCTTGACGATCCCGACGTGGACTCTTACGTGGTAGAGGAGGATCACTTGCCGGAATAAGCTTTAAGGTGACGATAATGAGAAACTCGGCCTTTATGTGTATATTAGCATATTGATGTGATTCTTGACTTGAGTTCTGTTTTTATTAATGTTTGATGATCAAGAGTTGTAGTAGCATGCTTAGGAATGCTTTACTTTGATGAATTTATGCTTGTTAAGGCTTATATGCTCATATGTTGTTTTTATGGAAAATCTCATGTTTGCGACGGATACTTGTTTTGGCCGTCTTAAGGATTGTTATGGGAATTTCGTGCTGCTAGGAAGTAGTATTGAATGTTTAATAATGATGGGTAAACTTATATTGTAGCAATTGTGAAGTTTGGGTATCGATTTGTGGAGATTTAGAAGTATTTGGAAAATGCGTTTTTGCGTGACAGGCTCTCTGAGCCGGTCGACCGACCGGCCGCCGGTCGACCGGCTGGGAGAGCATCTGGTGGATTTTCGAGTTTTTGTGGAAATTGGCCTAGGACTGCCAGCCGACCGACCGGCTGCCTGCCGGCCGGCTGGTAGTCATCTTTCCTTGTATTGTGTGTTTTTGCGATAAACATAGCATAGGAGGGAGCCCAGCCGGCAGACCGGCCGCCTGCCAGCCGGCTGGGAGTGCATATGGGGATGGATACGATTTTAGTAAAGGCTAGGGAATGGGGTTCCCAGCCGGCCGACCGGCTGCCTGCCGACCGGCTGGGAGTCCTTCTTGGTGTTTTCTCGGTTTTGAAAAGAGATGTAGGCTGAGGGATCACCAGCCGGCCGACCGGCTGCCTGCCGACCGGCTGGGGACCCCTGTATGTCATTTTGTGTTTTTGAAATTAAATCGTAACTTTCAAGCGGTTGTTCGGTTTTGTTTGAAACTCGTTTTGTATACCCGTGGCATGTATTTGAGGTCCCCGGTGTACGGGCAACGTTATATTGGGTTCGGGAATGAAGTGAGGATAGAGACCCCCCGGTCGGGTAACCGAAAGGGAAACCGGCTCTCCCTCGCCCTAGCTCCCGGAATCAATTGAATGTTGATTAGAGGTTTAAGAAGTTAGAACTATAGGTCAGTTTCTACCTTTGGTTGTTCAGTGGTTACAATGGTTGTCGCGTGGTGGGATATTTGTTAAGTTCACCTCTGGACCCACTACGTGTTTATCTGTCGCGTGACGGGATATGTGTTAAGTTCACCTCTGGACCCGTTACGTGTTTTGCTTGGGCGTGTCAGGATATGTGTTAAGTTCACCTCTGGACCTGACACGTGATCGGTTGTCGTACACGGGATATGTGTTAAGTTCACCTCTGGACCCGTTGTGCGATGACTGTGTATTGGGATATGTGTTAAGTTCACCTCTGGACCCAATACATGTTTGTAGCATTGGGATATGTGTTAAGTTCACCTCTGGACCCTTTGCTTTTGGATGATTAGGGATATGTGTTAAGTTCACCGCTGGACCCTTCTCATGATTTGTAAGTTTAGGGATATGTGTTAAGTTCACCTCTGGACCCTTTACTTGATTAGATGTTGGGATATGTGTTAAGCTCACCTCTGGACCCGACATAGTGTAGTAATGGGATATGTGTTAAGTTCACCTCTGGACCCGTTGCTAGTGTTATGAATGTGTATCTGCTTGCCTAGACGATGGTACAGTGTCAGATATGCATGATGAGTTGTGGATGTTTATCTGCTTGCCTAGATGATGGTACAGTGTCAGATATGCATGTCGAGTTGTTGATGTTACTTAGTTGTGGTTAAATCATCCAAGGCATTGGATGACTCTTAGTTCGGTTTCATAAATAATTGGATTGAAAGACCCCCCGACTGGGTAACCAGTAGGGAAACCGGCTCTCCTTCCTATTTGTTTATGAAGTTAGTTGAGAGCCGTGCATGGTAATCGCATGTTAGTAAGAGATCAGATGATGAGTTGTTTATGCTTCACATGTTGTTATATGTTGGAGTATTCTGTATTGTTTTATATGTTACGTGTTGTCACAAAAGGTGGCTAGGAGAACTCTAGTCACTCCCCACTGATTGTGGCGTACATGTTTTTCATGTATGTAGGTACATGCTGGTTGGAGATGGGTTCACGAGAGCTAGCGAGTGATGATCCTGCTGTCATCATTGACTTACCTTATCGTTTAGCTGGACTCGTAGTTGTTACTTTTGTTTTGGTGCCGGTAGGGATGTTCCATCCCCGGCTGTTGTATATATTTCACTTCTGTACTTAGAACTGTTACTTATCTATTTCGGTTTTAGTTTCTGTTTCAGTTTAAGACTTCTCGCATGTTGTTTTATCTTCTAAAAGTTTTAATTCCGCTGCATTTTTGGTACTTTTATGTGTTTATATTTCCGCTTTCGCGAGGGGTTTTACAGTATTGCTCTGCAAAATATAACAAAAAATAACAATATATCAAGTGACAAATAAAAAGAATTACTTCATGTTAACTTAAAATATTTCTCTTTGCTTAATATTTTTTAACTGTAATATTAAAACTGTGTTATGATTTAAATATATTCGATTTTGTATCGGTTTTTTAATTGATTTTTTCAAATTAGTTAAATTCACTATATTAAAATAAGATCAACATCATTTAAATATTTTTTTGGTTGAGCAGTGAAACTATCTAATGTATATTTATGTATAAGTTATTAAATTATCTAAATTATTACAAATGGTACTTTTACTAATACATTAGATTTTTAATTTAGTTAAAATGTTGAATATTACATCGCGTCCTCTTCTAATTGTGAGACTTAATTTGTAAAGTTATTATTATAATTCTATCATCACGACAAAATTACGTCTAAATATTCATAGTAATTACCATATTCTGAATACTAGAATTTTAAAATTAACTCGTGCATTTTCATGCACGGGTCTAAAACTAGTTGTACCTTTATTTGTTTTTATTGAACTTTAAATACATAATAAAAATAAAATTATACGTTATTTTTAAACATAAAATATATATTTTATTATATTTAAATGACGTGTCCTATGTCCTAAATTTGATGGGATGCCGTATCGCGTATCCGTCTGTGTTCGTTCTGGTAATACCTAGATCACAAAATTACCTTAGATAGGATTATGAGTCCAAAGGGTTCTTTTGTGTAACGGTGGTGGAATTTGCTAACAGTTAACAATGTCCGATTCATTGAAAACGACAACGTATGATAAAGTTTTCTATTATGATTTCTTTAATTGCAAAATTGCAAGTATATAGCAGAGGGTGGAGTACGTTGTTCGTTCACTTGCTCTGAATAAATCAAATTGTCAAGTTCTACGTCTTTCGTCTTCACTATGATTATGTCAATTGCGTAGACAAGATTGCGATCAAAACCGTCGTTAGTTCAGACTACAGAGTATATATTGGGCTCGTTTAGTAGGTGTCGTAGAAATGACTGAGCGTTAAAAGTAAAACTGAATAATCGGGTTTATTTTAACCAGGGGTTTTTATTTGGCAAAGAAAGGGGCAGCAATAACATTATTTTGAGGCTTGTGTTGATCATCTTTAAGAAATAAGGAATAGTTCAACTATTCAACTCACCCAAAAAGAAGTAAAGGAGCATTACAGAACCGACAAGGCGACAAGCTGAAGGCAAGTCAAGAGCTTTGAAACCAATTTGGTGATACGCAAAAGCATCTGAAACCGAAACCGAAACCGCAACCGCAACCACGACATTTCCTTCTTTTAAACATGTCCAAGTTCTTCGAATCGACTTGAAATTTTGATATCATGAGTTTACGTTTTGTAACAGGAAATTTGTCGGTATTCCTCCATGGCTCCAAAGAAACTGTAGAACACCTCTTGTTTACGTTTCTAACAATGAGTTAATCCAGTAGAGTGAATGAGTGATTACCATCACTTAACAGATGTTCAGAAGAAGTTAACAGATGATAAGAAGTTAACAGATGTTCACAAGAAGTTAACAGATGATAAGAACTTAACAGATGTTCAGAAAAAGTTAAGATCACTTGGCACATGTAATGTCTTCTGCTGCAACTTGCATATTTTAATAGCCCTTGCTCTTGACGTTTTTTTGACATAATACTGCAGGCACCTATCGCAGCTGCACGCCTCCAATGCCTTTGCTATGAGTAAGGTTTTCCAAGCAGTCCCGCTAAGTCACTACAGCCATCAGCTACGATACTGTATGTGAGAATATCAAGGACCGCTTCACACCTACCATACTTGTTTGTCCTTGTTTATTTGGAGATCATATCGCTTCTCAATTTCCAAATTCCAATCACACCTTGTTTCATTCATTCTCTTTTTCTTCCCCTGATATTTAGTACATGAGCAATGATCAGTTTAAGTTCATCAGCTGTTGCTCATAAGTTATCATCAAAAATTCAATGCACAAATAATTTGACACAAAATATAAAATCCAGAAGAGAGGGAGAGGCTTAAGAAGTAGCAGCCATTTAAATAATTAATGATAGGCACATTTGAAAATATTTCATGGCCTCAATTATTCCATTCTCAAAATATAAAGATTAAGAAGCTTTAGAGATGTAAGGCTTGCACAAGAGAAACTTCACAAAAGTATGGCCCTCCAAAATTAGTCTTAAAACAAGTGACTGGATAATACTGATGATGATGAGACTCGCTAGTCAGACTGAAGGGTTATGGTTATGGGTCTTATGGCTATAAATCTCCACATAATTGTCACGAAACTGGTACAAACTAACATTATCTTAGGCTAGGAAGCCAGATGATACTACAAATGATAAATTTATAGTCCAAAACAGAAGACACTTATCATTATTATTAAACCTGACCAGACCATCAACTTCACAGCTGACAGTAGAAACCTGACAAACATGCAATGACAAATGCAACACATGACAGTCCCAGCTAACCAACAAGTTGTATGATCACTATGAAGAACAAATTCGGAAATGTGAAATAATCAAAACAGGATAATACAAATTCATTGAGTAATACGCAAACTTAAGAAGCATGTCTCGTTGTGTAATGAATCATAGCAAAAGCGTCAATCACTCTTCACGCAATCACGCAAGTTTAATTTCCCATAGATACTTTATTGGTAGTGACTACCATTGCCTTTTGCTTTATAGAATTTGGCGTAAGAACATAAGAACCTTCAGTGGTCTTAAATTGACATAAAAAAATTTTGCAAAATTAAAATCCTTCAGTATATTTGTGTTGAACATACAGCAATGAATATATATTCTATGAAACTGAAACAGCTTCGAAATAAACTATCAAAAATAATCAGTCAATATCCTCCATATCTTCTACATATCAACATTAATATCAAAATAGCAACGAACCACATACCTTTATTCTCCAGAAAATACTTTCGAAGCAAAGCTTTGTCTGTATCACTAACATTAGGGGAAGTGAGTAAGATGACAAACAAAGAAGAAGTGTCCACATCAGCAGCAAATCCTTGGCTCGTCATAGTGTGAAGATGATCCAAAGCCATGGCGATATCATTAGCATTGAGAAATCCTTTAATAATTGTATTGTAGGAGATTTCATTTGGAGGACATCCACTGTCCGCCATCTCCTTTAAAATTTTGGTTGCATCACCTAACAATCCTTGCCTACATAATACTTTGATCATTATATTGTAGGTTCTTACATTTGGGGGCAACCGCTTAGCCACAAGGGTAGAGAACACCTTTGTTGCTTCAACTAGTCGCCCGGCTTCACAAAGGCCATTAATTATGGTATTGTATGTAACAATAGTAGGTGCCACTCCATTATTCTCCATCTCTTTACGTAGGGAGATTGCCGCATCAATCTCTGCATTTCTTAAAAGGCCATCCAGTAATGTATTGTAAGTGAACACACTCGGTGCCACACCTCGATCTTGCATATCTTTAAAAAGCTGGACAGCACAATGGAGTCTGTCATCCTTGCACAAGGCATGTATTATGGTGTTATAGGTGATAACATCTGAAGTGATCCGTGTTCCTTTAAGATGCATATCATGGAACATCTCCAAAGCTTTGTCAACCTTTTTAGACTTGCAATATCCATTGATTAGGGTACTGAAAGTCACAACATCAGGCATGATGTCATCTTTCACCATAACATCCAGGAGTTTTTCTGCCTCCTCCATCTCTCCACGCAAACAGTACCCATCCAACAGAGCACTGTAGGTAATAATGTCAGGGTGCACGCCAACCTTAGCCATGGATTCAAAAACAGCCCTTGCTTCAACAACATTTCCCTTTTTACAGTAACTGTCAACTAAGGTGTTGTAGGTTTCAATATCGCGAGCAATGTTGTTGTCCCGCATCTCGATCAACAGTTCTTTGGCGTGATCCCAACACCCTAAACTACAGACCCCTCGAATTAAGGAAGTATAGGTTATGACATTGGGTAGAATGCTCTTGGCTTTCATCTCCTTGAAAAGGCCAAGGGCTTGAGGTAACGATTGGTCTTTACAAAGGCTGTCAATGATGGTGTTATAAATGACAAGATTAGGCTTAAAAGGAGCTCTAGACTCCATATTTCGGAGCAAGCGAAGAGCGCCAGCATTGTCGCCAGAATTGCAAAGACCTCAAAACATAGTACCGTAAGTAACAAGGGAAGGATGTATCTGAAGCTTAACGATTTTATCCAATAATTGAACAGCTAGGTGTAATTTATCAGAATCAATTAATCCATTGAGTAAGGTATTAATGATGACAATATCGGGTGAATAGCCAAGCTTAAGGCGCTTACCGAGGAGAGAGAAGGCAAAATCAACACGGCCAACGGAAGAATAACACTTGGCGAGAATACCAATGGAATGCATATTAGGACGGAGACCGGACAGTTCAAGGTGATTAAAGAGAGTAAGAATAGTGGAGAAAGGAGGGTGGGGTTTAATCTTAGACATAGCAGTAAACAGCTGATTGAAGACGATAATAGAAGGGAGATAACGAAGAGAGCATAATTGATGAAATATAGAAAGGGGAACATCAATACCAGAAAAACCACATTGACATTGTTGTTTAACGGAATCGAGAAACAATCGGGGGTCGCCAACAACAGCAACAGAGCGATTGAAAGGAGGAGAGGAATGAAATCGACATAGAAAAGGGGAAAGACGATGAAGGGAACCTGAGGTTCTGAGTATCATCTTCTTCATCATCATCATCATCATGATGTTTAAAGTAGGTTACCCAAAAATGTCGACGGCTGTAAAATGTAGAAACAGATCAAAATGAAATTAACAGTAATTTTTATTTAAATTTTTGGATAACTAACCCGTTTATGTATCAATTTTGAGAAATAACATCTTACTGTATATCATACTGTATTTTTTACTATTAACCAGATTAAATTTCACTTAATTCAAAACATCAACATTCAACACCTATACTACGGTATTTATAAATTATTTCTAACTAGTTCTAAACCCGTGCAAATTGCACTGGGATACTATTTTAAATTTTGTTATTATAAATAAATATAAATATTAAAAGTTAATTTTTAGATTGATTAACTATCGCCAATCAAAATTATTTATCTTTATAAATAAAGTTAGAAAATAAGCAACAAAACCTCTCTAATTTTTTGTAAACCAATTTTAAATTATAAAAAATTGTCTGGTTATAAGTTCATAATTAAGATTTTGGACCTAGATTTTAAATATTATGTGCAATTATCAAAATGATGTGATGAAGTTAATTAGCCGAGTAGCTATTATAGTACCGTATTTGTTTTTATTAGATAAATATGAGTTTCTTGTTTCTAACTTACAACTTATCGTTTGTTTTTGTTAGATAAATATGAATTTCTAGTTTTTAACTTACAACTTATTAATTAATTTGACAAGTTATAAAAAACAATATATGATGCTAACTATTAGGATGAAAAATAACAACAAATTTGTAAAATTGCATAGCATGCGCAAATCGTTCACGTTTGAAGAACACGTGCACGGACAAAATGAGATTTTTGCCTTGTACACGTTTAAAATGAAAATTTTGACTCGTTTTTTATTTAGTACAGAATTAGTGAAACATGATAAAATGAAAAATGTGAGTATGTGACCATGTACATTTCAAATAATTTGGTTGAATTATTAAGGAACATTTAATATATATAATCTCAACTATCACTCTTCTTCTCAAAATAATCTCAACTATCAATATTCTCGCAATAAGCCCAACTTTCATACCACCCTTCTCAAAATAGTTTAGTGTGACAAGTAAGTCTTAAGAAAGGTTATGAATATTGTGGGAATATTAATAGTTGAGATTATTTTGAGAAGGGTGGTATGAAAGTTGGGATTATTGCGAGAATATTAATAGTTGAGATTATTTTGAGAAAAAAAGCGATAGTTGAGATTATATTTGTTAAATCTATAATATTATTATATAAATATATGATATATTATAAGTAATAGGTAAATGATAATAAGTTTAAATTTTTTATTAAATGTTTTTAAAACCCATCATCCATGATAATGTAATATTCAAACTCATGATTATTACTTGATGAATACTTGATAAATACTTGATATGTTTATTGAATGTTTTTATTGTAATATTAGACGCGATGCCAAAACAACGCTAACAACTATTATTGTATAAAAACAAAATACGTACAAAAGCAAAATAAGTACTTCCCATGTTTTTACAATAAAGCAAATAACTTTTATTTGTACCAAATGCGAAATTTTTTGAGTAATTTTCCGAAATAGGCGATTTTTAACAATTAATTAACGAAATAGGTAACTTTTCAAATTTATTACCGAAAATGGGTCCACGTCATCACCGAAGCTAGATGCTATTCAAGTCGCTTACCCGGAGGTCGACCCATTCCCGAATCTGGGGAAAAAATCAAGTCGCTCACCCCCTGAGCGACTTGACACCCATTCCCCCCTTCCCCTGTTTCCCAATCTCGAATCAACAAACTGAACATTCCTCCACCATGCTTGATGCTACCATTCCATCTGAATCTTGTATTCCTCTTCCCCTACCTTTATTTCAACTGCAACTCCCGACAAACTTTGTCTTAGTCTCACAGTTTTACGTAAGAAAAACAAACATAAGAAATGAGCAGGAGTATGTATATCATCATCATCGTGGTCATCATCATCACCGTCCTCATCGTCATCACCATCATCGTCAACGTCTTGAAACAAAGAAGATTATAAGACGGTATTATTATTCGTCGAAATCGAACCGATTTGTCATCATCTTCATCGTTTGTCATCATTTCATTTCAATACCCAAAAATCCAATCCTACCCAGTAATTCACATTAGGAAGTATTAAACAGACAATTGCTAATCATTTTTCTATCATTATGGAGTTGCTATAATTTCTGGGTTTAGTTTTGAGAATTTGGGGAAGTTTCGAAACATGGGAAAACAGGGATGGGTGTCAAATCGCTCGATGGGTGAGCGACTTGAATATTTTCCCAAATTCGCGAATGGGTCGTCCTCCGGGTAAGCGACTTGAATACAATCCTAGTTTCGGTGATGACGTAGACCCATTTTCGGTAATAAATTTGAAAAGTTACCTATTTTTTTAGTATTAATTTGATTTCCGTCACATTTCGACGTCTTAGAAATTCCACCGTTGTGGTTAGGGATGTACCAAAGTTCGAATTAAATTACAAAGTTTTGATTAAAATATTACAAAGTCTTGGTTATTTGGATTATTACCCGTACCCGACCCTAAATTATATTATTTACCGTACACAAACTCATCATTTTCATCAATTTTCTCGTTTTTCTTAATGGTTATTTGGATATGCGTATAGTATATATATTAATGATAACTAATAAAGGTCATCTGTTTGTGTGTATTATTTGGGTTATTGACGTTCGTATGTGTGTTTTTTGTTTTTGTTTTTCTTTCTTTTAATAAATACAAGGGTCCAAGGGTCGGGTAGGGTCCCAAGACCAAGACCCGGACCCGACACGAAGTTTTTATATAAGACCCATACCCGAGTGAGTCTCAAAAATTCAGACCCATACCCGACCCTAAGGGTCTGACCCTAAGGGTCTGGGTTGGGTACCCGACCCACTGCCATCCCTAGTTGTGGTAATACTTCTGAGTTTTCCATAACGTCTAATATTTGATTACAATTGTATAATTAAATCTCTATTCTTATATTTTTACATTTATAATAATACAAGGATAGTAATAAATTTGGCCTAATTTAACTTGATTTATTTATCAAGCCTCGTTTATATACATAAACTATGCTCTAGTTAAATTATTTGTTACATACTTTAATAAATGGTAGTGTGAGATGGCAAGTTCTAAACAATTAATTCCCAACAAAGTAGTGGTCTTCAAAGTTCTTACTTTTAAGGATTGCATGACAAATAAGCACACTGGTTGTTGCTTTAATAAAAAGTTTAGTCTTAAACCCGTGCAATAAGATTAGTCTTAAACCCGTGCAAATTGCACGGGTTTGTTATTTCAAATTTTGTTATTATTAAGAAAACTAATGATTATATTTTGTATAAAATCTAATATATTACTAGTCTTAAATCTGTACAAATTGCACGAGTATTATCGTATGAGGGTAATTCAAATTTAAAGCTGTTTTTAAGTTTTAAATTTACTTTATCTTTCAAATCATGTATCTTATAATATAGTCGTTACCAATACAAAATATTTGTGATAGGTATTACAATTAGACATGGCAAAATTGACTTGTCCCAACAGCCGGACTCAACACTCGAGTTTGACTCGACCCAGTAAAACTTGATCCGAATGTTTAGAATTGCAAACTCATTATTATTCGTAAATATCTTAATAATAACTGACTCGAAAATGACCTGAACCCAACACTGATTTATCAATTTTTCTTACGTTTATCACACTCAATTAATTCATCTTATATAATCAACATTTTTTTTTTTTTTTTTTTTTTTTTTTTTTTTTTTTTGATGACGAGGGGTTTGATCCCCCCGGGCCCATGCATTCCCGCACCACCACATGGACCATGTAAGCCACCCCCTTCGGGGGCTGCAGTGGCCAAGTGGTCATCGCCCCTGCTGGTAATCGAACCTGAGACCTCTCAACTCCTGCATTTCTGCAAGCTTTAAGGTTTAACTCAGTTACCACTGGACTAACACCACTTGGTTTATATAATCAACATTATTATCAAAATCTTCACCTGAAAAAATTCCGATCAATTGAAAATACTTGTGACGATTTCAGCTTACTGATGTTATATGTTTCTTTTTTAATTTAATCAACTCATTAATTCACTAAGGACGTGCATGTTCAAATGTTGTCAATTAGGATTTAAAATATTTGTTGAGTTTAATCGATAATTTTAATGTGTATTTGAGTCTTTCCTATTACGTTTTTTTATATTTAAAAGACACATTTTTATTTGCCTAAAGATTTATTGTATTTCATTTTTTTAGTTGAAAATGATTATAATAACAAAAGTATTAACTATTTTTTTTTTTGGTAAACAGACGTGGGTACAACCCAAAAAGAAAGAACAAACAAACAAAACAGAAAGCAACAAAGCAAGAAAAACGAAACAAAAAACAACAGCAAAACAAACAAAAAACTACACTACTACTACTCTAGCGCATATCGGTCGTCGGGACCAGACGAGGCCAAGCAACACCTCGGGCATCAGAATTAATAAGTCTACGCAGCGGTAGAGGCGTCTGAGCGAGTTCGAAAATACGTAGTCCCATACCTTGTTCCACTCCCAGATTCGCTAGCCAGTCAGCACAAGAATTTGCCTCTCTGTAGACATGATTTATTTCATCAGCCTGCCATTCCGTTTCATAAAAGAAAGCTCTGCACATGAGTATGAGATGAATGTATGCTGTAGGGAGTATCTCCTTGTCCAAGCTCCTGATAAATCCCTCAATCACCCTTGTCCAACTATCTATTGCATTTATATTTTGTAGTTAACATTTCTTTAATTTTTATATATTTTGAAATGTCAGATAGTTAAGAGCAACAAAAGTTGAAAATTACTTCATGATTTATTTTAGAAACATGATTAGTGCATATAGATATATTTTTAATTGCTAGGATTTTAGACCTTCCAATTATTTTAAATTTTTTTATTAAAATCACTAAAATCATTGAAAACATGTGAAAAATAGTTATATTTTTTATAAAAATGTTAAAGCTAGTAAATTAATTATATTTTCATTAAATATATATCTATACTTATAAAAGCAATAGAATTCAACTCTCTCTTATTGGCTCCTTAATTTAAAGATTTAAATTATTTTTTAAATAAAAATATTGTCATGACCCCACCACTAAATACTACTCCCTCCGTCCTAATGAGATGTTTACACTTACTTTATTTTGTGAGGGGGAAATAAAATAACTGTAATTCTGTAAACATCTCATTGGGACAGAGGGAGTATCCATTTAATTATAATTTGTGAGTACATAAAAATTTGATATTCAACCATATTTATCTCTCTATTCAACTAAACATTAAAAATAAGCATATGTTAAAAAATTGAATTAATCATACTACACCATAAGAAATCACAAATTCTCATGGTAGACGGAGGGGGTATCTGTCACAAGGAGAAGACAGATACCATTTTGTCTCACAAAATGTTCATTTAGAGGAGAGAGAGGAAACACATGAGGGTGACCCACCTTGCCCCCCTATTCGTTTTGTGAGTGTCATTATTCGTCTCTCCGTCCGACCCGCCTACAATGAGACCAACTGATAAGAAATATAGGTGTGAAAATTTTCAATAAACCGTTTATTGATGAAAATTTTTAACACCGAAAAGAATAGTCACAATATTAATTATACCAAATCATACCGCAGAGAAGAATCACCATAATAGTTGATAATTTTCTTTTCTTTTTAAAGAAAATCAGCATAATATTTTCAAAAAGAACCCGTGCATTTTTATGCACGGGACTATACTAGTACATAACTAAAGCTATGTATTGAATAATTGTAAAATGAATAATGAAGAATGTTGTGTAATTAAATTCCTCGTAGAACATGGGCCTAAAAATAAGGAAAGAAAAAACTGTCATTTGACATATTGACATTCAACCACAGAGCGACGACTCAACTCTGTTTGCTTTAATATATAGGATTATGACAATACAATTTTAATATAACCGAACTACCTAAACTACCCTCACTTATTACGCTCCCCAACCCCTATTTCAATTCCCCCATATCAAATATTAAACCATTTTTTTCTTCTTCACTAAAACTTCAGAGAGATAATATCTCAATAGCGTTATTGAGAGACCTTTCGCATGATAGGAGGAGGGACCCACTAAATTTTTTATTTCATGTTATGTTTCTCACTAAACTAGTTTTAAACCCGTGCATAAAAAATGCACGGGCCTTAATAACAGACGTTATCATTAAATACATAAACTTATAAAATGAGTGTGATTAAATGTTCAAGTTGTGATAATATCAATGTTGTGATAATATAAATATAAATAAATCGATAACTGAAGATTCGACGTACATATAATTTAACTTGTTAATCATTATCATTCGATGCAGAGTATCTTAAAGTGTATAACTAATTTGAAAGGTAACAGATAATCGAAAATGCAGAGGCTGGTTTTTTAAATTATTCCGTACGATATTCAAAATACTCACAAATTTCATTAGTTTTCAACTTTGTTTAACTCAGATATTACTTATGGGAGATCTTAAGTAAGACGGTCTTATATGAGAACGCGTGGGAACTTAAAGCCCAATCCGGAATAATTTTTGTTTTTAAAAAAAGGGCTTTCAGGTTAATTTATGTAAATTTCTTGTTAATTTATTCACTAGCAATATTTTTCAAGGTCTAAATGATCGAGTATGAAGAAAATTGACTCTTAATAATTCATCGATCGGTTAGTCTCCATTAATACCGACGTATTTCGTTTTAACATTAAAGTGTGTCAAATATTATATCACTTGACCATATAAGACAAACATTTGCATTTTTACGTCTTATGCTTTTGTTTTATTCTAATAATTACTTAACTTGCCTTAAATTTAAGACATATACGCTCGTTTTAATTAAAAAATTGTGTCCACTAAGATGCGTTCTTATCCAAAATCTTTAATGTAGAATAATGAGATCATTAAGTTTGCTACATCACTTATGTTGGGTCTATGCCTTGAATCTGTTTGTTGGGTATCTGAATTCTGTATTGAGCTAGGGTTTCTGTTTGGGCCTTATTAGATTAGGTCAAATTTGTGTTGTATTAGGTTAAGAGTACTATATAAACTCTTAACCTCTACCCTAACAATAAATATCAGATATTCTTGATCAGAAGGGTTTCAGTTTTCAGGGTGAAGGTGGAGTTCTGAACGTCTGCAAAGGTTCAAATGTGATTCTGAGAGGTATCAAACACGGTACTTTATATTATCTTCAGGGATCGACACTGTCAGATTTTGTTTCTGTTGCATCCTCAGATGTTGATAGCAGAAGATCAATGACATATCACTTTCTGAGGAATGAGAAGAGGATTAAGGTGAATAAAGTGGGTACTGCTGATAACCTAGCTGATATGTTCACTAAGCCAGTGACTGAGAGCAAGTTCCAACACTGTTTGGACTTGCTAAATATTCGAAGAAACTGATTGCCCAGCTAAGGGCAATATCTGAGGGGGAAGGGAGTTGAGTTTCTGGTACTTCTGACATCCATGAGGTGCATCTGGTACATCTGTCTGAGTTTCTGGTACTTCTGGTATCCATGGGGTGCATCCGGTACATCTGTCTGAGTTTCTGGTACTTCTGGCATCTATGGGGTGCATCCGGTACATCTGTCTGTTTGTGAGAGAATTCAAGTCAAGATGGAGATTTGTTGGGTCTATGCCTTGAATCTGTTTGTTGGGTATCTGAATTCTGTATTGGGCTAGGGTTTCTGTTTGGGCTTTATTAGATTAGGTCAAATTTGTGTTGTATTAGGTTAAGAGTACTATATAAACTCTTAACCTCTACCCTAGCAATATATATCAGATATTCTATATCGTTCTGAATCTGTAATCTGGAAAACTCCTCACATTAATAAAACTCTCTCCCTTCTGCCCTGTGGACGTAGCTAACACACCGTTAGTGAACCACGTAAATTTGTGCGTATTGTTCTTTATTGTTTGTTTTAGTCTTTCTATGTGCTTCCGTTATAACAACTTAATTAGTGAATAATCAAAGTTTAGGCCAAACTATCCAAATCGACAATCTCTTAACGCATTCTATTTATTTAACATATCGTATAAATAACCACGAAGAACCCTCGATGAGGCAATATTCTTTTTCACTCAGCCTCTCAGCTTCCTAAACTCACTTACCTTTGGCAATTAATTCGATGAAAAACATTTTTTTTCACTCTAATTATCACTTGCGTTTATATTATCTATTCCTTTCACTCTATTTTAACTTAATTTTCCCCAACTTTTAAGCTAGTTCGTGCTAATATCTATAAAGTATTCTTCCGTATTTGATCTTAAAATAATTTTTTACTATGTTAAGATTTATGAATATTGTTAGGTAAAATAGTTAAATTTTTGTTGTTGTATTTTAATTTAGTTTTTGTAAAAGAAAAAAAAACATTTGTTTTTAGATTTAGAATTTGTCGTGAGTATATATATATATATTTTCAAATCTACCTCATTATTTTTTTTAATATCAGTAACGACTAACGAATGAGGCTTTTATTGATTTTTATAATTATATTCAATTTGTAATTTTTTTATTTCTTTGTAATTATTCAATTTGTAATTTTTTTTTGTATGTTTATATTGTGTTGATAATATTTAGGAAATGTATATTATATGATTATAGGGGTTTGGATATGTGTTATGGGAAGAATGAAATAAAAAAAATCAAAGAATTAAAACTCATAAGGAGAACGTGGGTTTTAGAGAAAAAAAATTGATTGTTCATGCCTAAAAATAAGGAACCAATCAAAATTCTTTAATTTCTATCCATTTTATAGTAAAGAGATTGAGAGACGGTCTCTCACGAGACCTACTGTTCCTTCTTTCTCTTGTTCATCCACAATTCCACATCAATAAACTCCATAATAATCTATTCTATTTTTATTATTTTGAAATTTACTCTTAAAATTCAACATATAATTTGCACACTTCAACTTGCTTCATCATTATTAGTTTACACAAATTCTTATTTGCAACGACACTATCCGTCGCAAACTTATGACGGATACCATTTTCTCTCACAAAATACCCACTTTTTCTCTCTCTCCAACACTATTCATGTGGTCCCCTTTCTCCACTACTCATTTTGTATCCATTTTATCTCACAAAATATCCGTCACAAATAGTGGCCCGTCGCAAGCAAGACTTACTAATTAGTTTATATGTCCACATCACATTTAGTTTTTAAATAACCCTTTGTTGTATTATGACAAAAGTCATTCATAATTTTTCATCTTTCCTCAATAATCCAAAAAAATTGTTGCATTATGACAAAACCCAGTTAATAATTTTTCATCTTTCATCAATAATCCAAAAAAATCATTTTAGAATTACTCATGTAGTCGTGAAAAATTATCTCATATCACTTGTTATCACAATGTTATTGTAAGCTTACATTTGGGGATGAAAGAGGTAGTAAACTACACAATTTCAAAAACTCGGCTGACCATTGCTTCAATGTGGGGTTGCACACTTGCACACTTGCACCCACTTTGGCTTATATGAGTAGTAATTATAATAATCCAATTTATCAAAAATCAATGCTAAGATCGACAATAAAAAAAGCGAGAAAAAAATTAGATTTATGGATATCTATATTAAATTTATAGTTACTCAATTTTTATCCAAATGATAAGTTTCTATTTTATATATTATTCACAAGTGAACATTCAATTTCAATTTTCTCTTAATATATAAGAGCGAATATATTCACGTGGGGTCTTGTTTGATTCGTCTTTACGAGTGCATCGAAAATATATAATCTTTATAATTTTTGAAAATACGTAGCTAAAAATTTCAAACATGTGAAACGTGCGTTGATAAATATGAAAAAACAAACATATCATTTGGATAAATATGGGCGAGTATAAGTTTGGACATCTTTGAGATTTTTTTTTTTTTTTTTTTTTTTTTTTTTAAATGACGAGGGAACCCGCAGCCGCTACCTTTGGTGCGCACTGGGTAAACCCTCGGGTATACGTGATAGCCTGCAAACCACATATACCAGGTAAGCCACCCGAGGGTGACAGGCTCGAAGTCTATTCAGGCATGGACTCGGGCCAAGAATGCTCCACAAGATTTTGCTCTTATTGAGGCTTGAACCCGGGTCTCCTGGGAATTTCACCCAAGTTTTAACCACTAGACTCCACCCTTGCGGGCATCTTTGAAAATTTTATAAGTAACCAATCTACCAGAATTCAATTGTTGTTGCGGAAGGGAAGTTGAACAATTGATTTGGGGATTTTAATATTTCAATTGAATTAATGTGAATTAATGTGGGTTTGTGTGTTAGGAATTGATTTGGGGGAACTAAAACTAGGGTAGAAGAGTGTAATAAATGAGGGTAATTTAGGTAGTTCAATTATATTAAAGTCGTAATGCGTAATTAGACAGGGTTTTGTAAACACCTTTAGCATAATTGTTGATTTTTTAAAATTAAGTAAGATTTAAGGTGGTTATTAATAAAAAAAATGACATACGAGGGATTATTTATAAAATTGGTACATGAAAAGGGATTACTTACAAAAATCACTTTTTAAAATAACCTAGATTTAGACCTGTCAAATGGGTTAAACGGGGTTAAACGGGCGGATTACGGGTCGAGTATATACGGATTCGGATAAAATACGAGTCAGGTTTATTTCGGGTCAAGTGAATACGAGTTTTAGGTTGGGTTCAGTTAAAAAAAAACAGGTCAATCAACATCTTTTTTTCGCATTTTTTAAAACTTCTTTTATATTGCAATTTCTATCATTTATACGTTTTCTCTCCTCTTGCTCGTCTTATTAGTCAACTTAATTATCACCATTCTCTCTATCACCACCAACATCAGCAACGTTACCGTCATCATCACCCTCGCTAACTCGTTAAGTACGACAATAAAACTCAAATAAGATAACAATGATGACGTGACATGTGATCTAATATAAGGTGATTGAGGTGGCAATGTTAACGTGAAGTGCGGCTCAGTTCGACATAATACAGTGAAAATGACCATATGTCACACATTTCGAGGTGATGATGTGGCATATTGGCATGTGGTCCTAAGTAAAGAGGTGACAATGATGTGCAATGCGGTGAAAGTGACAGTATCACGCACATTTCGAGGTAATGACGTGACATGTGATCCATCGAAATGATGAGGTGACAGTGCTTACGTGGAATGTAATTTGACGTACTAATACACTAAAAGTGACGACGTGACACACACTTCGATGTGATGGCATGGCATGTGGTACGAGGTGATGAGTTGACGATGCTGACGTGGAATGCAATTAAACGTACTACGGTAAAAGTGACAGTGTGATACACACTTTGAGGTGATGACGTGACATGTTGTTTAAGATGATGCCGTGACATACCATATATATCATATTTCTCTTAAAAAATTTGCAAGTATTAATACCTATATGACTATGAATATTTTAAAAATGATATATTATCTTGAGCCAATGGTTAACCCGCTGCGGGTCGGGTTTTGACCCGTCATTAACGCCTTACGGGTCAAAACAGGTTCGAGTTGAAAAAACTAGCTTATTTACGGATTACTTACTGGTCGGGTTATGATTAATTTTTGGATCGAATCAAGTTTTGACAGCTCTACCTAAATTCATGTATATAACTATAAAACTAGTCGTTAACAGGATAACGGATATTAAATGGGAAACAAGGCCACTACAACATAGCAGTAGTTAGCGGCTACACGTTGAATGGGCCAAAATGTTATGTAAGCCCACCACTTTGCATTATGTTCGTTCAAGCGTCAAGGAGTCGATAGTCAACGACTCAAGGGTGGAGCTGGTAAGTCTAACCCGCTCCGAACCCGAGTTAATTTGACCCGATAAAATTCGGAAATACTGCATACCGAAAGGGAGCCAACCTGGTCTGATGACAACCCTAAACTGACCCGAGCCCAACCCAACCCCAACTCAATGTGAACTTGATCCGGTGTTAATTTGATTAAATTGAGGACCCGATAATTATTAAGCTTAATATTGATCATATTGAAAGCGATTTAGTGCTTAATTTGATAACTTTAACTTTATAATGAAATAATTAAACCAAATAATGGTCTAAGTACTAATTTTAATGGTTAAAAATTGAAGTGATTTAATATAATCGTCACCCCGATACATCATTTGACCTGAAATGACCCTAACTGATCACCCAACTTGTACCCAACTACCCAAAAGGGTAGGCTGATCCAAGAGGCCCAGAAACCAATATAACCTGTCCCGACTTGAGTAACCTGTAAGTTAGGGCTGTAACCCTAATCCACCCCGACTTACTCGATAGCTAGCCCTAGTCCTCTACTAAGTGTTTACGCGTGAAAGAAAAGGGAACCAAAATTTATGATTCTATTGCATAAATATTTGCTCTTTGCACACATTGAGGTTTACAATTTCTGTGAATGAGTTTTGAAATTAATTTTTCTATCAAATCTTCTCTTAAATCTCCTCTAATAGAAAAATAAAATAAATTATATTTTGCCATTTATTCATCAGCTATTAGCCTATTGATATGCAATTGTGGCGAATTTATATTTATATATTCTCTATGAGAAAAGAAGATTAAAAAATGTAGAAAAGAGAAGACCATAGCAATCCCCCGTCTGAATTCTATCGAAATAATTCGCTACTCTATCCAAGTATTCCAATACTTTTCTCACTACTGTCACTCACCACCAGCACGCAACACCAATACCCCCACCGCGACCCACCACCTCTACTACCCACCCATGTCGCCATTGTCACCGGGGACCCTTCCTCCAACGCCGACTATCACCCCCTCTATGCCCATCCCTTTTACTACCACTACATCTCGAAACAAAATAAAACAAAACAAAAAATCCAAACCAATCTTAAACCAGTTCCCACCCTTAAAACCCGTTGCTGACCCGACACAACTAGAACCCAATACATCCCAACCCAATACATCCAACCCAAGTGACACCTCTTAAATGAGAATTTGTGTTGTTACGGAATACTGGGTACTTGGAATCTGGTAACGCTCTGTTGCTGAACTTTCCAACGTACATAGCATTCCTCTAACACTGTCATCTTTATTTATAACACCGTCTGGTCCATTGATACCATGTGAGGTCATTCTCAGAAAAATCCGAGCAGTGTACGAGTACGACATATATATTAATTTAGACATATTACATACGACTACTGTATTAAACAAAGACGTGTATATTTTTATTAATCTAGATACATTTAATTTAGACCCAGATCGATTGACCGATTATAAATTTATCAAAGCCGAAACCGAAATTAAAAAAAACCCATCTTGCAAAGTTTGATCCATTGGGTGCCCAGAAGATGCCTGTCAAAATAACCCATCTCGTAAGGTTTCTTGAATTAATAACACATTATAATTATAATTAACAACAATGTGTCCGCCATAACTAAATGGCCTGAAGAAGGGTACTCATTTTGATATAAATTTGAAACCGCAACCACGACATTTCCTTCTTTTAAACATGTCCAAGTTCTTCGAATTCACTTGAAATTTTGATATCATGAGTTTACGTTTTGTAACAGGAAATCTGTCGGTATTCCTCCATGGCTCCAAAGCAACTGTAGAACACCTCTTGTTTACGTTTCTAACAATGAGTTAATCCAGTAGAGTGAATGAGTGATTACCATAACTTAACAGATGTTCAGAAGAAGTTAACAGATGATAAGAACTTAACAGATGTTCAGAAGAAGTTAAGATCACTTGGCACATGTAATGTCTTCTGCTGCAACTTGCATATTTCAATAGCCCTTGCTCTTGACGTTTTTTTGACATAATACTGCAGGCACCTATCGCAGCTGCACGCCTGCAATGCCTTTGCTATGAGTAAGGTTTTCCAAGCAGTCCCGCTAAGTCACTACAGCCATCAGCTACGATACTGTATGTGAGAATATCAAGGACCGCTTCACACCTACCATACTTGTTTGTCCTTGTTTATTTGGAGATCATATCGCTTCTCAATTTCCAAATTCCAATCACACCTTGTTTCATTCATTCTCTTTTTCTTCCCCTGATATTTAGTACATGAGCAATGATCAGTTTTAAGTTCATCAGCTGTTGCTCATAACTTATCATCAAAACTTCAATGCACAAATAATTTGACACAAAATATAAAATCCAGAAGAAAGGCAGAGGCTTAGGAAGTAGCAGCCATTTAAATAATTAATGAAAGGCACATTTGAAAATATTTCATAGCCTCAATTATTCCATTCTCAAAATATAAAGATTAAGAAGCTTTAGAGATGTAAGGCTTGCACAAGAGAAACTTCACAAACGTATGGCCCTCCAAAATTAGTCTTAAAACAAGTGACTGGATAATACTGATGATTATGAGACTTACTAGTCAGACTGAAGGGTTATGGTTATGGGTCTTATGGCTATAGATCTCTACATAATTGTCACGGAACTGGTACAAACTAACATTATCTTAGGCTAGGAAGCCAGATGATACTACAAATGATAAATTTATAGTCCAACACAGAAGACACTTATCATTGTTATTAAACCTGACCAGACCATCGACTTCACAGCTGACAGTAGAAACCTGACAAACATGCAATGACAAATGCAAGACATGACAGTCCAAATACCATCCTTTTATTTTAAGCTTAAGCTTAACTGTAATTTCAAGTTGTATGATCACTATGAAGAACAAATTCGGAAATGTGAAATAATCAAAACAGGATAATACAAATTCATTGAGTAATACGCAAACTTAAGAAGCATGTCTCGCTGTGTAATGAATCATAGCAAAAGCGTCAATCACTCTTGACGCAATCACGCAAGTTTAATTTCCCATAGATACTTTATTGGTAGTGAGTAGTGACTACCATTGCCTTTTGCTTTATAGAATTTGGCGTAAGAACATAAGAACCTTCAGTGGTCTTAAATTGACATAAGAAAAATTTGCAAAATTAAAATCCTTCAGTATATTTGTGTTGAACATACAGCAATGAATATATATTCTATGAAACTGAAACAGCTTCGAAATAAACTATCAAAAATAATCAGTCGATATCCTCCATATCTTCTACATATCAACATTAATATCAAAATAGCAACGAACCACATACCTTTATTCTCCAGAAAATACTTTCGAAGCAAAGCTTTGTCTGTATCACTAACATTAGGGGAAGTGAGTAAGATGACAAACAAAGAAGAAGTGTCCACATCAGCAGCAAATCCTTGGCTCGTCATAGTGTGAAGATGATCCAAAGCCATGGCGATATCATTAGCATTGAGAAATCCTTTAATAATTGTATTGTAGGAGATTTCATTTGGAGGACATCCATTGTCCGCCATCTCCTTTAAAATTTTGGTTGCATCACCTAACAATCCTTGCCTACATAATACTTTGATCATTATATTGTAGGTTCTTACATTTGGCGGCAACCGCTTAGCCACAAGAGTAGAGAACACATTTGTTGCTTCAACTAGTCGCCCGGCTTCACAAAGGCCATTAATTATGGTATTGTATGTAATAATATTAGGTGCCACTCCATTGTTCTCCATCTCTTTACGAAAGGAGATCGCTGCATCAATATCTGCATTTCTTAAAAGGCCGTCAAGCAATCCATTGTAAGTGAATACATCGGGGGCCACACCCCGCTCTTGCATATCCTTTACAATCTGGACAGCGCAATGGAGTCTGTCATCCTTGCACAAGGCATGTATTATGGTGTTATAGGTGACAGCATTTGGAGTGATCCGTGTTCCTTTAAGATGCATATCATGGAACATCTCCAAAGCTTTGTCAACCTTTTTAGACTTGCAATATCCATTGATTAGGGTATTGAAAGTCACAACATCAGGCATGATGTCATCTTTCACCATAACATCCAGGAGTTTTTCTGCCTCCTCCATCTCTCCACGCAAACAGTAACCATCCAGCAGAGCACTGTAAGTAATTATGTCAGGGTGCACGCCTACCTTAGCCATGGATTCAAAAACAGCTCTTGCTTCACCAACATTTCCCTCTTTACAGTAACTGTCAACCAAGGTACTGTAGGTTTCAATATTGCGAGCAATGTTGTTGTCCCGCATCTCAGTCAACAGTTCTTTCGCGTTATCCCAACACCCTAAACTACAGACCCCTCGAATTAGGGAATTATAGGTGACAACATCGGGTAGAATGCTCTTGGCTTTCATCTCCTTGAAAAGGCCAAGGGCTTGAGGTAACAGTTGGTCTTTACAAAGGCTGTCAATGATGGTGCTATAAATGACAAGATTAGGCTTAAAAGGAGCTCTAGACTCCATATTTCGGAGCAAGCGAAGAGCGCCAGCATTGTCGCCAGAATTGCAAAGACCTCTAAACATAGTACCGTAAGTAACATGGGAAGGATGTATCTGAAGCTTAACGGTTTTATCCAATAATTGAACAGCTAGGTGTAATTTATCAGAATCAATTAATCCATTGAGTAAGGTATTAATGATGACAATGTTGGCTGAATAGCCAAGCTTAAGGCACTTACCAAGGAGAGAGAAGGCAAAATCAACACGGCCAACGGAAGAATAACACTTGGCGAGAATACCAACAGAATGCATATCAGGACGGAGACCGGACAGTTCAAGGTGATTAAAGAGGGTAAGAATAGTGGAGAAAGGAGGGTGGGGTTTAATCTTAGACATGGCAGTAAACAGCTGATTGAAGACGATAATAGAAGGACGAGGACGAAGAGAGTACAACTGATAAAATATGGAAAGGGGAACATCAATACCAGAAAAACCAAATCGACATTGTTGTTTAACGGAATCAAGAAACAATCGGGGGTCGCCAACAACAGCAACAGAGCGATTGAAAGGAGAGGAAGTAAATTGGGAATGAAATCCACATAGAAAAGGGGAATGGCGACGAAGGCTACCTGGGTTTCTGAGGAACATCTTCATCGTCGTCATCATCATTATGGGATTTGAAGGAAGACCCAAAAATGTCGACGGCTGTAAAATGTAGAAACTAATCAAATTGAGAGTAAGTGCTTTCTGATAGATTCAATTCTGGGTTACCACTACCAGACACACTCGCTCATAAAGGGCTTGACATCATGTGAAGTGAACCTAACAAGCCCACTAAACAACATAGCAGTAGCTAGCGCCTAGCGCATTGCTTGCACGTTGAACTAGTTTTATGTCGCGCAAATTGCACGGATTTGCAATCTAAAATATTGTAAAAAAATGACTTTAATATAAGTTATTTTTTAAATAAGATCCTATTTTATCTAGTTGGTGTGGTTCAATATATAGAGAAGGGTTTTAAATTAGGGTAACAAAAAAACAATTGCTTTTAGTCATATATTATAGCATAACAAAAGTAGAAAAATTTAAAAAGAAGAAAAATACCATGGTGAGGAGTAATGATGTACAATCATAATAACAATTGTATTATAATTTCTCGAATTGGACGCGCGTTTTTCATCATCGCAAATAAGAATCTTTAGTTCCTTTTTATTTGGGACTCTCGAAATGGCTACATAGAGTTGATCGTGTGTAAAAAGTGACTTAGCAAGATATTAAAACAATTTAAATGAAAGTCACTATTCTATGTGAATTACAAAAATGCCAACATAAGACAATATAAACTCATGTAATTGTTTTACATGTATTGAATGTTAATTAGTGCCCATGTATTAATAATGACCTATAAATTGCACATGATTGTTTTCATATGTTAATTAGGACCTGTTTATTAAACTTATTGCATAAAGCGCGTGATTGATCAAGAATTTGTAATCGGAACCCGTGTAAACACCCATATTGTGAAATTTAAAATATGGAATTTACACATACTATACGTGTATGAGTGAATTTGAAATACGGGGCCGTGTATTAGAACTATAATATGTAAGCATGTGTAAAACAAAAGCTTGCAAATTGCACCAGAATGCTTAAATTACGGCGTGTGATTTTTTCGGTTGTTTCAATGGGAGACGATTTCATGCAAATTTTTTTTTATGATTGTTCCAATTTACACAGACCCGCGAATTTGGAAGAACATACTTTTAATTTTTAATAAATATACTTATTTGTCGCATATCTTTAATTTTTTCTCTTAACATATTTAATTGAAATAAATAAATGAATGAGATAAGAAAATAATAAAACCATAACACGTAAAACCATTTGAAATTATTGTAATTTTTGTGACACAAAGGGTCAAAACTTAGACTTACTTTGAGCGAGTTTACCCAAAACAGACCAAGTCCAAAGACATGCTATTAATGACCCATATACCAACCCACCATAGCCACACATACAACTTTGTGCTCTCTCATCTCTCACCCTAAATCTAACCACCTTTCCATAACATACTACTCCGTATTTTGTACCCTCCATCTTGTCGCCTTATCATTTGATTTTTGTCTCACATAATCTGTTACCCTTGTCATTTCAAGATCATTTAAACTCGCAAATCGCAATGTCTCAATTCCCCCCCCCCCCCCCCCCCCTTCTCTCTCTCTCTGCAATCCTTCATACGGAGCAATTTTTGTGCCGTATTTTTCAGATTTCAATACAAAAATTAGGCAAATGAATATTTTTTTGTCCATATTTTCGGGTTTCAATATTATTATGTGTTTTACGTTTTATCAAAGTATTTCTAATTTTTTTCAATTTAATTAAATTTATCCATTGATCTTAGTTATTTCCATATTTCATATAGAGTTCCTCTTATGTGAATAATTTATGTGAATCATACCCATGAGCAATTGAACACCATAGATATAGTGACTTATTTAATTTTAATATCATATATGAATATTTTTCATGTTAATGCTCACCTTATCCAATCTATTTTTTTATTAATTTCTGTTTTCTCTTTATTTGACTTATCCTTTTGTATTTTTTTCCTATAATAATAGGTGTTTTAAAAAAGTTGTTGAATAATTTTCCTATTTATACCTTAATTAATTTAACTATAAAAGTTACTACTAATTTTTTTAATCTAGTTATTTAATATGAAATTCACATATATGAGTAATTTGTCAGATTTATTGTTGTAGATGAAAATAAAATTGCTTGCATAGGAAATAAAAGAAGACTGGAAAACACGGTGGGCTACGTTTAAAAAAAAAATTAAAAAAAAAAATTCAACCACAGTGCAACACCTAAGCACTATGATTGTTGCTTTTATATATAGGATGGGTTAAAATGTTATGTATGGCCACCACTTTGTCAGGGAAAGTGCTAAATATCGTCGACATTTTTGCTACTTTTCGTCGATAATTATTTGAATTTTCATATTTGTCCTTCATGACTCAACTCATTTGATCGTCTCACTAACAAATCTCTGAAAAAATGTCAATTTTCTCTTAAAAAAGACGGGTTTAAAGCGGTTTTGCAACATGAATGACAACGATTTTAACAACGACAACACCGCTAACAACGATTACAACTATCACGTTTATGATTTCTATTTCGTTGTATATTAGAACGGATAGTGATTAGCGATTGATCCCCAAACCCGAATTCAATTTTTGAAAAAGAAATTAAAAATATGACGGATTAGGTGCCAGACGCAAAAACATTTTCGTCCAACACCTATACTGGATGAAAATTATCTTCATCCAGCCTCAAAAAACGGTCGAAAATCATTTTCGTTTGGCAATGGTGCTAGATGAAATTTTTTTTGGCTAGAACGGAGACCAGACGAAAAAAAATTTCGTCCAACCCCCATTCTGGACAAAAAAATATTTTCATCCAGCACCACTGCAGACGAAAATGATTTTCCTCCATTTTTTTATGGTACATCGAAACCAACAATGTAAATCCGGGCTTGAAACCAACAACAATCACATTCCTACACTACAAATCCGAGTTTGAAACAACGAATCTATCATAATTCCGTCACGAGTCAAAAAATCTATCGTAACTCCGTCTCCAATCTACCAAACTAATAACAATACTTGTTCAAATTAGAAAAAGTAAAGAATACAAGGAGAGTATGAGAGAGGGGTAGTTTAGGAACTTCATTAATACTATCCTCCGTTTTTATATAATGTACCCATTTGTTGAATATATGAGTGTAGTATTTTAATAAAATGAGTACATCAATATATATACTTAAAAGAGGAACTTTTCGAGCGATTTCATTGGCTATTGTTTTAGAGCAATTTAATTGGCTATTACTTTTGTTAAATAAATTAAGTATATAAATAAAAAGATAATTAAATAGTAATAAAATATCAGTTGGATAATTGTTTTTAGAGCGATTACATTGGTCACTACTTTGATTAAATAAATTAAGTTTATAAATAAAAAGATAATTAAATAGTAACAAAATATCAGTTGGATAATTATTGAATTAGTTAATAAAATAATTGTTTTCATTGGCTATTGTTTATATCAATATCTATCTATCTATCTATATTATTAAAGGAAGCTTTTTCCGAGTGATATTATTGGCTGTTTTTTCAGGCGATTTTATTGTTTTTTTTAGTTAATTACTTTTTCCGAACTACCTAACATGATTTTTTTGTGAAAATATATTTAAAGATAATTAGAAAAGATAGGTTTTTTTGCAAAAATTTATTTAAAGATAATTAAAAAAATATGTAGCAAAGAGTTGGAGTATTACTAAAAGCCAAATTGTTTCTCCACAAATTAAACGTGGTTCTCTAGAAGTCTACTTCCAAACTTTTGCAAGACTATAAATAATGAGCATTGAATGATTTACGTCAATCTAAAGTTTACGTTTGTTGTCTACATTGTTATTGTATTGTTATGGTTATTTTTGTGTTACTGTTATTATTATATATATTAATATTAATTTTTATTATTTATAACATCCTGGATGAGTTTTGCTAATCATAAATTGCTTTTGTAGGAAGAAAATTGTAGCGATGCATCCAACGTAAGTCACGAATTTGATCGATGGATAATTGGAGTTTGGAGAATGAAAGTTTGGTGACCAAATAAACAGATCATGGGTAATTAGAGATTGGAGAATGAAAGTTTGGAGATCAAATAAACAGTGCAAGCAAGATGAGGTGGGCAGATTACGGAGTGGATAATTTGTAGATGTGCTCTTCATGTGGTTTAAGTAATATTTAACAGCAATGACGAAGAAATGTACTATTCAAGTATTGAGACATTTGAGTAATAAATAACGGTAACTAATATGAACTATTGTTTATATTCCAATAGATAGGGTTAAGTAATAAAATGGTAATTGTTCAAAATTAGAAATATTAAGTTCAGTATAATTCTTCATGATAACTTCAACCAGTAACTTTTTACACCTTTAATTAGAATAATGTTTAACTCAATATGAATGAAGTATAAGAATTGAAATTAAATTACAATAATTTATTCAGGTAGTATATTATCTTCAAACAATTGCGAAACGAAAAATGTAACCGGAAGTCTGTAGCTAATATACTCCTACGTGCTCACAATTTCCGATATTTAAGGTATGCTCTATATCTCTATTGGAATATTTTGTAATATAATCTTCAATTTCAACACTTTTTGTGCGATTAGAGAGAATCCAGTTTCCATAAAACTCTTTAATAATCAATCTTATCTATATTATAACAAAAACATTTAAACAACTCTCATTCACCCACCTCATCAAACCCAACCTTTTTTTTCAAAAAAAAAAAAAAAGATAAATGAGGGTCCCACATCAAAAAGTTTGGATTTTATTTCTGGAAAAATTATTCATTTATGTTTGTACGTAAAATTTTACGTTTAAATTTATGTAAATTCACGGTTAATGTTGGAAAAGTTATTCGTTTATTTTTGTACGTAAAATTTACAGTTAAATTTATATAAATTCACGGTTAATGTTAATAAACTAATACGGAATACTCTGTCGGAAAAATATCGATAAAATAGTTTTAGAGCGAATTCTTTAAAAAAAATAGCTATCATACTGGAATTATACCTATTATATCTAACAAATATTCCGGCATAAAAAATCTGCTTTTTATAATTAAATTATCATATCGTTTGAAATCATTTGAATAATAATTAGATCTTAATTTGGTTATAAAATAACGAATATATCTCTTTACGAAAAATCAACATATTAAAAAATTATAAGATAAAAAAGTTTCCGCATTTAACAACCTTAAAAACATTTAAAAAATAATAATTACGGAGTTTTAAAAGCTTATTGCTGAAAGTTTGAAAAAACGAAAATAGATTAAACTCATATTACATACAATATAATTTTTATTTCAAAAATTAATTTACAAACAATTTAAAGGTTATAATTAATTTAAAAGTTGCAAAGAAATTAGTTTGTATACGTACATGAATCTTTAATAATGGTTTAACCCAAATATGTCAATATGATGCAAAGTAGTATGTTTGAGGCAAAAAGTTGATGGGTAATGAATTAAGAACAATAATAAGATATAATTAGATTAATCTGAAAGTGATCTCAAAATTGAAGACATAGAGAGTATAAAGATAATTGTGCAAATAATATAGAAGATTTTGTAAATAATATAGAAGATTTTGTGCAAAATAATAATGTAGCGTGACATTAGAGTATGTGTTTTTTTGGTTCATGAGTGATAAAATATAAATTCATTTCATATGGGGTGACAAAAACTTATTTTTAATGCGGACTCAATTTAAACTTGAGCCCAGTTTTTTTTACTATAGTTGTTTAGATATATGTATTAAATTGGAGTTACTATTAGTCGCCAACAAACTACGTTAGTTCGTAAGATGCACAATTTTACTCATATATTTTTAACTCGGCCAAAGTTAATCAAATTGAACTAATTGAAAGTTTTAAAATAAAAACAACAAATTACATTCTCATGGGGTTTAATTTGTAACAATGAAAATAATAATCTCGATATATATTCGCATTATTCTAAACAAATTTTATATATTAGAATTTTAATAAACAATCCGTGCATTTTTGCACGGGTTAACACTAGTTTCTATTATATATTCAATTCAGCTCCACAAATTCAGTTTAGTTTAGATAATTTCATACTAAAAGAGAAGGGTCATATATATAATTAACTTATTTTCATACTTCAAGTGAGGAAACGTGTCATGTTCGCAACATTATTCACCATATTTCACTTTTGTGAATTTTACCTTTTTCTATAAGCAGATTATTATAATAAAATACTTCATTTATTCGGTTATTTGTTTTCTATTTTATTTCAAAGTGTTTAAGTCAATTGCTATTCTTTATATTTTAGAAATGAAGTTAATGAACAATTTGATCCTTCATATTCAAATTTGATTCACTTGTCATTCAATAAATAACCACTTATATTTCCTTGATTTTGTAGCAAATCAAAGGACAATAAATTATATTGAAAGTAAGTTTAAGTAGAATTGCAAATACTGTAGGTGAGTATGGTGCAAACCAATTACCAATGTAGACAATTTTAATCTTCCCTAATTTTCAATATTCTTTAACATATAATAAAACTCCTATAATCAAATTAAAGTTAAACTTTGTGGAGAATTAAAAATCTACTACAATTATTAAATTGAATCCAATTTTCACAAATTACTAAATCATTTAAATAATACAATTAATTAATAATATGCAAGGAAGAGTTATAAATTAAGATTTTACTATTAGTCAATAATACAATGATTTTATACTTCGTGTTATCGTATCTTATGACTATCATCAATACTTTGCATATACGAGAACATATAGGCTATGTGTATTTAGAAAACCAAAACAATATTGCATATATGAGTTAAATGATTTTTAAGGAAATTTTATTTAAGTAACTCCGTACTTAAACTCACTTAAGGTTAGTATATTACATTGTGGCCTATGTATCGCACAGGTATAATATTGCATTATTTCGGATTATCCCTACTCAAAGGCACTAAAATCAACTTATGAAAAACTGGTGTACCTTATTTAAAAGTCTCAGATTCTAACTACTAAAAATATAGTAACATTAAAACTGATCATAATGGTGTAGTTATTCACTTAATGCTACGACACAATCTAATAAAAAACATTATGGATGTTATCACCTTCCACACCAATAAAATAATACGAAATCCAAAATACGAGCACAAATGAATACGGGTTAATGTAAAAAAAAGTACGATTTTAAAAGGATCACATTAAATTTGAGAATACGAGCACACAAGAATACGATCTATTAAGTTGAGAATACGAGCTAATGTAAAAAGAATACGCAAATGCGAGCTAATTGAAACACTTCTCAGCTAAAAAAAAGAATCAGATTTGCGAGACGTTAAATTTGATGATATATTAAGCACTCAAGTTTACGAGGTATAATTAAAAAAAATACGAGCTACAAAATACGAACACACAAGAATACTAATGTAAAAAGAATAAGAGTTTAAGAGAACCACAGACTAAAAAATACGAGCACAGAAGAATGCGAGCTATTAACCTAAGAATACGAGCTAATATAAAAATAATACGAGCTATTAAGCTAAAAATATGAGTTAATGTAAAAATAATACGAGCTATTTAGATAAGACGAGCTTTAAAATACGAGCACAAATAAATACGAGCTAATGAAAAAACAATACGAGCTATTAAGATAAGACGGACTACAAAATATGAGCACAATTGAATACGAATACGAGATTAAAAGGATCGCGAACTTAAATATACGAGCTCATAAGAATACGACCTATAAAGATGAGAATACGAGCTAAGTAAATAGAATACGAAAACACGAGCTAATTGAAACACTTCTCAAGCTAAAAAAATAGAACCAGATTTGCTGCGAGACGTCAAATTTCATGATATATTAAGCACTTATTACGAGGTATATTTAAAAGAATACGAGCTACAAAATACGCGTATATATAAAAAAATACGAGAAATGTAAAAAGAATAAGAACTTAAGAGAATCGTGAACTAAAAAATACGAGTACATAAGAACACGAGCTATTAACCTAAGAATACGAGCTAATGTAAAAAAAAAATGCGAGCTATTAAGATAAGAATACGGGCTAATGTAAAAAAAAAATATGAGCATATAAGATGATCACGAACTTAAAAATATCAGCATATTAGAATACTAGCTAATGTAAGAAAAATACGGGCCTAATAAGATACGAATACGGGCTATTAAGATCAGAATACGAGTTAATGTAAAAAAATATACGAGCTAATAAGGTAAAATATGAGCTATTAAGAAAAAAATACGAGCTAATGTAAAAAGAATACGACATAATGTTCAAAAATTACGAGTTTCAACTATCTTCATATACTAAAAAAATTAGATACAAAATTCCTTCAAGATGGTGCTCGATCAAATGAAAAGTATATGAGTTATATGTGCTTAAAAATTATTTCGACAGTGATGTGTAATATAGAAGTGTCTTTCGAAGACCATTGAATCGGTGGTATATCTTTCTGTTTCCATTGGAGTTTCATGAGTTTCAATGTTTCATGTTGTTCTATTGATGATGATATATTTGATGTTTCATTGTCATTGAAAACAATCATACTTAAATTATTTTCTTTATATGTCTACTATACAAAGTATTTTTAGAAAATTAACTATTACGGTTATTACTTTAAAACCATGTCTAGATATTACCCGGGCAACGCCCGGGCATGAAATCTAGTTATATAAAAATGGAGGAAGTAATTATCAACGATATTTAGTAATGTATCGACGATGTTTAGCAGATTGGCTTTACATTATGTTCGTTCAAGGCGTCAAAAACTCAAAGGTGGAGTTGTGTCAAGTCTATATCCCAACCCAAACCCGAACAAATTCGATCTAATAAAATCAGAAAATATTGCAAACTAAAACAACTCGATCTGGCCCGCTGAGGACCCCAAACCTGACCTGAACCCTACTCTGCCTCAGTGACCCGTACATAATCCAATCCCAACTCAATATGAACCCGAGTCGATGTTAATCTAATTAAATTGACGAAGATAATTTTTTGCTTAATATTGATCATATTGAAAGCGACCTAGTGCTTAATTTGGTAATTTTGACTTAATAATGAAATAATTAGACCAAATAATGATCTAAATACTAATATTAATTTTTAAAACTTGAAGTGATTCGATAAAATTACCACTCCGATACATTATTTGATAAGAAATGAGCCGATCCGATCACCCAATCCGTAGCCGACTACCTAAAAAAGTAGACTGACCCAATAAGACCCGAACCCAGTATAACCTATCCCGGTTTGGGTAACCCTTACCCGATCCGAGTTACCTGGTAGTCACCTCTTTTCAAGGGCCTACATGAAAGGCAAAGGGAACCAAAATTTATGATTCTATTGCATAATATTTGCTCTTTGCACATTTTGAGGTTTACAATTTCTGTCAATGGCTCTGTAGTGGCACAGGTTGGGGAGTGTTTGGCGGCTGAGTCGGCTTTACAGGCGGAAACACGGGGGATCAAAATGGTTCTGCAGTGGGCTATAAGACATCAGATTGTTCATCTGAGTGTCTTATCTGACTGCTTACAAATTATCATGAACATCCTGGGTATAGACGAGGGGCATAATCAGGTCAAGAGTATCCTGGCAGACAATAGGATGTTGGCTGGTTCTTTCTATTGCATATGTTTTAACTTTATCCCTAGGGCTCTTAATAAGAGCGCTTATCATATGGCTCAAGTAGCGTTAAATATGTAGCGGTTTTTCTTTACTGCTGCCAAACAAACAAACAGAAAAAACAATTTCCGTCAATGAGTTTTGAAATTATCTTTTATTATCAAATCTTCTCTCGAATCTCCTCTAATAGAAATAATTCTATCGAAATAATTCCCTACTCTATCCAAATATTCCAAATACTTTTTCTCATTACTTTCACTCACCACCAGCACGCAACACCAATACCCCCACTGTGAGCCACCACCTTTATTACTCACCCATGTCGCCATTGTCACCGGGGACCCTTCCTTTAGCGCCAATTATCACCCCCTCTATGCCCATCCATTTTACTACCACTACATCTCAAAATAAAACAAAACAAAAAATCCAATGTCTGAAAAAGTCCCACCCTTCTTCACCCTTGAAAGTTAAAACCCGTGGTTGACCCGACACAACCCAAACCCGTTACATTCCAACCCCACGTTGATCCAACCCGAGTGACACCTCTTGAATGGGAATTTGTGTTGTTATGGAATACTCGGTACTCAGAATCTGGTAACGCCCTGTTGCTAAACTTTCCAACGTACATAGCATTCCTCTACCAATGTTGTCTTTATTTATGACACCGTCTGGTCCATTGATACCATGTGACTATGTGAGGCCATTCTCAGAAAAATCCGAGCAATGTACGGCATATATATTTTGATTTACGCATATTACATACGACTACTGTATTAAACAAAGACGAGTATATTTTTATTAATTATTAATCTAGATACATTTAATGTGTTAATTTAGACCCAGATCAGTTGACCGACTATATATATATTATCAAACCGAAACCGAAATTAAAAATAACCCATCTACCAAGGTTTGATCCATTGGTGCCCAGAAGATGCCCGTCAAAATAACCCATCTTGTAAGGTTTCTGTAATTAATAACAAATTATAATTATAAGGAAATATGACAAATTACTACCTAATAAGTTCAAAAAATTGTATATTACTACCTAATATAATTAATTTTGCAACTTACTACCTAAAATCACACAACATTATTCACTTTGCTACCTTTTTTACGGTAATCGAACTTAAGTTAGTTTTAAATATTCGGAATATGTTTAAGGCTATTTAGCATATTATTACCTAATAAGTCTAAATTTTTGCATATTACTACCTAATATGTTGAATTATTCAAATAACAACCTAATAAGTGTAAAAACTTACACAATTACTACCAATATGACGGAAATTGCTAAAAAATGACGGAAATCAGTTTATTTCGTCCCTTCTTAATTCCAAACTTAAATTAATACTTATATTACCCTTCCCCTCTCTTTCTTCCATTAAAACACAATTCTCTCATTCAATAAAACTCATTTCCAGATTTTAACTCCTCCATCAATCTCCTTCAATTTTCCCCAGTAAATTCATTCACTTTCTAATTTTCCTCCATTTTCATCTCCGTAAGTTGTGAGAATTATACACAAACAGAGATCCAAGGGACTAAACCAGAAAAAATGTAACAATTTGATATATAAACTTCAACAAATTAAACTTAATTAATTAATATTAATATAAACCAGTAAAACAGAAAGAAAAGCGCGAAGAAAGGAAACATACATGGTGTAAGTCAATGGTGTGATGATAAATCTGATAAAATTAATAAATGAATTTAATTAATTAAGTGTGATAGAGAAAGTTGGGAGGGGGTTAAGGAGGGAGGGGATATTAAGGGAGGGGTAAAATCGTCATTCAACATAAGCTATTTAGCATATTACTACCTAATAAGTCTAAATTTTTGCATATTACTACCTAACTAGAGTAACACCCGTGAAAATTCACAGGGTTGTTCAATTTTATTTTTTTTACGCGAAATGATCAATTACAGTTGTTAGAGAATAGAGAGACTAATAACTTATGTGGTATATATATGTAAATGCTTTAATAAAAATAAATCAAAAAATTTATATATAATTAAGATATATAAAAACAGTTTGACATTTAACGTTTAAAATGTAATTTTTCAAACGTTAAATATAATTTAAAAAGGGGAAGTATTTGCTTTCTATACACGTAAAATAGTTATGAACTGAAAGTTAATTAAAATATAAAAATTAAGTAATCTAATCACAGTATTCGTAAATATAACCATAATATTATAACCAACTTTAATTAATTATTGAATATAATAAGTTAAATATAGGGACAATTTTTTTTATTGTTTATTAACAATGTCGTTGTAGTTAGAAAATTGAAAAAAATGGTGAAAATTTTTTATGACCTGAACATTAGTTAAGCTTTCAAAATTAAGTAATCTAAACACGATATTCTCGAGCGATATTAAGATATAAGGGATTGTGGAAAAAGATTGATTGTTGGCCGGTGAAATTCTCAAGCAACATTGAGAAACAAAAGGGATTGTGGAAGAAGATTGATTGATATGGAAGAAGATTGATTGGCTGATATGAAAAAAACTGTTTGGGAAAATACGTAATTAATGTAACTGTTTTATTATATTTATTAGGATGTAATTAATGTGTTTTGTACTCATTACGACGTAATTAATATAATTAATGTAATTATTTTGTAATTAATATCCTTTTCTCTTATTTGCTTACTCGGTTGATTCTTATTGGTTGAATTGTCAATAAGAAGTCCAAAGTGAATGAGAATGCTTCAAATGCAAATCCTGAAATATTGTTGCGCCACCTCAGCATTTGTACATTCTTCTTTTATATATATAATGATATGTTGAATTATTCAAATAACAACCTAATAAGTGTAAAAACTTACACAATTACTACCAATATAACGGAAATTGCTAAAATTGACAGAAATCAGTTTATTTCGTCCCTTTTTAATTTCAAACTTAAATTAAATACCTATATTACCCTTCCCCTCTCTTTTCTCCATTAAAACACAATTCTCTCATTCAATAAAACTCATTTTCAGATTTTAACTCCTCCATTAATCTCCTTCCATTTTCCCCAATAAATTCATTCCCTTTCAAATTTTCCTCCATTTTCATCTCCATAAGTTGGGAGAATTATACACAAACAGAGAATCAAGGGACTAAACCAAGAAAAATAAAACAATCTGATATATAAACTTCAACAAATTAAACTTAATTAATTAATATTAATATAAACCAGTAAACAGAAAGAAAAGCGAAGAAAGGAAGCATACATGGCGTAAGTCAATGGTGCGATGATAAATCTGATGAAATTAATTAATGAATTTAATTAATTAAGTGTGATAGAGAAAGTTGGGAGGGAGCGAAGGAGGGAGGGGTAAAATCGTCATTAAACGTATTCCGAACATTTAAAACTAACTTAAGTTCGATTTCTGTCAAAAAGGTAGCAAAGTGATTAATGTTGTGTGATTTTAGGTAGTAAGTTGCAAAAATAATTATATTAGGTAGTAATATACAATTTTTTAAACTTATTAGGTAGTAATTTGTCATATTTCCTTATAATTAACAACAATGTGTCCTCAATAAGCACAAAAAAGATTATACAACCAGATGTATAATAACATCGTATAACCATGGTATATTTTATTGAGTTTGTGTATATTTGTTGAGCTTTTAAACTATTTTAAATTATATTTTAGCTTTCTTATATTAAAATTAAAATATAGTTCAACTTATATGTATTGTGTTTTAGTTGTATAATAATTTTTGATTCTCAATATTTTCTCAAGCAGTTCATAAATTTGACCATATAGCTCATATTCTTTCTAATAAAGCTCGAATTTTCTATTAAAAAGCTCAAAATATGTACAAAAAATTATATACCTCGGGTGGTATAATCCGCTTATTGATCAATAACTAACTAGCCTAACACAAATTCTCATTGAAGATGACCAGTTCCGTCTCCTTAAGAAGACGGACCAAAATGTCACCATTTTAAGGACAAATGTGATTATATGAAAAAACAACCCGTTAACTTAGAAATTTATACTGGTTACATTTGACGTTAAAATTGTAACATTTAGTCCGTGTTCTTAAGGAGATGGATTGTCACCATCTTCGGCAAGTCTTGTTGTTGGCCTAAAGGAGTAAAGGGTACTCATTTTGAATCAACAAAAATAAATGAAAATTACTAGTTGGGTCTATCAAAAATATCTAGTTTGGTCTATCAAAAATATCTAGTACTACGTCATAACAACATTGAAATACACTCAAAATACAAATTATGAAAATAATGTTGTCACATGTTGAGTCATACTTTCGGGAGCACAGTATATACCTGCCTTTGTTCTTTTCAATAAATAGGAGCTCGACTGAACTAAATAAAGTTAAATTAAACTAAATTGAATTGAAATTAACTAATTCTAGACTAGTATAATTAAGCAAAAGTCCGATTCAGTTCTAATTGTAACCCGAATAACCGGTTTACCTGTGTAGCGTCGGTGACATTCATCCTACCATTTGGGTGGATACTTTAAATAGTGATTTACTTGGTAATTGTGGCAACATAAAGCATAAAACATCATTAAAGCGACAGATTAGCATTCTATTCAATTGTTAATAATAAATAATAATAATAATAATCGTCAAAAAGTAAAAGAGAAAAATAGTGCAAGAAATACTTTAGTAGAAAAGAAAAAATACCAAAAAAGGGCTAAAACGAGGGTAAGGAACAAGTGGTAGGACCACGTAACAAGTGAGGATCATGTGACGAAATCATGCAAATGCCGTATTATTTCATATCAAAGTGGGTGGCTCACTAATTCCTTACGTTTTGCCATCTACGTCATCCATGTTACCTGCCCAACATTTTTTATCCTCCACCCAACTTCGTTTAAATAAACCAAATCCGGTCAAATACTACCACATATCCGTAAGACAAATTCTCATTTTAAATCGTCATTATTCGCATTAAGCGTAAAACTGTTTAAATACCTAACAAATCACCCCACCTGTCACCTAGAAAATGACATTCTTTTGTCTTAATTATCCCAATTTGGTAGTACTTGTCCCGTCTTAGGTGCCTCATTTACAATGGATGAGTTTTTCTTCATCTTTTCTCTTCATCTCTTTTTCTCGACTCAATTATTTTCAATTACAATGGAGATACTTTTTTTCTCCATCAATCTCTCCATTATGAAACTCACTTTACCCATTTTTTTTATCTATCTATCCACTTTTAATCCATTTTTTTTATCTATCTACCCCAAAATTTTCTCCACAAAATTCTCCATGGATAAATCTCCAAAAAAAAATCTTCTTGGCTTGGATCACGATGGAGAGTTTCCCAATTTCCATGGAGCTCCATGAATTTCTCCATGTTTGTAGAGAAAAAAAGCGGGTAGATAGATTTAAAAAATGGATTAAAAATGGGTAGATAAATAAAAATTGGGTAAAAAAAGTGGGTCCATAATAGAAATATTGATGGAGAAAAAAAAGTATCCATGGTAATTAAAAACAATTGAATCGAGAAAAATATATGGAGATAAAGACATAGAGAAAAAAAGATGGAAAAAGATCCATCCATTGTAATTTGTAAAGGATGCTCTAAGCTTAATACGGATAATATCTGTCTTAAGCAGAACTCACTATAACCGTAATACCCAATGACAAAGCTACGCCTGGGCCGGCCGGGCCATGGCCCAGGCTAGCATTTCAAGAACAAATGATAATTGCGCAGTACAAAATTCAATAAGATATATCTAGCATAGTGGTTGTAGCTGAGAAGATAAGTTCATCCGGTCGTACGAGGTCACGGGTTCGAGGATGGTTGGCGACATTTTGTGGTTTATTTTTAATTTTTGAGTTTTTTAACAATTTTTTTCATTTGTTTAGAGTGTCATTGAGATCTTTTTTTGGTCAACAATAGTTATTTCGCCAAAATAGTATTATACGATTTTATTCCAATTTTAATTTATCATAAAGACATTGACATATTGGTATGAGGTCGTGCTAGTGAATGAGTATATATATCATAAAATAAAAATCGGCCCAGGTACAATTTTTTCCCTAGCTTCGTCCTGGTAATACCAACAAATCTTTTACTATTTGATTATATTTTTTCCGTTTACCCGTTACATATCTTCCTTCTTGTGTTTAACTCCGTTTTATGATGTTGAAGTGCAGGAAGACTGGAGCTTTATGCTTCACGTTTTCGTGGTATAGCAAATACGTGTAAGCTAGATTTGTTGGTGAAATCATTATTACCGACATGCTGACTAAAAAGGTAGCCCGGTGCACGATGACATCCCCGCTAGGCAAGGGTTCAGGAAAAGGCCCCACCACAAGGGTGTAATGGGGGCAAGCCTTCCCTTGCCATTTTGGCAAGAGGCCGCTCTCAGGGCTTGAACCCGTGACCTCACGATCACAAAGCAACACCTTAACCGGTGCGCCAAGGCTCCCCTTCACCGACATGCCTGACTAAACTTGAAAAATTTCGAGTGTCAATATACCTCAAACTCGTCATAATTGAATAAAGGGTACAAATTCTCATTTATAACGGCGATATCCGTCACAAGCTTGTGACGGATACCGTTTTCTCTTACAAAATATCCACTTTTTCTCTTTTTGACACTATTCATGTGATCCCCTTTCTCCACTAACTCATTTTCTATCCATTTTATCTCACAAAATATCCGTCACAAACAAAACTTACTAAAGGGTGATACGGAAACTAAATATGGTAATCTCCATCATTTGGTTTTTAAAATCAGGTTTTAAAATTCCTGGAGAAAAAAAAGAGCCTCCAGAAAAGTCAATATATACAAAAATATAATAGTCAATGTGTACCATTTATTCCAAGTTTTTGTTTATCTCTTGACATTTTGACAATACAATTCATGGTAGTTAGTTAATCTGTCAACCTATCAAACTTGCTTAAAATCTCCTCCTCTCTTTCTTCCTCTCTTCACTCAACTACTTCAATCATATACCAAACTTTATATACAAACATCCTCTCTCTCTCTCTTTCTCTCTCTCTCTCTCTCTACCCTCCTCGATCTCGGCCTCTCTCTTCTTTCCGTCATGGCTCTAACAATGGAGAGGGGAAATAAGAAGAGGAGGTTCAACCTCAACAACATCGACACCAATAGCGACAATGATAATGATAATGATAACGATGATGTGAAAATGGAGAAGTTTTTCGCGCTTATAAGAAGCGCAAACGACATACGAGGGCAGCTTATGGGTCCTATTCAAACAGCAGCGACAGCGACAATAACGACGACTAAAGACAGGAAGGTAGAAAGTGCAGTTTGGCAACCATCGTTTCGGCCGGAAGATTTTGGAGGAGGGGGTGGTGTTATTCATACTGATATAACTGTGATTAAGAATGATGTTGATAGTTCTTCCAGGGGATCGAAAGAAGATGGTGATAACAGAGCTGCAGATCAAAGCAATAGTATTGTTCAAGGTGGTGGTAGTGGTAGTGGTACTGCTATTCTCTTGGATCTTAACCTTTCCTTGTAACCTTGACTGCAATCTGCATCTACTGTTTTGTTTTATTTAACCTTCTTTCCCAATCTTTGCATTTTCGCAATTTCCCTCGGAGTAGCGAAAATGTTTTGTTGCTATATCACATCTCAGAATAAGTGCACAAACAGTCAACCAGCTTTATTGCTTAAGACGGAGATGATGTACGTCTTAAACAAGACTTTGTGGTGCAAAAAAGGTTGTGGCTTGAAAGCCGACACTCCGTGTATCAACCGGCTTTTGCCGATTCTAGGAACTCGCAAAAGGAAATGTTACCTTAATTTTCAAATACAATTTGGATGTATAATATTCAAAGAATGGATTCTTTGACCAAAGAAATCTGTGAATGTAATGTGCAATATGATTTTAATACATTTCCGGTTAATGCGGATGACTTTGAAGGATTTGAACAGATATATAAATCAACATTTCTTATTATAAGACGGCAAATGAGAGACCTTTTAGGTTTCGATTTTGATTGTCAATTCGGTCATTCCCTTCCGTCGACGTTGATTCTATTACCATGTTTTTGGCGTGGGACAATTCTGGCCACATTTAAAGCCTAACACAGTAGAACACAAGGCTGCCTAATGTATTAGAGGAAACGTGATTTTCTTACTATTCTAGGCTGTTTTTTCTAAAAAAGAAACGGATACCTACCGCCTATTTTCTGGTACTGTATACCACCACTAAGCATTTAACGGGAAATGTGTTGAAGAAAAGCTACTAGAGCTGGCCATAAAAACCTAACACAGTCAAAGTGGAACGTTACTGCATACAGGAAGATCTAATAAAATTATGCGGAGTTTCAAATGATCTATACACAGTGCTTTGATTACAGGCTCCTATTCAACGTGGGATCAAAGGAAGTTGATGGAAAAATTAATAGGAGAATAATTTTGAATTAAAATAGATAATCGAGTAGAACTGATTGAAAAATGTTGCATGTAGTGCAATGATTGTCAAGTTGAAAATCAAACAAATGACGGATTTTATTGAAACGTGAAATAAAAATGATAGTTTCACACAAAAAAATTGCTCGGCTTGCTGTAAGTTTCGGAAAATTTCAATACAGTCCTCCAAAATAAATGCAGTGTCTGTGATTTCACCTTAAACGCGATAAACAAGTAAACAAATTCAGGGGAGGCACACGAGCATGCACATTCCCGTGCAACAGAGTAAAAGAGTGTATGCACGCACCTGCTTGGAATATTGGTTCAGCGAAGCATGCAAAATATTGAACCAGTAAAAGTTTGAAAGGTTCTCTTCTTCGTCACCTACGTCATACATGAATCACAGTACTATAAGAAGACCACTTGCTGAAGATGCTGTCAAATCTGCGAACATTAATTAAACATGTTTGATCATCAAAACCCAAGATTAATCATCCAATGAGGTAAGGCATGATGAGGAGGCAGAAAGTAATGGCCACATTTCAAGCAAGACACACAAATTTAGTTGACCTAGTCATATGCTTCCATCATAAAAGCGACGAAATTCCCGTTACAAGTCTTAATTAACAGTATCCAGAAGGTACCCTAGGATGTGAATTTAAAGCCATTGATGATAGATGTCATCCCTTTTGGCCTACTGGTCCTCATAGAACATCTAAGATATTTTTTTGTGCAAAATGACGATATGGGTCACGTTAACAATATTTTTGTTATTGTGGGAAATTGGGAAATGATGCATATAAAAACTTGGCAAAATCTCGTTTGACGTCTTGTTTTTTAATTAAGAGTGACGGAAACTAGTAATGTAAAACGTGATAGCGAAAGTATTTTTTCCGTACACCTTTCTCCTTCAAAGCGGCAACCGAACAAATAAAGGATTACAATTTACAATAAGTCGTGCAAACAAGAGAAAGCTATAATGCAGTCAGTATACACATATAAAACATCTGAATTAAAATCTGCGCACCTGCTTGGAAACTGCCTTTACGTAGCATTATACTCTATTTAAGCAAGGCTACAAAAGTTTGAAAGGTTCTCTTCTAGATCTTCTCTGTGACCTGCAACAGACAATGATCTGTAGTACTACAATATACAATTGACGGTGGCGAAACTACAGACTCTAATCAAACATGTTTTGATAATCAAAACCAACGGTTAATCATCCAATGAGACAAGGCGTTCATGGTGTGTAAGATTATAGTGGCTATTTCTAATGAGATAGGCCCATTTGGTGACCAAGTCAAATACATTAATCATAAAAGACAGTGAACTTCCTGTTACTGCTTACAAATGTGTCTTGTAATAATGGCCATTAATTCCTGTTACATGTCTTGACATAGTCAAATACTTTCATCACAGCCACAACCCAACCACCCCACCCTCCGGGCTCCACCTTCAGCCGTCCAACCGTCCCACCCTCAGCCTGCCAAACACCCCTCCCCAACCCTAAAAAAATTCAACCTCCATCAGGGTGATGGGTTTCCGAGGTGAGGCAAGGGGGTGGGGTGGGTTTTCAGGACGGATTTATCAGGTGCTAGAAGGTGGGGCCGAAGGTTGTGGAGACGGAAATGATGGAGAAGGTGGATAAGGATTAATTCGCAATTGTAGTGCTTAAAAATTGAATGAAAAACACAACGTAAACAATTGGTTGAGAGTTGAGACCGCCAAAATAAGAATAAAACTACAATAAATTTGACAGAAATTTCCTTTATCCAAACCAAATCGGCAAAGAGTATTAGAATCATTGCTACAGAATTCCTACAAAGAGATGTACATGAAACTGCAATATACAGAGTCATCAACATTATAGAGTTTATTGTGTGGTATGAAATAAAAAGCTGTTACGACAAGTTTTATCACAGTATCACAGTTGTAAAGAGTATCGGAGGATCACATTTCTCATAACATAGAGCGCATAAATATGTAAGCGGATATGAGCCCTTTCGAAGATAAGCGAAGTAGGGTACAAAGGGGAATTTTAATTATAGTGATTGATGAGATGGTTTCATCAAATGTAAAAGACTAAATAACAACCATGAGAAATTAATCAAAACTGGCACAAAAATACGATCATTCAAATGAAATTTTTTTTGTGGAGAGTTTCACACCTTCAGAAAAGGGAAATATCATGACGACAACAATGACAATTACAATGGCCACCATACTGGAATCACAGCCTCTATAAAAAAACAATGGGATTAACCGTCAATGAACAAAGAATCAATAACGCCTAATCTTCGAATTTAACGAAATGTAATCACATTCATAGCCGATATCTTTTTACATTCTCTTCTATATTTTCTTGTTATATTCTACTACTTATTTTGCATTATAAAGTCGCTATAGTTTCAGGGAATGGCACAACCACATATCTACAGAAATGGGAATGGTAATCCAGGCTCTACTTCAAATCAGCAGCCAAGTGCTAGAGCTTAACTTACACAGCCACATAGCACTAAATTCTTCAATACAAATTGCAAACACTCATCCAATAGCCACCAAATTAGTTCAAAGTCGACAAATCAAAAGGATAAATTTGGCGGTGATGATCATGCTTCTCAAACAATGTTAAGTGTTCAATTCATTATAGCCTGCACAAGTAGAGAATATACCTTATAACCCTAATTAAGTTCCTATGAAAAAAACAGTTGGCAACGGAATAGGCAAGTTCCTGATGTAAAAAAATATAAATCATTGCCATTTCTATTGATGTATGGGTTTGGAAATTATTGACGTTCAAAGGTTGTTCAAACTAAAAGGCTTAGCATAAAAACTACCCAACAAAATCACAAGAAATCCCCTGCAATTTTACCAATAAGGACATTCCATTGATAATAAACATACCAAGACGTTATCGGCAAGTCTTATCATTGTAGTTGGCATTAAGTCTACCATCTCTTACACCTTAGTCGTCCAAATCGTACAGCTATCGAGATCCTGAACATTGGCGAAGAAAGACCTGTCATAAGCACCAAGTTACATTCGTCTTCTTAAAACTAAAGACGATTTAGCCCATTCAAATGAACATAGTAGAACTAACTAAACAGAAACACGACAAATTGGCAATGGCCTTATACTGAAGCTAACAATGTAGTCTGTAGAAGCATATCCTAACTAGCAAGTATAATCATTGAGAGATGGTACTGTCGACCCGAGTTCAAAACACATCAGCACCAAAATTGTCTACCTTCGCTAAACAAACCGACATTGTAAATAAAATTACAAAAGCATTTCACAATTTATGAATAGAAATCAATTAATGAATGAAGACCAACATTAATCATACTTGTGAGTGTTGTGACCTCACATTCTCGCACCTTAAAACATTACAGTACTCCTTAAAATACTCGTCGGCCGTCACAAGGAATAATAGACGTAATCAAATGATTGGAACGGAAAGGGTATTTGGTTTTTGGTCCTCCCACTCGAGAACAAATCTCCCCATACCCCACCCTTGTTACAAAGAATCTCATTTCATCAGGGAATGGCATAACTCATAGTACTAGAAACACATGCGTATTGCATTAGGGTAACAATACATTACTTCAATCATAATAAATGCCACACGAAATTGCAAAAAAGCATCAAAATTGATTATGAGCAGGTTAAAGGGTACATGAATTAGGCACAAAATTAGGTAAAAACAGATAATCAAACGTAAAACCCACAAATTATTCACCAAAATGGGTTGCTGTAGAAATATAATCTGAAAAATAAGAATTTGGAGCAGTGATCAAATGACTGTGTTTAGCAATCATGTTCGAGGATTATAAGTTTATAACAAAGTAGTGTAAAGTATGAAGCAAATGCAACAGAAATTAATGAAAATGCAGGAGATTTAAGAGAAGCTTACGGCTATTGGACTGGTAGAGACTGAGAACTGTGACAAGTGAACTAGGAAATCAAGTATGGAAGTCGTCGGGGAGTGTGGGACTGTGGAAGGATATTGCTCTTCGGCAAATTCTTACTCCCTCCCTTCTTTTTATATCACCCCATCTCGAATTTTTTGGTTAATTAGCGTTAATTGGCAAAATAATTAGGTAGTTAGTGTCCATTTGAAAGTATTTGGGTTTATGGTGTCCACGTCATCACTTTTTATTTTTGTCCGATTTTCATGAAAAACCGCTAAGAAACTTAGCGGCTTTACCAAAATGTCATCGTCCAAATATTGTATTATTTAAAAAAAAAAAAAAAAAAAAAGAAGAGGAGAGAGGAAGTGAAAGCCGCTGAGAATCTCAGCGACTTTCACTATTTCCAAATGCATGGTTACAAAGGTTACACTACAATATACTCCTACTTATATGCATTGGTACCGTACAATATAATAAGCCGCTAAGATTCTTAGCGGTTTTTCTTTTTGAATATATAAAAAAAACTAAGTGAAGCCGCTAGCTTTCTTAGCGGTTTTATATGAAAAGTCGAATAAAAATAAAAGGGATGACGTGGACACCATAAACCCAAATAGTTTTAAATGAACACTAATTACCTAATTATTTTGTTAATTAACACTAGTTAACCAAAAAATTCCCCCATCTCATTATTCACTTTTGCCGATGTCCATTTTGTTTTGATTATATATTTAGCTACATACTACTAAAAATTATAAAAGTTTGATATTCTTAATCCTCTTATCAAGACAATCCAAAAAAAGATCTCACATGAATATATTTTCGTGAACGGATTGAGAGAAAACCGACGTTGAATAGTCGATTGTGAATAGTGTCAAAACAAAAGTTGGGTGATATAAAAAGAATGGAGGGAGTATTTGACACCGTCATTTTTCGTCTTATTCACATGGATTTATTGTACTCATTTTACAATAAAATATTACTCGTATCATTTTGTCTTGATAAAACGTTAACCTCATTTTTCAAGTTAAAGAGTATCTAATTTGCAATATAACATTTTTTATTAAATGGTTACATTTTATTAAAAAAATGGCAATATTTTAGTCTGTTTGAAATAAGACGGTCTGAATCAAGAATTTCTGCTCATCGTCAGGTGTGATCTTTGTCATGCAAATAAAACAAACCCTTTAACCATCGTTTAATAAACCAACATTTTTTGGTAAATGATGTTACTCCCTCCTATTCTGGGTTTTCTTCCCATTTGGAGGGGACACGATACTCAAGAAAAAATTGTTTTTTTTAATGAAGAAAGAGTTGGGTGCGGTTTGGAATAGCAGAGATGGATGAATAATTATGAGTTAAATAATGAATTATGGGCCTCAAACATTGATGAAATGAATAAAATAGGGGTAAAAAAGTTGGGTGGGTTAGGGAATGAATAAAATATAGTTAAAAGTTACCAAAATAAGAAAGGGAAAAAAAAGCTGAATAATCCGTTTAAGGAAATAGCGAAGAAAACAGGAAATATGAGGGAGTATTTGACAAGGTAATTGGATTTTTAGTGTCGTTGTATATTATTTGGGCATTTCAATAATTTATTGGGAGACGATCCATTTACAATGAATTTGATCCAAATCATACCATATTATAATATGGTAATAATTATTAATTTATTTAATTAATTATTGCATAGTCAAACTAATTGATTCATATTCGTAATATTCTGGCTCTGTTTGGTAAACAACATATTGGCCAAATTTCAGCATATTTGAGAGATTTAGCATGTTTGACTTACCAATATGCTATTTAGAGTGTTTGGTTAATGACATATTGAAATAGTATATTGGGGTTCCATATGCTATTTTACAAAATAGTATATTGGGGTTCCATATGCTATTTTACAATATGCTGCTCCTACCAGCATATTGGATTAGCATATTAGAATTTTAAAAGTTAACTTAATTACTCTCTTAATAAAATACTAACATTCATTTTATATATTTAATAAATAATTTATTTATGTCCTTATATGTCATTTTACAAAGATTCTAGACAATCTGCTAATCTAAACTGTCAATTACAAACACCTCTAAAATAATTCTGCTAAATAAATCTGCTAGTCAAATCCGCTAATTTATTCTGCTAGTCAAATCTACTTTTTAAATCTGCTTCTGCCAATATTAATCCGCTGTTTACCAAACAGGGCCTCTCTCCAATTATCGCATTAATTCCTAAAAAAACTAGACAATCTAAAATCAGAAAAATATGGTATGATTCACGACTAATTATTTTCTTCCAACACATATACTATCACCACTCCAAAAATCTCAAAATATTAATCATACCTCCAATCTGTTAAAATCAAAGAAACGACGATGAATACGGAAGAACATGACGATTCGATGGAAATAGAAGGTATTATTAATCACAACTAATGTTTTTGATTTGTTGATTTTTTTTTATGAAGACTAATTTATTACTCTTGTAATTTGTAGCATTGACAATGATGAAAAATACAGAAGATGATGATTCGACACCACCGTTTGAGGAAGATGATCTCTTAATAACAGAGGCTGATGGTAAAGTATTATTTTATCATACTTGGAACAATTTAGTACTTGTTTTTCTTTTGTACGTATCGTCAGTGTAATATAAGTAACAAGTTTCATAAATTTCGTGCTTTTTTTTCCTTTTTACGTACTGTTAATAATAAGTTACATCAATTTCGTATGTTTTTTTTTTCTTGTTACGTACCGACAGAATAATAATATAAGATATCAGTGACATCAATTTCGTACTTTTTTTGTACATATTTTTTTAGTAGGGTACTTCTTATTATGATATAGGAGTGATTGCAAATGAAATAGACATAGTTGAGTCATTACTTGCGGCTAAAGCTTTGAAATGGGAACGATTATACAAGTTATATGTCCAACATTCAAAATGTGTAGGATTCGGGGCAAAACAATGCAAGATGAGCTCAATTAATTCAAGAGAAACGAGGTTTGGCACTTGGTTACCAGGTCGTGTAATCGTACTGTCATTGGCACCAAGTGGGTATTAAGCAGCAGAAGGTAAGCAACTGACTATACCTAACATGATATACGTACTAATATGGACGGACGGCCTAGATTAGGAAGTTAGATGGAAAAGGGACTGGCTAAGATGTAGAATATAAGCTGAGGTGGACGGCTAGGATGAGGGAAGCACTATTCCTAAGCTACAAGGTATTGAGGATCTCTTGGCTTTTAAAAGTGAAGGATATATACGGAGTATTATGAATTTATTTATTTTGGTAAAATTAAATCTTACCCCTAATTGGATTCCGAGTTCCGACTCATTCAGACACACAATTTCGGTCTGAGACCAATTTACAAAAATTGTTTCAATTATTTACTTACTTTTGTCGAGGGTATTTTAATTATACGTAAAAGAAATAAGATTTAGGTGCAATAGATTAATCATAGTCGTTTCTCATCGACCTTTTTTTTACTAAACGCAGTTTATCCACGTTAGATAAGTTTCCCTACATGGGTAATTTTTTTATCCGATTACTAGTAGGATTTGGACGCCTTATTTGGGTCTATAACCGGTAGTTATTGTTAGTAACTTCTTTATGAGATTCTATATATAAATACCGATGTTTATTTGATGAATAATAAATTGTTTTCTGAATCTTGATTATAATAAGGACATTCTTCATAAAGTTTTAAGTACACCAACCTAGCTAATTGACGAGAATTTTGCTAAAACTTCGGATAATGTTTTTTAGAATTCGACTAATATTAGTTATTAAGGTACAAACCCATGTCTCAAATTAGTAGTATTCAAGCGCGATTGCAAATGTAAGCTTGGTTTGAGTTAGACTATGATGTTCTAGGTGAAATTGCGCTTAAATTGGATACATTTAAAGACTACGTGTAATCGCGCTTCTTCCTTGGTTAACCCCTAGCGGTTCAATGGATCCATGTCATCATTTTTATTTATTTTTTCAGTTTTCATGTGAAGCGGTTGAGGTCCGTTGCGGCTCGTATCCCTAATGTTCTTGTGGCGTGTTCTCTGTGCAAATTACCGCGCTAATGACTAAAAAATGATTAATATTTGATAAGGGAAGTGAGAGGAAGATAGTGGTGGTCGTATTTTATTGTCCGGTGGTTAAAGCAAGGTGGGCGAAGGTAAGAAAAGTAAGACGTCACTAAGCAAATGCAAAACAATACTTCTCGATGTCCCACACAGCTAGATGTTACAATTTTATTATAAAAATAAAAAAATTCTTCTAATAATGACGTAGACTTATTTTGTGCGATTAATCGCATTAAAGACGTAATTTCATGCAAAGTCTCTTAGTAAGTAAACTTTCAAGTCGATCAAGGTCACCCTAGGTTAGTTTAAATGATGAATAGATTTCCGCACTTAAATAGCTAATTCAAATATTTGTCACTTTCGTATCAGTCGATGCACGTAGTGTATATACCCTCCTTTAAAATCTATAAGCTAAGTTTGATTAAAACATACCTCATATATATTCCGTAAATTTGTAGAATAATCAAATATAATCGAGGGAGTATTAAAATTTCCCACAATCTCGACCCTGTCATAACGTTCTTTCCTCAGTTTATAACTTTTAAAGTGAATTTCCCGAGATGGGTATTATTAGATGCATACAATTTTGCCCTTGTGCGAGTAAGCAATATAGAAAAGTCTGTTTTAAAATGACTCGAGATGATAACTGCGTCTATAATATTATATGATGGAGTCAATTGCCAACAAAATTAGAGTGACTTTTGTTATTTTTTACTTTAGATACACAGTACTTCCTTAAAGCGCTAATTTTAATTTTGCTACCAGTACTTGCACATTCCATACCAAAAAAGTGATATCAATCAGTCAATCCTGATCTTGATTCCGACTTTTAAGTGAGGGTGTTTGCGAAGGCTCGATTGGTACCATGGTCCTCATTTTAACTAAAACCACAGCACCAGGGACAAATACCGAACACACCATTAAATGACTGTGTCAACATCGGAGTAAATGGGAACAACTAAAACACGATTTCGTGATAAACTCCCCGGTAAGATGAACAAAAGGTAGGAGCCGGTGGAGCACCACAGAAATTGACCATTGGAAATGAACAATAGGATGATAACGTGGGTTGAAGATAAGAATCTGTGGGAAATACTATGAAGCACAGTAAGATGACCAGAGACTCGGATTCGGTGATATATAAACAACAATATGTATGCAACAGTTTGTAAGTAGCACGATGTAAGCAGCGGGATATATGCAATAATATGTTTGTAATAATATAGTTGGACGGATGATAACAAGGGTAGAAGAGATGCAGTTGTGTGCGAAGCGGTGGAAGCAATTGAAGAGAAGCATTATAACCAACACGTAAGTAGCGGGACATAAGCAGAGGGATGTAAGGAGCGGGATATAAACAACCATATGCAAGTGACGGTACGGTTGGATGGAAGATAACATGGGTTGAAGTCACGGAACTGCGGACGAAGTGGTAGGAGCAACGAAAGAAAAGCATGTAACAAACACGTAAGCAGTAGTAATCCTAAACTACAATATGTAAGTAACAATATGGTTGGACGGAAGAAAACAAGGGTTGAAGAGATGCAGCTGTGTACAAAGTGGTGGAAGCGGTTGAAAATAAGCATTATAACCAACACGTAAGTAGCGAGACATAAACAATAGGATGTATGCAGCGGAATATAAGCAACATTATGCATGTGACAATACGGTTGGACAAATGATTACAAAGGTTAAAGACATGCAACTACGGACGAAGCGGTGGAAGCGGTAGAAGAGAAGCATGTGACCAACAAGTAAACAACGGGATATGAGCAGCAGAAGGTAAGCAACTGACAATAAGCAACATGATATACGCAGTAGTGTGGATGTACGACCCATATTAGGAGATTAGATGGAAAAGAGAGTGGCTAAGATGTAGAATTTAAGCTGAGGTGGACAGTTAGGATAAGGGAGACACTATTTCTAAGTTGTAGTGTATTGAGGATCTCTTGCCTTTTTAGAGTGAAGGAAATATACAGAGTAGTATGAATTTAATTATTTTGGTAAAATTAAATCTTACCCCTAATTGGACACCTAATTTCGGTCTGAGACCAATTAAAAAAATTCGTTTCAATAATTTATTTACTTTTGTCAAAGGTATATTAATTAAACGTAAAAAAAATATTTAGGTGCAATAGATTAATCATAGTCGCTTTTCATCGATCTTTTCTTTACTACACATGGTTTACGCACGTTAGATAAGTTTACCTACATGAGTAATTTTTTTTTCAGATTACATGTAGAATTTGAACACCTTATGTGGGTCTGTAACCGGTAGTTTCTGTCAGTAATTTCTTTATGAGATTCTATGCATAAATACCGATGCTTATTTGATGAACAACGAAATCTTTCCTGAATCTCGATTATAATAAGGGACATTCTTCATAAATTTTGAAAGTACACCAACCTAGCTAATCGACGAGAAATTTTTCTAAAATTTCTTATAATTTTGGTAAAATTCGAATATTATTAGTTATTAAGGTACAAACACATGTCTCAGATTAGTAATATTCAAGCACGTTTGGAAATGCGAGTTTGGTCTGAGTTAGACAATGTTCTAGGTGAGATTGCACTTAAAGTGGAAACAATTAAAGACTATGTGGAATCGCGCTTCTTCCTTGGTTGAACCCTAGCGGTTCAATGGATCCATGTCATCATTTTATTTATTTTTTCAGTTTTTATGTGAAGCGGTTGAGGTCCCTAGTGGCTCGTATCCGGACTATTTTTGTGGCATGTTTTCTTTGCAAATGATCGCGCCGATGACTGAAAAATGATGAATTTGATAAGGGAAGTGAGAGGAAGATAGTGGTGGCCGTATTTTATTGTCCGGTAGTTAGAGCAAGGCGGGCGAAGGTGAGAAAGGTAAGATGTCACTAAGCAAATGCATAGAGATACTTCTCGATGCCCCACACAGCTAGACGTTACAATTTTATTAAAAAAATAATAAAAATTCTTCAAATAATGACGTAGACTTATCATGTGTGATTAATCGCATTAAAGATGTAATTTTATGCAATGTATCTTAGTAAGTAAACTTCCAAGTCGATCAAGGCCACCCTAGGTTGGTTTAAATGGTGAATAGATTTCCGCACTTAAATAGCCAATTCAAATATTTCCATTATCGTATCAGCCGATGCACGAGGTGTATACTCCCTCCGTTAAAATCTATAAGCTACGTTTTTTTTTTTGGTATAAATGTGAGTAGATCTTGTATTACTTCAAAATAGTTTACACAATGGGATCATTACATATCAATATTGGAGTCTATCTATCCATACTTTGTCTCTATTGGTCATACAACTCAGCTTCTTGACATCAATTCGATCTCTAATCAACTTCTTCATAAGTTTCACCAGACATTCAGGCTTAATAAGCTGCAGATTAAGCCTACAATCATTCCTTTGGTTCCACAAAGTATACCAGCAGGTACTCAAGGCCATCCTCCCCACTTGTCTCTGCAAACGAGTACCCCTAACTCTCTGACTCTGTATTTTCAAACCTAGCCACTGCTCAACCTCCTGAAAAACTCTTCTGCTATACTCACAATAGATAAACAGGTGTTCATGTGTTTCCTGATGTTGTTCACAAATTACACATCTATCCTCCTGACTAATTCCACATTGTTTCAGCTTATCTCTAGTAGGCAATCCCTTATGCATCAACATCCACGCATTCAGTGAATGTTTAGGTTGATTCCAATTATTCCACACAACTCCAGCCCATGATACTTTAGGTTGTTGTCCAACCAGCCACTGGTATCCTGACTAAACAGTATACTCCTTAGCATTATAACACCACACTCCATTCTGAAATCCAGCCTGCAGCTTTCTTTTAATCTTGCAAATGTTCCTCCAATTCCAATTGGAATCTAGAGGGGGATCATAATCATTCCAACTCCTCCCTTTTATATACATGATCAATCCATAGGACCCAAAGTCTATCTGTTTTCGTGTGGATCCAATTTACTAATTTCCCTACAGTAGCCACATTCCAAACACTCACATTCTTAACCCCCAGTCCTCCAGCCAGTTTTGGTTTACACACCTTATCCCAAGCAATATAAGGGACTCTCTGATATTCTGCTTGCCCACTCCAAAAGAAATTCCTACAAATTGCCTCTATTCTTTTAACCACTCCTTTTGGTATTAAGAATATATTAGACCAATAGTTATGAAGGGTATTCAAAACTGAGTTTATAAGAGTGAGTCTTCCTGCATAGCTCAGTTTCCTAGCCCCTAAACTCCTTATCCTGCTACTAATCTTCCCCAGCAAAATCTGACAATCCTGTTTCTGCAATCTGCCTGACTGAACTGGTATTCCCAAGTACTTGAAAGGCAGTCTTCCTTCAGTATACCCACTGACCTGAAGAATTTCTTGTTTTATGCTAGAGGCCACTCCACTGAAAATGACTTCAGACTTAGCAACATTAACCTGCAACCCTGAAGCTTCTGAGAAATTGGATAGTGATCTCAACAGAAGCATAATAGATCTAACATCTCCCTTGCTAAACATCAGAACATCATCCGCAAATAGCAAATGAGTTAACTTCAGAGACTTACACATATGATGATATCTAAAAAACCATCTTTCTGTAGTGTACTTAAGGATTCTTGTCATGTACTCCATACAAATGCAAAACACTAGAGGTGATATTGGGTCCCCTTGCCTTAGACCCCTTCTCCCCTTAAAATATCCAAACTGAGCACCATTCATATTCAATGTATAAGTAGTAGAAGTAATACAGTGCATCATCATCTTCCTGAACTTTTCTGGAAACTGCATTGCCACCAACATTTGGTCCACAAAACCCCATTCAATTGAGTCATATGCTTTTTGTAAATCCAGCCTAAACAAGCATCTAGGACTGGATAACCCTCTACTATAGTGCCTCACCAAATCCTGACAGATTAAAATGTTCTCTAAAATGCTCCTCCCTTTCACAAAAGCACATTGATTAGCACTAATCAAATCTGGCAACACCAATGCTAATCTGTTACACATCAGCTTAGAAATAGTTTTGTAAATGACATTACAACAAGAAATGGGTCTATACTGCTTTACATTCTCAGGCCTTTCCACTTTTGGAATAAGGGTAATCACAGTTGCATTCACCTGAGTCAACAACTTCCCAGATTGGAAAAAATCAATGACTGTTGCACATACCTCCTCTCCTACAATATCCCAAGAATCTCTGAAAAATTGACTTGTATACCCATCAGGGCCAGGGGATTTATCCTTAGGAATGCTGAATAAACACTTCTTCACTTCCTCTTCATTGACTGGGCTAAGGAGAATTTCTTTATGTCTGTCTGAACAACACTTACCTCTCTTAACTACATGATCATACACAGGGACAGTATTTTGACTAGTCCCAAGTAATTCCATATAATATGTCAGGAAAGCTTGTTGAATCTCATCCCCATTGACACAAATCCTCCCATCTTTATCTTCAATCTGAAACACCTTATTTTGTAGCATTCTCTTCTTAATGGCAGAATGGAAAAAAGCAGTATTCATATCCCCCTCTCTTGACCATTGCACTTTAGCCTTTTGAGCCAAGAAACTATCTCTTGCCATAGTCATCTCCCTGAGCCTACTAGATAACTCAATTTCCTGCTGCAATAACTCACTATCACCTGGTTGCTCAACCAGTTTCAATTGCACCTTTTCCAATTCATTACCAGTCAACTTTGTGGTATTTTCAATATCAGAAAAACAAGTTGAGTTTATCTTCTTTAAAACAGGTTTCAACTGCTTTAACTTCTTCACTAGTTGGAACATTTTTGTCCCAGCTATACCAGTCTGCCACACCTGCTGTACCTCCTGCTTAAATTGAGGAGCATCTCCCCACATGTTGTAATACTTGAAACACTTTTGGCCCATAAAACTCATCTTCCTATTGACCACTGTACAAGGACAATGGTCAAACAGTCCCTCTGGATGAAAGTGAGCAACATAGTTCCAAATTCAGCCATCCAATCACCATTTCCCATCACTCTATCCAGTCTACTATATCTCCTGTCCCCTACATCCTGCTTGTTATTCCAGGTATAATAAGCACCAGTTGATGCAATATCTTCCATACAACACAAGGAAACACACTCTTGAAAATGCTCCATCTCCATCTCAGTAGATTGTCCCCCAAGACGTTCAACAGGAGACAGCATTGTGTTAAAGTCCCCCATCCAAATCCAAGGGCCCATATCCTCATTAGAAAACTGTTTAAGAAAATCCCATAGTTCAACCCTCTCATAGACTCCATTCATTACATAAATCATAGTTAACTTGAAATGACTCCCATTCGTTCTATCTTGAATTCTCATGTGAATGAATTGAGCTCCATAATTTAAAATTGACACCTCAAACACATTAGGCTTCCAAAACAACCAAATTCTCCCACCTTTATGCCAACTACAGTTTGTAGTAATACTCCATCCCTCACATAAGGTACTACTTTTATTATTGAAACTAGTATGCTTTAGTTTTGTTTCCAATAAACCAAACAAACCTACATTATTATTAGACATAAACCACTTAACAACTTTCTGTTTATTCAGGTCATTAAGACCCCTGACATTCCAAAAACCAAGACTATTCATGGCAAACCTTTGTCAGGTGGTTCATTCTCATCCTCATCAACCCTACCATTAGGAGAAGCATTAGTGTTCAATACATCAGCAAACGTGTATGGGCTGAATCTCCCATATAGTCTGACACCTTCCATTCCACTCTGTCTCTGCCCCCTAGGTACCATCTTAGCAGGAGCAGATTTCTCCCCCGACTGCATCCTCACCTCCCCTAAAGGAGGAAAAACATCAGGTGTAAACATAGATGGCACTGGCATTGTTTCCACTGGTTGAATAATAGGCTTCCATACTTGCTTAGGAGGAACTTTCCTAACTCCTTCACCAGTCCTGACAGTCTTCTTAGCTACTGGTTTTCTACATTGCTCACCCTTATGCCCAATTCCATTACAAATTGTACATGTAATCGGTCTCCACTCATAACTAACTCCCACAGTTACTACTTGTCCCTTCTCATCCAGGAACTTAATCCTCTCAGGTAACTCTTGATCCATTTTCAATTCAACCAATATACGAGCATGACTAAGAATAATTTTGTTCTCAGTGTCTCTATCCATCCTAACAAAGTTACCCACTAGCCCAGCAATTTTTGGAAGACAATTGCCCCAAAATTTCAAAGGAATACCAGACAATTTAATCCAGACAGGTACAATATCAACCTTCGCCTTAACAAAATCCATATCCAAGTTCATTTCCTTAATAATTACTGGTTTATTCTCAAACAAATAATACCCAGAACTCAACAAAGCATCCCTATCAGTAACCTCATGAAATCTTACAATGAAGCTACCATTATCCAGAAATGAAATTGTATCAACTCCATACTCATCCCAAACATGATAAACATAATCCTCTATTGCTTCCCATGGTGGATTAGCACCCAAGATATAACAAAAAACCGCATTATGCCAAAAAACTACCTCTGGTTGAATATCTTCCTGTGTGAATTGTAGCATACTCAGATTTTCCACCTCTTCAACAATAGTCTCCAGCACTGGAACATTTTGCCCTCCTTGACGAAGCATCCATCCATCATCAGCTGTTAAATCCTCCTCTTCATGTAGATCCAAAGGAGGAATCCCTTGAATCTGACTCAAGGAACGGGTCTTCGAAGAATCCTCTCCACTTGGTCCTCCAAATAAAACAGTAGAAATCCCAGGATTTCCTCTCTTGGAGTTTCCATTATTATAATTCCAGTTTGTATTTTCTTTATGAGCTGATCGCATAAATTTTGATGAAGAATTGAATCCTCGATTATGATTATTACTATTTTTAGCAACTGTCATATTCAGATAATTGCTGATATAAGCTACGTTTGATTAAAAAATACCTCGTATATATTCCGTAAATTTATAGAATCAAATAGAATAGAGGGATTATTAAAATTTCCCACAATCTCGACCCTGTCATAAAGTTATTTCCTCAGTTTATTACATTTAAAGTGAATTTCCCGAGATGGTATTAGATGCATACAATTTTGTCCTTGTGCGAGCAAGCAATATAAAAAAGTCTGTTTTAAAATGACTCGAGATGATAACTGCGTCTATAATATTATATGATGGAGTCAAGTGCCAACAAAATCAGAGTGGCGCAGCGGAAGCGTGGTGGGCCCATAACCCACAGGTCCCAGGATCGAAACCTGACTCTGATATAGTTTTGAGTGACTTTTGTTATTTTTTCATTTTATTAAATAGTTTTGTGAATAAAATAAAAAAAATTACAGTGATTTAAGAAAACAAAAACGGTCGATCTCAACAAGAGAAAGAATAGAAGGTTTATAAATACACATTACTTCTTAAAGAGCTAATTTTACTTTTGGTACCAGTACTTGCACATTCTATATCAAAAAAGTGATATCCTACCAGTCAATCCTGTTCTTGATTCCGGCTTTTAAGTGAGGGTGTTCGCGAAGGCTCGGGTGGTATCGTGGTCCTCATTTTAACTAACACCACAACACCAGGGACAAATACCGAACACACCATAAAATGACTGTTTCAACATCGGAGTATATGGGAACAACTAAAACACGATTTCGTGATACACTCCCTAGTAAGATGAACAGAGGATAGGAGGCAGTGGAGCACCACATAAATTGACCATTGGAATTGAAAAATAGGATGATAACTTGGGTTGAAGATAAGAATCTGTGGGGAAATACTATGAAGCACAGTAAGATAACCAGAGACTCGGATTCGGTGATATATAAGCAACAATATGTATGCAACATTTTGTAAGTAGCACGATGTAAGCAGCGGGATATATGCAATAATATATTTGTAATAATATAGTTGGACGGATGATAACAAGGGTTGAAAAGATGCAGTTGTGTGCGAAGCGATGGAAGCGGTTGAAGAAAAGCATTATAACCAACACGTAAGTAGCGGGACATAAGCAGAGGGATGTAAGCAGCGGGATATAAGCAACCATATGCAAGTGACGGTACGGTTGGACGGAAGATAACATGGGTTGTAGTCATGCAGATGTGGACGAAGTGGTAGGAGCAACGAAAGAAAAACATGTAACCAACACGTAAGCAGTAGTAATCCTAAACTACAATATGTAAGTAACAGTATGGTTGGACAGTTGAAAACAAGGGTTGAAGAGATGCAGCTGTGTACAAAGTGGTGGAAGCGGTTGAAGATAAGCATTATAACCAACACGTAAGTAGCGAGACATAAGCAGCAGGATGTATGCAGCGGAATATGAGCAATATTATGCATGTGACGTTACAGTTGGACGAATGATAATAAAGGTTAAAGACATGCAAATGTGGAGCGGAGCGGTCGAAGCGGTAGAAGAGAAGCATGTGACCAACACGTAAACATCGGGATATGAGCAGCAGAAGGTAAGCAGCTGTCAATAAGCAACAGGATATACGCAGTAGTGTGGATGTACGACCCATTTTAGGAGATTAGATAAAAAAGGGAGTGGCTAAGATGTAGAATATAAGTTGACGTGGACAGCTAGGATGAGGGAAACACTATTTCTAAGTTGTAGTGTATTGAGGATCTCTTACCTTTTTAGAGTGAAGGATATATACAGAGTATTATGATTTTAATTATTTTGGTAAAATTAAATCTTACCCCTAGTTGGATGCAGACTCATTCAGACACATAATTTCGGTCTGAGACCAATTAAAAAAATTCGTTTCAATAATTTATTTACTTTTGTCAATGGTATATTAATTAAACGTAAAAAAAATATTTAGGTGCAATAGATTAATCATAGTCGTTTTGCATCGATCTTTTTTTTTACTACACACGGTTTACGCACGTTAGATAAGTTTACCTACATGAGTAATTTTTTTTTTCCGATTACTTGTAGAATTTGGACACCTTATTTGGGCCTGTAACCGGTAGTTACTTTCAGTAATTTCTTTATGAAATTCTATGCATAAATACCGATGTTTATTTGATGAACAACGAAATCTTTCGTGAATCTCGATTATAATAAGAGACATTCTTCATAAATTTTGAAGTACACCAACCTATCCAATCGACAAGAAATTTTTCTAAAATACTTGATAATTTTGGTAAAATTCGAATATTATTAGTTATTAAGGTACAAACACATGTCTCAGATTAGTAATATTCGAGCGCGTTTGGAAATGCGAGTTTGGTCTAAGTTAGACTATGATGTTCTAGGTGAGATTGCACTTAAAGTGGAAACAATTAATGACTATGTGGAATCGCGCTTCTTCCTTGGTTAAACCCTAGCGGTTCAATGGATCCATGTCATCATTTTATTTATTTTTTCAGTTTTAATGTGAAGCGGTTGAGGTCCCTAGTGGCTCGTATCCCTACTATTTTTGTGGCATGTTTTCTTTGCAAATTATCGCGAACGATGACTGAAAAATGATGAATTTGATAAGGGAAGTGAGAGGAAGATAGTGGTGGCCGTATTTTATTGTCCAGTAGTTAGAGCAAGGCGGGCGAAGGTGAGAAAGGTAAGATGTCACTAAGCAAATGCATAGAGATACTTCTCGATGCCCCACACAGCTAGACGTTACAATTTTATTAAAAAATTAATAAAATTCTTCTAAATAATGACGTAGACTTATTATGTGTGATTAATCGCATTAAAGATGTAATTTCATGCAATGTATCTTAGTAAGTAAACTTCCAAGTCGATCAAGGCCATCCTAGGTTGGTTTAAATGGTGAATAGATTTCCGCACTTAAATAGCCAATTCAAATATTTGCCACTATCGTATCAGCCGATGCACGAGGTGTATACTCCCTCCGTTAAATTCTATAAGCTACGTTTGATTAAAACATATCTCGTATATATTCCGTAAATTTATAGAATCAAATAGAATAGAGGGATTATTAAAATTTCCCACAATCTCAACCCTATCATAACGTTATTTCCTCAGTTTATTACTTTTAAAGTGAATTTCCCGAGATGGTATTAGATGCATACAATTTTGCCCTTGTGCGAGCAAACAATATAAAAAAGTCTGTTTTAAAATGACTCGAAATGATAACTGCGTCTATAATATTATATGATGGAGTCAAGTGCCAACAAAATCGGAGTGGCGCGGCGGAAGCGTGGTGGGCCCATAACCCACAGGTCCCAGGATTGAAACCTGGCTCTGAAATAGTTTTGAGTGGCTTTTGTTATTTTTTCATTTTATTAAATAGTTTTGTGAATAAAATAAAAAAAATTACAGTGATTTAAGAAAACAAAAACGGTCGATCTCAACAAGAGAAAGAATAGAAGGTTTATAGATAGACATTACTTCTTATAGCGCTAATTTTACTTTTGGTACCAGTACTTGCACATTCTATATCAAAAAAGTGATATCCTACCAGTCAATCCTGTTCTTGATTCCGGCTTTTAAGTGAGGGAGTTCGCGAAGGTTCGGGTGGTATCGTGGTCCTCATTTTAACTAACACCACAACACCTGGGACAAATACCGAACACACCATAAAATGAATGTTTCAACATCGGAGTATATGGGAATAACTAAAACACGATTTCGTGATACACCCCCCAGTAAGATGAACAGAGGATAGGAGGCTGTGGAGCACCACAGAAATTGACCATTGGAAATGAACAATAGGATGATAACGTGGGTTGAAGATAAGAATCTGTAGGGGAAATACTATGAAGCACAGTAAGATAACCAGAGACTCGGATTCGGTGATATATAAGCAACAATATGTATGCAACAGTTTGTAAGTAGCACGATGTAAGCAGCGGGATATATGGAATAATATATTTGTAATAATATAGTTGGACGGATGATAACATGGGTTGAATAGATGCAGTTGTGTGCGAAGCGGTGGAAGCGGTTGAAGAGAAGCATTATAACCAACACGTAAGTAGCGGGACATAAGCAGAGGGATGTAAGCAGCGGGATATAAGCAACCAAATGCAAGTGACGATACGGTTGGACGGAAGATAACATGGGTTGTAGTCATGCAGCTGTGGACGAAGTGGTAGGAGGAACGAAAGAAAAACATGTAACCAACACGTAAGCAGTAGTAATCCTAAACTACAATATGTAAGTAACAGTATGGTTGGACGGATGAAAACAAGGGTTGAAGAGATGCAGCTGTGTACAAAGTGGTGGAAGCGGTTGAAGATAAGCATTATAACCAACACGTAAGTAGCGAGACATAAGCAGCACGATGTATGCAGCGGAATATAAGCAACATTATGCATGTGACGATATGGTTGGACGAATGATAACAAAGGTTAAAGACATGCAAATGTGGACGGAGCGGTCGAAGCGGTAGAAGAGAAGCATGTGACCAACACGTAAACATCGGGATATGAGCAGCAGAAGGTAAGCAGCTGTCAATAAGCAACAGGATATACGCAGTAGTGTGGATGTACGACCCATATTAGGAGATTAGATGAAAAAGGGAGTGGCTAAGATGTAGAATATAAGCTGAGGTGGACAGCTAGGATGAGGGAAACACTATTTCTAAGTTGTAGTGTATTGAGGATGTCTTACCTTTTTAGAGTGAAGGATATATATAGAGTAAGATGAATTTAATTATTTTGGTAAAATCAAATCTTACCCCTAATTGGATTCAGAATCATTCAGACACATAATTTCGGTCTGAGACCAAGTAAAAAAAATTCGTTTCAATAATTTATTTACTTTTGTCAAAGGTATATTAATTAAACCTAAAAAAAATATTTAGGTGCAATAGATTAATCATAGTCGTTTCATCGATCTTTTTTTTACTACACACGGTTTACGCACGTTAGATAAGTTTACCTACATGAGTAATTTTTTTTTTCCGATTACTTGTAGAATTTGGACACCTTATTTGGATCTGTAACCGGTAGTTACTGTCAGTAATTTCTTTATGAAATTCTATGCATAAATACCGATGCTTATTTGATGAACAACGAAATCTTTCGTGAATCTCGATTATAATAAGAGACATTCTTCATAACTTTTGAAGTACACCAACCTAGCTAATCGACAAGAAATTTTTCTAAAATTTCTGATAATTTTGGTAAAATTCGAATATTATTAGTTATTAAGGTACAAACACATGTCTCAGATTAGTAATATTCGAGCGCGTTTGGAAATGCGAGTTTGGTCCGAGTTAGACTATGATGTTCTAGGTGAGATTGCACTTAAAGTGGAAACAATTAATGAATATGTGGAATCGCGCTTCTTCCTTGGTTAAACCCTAGCGGTTCAATGGATCCATGTCATCATTTTATTTATTTTTTCAATTTTTATGTGAAGCGGTTGAGGTCCCTAGTGGCTCGTATCCCTACTATTTTTGTGGCATGTTTTCTTTGCAAATTATCGCGAACGATGACTGAAAAATGATGAATTTGATAAGGGAAGTGAGAGGAAGATAGTGGTGGCCGTATTTTATTGTCCGGTAGTTAGAGCAAGGCGGGCGAAGGTGAGAAAGGTAAGATGTCACTAAGCAAATGCATAGAGATACTTCTCGATGCCCCACACAGCTAGACGTTACAATTTTATTAAAAAAACAATAAAATTCTTCTAAATAATGACGTAGACTTATTATGTGTGATTAATCGCATTAAAGATGTAATTTCATGCAATGTATCTTAGTAAGTAAACTTCCAAGTCGATCAAGGCCACCCTAGGTTGATTTAAATGGTGAATACATTTCCGCACTTAAATAGCCAATTCAAATATTTGCCACTATCGTATCAGCCGATGCACGAGGTGTATACTCCCTCCGTTAAATTCTATAAGCTACGTTTGATTAAAACATATCTCGTATATATTCCGTAAATTTATAGAATCAAATAGAATAGAGGGATTATTAAAATTTCCCACAATCTCGACCCTATCATAACGTTATTTCCTCAGTTTATTACTTTTAAAGTGAATTTCCCGAGATGGTATTAGATGCATACAATTTTGCCCTTGTGCGAGCAAACAATATAAAAAAGTCTGTTTTAAAATGACTCGAGATGATAACTGCGTCTATAATATTATATGATGGAGTCAAGTGCCAACAAAATCAGAGTGGCGCAGCGGAAGCGTGGTGGGCCCATAACCCACAGGTCCCAGGATCGAAACCTGGCTCTGATATAGTTTTGAGTGACTTTTGTTATTTTTTCATTTTATTAAATAGTTTTGTGAATAAAATAAAAAAAATTACACTGATTTAAGAAAACAAAAACGGTCGATCTCAACAAGAAAAAGAATAGAAGGTTTATAGATAGACACTAGTGTAATACCCGTGAATTTTCACGGGGTTGTTACTAATTTTTAGAAATTAAATTTTTGTACTAAATTTGCGAAATAAGTGTAGCACGGTGAATTTGATCATTATACACATATATAGTTTTCGACTTTTGGTGTCCCCACCTTCCTTGATATAAATATTAAATTGAGTTAAACTGTCTAATTCATTAATTTAAAATTTACGATACATGTTTTAAACTATGATTAATATAAAATTTATCATTTTGATTATGAGATGTATTCACTTGTGTTTCGTTGTTGCGTACTATTGCTACCTCACTACTTATTCAATTTATATTGTTAGTTTCTTTACAGTTGTTTATAACTATTATTTTCACTACTAATTTTGTTGTTAATACTTATTATTATTTTACTACCCCTACAACAAATAATACGTACTAACATCGCTGCTCAGGTTGTTATCGCTACTCTTGTTGATATTATTGTTATCTTTATTACTCGCATTATTGATTATAATTAAGGGTTTTTTGTGAGAAACTACCTTATATTTATGTCCATCGTGAACAATTACCTTACTTTTTATTTTTGTTAAACACTACCTTACATTTTACTTTTTTGTTAAAACCTACCAAAAATATGACTCGGGCCAATTTTTGACGATAACTTGGATTTTTTTTGTTAAAATATTTTTTATTGTTCATCTGCTTCCCCATAAATCATTTTTAAAGCTTTTTTCCTTAGCATAATATGCCATGTAATAACCCACCTCAATCCCCAATTCTTTTAACAACTTCTTCTAAAAAGTGTTTACCTTTGTCTTAAGTTGAAGCCTCCAATAATCTATGTACCTCTCTGCCAAATAGAGGGAAGTACACTTGCTGTTGTGGTCAATTCAACCACAATTATCATCGGAACTTGGCCGAGTCATATTTTTGGTAAGTTTTAACAAAAACAAAGCATACTATTTGAGGTTCAATAAGAGAGCTTGAATACCTTCATTCTTGCACCACATTGTGCCACATAGGCAGTTTTACAAGATTCTTTTATATATATAATGATTACTACTTAAAGCGCTAATTTTACTTTTGGTACCAGTATTTGCACATTCTATATCAAAAAAGTGATATCCTACCAGTCAATCCTGTTCTTGATTCCGACTTTTAAGTGAGGGTGTTCGCGAAGGCTCGGGTGGTATCGTGGTCCTCATTTTAAATAACACCACAGCACCAGGGACAAATACCGAAGACACCATAAAATGAATGTTTCAACATCGGAGTATATGGGAACAACTAAAACACGATTTCGTGATACACTCCCCAGTAAGATGAACAGAGGATAGGAGGCAGTGGAGCACCACAGAAATTGACCATTGGAAATGAACAATAGGATTATAACGTGGGTTGAAGATAAGAATCTGTAGGGGAAATACTATGAAGCACAGTAAGATAACCAGAGACTCGGATTCGGTGATATATAAGCAACAATATGTATTCAACAGTTTGTAAGTAGCACGATGTAAGCAGCGAGATATATGCAGTAATATATTTGTAATAATATAGTTGGACGGAAGATAACAAGGGTTGAAGAGATGCAGTTGTGTGCGAAGCGGTGGAAGCGATTGAAGAGAAGCATTATAACCAACACGTAAGTAGTGGGACATAAGCAGAGGGATGTAAGCAGCGGGATATAAGCAACCATATGCAAGTGACGGTACGGTTGGACGGAAGATAACATGGGTTGTAGTCATGCAGCTGTGGACAAAGTGGTAGGAGCAACGAAAGAAAAACATGTAACCAACACGTAAGCAGTAGTAATCCTAAACTACAATATGTAAGTAACAGTATGGTTGGACGGATGAAAACAAGGGTTGAAGAGATGCAGCTGTGTACAAAGTGGTAGAAGCGGTTGAAGATAAGCATTATAACCAACACGTAAGTAGCGAGACATAAGCAGCATGATGTATGCAGCGGAATATAAGCAACATTATGCATGTGACGATACGGTTGGACGAATGATAACAAAGGTTAAAGACATGCAAATGTGGACGGAGCGGTCGAAGCGGTAGAAGAGAAGCATGTGACCAACACGTAAACATCGGGATATGAGCAGCAGAAGGTAAGCAGCTGTCAATAAGCAACAGGATATACGCAGTAGTGTGGATGTACGACCCATATTAGGAGATTAGATGAAAAAGGGAGTGGCTAAGATGTAGAATATAAGCTGAGGTGGACAGCTAGGATGAGGGAAACACTATTTCTAAGTTGTAGTGTATTGAGGATGTCTTACCTTTTTAGAGTGAAGGATATATATAGAGTATTATGAATTTAATTATTTTGGTAAAATCAAATCTTACCCCTAATTGGATGCAGACTCATTCAGACACCTAATTTCGGTCTGAGACCAATTAAAAAAATTCGTTTCAATAATTTATGTACTTTTGTCAAAGGTATATTAATTAAACGTAAAAAAAATATTTAGGTGCAATAGATTAATCATAGTCGTTTTTCATCGATCTTGTTTTTACTACACACGGTTTACGCATGTTAGATAAGTTTACCTACCTGAGTAATTTTTTTTTTCCGATTACTTGTAGAATTTGGACACCTTATTTGGTTTTAACCGGAAGTTACTGTCAGTAATTTCTTTATGAAATTCTATGCATAAATACCGATGCTTATTTGATGAACAACGAAATCTTTCGTGAATCTCGATTATAATAAGAGACATTCTTCATAAATTTTGAAGTACACCAACCTAGCTAATCGACAAGAAATTTTTCTAAAATTTCTGATAATTTTGGTAAAATTCGAATATTATTAGTTATTAAGGTACAAACACATGTCTCAGATTAGTAATAATCGAGCGCGTTTGAAAATGCGAGTTTGGTCTGAGTTAGACTATGATGTTCTAGGTGAGATTGCACTTGAAGTGGAAACAATTAATGACTATGTGGAATCTTGCTTCTTCCTTGGTTAAACCCTAGCGGTTCAATGGATCCATGTCATCATTTTATTTATTTTTTTCAGTTTTTATGTGAAGCGGTTGAGGTCCCTAGTGGCTCGTATCCCTACTATTTCTGTGGCATGTTTTCTTTGCAAATTATCGCGCCGAAGACTGAAAAATGATGAATTTGATAAGGGAAGTGAGAGGAAGATAGTGGTGGCCGTATTTTATTGTCCGGTAGTTAGAGCAAGGCGGGCGAAAGTTAGAAAGGTAAGATGTCACTAAGCAAATGCATAGAGATACTTCTCGATGCCCCAGACAGCTAGATGTTACAATTTTATTAAAAAAATAATAAAAATTCTTCTAACAATGACGTACACTTACTATGTATGATTAATCGCATTAAAGATGTAATTTCATGCAAAGTATCTTAGTAAGTAAACTTCCAAGTCGATCAAGGCCACCCTAGGTTGGCTTAAATGGTGAATAGATTTCCGCACTTAAATAGCCAATTCAAATATTTGCCACTATCGTATCAGCCGATGCACGAGGTGTATACTCCCTCCGTTAAAATCTATAAGCTACGGTTGATTAAAACATACCTCGTATATATTCCGTAAATTTATAGAATCAAATAGAATAGAGGGATTATTACAATTTCCCACAATCTCGACCCTGTCATAAAGTTATTTCCTCAGTTTATTACATTTAAAGTGAATTTCCCGAGATGGTATTAGATGCATACAATTTTGCCCTTGTGCGAGCAAGCAATATAAAAAAGTCTGTTTTAAACTGACTCGAGATGATAACTGCGTCTATAATATTATATGATGAAGTCAAGTGCCAACAAAATCAGAGTGGCGCAGCGGAAGCGTGGTGGGCCCATAACTCACAGGTCCCAGGATCGAAACCTGGCTCTGATATAGTTTTGAGTGGCTTTTGTTATTTTTTCATTTTATTAAATAGTTTTGTGAATAAAATAAAAAAAATTACGGTGATTTAAGAAAACAAAAACGGTCGATCTCAACAAGAGAAAGAATAGAAGGTTTATAGATAGACATTACTTCTTATAGCGCTAATTTTACTTTTGGTACCAGTACTTGCACATTCTATATCAAAAAAGTGATATCCTACCAGTCAATCCTGTTCTTGATTCCGGCTTTTAAGTGAGGGTGTTCGCGAAGGCTCGGGTGGTATCGTGGTCCTCATTTTAACTAACACCACAGCACCAGGGACAAATACCGAACACACCATAAAATGAATGTTTCAACATCGGAGTATATGGGAATAACTAAAACACGATTTCGTGATACACTCCCCAGTACGATGAACAGAGGATAGGAGGCAGTGGAGCACCACAGAAATTGACCATTTAAAATGAACAATAGGATGATAACGTGGGTTGAAGATAAGAATCTGTAGGGGAAATACTATGAAGCCCAGTAAGATAACCAGAGACTCGGATTCGGTGATATATAAGCAACAATATGTATGCAACAGTTTGTAAGTAGCACGATGTAAGCAGCGGGATATATGCAATAATATATTTGTAATAATATAGTTGGACGGATGATAACAAGGGTTGAAGAGATGCAGTTGTGTGCGAAGCGGTGGAAGCGGTTTAAGAGAATCATTATAACCAACACGTAAGTAGCGGGACATAAGTAGAGGGATGTAAGCAGCGGGATATAAGCAACCATATGCAAGTGACGATACGGTTGGACGGAAGATAACATGGGTTGTAGTCATGCAGCTGTGGACGAAGTGGTAGGAGGAACGAAAGAAAAACATGTAACCAACACGTAAGCAGTAGTAATCCTAAACTACAATATGTAAGTAACAGTATGGTTGGACGGATGAAAACAAGGGTTGAAGAGATGCAGCTGTGTACAAAGTGGTGGAAGCGGTTGAAGATAAGCATTATAACCAACACGTAAGTAGCGAGACATAAGCAGCACGATGTATGCAGCGGAATATAAGCAACATTATGCATGTGACGATACGGTTGGACGAATGATAACAAAGGTTAAAGACATGCAAATGTGGACGGAGCGGTCGAAGCGGTAGAAGAGAAGCATGTGACCAACACGTAAACATCGGGATATGAGCAGCAGAAGGTAAGCAGCTGTCAATAAGCAACAGGATATACGCACTAGTGTGGATGTACGACCCATATTAGGAGATTAGATGAAAAAGGGAGTGGCTAAGATGTAGAATATAAGCTGAGGTGGACAGCTAGGATGAGGGAAACACTATTTCTAAGTTGTAGTGTATTGAGGATGTCTTACCTTTTTAGAGTGAAGGATATATACAGAGTAAGATGAATTTAATTATTTTGGTAAAATCAAATCTTACCCCTAATTGGATGCAGACTCATTCAGACACATAATTTCGGTCTGAGACCAAGTAAAAAAAATTCGTTTCAATAATTTATTTACTTTTGTCAAAGGTATATTAATTAAACGTAAAAAAAATATTTAGGTGCAATAGATTAATCATAGTCGTTTCATCGATCTTTTTTTTTCTACACACGGTTTACGCACGTTAGATAAGTTTACCTACATGAGTAATTTTTTTTTTCCGATTACTTGTAGAATTTGGACACCTTATTGGATCTGTAACCGGTAGTTACTGTCAGTAATTTCTTTATGAAATGCTATGCATAAATACCGATGCTTATTTGATGAACAACGAAATCTTTCGTGAATCTCAATTATAATATGAGACATTCTTCATAAATTTTGAAGTACACCAACCTAGCTAATCGACAAGAAATTTTTTTAAAATTTCTGATAATTTTGGTAAAATTCGAATATTATTAGTTATTAAGGTACAAACACATGTCTCAGATTAGTAATATTCGAGCGCGTTTGGAAATGCGAGTTTGGTCTGAGTTAGACTATGATGTTCTAGGTGAGATTGCACTTAAAGTGGAAACAATTAATGAATATGTGGAATCGCGCTTCTTCCTTGGTTAAACCCTAGCGGTTCAATGGATCCATGTCATCATTTTATTTATTTTTTCAGTTTTTATGTGAAGCGGTTGAGGTCCCTAGTGGCTCGTATCCCTACTATTTTTGTGGCATGTTTTCTTTGCAAATTATCGCGAACGATGACTGAAAAATGATGAATTTGATAAGGGAAGTGAGAGGAAGATAGTGGTGGCCGTATTTTATTGTCCAGTAGTTAGAGCAAGGCGGGCGAGGGTGAGAAAGGTAAGATGTCACTAAGCAAATGCATAGAGATACTTCTCGATGCCCCACACAGCTAGACGTTACAATTTTATTAAAAAAATAATAAAAATTCTTCTAAATAATGACGTAGACTTATTATGTGTGATTAATCGCATTAAAGATGTAATTTCATGCAATGTATCTTAGTAAGTAAACTTCCAAGTCGATCAAGGCCACCCTAGGTTGGTTTAAATGATGAATAGATTTCCGCACTTAAATAGCCAATTCAAATATTTGCCACTATCGTATCAGCCGATGCACGAGGTGTATACTCCCTCCGTTAAATTCTATAAGCTACGTTTGATTAAAACATATCTCGTATATATTCCGTAAATTTATAGAATCAAATAGAATAGAGGGATTATTAAAATTTCCCACAATCTCGACCCTATCATAACGTTATTTCCTCAGTTTATTACTTTTAAAGTGAATTTCCCGAGATGGTATTAGATGCATACAATTTTGCCCTTGTGCGAGCAAACAATATAAAAAAGTCTATTTTAAAATGACTCGAGATGATAATTGCGTCTATAATATTATATGATGGAGTCAAGTGCTAACGAAATCAGAGTGGCGCAGCGGAAGCGTGGTGGGCCCATAACCCACAGGTCCCAGGATCGAAACCTGGCTTTGATATAGTTTTGAGTGGCTTTTGTTATTTTTTCATTTTATTAAATAGTTTTGTGAATAAAATAAAAAAAAATTACAGTGATTTAAGAAAACAAAAACGGTCGATCCAACAAGAAAAAGAATCATTATAACCAACACGTAAGTAGTGGGACATAAGCAGAGGGATGTAAGCAGCGGGTGTGGGGAATAAAACGCGTATTCGCCCTTTAATTGCAGGATTATAATGAAAAATACAATTGTGAATATCGTCATGAGATTAAAAAAAACATGAGAAAAGAAGTACAACCTTTAGTCCTCGCGCAAAAGGCCTAAGAACAGGAATTAATGCAAATTCCCTCCTATAACTTGCACCCAAGACTTAGTTTGAGACGTGGCCGCGTGTGCTAGAAATCCTCTCCAATTGCCTTGCAATATAGGGAGAGCTATTGAGTTTTAGATGTGAGATCTGAGGTTTTGGGAAAAGAATGTCTCAAAACCCTAATTTTTACCTTGAGATAATTTAACAGTGCACCAAGAGTAACTGACATAAGGAGAAAAACTCTCCTTATGTAGTCTCTAGGTTTCGGCCGAATTGGAGATAGAGTAGGAGTGGGCTTTCCACTCTTACCTTATTCTAATTCGTGATTCGACCCATTTAGCTTTAAGTTGTTCGCGGGTTTTATTTATAAATCGTAACATGTTATCAGATATTAATACAGTCGATATATTAATAATGGTCTGATAAAATACGATATTGTATAATTACCCAAATTAATATAACTGTTTATATTAATACGCGAATACAATATTTAATTAAATATAACCGTTTATATTTAATTTACGAATTAATCTTGTAATCCGTATTAGCTAAAATTATTTAATCCGTATTAAATAATAATCTCAACATCTTATTGACTAATTTAATAGTTAATACCTCTGACTAACCGTTTAGTCATATCCGGCAAAATGTGACTGTGTTTTCATACCTTCACATCTCTCAAACGTGTCCTATAGGTGTGACGTATAGGGACCAGTTGACCACCGCCATCCGTATGACAATAACGTCAAACTTATCTAGCAAGCCAACCGTTATTGATAAACGTGGATCAACTGGTAATAATACAGAAGTATGCCCTTGTGATCCTAAAAGAGATTTAATAAGTCATTGTACTTAATTGTCAAGGACACCAGCCCCAACAATCTCCCACTTGTCCGTACAAGGGTATGTTCAATGACGTTATCAGACTACATGTGGAGGACACAATCTCCAACAAACTCCCACTTGTCCGTACAAGTGTAGGTGCGATAACCGAATCTCATATTCTTTTAAAATTTCTCCCACTCAATGTAAGACAATTTGCAAATCCGCATTCGCAAAGGTCGTATCTCACAAGCGATCTGTATCAAGAGTGGTTTCCCCGACTAGAGAGTAACTTAACTGATAAAACGAATCTGTATTCGAGCATGGCCATGCATTTCAGTTACTACTCCTCGAGTGGCCCTGAGAAATGATAAAATCCTGATAAGGGTTTGGATATTTCCCTCAACTCGAATCCTGCCGATATCGCCCAGCATGAAATAACCCAGAAAAAATCCTCTTGGCCCCTGTTACGGTGACCGTGGGAAAGAAACCAAAGTTACCCAAAATCTGTCTTAATCTCAAGAAACAGTTGAAAGTCAAAAGACTCGACTCTAAGGAACACTATGGAGGTCCTATCCACGACCTGGCACCCAATGTTATAAAACATTTAGGACTCCATAACGATGTCACGGGGTGTCCTACGAGATATCCGTATAACTCGCCTTTGTGATTGGTCAGTCATCCACGTGACTTATGGCTCGTTGAACCCACCATCAACCAACGTCACAAAATGATTACCTGAGTTATCAGCTCAAGTGGGTAATCAAGGACCAAAACGATGTAATGTTAATCAGTTCACTTTGTGGTGTTCAAAATTGGCGTACAATTCCACATGAGAAACAAAACATTTTATATCATAACAATAAGGTTGAATAGAGTACACGAGAAAATGAATTATTACATGAATTCATAAAAGAGTACTACAACTTAGGAACACATCCAATTCCCATGGAATGAATGTGCCCTTCATGCTTATCACGTGGTAATGCTTTTGTGAGAGGATCAGCTATGTTGTCATCTGTAGCGATCTTTTCAATAAAAATCTCCTTTTACTCCACGTAATCTCTGATTAGATGAGCTTTCCGTTGTACATGCCTAGCCTTGCTGCTAGACTTATGCTCCTTAGCTTGGAAGATGGCACCGCTATTGTCACAATAGACGGTGATTGGGTCATTCGAACTAGGCACTACTGATAGTCCTTGTAAGAATTGACGCATCCATATTGCTTCCTTAGCTGCTTCTGAGGCGGCATAGTACTCGGACTCAGTCGTAGAATCTGCTGTAACACTCTGTTTAGAACTTTTCCAGCTGACAGCAGCGCCATTAAGAGTAAAGACAAATCCAGACTGAGATTTCGAGTCATCTCGATCTGTTTGGAAGCTAGCATCTGCGTAACCCGTGGCGCAGAGCGTTGAGTCGCCTCCATAAGTCAATCCCCAATCTTTAGTCCTCCGTAGGTACTTAAGAATGTTTTTCACGGCCATCCAGTGTGGTTCACCTGGATGAGCTTGGAATCGACTGGTCATACTCAATGCATATGCAACGTCTGGACGTGTGCATATCATGGCATACATGATCGATCCTATTGCCGAGGCATAAGGAATCCGACTCATGCGCTCTTTCTCTTCCACTGACTTAGCTTCTTGAGTCTTGCTCAAGTGAAGCCCAGGAGTCATGGGAAGGAACCCCTTCTTGGAGTTCGTCATACTGAATCTCTCCAGAATCTTCTCTATATAAGACTCCTGACTGAGAGATAACATCCGTCGTGATCTATCCCTGTAGATACGGATGCCCAAAATTCTTTGTGCCTCTCCCAGATCTTTCATCTGGAAATGGTTTTTCAACCATGCTTTAACCGAAGATAAGAGAGGTATGTCATTCCCAATCAAGAGTATGTCATCGACATACAGTACTAGGAATACAATCTTACTCCCACTCGACTTGATATAGAGACATGGTTCCTCGACTGATCGAATGAACCCATTCTCTTTTATCACTTGGTCGAAGCGATGATTCCAACTCCGCGATGCTTGCTTAAGTCCATAGATGGAACGCTTAAGCTTGCAAACTTTCTTAGGATGTGCTGGATCGATAAAACCCTCGGGTTGTACCATGTACAACTCTTCCTCCAAATAACCGTTTAAGAAGGCGGTTTTAACGTCCATTTGCCATATTTCATAGTCATGAAATGCGGCGATCGCTAAGATAATCCGAATGGAACGTAGCATGACTACGGGTGCAAAGATCTCATCGTAGTGCAAGCCTGGCACTTGGGTGAAACCTTTAGCAACTAGTCTAGCCTTATGGATATCTTGTTGTTCTTCCACGGCATGCTTTATCTTGTAAAGCCATTTGCATTGAAGGGGACGTACCTTTGCAGGTAGGTCCACAAGATCCCACACGTTGTTCTCATACATGGAGTCCATCTCGGATTGCATGGCTTCTAGCCATAGCTTTGAGTCAGAACTGGTCATGGCACCTTTATAGGTTGTGGGTTCATTACCCTCTAGGAGTAAGACGTCATCTGTATCGTGTTCCTCGACCATACCAATGTATCTGTCCGGTGGAATAGAGACTCTTCCTGACCTCCTAGGTTCCTCAGGGATATCTACCGCAGCCTCGGTTGAAGGTACTGTTTCCTCCAATGGTTGCTCGGTAGTTGGTTCTTGAACCTCCGATAACTCGAAGGTTCTATTACTCGACTTGTTCTCAAGAAATTCTTTCTCTAAGAACGTCGCACTAGCCGCAACAAAAACACGTTGTTCGGTAGGCGAGTAGAAGTAATGACCAAACGTTCCCTTTGGATAGCCTATAAAGTATGTCTTGACCGATCGCGGGCCGAGCTTATCCTCGTGTCTCCACTTGACATAAGCCTCGCAGCCCCAAACCCAAATAAAGGACAAGTTAGGGACCGTTCCCTTCCATAACTCGAATGGAGTCTTGTCAACAGCTTTAGACGGACTTCGGTTAAGAATTAGAGCGGCCGACAAAAGAGCATAGCCCCACAATGAATCAGGCACAACGGTGTGACTCATCATGGATCGAACCATATCGAGTAGAGTTCGATTTCTCCGTTCGGACACACCATTTAATTGTGGTGTTCCAGGTGGAGTCAACTGTAGCACGATCCCACAGTCTTTAAGGTGTTGATCAAACTCGTGTGAAAGATACTCACCACCACGATCCGAGCGTAGTGCTTTAATCTTTCTACCCAGCTGGTTCTGTACCCGATTCTGGTATTCTTTGAACTTGTCAAAGGATTCACTTTTATGTTTCATCAAGTAGACATAGCCATATCTACTCAAATCATCCGTGAAAGTGATGAAATACCTATAGCCTTCTCGTGCGTTGATCGACATAGGGCCACATACGTCCGTATGTATGAGTCCTAATAGGTCGGCAGCGCGCATTCCAACACCTTTGAAGGAAATACGAGTCATTTTGCCGATGAGACATGATTCACACGTGCCATATGATTCGAAATCAAAGGGCGATATAGCTCCATTCTGTATGAGCTGTTTTACGCGTTTCTCATTTATGTGTCCCATACGACAATGCGATAGGTAAGTTTGATCTTTGTCACCTACCTTTAATCTTTTATTATTCACATGTAATATCTCGGTAGTTTGATCTAAAACATAAATTCCATTCATGGAAACTGCCTTGCCATAAATCATATTGTGTAAGGAGAAAATACAGCTATTATTCTCTATTACAAATGAAAAGCCGAGTTTGTCAAGTGCAGAAAATGAAATAATGTTTTTGGACAAACTAGGAACATAATAACAGTTATATAAAAATAACTCGAATCCACTTGGAAGCTGGATTACGTATGTTCCCTTCGAGACTGCAGCCACACGTGCTCCATTCCCGACACGCAGGTCCACCTCACCCTTGATTAGGGGTTCTTGGTTTCGGAGGCCCTGCACATGATTACATAGATGAGAACCACAACCAGTATCAAGTACCCAAGTTCCGCAACTTGCATGGTTAATCTCAATCATGTGAATAAAAGAAGAAGAAGACATACCAACAGGAGTAACACGGCCTGCTTTAATGTCCTCGCGATACACGGGGCAGGAGCGCCTCCAATGCCCAGTCTTGTGGCAATGGTGACATTCCATGCTTGTATCCTTGCTCTTTGTCTTGCCTTGTGAGTTACTCGACTCACCAGGTTCACTCTTAGCAAATCCTGGTTTCTTGAACCTGGGCCTACCTACCGCTAGGTCGCCCTGAGCTTTAGCCTTCCCTTTACCTTTTCCCTTACTTGAGATCATGAGAACATCCTGCTTTAGACTCCCACTCAACTTTAGATCCTTCTCAGTCTGTACGAGAAGGGAGTGGAGCTCATGGGGAGTCTTCTTCATGTCGTTCATGTAGTAGTTGGCCCTAAAGAGGGCGAACCCATCATGAAGCGAATGAAGCATGCGATCAACGATGATGTTCTCACTGATCTTGCAGTTTAGGGTCTCCAATTTCTCGATATTCTCAATCATGTTGAGAATATGTGGGCTAACAGCTTGGCCCTTCTGGAGTTTCGCCTCAAAGAAGCGACAGGTATGCTCATATGAAACGATTCTCGGAGCCTTGGAGAATTCGTTAGTGAGCGTGGTGAAAATCTTGTTTGCACCATGGGTTATGAAGTGTCTTTGCAAATTAGATTCCATTGCATAGATGAGTACGTTCTTTATCGCACCCGCTTCCATGACGAAGTCGCTATGAGCGCGAACATCGTTGGCTCTAGCTCCAGTTCCTGGGTGTGCCGGAATTGGCTCAGTTAAATACTTAAGCTTTCCGACAGCAATGGCAGCATTCCGTAGTGCTGCCTCCCAGTCGGAGAAGTTTGACCCATCATTCCTCAGTCTAGTTGACTGATTCATGGAGTCCATGAAGGCCATTAGCCAGGATTCACGTGCTAGCTTGGCACTTGGCATTGGGTCTTCACCAGCCATTTTAGTTTTACAGCAGTTTTAATGAACGTGTTCTACACTGAAAGAAGATAAAACAAAACCATATAAGCAACTTATTGTTGTGATTTAAGTCTATATTAAATTGAATTTAAACTCGTAGACTCATGCATTTATATAATTGATCTCCCTCAAGAATTATATAAACGATCCCAAGACTCAATTTCCGTATATTGATAAGCCCACAGTTTGGCTAATTCCAATCGTTGGAACTCTTGGTCGATAGATTTCCGTAAATCCTATCTATTAGTCCATCTCAGTCACTGGAATATTATCGAGTGACCATGATGTTGAGATAAAATAAATCATCTGTTCCCACTTACCCGACGTAGAAGGGGTCATATTATGCCTACCGACGAAGAAGGGATTCATGGGAGGCTGATTTATAAAGACTAATCTCAATTTTTGGTTATACGAGGAAGACCCCATCAACTCTTATTTATCCATATTTAAGTGAACTAAAAACTAGCATTTGCGTGAATGAATTAAATAAAGTGATGGCTTTTAAATTGACATGTGACATCTGTATTGTCACAGAAAACTAACGCGTGACCTCTACATGAGTCAGTTTTCAGGCATGATATAGGTGGTTTGGTTTTTAGGCGGAATATGATGCAAGCTATTATCGATGAAAGCGTAAAGATAAATGCAATAAACGTAAATAAAAGTCCTAGTGTGGCCTATCCTACCAAAATAAACATAAAACAACTTGGAATCCACCGTTGGACCCTAGAAGCTTGTCTTGATGTTCTATCTTGGTCCTTGCAGCGGGAGTGAGCATCCGGTCTCCGTCTTGTCTTTGGTCTTCACAAAATTACTAATTTAAATTACAAAAGTAATCCTAGATACATTCTAATTTAAATACAAAAGTAATTACATGGCAAAAACCCAAAACGGAGATTCAAGATCTCAAAATTACAAGCAAGATCGTGTCCCATCATTACGGTAACACAATCTTCTAAGGCCACACTAAGTTACAACCGTTTGCAAAAATTAAATACGTTATTGAAAGCATTCAAGGCATTCACAAGACGATAAATAAAAAGCATCAACTAAATAAAATTTATACATGACATAATACTGTTATTATGATTAATAAATTTATACCAAACCACCTTTTAAGATTAAAATTATGTGACTATACCGCTTTAATCACCAATTTTAATAAACATATAATCCATTATTTTAAACTGTTTTAAAACAATATGTATCAACCGAGGGTGAACCGTTTCACTAAACAATACACTATTTCCGTATATAGTATATTATTTTAAGCCATGTGAAAATAAGAAAACAAGTTATTTTCGAAAATAAACACCCCGAAACGAGAGCACTCGATCGAGTAACAGGGGCACTCGATCGAGTGTCAGGGTCACTCGATCGAGTGCAGCAGGGCTCGATCGAGTGGCTCGTAAAAACTGCAAATCGCTGCACTTTTAAATTAAAACGAGTTTATAACATGGATTTAAAACGTGTAAATCATAAATAAACAACAACAAAAGATTCACATATTGCTAAAAATATCGATTAATTAACAATATGCAAATAAAAATCGAAAAACAAGATCGATTTCTCACAAAAATCACACGCACGGGCCTGGTACGAGGGCACTCGATCGAGTGCAACTGGGACTCGATCGAGTGCCTGCGACAGAATGTACGGTTTTCAAAAATTTAAAACTTATGAAAGACACAATTGTAAAATTTTCATGGCCTATGGCTCTGATACCACTTTTGGGGAATAAAACGCGTATTCGCCCTTTAATTGCAGGATTATAATGAAAAATACAATTGTGAATATCGTCATAAGATTAAAAAAAACATGAGAAAAGAAGTACAACCTTTGGTCCTCGCGCAAAAGGCCTAAGAACAGGAATTAATGCAAATTCCCTCCTATAACTTGCACCCAAGACTTAGTTTGAGACGTGGCCGCGTGTGCTAGAAATCCTCTCCAATTGCCTTGCAATATAGGGAGAGCTATTGAGTTTTAGATGTGAGATCTGAGGTTTTGGGAAAAGAATGTCTCAAAACCCTAATTTTTACCTTGAGATAATTTAACAGTGCACCAAGAGTAACTGACATAAGGAGAAAAACTCTCCTTATGTAGTCTCTAGGTTTCGGCCGAATTGGAGATAGAGTAGGAGTGGGCTTTCCACTCTTACCTTATTCTAATTCGTGATTCGACCCATTTAGCTTTAAGTTGTTCGCGGGTTTTATTTATAAATCGTAACATGTTATCAGATATTAATACAGTCGATATATTAATAATGGTCTGATAAAATACGATATTGTATAATTACCCAAATTAATATAACTGTTTATATTAATACGCGAATACAATATTTAATTAAATATAACCGTTTATATTTAATTTACGAATTAATCTTGTAATCCGTATTAGCTAAAATTATTTAATCCGTATTAAATAATAATCTCAACATCTTATTGACTAATTTAATAGTCAATACCTCTGACTAACCGTTTAGTCATATCCGGCAAAATGTGACTGTGTTTTCATACCTTCACATCTCTCAAACGTGTCCTATAGGTGTGACGTATAGGGACCAGTTGACCACCGCCATCCGTATGACAATAACGTCAAACTTATCTAGCAAGCCAACCGTTATTGATAAACGTGGATCAACTGGTAATAATACAGAAGTATGCCCTTGTGATCCTAAAAGAGATTTAATAAGTCATTGTACTTAATTGTCAAGGACACCAGCCCCAACAGCGGGATATAAGCAACCATATGCAAGTGACGGTACGGTTGGACGGAAGATAACATGGGTTGTAGTCATGTAGCTGTGGACAAAGTGGTAGGAGCAACGAAAGAAAAACATGTAACCAACACGTAAGCAGTAGTAATCCTAAACTACAATATGTAAGTAACAGTATGGTTGGACGGATGAAAACAAGGGTTGAAGAGATGCAGCTGTGTACAAAGTGGTGGAAGCGGTTGAAGATAAGCATTATAACCAACACGTAAGTAGCGAGACATAAGCAGCAGGATGTATGCAGCGGAATATAAGCAACATTATGCATGTGACGATACGGTTGGACGAATGATAACAAAGGTTAAAGACATGCAAATGTGGACGGAGCGGTCGAAGCGGTAGAAGAGAAGCATGTGACCAACACGTAAACATCGGGATATGAGCAGCAGAAGGTAAGCAGCTGTCAATAAGCAACAGGATATACGCAGTAGTGTGGATGTACGACCCATATTAGGAGATTAGATGAAAAAGGGAGTGGCTAAGATGTAGAATATAAGCTGAGGTGGACAGCTAGGATGAGGGAAACACTATTTCTAAGTTGTAGTGTATTGAGGATCTCTTACCTTTTTAGAGTGAAGGATATATATAGAGTATTATGAATTTAATTATTTTGGTAAAATCAAATCTTACCCCTAATTGGATGCAGACTCATTCAGACACCTAATTTCGGTCTGAGACCAATTAAAAAAATTCGTTTCAATAATTTATGTACTTTTGTCAAAGTTATATTAATTAAACGTAAAAAAAATATTTAGGTGCAATAGATTAATCATAGTCGTTTTTCATCGATCTTTTTTTTACTACACACGGTTTACGCATGTTAGATAAGTTTACCTACCTGAGTAATTTTTTTTTCCCGATTACTTGTAGAATTTGGACACCTTATTTGGTTCTAACGGGTAGTTACTGTCTGTAATTTCTTTATGAAATTCTATGCATAAACACCGATGCTTATTTGATGAACAACGAAATCTTTCGTGAATCTCGATTATAATAAGAGACATTCTTCATAAATTTTGAAGTACACCAACCTAGCTAATCGACAAGAATTTTTTCTAAAATTTCTGATAATTTTGGTAAAATTCGAATATTATTAGTTATTAAGGTACAAACACATGTCTCAGATTAGTAATATTCGAGCGCGTTTGAAAATGCGAGTTTGGTCTGAGTTAGACTATGATGTTCTAGGTGAGATTGCACTTGAAGTGGAAACAATTAATGACTATGTGGAATCGCGCTTCTTCCTTGGTTAAACCCTAGCGGTTCAATGGATCCATGTCATCATTTTATTTATTTTTTTCAGTTTTTATGTGAAGCGGTTGAGGTCCCTAGTGGCTCGTATCCCTACTATTTCTGTGGCATGTTTTCTTTGCAAATTATCGCGCCGATGACTGAAAAATGATGAATTTGATAAGGGAAGTGAGAGGAAGATAGTGGTGGCCGTATTTTATTGTCCGGTAGTTAGCGCAAGGCGGGCGAAAGTTAGAAAGGTAAGATGTCACTAAGCAAATGCATAGAGATACTTCTCGATGCCCCAGACAGCTAGACGTTACAATTTTATTAAAAAAATAATAAAAATTCTTCTAACAATGACGTACACTTATTATGTGTGATTAATCGCATTAAAGATGTAATTTCATGCAAAGTATCTTAGTAAGTAAACTTCCAAGTCGATCAAGGCCACCCTAGGTTGGTTTAAATGGTGAATAGATTTCCGCACTTAAATAGCCAATTCAAATATTTGCCACTATCGTATCAGCCGATGCACGAGGTGTATACTCCCTCCGTTAAAATCTATAAGCTACGTTTGATTAAAACATACCTCGTATATATTCCGTAAATTTATAGAATCAAATAGAATAGAGGGATTATTAAAATTTCCCACAATCTCGACCCTGTCATAAAGTTATTTCCTCAGTTTATTACATTTAAAGTGAATTTCCCGAGATGGTATTAGATGCATACAATTTTGCCCTTGTGCGAGCAAGCAATATAAAAAAGTCTGTTTTAAACTGACTCGAGATGATAACTGCGTCTATAATATTATATGATGAAGTCAAGTACCAACAAAATCAGAGTGGCGCAGCGGAAGCGTGGTGGGCCCATAACCCACAGGTCCCAGGATCGAAACCTGGCTCTGATATAGTTTTGAGTGGCTTTTGTTATTTTTTCATTTTATTAAATAGTTTTGTGAATAAAATAAAAAAAATTACGGTGATTTAAAAAAAACAAAAACGGTCGATCTCAACAAGAGAAAGAATAGAAGGTTTATAGATAGACATTACTTCTTATAGCGCTAATTTTACTTTTGGTACCTGTACTTGCACATTCTATATCAAAAAAGTGATATCCTACCAGTCAATCCTGTTCTTGATTCCGGCTTTTAGGTGTGGGTGTTAGCGAAGGCTCGGGTGGTATCGTGGTCCTCATTTTAATTAACACCACAGCACCAGGGACAAATACCGAACACACCATAAAATGAATGTTTCAACATCGGAGTATATGGGAATAACTAAAACACGATTTCGTGATACACTCCCCAGTAAGATGAACAGAGGATAGGAGGCAGTGGAGCACCACAGAAATTGACCATTGGTAATGAACAATAGGATGATAACGTGGGTTGAAGATAAGAATCTGTAGGGGAAATACTATGAAGCACAGTAAGATAACCAGAGACTCGGATTCGGTGATATATAAGCAACAATATGTATGCAACAGTTTGTAAGTTGCACGATGTAAGCAGCGGGATATATGCAATAATATATTTGTAATAATATAGTTGGACGGATGATAACAAGGGTTGAAGAGATGCAGTTGTGTGCGAAGCGGTGGAAGCGGTTGAAGAGAAGCATTATAACCAACACGTAAGTAGCGGGACATAAGCAGAGGGATGTAAGCAGCGGGATATAAGCAACCAAATGCAAGTGACGATACGGTTGGACGGAAGATAACATGGGTTGTAGTCATGCAGCTGTGGACGAAGTGGTAGGAGGAACGAAAGAAAAACATGTAACCAACACGTAAGCAGTAGTAATCCTAAACTACAATATGTAAGTAACAGTATGGTTGGACGGATGAAAACAAGGGTTGAAGAGATGCAGCTGTGTACAAAGGGGTGGAAGCGGTTGAAGATAAGCATTATAACCAACACGTAAGTAGCGAGACATAAGCAGCAGGATGTATGCAGCGGAATATAAGCAACATTATGCATGTGACGATACGGTTGGACGAATGATAACAAAGGTTAAAGACATGCAAATGTGGACGGAGCGGTCGAAGCGGTAGAAGAGAAGCATGTGACCAACACGTAAACATCGGGATATGAGCAGCAGAAGGTAAGCAGCTGTCAATAAGCAACCGGATATACGCACTAGTGTGGATGTACGACCCATATTAGGAGATTAGATGAAAAAGGGAGTGGCTAAGATGTAGAATATAAGCTGAGGTGGACAGCTAGGATGAGGGAAACACTATTTCTAAGTTGTAGTGTATTGAGGATGTCTTACCTTTTTAGAGTGAAGAATATATATAGAGTAAGATGAATTTAATTATTTTGGTAAAATCAAATCTTACCCCTAATTGGATGCAGACACATTAAGACACATAATTTCGGTCTGAGACCAAGTAAAAAAAAATCGTTTCAATAATTTATTTACTTTTGTCAAAGGTATATTAATTAAACGTAAAAAAAATATTTAGGTGCAATGGATTAATCATAGTCGTTTCATCGATCTTTTTTTTACTACAAACGGTTTACGTACGCACGTTAGATAAGTTTACCTACATGAGTAATTTTTTTTTCCGATTACTTGTAGAATTTGGACACCTTCTTTGGATCTGTAACCGGTAGTTACTGTCAGTAATTTCTTTATGAAATTCTATGCATAAATACCGATGCTTATTTGATGAACAACGAAATCTTTCGTGAATCTCGATTATAATAAGAGACATTCTTCATAAATTTTGAAGTACACCAACCTAGCTAATCGACAAGAAATTTTTCTAAAATTTCTGATAATTTTGGTAAAATTCGAATATTATTAGTTATTAAGGTACAAACACATGTCTCAGATTAGTAATATTCGAGCGCGTTTGGAAATTCGAATATTTTTGTGGCATGTTTTCTTTGCAAATTATCGCGAACGATGACTGAAAAATGATGAATTTGATAAGGGAAGTGAGAGGAAGATAGTGGTGGCCGTATTTTATTGTCCGGTTGTTAGAGCAAGGCGGGCGAAGGTGAGAAAGGTAAGATGTCACTAAGCAAATGCATAGAGATACTTCTCGATGCCCCACACAGCTAGACGTTACAATTTTATAAAAAAAATAATAAAAATTCTTCTAAATAATGACGTAGACTTATTATGTGTGATTAATCGCATTAAAGATGTAATTTCATGCAATGTATCTTAGTAAGTAAACTTCCAAGTCGATCAAGGCCACCCTAGGTTGGTTTAAATGGTGAATAGATTTCCGCACTTAAATAGCCAATTCAAATATTTGCCACTATCGTATCAGCCGATGCACGAGGTGTATACTCCCTCCGTTAAATTCAATAAGCTACGTTTGATTAAAACATATCTCGTATATATTCCGTAAATTTATAGAACCAAATAGAGTAGAGGGATTATTAAAATTTCCCACAATCTCGACCCTATCATAACGTTATTTCCTCAGTTTATTACTTTTAAAGTGAATTTCCCGAGATGGTATTAGATGCATACAATTTTGCCCTTGTGCGAGCAAACAATATAAAAAAGTCTGTTTGAAAATGACTCGAGATGATAACTGCGTCTATAATTGTAACACCCCAAGAGTGTGAGAGAAAAGTTGTCCCACATCGGTAGAATGTGAGGCTTGTGATATGTTTATAATAACTTTCACCCACCACTTAGTAACAAGGCCTTGTGCTTTTGGGCTTAAGTGAGGACAAATAATGGACCCAAAGGCATACCTTCCATCTTATTGGAGTGTGTTTCGACCGTGGTGGGTCGGGTTGTTACAAATGGTATCAGAGCGACCCTGCGACCGTGTGGTGAGCCTGTGGTCGGGAGTACCCGGGTCACACACCTAGCGGGGGAAGATTCTGGCCCTGGTTGTGGTCAAGTTTGAGGCACAACGAGGACGTTGTGTTCTTTAAGTGGGGGAGTTTGTAACACTCCAAGAGTGTGAGAGAAAAGTTGTCCCACATCGGTAGAATGTGAGGCTTGTGATATGTTTATAATAACTTTCACCCACCACTTAGTAACAAGGCCTTGTGCTTTTGGGCTTAAGTGAGGACAAATAATGGGCCCAAAGGCATACCTTCCATCTTATTGGAGTGTGTTTCGACCGTGGTGGGTCGGGTTGTTACAATAATATTATATGATGGAGTCAAGTGCTAACAAAATCAGAGTGGCGCAGCGGAAGCGTGGTGGGCCCATAACCCACAGGTCCCAAGATCGAAACCTGGCTCTGATATAGTTTTGAGTGGCTTTTGTTATTTTTTCATTTTATTAAATAGTTTTGTGAATAAAATAAAAAAAATTACAGTGATTTAAGAAAACAAAAACGGTCGATCCAACAAGAAAAAGAATCATGTAATATATTAAAGCAGCTGCCACTAACTGTCAAATTTTACATAAAAGCTGAGTTGTCAGCCTCCTGTTAGCCCATCATATATACAAAGTATAAGATACAGTACAAATACTACGTACATATTGTATCATAGATTGACAGTACAAATCCACTAAATACATATCCACTACTCCATGATGTGGAACTGCAAGCAACTATTCAGCAACTCCCCACTCTCCCTTTAACCGCAAGAATGTGTATCCTTCATTTGACCCAAGTTTGCCACTTCTGATTTTGGCAGCTACTATGTACAATCCATGTCCTCATTCATTTACTCACATTTTGCAAAATCTATGAAATTCAAAAGTTATCATAAATCAGAATATGGCCCCCAAAATTACCTAAACTAAAATCTCGCATCTGGCTAAGTATGTTCGCAATATGGAGATTGGTGTTTGTGTTATCAGCTTATGGAAATGGAAACGTGAGAATCACAGGAACATGGGAGAGATCTATGGCAGTGAGATGATATTTGGGTGATGTAGAGGTACGTAAATCTTAAAATTTGTAATTTACAATTGATGCAAATCATTGTGCTCCGAACATCCGTCTTTTGCTTAACTAAATGCATCTTTCTGATTGATGTTAAACTAAATCATTATGTTCTGATTTATTACTATAGTAATTTAAAATGGAAAAGTTGAAATAATGAGAAAACATGTTTAAGATGAGCAACTTTTGGGTTGCACAAGTGACATTTATCATTAAGTTGCTAAAGGCTCTCAAGTCTCAACCTCTTATAGAGGAACAGTTTAAAACTTGCTTCAACATATAGTAGTCTTCCACAAGTATTACGGTCTTTCAAGATGGTCCACAATTCCGGGGGAAAAATAGTATAGTTGAAGTCATTCTAAGCGAAGCATCTAAAGGCTACTCTCCTCAATTGTTAGGGGAACGGCTTATAATTTACATTATCAAATTGTTCAACCAACATTTCCTCCAAGACCCTCATAAAATCATTGTGCCTTTAACAATTCTCATTAATAGATCACTTGGATTTTTTCTCTTAAAGACCTACACTGATTTACAGAGCCAAGTTACATATTGCATATCTCTCCTTAACATAAAAAATCGAAAACGTTGAAGGAACACCGTAGAATATCCAAAAAAAAATAATTGCATAACAATAGACCAAATGTCTAATGATTGATTTTATGTCTATGTTTTAGGCGTGGTTTAAATTACTACCGCATTGAAGCGTAATCATGTCAATCCTAATATTCCACAAATAACAGAGTGCAATGAGCTATCCAGAGCAAGTGGGTCAAACTTTGATAACTAACTTATAACTCATCCTAGCAACGAGGAAGCAACCATTCGCTCGATCAAAAAATAACATTAAAAATATTACTTCTCAACTCATTAGTTTTCGTAATTGTATATAATTAACTCACAAATGTAGGCTGTTATTTACAGCACACTTACTACTATAACTGAGTTAGATGCCAAATTCAAGTGGCAGGAAAGCAGCTTTTAGATGATGGCATATTATGTAGATGCACAAAAGAGTTAATTAAGTGATGGGCTAAAACTTACCTTTTATTTTGTAATTGTAGGTTTCATGCTAGATACAATATCTCGGATGAAGTAGATACCAGCAATGTCCTATAGAATGGTGATGAAAATAGTGTTAGGTTGTTGCTGTTTGAAACCCAACTGGAAGGACATATCAAGAAGACTGCAGACAGTGCTTTTCGGACCTGAAAAGGGTAAGAAATCAGATTATATACTTACTGTATGAATATAATAATATTTCTTATTGCTAATTTTACTGTTGAACAGTAGGCCGATATCAAGGATAATATACCGGAGGAACTTGAGGTGCTAATAGGCAAGACGTTGGTGTTCAAAATTGAACTGTCTAGAAGATACAATATAGCGCAGAAGTCCAAATAATACACAACTCTGTCTATAACAGACGATGAGGAATCCATTGCATGGTGGAGGGCAAAGTACAAGGATGCTAAGGTAAAATTTGGACAAATTCTTACAACCTAATAGTAAAAATCCGTATTATTTTATGCCAGGTAATCACGATTCATCACACCACAGAAGAGCACAAAAGTTATTGATTTTGAAGAAAGTGCAAGTACTGGGTAGTCAATTATCTTCGGACATGCAAAAAACACTTGCAGAAGTATCGATAGTTGTTCACTCACAACTCCAAACACCAATTCTCCAAGAATCAACTACATGCAATACATCAGAAAAAATAATAGTCTTTTATAATCAGGTTTTATGGGAGTTCAATAAATGTATTAGATATCTACTTTTCATTTTTACTAAAGTAGATTTATAAATATAGACCAAAAATTACCCAGAGAAACAAATGGTAAGAGAGTTAAGAACAATACTCAATTTTTTTTTTTGAAGGGATAACAATACTCAATTTAATTACAAGTAAACTCAATAATATACCTTTTTATCTTCCTCTGTTCCAGCAAGAGATATGGAGTTTTGCGTTAGGGAAGGTTGATCACGTTGATGTGAAGTGCGTTGTAGGTGGTAGATGGTAGGTTGTGTCGTTCTGATCTGTAGACTGTAGGTGGTAGGAGGTAGGTGGTTATCACTTATCAATGTAAAAGATGGAGGGTTGCGTAACTGCGTTTTTAGTATATCTCATATGTGGACTTTCTTGATAATGAATTGCTTTCATTTTTGTCCGGGTTGCATTTTATTAGTCACAAATTCTAGAAGTATCCGTCTTAAACATACGACAGGTTAAATAATGAGTAACACATTTTTATAAATAGGACAAGTTTTTACTCTTCCCTATACCTTCTAATTTGTCTTATTCATACAAGTTCTTCTAATTTGTCTTATTCATACAAGTTATATTACTTCACCCGTCTCAACTTAAGACGGATATATGCGTCTTAAAGAAGACTTATTGTTTATCAGTTGGGTAAGTTGCTTATTTATGTACTTAGGCGCTATTAATCTTGAATTTTTGGGTAAGTTATACCGGTATACAATATTCCATTTTTAAATAAGTACGTATATTTGGTTAAATTGAAATGAATTATATCGTTATAATCGTTACATTTAATTTGCTCTTAAGAACATTTGTCATGTTTTAAATATACAGATTGTGTACGGCTTTCAATGCGACCATTTTTCATTGAACACAAAAAAATAGAAATATAAGTAACAATATCTCTCCTCTTTCTCATATATAACTAACAGTAACATTCTTATGTTATTATATTTTTATTTTTATGTTATTTATTCTCTCTTTTTAAGATGTTATACACGTTGTATTAATAGTTGAGTATTTGAATTCACAAGTAGCAAGGAAATGACGAAATATCATTTTGGCTTCTAAATGACCGAGTCATGGAACATCAAGCAATCAATAAAATGTACAGATCTATCACGTGTTTTACAATCTAAAATGGCAAGGGAGAAAATAAAGCTATTTTGTCAAAAATAAATGGGCAATCGTGTACATATGAGTAATGCATATAAACGTTCAAGAACATATTATTGTTCCATACTATAAGGTATATTATAGTATGTTTAAATTCAAATGTACATACAAATTAACTCTTTCAGATTTAACAACGTTTTCGGAAACAAACACGAAATCTTCTACTTCAACAAATTTTCCGGTTAAATTTAATACAAAAGACAATTTTCAATAACAGTTTGTTTTGCCATGGCAATCAACAAAAGTCAGGCACAATCATTATCCCATGTTGGTCTTTTTCTTCCTAAACCTGTTTTTAGTGATCGTAGGGCGACAAGTGAAAAAGGTTTGAAAATACTTTTTTGGAGCAATTAAACCGGTAGATGTAATCTAACTCTAACATTATGTACCATGGAGGCATGGAAGATCGAGTATTTGGAATACTAATTAGAGTAAATTAAAAATAACTTCCTTTTAAAATAAGGTTTTCTAAAATTACTCCCTTATATAATTTTTTTCTAAAATTACTCTTTTAAGATACACTTTTATTAAAAATTGCTTCAACTCTAATTTAGGTTAATTATTTCGTATGTTTTTTAACTCATTCTCTATTGTTATACCTTTGAAAGTATAAATTGGCTATGTTACAAACAGAATCAATTCAAAAACTTATAGAATAAGTCACTTGAATTAGAGTCTTGAAGCAATTTTTGATAAAAATACATGTTAAGAGGGTAATTTTAGTAAAAAATTATATAAGGGGGTAATTTTAGAAAACTGAATTTTAAAAGGAGGTTATTATTAATTTACTCTACTAATTATTGTGAGCATATATTATATTCTATTTTTGTAATATGTAACCAAGTATTTGTATAAAATTACTAATTTTCGTAATGTTATTTATATCGATTAAACATCTAATTATTTATTTATTCAATTATCTGAATTCTTCTACAAAGTACCTATAACTTTCATAACTAATATCTTACCTCCATAAATAACTTTTTATGCATAAACTCATATTATACCCGTGCATTTATGCACGGGTTACACACTAGTAGAAGGTTTATAGATAGACACTAGTGTAATACCTGTGAATTTTCACGGGGTTGTTACTACTTTTTAGAAATTAAATTTGTGTACTAAATTTGCGAAATAAGTGTAGCACGGTGAATTTGATCATTATACACATATATAGTTTTCGACTTTTGGTGTCCCCACCTTCCTTGATATAAATATTAAATTGAGTTAAACTGTCTAATTCATTAATTTAAAATTTACGATACATGTTTTAAACTATGATTAATATAAAATTTATCATTTTGATTATGAGATGTATTCACTTGTGTTCCGTTGTTGCGTACTATTGCTACCTCACTACTTATTCAATTTATATTGTTAGTTTCTTTACAGTTGTTTATAACTATTATTTTCACTACTAATTTTGTTGTTAATACGTATTATTATTTTACTACCCCTACAAAAAATAATACGTACTAACATCGCTACTCAGGTTGTTATCGCTACTCTTGTTGATATTATTGTTATCTTTATTACTCGCATTATTGATTATAATTAAGGGTTTTTTTGTGAGAAACTACCTTATATTTATGTCCATCTGTGAACAATTACCTTACTTTTTATTTTTTGTTAAACACTACCTTACATTTTACTTTTTTGTTAAAACCTACCAAAAATATGACTCGGGCCAATTTTTGACGATAACTTGGATTTTTTTTTGTTAAAATATTTTATATTGTTCATCTGCTTCCTCATAAATCATTTTTAAAGCTTTTTTCCTTAGCATCATATGCCATGTAATAACCCACCTCAATCCCCAATTCTTTTAACAACTTCTTCTAAAAAGTGTTTACCTTTGTCTTAAGTTGAAGCCTCCAATAATCTATGTACCTCTCTGCCAAATAGAGGGAAGTACACTTGCTGTTGTGGTCAATTCAACCACAATTATCATCGGAACTTGGCCCGAGTCATATTTTTGGTAAGTTTTAACAAAAAAGTAAAATGTAAGGTAGTTTTTAACAAAAAATAAAAAATAAGGTAGTTGTTCACAAATAGACATAAATATAACGTAGTTTCTCACAAAAAACCCTATAATTTTTACGACGTCAATAATGAATTAATTTCATATTGTAAAGATTTTGAAATGTAAATAGAGTGTAAAAGTGTTACCAGTGAATATAACACATATAAAAATAAAAAAAATGATTTAATGTTAGTATCTAATTTAAGCTAAGTCGGGTATATCCGGCTTAAGAAATTATGATTTTTAAACCACACATGTACCACATTTGTTCGTGTAGCCGCTTTGTTGGATGAGTTCTAAATAAAATATTGAGATGATAATCAGATATTGTGAAATTGTTTGAGATTTATTTTGGAAAATGGTATATTTTGAAAGCACCATTTTTATTTTTTGGAAATATTTTTGGATGATTTTCGAGAATATTATTTAGTGGTTCTATAATTAATTTTCAAGAAAGTAAACCAGTTTTTATTAGGTTTTGAGAATTGATACTCATATTAATTAACACGGTTAATTAGGTGGTTCTATAGTTAATTTCAGTTTTTATTTGTTTTAGTTTGCTGATGTGGAAAGATGACCAACACGGTTTTGCATGATTGGCTAAAACAAAGCATACTATTTGAGGTTGAATAAGAGAGCTTGAATACCCTCATTCTTGCACCACATTGTGCCACATAGGCAGTTTTACAAGATTCTTTTATATATATAATGATTACTTCTTAAAGCGCTAATTTTACTTTTGGTACCAGTATTTGCACATTCTATATCAAAAAAGTGATATCCTACCAGTCAATCCTGTTCTTGATTCCGACTTTTAAGTGAGGGTCTTCGCGAAGGCTCGGGTGGTATCGTGGTCCTCATTTTAACTAACACCACAGCACCAGGGACAAATACCGAACACACCATAAAATGAATGTTTCAACATCGGAGTATATGGGAACAACTAAAACACGATTTCGTGATACACTCCCCAGTAAGATGAACAGAGGATAGGAGGCAGTGGAGCACCACAGAAATTGACCATTGGAAATGAACAATGGGATTATAACGTGGGTTGAAGATAAGAATCTGTAGGGGAAATACTATGAAGCACAGTCAGATAACCAGAGACTCGGATTCGGTGATATATAAGCAACAATATGTATGCAACAGTTTGTAAGTAGCACGATGTAAGCAGCGGGATATATGCAATAATATATTTGTAATAATATAGTTGGACGGATGATAACAAGGGTTGAAGAGATGCAGTTGTGTGCGAAGCGGTGGAAGCGATTGAAGAGAAGCATTATAACCAACACGTAAGTAATGGGACATAAGTAGAGGGATGTAAGCAGCGGGATATAAGCAACCATATGCAAGTGACGGTACGGTTGGACGGAAGATAACATGGGTTGTAGTCATGCAGCTGTGGACGAAGTGGTAGGAGCAACGAAAGAAAAACATGTAACCAACACGTAAGCAGTAGTAATCCTAAACTACAATATGTAAGTAACAGTATGGTTGGACGGATGAAAACAAGGGTTGAAGAGATGCAGCTGTGTACAAAGTGGTGGAAGCGGTTGAAGATAAGCATTATAACCAACACGTAAGTAGCGAGACATAAGCAGCAGGATGTATGCAGCGGAATATAAGCAACATTATGCATGTGACGATACGGTTGGACGAATGATAACAAAGGTTAATGACGTGCAAATATGGACGGAGCGGTCGAAGCGGTAGAAGAGAAGCATGTGACCAACACGTAAACATCGGGATATGAGCAGCAGAAGGTAAGCAGCTGTCAATAAGCAACAGGATATGCGCAGTAGTGTGGATGTACGACCCATATTAGGAGATTAGATGAAAAAGGGAGTGACTAAGATGTAGAATATAAGCTGAGGTGGACAGCTAGGATGAGGGAAACACTATTTCTAAGTTGTAGTGTATTGAGGATCTCTTACCTTTTTAGAGTGAAGGATATATATAGAGTATTATGAATTTAATTAGTTTGGTAAGGATAATTTGTGAGAAACTACCTTACATTTACGTCCATTTGTGAACAACTACCTTACTTTTATTTTTTTGCAAAAAACTACCTTTCATTTTAATTTTTTGTTAAAAACTACCTAAAAAAAGTTTTGAGGCCAATTTCTATTTATTATTGGTTTCACATGTGTGATTTCTCTAAAATTTCATTCTTATTTTGTCGTTAAACTTGATATCCAAGCTTATCCTTCTTATCTAAAGTTCTAAACGATAGGGAATCCTTGCCATTAGCTTCAATTTCTTTCTTTAAGCATGTGGAATAATTGCTCCGGATGATGAACATGGGCTAAATCGTATGAACTCTATGCTATTCGTGAATAAGAATGAAAATTTAGAGAACTCACACGTGTGAAATCCAACTCATAAATAGAAATTGGCCTCATAACTTTTTTTTAGGTAGTTTTTAACAAAAAATTAAAATAAAAGGTAGTTTTTGACAAAAAAAAATAAAAGTAAGGTAGTTGTTCACAAATGGACATAAATGTAAGGTAGTTTCTCACAAATTATCCTTTTGGTAAAATCAAATCTTACCCCTAATTGGATGCAGACACATTCAGACACCTAATTTCAGTCTGAGACCAATTAAAAAAATTCGTTTCAATAATTTATGTACTTTTGTCAAAGGTATATTAATTAAACGTAAAAAAAATATTTAGGTGCAATAGATTAATCATAGTCGTTTTTCATCGATCTTTTTTTTACTACACATGGTTTACGCATGTTAGATAAGTTTACCTACCTGAGTAATTTTTTTTTTCCGATTACTTGTAGAATTTGGACACCTTATTTGGTTCTAACCGGTAGTTACTGTCAGTAATTTCTTTATGAAATTCTATGCATAAATACCGATGCTTATTTGATGAACAACGAAATCTTTCGTGAATCTCGATTATAATAAGAGACATTCTTCATAAATTTTGAAGTACACCAACCTAGCTAATCGATAAGAAAATTTTCTAAAATTTCTGATAATTTTGGTAAAATTCGAATATTATTAGTTATTAAGGTACAAACACATGTCTCAGATTAGTAATATTCGAGCGCGTTTGAAAATGCGAGTTTGGTCTGAGTTAGACTATGATGTTCTAGGTGAGATTGCACTTGAAGTGGAAACAATTAATGACTATGTGGAATCGCGCTTCTTCCTTGGTTAAACCCTAGCGGTTCAATGGATCCATGTCATCATTTTATTTTATTTTTTCAGTTTTTATGTGAAGCGGTTGAGGTCCCTAGTGGCTCGTATCCCTACTATTTCTGTGGCATTTTTTCTTTGCAAATTATCGCGCCGATGACTGAAAAATGATGAATTTGATAAGGGAAGTGAGAGGAAGATAGTGGTGGCCGTATTTTATTGTCCGGTAGTTACAGCAAGGCGGGCGAAAGTGAGAAAGGTAAGATGTCACTAAGCAAATGCATAGAGATACTTCTCGATGCCCCAGACAGCTAGATGTTACAATTTTATTAAAAAAATAATAAAAATTCTTCTAACAATGACGTACACTTATTATGTGTGATTAATCGCATTAAAGATGTAATTTCATGCAAAGTATCTTAGTAAGTAAACTTCGAAGTCGATCAAGGCCACCCTAGGTTGGTTTAAATGGTGAATAGATTTCCGCACTTAAATAGCCAATTCAAATATTTGCCACTATCGTATCAGCCGATGCACGAGGTGTATACTCCCTCCGTTAAAATCTATAAGCTACGTTTGATTAAAACATACCTCGTATATATTCCGTAAATTTATAGAATCAAATAGAATAGAGGGATTATTAAAATTTCCCACAATCTCGACCCTGTCATAAAGTTATTTCCTCAGTTTATTACATTTAAAGTGAATTTCCCGAGATGGTATTAGATGCATACAATTTTGCCCTTGTGCGAGCAAGCAATATAAAAAAGTCTGTTTTAAAATGACTCGAGATGATAACTGCGTCTATAATATTATATGATGGAGTCAAGTGCCAACAAAATCAGAGTGGCGCAGCGGAAGCGTGGTGGGCCCATAACCCACAGGTCCCAGGATCGAAACCTGGCTCTGATATATTTTTGAGTGGCTTTTGGTTATTTTTTCATTTTATTAATTAGTTTTGTGAATAAAATAAAAAAAATTACAGTGACTTAAGAAAACAAAAACGGTCGATCTCAAGAAGAGAAAGAATAGAAGGTTTATAGATACACATTACTTCTTAAAGCGCTAATTTTACTTTTGGTACTAGTACTTGCACATTTTATATCAAAAAAGTGATATCCTACCAGTCAATCCTGTTCTTGATTTCGGCTTTTAAGTGAGGGTGTTCGCGAAGGCTCGGGTGGTATCGTGGTCCTCATTTTAACTAACACCACAGCACCAGGGACAAATACCGAACACACCATAAAATGAATGTTTCAACATCGGAGTATATGGGAACAACTAAAACACGATTTCGTGATACACTCCCCAGTAAGATGAACAGAGGATAGGAGGCAGTGGAGCACCACAGAAATTGACCATTGGAAATGAACAATGGGATTATAACGTGGGTTGAAGATAAGAATCTGTAGGGGAAATACTATGAAGCACAGTAAGATAACCAGAGACTCGGATTCGGTGATATATAAGCAACAATATGTATGCAACAGTTTGTAAGTAGCACGATGTAAGCAGCGGGATATATGCAATAATATATTTCTAATAATATAGTTGGACGGATGATAACAAGGGTTGAAGAGATGCAGTTGTGTGCGAAGCGGTGGAAGCGATTGAAGAGAAGCATTATAACCAACACGTAAGTAGTGGGACATAACCAGCGGGATATAAGCAACCATATGCAAGTGACGGTACGGTTGGACGGAAGATAACATGGGTTGTAGTCATGCAGCTGTGGGCGAAGTGGTAGGAGCAACGAAAGAAAAACATGTAACCAACACGTAAGCAGTAGTAATCCTAAACTACAATATGTAAGTAACAGTATGGTTGGACGGATGAAAACAAGGGTTGAATAGATGTAGCTGTGTACAAAGTGGTGGAAGCGGTTGAAGATAAGCATTATAACCAACACCTAAGTAGCGAGACATAAGCAGCAGGATGTATGCAGCGGAATATAAGCAACATTATGCATGTGACGATACGGTTGGACGAATGATGACAAAGGTTAAAGACATGAAATTGCGGACGGAGCAGTGGAAGCGGTATAAGAGAAGCATGTGACCAATACGTAAACAGCGGGATATGAGCAGGCGAAGGTAAGCAGCTGTCAATAAGCAACAGGATATACGCAGTAGTGTGGATGTACGACCCATATTAGGAGATTAGATGAAAAAGGGAGTGGCTAAGATGTAGAATATAAGCTGAGGTGGACAGCTAGGATGAGGGAAACACTATTTCTAAGTTGTAGTGTATTGAGGATCTCTTACCTTTTTAGTGTGAAGGATATATATAGAGTATTATGAATTTAATTATTTTGGTAAAATCAAATCTTACCCCTAATTGGATGCAGACTCATTCAGACACATAATTTCGGTCTGAGACCAATTAAAAAAATTCGTTTCAATAATTTATGTACTTTTGTCAAAGGTATATTAATTAAACGTAAAAAAAATATTTAGGTGCAATAGATTAATCATAGTCGTTTTTCATCGATCTTTTTTTACTACACACGGTTTATGCATGTTAGATAAGTTTACCTACCTGAGTAATTTTTTTTTCCGATTACTTATAGAATTTGGACACCTTATTTAGTTCTAACCGGTAGTTACTGTCTGTAATTTCTTTATGAAATTCTATGCATAAACACCGATGCTTATTTGATGAACAACGAAATCTTTCGTGAATCTCGATTATAATAAGAGACATTCTTCATAAATTTTGAAGTACACCAACCTAGCTAATCGACAAGAAATTTTTCTAAAATTTCTGATAATTTTGGTAAAATTCGAATATTATTAGTTATTAAGGTACAAACACATGTCTCAGATTAGTAATATTCGAGCGCGTTTGAAAATGCGAGTTTGGTCTGAGTTAGACTATGATGTTCTAGGTGAGATTGCACTTGAAGTGGAAACAATTAATGACTATGTGGAATCGCGCTTCTTCCTTGGTTAAACCCTAGCGGTTCAATGGATCCATGTCATCATTTTATTTATTTTTTTCAGTTTTTATGTGAAGCGGTTGAGGTCCCTAGTGGCTCGTATCCCTACTATTTCTGTGGCATGTTTTCTTTGCAAATTATCGCGCCGATGACTGAAAAATGATGAATTTGATAAGGGAAGTGAGAGGAAGATAGTGGTGGCCGTATTTTATTGTCCGGTAGTTAGCGCAAGGCGGGCGAAAGTTAGAAAGGTAAGATGTCACTAAGCAAATGCATAGAGATACTTCTCGATGCCCCAGACAGCTAGACGTTACAATTTTATTAAAAAAATAATAAAAATTCTTCTAACAATGACGTACACTTATTATGTGTGATTAATCGCATTAAAGATGTAATTTCATGCAAAGTATCTTAGTAAGTAAACTTCCAAGTCGATCAAGGCCACCCTAGGTTGGTTTAAATGGTGAATAGATTTCCGCACTTAAATAGCCAATTCAAATATTTGCCACTATCGTATCAGCCGATGCACGAGGTGTATACTCCCTCCGTTAAAATCTATAAGCTACGTTTGATTAAAACATACCTCGTATATATTCCGTAAATTTATAGAATCAAATAGAATAGAGGGATTATTAAAATTTCCCACAATCTCGACCCTGTCATAAAGTTATTTCCTCAGTTTATTACATTTAAAGTGAATTTCCCGAGATGGTATTAGATGCATACAATTTTGCCCTTGTGCGAGCAAGCAATATAAAAAAGTCTGTTTTAAACTGACTCGAGATGATAACTGCGTCTATAATATTATATGATGAAGTCAAGTACCAACAAAATCAGAGTGGCGCAGCGGAAGCGTGGTGGGCCCATAACCCACAGGTCCCAGGATCGAAACCTGGCTCTGATATAGTTTTGAGTGGCTTTTGTTATTTTTTCATTTTATTAAATAGTTTTGTGAATAAAATAAAAAAAATTACGGTGATTTAAAAAAAACAAAAACGGTCGATCTCAACAAGAGAAAGAATAGAAGGTTTATAGATAGACATTACTTCTTATAGCGCTAATTTTACTTTTGGTACCTGTACTTGCACATTCTATATCAAAAAAGTGATATCCTACCAGTCAATCCTGTTCTTGATTCCGGCTTTTAGGTGTGGGTGTTAGCGAAGGCTCGGGTGGTATCGTGGTCCTCATTTTAATTAACACCACAGCACCAGGGACAAATACCGAACACACCATAAAATGAATGTTTCAACATCGGAGTATATGGGAATAACTAAAACACGATTTCGTGATACACTCCCCAGTAAGATGAACAGAGGATAGGAGGCAGTGGAGCACCACAGAAATTGACCATTGGTAATGAACAATAGGATGATAACGTGGGTTGAAGATAAGAATCTGTAGGGGAAATACTATGAAGCACAGTAAGATAACCAGAGACTCGGATTCGGTGATATATAAGCAACAATATGTATGCAACAGTTTGTAAGTTGCACGATGTAAGCAGCGGGATATATGCAATAATATATTTGTAATAATATAGTTGGACGGATGATAACAAGGGTTGAAGAGATGCAGTTGTGTGCGAAGCGGTGGAAGCGGTTGAAGAGAAGCATTATAACCAACACGTAAGTAGCGGGACATAAGCAGAGGGATGTAAGCAGCGGGATATAAGCAACCCAATGCAAGTGACGATACGGTTGGACGGAAGATAACATGGGTTGTAGTCATGCAGCTGTGGACGAAGTGGTAGGAGGAACGAAAGAAAAACATGTAACCAACACGTAAGCAGTAGTAATCCTAAACTACAATATGTAAGTAACAGTATGGTTGGACGGATGAAAACAAGGGTTGAATAGATGTAGCTGTGTACAAAGTGGTGGAAGCGGTTGAAGATAAGCATTATAACCAACACCTAAGTAGCGAGACATAAGCAGCAGGATGTATGCAGCGGAATATAAGCAACATTATGCATGTGACGATACGGTTGGACGAATGATGACAAAGGTTAAAGACATGAAATTGCGGACGGAGCAGTGGAAGCGGTATAAGAGAAGCATGTGACCAATACGTAAACAGCGGGATATGAGCAGGCGAAGGTAAGCAGCTGTCAATAAGCAACAGGATATACGCAGTAGTGTGGATGTACGACCCATATTAGGAGATTAGATGAAAAAGGGAGTGGCTAAGATGTAGAATATAAGCTGAGGTGGACAGCTAGGATGAGGGAAACACTATTTCTAAGTTGTAGTGTATTGAGGATCTCTTACCTTTTTAGTGTGAAGGATATATATAGAGTATTATGAATTTAATTATTTTGGTAAAATCAAATCTTACCCCTAATTGGATGCAGACTCATTCAGACACATAATTTCGGTCTGAGACCAATTAAAAAAATTCGTTTCAATAATTTATGTACTTTTGTCAAAGGTATATTAATTAAACGTAAAAAAAATATTTAGGTGCAATAGATTAATCATAGTCGTTTTTCATCGATCTTTTTTTACTACACACGGTTTACGCATGTTAGATAAGTTTACCTACCTGAGTAATTTTTTTTTCCGATTACTTATAGAATTTGGACACCTTATTTAGTTCTAACCGGTAGTTACTGTCTGTAATTTCTTTATGAAATTCTATGCATAAATACCGATGCTTATTTGAGGAACAACGAAATCTTTCGTGAATCTCGATTATAATAAGAGACATTCTTCATAAATTTTGAAGTACACCAACCTAGCTAATTGATAAGAATTTTTTCTAAAATTTCTGATAATTTTGGTAAAATTCGAATATTATTAGTTATTAAGGTACAAACACATGTCTCAGATTAGTAATATTCGAGCGCGTTTGAAAATGCGAGTTTGGTTTGAGTTAGACTATGATGTTCTAGGTGAGATTGCACTTGAAGTGGAAACAATTAATGACTATGTGGAATCGCGCTTCTTCCTTGGTTAAACCCTAGCGGTTCAATGGATCCATGTCATCATTTTATTTATTTTTTTCAGTTTTTATGTGAAGCGGTTGAGGTCCCTAGTGGCTCGTATCCCTACTATTTCTGTGGCATGTTTTCTTTGCAAATTATCGCGCCGATGACTGAAAAATGATGAATTTGATAAGGGAAGTGAGAGGAAGATAGTGGTGGCCGTATTTTATTGTCCGGTAGTTACAGCAAGGCGGGCGAAAGTGAGAAAGATAAGATGTCACTAAGCAAATGCATAGAGATACTTCTCGATGCCCCAGACAGCTAGATGTTACAATTTTATTAAAAAAATAATAAAAATTCTTCTAACAATGACGTACACTTATTATGTGTGATTAATCGCATTAAAGATGTAATTTCATGCAAAGTATCTTAGTAAGTAAACTTCCAAGTCGATCAAGGCCACCCTAGGTTGGTTTAAATGGTGAATAGATTTCCGCACTTAAATAGCCAATTCAAATATTTGCCACTATCGTATCAGCCGATGCACGAGGTGTATACTCCCTCCGTTAAAATCTATAAGCTACGTTTGATTAAAACATACCTCGTATATATTCCGTAAATTTATAGAATCAAATAGAATAGAGGGATTATTAAAATTTCCCACAATCTCGACCCTGTCATAAAGTTATTTCCTCAGTTTATTACATTTAAAGTGAATTTCCCGAGATGGTATTAGATGCATACAATTTTGCCCTTGTGCGAGCAAGCAATATAAAAAAGTCTGTTTTAAAATGACTCGAGATGATAACTGCGTCTATAATATTATATGATGGAGTCAAGTGCCAATAAAATCAGAGTGGCGCAGCGGAAGCGTGGTGGGCCCATAACCCACAGGTCCCAGGATCAAAACCTGGCTCTGATATATTTTTGAGTGGCTTTTGTTATTTTTTTCATTTTATTAATTAGTTTTGTGAATAAAATAAAAAAAATTACAGTGACTTAAGAAAACAAAAACGGTCGATCTCAACAAGAGAAAGAATAGAAGGTTTATAGATACACATTACTTCTTAAAGCGCTAATTTTACTTTTGGTACCAGTACTTGCACATTTTATATCAAAAAAGTGATATCCTACCAGTCAATCCTGTTCTTGATTTCGGCTTTTAAGTGAGGGTGTTCGCGAAGGCTCGGGTGGTATCGTGGTCCTCATTTTATCTAACACCACAGCACCAGGGACAAATACCGAACACACCATAAAATGACTGTTTCAACATCGGAGTATATGGGAACAACTAAAACACGATTTCGTGATAAACTCCCCAGTAAGATGAACAGAGGATAGGAGCCAGTGCAGCACCACAGAAATTGACCATTTGGAAATGAACAATAGCATGATAATGTGGGTTGAAGATAAGAATCTGTGGGGAAATACTATGAAGCAAAGTAAGATAACCAGACACTCGGATTCGGTGAAGTATAAACAACAATATGTATGCAACAGTTTGTAAGTAGCAGGATGTAAGCAGCGAGATATATGCAATAATATGTTTGTAATAATATAGTTGGACGGATGATAACAAGGGTTGGAGAGATGCAGTTGTGTGCGAAGCGGTGGAAGCGGTTGAAGAGAAGCATTATAACCAACGCGTAAGTAGCGGGACAAAAGTAGAGGGATGTAAGCAGCGGGATATAAGCAACCATATGGAAGTGAAGGTACGGTTTGACGGAAGATAACATGTGTTGAAGTCACGCACCTGTGGACGAAGTGGTAGGAGCAACGAAAGAAAAGCATGTAACTAACACGTCAGTAGTAGTAATCCAAAACTACAATATGTAAGTAACAGTATGGTTGGACGGATGAAAATAAGGGTTGAAGAGATGCAGCTGTGTACAAAGTGGTGGAAGCGGTTGAAGATAAGCATTATAACCAACATGTAAGTAGCGAGACATAAGCAGCAGGATGTTTGCAGCGGAATATAAGAAACATTATGCATGTGACAATACGGTTGGACGAATGATAACAAAGGTTAAAGACATGCAACTGCGGACGGAGCGGTGGAAGCGGTAGAAGAGAAGCATGTGACCAACACGTAAACAGCGGGATATGAGCAGCAGAAGGTAAGCAGCTGTCAATAAGCAACAGGATATACGCAGTAGTGTGGATGTACGACGCATATTAGGAGATTAGATGGAAGAGGGAGTGACTAAGATGTAGAATATAAGCTGAGGTGGACAGCTAGGATGAGGGAAACACTATTTCAAAGTTGTAGTGTATTGGGGATCGCTTGCCGTTTTAGAGTGAAGGATATATACAGAGTATTAGGAATTTAATTATTTTGGTTAAATCAAATCTTACCCCTAATTGGATGCAGACTCATTCAGACACCTAATTTCGGTCTGAGACCAATTAAAAAAATTCATTTCAATAATTTATTTACTTTTGTCAAAGGTATATTATTTAAACATAAAAAAATATTTAGGTGCAATAGATTAATCATAGTCGTTTTTCATCGATCTTTTTTTTACTAAACACGGTTTACGCACGTTAGATAAGTTTACCTACATGAGTAATTTTTTTTTCCGATTACTTGTAGAATTTGGACACCTTATTTGGGTCTGTAACTGGTAGTTACTGTCCATAATTTCTTTATGAGATTCTATGCATAAATATCGATGCTTATTTGATGAACAACAAAATCTTTCCTGAATCTCGATTATAATAAGGGACATTCTTCATAAATTTGAAGTACACCAACCTAGCTAATCGGCAAGGAATTTTTCTAAAATTTCTGGTAATTTTGGTAAAATTCGAATATTATTAGTTATTAGGTACAAACACATGTCTCAGATTAGTAATATTCAAGCGCGGTTTGGAAATGCGAGTTTGGTCTGAGTTAGACTGTGATGTTCTAGGTGAGATTGCACTTAAAGTGGAAACAATTAAAGACTATGTGGAATCGCGCTTCTTCCTTGGTTAAACCCAACGGTTCAATGGATCAATATCATCATTTTATTTATTTTTTCAGTTTTTATGTGAAGCGGTTGAGGTCCCTTGTGGCTCGTATCCCTACTATTTTTGTGGCATGTTTTCTTTGCAAATTATCGCGCCGATGACTGAAAAATGATGAATTTGATAAGGGAAGTGAGAGGAAGATAGTGGTGGCCGTATTTTATTGTCCGGTAGTTAGCGCAAGGTGGGCGAAAGTTAGAAAGGTAAGATGTCACTAAGCAAATGCATAGAGATACTTCTCGATGCCCCAGACAGCTAGATGTTACAATTTTATTAAAAAAATAATAAAAATTCTTCTAACAATGACGTACACTTATTATGTGTGATTAATCGCATTAAAGATGTAATTTCATGCAAAGTATCTTAGTAAGTAAACTTCCAAGTCGATCAAGGCCACCCTAGGTTGGTTTAAATGGTGAATAGATTTCCGCACTTAAATAGCCAATTCAAATATTTGCCCCACACAGCTAGATGTTACAATTTTATTAAAAAAACTAGTTTTGTGACCCGTGCAATGCACGAGATATTCTACGTTTTCTTAGAATTTTGATGTATATTTTTATTTAAAAAATTGAACGTCAATGTTTAAAGATAAATGTATAACAAATCTTTTCACAGATTAAAATCTATAGTACAAGACAATTACAATTTATAATACAAGACAATTACGTATTTATAATTACAAAAACAAATAATATATGAACAAATTATCTAAAATATTCACCTCAAACTTTCCAACTCATTAACTTAAAATATGCGCTCTTTTATTCGTGTATATATTTTAATACCTCCATAACTTATAATTTTTTACCTTGGTTTTTTTAACTTTAGTTTTACCTCAATTTATTGCCTTTTGTATTTCTTCCCTCTTCTGATTACCAATGTGATGGCGGCGCCGGTGATACTTTGACTTATCTGCATTTACATACATTTTATGATACTTTAATGCTTATATAAAAATATCTTGACCAAAAGGTATAACGACAATAACATGACAAAAACATTGTCACATGCATGTAAATCATGTAAACTACACCAAATGGAAAACATGAATTCAAATATACAAAAAACGATTATAAAAACCAACAACATAACAAAAAATCAAACATAAATATATTTTATTGCACATCATCAACGCAGCAACAACAACACTCAACAATAATTCTTAATATACTCACTATCATCAATTAATTAAATTACACCATAGAATATAATCCACTACATAGAAACTCATGGACAACAAACATTAAATTATAAAGTGAATATAAACTATTATAGGTACTTTAGTTTTTATAGACATTACATAACCATAAATTCCCATATTTATTTTTAATTTTAATTTATTTTGTGTTATTATTAAATTGGATAATTGAATGCCAAGAAACTTAAGAAGTGAATTAAATAGCAAAAAATGTTAATGAAAATTATGGGTGTTAAGCTAGGTAGCACGGAAACTTCTCGTAATGAGCCGTATCGTATCCGACACCGTGTCCGACACCGTGTCCGACACCGACATTCCACGGACACACGCTGAAACGTGTCCGACACCTAAACAGCCGTGTCTAACTTTCTACATTTATTTGGGCACGTGTCCGACGCGTGTCCATGATATTTGAGCCGTGTCCGTCGCATGTCCATGATATTTGAGCCGTGTCCGTCGCATGTCCATGATATTTGGTTATCATTTGCGGTGAATGATGTTATGCAGACGAGAAATGCGCTATCGAAAGAGATTAATTAGAATATTGATTCAGATGAATGAAGAAAATAAATTTATTATCAAGGGCAAACTTTACTTTCACTTATTTAAAATTTATATCAAATAGTTTTACAAAAATAAAATCAAACATTTTATAACTATAAATTGTATATTTTATTAAATTTAAATGTCGTGTCCCGTGTCCTGAATTTCATGGCATGCCGTGTCCCGTGTCCGTCTCGTGTTCATGTCCGTTCTGGTGCTACCTAGGTGTTAAGTAATATAAAGAGTTTTAATTAATTTATTAACATATTATATTACAAAAATTAATTAAATAAGAAGAATTTTTTAATTAATTTGGTGGGTGTTAAGTACTATGAAAAGTTCTAATTAATTTATTACCATGTTTAATTAAGAAAATGAATTAAATAGGAAAAAATGTTAATAAAAATGGTAGGTGAAAAGAAATATAAAGAGCTTTAATTAATTATTAACATGTTTTATTACAAAAATTTCAATTAAAACCTTAATTTTAATTATAAAATACGAATCTTTTATTACAAAAATTTCAATTAAAATGTCAGTATTAATTATAAATGTTCAAATTTTAAAGGGTTACATAAAATTTGGAAAACAATATATTTTTAATATAGAAATTTACTACATAGATAAGTGAATTAAATTAATTTATAGATAAAATGTCATGTAATAATAAATTGATATTCTATGTCACATCAACTTGTCATGTCACATTAAAAATATGTCACGTCATGTTTAATTATATCATGTTACATTAAATATATCAAACAAATGAAAATGAAGTAATATCATAAAAAATGAGAAACTCAACATTATTTTTTTTTAAAAATGTCTAATCAACTTATCTCATTTTATATATAAAATTAATTGAAATTTCATAATTGTAGAATATAAAAAGTTTTGAACTATTAAATAAGTATAAACATTATGATTATGAGGTGAAATAATATTGATGGGGAGATGAATGTTTACATAAGAATAGTTGGATTTTCATAATTTAAAAATACGAAAAGTTTTCATTAAATAAATATAAATATCGTGAAAATGAGATGAAATAATGTTAGGGAAATGAATGTTTAAATAAGACGGTGATTAACTCATTGCTGCTATTTTATCTTTTCGTGTTCTATTTTACAATTTGTATAATACCACATGTAATTGTATTAATTTTTATTCCATCATGTCATTTTATAATTCCGCCACGTGTCATTCTTATAGGCAATAGCTACTCAATCTAACCTTTTTATTTTATTATATAGATAATAAAAATTCTTCTAATAATGACGTAGACTTATTATGTGTGATTAATTGCATTAAAGATGTAATTTCATGCAAAGTCTCTTAGTAAGTAAACTTCCAAATCGATCAAGGTCACCCTAGGTTGGTTTAAATGGTGAATAAATTTCTGCACTTAAATAGTCAATTCAAATATTTGTCACTATCGTATCAGTCGATGCACGAGGTGTATACTCTCTCTGTTAAAATCTATAAGCTACGTTTGATTAAAACATACCTCATATATATTCCGTAAATTTATAGAATCAAATAGAATATAGATATTATTAAAATTTCCCACAATCTCGACCCTGTCATAACGTTATTTCCTCAGTTTATTACTTTTAAAGTTAATTTCCCGAGATGGGTATTAGATGCATACAATTTTGCCCTTGTGCGAGCAAGCAATATAAAAAAGTCTGTTTTAAAGTGACTCAAGATGATAACTGCGTCTATAATATTATATGATGGAGTCAAGTGCCAACAAAATCAGAGTGGCTCAGCTGAAGCGTGGTGGGCCCATAACCCACAGGTCCCCGGATTGAAACCTGGCTCTGATATAATTTAGAGTGGCTTATGTTATTTTTTCTTTTTATTGAATAGTTTTGTGAATAAAATAATAAAAATTACAGTGATTCAAGAAAACAAAAACGGTCGGTCTCAACAAGAGAAAGAATAGAACGTTTATAGATACATATTTATACAATATTATTAAAATGGTAACATAAAATGTCACGTACACAATGACACCCAGCATTAATAGCCACAACATTTATCATTTTTTCTTATTTAAATAGAAAAAGAAAAAAAGAAAAACATTAAATGTAAATAGTATAACATTAAAGTTTGGCCTTTTTAATATCTAGATAAATTAAATAACAATTAAACAAAAAATTTCTAATAAATTTAAGCTATAAAACTTTACTACATATTTGTGTATTTATGTTAAATTTGATAATAATATAAAAAGATGATCAAAAGTCCTAATTCATATCCTCAATTGGCTTTAAATTTTTGAGGGAAGGAAACATTTGCGAGTCAAAATTTAAGCCAATATTTTTTTTACTCTCACTGTCAACAAAATGTGTGTATAAAATCTCATTAAAAGGATCACATAAAATGCCCCGTAGAAATTGCCACGTAGCATTGACAAAAAACCACGAGACTTATTACACATGACATGAAGCCATATCATTAAATGTAAATAACATAACAAACATTAACCTTTTGGCATTTTTAATTTCTAGATAAATTAAATAACAATTAAAAATCAAAATTCCTAATAAATTTAATATATCGATATTTATTATTAGAATATTTTAAACAAGTAAATACCATATAATACAAATTTTTACGCCGTTTATAAAAAATAAAAATTTGTAAATATTAAGGTCAAATAATAACATTACATTAAATATTAGCCTTTTAATTTTTAAAAGTATAATAGGTTAAACATCAAATTAAAATTTACGATCTCTAATTTTATAATTTGCTAATAATGAAAAATAATGCTTAAAAGTAATAAAATTATACTACATATTTATGTGTATTAGAGCAAACCTTTCACATTTCATTTCTCCTTGATCCATATTCTGTTAGGTTCTAATACCTATTTAGTCATACTAATGTTAATTATCTTATAATTAGTAGATCTTAAGCATGCTTAACAAATGTATGTCGAGATATACGAAGAAAACAAGTTCCCTTACATTGAGAATCTCGGCTAAAATAGGGCACAAGTGAAGTCACCTTCTTCACTTGTTCATGAGCTTATCACACGGATGATCCTCCTTGAACCTTCAAAGAGATGATGGCCTCCAAAAGATGAACACCAAGACACACTTACTCTCAACTTATTTGTATGTTATTGTGCTAGAATCAACATACAAAATCTCTAGATAATGCAAGGAGGCACACGGTTTTTAGGGTTAGAAAATATGATTTAATTTTCTTTCTTTTGTTCTCTCTAAACAACCAAAACCCTAAGTTGAGTGTGAATGAGTGTAGTATCCAAAAATGAGGAACAAAACCTCTTTTGTTCTTCCTTGGGTTCGGCCGAAATGGCATGGGAAGGGTGCCCAATCAATTGGCTCTCTTTCCTCTGAAATGTCCCAAGCATGCACTCAAGTCTTAAATGCCTTGTCTTACTAATGTTCCTATTACATCTAATGTAATATGTAAATGTGTGTGTGTGTGTGTGTGACATATCACACGGTCCACACCACCAAAACGGATCCAATCTGTAACATTAGTTAGGATAATATTATTTGCGTAGTTTAACACTTTAAACTTTTCATCGCAAATTAGTAATTTAAACAATTACATTTTAATATTTAATCGCATTTCATAACTACAACAATTGTAGTTTAATCGACCCATTCATTTGTTACTATGTTTCATAAACATATAAATAATAGTGACGACATTTCGATCACTAAAACAATTTATAATCCTATTATAAATTATCTCCTTATTTTTATTCATAATCTAGAAATGAACTAACTCGTATCACATACAGTTATTTCATTTATAATTGAGAGAGTTGTCCTAAAGGTGTGACCTAAAGGGATCAACTGGTCACCACCGTCATTACGACAGTAATGTCAAACTCTAGCAAGCCAATCATTACCGATTAATGTTGACCAGTTGACTTATGATAAAGAATCATCCCATGAATATTCTTTTATAGAGATTTGTCATTTAATTAATATAATTGACGTGATCACATTATTGTCGAGGACACTTACTCCAACAATCTCCCACTTGTCCTCACAAGTGTGGATCACCGATTCTCTTGTTCTATTACATCATCTCCTACTCAATGCAAGGTGTCTTTCAGGTCGTACTGGCACGTGATCAAATCAATAGTGGTTTTTCTCGATATGGAGTGTAACTGTTTGACCGGAATTATCTACCATAGACAGTCTCCGAGCGTGGCCACGCATTTCCAGTTCACTACTCCTCGAGTGGCCTTGAGATTTAAGATAACCCTGACAAGGGGCAGAACAATTCCTTTCCAACTGTTCTCCTTGGTCAACATCATCCATTGTGACCCAAAATATATCCATTTGACCCCTTTTACGGAAGATCGTAGAATATAAATTAAAGTCATTCCGAATAATGTCACCTCTAGAGCAACCAGTCTCTTAGTCAAAGAATCGACTCATAAGAATATATATAGCAGCTCTTGCCACGACCAGGCTCCATTGAATTCTAAAGAACTCTATAAGCGGTCACTGCCCGACAGAAGTGTACTTTACAGTTTGTCTATATGATCGACTAGTCATCCCTTATGACTCTATGGTGTAAGAACTCACCATCAATCGCATCATAATCTAGTCACTTCGAGACGTCACCTCATATAAGTGACTAGGGGCAATACTAAGTTAATCCAGTTCACTTGTACAGGGTTCAACAATTGTCCTACAATCATGTTGGATTTAACAAAGTATATATAAAATAAACAAGTTGTATAAAACTTTAAATGATGAACGAGATTATCTTATATGAACGCAAAAACAACATTTTTCATTTCATATCGCATAATCGGTTACACATTGGGTAAACTCTTAAGACCCATACAACGAGCATGAGAATCATGCTTAGCTTGCGACAAGGGTTTGGTTAAAGGATCAGCCACATTATCGTCTGTCCCAACCTTACATATCGCTATTTCCTTCCTATCAATGAAATCCCGAATTACATGATATTTTCTTGGTACGTGTCTAGACTTATTACTAGACTTAGTCTCCTTAGCCTGAAAGACAGCACCACTGTTATCACAGTACATGGTGATAGGATCTTCAGCATTTGGAACTACCCTTAGTCCCTCGACAAATTGCCTTATCCATACTGCCTCCTTAGCAGCCTCTGATGCTGCAATGTACTCTGCTTCCGTTGTAGAATCCGCAACGACTGGTTCTTTGAAGCTCTTCCAACTAATGGCACCACCATTCAAGATAAAGACAAATCCAGCCTGGGATTTAAAATCGTCTTTATCTGTTTGGAAGCTTGCATCTGTGTAACCCTTTACACACAAATCTTCTTCCCCTCCAAACACTAAGTATGAATCCTTAGTTCTTCTCAAGTACTTAAGGATGTTCTTGACTGCAATCCAGTGACTTTCACCTGGATTTGCTTGATATCTACTTGTCATGCTCAAAGCATACGAGACATCAGGAAGAGTTCATATCATGGCGTACATGATAGATCCCACGGCGGAAGCATAAGGGATCATTTTCATGCGTTCAACATCCTTGGGCTCTGTGGGTGATTGAGACTTTCTCAATATAATGCCACTTCCCATGGGGATAAACCCTCTCTTGGAATTTCCCATGCTGAACCGTCGAAGAATCTTATCGATATAAGGTTCTTGACTTAGTGCCAATATCCTCTTGGATCTATCTCTATAGATCCGGATACCTAATATGCATTGTGCATTTCCTAGATCTTTCATCTGAAAATGGTTACCTAACCATCCTTTCATTGATGAAAACATTGGAACATCATTTCCAATGAGTAGTATGTCATCCACATACAAGATTAGGAATACAACATTGCTCCCACTGAATTTCATGTATAGACAAGGTTCCTCGACACTTCGAGTGAAACCATTTTCTTTTATGACTTCATTGAAGCGATGATTCCAACTCCTCGATGCTTGCTTAAGACCATAGATGGATCTCTTAAGCTTGCATACCTTGTTAGGATTTTTAGGATCTTCAAAACCCTCAGGTTGTATCATATACACATCCTCCTTTAAATGCCCATTTAAGAAGGCGGTTTTGACATCCATTTGCCACACTTCATAGTCATGAAATGCGGCAATCGCTAACATTATCCTAATGGATCTTAGCATGGCTACCGGAGCAAAGGTCTCATCATAATGAAGACCTTGAACTTGGGAAAAACCCTTAGCTACTAGCCTAGCTTTATAGACATCATCATGTCCTTCTATGCCGTTCTTCACCTTGAAGATCCACTTGCATTGGAGAGGTCTCATCTCCTTTGTCAAGTCTACCAAGTCCCATACTTGGTTTTGATGCATAGAATCCATCTCGGATACCATGGCCTCTTGCCATTTGGCGGAGTCGGGTCTAGAGATTGCAGCTTTGTAAGTGGTAGGCTCATCACTTTCCAAAAGTAATATGTCTAGGCTACCATCTTCCTCAATTAGTCCAACATACCTATCAGGTTGATGTGGGACCCTACTCGACCTCCTGGGTGGAATAGGTACCGAAGCGGATGAAGAAGGAACATCTTCATTTGTCTCAGCTTCAGTTTGTGGCTCTTGAACTTCTCGAACTTCATTAAGTTCAAAATTTCTCCCACTCTGTCTCTTAGAAATAAACTCCTTTTCTAAGAAGACAGCCTCAGAAGACACAAACACTTTGTTTTCATGAGGTTTGTAGAAATGGTAGCCACGTGAGGTGGTTGGATAACCAACAAATATGCATTTTTCGGATCTTGGTGCGAGTTTGTCATCGTTTTTAGATTTGACATAAGCATCGCACCCCCATATCTTCATATAGGATAAGTTAGGAACCTTTCCTTTCCACATCTCATATGGAGTCTTATCGGTCGCTTTCGTTGGACTATTGTTCAACGATTTGATGGCGGTGAGGATCGCAAATCCCCAAAATGAATTAGGTAAATCAGTTTGGCTCATCATTGATCGGATCATATCCAATAAGGTTCGATTCCTCCTTTCAGCCACACCATTAAGTTGTGGTGTTCCTGGAGGTGAAAGTTGTGACACAATGCCACACTCCTTTAGATGTGAATCAAATTCATTACTAAGATATTCTCCACCACGATCGGATCGTAATGTTTTAATCTTCCTGTCGAGTTGGTTCTCTACTTCATTCTGAAATTCTTTAAATTTCGTAAAAGCTTCACTCTTATGCTTCATTAAGTAGATATACCCATACCTACTTAAATCATCGGTGAAGGTGATGAAATAGTCATAATTGCCTCTAGCGGTGATTGATAGTGGTCCGCATACATCCGTATGTATTAGTCCCAATAACACACTGGCTCGTGTCCCTTTACCACTAAAGGGGTTACGAGTCATCTTTCCTAGAAGGCAAGCTTCGCATGTACCATAAGATTCATATTCGAATGGTTTAATTATGTTGGTCTTTACCAATCTTTTAATGCGATTTTCATTTATGTGACCAAGTCGACAATGCCAAACATATGATTCATTTGGATCACTTGTTTTAATCCTTTTGTTATTAACGTTGTAGACATTATTAGACGAGTCGGAAGTTTCCAAAACATAGATTCCATTAATAGAATTGGCACGGCCAACTACCATGTCATTCTTAGAAATTACACAACAATTGTCTTTAATGGAAAAATTATATCCCTCAATGTCTAACATTGCAACAGAAATAATGTTTTTGAAAAGAGACGGCACAAAATAACAATTATTAAGTTTTAGCTCATATCCACTCGTCAAGGCAAGAGTGCAAGTTCCTTTAGAAGTGGCCGCTACCCGAGCTCCATTTCCAAGTCGGAGATCCATATCACCCTTGTCCACCTTCTCCACTTCTCTTAAACCCTGCAAACGATTACAAAGGTGAGAACCATATCCGGTATCCAATACCCATGATGTGTTGGATGTAAAATTAATGTCAATAACAAAAATTTCAGATTTGGAATTACCTAACGGAACCACAAGACCTTCTTGGATATGACGTAAGTACTTGGGGCAATTCCTCCTCCAATGGCCCATGACACTACAATAGTGGCATCGCCCTTTTTCTAACTTTCTCTTCTTCTTCTTATTCTTTGCAAGACATTTCTTGCTAGAACTCCCACTAGCTTCATCATAAGCTTTTTCCTTCAAGTATAAGGCGTCCAATTCTTCATTTAGCTCATCTATATAAGCCGTGTCAAGAAATGGACCTTTGGGAGGTGGGAGAGAAGAAATGAAGTTAATACTGCCATCCGGACCCGTTCCGAAATGAACTTCTCTAGTAGTATCAATGTTGTTTTGGTTGCAAATATCGTCGAAAACATTATGACAAGAATCAATAGTGATAGGGTTGAATGAATCCATTGCGATAAAACAACTACAAAACGGAAACGAAAATTAACGTTCATCATTTGAATACTTGTTAAACATTTTAAACAAGTTTAAAATTTAGTTAACGATCTCTTACACAATTAAGTAAACTATCTCGAGACCCAAACCCATACTAATGCGGGCACGGTGTAGCCGATTCAACCCGTATAGGTATAATTTGGTGGATTAACCCTTTAATCGGTTCTACTCTTAGAACTCTCGGTCGACAATTTTCTTAAAATTATCTTTAGCCCGAACTTATTGCAACTACGGTAACGAATACTTTCGTTGAGATTGACCAAATTTCAAGGTGTAATCCTCATTACCCCACTTACCCAACGTGACAATTTTAGTACCCCGGTTTAGCCGAGCCTACATGTTTGTGAAGAAGGGATTCATGGGTCCATACTCTTTGGTAAGGCTAAGTCTCAATATTTTAAACGTAAGAGATCTTATCAATTATTATCTATCTCCCTTTAAGTGAACTAATTAGGTGAATTATCGATAATAAAATGATACGTTGAAGACCCGATACTCGATATGCATGACATGTTAATGGCGATTTGGCTATGCATGCAACATATTAAAACAAAATAAAGCAAACGATAAATTCCTAGTATGGCCTTATCCTAGAAAAGAAATAACAAGAGTACAAATTTTGAAACCAACTCCTTTGGTCCCTTGAACTTGACGAGGCACGCAAATCGAGGCAAACACCGTCTTGATCGGAACTCCTTTCCGAATGGCACCGTCTTCAAGGTTCTCCGGAAATTACAAGAATTACAACTTTTCTAGTCTACTTTATACATTATAAAATAGGAAAAATTACAATTGGGTGATACGAGATCACAAAATTACAACCGAATCGGTAACCCCTTACATTACGGGAAAAACCGATTTAAAAACTAAGGCCATACTAGAATAATTACAAGATTCAAAATAATGCAATATAATATGACATTCATAAGAAAAACGCAGCAATATAATATGTTATGAATATGTTCATTTTAATGCCAAATCGCCCTAATAACCTTTTATGTTGAAATTAATCCGGTTTTATGAGATTTTAGCATTTTTAACTCCTTTAAAATGCATAAATTAAAACATAAACAACTTATGTTCTAAATAATATCCTAACACATTTTATGATTCAAAATTACTCATAAATAATTTTGATAATAATTAACACTTTAATTATATAATATTGTTCACAATGCCTTAAAATGCATAACATTTACGAATTAAATCCAAACAAATATAAAATTTCGAAATTTTGGATTTTTATTTTCACTAACATTCTGAAAATATTACTTTAATATTTATAATGTAAAAATTTGGTCATTTTATTCGAAAATTAAATCGAAATATCATATATTAATGGCCAAAATTACCTCTTAATACGGTTTTAACAATAAAATCGTAAAACATGCTATACAAAATCATATTGTACCAAATTTTACATACATTAAGTAAAATAAGCATGTGAGGTCGTGTGAAAATTACAAGGCTAGAAACATTTTCTTTCTAATTTAATCATTTAACTCGATTTTTATCATAAAAATGCATATTAAACGATTAATCTATATTGTGAACAAAATATTAAATCTCATAAATTATCAATATAACCTAAAAACATTTTAGGACCAGATTTAATTAAACATGCCAAAAGTCGAGTGATATACATATGGGTCTTGAAATATTAGTTTTGTTTTAAGTCTCAAAAACTCGGAAAAACTATAAACCGATTAAGCATGCTACAACGAGTGCTCTGATACCAATTGTTAGGTTCTAATACCTATTTAGTCATACTAATTTTAATTATCTTATAATTAGTAGATCTTAAGCATGCTTAACAAATGTATGTCGAGATATACGAAGAAAACAAGTTCCCTTACATTGATAATCTCGGCTAAAATAGGGCACAAGTAAAGTCACCTTCTTCACTTGTTCTTGAGCTTATCACACGGATGATCCTCCTTGAACCTTCAAAGAGATGATGGCCTCCAAAAGATGAACACCAAGACACACTTACTCTCAACTTATTTGTATGTTATTGTGCTAGAATCAACATACAAAATCTCTAGATAATGCAAGGAGGCACACGGTTTTTAGGGTTAGAAAATATGATTTAATTTTCTTTCTTTTGTTCTCTCTAAACAACCAAAACCCTAAGTTGAGTGTGAATGAGTGTAGTATCCAAAAATGAGGAACAAAACCTCTTTTGTTCTTCCTTGGGTTCGGCCGAAATGGCATGGGAAGGGTGCCCAATCAATTGGCTCTCTTTCCTCTCAAATGTCCCAAGCATGCACTCAAGTCTTAAATGCCTTGTCTTACTAATGTTCCTATTACATCTAATGTAATATGTAAATGTGTGTGTGTGTGTGTGTGTGTGTGACATATCACACGGTCCACACCACCAAAACGGATCCAATCCGTAACATTAGTTAGGATAATATTATTTGCGTAGTTTAACACTTTAAACTTTTCATCGCAAATTAGTAATTTAAACAATTACATATAAATATTTAATCGCATTTCATAACTACAACAATTGTAGTTTAATCGACCCATTCATTTGTTACTATGTTTCATAAACATATAAATAATAGTGACGACATTTCGATCACTAAAACAATTTATAATCCTATTATAAATTATCTCCTTATTTTTATTCATAATCTAGAAATGAACTAACTCGTATCACATACAGTTATTTCATTTATAATTGAGAGAGTTGTCCTAAAGGTGTGACCTAAAGGGATCAACTGGTTACCACTGTCATTACGACAGTAATGTCAAACTCTAACAAGCCAATCATTACCGATTAATGTTGACCAGTTGACTTATGATAAAGAATCATTCCATGAATATTCTTTTATAGAGATTTGTCATTTAATTAATATAATTGACGTGATCACATTATTGTCGAGAACACTTACTCCAACATATTCATGTATAAATTAAATCTATAAAATCTAACTAAAATGGGAACTAAAATAATGTGGCATGACAATTTTTAATGTGACATGACGAATTAATGTGACATAGACTATCAGTTTATTATATCAAATTCATTTAACTATAAATTTACAAAATAAAATAATAAAAATAAACAAGTCAAAAGTATTTCATTTCACCATTAGAAGCCTAACCAGACACCAGTCACATTATTATTTCTTATTTAAAGGGAAAAACAAAAAAAAATTCTAAAACTTTAAATACAAATAGCATAGCAAAGATTATAATTTTACCTTTTAATTTCTAGATAAATTAAACAATTAAAAATTAAAATTCATACTAAATTTTAAATTTCGACGTTTATTGTTAGGATATTTTAAGCTATAAATAAATATCATATACTTGTGATTTTACATCGTTTATAAAGTAGTAAATAATTTTTAAATATAACGGGACGATAATAACATACTTAACATTAAAACATTGATTTTTAATTTCTTGAAATCAGAATAGTAAATAATTTTTAAATATAAAGGGAAAATATACTTAACATTAAAACATTGGTCTTTTAATTTCTTCAAATCAGAATAGGCATTGCTACATAGTTATGTGTAACATCCCGTATTTTCGTAAAATCTAATTTAAGTATTTTAAGTAATAAAAATAATACTTTAGTAATTTATTTTGAAAGACTCTAATTTAATAAATAAGATCCGTCTTAAGAACCTCCAGTTCTTAAGACGAATACAACTTGGCATAGTTAAATATCCGACTCAAGTATTCATTTACATATCCGTTTTAAATATCCGTTCCATTTTAATTGTTCGGAAAGGACGACTCACTTGTCCTCTTATAAGTAGTATGTCGACATAATAATTCCCTTCATCCTCAACACTCATTTCTTTTACAGTAAACTTAACATCTCTTAAACCTCCTTAAAACCTTCACTTCTTTTGCAAAGATCTTCATCATCCGTTCATCGAATCGCAAAAGTAAGAACATTTCCGGAATCCTCGTTCAATTTCCAAGACATCCATCACTTTCGTTTTTCATTTTGTCAACTTCGAAAAATAGGCTGTTTTGCCTTTAACTCGTTTTTAGTGTCTTTAAATCGTTTTCTTTGTTGTAGGAGTTGGTCTTGACGATCCCGACGTGGACTCTTACGTGGTTGAGGAGGATCAATCGCCGGAATAAGCTTAAAGGTGACGATAATGAGATAACTCGGCCTTTATTGTGTATATTAGCATGCTTGGTGATTTTGATGTTTGTTTCTTCTGATTTTATTCAAGTTCTTTGTTTATTAGACTTAGTATCATGATTAGGATGTATAATATGTGAAGAATTTATGATCCAAGATGTGGTTATGTGTTCCTTATTGCATTTTCAGTTTTTCCTAAATTGCGACGGATACTTGTTATTTCCACTTGAGGATTGTTATGGGGATTGTATGCTGATAAGATAGTGATATTAGATGTGTATGATGTTGGACAAATCATGCTTGTAGTAATTTCTGAAGTTTACATGTCGATTTATGAAGTTTTGTGAAGTTGGGAAATTTGCGTTTTCAGCGACAGGCTCTCTGAGCCGGTCGACCGACCGGCCGCCGGTCGACCGGCTGAGAGCGCTTCTTGGGATTTTTGTGTTTTTCGCGAGACTTTGAGACCATAGGAAATAAGTCTCCCAGCCGGCAGACCGGCCGCCTGCCAGCCGGCTGGGAGTGCGTTGTGTTGTATTTTGTAGTTTGGAAAACTTAAGGGTAGTCCCAGCCGGCAGACCGGCCGCCTGCAAGCCGGCTGGGAGTGCGTTTTGTCGTTGCGTATTTTCAAGTTTTTAAAGAGGCTGAGTTCCCAGCCGGCCGACCGGCTGCCTGCCGACCGGCTGGGAGTTCGTGTATTTTTCAGAAAAGAAAGAAGAGGCTGAGGTGGTCACCAGCCGGCCGACCGGCTGCCTGCCGACCGGCTGGGGACCCCTGTAGGCTATTTTTGAGTTTTCGTAATTTGATCATAACTTTCAAACGGTTTATCGGTTTTACTTGAAACTTGTTTTGTGTACCTTTGACATGTATTTGAGGTCCCCGGAGGATGGGCAACATTATATTGGGTTCGGGAATATAGTGAGGATAGAGACCCCCCGGTCGGGCAACCGAAAGGGAAACCGGCTCTCCCTCATCTTAGTTCTCGAGGTCAATTAAGTGTTGATTAGAAGTTGAAGGTAGAACTATAGAGTAGTTCATAGACTGGATTGATATTGTTTTGATGCGTATTAAGTTATGCGTTAAGATGTCGCCTCTGAACTTAATACGTAGGTTGTTTGTCATGTATAGGGGTATGCGTTGAGTTTTCGCCTCTGAGCCCTATATGTGTTTGTTTGTCGTGTATGGAGCCATGCGTTGAGTTTTCGCCTCTGAGTTCTATACATGTCTGTTTGTCGTGTCTGGGACATGCGTTGAGTTTTCGCCTCTGAGTCCAGACATGTGTGTGTGATCGCGTCAGGACATGCCTTAAGCTGGCCTCTGAGTCTGACGAGTAGAGCAACTGCACGACGGGGCAGTCAGGTTGTCATACCTTACCCGGAGTGCAGGTGTTTGGTGCTAGAACATGCGTTGAGTTTTCGCCTCTGAGTCTAGTATCTTGTGATGTGGTAGGGGAACATGCGTTGAGTTTTCGCCTCTGAGTTCCTTACTTGTGTTAGTGAATTGAATGTTAGTCCATGCGTTGAGTTTTCGCCTCTGAGTCTAATGTTCAGTGATAGCCGGTCCATGCGTTGAGTTTTCGCCTCTGAGTCCTTGCTTGATGATGTGAATTTGGTATTAGGGTTATGCGTTAAGATGTCGCCTCTGAACCTTTATACTTGCTGAATGATTTAGTACCTAGGTTATGCGTTAAGATGTCGCCTCTGAACCTTTGTACTTGCTGTTTATATCTGCTTGCCTTGAGGATGGTACAGTGTCAGATATGCATAGTAGGTTAATGATGTATATATGTTTTTGGTTAAATCATCCAAGGCATTGGATGACTCTTAGTTCGGTTTCATAAATGATTAGATTGAAAGACCCCCCGACTGGGTAACCAGTAGGGAAACCGGCTCTCCTTCTTATCTGTTTATGAAGTTAGTTGAGAGCCGTGCATGGTAATCGCATGATAATAAGAAATAAGATGATGAGATGTTTATGCTTCACATGTTGATATATGTTGGAGTGTTCTGTATTATTTTATGTGTTACGTGTTGTCACAAAAGGTGGCTAGGAGAACTCTAGTCACTCCCCACTGATTGTGGCGTACATGTTTTCATGTATGTAGGTACATGCAGGGTTGGAGATCAGGGTTACAGGAGAGCTAGCGAGTGATGATCCATTCATCAGTTGACTTACCCGTTTACGCTTAGCTAGACTCTTAGACTTTTGTCGTTTACGTTTTGGTGCCTGTAGGGATGTTCCATCCCAGGCTGTGTATATATTTCATTTCCGCACTTAGAACTGCTACTTATCTATTTCGGTTTCAGTTTCAGTTTACGTTTCAGTCTAAGACTTCTCGCATGTTTTATCTTTAAAAGTTTTAATTCCGCTGCAATTTTGGTACTTTTATGTGTTTATATTTCCGCTTTCGCGAGGGGTTTTACAGTTGGTATCAGAGCATTATTGCTCCCGACGCACTCATGTGACCCCCAACCTTAACTTGACCAAGTAAGCAAATAATGAATGAGAGATGGGTAGATCTAAGGACTTATTTTGTAGTCTATTTGTGATTGCTAATTGCTAAGCTAATCCTTGTTTTCTCTTTTAAAGGATGGTGAGACCCAGAGCTGCTGATAACATTGTGCTGCAAGCAATTCAGCATTTGCTTGAGACTCAGAGACAGCAAGCGGGAAATGTTCCACCTCCTCCACCGCCGGGTGGCGAGACTAATCGTCCGGGTAGCTTTTCCTGGATTGCCTCTCAGATGTCCCGAAGCCATGTTAGGACCTATGGAGGCGAGGCTGACCCAGTAGCCCTCACAGAGTGGTTTAGAGAGATGGAAAAGAGCTTCACCTTATACTCAGTCGTTAGGGAGGATAGAGTGCGTTTAGCCGCTCACTTCCTGACATTGGAGGCTGACCGTTGGTGGGCATTGACTGGACCTACCGCTGTTCTTGACCCGATGTTCGATTGGGAGGCTTTCAAAGACAGGCTTGAGGCGAGGTTCTACCCCAAGGAGTTGAGATCGCAGAGGTTGAAAGAATTTATGGATTTGAAGCAAGGGAAGATGACCGTTCAAGAATTCACTGACAAGTTCAACCAGTTAGCTCACTTTGCATCGAGATTTGTTCGTGATGAGGCTGAGAGGGTGTATTTCTACCGAGGAAAGCTAGGGCCGAGGATTGAGAGTATGGTTCGTCGTGACTCTACTTCTTTTGTGGAGGTTTATGACGATGCTATTTGGGCCGAGAGCTCTATTCGTGCCATTGATGCTGAGACCCGTGCCGCTACTCCCAGTTTCACTTCTCACCAGAGATCCGTGTACCAGGGGAAGAGACCATTTGTTCCTTCTACTTCTTCGCCTTCTTCCCAGAAGAAGCGTTTTGAGAGGTTCTCTGCTCCGGTTGCTAAGACCACATTTCACACCGACACTGCTTCTACTGTTTGCCGCCGTTGTGGTAAACCGCTTCATCCAGGGTTTGATTGCTTCAAGAATGCCTATAAGTGTTATACTTGCAATGGATTTGGGCATAGATCCTTTGATTGTCCTGAGAAGAACACTGTTCTTGGCAAGGCTGCCACTGCTGCTGCAGCAACCAGAGGAGGAAAGCCGAAGGGGAAGATCTTTGTGATGACTAGGGCTGAGGCAGAGGCTCATCCAGATATTGTTGCGGGTATCTTTTCTGTTCTTGGCGCTGAGTGCCTTATTTTATTCGATACTGGAGCTTCTTTATCATTTATATCGACTCAGTTCGCCGACCGTCTAGCTCTTGAGTCTTCATTGGTAGAGGAGACTTCCATTTCCTTACCTTCTGGAGACGTGTTTTCCTGCTCTTCGTCCCATAGGGATGTTCCTATTGTTATTGGTCAAGCCACATTTCCTGCGGACTTACTGAGATTTCCTCTCGAGGAGTTTGATATTATCCTCGGTATGGATTGGTTATCGCGATACCATGCTCGCTTCGAGTGTCGCGACCAGAAAATCTGCTTGAGGAGTTCTTCAGGAGTTCGTGTTTCCTATAGGGGAACTCGCCCTCAAAAGGGTGTTCGTGTCATCTCTTCGATGAAAGCTTCTCATCTTCTTAGGAAGGGTTGCCAAGCCTTCCTGTGTGTTGTTACAGCTGCTAAACCATCGCTACCGAAGCTTGAAGATGTAGCCATTGTTCGTGAGTATCCAGATGTGTTTCCAGATGACTTGCCAGGGATACCGCCAGAGAGAGATGTGGAGTTTACTATTGAGCTTGTTCCAGGTACCGGACCGATTTCCAAAGCTCCTTACCGTATGGCTCCACCAGAGTTGAAAGAGTTGAAGCAGCAATTGGAAGAGATGATCGAGAAAGGTTTCATTAGACCGAGTGCTTCTCCGTGGGGTGCTCCCGTTCTGTTCGTCAAGAAGAAAGATGGTTCCATGAGATTGTGCATTGACTATAGAGAGCTGAACCGAGTGACCGTGAAGAATCGATATCCTTTGCCTAGAATAGATGATTTGTTCGATCAGTTGAGAGGTGCTTCGAGGTTTTCTAAGATTGATCTTCGATCGGGTTATCATCAGATTCCAGTGAGAGAGGCTGATATTGCAAAGACTGCTTTTCGTACCCGATATGGGCATTTTGAGTTTGTAGTTATGCCATTTGGGTTGACTAATGCACCGGCGATTTTTATGGATCAGATGAACCGTACCTTTAGTGAGTATCTTGACACTTGTGTTGTGGTGTTCATCGATGACATCTTGATATATTCGAAGACCGATGAGGAACATGCTGAGCATCTTCGATTGATTCTAGGGATTCTGCGCAAACAGAAATGGTTCGCAAAGTTTTCGAAGTGTGAATTTTGGCTCTCGAAGGTTGCCTTTTTAGGACATGTGATATCCAGCGAGGGTGTGATGGTAGATCCCGCGAAGATAGAGGCTGTAGTTGATTGGGAGAGTCCCAAGGATGTTGGAGAGATCCGTAGCTTTTTGGGTTTGGCTGGTTATTATCGTAGATTCGTTGAGGATTTCTCGAGATTGGCTCGCCCGATGACTCAATTGCTGAAGAAAGAAGCCAAATTTGTGTGGACTGACAAGTGTGAGAGTTCCTTCCAGGAGTTGAAGACCAGATTGACTTCCGCCCCCGTGTTAGCTTTGCCAGAGATCGGAGTGGATTTTGATGTGTATTGTGATGCTTCGATGTTAGGACTTGGATGCGTACTGATGCAGAGTGGTAAGGTGATAGCATATTCATCTAGACAGTTGAGAGTTCATGAGGTGAACTATCCGACACATGATTTGGAGTTGGCCGCAGTTGTTCATGCTTTGAAGATGTGGCGTCATTACCTGATTGGATCCCATTGCCGTATTTTCACAGATCATAAGAGTCTTAAGTACATTTTCACACAGAAAGACCTTAACATGAGACAGAGACGTTGGCTAGAGTTGGTGAAAGATTACGACATCGAGTTGTTATATCATGAGGGAAAAGCCAATGTAGTTGCTGATGCGCTTAGCCGCAAGACTTCTCACTCGTTGAGTGCCATGAGAGTATTGCCTGATGAGTTGTGTTCCGAGTTCCGGAAGCTGAGATTAGAGATGGTGGGTAGTGGTTTTGATTGGTTAGCTGCTATGTCTGCCGAGCCGTCCTTATATTGGGAAATTCGCCGGAGTTTGCCTTCAGATGCCGATTTCAAGAAGTTCGAGGCTAAGATTTCGAGTGGTGTTGCGCCTGAGTTGGTGATTGATGCTGATGGTTTCCTTAGGTTCCGTGGTAGGATGTATGTTCCTAATGTGCCAGATTTAAGGAAGAAGGTTCTTGATGAGGCTCATTTGTCACCGTACTCCGTTCATCCAGGAGGAGAGAAGATGCATAAGGATTTGAGGCTTATGTTTTGGTGGCCTGGTATGAAGAAGGAGATCTTGGATTATGTTAGTAGGTGCTTGACTTGTCAACAAGTCAAGATAGAACATAGGAGACCTGGTGGTTTGCTACAGCCGCTTCCCGTTCCTCAGTGGAAGTGGGAGTGCATATCTATGGATTTTGTTACTGCTTTGCCTAAGACTGTGGGAGGCAAAGATGCGATTTGGGTTATTGTTGATCGTCTAACTAAGTGTGCTAGATTCGTGCCGATCAGAGAGACATGGGATATGGATCGTTTAGCTAGGGCTTATATTGCTGAGATAGTCCGATATCATGGTGTTCCGAGGGAGATCGTTTCAGATCGTGATCCGAGGTTTTGTTCCAGGTTCTGGAAGGCTTTGCAGGAGGCTATGGGTAGCCGTTTGTTGATGAGTACCGCATTTCATGCCGCGACCGATGGTCAGTCCGAGAGGACTATACAGACATTAGAGGATTTGCTCCGTGCTTGTGCCCTTGATTTTCAGAGTTCTTGGGAGCAGAGTTTGCCGTTGGTAGAGTTTTCTTACAACAACAGTTATCATGCTTCCATTGGTATGGCTCCGTACGAGGCTCTTTATGGTAGGAAGTGCCGTAGTCCGATTTGTTGGGACCAGGCTAGTGATGTTCGTGACCTTGGACCGGACCAGTTAGCTGTTACTATTGATCAGGTTCAGCTTATCAGAGGTAGGATGAAGGCCGCACAGGACCGGCAGAAATCCTATGCTGATGTTCGCCGTAGACCCTTAGAGTTTGAGGTGGGTGATCGAGTGTTCTTGAGAGTTTCTCCGATGAAAGGCGTCAAAAGATTTGGAGTTAAGGGCAAGTTGAGCCCTAAGTATATTGGACCTTTTGAGATCGTGAAGAGGGTTGGTGCTGCTGCTTACCGATTGGACTTGCCTCCTAGTTTGGGCAAGGTTCATAGCGTTTTTCATGTTTCCCAGCTCCGCAGATACATTAGTGACCCGAGTCATGTTTTGCCTAGAGAGATCGAGAACTTGGAGCCGAGTCTTGCTTTCGAGGAGCGTCCGGTGAAGATCCTTGACCGTCAGGATAGGAAGCTTAGGAGCAAGGTGGTGCCGCTAGTGAAGATCCTTTGGCGTTGCGGTGATGTTGAGGAGCAGACGTGGGAGACTGAGGCATCGATGCGTATCGCGCATCCTTCTCTTTTCGATTGAGGTATAGTATATAGATTTATATCCGTTCGAGTTTCGAGGACGAAACTTTTTGAAGTTGGGGTGATTGTAACATCCCGTATTTTCGTAAAATCTAATTTAAGTATTTTAAGTAATAAAAATAATACTTTAGTAATTTATTTTGAAAGACTCTAATTTAATAAATAAGATCCGTCTTAAGAACCTCCAGTTCTTAAGACGAATACAACTTGGCATAGTTAAATATCCGACTCAAGTATTCATTTACATATCCGTTTTAAATATCCGTTCCATTTTAATTGTTCGGAAAGGACGACTCACTTGTCCTCTTATAAGTAGTATGTCGACATAATAATTCCCTTCATCCTCAACACTCATTTCTTTTACAGTAAACTTAACATCTCTTAAACCTCCTTAAAACCTTCACTTCTTTTGCAAAGATCTTCATCATCCGTTCATCGAATCGCAAAAGTAAGAACATTTCCGGAATCCTCGTTCAATTTCCAAGACATCCATCACTTTCGTTTTTCATTTTGTCAACTTCGAAAAATAGGCTGTTTTGCCTTTAACTCGTTTTTAGTGTCTTTAAATCGTTTTCTTTGTTGTAGGAGTTGGTCTTGACGATCCCGACGTGGACTCTTACGTGGTTGAGGAGGATCAATCGCCGGAATAAGCTTAAAGGTGACGATAATGAGATAACTCGGCCTTTATTGTGTATATTAGCATGCTTGGTGATTTTGATGTTTGTTTCTTCTGATTTTATTCAAGTTCTTTGTTTATTAGACTTAGTATCATGATTAGGATGTATAATATGTGAAGAATTTATGATCCAAGATGTGGTTATGTGTTCCTTATTGCATTTTCAGTTTTTCCTAAATTGCGACGGATACTTGTTATTTCCACTTGAGGATTGTTATGGGGATTGTATGCTGATAAGATAGTGATATTAGATGTGTATGATGTTGGACAAATCATCCTTGTAGTAATTTCTGAAGTTTACATGTCGATTTATGAAGTTTTGTGAAGTTGGGAAATTTGCGTTTTCAGCGACAGGCTCTCTGAGCCGGTCGACCGACCGGCCGCCGGTCGACCGGCTGAGAGCGCTTCTTGGGATTTTTGTGTTTTTCGCGAGACTTTGAGACCATAGGAAATAAGTCTCCCAGCCGGCAGACCGGCCGCCTGCCAGCCGGCTGGGAGTGCGTTGTGTTGTATTTTGTAGTTTGGAAAACTTAAGGGTAGTCCCAGCCGGCAGACCGGCCGCCTGCAAGCCGGCTGGGAGTGCGTTTTGTCGTTGCGTATTTTCAAGTTTTTAAAGAGGCTGAGTTCCCAGCCGGCCGACCGGCTGCCTGCCGACCGGCTGGGAGTTCGTGTATTTTTCAGAAAAGAAAGAAGAGGCTGAGGTGGTCACCAGCCGGCCGACCGGCTGCCTGCCGACCGGCTGGGGACCCCTGTAGGCTATTTTTGAGTTTTCGTAATTTGATCATAACTTTCAAACGGTTTATCGGTTTTACTTGAAACTTGTTTTGTGTACCTTTGACATGTATTTGAGGTCCCCGGAGGATGGGCAACATTATATTGGGTTCGGGAATATAGTGAGGATAGAGACCCCCCGGTCGGGCAACCGAAAGGGAAACCGGCTCTCCCTCATCTTAGTTCTCGAGGTCAATTAAGTGTTGATTAGAAGTTGAAGGTAGAACTATAGAGTAGTTCATAGACTGGATTGATATTGTTTTGATGCGTATTAAGTTATGCGTTAAGATGTCGCCTCTGAACTTAATACGTAGGTTGTTTGTCATGTATAGGGGTATGCGTTGAGTTTTCGCCTCTGAGCCCTATATGTGTTTGTTTGTCGTGTATGGAGCCATGCGTTGAGTTTTCGCCTCTGAGTTCTATACATGTCTGTTTGTCGTGTCTGGGACATGCGTTGAGTTTTCGCCTCTGAGTCCAGACATGTGTGTGTGATCGCGTCAGGACATGCCTTAAGCTGGCCTCTGAGTCTGACGAGTAGAGCAACTGCACGACGGGGCAGTCAGGTTGTCATACCTTACCCGGAGTGCAGGTGTTTGGTGCTAGAACATGCGTTGAGTTTTCGCCTCTGAGTCTAGTATCTTGTGATGTGGTAGGGGAACATGCGTTGAGTTTTCGCCTCTGAGTTCCTTACTTGTGTTAGTGAATTGAATGTTAGTCCATGCGTTGAGTTTTCGCCTCTGAGTCTAATGTTCAGTGATAGCCGGTCCATGCGTTGAGTTTTCGCCTCTGAGTCCTTGCTTGATGATGTGAATTTGGTATTAGGGTTATGCGTTAAGATGTCGCCTCTGAACCTTTATACTTGCTGAATGATTTAGTACCTAGGTTATGCGTTAAGATGTCGCCTCTGAACCTTTGTACTTGCTGTTTATATCTGTTTGCCTTGAGGATGGTACAGTGTCAGATATGCATAGTAGGTTAATGATGTATATATGTTTTTGGTTAAATCATCCAAGGCATTGGATGACTCTTAGTTCGGTTTCATAAATGATTAGATTGAAAGACCCCCCGACTGGGTAACCAGTAGGGAAACCGGCTCTCCTTCTTATCTGTTTATGAAGTTAGTTGAGAGCCGTGCATGGTAATCGCATGATAATAAGAAATAAGATGATGAGATGTTTATGCTTCACATGTTGATATATGTTGGAGTGTTCTGTATTATTTTATGTGTTACGTGTTGTCACAAAAGGTGGCTAGGAGAACTCTAGTCACTCCCCACTGATTGTGGCGTACATGTTTTCATGTATGTAGGTACATGCAGGGTTGGAGATCAGGGTTACAGGAGAGCTAGCGAGTGATGATCCATTCATCAGTTGACTTACCCGTTTACGCTTAGCTAGACTCTTAGACTTTTGTCGTTTACGTTTTGGTGCCTGTAGGGATGTTCCATCCCAGGCTGTGTATATATTTCATTTCCGCACTTAGAACTGCTACTTATCTATTTCGGTTTCAGTTTCAGTTTACGTTTCAGTCTAAGACTTCTCGCATGTTTTATCTTTAAAAGTTTTAATTCCGCTGCAATTTTGGTACTTTTATGTGTTTATATTTCCGCTTTCGCGAGGGGTTTTACATTATGTGTATATTAAATTTGGTAATAATAATAAAAAAAACTAGTTTTAACCCGTGCAAAATTGCACGGGATTAAAGGTATAAATTACGAAAATAAAATTTTACATAATTATACTTTTATATATTAATAATATTCAACGTCTATAGTTTATAAGTTATCTAATAAAGTTATAAATATTGATTTTTTTACTCTTGTAAATATGTTCGATATATACTCATCTAATAAGGTTAGAGAGTGTATTAATTATCTATTAAAACTACGTAATTTTGTTAAATATACATGTAAATTTAGAGAATCAATATATAAGTTATCTAACAAAATTATTTAACTTTGTTAAATTTCTACATTTTCAATCTAAAATTAATGTAGCAATTATTAAACGTAAATATGAAAAGAAAAAAGTGATATAAATTATTCATAAATCGTTATTTATCACGAAGTAATATTTACGTTCAAGATATAAACATAAATTTCACGTACGAAACATAAATATAGACGGTAATTGAATTTTTTTAGCCGTGGGTCCCACCTTTATTGTTTTAAAAAAATAAGAAAAAAACATATCTGATGACATGGCTTCACAAAATTGGTTAAAATGTTAATGTATTTATATAAATAAGATAAGTCATCCAAAAGTCATAAAATGCATTATTAGTTGGCTATAAATATTGATGGAAGACAACATTTATGAGTCAAAATACAAGCCAATAGTTTATTTATTTATTTTTAAGTTCTATTGGTTATGAAATACTATTACATTTTTGAACTTCACATATATGTTTTTTTGTTGTTATTTAGGGGCGATCATGATTTGTGGAGTTGTGCTATTCAAAGGTAAATACTTACATTTTTATTATTCAATGTCTTATTTCTTTCACTATTTAAGGAAAATTTAAATTAATATAATCATATGGTTAATATTAAATAAATCAAATTCCACCATTTTGTTTGTTATTAATCACTCGGATTTTTTTGTAGGGGTGGTTTATTGGAGAAAGAAGACTATATGAAGAAGGGAATACTAAAATTGTTTACTCAAATACCCCCCTATTTCCTTCAATACTATGTTATAAACAAACTACAACATTGACAACATGAAGGTTAATGATTAATTATTTTTAGTTTCATGAAAAAAAAGTATTTCATAAACTTTAAAATGTATGTTTTATTTTTGTATGTGTTATTTTTTTTGCTTATTATTTTCCCGTTGAAAAATAGCTCTCATAGAATGAACTTGGAGTTGCAAATATCTTAATCATATTAACAAGTTGGACAAAATAGATCTTTTATTGACATGAATAATGACTAAATGTACATTATTATTAATATTTATGTCGACAATATAGTTAAAAGACTACTTAAAGCATTTAAGTTTGATCCGCATGTCATTTTTATATTGGTTAATACATAATTCATCTATATTGATTACTAGATTATTAATTTGTTTATACAATATTGTAAAATATCAACTTGGTTTTTATTTATTTATACAATATTATGAAAAGACAAGACTAAGTATCTTATTAATACCGCAAATCTTGATAGTCCTTAAATTTGAACAAAACAAACGCATACGATAAAATTTGAAAATGTGATGAATATTTCATAACCCAACAATAGAACTTGAATTGCATACAAAATAATTAAATTATTTAATTAATTCAAAACCTTAATACACTTAACTTGATGTGAATTGATAAATAAGACATATTAGTGAATTGAAGATATGGATAAGAAATATTATTATTTACAAATGTTGCCTCTATCAAAAAAATATAAACAGTTGAGGATACGTATTAGGATTTTTGAGCATTTTCTTCTATTATTATCAAATTTAAGATAGACATAAATATCAATAAAGGTTCATGACTTTTGAACATCGATATTAAAAGGACAATACTAAAAAAATGTTATGGTACACCAATACCAAATTATTATGCAACATAACCCCTAATTATGATGTAAGCGTCAAATCCTAAATAACCCGACTCCTCGAGTTGAAGCAAACCAACAACATGTTATAATGCAATACCGACACACAACTTACCCCTAAATCATGCTTACCTTACTTTTCGACCTTAACATGAGACTAATCTATCAATACTCAACTACTCATCATAATCACCACCTTAACGACATTCATTAAGACTAAACATGTCATAATGCACTTATATTGATCATGTGGGGTTAATTAACATTAATTACACTAAATACAATAACATATTATATTGAAACGAGTAGGATTAACCTACCTTTTAGCATAATTTATAAGCAATCCAAGACAACCACGACTCTGTCTCAGAAAATCGTCTTATCCTACAATAATCACATAATAACTATCACAATATATCCAACACTAATATACAAGTTAAAACCCTTATTATTACCCACTAATTACCCATATCATCTACTTTAAGCATCAATTAATTACCCATTACAAAAATCCCTAAATTTAGGGTTTATGCCCTTTTCTTTTCAGCTGAAGCGAGTTAAATTGAATTAATTGGAATAGAGCTTAATTGAACTAAATTGAGTGGAACTGAGGTTATGTGAATTTAGTTGAATTAAAAGTTAATTTTGTGAAGTGATTAACTAAACATAATTGATTGAACGTAAATAAAACTTAACGGAATACAACCAAGCAAAATTGAAAGTAGTTGAAATTAAGCCTGAAAGAACAAAGCCTCACAAGATAAGGAGAAGGGTGAAATCGACTAACAAAGGTAGACTGGGCATAAGGAAGGGTGCTTCACCATGGATCTAAGCCGGAGTCTCCATTTAAGGTGTTTGGGAGTGTTTTAGAGAGAAGGAGGAGAGTTTAGAGATGGAGGAAGGTTGTAGAAGAATGAATTAGGGTTTGGGGGAAGAAGGGGGTTAAACTCATGTTCTTCTCATCGACACTCAACCGAGTGACTTTTTCACTCTTTCGACTGAAAATCCACTTGGTCGAGCGAAACTCTATTTCTCAACAGTGACTAGTTTTTGTATAACAGCCATATCTCACACGTTTCTTGGTTAATTTGGGCGTGTGACCTACCGTTTTTATCTTAACAGAAACAGATAGAACCTCCAATTAGAATCACGTCAATACCATATCTAGATCTAGAGTTATGACAGTTCCAAGACGACCCTTTTATATACGGGCATTATAACAACTCCACTAAGTCTAGTATAGGTTATACTCGGTCCACTTTATAGTCATAACTCACTTCCGTGTGATCTTTTGGCTAGTGATGAGCTATATTTTGGTCGTAATTTTCATTGTCTTTTCTTCATTTTTGGTCCCGATTTGACCTCGTTTTGCGTGCCTTTGCTCGATTTTAGGCCCATTGCCTCGACGATTCCTATTTGGTTTCCATTTTGTAGGTGTTGTGGCGGGAGCGAAGAAACGGGAGCAAACGAGACGATTTTGGAGCGAAATGTGAAGAAATAATGAAGAAAGTCCTCCAGGCCCTCTCAGCCGGTCCCAGACCGGCAGCCGGTGGGCCGGCTGGGAGCATTGACTTGACTTTGGGCGAAAATTGGTTAAATGTTACAGGAATTCTACAATTGACTCTGAGCCGGTACCCGACCGGCAGTCGGCCGGTCGGCTGAGGATCGTGCCTACCTTCAAATAATGTCAAAACTTTAGACCCTTCAGGAATTCTACAATTGACTCTGAGCCGGTACCCCGACCGGCAGCCGGCCGGTCGGCTGAGGATTGTGCCTACCTTCAAATAATGTCAAAACTTCAGACCCTTAAGAAAAGACCCCCAGCCGGTGGCCAACCGGCAGCCGGCCCACCGGCTGGCTGTACCTGTGCATTGAAGAAAATGAAAAAAAAAAATCAGAAGTGAAGAAACGGACTCTAAGCCGGTGACCGACCGGCAGCCGGCCGCTCGGCTGAGAATCAAGACCAATTGAAGAAAAAGAAGAAAAATATCAGAAGTTCGTAATTTGACTCTTAGCCGGTCCTAGACCGGCAGCCGGTTGACCGGCTGAGAGTCAATTCTCAGAATTCCGCGCACTATATATACCCGCACTTAGGCCCTGTTCTTTTCGGCTGAAACGAGCTGAATTGAATAAATTGGAGTAGAGCTTAATTGAACTAAATTGAGTGGAACTGAGGTGGAGTGAATTTATTTGAATTAAAAGTTACTTTTGTTAAGAGATTAATTGAAAATAATTGATTAAACGTAAATAAAACTTAACGGAATACAACCAACCAAAATTGAAAGGAGCTGAAATTAAGCCAGAAAGAACAGGACCTTAGTCTATTTTCATTGATGCAACTTTAAGATATTTTCACGCATTTCTAGTGTTTTGTTACTGTTTCATTGCTTACATTTACACACTAAAATCTCAACTCAAATTCTTAGTCTTACTTTAGTTTTTATAATCCTTCATAGTTAATCTTTCCTTAATCATAGTTAGTGTTCTTCTTAGTCATCAATAGTTTACATTTGGAGTTTTGGGTGTATTTTGAAGACATTTGAGAGAATTCTTCATTTGTATCCAAGTTCCCTACTTTAATGCAAGCATTGGTATAATATTCTTCATCCTTACTTAGTGTTTTCATTTGTTTACATTTGTTTCAAGTTCTCTTAAATCTATTGTTTCCTTTTTATCTTATTGCAACATGTTTAGCAATTATTCATCAATTATTCATATGTCTCTCTTAGATATGTGTGAGTAGTTTCTTTCTAGGGTTAGGGGTTTGTTTGGGGTGGTTGGTAATCATGAAACATCTTTAGGGTTGGTCTTGTTTTATCTCTTTGGTTGGGTTTTCACATTGTGCATGTTACGTGTTCGACGAATTGCCTCAACGACGGTTGGGCATTAGTCTTCACTTTGTTTGCTTTGGACGATGGTCTTGAGTTTCATGAGCATGTTTGTGTGTTAGGTTAGCCTTGTTTGTAGTGAAAGCTAGGATAAGACTCGACCTTAGGTTAGTCGACTCGAGAGAAGAGACGACCCTAGGCTTACCATAGAGGTGACACGAGACCGTTCTCTTATGTTTGGTTACCGACTTACCTAGGTGACCCCGACGCCCTGGTTCCTTTTATCATTGACTTAATCTAAGTACAATTGATTTTATTTGCCTTTAGTTGCTAGTCTTATCACTCTCAACCCTATTACCCAACTTAGACTTGAATTAGAACTAGACTATGCGATTATCCCCACCATCTTCGTGTTCGACCCCGATCTTAATACTACTTACTTTCGGGTTTTATTAATGTGTTTGATACCGGTAGTGACGGCAAAAACCGGCCATCAGCTAGTAAAAGGTCTATCATGCATCCCAAGGTTCCTTTGAGGATTCCAAAATATCCGGGTATTACACTAATATACCTCAAGTCATTCATGAAAATTTAACTCTTTGTAATTGCTCAAAAAAGCTCGTTAGATATAGATAGGTAAATAAATATAGAAGACTACTAAATATAGGTAGTTAATTGAAAAATATATTAAGAGAACTGACAAGCAAGAATTTTAAATAAAAAATTTCATGTGTCGAGTCATTTTTTCCACTATTTAAGTTTAAAAACATTTTTTTACTACGGGATTCTTTTTACATTGATCTTAATTGGGAGTCGTTACTAATTTATTTTTCCTATGAATTTATTTGTCCGCTTTACATTAATTTCAGAACTTTGTTCTTATATAAATCCTAGATCTTATTTTCAAAGACTCAATAACACCCAAAATAGAAAAAAAATGTATTAATAAAGTCTTTACAGATAACCTCAAGGTTAAAAACTATTATTGCATTGTTCTAAATTACTTTCATTATTTTTACAATATACATCGTAAATTATCGTTATAGGGTGTTGGTAGTCAATTGAAAAAAAAAAAAGAATCATTATTTGGATGGTATTGAGTTCGATATTCTTCCTACAATTGAATCATTTTATGGTAGATTTTGTATTTTATCCCATCAACTATCTTTATTTAATTGCGTATTACGCGTTAGGAACAGAATCTGAGATTTTTCATTAAATAGTTTGTCTACTTGTTCTTTGCACTCTATTTTCTTTCATGTTTAAAAAGTAATAGGAAGTTTTGAACTTGGACCACATTTATACAACCATTTTACGATGTAATCTATTAATGAAGGTGACGTCAGTGACATGTGGTTTTAATGTATATTTATCCAATTTCTTCCTTTTTAAATTTGATATATCAGCATATTTGTACAACCATATTTGTAATGAAATCGACCTAATTTGACAATTTATATGTGTATTCTAAATTAAAAATGGAATGAATCTCATTAATTTTTTACTAAAAAAAATCCTTTTTCAGAGTAAAGTATAGTTCATTAAGCGTAAGACTCCGTATATCCAACCGCCCTAACCACGCAATAAGTATGAGTTATTAAGGTATCGAGGTGTTGTTGTTGTTGCAGAGCATCTAACTAATTAAATGTTATGGATTTACAATGATAAGTAAAATCGAAACCACAAAATAAATAATTTCTTTTAAACTAAGCATTTAATCAAACTCTTGTATGACGATTCATTGTTATCTCCATGCCACTTTTGAAAAGATTTTTTGTTCAAATCAGTATAAGAGAAAAAAACAAATATGTTAGAGTTAAAGATTGACACATATAACATTTATCCTTAGAAAGGCCCCCGACAAATAATCAACGAATTACTCTTGTCTATATCACAATTGAAACTAAACCTAGAATGACACAAACGACTAGAAATCTTAGAATAAAGAATTAAAAACAAATCTTTTCAAGAGTGAGGCGTGGCGGAACATTGCGACCATAATTAACAGAGATGATGTAGTTGAATGAAGTTACTTCAAATTAATAGGATTGTCGGGATAGAATTTAGAATTTAGTTATTCACGTGGTATTATCGTGAATTCTCGACATAATTATTATAATTAAATGTCTTCCTAAGTAGTTGTCGGTAGATTCAGTTCAATAAATTCAACTTCAACGGAAAAATATTAAATTTAGGAAACATTAAATGTTCCGTTATTATGACATATCAGGTTAGTTACATTCCGTTAAAACACGTAGAATACTACAACATTAGATGGTCGTTTATTAATTAATTAGTTATTAACCCTACGTCGTTGCATACATAAATTAATAAATTTTGGGTATTTTAATTAACATAATCATTAAAAATAAACATTCTAAGAAAATAACTTAACAGATAAGGGAAAACATTGATAGAATTATTGGAAAACCACTAATACATTTCAAGGTTTAAACTACAAAGATATGACTCATTTCAAGGTTTTAATATTTAAGTAGAAAAATTAGAGTTTCTCTTAATTGTTTAGTAGAAAAAAATGTGAATATGATGTTACTGAGGAAAATACCACTCAAAATAGGAAACACATTTTTGATTAATAATTATGGAAACAGATCGATAACCTTACCGGCCAGGCAAGCTCTACTATACTCTTCACCACTATCTGTTTCTACCTCAGCACATTGGTTCACCCTTATTTTACACTATATAAGCAACACCAATTCTCATTCTTTTTTCAAGCAATCCAAGTATTCTCATCTTCATACTAAAATTTCAATACAAAAACAAACAAAGCCTAGAAACAATGGCCAACAATGAATTTTCCTATCCTCAAACATTTTCTCCTTCTAGCTTTATCAATGATGAACTAAACACAGTAAACCTAGACCCCTCTATCTATGATCCACACTATGTTAATACTCCCTTGGTTATACCTAATACACACCAACCACATATTGACACCACACCGATTATTAGCAATACCGAATCTAACCAAAACACAACAACAACAACACATCCTAACTTTATCCTCATTGAACCTCTTTCCTCTCAACAAGGGGTTGAAGAAGTTAATATCTCAACGTCCACTCGTAGCTCACCACGGCCTACGGTCTTGGGGTTGGGGGTTAAAAAAACCCAAAAACCAAGAGGTAGACCAAGGGGGTCTAAAAAATATACCCAACGACATGGAAAAAAAAATGATAATAATGGGTCACCCTTTTACAAAATCTATGTATTAGAGATCCCAAGCGGGTTGGATCTTGTAAAACAACTACAACGCTTTGCACAATCCAACAACGCTGGGGTATTGGTACATAGCGGAGTGGGACGTGTTACGAATGTCATGGTTCAAAGGCGTGGAAGGGTTGAAACTAACACCCCTAATTGTGAAGTTCATGATTTGCTCACCATGAATGGAAGCATGGTTGGATCTGCAATGCCAAGCCCGCCAACTAACCGTGTTGGGTCGGGTCAGGGATCGAACCCTCGTTTTAATGGGGCATACGCTAATCTTGTGGTGTTCCCGGATAGCCCGAATAAGGGCCTGTGGGGTGGTTACGTTATGGGCCCATTGATAATTGCAAGTACGGTAATGCTTAATGTGTTACTTTTTGGACAATATGAGTTTTTGAGGCTAGTTCCTCCTAAAGGACCCGACCAAATTTGTTATCTTGGTACAAGTGGGTGTAGTCCCGGTATGAGAGGTACAAATTCCACACCTGGTAACGGTGAGAAGATCGAATCAGAACAATAAATATAAGTTTGGCAAGGGTTGTTTAGTGATCAAATATTGATTGATATTTTTATGATGAAGATGAAATTAATTTACTTGTTTGTTCTTTGATTAGAAATTTAGAATATATGTTATCTAATATTTTTTTATTATAATGTTTTTTCGAATCAACTCCCTTACGAATTGGCTTTTATTAAAGATAAAACATCGTTTACAATTCCATAATATTTTAGCGAGGAAAATTTGATTTTTCGTCGCTAATTCATCATACGCCACTTACATAAAAAGTACAATGAATCAATGATAATAATTCTGAGAAGAAGATAGAAATAAAAGACAATCATATACTATACTCGTATACAAAATAAAATTATTTTTTAATTCCAAGTGTAATAATGTCGAGCTTCTAGGTCGGAGTCTTCTACTCTTATTTACCACACGAATAATTTCTAGTGACAATGTATATTTTACTAAGGTTCATTTGTTTTAATTGCCAATTTTTTCTTGGCACACCTATGACAAAATCAACCCTAGTGAAAGCTTAATTTGAATTGATTATTTGATTTACTATGGGTGGGCTTGTCTCTTATAAAACCATTCTGATATTATTGTAAAACCTCCATAAATTATCTTGATATATTTCTCACCGAAACTTGGTATGTAGGTCAACATTATTTTTATGGGGCTAATTATGTAAAGAAGCACATAATTATACAATAATATGCGCGTGAAACCATTTTACATAAGAGTTTTTGTTAATTCGTATTTTGGCTTCTAATCTTCTAATAAGACTTTTTTTATAAAGTGTTCCGGCCATATACTTAAAAAATGTGTATCTAAAATTTGTTTTCTAAATGATGAGTAAATACGGAGTAGTTACAGTATATAAATGTATATATATATATATATGTATATATATATATATATATATATATATATATATATACATATATATATATATATATATATATATGTATATATACATGTATATATATATATATATATGTATATATATATATATGTATGTATATATGTATGTATATATAATTATATATATGTATATACATATATATATAAAAATGTATATATATATATATATATATACTAGTTTAGAACCCGTGCAAAGTTGCACGGACATGTATAGTTGAAGTTTTACAATTTTATAATATTAGAGTAATAAAAGTATATAACATTTTATATAAATGAACTACTTTAGATTAAAATTAAAATGTTGTCTAATTGCGTAACCATAAACTGATTCAATAATGCCGCAATCGATTGACCAAAAGAACTTATATTATAGTCTCTACCAAATAAACTCAATATCATAAATTATGATTGAAAAAAAATATTTGAAGGATGTATTATTAAATTTGATGTTTCGGGGAAATAAAAGGAGGATTAAGAAGACCAATAAAAAAGGTCATGTGTGTTTTAGACCTGTCAAAACATGACTCGACCCGTAAACCTGACCCGGCCCGAATTGATTTGAATAGAATTTTCAGGGTCAAAAAACCAAAAATATTGACCCGCAACCCAAAAAAATAAAAGTTTCATGTCATTTGTCAATCCAATTTAATACAAAATATTTAAAAAGAAAAACACAAAAGTTGCCAGAAATATGTAACAGTTAAGAAAAAATAGTAGGGTACGTAATTGACCTGCATTATAGTCAATGAGTTCAATGAACATCGAAAAAAAATTATATAGTAAACTACGTGAAGTTATATTACAAATACAAAATTTATTAAAAGCTCGGCATGATGTAGATTATGCGTCTGATGTACTACAATCAGTTGTAGTTGTAAAGTTTCTGAATTTTATAATAAAATTTTCGTGCAGCAAGCAGCACAGTTATGTGCAGGAACATGCAGGGAATGGTATTGCAGGGTCAGCACCTGCCATTATTGTTCTCAAAATACATGGCAAGGAGAGGTTTTGGGTTTTTGGCTCGATTAAAAAACGTGGATCTGTTGATTGAACGAGCAGGAATGCAAACTGCTGGTAATGCGATTTCACAGTGAACAAGTATATGTTTGAAGCGTCTTTTTAAGCGGTTGAACTCAATGAAGATATTTAGCTTAGACTTTTGTATCTATTTAGTATCTTCTTGTATTTGACTTTGGTTTTTTATATATATTGCTTACCTTTCACCAAAAAAAAAAAAAATTCGAGTGTTGTTTTAAAGATTATTAATTTTATTATAAAATTTCTAAATTTGTTATTTAAACATTATGCTCAAAAATTACAATATATCTCAAAAACATTACATATAAGTTCAGCTAAATTTGCGGAAAAAAATAAAATATAACTTAGAGCATTTCCAATGGACAACTACAACACGTTGTAGCTTGATTTATCAATACAGTTTTTTAAGTTATTTTGCTCAACTATATATCGCTCCTGTGGTTGAATACAACATTTTCTAATATTATGGGTCCCACAATAAAATATTCCTCCAATCATAAACTTTACTTTTTTTTTATTTTTTTTTAAACCTAGCTACAAGTTTGGTAGAGCTACAGTGCTCATAAGAGCAACTACAATGGTGTAATTTAAGGACTTGCTTGCAATTAATCTAAATTATCTAGCTACTAGCTTACCATTGGGGATGAGAAAATAGAGTATGCTTGAAAGCAGTACCTGCTTTCCCAAGCATATAGCTAGACTTGAAAATGTGAAAATGGGTAGAATAAAAATAGGAGATTGATGTAAACTATTATTTCGATTTGTGCCCGAAGTCACTCAATTTAACCAACTTATTCAATATTTTGGGATACAATTATTCACTTCCTATTTTTCTCTGCTTTTCCAAGACAGCGACTACACACTACTACATTTTGATTCTATAGCAACACTCCACTATTGTTGCATAATGTCATATAAGTGCTGCTATAGAGTTTATGCAACACTTAATGAAGTGCTGTATAAAGTCTCGTTGCATTAGCTCATTGCAACACTTTATGCAACACTTTTTGAACTATTGCAACACTTTTATAAAGTGTTACATATGTTACTTTTATGCAACACTTTTTTCAAATGCAATGACAACATTTTTATTTTCTAATGCAACACTTTTCGTAGACAAATGCAATACTTTTATATTAAAAAGCAACACTTATATCGAACAAATGCGACATTTTTATTTTGAGAACGCAACACTAGTTACGTCCGAAAACAACACTTATACTAAACAAACGCAACACTAGTTCATCCAAACACAATAGAGAATTGCAATTCTTAATAATTGTGTATTATTATTGCATATCATTCAAAAATTACAAACGCAACACTAGTTCATCTCAAAAATGAATGTCAATTACATTTCCAAAAAGGATTAAAAATAGAACTTCGCAAATGTTTAAGTACACAAAGTGTACCAAATGTTTAAAATAGAACAAATGATTTAACGATATTATTATTAAATAAAAGTCTTCATGTCGTTGTAGTACTCCGTTATCTCACGGTCTTGATGATGTAAGCTGCTTGCCATCCGAACAAAAAATCATCCGACAACATGCATAATAGTAATACCTCAAATGCAACCTGTTTTGCAAAAGGAAGCACAAAATCAGCAGCATTCTTACCTTTTGAAAGCCATTCAAAATAAGGCACAAAGGAAAGGAGTAAATTAAAGAATCCCAACTATACAAAATCCTTAGTTTCATCAGCATGACTTACGGGTGAAAAATGAAAAAAAATTAAGAATGAGCAATGAAGAAGATATATACCTCAAGATAAGTACTCCTTGACAACTTCTGGAGGTAGCCTTTCTAAAAACTTTGTGAGTATTTGGTCTCTGATTAAGTCTCTTTGATTTTCAATATTTTTCTCCATGCTTTCTAACTCAGCTTTTCTCTTGAGATATTGTTCATCCTGTTCTTTGTTTCGTCTGCTCAATTCGTAGTCCATGTCTTTTCGTAAATCTTCACGTAGACTAGTTTTCAAAGAATCCAAAATATCGTCTGGAACCACATAAGACGTTTGTGTACCATTCACGTCCTTTAACTTTTTATTTGACACACCCCTGCCAAATAATCTACGCTGACCGTCATATTCCTTGCCCATGACACCCAAAAAGGGGTCTGTTGGGCATTCCCCATCATCAGGTACATAAGTCTTCATTTCAGTCTATAAATAGACAGTCATCAGTAAAATAAAAACACAAAGCATCAGAATAACTATAAACATAGCAGAATTGTTTTATTACTTACTATCTTTCTTTCTGTATCGTCATACATGTCTTTGTACTTGTTTCCTGGTTTTCTTGCACGAGTATGCTCAAACAATTGAGAAAGAGTAGGGGGCCCGTGGTCTGGATTTCCATTTGTCTGTAAAATGATTAAGAATTTAATTTATGCTTCAGTAAATATCTATTTCCTATGGTTCATATAAGTATATAATTCTTACTCAGCCAGTAAAATTAAATTACCAGTTCCTCTCGTATACGTGCGAAACTTTTTGGGCCAGCGGTGTGCATATTCCTTTGAGCCAACCGACGATCGCGGTTACGACAGCATCGTCTCTGCACATCCATTGAAGCAACAAGTAATATCAGACCAGTCGTGACAACTCAATAAACCAAGTAATATCAGACTAGAACAGTTAATATCACATTTAAATCCGTTAATAAGTGTTCTTATTCTGGGGTTCGGCCCTTAATTACCTTTTGTACTCTTGTTGATTAGCAGATTAGCATTATGTAAGTTTATAATGTGGTTAATTATAATCTGGTAGTTAAAAATTAACAGATTAGCATTATGTAAGTTAAAAATTCTAAACATGATCATCTATTCATTTATTCAAAACGAAAACTTAGTGGACAAGCATTCTTTGTAGTTAGCAATAATATCTTTGCTTGTGCCTATTCCTGTTAGGAGGGGCGCCTTGGTTCTGTTACCATATCCCACATTGTTGCCCTCTTCAAACTAAAAACATGGTTTTATTTTTCTTTCAGGTTATAAAAGGGATTGTTGGTGGTTGTGTGCAATCTGACTGTGCTCTTTTAGGGGGTGAGGTAATTCCATGACCAATTTCACAATAAATATCACAAAAGCTCATGTCAATTGCAGTGGTAAGAACAGAATGTCAGAGCAGAACAGACCTCAACAAAAAATAAGAACAGTATGCAACAAGTAGAATATGATCACCTTCTCAGACTTCTTTTTCCATTTGGCAAGTAATTTTAGGAAGTCGTCATCAGGAACTAGGTTAGATCGATGTCGCCACCTACTTTTATCATCTTTACAGGCGTAGAAATGTTTTTTCTTGAAACGACTTTTGTAGACTCTCCATGAATCTCTAATAGTCTTCATTACCCAATCTTTACCTTCTTCCGGCACTATATATTTTGTCTGCAGAAAATCAAACGATTTCGTACAAGTTTGGAAAAAAATGGGTAGTACTGAATTCAAATAAGCTACAATTGAAACGAGGCATACCAACACATATTCCCACAATTTTTCTTTTTCTTTGTTAGGTACTTGCCGCCAAGAGTCAAAGACTAAGGGTACATAGGTATAATCTCGAGCTAATGTACCCAAAAAGCGAGCAAATTCACATACAATGTCTTTTTCCGGAATAACGGGACCAATTGGTTGCCCATACTCGTTCAAAATGATGGCCACCTTGTTCTTCGTTGATCGGTTGTGTACATGGGGTAACATGGATGGTCCTCTAGTGCCACCTTCCGAGATAGCTACGAGCAAATTATAAGAGAACATCCATATAATATACACTAATATACAATAATTATAAAATGCATATAAGAAACTAGTATTAATTTACCATCTTGTTGAAGATCTTGATTATCCAATTTTATTTCCTCACTCTCATCTTCTGGATATTCCTCTTCATCACTATCAGCATTCTCGCCTTCAGTGCTACTATCTGTTAGATCTTCTCCAAAACATGCTGCAATAAGTTCATCTCGTTGCAGTTGAGATGAATTTCCGTAACACACTGCATGTTTGTTTTAGAAGTTGAAATTAAAAACTAAATGGCCAGATGAACTACACGTTATGATATCGAACAATTACCTCCCATCGTATCTCCTTCAGTAGGTGATGGCTGGATATCACTTTCATGCGCCTTTAAGCCAATGTTTGAGTCTTCTGGATCAGAGGTGAAATGTGAGGACTGATGAAAATCCTTACTTAAATCTTTTTCTGTTTGCATCTGGTTTCTCTTCAAGATTAAGTCCGCCATAGTCGGGTTAAGGTCATTATATGCATCCTGCCTTACCCCCGTCTGATCTTTGTCAAAGAGTTGTGGAAGCTTGAACCTTTCTTGGTGTTTGTTAGCTTGACTTTGATTTCTCAGTCTAGTATAGTTGGAGTATCTCGTCACTGACCCTGGTGGTATAAATTGTGAACGTTGCTGACTACCAGACTTAGAAGCCTGAGAAACCTGCATAATCATAAATAGGTAAGTGACTGCTGATATATGTACTTGATACTCAATTCAACCTTTAGAGTGAGATCTTAAATAGGTAAGTGACTGCATAATCATAAAGAAGGGACCTGCATAATCTTAAATAGGTAAGTGACTGCATAATCTTAAATAGTTAAGTGACCTGCATAATCATAAACAGTATCATCTTGCAATCACAGTTGTTGACTGCCAATACAATTCTTTGTAAAAGATGATGTTCTAAAAACAGCTTATGTGCATCATTCATCAACATTTATTAAGCCCATCTAAGAGAAAGAAGGGCTGAGATATCGAAAAGAAAGTCAGTCTCTTTTATATACGAAGTTGGCAATCACAGTCTCTTTTATATACGAAGTTGGCAAAGAAAGTCAGCATCAAACAAACACACCCCTATAATAAAGCAAAGGAAAGGACTCTCCCAACAAAGAGACAAGCATACTAAAAGGCAAAGAATACAAGACAAGAAAGCAAAAGAATGAGAGCTTTGACAAAGAAACTGCTTTCATTTTTCCACTTTTTCTTCTCTTTCACAAATGCATTTGTCCTAAAAAGATAAATACAAAAGAAGCCAAACAAAGAACTTTTTCTTTCTCTACGTACCAAGAAAGCAAGAGCTGGGACAATTAACAAGGAAAAGAAAGCAAAGATAGAGAGAAAGACCATCTAAAAACAGTATAACAGTCAATAATTCAGAACCCGAGGTGATGAGCAGAGAATTCAGAGTCTGTGTGGTTACTTAAGCTTCTTTCCACCAGCCAAAATCATATAATTCAGAGTCTGATGAGCAGAGAATTCACATGTTCACAAGCTTATTCAACAAAGAAATGGATGTGACAGAAGAAAACGATATTGGAGACCATCTAGAGGTAAATTCTTTCATCAATTAAGCACAACAGATTAGGACAAAAAAAAGCACTGAACAACGACCATTTTCGTGCAAACAGATTTCGAAACCCAAAGAATACACTTCACGTCTTCAAAGATGAAGTAACTAACAATGGTCTTTGACATGGTTCTTTTTTTTACAGATATTTAGCAATGGAAGGAACAAGAGTGTGCTGCACAGAGTTATAGTGAATTAAGAGACAACACGTGTTATACTAGCTTCTCTGCACAGTCTTCCTTTTGAGCATATAATTTAGCCTTCCCCCAAACTTATTAATGAAGACAATCCAAGACGCTACAAGGACACAAACTTTGCTCAGTTTCTGGAGTATATATCATCATGTGAGCCAAAGAAGAAGGAATTTCTTGAATCCATAAGACTTGCTTAAGTTGAATACATATACATACGCATAAATATTTTTTTCTTTTTTCAAGTGAATTACAGTAACTTACTCTTAACCTTCAAGTGAAGTAAGGAATATGCATATATCACCATTCTAAGTCAACTATGCATATATTTTGCTAGTTAATCATCACGGGAGTTCCTCTTAACCTTCAAGTGATTTTCTTTGAATAATAAAATCTGAAATTCAAAAACATTAGCAAGACTAAACAGACATGTGCAGTCAACATTAACAGTTCTACAATAACAGTCCTGCAGCAGTTTTTTTGATACTGGTTCAACATTAACAGTCCTGCTAATACTGGATCAGTTCTACAATAACATACCCATGAGCCATTACTATTGCCAGCCTACCCATGAACTTGTATTTATATATAAATGAAATATGAACAAAGAAAAAGTATGTAGACCATGTAACCTTTTGATAACGAACTTCAGCATTTACTTCAGCGTCCTCTTCCTCATTGTGGCTAGGTACATAATCCACATCTTCGCTGTTGGAATGATTTGTTCTTCCTGACATAATTCGTCTTCGTTTTTTGTTCTTGCTAACTTCCACCAGGCTTGTAACCGAACGTACAAGGTTAGGTATCCCACTCTCTTCCAGCCTGACCTTATTCTGTGCAATTCTTTCAATGCGAGCTCTCTCATATTCATTCAAGCTTTCTGACATACTAAAACTGCAAAATGTCACATTTATTATAACTGACAAAATAAGCCACATCAAAGAGAGACAAAATGTCACATTAATTATTACAACAGAGACAAAATAACAAATTTATTTTAACTGAAACTGCAAAATGTCACATTAATTATCACAAAAGCCACATCAAAGAGAGACTATAAATGTATAAAAAATAGATTAATGCTACTCATAAGTCCCCATCATTTTGTTCTTCCTCAGCTTGCATCCAGTCCCATAAGGTATCATCATTGTCGTCACTGTCACCATTTAAATCACGCAAATTATTAGTGTTAGCCAATACACTATTTGCGTCAACAATCATGGGATCCATATCTTCTCTTGACAATCTGATATTTTCTTCAGGTTCTGTGCTTCCAGAATGCATTATAAGGTCATTATTAGGTTCTTCAGTTTCAATGCTATAATCAAAGATGTCTCTTGGAACCTTAGTCATGACATATTGCAACCCATCTACGATTGGATCTGCCACATAAAAGACTTGATGCACTTGGGATCGCATGACAAACGGATCATCCACTGAACAATATTTGGTCACATTAACACAAGTCAACCCGTAGTCATCTTTCTCCACTTGATACCACTCACAGCGAAACATAACAACAGTAAACCTAGACCAATAGTTAAGCTCTATAATTTCTAGAATTGATCCGTAATACGTAACATCCCCATCAATAGGATTTTTGTCTTTAGAGCTAACAAAGCTTGAAGTTAAAGCAGAGAGGGTGACTCCACTATTTTGTGTTTTGCATCTAGCATCGCGTGATTTAGTATAAAACTCATAACCGTTTGCATAATAACCCTTGAATCTTTTAGCTATAGGACTAGGTCCTTTAGCAAGCCAAAATATTTGCTCAGAGACACCTTCTTGAGTCGCCTTTTCCTTCAACAAGCTTGGGAAACCATGACTGTGATTCCGAGCACGTTTCCATTTGCTTTTACTTCTTTGGAGGTTTACAAAAGCTTCATGTTCTCTACATGAAACAGTAAATCAATAAATGCGGAAATAATGAAAGGAAACGTATGTACTTATAAATTAATGTATATGATATAATGTTAGTAGTCAAATTATATGTTAAAGTTACTTACTTTATGCACTGATCAACCTCTTCACTATCTGAGTTGAATAATGCGTAACGATGCGCATGTGCAGCTACTTTAGTGTCCAGAGTAAACACCCGTCCATTTCTTTGCTTCTTTCCTCCCAAAGGATGACCACAACTTGAAAAAATTGTAGCGTCAAGTTCTTCTGTTTCATTAGAAGGCATGTCACATGTGCTTCTGTTATCTCTAGTCTTGCCTCCGTCCACATACCGAGAACAAAAATTCATGCATTCCTCAATCAAATAACCTTCTGCAATAGATCCTTCTGGACGACCTCTATTTCGCACATAGGATTTCAATTTGCATAAATATCTTTCAATGAAATACATCCCTCTCCCTTGCACAGGACCCCCAAGCCTAACTTCCTCTACTAGGTGAATGGGCAGATGAACCATGATGTCGAAGAAGCTTGGGAGAAATATTTTTTCTAAGTCACATAATGTGTGGATAATTTCAGATTCTAAGTAATCAAGTTCATCTTGACTAAGGACTTTACTGTACAGTCTTCGGAAAAAATTCCCTAATCTAATCAAAGGAACAGCCACATGCTTGGGAAGGCATCTTCTCACAACAACTTGAAGTAAGTAATGGAAAATGATGTGAGCATCATGACTTTTATATCCTGAAACTTTCCTTTGCGCTAAATTCACACATCGCGAAATATTAGAGCCGAAGCCATAAGGAAGTTTTGCTTCTTTCAAAGCACGACAAAAGATATCCTTTTCTTTTGTAGACATGGAATAACATGCCTTCGGGAAAAAGACATGTCTCTGGTCTTCTGACAATTGAGGCTGTAGATCCTCTTTGATACCCATATCTAATAAGTCAAAACGAGCATTTGGGTGATCCTTACTCTTACCAGAGATATCCAATAAAGTTCCGAGTACGTTGTCAAAAACATTTTTTTCAATATGCATCACGTCTAGGTTATGCCTACATTTATTGTGCTTCCAGTAAGGCAATTAAAAAAATATAGACTTCTTCTTCCATGGGCACTGACTTTTGTTCTTTTGTTTTTCTTTCTTCCCAAAAGAATTCACAAAATCAGACAACTCATCTAATACATGAAATCCTGTCAGGGGTCTTGGAGGGGGTCTTTCTTCAAATTTTCCATTAAAAGACTTCTTATCACGGCGCAAAGGATTATTAGCGTCTAAAAATCTACGACCACCCATATAGCACATTTTTTTGCTATGCTTCAAATATAAGGAATCAGTCTCATGGTTACAACTTGGACATGCAAACTTCCCTTTTGTTTTCCATCCGGATAACATTGAATTCCCCGGAAAATCACTAATTGTCCATGTCAAAGCAGCATGTAACTTAAATGTTTCATTCCTAAATTTGTCATACGTATCAAGCCCTACATTCCATAAATCTTTTAATTCCTCAATTAAAGGCTGTAAGTATACGTCAATGTTATTCCCAGGACCCTCAGGACCGGGAATGAGTAGTGATAGCATAAAATATTCAGGTTTCATGAACATCCAAGGTGGCAAGTTGTAATTGACCAACACAACGGGCCATGTACTTTGACATACACTCATAGTTCGAAATGGATTAAACCCATCAGATGCCAATCCTAACCTTACATTTCTAGGATCATTAGCAAAGTTAGGGTATAGAGAATCAAAGTCCTTCCACGCTGACCCGTCCGCAGGGTGTCTTAGATACCCATCTTTCGGACGTTTATCAGCATGCCATGTCATAGCTTCTGCAATTTCTGAATTCATATAAACTCTTTGCAACCTAGGTGGCAGTGGAAAATGCCATAATACCTTTGCAGGTATTTGACGACTATTCTTAGTGTTTGAAGTCTTATTAGATGAATTCTCTTCGCATTTTTTCCACTTAGAGGCATGACATTTAAAACACTCTTCAGCATTTTCAAACTCTTTCCAAAATAGCATACAATCATTAGGACACGCACATATTTTTATGTAATCAAGGCCCAAATCCTTCACAATATTCTTAGCTTCTGTGTAGTTGACCGAAATTTTGGCCTCTGGAACCATGTCTCTTAACAATTGAAGGAGTTCATTGAATGCTACATTACTAATTCCATGAAGTGTCTTGTACAAAAAAAGTCGAATAATGAAAGACAATTTTGAAAAATTCTTACAGCCCGGGAATAATTCTTGTTGACCCTCTTCAACCAACTTATAAAACTTTTTAGCTTCATCATTAGGACCATTTTGTACGTTAGTGGGACCTTCACAACAACTTCTAAATCTGTCCTCTAACAATGTGTTGGTATTGTCATTGAAAATTGGTTCTTCATCATGGGTTTCAACTATGGGTTCAGTTGATAAAGGATCCTCTCCATGAAAGGTCCAAACATGATAATTCTCAACATAACCAAATCCTTTTATATGATCATACACCTCATGTCTTCGTAACCAATAACGGTTTGCACACCTCTTACATGGACATCTTATTTGACTCCCATGAACACCCTTAGAAAATGACACATTAAGGAACTCAATGACTCCATTTTCAAACTCAGGCAAACGTCTAGCAATATACATCCAACTTCTATCATTCCTCATCCTCTGAATTCTGGATTAAATAAGCACAAATTAATATATACTTCTCATTATGAAACAGCAATTGACACTACTGGAAAAGGATTACTGAGTGTTGAGAATTAGTAGTGCAGAAACAACAATTGAAACAACTTTGGTTACTTCGGTTTTGTCTACAATGCACAATTGAAACAACAACTTAATTGAAATAGGCATTAATTGAATGAAAGGCAAATCGACATTAAAACGAAAGGCAAATCGACATTAAAACGAAAGGCAAATCGGCATTAAAACGAAAGGCAAATCAACATTAAAACGAACAGCAGAGCTTCGTGAAACAACAATTTAAACAAAATACCTAACTAGCTCCCTGTTTAGCTCTATACTGCCTGACGCCTGTAAGTTAATTCCCGGATAAAATGGAGAACAACTTTACACAAGCAGTACAAAAGGATGGAGGAGTTGGCCTATGCCTTTTAATCAATATGAAGTCAACATTACTAGAGCAAACTAGCATTATAGGATTACATATAATTTTATAAACCATACCTCATCTGCAATAAACAGAATGTCGTATTTCTTTACAACAGCTTGAACCTGTACCAAGTTCAATGACATGAAAAGTTTACTGGCCGAAAATCAATTGAAAAGAGACCACACGAAGCACATAAGACGGGAAAAAGACATAGGAGTATCCAATCAAGAAATAAATAAAATCGACAGTCATATATATGAAGCAGAATGAAACAAACAAATACCAAGCATCCCATAGGATAATCGTTGAGATTTGTGCACTAAACTCTCAGATACTAATGTCTAAGGGTCATGTACTATTGACATGTAGGGGATACTAATGACTCACGGCAGATGAAGTTATCCCAGAAAAGAGAAACATTTTTATTGAAATAAAGAATGCTCTTTCTGCAATGATAGCCAATTAAATTCTGGATAAGTTTGCACACTGTATTCCACCTTTATGTAATACTCGATCCATTCCAACTAACTGTAAACAATTTCAAAAAGAGGGGTTTTTGAAAAGTTTATACGGTAAATTGGAATGGAGAAAGAATGTCCATCCAGATGTTATCAAGTGAAGCAGATGAAATACATATTGTGACACCATATGCAAGATAATGAACCAGGCAGACCTCTACTTAGAAGGCACATTCAGCCTGGGTAATGATCATCAGGCACATTCAAATAAGCTACATTTTAATCATGTCTTGTTTCGTTAGAAACGGATTACTGAGTATAGGGAATTAGTAGTGCACGCAGAAACAACAACTGAAACAACAACTTAATTGAAATAGGCATTAATTGAATGAAAGGCAAATCGACATTAAAACGAAAGGCAAATCGACATTAAAACGAAAGGCAAATCGGCATTAAAACGAAAGGCAAATCGACATTAAAACGAACGGCAGAGCTTCATGAAACAACAATTTAATTGAAATAATAACATTGTCACAATACGAATATGATTATATGTAGGAACGGATAGATAAACAACAATTGAATTGAGATAATAACAAAATGATAACAATAATTGAAATTGAAGTATTATACCTATCTATTATCAGAAATCCCAATCAATTATACTGAATATGAATTTCACCGGCTGAGTAAGAATCAAACGCGTGAATCGTGTTGGTAAAATGCTCCGCTGATTGAGTTTTTTTGAGCTTTTTTCTGGGAATTGAATGAGATGATGAAACGCGATGATGAAACGCGATGAAGATGGAGTACTGTATGTTTTTTTTGAGTAATTAATCACGCGTTGAATATTAGCTAGGGTTAATTAGATTAGGCGCCTAATTACGTTTTACCCAAAATTTCATTCTTGCGCCTAATTAGTTTTTACCCAAATTTCAATTTATTTATTTTTTAATTGAAAATTTTAATAAGCGCTTAAACAAAATCATCCGAAAATTTATGTATGTGACGAAAGTGTTGCACAAGTGTTGCTAGAAAATGCAACAATTGTATAAGAATGTTGCAATTAAAGTAATATATTGCAACACTTACCTTAAAGTGATGCAATATGTAGGTAATAAGCAACATTTTTAAATAAAGCGTTGCATAATTAAGTAAAAATTGCAACACAACCCGTAAGTGTTGCACACGAAATGTTGCATTAGGTCTCTTTTTGTAGTAGTGACATTTCCTATGCTCAAACTATTTTTTTTTAATTTGAAAGTTGATTTTTGAAACCTACTTTCAAAATTAACCTTCTTTAAATATATATATATTTTTTTTCGTCATATCGTCTTTTAAAAAAAAACAATTGCAAACATTATATTATTTAAAACACTTTATATGGCAAATTATGTATTTCTAGTTATTGCAAAATTATATACATTTGATGGTATAAATTTGACTTGTCGGATCTATACGCACCATTGGACGACTTTGTAGCCAGAAAACAAGGTTGCTTGAAATGATGAGGTGGAAATTCAAGCTACATAAAGTTGTGGTTGTCCATTGGAGTTGTTCTAAGCTACATGAATATTTCCTTACTTCAATGGTAAGCTACTTGCTTGCTATTTTATAAATATTGCAAGCAAATCCCTAAAGCAAACCATTGGAGGTGCTCTTATAAACTTCAAAAAAGTCGGAAAAAATATACATAAGCTCAACTGAAAATTAAAAATTAAAAATTAAAAGTTAGGTTTGAAGTAGAACATATGACATATGTTCTTTTTTTTTCGAAATAGGGTTATAAAATCATTTTAAAACCTACAATTCACATTTATATTTTTTATATCTTGAAATTTATTGATAAAAGTAAAAATATTAATTAAATTTGTTGATAAAAGTTCTAATGAACAAATACCTCGAAAATTTTTACACCGTTCTAAAAAGATATAACATGATATATGGATGATATTTGTATAAATCAACTTAGCGATGCGAAAAACTTATACCAAAACACAGCTAGAGTAATAAATAATTGCAAAAATTGATGTATGACTAACTGGAGACTATGACATTAAAAGTTAAAAAATTTGTACTTTGGGAAATATATTCTTGAAGAATGATAGGATAGTTTTTTTAAGGGAGGTAATAATCTAGAAAGGCAGTATTGAAATAAATATTTGTATGCATCTTTAGGGGTTGGATTAGGCGGAAAAAAATGGATACAAAATGAGTAGTGGGGAAAGGGGACCACAGGAATAGTGTTGGAGAGAGAGAAAAAATGAGTATTTTGTGAGAGAAAACGATATCCGTCACAAACTTGCGACGGATAGTGCCGTTGCAAATAAGAATTTGTGTTAATGAATAGCATATATATATATATATATATATATATATATATATATATATATATATATATATATATATATATATATATATATATATATATATATATATATATATATATATATATATCAGATCAGGTAAGTCCACTTTTTATGTTGAGTCCTTGATTCCTCATCTGAACAATTGGATCAAAACAAATGAAGGGTGAAGGTTAAAATAAAATAAATAGAGAGGATATAAAAGCAACCAAACCGTAATCCTTACTCATCTATTCATTCATTCACTCATTCTCCCTTCTCTCTCCCACCCGCCTGCCAACCACCAACCACCATCCACCACGACACCACCGCCCAAAAAAATCAAAAGAAAAAAAAACCCTCCCTTCCCGTCGTCCTTCGTCTCCTCTCTCTTGCCACCACATCACCACCAAGCCATTATTGTTGTCCTTCGTCTCCTCCTCGTGTTTTCGTTGTTTGTTTTCTGATTTTGATTTTTTTCAAGTTTGGACAATTATTATGATGGTGTGGAGGTCTTTTCTGAGTTTGGTCTTTTTCTCAGATCTGAAGTTGACGGTGGTGGTCTTGTCTTTTTTGTTTTTTTTTCAAATTTGGAAGAGGAACAGTTGTTGACGGCGGTTGATACGTGCCTATTTTATGCATTTTATTTACTCTTTTGGCACGTATTTTCTTACACTTTCGTGACTTTTTAGTTGCTTTTTCTCCCATATTGTCTACTTTGGTATTTCTGTGTTTTGTATGTAGGAATACGCGGAAGTAAGCAAAACCAAGCCTTATTTGCCTTTAGGAAGCTGTTTTTGGAGCGGTAATTCAGATGGTGTATTCAAGTATAATTATCGGGCTGGATCGAAACTGAAAATAAAGAGGATCGGTCGACCGACCGAGAAAACAGGTCGGCCGACCGATGTCAACTACGTAATCGGCCCAGTTCTCCACGGAAGCCCAAATTCGCAGAAAATAAGTCCGCATTGGCAGAATCGGTCGACCGACCGAGAAAACAGGTCGACCGACCATACCCTGTTTCGAGACTTCCGTTTTCTTTTCTGATTTCCTAATCTTGTAATATTTCTTATTTAAGGAGAACAAAACTCTTCTATTAGGGGAAGTAGTTTTTCAGCAATTTTCTACCCTAGGAATTTTACCAAGCTTTCATCTTTATTCTTAGGATTTCCATTCAAATTGTAAGTTTGTTTTAATTAATCTTTCCTTTAATTCAATCTTGTTGTTCATCTTGTTGTTATTTCTTATTTCATGTTTTCCCTTTTATTGTCTTCTTTAATTATGTTTATCTCTTTGATATTCTTAGTAATTGTTAGTTTCATAATCAGAAGTATGCATAACTAATTCTTGTGATTAGGAATTAGGGGAACCATGTAAAAACTTGACTTTGATAAGTTTGATGATTAAATTACCAATCCCCCATTGTTGTTGGTGAACTAATCCTTAGGATTGAAAGATTATTAGGATTAGTTTAACAACAACTTTGGGATAGCCCTTGAACGAAAGTTTAGTGCTTTTCTAGGAACCCTAAGACCGTAAGGATTGGGTAGAATTTTGACCTAAAGGTTTATTCTTTGTTCCTTGGGATTGTGTTATTTGGTTATTTTACCTTTCATTGACTTGTTTTGACCATGGGGAACCTAAGTTCCTAATCTCCTTTCTATCTTATCTAAATTTTCTTGTTATTTTGTTACTTTAGTTGTTAGTTTAAATCCCAATTCAAAACCCCCTTTCTTGATTACTTGCAATAGACTTTAAATTCACAAACATAATTAACCTTGTCTCTCTGTGGTTCGACCCTTGACTTATCCTATCTGAGTTTAAGCTGAGGTTTTATAAATCTTATCTTTGGCACCCCTCAACGACGGGTGTCAAATTTTGGCGCCGTTGCCGGGGAGACGGTATAATTCTGTTTGTTAATTTTTAGTTTATTTTTCTTGTCTTAAGGAACTTAGGTTCCTTAAGACCGTTCTTACCTTTTCTTCTAGTGCTATTTAGAAGACAGGTTTTTGAGAGGAAGGCTTGAGTACTCTCTTTATGGACTCCATTTATAGCTACCTACAGCCGAAGCCTAAAGATTTACCGAAAGGATTCGCCTTGCCTAAACCCACCACTGGCTCCTTTGAACTCCGCCCGACTCATATTAACTTGGTGGAGCAGAGTCAATTTTCTGGTCTACCTGATGAAGATCCAATAAAGCACGTTACAACCTTCACAGATTATTGTTGTTTCATACCCCTACCTGAAGGGGTAACTAGAGATGAGGTGCTGGCAACTCTGTTCTTATTCTCCTTAAAAGGAGACGCGCAAGAATGGTACCGGGACTTTAAAAAGACAAGTGAAGGGATTACAGATTGGACCGCCTTGGCCTTGGCTTTTTACAAGAAATACTTCCCTCTTGCAAAAGCTGAGGACTTGAGAAACCAAATCCGTAACTTTCAGCAGGGGCCTGATGAAGGATTTTGTGAAGCATGGGAACGATTCAAGAAATTGGTCCGTTCCATCCCTCACCATAACCTTCCACAATGGGACCTGTGTAACTGCTTTTACAACTCTCTTTACGATGACTATAAGATGATTCTTGATGTGGCCGCCAATGGAAGATTCCAGAACAACACCGATCATATGAAGGGTTGGCAAACCATTGAAGACATGGCGGCGCATAAGGCTACTTTTAAAGGTTCACGTGGGAATTCAAGAAGGCTGAATGTAGAGATGAATAGAGTGATGGCTCTTGAGACAACAGTTGAAGCCCGTTTTGAAAAGCTTGAGGCAACCCAGCTAAAGCTTGAAAGTGCGAACCTAGTTACTACGGTCGACAACACGGGAGAAATTGAGAGATTAAGAGCCCTTGTTGATGCCTTAACCACGACAGTTTTTAAGATGAATGAGGCTCACTGCACTTCCACGAAGATTTTTGAGGAACACTTGATAAACATAGCCAACCAAAGAAAAAGCTCTCCACCTAGTTCTGAGGGACCCATGGAGACGCTGAATGCCATAAATCTAAGGAGTGGCCGTGTTTGTGAAGATTCAACTCAAGAGGATGATCCAGCCGAAATTCCAAGTCAAGAATCCGATCCCGTCAAAAGAACAGGAGGTCGACCGACCACTGTTCCTGACGTGAGATCAGATTCTGAAAAAGAAAAAAAATCGGATTTTACAGACTCTGGTCGACCGACCACTAATACTGGTCGACCGACCGACGCTTCTGAGCAGAGTGCCGTTTTGACTCCGGAATCGCTGGACCCTTCCCTCATTCAAGGCCTTACTGAAATTTTACAGCTGAAAAAGCCAAAGGTTGCTGATCCTATGGCTAAAGTCACCATTCCTTATCCTGAAAGACTGAAAAATTCAAAGGAAGATAAGAAATTTGGTAAGTTCTTAGAGATGGTGAAGAACCTTGAGGTAACCATCCCCTTCACTGACTTAATTACCCAGGTACCTTTTTATGCTAAATTCATGAAAGATATTTTAAGTCATAAGAGGAATTTTCAGGACGACGGTGCTGTTGCTTTTGTGGAAGAATGTTATGTTCTTTCACAAAATAATATAGCACCCAAGTTGAAAGACCCAGGTAGTTTTTCCATCCCTTGTACCATAGGTAATCATTTAATAGGGAAAGCCCTTTGTGATCTAGGGGCTAGTGTCAGTGTCATACCGTATTCTGTATGTGAAAGACTTGGTTTAGGTAGACTTAAGGTCACCAATATTACTGTACAGATGGCTGATAGATCAACCCAAAGACCACTAGGGGTCTTGGAGGATGTCCCAGTAAAAGTGGGAAAGTTCTTTATTCCTGTAGATTTCGTTGTTTTAGACATTGCTGAGGACAGTCGAATACCTATTATTTTAGGTAGACCTTTTTTACACACAGCTGGGGCTGTGATAGATGTCAAACGCGGGACCATTACTTTAGAGATTGGGGATGACTCTATCGAGTTTAGTCTTGCCCATAAGGCAACTGTTCCTACTGATGATACTTGTTGTTCCATCGATATTGTAGACAGGAATGTTATCCTTAATTGGAGGGAATCCTTGACCAAGGATCTCTTAGATGATCTGACGGTTTTGGATAAGTATGCAGGTACTCCAGCTGAGGATGCTGAAAAGCTGGATTTGATAGAAGAAGAAGAAGAGGAAGAGGAATGTGAGATCACTGAAGAAGAGAATGAGAAGCTCATAAGCCTAGCTAATGCAAGTCTGGTAAACATGTGATGTTCTATAGATACTAACTCTGTTCAGGCAGTTGAGGTAAAAGCACCAGAGCGTAAGCCACTTCCTCCTAATCTTAAATATGTTTTCTTAGATGATACTGAGCAGTACCCTGCGATTGTTAGCTCTAAACTTAGTCCTGACCAACTTTCTGCCTTAATGACTGTCCTTAAAAAGAATAGAAAAGCTCTAGGTTATTCTTTGGATGATATTAAGGGCATAAGCCCTGATGTTTGTATGCACAGAATAGATTTAGAGGAAGGGCATAAGCCTTATAGACAGGGACAGCGTAAATTGAATCCTAAGATGCAGGATGTAGTTATGGCTGAGGTTATGAAGCTTCTTGATGCAGGTATTATTTATCCAGTTGGCAACTCTAAGTGGGTTAGCCCAGTTCAGGTGGTTCCTAAGAAAGGAGGGACCACAGTGGTTAAAAATGATAAAGATGAGTTAATACCAACTAGAGTTGTGACTGGGTGGCGGATGTGCATTGATTATAGACAGTTAAATGCCGCCACCAAGAAAGACCATTTCCCCCTTCCTTTTGTTGACCAAATGACTGAAAGATTGGCTTCTAATAAATTCTTCTGTTTTCTAGACGGTTATTCAGGTTTCTTCCAGATTCCCATCCATCCTGATGATCAGAGTAAGACTACTTTTACATGTCCACAGGGTGTTTTTGCTTATCGCAGGATGCCTTTTGGGTTATGCAATGCTCCTGCTACTTTTCAAAGGTGTATGATGGGTATTTTTTCAGACTTTATAGAAAACATTATGGAAGTATTTATGGATGATTTCTCTGTTTATGGTAATGCTTTTGATCAATGCTTAGCTAATCTTGATAAAGTCTTGCAGCGATGTATTGATGTAAACCTTGTCTTAAATTGGGAGAAGTGTCATTTTATGGTTACTGAAGGGGTAGTTTTAGGGCATCTAATTTCAGATAAAGGTATACATGTTGATAAAGCAAAGGTACAAGTGATTGAGCAATTACCCCCTCCTATTAATGTCAAAGGGGTGAGAAGTTTCTTAGGGCACGCAGGTTTTTACAGGCGTTTCATTAAGGACTTCTCTAAAATTGCTAAACCACTTACACAATTGCTTCTTAAGGACGCCATCTTTGAGTTTTCTGATGAATGCCTTTCAGCTTTTAACAGGTTAAAGGAAGCTTTGGTCTCAGCACCAATCATCCAGCCACCAGATTGGGATCTCCCATTCGAGATCATGTGCGATGCTAGTGATTATGCTCTGGGTGCTGTGCTTGGTCAAAGGAAGAACAAGGCTCTTAATGCTATTTATTATGCGAGCCGCACCCTGGATGAGACTCAAGTCAACTATTTCACCACAGAGAAAGAGATGCTAGCTGTCATATTTGCCTTAGAAAAATTTAGATCATATTTAGTAGGTAATAAGGTAATTGTTTATACTGACCATGCAGCTTTAAAAGGTCTTTTTCAAAAGAAGGATTCAAAGCCAAGGCTTTTAAGGTGGATCCTCCTTCTTCAAGAGTTTGACATTGAGATCAGGGACAAGAAAGGCGCGGAAAACGTGGTAGCTGACCATTTATCTCGCCTGCAGCTGACTGATGAGGAAGATTCTTTACCTATTGATGATTCGTTTCCTGATGAAAGTTTATTTATCATTAATAGTTCAGGTTCTTATCCCCCTCCTTGGTATGCTGATTTTGCTAATTTTGCTGTTACAGGTAAAATCCCTCCTGAGTTGTCTTGGCAACAAAAGAAGAGATTTATGTTTGATGCGAAACAGTATTTTTGGGATGACCCTTATGTTTTTAAAGAATGCGGAGATGGACTTATCCGGAGATGCGTCCCCCCAATGGGAGGTGAAGGACATTCTGGAAGCATGTCACTCTTCTGCATATGGTGGTCACCACGGTCCATCTAGGACCGTGGCCAAGGTATTACAGTCTGGTTTTTATTGGCCTACTTTACATGCTGATTGTAGAAATTTTGTAGGTAACTGTGATGCCTGTCAAAGGACTGGGAATGTCTCAAAAAGACATGAGATGCCACAAGTAGGTATTTTAGAGGTAGAGATTTTTGATGTTTGGTGCATTGATTATCAAGGACCTTTTCCCAGTAGTCAAGGTAACAGGTATATTCTTGTAGCTGTTGATTATGTGTCTAAGTGGGTAGAAGCCATTGCTACTCCCCATTGTGATGCAAAAGCTGTTATTAAGATGTTTAAAAAAATCATATTTCCTCGTTTTGGTGTCCCTAGGGTTGTCATAAGTGATGGAGGTATGCATTTTAAGGAGAAACGACTAGGTGATTTGTTAAATAAATTCGGTGTCCAACATCGTAGGGGTTTAGCTTATCACCCTCAGACTAGTGGTCAAGTTGAGATCTCTAATAGAGAACTCAAGGAGACCCTAGCCAAGGTAGTTTCTAAGTCTAGGAAAGATTGGAGCCTAAAACTTGATGATGTTCTATGGGCCTATAGAACCGCGTTCAAAACTCCAATAGGAATGTCACCATTCAGATTGATTTATGGTAAAACTTGTCATTTACCAGTTGAGTTAGAACGTAAGTCTTGGTGGGCTATATGTGATCTTAATTTAGACCCTAATCTTTCCCGCGAGAAACGTTTATTGCAGCTAAATGAGCTAGAAGAATTCAGGTTGTTATCCTATGACAATGCCAGGATCTACAAAGAGAAAACAAAGCGCTGGCATGACAAGAGAATCATTAGACGTGACTTTCAGGTAGGTGATAGGGTACTGCTTTTTAATGCTCGTATTCGTCTTTTTCCTGGTAAACTGAAATCCAGGTGGAGCGGACCCTACACCGTCACAGCTGTCTCAAAATTCGGGTCAATCGAATTAGAAACCTCATCTGGTGAGAGGTTCAAAGTCAATGGCCAATATGTGAAGCACTTCCGAGGAGAAAATGAGTATGTCGGAAAAGTCGAAGTTTCTTACTTTGACCCTTTTTAGGATGCTCCTTAGAAGGTAAAAGGTCGTGCGGGACCTCTTAAACCAGCGCTACACGGGAGGCAACCCGTGCTTTAGTTTTAAATTTACGTTTTTTCCTTCTTATTTTTCGTTTTATCCTCAGATGGAAATTGAAATCACTGCAGAAAAAGAAAAAAAAATCGGTATTAATCAGTACAGTGGTCGACCGACCGACTTTTCTGGTCGACCGACCAGACTGACAGCTTTTTGAATTTTTTCTGACATAATAAGTAAAATCGCAGAGCAGGTAAAAGTACAGTGGTCGACCGACCAGCTTTTCTTGTCGACCGACCATGATTTTTTTTTTTTACGGTTTTATCTTTTCAGAATCAACGTCATGGGTTTGTTGTGTTTTGAACATAAAATTATTGCTTTGACCTATTCATTCTACCAGCACTCCCTCTCTCTCATAAAACCCTAAAAACTATTCACCCTTCTTCCTCCTCCACCATTTTACTTACTCTCTTTTTAGCTTCCATCCTCAAGGTATGTGTTTCCTCCATTTTCTTTCTCTTTTTTTTAGTTTTTACCTTCTTATTTTCGTTTTAGGTAGTATGAGTTTATCTTTTTAAAGTTTAATTTTGCTCTTAATTCCGTTTTCATGCTTGTTTATGTGTTTTTATGTTAGTTTTTTCCTTCTTCTTGAGTTTATATGCTTAGATCTGAAAATTTTGGGTGATTTTGTGCTAATTAGGATAGTTTAATTCTTCCTTACAATTTTTATGCCTTTTTCCGCGCGAAATTCAAACCCGACGCCATCACTGTTACGGTCGGTCGACCGGAATCGGAGGTCGGCCGACCGAAATTTGAATTTCTGGGTTTTTAAATTTTGCAGATCTGGGTTTCTTTTCTGACAAAGGTCGGTCGACCGACCGGAAATTGAGGTCGGCCGACCAGAGTCGCGTTTTCCTGAGTTTAATTGTTGAACAGTTTCTGATTTTTCTCGTAATTTGGTCGACCCACCTGTTTTTACGGTCGACCGACCATACCTGCGTTTTTCATGATTTTTTTTCAGTTTCTGATTTCTCCGTACAGCAGAAAAATACAGACCATCTTGAGAAATCTGGTCGACCGACTGGCTCCTGTAGTCGGCCGACCAGAGCTGTGACAAAATTTCTTTTTTTGCAATTTTTCGTGCCTAATTTTGTTAAAGCAATGTTTTCTTATGCTCATAAGACTTATATTTTTAATTGAACTTTGCAGCTTTACGATGTCTAGCCGTGATCAAGGAGGGAAACGCGCACGCACTTCGGGTGCAAGCACTTCTAGAGGACGTGTCTCTAGGTCTAGAGGTCTAGCAGTTCAGGACACGGATAGTCTACCGGACTATCCGCAGATCACTTTCATCTCTCCGGCCCAGAAGGCCCGATTCCTCCATCTGAGCGCTCATTGCGCGGTAGTGGCGACCCGTTTCCTTTGTGTTTCAGCTTTGCATGCATTGGGATGCCATGATGAGGTGGTTGCTATGCTCATTGGGACCGGGTTTGCAGGCCTTGTCACTATGGACGAGATCACCTACCGCCTTCTTACTCTTGAGTTCTTCTCTTCCTTTACCTTTGATTTAGGGGCTCTTCACCCCGGCTATGATAGTTTTTGTATCTCTTTTCGCATGTTCAATGAAACTTATGCTTTAACTTTAACTCAATTTGCTCAAATTTTGGGTCTGTCTTCTGAGGGTCTTACTGATGACCCCACGGGGTCGTATTCTGATATGTGGTCCTGTATTTCTGACTCCAACGATGTGAAGAAGAAAAACAGTACCGTCCACCTTCCCACCCCCCGTTATTTTTTGCGTCTGTTGGCCAACACTGTTTTCGGCCGCAAAGAGTCTCAAAATGTTAACAACATTGAGCTCTCTATTTTGTCCGGTTATCTTAACATCGGACGTACGGGTCAGCAGTCTTATAACACTGCTCATTTGGTCGCTTCTCATTTTGTGTCAGTCGGTGAGGGAACTTCTTTGACCACTATTGTCTGTGGTGGGCTAGTCACCCGATTAGCCCGCTATTTTGTACCCCAGTTCCCTCGCTATGAGGATGCGGTCACCCCTCTATCCCGATACATGGACATGGATTATGTCAGGTCTGTGCGTTGGGTAAACAGTAGAGGTGTTTGGAAAATAGACACCTATCTCACTGACCGCATCCCCATCACCACGACTCCCCCTATGTACCCCCTTTCTATTGTTATAGGGGAGCCCCGACCACTACTCCCGTCTTACCGCCTCCCGCTTAGGGGAGGCGCTTCTAGAGGTTTCAGGACCCCTGCTCCCGGTGGCCACCATGCCACACCTGGGACAGGGTACCCATCTGATTTTACTGCTCCTCCTAATGTTTATGTTCCTCCTTTTGTTGATGACAGATCTATGCCACAAATGCTGGCGAGTCTTTGCACGCAGTTCAGCCAAAAACGGTTGGACGATAGTCTCTTCCAATACCCGGTTTACAAGGAGTATGCCACACAAGGTAGGCTCCCAACCGGCCCGTGGACTCACCCCACCTGGTACACACCTCTCGCAGGCGGTCGTGACCATGGTGAAGCTTCAGGCTCTGCCTCAGGAACAGGAGTAGGGTCTGAGGAGGATGGCGATGAGGGAGAAGGTGAGGAGAACGCTGAGCCATTCTACGACTCAGCGGGATAGGGACGTGCTTAACATTACCCTTTTTGGGGTTCGGTTTGGGGAGGCCCCTATTGATTGGTTCGGTTTGGAGAGGTCCACATTTACTTTGTAAGTGTTTTCCCTCCTTAGATTTCCAATTTTCCCCCTTAGATTTCCAGCTTTTCCCTCCTTCCTCCATAGACTCTGTTTGTATTTTTTAGTCTTTTTTCCTTTTCTTTTCTTTGTTTGCTTCTTTTTCGCCTACCCCCATCCCTTTGCTGTGGTTGTATGCTGATGAGCACAATGAGGGCATTGTGCGTTTTGGTTTGGGGAGGGTGTTTGCATACTCCTTTGTGAGTATGCAATTGTTTTTGTGTCTTTTGTTTTTCCTTCCTTTAGGTGTTTTTCTTGTTTTCATCCTCTCTTGTCGCGCGTCCTTCCCTGTCGGGCGTTCTTCTCTGTCTTAAGTCTTTAGGTCGAGTCGGAACTGATAAATACATTTCATGCCTAACATATCACATGTTGCTTTACCTTGCATTTTTCAAAAATTTTCAAGCTAGTCTTTTGCATTATCTACGAATTTTTGTTGATTTCATGCTAAATTTTTAGACTTGACTCTCTTTTTGGCAAGCTACTACATATTCTAAGGATTAGAGCTTAATAAATCGGTGACATCCATGACCGATTTCATGTAGGTTGTGAGTAGTTTCTATTCTTAAGGCATGTTACATCAATTTGCATAAACATGAATTTTGTCTTCTTAATACCTGTATGCATCCGGTTTTGTGGTTTGTTGACACATGTGGTAGAGGTCCCCCTTTCTCTTTATTCCCATTATCCTCACATAGCCAAATTGACCTCTTTTACCTATTTGCTACATTCTAAAACTTGCTTACCCTAGCCGAGCTAGTAATTTAGTAATGGGACTGTTTTCCTTGTCATCCTTTGGTTTATGCTTCATCGGTGAATTTTGATTTTGGGAGAATAATGAAAAAGAAAAAAAAAAAAGAGAAAAAGAAAGACACAGAAAACGAAAAAAAAAAAAAAAAAAGAGAAACGGGAATGATAGAAAAAAAAAAGAAACGGAGCAGCCTGTTTTCAAGGCTGGTCGGTCGACCAGGACCATTGAATGGGCCGATTTTTCAAAAAAAAAAAAAAAAAAAAAAAAAAAAAAAAAAAAAAAAAAAATTGGAAGAATTGTGGAACATTGGCATATATGAAAAAAAAAAGGGGGCAAACAAAAAGAAGTAATCTTATAGTGTGGATAGACGGATGTTAGCTCGGTTTAACCCCTCTTCCCATAACTTATTTTTACCCCTTCTTACCTTTAGCCTCACAATCCCAAATTTACCTCGGCATGTGTCATGGTTATTTAGTGTGGGAATGCATATGTACGGTTGTAGAGATTTTATTCATGTTAGATTGCAGGCATGTTCTTACGGGTCGTAGATAGGTGAGAGTCCTTACTTTTATTTATCTTCTTATCTTTCACATATACATTTGACCCTTTACTTTCATGAGTGTCTCGAGCGTACCGCGAGAGTCCGATTAGAATGGGTCTTGCAAGGTCGAAATTTTAGCATGCTTTTCCAACATGTTTAATTCGTTTTGCTCTTGACATTGTGTTTGATCATAGTTGAAGGATGCATTAAATTGGTTAAGCATAGTGTTGTGTTTGGTTATGAAAAGTATGAGGTCCGTTCCATTAGGAGTTTTATTTTCTTTTGAGTCTTAGTGCTTGCTTGAGGACAAGCAAGGTTCGGTTTGGGGAGTTTGATACGTGCCTATTTTATGCATTTTATTTACTCTTTTGGCACGTATTTTCTTACACTTTCGTGACTTTTTAGTTGCTTTTTCTCCCATATTGTCTACTTTGGTATTTCTGTGTTTTGTATGTAGGAATACGCGGAAGTAAGCAAAACCAAGCCTTATTTGCCTTTAGGAAGCTGTTTTTGGAGCGGTAATTCAGATGGTGTATTCAAGTATAATTATCGGGCTGGATCGAAACTGAAAATAAAGAGGATCGGTCGACCGACCGAGAAAACAGGTCGGCCGACCGATGTCAACTACGTAATCGGCCCAGTTCTCCACGGAAGCCCAAATTCGCAGAAAATAAGTCCGCATTGGCAGAATCGGTCGACCGACCGAGAAAACAGGTCGACCGACCATACCCTGTTTCGAGACTTCCGTTTTCTTTTCTGATTTCCTAATCTTGTAATATTTCTTATTTAAGGAGAACAAAACTCTTCTATTAGGGGAAGTAGTTTTTCAGCAATTTTCTACCCTAGGAATTTTACCAAGCTTTCATCTTTATTCTTAGGATTTCCATTCAAATTGTAAGTTTGTTTTAATTAATCTTTCCTTTAATTCAATCTTGTTGTTCATCTTGTTGTTATTTCTTATTTCATGTTTTCCCTTTTATTGTCTTCTTTAATTATGTTTATCTCTTTGATATTCTTAGTAATTGTTAGTTTCATAATCAGAAGTATGCATAACTAATTCTTGTGATTAGGAATTAGGGGAACCATGTAAAAACTTGACTTTGATAAGTTTGATGATTAAATTACCAATCCCCCATTGTTGTTGGTGAACTAATCCTTAGGATTGAAAGATTATTAGGATTAGTTTAACAACAACTTTGGGATAGCCCTTGAACGAAAGTTTAGTGCTTTTCTAGGAACCCTAAGACCGTAAGGATTGGGTAGAATTTTGACCTAAAGGTTTATTCTTTGTTCCTTGGGATTGTGTTATTTGGTTATTTTACCTTTCATTGACTTGTTTTGACCATGGGGAACCTAAGTTCCTAATCTCCTTTCTATCTTATCTAAATTTTCTTGTTATTTTGTTACTTTAGTTGTTAGTTTAAATCCCAATTCAAAACCCCCTTTCTTGATTACTTGCAATAGACTTTAAATTCACAAACATAATTAACCTTGTCTCTCTGTGGTTCGACCCTTGACTTATCCTATCTGAGTTTAAGCTGAGGTTTTATAAATCTTATCTTTGGCACCCCTCAACGACGGGTGTCAGCGGTGGTTTTGTTTTTTTTTTTTGTTTTTTTTCCCAAATTTGGAAGAGGACCGGTTTAGAGTCGGTTGTTGACGGTGGTGGTTTTGTTGTTTTTGTTTTTTTTTTCCAAATTTGGGAGAGGAACGGTTGTTGTGATGGTGGTGGTTGTTGTTAGTGGTTTTTTTCAGATCTGGAATGTGTTTTTTTTTTGTTTTTTTTCAAATTTTTTGGATGGTGATGATGGTGGTTGTCGTTCGTGGGTATTGTTGGTGTTGGCGATTTTTGATTTTTTCAGATCTGGATTATTGAATGGTGGCGTGGTTGCTCAAAAAAATGGAGTTTCGCTCAAAAAACCATGGAGTTCCACTAATAGAACTACGAAGTTCACTAATAGAACCATAGAGTTCCACTAACAGAACCATAGAGTTCCGCTGATAGAACAATGAAGTGTTCCACCAGTAGAACAATGAAGTTCCACCAATAGAACAATGGAGTTCTACCAATATATAGAACAATGGAGTTCTATCAATAGAACAATGGAGTTTCACTAATTGAACTAATAGAACATGAAGTTTCACTAATTGAACATGGAGTTTCACTAATAGAACAATAGAGTTCCACCCATCAAATAATGGAGTTGTACGTATAAAACAATGTAGTTTCACGCATAAAACAATAGAGTTATACTTATAAAACAATAGAGTTTCACGAATAAAACAATAAATATTCACTTATAAAACCATAGAGTTCCACGTATAAAACAATAGAGTTCCACGCATAAAACAATGGAGTTCGACGCATAAAACAATTGAGTTCCACTCATAAAACAGTTGATTTATAATAAAAATTTTATATAAAAAAATGCATTAAAAAACCAAAGTTATATTCGTACAATATTAGAGTTACACTCATAATTCTATAGAGTTACACTCGTACAACATTAGAGTTACACTTATAAGTCTCTGAAACTCAAAAGTGAGTAATTGGATAAACGAGAAATTGAAATTATGAGAGACAAAACATTAATTTTTTGTTTGGTGAGTGTTTTTTTTTGTTTTAATCTCAACCATTCATTTTGTAAGATCTAATGGTTTAGATTAGGACTCAACATCACATGTGGACTCACAATCAACCAAGACCCGGGGATTATACTGTCCGTAAACAATGTTTTCAGGCAGGCTCGACACCGGTTTTGTATGTGGCACATAATGAACAAGGTCCCCATCAAGTTCGGGAGTTCTTCCAAAGATTATCCTGACTTCATCAAAAAGTTAAATGCCATAGTGTGAGACGGTGAGATTGAACCAGCTGAATTTGATACGCGGTGGTGTGATATGGTGCTAGAACACGGGGTCAACAACGTAGACTGGTTTAAGGAGATTTATCTAATAAGGAAGCAATGGGTTTTGGCCCATTGTAGGGACCTCGAAATGGGTAGTGTTATGAGGACGACCCAGCGATCTGAAAGTGAAAATAACTGTAACACCCCCATTTATTTAAGGGCCTGAACTAGGACTCCTCAGATAAAAAAAGGTGTTACCATCTCGGTTTCCCGAGGCAGTAGATACAAAGGAAGATAAACAGTACTTTAAATTAACTTTAAACTCAAAAAGTGTTCTTACATAGCCAAAATATAAAACTGTTCTGATCAAAATAAAAGTACAACTCATAGTCTGCTATTACGTGGTCTAGACTCTAAGTAGGTCCGGGTCCATGCTTCTCCCTTCCCTAAGCTCCCATAGTCTTTAACCTGTCAATCTGCTCCCCAATAAATTGGTTCATCACAGGTGATCACGAATACACAGGGTCAACCACGAGGTTGAGTAGAGTAAAACTCTAAACAAACCATATTACTAAAAATAGAAAGTCGATCATCTCCACTCCGAATCACAAGACCCAATATCTCCGCACCAATCACAAGACCCATTATCTCCACACCAATCACAAGACCCATTATCTCCGCACCAATCACAAGACCCATTATCTCCACACCAATCACAAGACCCATTATCTCCGCACCATCGTTATCACGGTATGATATAAATGCACAGTATAAACTTCACATGATAAAATATAACAAATATGCTTAACAACAATTATGAACGGTTTGCACATCATCATATATCAGAAGTCTCCCCTACCTCAAAATGCAGAAGAAATGATAACTGCGCCTGCTTCTAAAAATGCTCCACACGGAAACTTCCACCTAAATAAGTATTACTTTAATTAATACTTTCCTAATTCTCGTAATACATGTACACACTCTATTTATAGACACTTCCTATATTTAGAAAGCTTCCCAACAACCGAGTTACCCAAAATAGTAACTTTCTAAATATAGTAGCTTCTAAAAATAGCAACTCCTAAAAAATAAATAAACACTTGGGTTTTGAAATTCAAATCTAAATCTTTACCATAAATAAAATGCTATACCATAAATACTAATCATATTTGCCATAAATAATATATTACATCATAATAACAATTATTCTAAAACCAAATAAAATAGAAATAATAAAAATAGTAATAATGTTAATAATAATAATAATAAAAAGAATAATAAAACAACACCAAACACACCCGACACAACAACAGCCCGACAACCCGCCACCAACAGCCCTGAAACCACCGTGACACGCGCCACCTACCACCGACAGCTACCGCAGCCCGTGCCCAGAACCACCCTCCACCACTGCAACCACCAGCAGTGTAATAACCCGTTTTATTTTTCAAAGTATATAATTGTGACGGGTTATTCGTTACATAAGCATCGAAAATTTATTTATGATATCTATAGTTTTGTGTCCTTTTATTTGAGTTGTTATGTTTTAATCAAGTAGTAATGGATTGTGTTGACAACGGGGTTCGAACTCGAGACCCAAGGGATATTATGGGCCTCGAGTTGCGTGCACATCTCAGCCCATACCTCACATTTCTTTTCTTTTTCAAACAAACACCAACCCTAGCAGGCCGTCACTTTCTACAAGTCAGAAAACCTAAACCTAGCTACCTTAGCTCTCAGACAAATACACTAATCTACAGCCGTCATAACAGAGGATACATAGGTGTTTTTCACGGTGGCCATAGAGCAGTCTAAGGGTGGTCGAAACCTATACGAAGTAAGTATGTCAGCACGTTTTCTTTCTCCTCTGCGTTTCCTGTTGTTTTCAGGAACTTTTCGTATGTGTATTTCATGGCTACGAGTTCAGGTCTTTGTCTAATCATAACCTACGACGTTAATAGTGGTGTAACGACCACAGTATGGGTCACCGTTGGCCACCAGGAACCACCAGTCGTGGTGGTTTTGTTGCCTAAGACAACCCGTTTAATTATGTTTCAGATTAGAGTCGTTTACGTGTTATTTTGTGTGGGTGTTTCGAGTCTAGTTCTGTTAGCGTTTGTCCTGGGTTTTTGGAGTCGACGGATGGTGGTGGTCGGGGGAGTGTCGTGGTGGCTGTCATGTTAGGTTTAGGCGGATAGGGTGGTGTCAGTTGTGGTGTTCGTGGCCACTGCTCGCCCTCTGTTGTCGCAAGGTCTGGTGTTACGGGTTTACAGTGGTGGTTTGGGAGTGGTACCACCGTTGACTCGGGGGAGGTCGACACAGTGGTACCACCGTGGGTTATAGTCTGATGTCTGGGGGTGGTTTTGGTGGTGGTTGCAGGTGGTGGTTTGGTTTGTGGGGTCGTCAGCAGCCTTCGCAAATCAGGCTGGCAGGGTGGCTGAGTGAGGAACCAGGCCGGTTTAAGGGTCTGGTTCATCTCGCTGTTGACAGTCGACCCTACTGCCGGTGGCCATAGGTGCTCAGGGAGGTGTTGGGTACGGTGGCAAGTGGTTGTTGATGGCTGTGGGGGCGTGGTACGGTGGTTGTAAAGGGTTTTCGTTGGGTTGGAGTCGTGATTGTTGTAAAGGTTGTCGGGTTCTTTTTGTCTTTGTTTTATTAATTTTGTTCTTATTAATTATATTATCATTAGTATAATTATGGTGGTTGTTAATTGTATGGGTAATATTATTATTAATTATTGTTATTATTATTGTTATCAATATTCTTATTTAGTGATATTATTCTTAATACTAATATTATTATTGGGTAGATTATCATTGTTTAATACTATATATTATTATTGTTTTGGTTATTGCTTCGTTTTGATTAAATGTACGAGTCGGGAAATTAGTGAGTCATGGGAGTTTCTATTTTGGGAAAGTTTCTATTTATGGAAACTTTCCACTTTTGGAAGGTTTCTATTTATAGCAAGTGAGGTTTGTTTATGGGGTTCGGGAAGTTATTAATTCGTTACGAATACATGTTTAGGTAGCGGTTTTCGTGTGGAACATTCTAGCAAGCTTTGGATTTGTCTGCGCTTCTGCAAGTTGAGGTAGGGGAAATATATTATGATTCATGTTATGACATGAAGTGTGTAAGTGATGCTTATTACGAGTTTGATATAATTGATTATTACTGTACTGTGGATTGTATTATTATTATTGATCACTGTGGAGATCGGGAGATAAAGGGTCTGTGATTGGTGCGGAGATAAAGGGTCTGTGTTTGGTGTGGAGATAAAGGGTCTGTGATTGGTGCGGAGATAAAGGGTCTGTGTTTGGTGTGGAGATAAAGGGTCTGTGATATGGTGTGGAGTATATTGGGTCTTGTGATCGGTGCGGAGTTTATTTGGTGTTGGAACGGTGCGGAGTATATTATATTGTTGTCTTATTTATTTTTTCTACTCAACCTCGTGGTTGACCCTGTGTATTCGTGATCACCTGTGATGAACCAATTATTGGGGAGCAGATTGACAGGTGTTGAGACTGTGGGAGCTAGGGGAAGAGAGAAGCTTGGATCCGGACCTGCCTAGAGTCTAGATCACATGATAGTTGTTTACGAGTTGTACTTTTTTTTAGCAAGACAGTTTTATAATTCAGTTGTGTAAAACCGTTTGAGTTAATTTTATCAATTTAAAGTACTGTTATTCTTCCTTTGTATCTACTGCCTCGGGAAACCGAGATGGTAACATCCTTATTTATCTAGGGAGTCCTAGTACAGGCCCTTGAATAAATGAGGGTGTTACAAAGTGGTATCAGAGCGAACGATCCTCAGGCCTAAATTAAATGAATAATAATGAACGTAGGAAGAGTCAAATAAAATGAACCCCGAGACGAAACGGTTAGGAGCCCCAAAAAGGAACGGGATGAGTTAGGGGCCCCCTCACACCAAACCTGGGCCCTTTCGGTTTTGTCTCGGGAACCCAAAGAGAGTAATTGAAGAGTGGGGTAGACTATATAGTGACCTGGTTATGTTATGTTAACGTTCTTGCAGGAGAAGGACGAGGTAAGTCATATGTGAGTTCTGATGAAGGATAGGTGTACTATGAACTGTGGATTAATATGAATGATTGAATTGAAATTATCAGAGTTTGGGAGTTGTATTTGTTGAGCCATGGTTAGAGTGATGTGATCATATGATTTTGATATTTGAAGTGTTCATCCGATTATCTGGAATTGAATGACTATCGTATCTATGTAATATATTGTTGGTATTTGAACATGAATGATCAGACTTATATAAATTAGTAATCCCTGTCTAGTGATATGCAGAATGTGCTGCCCCAAGCCATAAATGACATGTAGTTATGAGTTACCTTCGTATATATGTGTACAAGCATTGAGCTATTTGGTTTGTTTCTCGACATCTTTACTGTATTCTGGGTGACGATTAAAGTTAGAATGGGTAATGAATGTTAATATGGTACAATGATCGTGCTTCAAATGATATGCCAACATATTTCGGAAGATGAATGGTTGAGTTTCGATGTAGTGATGTGAAATTGTAACAGGACCAAAATTTTAAATAAACTTTTAGAATGTTACCTTGTTTGTACGGACTGTCGTTTTAAATGTGTTCCATATTTGAGTATGAAAATTTTATGTATGATAACCCCTTGAGTTGGGTTACAATGCTTTTGGTTTTATGTTAATAGGAGTTATATTTTGAGAGAAATAAACCTTTTAGTTGACAGTGGTTAGATTGTTACTACACAGTCCCGTTTTGACCCATCTTTTTGTAAAAGAAATCATTTTTAAACTTGGTTATTGTTTATGCATAATTCCACCTCTACTGTTCAGAATATGCGTTTACGTTTTCAAGATGATAAGCCAAAAAAAAAAAAAAAAAAAAAAAAAAAAAAAAAAAAAAAATCTTAATTAGTCGTTATTTAATTGTGATTCTTGCAAGTTGTCTAATTTTCTGTTGAATTGCTGTAAAGTTCTTATTCAGACCGATTGAGTTATGAAAATGGTATTAAATAATTTTCTTGTGATATGCATTCGATTCTTTTCCTATGATTAGCTAGTCCTGTATATTTTCTAAAAACTATAATCGCTCGCCCGTTAGCTAAGCTGTTATTTAATTATGATTTGGTAAGTTGCTGCATAATGTTTAATTGTTGAAATTGTGAGTTATGAAAGTTTTATATAAAAGTTTAATCAAATGTGAATTATGTGATGTGACCACGTGATGTCCTGGTATGGCTTTAGTAACATGAATAGTAGGCGTAGGATATGAGTATGAACCCTCACTATATGATAGCGTAACCTTGTTTATTTTGTCAAGTTTAATATAGAATCATTTCAATTATATGTCTTATATTACGACCTCAACATAATTATGTGATGCTCGTATGTGATGTCAAAAGCATGATTATCTTAGAAGAGTCTTGCCAAATGGCAGAATGAAATTTAACTGGTAAGCGTATTAGCATGGTATAGTAATCTTATGGTTATATGTAATTGTGATTATTTGAACAATGTGAATCTTGTTGATGTTCTTTCTTATAATGATGGTTATCTTTGTCTAGTTCCCTGTGATTGTAAACTTTATAACTTTTTCAAGTATATTGTTATACCATACAGTGAATTGCATATTGTTATATTAGGACCTGATCACGATGCGTTAAATTATCAATTGTTGACATATGATTTATGGAAGTACTAGTCTGGTGAATTCGTTTACTTTTATCGTTAATTTTGTTTTCATAATTCGTGAACTACAAAAAAACAATGTTTTAGTAAAGGAGAGTCAGAATGTCACCGGGTAGTCTTGATTCGCTCTATTACTTGTAAAATTGTCTTTGATTCGTGTTTATAAATTGTCACAAGCTACCCTTTCGATGTTTCAAATTTTTTTTAAAATATTTTCAAGGTGATAAATCAGGATAAAGCTTGATGTTTGATAATTATGGTGATTGTTTGCAATATGACTATCCTGTAGCTATGTGTCGATGAAATCCTGCCTGAATGTTAATTGCTGCGCATTGCATAAAACCCTTATTTTGCAAGTCGTATATAGTAATAGTTTCATGATAAATGATGTAATGTGAGTGGACGGGAAATGTACCTAAGTGATTTTGTTAACTTATCGATATCTGAGAATGTTATACGGTCATGTAAGTCTATGATTTGGGTATACCTTGTGAAATATGTCGATGTTCCCTGTTTCATTACGGTAATTAATTTTGCCCTTTATGTCTTTTCTAAAATATGATTCTACTTCTATAATGTGACTAAGAGCATGAAACCTTCCAATTTGTCGAGTATGAACTATGAGCTTCCTGATTGTTTACATTTTTGTAAATATATATTAAATTTGTGGTAAAATTTCAAAGGTATGTGAGTGTTAGCTACCCTGATTCTGCTTTACTGCGCAACACGGTTTCTACCGATCCTAGTACTCTTGTTATCTCTCGAGGTAATATATGTTTACATGACAATTGCTACAAATTCCTTATGTGTACTTCTTTGGGTTGAAATTGTAATTGTTCCTTTATTTTGATAGTTAATTTCTCCTATTGATAAGGTAATCCTTTTGTTTGTAAGACGGGTTGAGTGTGAGATGGGTAAACTTGTGGTGACTGATTGGTTGTTTATGCATAATGGTTTGTATTAGGTTGGTTGGTATAGCGTCCAAATCCTTATTTTCTGAACTGTGGAATTGTAAGTATACATACAAGTATGTCAATGAATTAGGAAGGTAAGTGCTATTGAGGTTGAGTGGATGAGATTGAGTTATTCGTAAGTTTGGAACAAAGGCCATGGTTAAATTTGTTTTGAGTTTGAGTTTGCAGTTCAGTATTTTATCGGGTTGTCGTATTCTTTGACCTTGGCTCGTGGGTGAGTAGCTTAGAGTTTTACGCTCTAAGTATTGAGCAGTTCCTTTAATGGAATATGTGATAACATTGATATTGAATTGGGGAGGAAAGTTGGTTACTGGCATTGAGTTATGAGTTGTTAGGCCGTTGTGCCATACTGTGTTTACGGTCCCATGTGACCTGGGTTATTGAGTTATATTCGGAGTTGAAATCGATAGCGAAATGGAAGTATTGAACTACGGCTTATTTCCGCCAGTTCACTCACCCCTTGTCTATGGTCTTAGATGCGACGATGAGTGCGATACTTGTTTGCTTGAAGTAAGATGGTATGAGATAAAGTAATGAGTCCGACGGTTTATGAACTGAGATTTACACATTGATGTTACGGGGACGTAACCATGTCTTAAGGAGGATATGAGGGTAAAAACTTATGATTTATGATATGATTAAGTTGTTATGACATGGCTAATGGTTGTGTCGTTATTGGTTGCACGCATTTACTTGATAATCCTGATAACTTCTGTTATGCATCTCGTTGTGTTTGGAATTTAATTTGGTTATACGTTAAACTTTGGGGACAAAGTTTTCTTAACGTGGGTGGAATGTAACATTTCGTGTTTAATATACCATTATTAGTTCTAGATGATGTGTGGTGTCACTCTTTTAATTCGTTATGTGCCTAGAGACCGGTTGATGGATCATGGGATGGTGAACTTCGGGACGAAGTTCATTTTAAGGAGGGAAGACTGTAATACCCTGTATTGCATAGTTCGTATTAATGAGTCGTTTTATGCTTTTGTCAAGTATAGTGCCTTTCGATGGGTATGTTTGTTTACGATATGAGTAGGTGAACTTCGGGACGAAGTTCATTTTAAGGGGGGAAGATTGTAATAACCCGTTTTATTTTTCAAAGTATATAATTGTGACGGGTTATTCGTTACATAAGCATCGAAAATTTATTTATGATATCTATAGTTTTGTGTCCTTTTATTTGAGTTGTTATGTTTTAATCAAGTAGTAATGGATTGTGTTGACAACGGGGTTCGAACTCGAGACCCAAGGGATATTATGGGCCTCGAGTTGCGTGCACATCTCAGCCCATACCTCACATTTCTTTTCTTTTTCAAACAAACACCAACCCTAGCAGGCCGTCACTTTCTACAAGTCAGAAAACCTAAACCTAGCTACCTTAGCTCTCAGACAAATACACTAATCTACAGCCGTCATAACAGAGGATACATAGGTGTTTTTCACGGTGGCCATAGAGCAGTCTAAGGGTGGTCGAAACCTATACGAAGTAAGTATGTCAGCACGTTTTCTTTCTCCTCTGCGTTTCCTGTTGTTTTCAGGAACTTTTCGTATGTGTATTCCATGGCTACGAGTTCAGGTCTTTGTCTAATCATAACCTACGACGTTAATAGTGGTGTAACGACCACAATATGGGTCACCGTTGGCCACCAGGAACCACCAGTCGTGGTGGTTTTGTTGCCTAAGACAACCCGTTTAATTATGTTTCAGATTAGAGTCGTTTACGTGTTATTTTGTGTGGGTGTTTCGAGTCAAGTTCTGTTAGCGTTTGTCCTGGGTTTTTGGAGTCGACGGATGGTGGTGGTCGGGGGAGTGTCGTGGTGGCTGTCATGTTAGGTTTAGGCGGATAGGGTGGTGTCAGTTGTGGTGTTCGTGGCCACTGCTCGCCCTCTGTTGTCGCAAGGTCTGGTGTTACGGGTTTACAGTGGTGGTTTGGGAGTGGTACCACCGTTGACTCGGGGGAGGTCGACACGGTGGTACCACCGTGGGTTATAGTCTGATGTCTGGGGGTGGTTTTAGTGGTGGTTGCAGGTGGTGGTTTGGTTTGTGGGGTCGTCAGCAGCCTTCGCAAATCAGGCTGGCAGGGTGGCTGAGTGAGGAACCAGGCCGGTTTAAGGGTCTGGTTCATCTCGCTGTTGACAGTCGACCCTACTGCCGGTGGTCATAGGTGCTCAGGGAGGTGTTGGGTACGGTGGCAAGTGGTTGTTGATGGCTGTGGGGGCGTGGTACGGTGGTTGTAAAGGGTTTTCGTTGGGTTGGAGTCGTGATTGTTGTAAAGGTTGTCGGGTTCTTTTTGTCTTTGTTTTATTAATTTTGTTCTTATTAAGTATATTATCATTAGTATAATTATGGTGGTTGTTAATTGTATGGGTAATATTATTATTAATTATTGTTATTATTATTGTTATCAATATTCTTATTTAGTGATATTATTCTTAATACTAATATTATTATTGGGTAGATTATCATTGTTTAATACTATATATTATTATTGTTTTGGTTATTGCTTCGTTTTGATTAAATGTACGAGTCGGGAAATTAGTGAGTCATGGGAGTTTCTATTTTGGGAAAGTTTCTATTTATGGAAACTTTCCACTTTTGGAAGGTTTCTATTTATAGCAAGTGAGGTTTGTTTATGGGGTTCGGGAAGTTATTAATTCGTTACGAATACATGTTTAGGTAGCGGTTTTCGTGTGGAACATTCTAGCAAGCTTTGGATTTGTCTGCGCTTCTGCAAGTTGAGGTAGGGGAAATATATTATGATTCATGTTATGACATGAAGTGTGTAAGTGATGCTTATTACGAGTTTGATATAATTGATTATTACTGTACTGTGGATTGTATTATTATTATTGATCACTGTGGAGATCGGGAGATAAAGGGTCTGTGATTGGTGCGGAGATAAAGGGTCTGTGTTTGGTGTGGAGATAAAGGGTCTGTGATTGGTGCGGAGATAAAGGGTCTGTGTTTGGTGTGGAGATAAAGGGTCTGTGATATGGTGTGGAGTATATTGGGTCTTGTGATCGGTGCGGAGTTTATTTGGTGTTGGAACGGTGCGGAGTATATTATATTGTTGTCTTATTTATTTTTTCTACTCAACCTCGTGGTTGACCCTGTGTATTCGTGATCACCTGTGATGAACCAATTATTGGGGAGCAGATTGACAGGTGTTGAGACTGTGGGAGCTAGGGGAAGAGAGAAGCTTGGATCCGGACCTGCCTAGAGTCTAGATCACATGATAGTTGTTTACGAGTTGTACTTTTTTTTAGCAAGACAGTTTTATAATTCAGTTGTGTAAAACCGTTTGAGTTAATTTTATCAATTTAAAGTACTGTTATTCTTCCTTTGTATCTACTGCCTCGGGAAACCGAGATGGTAACATCCTTATTTATCTAGGGAGTCCTAGTACAGGCCCTTGAATAAATGAGGGTGTTACAAGCAGCCCCCTCGCCGGCTGCCGGTGATCCGAACCAACCACTCGAACCACCCTGACTACTCGCCCCCTCTCCTGACCACGCATCCTTTGACAGACTTTCGACACCAGCCCAGCCACCACCAACAGCCGACACCACCACCAGACCCTTCCCTTGACTCCAGACTCGAGAGACACGGTGGTAACATCGTGTCGACCTCCCCCGAGTCAACGATGTACCACCCCCAACACCCCCTGTACACGGACCAAAACCCAGAAACACAAACCAGAAAGAAAACGACTCCCTGACTGCCCCTGTTCAACCCCTTACACCACCTTGACCAGCCACCCTTATCCACCGTGACTACCACCCTCGACAACACCTAACCACACCCTAACTCCATACATGAAGACCATAACAAACAACCTACAGATTCGTAAAGAAACGCATAATAAAAAGACGCAGAGTAAACTCAGAATTATTACATTGCAACACGACCTCCTGACACCGGTTTTAACCACCCTCTACGACGACCCTAGGCAACCAACGACGGTCTCCTTATAGCCTACACATGTTCATTACGTATTGTAGTATAATATATGTAAAAACAACAGAGAAATACTCGTGCTATACTCATATACAAAGTGACGAACACTATACAGTTACCAGAAAAATATCATAAAGGTGGTGGTCATACCAGGTCTCTGGCCACTTCGAACCACCTTACGCCGGCCTACACCCACCGTGCACAGGTTCCTTTCCTTCTCTGATATGGCGGCTAGGTTTTTGGGTGGTTGTATATGTGTTTGAGTAGGGTTTAGAGCATGTAGCATCATGCTATATATGACGGCAGGGTAAGGTGTTAGGGATTTATTTCTGAAACGTGAATGGGCTGCTCACATTGGCACACAATTCGAGGCCCAACACGAGACACTAGCAGGTCCCAAGTTCGACTCCTACTATCACCCTACTACCACTATTATTATCGAATGCCTTAGTTCCCATTTCGAGTCCCACTGAAGACTAAAACACTCATCTAAACATGAGTGTGCGCAAGCTTATAAAGCGACCAACGTAATAAATAACTCATCGCTTACTATAATTCATCCATAAGTTCGATATTTTAAAAGTAATAATTCGGGTTATTACAGTCTTCCCCCCTTAAAATGAACTTCGTCCCGAAGTTCAACAACGCTCAGATGACAAAACGACCGACTCGAACGAACTTGGAACACAAAACATCACTAAAACTTTAACAAAACCAACTTAAATCATAGGATGTTACATTCCACCCTCCTTAAAGCAAAAGTTACGTCCGCGTAACTTACCTCAATCAAACAATTGCGGATAACGCTCTCTCATGGATGCCTCAGGCTCCCACGTAGCCTCTTCCTGATTATGATTTGTCCACAAGACCTTTACCAAGGACGTCTCCCCATTGCGAGTCTTTCGTACTTTTCTGTCCAGAATTTCCTTCGGAGTCTCAATGTATGCCAACTGTTCATCTACCTCAATCACCTCATGCTGAAGCACATGTGACGGATCACTCACGTATTTCCTCAACTGGGACACATGGAACACATTATGGACCTTGGATAGGGTTGGAGGCAAAGCTAAGCGATATGCCACCTCTCCAACTCTGTCCAAGATCTCAAATGGCCCTATGAATTTCTGACTCAGTTTGCCACGCTTGCCGAATCTCATCACACCCTTCATCGGAGAGACTTTCAGTAGTACTTTCTCTCCGGCCTCAAATGCAATATCGCTCCTCTTCAGATCGGCATAGCTCTTCTGTCTGTCCTGAGCGGCCCTCATCCTCTGTCGAATAATCTGAACCTGCTCTACCATCTCCTGAATCATATCTGGCCCCATAGTCACAACATCAGCTCGATCATCCCAACACACAGGGCTCCGACACTTCCTCCCATATAGAGCCTCGAAAGGGGCCATGCCTATGCTTGCATGGTAGCTGTTATTATAAGAAAACTCGATCAACCCCAGTCGATCCTCCCAAGATCCTCCGAACTCAAGTACACAAGCTCTCAACATATCCTCAAGAGTCTGAATCGTCCGCTCAGTCTGACCATCAGTAGCCGGATGAAAAGCTGTACTCATCTTCAATTGGGTACCCAAAGCAGTCTGCAACTCCTGCCAAAATCTGGATATAAACCTCGAGTCCCGATCTGAAACAATATCCTTGGGTACGCCATGCAGTTTGACCACATTCTGAACATACGACTTAGCCAACTCAGCTTTACTCCAGGTATCTTTCATCGGAATAAAGTGAGCTGACTTAGTTAAACGATCCACAATCACCCAAATCATGTTGTTGCCCCTCTGAGTCCGAGGCAACCCCACGATAAAGTCCATCGAAATATTGTCCCACTTCCACTCTGGCACATCTAAAGGTTGAACTTTCCCTTGAGGTCTCTTATGCTCCCCTTTTACTCGTTGACACGTCAAACACCTCGAAACAAACTCTGCGACTTCCTTCTTCATATTCGGCCACCAAAACGTCTTCTTAAGGTCCTTATACAGTTTATCACCCCCTGGGTGAACAGAATAAGGAGTAGCATGAGCTTCAGTCAGAATTTTCTTCTTTAGTTCCTCATCACTCGGTACACACCATCGCCCACTGAATCTCAAACTACCGTCAGTATGAATACGGAACTTGGATGCTTCATCACCAACCCCATTCTCCACCATCAAACGCCACTTTTGGATCCTCCCATCGTTCTTCTACAATTCCCGAATCTCCCCATATAGCTCAGGCTCCACCGTCAAATCACCAAGGGCATCCCCTTTCCGGATCATAAAAATTCCCATCTCTCTTAACTCGTCATGCAACCTCACCCTCGATCTGGCACAACTCAAAGCATGCACTGACTTCCTACTTAGGGCATCGGCCACCACATTCGCCTTGCCCTCGTGGTAGACAATCTGCATATCATAGTCTCCGATTAACTCTATCCACCTTCTCTGCCTCATGTTCAACTCTTTCTGGGTGTAGATATACTTCAGGCTCTTATGATCCGAAAACATTTTAAAAGTAGCTCCATAAAGATAATGGCGCCACAATTTCAGTGCGAATACCACGGCTCCCAGTTCCAAATCATGAATCGGGTAATTCTCTTCATAGGTCTTCAACTGGCGAGAAGCATACGCGATCACTTTCTCATTCTGCATTAGCACACAACCCAACCCATGCTTCGAAGCGTCAGTATAAACTTCGAAGTTATCACTCCCAACTGGCAAAGCAAGGATAGGAGCTGTTGTCAGGCGTTCCTTAAGGGTTAGGAATGCCTTCTCACAACTCTCATCCCAGACAAAACGGTTCTCCTTCCTCATCAACGACGTCAACGGCTTCGCTATCTTTGAAAAATCTTTGACAAATCTCCGATAATAACCAGCTAAACCCAGGAAGCTTCGAATCTCACTCACATTCTTCGGACTTTGCCACTTAGTCACAGCCTCGATCTTACTAGGGTCAACAGCCACTCCCTCCTTTGAAATTACATGCCCCAGAAATGCCACTTTCTCCAACCAGAACTCACACTTACTCAACTTAGCATTGAGCTTATGCTCCTCCAAGGTCTGAAGTACTTTCCTCAAATGATCCTCGTGCTCTTCCGCATTCTTGGAATATACCAGGATATCATCTATGAATACCACCACGAACTTGTCCAGATAAGGACTGAAGACTCGATTCATCAAGTCCATGAACACAGCTGGAGCATTAGTCAATCCAAAGGGCATAACCACAAATTCATAGTGGCCATACCTCGTTCGGAAAGCGGTCTTCGGAATATCTTCATCCTTTATTCTCAACTGATGGTACCCGGATCTCAAGTCAATCTTGGAGAAATCCCCAGCTCCACTTAACTGATCGAACAAGTCGTCAATTCTCGGCAAAGGATAACGGTTCTTGATGGTCACATTGTTCAACTCTCGGTAGTCAACACAAAGTCTCAAACTCCCATCCTTCTTCTTCACAAACAGAACAGGTGCTCCCCAGGGCGACACACTGGGTCGGATGAACCCTTTCTCAGCTAGTTCATCCAATTGCTTCTTCAACTCCTCCATTTCCTTCGGTCCCATCCGGTACGGTGATTTAGATATCGGTCCCGCTCCTGGTTTGAGGTCAATGGAAAATTCCACTTCCCTCCTTGGCGGTAACCCTGGAACGTCGTCTCGGAAAACTCCCTCAAACTCCCGCACCACAGGTATCTCACTAGTCTTGGGGGTCTCAGCCTCACAATCCCACATTTGGCACAAGATTAGGCTCTCTCCTTTTCGCAAACTAGCTTTCAGGGTATTGACAGATATGAATTTGATTTTTGGTTTGACCCTATATCCCTTGTAGGACACCCTCACTCCCTTGGGTCCCTTCAAGGAAATCTTCTTTTGGTGGCAATCGATGAAAGCCCTATACTTCCCCAACCAATCCATCCCTAGGATCACCTCAAAACCCCCCAAAGGAAATTCTATGAGGTCACCAAAGAAAGTTACTTCCCCGATTTTGATGGGTACACTACCGTATACTCTATTACAAACTATCGACTCGCCCGAAGGAATGGTCACTGAGTCCGCGACCCAGTCGAATCTCTCAAGCCCCAAAGCCTTAACATGATCTCTAGACACGAACGAATGGGTGGCACCGGAATCGAAAAGTACGAAAGTAGGTCTAGAGTTTACAAGAAAAGTACCAGTAACCACATGAGCATCCTCCTGAGCGGCCTGCTTTCCCATGGCAAAGAGTTTGCCACTGGACTTGACCCCACTCTGGCTGGCAGAAGATGTCCCAGCCAGCTGATTTCCTGTCGTCCCCGTCTTGTTGTTGTTCCCACTTCCATTGTACTGATTCTGATATGAACGGTTCTGATTGTTGTTGCTGTAGTTCCTCTGATAGTTGCTCCTGCCTCCAGACTTCGCACCCCCACCATAGTTTGTCATGGGTGTGCGATAGCCACTACTGCCATAGGACTGAGTGCGAGGTCCCTGGTATCCGGATGTAGGTGTACGATAGCCCCCGGACTGGTTTCCTCCAGATGAACGACACACCGCCTGCTTGTGTCCCGTCTTTCCACAGCCGAAGCAAACTATTCCTACAGAACCACTGTCGGAACCTCCACTCCTGAAGTTGCCCCCACTCTGATTCCTCCCACCACCAGAGGCACTACTCCCGAAATACCCACTGAACATGTTATGACTTTGCTTTTTCGATCCTGAACCCTCAGTTACTGGTTCAGCCTTCCTCTTTTCTGACTTGGACTTCTTGTCCTCTTTGATCATATCCGAAAGCCTCTCCGCCGCCCCAGCCCTTAAATAAATGTCACGGACTGTGGTGGGCGGAGCTGCAATCAGTCTCTTCTTGATGGCGATTGATAACCCCCTCTCAAATTTCATTGCTAGCATGGCATCGTCGAATCCCATGTCTCCCACAGAGTGCACCAACTGGATGAATTTCCTGTAGTAAGCCTCTACAGTCATGTCCTCCGACATCTTGAATGAGTCGAACTCCTCCCTCAGCTTGCTCTTTTGGAATTCTGGTAGAAACACCTCGTTCAAGACCCCGTTGAATGCGTCCCATGGAACAAACTCGGTCCCATCCTCTTTAGCTGCTTCCCGGATCTCTCCCTTGTTCCCGGTCCACCAGTCCCCTCAGATAGTGGGCTGCCTGGTCAACCCTCAGTTCTTCGGGGCAATCCACCAGTTCGAATAAGTTACTGAATTCTCTGCACCAGGCCCCTAGCAAATGAGGCTCCCCCTCCCCGGTGAATTGGGTGGGGTGGTGCCTCGCGATTATCGTGCTCATCTTAGCGGAGTCCATACGTTTGGCCTTTAGAGCCGCATTCTCAGCTAGTAATCGTTCTAACTCCTCTTGTGTGATGTTCGCGGCATTGTCTCTTCGCGGAGGCATACTATAATACAACAGAAAGAAATGAGTCCCGACTTATGTGGGCACACATTAGGGTTAGGGCTAAAATCCCTAAACGATAAAGTCTAGCAACAGCTATCAAATTGAATAATCAGAAAACTATAACCTGCCTCGGGATCATATAACTTGGATCAAATAATCTTTAATTGAGCCGTCTCCCACTAATTATTGAGAGACGATCTCTTCTAACTTTTTGTGTTTTTTGTGAGGGTCAGATTAATTTTATTCAAACCATAAAATTGTTCATTTAATACTAATAAGTGAGTTGTCTTTTTACCTAATGACCGTATCTTACACATAAGGGTGTGCACCGATCCAAAATCGGACCGGACCGAACCGTAACCGGTTTGGACCGGAACCGGAATTGCCAAAAATGATGGACCAAGACCGGACCGGACCGAAATATAAAAATTTCGGACCGGGACCGGTCCGGAATATAAAAATTCCAAACCGAGACCGGACCGGTTGGACCGAAATTTGAATATTATCGACCGAGAAAATTATGCACTTGTAAAATTATGGACCGAAATTTGAATATTATGGACCGGTTTGGACAAGATTTTAATATATTTTCGAGGAAAAAAAATTGAAAAACATAAAACCCGGTCTAAAACGGTCCGGACCGGAACCCAAAATCTTAAAAAATGGTGAACCGGAGATAGGGCCGGATTTTTTAATTCCGATTCGAATTTGGCAGATTCCGATCCGGTCCGGTCCATTTTTCCGATCCAGACATGATTTTGCACACACCTACTCACGAAGACATAATTGTTTCGTTTTAAATTTACTAAGGGGGCGTTTGGTTGAGTGTCTATAAGAAAGGGAAAGGGAAATAAAGTTGCGCATTCCCTTTGTTGGTGTTTGTTTGACACAATCAAAGGGAATTTAACTCCCTACCTCCCTTACCCCTCAATCCATCTAATTCCTTACCCCCACCCCCAAGGGTATGCGATTTTATTACCCTTGTTACCCTTCAACCACTTTCTTCACCTACCACCACACTCCCAACCACCACCACAATAGCCACCACCAAACCACCACCATGACGCTACTGTCACCGCCGTCGCCACCCCCCACCACTACCATTACCGCTACCACCACCGCCATAACCCCCCCCCCCCCCACCACCACCGTCGTGACACCCCAACCACCATCATTACCATAACACTCCACCACCATCACCGTCGTGACCACCGTCACCGTCACCGTCACCGCCATGACATCTCTACCACCACCATCGCCACCACCGCCATGACACCCCACCACCATCACCGACGTGACCATCGTCGCCACCACCACCAGCGCCGCCATAATACCCGACCACCGCTCTGACACCTCCACCACCACCACCATCATGTCACCTCTACCACCATCACTGCCGCCAGTAGATAAGTGGTTGTTTGTGGTTGTGTGTGTTAGTGGTAGGAGTGAGTGTAAGTGGACCATTAGTTATCTTTCTTAGAGTAACCAAACAACCAATTAACTTTTAGGTAATCCCTTTCCTTTTATCCTCCTACCTTTTCTTATTTCATTTCCCTTTCTCTAACCAAACGCCCCTAACATAGGGAAAAAAAAAAAAAAAAAAAAGAGAAAAAAAAAAAGTTGGGAGGGAGGGAGGTAAAATGAAGGCCCATTAAATAGTGCAAAGTGCAATATATAAAGCTTTGAAGAGACGAAACTCCCACATTTACCAATACCAGCCGTCGAAAACAACAATCCCTAATTTTGTTTCTCCTCTTCATTGTAAGCTCTCTTTCTCTCTCTACACATTTTTGCATTTCTTTTTTTTAATCATCATCACACATTCATAATCTTCATCATAATAATAACCAGATCTCATTTAGTTAGATCCGTAACGTTTATCGTATTGATGTATGATCACAAACCTATCAAATCCTACATTTTTGTTCATTTAGGGTTTCGTAATTCCGCCATTTTTATCGTTTTTCTGTTGTGTTGGTAATATCTTTTGGATTTGTTTGCAATCGCAAATCTAAGAAATGTTATACTTTTATTTAATCAGGGTTTCGAAATTCGGCGATTTCTATCATTTTTGAGGTGTTATATATTAAATTGAATCGGTAATATGTTTCGGATTAATGTGTGATCGCAAATCTAGAAATGCTATAATTCCGTTGATTTCAACGATTTCTGTCGTTTCTGTGGTAAATTGTTTCAGATTGATGTATGATCACAAATCTTAGAAATGTCACTATGATTCGTTTGATTTAGGTTTCATAATTCGGCGATTTTTATCGGATCATCTAATCTAATAATATTTAGTTGACAGATTTTTAGGCAACAATGGGGCTATCATTCACGAAGTTGTTCAGCAGATTATTTGCGAAGAAAGAGATGAGGATATTGATGGTAGGTCTCGATGCAGCTGGTAAGACCACCATTTTATATAAGCTCAAGCTTGGTGAGATCGTCACCACCATTCCCACCATCGGTATGATCTCTTTGCCTTTGGATCTTACTGTTTTATTCAATTTTTTAACATGTTCTGAACATATCTTGAGCTGTCTTGCTGCTACGTCGCACCATAGATTGGATTGTTTAATTTTGGTTGATTAAGACATTTATGGTCTGTGGAAGTGATAAACTATGATGGAGATAATGAACTAGGTAGCGTATTTTCGCTGTCTTTATGTTTCTTGTTGTACTTAAAGGGGTGATTATCTACGGAGGCGATGCAAAATTGAGGATAGTATGAATGGGTGGAAAGATGGTGAAATGATAATCAAAGAATAGGAATATTGAATGACTGCTGTTTCTTGTATACATAATTTAATAATTTATAGTAGTGCAATGTTTGAGGCTAACACAATAACATGTACAAAGTTGATTAGTTTTTGTATTTGAAAACGGTCCGTGATTTTGATAATTTAATTATCTTTTTTCTATTTTTTGTATAGGATTCAATGTAGAGACTGTGGAATACAAAAACATCAGTTTCACTGTTTGGGATGTTGGAGGTCAAGACAAGGTAATTATATGTTGTTTGATGTTCTCTTTTGTTCTTTGTCACCTGGTATGTGTATGTATTACATATATAATTTATTTTCAAAATGCATGGAAGTTTATTTTCTGTTATATAGGCATTAATGATTGGGGTTAGACTCTAAATAAATGGGTTCCTATGACAATTATAAGTTATATCCCTCAGTAGTTAAGGCAATTGTAAGTTGACCAGATGTTATCGCTTTGTCTCTGTTCTCCTGTGTTATCAACGTAGATTATCCATTCTGTGGCACATATCTTACCTTTTCTTTTCTGCTATGTTCAAGCATTCATGTTGGTTACCTATTTTCTTTTTTTCTCAGTTTTTTATTTTTATTTTTTTTATGAAGTTACATTACATCATTTACATGCCAACACTTAGAAACCTCCACGCCATTTACTGTCTCATTGTTTTCGTTGCTATTCTTGAACCTTGTGCTTATTGACGGTCCTGTGCTGATTACACATTTTTCATCAGCACTTAACATAATCATAAGCTACACAAACTTATGCCACCTCGTCTTTCAGTTTTCTCTTTAGTGATGTTAAGGGAAGGCTATCCATGCTGTGGCAGACATCTGATCTTCGTTGGCACCAAATTGTATATCTTTTTTTCTGCTTCAGTGATTCCTTTATGTGATTATGGATTGTCTTGTGCTGACTTCTTATTTTGTCTGCCCATAACAAAATATCTAAGCTATGGTTACTTACACGATTTTAGCATACAGCTTTTATCTCCTTAAATTTGTGATAAAAGAAACATCCCGTTGCATGTACTTTTATCTATATGTTATGGTTTTCAGAGATTTGATATAATTCTCAATGCTTATATATGGTCCAGTGCTGATTACTTATCCTTGAATCTGCACTCTACGTCAACATAAGCTAAATAGACCCGAGTTTGTTTGTGAATTTCCTTGCATGTCTATGCAAATGTGGAATTCATGATTTAACTTACATTTACCTTTTATGCATATACATTGCTTCTCTTTGTATTTTTTCTAATTGTTTTATATGTGATCAGATTCGTCCTTTGTGGAGGCATTACTTCCAGAACACCCAAGGACTGATCTTTGTGGTGGATAGTAATGATCGTGATCGTGCTGTTGAAGCAAGGGATGAGCTTCACAGGATGCTGAATGAGGTAAGCTTGCACGGAAGCATACAAATCAGGTTGGCTTTATTGTCAAGTGTGTGAAGTATAACATATGTGGAGCTTTATTCTTTGTTCCTTTTTAGGACGAGCTGAGGGATGCCGTACTGCTTGTGTTTGCCAACAAGCAAGATCTTCCAAATGCAATGACTGCTGCAGAGATTACTGACAAGCTTGGTCTTCATTCCCTTCGTCAACGTCATTGGTAAGTTTAGCTGCTAGAAACTTGCACAAGTCGGTCTCACCTGCAAGTTTATTGACTCCCTACTTATTACCAAGTTATATTCCTCGGCTTTGTCCAACCCCCTTTTTTGTATCCAGAATTAATACTTGAAATCTCTTTTTGCTTAATATTAAGCGGTGAAATGTACTGACGCCGAATCTTTGTTACTGCAGGTATATCCAAAGCACATGTGCCACCTCCGGTGAGGGTCTTTATGAGGGTCTGGACTGGCTTTCCAACAACATTGCAAGCAAGGTAGGTCTCAATTAAAAGAAACACATTCTCTTATGAGACGATCATATAAGATTATTACTTAACTGACCCGTATAAATAATGACTGATTCAGGGTAACAATGAATTCTAACATTTAAGGTCAAATAGAAGAAACACAATATACCTTAATAACTTGTGAGACGATTTTATAATAAGATTATCACGATGTGACTGCCTCGTATGTCGTATAATGGTTTTGAAGAACAATTATTCCCATTTTTTGAGGTTAATTTGTGATTATATTTTAGCTGAGCATTATTCAAACTGTCCCATGTTTTCGCAGGCTTAGATGATGGGTTTGGCTTAGGAGCAGGGTTGAAGTGAGCTGCTTTTGACCAATAGGCCATTTGTTTTATGTTCTATAATGAAATGGAGTTGTGTAGTGTTACGATTATCTAGCTATTGTTATTGTGAGAAAATTTGCTGCTTCAATACTTTGTAGATTCTTAATATAATTCTGAAATGTAAGCAGTAGTGCGTGACATGTTTATAAAATATACTTCGTACTATTGATGGTCGTATTCTTTTGATCAATGATCGTCTTCAGATTTCAGTACATGAATAGTAATTTCAAATCTTCCGTTGTCTAAATTTTTGTTGCATTGCAAGTTTGCAAATCATTTACTTTGTTATCTGTATTATTTTGCTGTTTGATCTTTCTTCAATAATAAGTTCAATTCCCGTTGTCATGTTCTCTGTGAGCCACGACTCCGCTCAATAAGGCTTTATTTAGGCTTGGTGTTCTTCAACTACACCAGTTAATCTGGATTCAGCTAGGACAATGCTCACTCAAGGCAAATTGAAGATTGTAGAGGGCTAAGGGCTGAACTAATGATACCACAGAATTGTACGAAATAGTTGAGAAGTAGCGACTTGTGTACGTTTCACTTTCTTTTGTCGTGATGATCTGTGCAAGTTTTCATCCAACGCGCTGTGTATTGTACACACAAATAACACCTCCTCACATATCCTCAACTCAGCAGGTCTTGCTTGTGACAGTCGACAGGCTAATCCCGTCACAAGCTTGTGACCTCTCACAAAAAAGGAGCCGACATGCTAATCCCGTCACAAGCTTGTGACCTCTCACAAAAAAGGAGACGGGACAAGGTGGGGCAGTTTTCATGTGCTTTCCCACTCACCTCATGGGTATTTTGTGAGAGGAAACGGTATCTGTCACAAGTTTGTGACGGATACCGCCGTCACAAATGAGAATTTGTGTCCTCAACTAGGCCCAGTTTTAGTTTTTTGTTTTCCTATTGTTTCGTGGCCTACAGTCGGGACTATGTCGTAAACTATGTTTCTTGATCACTACAGAAATGCAGAAAAGTTACTTGCCATTTATGAAATAGTAATAAAATTACAGATAAATTTAATAGATTTATGCATTAGTAAGCAATATAACTAAGATCACAACTGTGTAAATCTGTAATGTCTAATTCTTGAACGATTGTCCTTGCAGAGAGCATGAACATTAGCTTCTGAAAATAATAATGGCATCTCCAAGTCTCATATATGGAAGTTGAATGTAAGTAAAAGCTATTATCTTAGAACACGGTTTGAACTGAAAGTGAAGTTCTCTTCGCCAGCAACAGTGGAATGAAGCCTTCCTGCAGCCCATCCATTGTTTGTAACACGAGCTGCAACGTGAGCAGGGTCTCCTACCACTCGGGTCCCATCAATTTTCTTCTCGAATTCTGGTAGCCCTTTTGCTTTTCTTTCTTTCCTTCGTTTCCTTTCTTCGTCTTGTTCTTTCCTTAACCAACTCTCGACAGTTCTCTGTCAACAAAACCCCCCAAAAATTGTCATTTTAAGGCCTACTGTGTGATCATTCCCCAATAGCTAGCTGATTATTAGAGAGAATGCAGCACTAACAAATCAACTACTGTAGCCGGCAATGTTTTCCAACCGTGTTAACATACTAGTAAGGAAACGAAGAGTACAATAAATCACGGCCTCTTGTCATTACGACTCCTACAGAAAGACGGTCATTACCACAGTGCCTCAAGGGAAATTGTGATCCCTGTGGCTGTGAATGATGCATAATAAATGAACGCCAAGCTGAAATGCTACTCGACAAAGTAAGAAGCATATACATTTCAGTTATTCAGTCCGACTCATTTAGATACACGAAATAAAACACCTTGATAACAGGGAGCTTACCATGAGTGACAGCTTGCTCAGCTCTTTAACTTTATCCATAGGCATACATAGCTGTAACTTGCCATGAGCCACATACACCTAAGGGAAACAGAATCTGCTTCAGTAAACGGAAGAGAAAAAACCAGCTGAATATAACATGTTCTTAATGAGAAAATAAAGAGCAAACGGTGAAGTTAAACTAACAATATGTGTCGGCCAGCTCTCAAGTCCGTCAAATATATGTGTTGCATAGATGATTGTAGCTTGTCTCTCATCGCATTCCTTCTTGAGAAAACTAAGAAGGTCGGCCCTTGCCAGCACGTCAAGATCAACAGTGATTTCGTCAAGTAGAAGAACCTATTAAATAGTAAAAGTGAGCTCAACGACAAATAATATGGACTATAATATAATCAGACAGAGTCAACGGACAGAAGAGCTGAAACCAGAACACATAAGAAATACCTTGAATGGCTTCAGAAGACCCATACATATTTGGACTCTTCTTCTCTGACCATCAGATACCTTGTGCATTCTCCAAGACAGATCGATGTCGAGTACCTATTTGAAGACAACAGTTCATTTCATTTTCCTTTATATACAACCTTTCTTTACAATACTTCTGAATATTATAGTTTTTGAGGTAGATAAGTTAGAAACTTGGAACAACAGACGCGCTTCCAAAAAACATTTTCTTAATTTTTATTTCATCATCTGATCGCCAAAAATCACTTCCACCCTTCAAATCAAGTGCTACCACAAGCCAAAATAAAATGACGAGCTCATACATTTGATAGATGCTTGTCCCACTAGATGCATTCTCGATGCCTACATGAAAACATCATACAATGGGATAAAAACCCTCACTTCCCATGTCCTCGCGCTCTATCAGTAAAACTATTTCTGATATGCTCACTGATTGCAACCTATGCAGCCTTTTCTACCACATGAGAGTTGAGAGTGATTAAATTCGTTGCTTATATAGGCCTACAGCCTACTGTGGTGCTTACGATCTGGGTTCAAATCCCATCTACATCAAAACTTCCCTTTGTGGCTCCTTTTACACCCAAAAAAAACTCTAGGACCAGGGTTGCGAAAGTGTGGATAGTTGACACTTAACAGTAAGAGGAATTTGTCCATGCTAGCTTTGTTGAGGAGATTAGATAAAATATTAAAATATTTAACATGTTTTATCGATGATTTGAGCTGTACATATGGTTTTTACAGGACCAAAACTGTAAGGAGCATATTTGACTGCTAATTTCAATAAAACCTCAGCCATGATAACTGCTAGTAAGAACAAATTGGTATGCATCAGGATTCAGGAGTGGAAAATGTTGCTGCAATGTACATACCTTGATCAGTTCCGCTCTTCTGGCAGGATCTACAGCTTCTACTCCAAATATCATCTTCTCAGCAGAAATATTCATCTGTATAGAAACTTCAAATCCAGCAAAAGCAACATCTCTCTTCCACTGCACCCATAAACATCACTAATGCAGATAAGTGGATAACCAACCAGATAACTCGAACTACAAAGGTGTATTCTCTTGATTCAGTCTGAGAACAATAATATACTAACTCTTTCCCGATTATTTGTTTACCTTTTATATTATTTGTGAGTTTACTTTAATCAAAGGTTAAGAAATGATTGGGACGGAGTAAAATATATGTTCGTTCGCTTTAACGATTCATACAGAATCAAGCTATTAAGCAAATACAGACTGTTTGAAACCAACATTTTCATTTCAAAAGTGACCCTAAGAATTTTTTATCACAGCAAGCCTCATCATTATCCTGCATTGTTGGGGACGGGGACCTAAAAAGCGGGTTGAAAACCCGTCTGCATTTGCCATTTTAAATTGGGCTCCTCATACCAAACAATAGTTCAATTAATTAAAAAAGACAAGATTTAAAATGGAAATGAACCTCTCCACCGAGGTAGCAGAGGTCACCAGAAGAAGTAAGGGCAGTATCATGAAAAGCGGATCGGCCTAGAACCCGAACCATGTGTGGCTCCACCATATGCTTCCCTCCCAATATCTTCAATATCGTCGTCTTCCCTAATTCAAACAAATACAAAATGCAATTAAAATTAAAATTAGAATCCCAAAATCTAAAAGGGAATGGGTAGGGGCCTGACCAGCGCCATTGGAGCCGACAAGGAGACATCGGTCACCGGCATTAAGCGTGGCGGTGAAATCTTGAATGAGAGGAGTGGATCCCGGAGGCGGGTGACCGTCGATTCCTGGGTAGGTGAATTTGAGACCGGTGATCTCTATATTTGGTTGCGCCATTGTTATTAATTAAAATGAATAAAAGTGAAGAAGAATGAGAGGTTGGTTTAGTTATGTGTCGGTATGGGTGAGAAAAAAGAGCGCCAAAAAGGTGGGAGGAATTTAACAAACTAATTGCAAATGTTGGAGGACTTTATAATGAGAGGTCCAAGACTATGACGAGCAATGTTTGTGTTGTTAAGGGCGTGGCTGTTTAATGGCCTTGCAACAGATTATGGTGTGGTTGGTGCACTTATTTAGGTTTACACTTTTTAGATCTACATCTCATTTCCAATTAATATCACTTTGAGGTCATTTATAACCATAGCGGGATTGATTATTGGTGTTTATCGGATTTAGGCTCTGTTTTTTCTGGCTTAATTTCAGCTTCTTTAAATTTTGCTTGGATGTATTCCATTAAGTTTTATTTACGTTCAATCAATTATGTTAGTTAATCTTTTCACAAAATTAACTTTTAATTCATTCCGGTTTCACCTTTTTTTTTTTTTTTGATAACGAGGGGTTGGATCCCCTCGGGCCCATGCATTCCCGCACCACCACATGGACCATGTAAGTCACCCCTGCGGGAGCTGAAGTGGCCAAGTGGTCATCACCCCAGCTGGTAATCGAACCCGAGACCTCTCAACTCCTGCATTTCTGCAAGCTTTAAGGTTTAACTCAGTTACCACTGGACTAACACCACTTGGTTAACACACTTATCTTCTTCCCATTTTATTAAAATACTACTCACATATATTAGAGAAATGAGAAGAACGTCAATGTGTGGAGGGGGTATATAGCATGAGACTTAAAGCTGGGATGCTCAGCGTTATGGACTACTTGCCCGATTATGGAATCATTAATCCGTACTATATTATTAAGATTCAATTTAAGTTTTTCATGTTTTATAATCTATCTTTCAGACTCGTAAATATTCTCTAAGAACAATCTATTGAATATATACTTGTACAATAACATTCATATGTTAAGAGTTATAAATTGAGATTGGAGACAGTTGAGTTTTCATACCAAAAGTTAAACTTGAAACATCCAAGTTGGACTAACGGACCAGGTTGGGTTGGAGCGACTTTCATCTACTTTTAGACAATATCTATTTTATTTGTAATGTGTTTTCGTCAGTAACTTGGTCTTTTATCAATAGAGAACTTAATATCAAAGAGCATCGATTTGCTCATTTGGGTTTGATGCAACTAGGTAGGAGGATTTGTGAATTGTGACGATGTGTTGTCTAATTCGGCCAATAACTTTGTTATTTTTGATCTTGGCGATATGGACTGACTATTGTGTGAGCTTTTAAAAAGCCAGAAGATGGATCTTATCTCTAGTTTAGGCCGATAAAATAAGATCAATCCAAAATAACCCAGTTTTCACTTAAATAGAGGATTAATTTTAACTCCCCCTTTCAATCCGAAAATTAACTATTTTCTCTAATTAGTCACAGTCATGGTTTCCAACTGAATAAATAGATAATCAATGCCTTGCTAGTTGGCGGTGGTGGCGTTGTATAACTGGGCTGGGTTGGTAGGCTGGTTTTTTGAAGAGGATGGTCAGCTTGGAAGGTGGTCACGGTAATTGATTTTTGAGTGAAGAGAAGATGACAAAGATATAATAGTAAAATCCGTATGTAAAAGAGTAAAATTCGTATGTGACAAAACACGACCCATTCTAAATTGTCAATAGACTCAACACCTCTACATAATTCGATAACAAACAATCCAATAGATGGATATACTTGCAACGTTACGAGTTACAAATCCAACGTAAACGGACCTGAACAAACCAAACCAAACCCGATTGGCTCGATTGCAGGAAAACTTCCGTAGCCCAAAGTCGTCCTCCGTCACTCAGCTGGACAACAGCCTGAGACTCTGAGACAACAACATTCTTCTCTTTCTCTCTCTCTTGCTCTTCTCTCAATCAAATTTTCAATTCCTGCTCCCTCATTTTAATTCATACTATTCCGATCTCAAATTTTGATCAATGTCACTTTAAATTGTAGTTCTTCAATCAATCTAGACACCCGATTGCCATCTGAATTTTCAATTTACGATTGATTTCTTTTCCCCTCACAGAAACCCTACATAAATTAGGGTTTCGAGGAGATCGATTAAGTTACTGTTAGAATATAAAACGGTTTCTTGACAGTTACTCCATTGATTTGCTCATATTCAAAGCAATGGCGGCGATTTATTGTCTGTACATAATCAACAAATCCGGAGGTCTAATCTTCTACAAGGTAAACCCGCTTACATTGCAATTATTCAGTGATATTAGGGTTTTTTTGTAGTAGTGAAATATTTAGTGTTTTCATGAATGTGATTTTGATATGATTAGGATTATGGATCAGCTGGTAGAATGGATACGAATGATACATTGAGGCTAGCGAGTTTATGGCATTCCATGCACGCCATTTCGCAGCAGTTATCTCCGGTTTCCGGTTGCAATGGTATTGAACTCCTTGAAGCTGATAATTTTGATCTCCATTGCTTCCAGTCCCTTACTGGTATGATATGATCATCTTTTCCATTTTTGTTGTCATTAGTTTCTTTTTTGTTGCAGATTATGAGGATTACTAGTTGCTGCTATATTTGTTGTAGATTAGTTTATTGGATCTTATTGGATCGTACATTCGTACTTGTAAAATGCTTGGGTAGTACTTTTCAGGTTTTTGGAAGTCAATTTTAGGACGCTTCTATACCTGTGATCTAGCTGACATTGCGCAATTTTTGGGTATCGGAACCTAGTTTTCATAGAGATCATGGTAAAGCTTTGAGATGACTATGATTGTAAGGGCTTGTTTGGAATTTGGATACACAAAATGGAAGGAAACGGGATGGGAATGGAGGAAGAGAGTTTTCCTCCAAATCTTTCATTTGTTGTAGGGGAAATTGTGGGATTCATGTTACCTCTCCTCACTAGTACAAATAATGTATAGGAGACCGTTCATAAATGGCCTTAGAAGTTAGAAACCATTTTATAACTGGTCTATATCTTTTACTCAGGAGAACATTAGAATCGTATCTTTCACTACTTCAACTCTTCCAGTAAACCAGTAAAACCTATATCACTTAAAGCATGAGCAGCCTTTAGATTGTACTCCGTACAACTTAAGTAACTTGACAGTCTTGTATGTTTCTTACCACCTGTGTACCTGTGTATAAGGGATTTCCGGAATCAACCAACAACGCCTCAAATGCAGCGTGGTTTCCATCAAAATTTTCTTGAACTAACCTGTACGTATCCTCTATCCTATCACCCTCATTACTAGAAGGAGCTTCGGGTTCTAACATTTCCTAAGTTATCTTTTCCATGCCATATCCAAACAGTGTATGTTCTATCAAAAGCCATTTTGCTTAGATGATTATGTATCTCATCTAGTCTTGTATGTAGAAAAGTGTGGCACTTAAAACAAGGACATGGTAACCTAGTACAACCTCTAGAGTTCTTAACAGCGAAACTGATAATTCTTTTACTCCAGCTATATATATCCAGGGTCACCAGGTTTTGACGTGGATATCCAACTCCGGTCCACATAGCATTTTAACGTCAAAAGTAAATAACATTAGCATATTCTCTTCATTGAGTTATTTCTAGCTAATTAGCTACATCGTGCCCAGAAGCTATAGTCATCTAGACCAAAAAATTAAGAGAGTGATGATATACCATACCCTTGAGGAATCGGTAAAGCTAAATTGTTACAAATATAAAGGAGAAAATTGGTAGTCCAGATCACCCCACATATACATGAAAAAAAAATGCAGTTAGGCTATTCTCTGCCATCAGTGCATAGTAATATTCGAAGGGGGCACCTTATTAATACTCCATCCTATTCTGAATAACCCTCTATTTTCTTTTTCCGTCTATTCACAATACCTTCCCTATTTCTATTTTTGGGAAGTGTTTGTGTGGTCCAAATTTAATTGTATGGTGGGGTAGTGTGTTTGTATCGTCCAAATTTAATTATATGGTGGGGAGTGTGTTTCCTTAATTTTTGTGTCAAAATGAAAGGGGAATATTATGTAGAATAGGAGGGAGTTTAATTTTGTGAACTAACCTTCCGCCCCCTTCATTTGTTTACTTATTTTTAGAGTTTTTTGCTTTTTACCACCTATTGAGTCTTAAATTTTACAAGTTACCACCTATTGAGTCTATTTTTGCCAATAACCACCTAAATTTTTGCGTTTTACCACCTAATTTGTAGTATGTTGGCGCGTTTTCTTATTTATTGTCTCGGGTACATTTTATCGACTCTCCATTATTAACAATGACCAAACTACCCTTTACCAAATATTATACACACTCACCCTTAATACGATAAACTACTGCAACAACAATTATTCCCCAAATTGAATCCGTCTTTATTCTAGAACCCTAGAAATTGGGCATTTTTTTCACATTCAAGCAAGGTAATTTTGTGATGATCGCACCCATCATCTCTGGTGGACGATATTCAGCCTATTAAAGCAATCGAAGAAAGTCTAATCATCCTATTGCCCTTCATCTATGTTTTTATCCGTGGGATTTATGTATCTTTTTTTCATCATTATATCATTTAAATGCTATGAGCCGTATGATGAAGCAATTGAGTCATTTTTCATTTTTGGGTAATTCTTTTGCAACCCTGATACACACCATATATTTGTTGATGTTGGATTAGATTTTCATGTTGAATTTACATGATCGGAAGCAATACGTTACGTCTCAGCAAAAGAAGAATGGCTAACCAAGTACAACTCTTCATTTACTTCGTTAGTGTCACAATTTATTTATTTTCTTGGAAATGAAAAGGAAAGACGAACGTAAGTTTGGTGTATCTTACTCGTATTAGAATATAGTAGTGGCTCCTATGAATTTTTCTGAAATGTGAAATTGATTGAATGAGTTTTAAGGCTCTGAATTCTATAGACATATTATCTCTCTGTCTCTGTAGATTCCCTTGTTGTTAATGGAAGACAATTCTATAATTGCGGTTTCTATTGCATGTTTTGTTTGGCAACGGGATGATGTGACTTTCTTCGCTTGATTCAATGAGTTGAATATCTTTTACAAGAAATGATGAGTGCGATCATCACAAAATTACCTTGCTTGAATATGAAAAAAATGCCCAATTTCTAGGGTTATAGAATAACATGGATTCAACTTGGCGAATAATTGTGTGTTACAGTAGTTTATCGGTAGTTGAGTGAAATAATAAGGGTGAGCGTGTATAATATTTGGTAAAGGGTAGTTTGGTCATTGTTAATAATAGAGAGTCGATAAAAGGTACTCGAGACGATAAATAAGACAACCCGTCAACATACTGCAAATTAGGTGGTAAAACGCAAAAAAATAGGTGGTTATTGACAAAAATGGACTTAATAGGTGGTAATTTGTAAAATTTAGGACTTAATAGGTGGTAAAATGCAAAAAACTCTTATTTTTATTTCTTGTGAGAAGTGTTTTAAAGAAATGTAAACAAATAATTGGGACGGAGGGAATATATGATTGCTTTTTATCAACGTGAAAAAAGGGGATACACACTGTGACGCTATTGAATTCTAGATAAGTTCAGTGGTCAAAAATATTGTATGCTACACTCGTACACCATACCATAATACCATATACAACATTGAACATAGTCCTTGTATCATTTGCAATTTTTAATTTGCGCAATGCATGTACCCAGAAACTACACTCCTTAAACTTGCTTGAAGCAACAAATTAGGAAATTAATATAGTAGACTATCTAAGAAACTAATCTAAATAAGTTAAAGGCTTAATAGGCTTCTCATTGATGTTCTCTTTGAACTTTTTTGTACTAGTGCCTCCAAATCTCTCCACCTCCAGTTTACTATCCAATCAAAGAATATTGTCTCCCTCTAAATCCCCCCCCCCCCCCCCCCCATTTCTCCAAATCCCCTAATCCAAACGCACCCTAAGAATCATGTGTGGCTCGAGTGCGTTCTTTTATATTTCATTGTCAAAAAAAAGGGTTGGATATGAGGTAAGGTTCACGGTCAGGATCCACGCATTTGAAACTTGTATATGCCTGAAAATCATCAATAGATCTGTGATGGGAAGCAAAGTGATTGTGTGGAGATGTGGGAAAGGTTTCTGTTTTGAATTTGTGGCCGTGCAGTTCTTTCTGTCCCTTTAAGTTAAATCATTTTAGTCTGGGCTTCTGTCTTCAAGCTTGTGGGGCATTTTGTGTGTGTGTTTTTATTATATGGTTACTCGCATGAGAGTTGTGTCTCATAACATTGACATGTTTTGGACGTTAGCTTCTGGGGAGGGAAAGGGATCTTAAGTGGCACGACCGCGTTGAGTTGTGTGACTAAACTCATTCAGAATTTTCTCATACTCATTAGCAGTATTTATTACGGAGCAGTACATGATATTTTGTCCATGTAAAGTGGAGTCCCAGATTAGGGTGACGTGGCTTGGTGAAGGTAACACTGTTCTAAGGAAACAGAAAGTTAACAGTAATACATATTTTTTTTCTAATTTGTAGCACATACCCATGATGCATGGTTTGTGGAAGGATCGGCATATGGTTTTTTTTGACGTTCTTTCACTAGGAGTTGGGGTTGACATTGATCAATGAGTGTCAGATTGGAGCAAAGATAGTCTTTAAGTGGTTAATTTATTAAATTTAGTGGAACAGTAAAATGCTTTTCTGCTCTGGCCTTCTTCGTGTATCTATATTGCTCTAAAGAAATTTGTATTTCCTGTTGATGACATAGCATAGTGATTCTAAACAGTCAATAGCAAGCAGAAGTCCCTTGCCACATAGCAATTGTATCTCATCATATGTATTGTCAACATCTTTGTAGGAACAAAGTTTTTCGTGGTCTGTGAGCCTGGAACACAACACATGGAGAGTCTCTTGAAATTTATCTATGAGCTGTATACTGATTATGTGTTGAAGAACCCCTTTTATGAAATGGAGATGCCTATACGCTGTGAGCTTTTCGACATGAACCTTTCACAAGCAGTACAGAAGGATCGTGTTGCATTGCTGGGACGTTGATCAGTAGTATTACTCTATTTCCTTCATCTGTGTAGATTACTCTTTGAAAATTACTCTCCTTTTCACTTTCCATTACACTTTTGCAATGTGCTGCCATTATTAGTTGGTCGTATTTTTCATTACCTGTGACTCCTGTGAGGGAATAATACTTGGTGGCGAGTCTACCTTTTGCACCTCTGGAACAACCGAGGTACGCATGTTCCCTTGTTTACTGTTTAGATATCTTTTTGGGTGTTTACCCCCGTTTAGAGGCAGGTAGGACCATAAGGATGGTAAGGCTCTCCCGTTGTAAGATCCCTGCATTACCGTTTTAACACCCCTTACCAGTTGTACGGTTTTCATCATTAATCAATGCATACCTGCAGTACTGCTCTCCTCTTGTCAATCCTGCTTCTCTATTTTCCACGTGGATAAATTATGTTGTGAATATATTTGCAATTCGTTTTTTTTTTTTTCTTTTTTTAGGAATAATGCTTCTCTTTATGTGTTTAGCATGTCAATTTGGTGCAAGTATTCTTACAGCGTAAAGTTGTGATGCAAATTTGTGTTAATAATGGCAACCAAAATTATTTAGAGACACGCTTCTTTAAACTTGTATTATTAGAGAACAACATAACAAAAGTTGGCGATAACTTTTTTTGGTAGCAAATAACGGTGAAGCTTGGAAAGTGAAAAGAGTCGACTATTCGACTGAACTAAGACTACTACGGACTAGTAAATAGTAGTGCAGCTCGCTTGAAGCCTTGAGCCTTAGGAGTGCCTTTCTCGTACTGAATCACCCCCAACTAATCTCCATGATTAAACGCGCTTTAAGCCGACCTGAAACAAGCTCGAAGGGTTTGATATGCATTTTGACACTCGACGTAGTGCTAGGGTTGGATCCTTTTCATTTGGCACAATTGTTGTTGCCACAATTATATTCACTACTAACTTCTAAACAATTACTTTCGACTATTTCCCACAATAACGACCAAATAAAAAAATAATCCCCACAATGTGATCACTTTGAAATTAATTCTTAATATACTCCCTCCGATTCACACCACTGATAACATTGATTAACTTTTTGTGAGGAGAAAAATGGGTCTATGTTACCATTGGTGGATCGGAGGGAGTATGATTTATCTAGGTTTGGATAGTACAAACTTATAGCTTACGTAATATACAAGTCAGTCTAAAACCCAATATTAAAGATGTAGGTATGAAAACACAAATTCTTATTTGTGACAGTAATATTCGTCACAAGTTTGCGACTGGTCAAATAAAACTCACTTGGGGAACACAAATTCTCATTTGTGACGACGGTATCCGTCACAAGCTTGTGACGGATACCGTTTCCTCTCACAAAATACCCACTTTCTCTCTCTCTCTCTCTCTCTCTCTCTCTCTCCGACACTATTCATGTGGTCCCCTTTCTCCACTAACTCATTTTGTATCCATTTTATCTCACAAAATATCCGTCACAAATGGTGACCCGTCACAAGCAAGACTTATTAGGTGGGGAAATAAAGACAAAGCATTTGTGATTTTTGACTTATTGGTATGAAAATAGGCACTTGTTCATTTCCGCTTACAAAACCGCTTCCACTCGCTCAATTCATCTAAAACACACTAATAAAACTGTACAACTACGCCATATCAAGAATGAAGATGATTCATTAGAGTTGAATAAAACTTATACTCCCTTCTTTCGATCAAGTTATTTTCATTAGATCGTTTAAATTACATGATTACGACTCTTTACTGTTTATAATGAGAATTTGTTTAGTATGGAAACCTACATTCCTTGGAGAACCATTGTTATTCACTTGAGATTACGACTCTTTACTGCTGCTTATCATGTGAAGCATACACTCAATCTCCTCTGCAACCTCTCTCATCGATGGCCGATTGTGCCTCTGTTCCTCAAGACATGCCAGTGCCATAACTCCAACTCCTTTCATAGTTGTTAACTCTAAATGATCTGCATTGTCTTTCATATACGGATCAACCGCATCCATCATCTTACCGCTTTTAAACATTTTCTTCATGTACCCAACAAGGCTTACATCTTCTACCTCTTGACTGAAGTCAATTGCTTTTCGCGAAGTCAGTAGCTCGAGTAAAACCACCCCAAAACTATACACATCACTCTTGTCGGTAAGTTGCATATTTCTGTAATACTGAGGATCCAGATAGCCTAAAGTCCCTTGGGCACACGTCGTCTTATGTGTTGCCTCGGTATCTACTAATCTCGAGAGGCCAAAATCTGAGATCTTGACGTCTAACTTCTCGTCAAGTAAGATATTCGTGGTTTTGATATCCCGGTGAAAAATGGGGCAAATTGCGGAGAAGTGAAGGTAAGCAAGGCCTTGAGCCGTCTGTTGGGCAATTAATAGTCTCTTATGCCATGTTAGCTGCTTTCTTACAAAATCTTTCGACTGGCATCCGTGTAAATGCTCGTAAAGTGCACCGTTTGAGATGTACTCGTACACTAAAACCGGCTCCTCAAGCTCGACACAACACCCAAGGAGCCTAACCAAACTACGATGGTTCACCTGGCTAAGAACCCTGACCTCGTTTAGCACTTGATCGGTACCTTTTATGTTTCCAAGTTTAGCCCTTTTCGCTGCAATTATCGTTCCATCATCCAACTTACCCTTGTAGACCTCTCCAAATCCACCAGAACCTAAGAGATTTTCGTTGGAGAAGTTGGTTGTTGCTCTTTTTATCTCTTTGGCTGAGAATAGTTTGGCTGATCTGCCACTAGTATTGTTAGCATTTAAGATCTGTCGACGTTCGTTCACCAGTCTCTCACGAGCTTTTCGCTTGATCCTCTTGTGCTTCCCATAAACGAGGAGGGCAATGAATCCGATGACAGACATTACTCCCAAACTGTACGTCAAACCTATTAAAAATTTAAAAGAGAACCCATTCGTACGAGGGTCGCACCAGTGTTATGTTCTGCTCGTAAAAAAACAGTTTTTTCTTTCTAAATGAAGGAATTCACAAGAAGCTATATTAGAAATATTAATAATAGTTGGACCTCAACCATCACCTTAAGATTTTGGTTGAGATGTTCATCTATCATGGTATTAGTAGCTAGTGTGACCGAAGGTCACGGGTTCGAATCGGTATGGGGGAGCCTGTGCAAACTAACCACTCTTCAAGCCCAATGGGCATTTGAGTGAGAGAGCGTATTGGGAATATTAATAATAGTTGGGCCTCAACCATCACCTTAAGGTTTTGGTTGAAATGGTTCATCTATCATGGTATCAGAACCAGTGTGACCGAAGGTCACGCGTTCGAATCCTGACAACCTCAAAAACCACGAAGTGGAAACGAGCACACGGTATGGGTGGGCCTGTGCAAACTAACCACTCTTCAAGCCCAACGGGCATTTGAGTGAGGGAGCGTATTAGAAATATTAATAATAGTTGGGCCTCAACCATCACCTTAAGATTTTGGTTGAGACGGTTCATCTATCAAAATATACCTTGAACTATTCGCTTTTGCCGTCTTTGGTTGCGACAGTGCTTGGTTTCACATTTCGTCTCTGCAATACACCAGAGAGTATCAATAGTATTGATACTAGAAGATCAAATGAAAACAAAAGAAGCCACGAGTTTCCTATATGAGACCGTCTCATATGTAAGACTGTCTTATATACGGTTTTTAAAAAGACAAAGAAGATATCCCGGCGAAACACAGAAGTCATAGACTCACAGTGAAACAACTTACTAGTACATATTCCATTCACACCATCCCAGTGATACCCGGTGCGACACAAACACCTTTTCCATTGAGGCGAAACATCCTGCGAGCAAGACGACTTGGGTAACTTATTGCAGTCGGAATCCAACGAGCAGACTGGCTGTCGAGGTAAGACCCACTGAATTGCTACACCAGGATTTGGCCACTTACTAACTGGCAGTGCAGTATCCAATGGCAAATCCACAAAACTTGTGTAAACTCTACATTTCGGAAGAGTAATTTTTATATTGTGGTCATTTTGAGACCCTCCACCTGTAAAAGAGCAGCATATACTAGTCCCGCCACATCTGAACGCTGCGTCTGAGTTTTCCTTTAGGTACCTAAAGGAAACGGAAAAATGTTCAGTAATTCTCTCATACGACAGTCTGAGAAAATGTTCGAAACATAACTACGTTGAACCTAAGAAGAGCATGATAGATGAACCAACTCAACCAAAACCTTAAGGTTATGGTTGAGGCCCAACTATTATTAATATTCATATTACGCTCCCTCACTCAAATGCCCGTTAGGCTTGAAGAGTGATTAGTTTGCACAGGCGCCCCCATACCGTGTGTTGGGTTTCCACTTCGTGGTTTTTGAATGGTCACACTGGCTCTGATAGCATGATAGATGAACCAACTCAACCAAAACTTTAAGGTTATGGTTGAGGCCCAACTATTATTAATATTCCTATTAGAGGAGACGAGTACATGCCTGTAGCAAATACTGTTAGCAGAACAGTTCATAGCAGACTGAATGGCAAGATCAGTGCAGTTAAATTTGAGGATGGTATTTTCAGGACTAATGCTAAAAGGAAGTTTTTCGTCAAGCCAAATTCCACCATTACGGAAATCAGTGTTGATGCAAGACCTGCCAATGAAGCTTTGTGGCCGAATTATGAGCCTCTGCATATTTGGAGTAACCGAGATTACTTGGTAGGTTGAGCTGTTCAAGGTGTCTAACCACAGTTTGCCATTGCTGCATCGGACTTTATACGACTGATCTCCACAACTGGGTAATGTACTGAGTGGGAAAGGCACGGCCATTGAGCCGCAATTTGGGCAGTTCAGGTTACCACCCATCGTCTGGCTGGTGCGCGACAGTACTATCAGTACTATGAGTACGATGAACATAGATTTGTTCATCATCGTTTTGTTTAATGTTTACAATGTCTAAGAAATGCAGATTTGAAGTACTTTGAAGTCTGATTGAGCAGACCACAATATATTGAAGGATTATTTTTAGGCAGATTCAAGGAATTGTTTATGGAAAACGAAAAACTAGCGCACATTGTCCAACGAAATACATCTGACATCGGAGTATATGAACTATTCTCGATTCGTCTACCAAGCGAAACAAAACAAATAACAGTAAGTCTCCCTTAAAATGCCACTATCTGTCTTAAGCTTAAGACGGATCAAGTACATGCCGCTTTTTCCTATGTATTCTTATATACACAAGTATTATGGAAGTTTTTGCTAAAATGGGGTCAGAAACCAAACTATTTATCAAAATAGGGCTCGTTTCGAACTATTTACCAAAAATGGGTCCACGTCATTAATTTTGATTTTTTAATTTTTCTTTTTTTTAAAAAAATTTAGAACATGTCGATGTCCTGGACAGCGACATGTTGCTTGTATATTTCGAGCTTTGACGAGCTATCTTCGTCATGTCCGTTCTCCTTACTCCAACCATCAAATAATGAAATACGACCACCATTCTCTTCTTCTCACTTCTCTTATCGTATTTACATGTTTGTTTGAGTTATTTGCTCCATATTTTGCGCAAACAATGAGCCGTAATATCGCCAACACCAACAATTTCGGTTTCGAACACTGCATCTCCTCTGTTTTTCTGCCTCTCCTCTATTTCAAAAAAATTAAAAAATCAAAATTAGACGTGGATCCATTTTTGATAAATAGTTTGAAACGATCCCCATTTTGTTAAATAGTTTGGTTCCAACCCATTTTAGCAAAAACTTCGGTATTATGTATTCACGCTCGAATTACGTGGATCCTTATAATATAGTAGTGCCCTACCTTTGGGCCTTGACAGTCTTTCTATCTGTAAAATTATTTGCTATTTTTACTCCCTTGTTTCCCCTTTAAAATGAATACTGTTTTTTCAGAGTATACAAATGGGTTCTAATTTATTACACACGGTGTATATCTCACCTCCCCGACTCTATCATTTGCTTACCTAAAACGTACTCCTTGCAAAGAATAGAAAACATGATTGAGATGGAGCGAGTACAAATATTTTATAGCATAATTGTTTCCGCACACAAGTACTAAAACCGTAACAAAATTATTTAGAAGCGAAACTTTAAAGTTTAAACACAACATTAATCAAAACTGTGTAGTGTGTGTACCCTTAACTTTTAGTCTGTAACTCTTAATTGACAATATAAGTACTAGTAACTATAGCCATGGTAAGAAGGATCCTCATTTCTCTGTTCCTCTCAATGAGAGGATTCTGGGTCAAGGGCGGAGTCGAGAAAATGTTAGTGCAGCTGGCTTGAACCCTAGGAGTGTCACGCTCGTATTGAGCCATCCCTCTATAATCTCCGCGAAAGAAAGCATCTAAAGCCGACTTAAAACTTGACTGCAGAATTTGATATGCATTTTGACACACCACGTAATGCATATGTTGGTTGGGATCCTTCTCTGTTGGTATGTGTAAATTAATGAAGGCTAAAGTGTTGGCCGCGTTCTTTCCGGCCTCATTGATTGTGATCCTAGTTAAGGTCTTGTTGTCTGCGTCCGGCTGTGGGAGGATATTCTCGAACGTTTTGTAGCAGAACCCGTAATCCTCCATACTCCTGCATATATGCTCTATCGTGTTTCTTGTTCGCGGGCTTGGTTCTACGGCTTCCATGGGGACGAAGAATGTTGATACATTCACCAGGACGAAGAGAATGACTAAGGAAACTGATGAACTTGTCATTGTGAGTTGATTTGTAAGATGAAATTATACGATGTGGGATGAAAGAATGCATGCTAATGTTTGTGATTATATATGTTGAATGCATGGTTATAGATAGAACATAAGCTGCTGATTATTTGAATTTGATTGAAATTATACAATTCACATTCAAAGTTGGGATGTTATTATGGCAAAAGGGTAAACTATTTGAAATTTGGTTATTTGATTGCATTTTGGGCAGATTTGTTAGATAATATAGGATAATAATAATGATGTCATAAGAATACATAATCAAAGGGACTTTTTTCTTAAATGGGACTTCGGTAGGTCTCCTGAGAGACCGACTCTCAATAAAATTATTGAGAGACTATTGTACAAATTTAAGAAAAAATGATACTAAAGGTAATTAATAGGTACAAAATCATGATTAAAGATAAAACGACTATATTTATCATGTAAATAAGTACGAAATTACTATGGTACGATCAATGACAAAAGGGTCACGTAATACAAATAAAATGGTACAAAAGAATGATTTAGTGATTCTACACTCCGTCCATTCAACCCCAATTTGCGCAAGCATTCCTTTTTCGCCGATTCAACTCCACCTTATATGTTTCCTTATTTGGCTAAAAAGTGATCATTCTATCGTCCTTGAAAATCAATATTTACAAAAAATGTCATTCATACCGCACACTGATCCACCATAAAACCTCACCTTTATACTTTTTTAATACTCTTAACTTCTCCATTACTTGTAATAGTTTTTTTAATCCGCTCCTTAATACACTTGCAAAAAGCAAGCTTGCAAAGTGGAATTGAATAGAGGGAGTATCGTTAACTAAAATGAGGTTTGTTTAAAACTATTTACATATAACGAGGTCATGTTATTATGTTTAATTTTCAGTTAATATTTTGACTTACTTCCAAAAATACCCTTACTTTATCTTTAGAAAAGTCAGACATGATTACAAGTAGACTTGGCAAAAAAAACCGAACCCGAAAAATCGATCGAAAATACTTGAATTGACAACCGATTTGATACAAGTAACCGGGATTGTACCCAAAATAACCCGACTCGATCCGAATGAAACCGAATCTGAATCTAATTAGTAATAGCCGAATGAGACCTAAACTAGAATACACTTGAACCGGCAACAATCGAACCGTTTTTCCTGAATTGAAAGTATCAATAAACTCATATTTTAGGTGTTTTTTCATTAATTCTTTATTTATTAATGATATATGAACTATTTCATTCAAATTAGAAAGTATAAAATACATTTAAGCTAATATTTTTACCGTTAATTAACAAAAATTATAACCCAAAACAGAATTGTACTGAAGTTCACCTGACCCGGACCATAACCGACTCGAAATAGTACAAACCTAATTTAAGTGTCTAACTAAAATGAACATGGTCTGTTAAATTCAACAACGGGTTTGGGTCACACCCGAACGGAGAAGAAAGAGTCCACGATATAAACCCAAGAGGGTTCCACTCTAAAACCAATTGGCGATAGAGGGAGTAACCCCTTGCCTTATATAGTGATAATTCTTCTCTCTTCTATCAATGTGGGACAATCCTCACATGTGGAATTATCGGGTTTCTTCACACTCCCCCTCACATGTGAGGCCCACTTACATACAGACTGGACAGATTCAACAGAGCAACCTTGCTCGTCCAGCCGTCCATATTCAACTGAGCAATTTTACTGACCCATGAATCACAGGTCTATAGCCATGGGTTCTGATACCATGTTAAATTCAACAACGGATCTGGGCCACACCCTAACGGAGGAGAAAGAGTCCACGATATAAACCCAAGAGGGTTCTACTCTAAAACCAATTAAGGCCGAACCAATATAACCCGATTCAAAACTAAATCGAATATAACCCGTTTGCGAAGTCTATTTATAAGAACTCATCATTATATATAAAAAAGCAAAATGTAAAACTGCTGATGTGGCGAAACCAGGTTTCAGAATTAGGCTAATGGAGCTCTCTCATTCAACCTCATAATTTCAGTTTTTTTCGGCCAATAACGTGAATAATAATAGTCATGTCAGCTTCCATTAAATATCAAATCATTAATTAATATTCCAACCATATAATTACTTAAATTTCTCTTTTTTACCTTATTTATCTTTTATTATTTCTCTTTACTAAATCTTATTTTATCTCACTTGATCTTTTTCACCCCCTTATATCTTTTTCTATTCTATTACTAAGTTTTACATTTTTTAAAGGATTATTTCACAACAATAATCCAACCTATGGCTCTCCAACCTACGTTAATCCATCGTATTCATAATCCCCCATTAATCCAACCTATTACCCGACTTTCCCATTTTGCACCAAGTTGAAGGGAACCCTGTTGAACAGGTAAACCCCAAATTTAAGTTACCTTATTCATTCATTTTCGCTCTTTTTGTCTCTCACTTCCATTAAACGCCACCCACAACCACCTTCGTCACCAATCACCAGTCCACCACCCATAACCACCCTAGTACTTCAAAGTCGCAACCCAGCCAACCACCCTCACCCTTCATCAACTATTACTTCACCAACACAAACGTAAAACTCAGCTGTTTCTCTTCATCGTCTTCAATTGAAAAACCCGGAAAATTAATCTTATTTTATTCAAAGCATGGTTGATGTTTATGCGGCAGTCTCAAATAAAAGCTCAATCCCGTGTTTAATTCTTCTATTTCTCTGAATAATGTTGAATTTCAGGCTATTCTTGAGTACATTTTCTGGGTTGTTTTGTTAATTGCATTTGAATTTGATTTTGGGGGTTTTAGGATTGTTTTGGGGTGATTGATTTGAGTTTGATGAAATTAGGTTAGGGATGAGATTTCTGTTCTAACTAATTTGTGTGATGATGTTGAAATTGATGGCGGTTAGTGGTGGCAGCAGCAACCAGCAGGTTGGTGGTATGGTTGTGGGGGATATATTAAGATTCTTCTGGAACGAAAGCATTGAAGGGGTTTATTTTAACTGAAGAATATGCAGGAATAATTAGGTAATGGAGATGGAAGTACTAGCAGCAACATCTTATCGTTGTTGGTGATGCAGAAGAATTTTTGAAGATGTCCTTGAGTAGCTTTAGTGTCGGTATGAAGGAGATACCTGGAATTGATGCTGCTCAGAGGGATTTAAATAAAGTATGGAAATCTCAAATAATCAAAGCGTAATGAACTTACTGTATATGAATTCTGATTTATGAATGATGCAGTGACCTGATTTCGATAGGGAGCTTGAGGAAGAGGGTTGCTAAGCACGACAGCTCTGAAGTTTCTGTTTTTTTTATACGCGGATTTGTTCTGTTCTGGAGATTGGAGTTGGATTTTTAAGCTTTTGGTTGCTGAACAAAGGAGATGACGGTAAAGAAATTCTAAATAAGATGAATAAATGTTGCTCTAAATAAGAACAAATGTTTATAAAAAAAAATGGGTGAAAAAGATGAATAAATGTTGATCTAAATAAGAACAAAAATGTTTGAAGGGAAAATAAAGATGATGAAATTGGCAGTAATGGAGGAAGAAAGAGTAGCCAAATGAAGGAGAAGAAGAAAAGAAGAAGAAACAGAGAAGGAATAGAATAAAGGCAACGAAATATAGGGTTTTAGAGAAAGAAACCTGAATTAGCAGGTCACTTAAGTCAGTAGGCGCAACCTAGGAAACTCGGGTAATATGTTGGATTAATGGGGGATTATGAATAGGATGGATTAACGTAGGTTGGAGAGCCATAGGTTGGATTATTGCTGTGAAATAATCCTTTTTTAAATTATATTTTACGCTTTTCAAGTTATACGTCAAACTTTTAATGTCAACATGTTCTTATATATGTTATAGATATACTTTTTTTATTTTTCTTTAAAGTATTTATATATACACCACATATATTATTAGTATATCTAACAAATTTAATTGATCATTTCCCGTCAAAACTAAAATTGAACAACCCGTGAATTTTCACGGGTGTTACGCTAGTTATATGTAAATAGTAAGTAGTTTGGATTAAAACTTCACTTAGAGAAAAAATTTCTAATTATAAAATGGTTGAATGTGGAATGCACGTGGATTCTTCAATACTTTTGTTATATATTTCCTGATTTATCATCTAAATATTGTCACAATGTCTATCGTTTATCCATGACTTACCGTGGAATGTGAATTCGTGTGCGGATTATTTGGCTAACTTGGGCAGCAGACAGAAGCAACAATTATGGACCTTTGAGGAGTCAAGTCAGATATGCCGAATCAACGTTTCCGTTTGCTTCAACAAGATGTTGGAGGCGTTTCGTGGCCTCGTGTAGTTCCGTTTTATGCATTCAATACTTTGTTTTATGTATTCGCTTTAGCTTCGGGTTAACCCCACTTCAGATCTTGGGCTCATAATTTCTGCACAATTGATAGACAGTATTGGGGTTGTAAGACTTGTAACCTGCCCAAAAAAAACCAGAAAACCCAAAAAAAAAGTATTGGGGTTGTAAGAGTAGCAGCCTCTCTGATCCTATATGTGGTTCAATTTAACAGGTGACGCCGTGACGGTCTTGTTACCTCCCACAATCCTTTTCCCACCTGCAATTAGAGACTACAAGCTTGCGACGAAAAATCTCCTTCACAAATGAGAATTTGAAGAGAGTCATCATTTTACAGGTGAGATGTTAATAACTTCTCACAGTACTTCATCACCATGCACATTTTCAGAAGTTTTACGACATCAGAACTACCATCAAAGGTAGTACCCATCGGAACAGCTAGGCATGGTAAATATAAAAAATGAGGCAACAATAATCTGCAGAGTGCAACGAAGAAAGTACTACTATGAAAGAGCACAAAATACATAAAGGGTGCTACTCAGCTCAGCTCAGCAGCTACACCCCTGCTTCCTGTCAAACATATTACATTAAGGCCGCAGCTTTCTTTTTTCTTCTAATTTAAAATGCTGCCACCATTGCTACTACCCCAAAAAAATCCAAAGACTATACTGTTTCGACCCAAAACAAATTAAAACCAAAAAATAAAAAGAGAAGGAAAAAAAATACAATGACACCAGTTTTAAGAAGTCAACAACCAGCAGCTGTATCCTGCAGAGATACCAAGGATGAAATCCGCTTATTGATCCCAATTTAAATCAATGAATTCAAAAACCCATTCTGTGATCTTAAGCCTGGGGCTTCTCCCACTTCAGGGGCTTCACAACTTCCCATGTGAAGTCAGCGTCGTCCCTTCCGAAGTGTCCATAAGCAGCAGTCTTCAAGTACCTGTTGCCTCCCTTCTTCAGGTCGAGGTTGATGGCGATCATGCCAGGCCTGAAATCAAAGTTCTCCTTGACGAGCTTCAGGATCTCCCTGTCGTGGATCTTGCCAGTTCCGTAGGTGTCAACAAACACTGACAATGGCTCCGGAACACCAATAGCATAGGAGATCTGGACAATGCACCTGCGAGCAAGGCCACTGGCGACAATGCTCTTGGCTGCCTGCCTGGCAACGTAAGCTCCACTCCTGTCGACCTTGGTTGGGTCCTTTCCTGAAAAAGCACCACCACCGTGGGCTCCCCATCCTCCGTAGGTGTCGATGATGATCTTACGGCCAGTCAAACCAGCATCTCCATGGGGTCCACCGATCACAAATCGGCCAGATGGGTTTAAGTGGAAGATGGTCTTCTCATCAAGGTACTTCTCGGGGATCACGGGACTAATCACATGCTTTTTCAAGTCAGCAGCAATCTCGTCGTTGGTGACGGTTTCATCGTGCTGGGTTGAGATGAGCACTGTGTGGACACGGATTGGGACCATGGCACCGTTCTCGTTGTAGTACTCAACCGTGACTTGGGTCTTGCCGTCAGGCCTCAACCAGGGGCAGGTTCCGTTCTTTCTAACCTCAGTAAGCTTGGCACCGAGCTTAGTAGCTAGGACATGGCTCAAAGGCATCAACTCAGGGGTCTCATCAGTGGCATATCCAAACATGTGACCCTGGTCACCAGCACCAACCTCCTCTGGGCGCTTGGTCAAGTGACCGTGGACTCCCTGGGCAATGTCGGGACTCTGCTGTTCAATGTAAACCAAGACCTTGCAGTTGTCGGCATCTAGACCAACATCAGGAGACACAAACCCAATCTCACGGCAAGTGTTGCGGACAATCTTCTCGTAGTCTACATTAGCCTTGGTGGTGATCTCACCAAAGACCATAACCAAGTTGGTCTTGGTGCAGGTCTCGCAAGCAACTTTGCTCTCAGCATCTTGTGCCAGGCAAGCATCAAGCACGGCATCAGAAATCTGATCGCAGAGCTTGTCGGGGTGTCCCTCATTCACAGACTCTGATGTAAATAGGAAGGTGTCTACTGGTGCGGCCATTTTTTTTTCTTAAACTGCCAAAGAACAAAACTCACTACTGTCAGCAGATGAGTCAATACATCATAGTAGTCAATTACTCATTATGAGCAAACAAAACGAGTTATTGCGACACGCGACACTCGACACTCAACTTAATACTCGCTAATTCATCTTATAAATATGTTAAATTAGCAGCTAAGCAAACATACTGTAATCAAACCATCATATGTTACAACATTAAAAATCTAATTATTCTGAATTAGAACAAATTGTCAACTTGCCACAGCATTCAGCATACATTGAAAATAGAAATATAACTTTATTCTACAACCACACTCACAGAATCAAATTTTGGGGACAAATTCCCGATTCTTGACACTGTTGATTAGATTAGCGAGAGATCGATCATCTTACCCAAATTTTTACCCAAATCTTAGTACTAAAATATCATTAAGAAAATCTGATTGATAGAAATACAAGCAAAGAACTAGATCGCACATGTTAACGAAGCAAGAATGTATCCTTCACCAAATTCATACAATTTCGATTGAATCATCACCACAAATTAAAACGGATCCAGAATCAAAGAAACCATAACCATTTTAGTTTAACCGAAAAACAAAGTAATAAAAGCAGTAGGCATTTGTGATCTATAAATCATAAATCATAAATTCAAACCCAATTCAATCAACAACCAAAACATCATTTCTAAAGATACCCATTTCATTTTTCAAAGTCATAATCTCAGATCTAATCAAAACAAACTAACCCATCAACAATTAAACAAGATCCAACCATAAAGCTAAAAACTTTCACATTATAAACTAGAAAAGATGAGAACTTTATGTCATTAAAGTCATATAATCATGGTATAACAGAAGAAATGATATGAAATGGAGCAGAAATGGTACCTTGGAATCCCCCGAAGCACGAAGATGAAGAAGAAAGTAGAGAGAGAAAGAGAAGAAAAAGTCCAGAGAAATGTTAAACGGTGAGAGGCGAGTTTTAAGCGAAGACTAAGGTGTCTATTTATAGTAATCTTCATGTTTTTTTAATTTATTTTTATTTTTTATCCCAATCATTTCATTTTAACAATATAGACTAATCCTGACCGTTGATTTGGGTTTGGATGTAGGGATGAGATTGAAGGGAGTCGGTGAGAGAGTGTGACTTTTATTTGAGACCCACTTGAGTATTAGTATGAAATGACGGTTTTGCCCTTTGTGTAGTGTGATTTTGTAGTGGGTGATCACCAATTTCCACCAACTCTTCTCATTTTGCTTCGACTCTTGGTGGTTGGTGGCTCGCCTTCACGACTTCCTAAATTATTTATATTATTAGTTGTAAACTTTGTAATTAACTTGTGTATTTTTTTAATTGTCAGTTTTTTATCATACTTTTTTTAACTTGTACGTGTGTTTTTAATACGTAACTTTTTATTATTCGTATTTTAATATTTAATAATTATTTGTAAATTTTAGTATTTAATAAAGTTTTATTATTAAATTGTATGGGAGGGAGAATAGTTAAAAATGATAAGATAAGAGAGGGTAATTAAATACTTCATAGAAAGTGGGGATCCTACCCAAATTAAAAAAATTCATTTTCTTAAAAACATCAACCAATAAAAATGCAATAGATAGCTTATAACAGGATAAGAGAAGCTGCTCCTCAAAAGCTAGAATTTATGGCTATTAAGAGAGGGCTAATGCTGCCAAGGCACAAAATTACTGTCATGTTGGCAGTACAAAACAAGCTTGCAACCATTGATAACCGGCAAATTTGTGGCATTTCTTTAATAAATAGATGTATCCTGTGTAAAAAAGACAATGAGACTGCAAGTCATCTCTTTTTCAGCTGCTCCTTCTCAATTGATCTTCTACACAGTATCAAACAATGCAAATACAAGACAACACTACAAATCTTCAGCAACTCATCCTCTGGGCACATAAAAAAACCAGAAGAAAACACTGGAAGAATGAATGGATCACTTGTAGCATAGCATGTCTAACGGCTACTATTTGGCAAGAAAGGAATTACAGGATTTTTGAAGGCAAAGAAAGAACAGGAAAATCATTCCTACAACAAATACAATTCACTGTTAGCACCTTACTTTTGCACAAGCACACTCTTAATCAACAAGAGGAAATGCTTATAGGACATACTGTATAGTTTGTAAAAAATAGAGGTGGTTGTTTTGTTCTTACTTTTTCTAGCTCGTCTAGAATCTCTAGATAGAGGTTATACTTGTAAGAAACTCATGTATCTGTTGGAATATATATGAAAATGCCTTCTTGCAAAAAAAAAATGCATTAAATGTTATTTCTTTTATAGAAAGGGATACCTTAGTAACTATATTACTCATATTACTCATTTTCTTAAACTAAAAGAATATTAAGAGTATACATACACATTGAAGAGTTAACATTTTCCCCTTAAATTTTCCACTCTCCTTTTATATTTATTCTCAATCATCTTGCTTGTGACGGCTGTCACTTGCCCTTCTCACTTGTCCTCCCACTTGCAAATTTGTCTCACATTATAAGCTTGTGACGGATTAAGCCCGTCACAAACGAGAATTTGTGATTTCTTACATCTCAACTTTTTTTTTCATCCAACTCATTTTTTCATTACCTCTTAACTTCTACCCAATTTTGTCTATAATGGTGACTCCACCATATTAAGACATCCACCATTTATTTTCAATAAACAGCATAAAACAAAATAATTTTATATAAACTTAAAACTAAACAAACGTACATTATTATTAATAACATGCTTCCGTATATATAAACTTAAAACTAATTAATTAAGGATCATGCTCATTCATATACGTAATTTACTCAATCGTGTACGACATTATCGATTTTGCCCTTTTCATACTACTCATTCTGTCATTCATGTGTGCTGCTTGCCTTTCCTTTCAATTTCCCCCAATTTTCTCCAAACTCTCCTAGTCCACCATCTTACCACCCCGCCTGCCATTCTCGATTTCATGTTCGTTCACTTGTCGAACAGATCGACTCAACGGTTTTTTCGTTTCGTGTTCCTGCATTTCATTCTACTGTCAATATACCCCATTGTTTGCACCATGAAAATATTGTATAAAAGGATGAACATGAAACGAAGGGGTGAGAGCAGATTTAGACAAAGTATAATAATTATCAAGATGTTGGAATTACGAAACGCATTAGGCTTTAAATTGTTCGGCGCCAAAATCTTTGGACCAATCCAACCCCTCCTCTACCATCCACCCAATTAACCATCCTAATCTTCATTAACATTAACCCTAATTTCATTAACTTAAATTAAATTTTCCTAATTAATATTATTGATGCATAGTTAATAATTTAGAATCATTACTTGATTAATATGAAAACTAGCATTCATAATTGAAAAATTTGACGGATTTGATTAATTTGATAAGGAAGAGAATTACAGTGTTTGTTTATTTTGTTTTTTGGGGGGAAGGTACTATATGGAAAGTATTGATAAAAAGTCCACAAAAGAGTAATTGTATTGAACGGTCAATTTTAACCTGACGTACTTGAACAAAAATTATTCCATACATGCTCAACCAAATCATATTGTACTTTAGTTATTACATAAAAGTTAGTTAATTAATGTCTTATTTCTTTGACAACTCAAATTTATTTTTAAAACTACATATTGTACTTTAGTTGTTAATTTGATTAATATACTAATATAGCATGCAATTTTTTAAAAAAAACTACCTTCAATGAGTCCATTAATTCATGACACTCATGTTTAAACTCATTCTAGAAAGTACGTTGAATTGTTTTGCCTGCTCTTTTAAGAGCTATTTATTTTGAAACGCGTGTGAGATAAGAGTTATTTTAATTTGGCGTGAATGAGAACGCGTTAACGGTTATTGGCGAAACATAAATAATAAATAAATCGAAAATAAATTTTACATTATTGATCCTATAATTATAAATTATTCACCTTCAAAACCACCAACAACATGGGTCCATGAACATGAACAAAATTAATTATTAATAAATATTTTAATGTAATTTTTTTTAATAATTTAGTGTAGTTGTTATGTGGCAAAAAATTAAACGCTTAAGATTGTCTTTTAATTAGATTAGATCTATACAATACTATTAAAAGGGTAACATAAAATGCCACATAGACAATGTCACCTAGCATTAACAAAAAAAACCACGTTACTTATTACACATGACATGGAGCCACATCACTATTTCTTATTTTAAAGAGAAAAAGAAAAAAAATTAAACATTAAATGTAAATAATTTATCAAACATTAACCTTTGGCCTTTTTAATTTCTACATAAATCAACTAACAATTAAAAATCCAAATTCCTAATAAATTTAAAATATCAATGTTTATTGTTAGAATATTTAAGTAACAAATAAATACCATATAATTCTAATTTTTACGCCGTTTATAAAAAATAAACATTTGAAAATATTAAGGGCAAATAATAACATACTTAACATTAAATATTAGCCTTTTAATTTTTAAAACTATAATATGTTAAACTTCAAATTAAAATTTATAGTCACTAATTTTATAACTTACTAATAATAAAAAATAATGTTAAAAAATATTAAAACTATACTACATATTTATGTATATTAAAGCAAACCTTTCACATTTCATCCATATTTATGTATATTAAAGCAAACCTTTCAGATTTCATCCATATTTATGTGTAAATTAAATTTGATAATAATGAAAAATTATGCTCAAAAGTCACAAAATTTTATTACATATTTATTTATATATTAAATTTGTCATAAAACACATCATCAATTGGCTATAAATATTTGATGAAAGACTACATTTGTGAGTGAAAATTCAAACCAATATTTTTTTTACTCCCATCGTCAACAGAATTGTGTGTGTCAATAATTTTTCTTATTACATATCAACATCTAGGTAAGTATATTAAGGTAAGGTAGTTTTATTATGGTTTTAAAGTAATTAATTAATTATTAATTTTTTTAAAATTTCATTGTTTATGAAGTGCCCATCCTCCCTATTTTTAAGTGTTGTTTTGTTCTTATTTAGGTGCTATCAAGATTTGTGGTGTTGTCATACTTAAAGGTAAATATACTTACATCTTTATGACTTAATGCACTTTTTCTTTCATTATTTAAAGGAAAACTTAAATAAATAAGTTAAAATAACGATAAGGTTTTTAATCGCATATATCAAATTTTACCATTTTGTGCGTTATTAATACTCAATGATTTTTTGTAGGGATGGTTCATGAGAGAAACAAGACTATACGAAGAAGGAAAATACTTGAATTGCTTAAAAAAATTCTCCATCGACTCCACCCAATAATATATCATAACAAAAAAAAATAGTATTTCATAAGCTTTCAAATGTATGTTTTATTTTGGAATGTGTTGTTTTCTTATTTATCATTTTCCTTTGGAAAATCACCAATATAATGAAATTGGAGTTGCGGAATATCAATCTTTTCAACAAGTTGGACAAAAAATCTTATTGACATATATAATGGCAAAAAGTACATTATTATCTAATATTTATACGTTCATCTCATTAAACAGGAGAAATAACTGATAACCAGAGATAAACAAATCAGCAAGCTCTCCGTATGGATTTGTTTATTATCTGTGTATGTCAAGTTTTGGGGGCTGAAATGCTTGACACGAGACAACAAATGGATCCGTTTTTATCTCCCAATCTGCTTCTCATCAATCATAATCAATTCTCCAACAATTAAACAGACAATGGAGAAATAGTTGATAGCCAGACATAAACAAATCAACAAGCTCCATGTATGTATCTGTTTGTTGTCTGTGTGTGTGTCAAGTTTTGGGGGCCAATGCTTCACAGAAGACAACGAATGGATCCGTTTTATCTCTCAATCTGCTTCTCATTGATCATCATCGATTCTCATCAATCATGAATATCATTATTTTAATCGACACCTTACACCACTTCACTCCATTATTTTTGGGTTTGTTAATAATCAAACCACACAAAAACCTTAGTTTAAAAGTTAGGTTTTCAATCGAATTGGTTTTTGTTGATAAACTCCCAAATAAGTTGGGTAAACTCCAACGATTTCTGGGATCGCCCCTCTAAAAAATCGATTGAGTTTGTTGAAATTAAAATCGATTAAAGATGGTGGGTTGATTATCTGAGGTTGTTGATGATTAAATCAATTGTTGTGTCTGCTACATTTGAGTTTCTTAATTAATTTGTGTTTTTTTTTCGGGATTATTTGATATGAGTTTGTTGATTAAAATAGGAGCATGTAATGGTTATTACATGAGAATGAAGATGAAAAAAATCATAAAGAAGAACCAGAAAAATAAAAGAAAAAACAACGATCTGTTGGAAAACCGGTATTAACAGGTCAATTATAAGCTCAGTTCAAAATTTATATTCTATAGATAGTCAACCATGTTTATGACAACAATCGTTTCTAATAAATATATTTTCTTTAATAATAACTATTTTTGGGGAAAATTAAACAGTCGAATATCTTTGCATGTACTCCGTAAATGAAAACATGGTTCAAAGTTGAGAAAAGTACCATTCCCTGAAACAGTGTGAGCATCAAAGTGGAGGTTTGTTATGTAGTCAGTCATTGAGCTCAATAGTGAATGATATTTCTGCGGATGAACCTAAAAGGACAGGCGAGACAGAGCTATTGTCTCAAAATCCAAATCAAATTCAACAACGATAACGAACAGACAACAAAGCACAAGAATGAAAACGAATCAAACTAACGCAGTCGTCTAAACACAACCTATTGGTGGTTGTGGCGGATCTGGGAAAGGGAAAGGGCGGGCAACTGTCATCACGTGACTCAAAATAAATTTTCAGTTATATGTATAAGTTAGTATCCTTCTTTTACAATGTAATGATACTGGTGTAATTATAAATGAAGAATACTGTTAGTTTGTAGACACATGTTCAAACCCCACAAGTTATACTCCCTCCTATTCTATATATTTTCCCTATTTCCTAAAACGGATTATTCGGGTTTTGTTCCCCTTTCTTATTTTGGAACTTTTATTCTTATTTTATTCATTTTTCTCTCCTATTATCAAAAACCACCCAACTCTTTTACTCTTATTTTATTCTTTTTTTTAATATTTGTGGCCTACAACGTCTTATTTAATTCATAATTATTCATCCATTTCTCCTATCACCAAACCCCACCAATTTTTTATACTTATTTTACTCTCTACCTTAATTCTTGTGCCCATATAAAAGGGAACAATATAGTGAATAGAAGGGAGTATTATTTTGTTTTTTATATGTTGTTTTGTGATATTTAGTATTGTTACGTATATGTACGACCGCACTAAGCCTTAATGACAAAAGCGATTCGTAAGAAAAAAAATGTTTATATTAATCAATACCTACATTATTATAATATATAGTCAAAATTTATTATCCACAATTTACTAAACATTTTTAACGGACTATTAGTATTTTGCCACGAATATTGTTATGTTTATTAGTGTTTTGTCACGATTATTGTTATTATTATTTTTTTAAATTTTTTTTTGTTATCTAATGATTAAATTTTCGAATGTTAGTAAGGGGATTTGATCCCTTCGAATTTTAGTAAGGGATTTGATCCCGATAAATTAGGTTGGAAAACAAAGCCTTTACGACTGTACCACAATATAGTTATTGTACATTTAATGAGATACCAGTAATTTATCTACTATTAAACCATATTTGGGGTAGCAAAAACACGTCTTTAAGTCAATTTTTTTAAGTTTAGGGTAGCGTCCGCCACCCCTTGCTACTAACTAGGTTCGCGCCTGCTAGAGACAGAAACGGTCAGTGTGGCGTCTCTACTTCAACAACAACAACAACAACAGGAAAGCCAGAACCACCACACCAACGGCACAGTAAATAGTAATACCCATGTACACTCGTACTTCCTACATTCATAATGTAAACTGATTATAAGCGCATATATTTATTTTGCATTTATTAGTTTGCAAGTTAATTTTCTTTATTTTGACGTAATCATACCTCTCCACTGACAAAATTCTTCTTCACAAGGATAGCGGTAGATACAACCCCGACTATGGTCACAAGAACAGTAAACACGACCCCCACGGTTTGACAGATGAACATTACCACCGGGAGTGCCCGCCTGCCAAATTAGCATTACGACAAGTGCGAAATAGAAAAGTTTTGACGAGTTGATAATCTATCAATATTTTAACTAAGTACCTGTCTTAAATTTCTCCCAAAAGCGCTAGATAATTAAATTGCAAAGGCAAGAATTACATAAAAGTTTCAATATTTCCCTGTTTGATTCATTTCTATCCAAACAAGTGTGCCAGCTTGAGTTTGAAGTGGTGAACATCAAGTTTTTCGAGTGCCCGTAAACATTTTTCGAACACCAATAGATAACATTCTACAAAAGAAGACCGAAAGCCGAAAACATAAAACATCATGTTGTCACCCTATGAGACTCTCTTCAGTAATTTCCTTAAATTTACAGAACATAACTACTGCATGAAAAGTGACACTATAGTCTAATAATTCAGCAATCTCGTCACAGTCGCGTTTACTTAACGATCTTAGTTGAACAGAATCTGTTCTAACTTTTATAGGCTGGTTGCCTTTGTAAATTGATGTAAATCAGTAAATCTAAAATATGTCCAGGGTATATATAGATCCTTGTGACATAACAACATTATTGTCAGTTCCTGCGGTGGAGTTAGTCGTAACAGTGACGACAAATTCCTAATATCGTATAAGTCCTAATAAGTTCATGTCCTCATGTTCATGTATTTCCAGAATTCAACACACTGAGCTAAAATGTAGAATTCAATCAAGCAGAAACTGAACAACAACAATACTAAAATTATCTTCAGACATGTTTAATACAGTACAACCACTGAAGCACCCTTCAACATTCACTTCTATGACATTAGTAAAAATACAGGCATACAGCGATCACAGAAGCGCGCAAGAAATTAAAAGTCAGCCATGGTTTAACTAGGTAAGTGCGGAATATACAATTTCATACACCTGTATCAATTACGGATGAAATACGTAGATGTAGTTGGTATTCCCATGACCACAAGTCCACAACGGATGAAATATAAGATTTAGACACAGATTTTTGCAATTTAAAACTATAAGATTTATTCCCAATTTTGGAACAAGTTCGATAGAAAAACTGTCACATGAGGTCAGCCTTTCATGAGGTATTTCAACATTTTGTCATTGCCAAAACCCAAAAACTGATCAAAAGATTTAGCCACTAGATGACATGTACCATGCCCTGTAATGTATGTCAATACTCTAACCCAAAATGCTATTAGCCTCAAACCTAAGTTTTCCGAAGACTTAGCAAGCATTCACTAATTCAAAACTATACAAGGCGAAAGGACTGGTGTAGAAGCAATTTCTACTTTTCTTCCTGAGAATGACAAGTTTAAGAAGATGAGTTACGCGTTTTCCTAAGCAACGAGCAATGACTCGAGAGGTGAAGAAGATTAATAAGACCTTTTCACATACATTCATGAAAAAGTCGAGATTTTAATTGGTCTTCCCTTCAAAAACCTCTGTGTCTCTATTCAACCACCATAACATTACCTGCCAGCACAAATCATGTTAGATGAAACAACTTGTGACGGTGTCACCACTTTTTTTTTTTGTGTAATTAATTCAACCTAAAAGAATTTTGTTAAAATAAAAATTCTAACATTTTATTTGTAAATTATATATAATTCAAAAGAGATCGAGTGACTAGTTAGCATTGTTATGAAATTTTTTTAAGAATTACAATTTAATATTATATATACTGGTTTACATACATTATGATCCTCCAAACCTTTATATATATTTAAGATTTTTATCTTTCAAAATTGAATATTTTTGGAAGTAAAAGTTTTATCCAAATAGATTTGACAGTAATTTCCATATTTTTAGTTGAAGTAAAATAAAATTCAACAAAAAAAGATTTTTGGTCATGATTTTGTCCATAAAACAAATTTTTATTATGCTACGAAATATTATTTGGACCATATGATATAAACGCAAAACAATATCGAAATTAGAGTTGAAATGATTTGTGCCTTTCCGAACCCAAATTCCTGCATCTGCCCCTGATTGGTGGGGTTGTCAACGACGAAAGGTGTCTTAGACAGCAAAGAACAAGTAAAAGAAGGTGGTGGCGACAGTTGGTGTTTGGTGGTGTTAATGGTGGAGGAGAAAATCGGTTTAATTGGGTAACTAGCTTAGTTTCCCGTGAAATCACGGGATTTTTCAAACTCTTCATTAATAAATTTTGTTAGCGTAAATGTTTTTTTACCGCGTTTTTTAGTAGTTTGATATTCACATCATTTTATAGTAGTATGTTTTTTTTATTATACCGTAATATTTTGTTATTCTCATTCTCACTCTCACTCTCATTACTTTTGTAATCAAATAATATAATTTTTGCTCAATGTTAACTAAAATGATATTTTTGTTAATTGAACTTTATTAAAACGATGATACTCTGTATTAGTAACAAAAATAATATGTAATATTAATGATAGTTTGGATGCCTCTATATTTTATTTTCTATCTAGTTTGGAAATAATGATAATATTTAAGAATTAAAATATTATTCACTTATTTTTTCTAAGCTGTTGTAACGTTTAATTAAATAAAAATAAAATAAATGGGGTAAGTAATAGATAAAATAACATATGGATTCTCAAATTAAAAATTAGAAATAAAGAAATATGCTACTTATTATTATCTGTTTTTTTTTTGGGATAAAACATAAATAAATATTAAGAGAATTAATATAAACGAATTATCAACAATCGATGGGTATATAGTATATACAATGTATTTTTGCTATGTTATCATCAAAGCATCAATAAGATAACAAAATCAAATGCATCATATCTCATTAGTACTCAAATCACAAGCAATATATAAATTTACCATTTAAACAAACATAATTAAATATATAAATAATACTATATTTATACTAAACTTGCGTTAGTCATATTTGTATTTTGTTGTTAATATCAATATTAATAAATTCACTATACATTAACAATGATAAATATATTAAAAATATTGGCAAAACAAACTATCACTATTAAAAATATGATGAAATTAAAAAGAGAGTTACAATTTAGTCAAGCTTGTAATTCTTTCACAAAAATTTGACAATTTATCGATAATTATATTCAATTATCAAAGGTCTCAAGTGTCTTCAAAGCATTTGCTAATACCTAAAACAAACTATATAGTACAAATGTTTGCCAAATTCCCCACTTCCCTCCTATTTCTCTTTTATTTTCTCATTTTTTGTTAATTTGATTCATGCTCACAACAAAGTAAAGATATAAAAGGTGTTGAAAAATAAATCAAATGAAATAGTTTGGTGAGAATAAAAAAAGTTCATTAATTTGTTTTTGCTAGGAATGTGCTAAATTTTTTATAGATTTTTTTTCTTTTATAGGTGAATTTTTTTATAACAGTAGAATATTAAAAGTTTAGCTTTAAATTATGATTATTAAGTATTAATGAAGGTTTAAATAACATGAGTAATTAGTCTATTACTTTGTCTTTTAATTTTCTATTCTTACTTTTTTTTAAATAATAATAAAAAATTGGTCAACATGTAAATGTAGTGGGTCGTATGTTATTAAATAAATACTTAATCTAGGTTTTTATGTACTTTGTCTTTCCATTTTCTATTTTTACGTTTTTTTAAAATTAAAAATATAAAATTACTGTATCATGTGCGCCACGTGTCAATCTAATACTACTCAATCTAGGCTTTTTATGTTATTATATAGATTAATTTGTTTTCGTTAGGAATGTGCTAAAAATTTTATAGATTCGTTTTCTTTTATAGGTGAAATTTTTTATAACAGTAGAATACTAAAAGTTTAACACTAAATTATGATTATTAAATATAATATAATATTAATGAAGATTTAAGTAACAGTAATTAGTCTATTACTTTGTCTTTTCATTTTCTATTCTTACTTCTTTTTTTAAAATAATAAAAAAATTGGTCAAACATGTAAATGTAGTGGGCCGTATGATATTAAGTAACTACTTAATCTAGGTTTTTTTTATGTACTTTATCTTTCCATTTTCTATTTTTACGTTTTTTTAATATTAAAAATATAAAATTAATGTATCATGTCAATATAGTGCGCCACGTGTCAATCTAATACTACTCAATCTAAGCTTTTTATGTTATTATATAGATATAGATATAGATATAGATATAGATATAAATGTAAATATAGTGGGCCGTATGATATTAAGTAACTACTTAATCTAGATTTTTTATGTACTTTATCTTTCCATTTTCTATTTTTACGTTTTTTTAAAATTAAAAATATAAAATTAATGTATCATGTTAATATAGTGCGCCACATGTCAATTTAATACTACTCAATATAGGCTTTTTATGTTATTATATAGATAGATGTGAGCATATTATAATAACTCTTCTATGCCTCTCTGTTACATTCAAACCTCACCAATTTTTCATTCTCTCATCATGTGTTGTCTGTGTTGAGGCAATTATCCTCTTCATTTCTGTTGCCAAAAAAAATCCTCTTCATTTCAATTTATTTTATTTATAGCCTTATAAAGAAATATGACAAATTAGTACCTAATAAGTTTAAAAAATTGTATATTACTACCTAATATAATTAATTTGGCAACTTACTACCTAAAATCACACAAGATTAATCGCTTTGCTACCTTTTTTATGGAAATCGAACTTGAATTAGTTTTAAATGTTCGGAATACGTTTAATGACGATTTTACCCCCCTTAATATCCCCTCCCTCCTTCGCTCTCTCCCAACTTTCTCTATCAAACTTAATTAATTAAATTCATTAATTAATTTCATTAGATTGATCATTACACCATTGACTTACGCCATAAATGCTTCCTTTCTTCCCTTTTCTTTCTGTTTACTGTTTTATATTAATATTAATTAATTATGTTTAATTTGTTGAAGTTTATATATCAGATTGTTTCATTTTTCTGGGTTTAGTCCCTTGAATCTTTGTTTGTGTATAATTCTCCCAACTTATGGAGATGAAAATTGAGGGAAATTAGAAAGTGAATGAATTTACGGGGTAAATGGAAGGAGATTGATTAACAAATCCGCAAATGGGTTTTATTGAACGAGAGAATTGTGTTTTAATGGAGGAAAGAGAGGGGAAGGGTAATATAGGTATTAATTTAGGTTTGAAATTAAAAAGGGACGAAATAAACCGATTTCCGTCATTGTTTAGCAATTTCCGTCAGGTAGGTAGTAATCATGCAAGTTTTTACACTTGTTAGGTTGTTATTTGAATAATTCAACATACTAGGTAGTAATATGCAAAAGTTTAGACTTATTAGGTAGTAATATGCTAAATAGCCTATTTATAATTTCGTATTCACCATTCCTATTCTATGTACAACATCACGACTTCACGAGTGCATTCCACATCCGGTGTCTAAAAACACATTCGAGGAACGCGGTCTATGCTTAGAACACCTCTGCAATTTTCGATTTTGGTTCCTACAACTACCCTTATTCCATTGATACTTTACCCCTGCTAACAAGTTTGGTTCTATCAATGAAAACACGATTTAGGCACCGGAAGTGATTTTTCCAAGACATTAAATAAATTTTTTCAGGCAATCATAATCAAAAGCAATCAATCATTTGTGAAAGGCAATGAGCAGGTAAACCAATTTGTGCTGAACAACCCGTCTCGCTTGTGAGCTGACAGTCACCTGTGACCTCTCACAACGCCCTTTACTTGCCCTCCCCACTTACCCTCCCGCTTGCAAACTTGGCAGTGCTGAACAAATTTGGGCCGGCATAGCCTATGGCACAACAAGCTATGCATCAAGTGGGTCAAGGCTTCTCCTACAGGGTTGTATTAGATGCAGCAGCGGGGGGAGCTCGGTCTGGCAGAACAAGGCCTTGCCAAGGTTTAAAGCCTGATAATTTTCATCATAAACTTACCCGGGATTTCATATAAAAAAAACTAGGAATGATTGTCATTACAAACGTCGAGAATGAAAATGCACTACAAACATGGCATAGTGGCACAACGAGGTGAGAAACAACGAAAAGTAGAATAAAGAAAAAACATGAAGAAAAAATGAAGGATGATGGCTAAAAACCGCAAAGGCACAAAGTGTGACAGACTGACAGGCGACCCTGATTCGTTGATCCTATAAACAATGAGGCAATGAGCAGAAAAGGACTCCAATTTCAAGCAAAACATATCAAAAGCAGCAGAAATACTTGTACTCCTAAATCTAATATGTGAGTCCAACCCGTTAACCTCAAACTAAATGAGAAATATATAAGAATTTGGGTTTGATAGATTGTCTCATACATGACTTGCTCCAAAAGCACAGGCCCGAAGCAGTTGTAAACTATCAAGGTCCTCAAACTGTCCTGATTACGACCTTACTTGATACTCACCTCCTCGAGTCAGAGCTCTAAACCCTTTGAATGGCCGATTTGGGATGTTTTTTACTTCAAGCTTATCTATTTGCAGGCCTGAGAGGGCAACACCCATTATCTTGAACTCGGCTTGAAAGGTCGGGAACACATGAAGCTTTTCCAGTCCTGCTACAAGCGACATAGTCCCCGTCATTGAAGGGGTTTTGTCCTTTGGTATCTTCCCAATGTTCCAAGAGCAAGTCTGGAAATTGCATATACATCATCAGTTAACAAGGTCAATCAAAGAGATGTTACGATGGTACTGGACTAAGGACACATAGGCATACCCTGTCAACAAGTATGTTTACTGTTCCATGATTTGCAGTCATGTCGGCCGATACGATACAGGGAGGCAATTGAAATTTAACTACTAAAGAGTCAATTGTCTTTCCGGGATCATGCCTTATTCCAACCAACACACTGATACGACATGTACCAGCATCTGAACTTAACTGTGGTTTTACATATATCGGAGTATTCTTCAACTTTTTAACCCTACAAATAAAACATCAGAGGCATGTTTTAGAAAACTAATGCTTTTGGAAGGTGGGGGGGGGGGGGGGGGGGGGGGACATGGGTTTGTCCCACATTATATCAATACGGGACTGTCTCTATGGAGAATAACTCAGAGGGATTAAAGAAACTAAGCATCGTAAGTTTGAACACTGAAACTTTACGAATACCTGTAACTCATAAGCTTGAATTCTCCATTAGGTGGCACAAACGACAAGATTTGATGCGACTCCCATGGTCTGAACCGAACACAAGGATGGAATCTTACATCGTTTAACATTTGGGGATTTGCAAATGATAATGTTAAGTCAGGTACACCTGACAGATTGGAATTTACTTGCACTTCTCCATAAACTTCACACTTCACAAGTTGTCCATCCCTGAGCAGCATCAGGAAAGTCAATGTCATGACCACAGAGCAGCAACTAAGCTTGCCGTGTCAGAAATAGTATCATTTTGAAACATGACAGTGTAACAAGAAACACGCAACCAACGTGAATTGTCCAAGTGACATAGCCATGATGATACTATGGTGACTGAGTATGTTACTAGCTGACACAGTAAGCCTCGACTCAGTAAATGAAACCATAACTAAGAGCAATGATGAAGTTAGATGAAGATATCAACCTGTTTATGATGGCATCTATCTCTTCAACAAGATCAACATGAACTTCATTACCAGAATGCTTAAGTCCCGATGTTCTCCAGGGAACACATGATGCAGTTGCACCTGGGAGAGTGCTGTTAACATTGGAACTATTACCAGTCATAACACTCAGTACTTTGCTTACAATATTTGGTGGCGCTATCATCTCTCTCAGAATGTTTGGTTCTGTTGTCAGAGGGAAACCATTATCTATCATCTCATCAAGAAGCTGTAACATACAAACTGGAGTCACTTTCAGATTGTGTTGCAACGAAATTCCTTATAAACAACCCTAGAACACAACGTGCGTGCATATCAAAGGAAGGATGGTTATTGAAAAATGAGTAGTCTCCTGTAACTCTGTAAGCACTAAATTAATACAGAACCATTAACTAAAGACAAAATTACGTCTCCAATAAATCAGTCATTCAAAGTTTTTTAAACGGGATACCCCCTACATTTATGCCAGAGGCTGATTTCACTATAAGTCGGCCATAATGAGCTTCCTTGAAAATAAAGCAAGTGCAAGATTGCCAGTATGGCAGAAAAGTTAGTCTTAGAGAAAATCTCAAACTTCTGTCACACTGCTGGGATATCTACGGCAAGCAGGGTATCAGGAGTCATGACTGTTATCTTGACACTGAAGTAGATTTTAGAACTTGGTCCTCAAAATTATATTGCATAATGCAACTAACAACACAGCAGCACTTCAGTCCAATCAGCTAAAGAGTTTGATACTAATCAGTCACTGCATATTGCAATCTGCCTTCAACAAGGAAAGGCAGAAGAAAACTCAAAGACCAACAAGGCAACAGCAATTCAAATCTAAAATACTCGTTATATAAAGGATGAACAAAAGTACCTCATAAACGATAACGAAATTGTCTTTTATCACGTCTTCATTAAGTCCTCCTAGATAATCCGAAAGTACATCAGCCGCCCTGCAAAGAAACTGAAAGAAGGGTGTTCAAACATGAAAAACATATCAATAATTTGATCTTTATTCAGATAATTCCATGAGATAAACGAAGTTCTACAGCCAGGGTACATAAGCTGAAGTACAATTTAAGTAGTTTCATATGACAAATTAAAAAGAGGGCATGGGGTGTTCGATTGTCCATATATTTCTGAAAATTATAGCAGAAGATATGGGAATGGACGTCAAAGAGAACTTTCAAGGGAGACTATGCCTATCTCATTACTTTTTAGCATGTATGATGAGCATAAATAAAATAGATAATTAACAAGCAAAATGAGCAACTGGAAAAAGGAAAAGAGAAGAGAAAGGAGGAGCATTCTGAAAATACCACTACAAAGAAGCGAAGTTAAGAACAGTGCCTAGGCTAGGTGGCCTACGTATAAATACTAGAAAACATCGACAAACTTACAATACAAAACTAGCACTCTTGATTTGACATTAGCTTGTTTACATTAATTTGTTAATTCACTCTGGAAATGTTAGCTAAAACAAAATACTTCTAGAAACATTAAATCCATAAAATCCCAAAGGATTATCTTAAAGGACACCTGCTTTGAGAATACAAAATGATCAAATTGACTGAAAGTATCTTTCCACTAAAGGCAGCAGATTATCGCCTTCTCTACACATAAATATCCATTAACTTCAAGAACGAGGTCAATTTCTCATTACCAAACAGGCCTACACATAATATCAAGCAAGAAGCAGATAAACTAACCTCAATTGCCATCAAAGGAGGCATTTCAACTTGGGCACAAGCCAAGAATATGATCCCATCACGGGCAACGTGGAAAATATAATGTGTCGGTGAAGCGATTACTGGTGGCAACTACATGAAATTCAAACAAGCAACCACTTCAATGATGAGCTAGGAGGCTACTAAAAAGGCTTAAACATTGATCGACAACAAACAATCAAAACAAGGACACATCCCAAACAGCCAGTTGTGTTCGCAAGTTAGGAGTAAGATTGCGTACATCTGACCACCTCTATAGATCGCGCCCAATCACATGCCAGTACCACGAAAGGGGTTTAGCTGATGTTACTAATAACACCAAAAAAAGAGGGTACCTTGGAAGAATCACCTTGAGCAATGACTTGATCCCAGAACCAATCACATATGGACCGATCAACCCGGTGACCAACTAGCTGTTTCTCCAGCATAACCTCCCTGTAAAAACCATTCCCCATAAATTGATGACAAATTCACATACAATTATGGGCACGCAAGAAATCCAACAAAGATACACAGAAATTGAGAAGGATACAAGCTTTATAGAAATTGGAAGCATAAACAGAGATACCGTGATTAAGAACTTCAATAAAGAGGGAATTAAGATGATAAAAGTGCAGAAATTACCCGGCATCTGATAAGATGAATATGCATTGCAACATCCTTTACACTTGTTACAGGGATTAAGGGTAAATTTGATGTAAAAGTGTAAAATTTTTGATGATTTTCGGAGGTTGAAGACTGAAATGGAGATCTACAGTAAGTCTGTAAGCCAGGTGAGTTTAAAGGTTGTTGTATCCGGCTTTGTTTATAAGTTCCCAGGACGTAGTATTCCTGACATTTCCAAACGCCACTAATCTTAAACGCGTGCAATTTAAAATAAATTGTTATATAAATGTTAACAATGAGGCCTTAAGACGGATTTAAAACCGCTCAAACAATAGTCATCTGTATCACTGTATGAATAAGAGAAAATTGAAAAAGTCTATAGAAATAAATAAGTTTATCTTATATATATGTAAATAGTTATTATTTGGCCCATCTTAAGCGTAAGACGGATGCTTCCGTCTTAAATGAGAATTTGTGAAATATTAATCATTATCTCCTTTCATTTGTAGAATTAAAGTTTAAAATAAAATTTGTGTAATTTTATATTTATTTATATAATAAATGTATAATTTTGTCTTTAATAATGATTTGTACCCATTATATTAGCTGTAATACCATTTTTTCTTAAATTTGTATAATAATCTCTCAATAAGCTTATTGAAGGGCGGTCTTTCAAGAGACTTACTGTAAAATATTTGTTCTTTTGCTAAGCAATTTTAAATTGCAAATGCATGAAGTAATGTCGTGTAATTGTAGAAATTTCATTTGCAATTACCATAAATAATGCATTAAGGATTTAAGGTCAATCAGCCGTGTAGTTGAAGTTACGTCCATATATCCTCATATTAGCTAAATTTGAGTTAATACTTTGTCTTATTACTCGAACGACTTCATCCGAATTATATATTCCGTATCCCTAATTACGTTTATTTAAATAACTCAAGTATGCAAGTACTGCGAAGAAGTCGTCCACAAGCCAGCAATCTTTCAAAAACATCCAAAAAAACGAAAAGGTAGCAACCAAAAACACCAAAATGTCAATCGCATACAACGTCTGGAGTGACAACTATCACGTTACCTTTGACGGAAAAAACATCAATACGACTGTAACAAAAAGCGCTTCAACAATCACTGAACCTTACAGGTTGTTGGGCTAGACCTTGAGTGCAGGCCCTTTCAAATTCGATCAACCAGCAACACAGTACAACAGCCACGCTGCAGCTTTACATAGGCACAAAGTGTCTAATTTTGCAACTCTTTTATGTCCATTACATCCCTGCATCCTTGTAGAACTTCATTTCTACCTCGTACTTTACGTTTGTTGGTGTCGGTGTGGCCAAAGATGCTCAGAAGTTGAAAACAACTACAGACTCTAGTGTTTCAGGATCGATGACGCTTCAGGACTTGGCTTTCGAATTACTCGGGTTCTGTATGGACAAGTCCAAGCGTGTGACTTTGAGTTAATGACTGGCTGAGGTGCTTACTATGGACCAAATTCAGTACGCTTGTATCAATGCATATGCTTACTTCAAGTCTTCCTCGACCCTGAAACGTTCCTTCTCCAGAAAGCATCCCGTATCACTTCAGCTAACATACGAAACCCGAATACATGGAACAATCTTCGAAAAAAGAACCATTGAAACAGAGGGTGTTGAGCGCTGATCTGGTTAAGGACCGTAATAACTTGATATGTACCATTGGCGGAAAGCTGCTCCACTGTGAATCACACAGTGATCATATCCGCCCGAGGCCTCTACAGTCCTACTCTGTATTTATGGGCATACTTTAGTATCAGCTTCCTCTGTAAAACAAACCATAGGTTATAGATAAATTCGAACATTGAATCATATACTCCCTTCATTCCAAATGATTATTTGCATTATCTTTTTTCAAAATTTATCGAAAAGCATGCAGAAACGGATGGAATCAAGGGAGCAATCAAAAACAAGAGCCCTCCCAAAAGTAACACTTCAAATTTCGCTTTTGTAGCATGTAAAACAGAAAATCAGCATAAACTCAATTGAGTTTACATACAAGATAAAGTCCATAATACTACTCAACACCAGTACACCACAACTTTAAGCATCTGACAAATAGAATAGAAGGGATGCTTTCCTAATAATAATTTGAATTCACTTCATCAACCTAGCTGCAAGTTCTGATGCATTTAGGAACATCCCATGATCAAAATGACGTTCATTTCTGTAGTATGCCATCAAACGAGCAATATCAGTGTTCAATATATATATTCGGGTTATTACAGCAGAAAAAGGGCTAAGATGCTTGGGGTACTACATGGTTCAAACAATGTTCTCATATTCGCCCTCAGTTCATAACTTCAGATTTGCAGGTTGCCCAATAGTGTCTAAGGATTCCTAAAAAAACTACAGGCACTCGTGGGTAAAAGTTAACATAGCTACAAAATTCAGAACGGCAAAGCCATGACTAGCATTTTACAGAATCCACAAGTCCACAACCTTAGAAATGAAGACTATTGAAACCTGTTAACCCTCAGCAAAGTGATCGACTGCATAGATCCCCATCCTTCAAGGGTCCCTGACATGGCAAAACAAAATTAGCACAAACATCTTACTAAATCAGTAATAATTTTCCTTAACTTACTGGCTTCCCTATCTTCGGGAATTCTGATTTACAAAGTACTCTGTCTTTAGTTTCCTCTTTTATTCCCAAGTTTCGTACCTTCTCTCAATTCTATTTCAAAAGCTAGCTCCCGAATTGCAAAATGTATTGCACAACTCAATACGAAAAGAACTCCGTAGATTCCTAGTCTCTTCTCTAAATATTTTTGCTCGGAACCATTTTCCTTTACAGTTCATACTAGATACTCCGTAGTTGATACCATGAAACAGAAGGGTGGGATTAAAAGGTCGGTTTCCCTCTCATCTCTTTGCTTTTTCAAGTTTTGCTTACTATCGTCAAGAAAAAGGCGACTTTTGCTCATTCATCCTCTAGGAAACATTACTCCTAATATTACAAACTCAAAATGCAGAAATATGTCTGATCAGGGAATAAAGACTTTTTTTAGCCAAGGTTCCAACAACGAGTACAACATAACTTCCATACTGAATGTAAATTCAAATGTCTCGAACACTTGAAGAGCTGAAGCCACAGTTTAAGACTGAAAATAGGCTTAAAGAAGCAATCTAGGAATGCCTAAGAGATAAAAATAAGTAATCTTGTAAGCTTCCCCGCTTAATACATTCGACGGTCTTATGAAAAATATAATTAAAAGGATTCCCCAAACATGAAACATATGAAGTAACTTAAATGCTCATCTGAAAGTAGTTTGACAAAACTTAGGAAAAAAAAGCCAAGGAATCAAGGATACATGTCAAAGGGAAGCAACCACATAAACATACAATTATGAAAAATAAAATTCTGTGTTGGTGTGTTTGCGAACAAATAGGGCCAAATATAGTGTTTGGGAAATGGGAGAATTTGAAGTTGGATCTGATCCAAATCTAACCAAATCCTGACTCTTAGTAAAAGCACACAAACTGAAGTGACATCGTCAACTCGTCTTTTCAAAATTACAGTGTGTTTTAGTGGGGATGGAGTCATGGAGGTAGGGAGGCAAAGACAATAAATCTCGAGTGGGAGATTGTTTAAGATCAATGACTCTTACATGTACTATTACTATACATGCCACAAAAAATCAAAATTGATTGTGAGCCAGCCATGCCTTGTAGTTGTATTGATCAGCAAAGAAAGCAAAAACAACCACATCCAATAATAACCAGACAATGTGAAAATAAGTAGAAAGGGAACATGACAGCAATTAACTAAACGAGACTCAACTCAAATAAAAACAATCTGCTTGATCATCTCAAATGGAACATGTCAGTGACACATTTGCCATCGTAAACAGAAGAAATGTTAAAAAATGATAATAAGCTAAGCATTTTAAACTCGACAAGATTCAAAACCCAGATACAGAAAATATACCTGTCTTCCAGAACAGGAATGGATCTACGTTATGAATGCTAAAATTCTTATCACATTTCCCATCTCTATGGTTAATGGATACCAACAAACATTTTGCGGATATGATCGAGGATAAAGATGTTTGTTTAAATCAAGCAAAAGGGACAATAATAAGATTATATATATAAAAAGAAAGGTTAGAAGCAAGCAGAATTCACGTTCCCAAAAAGAATCCAAATCAGCCCACACTGTAGGATAGCCTTGTTTACATCTCTAACAATATCAGTTAATCCAGTAGCTGATTTCATAGCTGCAAAATATTTGTTTTCCAGGACACTTAACAAACAATAGAGCCTTTCCCATTTCATTAAGAAGAAGGTAAGAAATTAACTGATGTTCATAACAAGGTAAGATCATTTGAGGCACTTGTAATGTCTACTGTTTTCTTTGATAGTAAAGATAACAGCTCAAAGGTTTCTCCGAGCAATCCCGCTAATTCGCTACAACCATCAGCTAAAATAATGTATGTGACCATCAGCTATAACAATGTAGGTGAGAATCTAAAGAAGCACTCAACTATCCTATATTTCTCGTTGCAGTGAAAGACCATCGATTTGTGAAACACAATAACACCCACCGTACTTGTTGTTCTTCTTTATTTGACACAGCTTTTCAGTTCCCAATCAAACCTTGATTCATTCTTTCTTTTTTTCTTCCCCTGATATTTAGTAAATGAGCAATGATCAATTGTTGCTCATAACTTATCATCAAAACTTCAATGCAAAATACAACTTTAAAAAAAAAAGATTTAAAAAAAACAGATGAAAAGGCAGAGGCTTATTAGGGTATATAACGAAAACTAGTAGTCATTTAAGTAAATGCAAAATCCAAGTCAAAATATGTCATAGCCGCACAAAAGAAGGTAGAACGTGTAATTTGACTAATAACTTGATACTAATAATGATAATAACAACAATAAAGAGACTCACCAGCCAAACTTAAGGCTTATGGACAATAAATCTCTTTTTAACTAGTGATTCACCAAACAAACAGAAGAATGAGCAATTGTCACTAAACTGATAAAAACTCACACTATCAATCTATCATAGGCCATCAACCCAAAATATATCACAAATTATCAAGAAAATAATCTGTCAATTTAGAAATTCGAAAAGAAAAATACAACTAAATATATGTCATAGTCCATTCTCAAAACATTAATATCAAAATAGCAACGAACCACATACCTTTTTTCTCAAGAAAATACTTTTGAAGTAAAGCTTTGTCTGTATCACAAACATTAGGGGAAGTGAGTAAGCTGACAAACAAAGAAGAAGTGTCCACATCAGCAGCAAATCCTTGGCTCGTCATAGTTTGAAGATGATCCAAAGCCATGGCGATATCATTAGTATTGAGAAATCCTTTTATAATCGTATTGTAGGTGCGTTCATCCGGAGGACATCCATTGTCCGCCATGTCCTTTAAAATTTTGGTTGCATCACCTAACAACCCTTGCCTACATAATACTTTGACCATTATAGTGTAGGTTTTTACATTTGGTGGCAACCGCTTGGCCACAAGAGTAGAGAACACCTTTGTTGCTTCAACGAGTCGCCCGGCTTCACAAAGACCATTAATTATCGTATTGTATGTAGTAATATCAGGTGCCACTCCATTATTCTCCATCTCTTTACGTAGGGAGATTGCCGCATCAATATGTGCATTTCTTAAAAGGCCATCCAGCAATGTATTGTAAGTGAACACATCCCGTGCCACCCCTCGATCTTGCATATCTTTAAAAAGCTGGACAGCACAATGAAGTCTGTCATCCTTGCACAAGGCATGTATTATGGTGCTATAGGTGACAACATTTGGAGTGATCTGTGTTCCTTTCAGATGCATATCATGGAACATCTCCAAAGCTTTGTCAACCTTTTTAGACTTGCAATATCCATTGATTAGGGTATCGAAAGTCACAATATCAGGCATGACACCTGTAACGACGGACAATTAAAAAAATGATAAAAGCTAAGCATATTAAACTCGACAAGATTCAAAACCCAGATACAGACAATTAACCTGTCTTCCAAAACAGGAATGGATCTACCTTATGAATGCTAAAATTCTTATCACATTTCCCATCTCTACGGTTAATGGATACCAACAAACATTTTGTGGATATGATGGAGGATAACGATGTTTGCTTTAAATAAAGCAAAAGGGACATTAATAAGATTATAAAAAAAAAGGTCAGAAGCAAGCAGAATTCACGTTCCCAAAAAGAATCCAAACAGCCCACACTGGAGGACAGCCTTGTTTACATCTCTAACAATATGAGTTAATCTAGTAGCGTGCTTTAATAGCTGCAAAATATTTGATTTCCACGACACTTAACAAACATTAGAGCCTTTCCCAATTCATTAAGAAAAAGGTAAGAAATTAACTGATGTTCATAAAAAGGTAAGATCATTTGAGGCACTTGTAATGTCTACTGTTTTCTTTGATAGTAAAGATAACAGCTCAAAGATTTCTCCGAACAATCCCGCTAATTCGCTACAACCATCAGCTATAACAATGTATGTGAGAATATAAAGAAGCACTACACTAAACTATATTTCTCGTTGCAGTGAAAGACCATCGATTTGTGAAACACAATAACACCCACCGCACTTCTTGTTCTTCTTTATTTGACACAGCTTTTCAGTTCCCAATCACACCTTGATTCATTCATTCATTTTTCTTCCCCTGATATTTAGTAAATGAGCAATGATCAATTGTTGCTCATAACTTATCATCAAAACTTCAATACAAAATACAACTTACAAAAAAGATAAAAAAAAACAGATGAAAAGGCAGAGGCTTATTAGGGTATATAAGAAAACTAGCAGCCATTTAAGTAAATGCAAAATCCAACTCAAAATATGTCATAGCCGCACAAAAGAAGCTAGATCGAGTAATTTGACTAATAACTGGATACTAATAATGATAATAACAATAATAAAGAGACTCACCAGCCAAACTTAGGGCTTATGGACAATAAATCTGTTTTTAACTAGTGATTCACCAAACAAACAGAAGAATGAGCAATTGTCACTAAACTGATAGAAACTCACACTATCAATCTATCATAGGCCATGAATCCCAAAATATATCACAAATTATCAAGAAATTTATCAGCCAATTCAGATATCCGATAAGCAAAGTAGAGCTAAATATACGCCATAGTCCATTCTGAAAACATTAATATCAAAATAGCAACGAAACACAAACCTTTATTCTCCAGAAAATACTTCTGAAGCAAAGCTTTATCTGTATCACTAACATTAGGGGAAGTGAGTAAGCTGACAAAAAAACAAGAAGTGTCCACATCAGCAGCAAATCCTTGGCTCGTCATAGTGTGAAGATGATCCAAAGCCATGGCGATATCATTAGCATTGAGAAATCCTTTTATAATTGTATTGTACGAGCATTCATCCGGAGGACATCCATTGTCCGCCATGTCCTTTAAAATTTTGGTTGCATCACCTAACAATCCTTGCCTACATAATACTTTGATCATTATAGTGTAGGTTTTTACATTTGGTGGCAACCGCTTAGCCACAAGAGTAGAAAACACCTTTGTTGCTTCAACTGGTCTCCCGGCTTCACAAAGGCCATTAATTATCGTATTGTATGTAGTAATATCAGGTGCCACCCCATTATTCTCCATCTCTTTACGTAGGGAGATTGCCGCATCAATATGTGCATTTCTTAAAAGGCCGTCCAGCAATGTATTGTAAGTGAACACATCCGGTGCCACACCTCGATCTTGCATATCTTTAAAAAGCTGGACTGCATGCTGGAGTTTGTCTTCCTGGCACAAGGCATGTATTATGGTGTTATAGGTGATAACATTTGGAGTGATCCGTGTTCCTTTAAGATGCATATCCCGGAACATCTTCAAAGCTTTGTCAGCCTTTTTAGACTTGCAATATCCATTGATTAGGGTATTGAAAGTCACAACATTAGGCATGACACCAACTTTCACCATAACATCCAGTAGCTTTTCTGCCTCCTCCATCTCTCCACGCAAACAGTACCCATCCAACAGAGCACTGTAGGTAATAATGTTAGGGTGCACGCCTACCTTAGCCATGGATTCAAAAACAGCCCTTGCTTCAACAACATTTCCCTCTTTACAGTAACTGTCAACCAAGGTATTGTAGGTTTCAATATTGCGAGCAATGTTGTTGTCCCGCATCTCAGTCAACAGTTCTTTGGCGTGATCCCAACACCCTAAACTACAGACCCCTCGAATTAAGGAAGTATAGGTTACGACATCGGGCAGAATGCTCTTGGCTTTCATCTCCTTGAAAAGGCCAAGGGCTTGAGGTAACAATTGGTCTTTACAAAGGCTGTCAATGATGGTGCTATAAATGACAACATCAGGCTTAAAAGGAGCTCTAGACTCCATATTTCGGAGCAAGCGAAGAGCGCCAGCATTGTCGCCAGAATTGCAAAGACCTCTAAACATAGTACCGTAAGTAACAAGGTCGGGATGCATCTGAAGCTTGACGATTTTATCCAATAATTGAACAGCTAGGTGTAATTTATCAGAATCAATTAATCCATTGAGTAAGGTAGTGATAATGACAATATTGGGTGAATAACCAAGCTTAATGTGCTTACCAAGGAGAGAGAAGGCAAAATCAACACGGCCAACGGAAGAATAACACTTGGCGAGAATACCAATGGAATGCATATCAGGACGGAGACCGGACAGTTCAAGGTGATTAAAGAGGGTAAGAATAGTGGAGAAAGGAGGGTGGGGTTTAATCTTAGACATGGCAGTAAACAGCTGATTGAAGACGATAATAGAAGGACGAGGACGAAGAGAGCACATTTGATGAAATATGGAAAGGGGAACATCAATACCAGAAAAACCAAATCGACATTGTTGTCTAACGGAATCGAGAAACAATCGAGGGTCACCAACAACAGCAACAGAGCGATTAAAAGAAGGAGAGGAATGAAATCGACATAGAAAAGGGAAAAGACGATGAAGGGAACCCGAGTTTCTGAGTATCATCGTCATCTTCATCGTCATTATCATTATCATTTTTTTTTTTTTTTTTTTTTTTTTTTTTTTTTTTTTTTTTTTTTTTTGATTAGGTAAGGAAACTAGGTTGATCCTCTTGAATAGGACCAACCTATCTCATCCTTTCGAATGAGTAAGGTAAGTTGAAGCCACCGGCTTTCAACCCACCTCGAAAGAGTTGGACATGAATGTCCAACGGAAGCCATGAAGTCAGCAACCTTGTTGGCTTCACGGAAGCAATGTTTAATTATCACTTCATCGAAAAGATGAAGATCAAGTTTCACATCCTTGATAATACTCGAGATTTCCCACGGGATTTGCCAAGTACTACGGAGGGAGTTGATAACACATAAATTATCACCCTCCACAATTAACTTAGAGATTCCTAAGTGTTTAGCGGCTAAAATACCTTCTTTTAAGGCGAGTGCTTCTGCGACAATAATATTATTAGATCCGCACTTTTTTGCCCCTAGCAACACGACTTCACCATTATGATCTCTTATACAATATCCTAAAGCAGCTTTATTGTCATCTATTCTCGATCCGTCAAAATTTAGCTTTAGAAAACCATTTCTAGGTTTCTCCCACCGGATTTCCTTCTTGCTAGAAGTGTTTCTAACACACTTTACTTTCTCAGGATTGTTGAGATCTTTATGTCTAGTTTCGTTCCAGACCTTAATGCTATTATTACATAACGTAATAAGTTTGTTTATATTGAAATTAACATTGTTAAAGATAATATCATTTCTATAAAACCATGCATTCCACCAAATAAAAATGATCTTAACGAAATCATTTTGTGGAATTAAGTCTTTTAGATAATTAAGCTTCATTAGAAAATTTTGACTTGCAATATTATCATACTTTGACAAAAAGTTAATATAGCTAGTAATGTTCATTTCATGGATAATCGACTTAATCAAAGGACATTCGTAAAAGAAATGGTCTTTATTTTCACTAGGATAGTTACACAAAATGCAATGAGGTGGGACATTAATATGACTTTTGAGAAGTCTATCTTTCGTAGGAAGGCCGTCAACACAAGCTTTCCAAAGAAAAAATTTCAATTTTGGTGGAATATTCAATTTCCAAACCCACTGGAAGTTACATTTGTCATGAGCGTGATCGAACAAACCTTGCGCTAACCAAGTTGCTGTTTTTGTAGAAAAATTTCCATTCACGGACAACCCCCATATGAGGGCATCTGGAATATCATTATGTGGCAGTGGAATGTTAGTAATCTGATTCACAATATCGTTATTTACCAGATTGGCTAATTTACAAACATCCCATTGTTTGTCAAAGGTTATGAAATCTTTAACCAAAAGATTAAGATCGCGGCTATTATCATCATCACTCGTAATGCTGGTAAGTGGGTGCGAGAAAACCCAATTATCAGACCAAAACTTAATATTGCTACCATTACCTACCTGCCATCTCAATCCTTTTCTAAAGAGAGTCCGAAGACTCATAAGCTTACGCCATTGCCAAGAAGAGACTGAGTTAGGCTTATGATCAAATAGTGAACAATTTCTCAAGTATTTTTTAGTTATCACTTTAACCCATATACTCTCCTTATCCATAAGGATTTTCCATAGAAGTTTCATTTGAAGGGCTTTATTAGCGGCTTCAGAAGATTTTATTCCCAATCCACCAATCGATTTCGGTAAACAAACTTTATGCCAACCAATCAAATTAGGGGAGCGTTGTGAAGGATTTTTATTCCAAAGAAAATCTCTGTTAATCTTATCTAATCTCTTATGGATTGATGAGGGAAGAAGAAAGCTTTGCATTTGAAAAGTTCCCTTCGAGGCTAAATTAGCATTGATCAGAACAAGTCTACCTGCTTGTGATAAAGAATTTGCTTTCCATTTCGATAACTGAGTGCAAGAAGATTGAATAATACTTTCGAAAGTATTTTTAGTTACTCTGCTATCAATTATAGGACATCCTAAATACTTTCCCAAATGAGCTTCCTCGTTCATACGGAGAATACCTCTAAAGGATTCCCGTTGAGATCGCTCAATATTTCTAGTGCATTGAAAAGTGGATTTGTCAAAATTAACAAACTGTCCTGAAATTGTGCAAAATTTATCTAAAATAGACTTAATGGTTCTACAACTTTGATTAGATGCTTTAGCGAAAATGATCGTATCATCCGCAAAAGTAAGAAAAGGGATTTTTTCAATCCCAGATCCAATTCTAATACCAATATCACTAGAACTAAGATCACTATTCTTTTGTAGCGATCTTGCTAAAATCTCCGCACACATAATAAAAATATACGGGGAGAGTGGGTCTCCCTGTCTAATACCTCGAGTGGGTCTAAAAACGTCTCCCGGTCTTCCATTTACTAACACTGAGAAGGAGACAGTTTTTATACATTCCATAATCCAGGAAATCCATTTGATACTGAACCCCATTTGCTTAAATGTTTCCTCAATAAAACTCCATTCTAGTCGGTCGTATGCTTTCTCCATATCAAGTTTAATTGCAATCCAACCCCCTTTACCTTTTTTACGTTTAAACGAGTTAAAAATCTCGTGGGCAAGAAGAATATTATCTTGAATAAAGCGATTAGGCGTAAAGGCCCCTTGAAACGGGTGGATTATCTTATGCAAAACACTCCGAAGACGAGTAGCTAAGATTTTCGAAATAATTTTATAGATTGTTGAACAAAGACTAATAGGTCGAAAATGATTTGCTGTTTGAGGATTGTCAATTTTAGGAATTAATGCTATGAAAGTATGATTTATTTCTTTTAGTAATTTTCCTGAATGGAAAAAAGCTAAAATCGCTTTAGTTACCGAATTTCCTACAATATCCCAATATTTTTGAAAAAATTCTATAGGAAAACCATCGGGACCTGGAGCTTTATTTGCGGCTAAACTAAAAACAGTTTGTTTAACCTCTTCTACACTAATATTACTTGTAAGGAAATTGTTATCTTCGTCTGAAATTAAGCCATTAATAGATTTAAAGTCTTCATTTTCGTCAAAATGACAAAGTTGATTCTTTGTAAACCTAAGTTCAAACTCGTCAGATATTTCTTGCTTAATAAGATCTTGATCAGTAATATAAGCACCATTTCTATTTATGAATTGCTTAATCCCATTTCTGCTACGTCTAATAGTGGCATGATTTTGAAAATATTTGGTATTACTATCTCCAAAATTAGCTTTATTTATACTAATTTTTTGTTGCCAATAAATGCGTTTGTAATCTAGCAAGGCATCACGTTTTTTCAGCCATTTCAACTGAGCAACTTCTAGAGCTGTAATATGGGATGAACCAAGTTGGTTTTGTATATTTTCTAACTTTTTTTCAGCTATAGAAAGTTGTCTAAAAATATTGCCGAAAGTAGATTGATTCCATTTTTTAGCCTTTTGCTTTAGAAATTTGCATTTTTGAGAAAGACAAAACATATAGGACCCCTGAAATTGGTGTTGCCAACACTTTTTTACTAACTTACTAAAATCGTCTCGAAGGGTCCACATAAGCTCGAAACGAAAAGGAGGAGCTTTCGCATGAGCTTGGTCATGAAACTTTACAGAGATAGGACAATGGTCGGAACTGGTAAAAGCATGGTGGACAAATTGCGTATTTGGATAAATACTCATCCAATCAGGGGATGCTAAAGCTCTATCTAGAATTTCAAAAACGTTATCAGACCCACACTTCTTTTTCCTCCAAGTAAAAAAGTTACCGGAGAAAGGGAGATCTATAGAATTGGTATTATTTAAAAAATTAATTAATCTTAAACAGCGTGCATTATTAACGAATGCACCCCCTTCTTTTTCACTCGGGCTTTTAATCTCGTTAAGATCCCCTAGTAATAAAAAAGGCAAATCAAGATTAAGGATAAAGCTTTGAAATTCACTCCAAAAGTCCGGTTTCTCAGATGGTTGAGCCGGAGCATAAACAAAAATGAGGCAAAATTTGACATTAATAGTTAAGTCACAAACTTCACAAGCAATGAATCGATTCGACTTAAACATGACAATTAACGAAAAAGTCATGGATACAGATTCTTTCCAAAATAGCCAAATACCACCTGATAATCCAATACTAGGAATAAAATCACACACATTAAACCCAAAATTTGCTATAAGGTGGGGTTCGGGCGCAGACGTTGATTTAGTGTCACAAATAGCTAAGATTTTAATTCCATTTGATGAGCCAAAGAAATTTAGCTCTTCGGCAAAATTCTTTCTTTTTGTACCTCTAACATTCCAAAAAGCAATATTCATTTGGGACAGATTATATTTGTAACCAGTTTTCTAAAAATAGACTTGTACCCGAAAGTGCTGCATAAAAGAAAAAGATGCACAATCGATTGTGACCAATATTCTAAAAATAGACTTGTAGCCATACTCAAAAGCCCGAGGACAAAAACGCAGCTATAGAGAGAATGCATAGAAAAGTCGTACGTAAAAGACCTGTTCCATGGAAAGAGAATTGATAACAAATTCTCATCAATTGCCAAGACAATCTTACGATTACCCACGAAAAAGCTATCAGCTAGAACGGTTCCCTTAGAAACAATTAAATGAAACTTTACTCTACCTGCCATCCAAAGAGGGTTCAGATTTGATATTGGGCTAGCGGTACATATATTCCCATCATTATGAGGTTTAAAGTAAGAACCAAAAATGTCGACGGCTGTAAAAAAGTGATGATATGGGGTGTTTTTTTTTGTATTGTTTCAATTTTAATTCCAAATTTTAATAATTGAGTATTTTGTTAAGTAATAATATCATATTTTTCTATATTTTTCATTCCAGATGACAAATTCGTGATAATCGAGTATTGATATCTACAATTTTGATTTAAATTCAATATACGTTGTAATATGATAGGTTAATAAGAACATAACGCCGGTTGTTGATCCATTTTTATCAGTGGTCGGAGCTTGGACAAAAGGATGGATGGTCACGAAACATTTATCGTATTTTTTTCCGCTATGTAGTATTGTATTTTATTTTATTTAATTCAATTTGGCTAAGTTATCTAAGAATGTCTTACTTTATGCTCTTAGATAAATGGAGTGTTACCGCCTACCGGTAATGACTTTATCTCTTAAGAAGTCTCATATTTGATTTGCGATTAAAAGAAATCAGATTTGAAAGGGGTTTTTCTCTTCTACATACATTTTGGTTAAATTTCCGTTTAATATCATTTTAACCTCAAACCTAATTAACCTAGGAAATAAAAATATTAACTTTCCGACTTTCAACGCAAACTCGTGTTCAATTGAGACCCCGTGGGCCGTGGTACATTTAATTTGTTCTCCTAATGTTTTACTGTACGGAGTAAACATGAAATACAGAAAAAATGTAAGGTACAAAATTTTAATGTGCTATGATTTTGTTAATATAAATTAACAACAATTCTTATAAGTTATATGAAAATTAATGAACATTTATAATTTAGTTCCGATGATACAAATTTAGAAATATGATTTAAAAACTACCCGTGCAATTTTTTGCACGGGCAAAAAACTAGTTTAATTTGTTTTCGTAATGTTTTACTGTATGGAGTAAACAAGAAATGCAGGAAAAATGTAAGGTATAAAATATTAATATGCTATGATTTTGTTAATATAAATTATTATTATTCTAATAAATGATATGAAAATATTATTTGTATGAGGACTAATTTGTGATTAAACATAGGGTGATCCGGCTGAGGGAGAAGCATGTTTACTATTTTTGTATTAGTTCATATGTTTCCTATAAAATTGGTCACTTGTTATTTGTATTAGTTTATATGTTTCCTACAAGATTGGTCCCTCTCTGATGACCAAAGCTAAGAGCAGATCACAATAATCACAATTGAGTTTTGTGTTATGATGTCGGTATAACTTATACGCCGGCACAATGTGATACTTAAACAAAGTTCAAAGGATGTGAAGTTGGAAGGGGGAGTGATTTGGTGCAAACATTAAGCGTCCAATGTAGGAAAGGCTTTCTCCGCGATTATACGTTAAGTACGATTTAGGAGATTATGTGAACTTACAGGTAACTTGATTCGGTTTAGTACCCGATACTTGGAACGATTTGTTGACACTTATTGGACTTTCGAACGCAAGAATCCCAAAAATTAGACTTTTTGAGGGAACAATGATATGTTTACGTGAATTAACATTAAGATGGGAAGTTGATGGGCAATTGATGATCAACTCCTTCTCCCATCGTTAGTTGGTTGCTACCTAACAGATCATTGAGATTGTTTTAAAGGACGAGCCAAGCTCAAGAGAACTTTAGTTTATGTGTACTTGATAATTTACAACCTCGGGTCGAACATTGAACTACTCCTCCAGGCAGTTTTAAAACCTGAATTGAGGGGGCGAGATTAAATCTTGGCGCACTCAAATGCTGCCTGATGGTCCAACTCATGCAGCCAGAAGTTGGTTTATATCAACATGCATGAAGATGAAATCAAATAAGCATGGCACTTGGGGGGATGGAAATTAGGAAGAGCAGTTTCAGAAAACATTACCTTATATTCAGTTGTTTATACAAATCAATAGCTACATATGAAGTTTGGGCCGCAACTTTACAAAAAAACAACACCAAAATGAATGACTTCAGCTTGAACATCTTCCACCAGATGACTAGTATCTTATTCGAGTCACACAACACTGAAAGCTGATTGTAGCGTGGATGAAAACTGAGATGCTATCGTCTGTGTTGCAAATTGTTGAAACTGCTTCTTAGCATCTGTGAGTAAAAAGGAATTAATGCCCTTGGTTAACCAATGGAGGCCTTACAACTGGGAAATATTGTTGTAAAATAAAATCACAGCTCACTCGCCCCTCATCACGATGATCTAAGGGTAAGATTATCCTAAGACTCTACAAAGTCTTAAGACTCTGCGTGACAGCTTTTCACTAACTTTTATTATTTTCTTATTGTTGAGAGAATTTATATATTATCCCTCAAACTCGCCCCAACCTGTACTTTTTTACATCACCTCTTTTTTTATTAAAAAAAATGACACATGAAATTCAATCGTCAGATCATTCCCATTGAAAGTGGGATCAAGACTCACCAACAGTCTTAAGTTAAGTTGAGTCTTAAATTTCCAAGACTCAACTTAAGACTCTTTGGTAGATTATTGGTAGTCTTGAGTGAGTCTTGTCTTAAGACTTACCAAAAAATCTTATCTCAAGACTACCAATAATCTTATCCTAACTCCTAACTAGAAACATCCACACCTTCGTCACGTAGTTTCTCAAGTTGGTTAATTCTTAAGACATATCTATAACAAATACATAGAAACAGAGAAACGTTGACATACTTGAAAACGCCTGAATGCCCTCCACCCATCCCCCTTTCAATATTACTGACTATTTGCCAAAAGACCGAAAAAGTGAATCTGATGCACGGTGTCAAATAAAAGAAACAGACATGGAAGCACACCTTTGCGACACTTCGTAAACCCAACAATGTTAGCAAGGCTGAGTGACAAACAAACAGCTACGACAAGAAGATAGTCCGCTTGAAACCGTATTAGTGAGAATACTGCGAGAATGATCCATGCAGCAGCCTATAGAGAAGAAAATGCACGGATTTATGAAACTAGACTATAAGCAGAGAGGTTGAAACAACAAATATAACATGTACACTTTTGAAAAAAAAAAAAACGAACATTATATGCACAGACTAGATGTTACAGAGTGCTCCCTCGGTCTCAAAATACCTTCCATTTTCCACTATTAACTTGCTTCAGAAATACTTTGCATTTTTCCGTATCTTTTACATTCTGAAAGTACAATTTGATATTGTCCAAAAAGTCTTTAATACCTTGAAACATGTATTTTTATTTTAGATGTATAATTATGCCTTAGATCATACAATTTCATACTATTTTGGACGATATTTCTACGACGGAGGACGTATCATTTCAAAAACTACGTTCATATATACTAACTACAAACACCCCTGTATTGAAATACATGTCTGTAACATGAAGCAACATCATGTTAGGTGATGTTACCGTGAAAGATTTATTAGCATGGCATGCCCCACAAATATCATTAATAAAAAAAACAGCGGCATTTAGTTTGGATGGCTTAAAGTGGAAAAACTATGTCCAATTGCAGAAATTAAGCAGTGATTAAAAGACTTAAAAGTGCAAGCAACGGCAACAATATATTTCAAATAGAATCGCGTAAAATAGGATATGCTTACAGTGAGATAAAGACTCCACCAGAACAACCACGAATCCTTCTTGTTCATGCGAGCCAAAGACTAATGAACACGAAAGATTAAACCAGTAATCAGCAGTAGTAATGGCTGTGTCGTTGATCAAAACGAACTGAGCAAGATTGTTAAATAGCAAATAATAAGCTAAGCAACAAATATCAACTATAAAAGGTAGTTTCAAATTCTAACCTCTTGATCAAGTGATTCAAATTTCCACACACTTTCACCCAGGTCATTGATCTCATTCCACCACCTCAAACCAACTAAGATGCGCCCACTTACATTCTTGACAACCCAAAAATCAAGAGCTGCTAGGAAAACAGTGACCACAAAGATAATCACAAAGTTATCTATGAAAAGTGCTGAGAGAATGTAAAATGCCAAAGCTGCTCCCTGCAATGTACAAAAACCCCAGCAATCACATAGTAAACTAATCACGTCAAAAAACATAATCAAGAGCAATTCTACTGGTGCCATAATTTACGAATAGCATACCTTGAAAAGTACATGGAAGAAACAGGTATTGGGGTTCGAATAGTTTTCAGTAGGTTGCTGCAAATTGAAAAACATCGTTACGCTAATCTTTGAAGATAAAATTATTCCAAAATAGGAAATCATTTATCATAGTTGAGAAATGAACAACAACAAAACCATATAAATTTAGAGCCACAACTACACGAAACTTAAGAGCGGAGATGTTTCATTACACATGAACAAAACCAATAAACAAGCAAAAAAAACAAAGTGGCTGAATTAAGAATTTTACCAATTGACTCCATATGACCATGAATTCAATATACATGTTGGTGATCAGTTTTAGACATACAAATGATCAAGACACTCCTCCCCCATCCCTCCCAATTGGTCATAAATTCTGAACTCGCATTCTGACAATGAATTTGAAAGAACCCCCCAAAACAAAATGATAAATTGATCATAATAACAGTAGAAATTGTTATGTGGGTTCCCCGAGTCATCCAAATCGGAGTTGGATGAATTTTGGAGAACCGGCAGAAATTTCCTGCTACCATAAATTGAAGAAACAATAACAAGGCATGAAAGGAACTTCAAATTGTTTATTAATCGCCAGCGTAATCATTGACCTCGTGGCAATTGATTCTTAGTAGCTTCACAATACCCTCTCAACACAACTTACAACTTTTGAGTATTTTTAACGAAGCTTTTAAACCTTACTGACCTACGAGTATATTCCAGGTAGGGATAGCATTCAGTGTCGATTCATCGACTTTAAGTCAACCTTAAGCTAATCAAAGTATCAGTCACCATTATATCAACAAACATGGAGAAGATGATGAATTCATCTGACAACAAACAATTAAACCAGCAAATCCAGTAAAATCTGTCAATAATATATGAATCATTCCATCGGCGACGGCATAGAACATTGATTCACCAACTTTTAACAAACCAAAACATCAAATCGTGTAAAATTAGTCAACAAAATTAAAATTACAATTGTTAAAATCACCGCATTATCAATCGTAAACAAGATAGTACAACAAAAACATACAAAAATCAGATCAAAATCAATGAGAAAACATATGAAATCTGAATATAAAATCGAATTAATGTAATGAGAGAAATTACTTGATTTGGATCCATAGTGATGAAGTTGAAAAGAAGAACAAGTGAGCTTCGTTGAACTTTCTCTCTCTTGACTGGTGTTTCTTTCTTTGATTCTTTCTCTCTCTTGTTTTTGGGTTGGGTACTTGGGTTGTGTAGTGAGTTAACCGGGGACCCGACCCGGTCAGACTAACTCGGTTTCGGAATTACAGTTGACTTGATGCGAGATTCATGCTTTGGGCTGACAGACTATGGACTAGGTAGTCTGTGTTGGGTTAAGTGACTTATTTATGTAAGTGGTCCATACAAACATAATACGAGTTTAATCAGGTTGAGTTTAGGTTAAGATCTCAAAATATAAATCTGACACGAATGATTTATTTACTAAAGTTTTTCTCCTTTTTCTTGATCCATTATCACAAAAATATATCTATATTTCCAAATATTTACATGAGACGAACTCGACATGAAATTAACGGGTTATGGTCGAGGTTGATGACCCATTTATATAAGTGTGTCGTTACAAACACGAAGACCAACTCTCCATCGGCAGTTCGGAAAACCAATCATCTGGGTCTTCCAAACTTTTATGGTGTAGATTCCGTAGGCCGTAGCAGAGGCCTCATTTTGCATGGGTTGACTGTAACACCCCTCCATTAAAGATGCTGAGTTGTGACTCAACTCGGCCGAGTCAGTCGAACTCGGCCGAGTAAGTGCAACTCGGTCGAGTAAATGTTACTCGGCCGAGTGCGCCTTACTCGGCCGAGTGCGTTTTTCCGGAAGTCAAACCGCGGTTATTATATAAACTAATCCGAAAACTTTATTTACTTTTAACCTAGAATAAGAAAACAGTAATCAGTCCCCTTCTTTCCTCCCTTCCTCTCAAACCTTCCCTAAGGTCTTAGCAAGAGTCTAGAAGCGCTGATCATCTAGCCTAGCCCGTATTCCATTAAGTAAGTGTTATCTTATCGTTTCTTATCATAGTTTATGGTTGTGATGGCGAGTAATCTCTGTGTGTATAATCCTTTGGAGGAGGATTTGTAGAGGAGCGTTGGTAGAACACTCAATTCCGGTAGATTTTGATTGTAACGATATTGTCGTATTATCTGAAATCCCTGTATTACTGTATTATTGATTGAGATTGGGAACATATGTCTGGGACAGTTGCGGAAAACGGCTCTCACTTCTACGATCGCTCTTCGTGGGACCCGCCACGGAGAGGATGTGCACATTAAGGATTTAGGTACCCCCTGTCGTGAGCAAGTGGGGGATTGATGTGGGGCTTGAGGTCGCCACCTGTATTGTTGTGACAGTTGTGACAGTGGATATCAGTCGCGATGATTATCAGATTGTGGCATTATTGTTGATTGAGTTGTTACCGTCTTATATATTTATCAGTTCTGACACTTGTAGTTTGTACTGTGATGATCCATGTAATTGTGTAATGATCCATGTAATTGTGAGCAGAGTCTTGTTAGAAATAAAATTTCAGATTAAAAGTTCATATCTCATATGAATTTAACATGTTAAGTTTAGTCATAAAACTTAATTATATCTTATGCATGCACAATGATTACATAAGATGGTAGAAATGTCCTTACATTGCTTTTAGAAGGTTTATCCTCGATTAATCTCCTACTAATCGAGTCTTAGACAAACCCGAATACCCTTATGAACGGCCTAACAAAAACAGTCTCCTAAAAGTACGTATCAAGGATCCGTCTTGAAAATTAAAAAACAATTTGTTACTAGAAATTGTTATTAACTAACCTAGAATAATAATAATAATATTACAATAATATTATACTAATTTTAGAGAAATGATTTTAATTTTCTCTCTAAACAATTTAGAGTAAATATGGGAACTGGGAAGTATGGAATGAATGAATGTTTGCATGTGAACTAGTTTAAATAAGAGAAAAATCTTCCTCTTATTTGCACAAGTAGTGGCCGGTCTTCTCAAAAGATAAGAACCATGCACTCCATTCTACAATCCATGCATGACACTACTCTTACACATGCACTAGCTTCTTAAGCTAGGTTTAATCATTATGTTTAGTAGTCATGTGTATTTAAATAAGATAAGACAATATTGCCTTATACATACACAATCACACGGAACATCATATACTTTACTAATGCAATAACCACATCGCTGACTTGGCATCACAGAAATTTTTCTAGATCTGATGTGGCAGAAAATTAGAGCTACTCCAAAATTTCATTAAAATGTTTAAAAAACCGTCAGGAATAGTTTTAAGACCGTTGGAATAATTTCTTTCCATAATAGATGTAATAGGCGAAAATCACGGAATAATTTCCTAAACTGATATACCGCCAATGATTCATCTGTTAATCCAAAATTATATCGGTAGCTAGCATTGACTTAGTACTTCTATTTCCAAGCCACTTTCAAAAAATCCTCCATAAATTCTCAGACTTAATCTATTGCACCTTTTACCTCTCGGGATTTGGAAACGTCTTTAGTAAAACTTTGTATACCCGGCCCAGAGCATGAGCAAACATCCTTAATATAGATTTTTTTGTATGAGCGAGTTTGTATACTACGTGATGATAATCCGTGATGACCCTTCCGTACTATAATTAGGGTAACACCTGTGAAAAATCTTTATAATTAATATAGATTTTTATTATACTACGTGATTTTTTTTGTATCATCGAGTTTGTATACTACATGATGACCCTTTCGTACCGCCAATTATCATCACTTTGTATACCCACATCCTAAACGAATATTATCATCACGTAGTATTAAACATACATTAATTAATCCGTGAATTTTCACGGGTTTAAACCTAGTTATGTATAAAATGGATTCCATTTTATTTTTGTCAATTGTAGATTTGTAACATGTCAAACATGTCACATTATACATGAGACAATTTGTTATTTATACAATTTTAACTCTTTAAAATTCATAATTCATAAATTCATAACATTTAAATAGTTTCACTAGTAGTTCATAATTACTATCTTATAAAAATGTGTTATCATAATTTTATTACAACTATTTGTAAATATGATCGACCGTATTCATTCCCGATTTAATTGTTTCGTAAACTGTTAATTAATACTAAGTAATAAACAATTTTATTACTTCGACAATTATTATTATAATCTTATTACAATAATATATGTCACATAAAACCATTTCCAATTTCGAGGTATTAATTAATCGTATCCTATACTATAAATATATACTCTATTGAGACGGAATTCCCTAAAGATATGACCTTAAGGGATCAACTGATCACCACCATCATATGACGATAATGTCAAACTCTAGACAGCCAATCATTATCGATAAATGTTGATCAGTCGACTTTAAAAGAGTAACATTGTAAAACCCCTCGTCGCAGCGGAAAAATAAAACATACAACATGCCAAAATTTACGCGGAATTTAAACTTTAACATGCATAAAAACGAGGTGAATTAAAACTGAAAACTGAAACAACTGATATAAACAGAAACATTGATAAGTATAACTGTCTAAGTACTGAAAGTAAAATATATACAACAGCCTGGGATGGCACATCCCTACAGGCACTCAAAAACTGAAATGAAAGTCTAGAGTCTAGCTAACGCAATGTGTAAGTCAAAATTGATGAATATGATCATCGCTCCATGCAACCCTCTGCCAACCATCATGTCATGTACCTACATACATGTAAACATGTACGCCACAATCAATGGGGAGTGACTAAAGTTCTCCTAGCCACATTTTGTAATGACACGTAACACGGAAATACACAACATACTCCAACATATATAAAACATGTGAAGCATACAAATCTCAATATCTAAATCTCAAGTCAACATGCAAATACTATGCAAGGCTCTCATCCAACTTCGGAAACTATTTGGAAGGAGAGCCGGTTTCCCTTCCGGTTGCCTGGCCGGGGGGTCTTTCAATCCAAACCATTTACGAAACTAGCCTAAGAGTCATCCAATGCCTTGGATGAACAGTTCTAAAATTAAAACACTATAACCATCATAATCAACAGCAACATCCGACACTGTACCATTACTAGGCAAGCGGATGCAAATCAGTAAGTATAAAGGTTCAGCGGTCAACTTAAAACATAACCTAGATACTAAATATTCAGCAAGTATAAAGGTTCAGAGGTGACATCTTAACGCATAACCTAGATACCAAATTCACATTCACAAGCAAGGACTCGGAGGCCAACTTAAGGCATAGACCTTGCTACTCAACAAGACACTAGACTCAGAGGCCAACTTAAGGCATAGACTAGAATCCAAATTCACAATCACAAGTACGGAACTCAGAGGCCAACTTAAGGCATATTCCCTTACTACATCACATGACACTAGACTCAGAGGCCAGCTTAAGGCATACTCTAGCATCAACAACTGTACTCCGGGCAAAACAGTAACACCCTAGCTACCCCGTTGTACAACTGCTCTACTCGTCAGACTCTGAGGCCAACTTTAAGGCATAGACTGACGCGATCACATAAAAACATGTCTGGGCTCAGAGGCGACATCTCAACGCATACCCCCAGACATGACAAGCATACACATATAGGGCTCAGAGGCGACATCTCAACGCATACCCCTATATATGACAAATAGCTCACGTATTAAGCTCAGAGGCCAACTTAAAGCATACCTTAATACTCATCAATACAACAACATACATATATAGAACTCTAACTGTCCTAACTCAAACATAATCCGATATAAGCTACAACTGGATCATTAGTTCTAATCTTTTAGACTTCTAAACAACACTTAATTGATCCCGGAAATTAAGTTGAGGGAGAGACGGTTTCCCTTTCAGTTACCCGACCGGGGGGGTCTCTATCCTCTCTCCATTCCCGAACCCAATATAGTGTCGCCCATCCTCCGGGGACCTCAAACACACATACAAGGTACACGGAACGAGTCTCAAACAAATCGGACTAGCCGATCAAATGATAAAACCATTTTAGTGAGAACAGGGGCTCTCAGCCGGTGGTGGACCGTCTGCCGATCTGCCGATCTGTCGGCTGGGAGTCCCTTCCCATATGCAGACTTAAGTTTCAAAAACAAGGGAGAGAGGTTCTCAGCCGGTGGGCCGTCTGCCGGTCTGCCGGCTGGGAGTCCCTTCCCACAATACCTTCTACGATTTTACGAAAAAGAGGACATGACTCTTAGCCGGCCGACCGGCCGCCGGCCAACCGGCTAGGAATCATGTCCCAGCCTCCTTTTGAACAAAACGAGCATCCAAGAAGAGACTCTGAGCCGGTCGACCGGCGGCCGACCACCCGACTCAGAGTTCTTTCACATTTTTCCAAACATTCGAAAATACAACAAGCCTGACTCTGAGCCGGCCGACCGGCTGCCGGTCAGCCTACCGGCTCAGAGTCCCTGCACGCAAAGTTCGCCAAAATCGCAATTGATTCTAAACTCCCTAAATCGATACCAAACTTCCAAAATTGCAACCAACATACACTACCCAGCATATATAACACTTATGTGCATCAATAGCAAGCGTCAATTTCCACAATCAAGCCACATTAGGATCATATCTTATATTCGTCTTAAGGATGAAAATCTGAAAATGAAAAACTAACCATCTGAATACCAAACCTAGCATGTGAACATCATATAAGAGTAAACCCTAACATGTTTCTAAGTCCAAACAACCACAAAAACCAATAAATTCAGAAACTTTAACAATCAATATCAAGAAACATGCTATTTAACAAAAAGGCGGAGTTTCTCATTATCATCACCTCAAAAGCGATTATGCTCCAATTTCATCTTCAATGAAGAAGCTATCAACTTTAGGACCCTCTAAATCAACCCCTACAACAAAAGAAACGGGTTTTAAAAGCTTAAAACGGAATTTACCCAAAACAACGTCTTTTTCGAGTTCGACGAAATTGAAATCGAAAGAGATAGAAAGCTTGGAAATCACGCAAGGATTCCGAAAATGTAAGACCTACCGCGATTCGAGTTCGGGAAGGCCTTGAAATGTCGATTTTAAGCTTGAAATAAAAAGGAGAAATGGAGGAAATGAGAAGCAGTAGAATGAATTTGTGAAGATGAAGTATGTCGACACATAGGGTTTATGGTGGGGTTTAAGTAGTCTTTTTTCTTATTTTGAGTCGGGTCACTTGTTGTGAACGGGTTTTGAGCCGGGTTTGATTTAAGCCAAGTTATTAACATCTTAAGAACTTAAGGATTCTTAAGACGGATCTTAACGGAAGATTTAAAAATAACTTAACAATTTATATTAAAATATTATTTTATTCCGTAAAATAATTTAAAACCTTTAAAATATTATTTACGAAAATGCGGGATGTTACAAACATTCACAAGTGTGTTTTGTTAAATGAGATTTAAACATGTGATCGCAATATTGTCGAGGACACAGCCTCCAATAATCTCCCACTTGTCCGCGATAAGTGTACATCACTAATTTTCTTGTCCTATTATTATCTCCCACTCAATGCAAGTTGTATTAAAGATCGTACTTGCAATTGATCATATCAAGTGTGGGTTTTCTCAATTTGGAGACATAATTATCTGACCGGTATTATCTACCATATATACCTTCCGAGCATGGCCACGCATTTCTAGTTATTTACTCCTCGAGTGGCCTTGAGATATTCATTAACCCTGATAAGGGGTGGACAATTCCTAATCGACCTAGTCACTTCGGCTAGCCACAGTCCATCATAACCCAAAATATATCTGTATAAACCCCAGTTACGAAGGTGTTAGGACATAAATCAAAGTTACTCTGAAAACTATGCCACCTTAGGCTAATAGCCATTAGTCAAAGAATTGACTCATGTGAAACACTATAGACGCTTCCGCCACGACCAGGCTATCTTTTATAAGAAAAGCCAGAGCTCCAAAAGCGGTCATTAGCCCGACAAATGTATCCTAACATATCCTTGCCTAGGTGATCGATTAGTCGTCTCGTATGACTCTATGGCATTTTAACTCGCCATCAATCGAATCACTCATCTAATTGTTTCAAGACGTCACCTCGTTTAAGCTACTAGGGGCGATGTCATGATGATTCAATTCACTTTAATGAGGTTCAATATGATCTTACCATCTCATTTAAATATGACATGACCTTGGGTTGAGTTAACAATAACTCAAACAATAAGTGCGATTACAACATCTTAGCAGTACTTGATTACTACATAATGTTCAATAATCTCTAAGTGTTTTGAAAACACTTTTCTAAATTGCAATATAGGTTCAACAGATGAAACACCTTGTGTTCAGATATTCAAAATTCTGTATTGCAATTATCTTCATCCTCATGTTATCCTTATAACATGATCTTCATAAGTACACTCTTATGGTTCCTGTCCATATATATATCGTTGCATTCATAATCATGGCATATGCATTGGTTATTGAGAAATATATGGATCAGATATTGTTCTGATGTAAAGCCCAGGGTGGTTCTGCAGACCATGCCTGGTGTCTTATCAGCTATTGAGCTGGTGTTCGGCGACGGCCGATTATAGTCTGCCGGGAGGTTCGGTATGGCTGGGTGTTACGGGTTTGAGATTGAGATTGTGATTGAGCTCGAGCATATCATGACATTTGCATATCATTTATCTGTTGCATTATAATTATTGTGTTATCCTACTCAACCGCGAGGTTGACAGTGTATTCGTGTACACCTACGATGATCCGGAATGGGGAGTAGATTCTACAGGTCAGAGACAGATGGATTAGGAGCTTGGGCATGGAGAGAGACCTACTTAGAATTAGATCACCAATGTAGATGTTATCATCAGTTGTACTTTTATTCTGTGCGTAGTAGTTGTAATACCAGAAGTTTAAATTTAATCAGTATTTATATAAAGTACTTTGGTTTGTTTTACTTTGTTATTCACTACCTCGGACATTCCGAGATGGTAACAACTCTATTTATTGAGAATGTCTTGCTAAAGGCTCTTAAATAAATAGGGGTGTTACACTACAACCGGGTTTTAAAGTGCCATGTCGAAACACGACAAGAAAAGATATCATGATAAGATATGGAAGTGAAAAAGAGAATATGATTCATTTATTAGAGAAGACGAAGTCCAGGGTTGCCTTGACAACGGATATGTGGACTTCAAGTAATCAAAGGAAAGGATATATGGCGGTTACGACACACTTCATTGATAACTCATGGAGGTTACAAAGTCGTATTCTTCGGTATATTCGTTTTTTTAGCTCATTTTATTAAGTTTATTATGTTATATTGTTATTGTTGTGGTAAAATTTATGTGGTGACATGTGCTCTCTAAACCTCAAGAGTATTATCCGTGGTCTGTTTCAATATGGCTAAACTTTGGGTTGTGGTTATTTCAATATGGCTGAAACGGGAACGAAGAAACAAACAAAAAAACAGAAATAATGGGAGCAGAACTGAAGACGGTAGTTACCCTGAAAACCTCCCCAAAAGTAGCTTTATCATGGCAAATAAATACAGCACCAATGTAGTACACAAAGGCACTTGTGCAGTAGAGAGCAAAGAAGGAGAAACCAAAGCCAATACCACTAATAAGGCCCAACCGAACACCAATTTTTAGACTTTTTACAAGCCCGTCGCATTTCTTGTTGTAGAGCTGAATCACTTTTTCATATTCTTGTGCAGTTTGTTTCTGTGTTGTTTTCATACTTATTTCTGCTTGTTTTTTTTTATTCTTTTTCATCATTTTTATCTGTTTTACTTCATTTTAACAATTAACCAAATAATATTCTTGTTCCTGAAATGCTAAAACCATGTTTTTTGCCTAGATTTTCTTATGTAGAGCCACCACATACAAAGGATGTTTTAGCTGAGGCTTTGTGTGCGTGTATATATGACTGGAATCTTGATTGTCGCATCTCTTCGGTCACCTTGGACAACTGCACAACAAATGACGCTATGATTGATATTTTGCGTATAAAGCTTCCTAAGAGTTCACAGATCGTGAGTGGTAAGTTTCTGCATATGCGATCTTGTGCCCATATTTTAGATCTTATTGTCCAAGATGGTCTTAGCATTATTGGGGAGGGAATTGAAAGAGTAAGGCAAAGTGTTGTATTTTGGACAGCATCTGTTTCAAGGGTGACAAAAATTCACAGTGTAGCTAGGACTCATGCTAAAAATTGTTCTAAGAAACTTGTGCTTGATTGTAAAACTCGTTGGAACTCAACTTATGAAATGCTTAAGGTTGCAATCAAGTACAAGAATGTATTTGATGTTTTATGCGGTCGAGATGATGTTTATAAGTGTGCGCCACTCAAAGAAGATTGGGAGAAAGCTGAAAAAAATTGTGACACGTTAGAGTTGTTTAGTGATGCTACTCATGAATTTTCCGGCACCAAATATCCTACCGCCAATATTTATTTTTCTAATATATGTGATATTAGATGTGCTTTGAATAATTGGATTATATCATCCGATCCTTTGATAAAAAACATGGCGATCACAATGTTGGAAAAATATAACAAGTATTGGAGGGATGTGAACGCTCTTTTAGCCCTGGCAGCCATATTAGACCCTAGGTATAAACTACCTCTTGTTCGCTACTATTACAAGCAGTTTTATGAGGTTGAGGACGTTGATTTTGAGATTGATAAGGTTAAAGACCTTTTGAGAGAGTTGGTGAGTGAATATTCTAGTGAAGTTGGAAAAGGTAAAGGAAAAGAACGTACTCATGCTTCTGGGCTACCACCATTTGTTTCTAGTCTCGGAAAAATGAAATTGAGTGGCTTTGCTAAATATTTGGAGGTTGAGGAAAATCAAGTGCAAAAAAAATCTGAGCTAGAAAAATATTTAGAGTCTCCTAATGTGCCTCTTTCGGGTGATTTTGATATTCTTATTTGGTGGAAAACTAATTGATCAATATTTCCCACACTTCAAATCATAGCAAGGGACAACCTAAGTATTCCTGTTTCTAGTGTTGCTTCTGAATCTGCGTTTAGTACAGGCGGACGTGTTTTAAGTGCACATCGTAGTCGCCTTATTCCATCTACGGTAGAGGCTTTAATGTGCGCTTAAAACTGGATTTGGACCAATATTAAAGGTAAAACATTTTATTCAATACTACAAACATTTTAATCTTCTTTTACTTCTTATATTATAAAGTTGTTCTTGTAATCTCTTAATTTTAATTTAAAGGTGGTGACGGATTCAAAGAAGTGGCATATGATCATATATTTGATGAGCTTGACGAGGAAGAAAGCGCCACGGAAGATGGGGTACCAAACAATTATTTTTTTCAATATGGCTGAACTTTATATGGCTGTTTCGGACATAGAAGAGTACCATTCGTATTACTTTGGATTTTCTATAACCCCCATACACCTGCCTTATCCTATTATGATAAGTAGTCAAATAAGCAAAGGCTCTACAATATCTACTATAGATAAGAAATCTGGATCCTACCTCAACAGTTAGAAGGTGCTTGTTTCTGTGAAGTTTGTTTATGATGCAGTCTGTTTATGTGCTTGTTTCATAAAGTTTACGCATCACTTACTTCTGCTTGTTTTTTTTATCGTTTTCCTATTAATGTCAATCTTTTTTTCTCGTTTCAGGTGACTGAATTGGACTAATGGAAGAAGGTTGATGGATTTGTACAAGAAATGAAGGATAATTTATCAAGGACTAGTTGTATGAATATTTGATATATTGGATTTCACTCAAAAGTTGTATTGGATATGTATGATTTATTGACATGTATAATTTAGTATTCGTGGATATGTATGAGACTATGAGTATTGAACTTTTGAATATGTAGCTTAATTTTTTATATAGTTTAGGGGCTCAACTCTCAAGGCTGATTTATAACCTCTGTAAATAATGGGCTCTGGGCTGTGGGGCGGGTCTAGCGGGTACCCGACGGGGACAGGCAGGTGGCGGGTGGGTTTAGGGGTTAGATGGGGCGGGTCTGGTTCTCTATATTAGCCTGGCAGGCGGGTGGTGGTGGGGATTTTTATACCCATCACGGGTGGCGGGGCGGGTATGGGGGTTAAAATTTGGTGGCGGGTATGGGTACGGTTAACCTATCCCCCGCCCCCGCCCAGCCCCAATGACATCCCTACTAGGAAATTGAGTTTGGTTGATAACTCAATTGTTGATGTCATGGGTGTTGGAGTGGTAAAATTAAAATTGTTAAATGAGGTGGTGCACACTTTGGACAAGATTGCTTATGTTCCAAAGTTGCGGCAGAATTTAATTTCACTTAGTCAATTGGACTCCGAAGGTTATGGGTTTAAAACTCATGGGGGAGTTTTGAAAGTGACTATGGGTTATATGGTCCTCGTAAAGGGGGAGTTACGTCGTGGTTTATACCGTCTGGATGGATATGTAATAAAAACCTCATAGGATAACTCAAAGCGAAAAAATCGTGAACGTGTTTCGTTTGCGGAAGAGGCGACAAAGGTAAATTGTTTTCAGGTTGCAGACGGGCGCAAAGGTAAAATTCCTGCTGGTAGAAAGATGGAGAGCAAGAGGTTTTTCTCCGGGGTCAAGTAACGTCATTGACTGGGTTTAGGTTGTACACAGTTCATTAGCCGTGATATTGACTTAAGGTGGGGACCGTATACTAACTCAGGTGTGCAGCTGGTTATTTCAAAGGCCAATGGTTGATTCCTCGGTTATGTTCTCTTGTGTTAGAGGGGGAGATTGGTTGGGTAAATTAATCCAACACAAGTTACACAATAAAGTTTAATGAAAAATGTTACAATGCACATGTAACATGTTTGAGTAAATGAATGTGAATTCATTTGCGTAAGAATGTGCAGAAAACGTATGGATTGTTTTCAATTCATTTGTTTGTATATCGTGAGATGATTTATGATGCTATATAATAACGTCATTTCACGTGGCTATAAAAAGGATGCAATTCCTTTGGAAAAGATATCTCACAAATAACATTATCAAACAAGGTGACTGTAAAGTTGGGGTTTGAGGGTGTGAGAGGTAGTACAATGGGTGAATAATTTAAGAGGTTACTCTAGAGGCGATATTAGTGGCATTTACTAATATTATTAGAGGTCTAGAGGTTGTTATCTTATTTCATTGTGGGTTCCGGATTGTTATTTATTCGGGATGGTTACGTCGTACTGGTACTATTTTTATAGTGGATTCTAGTCGATTTGGCTAGTGGGTTTTACTTCCGGTTTTGGAAGGTTGTGCCCTGGGTTTGACCCTAAATATTGTCTCATTTTATTATTGCTTACATTTATTTACTTTTCCTGTTTACTTGTCGGTTGGTTGCTTCCGTTGCACGTGGGATATTGGCGCTAATTTCGAACACAATTAAGTGGTTAAATTTTTACCAAGTCTGAGAGGTATCGCAATTACTAAATTAAGTTAGGACTCCAACATTAAAACCTTTAAACTTTCACAAATTCTTAGCTAAGATGAAACTATTAGTTTTAAATTTAAAACAGATTAAATTCATATCAAACACATGACAAATTACCTTAAAAATGTCAAATGTTTTGTCTTTATTACCACAACTACTTTTACTCTCGTGCAAAAAAATGCACGGGTCGATTTTACAACTATGATATACGGAGTACTAAGCTTATAACATAATATTCATTTTATCGACAATTAAATTAAAAATATATATGAACTAAAATTAAATTGGATAATTACACCGAATTTGAATTAAATTAAAATGTAATAATAATAAATTAAATACATTACCCAACACATAACGTTGAAAAATTGCATCATGGGTAGCTTCAACGTGAGAAAAAACAAATTTTCACAACTCTTAAAAAGAGTTCCATTTTATAATTTGTAGTTATTAATTAATAGGAATTACTAAAAACTTTTGATGATTTTCTTCAATTATATCGTTTTTTTAATTTTAGGTTTTTCTCTTGATATACATGACACCATATATAACCTACGTTAATATAATATTGAATTTTATAAAATATTCAACGTGATTAGATCCAGTGTTCTGTATAATTAAAATGTTTTGGTAGAGATGGGTTAATTACGTGTTCGTAAAAATAATTATATTTAAACTATGCAACTTATATTGGAATTGGAAAGTAATTTGTTGTATAGTTTTTAAAGTATTAAATTTAGACTTACTTATTTAATATGAAAGAAAGTTCAATAAAGTTGGTAAATCTCTCTACCACAAAAGGAAAAAAGAGACATTTTAATAAATTAAGAATCAATCAAATTTCTTTAAATCTATTCCTTTTATAATATAAAGATATAAATTATTATTTAATCCGTTTTAAAATTATGCAATCTTAATCGAAATTTACCGTTAAAATTTGTAACTAGAGATAATTTTAAATTTGGTCGGCCGTCAACACTAAATTAGCAAAAACTCAGTCAATTAAGTATATCTAATTAGCTACGTTTTAACGTTGTTTTCAAATCTTGTAGTCCGTAATATACTAGAATTAGTCTAACCTAAAACCTTCTACAAAGTACTCTCTCCAACTAGTATAACTTAACAATAACAATAAAGCATGCATAAACGTTGAATTGTTTGAAAGCGAAACGCCGCGTTTCAACACCCCCACGATCAAGAGTAGCTTCTAGGAGTATCGTGAGTGTGTCCCACGTGGCGGGTTATAAGTTATTGTGTTGTGACAGATGTCAAACATATAGACGCCACATGCTTCAACCAAACTACCAACAATTTTATTTTGTGGGTCCCGCATTTTGTCGGTTTGTCCCACGTCATTTCATGACCGTGCTTTCGACATGCCACGTGAAATGTCTTGCTCTTTGCTGCCGTATGTTGCTTCTAAATCGTAAATTTGTTTGTTACTTTTTTTCCTTCATGGATATTTTCGCCACAAATTTACTATAGGTTAAATATTACCTATATAATTAAATAAAAAAAATAATATTGTCTCCTACACATAATAAATGCCATTTGATTAAAATACTCTACTCATATATTTAATAAATGAGACATTTGTTATGGGTAGGAGGGAGTATTATTATTTTTGGGATTATGTTTTGGTAAGATTGTTAGGGAGGTCGCGATCTGATTAGGTCATGCTAATGACGTAATTACTAATTAATTTTGGTGATCTTGTACTAATTTTGGTGACCTTGGAAATTTGAAGGAATTTGTAACCTTGGAGTGATCTAGGGAGCAGGGAACTTAGACCATCTCCAAGCAGAAGGTCGCCTTAATTGGGTCACCAACATATTAATTTTTAATCTCACATTATTTATCTTGACTCATTTATACCCTTTCAAGCAAAAGGTTACGACCTAGGTCACCAACCCAATTAATTTTCCACTTTTCTACTTTCTCAATCATTTTCTACATTCTCTACCCTACAAAACCTCTCTCTTACTCTTTTAATTATTATTATTTACTAAATATTAAAAATAAATTATATTTGTACACCAATCGTGTATTGTCATGTGGAAAAATAAGTTATATTTGTAAATCAATCGTGTATTGTCATATCATGTGGAAGGTCACCAAATGATGACCTCTTCTTGTTCAAAGTCACCAATTTAACCCCGACTTAGACCATCCCAAGCAAAAGGTCGCCTTAATCGGGTCACCAACATATTAACCCTTAATCTCACCTTATTTATCTTGACCCACTTATACCCTCCCAAGCAGAAGGTCACGACCTAGGTCACCAACCCAATCAATTTTCCACTTTCCAACATTTCCAATCATTTTCTACATTCTCTACCCCACAAAACCTCTCTCTTACTCTTTTAATTATTATTATTTACTAAATATTAAAAATAATTTATATTTGTAAATCAATCGTGCATTGTCATGTGAAAGGTCATCAAATGGTGACCTCTTCTTGTTCAAGGTCACCAATTGACGACTCCGACTTATTCAAGGTCGAGCTAATTATCGTCTAAGGTCTTGTTAATTAGGTAATTAAGGCGACCCAACAAGGTCACGACCCGGTTGGCGACCTTGCTTGGGGATGGTCTTATTCAAGGTCGATCTAATTATCTTCTAGGGTCTTGTTAATTAGGTAATTAAGACGACCCAACAAGGTCGCGACTCGGTTGGCCACCTTTCTCGAGGATGGTCTTAGTGATGACCGTACACGTGTCATTATGTTATTGGCTTACATCATGCGAGATTCGTGATCATGACACTCATATATATAGCTCTGAAACATGATCTCATCGAGCATATTAGACAAAATTTCCGTAACTCGAATCAATTTTAAATGCATTTTTTCCGTAGTATTATTTAATGTTTTTATTTTTATTTTTATGTAAGGAGTTAGTGTATATCGAATCATGTTCAAAAAAATTATTTATTGTCAATAAAATTGTCTTTTACTTTTAAAAATTTAAATATTTTTATTTAATATTTTTTAGCCATATGTGCTAAACATATTAGAATAGTTTTTATTTTATCAAAATAAAAAAAATCTTACTTATAATTTATTAGTAAATACTTCGTAATAAATAAAAAAGGTAGTAAGTCTTGCTTGCGACGGGTCACCATTTGTGACGGATATTTTGTGAGATAAAATTGATAGAAAATGAGTTAGTGGAGAAAGGGGAGCACATGAATAGTGTTGGAGAGAGAGAAAAAGTGGATATTTTGTGATAGGAAATGGTATCCGTCACAAGCTTGCGACAGATAGTGCCGTTGCAAATAAGAATTTGCGTAAAAAAGCGCAAAAGTAAGAGTGGAGTTTTGGTGGGGTAGGTAATATAGTAAGTGGCTAGAAATGGAAATAATTGGCTAGATAACCTAGGTCGTGATGGTCTGGGATACTTTATTTTTGTCTTATTTTCTCGTATGCTAGTAGTAGTTAATCCGTCCCAAGTTTACAAGAGTTATACCAGACATAAATGAGAGTTTACGTTTTATTTAAATATGGAGACTTTCTATTTAAAAAAATGTTCTTACAAAACATTATAATTACGTGTATTTAAGATACGATTTTCTATGCATTAAGAGTCTAAATAAAGAGAAAATTGAAAAAATATATCATAAGAACGATAAATATCATCTCATAGCATATTTTTTTGAAAACTTCTTCGTTATCTAAACTCTTAATTCCCGAATCTAAATCGTAATATTTTGGATTTAGTATAAAAAGTTATGAACTTACTTCCAAATTCAATCAAAATTATGTGGAATATGGAAATTTTAGAGCAGATCAGCTAAATTTCACGGTGTCATCCCTAACCAAAGGGTTAGTCGTACGGTAACACGCAACAGATTTACCCTTTTATTCCTCCAAAGAACAGATTTTGTAAATGCTAAACCAGTAGTAAAATAGCAGCCTTACGCCTTTACCAATAATTAACATATGGAAAAAAGAAAAAAACAATTGAACGAGTGCAAGTTTTTCTCTTTTAATTTTTTTTGGTTAAAGTCACGAGATAAATAAAGTATTATTATTACAACCAGCTCACTACTCATAGAGTCTCATTGAGCTAAAAATGAGGGGTAAGATGAATTGTATAATTATCGGTATTATTAATTTTTTAATCAACTAAAATGAAAATGACCGCATGTTTATAGTTCTGTTTGTTAAACAACGGATTAAATTCAGCATAACTAGATTATAACGGCAGATTTAAATTACAGATTTAAATAGAAGGTTTGACTAGCATATTATAATTAGTAGAATTAATTTGACTGTTTGGTAACCAGCAAATTACGATTAGTGTTAGTTTTCTTTGTAAAATATAGTAAAATTTTCTAGTTTAGAATATGCTAACTAATATGCTCCGGTAAACAACACATTGATCCCAACTATGTTGTTTACTGAATACTCAAATTTGCAAATTAACTAATCAAACATTTTAAAACCCTTAAATATACAAAAATTTGATTACTATGTCGTTTATCAAAGAGGACCTATATGCAATAAAAGGCTAATCTTTTATGACTTTATTTATCCATGCGATAATCCTGGTCAGACCAAGTAAACTGCATAATCCAAACTAGGTCACACTCAGAGTGTATCTAGACATAGTTTATTCTTTGAATGTCATGATCATTAACTAATTTGATCAAATTAACTTTGTTTTTTTAAACTTTATTTCTGTAGTTTAGTTACTTCAGTTTAATTCCGTTCAAATCAACTTCATCTGATTCAATTTTATTTAACTTAACTTTTTACAAATTAACTCTTATTCTACTTCATTCAGTTCAATTTAACAAAATTGTATTAAGTTTATCATTTCAGCTAAATTAAATATAATTTTTGTTATGTTCTCATGATAATGAATGAATATGATTCATTTTTTATTATTGTAGTTGTTATGAGCTTGGGAGTATTAATTGGTAAACACAATTTTTTGTTGGAGATAAAAACTATTTGAGTAACTTTTTTGTAAATTTAAGACGGTATCTTAGTCACCCTTAATTACTAATACTAAGAGAACAAAATTTCTCAATAGTTTTCCCTCCAAAAGAAGCAGAATAAGAAAACATAATTCTATTTTTATTAAACTAGTTTTTTTGCCCGTGCGATGCACGGATACTAAAGTATTTGTATGTTCATAAAACTTGTCACTGTGTGAATAAACAATACTAAAGTACTTTTTTTTCTTGCTAAAAATAGTATTACTTTGTTTTATAAATGTGATATGTTGTTAATAAAATTACCTCGTTTATATTCATTTATGTCATTAATGCTACATCATCTATACACATATCATCCGTTCATCGTATTAAATCACAGATACATCTAAACCAAACTCGCCGCAATCATCTTCAATACCACACGAAAGAATCCTTTAAACGACTACTCTACTTCGAACAACACATGAGACAGTCCAGAATCCAAAGTCACGTCTACTAACCTATCATGAAATTAACCACCAAATGTGATGGAGTCGTCTTTATTATTCCTACCTCAAACAACCATCCAATTCATCATCGACACCCATCTTTTAGTTTCCAATACACACCTAAAATATTCAAGTCCCCCTCATTCACGAAACACCCAGACTTATCCCTCAAAGTTAACTACTCTCCCTTTGAAAAGTTTATCCATCTAACAGAAACTTAACTTTTACCTTCAAAATCGACCTTGTTTGAATGAAAAGTGCTTGACGGGGAAAACAAAGACATGCAATTTTGTGTTTAGTTAACAAATGGGGTAGGAGAGAAATGACAAGGAATGAATGAGGGATGCAACACCCAAGATGTTATATTGGAGTTTGCTGTAAAATTTAAATCATGACATTTTTTTTTAATCGATCACCAAGACAAAAAAAATAGCCTAATTAAAAGTTAATAATATTTTATTGACATGACATTTATTAACATTTTATTAGGTATTTTTATGTTTTACAAAGAAAAACAAAATTGAGTTTATAAACATGATGTTTTAGAGATTTTTAACCTATTTTATTGCATGTATGCCTATGTCATTTACACATAATACAACCTTGAAATAATATTTATCTATTTCCTCGGTTTTCTTACTACAAACCCCTCATTTTTCACATCATTCAAACATTTATCATACCCTTTTCAGTTTTCACCCAACTAACCAATTTGACAATTAGAATCGACCGTATGCGTCACCGGACAACCTCATCGTACATACATTTATAATTACTTGTACTACTCAATTCACACTCTTAAATGTCGGAAAGTAACTCTATCCTAAAAACACTTACCTCGACCTCAACACCTATCTAACTCTACCTCTAAAAAATAGACACATCCATTGTAAAGTTAACTCACATCATATAAGACAATCAAAATTGAGAATATTTACATGATATTAAGAGATTTTTGACCTTTTTTTTAGCATATGTGCATATGTCTTTTTCGCATTATTATATAATCCTGAATGAAATTCTTATAATTATTTTCTCAATTTTTCTAATCATTGTCTTACTACCCTTTTCCACACCATTTAGGCATTCGTCATATCTATTGACCCAACTAACCAACTTAAATCAACTAACTGTATGCCTGAATAATATTAACTTATCGGCATTTGAGTGCACTACTCAAACACACTATTAAAAGTCAAAGAGTAACCCTACCCCTAAAACATTTCTACCCTTAATAATTTATTGTTTTCTAATTATAACATGAAGGTGGTAAATAACTTATTTTCTTTATAATCAACTATATTCTAGTTCTAATAGAAAAATAGTAAATACTTTATTATTTTCTTATTTTCTATATTAATAGCACAAAAAACATTATGAAATCATTCAACATTTAAATGAGTATAACATTTGATTGTTTAGTTTTATTTTTAACAAAGAAACAAAATTGAGTTTATACACATGATATTTTAAAGGCTTTTAGCCAATATTTATAATATTTATCAATTCTTTTTTTTATATAATACACTTTCAAATAAAATTTATCTATTTACCTTCTCAAATTAATATCTCACGTTACCCACCATTATTTTCCATATCCAACCATTTCCACCCGACTAACAAACCAAAGCCTTCAGAATCAACCATAACCATAACCTTATCCTTGAACAACCTCAGCCCCCACATATGAATATATTTTTCTATCTCTTAAATTACACTCGTAAACGTCGGAGAACAATCCCACCCGTCGAGTACCCTTCTCCCACACCTAACCAACTTACCCACCAAAATCAGTTGTAAAATATATCCCTGGAAACCTCAGCTTACCGATATTTACTTGTACTACTCAAATCACATTATTCAACGTCGGAGAGTAACCTTACCCCATAAGACACGTATCTTCTCCCTCGAGACCTATCTAACCCCCACCCCTAAAAAACATAGACACATCTAATGTAAAATAAACTCTCACCATATAACAATCAAAATTGAGTATATATACATGTTCACTTCAAATATTTCTAACCTAATTTTACAATATTTATGGCTCTATTATTTTCAAAAAATATAGAACTTTGAAATAAAATTTATCTACTTACTTTTGCAATTGTTCTAATCATAACCTTAGTACACACGTACGTACCATTTTTCCATACCATTCAGGTATTCTTCGGACATTTCTCACCCCTAACTAACCAACTTGATCAACAGAATCAAATGTATCCCTGGACAACCACAACCTATAGACATTTTTTTGTACAACTCAAATCACACTTAAACGTCGGAGAATAACCCTGCTCCCAAGACACTTACTTCATCCTTGAGACCTATTTACCCCTATTCCTAAAAACAAAAATCGACAGTTCTAATGTAAACTTAACCAGTACCCTATAAGACAATATCTTATTGTAAAAAATAAGTTGAAAATTTGGAGGAACAAAAGGAATACGGGCTACAATAAACTATAATCTAATACTATGATAAAAAAAATAATTTTGATTTTTTTTACTGATTACTCTATCCCTCTCGTAAACACCTTTTATTTCACATTACTTTGTTGTTTATGAAATACCTTCTAATACACTATTAAATTTCATCTCACCACACAGTTATTCCGCTTAACTCACGTACGTCGTTGTATTCTTTGTTATTTATGCTCATTAAATCGAAACTTCACAATCCAACTAACCAACTTGATCATCAAAATCTCAACTGTATCCCTGAATTACCCCAGCCTATCGACATTATGTTGTACTACTCAAATTATACTCTTAAACGTTGGAGTCTAACCCTATCCCTTAAGACACTTACCTGCTCCCTCAAAAGCTATCTAACCCCACCCTCGTACAAAATACGTCACTATATAAAACAATGTCTTATCTATAAAGAATAAAGTGAAAATATGTAGGGAAAAAATATTTTGTTGCTTATAAAATACCTTTCAATACTCATTTAAAATAAATGTCATCCACACAATTATTCCAGTTGATCTATATATCTAAATCATCATTATGGTCTTTAATATTTATATTTATACTCCTAAAGTATAGTATTTTGACATTTGTCTTATTTCTGTTGTTACTTAATTAAAAAAATTATCTCATTTCTTTCGCATTCCTAAGTACGAAAGTGTATAATTTGAAAATACTTAATTAAGCCCTTACCGTTATTAGTTCCACAAATTTTTAATTAAGATGGGGTATTCATTTTAAATTTAAGAAGATTCAAGTAATATGAAAAAGATAAAAACATAATGCATAAGACAAAGTAACAAATTTGTCTAATATCTCCAAGTATGACTATTTTTGACCCATTATAATGTTAAGACGAAGACAAACTGAGTTAAAGGTTGAATAAAGTTAATAAACTTAAATAGTAAATATATAAATATTAAAGAATAATGTTCGTAGTCTAATAGCAAATTTGTAAATAAACAATTATGTTCTAACTCATTTGCCATTTTCATATTTAATAAAAATATTGAATAAAGTTAATAACCATTTTCATATTTTAAAGCTGCCAAAAAAAATAATCTTAAATAATAATATTATTCTTAATCTAATAGAAAATTTATAAATAATCACCCATTTTCTAATTCTAATAGAAAAATTGTAATCAATTAATTATTTTCTTATTTTCTAATTCCAATAGGAAAATTATAAATAAATTATTATTTAAACAACTATTTTCTAATTTTCTAATTTTAATAGAATAATTGTAATTAATTTATTATTTTATTATTTTCTAATTCTAATAGAAAACTTACAAATAAATTATTATTTATAAAAAGAGAGTTTTGTATTATTTGTAGACTACCATGTAGCTCGAAAAAAGCCTCCTTTAATTATATATATTGATTATTATCTTTTAATTAAGATATAATCTTTAATCTTTATAATTATTTTTAACTAAATTATAATCTTTTAATTAAAATAAAATAAAGATGGTATAAACCTAAAAATTCGTATACGAAAAACCAACAATTTGATATTATTAATTTCGTATAAAAAACTTACCACATACCTAATGCGTATAAAAAAATTATAAACTGATATTATTAATTTTATTACAAAAAATCTTTAAAATTTGAGAAAATTTATAGTTAAAACCATTAGTTTTGTGGTAAAAAATTTCATTAAAATGCACATTTTATGACTTTACTCATTTCTTTTGATTAGTTTTTCATTTCAATTTTGTTTCATCACAGTATAATATGTCAATTTTAAATTTATAAATAATACATTACTATAAACTAACAAATCTATAAATGTCGTGAATGCATACACAAGATCCATACTAGTAAGTTTATTGAACGAATATTTTACAATTTAAGAGAAAATAGTACTAGAGGACAATAATAGAAGTAATAAAATAGGTATAAATTATGGTTAAAGATAAGATAAGTATGTTTATATGGAAATATTTATGAAATTATTATGTCACGATTAACAACAAAGGACCACAAAATACAAATAAATACATTCAAAAATTGAATATCTTCATAAATTATTAAAAGATCGTCTCTATATTATAACGTTATGATAAATCTTGTTTGATTGATTTTTAATTAGTAAACAAGTATTCAACTTTGACGGTGCACGAAACTAGGAAGTGAAATAGTATGTGGCTCTAAATTTACTACTAGAATAATCTAGCGTGTGTATGTAACCATGCATTTCAAAACTTTACGTCTAAAACGTTCCTTTTACATTTCAGGAGCTATATATGCCGATTTTTATATAAGTTTCTTTATAACTTGCAGATTATCGGAGTAATTAACTTGCATAAATAAATTATATTCGTACTTATATGAAAATACGTTGATTTTTAAGTATTTAGCAATCGTTGCATGGAAATTTTCATGCGACCCGAACATATGCAAACAAATTTGTCACTTATGATCAATACGGTCTCGAGTAGTCTGAATGTCTGATGCAAAAGAGTAACTAAATGAATAAGGGGTTGTTTGGTTACCCAATCTAAAATACATTCATTGCAATTTATGTGATTTGTAAAATTGGTGGGTTGTTTGTGATAGATGAACCATCTCAACCAAAATTTTAAGGTGATGGTTGAGGCCCAACTATTATTAATATTCCTATTACGCGCTCTCACTCGAATGCCCACTGGGCTTGAAGAGTGGTTAGTTTGCATAGGCCCCCCATTTCCGTGTGCGGGTTTCCACTCCGTGAGTTTCCGAGGGGTTTTGAAGTTGTCAGGATTTGAACCCGTAACCTTCGGTTACACTGACTCTGATACTATCATAGAGGAACCATCTCAACCAAAACCTTAAGGTTATGGTTGAGGCCCAACTATTATTAATAGGGTTATTTCATAGGAATAATCTAACCTATAACTCATCTTCTCATATTAATTCATACTAACGATTAACTGAGAAAAATCCAACCTATGACCTCAATTACCTTTCATTGAACTTTGTCTATTTTTGAACTCTTATTTTCGATAAACAAGCACGTCACTTTGACTTATTTTTTGTTTTTCCTTCTTTTGGACAAAAAGTAAGTGAAGGTGACATGCTAACCTACCGATAATAAGAGTTTAAAAATAATCAAAGTTTAATGAAAGATAAATGAGGTTATAGGTTGGATTTTTCTTAGTTAATCACTTAATCGTTAATATGGATTAATATGAGAAGATGAGACCTAAGTTGGATTATTCCCATGAAATAACCCTTATTAATATTCCTATTAGTTTGTTTACCCAAAATCACATGATCGAATTAAAGTTCAATAGGAACTCCAATTCCTCCATATTGAGGGAAGTTGCTTATCGAGGCCCCCTAGGTAAGTGAGAATTCCTTTGGAATTCACTTCCCACGTTCCAACCAACGCTTTATTTCTATTTCATGTGAATTGTAAAATCATCTGAATTGTTATTCGCTTGAAACTTCAATTCCTCTATCGAATCAAACAATTCCTAAGTTGTTTTTTGTATAATTAGAGAAACATGTCATTCATATCGTGGGTTGTTTTTTAAGTCAATCGATTCACCAATAATCCCGTCAGATTAAGCTTGTGTTTTAATCACATAAACCCTACTCCAACAATTAATGAATTGTAGTCAAAATGGCAGGGCGCAAAATACGGAGCAGGCTGGGGCGCTCGCAATTTGTATGGCTTTGATCCCAACTTTTAGATATAAACTAGTTTTACGCCCGTGCAAAAAATGCACGGGCTTAATTTTATTAAATTGAAAATGAAAAAAAAGGTGAATATATATTTAATAAAAATATGATTTTAGTATTACAGTTATACTAATGTGAAATACAATTTATACGCTTAACTTGGACGTAATTAGAAACACACATTAGCTCAACATGATAAACAAAAATAAATCTTATTTAAGATAGATCAAATATATATGTAAGATGGATAAGAAAAAACAGTAACATTATGTAAAGGAAAACTAAAATATTTGTCCTATATATTTAAGGGGCTGAAATTGATTATTTTAAACTTAAAACGGAAAAATAGCCAATAAAAATATATATAAATCTGAAAATTATACTTATGGTTTAAATCCTAAATTCCTAACTATCATAATCAACCTAATTAGTCTTGGTCGACTCTCTAACTACCCAAAAAAACCTGTTGTCCTAAAAAAGGTGACATTTTGGCCCGTCTTCTTAAGGAGACGAAATTGGTCCGTTTTCAATGAGAATTTGTGAACCTTTATATAGGATATAAGCATATAACAAAGTGAAAAATTATATGTTCGTTTATTTGATAAACTCCACATCTGCCTAACCTCATTTCAACTCACAACTTTGCCTTTTTTTCACTCTCTAATTCTCCCTCACTGCTTTTCCTTTAATCTAACTACTATGTCGCCTCTCTAAAATCTATTCGGGGTTCGTTACAACGCTCACCTTTGTTATCAAACTCAATAAATTACCTCTTTATGTTTTTACAATTCCATCAATATTCTTTGAATTAATTAAATTGCTCAATTGATTGCTAATTAATGTTTAACGCATGAGAAGGAATCAAATGAAAAGTTTAATTTTTCTCCGTCAAATATATAATACGGATTGTTATTTTGCGTATTTATTGTTGCAATTTTTTATCGTTTTTTTTCAATATTTATATATTATATATCTACTTTTTTTCATTTTTTTGGCTCGTTAAATTTGATATAAAATACGTGTTCAAAATATACTACCTTTAAAAATTTTTGCTACTCTCTTTTCATAAATTTTAAATTTTTGTTGTTTATCTTTGTTGTAAAGATATATCTGTAATTTTAAAAATATTGGTAATTATCAAATGAATAATGCTCTTTATACGACGAACAATAGTAATACTATCTAAATGCACTACAAAAATTACGTTTTTGAGCGACCGTATTTAGCAGTAGCCAAAAGGACGACGAATATTAAATTCTCTCGGCTATTTACTTGTTGTTTTTTAAAAATTAAAGTTATTGAAATCTAATGATTATTGAAAGTTAATTAATGTTAAGGATTTTAAAATTTATTGAATTAAAAAGAAATAAATCATTGAATTAGAAGAAAAATAGAAAAATAGAAGGAAAGAGACTAATTAATTAATTTGGTGATCATGGTGGACCCTACATCAATAAAAATCAATTTCTCTTATTAAATTCAACAACCAATCAAAATGCTTTAAATAAGCTTCCTTTTATAGATAGAGGATTTGTTCAACTTATCAATTAACAATTTAGATAGCGGAACGCCTCTAAAATAACACAATACACACCTCAACTAAGTAAATAAAGTTAATTTCCACTTGTAACAGTCTCACTAACATCTCAATCATTCATACAAGAGATCAAATTTGAACAAACATAGTTAACGCAAAACAACTAGACTGACTCTCGGATTTCCCATCACCATTGCCCTTTGAGCAATGTGTTCCGTTCTAATGTTAAAACGAATATATTTGAAATGATTTGACAATGATTATGGCGTGCCTTTGAGTTAAATGTTGTAATGCTACTTTTACTGGTCATTTTGTGTTATCCTGATAATGCATTTTTCGACTTAAAAAAATATCTATTATACAATCGGTTTTTCTAACGTATACCCTTAGACATACATTAATAATCTAAATGCGGAAAGATTCACACCATATTTTCATTAATTATAGTAAAAATGAGTTTCTACCTAAGAATTAGATGATAATATGTTGTAAATCTTTACGCATTTAGATTATTAATGTGTGCCCTAATGAACACGTTAAAAAAACTGTTATACAATTAAAGAGTAATTTTTTTTGTGCCGGTAACAACTAGGCAAAAGTCTAAATGAAAGTACATTTCCATATTTTTTTTTTTGAAAGGAGTACATTTCCATATTTTTCTTTGTTAATATTATCTTCTTTGCCTTAGTTTACTAGTCAACTTAAGAAGTTATTTCTCCAAAGGGTATAATTTTAAATAAACAAATTATCCATTTTTTATTATTTATTTAATACATAGAAAACGAAATAGAGTCAAGTTTTTGGGAATACTAATTTTAATACTACCCTTCTAATTTTAATACTACCCTTTTTGTAAGGAGACCATTTCAACCAGTTGCATGTGTATAATTGGTCGTTATTTGTTCCCCTAAAATTTTCCTCCCCTAAATTTAAACCCTTGCTTTGTCTACAATCTCAACCAAAAATTACTAAAACTAGTTTTAACCCCGTGCAAAAATGTACGGACTCGTTTTAATAATATTGTTATTTTAAATAATTCTACTAATAATGCGAATATATTTTTTGATGATGAAATTTTTGGCTATATGCTCTAACTGACTAAGATTTTTGTAATATCATCATTGACATTGAAAATATTTTTTTTTGACGTTATTGTTATTTTATTTATTCTTATTGCTATTTTAATTTAGTACTATCTTGAAAATTGTACTTGAAATTTCGATCGTATTTTTATCATTTTCTTTATTTTGTTACATTTTTATATCAATTAGTGTAATTTTGGTTAGTACTCCCTCCTATTCAACATAAACTTCCCTATTTGGGGAAGACACAAAGAATAAGGAGGGGATTATTATATGGGAAAGTATTGGTGTGGGGTTGGGTAATTGGAGAGAGGGTATGTATTGTGGGGTAATTGTTGTGAGTAAGGTGATTAAAATAAGTATAAAGTATGAGTATGGTGGAGTATTGTGGTGGGGTGAGGTGATTAAAATATGTATAAAAACTTTACCAAAAAAGGAAATAGGGAAGGTATTGTGAATTGACGAAAAAGGAAATAGGGAAGGTTATTATGAATAGAAGGGAGTATTGAAGTATAATTATGTACCTATTATTTATTATAATATTTTTTTTGGGTAAAGAAGACGTGGGCACGGGCCCAGAAGAACAGAAAACAAAACAACAACTAACAACGAAACGAAAAAGAACAAAAAGCAGAACGAAACGAAACTACCTACGAACTAGAAGAGCAAAAAGATGCCTAGCCTACGTTGTTCCATTATCTAGGACTAATCGAGGCCAGGCCACGCCCCTGGCATCAGAATCAATAAGTCTTTTCAGAGGAATAGGTGTCTGGTGTGGCTCAAAGATAAGGAGACTCTCCACTTGTTCGACTCCTAGATTTGCTAGCCAATCTGCACAGGAATTCGCCTCACGATAAACGTGAATTATTTCCGCTTGCCATTCTGTGTCATAGTAGAAGGCTCTGCATAGACGAATAAGGTGGGAGTGTGCCGTAGGTAATAACTCCTTCTCCAAATTCTTCATGAATCCCACAATCACCTTCGAGTCAGTTTGAATAAGAATACAAGGGAACTTTCTTTCCATAGCAATCAGAAGGCCTCTTCGAAGAGCCATTAATTCCGCTCTAGTGACAGTGGCTATCCCCAATTTTTCGGCAAAAGAAACAATCTCCTTTCCCGTATTATCCCTTATGATCCCTCCTGCTCCAGCTACACCTGGGTTCCCCTTAGACGCCCTATCAACATTCAGTACCACCCAATCTACAGGAGGAGCGCACCACCTAATAGTAATCTCCTTGCGGCGAGAAGTCGTACCAAGGGTAATCAATTCCCTGGTATCTTTCGCCTCCAAAACTTCACGAATGCGATCCGTGAGAGCATTATAAAAATTTATAGGGATGGTCTCCGGTCGATTAAAGACCCTACAATTCCTCCAACGCCATATCCACCAAACTATCACCGCGAAGGTAGTAGCCCAGTGCTCCATTTCTCCTCTGCCCCTCTTACTTATATTTTCAATAACCCAATCCTTAATGTTAGAAGGTGAGTCAAACCAATCTGAGCGAGTTATAGAAAACCGGTTCCATATCATTCGAGCCTTGGGACAATCACGCAAGAGATGGATCGCGGTTTCTTCTATTGCCGGACACACGCCACAACAAGGATTTTCAGTAAATCCTCTCTTAGCCCGATTAACATTAGACATTATTCTGTCATGCATTAAGAGCCATAAAAACAGTCGCATCCTCTGTGGTGCCCATGTAGTCCAAGGAAGTTTCCAGTACGAGCTCGAGTCCTGGCTTGGCATTCTACGAATTAACCGAATAGCTGATTTGACCGAAAAGAAGCCCGAGGGAGTTTCTGCCCAGTAGAATTTATCAGCGTTGGCTTCGCCGGGGACTACTTCAAACGAGGCAATCGTTTGTAGTATCTCTGTAGGTAGAATGTCTGCAAACAGTTCCCATTTCCAACCAGCCTCATCATCCCAAAAATCTGCGACGGTCATTGACTGAAATTCCTCCGGGATCTCATATTCCGTGTGATGTTCCAATGGAATTTCAGTAGCCCATTTGTGTTTCCAGAACAAGGTTGAAATGCCATTACCTATGCTCGATCCGAGACCTTGTTTTAGAATATCCGATGCTTCCACAATCCCCCTCCAAACATTAGAGCAATCTTGTCGGGCTTCAAACATATCCATATCGCATCGGCCTTTGGTGTATTTGTGTCGTAGCACTCGCGCCCAGAGAGAATTTGGTTCCTTGAGAATTCTCCACCCTAACTTAGCCATAAAGGCACTGTTCATTTGTCTCATTGATCTTAGTCCTAAGCCCCCTTGCTCTTTCTCATTGGTGACCATATCCCAAGATACCAGGCTAAGACCACGTGAATCACGATCCCCACCCCACAGAAATCGCCGCGATTTTTTGTCAAGCTCATCACAAACACTCCTCGGCAAAAAAGCTGACTGCATTGCATAAGACGGTAAAGCATTTAAAGTTGACTGTATTAAAGTAGCTCTACCCGCCATGGATAAGCCCCTCGATTTCCATCCGGTCAATCTTTTATCAACTCTTTGAGTCACATATTCAAATGTTTCTTTCGTCACTCGACCATGTATGCTTGGCATGCCCAGGTAAGTACCCAAGTTATCGGTACTGTCTATTCCTAGTGCCCCAACAATTGCTTCACGGAGTTCGGCATTCGTATTTGGCGAAAAATAAATTTTTGATTTCTCACGCGAAACGCGAAGACCGGAGGCAGCACAGAATCTTTGCAGGGCATTATTTATAACGTCACTTTGTTCCATATTAGCCTCAGCAAACAGAATAATATCATCCGCGAAAAAAAGGTGCGTGAGAACCGGTCCGGTTCGACATGTCGGGAATCCTTTCCAATTACCATTGAGGCTCTCATGGACAATAATCTGACTCAGTTTTTCCATACAGATTGTAAAAAGATATGGTGAGAGCGGGTCACCTTGTCTTATACCTCGGGTGGGTGCGAAAAATTCGGTTACCTCCCCATTCCATAGCACATTCAGTGCTACTGAATATATTAACTTCATAATTATGCGCACCAATTTGAGCGGAAGTCCCATATCCAGAAGACAGTGATTCACAAAGGGCCACTCAAGTTTATCGTACGCCTTTTCCAAGTCAAGTTTCAGAACCATAAATCCTTTTCTCCCTTTCTTCTTACGCATCGAGTGGAGAGCTTCTTGCACCAGGATAATATTATCTGTAATCTGTCTTTGAGGAACGAAACTTGCTTGAACTGGATTAATAAGAATCGGAAGGATAGGCTTTAACCGGTTAACAATCATCTTAGTAATCAATTTGTAAGTTACGTTGCATAAGCCAATTGGTCGAAATTGAGTTACCATTTGAGGATTGTCAACTTTCGGAATAAGTGCTAAGTAGGCTTCTCCAATTCTCTCCGGTATAACCTCGTCATTAAGCACTCCCAGGACTAAACGCTCAAGGCTCGGACGTACTGTCTCCCATTGGGTTTGATAGAATAAAGCTTGATAGCCATCGGGTCCAGGAGCCTTGAACGGTGACATTTGTTTTAACGCACTTTGCATTTCTGTCACTGAAAAATCTCGCTCCAATATGTTAATCTCCCTGACCGACAAAGCCGGGTAGAAATTTGATAAAACTCCTTCCAATCGACATTCAACGTTGGCACCAGCAAACAAGGATTTAAAGTGAGTAATTACCAAGTTTCGAACGTCAGCTTCCTCCCATAACCAATTACCATCCCCATCTTGCAGAGCTTCAATACGGTTATGCTTCCTTCGGATAATAGTACTTAGGTGAAAAAGACGAGTGTTTCGATCACCATCACAAATTCGCTCCATTCGTGATTTTTGAAACCACAATAATTCCTCCTCTCGTAATATTTGGTCAAGTTGAGCACGCAGCTTCGTCTCAAGTTTAGACAAATAAAACTTATCCGAGTTAATCAATAATTTTTGAACGCCCAGTAATCGTTTTTCCAATTCAGCTTTTCGAGTAAAAATATTGCGATAAATATCCCTATTCCACCTCTGAAGCTTCGTGGTAAACGAGAATATGAACGGAATAAGAGGTACTTCATTATCCCAATTTTCAGCGACAAAATTTTCAAATTTTTCATGTGAGAGCCATGATGCGTGAAAACGAAAAGGACGGGTAATACCTTGGATTGGCGCAAACCCGTTCGTACTAACGACAATCGGGCAATGATCAGATTGATTTTGTATAAGATGTCTCAAAGAACCCTCCTCGAACATAATTCTCCAATCCGCGTTACAAATAGCACGGTCAAGCCTTGCCCATTGCCGCGTGTCAACAGAATGCCCCCGAGACCACGTATATTCAGGACCCGAAAAATCAAGCTCTACCCAGTTATTTCGTTCGATCCAGGCATTAAAATTATTGCATCTCCTCCTCATATTATCACTCTGGCCATTTCGTTCCGACAGATACCGAGTATCATTAAAGTCCCCCATTGCTAACCACGGCTTATTGTGAGAACGTGCGAATTGTTCCAGGTCGCGCCAAAGCTCCTCTTTTTTTATCGAATCCGGACTCGCGTAAATAGCCGAATAGTACCATGGCAATTCCCCTGTTCTTGAAATTTCCACAGTAATATGTTGCGGGTTGTGTATTATAGGCGTGACTGTTACTTCCTCCATCCTCCAGAAAAGCCATATGCCGCCACTAAATCCCTCCGCTTCTACACGCAATTTTCCTTCGAAATTAATTTTGTCACAAACTCGTTGCGCCGTCTCGCCACTTATTCGAGTCTCGACGAGTGCTAAAACCTGAGGGCGATTCACTCTGATAATCTCCTTAAGCATTGATAAAAACTCTGGGCTTCCAGCTCCTTGTACGTTCCAAGTCATTAGACTTAGGGGCGGGCGGGTGTTTAAACGATTTGGAAAACGATCCATTAAAAACTTAGGTCTAAAGGTTAAGGAGGACAAAAACGCCTCAGATATTCTTGAAGGTGTCATCATCACCATTGGTGATACCTTGGCCTCCAGAAATAGGTCTGGCGTGATCGTCACCGGCGGCAGGAATGTGGTGATCTCGAGCTCCATTGTATGGACTAACGGTAGAGCCGTCGCCATGTCCGGTCCCATCATTGGTAATGTCAAGCAAGGGTATTGAGACGGTGGTATGGTTGAGTGGCGGGTGATAGGGATCCGGAGCGGGTCGAATTGAAGAGTCCTCTCCATGAATCACAGGTTTCGGCGGATGGTGAGTCGTTTTCTTTTGAATGCGTGAGGTCGATATACGGTACGCAGGGTATGAATTTTTCCGGTTGATTTTCAAGTGTGCTCTTTGTGTATTGAATCGATGTGACAGAGTATATTTATTAATAGGCATAGAGGTTGAATTTTGGTAGGAGTCAAAGTTTTCCTTATTATTATTCTTTCCTACTGTCACAATATCTTTTCCAATAAGGAAAGAGTTTTCCTGAGTTAGAATTTGGATGCTACTAGGATTAGGAAATTTTGCAGAATTACCTACATTGCCAATATTCATAGGCTTCTTTGGGATTTCCTTCGTAGAGTACTTAGCAAAATTCCGAGCAAATGCAGAGGTTCCAACCGGTGTTCGGACCTTTGGGCTTTGTACTTCACTCTCGCGCACCATGGGCGCAGATTTTCGTCGGCCATTATCCAGTCTGTTCAGAGCCGCGTCCCCGTCCTCTCCATCCACGTGAGTAACGGGTACCTCTACTAGTCCACTCGGTTCGCCTTTCTCTCCTAGCTCAGAATTTTCCATACCGTTGAGAGCTGAGAACCTTGATCCCAGATTATCTCCTTGCCTCAGACTCTTGGACCCCTGCGTTTTATTTGAAATATGCGGATTTTGTTTGTCGATAGCAGTAACTGCAGTCTTCTTTCGAGTGGGCTTTTTAACATGCATCCATTCCCCGAAAGCTTCCTCCGTGGCGTTAGGAATCAGGACACGTCTTTCTGGGCACCTATGTTGTACATCATTCTCATTCCCGCCGTCTTGTGATTCGTGAAGTGATGGGTACGTCGGGCAGACAGAGTCAATGTGGCCAAGCTTTCCGCATTTGTAACAAATTTGTCTTAATCCCTCATATTGGATGATCCACACCTTACCGTTGAGACGGAATTTCGAGAGTAATGGTTTGGTTAGGTCTACTTCCACACTCATTCGGATAAATTGCCCTCGTTCAGCATTAATTGTTGGTCTATCAATACGGATTACACGCCCTATTTTGCTACCAATTTTGCGAAGGATGTCTTCATGATAGTATTCCACAGAGAGTCTAGGAATACGGATCCAAGTTGTGAGGTAGCGGATGGGTTCATCAGTTCCTATGAAATTGGGTACCCATTTTCGAATTGTAAGGTAGTGATCTCCAATCATCCATGGCCCCCCAGTGAGTACAAAGTCATAATCCGCTCTATTCGTAAACCGAATAACATAGTATCCACATCCCATATCAGTGAATATGACATCTCCTTTGATAGCCCATTTTCTCTTTAATTGTCGTACAAGTGCGAAATGGCCTATGCTTTTGTCGAACATTTTAATAATTAGCGAGTCTCGCCAGTTATTTCTGATAGTTCTTTTTTCCTGTTTTGTCAGGAGGATAGTTGGACACAATGGGTCATTCCCCATAATCGGGTCTTCGGTATCATCATCGGACGTATCATCATAAACTGCATTCTCAACGATGGTAAAAGCTTGATTAGGGTTTAAAGAGAAGGAAGGGCTTACACCTCTGTTTAGGGATTCTTTGTATGACATCCCCATTCCTTGAGCGCCATTGGTGCCTTCTGTAGACGCGTCGCCATTGTCCGTCTGTATCTGTGGTACATCTTCAGGACGTGGAATGCCAGCATGCCCAGTGAGTGGGAAGGTGTTGGGGACAAAGGAACAGTCCACGTCCATTGAAATGGATTGTGTTCCTCCATCATCTTGTTGATGCATCTTGCATTTCTTTGTCGATCTTGCGGATTTTTCATTATCGCTAAGGTGGCTGCTAGAAGAGTTTTTTTCCATGCTAGGGTTTTTATTTATTATAATATTGATTGTTAGTCATAAATCATTATTTAATAATTATGTATAACTCGACATGGGCAATATATTTTAATATATAATATATAAGTTCGACGTTATAAATATAATCGTCTACGTATAAATTATTGTTTACGAAATAAATAAGAATTAGTACGTAATAATAACACAACTAATGAAACGCAAACATTTATTCGACAATTAATTTAGTAAACAACAATACGGGTCCCACCATAATTGAATTAAAAAAAAAAGATAAAATGATGGATTAATGACGAAAATTCACCAGAATTCATTAAATGTTTCTGTATTAATATAGATAAGATTGTGGTCTAATTATCACGCAGATAATGTGTATTTCTAATTATTTAAATTCATGATTTATATAAAAATGTTCGTAATGTTTTTGAATCTACGATTTTAGGCATTTATTTGGAATACGTAGAATATTGGGCGGTTATGGTGCAGGAAAATAATCAAATATTATGCGGGACCCACCTGAGTGAATTAAAAATAATAATAATAATAATAATAATAATAAATGATTTTCTACAATGTAACCCCGTGTTTTTCCAAATTCTACGAAATAACCTTACCTTTCTATTCAATACACGTGGTAACCCTATACTTTATAAAAACTTTTTATCATGACCTCTACTTTACATTCTGTCAAATTGGATTATTAAGTATGATAATTTGACTAATTTTGTATGCTAACATTAACCTCCGTTAATAACTCCCTTCTAATTTCATTTTCTTCTTAATTTTTTTCCCTCTAATTTAAACCATTGTCTCTCACATCCTCATTTTCTTCTATTTTTTCAATCTCAATTTCTCATTTTCCACAATTTTTCAAAGTAAAACGTTTGATTTCCAAACTTTATATTCAAAGTAAATGAACATCATTGTGAACTGAATTGAAAACCAATCAAGCAACAAAAGTACGTGAACGGCCATTTTATATCATTAGAAAAAAAAAACGCTAAGATTTTTCTCTTTAAAGACAATAGCAAATGACCACCGATAAAAAAAATAAATGTTAATTAATTTTCTTCCCACGAGATTTCTGTAAGATTATTAAAAGAGATAGAGGAGCATGTGAATGTCATTAGTGTTTTGACGGTAATGAATGAGAGCGGCTAAGTGTTCTTTTTATTTGAGTTTCCATATCATTGCTAATTGTCTACTAATTGTCTATCAACATGAAAATTTTGCCCCAATTGGACAAAATGCAAAGTAGAGGTTATGCTAATAAGTTTATATAAAGTAGAGGGTTATCATGTGTATTGAATAAAAGGGCAGGGTTATCTCGTAGAATTGTAGAAAACATGGGGTTACCTGGTAGAAAATCCCTAATAATAATAATAACAATAATAATAATAATAATAATAATAATAACAATAATAATAATAATAACAATAATAATAAAGCTTGGATGAATGACGTGGCGCAACCACAGCTTGATAAATGATTCAGTATTTATATAGATAAGATTCATTAAATGTTTCTGTATTAATATAGATAAGATTGTGGTCTATTTATCACGCAGATAATGTGTATTTCTAATTATTTAAATTCATGATTTATATAAAAATGTTCGTAATGTTTTTGAATCTACGATTTTAGGCATTTATTTGGAATACGTAAAATATTGGGCGGTTATGTTGCAGGAAAATAATCAAATATTATGCGGGACCCACCTGAGTGAATTAATAATAATAATAATAATAATAATAATAAAGCTTGGATGAATGACGTGGCGCAACCACAGCTTGATAAATGATTCAGTATTTATATAGATAAGATTAAAATCAATGAATTCGAAACTTATTTATTATAACGACTCTAATCCCGTGTTAAACAAAATTAACCCAACTAAAATTTTAACAAACATAATTACTCAAGTCCATTTACTAATACCATAAAAGCTCCAGAGAGACGGTTTTTCAACCGTGTTATTATAGACTTCTCACATGATGAGTGAGAGATCCACCAAATTTTTATTTTTCCTATATATCTCACTAAATTAGTAAAAGACAGACTATACCTAATCAATAAGTCTCTCTTATGACGAGTATATCCGTCACAAACTTGCAACGAGATAAGGATACCCACTTGTAGAGATGAGACAAAAATAAAAGTGCATAGAGGACTCACAGATTGTGAGGAGGGATATCAGTAGGAGTGTCGTATGCTTTTGGATGCGATCGATGGTAATGAAGAACGGAAGACTACAAGGAGCTATCAAAAGGGCAATCTTAGATTGTTTCCGAATACCTTGTATTATATGTAGTCTCTTATGTACATTTGTTTTTGATATATCATATACTTACTTTTACCCAAACAAAAAAAAAGTGCATAGAAAATTACAAATATTTTGTCTTTAGCTTTTTAAATGAGTCTTATTTAACCCGTCGCAAGCATGAAAGACGAATTTTACCGTCATAAATAAGAATTTGTAATAGCTGACAGTATGTTCTGGTTCTCTAAAAAGCAAAATGGGTGGCACTAAAAACAAAATTTTGTCACACAAATTAATAAATTAATTATGTATGCTGCACAGTGACACACCAAAAACCTCTATAAATACATCCCTCGGACCGTACTCACTCCACCAAACACAAACAACAAACACAAATCACGCACTTTCATACACAGCCTTTCTCACAACTCACACAAAATACACATTTATCTATCACACTAAACATACATACGTACTTGACCACCAGCTTCGCACAAAAATGGCACCACCAAACCTAGACATCGCTCCTAATACCAAGCCAACCCTAGGCCCTATAACTAAGCCCATGGCTAACCCGAGTCGAGCCTACGTGACGTTTTTAGCCGGAAACGGGGACTACGTCAAGGGCGTAGTTGGGTTAGCCAAGGGACTTAGGAAAGTCCGGTCAGCATATCCATTGGTGGTAGCGGTATTGCCCGACGTGCCCGAGGAACATAGAAGAGTGTTGGTGTCCCAAGGGTGTATTGTGAGGGAGATTGAGCCTGTTTATCCGCCCCAAAATCAGACCCAATTTGCTATGGCTTATTATGTTATCAATTACTCTAAGCTCCGTATTTGGGAGGTATATATATTATTCTCTTCGCCTCGTTCATTTGTTTAATGACTTTTTTTTAAATTAAAAGTAAACATTTAATTAATTACTATGCTTTTGCTATTTTTTCTTCTATAAAACTGTTTTACGTGGGCATCGATCATTGCATCATCATTTCAATTTCATGATATTTTTTTTTGTTTAATTTTGTAAGGAGAGAATTCGCTGCTTTGATGATACGTGATAGTTTACAAATCATGAATGCGGTTAATAATCACTCGAAGTCCAGAAGATGTAATTTCACGACATATTAAACTCCCCGCAAGATCGATCATTCTGGATTTCAATAATTTACGAATATTTGAGTTAGGCAACATGTTGTATAAGACGGTTTTATATAAGAATAGCAGTAGACATAACGTATTTGCCTAAGAATTGCATAATAAAGTTTTAACATCAGGATTGATGATTTGAAATTGGCAGGAAATTATAACAACAGGCCTAGAAATTTTAATTTCTATTAAATTATAACGTCAGGCAGGGTTTAGATATGTCCCATGTGAGTATTAATGTGACCATTATTTACAAACAAGCAGTTATCGTAAGGTGTAACATTGATCATAATATCGTGGTTACGTTTGGCCGTAAAATGGTTACAAATTTCCGTCTTATTATTTCAGACCAAAAGTGACGGTCTGAAACAAGAATTTGTGATTAATGTATTATGTGTACGGTCTCGTACTAAATTATATTTTCTCAATACATAGTGTATATATATGCTTTTTAAACAAATATTGAAAAAAATGTTAAAAATTATTAAAAGTTTTTAAAGAAATATTGAAAAAAATGTTAAAAATTATTAAAAGTGTAATTAAAAGACTGTTAAATTTTTTTTGTATTAATTTAAAGGTGTGATGGTTGATTAATAAAGAATCATTTAATGACATTTTATGCAAATAAATGTTGTCCATAAAAATACTTTAGTCATTTTATTTGTTTTATTAAAAAAGTGGTAGTTTGAATATAAATTCATTATAAAAATGAATATCTGTAGTTGTTAGAATATAAAACGAATCAAGGAATTTCAACCATCGGCTTACGCTTTTGGTTGGGTTGGTTTCTTGACATGATATCAGAGAGTTATGTAACCAAAGTTTATGGGTTCGAATCTCACCCCTCCATTCTAATCTGGATAATTAGAACAGACAGGGAATCATAAAACGAATCAAGGAGAAATACTTTTTAATCTCTATTGTTTGTTTACTTTTGGTTAAAATAATTTTTATAAATAATATACATAAAAATACTTTCAATGTTGTTATACGAGTGTTTAAGTTAATACCATATATTCCGTATATCCGTCACGAGGTGTAGCTCATTTATGTGATGTTTAGACGAAGTCTAGAATCTTCAAGAGACTGAATTAACTAATGGAATAATATAATATTGTTTGATGAATACAGTTTGTAGAGTATAGAAAGATGATATACTTGGACGGAGACATACAAGTATACGACAACATCGACCACCTGTTCGATCTACCAAACGGACACTTTTACGCGGTGATGGACTGTTTTTGTGAGAAGACATGGAGTCATACTCCTCAATACAAAATCGGGTACTGCCAACAATGTCCGGATAAGCTCCATTGGGCTGAAGATGAGTTGGGCCCTAAACCTCCTCTCTACTTCAACGCCGGCATGTTCGTGTACGAGCCCAATCTTACGACTTATCGCGATATGCTTCATACTCTCCAAATTACCCCTCCTACCCCTTTTGCTGAACAGGTACTAACCGTACCACTCTTAATTTCCAACTTAATTTCATCTCATCTATCTTGTTTTTTTCGTACTTGTTGATCAACTACAGGGCTACAGGCCGAGTTTTGCACAAAACGTTCCAACTAACGCTCCAACTATCGTATGAAAATGACTTGAAATGAATGAGTATCGTTATTGCCTTATTGGATGATCTCATCAGATATACTATAATATACACCATTTTTTAAAACTGAAATCTTGAATTCCTTTTAATGTTTTAATGTGATTGGATGATGCATATGTCCTTCCATAACGTGATTGGATGATGTGTACGTCCTTTCCAGTCATACACTGAAATTTTTCGTGCCCAAATAAAATTCAATTAACAATTTAACATCCTAGTAAAATTGAATATTCATTAATTAATTAAGATATATTTTCTGTACTATTCGGCCTATTCTTTTCTTTTATTTTTATTTTTTTTATAACGAGTGGGTTGAATCCTTCGGGCTCATGCATTCCCACACTAAATGAATTATATATATCCCTTCAAATTCGGGCTCATGCATTCTCGCACCAGTTGGACTATGTAGACCACTCCTCCAAGGGCTGTAGTGTTACCTGAAATTCTCAACTTATGCATTTCTATAAGTTTTAAGGTTTAATCCAGTTACACTGGACTAACATCACTTAATTCGAGTCATCTCTTTTTTTCACCAAAATTAAGGAAATGAACTTGGACCACACAAATCAACTTACCGTACATGAAATTGAATTTACGCCACAAAAAACGTATTAAATAAGGAAAGAGGGAAGAAAACGCGATTATCACGAATAGAATAGGCTGAGTTTAAGGAAATATTATACTATTATTGTCTTTTAGACCACTCTAGGTGGCACAACATAAATATGGTGACACATGAGGCGATACGACGACACCTAAGTCGGTAAACACTACGTGGTAGAATATAGATAAGAATAATGTCCTTAGGGAGACCATTGTGTTGCCAGCGTTTGCTGTATCCCCTGTAGCCTGTAGGTGTACATCAGACATTAAGAATTGTCTCAAGTATCAAAACAAATTCAGATTTGTGTTACGAGCTGCAACTGGTCTCTCTTGAGTCGGATTAAGTCGAATTTATCATTTTAAGGTTAAAATGGATAAGTTAATACTGGAATGGGTAAGGAAAAAACAACATATTTTTTATATCGGATTTTCTAACACGTGCCCTTAATAAGAAGCTAAGTAAGGAAATATTGTTGAAAATATATCATAATAAATTAGAGTTAAAACTCATATTTACCATAATAAGTGAAATAATCTTGAAAATCTTTCCTCACTTGACTTCTTATCATGTGCCCTTAGGGCACATGTTAGAAAAACCCTTTTTATATTTATATAAATGGGTTAGTATTTAACCTCCGTTTTAAATAAGAATTTATCAAGAAAGTAATTGCTGAGTATGTTGGTTTGGGGGTGTTTGTAGGACTTTTTGAACATGTACTTCAGGAAAATATACAAGCCCATTCCAAATGTCTACAACTTGGTGTTGGCCATGTTATGGCGTCATCCCGAGAACGTCGACTTAGACCAAGTTAAGGTCGTTCACTATTGTGCTAACGTAAGTGCTATCTTCGCTTCTTTTTACGTCTTCCAATTAATCCAATTAATGTACTTTGACCTTGTTACAAGTTTACTTAGCTTATGGGTGTTGAATCAATCATTTAACAGGGTTCGAAACCATGGAGATATACCGGGAAGGAGGAGAACATGGACCGTCAAGATATTAAAATGTTAGTGAAGAAGTGGTTTGAAATATTCGACGATGAATCACTTGATTACAAGCCCGAGGCTGAGCTTCAACCGCGGTTAGAGTCATTCAGGGCGGCGCTCTCCGAGGCAGGTGAAGTTCACTATATCACCGCCCCTTCAGCCGCCTAGACGAACCTAAACTATGGGTGCATCATGCATGGTTGTAGTAGAGCGCGAATATTGCAAAAGCAAGTGATTGTGGTTTTATGTTTGTTGGTCAAGTTTGTACCCTAGCTAGCTGCTAAATTCTGTATTTTGCGCTCTTAAGGGAAAAAAAGGAAAAAAAAAAAAAAAAAAAGATATATTATTAGTGTGTAAAATATTAAGCTACTACAGAGTACAATTTCTTTTTTGCTTTTCTTTTGTTCAAATTGTAAGCAAAAATGTAGATTTGTTGCCTTGTAGATTATTGTATATTTGATGAACAAAATAAATGAAATATGAATTGTTTCTATATAATTCTACCAGCACGAGGTCGTGTGACAGATGGACAAACACCGCTATGTCGACCTTACTATTAGTTCATAAATATATGTATCTTTATTATTGTATTTATGTATGTGTATCTCTTGGACTTTTCTAATCTTTTGGGATGTCCTTAACTCTTGTATATACTCTCTCCTATTCCATATTTTCTTCCCTTTTGTATTTGGCACAAATATTAAGATGAAGAATAAAATAAGTGTAAAAAATTGGATGGGGTTTGGTGATAGGAGAGAGGAATGAATAATTAGGAATTAAATAACAAATTGTGGGGCCAAAAGCATTAAAAAGAAATAAAATATAAGTAAAAAGGTTGAGTGAGGTTTGATAATAGGAGAGAGAAATAAATAAAATAAGAATAAAAGTTTCCAAAATAGGAAAGGGGAAGAAAACCTGAATAATCCGTTTTAGGAAATAGGGAAGAAAATATGGAATAGGAGGGAGTATATGAATAAGATATGCTCTCCCTAGGCAAGGGATTCCAATCTTACATGGTATCAGAATTTTTCCTGGAACCCTAGCCATCTCGCCACTCCATTTCGATGGGTGACAAAAAGTCCTCCCTTCATCCTGTTTTTACCGTCTCTAATATTCAACACAAAATTCGCTTTCTCGACGGCACAAAAGTAACGTATGCCTCTTGGGTTCGCCTCTTCACATTACACGCCAAAGGTCACAAAGTGCTCTCTCACATAGACGGTACCGCGCCTCCGTCACCAACTGATGACACTTACCATGAATGGTGTGAAATTGATGCCCACGTCCTTCAATGGATTTACGGGACTCTCAGCGATGATCTTCTACCCCGGGTCCTTGAGGATGATTCCACGGCACGCGAGGCATGGAAACGTGTCGAAAATATATTTCTCAATAATAAAGGCGCACGTGCCGCAGCCCTAGAGCACGAATTCAACACACTGAAACTTCAGAATATCGCTTCTCTTGATGCGTATTGCCAGCGTCTTCGCGAGCTCGCCGGTCAGATGAAAGATGTCGGAGCGGCGGTCAATGATCAGAGACTTGTTCTACAACTCGTCCGTGGTCTTCCCTCCTCCTATGACACCGTTGCCTCGTACATCAATCAAACATTACCCGACTTTGAAACTGCCAGGAGCATGCTGGAATTGGAACTTCACCGACAAAGCGCTCAGGATGAATCCTCCACGGCTCTAGTTGCCTCAAATCCCTCTGCTTCTGATTCGTCGGACTGGGGTGATAAGTCGCGGTCGGGAATTTCTACTACTCAAACTCGCGATAAAGGTAATAACTCTAATCCAAATCCTAATTATAAAGGAAACAATTACAACCCTAATTATAACAGTAATCGCCGCCGAGATAATCGCAATAACAATTTTAAATCTAAAGCAGACTCATTTACTGGTGTGCAATCCGCGACTCCACCTATGGTCCCATCGCTCTTCCCTACGGCTCAATGGCCCTACCCGTGGACTCCACCCCCATGCCCGTACCCGACTTACCCCGGGTGGACCCAGCCGTGGCAAAATTGGTCTGCTAGTCGCAACTCCCCTCGCCAATCTCGTGGTCAGGCCCATCTGGCTGAGACCGAAAATGTGTAACCAACCGATTTGGGGCAAGCATTCCAGGCTATGTCATTGCAGGTACCCACTGATGGACCATGGTTTATGGACACTGGCGCGTCGCCCCATCTTACCTCCGACCCAGGTACGTTGATTTCCCCTTCTAATGCGCCTCACATTCGTTCAATTTTAGTCGGAAATGGTAATAGTATTCCGGTTCATGGTTCGGGAACCTCTGTTTTGCATACCCAAAACCGTGCCCTTCACCTTACCAATGTTCTGTACACACCCCGCATCATCAAAAATTTAATTTCCGTTCGTCAGTTTACCAAGGATAATAATGTTTCCGTGGAATTTGATCCCTTTGGTTTTTCTGTGAAGGATCTTCAGAATGGGACTACGATCCTGAGGAGTGACAGTAATGGCGAGCTTTACCCTGTGTCTACTAAGTCGTCTTCATCTCTTAGTCACGGTCATGGTCTTCTCACCCTCTCCAATGATGTTTGGCATAGTCGTCTTGGCCACCCGGGGCCTAATATTCTCCTTTTTCTTAAGCGTCAGTCATTTATAAGTTGTAATAAAGAGACTAGCTATTCCCTTTGTCACTCGTGTCAAATTAGGAAACATAAACGATTGCCTTTTCATGATTCTAATTCCGTTACTCTTGCACCGTTTGATGTTGTTCATGCCGATTTATGGACTAGTCTCATTTTAAGTAAAAGTGGCCACAAGTACTATCTCGTTCTCATTGACAATTTTACTCAATTTGTTTGGGTCTATCCCCTCACCGCGAAATCTGAAGTCTATACAAAATTTCGACAATTTGTTTGGGTCTATCCCCTCACCTACATTAAAACTCATTTTCACAGCACTATTAAAAATTTTCAATGTGATCTCGGCCGGGAATTTGACAATCTTTCCTTCACTAATTTTGCCCATCAAACAGGCCTTCAATTTCGTTTTTCCTGCCCTCAAACTTCCCCACAAAATGGTAAGGCCGAGCGGATGATTCGACGTCTCAATGAAATGGTCCTTGCTCTTCTTTACCACGCGTCTGTCCCCCCCTCCTTTTGGGTCGATGCCCTCCATGCTGCGGTCCACCTCCACAATATCCTTCCCACCAAAACTCTTCATTTTCGTTCACCCACTTCCGCCCTTTTCGCCAAAGAACCATTATATGACCATCTTCGAGTATTTGGTTGTGCTTGTTACCCAAATCTATCCGCCAAACGCCCTCATAAACTTGCTCCCCGATCCACTAGGTGTGTCTTTTTAGGGTACCCCCCCCAACATCGTGGGTATAGGTGTCTTGATCTAGTCACGGGTAAACTCTACATTTCTCGTCATGTCACTTTCGATGAATCCGTTTTCCCATTCGCAGAGACCTCTCAGACCAAGCCCAACACCTACTCTTTTCTAAACCCATCACCCCTAAATCCCATCTTTTTTTACCATTTCAGCCCAACTACCACAAACAAACAGCCCCCTCCCGTTACCCCCATCCAGCCCAACTCTCCAACCCCCTCCCAACCCAACACGCCTCAGCCCAATTCCCCTCCCCACTCACCACTCAGCCCACCCGTGAACACTCCCCCTCCTATCCAACCCAGTCGGCCCAACCCTTCTGCTTAGCCCACTCCCCACGTTACAACCAGTACACCCCCCTCCCCCCCCCCCGAGTCTGACCCTCCTGCCCAGCCCACCCAAACCCGTTCACCCACACCGCCACCACCCCCACCCCCTCCACCTCCCTTTCGCTCCCACACAATGTCCACTCGTGCGATGAACGGAATTTTTAAGCCCAAATCTTTCCTCGTCTCTAAACCCACCTCTCTGTCCCCTTTACCTAAATCCCCACAAGAGGCTCTCTGCGACCCGAACTGGTCTACTGCCATGAACGAAGAGTTTCGCGCATTAAAAGAAAATCACACTTTGGATCTGGTGGCCCGACCGCCTAATGCCAACGTTATCCGTTGTTTGTGGCTCTTTCGGCATAAGTTCCATAGTGATGGCTCGTTGCAACGATATAAGGCCCGTCTTGTTGTTAATGGTAAATCTCAGCAGGTTGATATTGATTGTGATGAGACTTTTAGTCCCGTTGTCAAACCCACTACAATTCGCACTGTTCTTAGTCTTGCTGTGTCCCGTGCTTGGCCCATACACCAACTTGATGTTAAAAATGCCTTTTTACATGGTGATTTAGCTGAGACGGTTTATATGCATCAACCCCCCGGGTTCGTTGACCGCAGTGCTCCCACCCATGTCTGTCGCCTGCGCAAGTCCTTATATGGTCTTAAGCAGGCCCCTCGTGCCTGGTTTCAGCGGTTTGCGACCTTTGTTTTATCTCAGGGTTTTCGCGGGAGTGTCTGTGATACATCTCTTTTCATCTTTCACTCGGGTGCTGATGAGCTCCATTTTGGTCATCATTTCCTTTGCATTTTCTTTGTTTTCGGTCACGATTCGACCTCGATTTGCGTATCTTTAGGTGTTTTTACGTCCGTTGCCTCGTATATTCCTATTCTGTCTAATTTTTGTAGGCATTACGGTGGGGGCGAAGAAACGAGAGAAATCGGGGTGAATTTGGAGCGATTTATGAAGATTTGTGAAGGAATTTGCAAGGAGCATTCCCAGGCCCTGCCAGCCGGTCCACAATCGGCGGCCGGTAGGCCGGCTGGGATGCATTGACTTGACTTTCGAGAAATTTGGAAGAAGTTTACTGATCCTTAAGAAAAGCATACCAGCCGGTCCCCAGCCGGCAGCCGGTAGGCCGGCTGGGGATCAATTCCATACTTAGCCAAATTTTCGAAGTGAAGAAATAAGCTATGTTGGGCAGACTACTCAAAAAGGTGTCCCAGCCGGTGGACAACCGGCAGCCGGTCCACCGGCTGAGGGTACCTGTAGCCAAGTAAAGAAAAGAAAGAAATCAGAATGGAGATTTTGGCCTCCCAGCCGGTGCTCGACCGGCGGCCGGCCGGTCGGCTGAGTGTCAAGGGTTTTGAAGAAAAAAAGAAGAAAAACTTCAGAAGTCAAAATTTGGGCTCCCAGCCGGTCCACCACCGGCAGCCGGTCGACCGGCTGAGAAGCCTTTCTCAGAAATTCGCGCACTATATAAACCCGCACTTAGTCTTTCATTTCATGACGTTACTTTGCACATTTTTCTAGGGTTTCTACTGTTTTGAATACTTAACACTTAGACTCAAAAACTCTCAAAAATACTTTAATCTTATTTAGATCTTTACTTAATCTTTCTTTATTAGTTAATCTCTCTAGAGGATTCTCCTTGAGTTTGTTTTTAAGCATTTGTAGTAGATTATTTGGGTTGTATTTTTGGGGGATTTGAAAGAATCCTTCAACTTGTCATCCAAGTCATTTCCTTTTCCTTAGTTGATGGTATAATGTTCTTCATCTTTACTTTATCTTTGCATTTCCTTTAAGTTTTGCTTGTTTAATTGTTTACCTCTATCATTTCTCATAATGTTTATCATCAATTCCTCATTTGTTCATGTTTCTTCTTTAATCATGTGTGAGTAGTTTCATTCTAGGGTTAGGGGTTTGCTTGGGTAGTTAGTAGCCATGAAAAATGCTTAGGTTTAGTCTTGTTTGCTTCTTTGGTTAAGTTTTCGCATCTTGCATGTTACGTGTTCGACGAATTGCCTCAACGACGGTTGGGTATTAGTCTTCGCTTTGTTTGCTTTAGACGATGGTCTTGAGTTTCATGAGCATGCTTATGTGTTAGGTTAGCTTGGTTTGTAGCGAAAGCTAGGACTAGTCTTGACCTAAGGGTAGTCGACTCGAGAGAAGAGATGACCCTAGACTTACCATAGAAGTGACACGAGACCGTTGCCTTATGTTAGGCTACCGACTTACCTAGGTGACCCCCGACACCCTAGTCCTCCTTATCATCAATTTCATCTTGACACTTTTGCTTTAATTTACCTTTAGTAGTTGTTAATCATTCACAAACTTATTACCCAACTCGAGCTCGAACTAGAACTTAAATATACAACTTCCCCACCGTCTTTTGGGTTCGACCCTAAATTATACTACTTAATTTGGGAGTTTATAAATTGTTTTTGGTGCCGGAATCGACGACAAAATCCGGCCATCAAAATGGCGCCGTTGCCGGGGACGGTGTTTAGAAGTTGTGTAGTTTAGTTTTAGTTTTAGTCTAGAGTTAGTTGAACTTGTTTTGTTTTGATCAAAGATTTGGTAGTTAATTGTAGAGTGCTTGTTTTATTGCTCACCCTAGTGTTTAACAAGCACTAGGACGACTAATTGGTTTGCTAAGTTTTATGCCTAGGGGTGACTCTAACTCTTTGTTGTCATCTTCCGAACCGGAGAGGCTCTTTCGGGCCCTAAGGAGGAAGACTATTGCAAGGGTAAGAATTGCGTCCCAAGCATCCACTAGCCAAAACAACCCCTCTTCATCCGAACCACCAAGTCCCAATCAAAGCAATCCTAGCCCAACATCCGAAAGTTTTGACAATCCGTTTTATCAATCACCACCACAATCACCACACTTTCCAAACAACCATCCAATTCACATAATGGCCGCTCTTCGTGATCATAACCGGCCCAATCACAATGACACCACCAATCCAATCAACTTCGGGGTCCTTGTTCCTCAAAATTTCGAAATACACCCTTCGCAAATGAGTTCAATCGAAAAGAATGCCTTTAGCGGGGCTTCCCACGAAGATGCTCATGGGCACTTGAGAAAGTTCAAGGGTAAAGTCGCAATGATAAAGAAAACCGGAGTACCCGAGGAGACACTAAGGCTTATGCTTTTCCCCTATTCCTTAACCGACAAGGCCGATAGGTGGCTAAATGTCCATGCTCCAAATACATTCACCACATGGGACGACTTGGCAACGGCTTTCCTTGCCAAGTACTACCCATCCTCCAAGACCGCGATGCTCCGGAATGAGATAACTCAGTTTCAACAACAAGACGAGGGAGAATCTTTGGGAGAAGCTTGGGATAGATACCAAGATTTGCTAGCCAAGTGCCCACACCACGGGATACCACCTTGGTACACAACCCAAACTTTTTTTCAAACTCTTCTCTCCCGGACTAAAGAAATGGTTAATGCATCGGCGGGTGGTAGCTTTGACCACTTGCCACATGAGGAAGGAACGGAACTCATTAAGAAGATTGTTGATTCGGAAGAAAACTATGGTACTAGGGGGAATGTCTTGAGGAAGAGTAGCAAGTACCCTAGTGAGCACATTTCCAATGCTAAGGCAAACGAAGAAACCAATGCCAAGTTGGACATGTTAACCAAGAAATTGGAGGAATTGACAAAAGGCTCCACTAGCAAAGACACCAAGAGCAATGTCCCGGGGATGTACCAAGTAAATAGTGTTGCCACATGTGATTTATGCGGAGGAAATGGGCACACATTTGAAGTTTGTGCAAACAACTCAATTGAGGGAAGTGGAAGTGAGGAAGAATTGTATGCTTTTCAAGCATTCAACAATCCTAGAAACCAAAATACTTTCAACCCCAACTCAAACTACTATCACCAAGGGATTAGAGGTAGTCCTTATATGAGTTACAAAAGCACCAATGTGTTGAATCCTCATCAAATTCAACAACCTCAAGGGCAAACCCCCCCCCCCCCCCCCCCCCCCCGGTTTTCAACCAAGGGGTGGAAATTTCAACCCAAGGAACAATTTCAACAACAATAATTTCTACCAAGGGAACCAATCTAATCAAGCCAATCAAGGCTTTCAACAAGGTTTCAATGATCCAAACTTCAACCCCAATTTCCAAAACAACCAAAGTCCACAAAATTTCAATCCAAATTTCAACAACAACCCAAACTACAACCAACACCAAAACCAAAGCTTCAATCCACCACCATTTCAAAACAACCCCAATCAAAATCAAACCAACTACAACCACAACCCACAAAATCCCAACAACCCAAATTACAATCAAAATTTCAACCAAAACTTTCCACCAAACAATCAAGGCCAAAACTTCAACAATCAAGTTCCGAAGGGCAACTCTCAAGGTGGGGGTGCAAGGAATGATTATGGATTCCCCTTGCCCCTCACCAATGCACCTCACCAAGATACTAGTGATTCACAAGTGGGTGAGTTATTGAAGCTTGTCAAGAACATGCAAGCAACTCATACCCAAGAGATGGCTAATTTGAAGAGTGCCAACCAAAGGGAGATACGGGAAATGGAGGCTCGAGTTGCCTCTCAAGCTCTAGCCAATCCACAAAGGCCACCGGGCGGCTTCCTTGCCCAAGGTCAAAGTTCCAAAGATGCATCACACAATCACCAAGCACATGCGGTGATTTTGAGAAGTGGAATGGAGCTAGAGGATCCGTACAAAGACTACAACTATGGTGAAGAGGAGCCTATCTTGGAACTTGTGAAAGACAAAGGAAAAGAAGTTGATGGTGGCAATTCAAGGGATGATGACTTTTATGTGGAGGACCTCCCTTATGAGGAGAAAGAAGATGAAGTTATCTTGGAGGAGGTGGATGCTAGACAAGAGGAGTTGGTTCCCAAACCAACTACTAAGGTAACAAGCAAACCAACACCCACCAAGGTACTATCTAACCCTCAACCAACTAGCTTGCCTTATCCTTCAAGGGCTTTGAAGGGAAAGGAAAACCTCAAGTTCACAAATTTTTGTAAAATGATTGAAAAACTTGAAGTGACTCTTCCCTTTACGGAGGTGATATTGAATATGCCAACTTACTCCAAATTTTTAAAAGAAATCTTGTCGGGCAAGAGAACCTTGGGTGACCAAGAAGTAATGGCTATGAGGGAGGAGTGTAGTGCACTTCTCCTCCAAAAGGAGCCAAAGAAACTTGGTGATCCGGGGAGTTTCTCTATCCCTTGCATAGTTGGTGGCATTCCAATCTCTCGTGCCCTTTGTGATTTAGGAGCTAGTGTAAGTGTACTTCCTCTGAAAGTTGCAAAAAGAATTGGCATGAATGATTTAGTTCCTACAAGTATCACCCTCCAATTGGCGGATAGGTCCGTCAAGCGCCCTTTGGGAGTGCTTGAGGATGTACCCGTCAAGGTGGGTAAGCATTTGATTCCCGCCGATTTTGTCGTCCTTGATATTCCGGAGGATAGCCACACTCCCATCATCCTTGGTAGGCCTTTCTTGGCTACCGGAGGCGTCTTGATAGACGTTAAGAATGGGCGGCTTACCTTTAGAGTTGGGGATGACAAAATTGAGTTTAATCTACCTACTATGATGAAAGGTCCAAAGCATGATGAGGCATTTACATTGGACATTGTGGAGCAAGTGGTAAGGGAGATGGTAGAGATGGAAGAAGAGGAGGAAGGCCACATGGAACAATTATGTGGCATCACAACTAGTGAAGACAAGGAAATGGATGAGAACATTGAGCTAGAAGATGAAGAAGTTGAGAAGGTGGAGGGAATGCTCCCTCCAAAGGTACAACTCAAAACCCTTCCTCCCTCCCTCAAGTATGTCTTTCTTGGGGAGGGAGAGGCTTACCCGGTGATCATCAATGCCAACCTCAATGAGCAACAAGAATCCAAACTCATTTCAACTTTAAAGGATCATAGGAGCTTATTGGGGTATAGCCTTGATGACATCAAGGGGCTGAGCCCGAACATTTGCATGCATAGAATAATTCTAGAGGAAGGGAGTCGACCTAGAGTGGAAGGTCAAAGGAGATTGAATCCGAAAATGGCGGATGTAGTGAAGAGTGAAGTCCTTAAATTGCTTGAGGCCGGAATCATATATGAGATCACGGATAGCCGGTGGGTGAGCCCCGTCCATGTTGTCCCCAAGAAGGGGGGTGTAACTTTGGTTACACAAGAGGATGGGACTCTCCTACCGACTCGTCCGGTGACGGGGTGGAGGATGTGTATTGATTACCGTAAGTTGAACGCAGCCAATCTCAAAGACCATTTTCCAATCCCCTTCATTGATCAAATGCTAGAGAGGCTTGCGGGGCATTCGTACTATTGTTTTCTTGACGGTTATTCCGGGTTTTTTCAAATACCCATTCACCCGGAAGACCAAGAGAAAACAACTTTTACATGCCCCCAAGGTGTGTATGCTTATCGGCGGATGCCATTCGGGTTGTGTAATGCACCCGGCACCTTTCAAAGGTGCATGATGGCCATCTTTGCCGATTTCCTTGAGAAATCTATGGAGGTTTTTATGGACGATTTTAGTGTTCATGGTGATTCATTTGACCTAGGGCTTTCTAATCTTGTAAATGTTGAAAAGATGTGAGGAGCACAATCTTGTCCTAAATTGGGAGAAATGCCATTTCATGGTAGAGGAGGGAATTGTGCTCGGTCACATAGTGTCCAAGAGGGGCATAGAAGTTGATGGTGCAAAAGTGGCGGTCATTGAGAACTTGTCACCCCCCACCAATGTGAAAGGGGTGAGGAGTTTTCTTGGACATGCCGGCTTTTACCGGCGTTTTATCAAAGATTTTTCCAAAATTGCCAAACCATTGACTTCTCTTCTTCTCAAGGATGCTCCTTTTTTGTTTACTAATGATTGTCTTGAAGCCTTTGCTAGGATCAAAGAAGCACTTGTGACGGCTCCTATTATTCGTGCTCCGGATTGGGGATTACCTTTTGAGATTATGTGTGACGCATCCGACTACGCGGTAGGAGCGGTCCTAGGTCAAGTTGTGGATAGGAAACACCACGTGATATACTATTCAAGCAAGACTCTTGATTCAACTCAAGCAAAGTATTCCACGACCGAAAAGGAGATGTTGGCAATCGTGCATGCCATTGAGAAGTTTAGGCAATATCTCATGGGATCTAAAGTGGTGGTGTACTCCGATCACACCGCTTTGAGGCAATTAATGTTGAAGAAAGATGCCAAGCCAAGACTCTTGAGATGGGTTCTTTTACTCCAAGAATTTGATCTAGAGATAAGAGACAAGTCGGGGTCGGAGAATGTGGTTGCGGACCACTTGTCTAGATTGACTTTTGAGGATCATGGTTTGCATGATAGAGATGGCCCAATCAATGAATGGTTGCGTGAGGATAGTTTGATGGCAATAGGCAATAAGTTGCCTTGGTTTGCGGATATTGCCAATTATCTTGTTAATGGCTTTATCTCGGAGGAGTTGGAAGCAAGAGAAAGAAGAAAGTTGAAGGTTGATGCTAAGAGATATTTTTGGGATGATCCCTACCTTTTCAAGAAGTGTGGGGATGGGCTCTTGAGGAGATGTGTATCAAAGGAAGAGGGGCTCGAAATTGTTGATAGGCTTCACAACTCCGCCTATGGAGGGCACTTGGCGGCTTCACGGACTATAGCCAAGGTTCTTCAAGGAGGGTTCTTTTGGCCTTCAATGTTCAAAGACATTCACGATGTTGTTAGATCTTGTGATGCTTGTCAAAGGTCGGGCAACATCGGTAAAAGGAATGAGATGCCCCTAAAAACCATCTTGGAAATTGAGTTGTTTGATTGTTGGGGGATTGACTTCATGGGACCTTTCCCCAATTCATGCGGGAATGAGTACATCTTAGTAGCCGTGGATTATGTCTCGAAATGGATTGAGGCGGTTGCCTCCCCCACCAATGACTCCAAGGTAGTGGTAAAGCTCTTCAAGACCATCATCTTTCCCCGTTTTGGTGTACCCCGAATAGTGATAAGTGACGGAGGTTCTCACTTCCGCAAACATACATTCAAAGCCCTCCTAGCCTCCTATGGAGTGACCCACAAGGTAGCACTTGCCTACCATCCTCAAACTAGTGGGCAAGTGGAGGTTTCAAATCGTCAAGTCAAGGCTATTCTAGAGAAGGTGGTGCAAAAGAACCGGAAAGATTGGTCCCAAAAATTGAATGATGTGCTATGGGCTTTGAGGACGGCCTACAAAACTCCTATAGGAATGACTCCCTACAAGCTTGTGTACGGGAAAGCATGCCACCTCCCGGTGGAGCTTGAGCACAAGGCTTGGTGGGCCTTGAAGGAGATGAACTTCAATTTAGACATGGCCGGGGAGAAAAGGTTCTTTCAAATGAGTGAGCTCGAGGAGCTTAGATATGAAGCTTATGAGAGTTCAAAACTCTATAAGGAGCAAACGAAGAAGTGGCATGATGCCAAGTTAGTGAAGAAGAATGTGAGCATAGGAGACCTTGTTCTCCTCTTCAATTCAAGAGTCAAAAACTTTCCGGGGAAGCTTAGATCACGATGGTCCGGGCCCTTCAAAGTGATGGATATTTCACCTCATGGGGCCTTTGAACTTTGGAGTGAAGGCGGTGGCACCTTCAAAGTCAACGGGCATCGGATTAAGCGCTATTATCAAGGAGACTCCAAAGGCACCGTCGAAGTTGTTGACCTCGGGGACCCACTCCCCGAGGAGGATTGATTTCAAGGAAGTTTGATCATGAAAGGTTTGGTGGAGTCACTCAATAACCACCGGTTGTAAGTATTAGTTCCCTTTAGTTCATCTAGTTTTCATGTTAGTTTCTTTGTTAGTTCGGGTTTTAGTTTAATTTTTAGATTGCATAAGATATTTGGATATGTTTGTTGCTTGTTTGTGGATGATTCATGAGTGTAGTCGGAGGAATATTGGCAAAACCGTTGTAGGCAAAGTTGATTTTTATGTTCAAATTAAATTATTTCTCGAAATTGTGTACATGTACTCCCAGCCGGCCCACCGGCCGACGGTACCCTACCGGCTGGGAGGCCCTGGACACATTTCTGTTTTTGATAGTTTATTTGGACAGATTTCAGATTTTGCATCCCCAGCCTGTACCAAACCGGCAGCCGGTCAACCGGCTGAGAAGACGAGTACTTATTCAAAAATCGAAATTCAAAAGGAAGTGATTCCCAACCGGTAGGCCGGCAGCCGGTCCACCGGCTGAGAATCATGTGATGTGTGAACCCAAGTGAAGAAAAATCAAGGAGAAGGAATCCCCAGCCGGTCGGCCGGCAGCCGGCAGCCGGTCCGCCGGCTGGGAGTGTTTGTAAGTGAGGATAGTTGAAGAAAACGAAGACAATGAAGGCTTCCCAGCCGGTCGGCCGGCAGCCGGCTTGCCGGCTGGGAATGTTTTGTGAGTTGAAAGAGAAGAAGAAGAGAAGACGAAGGATGATGAAGACTGACTTTGAGCCGGTCGGCCGGCTCAGAATCAAAGACCTTTGGAAAAATTTCGAAAAAGCGAAAAATACCAAACCCTCACTCTCAGCCGGTCGACCGGCGGCCGGTCCATGACCGGCTGGGAGTGTTCTGTCGGGAATTTTTAAATGCTAACCACCCTTCTTTTTCTCATTTCTACCTCATTTCTTCTTCATTTCCCTTCATTTCTTCATCCCTCTTCCTTATTTCCTTCACTCCTCTTCATCCCTAACCTTCAAAAACCCCAACAAACTTCACCAAACTCTCTCAAATCAAAACCCCCTTTACTCCCTCATCACCTCTCCTTCAATTAACCATGTCGGCAAGAACAGAAAGTCGATCCAAATCAAGGCACGACCCTAGGGTGGAGCAAGAATATGAAAATGTAATGGGGAGTGGCAACATTGGCCCGGATCCTTGCTTTCCCGGTCTCACCTTTACCTCAATCCAACAAAAAGGTAATTTCACATATTTTAAGAATCGCCCCCTTCACCCAACTAGGTTTATTGATAGAGCCGGATTGAGAGAATTAGGGATTGAGAAAATAACTGCGGCTCTTTTTGAGGGTTTAGGTAAGAAAACTTTGTATGAGACAAAACCGGTTCACACATCTCCCCGGTTAACTTGGGAATTTTTGAGTTCTTTGGTTGTGACTAAGAACCGAACTTTGGGGAAAGTTGCATTTTTAGAGTTCCGATTGATGAATAAGGAACATCGTCTCACCTTAGATGAATTTGCTTTGATTTTTGGGCTAGACGGAAAATTAGCCATTAAGCCTCCGGAGGGCTTTGATACCGAGCTCATTTGGACAGCCATAACCGGTCTTGTAAGTGATAGAAGCTGTAAGAAACCGGCTAATAGGGTGCATTTGGCACCGATTAGAATATGGCATAGGTTCATGGGGTGGACCGTTTTCTCTAGGGATGAGCCGCACAACTTCACTACTACAGAGCTTGAGATACTTGGTTTTTACTTGGTTGGTGGCCCGAAATTGAACATTGCTCACCATATGGCCCTTCACTTGAGTAGGTTGGCATCCCAACCTCAGCTTACTACCCCCATTTGTGTTGGGGGGATGGTCACCTTGATTGCCAACAACCGTTGTCAGAGGCACTTCACGGTCGACTTCATTCAGGGCGAGAATGTACTATCTAGCCGATACTTGCAGGATGCTTTGGGGTGGGTACGGTATAACCCCAGTGATCGCAAAGAGTATTGGCAGATTCGGGTTGACAACAAGTTCAAGAATTCAGCCCCTTTGCCAAACACCGAGTTGATGAAAGTTGTGCCGGGGAAGACCTCTTACCTCCTTGATATTGAGGCGGACCCCGAGGACCTCCCTCCAGACCAGCGTGTCCCTAGAGTCTACACCAGAGATAGAGTCGATGCAACTCCTACCGACCTCCAGTTTGAGGCTTTTCAGCCGCCCTCCATTTCCATGTCCCAGTTTCAGAGTGGTCCCTCATACTTCCAGGGATCCACCTCCGCCTCCGGTCCATCTTCTTACTCATGCCCCCCAGAGCTTATTGATTTCATGGCCCGAGTTGACTTGGGCATGAAGAGTGCAGCAGATCTAGCGGACCAGCGCCAAGCCATAGCCGATGAGCGGCATAGGGATTTGACTTATAGGCTTGATTACCTTTACCATGATCAAGCTTATGGGTCATTTCCGAGTTATGATCGGTCCGTCCGCGAGGGTTATCATCATCCGGATGGTGGTCGCCCGTCATACTACATGCCTCCTGATAGGGGTTATGTGCCTCCTGAGGGTCGTTTTTACGGGGAGATTAACGTCGCCCCGGGTTATTTTTCAAACCCGATCTTTCCCCCCAACTTTCGGGGAAATGAGGATTCGGGCCCTCCGAGGCATTCATCCTTCCATGGCGGGTATGGTGATGCGGGAGCTAGTGGATCGCATGCCTCCCCCTTCCGCGATTTCGTGAACAACCCTAGCGACTTCATGGTCGTTGATGGAGGCAATGGGAATGAGGATGATGATGGAAACGGTGATGGTAATGAAGATGATGGTAATGAAGATGATGATGCTCAGTGACCACCTTTGGAGGTGGTAGGTGGTGATGATTATGCTCCCCTTGCAAAATCCAAAACAAGTCAAGTAACTCCCTTAATCCAAATTTCGATTTAGTTTGCATTTTACTTTTTAGCATGCATTTAGAGTAGTTAGTTTAGTTTACTTAGTTAGTTTTAGTTTCCTTTTCATGTCTTCACATCATTAGTTTAGATGCATATAGTTGCATTCATTTAGATGCATTAGATTTATATTTTTGTATCATATTGTCACATATAGATTGCATACATGTAGTTTAGAGCATTTAGTTTGCTTTTAGTCTAGTTTTTAGTTTTTCTTTTCTTTTGTTTACCTTTGTTTTTAATGCCTTCTTAAAAATCAAAGATCCAAAAAAATTGAAAAACCAAAAACTTTCAAAAATATGTTCTTTATTTTCCGGTTTTCCTCCTCACATTATGCATATAAATAAGTGTGGGGAGGAAGAACCGTTTATTTCAAAAAAAAAAATATACAAAAACAAGTTTTTATTTTCTCAAAAAAATTTCAAAAAAGCCAAAAACATGTTGTTTTCGTTCTTTTACTTCATTTCCCCTTTTGCACTTTATTACATTGAGGACAATGTAAATCTTAAGTGTGGGGAGGGAAAATATCCACCTTGTGAATATTTGATTGCTTTTGTAAGTATGAAAAACTTCAAAAATACCAAAAAAATCGAAAAATTTGAAAAATTCAAAAACATGTTTTTACCTTATTAGTGTAGAATTGTATATACTTGTGTTTGCTTTCTCTCCTTTCGCATAGATAACACTCGCTTGAGCACCGCTTTGGATCTTGAAGACACCACGGTATGATCGTTCCAACCTCTATTTCACTCTCATTTTCTTCCTTTTGTTGCAAATGAGGAGGATGGGCTTGTATTTGGAGGATGTGGAGTACATTGTGGAGATTGTGTGTGGCTTGTGTACTTTTGTGCTGTTAGGAGATGCATTAGCTTTGTTTGGCATGTAGGTTGATAGTTTCACTTGCATTATAACATGTCTATATTAGTTGCATTCATGGCATATAGCTGCATTTAGGATAATGGTTTGAAAATGCCTAATTGAGAACTTTGACAAAATCGTTTAGGCCGTTGCAAATAATTCTTCAACTTATGACTTTGTCTTTTAGAATGATTTTTAAAACACCCTAAGTCATGCTTTTCTAGTATCTTTCTGACCATGGTCCAATACCAAGTCAAGGGTTTGCATGTGAGTCACCTTGTCCACCCCCGTGATGTGAAGTGGTTTTGATTATCTTGTCTTGGTGACCTTGTTCGACTTGACGGTTTGGCAACCCAAAAATAACTTTCATGAATAAATTTGGAATGCTCTTGTCAATGATCGTAAGAAGTGGAGATGTTTTGAAAAAAAAAAAAAAAAAAAAGAAAAAAAAAGGGAGAAGAGAAACCTCAAGTGAAAAAGGAAAAGAAAAGAAAATGGTTGATGAAAAAGAATAAGAACATGTTGTTTTGGTGGAGGCGTACCACTTCGATGTGCTTTGGAGGGTAGCCATTGAGTTGGCTTCCCACTTGGTTGTGAATTCGACTGCCCAAAGACAGAGTGATTGTCACCCCGATAAGCTATTGTCTAGAGGTTAACCGGTTGCCTAATAAGCGATTGGCGAAAGCAAAGGACATTAGCACGCGTGGGACAAACCCCATCCTAACTCATGGCATGAAAAAAGAGATGAAAAAAGTTGAATGAGGTCAAATTTTGATTGTCATCCACCATTTTGTATTGATTTGAGCATTTCATTCCAAAAAACCAATTTTGCCTTGCCGTTTTGTCGATCTTGGGACGACCCATGACCTTTACTTTGTGAAGAATCTAGACTTGTTGTATCTTTTGCCTTTAGCATTGCGGGGATCATCATTTCATTCCATCCGATCGCCCTTGACAAAAGTATTTGGATAACGGTTATGAAAGTAGCCTAGGTTAGCATGATTTGGCGGTGTTTTGTTGTCATCCTTCTTGCCTTAGTGACTTGTAGAATTAATATTTGTAAGGGAATTTACGACTTTGAATTTGTTCCCTTTTAGTTGTTTTCCGCCGCTTGAATGAGGCAAGCGGTCTTCTTTCTTTTCCGATGCATGTTGCTTGTCTATACGTGTTTTGTTTTTACTTGTTTGCATCAAAAGGTTTGTAGCAAGACCTTACTTGCCTTGCAATAGGGCATTCTCCCTCACGAATGTCAAATTGTGAGTTGAAAGGGCTACGGGTGTAGCTAAACCCGATTCGGCTTATAGATAGATTAGTTGGTTTGTTTCTTTGTTTTTAATAAGGGTTATATAGTTACTTGATCTCTTACTCGAGGACGAGTAAGGTTTAAGTGTGGGGAATTCTGATGAGCTCCATTTTGGTCATCATTTTCTTTGTTTTCGGTCACGATTCGACCTCGATTTGCGTATCTTTAGGTGTTTTTACGTCCGTTGCCTCGTATATTCCTATTCTGTCTAATTTTTGTAGGCATTACGGTGGGGGCGAAGAAACGAGAGAAATCGGGGTGAATTTGGAGTGATTTATGAAGATTTGTGAAGGAATTTGCAAGGAGCATTCCCAGGCCCTGCCAGCCGGTCCACAACCGGCGGCCGGTAGGCCGGCTGGGATGCATTGACTTGACTTTCGAGAAATTTGGAAGAAGTTTACAGATCCTTAAGAAAAGCATACCAGACGGTCCCCAGCCGGCAGCCGGTAGGCCGGCTGGGGATCAATTCCATACTTAGCCAAATTTTCGAAGTGAAGAAATAAGCTATGTTGGGCAGACTACTCAAAAAGGTGTCCCAGCCGGTGGACAATCGGCAGCCGGTCCACCGGCTGAGGGTACCTGTAGCCAAGTAAAGAAAAGAAAGAAATCAGAATGGAGATTTTGGCCTCCCAGCCGGTGCCCGACCGGCGGCCGGCCGGTCGGCTGAGTGTCAAGGGTTTTGAAGAAAAAAAGAAGAAAAACTTCAGAAGTCAAAATTTGGGCTCCCAGCCGGTCCACCACCGGCAACCGGTCGACCGGCTGAGAAGCCTTTCTCAGAAATTCGCGCACTATATAAACCCGCACTTAGTCTTTCATTTCATGACGTTACTTTGCACATTTTTCTAGGGTTTCTACTGTTTTGAATACTTAACACTTAGACTCAAAAACTCTCAAAAATACTTTAATCTTATTTAGATCTTTACTTAATCTTTCTTTATTAGTTAATCTCTCTAGAGGATTCTCCTTGAGTTTGTTTTTAAGCATTTGTAGTAGATTATTTGGGTTGTATTTTTGGGGGATTTGAAAGAATCCTTCAACTTGTCATCCAAGTCATTTCCTTTTACTTAGTTGATGGTATAATCTTCTTCATCTTTACTTTATCTTTGCATTTCCTTTAAGTTTTGCTTGTTTAATTGTTTACCTCTATCATTTCTCATAATGTTTATCATCAATTCCTCATTTGTTCATGTTTCTTCTTTAATCATGTGTGAGTAGTTTCATTCTAGGGTTAGGGGTTTTCTTGGGTAGTTAGTAGCCATGAAAAATGCTTAGGTTTAGTCTTGTTTGCTTCTTTGGTTAAGTTTTCGCATCTTGCATGTTACGTGTTCGACGAATTGCCTCGACGGCGGTTGGGTATTAGTCTTCGCTTTGTTTGCTTTAGACGATGGTCTTGAGTTTCATGAGCATGCTTATGTGTTAGGTTAGCTTGGTTTGTAGCGAAAGCTAGGACTAGTCTTGACCTAAGGGTAGTCGACTCGAGAGAAGAGATGACCCTAGACTTACCATAGAAGTGACAAGAGACCGTTGCCTTACGTTAGGCTACCGACTTACCTAGGTGACCCCCGACACCCTAGTCCTCCTTATCATCAATTTCATCTTGACACTTTTGCTTTAATTTACCTTTAGTAGTTGTTAATCATTCACAAACTTATTACCCAACTCGAGCTCGAACTAGAACTTAAATATACAACTTCCCCACCGTCTTTTGGGTTCGACCCTAAATTATACTACTTAATTTGGGAGTTTATAAATTGTTTTTGGTGCCGGAATCGACGACAAAATCCGGCCATCAGGTGCTGACACTGCTTATATTTTATTGTATGTGGATGATATTATCCTCACTGCTTCTAGCACTGTCCTGTTACGGCGCATTATTGCTTCATTATCACAGGAATTTGCTATGACTGATTTGGGGGTACTTAATCATTTCTTGGGTATTACGGTGACTCGGCAAGGAACCGGTTTATTTTTGACGCAACAACAATATGCTGAACAGATACTTAGTCGTGCGTCTATGCGTTCGTGCAATCCTACGACCACGCCGGTTGAGGTCGGGTCCAAACTCAGTGCTACTGCGGGTCCTCTCATTCCTGATCCTTCATTATATCGCAGTTTAGCGGGGGCCCTGCAGTACTTAACTATTACTCGACCTGATATTTCTTATGTCGTACAGCAGGTCTGCCTGTTTATGCATGCACCACGGGAGCCGCACCTTCACTTCTTAAAACGCTTGCTCCGTTACATTAAGGGGACTATTGCTTATGGTTTCAATATCTCCAAGTCACCGACCCTATCTCTCACGGCTTATTCCGATGCCGATTGGGGCGGGTGTCCTGAATCCCGACGCTCGACGTCTGGCTATTGTGTTTTCTTGGGTAATAACCTTGTTTCCTGGTCGTCCAAGCGTCAACCGACTATTTCCCGCTCCATTGCCGAGGCCGAATATCGCGGCGTTGCCAATGCTGTTGCTGAAACTAGTTGGCTCCGCAATTTATTGTTTGAACTCCGCGTTCCTCTTACCCAAAGCCACTCTTGTTTATTGTGATAATATATCTGCTGTTTACCTTGCTGGCAACCTCGTTCAACATCAGCGCACTAAGCACATCGAGCTTGATATTCACTTCGTGCGTGAGAAAGTCCAAGTTGGATCCGTTCGTGTTTTACATGTTCCCGCTGAGTATCAGTACGCTGACATCTTCACTAAGGGCCTGCCTCGTTTTCTCTTCAACCGGTTCCGATCCAGCTTGAGCGTTCGGCCTCCTCCCGCTCCAACTAGGGGGGCGGCGTATTTGTTCATAAGTATATGTATCTTTATTATTGTATTTATGTATGTATATCTCTTGGACTTTCCTAATCTTTTGGGATGTCCTTAACTCTTGTATATATATGAATAAGATATGTTCTCCCTAGGCAAAGGATTCCAATCTTACACGTACCACTTAAGTGTAGACGTGTGGTGTCGTGGTGGTTAGCTCAGTGAGATCCACCATCGTATACCTTATAACGATTAACGAATCTATTACGCCATCTATCTATTTCAGTAAATAACTAGTTTTATACTCGTACAACAAATGTACGGTTCTGTTTTTAAATATTGGTTACTCATAAATATGTGACTAATTAATACAAATATAATTCAAAATAAAAATTAAGTAAATATTATATAAATTATTATAAATCATGAATTACTAAAATAAAACATTTTTTTGCTATAAAATCCACCTATTTCATTGCTAATGTAAAAGGCAAATTTTATTTGTTATGGTTTTAGAATTAACGGATTTTTTATTAGAAATATCGATCCCGTGTGTTTTTATTACCTACTTGTGTGTTCTTTATAACTGTTAATTATTTGATTATCATCAATATCGTCTCAATTTCTTAGGACTTAAGAGTAGATCTACATGAATAAGATTAATTTGCAGTTTTTTTTTTGTATAATAAAATTATAATTTTCAGATTTTCAGTTTATTTCCAGTATTTTTTTCCAGTATTTTATTAGTATTATTATTATAATTAGTATTATCATTAATCATTAATATGCAACCTGATTAATAAACGTAATATCCCCACCTGAATAATTTTTAGTTGACTTTGAGTTATTTAGGTTGGAATTCCCGTTTTGTTTATTTTTTTTTGCTGATTTTCAGTTTTTTTTCTAATATAAAGGATTTTTATTACGACATTGGCGAAAACGTAATAACTTTGATAAATATTGGACCGTTGTATATCGTATTTTACCAAATTTTATTTTGTTCGGTATTTTAATTTATATTTGATTTGATTGAAAATTGGAAATATAATGTAATTTAATTTTTGGACTGTAATTATTTTTCGTGTTTGTAATTTTTTGTTTTTCGGATTTGATTTTTATATTTGGACCGTTCTATATCGTATTTTATTGAAACATTGTATACTGTTATTTATATTTTCGATGAACAATAATTTGATCGTATCGTATTTTATTATGACAATGACGAAATGTAATACTGCAATCGATTACGTAATTAGGAATGAGAGTTCTGAATGTAGGAGAGAGGGAAATTAAATCAAACTAAAAGTTAGTGGGTAGTTATTAGGGATATTCTACGTAGTACGCCTCAATTTTTCGACTTTTTACATGGTACCCCTACACTTTTTAAAACATACAGGGTACTCCTAACCGTTGTCGTTATCAGTAAGTGTACCCTTAAACTTTATTTTTCACCAATTAAACTCAATTTTAGGCGTTAATAGATTACTTAGGCGCATAACCAAACTTGACATTTATCATCCCATGACTTAAGGACTCTATTAGAATTAATATCCATTCTTTAGACGTGATAATCTGGCAAAGATCAATAATTTTCCCGTCAACATTTTTTTAACCCATATATATCTATAAATATTAGGATCGAGATGGATATTGAGCTTAATAGAATCCTTATGTCATGTGATAATAAATGACAAACTTGCTTATGCGTTCAAGTTATCACTTAAAGCTTAAAAACGAGTTTAATTGACGGAAAATAAAGTTTAGAGGTACATGTAGAGATAATGACAACAATTAGGGGTACCATGTATGTTTTAAAAAGCATAGGGGTACTATGTAGAAAGTCAAAAAATTGAGGGGTACCATGTAGAATATTTTTTTTTTCTTATTTCACTTAACCAATCAAAATGAGTTAAATTCTACTCCTTTTATAGAGATAGATGTTTTAGATAAGGATTTTTGTTAATTACCAAATGTCACTATAAAAGGGATAGAATTTAAAGGATTCCTATTGGTTGATTAAAAGTAGGAATTTTTTTTTATAAATAGAGTAAGGTCCGCCATATTCTTTATACTTAATTAATTAACTTTTCTCAAGTTTTCGTCGATTTAATCTCTTTCCGCGTTTCTCAAGCTTTCATCGGTTTAATTTCTTCCTTACTTTTGTTAGTTAAAGAAGTTACAATCTATAATCACACAATGAAATATAAAGTCACATAGAGTACTAACTCAATTTCAACCGCAAAAATCAGATCTTTAATGATCGTTGATAATAAGTTAACTAATTTTACATAAATTAAAGGCATAAGTTAGATATAATAAATTAATAATATGATTGCAACACCGAAACTTTACAGATGGGGTATTCCAATATTAAAAAACTTTTCAATATTACTTTAGCATGGAGCAATGAAAAATTAAATTAGTGGTAATAAGTATAAACCACAAATAAAAATTAAATACCAAATATAATAGTTGAGAGTTGAAACATTTCAGTACTGTAAATTAACAAATTAAAATAGTTGTGAGATCTAAATCAACGAAAATATGTATCTCTGCTTAAATATACATAAAGTTATATAAAAAAGCAGGGTTTATATTATATTATATGGTCGGAGTTTTTTGGTAGTTAGAGGGTCGACCTAATAATAATTTGGGTTCAGTACGATGGTTAAGAACTTATGAATTAAACCGTAAGTATAATTTTCAAATTTATATCCTTTTATCGGTTACTATCCGTCTTAAGTTTAAAATGGGTAAGTATCTTTATTTTCGCTATACATAATGCTTTGTGTTGTCTTATTCATCCTACATATATATATTTGAACCGTCGTAAACTTAAACCGATATTGTTGTTCTAAATAAGAATTTGTATACTTTTATAATGTCAAGCAAATGCGTTGTTTTTACTTACGTCTAAGTTAAGTGTATAAATTTTTCTTACTTTTTACATTGATTGCGATACTAAAATCATATGTTTATAAAAATATTCACACTCTTATTAATTTTTTCAACTTAATAAAATTAAACTCGTGCATTTTTTGCACGGGCGTAAAACTAGTAGAAGTATAAAGTACTTCCGACCTATTACGCATGTATAGTTTCTACACATCGACTTGATTCATTTTTATTTTAGATATCGCGAGTTTAATAGGGTATATTTTTCGGCTAAAAGAGTTGAATTGAATTAACTGAAGCTGAATTGAAAGGAAATAAAAGTTAATTTATGAAAGGGTAAGTTGAACTGAATTAGCTGAAACTGAACTGAAAACATAATTGGTCCTAAATATAGTTAAAAGAATGAAAACATAATTAAAAGAATGAAAATATAATTGGTCTTAAATATATATTTTTTCGAAAAATAGTACTTTCTCTAAAATATGTAAAAAGAATGTATCTTTCCTAAAATATCTATCTATCTATATTATTAAATGAAGCTTTTTTCGAGTGATGTGATTGGTTGAAGAATATAATAGGAGATTTAAAATAAAGATAAGAATATAAAACTTGCAATTATATTAAGAGATTAAAAAATCATTAAAATAAAGGTTAGATAAAATTTGCAATTGTATTAAGAAATTAAAAATTCATTAAAATAAAGGTTAGTAACAAGTGTTTGTGTTTATATAATTCTAGAATTTCATGTTACCCATGCTACCAAATCTATCTATATAAATTAATAAAGAAGATAAAATATATACCTTTAAAAAAACAAAAAAAAAGAAGATAAAATATATGAGTTTTTAACTATGATGCTACCTTTTTCAAGTATAAATATAGTGTTTGTGAATCCTTTCCCACCCAAAAGTTTTGATGCTCATGTTTTTGTTTTATTTTGTTAATATGGAGTTTTCTTTATTTATCTAATTGCTCCATGTGCACTATTATGATTCTACTTTTTTTAACTATTAATCTTATAAAATTTTGAATATTTGATTATAGGAGGTTTTGATCCGTGTCCACATTCTAGAAAGTTATTAAGGTTGATTTTCTATATTCATGAATTACATCTATTTCAATCTCCTAATTATATTTTTATTTTTATGGGTGCTTCTTATGATTGACGGACCTTTATCTAACATCTTCATATTTATTTTAGATGCAAATGATTTGTTTCGGTATTTTTGCCGATTTATGCTACTATTTTGCTTGAAATTTTGGTAAATGTAGTGTGAAATCGGTGCGTGGAATAATGGTATAAAGTGTGTGTGCAGGTTAAGTGATCATGACTTGGGTTGAAGTATAATTACAACTACGGATTAATTAGTATGTATTACATTCAAGAAAATAGAATGAAGGGATAGATAAATCCAACTTTCGTTCTTTTTAGAAATCTTACCATGAAAGTAGATAGAGTTGGGACATGCATGTTTATAAGTGGACAACCTGACTCGAATCTGACATGAGTTTCAAATTGACCCTACCCTATTCAACTCGACCCGAATGATTATTATTATTGTTGTAACACCCCCATCATCCTATCCATTAGTAAGTAAGATTTTTAAATAAAATTCGGCTAATGGGTGTGTCACAATTAAACCAAATGTAGTAGTAGTACCTAACCATCAAATAAAATAGGAGATTGTCTAGTGCAAAATTAAAATCCAAAGGATAAAATCCGATTACAACCAAATTTAAAGTTTGCGGAAGCGAAAATAAAGTTCAACAGTCCAAAAGAAAGATAAAGTCTCAAAGCATTTGTCTTCGGTTGAAACATTAAGCGCACTCTCCTGTACATCCCACGACTAATTCCCATGAGTACCTGTCACACGATCTCCTCACACAATTTGTGATCACCGCATGTCCAAACAAGGACAAAACAAATAAAATGGTCAACAATAATGTTGAGTAAGGTAAACAATCCGAATAAAGAATGAACGAAATATGAAATCATAACTTAAAAGACATTTTTTCAATAATGTGTAACAAAGGTGTTTCGAAACATTTAAAACAGAGTATCAAAATAGCCACTGTTAATTGAAGGGAAATAAATAATCCAAAATGATTAAGTATGACATAAGTGTTCGAAAAGATTCAAATCCATATCCAACCTTTCAAAATAATTCCAAACCAAAGAAAACATTTTTTTCGACCAATTTCCAACTTCGGTATATATATTTGGATAGAGGCCGTATGAAGAGGATCCCATCGCCCTAAACCGGATAAGACGAGGTTCGCCAAATCATGTACTAAACTGTCCTAGAATCCCGAGTGTGCACACCCCTCTAAGGGCCAACCCCAAAGAGGAAGATAAGAGGACGGGGTCTCGATCAACTAACCCCCATCAGAAGCTCTGTATAGGAAGTCCCTTATTATGGAACAACCTACCCCTCTACCAAAACCGTTTCAAACCAACATGAGAATTCATTTCCAAAATAACCAAGATATTTCCTTCAAATTTGATAACTTATAATAAGCTTGTAGAAAAGCAAAACGATTTTGGTTCCCAAAAACCTTTAGAATCATAAAGCACTTCTTTTCCATATTAAATATAATCCCGTTTCAAGAGATCAAAACAAACCAATCTTTGTCCATTATCATTTTGTAAAATACATCCAACCAATATAAATAATTCAATATAACCAAAAGTCTCAACATGCAAGATAGTAACAAATCGTAACGGTTTAATAAGAGTGTACGGATAAGCGTTTCCCTTACCTTGCAAGCGGTTAAAGGTTAGATAGCCTCTTCTACGAATCCCGACTCTACATAATATTTAAAATAATAGTCACTTATATGAACGACCATTACTAAGCTACTTGTAGTAAATTATGCGATAACTATACTTTCTCGGTTTTACAGATTCAAAACAGAAACTTTAAATCGTCATATCTCCTTCGTTACTAAACGTTTTGAGGTGAGACCAGTGGGGTTTGGTTCCTTAGTGAGTGGTCCATCTTTAATGTCATAGTAGTCAGAGTCTAAAAACGTATTTAAGGGGTCCAAAGTTACAGTCTACCAAAGTTGGTCCAAAGGTGAGTCTTAAAAAGTTACGGGGTGGTAAATACTCTTAACATGTCGAAACTCGTCGAAACGAAAGCCTACTACACTTTACATTCATTAAACTTTAACATGTGAAGAGATAGGTCACTGATTATATTTATATGTATGACCAAATTACCCTTTTATGGAAATGTAAGCTTTTAACAAGTAAGACTAATTAGAACATTTTTCCAGAACACAACCGAAACTTGTAAAAATCATATAAAATCCAAAACGTCATATTTTCGTGCATGGTTAGCTTTATTGGATTACTTTATGTGTGTACAACATATTGTTAGCCATGCATGGTGTCTCAAAAATGGGTTTATAAGATCTAAAAACGCGTTTTAAAAACAATGGTCAGAAATTGAGTCATGAAAAGTTTTACATCATAAATCCTTCTTAACAAATCGAAACGAGTTGATTCAAAAGCCTATTATCATCTAGAATCAAAGTAGTTTAACATATTAAACGATGAGACACTGATTCCTTTTATAAACATGGTTTGATGACTCTTTAAGGGAGATCTAGTGATTCGGTTAAGCAGAAAACATGTTGTAGTATATGATTTTTCATTTCTAAACGGTACATGCAAACATCCTAATTTTTGGTGAGTGTTTTTATAACAACCTAAGGAAAGTCCCAAATTTTTATTTTCTGAAAATACTCATTTTAACATGTGATTTCAGATCTACTACATGCATGCTACGTTTTTGACAAATAACGGTTTTTACTAGCTTTAATCCTTTGCATGCATGAGTAAAACATGTTTGACTGGTGTTATGTGATTTAAGAACATGTGAATATGTGTTTATATGATGATAAAATCAGCATGAAATGGGTTTGTATATGCTTACTAAGTGGAAATTTGATGCTAGGCAAGATCCTCCTCATAGCTCTCTCTCTTCTTCTCCTTCTCATTTTCTCTCTATCACTCTATGTTTTTTTTTGTGTGAAGGAAATCTGATGGGGGATTGGAAAGTGGCGTGGGAATTGGGGAACAAAGAGGGAGAGAGCTTTTATTTTATTGACGGATTTTACGGGTATTACAATTGTATTTTGACCGTTAAGCCCAACCAATCCAAAAATGACCTGACCCGACCATATTTCTAAAATTATGCTTAGTTAGAACTCTTACAAGTCATGACTATAATCCTTAAATAGAAAAGTGTTAATTATTGACCAGATCGAGACGGAGGGAAAATTATTTACCAGTCGTCCTTAAAAGAGATAATACGTGATACTTTTTAAAAGCACCATCACTTATTTATTTTTAGTCATAGAAATTTTAGTTTAAAAGCAAAAATGATATCAAAATTAAATCTGATTGATTAGTTATTTTGTTTGAGTTTAAATTCTTTGAATTACTTTCGAGCAATAACAACGTCTTCAACTTTTTCAAACTACCTAAAATAAAAACTAATAACAAAATTCGACCTACTAAAATTGAAATAGTATATATCATAGATATCATAAAAAAAAAGTATAAGTTTTATATTGTAAGTATATATCCATGTAGCAACATTGTCATATATATACATTGTAGATTAGTAGTGGAACTATTATCATATATTTATACATCCTATTTGAACAAATAAATAAGATAATTTATCATATCCAACTAAAACTGAAAATAAGTGTTGTATGAGCAATAAAGTACGTGAGTTTGAGTTTAGATACTTTGTTTATCCACCGCGTGAAAAATTTAACTTTTACGTATAGTAATTGTTGATTAACGAGATTTTATTTTTAATATACAGAAAGACACCACAAAGTAATATAGGTAAACAAGTAAACAAAATGGACATAATATAACTTAAAAACTATGGAATATTATAGAGCAGTTTAAAATGAGAACACAATACATTAGACTTAAGATTAGGAACTTAAGATGACATAAATTAGATAACATAATAAAATATCGTATGTGATAGATAACATAACAATGTCTCCTCCCCTTTGTACCAGAAAAAATAGTGCCCCATCTCCTAAATTAGATTACATAATAAAATATCGTATGTGATAGATTTGCAATGATTTATGATATAAGTAGTCTCAGCATGAGTTAAGCACCACACAAACGAAGTAGCACATAGGGTTTTGATCATACAAACTACAAACATTATTCAATTACTATATCATATACAAGATTGAACATAACAAATAGGCCCGTGCATTGCACGGGCATTAAATCTAGTAATAGTTTAAAACTTACTATATCTTACTTGATGATAATCATCAACAACAAATGTGCTACCTATAAATCTACACAAATTCTCAATGGCAATATCCGTCGCAACGGGCATTAAATCTAGTAATAGTTTAAAACTTACTATATCTTACTTGATGATAATCATCAACAACAAATGTGCTACCTATAAATCTACACAAATTCTCAATGGCAATATCCGTCGCAACGGGCATTAAATCTAGTAATAGTTTAAAACTTACTATATCTTACTTGATGATAATCATCAACAACAAATGTGCTACCTATAAATCTACACAAATTCTCAATGGCAATATCCGTCGCAAGTTTATAACGGGTCAAATAAAACTCATTTAGAGAGATAAAGATAAAGCATTTGTGATTTACGATGTATTTTTATTTTTGTCTTGTCTAAACAAGTGGATGTACTTGACCCGTCGCAAGCTTGTGAGGATATACCCGTCACAAAAGAGACTTATTGATAAATCTATAGTTGAACGATTTACCTCATAAATAAGATTATACACTTCTACTAATTATGTCGTGGTAATTTAGTGTCTATTAAAAATACTTATAAAAATTTATTCCCGAAATTTATTTGGACACTTTTCCGACTGGACCCTTGGATCCACACTTGTATCAAACGGATATGAGATTAAGATATATTTATAAAAAATTATTTTTCGTCTAAACTATAATATATTAATAGGTCTTACTTGTGACGATCTAATTTCGTTATAGGTTTGTGACCTCTCAGCAAAAGGGAAAGGGATAAGGTGGGACACTCTTCATGTGACGGTATCCGTCACAAGCTGCCGTCACAAATGAAAATTTGTGATAATATATTTAGCCATGTGTCCAACGAATTTCGGCTATCTGTGTGTCGAATACGGTGTCGAACACGTGACGACTAATTAAGAGAGGTATCTGTGCTACCTTCGGTGGGAACGAGGGAAATAGTAAGAAAGTGGGCCGAAACATTTCCATATCGTTTCCTTGTTCTACCCGATTCTCATGGATTCATGGTCAACTCTTCGTTCCTAGAATCCCAGTAATATCCCCAGATTCCGAAATCCATATCTTTACTTCCCTCCCTGAATTGTGAATATTGTATGCATGTCAAAATCCCCCCAAAAAAAATGTCAGAATTCCAACTGAAAAAGAACACAAAAGTAGAAATCAAAGTTGATGAAGAGGGTTTCCGTGGAGTACTCTTCTCTGCTAAAATAATAACTCCACCCACTAAAACAACCAATAAAGTGTTGGTTGAATATGACACTTTATTAGCTGAAGATGGTATTAAACCCTTAAGAGAAAAAGTTGATTTCTCTCAAATTACACCAACACAACCTGAATCAACTAACAATAATAATAATAATAATAATAATCTTGTGTTTTTGTTGGATGATATTGTTGATGCTTATTATAATGATGGTTGGTGGCAAGGTGTGATTACTCAAGTTCTTGGTGATTCTAAATACATTGTTTATTTTAAGCCTACTGATGAACATTTTGAGTTCACTGCTTCTGATTTGAGGTTGCATAGGGAATGGGTTGCTGGGAATTGGATTCCTCCTTTTCATGAGGTATGTGGGTGTCTCTCACTTCTTTTGTTGCATGCAATTGGATGCTTCTATTCGGTTCGTCTAATCGTTTGTTTGCCGTTGGTTAAAATATGTCGAATATATATGTTTAATCACATTGTTTAGGGGGTTAGATTGAACTGTTTGTGTTTTTAGTTTGAGCTTGCTTTCGTTGTGAATTGAACTATATTGTTCTCTGCAAATTCATACTTTTGGAATAAGTGGAGTTGTTGTAATACAACTATGTCAAGATTATAGATGGGAGATTGCATAGGGTAGAATTGTATTATTGATGGGTGTCTTACATGATATATGGTGAGCTATTTATAGTAGCTCACATTCATTAAACCCTAACCCTACTGTAACATACCCTAATGATAGCCGGCCCTAATAAGCCTAATATCCTGATAAACTATCCAAGGTTATGATCAAATATGTGACTTTTAGTAGAAAGGAAATGGAGCAGAAGGAATAAAGCAATTTTTTTTCATGTTAAGGGTAACATAATTGCATGTGGTGGAGTACCGTAGTTATGTTGGAAGGGGGGTCGACACCCGCTGATCATTTAAGACCATATACATTTCAGTGAAAAATGATCACTTCGCCTCCCTTGGCTCGATGATTGAGTGCAAGTATTCACACTCGAGATTAAGTGTTCATATCTTGGCACCCCTTGTTTTATTTCAATCCGTCACTGATTGCTTGGGATGCATAAGCAAAGGAATAGATGGTAACTCCAGAATCCACATATGCTTAAGTGTGAATGAGAACAAGAGTGACGACTTATGATTGGATCTAGACCATTTCTACCCTAAAGCTGAATCTGTAAGTGATGACATTTTCACACAAACAACGTTCTCCTTTGCGGCTGATTCAGCTTAAACTAGCCCATTACAGCCAACACTTGGACATTCTTGGGGTAGTAGTTTCAATTTGGTTAGTTGCTGTTTTTTGTGTGGTGAAGATGAACAATCATCGATCAGCTTTTGGTGTTTTACCCTGTGTTCACGTGACATTTCATTGGGTCACTTGTCCTTCCCATTAACCTATATTTTCTTCAACATAAAGATGTTCTTTTGCTTGGAATAGAAGGTCGAAAAGGGTTGAATTACTAATGTCTAGAAGATGTCTCCGTAAGCTATTTCTTGGTATACTTGGAATAAAAGGATCCATCGTAATTATGATGACATTGCTTCCAGACGTCAACAAGTCCAATTCAAAATAAGTAATTCTCTGGCCGATAAATCAATTCTCTGACTGACTGCAGTCGCCAATTTCTTCTTTCAGTCGCCAATTGGCCTGCATTCAGGGGTTTCTGTTTCAGCTGCTCTGTTTTGGCGACTGCATTCAGTCGTCAGTTACATCATTTCAGTCGCTAAATGACCTGGGCGTTTTTCATGAAAAATCATTTTAGTCCTGCTAAATCCAATGCGACTTCAATTCAATACACAATTCCCTGCAAACAAAAAGTAACCAACAATTTGGTGACGAACACCATTTGAAACAACGACCAAATCTCATTTATAGAAAAATGAGAAACATTATCCAATTACAATAACTAATTAACTAAACTAAGTCTCCATGTTCGACAGTTTTTCATACGTTACTAAACTAACTATACTACTTGATATCCCATGCTGGCTCCATTCCCGCCGCCGCCCTTCCATTTGGATCGTTAGGGTCTTCATGAAATGGCTGTGAACCGGGTTGCAAAAGTAGAAATAGGTTTCAATGGCTTTGACTCGTTCTCTCGTCAACCGCATCTCCTCATCTCTTTCCGCATTTGCCGCTCTTTCTTGGTCAAGTTGCTATTGTAATTGACTTACAAGAGTCGGCTCGTAGGTTTGTCGCGGCTCATATGAAGACCTTTTAGCTGGTTCCTTGAAAAACACACCATGAGCCTGTTCGGTTCCATAGACCATCCCCTTTTGGTATCCTTTCACCGATTCAAACCAAATTTCATTATCCGGCCGGTCGGGGTGGGCCTCTTTCTCTGCCTCATACTGTGTTGCTCAGACTCTCCAGACACGTGTCGTGTCGGACACGTGTCGGGGTGTCGGACACCTCAATCCAAAATTTGTTAGACACTCTGATACGGTCAACAAAGTGTCTTGACCTGTTATAGGGACACCGATACGACACTTCAAAATTAAAAGTACACAAATTAACTTTACTTAGCACTATTTAAATCTAAAATCTGTATTTTATTGACACTCTCAATAAAATAATAAGATAATAAGAAGTTAATGAGACACAACTTTAAACTTGTCGGTTACCTACTTATTGACTGTACCTAATACACTGATACTCATACACATTAACACATCTATTCATTTGCCTCTTCATCTTCCTTTATTGGTTTCATTTATTTTTTATAAAAAAACTCCATTTTTGGCTCTTCATTTTCCCCAAACTATCTTCATGACTTCATTACAGAAAAAATTAAAAAATAAAATCCATTTTCCCATCTTCATTTTCCTCAGAACCATCTTCTCATCGAGTACTTCTTCCTTCTTGATCGAGTAATTGAGTTCGAGTATTATACTGTAAATCTATAATCATCTATTTTCAAAAGTTCTTCATTACTATTGGGCATCGAAAATGGTGATCGAGTTCTTTTCCTTCATGGTCATCGGCATCGTTCCCCTGAAGTACTCACTTTATTATTTTGTAAGTTTCTTTTTTCTCCATCGTTGCTGGTTTTATCGTGCAGCGTGCAGTGTCGAGTGTCGTGTCTAACAATGACGTGTCCCAGACGTCCTAGGTGTCGTGTCCAGTGTCGTGTCATGTGGCCACACGACACGCCACCTAAGAGCAGTGTCGGAGCTACACAGGCCTCATATGGCTCTTATAAAATAATATCATTACATTATTGTTAGTATTAAGAAAACTATTATTAGTTAACCAAAAAATATCATTATCTGAGTTAACAAAAAATCATCATTAATTGAGAAAAACTATCTTACATATAATTCTTGTCTTTTGCCTTAATCCAGATTCTATTCTTCGTCTTTTCGTTGATCTTGGAATGCGTGTCACGGAAAAGTTCGGAGCCGTCATCATCTTATCGCTGCTATCCTTGTTCTTCCCCCTCTAAATAGGCAAAATTGTTAATATAAGAAGTATATTAAAAAAAGACGCGTGACAAAAGAAGTATATACATATTTGTAAACTTACACTAAAAAGACGCGTAAAAAATGATCGTGATCCCCCGTGATGGGTAGGCTAGACCTCTCCATCCTTCTTCCCTCCCCTTTTGTTGATCTTTTTTTTAGTGGACTTGGCTTGAAACTCGGGAGTATTGCGGAGCTTCATGAGGTCCTCATAGTTCTCACCTACAATTATAAATTATGTTGTTAGTAATAAGATATTTCTTGTTTTCAAAAAAAAGTGACAAAACTAATCTATATATGTACCTTTTAGATGTTCGGGTTCCTTCTTTCTTACACTGATCTTGTAGATATAATCTCGATATCTTGTAGTACCAACTTCGTGGTACCTCTAACGGACGGCTGGTTCTAATGGAGGATCCCAATAAAAAGATTGCTACACAAAAACACAATAAATGTTTGTAGTTAGTATGTAAAAGAACAACGATATTAAGTGTTATACTAAAGTAACTAAAAGGAATGCAATTACCCGATATGCATTGAACCATGCTTCTTTTTTAGCCAGACTAGCTTTGGTCCAAGAAGTAGGCACATTACCTATCAAATTCTACTTCGTGCTATTAGTTACTCCTTGACGAGGAGTCTGATGTCTAAACCTATAACAGAAATTGTTAATTATAACAAAGCATTTTGTTACTAAAAAAATGAATAATTACAATATTATAAACAATAACACTTACCATAATCCCGTCGGATCAAGCATAATCCGGCCGTCCTGGGTGTACTGAATTTGTACACGCCCGTCCTCTGCTATCTGCTCCTCCTGCTCTTCAGGCTCACTGTGTACCTCATGTGTACCTCATCTACTGTGTACACAGCGAGGCTGAAGAGCAAGAGGAGCAGATAGCAGAGGACGGGCGTGTACAAATTCAGTACACCCAAGACGGCCGAATACTTGATCCGGTGGGATTATGGTAAGTGTTATTCTTTATTATATTGTAATTATTCATCTTTTTAGTAACAAAATGATTTGTTATAATTAACAATTTCTGTTACAGGTTTAGACATCAGCTTCCTCGTCGAGGAGTAACTAATAGTACGAAGCAGAATTTGTTAGGTTATGTGTCTACTTCTTGGACCAAAGCTAGTCTGGCTCAAAAAGAAGCATGGTTCAATGTATATCGGGTAATTGCATTCCTTTTAGTTACTTTAGTATAATACTTATCGTTGTTCTTTTATGTACTAACTATTAACATTTAATGTTTTTATTGTGTAACAATCTTTTTATTGGAATCCTGCATTAGAATCAGCCGTCCGTCAGAGGTACCACGAAGTTGGTACTACAAGATATCGAGACTATATCTACAAGATCGGTGTAAGAAAGAAGGAACCCGGGCATCTAAAAGGTACATTTATAGAATTAGTTTTGTCACTTTTTTCTAACACAAGAAATATCTTATTACTAATAACATAATTTATAATTGTAGGTGAGAAATATGAGGAACTCATGAAGCTCCGCGATACTCCCGAGTTTCAAGCCAAGTCCGCTCAAAAAAAGATCAACAAAAGTGGAGGGAAGAAGGATGGAGAGGTCCAGCCTACCCATCACGGGGATCACGATCATTTTTGACGCGTCTTTTTAGTGTAAGTTTACAAATATGTATATATTTCTTTTGTCACGCGTCTTTTTTGAATATATACTTTTTATATTAACAATTTTGCCTATTTAGAGGGGGAATGACAAGGATAGCAGCGATAAGATGATGACAGCCCTCGAACTTTTTTCCGTGACACGCATTCCAAGGTCAACGAAGAATAGAATCTGGATTAAGGTAAAAGACAAGAATTATATGTAAGATAGTTTTCTCAACTAATGATGGTTTTTTTTGTTAACTCAGATAATGATATTTTTTGGTTAACTAATGATAGTGTTTTTAATGCTAACAATAATGTAATGATATTACTTTATAGGAGGCAGAGAAAGAGGCCCACCTGACCGGCCGGATAATGAAATTCGGTTTGAATTGGTGAAAGGATACCCAAGGGGATGGTCGATGGAACCGGACAGGCTCATGGTGTGTTTTCAAGGAACCGGCTAGAAAGTCTTCATATGAGCCGCGACAAACCTACGAGCCGGTTCTTGTAGGTCAATTACAATCGCAACTTGACCAAGAAAGAACGGCAAATGCAGAAAGGGATGAGGAGATGCGGTTGACGAGAGAACGAGTCAAAGCCATGGAAACTTATTTTTACTCTTGCAACCCCGGTTCACGACCATTTCATGAAGACCCTAACGATCCAAATGGAAGGGGTGGCGGCGGTAACGGAGGTAGCATGGGATATCAAGTAGTACAGTTAGTTTAGTGACGTATGAAAAATTGTCGAACATGGAGACGTAGTTTAGTTACTTAGTTATTGTAATTGGATAATGTTTCTCATTTTATATAAATGAGATTTGGTCGTTGTTTCAAATGGTGTTCGTCACCAAATTGCTGGTTACTTTCTGTTTGCAGGGAAGTGTGTATTGAGTTGAAGTCGCATTGTATTTGGCAGCACTAAAATGATTTTTCATGAAAAACGCCAAGGTCATTTAGCGATTGAAATGATGTAACTGGCGACTGAATGCAGTCGCCAAAACAGAGCAGCTAAACAGAAACCCCTGGAATGCCAGGCATATTGGCGACTGGAAGAAGAAATTGACGACTGCAGTCAGTCGCCAATTTGGCGACTACTTGTTGTTCAGTCGCCAAATTTCTTCTTCTGGCGACTACTTGTTCAGTCGCCAAATTTGGCGACTGAAATTAGTCACCCGAGTTCTTTTGGCGACTAAAGTCCGCGACTACACTTTAGCGACTGAAATCAGTCGTTTTAGCGACTGAATTCAGTCGCCTGTGTTTAAGAATCGTTGTAGTGTTATATTGTTTCACCTTGTGTTTTCAATCATAGCACACAAGTGAAATGATCGACACCTATATTATTTGGTTAATTTGTGAGAAACTACCTTACATTTATGTCCATTTGTGAACAACTATCTTATTTTTTTTTTTTTTTTGTTAAAAACTACCTTTTATTTTAATTTTTTGTTAAAAACTACCTAAAAACAGTTCTGAGGCCAATTTCTATTTATGAGTTGGATTTCACACGTGTGAGTTCTCTAAATTTTCATTCTTATTCACTAATAGCATAGAGTTCATACGATTTAGCCCATGTTCATCATCCGGAGCAATTATTTCACATGCTTAAAGAAAGAAATTGAAGCTAATGGCAAGAATTCTCTTTCGTTTAGAACTTTAGATAAGAATGATAAGCTTGGATATCAAGTTTAACGACAAAATAAGAATAAAAATTTAGAGAACTCACACATGTGAAACCAATAATAAATAGAAATTGGTCTCAAAACTTTTTTTAGGTAGTTTTTAACAAAAAAATTAAAATGAAAGGTAGTTTTAACCAAAAAAAAAGTAAGGTAGTTGTCACAAATGGACATAAATATAAGGTAGTTTCTCACAAATTATCCATATTATTTTCAATATCAGTCCTTTAGAGTCTGAACTCGTATTTCATCTTGTCTATCCTAAACAGTCATCTCAGGAGCTCTTATTGCACCTGAAGCTTGTTTCAAGCTAGTTGCTTTCGGAACTTGCTTGAGCATGCCATGTTCCAAACTTTCATAAATGATTGTCACATTCTCTAAAGTCTCCTCTTTGGCTTGCTTTAGGTGACTATTTATGAATAATATCGTTGAGCTTAGATTTGCGTTCATTCTAAGTCACCACTTCTTAAAATTTTACTTGGTGAGACACTGATTTGAAAAGGCAAAGATGTATTCCATTCTATGTGTGGCTCTTGTTTCACTTTGTTCGAACACATGGTGAGAGACACACAAATCTCATTCACATGACAAGTGGATATGAGAGAACGAGTTCAACTTCTAATAAACACTTTGTACAACACCATAACATCTCCCATTGACTAGAAGGGATATTGTACTACCTGTGTAATGCTAAGCAGACATTATGTAATACAGGAATGTATCTTCTTGTAACTTTTCTTATCAACTCAATCAATTATGTTCAAACGTAGAACAAATTTAACACCTTATACCTCTAGTCGCCTATTTTAAATTTTACTTCGTTTTTCAAAATCACTTTAAACTTTATTCTTGATTTATTTTTTTTGGGTTTTATACATGTGATAAGTTCGATTTAAAATCTATAATACCCCTTTATCTTTCCTTTTTGGTTTCACTTCACTTCCGTTTCTTTTTTCTTTTCTTTATTTTTTTCTCTTGTCGAGATGAGAGTGACGCTCTTGACGGTTCCAAAGGATGATTCATGTCAGCCGACCCCAAAACATTTTGAGACTAAGGCTCTGATGTTGTTTTATACCTCTTGTCTCTTACACTTTACTCATACATGGTTTCATTGTTCCTACTGTCCAAACTACAACCCATGTAGATTTTGTTTATGTTAAAATGCAAAAGACTATTTCTTTGGATTTTATGGAGTTTACAATCTTTACCAGCTTAGATTGTTCTTACAATTATTAATAGAGATTATCGATAAGGCAGTCGAAATGCCAAATGTATTATATTTTTCAGTATTACATCACCCAATCGCTTATGTTTTCTCCGTTTAAAAATGCCTTTGCGATGGTTCCATATAAGTTTACGTCTTTCTCAAAAGACAAGTTCAAAATTCCCATACTGACAGTAGAAATTTGGGTGAACCATAATAGAAAACTTTGTTAGGTTTTATACCTCTTCCCCTTTATGTTAATCTGCCAAGTTAAACTAATCAGGAATAGCTATGAGAATGGATTAGTATATGTTCTTTCTCATGCATGTTGTAATTTAACACTTAAACTCAGGAAACCCAACCAACAGAAGGGAAAATCTACGAAGAAGAGAATGTTTTCAGCAAAGGGAGACGGGTTGAAGTGAGCAGCGATGAAGAGGGCTTTGAGGGTGCCTGGTTTATTGCAAGTGTTATTGAGGTTCTTGGGAAGGGCAAGTTTCTTGTTGAGTACAAGGATCTAACAACAGAAGATAACACACAGTATGTGAGAGAAGAGGTTGATGCCCTTCATATAAGACCATGTCCTCCAAATACTGAAACAGTCGACGCGTACAAGCAGTATGATGAAGTTGATGCTCTTTATAATGATGGTTGGTGGGTTGGCATCATATCCCAAGTCCTTGGTCCCTCAGAATATAAAGTCTACTTCAAGAACACAAATGAAGAGATTGATTTTAAGCATGAAGAGCTAAGGAAACATCAAGATTGGACCGATGGGAAATGGGTTGTAACTTCTGAGGTATTACCGAAATTTCTGCAGATTCAGCTCATTAGTTTGTTGCATTATAAATCTATCCTTCCAAATTTTCTGTCATAGATATGAGCTTTTGCCTTTTGCAACATTTGTATAGCGTCTATTCTATACACTTACTGCCTCCGTCCCAATCATTTGTTTACCTTTGACTAAAATGCCCCTCGCAAATAATAAAAGAAAAACGTAAACAAATGATTAGGACAGGGGGAGTAATATTTAGTACGACAATTGTTCTGTTATTCTGTTGTTCACCCTTGGTTTTCGATTTGTTAATTGTAATGAAAATCATAATATTTCAGGGATTAAATTTGACCCAGTGAAGATGGTCTAGCTAAAGAATTCCCCGGCGGATTCAAGAGTATGTAACATTTGTACCATATTTTCCAGATCTTGATTTTATCATTGTCTAATGCTAGGGTTGTTGGTTGCTTTAATTGTTAGGTAGTCTTTATTCTTGTGGTTTACTTAGTTTCAAAGTTATCGCCTAATTAAGGGTGACATGACTAAGGACATACCGGCCTGGTGTTGTAGAATATGATGTGTGATTTCAAGAAAATTTGAAACGTATCGTCCAGTCCTTTTTAACTTTTTATGGTGAGAGTATGACCTCTGCTTGTTGATTGGAAATAAGATTGCGCAAAGAGATAATCTCCCGAAACTGGTTAGCTAAGACCTATAAAACTTTACTCAGTTTGGGAGCTACGTGTTCCAAGCTTGACTCATACCTAGCATACTGTTCAGTGGTCGTTTAAAGTCGGGTCAGTTCAGGTATACGATTCACTTTGGTTTGGTTTGGGTGACTTGGGTCAGGTCGCTTATTTTTTTAGGTTGGCTATTATCGTATGGGTCAATGGTTAATTGGTTATGTGGTCTTGTTGGGTCTATGCCTTGAATCTGTTAGTCACCGCTTCGAACGACTATGCAGGGGTCTCGCTGACCGGTATCCGAATTCTGTATTGGGCTAGGGTTGTTGTCTGAGCCTTATTAGATTAGATCAAATCTGTATCGTATTAGGTTAAGAGTACTATGTCATCATACAATATACCGTTCTGAATCTGTAATCTGAAAACTCCTCACATTAATAAAACTCTCTGCCTTTCTGCCCTGTGGACGTAGCTAACACACCGTTCAGGTCTGAGTCAGGGTCAGTCAAGTGCAAGTCTTACAATTTTACGTTCTTTTTATAAACTTTCTGTTTTTTACATATTGAAATGTGATGTGCAACATTAAGTTTGTCCGTATTGGTCACACGAAGTTTGGACCGCACCAAGTCTGGCAGCAGGTCAGTTTAGGATTCGTCACATCTAGGTTGTTTTGTTCCTAAATGAAGTCTCGGGTAGGGTTGTTTAGTCGAGTTGGTTTTACCAAGCTTATTCGGATTAAGCTTGAACTCTTTCCATAATGCAAGACCATACGGTCCCATCCAGTCAGTTTCATTCGACTAATAGAATCCTAGTTTGAATGGACGGGACTCCGGAAAATGCTTATCTACATCTGAATGAATGGTATAGCGAGAGCTCATTGAAGACGGTGGTTGGATAGTTATGGTTTACAGGTCGTAGTAATAAATTTGGGGTACCCATAGTATGATAGTACATAACCAAAACAGGTGGTGGATGAACCCACATATAATTCTCACCTCAACTGTCTCATTCTTTGATTTAATTGCAGTAACTAGTTACATACATACTTGCTTCTAGATTCAGTCTTCATTTTTGTGTCACTTTAAATGTGTTATATTTGGTCATGGAGAAATACAGTGAACCCAGAGTCCGAGAATAATACTACGGCCCTGCTCTTTGGACTGAAATAGACTTAATTTCAGTCGGGGTTAGCTCTTATAAATGAAGTTTAGTTTAGAAAGTTTCGGACAAAGGAATAGAGCCTACATCTACTTTTGTGTAACTTCTCTTTCGGAGTTGATGCTTGGAATCTTAATTTACACAAACAAATTAAACGTTTTGTGGAAAATGATCAAATTTGTCGTTAAATTGATAGAAAATTTTTATGACGAATGTATTCTCATAACTTTAATTTAGGGAGTGTAAAATTTGAAGATCATGCGTCGAGGTGTGAAAAAGACTTCTAAAAAAGTCGGAGAAAGGATCTCGTATTCTATATATTTTCCCCTATTTTCTTATTCGAGTTTTTTTCCTATTTTTCTAGATGGATTTGTTATGTACGAAATCAATGACATGTGGAGCATTTAGAGGATTATATATGTACTACCACCAGTTTTATATTTAATGTTTTTGAGTTTTGTTTTAAAAACTATGAGTATTGTTATATAGTTTTTGAGTTCAGTTATTAAAAGATTAAGCTTAAAAAATTAAAATAAAACTCGAAAACATTACATAAAAACTTAGTTAAATTTTAGTTTTATTGTGTATTTAGTAGTCCGTTTTTAGCCACATTTTGCAAAATGCATGAAATGCAATCGTCGTACACAGAATAACTACTGAAAAAGGAAAGGGGAGGAATATACAGAACCAGCATCGTTAGCCTTCGTTACATGTGAGTTGTGAGTATAATAGACGCTATAGTTGTTCTGTTATCTTCTGTTTTCGGGTGTTTTCAAACTCTTTTTTCCGGTTGCGTGGAGGACTCGAAGGAGTGACATTACGCCATGACTAAAGCTAATGTGTCATATCCATTAGCGTGCTATCTTGTTCAGTCTTTCTTTCGTTTAGGTGACTTCTATGTTCTAACTAATTGTGATGCTGATGAATCCATCTGATTCCCAATTCCCGGTTCATAAATGTCGAATACTCGAATATGAATTCCGTTTTGCCGTGTGATTTGAAGAACTGTATCAAAATGGTTTATAAACCCGAGTGTGATATTGGTTCTTTCTTTTATGATCGTGGGTCATTTGAAATCAACCTCGCTATAAATTATTAGGAATATTAATAATAGTTGGGCCTCAACCATGACCTTAAGGTTTTGGTTGAGACGGTTCATCTATCATGGTATCAGAGCCAGTGTGACCGAAGGTCACGGGTTCGAATCCTGGCAACCTCAAAAACCACGAAGTGGAAACCAGCACACGGTATGGGTAGGCCTGTGCAAACTAACCACTCTTCAAGCCCAATGGGCATTTGAGTAAGGGAGCGTATTAGGAATATTAATAATAGTTGGGCCTCAATCATTACCTTAAGATCTTGGTTAAGACGGTTCATCTATCATAGACAACGGGTTAATGATGATGAACAGATCCAAAACGACTAAAGCGGAGTGGTTTTCTCGATCTGATTCCGATTCATAAATTTGGAAAATAGCATGGAATAAAGGAAGAAGAGAAAAATGTGTGAAATTTGGAACAGAAAACAATTATTTGACATAATTAGAAGAGAAGAAGCTCTCTCCATAACATGACATAAAATAGGACTTAAAACTGGAGGACATGAGCATATAACAAACATATGCTTTGTATCTTTAATCTCCCTCCCGTTTGTAGGTACGTACTTAAAGCACCTGAACTAAACTAAACTTCCTTAACTTCAACTTCCTTGTTGTTCGACTCGACTCCATTAACCTCGACTTGTTTTTCCTCTTTAGATTCCGCTTCCTTTTCCTTTTCATTTTCGGAGCCCCCGTCCCTTTTGACGACTTTGACAGCATCCGGCTCATTAATCTCAACGACAAAGGCGTCTTTGGGGAACACTTTTTTGACGCCGGTTGCAGCGTTCTTAAAGATGATTTTGTCGCTTTCAGGGCTGTCGACAGTAATCTCATTGATAGTAACCCAAACAATGAGCTCCTTAGCCTTGACTCCGGTAAGCTTCTTGATCTTGCCTTCTTCGACATAGGCACTCACTTCAGGCGCATACCGCACCCATTTACCGATTTTTTCAAACTTGTGCTCGATTTCTTTCTTTTGCTTGAGCCATACAAACCCGATATCCTCGACGTAACCACATTCTTCGACATCTCGTAGCGGAAGGAGGCCATTTGGGAAACCTACTTCCTTGAACAGCCTCCTAGCTTGAGCCATGCACACGTCGTTGCCTTGGTATAGCTCTGTGGCCTTGGCCCTTATGTCTTCTGTGATCAAAGACGACATCGTTGGATTATGAATTCCGAGTTTTGTTTTGTTTTGTTTTGTTTTTCAGTAGTATAGTTGAGATTGAAGGAGTATGAAATGAAGTGATTTGGGAGAGGAGGTTTTATAGGCAGCCCCAACGCATTATTGAAAAACAAATTCTCATGAATACAAGCATCATCTGTCACAAGCTGAACACGGATACTGATCCTCTCATAAAATACAAGTGGCACTATCCATAGAACGCTTCATTTCCTCCCACTTTTGCCCCACTAGCTTTATCATAAGGGAGACATACCTGTCTTCAACTTGTGACGTATAGTATCCGTTACAGACATAAAATGACCATTAAGTTTAGGTAGTAGGTGTCCTCTTTCAATTGAGATGGTCGGTTCCTACAATTATTACTCATCTCATTTATTATCTACTAACTACTAGCCAATCACCTTACCCTTTCTTGTAGTATATTTTTTTCAGCCCATAATTTCTTTCAAACTTGTCGGTCTGGTTGTTTAACTAAGTTTTGCATTTTCAAAATCCCGTCATTTGTTTATCTTTTTATATTACGTGTTTTTAATGACTAATGAGTAATGACTCGAAAGGAGGGAGTATTTTATGGAGTCAATAATGACGAGATTAAAATTAGATTTCAATATCTCGAATTTTGGAAATTTGAGGGTCAGTTATTAGTTTTGATTGAAAATTTTGCAATGGCCTTGGGGTTTTCCGCTACTTTCGTGTTGGACACGGTCTCGTGTGCTGCAACACGTAACGCGTTGGCAAGAATTACATGCTGAATTTGGTATTTGTTGGAGATCATGCCTTTCGTGTGAAAACAAGGTACAATGACTACAAAGGAACAATGACTACAAAGTACACAAGTACTAAAAATTGTGAAATTCGGTAGTTATCTCGTACGACAGTCGATAGTTGTATCCTATATTTTGTTTTTTTGTAAAATGTGACGATTTTTGGTAAAAAGTGATCACATTGAAAATATAGGTCATGTTTTAACCATAAGAACATTGTCAAACAACAAATCAATTTAATCGGGTCAATTGCATACTACCTTAATTTCCCCTTATTAACCTTGACTCACTTAAACTCTCTCAAGCAAAAAGTCACGACTTAGGTCAATAACCCAATCATTTTCTTTGAAAAGGAGGAAAAAGAAAGTTGAGCCGCGCAGCAACAAACAACCACTTTTTTTTTCCTTAAATGCTTGGAACCAATTACAACATGCGACGTATTAGGTGGATTGTTGGGTCAATTTACTTCAAATTGGGTCGATTTGTGACTTAATTCGACTTGAGTCATCCTAATCTATTTCTTAATTACAATTAACTTGACTTGACTCCCTATCGACCTTCCTATCAACCTTGCTTGGGGAGACTCGAGATAATATCAGCAAGACGAGTCTACCTGGTCTCAATGAGTCTGTCTCGCAATTTTAGGGAATAAAACGTATCTCCGGAGACAAGCAACACACCATACCACCAATCTAAATCCAACCATTCAAAAAATTGAACTAGACAAGTAGCATGATTTACCATTACTGGCTGCGCCTATTAATTAGGGTTAGGGTTAGGGTTACGGCAATAGACAGTATGGAGAAAAGAAACACAAATTTTGATTTATGTTCATATCAACTAAATAAAAATAGTGGAGTATTGTACAAATTGCAGAATTTACTCCATCTACCAACCAGGACACTGACAACAGATTCCGGACACCCAACACTGCTAAAAATTTGACGACAAACTTCTGTAACGTAAATTTCATGTATGAAGCAGAAATAACAAGTAAAATAAACCTTTAAATCACCAAATAATAAACCTTAAAAAGCCAGACCAAAACACTGGCTCAAAGGGGACTCAATCATAGACACGATGACTTCCAAAATTCAGTCGGATTGGTTGGGGTTTTTGGGAGGGGAGGGGAGGGGAGGGGGGATATGCCATGACAACACAGGAACTACAACAGCCAAAGTACCAAGTTTAACCAAACTTGAAGCCACCGGCCGGGATGTTGGGTGGAGCGGCACCAAAGTTGAAGGCCTGAGGCTGGTTGTTGATAGTCCCGCCATCTTGGAGGGTTTGCTCCTCGTCTTCCTCCGCCCAATATTTTTCCAGGACTTTGACGGCTTTCTCATAAATTTCATTATTATCATGAGACTGTAGGTTCTCTATTTTGTCTAATCCGTCACATTCATCGATCATGTGAGCGTAGAGATTTACTCCGCCATTCAAGCCCGCATCTTTGTCGACCTCTCCAACTTTGAGTATGTTCTCGAGCCCCTCGAGGCAAACAGTAACAATCCGGGGGTCAGGGCATATCAGAAGATCACACAGTGGCTTTATGCAACCCTGACCCACCATGAATCTGCAGGAAAACGTTGAAATTGTCGACCAATAAGAAAATGTACAAAAATGAATAGTAAATGGCAGATTAATGTGTTTTAAGGGAAGTGCATAGCTGCCAACAAGCTTCTTTTATTCTAGGTCTCCATGAGACGGAGTACGTTTAAATAAAAGCTCAAAGCTGCCTCAAAACCTGAATTTGCTAGCCGAGCAGGCTAAAGCATTTAGCTTAATGAAAAAGTAATCGCAATAGCAGTTTTCTCCAAGTGAGTAATTGACAGCTCGGAAAAGATACAAATGAAGCGTAGACGCCAAGGTAGACCAACAGAGATTAGGCCGAACAAGGCAAGAAAAATACCGGATCTGCTCAGGGGATCCCCCAGAGGTGGCATTCGAGATGGCCCACGCAGCTTCCTTCTTAATGTCAAACTCTGCATCCTGGAGTAGTTGCACGAGGGGGTTGACAAGACCAGCCTCAATAACAGCCTGCAAGCGTATATATAATATTAATATTAATTTTAACAGCCAGGAGTAGTTGAACAAGGAGGTTGACAAGACGAGCCTCAATAACAGCCTGTAGGTGTTTTGGCTAGTGCTTCAATGAACAGTCTTAAGCATGCCCCAGACGCGCTTTCTTAAACTAAGATAGCACAAGGCCGTCTCCCAACAGACTTGTGACACAAAAGGAGTTCAAAACCATAGGTATTCATAATTCATCACTTGACAGAGGCCTTCCAATAAAATAAAACAGATATAGAACATTATCTGGGTCATCCAAAAAATTCACAAAAGCTCTAAGCTTAGTATCTGTTTGTCTAAACTCCTGTTAAACACGTTTGTTTAGGACAAGCGAAGCAAACACTTCCTGAGAGGGAAAAAATCAATGCCACGGACTTGAGCATGATACTCCCACCATCTGAAATGGTTATTATCATTTTTCTTTTTAGCCAAACTTAATTGATACTTGTAAATCTTTTACCCTCAGACAGCCCACCTAACACCCATGAACATGAAATTGCGGCGACAGACTTGAAGGAAAGGCACCTATGCTGGAGGAAAGAAGGTAGCGGAGAAAATATCACATGTGGGGACTGCTGTTTGTGTACAGTGGAGGGGAGTGGGGATCTCAGGTGAGGGAAGGGCATAAAAGTTTTGGAAAGGAATGTACAGTGGAGAAGATTGCGCTGCTGTGGGTACTTGCAGGGGGACACGTGTTTGGGAGACTGGAGAGATGGGGGAAAGGTGGGTGAGGAATAGCAAAAGTGGTGATAAAGGGAGGGAAAAGCCTAGAAGAGGGAGGTGCGACAAGTTCAATACAGTGCCTACAACCTCTCCTCTTCTATAACTTTGTGCCATTTCAAATGATAGGAAACAAACAAGGAGAGAGTATTATATATGACCAGTTGACCACAAGGAGATTATTATAATTAGAGGCTAAACAGTTACGATAAAACTCTAAACTCTCAGAAGAAAAAAGCATTAGAACACAAAAGTACATACAGAAAAATGAACTAGTACCTGAATTTGGGCCTTGTTACCCGCAGTGATATTGGATATTGTCCAGCACGCTTCCTTTTTTATGCTCTTCTTATGATTTTGAGTGAGAAGTTGGAGAAGGCAAGGAAGCACATTGTTGTCCAATACAAACTGAAATAGTACAGAGAACGTAAGGCACGATAAAAAAAATTAATGACAAAAAAATCACTGTCAAAACAGTAACACTGTTCCCTCTTCCCCCACAACCCATCACGCAAAGAGTAACTGCCAATGGCAAGCCACTGAACGTAAACTCTGAATCTTATTTTCAACCCATTTCAATAACTTCTTAGTTTAATCCAAATTCCAAAGCCCAAATGGTGCTTCACTCTAGCATGTATGCTCTAAAATAATGAAACAAGCATGATACTGTGAAATTCAGCACAACTAATAAGAGGTACAAATACTACATATAGAAGGTAATAAATCGTAAACATATTCAGATCAGCACCTGAGTTTGGGAATCATCTCCAGTGACGATATTGCCCACCGTTCGGAGAGCAGGAATGAGAACCGTGGGTGATGGATGGCTAGTTCAAAACGAATTAGATAAAAGTCAGTGCCCACAACAAAAAACGCGATATACACAACTTATCCTCGTATCTAAATCGACACCAACTCAACAAGAGAGAAAAGGACAACTATGTTCTGTGCATGGGAAGAGTAACAAGTACAAGAACATACACTAGCAGTGAAATGAGCCGTGGGCAAACTCCAGCTTCAATAACGGCCTGGATTTTGTCATTAGGGCCATCTGACAGATACGACAGGGCCCAGCATGCATCTGTTAAGACTTCATCATCATTAAGATGGATAAGGTGTCGAAGCACTGGCAATGCTGGTTTAACCTGCGAGAAAACAAGTACCATATTCTAAGACCTATAGTGTTTGATGAATTATTTTCAATGTTAGTTGTCACAGCAAGGAGAACCTGTTCAAATGGTGCTGGTGGCTTGCCACGACAAAAGTTAGACAGAGTCCAAGTAGCATTTCTTAGCATTGAAAGTTTTGAGTTTTCATTCATCTGAGATAACAATGGAAGCAATGCACCGTGGCTCAGTACAAGATCCCTACAGTTCGGAGAGTCACCGGCAACATTACCCAAAGCCCACACTGCCTGCACAATGAACGAGTAATAAGGTCTAAAAATTATGCACTCTCCAGGTCATGCATATATGGAAGTTAAGCAGGAGCCTACATAAGATATGCAGAAAATAGATATGCAAATGACAAGATAGCAATTAGCCACAACAGGACAACAGATTATAATTAACCAAGAAATTGAAACAGCTCTAAAAGAAAAATAAACAAGTAAATGGAATATTCAAATCATAAATGAAGAGAGAACGAGTATAAAGTATACACATTGGTCCAAAATACAAATCAGGCCACAATAGATAAAATGACACATGATACAAAACTACCAAATATCTGGAAATTTGAATAGTGCCATTGAGATTTGAAATACAAAAATAAAAATAAAAAGCGAAAGAAAAATGAGTTACCTGCTCTCTGACATCATCACTGGCAGATGCAAGAAGCTGAACAAACTTTGGGACAGCACCATGGTCAATCACCACCCTCGTGTGCTCCGAAGTCCCAGATGCCACATTGGTCAAAGCCCATGCAGCCTCAAACTTCAGAGTACAAAGGCAATGAGTTATACACTAGCGATAACAGTTAATAAAAATTTGATCACAATATTGACAAGATAAGAGCTGCATACCTGAAGTTGAGGTAGATCATGCCTATCCAGGAACTCTACAAATCTCGGGATGACACCCGCTTTAATAACCTCGTCAATCGGAGGGCAGCGTTCTGGGTATACAAACAATCAAATGTTAGAAATGTGACTATTAATAATAGCAGGTCAGCAATGTGTTGTGTTCATACATACCAATAGATAAGAGCTTTCTAAACTGAGTGGTTGCCTCCAATTGAAGAGCAGGATCAGCAGATGCTACTCCTTGGACCATGATAGGAATACTTTCCAACTGTTAAACAATGGGAAGAGGAACAAATGAACAATATGAATACGCTCAATAAGCTTACCCACTCATGGTTCTACTAATTGTCATACCCACAATTAGCATCCAAAGAGTCGTGAAATCAAGTAAAGTTAGTAATTCCACATACAGCCTAGTATAAGTTCCTGTACTGCCATACAACATGCCTCCCAAAATTATATTATACCATAATCTAAAGAGTTGATAAATTTCCTTGGATAACAGTCATTGCAAGTTGCAACCAACCAATGAAAAAGCTGTCTAAAGCAAGCCATATATCTCTGGACTTTGAAAGATTGTACGGATTGAGGGAATTAGAGGGAAAGAAAGGGGATAGGAAGTAAGGTATAAAAATCCCTTGTTTAGGTAGCAAATAAGGGTAGAGAGAAAGGGAAAGGGAGGGATCCAATTTCCCTCCTCCAAGGCAAATCAAAATCAATCCACCACAGGAAAGATTTAGCAGAAAATCGTATCCAAACACCCATACTCCATTCTCCCACCGTTTCCTTTCCCTCTATCCCCCTCCCCGCCATCCCATTTTACTATCCAAACAAACCCTAAGATACTGACCTATTTAAATCCAATGTTCTGCATAAGAACAGTGAAAAGGGATTCCTCAATCAACCATAAAACTAGAGTACTCTGCTAATTGAATATAACAGTATCAATAAAGTTCTCTACCCCTGACGGATATGGAACTGTGATAGAGTATAAGAAAGCTGGTGATTCAAACAGACACGTGTTGAAAATTACTTCTAGGTGAGCATTCACTAAAACTATATGCTCAATTGAAGTTGAACCTTATTACATGTTTACCTTCAACATCAAAACATAGTACCAACTACCAAGCAACAGAGCATGCATCAGCATTTGCATTACAAACACTCTTAACCTTTTACTAGTGACTGCAAACAAGTCAACTTTTTCACTCCTCACAGCTCTGCACTCTAATAGGCAATAATCGACTTAATCGTTTCACAATGTTATGTTGTTCTACTAGCCAAGGAGGTAAGAAACTCCAAAACCATTTTTTCCCAGCATCATCCTAATTACACACTATTTTTAACTTGCATTTCATCACAAAAGGTTAATAAGGAATAGATGATCATGCAGCTTCTTGCGCTAAATCACAAACATATTTGATCATCTTCTTGTTCTCTCTTAACTTCAGAACTAAAAATATGTTCAATCCATTGAGGATGGATGCATACACTCACGAAGACTAAAACCAGGTTAAACAAAAACAAAGACAGTGAATAAGGACCAACCACGACCGTTAAGCCTCTAAAACCATTATAAAAACAAACTATTCTCTCATATTTCCTTCCTAGTCTCTAGACAGTGAAGCCAACTAACAGGAATATTACGTAGTTCATCTTCTTCAATCCGCAAAAGCCCAATTGCATCTAATATGTGAACAACCAATCACCATGGCATACCCAATACCACAATTTTACGAACCAATCGGCTCCTAGCAAAATCAATAACCATACAGAAACCCGATACAACTTGAAGAGCTTCAAGCAACACAAATCAAAAGATCCACCAAGATCAATCCCAATTCTCTCACTCTTCTTATTCAATCGCACTAAAAACCTAAAACCCATCAAACCTAACACTCTTAACATCATCCAAATTTCACATAAACTCATCAAAACCCATAAATCTACACATACCAAATAAATCCCAATTGAACTTCAAAACACAGATTAACCCACTAATAAACTAAAAGATCGGAACTATATAATAACAAAAAACATCAAAAAAAACTAAAAAATGTCAAAAATTGAAAGCTTTATACCTTCTTCTCAATATTTTGAGGAGGATCAGTAAGAAGAGACTGTTGGGTTTGAGATTGAAGCATCATATTCATACCCTCTCTACGTTTCTTAAGAAGATTATCTTCCCTCTTATTCTTCCTGATCTCCACCAAATTATCCTCTCTACGACGACGAGCTTCATCTGCATCAACCCCAATTTTGTAAGACTTCTTGCGGACCTCGGTCCTTGAATTGGGTCGAAGCGACATTAGAGAATCCTTGATGTTTTGGCTATGGCGGAAGGGATGCAGAGAAAGTGTTCGATGAAAGGCCTGAGAGAAAATATGGAGTAGAGAAGAAAGAGAGAATAGGAAAAGGTGGAAATGTCAGAGGTTTGTGACGGAGAGGGAGGTAGTGGGGTTGTGAGATGGGTGGGAAAAGGAGTTTGTGGTAGGGTGGGATTATTAAATTAAAAATTTTTTTTTTGCTTCTTTCTTTTGGAACAAATTTATTTATATTTGCTTATAATTACATTATTTTTTCGTAATTGCTAAATTCAACACGTCATCTTACTGAATTCAACACAATTTTACACGTTCTTTTCACCACTATCCTTCATTTAAAAAAAGAAAACGAAAATTAACAAACACCCAGATTCTCAAACCCGACAACCTTTTTCAATAACCACAATCACCCTCGACCAGCACCCGACGTCAACCTCATGCCCCTTATTGTCAACTCCATATCAACCTTGTCGTTTATCCAACACCTTCATAGTAGGGACTGAATGATGATTGTGTCTGAGTCGAGGCGACGAAGATGGTGGGCAAAGGGTGGTCGGAGAGGGGAGGGATGATCGACACGGGTATGAGGCGATGAGGGGTGGTCGGAGGTGGCATGGTGGGGGAGGGGTGTTGGTGTTTTCTTGAGGTTTTTTGTTTTTTATTTCTTCATTTGTGAGGGTGGGAAATTACAGTGAGAAATGAAAGGGGTAAATTTGGAATAAGACGAACAAATGCGCATGTAATACCCGTAGTTTGGAGACAGTTGACCGACTCATGACCATAGATAGACCTTTAGAAGAACCTTGGCGAAAGACGAAATAGTGAGATACTCGACGACCTAGTATGAGGTACTCGGTCGAGTACGGCCTGTGTTTAGTGGTCTGTTTCGGTGACGGGACTAATTAAATTAGTTTCCAAAATTTATTTCATCGATATTCTTAATCCTACAACAACTTCATTCTTTCCTTACCCTTTTCTCCTCTCACCCTCCCTCGCACCTAGTTGACTCCATCGCAAGTAGTACGACATATACAAAAAGTTCACCTTAGAGATCTTGGTCCCGCTAACGCCCTAGTATTTCCGGTAAGTTACCTTTCTTTTTAGTTTTGACCTTACCCTCGTATTTTTGGGTTAGTAATGGGTAGAATCTGTTATAACATGATCAAATATGACGATGTAATGATGTTTTATGTGGATGCGTGGATGCTTGCTTAAGGTAGGTTATCCTACTCAGTCAGTGTTTAGTTTTGTATGTGTACTATATATGTGACGATGTATATTGATGCGTGCATTTAATATAGTTTTTCCCCTCTTTTGGCACACACTTTTCATGCTTTATTACGACTGTTCCGCTACTATTTCCTCCAAATTCTCGCTACTGGTGAGTTGTGTGGCTTTTGTAGGTTCGAGGACTTTAATGCACAATTGGAGCAGTTATACTGGGTCGATCGGCGTTGTGTCGATCGATAGAGAAGGGCCAGCATCATCGACAGAAGAGCCATCGTCATGGGAAGCTAATTCTTTGAAGCTTTAGTGCTGTGTCGATCGACAATTGCCATGGTGTCGATCGAGAGGGGGAGAATGCGTCGATCGTCAAGCAGCCATCGTCCCATGAAGTTGAGATTTGGAGCATCTAGAGCTATGTCGATCGATAATGGATTAAAGGTGTTGATCGATACAACTAACTATGTCGATCAACAGATGTTATGCGGGACAGATTTTCGTGCTTTAGATTTTTATAGTTAGTTACCGTTTTGTTTTTATTTCTTTTGGACTTCTAGTATTTAAGACTCGTATTTTTAATTCATTAGGTTATCCTAACATTATTCAATTCTAGACGGCGACAAACTTATTTTACGTAATACTCTTTCATATTTTTAGATCTAGGCTTGGAAGTTCACCTCTCTACCTTTCAAAATTTTTGGTAATTTAATTTAATCTTCGCTTTTCTTTCATCTAGTTATCCCTTTTATTCTCTTTTTTGTTGCTATTTTATTTATTGTCAAATTCCCTCCATTATTTCTTCATCATAAATTCATTTCTTAATATCGTTATCGTTGTTGTTGATCCCGTTATGCGTAGCTAGTCCCTTCGCTAGGATATAGGGAGCCAATGCATTCATGACGGAATTTGAATAGGTTTAGACTGGTCAACTGTATCATCATCATTTAATATCCTATATATAAAAGCAACAACCACAGTGCTTACGTGTCGCACTGTGGTTGAAAGTTCATTTTTTAATCTATTTTATTAAGGGGCCCACCATGATCTACCTTTACATTTAATTTAGGAGCATGAATTTAATTCGATGAAATAGTGTGCCGCAAGATTTAAATTGCTCAATATTAAAACAAATTTGTTAACTTGATTTTGATAAAAAAAAAAAATAATAATAACAAATCAAATGCTGAAAATCCAATCTTCAAATTTAATATACGGTAACATGAATTTAATAAAAACACCAGTAAATATTCAAATATGTTAAATAGCACTTTGTCAATTTGATGGAAAAAGGAAAAAAAAAACTCGAAGAATAAAAAATACAACTACTAATAATAATAACGTAAAAATGAAAAAAAGAATTATAGAAATTATTCAAAAAAACAAATTTATGAATAAAATATTACATAGTTATATCTATGAGTAAATTATTCACAACATCACAAGTATCACAAATTCTCATTTGCGACGAACATATCCGTCGCAAGCTTGCGACGGATACCGTTTTCTCTCACGAAATACCCAAATTCTCTCTCTCCGACACTATTCATGTGGTCCCCTTTCTCCACTAACTCATTTTATATCCATTTTATCTCACAAAATATCCGTTATAAATGGTGACCCGTCACAAGCAATACTTACTACACAAGTATTAGATCTACAAAGCTATAAGTAAAATATTCACATAAATAAATTTTAAATAAGGTGCAAAATATTTAAATATGTTAACTTTGTATCAAATGAAAAATAATATAGAGTATAAAAATTAATAAGATTGTAGAAATTATTAGAATTTTAAAAAGGCAAAACAACTAATTCCCCTAAAAATAAAAATGATTGAAAAACGTTGTAATGATATTCATATACAAAACTACCTATTGAGAATGGGGAATCGTCGTCTAGATTAGACAAGAATAGTTTGAGTGATTATACCCTTAGATTAAATGGCATGATTAATGATGATCTTGAGTAAAGGGGAAAAGACGTTTAAAATTTCATGTATTTTGAGTGAAAGGGTGAATTTATCAGGGAAAGTAGAATTAAAAGTCAGGAGTAATGTACGGAAAGGAGACGCATTATAGGTGTAGCGAGATTAGGGATGTGAATTTTTGTTAAAGCCATTAAAGAAGATTGGGAAAGATGGTGGGAAGTGGTAAGACAAGAGTAAAGTAGGTTAAAATTAAATAGAAAAGTGTAAAAAAATAGGTGATGGTCATATTGGTCAATGCATAAGCTCAAGATATTTACGTATCAATTGGACGAGTTATCAAATTGGACTTATCGCTTCGTTTGGTGGATTGCATAAACGCGGGTTATTGGTTCACTGTATTAATTCATTTCGATACCCAATTGTTAAAGATCGTCGATATATTTTAACACATTAACAATATATTTTTGTTAAAATATCGAAGTCTTTGTTAGGTTCGATGTTTACATTCTCTAAATTTTTTAAATTGCAAAAATTCAAATTTAAAATTGAATGGCTTGATCATACAAAACATATTCATCTTTTTTAATCCCTTCTAAATAATAAGAATATTTAAAATAACATGTTCGTGCAATTTGACCACGTCTTTGTTATGTTTGTATTTAAATAGAAGTTTTGAACTAAATGAGATATATATTTTTGTTGTTTGTTTAGGTAGTTTGAATATAAATGATTTTTTATATAATTAGAAGTATGTAACATTATCGTTTACTTTTAGTTACTGTATATTTATTTAAATATTATATGTTAATTTCACGGGTTTAAGGATTAACAATTTGACTATTTCAATTTAAACGTGCACGGGTCAAAATTTTACTTTTGTCCCTGATTACTAATTAAAACATTATACTTAATGAACCATGGGTCAAAATTTCTACTTTAAATATGCACGGGTTCACTAAATGAAAAAAAGGGTTTAACAATTTGTACAGGTGTGCAATTATTCAGATTCATGCATTTCCACTAATTCTGTGTTAATTTTTATCCCAATAATTTTATTTCAGCTTATACAAGGCAATTTTTTTTAAAACCGCCCAAGTAACAAAACATAGTAAAACTCAACATTAGCCGAGAAAATGACATATTATATTAGAAGTACTACCCTAAAGTATCATTTATGTTAATTGCAAATAATTTTTTTAATTCACATCTATATAGTCTTAAATATGACTTTATAACACAATTATTACATATGCAAATTAAATTTGTTAACAAAAAAGAAATTTATTTTACTACTTTACTTTAAAATTTATTTCCAAAGATAATTAAATTTAGGAGATAAAAATTAGTGTACAAACTAATCTCAAATATTTAGATTTTCGTATAGTAGCAAATTTTTAAAAGCTTACCCGTGCAATTTGCACGGGTTTAAGACTAGTATTAAAGTAACAGCCGGTAACCGCTATTTTAGAGTAAAAAGGTGACATGTCGCGCTCATATCGATCGACCGTATAAAATACAGATTATGTACACAATAAATACGTAAAACAAAAACTACACACTCATCCACTACCCCCTACTCTGCTCCGCAGGGCGATTCGATCTTGGGACCTATTGTCAACAATACTTCCGTCTTAACCACTAGACTAAGACATCTTCGGTATCACCCTCTCTAATTTGTAAAAGTTACTCCGTCCACACTATTTTCCATTTGTCTCGATCTTTTCGCCATCTTAATTTCTTGAATTTTTGCTAAACTGTAAAAGTAGTACCTTTTACTTTTTATCAACTTATACTTTTAATTTCAACATAAATACCAGATTTTTGCAAAACATTTAATATCCAACCATATTTTTTAATAATTATCATACAATAGTTTTCTTAACTATTATTAATCACATCATGTTTTTAGACATGATCGATTTTATGAAACTATTTTTTCGGTCACGTGTAAGAAGGGTCCGGAAATTTAAGGTGAAAGAAAACAATTTGATGAATGTAATATAACTATTAATGTAGTGGAAGAAAATATTCAATATTTGTAATGTTTTTTAGCATATGTGAGATATTATAAATTGCTTCAACCCTATAATATACTACAAAACAAAGGTCAACATGACAGAAATGTCCGTCGAAAACGTCATTTGGTTTTGTTGCAAAAGTAACGTTGTCCTTAAACATCCGTCACTAGAGGTAAATTGAGACGTAATATTTCCTCCCAGAACAAAGATGACTCCGTCTCAACTTTCAATTGTCATATAAGAGTCAACGTTATTAGGTATTGTCCACTTTATGTTATTATTGAAACATGACCGACTTTATACTACTACTCCGTATTTTTTAGGTTACACGTAATAAGGGTTTGCAAAATTTTATATTGGAGAAATACAAACTATTAAATGTAATATATTAACAAATGTAGTTTATAAAGACATTTTTCTATATTTGTAATGTTGTTGGTTATTGGCAAAACATTATAAATATTTTAAACACAAATTATATGTGGCCCGTCACAATTTTGTATTATTTACAAACAATTTATTTATTTTTGAACATCATTTATTAAAAGAGGATTTTTGAAAATAATGAATTGTTGTTATATTTAACCATCTCTACGAAATATCGAATAATTTGTGAACGTTTTCATATTATTTCTACTATAGTCTTTTAATTACCCGGTAATTCCTTTTTTTCTGTCATTTTTCTTCGTCGGAGTCGTTTTAGGTTATACGTTGTTATTTGTAGATGTGATCTAATTTGGGGGATTAACTTAACTTACTTAGTTTGACGATGGCAGATTCGATTAATGGTAAACGACTTAATTTGCGAAAATGATTTGGGTGTTTAGCGTGAAAAAAGGCTCAATTATTTTTTGTTGGTTCAACGAAGCACGCACTTGGTCGCATTACAATAGAGGGGAGAGGGAATCGAACCTAGGACCTATTGTCCAGGATAGCTCTGTCTTCACCACTGAACTAAGACATCAAAAAGACTCAATCAATTATTAGACTATGCAATTTTCCAAATTAACTAATTAAGAAATAAACTTGATTAATGGTGGCAGGTCTATCTCCAAAGAAAATCAAGATGACAGCATTATTTGGTATTGTTTCTTACTTCGGTTGTGTTTGCTTATGATTTTAGGTGAAATCTAAAGATGTTTAACTTAGTTGATAATGAAATAACTGAATATCGAAAATTAGGGGTCTTTGTTTGATTTTTAATCCAAAAATTATAGTCGGAGTGATCCGAGATTAATGGTTGCAGAGGAGTTTAAAGATTCTATGCACAAGTTCGATTAGTGCAATACCATCTCTTTTTTATTTCTTAACATTTTTTTATCTCCTTTGACATTTAGTTTTTCAGTTGTTGAATTTGTAGTGTTCAATTGTTCATATTAAGTTATACCAACATTTGACCCTCTTATAAGGTCATTATTACAATTAGTTTCACCTTGCATAAATAGCTCATCTAATAGACCCTACAACTCTACCAACATCTTCTAATAAGTTAGCTCCAAACTACTAAGCTTTAGAGGAAGGAGTTGAGAGTTTTCATAATTTTTAGTTTGCTTAGTAGTAGCCGCTAACTGCTTTAACAGAATAAAGCCTTAACAGAATAAATAAAGTTGGCTATTGAAGTCTTGAAAAGGACGATAATGAAAATTTTAGGAAGGTAACTGGGTTAGACCGTTCTTATAGATGAATACGAAGTAAGTGATTTGTGTATCCTACACGAATACGTGTCCAGGTGTCGGATTTGACTATTATATGAAAAAAATATCATGTTTTTGGTATAAAATTCAGTATCCAAGTTTCATACCTATGTCCGAGTGTCCAGTGTGCGATTGTCTGCGCAATATAGCTATAAGTATTGGTTGTAAAATTATGGTTATGTTACTATCAATTATACGACTACCAAATTAGGAAATGCTCATTTTTAATTTGATTTAATCATTGTGAGACTACTATTTTTAGGCATACACCCTCCGACTCTAAATCATTCCATTTTTCAAAATTTCTGATGTGGATTTTGAACAAATAAGTCAATTCAAATGAATTAGACGGAATAATATGTACTAAATTTTATTACTCTGTATATTTTAATTTGTTTCACCTTGCCAAATTAGCTAATACATTGTCATTGGGCCAGTGATCAACGTTTGGAAAACATATTGGAGGGCTCGAATTTTGTATACTCCGTCTTAGTTTGTAAAGGCGTGCCTCGAGTGCGCCTAAAATGCTCCATGGATGAGACACTAACCAAACCTCGCCTTGGTGCAACTTAGATTTCCTAGGACACATTAAATGAGACTTAATAGATTATTTGAAATCTAATAAACCATAGAACTTTCCAGAATATGCTACTGCATAAGCACTGCTGCTGAAAATGCAAATTATCTCACAATTAGAAAGTATGAATGTTACACTATATTAACATTTGGTGTTTGCATTCCAGGGAAACAACGAAGGGTGTCAAAGTTCAGTTTCAATTTGAAGGCACAAATGCAAGGAGATTGGATATGGCGTGATTAAAATGAGCTCTTTAATTCTTTGATTTTAGTACTCGGTGTGGGCCTGTATCATACAACCTTTACAACATTCCGTTGGTATTTATATTTAGAATTGCACTAATATGTTTGATATTGTTGTACTTGATGGAGTCAGTCTCATTAATTCTTTGATTTTGTACGGAATATAGAAAAATGACTATTTTAAACGAGATTTTTCTTACGATGAAGGAATAATGATTTGAATAATCTCTGTTTTTATTTCCGGATTATCATTCGGAAACAATCTCTATGTTTTGTTAATGCAACTGTAAAATTGAGTATCTCCGACCTCTTTCATCATGGTTTATGGGAGTCATTCAGATATAACGTAATATTGTACTTTTTCACATTAACGATGAGATTACCTGTGTCGTCTTCCTCCTTTGATTTCCCTAAGGACTTTTATTATCTTTACATTTGTTTTGTCTTCAATCAATATTTAAGGTGTAAGAATGGATATCTATTTTCAAACTATTTATTGATTTTATACATATATATTCACTTATTTAAACATTTCCATATTTATACAAAAAAAAATTATTTTTGAGTTAAAACTGTCACCTCCATAATTTTTTTACAGTAGGTCTTCTGAGAGACCGCCTATCAATAAGCTTATTGAGAGACTATTGTACAAATTTAAGAAAAAGTGGTACTAAAGCTAATATAATAGGCACAAATCATTATTAAAGATAAAATGAGTACATTTATTATAAAAATAAGTACAAAATTACTATGGTACGATCAACGACAAAATGGTCACGAAATGCAAATAAAATGGTACAAAAAAATGGTCTCTCAATAATTTATTGAGAGACCGTCTCTCTCAAGTTTTAGTGATTTTTTTATACATAGATTCATATTATACCCGTGCATAAATGCACGGGTTACACACTAATTATGCCTTTGTTGTTAATTATAGCGTTTAATTGCGATAAGTCCGTTAATGCACATGATTAATTAATTGATTCGGTAAACCCCGACCTAAGATTGAAATCCTGATGAGGGTTAGACCTGCTACACACATTAGAGTGCTTAATAAGCTGCGAGAGCCCGTTAAAAGCATTCTAGGGCGATTAGCGATCCGAGAGGGCCTTTTCACTACCCCTTAGACTGATATTTGCGACCGATCTGTGACCTAGACTATAACCGTTAGACATTCATTGGTGAACCGACTATCCTAGTTTCCTCTCCTTAATTTTTACACTCTTTTTGTTATTTTTTATTTGTCCTTCCTTCACTACTTGTAGTTTAGTCATCAAAATCAAACAAACCCAATTCGTTACTTAGACAGACTTTAGAACGGTATATAGAATTTATATATGTCTCCATGTGGATACGATCCTAACTTCCTTGCTGCATTACTTAGGTCAGTTGGTTATTTTTGAGAGGTTGCGACCCGTGTCAAATTTTGGTGTTGTTGTCGGGGAGACGGTAACATTTTATTTGCTTTATTTTTAGTTTGTCTTGTCTCAGGGAACTTTGGTTCCTTGAGACCGCTCTTATCCTCTCCTTTAATGGTTGTTTATGCCCAGGTCTCGCAGGTCCGAGCTCGTTCCATTCGATCCCGAACCTGGAAGGACTTTCCGTGCTCTACGAAACATTTGGAAAGAAATTCGTCAAGCAGGAGATTTGCGAACTCTTGACTCCGTTTATGAAGACTACTCCCATTCATTCGCAGAAGAAACTTTAGAGTTCGCAGTTATTGTTACCGACCTAAAAAGGATAATAAAAATATCGAAAAAGGTGTAGGGAAATTTAGTAAATACCACATAACAACAAAGCATGGTAATGATATTAGAGTATACCTATAAAAATACAACAAAATAATGAAGATAATAACTTTATAATGAAGTTAATTACCTGCAAATTAATATAGAAGATGAATAAAATAACGGTATTATATGGAAATACCATGATTTTACCGACATAAAAAAATGATAATAAAAAAATCGAAAATTATTAACTTACCGCATAACAATAAAGCTTGATCGTGACATTAAAATAAACCTATAACAATAAAATAAAATAAAGAATTTAGACTTGAATTACCAATAGAACTACAAATCAAGAAAATGAAGTGCATATGAAAATAAATATATACTCATAAAAAATAATAGATAATAGTTTTTAACATTCAGTAAGAATTCAAGAGGATGATGAAGAGTTGAAAGTAAATACAAATTTATAATAACGGGGAATAGGAAAAGTATAAGTGGAGTTAAACATATTAAAACATCTTGAATGTGACATTATAATTATTATTAAGAATAATAAAAATGTCACATTTATTTACCACGTCACAATTAAATTAGGGACGTACTTTTTCACATACGGATTTTACTCTTTCACATACGATTTTACCACACCGTCCTTCTCATTTCTTTTATCATTCACCCAATTGATTTTATCTCTCTTCCTTCATTTCATTATACACAAGTGATTTATTACAAACTACTCCGTTCACCGCCTTCCGCCACCAACTTCGTTCACCGCCCTCCGCCACCAACTCCGTTCACCGCCCCTCCGTCACCAACTTTGTTATACTTAATAAATTCAAAAACAAGAACTAAAAAAAAAAAAGAAACGAAAAATGAAAAACCAAAACCAAAAACTAAAAAAGGAAAAAAAAAACTAAAAATTAAAACAATAAGAAAGAAGTCCCAAACACAACGTGAATTTTTAGCAAAGAGCGGCAAACAACATGACGCAACACGGCCGTCAACAGCCGGCAACACGGCCATCAACAATCACGCCAAACTCCGATGGATGCCGACGGTCCAAAGATGGCGACCACCACAGTTAACCGCTATATATGTATATAATTTTAGTAAAATATAAACTTAATAATTTCAATAAAATGTATTAATAATCGTTAATAAACAATATTACTTCAATATTTGGAGAGTTGTAATCCATTGTGTAAGTGTTGTAACGGAGGCGTCCTGTTACCCAAACAGTTAATTGATAAGGTGATAAGAACAATAAATAACGAATGTAAATAAAGTTGACACAAGGAATTACGTGGTTCACCAGTAAAATAACTGGCTACGTCCACCCTGTAAGGAGATCAAACTTCACTATAATGGAGAAAATAGTACAACAGTAGACTGGTACACACGTGCTCAATATGAGCCAAAAGTATACCCTATTCTACCAACAAATATAGTAGTCTCAAAGGGAACAAAATAGACTACCCAAATAAGATGAAGGACAAATTATCTTGAGGCCAACCAAGATCTAAACAAACTCCTCCAATCTTCAAAGACAGGCGAACCTCAATAATAGGGCCTGAGACAAACTGAGTTTTCTTCTTCGGAAGCAACCTCACAAATTGACCCTCTTTATTGTGCTCTCAAATCTCTCTCTTAATTAACCTAGAATAAAACTTGGGTCTTTATATAGTTATTCCACCCAAGATAAAATATCTAGACTAATAAAGAAAACAATGTGAATTAGGAAACTAATACTAGTAAGATTTGATTTGTTAATCACTAAACAAAACCAACGTAACAAACTACTCCTAAGGAAACACAAAGATCTAGACATAACTAAGTGGAGGGCCCACTTAGTTTCCTAATGTAAATAAAGAAAATACACCTATGTAAAGATAATAATAATAAAGTAGAAACTAGTAAGATAGATAAAAAAGTGTAGTAGTGATAAGTGTAGTAGTTAGAAGTAGTGTGCAACGTGTAAGTGTAAAACTAAGTAGTATGCAATGCTAGAAATAGGTGTAGGTTTATTATTAGGCCAAACTTAGGCAATACTATAGCTTGCAACGTGTATGATAACCTCTTAGCATGTATACTCTTGAAGTACTATAAATAGAAGAACTTGGTAGTAAACAAACCAAGCTAATTCACAACAAAACATACTTCTTCTATAATCTCCTATACTCTTGTTCTTAATATATATTTTCTAAATACAACACTTTATAAACATCCTTTAATTATGATAGCTTCCTTCTTATAATAAACTTGATCCTAATAAACCTCCTTTGTGGTTGTACTCACTATGTGTCCGTAAACTTGGTATCAGAGCCAGGGCAGTCTAAGCTTTGGCTCTTATCTTCCTAAAAAGTTTTAGATAATAATGAGTTATCCCCTCTACCCTAAGTATAGAGAAGTATGCTCTGTGGTAGCCACTTTGTGGATCTTCCACATCAGAAAATCTCATACTAAGAGAAATCAAGTATAAAGAGATAAATATGATGTTCTTTAAAGCTTGTACCTTGAGACAGAAAGTTTAAAATAACATGTTGTCTCGGTTTAGCACTTTAAAGTACACCAAAATTAGCCTCTTTATACTATATCATATCATACAAAAGAGGAGGAATATTCATTATAATTTGAACCTTTAAAGGTAGGATAAGAAATAAGGCATTCTGTTATGGTTACTGATTTCATATCAGAAATATGGAAAACACTCCTAATATTTTAGCACCTTCTTCTTCTCGTAAGTCAAATGCTAGTAAAGTAGACTATCTTTATGAAATAGAATATGTAGATGAAAAAAGTAAAGTTCCTATTACTCAACTTCCTTTACTAAACCCTTATCGGGCTTTCACAAAACCAAACTCTTCCTTTCCTAAAGTAATTAAACAAGTACTTGGTCCACATAAAAACACAGCCAAAGAAATTATTCTAGCCTCTCAACTAGAACAACATTTTGTTCCGGCTACAGAAGCAGAACAAATGATTCCTCTCTGTCTTAATGAAGCAATGCTTCGTTCTTGGAGAATGAATGACTATAGTCACCTTCATTATGGAGCAGTACGTCTAGCACTGACTCTCCATGGAAGAAAAGGGCTTCCTGTTGTTGCACGAATAGCCCTTCTGGATACAAGGTACAGAGAATATCAGCATGCATGCATTGCAACTATCCAAACAACACTAAATTCAGGTACTGTATTTATTACCTTGTTCCCAAACTTCAACATGGCTCTAGAGGACCCACAGATCCTCCAAAATCTCCAAATCCAGTTACAAATAACTGGAACCCCACAAATAGGAAATACATATGCCGCAACATTACATCATCAAATGGCATATAGGGTCCAAAATCATGCAATGGACCTCAGTATTCCTAGAGATATAGAAGATGCTTTATTCATCCAGTTAGAATCACAACATAGTCCTTCATGTATTCATATCCCTAGACAAATTCCAAAAAAGGAACTCATCAAACTTCTTCCAGAATCTTGGGTCACTCACTACGAAAAAATCCATGACATCAACACCCCCTACAGTCCATAGATTCCAAAATCACAAAACAAAACGGGACCATTGAGATATTCTTCAAAAAGGAACCAAATAAAAAATCCTGTCCACCAATTTTCTGTACCGAAATAAATACGATTACTCCTCTCCTCATCCCAATGAAACAAAACGAGAGTTACCTTAATGTTCCTATCCAATCTTTTAACTCTCTTGGAGATCCAATATACGTGTTTAGAGATGAGACAGGCCATCAGTTTTTTGATGTCTGTGAATGTGACAATTGTATCATGATGGACTCAGATGAAGATGATTACCCAAAAAAGAAAAATAAAAAAATCCTCCCAACAGATTCTTAAGGAAAGATATGAGTCGGGAGATCCGAGTGTCGATCTTCTAGGGGAACCAACGGGAAAACCTTTTGAGTATTATGTACTATATCCAAAACCAGAAAAGACTACTAACCCATCAGAAGAAATCCCTACATGTTTCATGTTTGGTCCATCCTCATCCCAAGATACAAATTTTCCACCAACGGAGTGGGAAGAAGAAAATACCAAACACTCTTGGAAAATCAAAAATCCAACCACCAAAAATCCAGTTGGTTCAACCAAGCAAATAAGTGCAGCAGAAGCAACCTTGAATTGGCAATTAGAAAATGCACGAACTCAAAACAATTTGTTGCAACAGCTAGATAAAAAGGTAACAATCATGGATCTTGCTGTGAAAGAGATACATCAAAAAATCTCTTTACTACATCAAGAACTTTTGCAGCTTGCAACGACAGTTTCTGTAGTATCACCGCTTATTTCCCAAAAAGAATCTGAACTGAAATCACTAAAAGCTCAACTATTTTCCTTACAAAATCCACAAACAACACCACTTGAGATGCCTTGTGATATATTCACCCCATATCCAGTTTATACACGTCCTCTTGAAAAACATCCACAACCCCTTCCTATATTATCTCCAGAATCAAATCCTTTTGGAGCATCGTCATTTCTTCCGACAAAAGTTTTAGAAGAGAGACATGTAATAAAAAAGAGGCAATCCACCACAAGTGATGGAGAAAAAACATCTACAATAACTCAAACTGAAACTCCAGCCACACAATGTCCAGAAAATGCCTCACAATTCATGGTGGAATATCATAATCCCATTTCCTCTCTTCTAACCAATCTAGCAAAACCCAAAACAAAGAAGCCTATGTCTCAGGGCACGGTAGATGAGGTCTTGATGCCCGAATTTATGATGGCTGAACCTGCTTCAGTTGAGGAAGTAAGTGATACTGAAAATCCAGGAGAGCAAGAACAACCTGAAACCCATCCTCCACCCGGTTGGAACCCTAAAGGTCAGGATATACCAGGTCATGGTTTCTCCTTCGATAATATTCCACCCTCAAAGTGGAGGGACAATATCTATGAAATGCATGCCTGGTGTACCGAACAACTCCTTTACCCTGGAGCCAGCCTTGCAACAGTAGTAGACAGGCTAGTCTCAAGATTTTATGGTCGATTGCGCCAATGGTGGATTAGTCTTGGAACTTATCGACAACTACAAATTCGACAATCCTCCTCAGTTGACGCTTTCATTGGAAACATTCACAACGAATTTCTGGGGGCATGGGATCACTACACAACTCAGGCAAGAGAAGAATTCCTGAGTATGAAATGTTGTTCATTCATGCGAAAAAATCTTGAAAGACATTATGAAAGAATGTCTAAGCGGTTTTATGCTGTTGGAGGTATGGATGATGTAAATCTCAAACAAGTCTATCTAAACTCTCTTCCGGAGCCATTGGGAAATGAGACCGCTAGACAATTTTCCCTCAAAACCATACCCTTAAGTAATGCTACACTGGGAGAACTTTACCAAACATCACTTGCAGCCCTTGAAAAACTATGTAACCATCAGAAGTTTTTTAAGCAATTGCAAGAACAAGGAAAGCTTCTAGGAAAAGCATGTGATCATCCAGAATTATCCATCAAGTGCAAGCCTCAGAAATGTGGATGTACGTCCTCAAAAGGAAAGAAACATGGGATGTACAAAAAGAGGTGGAACAAAACCTTTCCCAAATTATCCAAAAATAGGAAATGGAAATTTTTCAGAAAGAAAAAACAAAGAGGATTCAAAAAATCAGACAGATGTTATATCTGCAAGAAGAAAGGGCATTATGCAAAAGATTGCCTTGACAAGAAAAAAAGAAATAATCTTGTCGGATATTTAGCACAGATCGAAGATATTGATGATGCTGATATTGAATCCATTTTCTCCCTTGATGATGAGCCAACAGATAAAACCATTTTGGCAATGGGAATGGAGTTTGGAGAAAGTTCATCTGAAGATTCAGACTCTGACAACGACGAAGGTATTACTGACCAATTTGTCAGGTTTGATCTTTGTCCCATAGAAGTCTGTGAAACAGAACCACAAAATGAGACCATTCCAACCTACCCTTTTCAACCCTCAAATGCAAAAAATTACATTTTCCCAAATAAATATGACAAACCCATACCAGTCATTGCATATTTTGATACTGGTGCTGCATCCTCCATAATCAAACCAAACATTCTTCCACCATCACATTGGGAACCATGTTCTGTAGCGTTTAAGGCAGCAAATGGTCAGGTTTTTTATATATCTCTCAAAAGTAAACTGATCTACATTCAACTGTTTCTGGGCTACACCCTGAAAACTAAAGTATATGGGTCTGACCTTCCTGGAAAAGACTTTATACTTGGTTTTGATATTCTGCATAGTCTTAAGAGGTTATCATGGCATCCTAAGGGGTTGAAACACAAAAATCATTTATTACCATGGACATCAACTCCTCATCTGTACTCTTATGAAGTCCTTCATCCCATAAGAGATGAAATAGCCAAAACTTCTTGTGCTGAGTCTCACTCTGAGTTTCTCACAAAATGCTCTTCTCCATTATGGCAAAATCCTGAATTCTTTATCACTTTGCCATTCAAAAAGAATGAGGATATTAACCCAACAAAATCAAGCCACATAGGAATGAACCCAGACCATTATACTCTTGCTCTTCAAGAAATTGACCAGCTACAAAAAGAAAACCTCATTGAACCAACAACCTCACCATGGGCTTGTGAGGCATTTTATGTCAATAAAAGAGCAGAACAGGTACGTGGAAAATTGAGGTTAGTTATCAACTATCAACCTCTTAATCATTTCCTCACAGATGACAAATTCCCACTACCAAAAAGAGAGGTTCTTTTCCAAAAACTGCCTCAAGCACAAATATTCTCAAAATTCGACCTTAAAGCAGGATTTTGGCAATTAGGAATTGAACCAGAAGAGAGACCAAAAACCGGTTTCTGTATTCCTGATCGCCATTACCAATGGAAGGTTATGCCATTCGGATTAAAAACAGCCCCATCCTTATTCTAAAAAGCAATGATAAAGATCTTCAAACCAATTCTCCCGAGTGCCCTGGTTTACATAGATGACATCCTCTTATTCTCTATGGATGTTGACTCTCATTCCGCCCTATTATCAAAGTTTCACGATATTGTTCGGCAATATGGGATAATGCTCTCAGAGAAAAAGATGGTCATTGGAGAAACAAAAATTGATTTTCTTGGAATGCATATCTCCAAAGGTCAACACCACCTTCAACCTCGCATTGCAACCCAGCTTGAAGAATTCCCAGACGAAAAACTCTCATACAAGCAAATCCAGCAATTTCTCGGAATTGTCAACTACATGGCAGATTTTATCCATGATCTTGCAAAGCATAGATCAATTCTGTCAGCCCAACTGAAGAAAGATGTTGTGCCATGGAACCAGAAATGCACAGATGCAATAAGAGAGTTAAAGCGTATTACAAAAACTCTTCTAGCATTAACAATCCCATCAAAAGGAAGAAGAATTTTACAAACTGATGCAAGTGACTGTTATTGGGGCGCTGTCCTACTTGAAGAAGGTGAGAAAGGCAACAGGCAGATCTGTGGTTATAAAAGTGGAGCTTTCAAAGAAGGGGAGAAACATTACCACTCCACTTACAAGGAGATTCTCGCAGTAAAGAGAGGCATTGAGAAATTTGAGTTTCATCTTATCGGCCAACATTTTCTCATAGAAATGGACATGTCATCATTTCCAAAGATGCTGCAATTCAAACAAAAAACTCTCCCCCAAGCACAACTGCTACGATGGGCTAGTTGGTTTTCTCAGTGGAAGTTTGAGGTCAAACACATAAAAGGAAAAGATAACTTTCTTCCAGATTTCCTATCAAGAACTCAGCGTCAAATTTCACCAATCATTCCTGTGATTTATATGATCACCCTTGCACAACCAGAGGAAGAACAAATGAAGTCTTTGGTAAGTCATATGCCCTCAGATTTGCAAGACAAACTTCTCCAAAGAGTTCTGAGAACCAAGGCCATTGAAACACTCCATAAACTCCTTATTCTTTATGTTCATAAATATGGGATAAGCCAAGGCCCTCTCCTTGGTTTGCCTTACCATTCCCCAAATCCATTACCTACTACTATCCACCTAGATCCAAGACATTACGAAAAATTTCCTCCCGTAGCTTACCTCCTGCTCTGGTATCTTGCTGAACTATATTCAATTGAAGTCCTCATGGAGAAAGGCCCTCTACTACAGTACTTGGCAAAATGTCTCCTAACCAGAAGAAAGCCACATTACAAATTACTATATAAATGGCTTACACTGTTTCAAGATCCCACGTGGTGGCAAGAAAATATCCGAAGAAAAGAAGGTCATACGATGCTTATCATTTTCAAGACTACTACCTTCCAAATTCAAAAAGATGATGACATTGAAATCAACCGATGGAATGACGCACAAATTGTGGCAGGATATGGACAGCCGTATATAATTAAAGATCGCATTCCAGGTTTAAAGATATACATCAAAGAGAATATATCCAAAAGTGAAGAAAGTGACTCCGACAACAACAACTCCATGTGATCACCGCTCTCTTTTGGAGACAGGGGGAATAAAGAAAATACACCTATGTAAAGATAATAATAATAAAGTAGAAACTAGTAAGATAGATAAAAAAGTGTAGTAGTGATAAGTGTAGTAGTTAGAAGTAGTGTGCAACGTGTAAGTGTAAAACTAAGTAGTATGCAATGCTAGAAATAGGTGTAGGTTTATTATTAGGCCAAACTTAGGCAATACTATAGCTTGCAACGTGTATGATAACCTCTTAGCATGTATACTCTTGAAGTACTATAAATAGAAGAACTTGGTAGTAAACAAACCAAGCTAATTCACAACAAAACATACTTCTTCTATAATCTCCTATACTCTTGTTCTTAATATATATTTTCTAAATACAACACTTTATAAACATCCTTTAATTATTATAGCTTCCTTCTTATAATAAACTTGATCCTAATAAACCTCCTTTGTGGTTGTACTCACTATGTGTCCGTAAACTATAGACTAATACCGTGAAAACATCCACGCGACCCGCGACCCACAAACCACGTCAATCATCTTTGCTTCCAATTAGTTTGTTACTTGTTTTAGCTTAATCCGTCACGACACAAATTCTTAACAATCTCCACCTTGACTTTAATTACCCAAAAACGAACTCAGCATAGAAGAACCAAACCGAAATCAGCTTCAACGGAATCGATCCTCAAGTCACTATCTGTCCCGATAGTCTCCATTCTGACTTGAACACAACTCCCGAAAATGGACAAACGAACCAAGTGTGCAACGAACGTGACCAAAATACGAAGTACCCAATGTAGTAAGCTGAAACTACCAAATGTACTAAGTATCCAATATATCTTCATACCAATAGGAAGGCCAAACGTAGCAAACTCCAAAGAGACCAAAAGCTACCAAATGCCAACACAAATATATGAGATACCCAATGTCACTATGATGGAACGGTGTACCAAAAGCAACACACACAAGACTCCAAAAACAAAATCTCCTTCAAATTACGTGGCTAGATGTACCGTCGTACCAAACTGTCCCAAAGGAACACAAACGCCACGAACAAAACAAATGTCTCACTTGAGTATACTAGGTGTCATGACCACCACAAATATGCCTACACCAAGGCAACAAAACTCAAGACGAAACCAAACATTCTAAGCGAGCACAAATTGCCTCCATCAAAGGTACAAATTGTTAGACTAGCAAGTCCAACCCAAAAGCTCCAAAGAATAAACTCCCGTCGAAGTTTCAAATGACCTCTTTCGAGATCCGAACGACTCTCTTTCAAGATTCACAACAGCTCCACCTGGAGCCCCAAACCGCCCCACCTTATGGGGCGCAGACCACCTCATCGAGGCGACGAGACAAAAGTTGATAGCTTGTCTTGAGAACCTTGTAGTTTGACCTGTACCGGAATAGACTCCACCTTACCGTCAACACCACCATTCTCACTAAAGCTATCCAAATCCAAAGTATCCAAAATATCACCAAGTGACCCAAACTGGATGTGCTTCAAAGTATCGTTCACATGTCCAAGTTGCATATGCCCCAACTTAGACTCGAGAGAGACAAAAGAACGATTACCTGATGCTTTAACAGTCAGAACAGTGCCTTGAAGGACATAAACAGTTCCCTCCTTAACACCTCTCCAAGCAACAGAAGAACCCTTACTAACGCACAATGACCCACCATCACCTTGAAAATTGTAGCCCTGATCAACTAACATCCCAAGTGATACAAGATTTCTCTTTAAACGTGGAACATGCCTAACACCTTCTAGGAAGACAACAACACCATCACGTATCCTAACCTGAATAGTACCAACTCCAAGCACCTCACAAATAGACCCGTCACCCATGGCAACATTATCCCCTTGTGAAGCTTTATAAGAATCAAACCATTCCCTATTAGGACACATATGATAAACGCATCCCGTATCCAAAATCCAACTATCCGAAGAACATGGAGCAACATCAACAACGAGAGCATAATCTTCCTCAGAATCATATTTGGCAACTTTTTGTGCAACGACAAAAACACCAGCTTCCTTTAACTTAGGACACTGATTTTTCCAATGACCGGATTCCTGGCAGTAATGGCAGATATTCTTACGGCGACCCTTAGACTTCGCTTTACCCTTACTAGAACTCCCCGAATCAGCAACAAGCCCCATAGGACTACTGTCTACAACACCACCACCTGACGCTACTCGGCGCAAATCCCTAGTGTGAAGCGCTGACCTCACCTCCTCTAGGGTCAAAGAATCTCTACCAACAACAAAAGACTTCACAAAAGTCTCAAACGAATTTGGCAAAGAAACTAACAAAATCAAGGCAACATCCTCATCATCTACCTTAACATCTAAATTACGCAGGTCAAGTAAAATAGAGTTAAGACTGTCTAGATGGTCCTTGAGAGACGTACCTTCTTGCATACGAAGACCAAACAAACGCTGCTTAAGAAGCAACTTGTTGGTTAGAGTCTTTGTCATATACACAGATTCTAACTTCAACCACAAACCTGTAGCAGTTTCCTCATCGGCAACCTCAATCATAACATGATCAGATAAACATAACAGAATTAAAGAATGAGCCTTTTCTTCCAAGACTACTTCTGCATCTGTCTTTGCTGCATCAGTCAAACTACCTGCTGACTTTGCCTTTGAGATAACAGACCAGACACCTTGCTGTCTAAGCAAAGCTCTCATCTTTAACTGCCACAACCCAAAACTATTTATTCCAGTGAACTTTTCAACTTTCAAAACATTCGTTCCCGACATCTTTTCACCTGAAAATCAAGAAACCCAAATAACGCCTAAAAGACAACTAACGCGGAAGCAGATCCCAAATCAGAATCTTAGCTCTGGTGCCAATTGTTGTAACGGAGGCGTCCCGTTACCCAAACAGTTAATTGATAAGGTGATAAGAACAATAAATAACGAATGTAAATAAAGTTGACACAAGGAATTACGTGGTTCACCAGTAAAATAACTAGATACGTCCACCCTGTAAGGAGATCAAACTTCACTATAATGGAGAAAATAGTACAACAGTAGACTGGTACACACGCGCTCAATATGAGCCAAAAGTATACCCTATTCTACCAACAAATATAGTAGTCTCAAAGGGAACAAAAGAGACTACCCAAATAAGATGGAGGACAAATTATCTTGAGCCCAACCAAGATCTAAACAAACTCCTCCAATATTCAAAGACAGACGAACCTCAATAATAGGGCCTGAGACAAACTGAGTTTTCTTCTCCGGAAACAACCTCACAAATTGACCCTCTTTATTGTGCTCTCAAATCTCTCTCTTAATTAACCTAGAATAAAACTTGGGTCTTTATATAGTTATTCCACCCAAGATAAAATATCTAGACTAATAAAGAAAACAATGTGAATTAGGAAACTAATACTAGTAAGATTTGATTTGCTAATCACTAAACAAAACCAACGTAATAAACTACTCCTAAGGAAACACAAAGATCTAGACATAACTAAGTGGAGGGCCCACTTAGTTTCCTAATGTAGAGTAATACCGTGAAAGCATCCACGCGACCCGCGACCCACAAACCACGTCAATCCTCTTTGCTTCCAATTAGTTTGTTACTTGTTTTAGCTTAATCCGTCACGACACAAATTCAAGACACAAATTTTTAACAGTAAGTTTTTAGAGTAATTAATTCAATATTAGGGCAAAGATGCATACATAAAAATTGTTTTGTCTATGTTTAAGAAATAGGGTTTATGTTTAGGTTAAAGGGTAACATATGGAAATTTTATGAGAAAATGTATGTGAAAGAGTAAAGTCCGCATGTGAAAAAGTAATTCCGTTAAATTATGGTCATGTCTCATTTACGTCGCTTTTTTGCAATCCATATGACATTGTCAACGTGACATTTTTTTGCCAACCTTTTCTTAAATGTAACATTATTATTATTATTTTTATTATTAAGAATAATAAAAATATCACATTAATTTACCATGTCACAATTAAATTATGGTCATGCCAAATCACATGTCATGTCACACTTATGTGGCTTTTTTCATTCCATGTGGCATTGTCATTGTGTCATTTTGGCTAACCTTTTAATAATAATGTATAAATAAGTCTTTAGACGTTAATTCCTCACTTGACATTTCTAATTTTGAGTCAATCCCGACTCAAACCATTGTTTCTGTACCTTCAATCGTGCAAAACGAGGCCAATGTTTTCTGGGTTGTTCTTACTTCTTGAATTTCGTGTTGTCTAAATCAATTTTCTATGTTTGTAGTATATGATTTAGAAGACCCGGAAGTGGATTCTGTGATTATTGACGATAACTTGGAGGATTAGCTTGCTCAAGGTAACCTTGATGAGGAAATTCGGATTATGTCATTAACTTTGCAAGTTTCATTAGTTTTCATGTTAGTAACATGTTTAGGAAATATGATTTTGTGTTTGTTTGTGTGGATGATGATTATATTCTGAAAATGTTGTTAGAATCATGCTAGGGTTTTTGTTTGATAGTTCTCATATGATAGAAACTTCATTTGTGTTGTCGGATGAAGGTTTATTTAAGAAAAAGGTGGATTTAGTTGATGGGTTTTGTGAATGATTCATGTAATTGATCATATGAAGAAGTTAGTATGATTATTTGTAGTGGATTGTGGTCATTGTATGCTGAAATTAATGTTTAAAAGTTATCTTACGAATTTTGGTTGAATTGGAAATGCGCAAAAGAGTTGTATCGCGTACAAGGCTTCCCAGCCGGTCGGCCGGCAGCCGGTCGACCAACCGGCTGAGTACCCTCTGACTTGTTATTTAGGGTTCTATAAAAAGATATATTGCAGGTATCCCCCAACTGGTTGGCCGGCAGCCGGCCGACCAACTCGCTGGTAATCCCTGCTGAGTTTCTGTAAGATTAAGTGTGAAGGAGTTCTCAGCCGGGTGGCCGGCCGCCGGTCCACCGGCTGAGAACCCCTATTGGATGAATTTTTCAAGTGACAACTCAAGGAAGGGTTGTTAGCCGGTAGGCCGGCGGCCGGTCAACCGGCTGAGAACCCCTTCCCCTCAAAAGTTTCTCTTTTTGAGAAAGGCTGGAAAGGACTCCCAGCCGGTCAGCCGACAGCCGGTGGCCTGACCGGCTAAGAGCCCCTGATCTTATTTAATTGCAATATAACTTATGATCGTATGTTCCGATTTGAATGATTCTTTCTCCATATGATTTCTATGCCCGTCTTCTATCATATGATATGTTCATTTCAGTGAAGTGATTGAGTCGTAGTTCATTCAGTGATGCGTATTGGAATATGACTGAATTGAGGCCTCTGAGTACAATATGTATCTATGTTTGCTTGCGTACCGAAACATGCATGCCTGAGTCGGGACCCCTGAGTTGGATACGTGTGTATGTGTTGCGTATCGGGACATGTCTGAGTCGGGACCTCTGAGTCCGATACGTGTGTGTTTGATGCATTAGGACATGCCTGAGTCGGGGCCTCTTAGTCCAATGTGAGCTTGTTTGACCGTGTTGGGACATGCCTTAAGCTGGCCTCTGAGTTCGACATGAAGGGTGATTTATTTACACGTTGGGGTAGCTACGGTCGTTGACGCCGTTCCCAAAGTGTTGTTGCTGAGTATTGGTTATGCTTGAGTCGGGGCCTCTGAACTAATGCGACTTGAGTGTGTCTAGTCATGCCTGAGTAGGGGTCTCTGATCTAGATGCTGTGATTGAGTGTGTCTAGTCTTGCCTGAGTTGGGGTCTTGAGCTAGATATTGCTGATTGATTGTGTTTAATTATGCCTGAGTCGGGGCCTTTGAACTAAATACCGAGCTAAGTGAATTAATATGCTTGTTGATAAGTATATTTGAGTTGATGAGATATGGTTAGGTAAAGTATATGATCTATACATAACTTATTATGATGATGTATGGATTTATGCTTCACATTATTTCATTTATGCTGGAGCATGTTTATGTGAATAACGTGTTTTATCTGCTTACATGTTTATTGACAATAAGTGGCTGGGAGAACCTCTAGTTGCTCCCTCACTGACTACGGCTCACATGTTTTCATGTATATAGGTTGATGCTGATATGGGGATACGTGAGAGCTAGCAAGCGATGCAGTGCATCAACATGACATTTCATTTATCGTTCAACTAGACTCTTTACTTACAGTTTTTGATACTCTTGGGATATTCTATCCCGGTTTATTACAGTTGTACATAACTTATAATCCGCATTTTGTTTAAGTAATTCACCTTGCATGATTATAATCATGTCAAAAAGTTTAAATTCCACGCATTTTTTCGTATGTTGTGTGTTCATTATTCCACTATCGCGAGGGGTTTTACACACACTCTAAATTAACGATTGTACTCTACAGAATATTATAGTGAAACATTTGGTGGGATTCTGACTCCCCCCGCGGTTGTTCTGTCAAACGGGTTTCCGCGCCACCAAAACTCTTTATGTCAACTCTCATTTTATTTCTTCTTCACGTCGTCACTTCGTTTTACTTATAGTTTGATCACTTTGACTCACAAATCAAATTCTAGATAGAACTTTACCAAAATAGAGAATGATTTTGTATGAATTAATGGATTATATAAACGTCATGTGAAATACAATTAAACGATTTTGGCGGCGATTTAAGAATACCAAAGCAACGTAATATCAATGCATGCAATGTAATAAGTATCAAAACTTGCTTAATCATTAAATTATGTTTAACTTTACCTTTCAATAATAATAATAATAATAATAATAATAATAATAATAATTAAGGGATATTCTACATGGTATCTCTCAATTTTTTTGACATTCTATATAGTACCTCTACACTTTTTAAAACATACATGATACCTCTAATTGTTGTCATAATTACTAAGTGTACCCCTAAACATTATTTTGCGTCACCTAAACTCATTTTTAAGCGTTAAGTGGTGACTCAAATGCGTAAACAAGTTTGTCATTTATTATCACATGACATAAGGACTTTATTAGTCTGAATATCCATCTCGATCCTAATATTTATAGATATATATAAGCTAAAAAAAATTGACGGGAAAGCCAAATTATCACGTCCAAAGATAGATATTGATTTTAATAGAGTCCTATGCCTGGGATGATAAGTGACAAGCTTGGTTATGCGCCTAAGTAATTATTTAACGCCTGAAACTGAGTTTAATTGGCGGAAAATAAAGTTTAATGATACACTTAAAGGGGTGTTTGGTTCAAACATAAAAGGTATAATGTATCATGTATGAGTTTGGAATGAGTCAAACTCATAGCCTGTGTTTGTTTAGCAAATATAATAGTTACATACATATACCTTAAACCTATGAGGTATGAGTTTTTCATACCGAAGGAGAGGGCGGGTATGAGATTGATATCCATGGGTATCAAACTACAATAAACAAAAAATTGAAACATAAATATTAAGACATATTGTAAACGAAATATTTTATATAATTAGTTGATAAGATCTTTATTTTCATTATTTTATTTGTTAAAATTATTATTTAAAGTATTGGATTTTACATATTTCAACTCTAACTTAGTTTTCAAACTCATATTACTTACAATTGAACAAACACAAGGTATCAGATATAGAGTTCCAACCTTAAACTACCCATGTATGATTCCTGATTCCAAACCCATACACATGTGCGAAACAAAGAGCCCCTTAGTGATAATGAAAACAAGTAAGGGTACCATGTATGTTTTAAAAGTATAGGGGTACCATGTATAAAGTCAAAAAATTGAAGAATACCATGTAGAATATTCATAATAATAATAACAATAATAATAATAATTTAAGGGAATGGGCTCCCAACTTGTTTCTCGAGTGCCCACCAATTTCATGTAATCCTTCGTTTCAATTTTATTAAAAGGAATTTATAATAATAATAATACTAATAATAATAATAATAGTATTAATAATGTCGTTATGAATTTATGGATTATAAAAAAGTCATGTGGAATAAAATCAAATGATTTTGGTAACTTTTTGTTTAACTCTACATAATAATAATAATAATAATAATATTATTATTATTATTATTTTTTATTATTATTATAACACGAGGGATTTTATTATTATTATTATTATTATTATTATTATTATTATTATTATTAGTATTATTATTTAATAAATAATAATGATAATATTCTTATTGTATGGATTAATGGATTATAAAGTGTCATGAGAAATAACATTATTAAATGGTTTAGGTAGCTCTTTAAGTAAATTGTATAGATTTAAAAATGCTTAGACTTGTTGAGAGAAGAATTAGCCCATGCCAAAGCATCCATTTGGGTAGCCAACAGATTTAAACCCATAAGGGACGTTTGTTTCGCGCATGTTTATGAGTTTGGAATCAGGAATCATACCTGGTGGTATGGGGTTGGAATTCCATACCCGATACCTTGTGTTTGTTTCAATTGTAAGTGATATGAGTTTGAAACTAAGTTAAAGTTAAAATATGTAAAATTTAATACTTTAAATAATAATTTTATCGTATAAAATTAAGAAAATAAAGATTTTATCAAATAATTATATAACATATTTTCTTTACAATACGTGTTAATATTTATTTTTCGCACTTTTTATAATTGTAGTTTGATACCCATGAGTATCAAACTCATACCCACCCCCTCCCTGGGTATGAGAAACTCATTCCTCGTGGGTTTGAGGTATGGGTATGAAATCCTCGAATTTGCTAAACAAACACGTGATATGAATTTGACTCATTATAAACCCATACCTTATACTTTTTAGGTTTGAACCAAACACCCCTGAACTAGTTGCAAACAGTAAATTCAATCAACTAATCTTACACTCATAAGTGCTACCTCCAGTTTGATCTAAAGAATTCGAAAAAGTCCAAATAAAAAGTAGTTGTAACTTGATTTCCAAGGTGGAGATCAAATCACACAAAAACAGCCGATTACGATAACGTGTAGCTCCATCCCTTCAAAACGTGAAAAATTCTTTTGACGTAGCATATCCGTATCAGTGTCATAGCGTATAATTCTATTCCCCTATATATCAACATCGTCATACACCTCAACAAACACCACCTTATCGTATTTGTATGCCCTATGTATTATCACAAATTCTCATTTCAAACAAGACTATTCTGTTATAAGCTTGTTACCTCTTATAAAAAACAAGTATGAGAGCAAGTGAGAGTAGGACTATGAGACGTCACAAGTTTGTAACGATCACAAATAAGACTATCTGATGTACTATTCATATTCGAGTAATTTTTTTTGTAAAAGCATTCTTTAGTGACTTGGTGTGATGAGATACATAATATATAACAAATTAAAAAAATAAATATCCTTCCATTTCTAGTTAATAGTTTACACTTTTTTTTATTTTCCCCTCATAAAATAAAGTAAATATAAATTATTCATTGATTACAAAGTGAGTATGTAATAGCGTGAATATTACTTGTAATGTGAAAGGTTTTGTAACAAACTACCTATGAGATCTCACATTTAAGTGATTTAACGCATATATTCATCCTATATAATATCTCATTTTACCTAAGTACCCTTCAAATTTTTGTAGTTTCTAAAATTTAATACAAGAAAAGTTCAAACAAATATTATCCATGATTTATTGGCAGGTCATCAAAATTAAACTGCTCTCCTTTTCTATTCTAATATAGTCATTACCCATATTATACGATAACGTTATTCACATGTAGTTATTCAACAGGTAAAAATAAATAGACTTTTCCTGATATATTTAGTTTAAATTCACCTATTACTTGCATCATAACTAAAAAAATTTGTGCCGTTAAATTAAATCACAAATTCTTGTTTTAAACGGTCTTAATTTCAGATCTCGCTCACAATCGATTTAAATAATGGTAAAATGACAAGGAAATTGTGAGAGATCTGAAATTAAGACCATCTGAAACGAGAATTGCTAAAATGAAATATCGAAGGAAACGATAAAAGAAGCTAATATAAATTGCCTGCAAATTTCTCTCAAGATAGTTCAATTTAAGATGAGAAAACTATCAACTTAAACCCGTTAATTTCGTGCCTGTTTCGTGGCTTGTCGACGTTTGCCAGTTTTAATTCTAAGTTTATTGTCATATGTAGACCACAAATTCTCAATGACGACAGACATATTCGTCATAAGTTGAGGACGATCAAGTAATACCAGGTGTTTACGCAAGACAAAAGTCCCTCGGCAATTTATTTTCGTATTATCTACCAACTTGACTTGATCCGTTTTCAACTTCTGAGGATATGTCCGTTTTTAGTGGGACTTACTATCTAGGTAGCACCAAAACGGACATGGACACGGATACGACATGGACACGGGACACGACATCCCATGAAATTTAGAACACAAGACACATCATTTAAATATAATAAAATATATATTTTATGGTTATAAATAACGTATAACTAGATTTCATGCCCGGGCGTTGCCCGGGTAATATGTTGACATGATTTCAAAGTAATTATCGTAACAGTTAATGTTCTAAAAATACTTAGTATAATAGGCATATATAGAGAATAATTCAAGTATGATTGTTTTTAAGGCTAATGAAACATCAGATGTATCATCATCAATGGAACAACATGGAACGTTGAAAGTGCATGAAACTACAATGAAAACGGAAACACGTACCTCAGATTCAATGGTCTTGGAAAGACACTTAAATATTACGCATCACTGCCAAAATATTTTTTTAAGCACATGTATTTTTATAATAACTTGAATACTTTTTATTTGAGCACCATCTTAAAGAAATTTTTTATCCAATCTTTCTAATATATGGAGATATATAGTTAGAACTCGTATTCTTTTTACATTAGATCATATTCTTTTTACTTTATCTCATATTCTTATCTTAATAGCTCGTATTCTTATCTTATTAGCTCGTATACTTTTTACATTGGCTCGTATTCTTATGTTAATAGCTCGTATTCTTATCTTATTAATTAGCTTGTATTCTTCTTACATTAGCTCGTATTCTTTTTATATTAGCCCGTATTCTTAGATGTTCATATTTGTAAGTTCGTGATCCTCTTATATGCTCGTATTCTTTTTACTTTATCTCATATTCTTATCTTAATAGCTCATATTCTTATCTTATTAGCTCGTTTTTACATTATCTCTTATTCTTATGTTAATAACTCGTATCAATATCTTATTAGCCTGTATCATTCTTACATTAGCTCGTACTCTTTTTATATTAGCTCGTGTTCTTATATGTTCATATATATAAGTTTGTGATCCTCTTATATATATATGCTCGTTAGCTCGTATTCTTATCTTAATAGTAACTCATATTTTTTTTACATTAGCTCATATTCTTAGCTTAATAGCTCTATTAGCTCACATTCTTACGTTAATAGCTCGCGTTCTTATGTGCTCGTATTTTTTAGTTCATGATTCTCTTAAGTTCTTATTCCTTTTACATTAGCTCATATTTCTTATATATTCGTATTTTGTATATTCTTTTAATTATACCTCGTAATCTTAAGTGCTTATTATATCATGAAATTTGACGTCTTACAAATATGGTTCTATTTTTTTTAGCTCGAGAAGTGTTTCAATTAGCTCGTGTTTTCGTATTCTGTTTACATTAGCTTGTATTCTCATCTTAATAGGTCGTATTCTTATGTGCTCATATATTTAAGTTCGTGATCCTTTTAATCTCGTATTTGTATTCATTTGTGCTCATATTTTGAAACTCGTCTTATCTTAATAGCTCGTATTATTATTTTTTCATCAGCTCGTACTCATTCGTGCTCGTATTTTAAAGCTCGTCTTACCTTAATAACTCATATTGTTTTTACATTAGCTCATATTCTTAGCTTAATAGCTCATATTCTTTTTGTATTAGGTCGTATTCTCAGGTTAATAGCTCGCATTCTTCTGTGCTCGTATTTTTTTAGTTTGTGATTCTCTTAAACTATTATTCTTTTTACATTAGTTAATATTCTTATGTGTTCGTATTATGTAGCTCGTATTTTTTAATATTCAATACATGGAAGAACGAACTAATAATCTCAGGAGTTAACGACATCTGGATTCAAACGGAGAAAAGCTGACCATCGGCAACTATAGCTATTCACCATGAACCTTAAGCATCCTCATCTTATAACGGACTTATTAATGATATATGTTATTGAAGTCTAATAACGACGAATTAAGTATATTTAAACACTTATAAAGAATCTTGTACAGTTATAGTACCTCAATTTCAATCATTTATTTGTTTTCGATAAAATAATCTTACAAAGAGTAGAAAAAGGTAAATAAATAATTGAGACAAATGAGGTATAAATTAATCTTATTAGAAATAAAAAAAAGATAGGTTAAAACACAAATTTCGGTATTTCAGACAAATTAGATCAACTCGTAAAAATCAAGTCCTAATCGAAAATCCAAATCTTAAAAAACCTTAGACCAGAAACCGCACCAGAATGCATAATAAACACCCCCGCTAGGCCGCTACCCTCATGTTGTTTTAGCATAGATTCTCAAATAAAATGTCTTAGTACATATTTTTCTTTTCAGGAAAAAAAAATGTAAATATATGCTTCAGTTGATATTAATTAATTCTGATATAATTAACTTTTGCACAATTAATATATACGGAGTATGTTTTTGTCGATAAGGTAGCTGAAAATTAAAAATTTAAACAATAACTAATTATAATAAAAAAAAAATGTTTGGCCATTAACTCACTTGTGAATAAATTTTAACTTTTTACCCAATGAGAAGTCGTTCTCCGTACTTTTTATCTATCAACAATAGCCAAAGGTCGACATGTAGATTAAAAGTAAACAAAAAAATTTAATTGTGCCGAGTGTATTTGTCGTAAATTTAAAACAGGTTAAATATTATTCACGTGTGGAAGATAAAACAAAGTAGAGTGCATGGGGATTAACGATATGTTTAGTCTTATTTACCACAAACGTAATATATACTTGTTCCGTCGTAAAATTATGACAGATACGCATTTCCGAAGAAAAAGTAAATTGCCAATGGTCGACACTCGACATGTAAATTTAATGCGTAATACAAAGTCCTCATTTTCTCTAGCAATTCGGTAGTTTCGTCCGTGCAATTAATTGTGTATATATTTCACTTTTAAATTATTTTGTATACTTCTTTTCTTGATTTTATTTTCTATCGTCTAATTAAAATATTTTTAAGTATGAGAATATATGTAATACGAAAGTATAATAAGATCAGAGGCTTAATATATCTATCAATACATTTGTTTATACTTTTAATTAAATAAAAGAAGGGAAACAACTTCAATTTGAAATTAGGATTAGTTTCTTTTTTTCCTCAATTTTCGAACCATGAATTTATTTCGAACACATGCATGCACGTAAAAAAGCAAACGAATTAGATCCCACATTTCACTAATTATTTTAAAATAACCCCTACAGATAGTTAAATAAACAACTAATCTCTATTAACATAAATTACTATATATAGTAACACCATTGTTTGTTGCTTGTTTCACTATCAAATTACACAAGCAAATAAAAATTCAAAGTTAGTTTACAATCAATTTTTATTACTATTTAGTTATCTTTTATTTATATATTTATCTTTTATTTATATACTTAAGTTATTTATTTAACCAAAGTAATAACCAATTAATCGGTCTAAAATTAATAATTATCCAACTGATATTTTATTACTATTTAATTTTTTTTATATACTTAATTTATTTAACTAAGTAATAGCCAATGAAATCAATTATTTTATTAACTAATTCAATAATTATCCAATTGATATTTTATTACTACAAAATTATCTTTTTTATTTATATAATTTATTTAATCAAACTAAGAGCCAATGCAATCGCTCTAAAAACAATAATTATCCAACTGATATTTTATTACTATTTAATTATATTTTTATTTATATACTTAATTTTTTTAACTAAAGTAATAGCCAATGAAATTGCTCTAAAACAATAGCCAATGAAATCGCTCGAAAAGTTCCTCTTTTAAGTATATATATTGATTTTATTTGTATCATGTATTTAAAGCTAAATCTAAATAAGTAAATGTACAATTCAACCTTTACTTAATTAATTCTCATATTTCCACCCAAACTTATCTTTTAAGATCTTTTTTAAAATTTTATTCCTCATTTAAACTATAATAGGTTTAGCCATGTGTCAAGTGTCGGGTGTCCGAGTGTTCGACATGGTGTTAGACACGAGACGATTAATTAGGAGAAGTGCCGTGACTCCGTGCTACCTAGCTTACTATATGTTGACGGATACGAGACCGTTTGAAATGAAAACTTGTGATAAATTGATTGGCCAATAATTTCTGGTGGAAAACAAAACCTGGGCGTCCCTACAACCAATTACTGTATTAATTTTTCTCCCCCAATTTGATTCAAAATTCCTTAAATTACTGAGAAATCTCCAAACCCCCCAGAAAAAAAATCTCACACCTTGTACAAAATATCCCGTCAATTACTCCATACATAGGAGTAAGAGTGTAAGAGGGTTTGATGGCGTTGGAGTGGTGGGGTACAGTCAGGTGGGTGGGCCACCGATTCTCATACCTATCTCCAACCACCTGGTCCGGTTTCGGGTTGGGGTCCGGATTCGGATACCTAAGACAGTTGCGGTGGGACCCATACAGTTTCAACGGCGTTGTTGACGAGTTCTTGTGGTCCCTCATAACGGCGTTTGAGTCTGTCGCTTTGGTCTCCATGCTTTGCTGCTTCTTCCTCTTCTGCGGCTGTAACTTCTGATACCAATATGTACTCTTTCCGACTCGGTCATTTGTTTACCTTTCATATTCATAGTGAGACCTATTTTAATCCAAGGTAAACAAATTATTGGATGGATGGTTTAATTTTATGTAATTGGTTTTTTGTTAGACGGATTTTGTCCCTCTAATTATGAATTTGAATCGTTTTACCGACCGACCCGATTGACGTTGATTGTATTTTGTGAATCAATTTCCTAGTTATGTTCATCATGTCGAAGATGTGCTTTATCTCCTCCTAAATTAATTTGTGGATGTTTGTTGTCTGCTATGGAGTACTACTTGGTGCATCGCACCCGATATTTCAATTTCTGTACACAATTGTTTGAATGTTAAGTGTACATGATAAACACTGAACAAGAAGATGGAAAAGATTATGGAATTGATTATATTGAGGCTCCGTTTGGATACAATTTTAGGAGGGAAGGGGAGTGAAGGGAAGGGAGGGGAGGGAAAATAAACTGAGGGTGTTTGGATAACAAAATTGATGAGATGGAAATGGAAGGGGAGGAAGGAAGGGAATGATATAATGGAGTGAAATTATCCAAAAAAATATGACTTGCATAATTAAATGAAGGTTCAAATGAAGTTTTCTCTCCAAATCTTGCCTCAGTTGGAGAGATTTTTGTTTGTTCTATAGGAGAGAAATTACATTCCCCCATTTCCTTCCCCTCTCATTTCATTCCCTCCATAAATTGTATCCAAACAAAGGAAAATAAATCACTTCATTTCCCTTCCCTCCCTTTCCCTCCAATTCTCTCAATCCAAACAAAGTCTGAATGAATAACAGTTATGTACAACAGCTAACATATATACACATCTCAAATATATGTTGCCTATGATAAATCCTAACAATTAGGTAACAAAATAATATTGTACATAATTATTATAGACTAAATATAGACGTAATATCATAATTGATATGAATATCAATTATGTAGATAATTGCGCATTACTCTCCCTCAAGTTGGAGTACTTGGTAAATCAATACTCAACTTGGACCGTAAGTAGCTGAAAGGTTCACCCCCAAGAGCTTTTGTGAAAATATCCGTGTTTTGCTCCTTGCCACGGACGTGAAGCGTTGCAACGGTGTTATTCATGAGATGATGACGATCATGAAAGACAAGATTTTTAGCAATTTGCAGAGCTACCTCGTTGTCGCAAAACAATTCAATAGGCTTGTCATGGCTAATACCGAGAGACTTAAGGAAGGACTTTACCCATATTACTTCGCTAGTCACTCATGCGATTGCATGATACTCTGCTTTCGCGGTAGACTTGGCGACAGTAGGTTGCTTTCGTGCTTTCTATGATACTGGTGACTTCCCAAAGGAAATAAAATACCATGTGATGGACCGTCGTGACACAGGACAAGTTGCATAGTCCGAATCACTGCGCTTAGTAGGGCTGTTAATGAGACGAGACAGCTCGCTAGCAACTCGAGCTCAGCTCGGTCAAAGCTCGGTCAAAGCTCGGCTCGTGTGAGCTCGACTCGAGCTCGGGATCGGCTCGAGAGATTAACGAGTCAAGCCGAGCAATGGCTGGCTCGACTCGGAAAGCCCGCGAGCGGCTCGAACATTTGAGATTACATACTATATTAATCATATTTTATAAAAATATGCTCATATTTTATAAAACTATTTTATCATTATTATATATTTGTATCATATATATCAAATATCTTGTTGTTTATTTGCTAAATATTTTTACATATAATCTTCGAACGTTGTTATTCAAAATATCGGAAGAAAAAATTAAAAAATAAATAATTTTATATAGGCTCGAGTTGGCTCGAGTTAGGCTCGAGCTCGTGTTAAAGCTCGCAAGCTTTTTAACGAGCGCATTTTTTTCAAGCTCGGGTAAGATCGGCTCGAGCTCGAGCTCGAGTTTTGGTAATCGAGCACGAGCCGAGCAAGGCCCAGCTCGGGCTCGGCTCGGCTCGTTAACACCCCTAGCGCTTAGTAAGTCGTTTAATACATCCAACTATCACAAAACCGGACCTTGTTTATGCTGATCATGTGTTGTCTCAATTCGTTCATGCACCACGGAAAGAACATGTAACATCCCGAAATTTCGGAAAAATTATATTTTAATAATCTAAATTGATTTCGGAAAATTTGGTATTTTATTTTAATTAACTTCATAATCTATTTTAAGGACATAAATCAAATTTCTATTTTAAGAAGAGCGACCCTTAGAATGTAACCTTTCCTTGGTATTTCCGTTTACGAGAATCCCGATCAACTCACTAAAATCCCGTCTCATAAAAATACATCCATTGCCATTATAAAATTTCATTTTTTTCTATTATTGCCATTATAGAATTTGTTTTTCTATTAGTGTCCCTCTAAAATTTGTTTTACTTCTCTCAATGTCATTTCATATTTGTTTTACCTGAAATAGAAAGTTACCAAGCATTATTAGACTTAATTAACTTCACAGTATATCCGCCACAAGTTTGCGACGGGTCAAATACTACTCACGTAGGTAGATAAGACCATGATTAATACTTGACTCGTCGCAAACTTGCGACGGATTGCCCGTCACAAATCAATTGATTTAGAAATTGAAAAGTGATTGACGCAGGTTAGGGGCTTTGTTTATTATTGTACGTAAAAATCTCCAGGAAACAATTAATTAATCAAAGAGTCTTGCTGAAGACGGATATTATCTGTTACACGGATATTATCCGTTACAAACTGAAGACAGATAATATCCATCTCACAACCATGCGAGTGGGAGAACAAGTGGGGCTAAATGAAACATTTCATGGATCATCCTACTTACATTTTATGAGAGGAACACTTTTCGTTTTCAGCTTGTGACGAATAGTATCCATCTCCAATGAGAATTTATGTTGATTCATTAGGGGTTTTGTTTAATATTATTTAATCTTGCACTACATACAATATCCTACCATATGTCATACGAAGAATCTTTCTTTAGCGAATTTGTTTAATATTATTAATTAATTAATTATAAGGTTTAGATTTAGTTACCGGCTAAGTAGGTAAAACGTTAGCTAATGACCATCAAATAAGTAAAAAACATTATAGAGGAGCGATAATAGTTAAAAATAATTCATAATGACATTTTTAGAAAAAAAAAAAAAAAAAAAAAGCGTATTATGATGGTAATGAGAGATTCAAACTCAAAAGAAAGTTGGGAAAAGTAATTTCCTCCCACTTCCTTACATCTCTTCTTCGTCCTCTGATCTTACTTGAGCTCCAAGTTGAATAAAAATGGAGCAAGACTCGATCTTCACTAAATTCAACGCCATGGATTCGTTGTAGCTCCAAATACGGTAATTCTTTCGCCATTGTATTCCTCTCGTCATTTCCGTCCTTTCTACCTCTTCGAATTTCAGAAATCTCTCATGGTAATTCCGGCCTGTTCTTATTTAACTCGAAAATTGGTATTTTCTAATGTATTTTCTTTGTGTTTGAGGGTCAAATTTCGAAGGCTTGGACAAGGACTCGTGCGAGATTGAAGATTCGAGTGACGAAGACGCGTAATGAGGTGACGATAATGAGAAAAACTCGACCTTTGTCTCAAATTGAATTGACTTATGTTTTTCATGAAGTTTTATGTGAATGGATGGTGTTTATGGCGTGATTTTGTCATGGGTAGTTTAGAATCTGAAAGTCACAAGTTATTTAAGATGAAATTGAGAGTAAATCTGATTCTTACATTACTACTTGACGAGACTATGTCGTTTGGTTCATAAGGTGATTGTTAATAAGGGAAATCATGGTTTGGGTGCTGTTTATGGCCACTGTCGTTATTGTTTATTGTAGTAGGATGCTGCCCAGTAGTTAAATGGTAATACCACTGCTCCATTAGTCATTATTACATTAGTCATACCCTGTGTAGCTGGTAAGTTATTGTCTTGCTGTTGATTGTTGTGTTAATAGTGCACTACTACTAATGCATTTAACTGATGCTAGTTACTGGATGCTATGCTCGTCACTGATTATTGATCCAGTTATAGTCTGCCCATTGTTGTTATCACTGCTCTGCCCTACTGCATTGTCAATACTAGTGCACTGTGGGTTGTTATGTTCATAGTTGCTGTTACTGCACTACTCACTACCATGATGATGCTGCACTACTATTAAGGCCCTGTTCTTTTGGACTTCAAGTCACTTAACTTAAGTTCACTTCAGATCCTATAAGTTCAGTTCAGTTCAGCTTCTATAAGTTCAGTTAAGTTCAGATCCTATAAGTTCAGTTCAGTTCAGTTCCTATCAGTTCAGCTCAGTTCATATAAGTTCAGTTCAGTTCAGTTCAGTTCCTATAAGTTCAGTTCAGTTCAGTTCAGTTCCTATAAGTTCAGTTCAGTTCCTATAAGTTCAGTTCATATAAACTCAATTAAGAAAAGTTATATACGGAGTATTATTTTTAACAACCGATACAAACATTTCACTTTAATTATTCGATATACGTCATCTATGAAAAAACAACTCATTAATAATTTACCCGTCTTTTACTCTCTATTAATATCAAACTATCATCCTCATTAATGCCAAAAAACGACAACTCATCATACGACACCCTCACCCTCACCAATTGTCACTCTCCCATTAATCAGTTTCTTCATCACCATTGTTAGAGAAAATAAATGGTTAGAGAAAATTGTTATAGTGAATTATTTTTTATCGTAATGTAATTGTAGTATAATGTATAAACTATGAACAAACTATTATATATAAAGTTGAAAATATTTTAAAGTACCTTGTGTTTTAGACTATTTTTTTTATCAATGTCATCTATTGGATAATAATAATAATAATAATAATAATAATAATAATAATAATAACACTAATAACAATAATAATAATAATAATAATAATAACAATAATAATAAAGTTAGTAATAATAATAGTTAACTTAAATTAAAATAAAGTTAATTAAGTTCGGATTTTATAAGTTCAGTTCAGATGCTATAAGTTAAGTTCAATTCATATCATATAAGTTAAGTTCAGTTCAATTCCTATAAGTCCAGTTCAGTTCAGTTCAGTTCCTATAAGTTCAGTTCAGTTCAGTTCCTATAAGTTCAGTTCAGTTCAGATCCTATAAGTTCAGTTCAGATCTTATAAGTTCAGTTCAGTTCAGTTCAGATCCTATAAGTTCAGTTCAGTTCAGTTTCAGTCCAAAAGAACAGGGCCTAATGCATTTAACTACTGTTAAACGCTAAGTTCTACTGCCATGTACGTCTGTTGCGTAGTCCAACTGTTAATCTGTTACTGCTTCATAGACCTTCTGTTATTCTGCTAGTGCATTTCTGTTATTCTGAACTACTGCTGTTAGTTACCCACATTCTACTGCTCTTCGTCTTAGCCGTTGTTCACTGCTACCCAATGCGCTAAATCAGACTGTACACAGTGCTGTGATGTTGCTGCGTATTCCGTTACTGCATTCCTGATATTCTGCTGCTGCGTGTCTGCTATTAAACTCCTGTCACTGCTGTACTACGTCTGCCTGTACTCCACTGCAGTCACGGCCATAAGCCACTTCACATTCACACTACATTCATACTTCCTACTGTTATTCCTACAACTGTTGTAGCACTACTGATGGCTGCACATCTACACTATACTTACTGCACTTGATGAACACTGCTACTACTTACTTCTACTGCATACTAAACGCCACTACACTACTACTATCAAATGCTACCATTTATTTTCTAAGTGAGGCTGGTGTTTTGGATTGTGTTGCAGTAAGTTGTTGCAGTGTTGTTGTCATAGGTTATTGCTGGTAGTTTATTTAATATTGGTCATGGTGTGCTACTATCGCTACTGCCATTGGTGTCGTTACTGTTGTTATTGGCTGCAAAGCGTTACTGCCGCTGCACAGTTGCTGTTGGCTGCACCTTGTTGTGCAGTTGCTGCTGCTACTGTCGTTACTATGGCTGCTACGCTGCCATTTTTACTGTCGTTGTGGCTGTGTTCTTTTTCTACTGTTATGTTGATACTATGGTCATTGTTGTAGGGCTGCTACAGTATTAGTCATTGTTGCGTGTTACACTGTTGTTATGGTTGTTCATGTCATCGAGTGTGGTTACCAATTGCTGTTTAGGACTGCTGCTATCTTGATGCTAGTAATGCTACTGGACTCCGTTGCTCGCTGCCTCGGCCGCTGCCAGTCCATGGCCTAGGCCGCTGCCTAGGCGTGGCTTGGCACGGTCTCATGGTTATTGAATATAATTTTCTTGAAATCGTTTAAGACATTCAAAATGATTGCGATCTTTATTTTAAACAGCACGTTAAAGTATATATAATTAGTTAATCGATCCCCGAATAATTAAAATACGACTTGCTATTTTAATTTCTCACATGTTATATTATAAATCCTATGAGTCGTGATTATTTCCTTTATCGATTGAACCGTTTAATTAGAATGTAATTTGTTACTTAGTTAAAAATATATATTTGAGCTAGGTAAGAATTAGCAAAGTGGTTAGTTACTCGTCTTAAGTTGATTAATTCCTAAGTACTAGATTATTATTCTTATCGGGTTAAGTTAATTGACGTATATCAATTACTTAGACTTGTTTAGATATATGTCTTAGGGGACTAATGAACTTAATCGAAATGGGTTGTTCTCCTTATGCTCGTGTTGTATCATGGTCGTAAGATAACTTAGTAGATAAGGTTAGAATTGAATGTGGATTATGTGAATGCGTATTGGAAATATGTCTGAGTCGGGATCCCTAGAGTACAATACGTATCTTTGTATGTTGCGTATCGAACTATGTCTGAGTCGGGACCTCTAGTTGGATACGTGTGTGTATGTTGCGTGACGGACATGTCTGAGTCGGGACTTCTGAGCCGTTACGTGTATGGATGAGGCAGTGGAATATGTCTGAGTCGGGACCTCTATTCCTTTGTGAGTTTGTTTGACCGTGGTGAGTCAGGTCTGAGTCGGGATCCTGATTCACTACGAAGAGTAATGGTTATGTCTGAGTTGGGACCTCTGAATCATTACTAGCTGACCGGTGTCCATTCGTGCCTGAGTCGGGGTTCACGGATGTATGCTAGCTGACCTTGTGTATCAAGTCTACCTGAGTCGGGGTGTGGCTTGGGCACTGCTGATTGTGTCTAGTTCTTTCTTGAGTCGCGGTTAGTTTTAGATACTTTTGTTTGTATATGCTTGCTTGAGTTGGGGTACAGTGTCAGGTGTTGTTGAATGGATGATTATCAAAAGAGTACCGTTTATCATTTGAGTTTATTATTAGTCAAAGGTATTGGACGACTCTTATTCTGAGTTCGGAAATTGGTTTGAGGAGAAAGACCCCCGGCCGGGCAACCGGAAGGGAGACCGGCTCTCGCCTCAAATAGTTTTCGAAGTTGGTTAAGGGTTTTACATAGTGGTGCATGTTATGATGTGACTGATGAAGTGTATTTCGCATATTGTTATGTTGGAGTATGTTGGATGATATTTATGCATATAACTCTGGTCACTCCCACTGACTGTGGCGCACATGCTTCATGTGTGTAGGTTTGACAGGTGTTGCGGGGTTCACTGAGGCTAGCGAGTGATGATCCGTCATCGAGTTCACCTACCCGATTCGTTAGCTAGACTTATATTTTCGATACAGTTTGTTACCCGTAGGGATATCCTATCCCGGGTTGTGTTTGTATTTAGTACTTAGTATTTAATTATGTTTCAGTTCATCCGCATTTGAAGTTATAGGAACTGAACTGAACTGAACTTATAGGATCTGAACTAAACTTATAGGATTGGAACTGAACTGAACTTATAGGAACTGAACTGAACTGAACTGAATTTATAGGAACTGTACTGAACTTATAGAAACTGAACTGAACTTATAGAAACTGAACTGAACTTATATGATCTAAACTGAACTTATAAGATCTGAACTGAACTAAACTTATAGAATCCGAACTCAATTAACTTTATTAAATTTAAGTTAACTATTATTGTTATTGTTGTTGTTGTTGTTATTGTTATTATTATTATTATTATTATTATTATTATTATTATTATTATTATTTATTATTATTATTATTATTATTATTATTATTATTATTATTATCAAAGAGACGAAATTGATAAAAATTAGTCCAAAACACAAGGTAATATAAAATATTTCCAACTTTCTTTACAATGATTTGTTCATAGGTAATATATTACACTACAGTTACATTAGGATAAAAAATAATTCACTATTACAATTTTTTCTAACCATTTATTTCCATATTATCATAATCTTCATCAACTTCATTTTCACTCTTAATATCACTGTTGACAAAAAATCCATTGTCTTGCCAAATAAGTGTGTCGTATACCGAGTTGTTGTTTTTTGGCATTAGTGAGGATGATAATTTGGCATTAATTAGAGAGTGAAAAACGGATAAATTATTAATGAGCTATTTTTTTTAATGACGTGTAACGAGTAATTAAAGCGAAATGTTTATATCGGTTGCTAAAAATAATACTTCGTATATAACCTCTCTTAATTGAGTTTATGTGAACTGAGCTGAACTGAACTTATAGGAACTGAACTGAACTGAACTTATAGATTTGAACTAAACTGAACTGAATTTATAGAATTTAAAATAAAGTTAAATTAGGTGACTTCAACCCCAAAAGAACATAACATTACTCTAATTTAGGTTCGACCGTCTCACAAATAAATTATACCTTTAGTGGACTGTCCTATACTAGTTTTCGTCGCAGCACTTAACTGGAAAAAAACCAGAATTGCTATTTTACGCCCCCTATTTTACTTGTTACGTCCCCTAATTTTTATTTTATTCCAACTTTACCCTTGAATATGTAAATTAATTTTATTCAAGTTAAATATTATTTAATCGTAAATGTGTTTTTGAGACAGTTACTAATAAACAATACCAAAAAAACGTGCTTTTGAGACGGTTACTAGTAGGCGATATTAAAAAGTCGTGTCAAAAATTAATAAATTTTAACCCCACTAATTCAAATTAACCTTAAATAACGTTCAATATGCTCAAACTAACATTTAATCTCAAATTTGTTTTTAACCGTTTCATAAAAAATGAATCCCAACGATAATCCCGTAAATGTATTTTTTAATTGTTTATTTACTCCTGATAACGAGCAAGATTCGCAATCTAACAACGAATATCAATCTTTAGTTCTTATTCATATGTCTATACATGATTTTTAAGCAAACATAAAGCAATTACCATGTTTAAATTCATAAAAAAATTGACAAACATGTACTACACCGCTTCCCGCATATTTGTATGTATAAATAATACTCCCTCCGTCCCGATCAATTGTTATCTATTGCTTTTGACACAAAGATTAAGAAAAGAAGTGTAAATGAATTTGGACCACACAAATTATATGACCCCACATGTAATCAAATGTCATCCACAAAAAGTTGCTAAAAATGGAAATAGATAACAATTCAATCATACATCCCAAAATGGAAATAGATAACAAATGACCGGGACGGAGGGAGTAATATTATTATTATTATTATTATTATTAATAAAATATACTCCGTAAATGTTAGTATCAAAAAGAGGAGATGAGTCGGACTCGGAATCGGACTCGAACTTTTACCTAAACAAAACATGAACAAAACCGAGCTCATAGGCCTAAATTAACAAAAAAAACAAATAGAAGGTAGTAAGGTACTAGAGAGCTAGGTTGCACGGAGACGCCTGAAATTTACTCTCCGTGTATCCGACACAGTGTCGGACACGGACACGCCAGGAACACGGCTCCAAACGTGTCCAACACTCCAAAAACCGTACCCCTGATTTTTTTTGAATCAAACGTGCCCGACACGGTCCATATCCTGGAACACGCCTAATATAAAGAAAACCGCAAAATTCCTAATTGAGAATTCATTCTAATTGAAAACCTAATTCATCCCAAACCCCAATTCCACTCGTCACCTCCTTCTCTCGTCATTTCGTCAGTCGTCACTGGACTCACTGCCGTCACCCTCGCCGGCCGCCGGCCGCCGGACGCCGCCACCTCCTTCTCTCGCCGTCACTGTCGTTCAGGTAATTAATTTCTTTTTCTTAATTGAAAGTATGTGAATGAATTTTAATTGAACGTAGTAGATAGTAGTTGTATAATTTCTTAGTCTGTCTTCAGCCTCTACCTCGTACCAATCCAATTCGTCCTCAAGGCATACTTCACTGGGGTGAGGCACCCATACAGCAAAGAGATCCACTTTTTAGTAGTAAACGCCCTAATCAAGAAAAACGAAACCTATATTATTAAATCAAGGGCTTTCTGCCCATCTATATGAGTTTACTCGATAGGGTAGTGTGTATAAAGGGAATTCTCTCTATGCGTGTATAATCTTAATTGAAAGTATGAGGAAACAATCAAACATGTAGTAGACAATAGTCTTATACAAGACTTGTGTAGTTGTGATTCTTGTGAATTCAGATTGTAGACATAGACTTGTGTAGTTCTGAATTCATATTGTAGACTTGAATGGTTTATCATTAATTCAGATTGTGCATTTGATTACTATGGAGTATTGTGAATTCAGTAGACAGTCTCGTTGTGAATTCAGTAGACAATATAGTCTTGGTCTCTTGGACATCCCCTCGTGAATCCTCTACAACAACAACAACAACATCAAAGCCTTAGTCCCAAAATGTTTTTGGGTCGGCCGACATGAATCATCCTTTGGAACCGTTATGAGTGAATTCTCATCTCAACAAGAGAAAAAAGAAAGAAAAGAAAAAAAAAACGGAAGTGGAGTGAAACAAAGAAATGAAAGGCAAAGGGCTTTTATAAATTTTAAATCGAACTTATCACATGTATAAAAACCCAAAACAATAAATCAAGGATAAAGTTTAAAGTGATTTCGAGAAATGAAGTAAAATTTAATATAAGAGTTTTGGGGGAAAAAGTGTAACAAAAACAAAAAGAATTTTTTTTTTTTAGAAAACTTAAATTTATTTAGTTCGTCCTTCAACAGCGTGGAAGCCCTTCTTTACTCTTATAATAGTCTGATTTTATGTGTTGTGAACTTGTGAACGGTTTATTGTGAATTCAGAAATTGCATTTTCAGATTGTGCACTTTCAGAATTGCTTGTGCATTTTCAGAATGTTACATAGTTGCTGTTTGGATTAATTTGGAACTTTAAATCATTCATGCTTTTTATTTATTTTGTAAGACTTGAATGTTTATTTAAATTTCGGTTGTAATTTAGATTTTCTATTTTGTAAGACATATTTGATTTTGACGTATAAGACATTAATATTGGTTGTCATTTTATGACTTTGTTACCTTCAAATGACCAAAGTTTAGATGTTGGTTGTAATGGACTTTAAATTCCCCTTATTTTAATAAGTATATTGACTTTTTTTTGCCGTGTCCCGTGTCCTAAAAAAATCGGAGTGCCGTGTCCCGTGTCGTGTCCGTGTCCGTTTTCGTGCAACCTAACTAGAGGGCAGAGACCTCCCGTCTTCAACCTACCACATTTCTCAAGACATCAAATCAGACCCAGGTATAGTATGTATGTATACATAGTATGGATGGTGGAGTAGCCGTGTTTTTTTCACGGCAAAACCACGGTATAGCCGTGTTTTTTGCACGGCCGGACCACCAACCCGCCGTGTGTTTTGCACGGCCGAACCACCCACACGCCGTGTTTTTTACACAGCCATACCACAGAGCTGCCGTGTTTCCAGACCAAAAATCCTATTCTTTTTGTTGAAACCCAATCTGTTTTCCAATGCTAATTGACATTAATTGGATCTAATTAAAAAAGATGCGTAGCTTATTGTTCAAATTCTTTTAATTCTTTTGATTGAAATCATTGAATTAATTCTTGTTCTTGAAACTTCTTAAATTGAAGTTATTTGGTTTGTTTTTTACATTTTATTGTTGTTTTGGTGTTGTTTTTGTTTGAATAATAGGGGTTGGGTGAATAAGAGAAGAAGAGAAATAAGATATTTACGTATTTTTAGGATCGTATATTACAATTGTTTTTATAAAAACCGTTTCAAAAATAAACCGTAAAAACTAGGGGTTAGCAAAAATTTCCGATACGGTTTTTTAATACGGATACGATACGGTATATGGTTATCGTTATACGGTTTTCCGGGTATACAATTTTTTTTCCGTATACACGATACACTTTTTTTGAAACCGTTTCGTATCCGGGTTAGCCTAATTCAAAACCGTATACTGGGTATTACCCGGTTTTAAGTCTAATTAAAAAAAAAAGTAAAAAATTAGAAATAAGAAAGTAAAAGTCCAATCTATACGACAACCTCACTTAGCAGTCTTCTAATTTCTAACTAACCCTAATTTCCTCACTGCCTCCTTCTCCAATCTCTCTTAATTTTTAACAACTTATTCAAGTCTTCAGATCCTCTCATTTATCTTGTTAATCATCTTCCAAGGTTTGTTATCTAATTCTAATTTTTCTTTGTTTTCCAGATCCTCTATGTTTGACAGTTTGTTATTGTTTATTTTCATTTTCGTTTGCTTTGATTCATCCTGTCTTCAATTAATTAATTTACAGTACCACTAACTGGCAGAGAGGCAGTGGAAAGCAGTAGAATGGACTTTGATTAATTCTAGCAAATTTGTACAGGAGAAGAAACTAAGAAAGTGTAATGTTTAAATTTGTACAGGAGACTAGGAGAGCAAGTGTAAATGTGTAATATCACCAGAAACCGTATCCGGGTATACGTAATCCGGTTATACGGTTTAACCGGATACCCGAAAACCGTATACCCGGTTTAAACCGTATCGTATCCGGAAGTAAAAAGGCGATGTTAAAAAAACCGTATTTGGTACCCGGTTTTGCTCACCCCTAGTAAAAACCGTCACCAACATACTTTTACGATAATTATTTTTATACCAAGGTAATTTGGATGCAAGGGCAAAGTTGGAAAGAATTGAAATATAGGGGGCGTAACAAGTAAAATAGGGGACCCTCAACTGAAAAAGTGAAAATTAATTTGGGTTTGTTTCAGGTGAACTGAAGAAAACAATTTCACAAATTGCAACCACATTCATAACCTAAAAGATGAGTATGATGTCGATTTGGCGGCAGATCACAACCAGAAGCTTTCAATCTTCATCAACACTTCCATCTTCATCACTTTTTCCGACTTCTTCCAGATTCTTTTCCTATTCTCCTTATGTAGGTATTGCACTAAAAACCCCCAAATGCATTGAATGTTTAATAGATTTCGGATATAAGTTTTTAATTTTTGATTGATTTAGGTGATGCCCCTATATTTTATCTCGTTTTTGCATGAAGGCTTTTTATGGGTTTAGGGTTTTAGGATTATCTGTCACATTTCCACTCATTTTTTTTGGTTAGAAATCGGGTTTTGTTGTTTTTGTGAAGGATTTATTGTACACAATTTCTTGTTTTCAGATGGACCATTTTCATCTTTCCAAAAATACGGGAGACCAACTGTTTATGATACGGGTTTGAGTGAAATTGGAAAAAGTTGTGTTCGTTTTTTTCCGTAATCGATGTTGTTTAGGTAGAAATTAGGGTGTTTATATTGATTTTCTTGAATTAATCTAAAAGTATGTGTCTTCCAGCGTAAATGTTATTCATATGGTTTGTACGATTAATTGTGCATAAGAGTAATTATATGCATACAATGATGACTCAATTCGTCTTCTTCTTGAGGCAAGTGTGTGTCATTTCTGTCCTAATCGAGTTGTGAATTGCTCTTTGACTTGATGCGACAGTGAAGGTGGGGATTCCGGAGTTTTTGAGAGGGATAGGGAATGGAGTGGAAGCTCATGTGCTGAAGCTTGAGACTGAATTTGGAGGAGACATTCACAAGTTGCTGGCCGTTCGAACACTTAAGCTGAAGAAACTTGAAATTCCTTGCAAACATGTAAGCATTTGACATTTCATTTTTTTGTGCTTCGTCTATGCGCTTGGTTTTGTGTCTTGATGTCTTTGCTTAATGGCACCTCCCAAGCCCATTTATGTTTCAGAACTGTATATGTGGTTGCCTCATTGTGCCCAGTATATATTTCTTTGGGATTTTTCTTTGCTAAGTTTTGTCAAGCTACTTGCAGAGGTGCATCTATATTACTTCATCTACTCCTTGTTTAGGCAACACTAGATAGACACTACTCTTGAGTGATTAGAAAAAGTTCTCACCCTGCCTAGGCAATGTTCCGTGTTCAGGTTTTCATCATGGCTCATAGTCTAAATTGCTTTAAATTGGTATTAAGTAAGCAGATGCGAATACAAAAGTCCATTAGCTGTTAAACAGAAGAGCAGTTGTGGGCTTGTGGCACAAAACCACACCGCCACACGTCACAGACAACAAAGAAACCATAAGACTATGCAATGGAAATAAATGGAATGTTGTGACACCTAAAGCTAGGGATGCACAAACTAAATTTAAACTGACCAAACTACGTTCATTTTCTTTTTCACAGGCATCAAATACTCGGTCATATTCTTTTGCTCAAGATATTTATGTTACAATACAAACTTGTGCAAATTTCATATGTAAGAATCAAAATTTGAGGTTAATTAAGTCATTTCGGATACATAATCCTCTTATTCCATCACCCATCTTACTGACACCAAGAGGTGACCTGTACATGAGAGATGCAAGTCTCCTCGTAATCTTTAGACTCTTATTAAGTATGTGTAGATTGTGTGCTGCAGGAGACCTAGTGGAACTATGGAAGCACTTGAAAATTTGAAATAACAAATAATGTAACCCTCTTTCCCACTGAATTCTTTAGCCATTTCTTTATGGCTCGTTCCATTGAATTTATTTTATTTGCATCTTTTGGCAAACAACTTAGCTTCAAAATTGTCCTTATTCTATCCACTCCCATCCTTCCTCTACTCCCAAATAAATATCAACCCAAAGGGCAAAGAACCCAGTGAGGCAGAGGGAGTAGTATATAGCTGAACAGCACTGACAAACAAGATAGTTTAATAATCAGTTTGCAACAAATGAATCAAAGATTGCATAGACAATTCATTACCTGCTCAAAACGATAGCTATCCTTGTTCTGAGTCTGTATTTCGTTCTGGACCAACAAAAGAAATCACAACAATTTATCAGTATTATCTAATAAATATCACATGTGTTCCAAGATCAATGACAAAAAGTAGAGGATAATAAACAAAGATAAACATAACCTAAATGTTAAGAAAGAGTAGGGATAAGGGAGCAGAGGATGAATGTATAAAATAAAAACAATAACAGTTGAGGGTAAAAATTATTGAACATTCCCTTCAAATTCTAACAAGCAAAAACAGCAGAATACAATCCGAAACATACCTCAGGACCACGCCACTTCGTGATTTGTAGAAAGGATTTTAGGCAACCATGGTAATATATTTTATTAGGAAGAAATTCATCCACCTTGGAAAATGCCAACCTATCTCTCTTCATGTCATAACATTCAATAATTCTACAGCTCAGCCCCCACCCCAGCATCTCAGCCCCCACCACCTGATACGAAGAATCATATCACCACCACCACCACCGTTTTTTTTTTCACTGTAATTATCCAAATACATTATGAACGCTTTGCTCGTTTGATGGCATTATAAAGAAATGAATACCATCTTGATTATGGAATGTGCCTAGCCTAAATCTATGAAGTTAATTCAAAGTATTAGGAAAGTATCACATCTATTGATGCTTAAAGCTGTGGGGTTGAGTAGTCATGTCATGTGAAACCAATAATTGGTATTATAGTATTATCGACTTCATCTTGTATTTCAGCACAATTGATTTTATATCGATGTTCCCTTTTACGTTATAAAAGCATGATATCTGCAATCTGTGTAGGCTCTTGTAATATTAGATTGCTCCCTTGATTTCATCGGTTTCTGTATGCTTTTCAATGAATTTGAAAATTTTAAAATGCAAATACTCATTTCGGATGGAGTATGAATGTATGATTCAATGTTGGAAGTAATGTTTGAAGTTATCTGTAAGACTGTAACCCGTGGTTTGTTTTACAGAGGAAGCTGATACTGAATCATGCCCAAAGATATAGATTTGGACTGTGGAGGCCTCGGGCAGATGTGGTCAAAAAATTTGAATCAGCGTAGAGCAGCTCTTCGTCAACATTACAGGAAGTCTCTGGTCATGTACTGTCGCTTTGAATGGCCCTTTTGCTTGGGAATCGTTATGACTGTTTTTTTTTTTGTAACCTCAATCATCCGCAACCCTCAAATTTTCACATTCCTAGAACAACGGGGCTGCTTTTGATACTCTGTTTTCCAATGTTATTAGCATCAGCCACAAAAATGTGGTTTGACTCTTGTACCAAAATTTGTCTATGCATTCCCTTCCCCTTCCAACTTCACATCCTTTGAACTTTATTTAAGCATCACAAATTTTTGAATAAGATTGTTGTACGGGCGTATAAGTTATGCCGACATTATAACACAAAACTCAATCGTGATTATTGTGATCTGCTCTTAGATTTGGTCATCATAGAGTGACCAATCTTATAGGAAACATATGAGCTAATACAAGAATTGTAAACCTGCTCATCACAGCAGTCAGCAACTCAGCATCCTATGTTTCAATGTTTTTTAGCGGAAGTTAGTTTCTTATTTTGTGGGTTTCGTATGTTAAGGGAAGTGATCCGAAGCGGTTTTTGGAGAAAGAACATTTCAGTATTGAGGAAGACCTCGTGGTGTTTTTGTGCCGTGGGTAAGATCTTGTCTTATCGACGAGTTTTCTGGGGTTAGATTGTACAGCGAATACATCAGCTATTGCAGAATTCGTATCCACACTAGCAATTTAGCAACTTTATCTTCTTGTTTTAAACGAAAACACTAAGTCGCGGATGAGAATTGAACTCCCAACATCATGGTTGGGATAAGAGGGCTCTTATCACTTGAGCTAATGCTTGTTCTCAAATGTACTATACTTTTTTTCCTCGACTTTTAACTTATAAGAGGTCAAATTTTAATAGTGGATATAAACTTATTATTCATCACCTTTTTAATTTTGCAATATACATTTTAATTTTACTTATTGTTGTATGTTTTTTTTATCATATTACCGCCTTTATTTGTTTTCCTCTCAACTAGTTTTAATCTCGTGCAAATAATGCACGGATGACTTTTAAATTCATGAAAAAAATATTGGTGATTACGGTTATCTTTCTATAAAAATATTATTGATTACGAATTTTCTAGTAATTATTGTTATTTTAAGTAATTTCTTTATTTGAGAAAAAATTGTTTAAAACGATTTCGGCATTTGAGATTTTTTAAAAGATGATTTGAATGACATAAAATAACTTAATAATAATTGACTAAAAAATAACTCAAACCCGAAATAATCCGCTTAGATCAAATAAACCGACTTGATTGTCCATTTTACCAGGTCTTGGGAGGAGGTTCAACAATTTTGTTTTTACATGGTGGACCCTTTCTACATGATTTTTATTTTTTCTAATATACGGGATTTTTATTATGACATTTGCGAAATGTGATCATTTTGATATATATCGAACCGTTGTATACCGTATTTTACCGTATTTTATTTTGTTTGGTATCTTAATTTGTATTTGATTTGATTGAAAAATTGGAGAATAAAATGTAATTTAATTTTTGAACTGTAATTATTTTTCGTGTTTGTAATTTTTTGTTTTTCAGATTTATTTTTTGGACCGTTCTATATCGTATTTTATTGAAACGTTGTATATTGTTATTTATATTTTCGATGAACATAATTTGATCGTATCGTATTTTATTATGACAATGACGAAATGTAATACTGCAATCGATTACGTAATTAGGAATGGGAATTCTGAATTTAGGAGTTAGGGAAATTAAATCAAACAAAAAAGTAGTGGGTGATTTCGTTCCTTATTTCAAGGAACCAATCAGAATCCCTTAAATTCTATCCCTTTTATAGAGATAGATTCTCTACCTTATCTCTCATTTTCTCTCCCACCACCATCGCGTGAATGTTTGATAGCAGTGTTCGTCGTCACTAACCCACTAACTCGAGACCCACCAGCATACCTTCCCCTATAATGGTGAATGAACCCAACCCATCGGTCCCCGTCGTTCCTCGCTCTCAACCCCTATCTCTCCTCATTTCCTCAATTCATATCGTACGTCCTCTAACTATTATACCCCATTTTGCCTCCACACATACCTAAGTATCCCATTGTACCTTCAGCTTAACCACCCCATTCTGGCGTGTGACCCCTAACCCTTCTCGTAACCTTATGCGAGTCCCCACCCCATCATTACTCGCATCGATACCCCTCCACTGTACCACTTCTCAGTATCTATACAACCCGTTCATCGCTTATTAAGCCGTCATATACTTTTTTTCTTTTTATTTCTTTTTCTATTGTTAATTAAATTATATTAACAATTGTGTCTTTACATTTCGAATCATTTTGTCATAATTATTTAAGAATAAAATTAAAATGGTTAAAGTATTTTCTTTTGCTAACATCTTTGTGGCTCATTATCTTTTAATGTCATAATGTTATGCATTAGCTGTTAGATAGTTTTTTAAAGTCACTCCAACTTATATAAATTGAAAATAATATTGTATGTACTACTTCGTATATATCTAACCAGATCTTAAGACGATGCCCAACCTAGATCATGACTTTAAATATAATATTCAATGGTGACGAATTTGTCATCTGAAATGAAAAATAAAGGGAATTATGATATTAATAAGTCTTGCTTAAATTTGAAATGAGAATTTGTCCTATGATATTGTCTTTGCCTCCTTACCTCCATGACTCCATCCCCACTAAAACACACACTGTAATTTGAAAAGAGGAGTTATGAAGTGTGGCTTCAGCTCTTCAAGTGTTCAACTGTGGCTTCAGCTCTTCAAGTGTTCGAGACATTTAAATTTACATTCAGTATATATGGAAGTTATGAAGTAGTCGTTGTTGGAACCTTGGCTAAAAAAGTATTTATTTCTGCATTTTGAGTTTAATATTAGGAGTAATATTTCCTATAGAGGATGAATGAGCAAAAGCCCCCTTTGCTTGACGATAGTAAGAAAAACTTGAAAAAGCAAAGATAGTAGAGGAAAATCGACCTTTTAATCTCACCCTTCTGTTTCATGATATCTAGTACTGTGAACTGTAAAGGAAAATGGTTTCAAGCAAAAATATTTGGAAAAGAGACTAGGAATCTACAGAGCTCTTTTCGCATTCAGCTGTGCAATACATTTTGCAATTGGGGAGCTAGCTTTTGAAATTGAATTGAGAGAAGGTATGGAACTTGGGAATAAATGAGGAAACTAGAGACGACAGAGCACTTTGTAAATCAGAATTCCAGAAGATAGGGTAGCCAGTAACATGTTTATGTGTCAAAATACATACGGAGTATCATTTTTATAGAGTATCGTGCTAGTGGTGAAAATGCATTTCAAGGGTGAAGGGTAAAATATGGATCAAAATACATATCATTTTTAAGAATTACGGGTCTAAATTAAGAGTGACGGGTTAAAATACGGTTCAAAATATCGTTATTGTAACCATGTGAAGAAACTCATAACTTCTATTGAGAGTGACGGGCTAAAATACGGATTATTAAGAGCAGGGACGAAGCTCGAATGAAATTGGTGAGGGGGCCGAAAAATTATATTAGTCATACAATTAACACAAATTCTCATTTTTTACGGTGGTATCCGTCATCAGCTTGTGATGGATATCGTTTCCTCACACAAAATACCATCCCTTTTTGAACAAGTGATCTCTTGATTAGTATATAACCAATGTTTACCATCTAAGCCACTAAATTAATTTCTGACTAATAATATAACATAAAATCATTTATATCTACCCAGGGCAGGGGCCCCGCGGGCCCTGTCCTAGCTTCGTCATTGATTAAGAGTGACGGGTTAATATATGGATGATTTTCAGTGCCTTCGAGAGAGGAAATTTTTGCATATTTTCACGAAATCTTTGAGTTGGTTAAAATACGTATCTCTCTTACTTGCTTTAGCAATAAAAATTTTAAAGCTCAAATTAGATTAGCAAATGTGAAATTAATTTGCGATACGTGATTTATATTTCACGTAATTGCTCCATTTAAGCATGTTATCGAGTATAACAACATGTTTTTTTTTTCAAATCACATTATTTTTATATACAATATCGAAATGCACCTACAATTCATAGCTAAATTCAAATTTTAATCATAACTTAATAGAAAAATTAATCACCATTTTAAATCAACATGGCCGTACAATTTGCACGAGTTTAAGACTAGTAGATTAGAAGTCTCATGCCCAAAACTTATCTTAAACCTTCCGTTTTAAAACAAAATGTTTGTTGCCCAAACTTAAAAAAAGCAGATGCAATATATACACGTAATTTAGCCATTTAGGTTATATAGAGTGTAACGCACAAAAAACACTTGCTCTCAATTTCTTCACTTCCTCCATTTTACAGCCGTCTACATTTTTGGGTTGATGATGATGAAGATGTTCATACTCACAAACTCGGGTTCCCTTCATCGTCTTTCCCCTTTTCTATGTCGATTTCATTCCTCTCCTTCTTTCAATCGCTCTGTTTCTGTTGTTGGCGACCCCCGATTGTTTCTCGATTCCGTTAGACAACAATGTCGATTTGGTTTTTCTGGTGTTGATGTTCCCCTTTCTATATTTCATCAATTGTGCTCTCTTCGTTATCTCCCTTCTATTGTCGTCTTCACTCAATTATTTACCGCCATGTCTAAGATTAGACCCCACCCTCCTTTCTCCACTATTCTTACTCTCTTTAATCACCTTGAATTGTCCGGTCTCCGTCCTGATATGCATTCCGTTGGTATTCTCGCCAAGTGTTATTCTTCCGTTGGCCGTGTTGATTTTGCCTTCTCTCTCCTTGGTAAGCACATTAAGCTTGGCTATTCAGCCGATATTGTCATCATTAATACCTTACTCAATGGATTAATTGATTCTGATAAATTACACCTAGCTGTTCAATTATTGGATAAAATCGTCAAGCTTCAGATGCATCCCGACCTTGTTACTTACGGTTCTATGTTTAGAGGTCTTTGCAATTCTGGCGACAATGCTGGCGCTCTTCGCTTGCTCCAAAATATGGAGTCTAGAGCTCCTTTTAAGCCTGATCTTGTCATTTATAGCACCATCATTGACAGCCTTTGTAAAGACCAATTGTTACCTCAAGCCCTTGGCCTTTTCAAGGAGATGAAAGCCAAGAGCATTCTGCCCGATGTCATAACCTATAATTCCTTAATTCGAGGGGTCTGTAGTTTAGGGTGTTGGGATCACGCCAAAGAACTGTTGACTGAGATGCGGGACAACAACATTGTTCCCAATATTGAAACCTACAGTACCTTGGTTGACAGTTACTGTAAAGAGGGAAATGTTGTTGAAGCAAGGGCTGTTTTTGAGTTCATGGCTAAGACTGGCGTGCACCCTGACATAATTACCTACAATGCTCTGTTGGATGGGTACTGTTTGCGTGGAGAGATGGAGGAGGCAGAAAAACTCCTGGATGTTATGGTGAAAGATGATGTCATGCCTAACGTTGTGACTTTCAGTACCCTAATCAATGGATATTGCAAGTCTAAAAAGGTTGACAAAGCTTTGGAGATGTTCCGGGATATGGTTCTTAAAGGAACACGGATCACTCCAGATGTTATCACCTATAGCACCATAATACATGCCCTGTGCAAGGATGACAGACTCCAGCATGCAGTCCAGCTTTTTAAAGATATGCAAGATCGAGGTGTGGCAGCGGATGTGTTCACTTACAATACAATGCTGGATGGCCTTTTAAGAAATGCACAGATTGATGCGGCAATCTCCCTACGTAAAGAGATGGAGAATAATGGGGTGGCACCTACTATTGGTACATACAATACCATAATTAATGGTCTCTGTGAAGCCGGACGACTAGTTGAAGCAACAAAGGTGTTCTCTACTCTTGTGGCCAAGCGGTTGCCTCTAAATGTAAAAACCTACACTATAATGGTGAAAATATTATGTAGGCAAGGATTGTTAGGTGATGCAACCAAAATTTTAAAGGACATGGCGGACAATGGATGTCCTCCGGATGAACGCACCTACAATACGATTATAAAAGGATTTCTCAATAATGCTAATGATATCGCTATGGCTTTGGATCATCTTCACACTATGACGAGCCAAGGATTTGCCGCTGATGTGGACACTTCTTCTTTGTTTGTCAGCTTACTCACTTCCCCTAATGTTAGTGATACAGACAAAGCTTTGCTTCAAAAGTATTTTCTGGAGAATAAAGGTATGTGGTTGGTTGCTATTTTGATATTAATGTTTTCAGAATGGACTACGGCATATACTTAGCTCTACTTTTCTTATCGAATTTCTGAAATGACCGATTATTTTCTTGATAATTTGTGATATATTTTGGGATTCATGGCCTATGATAGATTGATAGTGTGAGTTTCTATCAGTTTAGTGACAATTGCTCATTATTCTGTTTGTTTGGTGAATCACTAGTTAAAAAGAGATTTATTGTCCATAAGCCTTAAGTTTGGCTGGTGAGTCTCTTTATTATTGTTATTGTCATTATTAGTATCCATTTATTAGTCAAATTACTGGATCTACCTTCTTTTGTGCGGCTATGACATATTTTGAGTTGGATTTTGCATTTACTTAAATGGCGGCTAGGTTTCGTTATATACCCTAATAAGCCTCTGCCTTTTCATTTGTTATTTTTTATCTTTTTTTTTTAAAGATGTATTTTGCATTGATGTTTTGATGATAAGTTATGAGCAACAATTGATGAAGTTAAGTTGATCATTGCTCATTTACTAATATCAGTGACCATTGCTTGTTTTCTTCTCACTAGGGGAGAAGAAAAGGGAAAAAATTGATAAGTCATTTCCTTGTGCTAAGAAATGTTCTTTGGTGATTGTTAGTCCTCGACTTACTAGTGATTTAATCAGATTCTGATAGGTATTCAAAGATCATTAACAAGAGTATGTGACATGGTGGAAATTTAATGGTTACATATGTCCATTTCCAGCCTTATATTATAACACCAAACATATACTCAACAGACCACTCAATTATATCGAGACAATAGCCTCACATTAACAAGCGTTCTAACTCTGTTTAACATGTCTTTTATGATCTCATTCATAATAAGCTTAGGGCTGAGTAATTTGACTTGCAGCCTGCATATATTCTGCTCCCACCAAATCTGATACATGAGTACCAGAATACTAGCAGCTACCAGTCTTTTGGTTGGCTTGTTTTGTTGTTAGCGGTTGTTATTTTAGTAATTTGTTTGGAAGCTGTTTCAGTTTACGACAATATATATTTATTGCTTTATGTTCAACTCAAATATACTGAAGTTTGATGATAAGTTATGAGCAAAACTTGATGAAGTTAAGCTGATCATTGCTCATGTACTAAATATCAGGGGAAGAAAAAGCGGATGAATGAAACAAGGTGTGATTGGAAACTGAGAAGCTGTCTGATTTCCAGATAAACAAGGACAATCAAGTGTGGTGGGTCATGGGTGTAGCGAAGGCATTGCAGGCTTGCAGCCGTGTATAGGTACCTGCAATATTACGCCAAAAAGCTTCAAGAGCAAGGGCTATTAAAAGATGCAAGTTGCTACAGAACTATCAAAGAAAACAGAAGATATTAGATGTGCCAAATGATCTTACCTTATGAACATCAGTTGATTTATTATCTTATGTTAATAAATGAGAAAGGCTCTAATATTTGAAAGTGTCGTGGAAAACAAATGCTTTGCAGCTAGTGATCGCGCTACTGGGTTTGACTCATTGTTAGAGATGTAAATGACGCTTGTCCTGCATTTGTTTTGGAGGAATGCTACGGGGGTGTGTGGGTTGATTTGGATTCTTTTTGGCAATGTGAATTGTGCTTGCCTATTTATGATTTTCTTTTTTCGTTTTAATCTTTTTAGCTTCTTTTCTGCTTGATTTAAAGCCAACAACTTTTCCTCATCATATCGGCAAAGATGTTTGTTGTTATCCATTGACGGTAGAGATGGGAAAGGTGATCAGAATTTTAGCATCGATAAAGTGAAGCAAGCGGTAGATCTGTTCCTGGTTTGGAAGACAGGTATAGTATCTGAATCTTGGTTTAAAATGTTGTCGAGTTTAAGAAGCTAAGTTTAATTTCATTTTTCAACATTTATTCTGTTTACGATGGCCAATGTGTAACTGGCATGGATGCTCTTTTCATCAGATTGTTTTTGAGTTGCATCTCTTTGAGGGCTGTAATCGACATAGAAGAGTTGCACAGTTAGCACGAAGCTGCAGTGTGGCAGTTGTGTTGCTCATTGATCGAATTGGGTGTAGCCTCCACTTGAGGTCCAACCTAGAGAGTGGCTGTGGTGACTGCTGATCTCCCTAATCCATTTTATTGACGTCTTTATACTATTGTATCTTGTTATAATGTTATTTAGCTAATATTTTTAGATGAAGAAGAATCGCAGTTATGTAATATGCACTTTTATCAGTTTATGATAACCAAAATCTTGATTTGAGAATTTTTGTGTTTTTCAAATACCGTATTTGGACTTGTAATTTACCATTTTAATTTCTAGATTTCAAGTTAAATCTCATTATGACACAATCTCATGACTAGTTCTTTTTTTTTGGACAAATGAAAACATACAACTAAGGTCAGACTGTATAACCCTCCTAGCCGCATTAGGAGTACGATAGTTTTTTATAGTTAATGTAGGAAGGAACTTGAAAAATAAAAAATAAAAATTTAAGGGTGACCTGTTTGAAAACCGTTCATAACAAATAAATTATGGTATGGGTTTAGTAAAAGTTAAACGAGGTAAAAGTTCGGGCGTTTGGGTTATTTTTAGGGGCTTTTTTCTAGAATCAGTATTTTTGTTAAAGTATTTACCAAACTAATTATTCAGATTTTAATTCTCATTTTAACCATTTTTAAAATTTGAAAAATATAAACAATCTTGACAAATGGCTAATTTGAGAAATAAAATTGACAAAGTAGCTAATCTATAAAAAAAGTTTAGACAATATTAAACTTAATTAATTTTCAATAATAACAAGTAGTATGTATATATTTTTCATCAATCCATTAAAATTAAAAAATGTATTTTTTAATCTATATATAATTACCTTAATATTCTAAATTTTATAATTTTCATTGAGCATACCAAAAATGTATCGAACTTAAAAATCTCGTATGTTACTTGTTAGGGTAAAATTATTGGTAGTCTTGAGACAAGACTTTAGGAAGTCTTAAGACAAGACTCATCCAAAACTACCAAAATTTTAACAAAGTCTTAAGTTGAGTCTTGTATATTTTTGACTCAACTTAATACTTTGGGTGAGTCTTGACACAACTTTCAATAAATGGTTACCACGTGTTATTTCTTAAAAATATAATGTGAAAGAAATAAAGTCTGAGATGGGTGACGGATAATGCATAAAGTATGAGGTGGGTATGAGGTGAGTCTGAACAATAAAGAAATAAAACTGATGAATTAAAATTATATTTTTTGTCCGAGAAATAATACAAGTAAATATACCACTGGAACGGAGATATAGAAATCTAAAAATCAATTAGTTAGATGAATTAGTAAAGAGAAATTGATTGAGAGAGTCGATCAAGGCAACATTTTACATTTATACTTCCTCCATTTTTATATAATGTACCCATTTTATTAAAATACTACACTCATATATTCAACAAATGGGTACATTATATAAAAACGGAGGATAGTATTTTTCAACACCAATAATAAAAGTTACGTCTCAACCGCCACCGCCACCCAATCAACTACTCAGAGGTACAAATCTCGACGACGGCGATTCGATCATCGGAAAACTCGATAATCTCCGGTAATCTCTCACTAATTAAAACTTCTAATTTATCAATCAATTTACAACTCAAATTCAAAATGAATGTTCTTCGAAATTCAAGAGCACTTCATTTCAATACCACCATCCCATCTAAATCAATTGCATTTCTTAATTATGTTATTGTACCCTTTAATTCGTTTTGCACTTCAACTTCAATTCATGTTGATCAAAATCCAGAAATATCTTACTCAATTTCTGCCATTTCTGAGTTAATTGCTAGGCAACATTGGGGAGAAATCAAGGGTTTTTTGAAGGGAAAGGAAAGCCCTAATGAAATTCTGGATAAATTGTTTGATTCTGAGGTTGACCCACTTGTTATTTTGAGTTATTTTAATTGGGTTTTGAGAGATTGTCGATTTAAATGTGATATTCATGTGTATTTTAAGTTGTTTCGTTTGTTATGTAGTAGGAGGATGTTTAGGGAGGTTAGGAAATTGTTGAATGGGTTTGTGCAGAGTGGGAAGTTTTCGAATTCAGAGTTTTTTCATACGATTTCGTTGTATGGCGATTCGTTTCGTGATAATTCCGTGCTTGTTGATATGTTGGTTCAAACTTATATGTATAATAATAACAAGGGGGAGTTGGGTCTTGAGGCGGTGAGACGAGCTTGGGATTATGGGTTTAAGTTGTCCGTGTTGTCGTGTAATCCTCTGTTGAGTGCATTGGCTGATGAAGGGAAGGTGAAAGTTATGGAGGATGTGTTTAAGAGCATGATTAGGAGACGGGTTCGGCCTGATATTAAAACGTTTAATATTGTAATTAATGGGTTTTGTAAAGCTGGTCAGTTGCAGAAGGCTGGTGATTTGTTGGAAGATATCAAAGCTTGGGGTTTATCTCCTAACACGGTTACATATAATACTCTCATTAGTGGGCATTGCAAGAAGGCTAAGGTTGGTAAGATGTATAAAGCTGATGCTTTGCTGAAAGATATGGTGGCGATGAACATTTTGCCGAATGAGATCACCTTCAACACCATCATAGATGGTTTCTGTAAGGATCTAAACTTGTCGGCTGCTATGAAAGTTTTCAAGGAAATGCAGGATCAAGGATTGAAACTTGGGGTTGTCACGTATAATACACTAATAAGGGGTTTCTGTAGTGATGGGAAAATGGATGAAGCTTTGAATTTGCGAGATGATATGTTTCGTCTAGGCTTGAAGCCTAATGTTTTGACACATAATATCCTCATCAATGGTTATTGTAAGAAGGGAATGGTCAAAGAAGCTAGAGAAATTCTGGAAGATGCAGCAGGTAGAAATGGTTGGACTCCTACTGCCATTTCTTTCAATACGTTGATTGATGCTTACTGTAAGGCAGGCATGATGGATGAAGCCGTTGCATTGCAGTCGTTAATGACAGAGTGGAATGTCTCGCCTAATGTTTCAACTTATAATTGTTTGATTGGTGGTTTTTATAGAAATGGTGATTTTCAAGCAGCCAATGATCTTCTAAACAAGATGAAACAGGTTGGGCTTAAAGCTGATGTAGTAACATATAATGTACACATAGGTGGTTTATGCCATAAAGGCGACACAAGAAAAGCAACGTGCTTATTGGATGAAATGGTCGAGATGGGTTTGAGGCCACATTGTGTCACCTACAATACCTTGATTGAGGGCTATTGTCGGGAAAAAAAGCTTAGGGCTGCCATGAATATGAGAACGAGAATGGAGAAAAATGGTTGGAGAGCAAATATTGCAACATACAATATGTTAATAAAGGGTTGTTGCCGTGAAGGCAAAATGGAAGAAGCAAACAAGCTTCTTAATGAAATGTTAGAGAAAGGTTTAGTCCCTCACAGGATAACCTATGATATAATCAAGGACGAAATGATGGAGAAAGGTTTTGTTCCTGATATTGACGGACATCTTTTTAGTCAGTCTGCTGTGTCATAAATGGTGGTCAAATTCTTCTTTAGAGACGGTTATGTTCTGAGTAATTTTCTAGTCAAATGCTACTTCTGTAGGCCTGGTAGCAGCAAGTGCAGTATTGATTTAATTGGATTGATTTTAGTGTTTCCTAATGTTGGGTTCTGGTTTTAATATGAGTATAGACATTTACTGGGGCTTCTTCTGTTTGTGGGATTCACTGTTGTTAATGCTGCCCATCTTTCAGAAGCACTTCATCTCTTTGGATTCTTCAGGTATTTACTTCCATTTACTACCACTTTATCCTACCCTCTACCTTTTACTATTTACTATTTACTATTTAACTTAGAACCCAACTTATATTTGATAAATAAAAGTAGCTTGCTTTCATGATGCTACAAAGTTGACCTAATACTGTTGCTGTAATAGGTGGGTTTGGTAGAGACAGTCATTTATTTGTATGCAGCCTGCTAGAGTGCTAGGTCGTTTACTTAGTATCAAAATCTAAAGTGAAGTTGACACCAGTATGAATCCTACATGCATATGCATATGGAACACAAACTTAGTTGATAAAATCATTACTGATGCTACTCAACACCTCAACTTGTACTCACGTTTATTCATGGTTATTAAGCGGTAGCAAGTAAATGAATTGACGAAATGGTTAAATGCTACACACATGATGTATGTAGGGATTTGTATTCAGTTCCTTATTGTTTATTCTCATTCAAGAAAGTCGGTTCTTTGATATGAAATAATCTTACCGGGTGACTGTCTCGTAAGAGGATCAGTAATACGTGATAAAAGAGGGTACAAAGAGCAAGAAAGTCGGTTCTTTGATATGTCATGTTATTGTTGCAGGATAACTTTATTTTTTTTTTGGTAAAAAGTCCTGTCGTCACTGGTAAGAGAAGATTGATTCTGTCAACTATTTTGGATGAATGTCTGCAGGTAACCGTGTAGCTCAAATGGAGGACTAGCATTGAGGAAGTTCTATGGGTTGATGATCATTTATCAACATAACTGCGCTCTTTACAGGGTCATATGAATGAGGAAACTAATACATTTATCTATGTCCAGGATTGGTCTATAAAACCAGGCTTTTTTGGGGGCATTGTTGGTGGTATTGAAGAGGTTCACAGAATGAGTGTGCATAGGAGCCATAGTCTGTTCGGTCAAGGAAAGCTTAAAGCTCTATATCAACACTTTGGTGCCTGGCAGGACCATGACGAAACGAAGTCAAACGAGGCAATGTAACGCCAACTAGGGCTGAGCAAAAAATCCGATTATCCGAATTATCCGACATCCGATCCGTATCTGATCCGAAATAATGGATATCTGATCCGAAAAGTGGTTCGGTTCGGATACCCGTATCCGAAATATTTGGATATCGGATCAAATACGGATATCAGGTTTAAAATTTTGGATATCCGATATCCGAAAGTTATTGGATCAAATATCAAATATCAGATCGGATACCCGATATCCGTTAATATCCGAACCGTATCCGAGATTTGATCCATAAATAATACTAGCTAATTTCACAAAACCGTAAATAAACCTCATCCACAATTTTAATTTCATTTTACTTAATATTAAATTTTTTTTTTTTTTTTTTCGATAAACTTAATATTTTTTTTCGATATACTAGCTAGTTTTCAATAAACTGTATCCGAAATTTAGGCCCATTTACATTTTACCCAAATACCTTACGTCTTACGATAGAAAATTAGAACCAAACCCAACTACCATACAAATTAGTGAATTACAATAGAAAATTAGAAACCCAAAATCCCAAATACCCAGTAACCCAAAATCTACCTCTCACTTCACCCCAAAATCCCAAATACCCAGTAACCCTAAATCTACCTCTCACTTCACCGTCTTCTACCTTCTACCCATCTCCAATTCTCAGATCTACTTCATTCGGTTCATCCTACCTTTGCCCTAAACCTTATTTCTTAAAATCGTCATCTACCATCACCTCCATCTCGAAGCAGGTGTAATTCGAAACCGTCTACTCACTTCATCTCGAACTCGAAATCAGGTATACTTTGATTTATATACTTTTCTGGTATTTTATTTTTATGAGGTTCTCTGAAATTTTGGGGTAAGATATAGTTGCTCTCACAAGCAGTATATAAATCACTTGAAAGAGGCAAATTTTGAGGGGATAGTAGCGGAAATTAATTATTAGCAATGGGGTAAATTTAGCTTGAATAAACACAAATCTTGTGAGAGCAACTATATCTTATGAGGTTCTCTGAAATTTTGGAGTAAATTTGCCTCTTTCGTTATGAATCCATAGTCTTAAACATATATGGGAGCTTTCTCTTTTGCTAACACCTGCTCTCTCCATAGCTCTCTTCTTTACTCTATTCTCTATCTTGAGCTAAGTCTTGTATTCGTTTAGATGACAGACAGACAGCACTGAACTGGGTTTTTTGACAGAACTGGACTAGGTATTTGCAAGAGACTTCATTCAAATTCGGTGATCGATCAACAAGAGATGCCGGTGGCTTGCTTCATTTTCTTTTCGTGTATGAGGACTAGTATTTTTCAATGTTAATCTTTGTATTTGGCGGACTATTTTGCTCGGTGACTTATGTATAAGGAATGTATTTGTATTTGGCGAATTATTACGCTAGTTATCCTTGATAGGTAGCGGGTTTATGTTTGTAATATATACCGAATGAAATTAGTATTACGCTCTTCTTTTTTAGTACAGTTTGACAATATGTAAAATACATAGAGTGGATACTGGATATCGGATAACTGATCCGAAAATTTCGGATATTTTCGGATACTAAATTTCGGATATCCGATCAATTCGGATCAGATCACGGATAGTAAAAATTTGGATTTTCGGATCGGATATCCGATCCGAAATTGGTTTCGGATCGGATATCCGATCCGAAATTGGTTTCGGATCGGATATCCGATCCATACTCTCCCCTAACGCCAACCCATTTGCTAAACAAGCCAAATGAAAAATAACCGAGCTATCTCGTTTCATTATCACCCCTAATCTCGATTGACAATACTGAAAGAAGTTGACTTTATATATACCCATTTTTTGCGCACACACACAAGATTTAGTTTGCCTAAAACTTGCATTAGCAATTAGCCTGCAGCTTCAAGCCACACCTTTCGTCATTGACATGCCAAATCTCTCTGTTTCTATGCTCTCCCATGTTCATGTGGAGTACTAAGTTGTTCATTAATTTCTTTTCTTTATCCTTTCTTTGCACACACGCTTTACTATTGGAATAATTTTGTAATGACTCTACCGTCTGCAAAATTCTTATTTCAGACGACTAATTTCGTTTAAAATAAATAAGACAGGATTTTCTGATCATTTTAGTCGAGTTAGTATTACAACTTATGATAATTTGTTTTTCAAAAGTAGTTATATACGCCTGTAAAATGGTTTTAAAATCTCGCTTTATTATTTCAGACCGAAATGATGTGTCTTAACTCTATCGTTAAATCCATGTCAGCAAGGCGGTTGTCCGTTAGAGGCTAGGAGTTATTTGTTCGAACCCCACAAGTGGCTATAAAAATGCTTTTTAAGGCACAATTCCATGAAACAACTAGTAGGGCTGAGCATAGGTCCAGAACCGAACCGGACCGGACCTAACCCGAAACCGAATTTTACTAAATTGGGGACCGAAGACCGGACCTATAAGGAACCGGTCCTGGACCGGTAAAAACCGGACCAACCCGAGACCGGACCATTTGGACCGATTTCACATTTGATCAAATTTTCTTATTTAACTAACAATAATTTTTTTGAATAAAAACCAATACTCTAATTTGTACTACTTTGCACATCACTTAGAAGAACACATAAGTAATAACTAGCCAAAATAACACATTAAAAAACTTTAAAATTCAGAAGTCAAAAGTTCAATAATCACAATCTTGACTCAATCCGGTCCTATCGGTCTGGATCGAAAATTTTCGGTTTTGGACCGGACCGGACCGAAACCCGAACAACATAAATAGTTGGACCTAGGACAGGACCGAAACTCAACCGGTCCGGGTTCGGTCTGGACCGAACGGTCCGGTTCGGTCCATTTTTCCGGTCTGGACCGAGTTTTGCTCACCCCTAGAAACAAGTTCACTTTCTGATCATATCAATAAAATAACCAATTGTATAAATATGGTGTCTCAAGAAATGCCTTTTCTAAACCAAATCACTGAATTATACCATAAGTCAACCTACTAATCAGGTCGAAATCTACTAATTTATCTAGCCGTACCAGAAGCAATCTAATTTAATTCTGCTAATTTAATCTACTAGTCAAATTTGCTACTAAAATTTACAATCGTATATTCTACCGCTATACGTTATTATAAATCTAGTACTACGGTGGAGTCTACCTCTCCTATCCGTCCTTTAGGGTTACGACTTGCGACTTGGAATAATTATTTGCTTAGCATCACCGGTCCACAAATGGCTATAAATAATCGTGTTGGTCGTCCAAGTCGAGGCACACTTCCAAGAAACAACACACCTTCCAAATTTCGTAGCTCAATTGTACAGACATGGTGTTCCAAGTCGAGATTTTTTTGAACCAAATCACTGAATTATACGACAAGATCTCGACTCTCGACAGTCTCGAACCATGCCCAGATGTCGACATTTTGTTCAACCAGCTTCTGTCAGCATGTTTGGTTCCTAATCCAATTGATATCACAAAATTAAGTCCTGAAATTCAAAAAATGAGATGCAATCTAAATAAGCTGTGGGCTGAATATGAATTTCGTGTTGAAAAACAATATTCAGTTATTTTAGCCAGCTACGAAATTCCACTGAACCATCTCGACATTCTTCCTTGGTACTCCGACTACCTCAAACAAATACATTTGGAGTATAACATTCTAACCCAAAACTCGACGACACGAGTAGTACCCAATCGAGTCGCTCTAGTAGGGTCCGGTCCACTTCCGGCTACAACGATACTTCTAGCCCTATATCACCTTCCGACGTCAAGGTTTGACAACTACGATATTGATCCAAGTGCCAACCGGATCAATTCCGTAATGATGGCAAGGAAGACCGTTAATGAGACCTCCGTATTAGATCATTGAAATGATCGAACTATCATACTACAAAAATGTAAACATTCCATCAATGTATCTCTTCATTTATAAATAAGTTAACTGCCATTGTATATATATTACTACAAATATGTAAATGTTCCATCAATGTAATTTATTCAATACTGAGACTAACCTTCTTGCAAAAAAAAAAAAAAAAAATTTATTCAATACTAAAACTGTATAATTAACCGAGTGGTGTTAGTCCAGTGGTAACTGGTTTAAACCTTAAAGCTTGCAGAAATGCAGGATTTGAGGGGTGCAGCTCCCGAAGGGGTGACTTACATGGTCCATGTGCTGGATTCTCATTTATCAAATTCGAACACATACAAGTATACAACCAAGCGACTTAAGGAAATTATGGTGCTGGACCATGTAAGCTATGTAATGTATGTTCAGAAGCGATACATTAATGTAACAACGTAAGCAAATGTTGACAGCAGATACAAATGAAGTTTTTCTAACCTCTAAAGTTCAAAGCCGAGAGAGAAATCAGTTGTATTCTGCCGCTACTCAACATTGGGTTGATGAGACGTGCTAGGAACAGTAGGGTCGTCTTCGATTTCTTCAAATGACTGGATAGTCTGCTGTTTTGGTATCAGTAGTTGGTAGTTTGGTGTAATCAAAGTGTGAGAATTTAGAGGCGCGCAATCTCAGAAAGAACAGATATGGACAATGGCCGGACAGCCTAGAGTCCTAATTCCTAAAAACCCGTACAATAGTTAAAGCAAATCCTTTGTAAATTTCCGAGAATCAGAGCAACAATGTACAGCTAAGGGTATGCACCTCTCGAGGAGGCGGTTGTGAGAAGGTGAAAGTGGGTTTAGATTGGATGGTCGACATAGCGGTACCAAAGCTCAAGAAACAGGTGCACAACACCCGGTCGATGCTCCTCAACGCCCATTGATTTTAACAATGACTTCACAATGTTGGCATCCCCTCCGCCATGGCCCATGAGTACCACCCTCTCTATTAGTCTGTTTCAAAGTCGGCTTAAACACGGCTAACTCATCCCGTAATTACTAAATGTCGTAACTCATTTGACACTTTCGATATTTCACGTAATTAGCCTCATTTTGATATTATAAGGGTATTTTGGAAAATGGGTCAATCAGTCCAATAAAAGAACGAAACCAAGATTAATAAACAGAGAAACTAGAATTGTGAAATAGTCGGAAGTAACATACCGTTGTGATGACGAGACCCAATAGCACAAACGTCGTCGTTTACTTATGTTAGAGAACGGGAATTGCGAATTGGAAATTTGGGTCGCCATGTACTAAAGTTTGGAACAGTTCTTAACTTTTTACTATAAAAGGGATAAAATTTAAAGGATTCTTATTGGTTGATTAAAAGTCCGAATTTTTTTTAAAATTAGAGTAGGGTCCACCACATTCTTTATACTTAATTAATTAACTTTTCTCAAGTTTTCGTCGATTTAATCTCTTTCCGCGTTTCTCAAGCTTTCATCGATTTAATTTCTTCCTTACTTTTGTTAATTAAAGAAGTTACAATCTATAATCACACAATGAAATATAAAGTCTCATAGAGTACTAACTCAATTTCAACCGCAAAAATCAGATCTTTGATGATCGTTGATAATAAGTTAACTAATTTTACATAAATTAAAGGCATAAATTAGATATGATAAATTAATAATATGATTGCAACACCGAAACTTTACAGATGGAGTATTCCAATATTAAAAAACTTTTCAATATTACTTTAGCATGGAGCGATGAAAAATTAAATTATTGGTAATAAGTATAAAACACAAATAAAAATTAAATACCAAATATAATAGTTGAGAATTGAAACATTTCAATACTGTAAATTAACAAATTAAAATAGTTGTGAGTTCTAAATCAAAGAAATATGCATCTCCGTCTTAAATATACATAAAATTATATAAAAAAGCATGGTTTATATTATATTATACTCCCTCCATTCATATCCACTTTGCACCTATTCTATTTCGGTCCATTCGAATCCACTTTGCACCTTTCCTTATTTGGTTGTACTTTTAATACTATAATACTATAAAAACACTATTAAGGCCCACTTTTTCAACACAATACTACATTTTACACCTATTTGTTGTACTTTTATTAATATTTTAACAATGCGTAAAAACCCGTGCATAAAGCAAATGTACCAAGTGGAAATGAATGGAGGGAGTATGGTCGAAGTTTTTGGTAGTTAGAGGGCCGACCTAATAATAATTTGGGTTCAGTACGATGGTTAGGAACTTATGATTTAAACAGTAAGTATAATTTTCAAATTTATATCGTTTATCGGTTACTATCCGTCTTAAGTTTAAAATGGGTCAGTATCTTTATTTTCGCTATACATAATGTTATTGTGTTGTCTTATTCATCCTACATATGTTATTTGAACCGTCGTAAACTTAAACCGATATTATTGTCCTAAATAAGAATTTGTATACTTTTATAATGTCAAGCAAATACGTTGTTTTTACTTACGTCTAAGTTTAGTGTATAAAATTTTCTTACTTTTTACATTGATATAACTGCGATACTAAAATCATATGTTTATAAAATATATTCACACTTATTAATTTTTTCAATTTAATAAAATTAACCCGTGCATTTTTTGCACGGGCGTAAAACTAGTTTTGTTTTACGTAAACTAGTTTTACGTATTTTGAATTTTATATATAAAATTTCTGAGTTATTCAAAAAAATATTAGGCTTAAAAAATTATAATAAAATTGAAAAACATTACCTACAAATTTGCTTAAATTTGACTTTTGACGGGAAAAAAAATTAAAATATGACTAATAAATTTAATAGGCTCAATAAAAATACACATATGCTCGGAAATAAATAAATTTGAGATAATAAATATACATATATGAAAAACAAGCGGTTAGGTTAAGACTTAAGATATGTCTAATTTATTTTGGGTCGGTTTTTATTCGGCCGAAATACTTAACCAGGTCGAGTAGTATTCGAGTCGGGACACTTATAGATTGAGTTACCCGGGTAAATGATTGTTACAGTTTCGTTTGAGTTTGGGTTGGGTGATAATCTCATATTTCTACTATCTAATTAGCATACTTTAAGTATAATAAAGCGACATTTGGATGCGACTTTACATGATTTACGTCATTATTGCCAATTTCCAAGTGTCAGGGTCAGTAATGGAGTTTTGTGCAATTATCGGAAGCAAGAGCATGTTTTGAAGTTACCATGGTGCAAAACATCTAAAAGCATGAAAGAAGACTACCTAAGACATGAGGAATTGGAAGTATGAAGCAATTGAAGAATTGAAGTTGCGGTTGCATAAGAAACAACTTCAAATGGGTATATCTTGAGTTCCAGAGTTTCAATCGATGCAAGGCCAAGTGGAGGTGAAAGCTTATGTTTTTAGCTTTCCAACGATAGGTCACACACTCACACGCCTCATTTGGCCAAGGATCGAGGGAGATATGGAATACAAATTTGTTAATTACACGTAATATAATGACTTAGGCCCTATTCTTTCTGGCTTTTTAGAGTTGAACTGAACTGAGCTGAACTGAATGAGGCTGAGCTGAACTGAACTGAACTGAACTGAGCTGAGCTGAACCGAATCGAGCTGAGCTGAGCTGAACTGAACTGAACTGAACTGAACTGAGCTGAGCTGAACTGAATCGAGCTGAGCTGAACTGAACTGAACTGAATTTAATCGAGCTGAACTGAACTGAGCTGAATGAAGCTGAAATTAATAGAAATAACTTAAGTTTAATTAAAGTATACTAACTAATAATAATAATATTAAAAAAATGTTTGATTAATACAAATTTGCGATGTTTTAAAAAACAATTATATTAAAAAAATATTAATATTAAGTATTTTTTTATAGTAAACTCTAATGGACTTTGCTTTTTTCTTTTCTTGTGTTTTAAAATTAACAAAAGCAACATTTGAATATTTTACGTCTAATTAACATTAAATTTTTTTTTTACTATCTAAACATTTTACGTCTAAATGTGGTAAATGTGACATGTATTTCATTTTTTTTATTATCTAAACATTAATTATTTTAATATATATATATATACATTTATAGATAAATATTATTTGGTGGATTTGGGATACCCGAATACACTTGGGTATTTGTCTCCTATTAGCCATCCAAACGTGAGAAACCATGTGCCTGAATATAAGCATGCACCTCCTAGCGGAATATTTGAACATTTTAATTATCGACATTCATCTTTATTTGAGGATGACGGTTGAAATGACGTTTGGTCAGCTGAAGAGAAGGTGGAAGGTGTTAAAAAAACATGCCACAAATGACACGAAATATCAAATGTCAATTATCGTATCCGCTTTTACACTTCATAATTTCATTCGGATGCATAAACCTGGTATTCCAGTTATACAACATCAAAGTATTCAAGGAAGAACGGATTCAAACATGGATGATAAAGAGCGGAAGAAATTCATGGACAAAGTTCGAAAAGAAATTGAAAAAAAAGGTGCGAGATTGGTGTCCATAATGACCTCGAAGATGAAGCACATACATCAAGATGATAACAATAATAATCATAATAAGAAATATGAATTAATAATAATAAATAGAATAATAAATAAATAAATAAATAAATAAATAAATATAATAATAATAATAATAATAATAACAAAAATAATAATAATAATAATAATAAGAAGAAGAAGAAGAAGAATAATGTGGAATGTACTTAATAAAGTCGAGTTGAACTGAACTGAAATGAATTAAATGAAGCTGAGCTGAACTGAACTGAATGAAGCTGAGCTGAACTGAATTGAGCTGAACTGAACTGAACTGAATAGAGCTGAGCTGAACTGAAACGAGCTGAAAATAAGACAGAAAGAACAGGGCCTTAATTTAGCTTCGTTGATGAATTTGTTGATTAATCTACACAAATTTTTGCTACTCCTTACTTGAGACTTGAGAGGAGTTAAGATTTTGTCAAGAGATAATTGAATACATTTTAGTGCATTTATGAGGACAAATTTTTATGACCAAAAAAAAAAAAAAGAAAAAAAAAAATTAATATATGCATGAGAAGAAAACAGTGAATCAAGAACACCAATGCATCAACTTAACTGTAGTTATATGTGCGACTGTCTTATCCAGCGTTGTTGGACAAAAAAATGACCATTTTTTTTGGTAAAAAATAACCACCTTTTGATAAATAGCGACGAAAAAATAGGTCATTTTTTAACCATAAAAGTGGTCACTATTTAATCAAAAGTAGTAACTATTTATCAAAAAGCGGTCATATTTATCAAAAAGTGGTCATTTTTCTATTAATCGCACATATGACTGTCGTAGAAGAGAAATTGCGGTAACTTCAAAGCAACTTACATAGTTACATGAACCTCAACTAAGTTTGAAAAATAAAATTGCAAGATACAAAATTGTCTCTATTTCTCTAAACCCAAAAAAAAAAAAAAACTCATCTCAAGTTCATTTACAAAGGTAATGACGAAGATTTTACATAGTTACCTTCCTATAGTGACAGGACGGACTGATAACAACTCTCTTCCCGGTACTATGTATGTAAATATCCATCTCTTCAAATAATGTACAATTCAAATATACAGGCGTGTTATGTGCGCGCATCTATCCTGATTCCTGCAACGACAAAATCAACACAACAAAACACCAATTAACTATTATATCCCAAAAACCCAGACAGCATTGTGTTTCGGACACTAACAACAGCATTGTCTTTCGACTCTGCCAGCACTGAAAACGAGAACAACCACAAGTACACATGCTATTTTAGGCAAGGTGCCCACTGACGAAGATATGGGCAGTCTCATGCCCATATCCAAAAAGGAAATGTTGATGTGTTGTGTCAACACGTGGTGACGTACACATGTTTTGCATACTGAAGAGCAGCATTGCCCATCAACCAAGTAAAGCAATCAATTATGAACGAGAAGCAGATACATTCGGAAAGGTTACTCACTCCTAAATCAATATCTATGGTCAAAAGAGAAGAGTTTCTTCTGGTCATCAGTGGGATTCACCAGCCATAGGCAGAAGACGTATGCTGCTGCGACCACCGAGAGGAGAGACAACACAGCCAAATATCCAAAAAGAGAAACATCATTAGCAATTATTGCTACGCCCAACATCACAAACTCCGCCAAACTGGCAACAGAAACCTCTGTTGTCCCGATAAGATTAGCTTTCGATGACGGGATTCCTGTTTGAAGAATCTGCTGGCCGATCACATCATATGACATGTGTCCCAGTCTCGACAACACCTGAAAATTGAATCACAAAAGCAGTTTACCAAGCCATTACGAAAGTAAAGCCTGGAGTGTCCCAATAACTTAAGGCCCTGTTCTTTCTGGCTTAATTTCAGCTCCTTTCAATTTTTCTTGGCTATATTTCGTTAGGTTTTATTTACGTTTAATAAATTATGTTCAATTAATCTCTTCACAAAATTAACTTTTAATATAATTAAATTCAGTTCACCTCAGTTCCACTCAATTTAGTTCAATTAAGCTTTACTTCAATTAATTCAATTCAGCTCGTTTCAGCCGAAAAGAACAGGGCTTTATTAGCCCTATAATTAAATGACGAAAATATGGATTTGAGTTGGTCTCACATGTGATGTCAGGCCGCTCATACAAGACCTACCGCTGGAGTATAAAGGAGAAATGTACCGTAAACTTGAATCACGGTCAGTCAACTAGTTATAAGACCCGTATTTCAGTCGATTCAAATTTTAAGGTCGATAAGGTTGGCAATGAATTCTTACAATTAGGGAAAGAAAGAATAGGATAGGCGTCTGCTGAGAAAGCTGACCACTCCAGTAGACACCTACGGCAAGTGCAAGAAGTGATGCCTGGAAAATCAATCCAGCGGCCCCAGCCTGAAACAAAGATACGAAGTCAATATTGAAATTGATGAAAATAAACAAGAAAAATATTCGTTTCATCCCAATTTATTGTCCGCATTTGACTTTGATAATCGGCCATGCTCTACTTTGAAGTTTAAATTCTCCTTTAATAAAGTAGACACAAAATTTCTCATGTTTGATTAATCAAAACAACTATATTGACATTATCATTTCCAAATAGTAACTACATTAAAACATCTCAGTTAAAGCGGATCTCATTTGATCGCCAAAGTCAAATGAGGACAATCATATCTTGGATAGAGGCTTGGACGGAGCAACTGAGAGAAGTAGAGAGACCTTTAGAATGCCAAGTCGTCTGACTAGTTTAGCAGATATAAATGTTGCTGCAACACCCATGAAAGCACATAATCCACTAAATGCGCCGATGATGGAAGGACTAAGACCTGTCATACAGACACAATAGCCAGTCAAAATTTAGACACGTAAAAAGATTTGATTTTCGCCAGATGAGCCCATGAAGTAGCATCTTTATCAGGCAGCTCTATGTTCTCTTTTCTACAGCTAATGCTAAAGTCCAAAAACCATAAATTAACGGTAGTATTTCCACTCTAGTATTAATCGCATTAATTAAATACTTCTCCTCTTTCTAGTATGTGCATTATCTGTTGGGCATGAGGTACTACTGCAAATTAGTGCCATAATGTTTAATAGAAATTTAATTAGTGACACATGAGCTAGCTCACGACCAAGAGTTCGAAACCTACAATATCAAAACTGCCTTTACACGAAAAAAATGACGACTAAAAAGAAATTGAATGGAAGCTTTTAGTACGTGGGAACATAACACGAATGCTCTTTGTAAGGTAGTAAATAAATGGAGCGTAACCATACCATGCTGTGTTAAAAATGCAGTCATCAAGCCACCTGGGGTGAGAACAATGTTGAAGTACAGAAGCACGTAGGCTATGCTAGCAGGAAGAACGGGCTGTTGCAGGTACTCAGTCCACCCATGTTTGATGGCATTAATACCAGCATCCACTGAATAGCAGAGAGAAACAATATGTCACATACATTTCCACAAGATACGGAGTTTCAAGTTCCTCCATGCCAATTATATTGTCCTCATTTGACTTGACATCAAACAATATCAATAAAGTTGACAACAATTCATTAAAGTGAAATGGGGACAATATAAATAGGATGAAGATAGTTTTAGATAAATCAAAAGGAGCACAATATACCTAAGTTATCGCTATCAGCCTCAAGTAATTGAGAAGAAGTCTCATAACAGGCCTGTGAACATTTTGTGCGGTCAAGAACCCCGGTGGAAAGTTTGTTGGCTAACCATGTAAGAGCAACCTGAATAGATAGATATGCATACAACGAGAGGTAGGGATCAGCAGTTGTTATCGGACAGCAAAGCAATAATTAGAGTGTAAAGGCAGGAGAACGGACCACAACTGGTAAGGACCAGATCATCAAACCAGCAGCGAGTTTTAAGCAGGTCACAGGGTCATATTTAGACCAAAGAATACCAAACAGCGATGCTCCGGCTATCTGCAAGCGTAAACAAAGTTGTAGTTTTCTGTTTTAACGGTTGTACCTTAGTATAGCCTATGGTACTTTGACTTGACTGCGAGTGTCAGATACGACATTGTATAAAAGTGGCAAACACGGCTATTTTGTGCAATAGCTTCATGTTGTAGCTTAAAATGAAGTGTCAAAGTGTCACATCAGAAAGCTAGCTTGCCGAACACGTGTCAAGCAGGCGAAGAGAAATGCTAAAAGTAGCATAGGTCATAGGGTATCGCAAAACGTTAAAATGAACACAACTGCACAACTAAATACGGAGAACAGCTGTGCAAGTTGTACTTAAACGTCTAAAAGTGTAAAGAACATTTTTAAAATATAGAAACGGACAGACACCATGCGAAATTACGAAATATAAAGATGATAACTAGATACCTCACACAGAAGATCAATTCGATTAATAACCGCATTTGCCTGAGCAAGGGCAATAGGCCGATTTGTCCCAGCAAGCTACATGTTACAGAATGCCTAAATTAGAAATTTCTATAACTTTGAAAAGAAAAGATAAGGATACAAGTATATAGAAGGATTACCAGTACAAGCCAATCACGCTCCATGGCAACGCCCAAAGCTAAACCACATAGGCGTTCAATTGCTCCTCCTAATACAAGAACAATAAACCAAGGACGAAGGATAGATGACCCAGAAGTAAATGGAACTCTATAAGCATGAATTATCATTGCCACGGATATCAACTGAGCACCTGCCTGTCTTGTAAGAGTTAATGGTTAACAATGTTGAACAGAAAGAAACTAACAATATTGATAGAAACAAAGATATACCTGAATACAACTCAAACAATTATACGCATGCACTCTGGGCAGACGGTCCATGAGTTTCCCAACCAAAGGGCCCCAAAGTATCATAGCAAGCTGTTAAAAATGGAAAACACTTAATATCAAATTAATCAAAAGGCGCAGGCTTAATCAATTCTCCTCCTACCAGTCCTACCTTAGTGAAGAAGCCCATGACTGCAACAGGAAGAAGGCTTGGGTGAATCATTGCAATAGCCGCAGGACAAGCAAAATTCCATAGTTGTTCCACAAAATTCCCGGCTAAGCAATTAGCATATAAAGCTGAAAGTGTGTGTCAAGAGTTAGTGACCATTTTCACCCTTTCACTCAAAATTTGAAGTCATTACAATTATAAGATGCAGCATGAAAATAAAAAGAGAATTCCCCACACAGTCCCTTCCGATACTATGATATACACCTAACGTCCAATGTCTCTAATAAGCGGACAGGAAGAAGAGCCAGCTTCAGATGCAGACTATCTTACCCCAAGATTTGCGAGGATGTCAACAATTGAACCTTTACTTAGTTGACAAATCAAATCTACTGACAATAAAAACTAAATAGAAGTTTGAAATGTCAAGTTACCCTATTATGGGTAAGAGTGGGCGAAAAAAAAAATTGCATAATGTTATCCCAAGGGTTGTTTGAACAGAAAGGCAACTTAGCCATTGGTTTATAAATTAACACTTGTCAGAAACTCCCCTTTTCTGCCAGAGATCCATCAAACTTAGTTAGACCATGATTCTGGTTTAGGAACATGACTCTACACGGAATGTTTAGATTAGACTTTAAAATCAGAGACAGTATTCAAATTATAACCGTAAATGGACATTCATTTGGCAAGCAGGCAGATTGTTATTGCTAGTTGATTTAATGGACATTCAGCCAACTTAGCCATTGGTTTATAAATTAACACTAGCCTTTAATTCAATTAGTTACTAATCATCTGAGCTTTCATGGCCTCTCATCAACTTAAAAATTCCTTTAAATTCAAGTAACTCTATGATAGCAGTCGATGTCATGAAGAAAATTTTGTATGCGTTCTGTTGAACTATCTCTCATTCAGACAATCCCTTAAGCCCTATACAACACTTGACATAGGAAGTGTAATACGTCAGTCACCCCAAATTTATTAATTACTCTCTACATCCCATTTACATTGTCCCATTTCCTTTTGGAATGTCACAAAATAATTGGCCCTTTTCTATATCTAGTGAAATAAAAAAGAAAACTTTCCACACAATCCCTAGTTAAGTACTCCATAAAATAGTCCCTCCATCCCATTGATTCTTTTAGCAAGGAGAAACTGGCAAGGGTCATGTGGAATCTCTATATGTACATTCTTTTAGGTCAAGGGGTATAAATTATCATTTGAATTCTTAATTACGACCTCAAGTTAAACGTAATACAGGGAGAATAATAAAACGGTGAAAAGAATTACTCACCATACAATCCGGCAGGATGGGCTGGAGTGGCAGCAAGAGCATTCTGCTCCTCCTCTGTCAAAACCTAAGAAAGTAGCTTGCACCATAAAGAATGGGAATAAAAAGTAAATAGACATTATACAAAACAATATCTAGGTTGAAAGCTTACAGGCAATGCAGTTAAAACATTATCTACATAACTTCTTTCACTCAACATATGCAGAGGTTCAGCCTCCAGAATTTCAGGATTGAGATGAACAACTGAAGAAGGGCAACTTGTATCAGAACATGAGTAGTTCTCCAAAGCATCTTCATTAGAAGAAATGTCTTCGAGTTGCAGATCTATATCGATCATTGAACAGCTGGCACAGAAACCATCCAACCTGCAGCCACGAGAGGATCATCCAGGTTGATCCACTTTTTATACGATAATTTCAATATCAAGCAAGCCCCACAATTAAAATTTGGAATGTAAGGTCTAAACAATGTCACTTAAGCCTTCCATAAATATTCGGCAACAAGAGCATATGAGACTTTAAGCAAAAGGGGAGACAAGGATCCATCCAACAAATGATGCTAAACCCAGGCTCATTAAATTCATCAAATTTGTATTCCGTCGTTAACAACCCCGTCACAGATGCCAATAGCAAAACCTCAATGGCTAAAGTAGCTCAGTCAAACTAGTTGCCACCAACATCATCTAGCTCCCAATGAGATACTCAATTTGAAATTAAATCATGCCAAACTGCAATCCAGGATCTTAAATAGACAAGACTCCTAATTGCACCAAATTGGTATTAACTTTTTAGGCATCATACCGACATACCAGTACCCTCCGTATAGCATATCACAACTCACAAGAACATCATCTGAGTGTCTCAACGTCGAAAGTTTCAACCTTAGCACTACCATTTCTATTTTAAGCTACAATAGTAATTCTTAAACCAAGCATTCTTCACCTCTTCTCCTACTAACCATAAGGAAATCACAATTCAATAATGTGCATATGCCCACCATGCTCACTAAAAATGTATACAAAGCAAGCGCATTTTCCGAGCCCTGCAACTTATGTTTCACTAGATAACCCAAAATACAGATAGAAAGTACCACAATTATAGGCAAAAACCTAACACTAGCTCTTTTATCCTAAAAGTTGCGATCTCTCCACAAACAAAGACATGAAAATTCGGAGACCACGACATTAGCTCAGTGCCTCAAGGCTTAAAGGGCTCCTACAAACGGCAAGGGGGTTCGATGTACGCAATCTTAACCTATGTAAAGCCACTAATCGAACAAAATACATTAAAATGCACACAATTTGACCAAAAGAATGAAAAGCCCGCAAAGAAAACTACGATTCCAGAACAATCACCTGAGGTGAGAGTGAGAAAGACTCAACCATCGTCTAGAATGGAAACGACGTCGTAATTGACGCTGAGGCAATGGCGGAAAAGAATAGCGTTGAGAGAAATAATGGCGGGGAGGAGTGTAAGAAAGTGGTAATAAGTGAGCAAACATAACTCCACCACCCGCCATTGTGGGAAAATAGTTTTGAGTAGAAGCTTTCCTCTTTCTTTCTTCTTCAAGTACCCTAACAAGAAATTCTCCCCTCTGTAATGCTTAACCATGCAGACCCAAAAACAAGAAAACCCAGTTCAAAAATGTAATCAATACCCACAATTCTTCCCTGTAAAATAATTTTGGGTTTTCAATTTTGAGAGTTTTTGGTGAGAAAGTTGAGGGATTTTTTGTTAAGTTTGTTGAGTTGAAGTAATGTGGATAAAATAGAGTTGTAGAATTTGTGCTGTTTTTTGGTGTTTTGGGGAGAAAGAAGTAGTGGTTTTAAATAGGTTTAGAAATGAAGGGTGAATTCTAAATTGTGATACAAATTTCTTATCTTAAGTTGTAATTGACTCAACTTTGAAGAGTTGACATGGCACCTTATCCATCACTAATTCACTAGTCATTACACTCACTACTTGTATTTTGGCCTTTCTAGGGTTTGTATTTTGGATTGGGGTGGGACTTGGGAGTGGGAGAATTATGAGATACTGTCACATACCGATTGGGGTGGGTGTGGGTGTTGTCGTCTTGAATTTGGTCACGATTTATAATGTAAATTTACTTGATTTTATGGACAGGTTAGGCTAAAATGTACTATGATTGGGTTGTTGACGAGTTAATCAAGATCATATTGGGTTAGCATAACCCGCGCTTATTAGCATAATAGTGGTCACTACTTGTGTTTTAGCCTTCTAGGGGATTATAATTTAAATGGATGGGTGCATTCACGGATGGAGTGACGATTGATAAAGGTTATACAACTGATTAGGAACGCCAAACTTACGTTTTAATTTATTCATTTACAATTGAGGCCATGTCAGATTGGGCAAATCCGCACTATTAGCTTATTCTAACTGTTATAACGGAAACACAGAAAAGATAAAAACAAACAATAAAGAATAATACACACAGATTTACGTGGTTCACTAACGGTGTGTTAGCTACGTCCACAGGGCAGAAGAGAGAGAGTTTTATTAATGTGAAGAGTTTTTCAGATTACAGATTCAGAACGGTATGATATGATAACCGTTAGGGTAGAGGTTAAGAGTTTATATACTAATCTTAACCTAATACAGATTTGACCTAATAATGCCCAGACATAAACCCTAGCCCAATACAGAATTCAGATACCGTTTAGGTTTCGGGGTCGTTGTCCCCGAACCCCTATTGGGGACCACGCTGCGTCCCCGAACCCCTAAATCAGGGCGCTTCGCCCCTGGACCCACCCGTATAGTCGTTCGAAGCGGCGACTAACAGATTAAAGTCATAGACCCAACACTAACGATTGAATAACTTGGATATATAAATTTTGAGTTGGATTATAGATTGTTTCAATCATTTAGGTGAGTAACTTGGATAAATTTTGAGTTGGATTATTAGATTGTTTCAATCATTTAGGCATTTTAGATTATGTTATTATTTGTGAGTTAAAATGTTTTACTTAGAGAAAGTATTTTTACCAAGCTTTATACATGAAACTATTACATGTTTGTCATTCATGTACAAAGTACAAATTATTGCATAATTATAATTACCATGTATATACAATTGGTAATTTGTACTCATATAAAATTTGGTAAAAAATATCAAAAATACTTTTCAATGTATGATGAACACATGAAGAAATCAACTAACATCATAACGAATTTTAACATAAGCCAAAATTTATGTAAAGTTATCAAAAAATGCATGACAAGCAATAATATATATGGATTAATGATATAAAATTATTGACTGAAATCCCCAATTTAAATCCATTTGGAGATTTATTATTCTATCTAACTATATACTATATTTTGTACGAATATGTATCGGCTTTTCTAACTGGTGCACATTACAAAACCCGTTTTGGTATATTTACTCAAAATATTATCTAAGGAGGAGAGGACTAGGCAGCTTGTTTAACCATCGATCATAGTTGATGAAAACATCCACATTAACCAATGATTCAACCTCCTCCTTGCTTAGCTTTCTTTCCCAGCTCACTCTCTTCCATTTGTTTGATCCATCTCCGATGCACCCTTCTTCCGCGAACACCACATCTTTCCTACACCACCCGAAATTCCCATACACGGTCTTACAATTAATACGACTCAGAGTTTAAAATGTTTGTTATGATCAGGTCGTATATATAGTATATATATATGCATGGTTAACACTTACACGCGACCAGACGAATACCAGGGTAACCACCCTTCATGAGCAATTAGTCCCTCGAGACGAGACTTGTAGAAGAGGACTCTAGAATAATGTGTATATGCTCTTCCAAGGTATGTTGAACCAATTGTGCCTACAACCGCGCATTCTATGAACACAAAACCCGTTTGGGACCTTCGACTGTGTCTTGCCTGAGCTGTTATGTATCCCACATTACTCCCACCAGGTGTATACTCATACGTCGCATTTATAGTGCATCTCTGTTTTCATGCTAAATCGTTGTCAAAATGCTGCAGAAATATAATTAAGGCTCTGTTTTTTCTGGCTTATTTTCAGCTTCATTTAGTTCAGTTCAAATTTATAACCGAAAATGGGTCAACGTAGCGACTTGATCTTGAATAAGTAATTAAGCTTGCAGCTTGTCCATTACTCCAACGTGCAAAGTTGAAGCAAAAGAGCCAAGTCGCCCTCCCCCTTGCGACTTGACTCCAATGCTAAATAAAGTTTCAAATTTTCTTCATATAAACGTGTTTTTCCCACTGACCTTAAGCCAAGTCGCCCTCCCCCCTGGCGACTTGACTCTGGGTTTGAATTTAGGTCAAGTCGCTCTCCCCCTAGCAACTTGACTTGGGTCTAGGTAGCACGGACACTTCTCCTAACGAGCCGTACCGTGTCCGACACCGACACTCCACGGACACACGCCGAAACGTGTCCAACACCTAAATAGCCGTGTCTAACTTTCTATATTTATTTGGACACGTGTCCGATGCGTGTCCATGGTATTTGAGCCGTGTCCGTCGCGTGTCCATGATATTTTGGTTATTATTTGCGGTGAATGATGTTCTCGAGATGCGAAATGCATTATCGAAAGAGATCAATTAGAATATTGATTCGGATGAGGAATGAAAATAAATTTATTATCAAGGGCAAATTTTACATTCACTTATTTAAAATTAATATCAAATACTTTTACAAAAATAAAATCAAAAATTTATAAATATAAAATGTATATTTTATTAAATTTAAATGTCGTGTCCCGTGTCCTAAATTTCATGGCATGCCGTGTCCCGTGTCCGTGTCCGTTTTGGTGCTACCTAGACTTGGGTTCATTTCAAGCTTGAGTTTTCAAAAGTTTACACTTTATATGGTCGTCCTCCGGGTAAGCGACTTGAATACGATCCTAATTTCCGTGATGACGTAGACCCATTTTCGGTAATAAATTTGAAAAGTTACCTATTTCGTTAATTAATTGTTGAAAATCGCCTATTTCGAAAAATAACTCTTTTTTCTGGCTTATTTTCAGCTTCATTCAGTTCAGCTGTTCAGCTTTAAAAACCAGAAAGAACAGGGCCTAAGTCATTTTGACACGAATTAATGTGGGGTTATGTAAGGGAAAATACCCGGTATATTGATTGGCCGTCACCCCAAATGAAATCGACTGCACCTTGTATATAACAGGATTCAAAGTAATGTCTCCCTTGACTGTCTGTCAATGTGTCTTGGACACTTATGAAACCACACTCGAAGAATGCAGCTTTGTCTCCTAATATTGTTGCTGCTGCTGCTGCCATCAAATTCCTCCTAAGATCATGTATGTTCTGCCGACATTACATGACCTTCGTCATTTATACATATTCGAGCTGAGCCAGTGAGCCGGACTCACATATTTGTATAAAAGTCGTAGACAAATAGACAATATATAACGAGTCATTTTGATTTATCGAGTCATAAACTAGAGTTCGTTTACCTTGAATGTGATTTTCCTTGCCACAAAATTTGAGGCAGACAATGTAAATGTAGAGCTCTGTAAAAACGTCCCACCATCCGCGAATTGAATCACTGTAATTCGTCTTCCTGCGCCTTCTAGTACTATGTATGGCTTATCTTGAGGGATATTTACCTTTTCACTACATTCATTCAAAAACAAATATCAGTTTTGTTGGGTTTATGCCTTGAATTTGTTAGTCGCCGCTTCGAACGACTACGCGGGACTAGGGTTTCTGTCTGGGCCTTATTAAATTAGGTCTAATCTGTTTTGTATTAGGTTAAGAGTACTATATAAACTCTTAACCTCTACCCTAACAGTTATTGTAATCTGGAAAACTACTCACATTAATAAAACTCTCTCCCTTCTGCCCTGTGGACGTAGCCGTAGCTAACTCTGGAAACCAGCACACGGTATAGGTGGACCTGTGCAAACTAACCACTCTTCAAGCCCAATGGGCATTTGAGTGAGGGAGCGTATTAAGAATATTAATAATAGTTGGACCTCAACCATCACCTTAAGATTTTGGTTGAGATGGTTCATCTATCACATACTACCTCGTCTCTGGCTCAACAGATTGTTTACCTACCTCGTAAAATAACAAAAGTAATTAAGACATTAGATACTTAACTTGTATATACCGGCTCGGACATGAATACAAATCCAGTATTTACTATAAGCTGGGACGAAATTTACAGCGTCCTGAACTTTAGTGAAATTTCCTTTACCAGACTGATCAACCGTGACAACCAGTGTACATTTACGATGGCTATAACCGCGGTTATATGGAAACGAAAATAATAATGCATACGTAAATGGGTGAAAACAAAGGCTAAACAGAATTACAGTGACGATGGTGAGCAGGGAAGCCATTTTTGTTTAATTGAAATGACGAAATATTCTTATTAATTTGTAGTACTAAAAATACAAGGTATTTAAGGCCATACCTTAGGTTTATGCTAAGATTTAAATAGAAAAGAATCCCTAAAAGACCAAAGTAGTAATGGTTAGGTGAAACATTGGTAATGTATTGTTTACAGTAATTGTGGCAGTCGAAATATTGTCAACTGATTGCCATATCTACGAGTTCGAGTTCCCATCATGCTTTTGGGTGTTGTTGGTTGTTAATCTACGTGTCACGATCTTAAAAACGCACGGCTTATTAAGGGTCGTGATCTGTCACGTTTTTTATCAGGATTTAGTCGAGTACCTAGTTCATCAACTCCGGAGATAGCGTGGATGAGACGGATCAGTTGGCCTTGTGTAAGACGGTTGCGTGAATACAAAACAGATGGTATAACTGTCATCAAATGAAATTCCTGCATAAGTGTACTACTGTAAACAAACTGATTCCGCGAGCACCAAATTCTACAACATTTCAGGAATTTGTAGGCTATCTGAACATCTCCGATTCTCCTCACCCTTTGCAGTAGATGTGTCATGTTCTCATGTATAGATGTTTCCGTGTTTGGCAAGAGTTCCTTTCTGCAATATGCAGTTGGCCAGAGTTCCTGATATATTAAACATGAGGCTTGTATCTGATCTTCGAAAGGGCGGCCTGACAGTGGCGAATCTAGGATTTAAGAAATAATGATTAGTAAAATTTATAACTTAAAAAACGCTAAAATATAATCACTCGATTAATCTCATTCCTAATATTTTTTTGCTCCTATGTGATATTTAAAATATAAGGCCCTTATTAACAAAAAACTTATATTAATATACAAACGTTTAATAACAATTTGATAATAGATAGTTTTATTAAGGGTCGTCAAAATATAAAGTATTTATTTTTGAATATAATTGTAAGAAACTAGGAAAAAGATCTCGTAACGATGAGTTCTCTCAACAAGGTAAAATTAACTTGGGAGTTTGAGGCTTTGTTAACCAAGAATACAAATATTCATGTAAGACCGGTTATAGCGGAAGCAAACTGAAGGAAGAAAAATAATAAAAAAAACATAATATAAAGATTTGCGTGTTTCACTAACGATGTGTTAGCTATGTTTCACAAGGCAACGAGACCTCGCATAGTCGTTCGAAGCAGCTATTAACAGAATCCAAACATAGCCCAACAAGACCTTATATGACAAGTCGACAAACCAACCTAGAACTTTGTTAATTAAATATTGGAATAAGATCGTTGTATATCATCCATTGTATGTGATGAACCTCTTTCAATAATAACATAAATAATTTTTCTATATTATAAAACGGTTTTATACAAGATAACTGATTAAGACCGCTTAAATTAGCGGTTGAGATGACGACGAGTCTTGTGTGATCCCTTTGCAAAGCCAAGGAATGACAGTGATCTGGACTAAGGATTTATCATGTCGGGGAAAAGGAAGCTTTTGATCCTTGTGTTTCTGCTGAACAATGCACCTTGAACATGATCAAGACCAATCTATTAAGTATAATTAGTACCTCGTCAACCCACTAATTACTTGTTTAATCGATAAAACTTTAGTTGTTGAGAGCTTTTTATCTTACAATAATGAAAATATATAATTATACTCTCTTAAACGCGTAATATTCGCCGACGACACCGAGTGGTTAAGACTTAGATGTGGGAGTCGTGACGATAAGGCACGAGTTCGAATATAAAACAAATGGCTAATGAGTTAGCGTCGCCCGGTGGCCCAATTCGTCATCCCCCTCTCACATTCAATAAATGGGGTCTCAATTATAATGGATACTCACATAAAATAAGTGGAAAGACCAATAAAATGGGGTATATATATATGAAAAGGTGGCACCGAAATTAGAACGGCGTATCATTAGATTAATGTTGATTAGGCGGAGATGGATTAGGTACATATAGGCACGCAGTGGTGTGCACATGGAGATCAGTTGGGTGAATAATAGGAGCAGCGGCGATGGGTGTAATATGGAATTAAGTCCGCCCCATCTTCTCTTGTGTTATGTAGGAATTAAGGTTGGTTGTTTATTTATACATAGGTCCAGGTTAGTCCCCTTTGTACCAAGCAATCTAATATTATATCATTTGCAAATCATTCTTTACTAAACAATTCAATTCTATAATCAACAAAAAGTCTTATTGAAGATGGATATTATCCGTCACAAGCTGAAAATGGATAATATCTCCTCATAATAAAGCAAATGAGAGGGCATGTGAGGGTTAATAGAACATTTACTGGGTTATCCCACTTACATTTTGCGAGAGATCACTATCTGTATTCAGCTTGTGACAAATAATGTCCGTATTTATTGAGAATTTGTGTATAATCAAATGATTGGGTTTTGTTGCACTTGATTATAGATTCAACTTTTAACAATGATCTTCTTGATTCATGCTCAATTGACGCACCCTTAAGCTACCATCTCATGTTACTATAATACTATTTCCAATGGTAAGCTAGTTGGTGGAGGAACATGTAGTTTAAAAGTGTTGTAGCTCAAAATATAATATGTGGCAAAGGTAGAGCTGGACAAAAGTGTGGGGCAGCCCGGTCCGGCCCAACCCTGTAACACGGGCCAACTTTTTCTGGCCCACATAGGGCCAGGGTCAGGCCAACCCAGCCCTGTAAAGGTTAGGGCCAGGGTCAGGGCCGGATTTTGTCAGCCCGGCCCTATTATCAGCCCTGTAGAAATTAGGGCCAGGGCTGACTTTTTCTAGCCCAGCCCAGCCCAGCCCAGCCCAGCCCTATGTTGTTTTAGGGCTGTGCCAGGGCTGATTTTTTTCGGCCCGACCCGCAACCGGCCCATTGTACAGCCCTAGGCAAAGGTAAGCTAGTAGGTACTAGCTTACCTTTGCCACATTATTTTTTTTTCGAGCTACAATACTTTTAAACTACATATTCCTCCAATGGTTAAACTATAAGAGTTGTTGTTTAAATGTTATATACTCCCTCCGATCCAGACAAAAGGTAACAGTTGCTTTATGACACTATTCAAGGTCGTAGGTAACTCAAGAAATTTACGTTGTAAAATGTGTCTCGACAACTGTGATAAAGCAACTGTTACTTTTTTGTCTGTATCGGAGGGAGTATACATTTATTTAATTGGCATATATCTCTTTGTGGGCCTATTTGAGCTACTTGTTCCATGGAGTTCTACAATGGTCAAACAACTAGCTTGAAACTTTTTTAATTTACAAGCAACCATTAGAGATGCTCTGACATTAATCCATTTAATTCAACGTTCACATGTGTGCGTGCTCATGCCGGTTTAGTGATTATAGGGGTTGTAAATAGGGGTTTCATAATCTTTCCATTGCTCCTTGTTGGAAATAGAGGTTTCATAAGTCATCAAAAGTCTTTTTTATTAGTCTTACATAGGTGAAAAAACAGGTGTTTTGTGTGTTTATAACTTCTCCCACTTTACACTATCACTAGTGTGCCAAGGGAGTCTTCTGTATGGATCTACGAGGTGCTTAATTCAGCTTGCATCGTACGTGCATGCGTGTGTGCTCGATCCCGATAGATTTATTTCTAAGTTCAATGAACAAGCAATCAAACGTCTATATATCAGTATCGTCATGGTTTTCATAACATAAGTACATCATAAGACAATTAATACTCTTATTAATATGAAAACATTACTACATTCAAATGGGAGCATTCTCTTTTTTTGCCGAGCTAGCCCGACTTAGAAAGCGGGTTAGCCGAGTTTGAAGAAGTAGTGGGAGGCAGGGGCGAACCCACCTAGTAGCAAGGGGTGGCGGTCGCTACCCCAAACGTAAAAAAAAATTGGTTTAGAAGACGGATTTTTGCTACCCCAAATATTGTTGAATAATAGATAAGTAAATGGTATCTCATTAATTATGCAATAAACAACTTGTGGTTCAATGGTAAAAGTTTTGGTTTCCTACCTATTGCCCCGAGTTCGAACCCCACTACTTACATTTTTCTTTTTTAATTTTTTTTTCGCTACCCCAAATATTCATTAGTGGGTTCGCCCCTGGTGGGAGGAAGATGTAGACAGCATGTAGTATTGTTATGTTGGCCAAGTTGATACTCACAATTAAAAGTAAGACATCCGTGACATATTGGAAACAAAAGTAGTTTGAAGGGCTTACGAATAAATTCAACCAAATAGGGCCAGCCACTCAGCCAGCCGGCCAGGTGCATGGTTCAGCAACTTGATTTCATCATATCATGGAGACCTACAACTGCTCTTCATCAACTTGTGTTAGTAGTGTGTTTATCAAGTTGCTCAATCACAGCTCACAAACTCGCAATTCAACCTTTCGGAAATCGGAACTACTTCTACTAGCTAGTATTTGTGCATCCGGGTTTTCAAGGGTAACCATAATCGAGTAGCTTTTTGAAGGAAAAAATCGTTTCATTAATCAAAAGTTTTATAATAGTTATAACATATGTCAAGAATGACAGGACACAAAACGATTAAAATCAAATAAACTGCATTCTCGATCAACAGAAAATTTCTAAACTTGATGGGCTCATTAGACGCTTTTGCACATCCTCTAACATATCGCCTTCTACAGCTAGCTTAAAACTCTTATATTCTAATTACCCTAAAGATCAAAGTTTGTCATTTTCTAAAACATTTTGCTTTTTGTATCTATCCATCTACTGTTAACTTGTTTTGTTGTTTAAGTCGGATTTGTAAAGCGGTTAATGGTGGTTAATTAAGCATGTTTGTGATTAAAATAAGTGTGCAGGAAATGGAAGAAATGGTCCCTGGTATCAGACTATCAGGCGCAGATAAGGATGGGTAACAAGTAAATTTTGTATCCTGACACATAACTTGTTCCTTGCCAAGGCAACATGACCATTTACTACTACTAAACGTTGTACTGTAAGCAATCAAATTAGATCAAAATAATTTCATCATGGATTTCTTTATTCTTCTTTTTGCATGTCTCTACTTATAATTTTAACCATCAATCACACGTCCACAGACCATACCTACCTACAAGATCAGTTTGTGCACCACAATAATATGTTGTTTGCTTCATTGCTTAGAAATGAAATGGATTGAAATGAGAAATTATAGAAAACTAGGGTTACAATTCTGAACCTTTTAAAATATGTTTGGTTTATTAGAAAAATAAATATAAAGGAATGAAATTTGAATCTATGGAAAAAAAAAGGTGAGTATGGCCGTATGGGACTCAAAGGGATTAGGAGGAAATGAGAATTCCGATGGATTCTAACTCCATTCTAAAAAGCTACAACCAAACACTCGAATAACTACAATCCATTCTATTCAATTCCAAACCTTCCAACCAAACACCTCCTGGCTTTTTGCTCAACGCCATCATATCTATAATGGTTATTAGTTTCAAACCTAATCAATTCCACCCCGATTCTTTCTCTTCTTTTCTTTCTTTCAACCCCAAGTTCCTGACTCTTAGAGTTTACGAAAACTTCCCATAATACCAAATATCAACTTAATCCTCTCTCTTTTATTAAAAGAACAATTCATTAATAGAACTTATACAACGCTTACACATGATACGCATAATTGAAAACCAAACTAATTAACAGAAACCAAAGAAAAAAATTCTTATAAACTAGAAGATTAGAATATATATATGGTACAGGAGTTTCCTAATAACAGAAGGATACGACGATATAAATAAAATGTATAATACAGCACTCAAACTGGAGCGTGAAGATCAAGAATGCCCAACTTGCGGAGAAGATAATGAAATTGGCCGACATCCAATGCCTTAGTAAAAATGTCAGCGAGTTGTTTTGTCGAAGAGACATGAAACGGTGTAATGAGGCCCTCTGTAATGACATCACGAACAAAATGACAATCGATCTCAATGTGCTTCCATTGGTTCTGGAAAGATGAGTAGTGGACTGACAATCACAAAGTAAATGCATAGGGAAAGACGCATGGACATCCAAGCTCGTAAGGAGGCCATGTAGCCATTTGAGCTCACAGACAACAGAAAGCCGTGGAACGAAACTTAGCCTCGGCTGAAGAGCGAGACACAATGTATTCGTTGCTTCTTGATTTTCTAAGAGACGGGAGAAGCACCAAGAAATACAAACCACTTTGTCATTAAGCGACGAGTTAATGGACAACTAACCCAATCGGAATCACACCACCCAAACATAGTAAAGTCAATGTCTGAGCGTAATAAAATGCTTTGACCTGGACTTCCTTTGAGATAACGAGCCACACGCAAGTCAGCGGACATGTGTGCCTCACGCGACTGACTAAGACGTTGAGAGAGAATATGAACAACATAAGATAACTCAGGGCGAGTTACTACGAGATCGGCCAAATAGCTAATAAGACGACGATAGCATTCAGGATCAGCAAGAGGCAAACAATATCAGTATTAGGCTGATGATTTTATTCAATTGGGGTAACGGCTTGTTTTGCACCCAGTAAACTAGTTTCAGAGATGATATCAATGGCGTATTTACGCTAACTAAGATAGATATCGTCGACACTGCGAGAAAACTCAAGCCCCAAAAAATATTTCGAAGTACCGATCCGAAATCCTTCAAATGAAAACAGTTACTTAAATAGTCTTTAAATGTAACAATAGCAGGCGAAGCATTTCTCGCATTAACAAGATCGTCGACGTAGATAAGGACATATAGACATACCACATCATGTGAACAAGTAAAAAGAGAACAATTAGAATAAGATTGACGAAACTCATAATGACGTAAGGTCCAACAAGCTTAGCAAACCAACAATGAGGAGCTTGGAGTCCATATAATGATTTTTTCAACCGATATACCTTCCCTTTTGTGGTTGCGACTAAAACCAGACAGAAGCTTCATATAAACTGATTCGATTATATCTCCATGTAAAAAAGCATTATGTAACACCCTCATAATCCAAGACCTTTAAGTCGGACCATCAGACTATGAAAATGTTACCACCTCAGTTTCCTGAGACATAATATCAAAGTAAAAAATCAAACGCAATCTTTATTACAAAAAATAATTAAAGTGATTACAGTTGTTTCAAAAGAATAATAAAAGCATCAAAGTCTGCGGAAGCTATGTATAATTATCATGACGCTACAAAAATAGATGTGAAGACCCTTCCTCCCCCAAGCAAGCAATCATCAGCAACGGCGAACCTGAGACTTTGCTCACTATTACATGGATCATCACAGTAAAATACAACAAGCGTCAGAATCCGATAAATAAGACGGTCACAATACAAATAACGATAATCACAATAATTCGATATGTCACAATCACTGATATCACAGTCTCATCAACACAAGTGGAGGCCTCATGCCCCACATCAAATCCCCCACTTGCTCGCAGCAAGGGGTACCCACCAGATCCTTAATGTGCACATCCCCTCCGTGGCGGGTCCTAGAAGAGCAATCGTAGAATGAGAGTCGTTTCCCGCAACGGTCCAACACATATGTTCCCAAATCAATCAACAGAAGTGTAGTGATATCAGATTAACAATCACAAGATCTCCATAGTAATAATCTATCAAATTTGAGTAGGAAAACCCTGGTCTACCTCAAGGCAACAATCACAGGACGCGAGAATCCACGCGTTTTTCCTACCAAAACTCTTCTACGAAATCTCCTCCTAAGAACAAATATGAGGATTACTAACGATGGTATAACTAATCTCTAAACGACATACTCACTATAAGAAAGAGACTTATTTGATTAACACGATACTAGGCTAGATGACCGGCGCGTCTAAACCCTTACTAAAGACCTTTGGAGGATTTGGGAGAGAAGGATGAAAGGGGATTAGGGTTATTGCATTTTCTGTTTTTAGGTAAATGATGTTTTAACCCTCGGTTTAATTTATATAGTTACACTTACTCGACCGAGTTGACCCTACTCGGTCGAGTAACACCAACTGGACCGAGTTCGACCTTCTCGACTGAGTTGACCCAACTCGGCCGAGTTAAGTCACAACTTAGCAACGAAAGAGAGGGGTATTATACATTATGCACATCCATTGGTGTAATTCCCGGTTCCAGACGACAGCAACAACAAGAAAAGCGCGAATGGAACCGTCTAGACTACGGGAGCAAACATTTCACCATAGTCTATGCCTTCAACTTAGTGGTTCCCAAAGACAACAAGGCGAGTCTTGGGTCTTTCAGCAGAGCCATCAGATTTATATTTGATTTATTTTGTAAACCCAACGACACCTAAGAGCTTTTTTACCAGAGGAAGGATTACACAACTCCCAAGTACCATTAGATTCAAGAGCATTAATCTCATCTTGCATGGCGCGACATCAACCATCATCACGAATAGCGATATAAAAAGACGGTGGCTCAAAGCCTGCAGTTATAACTGTAAGAAACGTTTTGTGCCGAGTGGTAAATTTATGACAATTAACATATATAATTTGATAAAGTAAAAGGAGTACCCGAGGATGATAATGCCAGGTTCGGTGAGATAGGAGAAGATGGACTATTAGTTGTGTCAAACACATAACCACGTAATCCAGAATTAGAAAATTTAGCTCGGTGACCAAAACCAAGGTCAAGGGTCGTGGGAACAAGGCAACGGTGGAGGAAGGATGTGTAGGGGGAACATCACTGGTCGTAGTCGGGGAGGAAGGCAGGGAAGTAACAGTGGGGATAGTAGGCTCGGCTATTGGTAGGGACGATCGACCAGTGAGGTCGTCATCAGCAAAAGAGCAAGGCTTAGCTTGCCAACAGAGCCACCCACATCGGAAACAATATACTCGGGGGAACCATCATAAGCAATCAAAGAAAATGAATCCTGATAAAAAATAAACATCACGAGAAAGGAATTTTTGTGATAGCGTAAACTTTTCACCCTTTTCATTGTGCAGATAACCAAGAAATATACACTTACGGCTTCGTTGTGCAAATTTGTCACCTAGGGTTCTTAGATTACGCACGAAGCAAAGGCAGCCAAAGGCCCGTAAATTAGCATAAGGTGTCACGCCTGATAATACCTCATAGGGTGTCTTATTAGCAAGAAAAGCAGATGAATTACGATTAATTAAGTATGTTGCAGAAAGAATACATTTACCAAAAAATTTTAAGAAGGTAAAATTTACCAACTTATTTCAAATATCGTTGACAAATAACTTGTAGCCTTTAAAAAAACACTACAAACCGTCAAAGTAATGGACTAAACCCACAAATAAATAGAAATTCCGCAAAATAAAGAACTCAAAAACGATTCTCATTATAAAAAAAGGTGGTTGGTCTTGGGGAAGGAGGCAAACGTCAGTGGCATGTCGCAAATGAAAACCCTAAGATCCAGAAATTCACATGATCCTCTCACCATCACTACTTCACTACACCACTTCCAAGTTCCATCCATCTCTCTCTCTCTCTCTCTTTCCAGCCTTACCCTGTTCTCTGCCTTGTGGGCTCTCCCTTTACATGTGCTCCTTTTCGGGATTGCTTACGGACTTCTCCTCATTTCCATATTTTCTTAAACTAATTAAGGAAACTATCAAGGAAATAAACTCGAAACTCGCCCGCTTAAGCTGTAAGATATATGAATTTTGTACGAGTTTACCTTATGGTATTACTTATTTATCGATGAGGAGTGGTGAGTAACATTACGAAAGCAAAAAGAGTTTTGGAAATGAGAATGCATAAAGAAGAGTCACGTACAGGTACAGTAGCAGCATAAACAGTTAACCAGTTAAGCAATTGCAAGTAGGTTAATATGTAGTGCAAGGGCACTGGAAATCCCTGCAATGCATGTGCTAGCATGTTTAAATAAGTGCCTTTTTTTTGCCATCATCAGTCAGACTCTAATGCATACTTTTGATTTGTACCCTTTAACTTGTGCATATTATTCCATCAAATATATACGGAGTACTTCATACAACCACCTTCTATTATTAGTTTCTTATAAAGAATGAATGATAGAGATTGGACGTTACGGAATTGTGGATCAACCCTGCACCTCTACCCAATTTTCACTCACTCTTGTCTTCATACTCACTTTCATTATGTCCAACTATCCTATCTCCCCTATGCCGTTTGTCGTCGTAGCTGTAGTCGTAGTCGTAGTCGTAGTCGTAGTCGTAGTCATCGATTTATAGTGTCAATGCCGGTTTATTAAGGTTTTGTTCTTTCAAGCTTAGTTTCAGCTCATTTTATTTCTGCTTTCATTTAGCTTCATTCAATTCAATTAAGTAATATATTCACAAATTAACTTTTACTATAACTCTATTCAACTTAGTTAACTTATATTCAATTAAGTTTGCTCCAATTCAGTTCTATTAAGTTCAACTCATAGGCGTATATGGAGGGGTGCAAGGGATGCATCTGCACCCTTTTTCTAAAAATAAGTATAATTTTGTGTAATTAATAATCATATTAACTATGTTGGTCTAGTGGTTGGGTGTAGATTTTCCTTTGCTAAGGTAAGGTCAGCAGATATTTAAAATACTTTTAGTAAAGAATTTTTGTTCAATGTTTTTTTTACCATTTGCTTTATTTATATTTTTCCAATCACACGATAAACTATATTGTTAGAACCAATTTTTTATTATATAAACATAATTCCACAATTTCGTAATTTCGTTAATTTTTCGCACTCCCGTCAAATGAGTCCTAGATACGCCTCTGGTTCAACTCAACTCATTTTAGCCGAATAGAACAGGGCATATTAGGCCGAACGTTAGCCACATGGCCCGTTTAATAGTAAGTTTAAAGGGTTCTCAAAATTGGGGCTGAATATTTTTTAGAGTTTAATTTGCTAACTAAATGCCCACCTTCGAGTACTATTACATGCCTACAAAAAGTAAAGTTTTCGATAATATAGGGCTTCAAACGATCTTTTAAAATTAGGCCTCTCAAAATTTACTTGACGGACCTGGCTAACCATTGGTATTAAGTTTATCTTATAATGAGCCTTGTACTAAGCAAAAACAAACATTGACCTATAAAACGGTTGAAGCAAACATGATCCCCACAATTAAAGGATACTAAAACAAAATAAGTGAGAAATAAAAGGGGTCGTTGTCAATTTGTTATTACCAAAGGACATTAAGCTTCAAAGTGGTCAAAAAAATTCAGGTGATTTTACTACAATTCAAGCTCATGTACAAAATGAGTCTTAGTAAGTACTAATATAGTTATCAATCAAAACTTTTAGGTACACATACAACTATTCTAATTAATATTTTCATTGTCGTAATATGAGATTGGATAACAATACCTGTCATCTAACCCGTCGATTAAATCTTAAATAATTCTACTCAAAATGAAAACATGACACATTAATAACATCATATATGAGACAAATGATTTTTTAGCTCTAATTAGTCAAGTATTCAATAATTGTAATTAAAAAAGGTTTTACTAACAGAAAAATGCATGTTAAATTGTCTTAAAATCGCTTATAAAAACAAACTTATAACAAGTTTAATATGAATTACTTTGCATTAACAAATCATAAAATGCATTAAAATTCAATTGGAATTATTTTTCACTAATTTTTATTATATCTTTATTGCTTCGATTCGCTTCAAACTCACTTTTTTGTATGTTCAAAACTCAACTTAAAAATTTGTCAAAATTAGGATAGATTATTGGTATTCTTAACCGAGTCTTGTCTCAAAACTTACTAAGTTCTGGTTTCAAGATTACCAATAATCTAAAATTGATCTTGAAGTACATTATTTGGTTCGGTCAATGTGTTTTTGTGTTGACCATGATTTCAGGAGTTCCTCTACCAAAAGTTGAACAATCTCTATCGCAATACTAAATGCAACTTAATACATAAACCTCTTCTAAATTTGATTTCTTTAATATCAAGATAAATAACTCTTTATTAAAAAAAAGTTTAAGTGTGATATCACAATTCTCATTAAAAACGAACCAAACTGAAAACGGATAGAGTAGCATTATTCAGTGAATACTCCATTTTTCTCCAACTTACCCTCCCATTTATGATTTATCTGAGTGTGAGAAAATGTAAAAATTATAGCGAAAAAAAAAACATTTCTTTCTATTCAATGCCTATGTAGGGTGAAGATGAATTGGAAAAAAAATCGATACATTAATCGTTCTCAGTATTAGTCGCAAATTGTAAGTTTTCTTGTAATATTTACACAAATCATTAATCATTATAATTAGACTTTATTTAGTATATTTTTACAAAAAAAACTTGATGAAGACCTCATAAGGAAGGCAATAATAAATGTAATAGTTCTCTTTGCGAAGGATATATCCATCATAAACTTGCGCCGGTCAAATACACTGACTTGTTTAGATAAAATAAAAATAAAAATATAGGAAGAATTACAAATATTTTGTGTTAAATCTCTAAATGAGTTTATTTGACCCATTATAAAATTTGTGATGAATATTAACGTCACCAACGAAAATTTGTGTAATTAATGTGATGATATGCTTAGCCGCGGGGTTCCCTTCACCTCCCCTCTCCTCGTCACCATGTAACCCATGTGACAATTTGTGACTCCCACCGTATTTAAAACTCTCTCTTCCTCCTTTCCTTTTCCCTCAACTTTCTTCCATTTCTTAGACAGAGAATACTCCAAAATAATATCATCATTTCTTTCTCTTCAACTTCATCCTCTTATTATCATCCATTTCTTCACTAATTACCGATTTCGCCTAATATCCTTAATGTCGACATCAAATTACCACCAACAATCCGAAATCTCACACCGTAAAAAACGTCGAAAAATCGATGAAAATGCCGCATCAACCTCATCAAATCACCGTCTTCACCAATCAAACGCTACTCAAATCCGCTGGAAAACATCCGCAGAACATCAGTTATACACGTCCAAACTCGTTGACGCGCTCCGTCACGTCCGCCGTCGCAACGCATCCCAGATCTCCGGCAGCCGCGCGGTTCGTGAAGCTGCTGATAAAGCTTTAGCTATGGCGGCTAAAGGTCGCACTCGATGGAGTCGCGCTATTTTGTCGCGCCGCCGTATGAACCATCACAAGAAGGCGAAAATTAGAGCGAAGATTCTGCCGCCGCCGATAACGCCATCGGCTACTGCGGCGACGAGATCTTCAGCGCCTACAATTGAGAAGCGCGTGAGTGTATTGAGCGGATTAGTTCCAGGTTGTCGGAAATTGTCGTTTCCGAATCTTCTAGAAGAAGCTACTGATTATATTGCTGCGTTACAAATGCAAGTCCGTACAATGGCGGCTCTAGCTGAACTTCTCTCCGGTTCAGCGTCTTTAATTGCCGGTTCAACAGAACCGGCTGGTAGTAATGATAGTACAAGTATTGTTGATGAGGATAATCCGGTTGAATAGCGAATTTAATTTATTGCGTCGTCCGATTTTTTCGATGTATTTTACTGTACACAGCTGGCGTTTCTTCTTTTTCTTTTTGCGTTTTTGTTAGTTATGGTTTAGTTAGGTGTTATCTGGAAGCATGTGATTATTTGAGGTGTCACTCATTGGTTTTTATTTTATTTATTGTTGGGGAGAAAGGACGTTGAAATCAGGAAATGTGAGATAATTTTTTGCTAAGTTTTCCATAAGACGGAATTGTCCGTCTTAAATGAAAATCGTCTCTCAGAAAATTTACTGTCTTCTTAATTTCGGTTTCTATTAATCTTACATCAAATCACTGTAGTTGGGTACTTGGGTTTAATTTGGTAGGTTTAGTTTAATTCAATTCATTTTCATTCGGATAGTTTTCCGAGTAAAAAGGAGGACCTTAAATTGATGGATTATAGCTTAGTGAATTTTGAATTTGTAGATCTCGCTCCCGTTGCGTTGTCATTACCCCATTCATTCATATTCAAACTACCACATTTAATCTAATTAAACAACTAAAAGAAAACATATTTTAAACCATGCTTTATATAAGGTCCCTCCATGGCTTCATCACATACATAACCAAATTTATTTCTTCTTTCAAGAGATGTGACTCAGAGACCCATGGCCCCTTAAAAGGCCAACTGTTTACCATAAATCCATAATACTCTGTATTAAATTTTACCAAATTATTTTTTACTCCATATTGTCTCCAATCCAAATTAAATGTAACATAAATTTACTCTTTTCTTCTCAAAAAGTGGATCCATATTATCAGATAAAGATCGGAGGGAGTATACATCATATAAGTTTAATAAATTTTAAGTTTGTCATTTTTTCCTACAAGTTTAATAATATTTTCGAAAAGTAGTTAAAAAAACATGATAGACAATTTGACCGCCTTTTACTTATTTGATATACCTCTGTTATTTATATTTGAAATAATATTTACTACTCCGTGTATAATAAGCAGCGTTATATGAAGTACTGTATAAAATATCGTGTCTTATTAGCGGTTTGAATTGACTATATTAGTAGTGAAAAATTTAAGTTTCTTGAATATCGTTGCAAGTTTGCGATGGGTCAACTAATAATCATGTGATATTGTGATGTGTATGAGACAAAATTAAACTGTCGAGGAAGAAACAAACGGTTTCGTCTTATTCTCCCACATGAATAGTACTTGCCCCGTCGCAAGGGAAACTTGTTGTATTTATATTGGGAGTAATAGTTGTTTTAATTAGTGTTCATTGTTTTAAAATTAAAACGGTTAAGTATAATCCGACATGTATATTTAGGATAAATTTATCGGATTTTTCCATGCGTTCTGCTTTTGTTTTATGTTATATATATGACTTATTTTAAAGTAAAAACGAATATACTCATCTTAAATGAAAATTTACGTAGTTATATAGACAAGTAAATGCAATAATAAAAAATGTAGACAAGTAAATGAATAATAAAAAATGTAGCGAACTAGCGATAACAATTAACAATAGATAGGATCTGGATAGGATCATATAAGATCCAAGTCCATATCCTTATTCTTATCGTTGATCCATATCCCGTCCATATCCACAAGATCTAAAATTCTCAGATCCATATCTTAAATTCTTGATCCACAAGTGTACCGAATATGGATCTATCCCGTATCTTTTTTATGGTAAAAAATCACTTTTTAAAATTAAATTAAATTATTACTCCCTCCTATTCTATCTATTCTTCCCTATTTCCTAAAACGGATTATTCAGGTTTTCTTCCCCTTTCTTATTTTGGAAAATTTCACTCTTATTTATTCATTTCTCTCTCCTATTATCAAACCCCACCTAACTCACAATTTCTTATTTAATTCCTAATTATTCATTCCTCTCTCCTATCATCCAACCTCAAAGGGGAACAATACATAGAATAGGAGGGAGTATATTATTTGTGGGTATTTTTTGGATTTTATTATCAACTTAATGTAACATTATTTTATATTAGAATGCAAATATAAAAAATAGAAATTTTAAAAATGTCGAAATAAAGTTTCTTAAATAACGGTGGTGATAATAAATTATACATATAAATTATATCCATATTTATATCCATATTCATTAAATCCAAAATATTACGATCTAGATCCAATTTATAGGATCCGAGATTCATTATCATCCCACGTTACAAGGACCAAGGTAGTAGAGTGACCCTACAAAATAAGAAGGGTAGTAGTAGGTCTACATTTAGGGGATGTAGTAAGTCTTGCTTGTGACGGGTCATCATTTGTGACGGATATTTTGTGAGATAAAATGGATATAAAATGTGTTAGTGGAGAAAGGGGACCACATGAATAGTGTCGAAAAGAGAGAAAAAATGGATATTTTGTGAGAGGAAACGATATCCGTCACAAGCTTGTGACGGATACCACCGTCGCAAATGAGAATTTGTGTAGGGGTCTAGGGGATGATAGGCACATTGGGTCACATGTGGAATTTTAAAGGCATTGGCAGCACTTGGGATGTCCTTCACATGGTATCATGTAGGTTTAACTTCTACCTTTCCATTTGGGCCTTTTTTTGTTTCAACTTAAGGTGCCAACTTTCTACACCACTTATTTACCCTCGTTTTGTTGGAAACCGACCTCCTCAAATACGACTCCATTTCAATGGAAATCGGGTCCTCTCCATTTCAAACAGAAATGGGTCCCCTCATAAAAACATTATTATATAATAATATCCGGGTTAGTAAACGTAGTCGGTATTTAGTAAACGTAGTCGGTATTTAGTAAACGTAGTCGGCTTTTTTCATGAAAAAGACGACAATGCCCTTGACCACTTTCCCTCACTAGAAAAATTCTCTGAAATTTATGCGAAAACCCGATTAATTCATGTAAAACCAGTAAAAATTAAAACCACCAAAATCATCTAAAATTCATGGCGGAATCACATTCAACCAATTCTTCGGTTAGTTATCAAATTCTTAACATCGTTTATAATTATGTTAGGTTTAATTTATAGTTTCGTGTCAGATTAATGGTAGAAATCGATTTTTTCAATGCGTTGCGAACATAGCATTCACGGTCTGTCGATGAACAGTGTCAATGTCTGTCCATGGATAGACGTACGCCTCTCGAACTGTCAGTCCATAGCATTCACGACTCGAATTCTAAATGGACAACGACACCGACTTGACCTCGTACGCCTCTCGGGATCCTCACTTGGAAGAGGTAAACCTTGCCTCGAACATCGAAAATAACATGCTAACAAACCGTCTCCTTTTCGACTTTTACGCCCTTGATTTGATTTTACCAAAGCAAAACCGTTCGAAAACGCAATCGATTTTGCCCAACCAAATGCTTCATCACGACTTTCAAATCCACGATCCGTAAAGAACAAAGGATTATAATCAACCAAATTTTCGCCAAGTTACTCGAACGAATTTTATTATTTGAAAATTTATTATTTGTTAGCATATATTTTAAAGTAAGCATCATAAATTAACTTAAACGGAAAACAAAGTACTAAATTACGTAAAAACGGGGAATAATGATCGGAATTTTTTTAAAAAAAAGTCTGTCCATGGACAGACATTGACATTCAACGTCTGGCCATGGGCTAGATGTTGAATGTCAAAGTCTGGTCATGGAATGAACAATGACATTCAATGTCTGTCCATGGATAGATGTTGAATGTCATTGTCCAGTCAATGGCCAGACATTGACATTCAACGTACAGTTCATGGCCAGACATTGAATGTCAATGTATGTTCCATCGACAGACCGTGAATGCTATGTTCGCAACACATTGAAATAATCGATTTCTACCATTAATCTAACACGAAACTATAAATTAAACCTAACAGAATTAATAAACGATGTTAGGAATTTGATAACTAACCGAAGAATTGGTTAAATGTGATTCCGCCATGAATGTTAGATGATTCTGGTATTTTTAATTTTTTCGAGTTTTACATGAATTAATTTGGTTTTCGCATGAATTTCAGAGAATTTTTCTAGTGAGAGAAAGTGGTCAAGCGCATTTTCGTCTTTTTTATGAAAAATGCCGACTACGTTTACTAAAATGTTGACTACGTTTACCAACCCCCTATAATATTCAATCTCATTTATTTATCTTTTCGTTTCCAGAGAAATTTAGGGTAAGATTATCCTTAAAACTCTCTCCAAAGTTTAAGACTCCGGCACGTCATTTTTTAACTGACTTTTATTATTTCTTTATTGAGTAAATTAGAAATTACTCCCTTTTGAAACACTTCTTAAAAATTACTCTCTTTTGAATTTTTTTCCTAAAATTACCTCTTATTTTCTATTCAAGGAAGAATTTGCTCCCATATTCCCAATTCAGTCCTATTTTTCGACTTTTTAAAAATTTCCATCATTTTATCCTTTTTTTATGACTAATATACCCCTAAAACACTTCACCCTTATGTTATATCCCTTCATCAACTTCATATTCATCAACCCAATATCCGTCTAACCGATATTCATAATTCATTTATTATATAAATCATTTCAAATTTCTGCAATCTGGGAGACAAATTTATTGAAGGTGAGTATCCTGTTTTGTTTGGATATTTCTTCAATTGTCAATTTCTGTAAATTTCGATTTCAATTTCTGCAAATTTTAATTTCAATTTCTGCAAACAATCAACATCATTACAAGGTTTAAATTAGGGTTCTGGGTTACAATAATTAAACTAGAGTTTTCTGAAATAGAGAACATTGACAATTACAATTAAAATTAAAGCATCAAAACAACAATATTCAATTAAATACAAACAAAAATGAAATTGAAATTGAAATTGAAATTGAAATTATAGAATCAAAAAAGAAAAGAAAGAATATCACAAAAAAATTAAATTTGAAATGGTGAATTAGGGATTTGTTTTTGGCGAAATATTATAGGGAATTAGGGATTTGATTTTTGCGTCGATAGAATATGAAAAGAATTTGGGGAAAGGTAGGGAATTAGGGATATGTTAACTGAAGGGTAATTTTGTCCATTGAGTACTTTTCTCACCTGAATTGGTAATCTGGGAGCAATTTCTTGCCTGAATAAAAAATAAGGGGGTACTTTTTTTTAAAGTAATTTCCGTCTCATATTAGATTCGTGCCAAAGATTGATAATCATTAATCTGTTTGTTAAATCATAAACTTAAAACGTAAACATCTCTTGCATATTGTTACAAGCTTGATTGTTGTTACCATCATTAGTCACCATTGAACCCGTTTAATTGAAATTATGTAAACTAAATTGCAATTTTCTTGGAAAAAATGTTCGTCTTTTTAAAGAAAATCGTCTTTTTAAAAAGGGTTTTTCGCACATGAGAACAACTTAAGTAAGGAAACATTTTCATAATTATTTCACTTATTATGATAAACATGAGTTTTAACTCTAATTTATCAAAAGATATTCTCAACAATATTTCCTTACTTAACTTCTTATTATGTGCCCTTAGAATTTATATTAGAAAATCTGTTTTAAAATTTTTTAGAAAGAATAAGAAAGGGGAAATGATAAGGAACGCTATTATAAAGCACAAATTCTCATTTGTGACGGCGGTATCCGTCGCAAACTTGTGACGGATACCGTTTTCTCTCACAAAATACCCACTTTTTTCTCTCTCTGACACTATTCATGTGGTCCCCTTTCTCCACTAACTCATTTTGTATTCATTTTATCTCACAAAATATCCGTTACAAATAATAACCCGTCACAAGCAAGACTTACTCATTATAAAGTTGTCTTAATAGTCGATAATAATTAATAAAAGTGTCGACAACGTTTAACCCGTAATGTGGTGACTTGTGAGAATATTTGTGGGATTCAAATTTGAAGAAACATAAAAATGGAGAATTTAACGGTATTTGTTGGTAGGCAGCACGTGTGATTCATAAGTAGGCCAGCTTGTTAGTCAACTTGGATTGGGAAAGAGGGCCCATGGCCCAACTGCCCAACTGTGGTACGTGGCCGACTTAGCTTATACGGTGTACTAACTTAGTTCGGATCAGATACGGATTGGATGTCGGATTAATTCGAATTAGATACGGATCGTATGTCGGATCAATTCGAATTAGATACGGTTTACGTCTCACCTTGACCCTATGGATATTCTGTCATTCACCCAAAAATTAAAATGGGTGAAATATGGATGATGATTTTTTTTTATTATAATTTATGGTGGGATATAAATATGCGTGAATTTAGGATGGGATATGAATTATGGTCTATCACCCGCTTAATCACCCGGTGAATATCTTAAATTAATAAGTACAATTATTTTTTTTCTAAAAAATATTAATAAATATTTTGATTACAAAAATACTTTCAATTTGTAAAGTTTTTCTAAAATAATATTAGAAACGGTTCGCTAATTTTTTGTTGCGCTTTATTATGGCGTGTAAAGCTTGTGTAGATTAGTTTCGCAGTTGTAGGTTGTAAACTTGTAAGCCTATAAATAGATAGGATTAAAAATTATGTTCAATTTTCTCATAAAACTAAGTAATCCGGAATTGTTTGATAATGTACATTTAAAATTTTATCGTCTTAGGTGTATATTTTTTATATATCGTCTTTAAATTTATGAGCATGAAAATATCCAATGGGGTGTCCACTTCACCTGGTGGATATGGATATGAATGGTTGAAAAAATATTAAACGAATAAGGGTGAGATACGGATGACCACAAATTAAATGGATATGGATATGGATATGAATATGGCTTCACCCCATCCATATCTCACCCATTGTCATCCCTACTTCTAAGAGTTCTAACACACTTAACAATTTTTATTTTTTTTATGTAATTTTGTTGAATATTTATTGATTGAATATTGAATATTGAATATATTAGAGCTATTTTCTTTTGGAATTGTACTTAAAACCTGAACTAAATATAGGAGTTGAAATAAATTTATAATATTTCCACTTTTTTCACTTGAATTTATAAAACATGGGTTAATTAGTTTAAATCCTATGTATATCGGATAACAGTATAAATAGTGTATTACTTTTAGTTTACTACTTATTTCTTACATGTTTAGATTAGTTAAGTTAAGTCAAGTGAAGTTCAATATTATCGTTATCATATATATTAATATAATAATAATATTAATATTAATTTTATTATTATATAATATTTATTGTTAATATTTATATTCATATTATTATATATATTTATTGAATTTATTTTTCATTATCATATTGTATGATTAATATTACTATAATTGTATTATTTTTCAAGAAATTATAGTCCATATTTATTCATCCACATGGGGAAAAAAGGATAATAGTTTCAATACAAATAATAAACCCCGAGACGAAAGCTTAAAATTGTGATCAAATTTAGACTTTGGGCAGCTTGATCATAATCCTTAGTAAGAATTTTCCTGACGATAGTCATATCACTCATACGACTACGTTACGGATAACGGCCGTCTATAATGAGATTCCGTCTTTCATAAGATTTTGTGATTAAGGTTAATTTTTTTTTAAAATAATACTTCCTCCATTTTCCTATTTTCTTCCCATCCCTTATTTGGCAAATTACCTATTTTCTTCCCATTTCTTTTCTTTCCTATTTTAGACAACTAAATTACAACTTTATCATTTTTTATTACAAAAAATACCCTCTTTTCATTACTAACCTCACTTATTACCTTCATTTCATTACTTTATCATTTCTTTATTAGTTTGCCTTAATCCAAGTGCAAAATGAAATGAGAAGAACACTTATAAATGGAGGAAGTATGTATTAAGGCATGTGCAGATAGACCCATATGGTCACATGCATCCATGTGATTTCATTTAAGAAAGCCAAAATGTTTCACATCTTTCCCCTTTCCTTCTGACCTTCCCCTTCTGCTCTTTCTTTCCCTTTTTTTCTTTCAATCTCTTTTTTTCTCGGCATGCTTTTTGTTTATGCGCTTTGTTAATGCCTTCCAATTCAAACCGCCCGTGAGTCTTGTTTAAGATGGAATATACGTCTCAAATTTTAAAATAAGTTAAATATTAGACGACTTTTGACATTTTTTGACATTTTTTTCAGACGACTTGCAATGTAATTTAACGTAGATATGATCCGTTTTAAACTTGAGAAAGATAATGTTTGTATTGTATAAGAATTTGTGCCAAAACCAATGTCATGGAGTTTTTCTCATTGTTTGATTTGCAATTTTGTATATCAATTCTTAACTATTGTTGTAATAGGTATTAATTTATTTGGTTTAAATGTGCAAATTATGTTATAGATGAGAATTAAATCCCTATTTTTATAATTGAAGGGGTAAAAAAACTTTTATAGATAGATATTATGGTGTGATTTTGTGAATGCGTGATAATATTATACTGTATTAGAGTTACACAAGACAACATAACTTAGGACATGATTCCATATTAATATGTGAGATAATTAAATTCAATATAATATTACATGCAAGTATTGGATGGAAGTAATAGTTACTCCCTCCATTCATATCCACTTTGCATCTATTCCATTTTGGTCCATTTGAATTCACTTTGCATGTTTCTTTATTTGGATAAAAAATGACCAATCTATCCTAATTGAAATCTCATATTTACACAAATTGCCATTGTGACCCCACTCTAATCCTACATAAAAAAACAACCATAATCCATATTAACCCAAACCAACCCCCTTAACCTTTCTCTCCAAAAATTAAGCCCAATTCACATAATCCACCCAATAAAACCAGAAATCCATTTTCAAAACTCATCTTCTTCCCCAACCACCCACATTTATGATCTATTTCATTATCCATCAACTACTCTGTATTCACTACACTTATCGTCTGCTCATCTATATGAATCCGAAATTTCCGATGAAGATGAGGTTAAGTTTGGGTTCTCTTATCCAAACACCATTGTACCGGATTCTCTTGACCCGAATGATTTCGGGTCAGAGGTTCCTGAAACCCAGTTTGTTGTCGATGGTGATGCATGCGTTGATGATGACGATGTTGGTGATTCAGGTCATGTTGGGGTTAATGATGTTGATAAATCTGCTGTTAATGATGAGGATAAGGTCAGATCTGATGTTCTCCCGGTTCCTGATGAGGTTTATGATCCCAAATCACTATCTCTTTGAGGTTCCAAGCTTATCTTAATAGATTTTTTAAGAAGGGAGGCGAAGAGATGTAGGGTTGATGCGGAGAACCTGGTAGCCGGCAGCAAAATAGTTGGTCCAGAACCTGGTAGCCAAAGTTATATTAACATGAAAAAATATGAGGAGAGGTTTCTTGCGAAGCGTAAAAAAAATAGTACAAGAAATAGTGAGGTAGTATTGTTTTTTGTTATTCAGTTTGTTTAGTTTATTTTTGTATTGTTTTTTATGTTGAAAGGAATTAATATTAATAGATCTGTTATTTAATAATGTTTTTTTTGGTGCAGGTTATGCATATCTCGCTACTGCTCCTTTTGTTACTGTTGTTACTCCTGGTACAAAAGTCTTCCCCTTATGCGTTTTGTTACTGCTGGTGTTGTTTTCTGCTGCTAATGTTGTGTTAATGTTGCTAGGTTTTGTCACTTCTCTTGTTAATGTTGCTGGTGTCATGATAATGTTCATAGAATCACTTATCACATGTTGTATGTTGTTTTTAATGGTTTGCTTTGTCACTGTCAATCCTTATTTCTGCTTATTACTACCTCTGATTCTCCTTTGCTTCTCTTGTTAATGTTGTTGCTGGTGTCATGACAATGTTCATACAACACTTATCACATGTTGTATGTTGTTCTTAATGGTTTGCTTTGTCACTGTCAATACTTATTTCTGCTTATTACTACCTCTGATTCTTCTTTGCTTCTCTTGTTAATGTTGCTGGTGTCATGATAATGTTCATATAGTCACGTATCACATGTTGTATGTTGTTCTTAATGGTTTGCTTTGTCACTATCAATGCTTATTTCTGCTTATTACTACCTTTGATTCTCCTTTATTTCTCTTGTTAATGTTGAAATGTTAAACTCAATTTTGAACTCATCTGTGTTTGCGAAGCCATGAAATCTGGGCCGTTGTTATTGATATGAGGTATAGCGTTATCTTGCTGAATGAATATAAGCTTGCTTACACCTTCTGGCCACTTAGTCTTGATTGCTGGAATAACGTGTTCAATTAGGCATTGTTAGTAACTTGCTTTGTAATTGAGTCGATTGCCTTTATTTCTAAAGTCCCCCTTGGCCTATTTCTGCTTGATCTGACTGCTGGTACTTGTGTAAACGGAAACATCCCTATTTTCCCGTCGAATAATAACTCCCCATCCTCCGAATACACTGGTCTGCTTACTGCACACATGAACATTACTTTCGTAATGTACCTCTTAGACTGGCAACTCCTCCCCATCGACACTGTAAATTTTGTGACCGTCGTACGTAATGTAAAACCACTTTTCGTCCATATGGATGACATTACTCATTTCTGCAAATCTGATTTTGTTGCTGGTATTGCATTTAAATCTATAAAATTCTGAACAGCTTGTTCGACAATTATTAGACACTTTAATGCATGCTTTAATTTGCTTACCTTGTTTGCGTCTGTGAGTTGAGGATGTAATGGGCTTGAATGGGGCTTTAGCAATCCTTCGTATAACCCATTTATGAACTGTGCCCACTGAAACTCCCGTGTTTTCCGACACCCTTTTCATGGTATCGCGTTTTCCACAATCAAGTGACTTTATAAAGTCCAGATCAGGTAGTACCCTTGTTTTGTTTGTGTTTCCAACTCTGCCACTTTTCACATTTAGTATTTCACCAGGAAACCTTGATGTATTTGCCATTTTCCAAATACTGGAAACTGTTCTTTTTTTGATTCCAAACAGTGCAGCAGTTTCTTTCATCAAACCACGATTCAGCTTCCCTTCATGCGACTTACTCAGGAGATAGACCGCAATTTCGTGCCTGCCAGCTTCTGAAAGACATTTGTCAACCATTGCAGATTTTATTTTAGCTGCTTTAAGTATTTTTTTAAGGATTATGTAATTTTATTTGGGAGATTTCTGGATTGTAAACCTTTATGTTGTTTTTAGTCTTAGATGCTGGCTTTTATAATGGTTTTTTGTACTGGAAAACCCAGCCAACTGGCTGATTAGACTGTTTTTGGTGGGAAAAAAACACACCCACCAAGTGTGTCCTGGGTGTTTTCAAACAATTGAACTTTTGGTGGGAAATATTTCTCACTTTATTAACTCCTAATGAAATATGTTTTTTCATAAATCAACTTAGCATATTGAAGTACTTTGATATCTCCCTTAATAAAGCTGGAATTCCAGCCTGTTAAAGTACCTTTAATAATTTTTTAACAATGCGTTAAAACCCGTGGTATAAGTGCAAAGTGGATATGAATAGAGGGGTATATTATTATTACTTAATGCAACGTTTATACAAAGTATATTTTAATTAAAAACTTTGCTTATTTAAAAAGTGGGACATAAACGTGCTCGAGTTTTTTGAAACTATATTTTTAAGTCCCACATTTTTTTAAAGTGCGACTTAATCATGCTCAATTCAAGTTCCTTAGTAATCGAAGAGAAGCTTATTTAAAAATTGTCATGAGTCATGTTTTAAATGTCATGACAAATATATCAAAGACTTTAAATAAGTGAAGCTTTAATTGAAATTTGCAAGTCTTATTCTTTTTTTTTTGCAAAAACACCCCCGAAGGGATTAAATCATATTAAGAGAATCGCTCGCAAGAGCATCGACAATGTCAGCAGGCATTTCCTCAACCCACTTCCTCTGACCAATACACCATGGTCCATGGAGTGATGTGGGCTAGCAAATGCGCAACAGGATTCGAATTGCATCTAACAAAACTGAAAATAACCGAATCAAAAAAAGAAAATAAACTAGTAATGTCATCATAAACACGAAACAGCTCCGTTCTTCCCTTCCGTCTCTCCTTCAGGTCGTTAATAACCCCCTGGGAATCGCTTTCAACGACAATACGCGAGTAACCCATCTTTCTTGCTTCTTTGAGTCCTTCAAGGATGGCCTCTGCTTCTGCAACCTTCACTTTGCGAGGTCCCGACATTTGAGAAGTCAGCGCCCACTCTACTCGTCCGTGATCTGTTCTGGCCACCACCCCCAAGCTCGTACCCAAACCTTTGAACAGCCCCGCATCGGTATTGATTTTAACAAACCCATCTCCTGGTCTTTGTCATCCACCAGTACGTGATAGCTTGTTCACCTCCGTCACCTCGCTGTTCACCATCCCCCTTCCTCCGTCACCTAAGAGACGTAGAGTCGCACCCCCAATACCCCCCTCAACCTCCTTACTCTCCTGTTCAATTCCGCCTTTCCCCTGGTACATATTCGTCTCCCACAGCACCTCTTGGATTCGTTCAATAACTCTGTTACTACTCCTGTCTCCTCCATCAAAAATAGCCTGGTTTCGACACTCCCATATAGCCCAGCAAGTAACCATAAACACTCTCTTCTCCTCCTTCCCAGCCGCCCTCAGTATCCCCTCCATCCAGTCCCTGAACGACCGCGTTTTTGCTTCGACCAGATTTAGCAGCCCCTCCATTCCAACCCCAGACCAGATATCAGAAACCCAGCCACACTCCCAAAAAAGATGCAGTGAATTTTCCTCCTCATGAGAACAGAACGAACAGTCCGTTCCCTCAATATTCATACACTTGGCGATATTAAGTCGTGTGGGTAGAGCGTCATGACATACCTGCCAGGTGAAAATCTTAATTCGCGGTAGCACGTCCATCTTCCAGATTTCTTTCCATATCCATTTACTTTGGGCATAATTCGACGATTCCTCCATACTTCCATCTTTGCCGTGCAGAAGGTGATACGCAGTTTTGACGGAATACTCGCCATCTTTTGAAGGATCCCAACACCAATCATCAACAGGTAGGGTATCAGAAATCCGAATGGCCTTAATACGGTCTCTTTCAAAGGGAATAAAAAAGTTATCAATCATATTTTCATTCCATCCACTCTTATCAGAATTCATAAGATGGGCAACTTTCAGGGACTCAGAGTTAGCATTTCGAGTAGAAAGAATACGGCGAGATTGAGTATTCGGGATCCAAGGATCCAGCCACACATTAGTGCTCCAACCATCCCCAATTCGCTTTCTAGCTCCTAATTTGATAACATCTTTCGCCTCCCATATACTTCGCCAAGAGTAGCTCGGATTAGGTCCAAGTTCGGCTTCAAGAAAGTCCCTATCCGCAAAATATTTCCCCTTGATCACTCTAGCCATAAGACATGTATCCTTCGTCATCAGCCTCCACCCTTGTTTGCCGAGCAGTGCTTGGTTAAAATGACGAAAATCGCGGAACCCAAGTCCCCCTTCTTCCTTCGGTTTACACATTTTATCCCAGGCAATCCACGACATCTTTTTCCTTCCATTCGTACTGCCCCACCAGAACCGTGTCATCATGCTTCGAATTTCATCACAGAAGTTCCCCGGTAGTTTGAACACACTCATGGCGTAGTTTGGGATAGCTTGAACTATAGATTTTATTAACACTTCTTTCCCAGCTTTACTCAACATCATCCCGCGCCATCCTTGGAGGCGCTTACTCAGTTTATCACGGATAAGCCTGGTTAGTGCACCCTTCGACCGACCTATGACAGTTGGTAACCCAAGGTACTTTCCTTGCTCAGCCACCATCCGAACGCCCAATGACCCAGCCACAACGTTTCTCCTAGCTACATTCGTTCCCCTACTAAACGAGACCGTCGTTTTATCCATGCTTACAAGTTGACCCGAGGCCTGCTCATAACGACGCAAAATACCTTTTATAAGAGTCGCTTCCCTTTCGTTCGCCCTTGCAAATATGATACTATCGTCAGCGAAAAAAAGATGGGTTACCATAGGTGCCAGCGGTGCTATTCGAATCCCATGAAGGTTCCCCTTTTCCATCTCGCTTCTGATCATGCTCGCGAAAACCTCCGCGCAAAGGATAAAAAGATACGGGGACAGCGGGTCGCCTTGACGTAACCCCCGGTGAGGCTTGAAATATTCCGTCTGGTCACCATTAACCGTGACTGAGTAAGTGACAGATTGGATACACTCCATAACACGATTCCGCCAATTATCCTCGAATCCCATCACCCTTAGGGTCTTATCTAAGAAGTTCCACTCAATCCGGTCATAGGCCTTGGCCATATCCAACTTGAGAGCCATGTGTCCACCCCCGCTTCTATTATTTTTCATATGATGAAATAGTTCGAATGCCACAAGGATATTGTCAGTAATCAACCTGCCAGGGACGAAAGCACTCTGGTTCTCTGTCACAATGTCATTAAGGAAGCCCTTCAATCGATTCGCCAAGACTTTCGACACAATCTTGTACAGGACGTTATACAAACTAATTGGCCGGAAGTCAGCCATACACTCACTTTGCTTCTTCTTTGGAATAAGGATTATATGAGTTAAATTTGTGGTATCTGGAATGGGTCTTCCATTAAGAATACCCAAGCAAGCTGCAGTCACCGAGTCACCCACAATGTGCCAATATGTTTGAAAGAAAAGGGCATTCATACCGTCCGGACCCGGAGCCTTTAGGGGATGCATCTGATTGAGAGCTTCAACGACTTCCTCTCTGGTATATATGGTGAGCGTAGATTATCATTCATACTTGCAGACACCCTGCCCGCCACCCCTGCCATATCATTATCATCAATCACCGGCACTGACGATGTGAACAAATCATTAAAATACCTCACAGCCACGTTTTTAATCCCTCCCAGATTGTCCACCTTCCTTCCATCTCTGTCCCGGATAAATCTGATGTGATTCTTTTGTTTCCGTTGACGAGCTTTTCGATGGAAATAAGTCGTATTTTTATCCCCGTCTTTTAACCATAGCACTCGCGACCTCTGACTCCAGAACTGTTCCTCCGCCTTTATCAGCTTCGCAATTTTATTTTTGGTCTCACGCCGCTCCAACACATTACTTTCCGTTCTGTCTCCACGATCGAGTCTTTGTAAAATTTTCCGTTGCATTCTGATATCCTTCACAAGTTGTCCAATATTAGTCCCCTTCCACTTAGTTAACTCTTCCGCACATCTCTGTATGTTACTGTCCATATCATCCCCCGGGTCCCAAGCATGCTTGATCGTATTTTCGCACCCCTCTTCTCCTACCCAGATTTGTTCAAAGCGAAATTTTCGACCACACCTCTCCCCACTGCCATCTCTTGCATCCAGTTGGACCATAATAGGAAGATGGTCAGACCAAACCGACTCCAAGTGATAAAGCTTGGCATGAGGGAACTGATCTTGAAACTCGGTATTGACCATCGCTCTGTCAATTCTGCTCTGTCTGTTCTCATCTCCCGCTTGTCCGTTATCATATGTGAAGTCATACCCACTGAACTCGAGATCCCTTAACCCACACTCATCAACGGCCTCGCTGAAGTTAGTCATTTGCCACTGAGCTCTCTCCCCCCTTCATCTCGTTCGCGAGTAGTATCTCGTTGTAGTCACCAATACACATCCACGGCCCCACATTCGTCCTGCTAAGATTCGGAGTTGCTCCCATGAAAGGTATCGCTCCTGAGTAGCAGGCCAACCATAGAAACCTGTAAGTCTCCACGTCATCCCATCAATAACGACATCCCAATCCATATAATGTAAAGTGGCGGTGCGAAAACTCCCAGCCGTACCCTTCCGCCATAAACTCGCAAGCCCACCCGACCTCCCAGCACTATCAACAGCCCAAACTTCGTAATTACCCAGCCTTTTACCAATATTGGTCATCTCCACCCTACTCAACTTAGTTTCACACAAAAAAAAGAAAATCAGGATTCTCTCGCCGGACAAGGTTAACTAATCCGCCTACCGCAGTCGGGTTGCCCAGACCCCTGCAGTTAAGGCTCATAATTTTCATAATGTCGGGCGGGGTTGAGTGTTCTCAACCACCGCCTCAGATGAGCAGACATCCATGTTCTTTGTTTTTTTAGCTACCGTATCAACCCCCGTATCCTCAAACACCCGTCCTCTTTTCGATCCCAAGCACTCATCATTCTCCCCTATCATATCTGTTGATGAATCCCGAGCTAATCTCTTCCATTTTTTGTGTCTAGCTAGGGCTGCCTCCTTCCTTCTTGACCCCTCAAGTTCTTGCTGAACAGTCTCCTGTACTTCATGAGCCATTGATCCCACAATCTGTCCCTGCTTTCCTCCTTTCAATTCTCCCCCCACTTCCTTCCCTACATCTCCTCCCTCCGTATCTTCAATAAATTCTACGTCCCCCTCATCAACTGGCCCCCCCTTATTAGGAGTATTCACATTGCCTTTCATACGTGTTTTTGACGCAGCGAGTTGTAGCTTCGATATCATGTGCAAGACCGCCTCTTCCTCTCTCTCCTGTTCTTCTTGGGCAATAACAGCCTCGAAAGAGTTATTCAGGGACCGAGCCCTATTCCCACCCGGTTTCGACGCCACCGTTTTAACAACTTTCCATGGTGACGCTCTCATATCATCCCCAAAAGTTAGCTCGTTCTCCTCATACGGTCCCGCTTCGCATTCCTTCTCTTCGTGCCCTAATTTACCACACCCATAGCAATAGTTTGGGAGTCTTTCGTATTTCACCTGGAACTCTAATTTCCTCCCATTGGGCATTCGGATCTCTACGCTTTTTCTCAAGGCTTTCCGTATGTCTACAACAATCCTTATCCTCACAGCTTTCTCCATCTCGGGGAAGGGAGCCTCATCGATACTGACAAACTTACCCAATTGCGCGCCCATCCTTTTCATATTTTCTAGGTTCGACCTACCCCGTATAGGGAGATCGTAAACCCTAGTCCAAATCGGGACATGATATAGCGGGTCCGTTAGCTTCCCTACTTCTACCGGATCATTGAAGCACCAAATATTCCTGTCGAAATGCCATGGTTGACCCTCGACAACCCTATCTTTATCTTTGACACTAGAGAACTTGAACATAAAGATTTTGTTTCGAGCATCAATTAGATTCCCAACTATCGGTCCCTTCGTCTGCCATAGTTTTATCATCGAGTCGACCGCTGCCTTAGAGTTTATAGCCTTCTTGGACCATAGTTTACCAATTAGGGTTAATTCAACCCCTCTCTCCTTGTCATTATCATCACCAATATCCCAAGTGAACGACTCCTCTTCGTGAAGCAGGCCTTTGCCCTTGTCAAGTAACGAGGATACGCCTGTCTCCATCAAAATTACACCGCAAACCGAGCAAACAACAGGAGCAAAACCAGACCCTAACGACACAACAAGTGAAGCGAAAACTCCAACCCTAACGACCAAAAGAACAAAAAAAAACGATCAGAAAGAAAAAAAAACGTACCGCCGTCCACCGGGGGGGACGAGGGAGGCAACGAAAAAACGTAGACGAGGACCAAGACGAACTTAGACGGAAACCCTCCTAGGAAACCCTAGAGGAGACTTTTTAGACAAGTCTTATTCTTTTGGTTTGGTGATAAAACACCATTAAAATGTTTTACTAAAGTTATAAGCATATGTTACTAATTTCGAGTTAAAAAAGTTATCTTCATTAAAACATCCATTTTCATGACTTTCGGAAATTTTCTTGATTTGTTTTGAAGATTAGTTTTTTCTTTTCAAATCAAAATACATTTAAGTAAAATATGAAAGTTAATGAGGCATCTAATTAACCTAATATTTATAAGACTCTAATAAGTAAAAACTCTATATTGTGGCTCTTGTTTTACACGAGATCTAGACTTATTTTAACAATGAACTTTAGATTTTCCATCCTTCAACCTAGCTAAATGTCCTTGCCAACCAGCGAGTGACGAAATCATAATTTATACTTAGGAAGCGAAAAATTCTAGCAAGGACGAACAAGTAAAGTATAAGAGAAAATTTAATTTTTGTCCGAAAAATTTAACTAGAAGTTTTAAAATTTATCATATTAAATATAAGCAAGCGCCTCTAAGCTCTACTGTCCTACACTACTCCTACTCGCTCCACCACTGCTAATAACCTAGGTAGTACCAAAACGGACACGGACACAGACACGTGACACAACATCCCATAAAAATTAGGACACGGTACACGTCATTTAAATATAATAAAATATATATTTTATGGTTATAGATAACGTATAATTTTATTTTTAACATGTATTTGAAGCTAAATCTAAACAAGTAAATGTACAATTCGACCTTTATTATAACTAATTCTCATTTTTTCCACCCAAACTCGTCTTCTAGTCGATCTTTTTTTAAAATTTTATTCTTCATCTAAGTTATAATATGTTTAGCCATCTGACCAACGAGTATAGGGTGTTCAAGTGTCCGACACGAGATCAGACACATGACGACTAATCAGGAAAAGTATCCGTGCTACCCAGCTAAAAACCATCTTAAGTCTTAACTCGACTTAAGTTAGTAGACAACTTTACGATTCATGAGACAATATATTTGAAAATTTGCAAAACATACTATGGTATGGATTATGGTCCGATCGAGAAATTAGAATTGTAGACAACTTTATGATTCATGTAAAATGGTTGAAACTTAATAATGAAAAGTATTGGGAATTATGTTTACAGTTGCATTTTTACTTGGTATTTGATATTTGATATTATTGTGCTCTATCCCAATGTTTCTATATTATATCCAACCACTTTTATTTGCTCATTGGTGTTTATTATATCTCTAATTAAATTAAATTATATTTTATTAATGTAAATAAGTTTACCAACCATTACATTCTCTATATATAGATAAGATTATTATAATCAAATTCATTCTTAATTTGGAGTACTAATTAGTAACTAAAAACATTTTGCAAAAAAAAAAAAAATGAGTAGTACTCAAAATGTGAGTTTTGGAGGGAAAATCATTGTAACGACGGTGACGAAGAAAGCGGTTATAATCGACGAGTGGATTGAAAAGGTTATGAACGACGTTGGCGGTCGATCAACGGTGGTTGGGCTAGACATAGAATGGAGACCCAATGTAGTATCAACATTGAGCAACAAATCAGCAACTCTTCAACTATGCATTGATACAAAGTGTCTTATTGTCCAACTTTTTTACTTGGATTACATACCCGAATCCTTAAGAAACTTTATGGGCCGACCCAATTTCACTTTTGTTGGGGTTCAAGTTGGTGAAGATGTTGAAAAGTTGGTTGATGAGTATGGGATTGCTTGTGGTTCTACTAAGGATATTCAAGCTCATGCCATGGAGAATTGGCCTCGTAGGTGGTACCGGAGACCCGGTCTAAAGACGCTTGCTTGCGATATCGTAGGGCTTCATATGCCGAAGCCAATGCATGTTTGTAGGAGTGATTGGCAAGCAAGGGTGCTAAGTGTGGAGCAAGTTGAATATGCTTCTATTGATGCTTATGCTTCCTATATGATCGGTCGTAGGTTTTTCATGTAGGTATGGTATGGTATGGCATCAGTGTTTACAACAAAGCTGTGAACGGTTTCGTGGCGGAATCAGGAATTTACGTGTTTGAAGTTAAGAAAAAAAGCTTATGCTTTTGATTTAATGTTAAGAAATGTAAGCGAAATGAATCTATATTTTGAAATGTCGGAGTATTAGTACTATATTTCCTTTGTTGGCTTAGAATTGTTGCAATCTATTTTAATATCCGTAGCACGAGACCTTCTTCGTAATTACACTCTCAGTTTCCCCAAATCGGCTCATTTGCTGGACCGTTGTACAAGATCACAACTTCTTCAGCTGCGAGCCCTTGTTAAACCGGGTTTCTTAAGTACTCTTTCTAGCAGATTCATCAACTTTGGCTGCAATAAACTCATCGATAAATTTTGGACGTTACAATAGATTCAATTGTACGTTCAACAACATAAGATAGGCCAACTTCAGCCAATTAAGGCTGTGCATAAAATGAGGCTAAGTGTGCGTACAAAGTATATTTTAGGAACCCGACTAAGTTCTTCGACTCTATTCATACATACAGGCAAAATATCAGACGGTGTCGCTGGATTGAATGAGAATGGTTCAATCTTTTCATTGTCAACTTGTGATCAACATTTACACTCTTGAGTTTCGATCAAAACATAGGCGTATGTTTTCTATTTGTTAGAATCCGTTAAACTGGGTTTCTTAAGCGGTATGTGAAGAGCAATAATCACCTTATCTCGCTCCCAAGTGTGGATAAAAGAGAGGGATTGCGATAGGGTTGTGGCAAATAGTGTGCCAGCCGTGCCTTGGAATGATCGCCAGAGCTTACTCTGCCCAAAAGCTTTCTGCCAAAGCTTTTCAAAATTGACAAAAAATGTGAAAATAAGTAGGAAGGGATTTAACCCCATTTGTAACTTATCTCTCTAAAAAAACTAGAGAGTGTTTTCTCTCCTCGGAGAGCCTTTCTTCTTCCTTCACCTTCTGTTTCGGTTCTGGTTTTTCTGCTTTTTCAATCTTTTCTCTTCTCTATCCAATCGCCTTCCTCTGACACCTTTTAATCCTACCTAAAAATAGCTCATCATTACTACTTCTAATCATCATTGGGTTGGGAAGCCATTTATTGGCCTCGGATCTTTTAGTTATCCAAAAAAACTTCCTCATTTATTATATTCCCTTTTGTCCTTTTTTATGTTGCTGGGGATTGGGTTACTCAAAGCGTGCGCCACTTTAGCTGTTTTGCTCGGCCAATAAGTGTTCGCATAGGGAGGCGCTAGCTCGGTGCTCAGGGGTGTCAGGGACGTTTGGTTTCCCTGGGTAATCCCCTATTTAAAGACAACCATGGGGTTCTATACTCCTCACAACCACAACCATAAACACTCATCTTCTCGTACACCTTCTTCCTTCAAAAATACTAAACTCGTTTCTGCTCATCACATCAACCTTTTTTTACGACAAGATATGGACCAACAAGCACCAGATCAACAAAACCAACCCACACAGAATCAGAACATGAATCAAAACCCAAATCAAAACCAGTTTTCTGATGAACCCACCTTCAACCCCTTCAACCCAGTGCATGCAAACTTGTGGCGTTTCCCTAGGACGGGGGGAGTGGTTAACGTGGATCCGTCGGAGCTTGGTAAATCCAGAGAGTTCTGGGGCTGCTGCGTCCTTGGTTTTTTGGTAGATTATCGTTTGTTTGATGCAGTGAAGATTAACAATATGATTAGGACCAAGTGGCACACAAGAGGTCGTATCATTTGTTTCCGTATGGGGGAAATTTTCGTTCTTCACTGTGAACGTGAGGAGGACAAGGAGAATCTGTTTTTGCGAACCTACTGTGCTTTTGATGGAGCGGTGATGGTTTTTGAACGTTGGTTCCCGGACTCAGTCCCGAGAACAATAAGGTTTCCCCAGGCAAACTTGTGGGTTCGCATTTGTGGGCTTCCGTTTGAATATATGAACATGCATGTGGCTCATGTTGCGGGAAAGCTTTTAAGCCATTGGTATAGAGTGGAAGAGTTCAATATGGTGCCGGAGAACGAGTATCTTAGACTTAAGGTTAGTGTTAACCTCAACGAACCCCTTATGCCGGGTTTCTTTATTGCTCTGGATCAAGGTCAGCTACTTTGGGTTCAATTTCGATACGAAGAAATTTTTAAGTATTGTATAAGGTGTGGCCGTATTGGTCATACGGGGGCACAATGCAAGGAAAGCTTGGTCTCTATCATGTCTAGTATCCATGGCATGTTCAATAGATCAATGGCGAAAGGTTTCATTGTTTTTCAGGCTACTGGGTCACACACTATGTTTAACCTTGACTTAAGGGCTACTCCCTCCACCACGGACTATGTGGATTCCAGAGTCAGGCTATGTAGGAGGGCGGTTGGCTTAGAACCTGAAGATTCCATGGATGGTCCTGAGAGAGTGGTGGACTTTGGGGTGGGTGTTACCCCGGGTGGTAGAGTCTTGTCGGGAATGAAGTTCACTGTGACGGATCAGCCTTTTGCAGGTGCGGTGTTATTCAGTGGTGGGAGTTCAGTTGGTGGTCAAAATCCTGAGGGAATGCAACAGGATGGTGGGGGGGCTTATCATGGAGGTCAGAATGAAAATGTTGGGGCCCCTAACATCCCCCCTGGTTTCGGTGGTTGGCTTGATGAGGATCAAGACGAGGAGTTTCATAGTGCGGAGGAGGAGGCTACACCCATGGACACGTCTAATAATGATGAGATTCAGCACGACCGGAGGAAACAACAACAGACACAACAGCCACAACAGATACAAAGTAATGGGGGCAGGGTTTCGATTCTTCAGGGATTTCCTGTGGATGCTGGGTTAGTTAACAGAGATGAAAGAATTCAAGCTGGTATTTTGAGTAGGGTTGAGCACAACCTGTCATGGATACAGATTGAAAATGAACAGCGTGGGTTTAATCAGACTTTCGTTCCTCCTCCGGGGGGTATTCCTATTGTCTACCATCGTGAGGACGGCACGGTTCAGAGAATTGTTCAAGGGGAATTGCACCAAGGTAATTCTGATAACCTTCCTAATGTGAATGCTAATGTTTTAGTAGATGATGACTCTAATGCCAGCTTTGAGGAAGCACCTGCGGAAGACTTGGAGGCTAGAGCTCATGCTGAGCAGGGTTCTGATGGGGCGGATGAGTTACAGCCCATTGTCATTTCGTCTGACTCGGAATCTGATTCTGACATGTCCATTTCGTCGGATTCTTCGAGTCAGTCTCGATCCTCTACTAATACTTCACAGGAGCTTCCCTTGCATGTCTGGGTGGAGAACTTAATCTCCTCCTCTGATTCTGGGCTCAAGGGAACAAGTGCGTTGCTAGCGGCAACCTCTGCAAGCAACAATAGAAATCTGAGTCTGGGCCTAAAGCTGGAGTTGGGTTTGCCGGAGGTGGGTGAGGGTTCTCGTCCAAAGACCACGGTTGGATCAAAGAAGTCAGAGGCCTCGCGCATTAGGAGCTCTGGTAAGGACAAAGGCAAGAGGCCTATGGATCTAACCTCCGTGGGAATCAGGCGTAAAGATAAGGAGTTGGAAGATGGATCTATGAATCTTGAAAATTTCCTGGCAGCTATGGGTGACGATAATCAAGGAAGGGAGGGGATCATTGATAAAGGTTAAGGAGTTTTGGTGCAGGAGTTGAAGAAACAAAAATGCAGTCAAAAAAGTTTCATGCTCCAGGAAGGTGGTTCAAAGTCCAGCCTTCGTGATAAAATGGGAACAACGAGTATCTCGGATGGGCCTAGGGGCTTGGCTGAATTCTCACCCCGTGCTGGGGTTGATGCTGAAATGCGGGAGGCTACTAAGGAAGCCAGGAAAAGGAAGTGTAGCACCGACGAGGGCTTTACCATTGTGCCGGAGGAGGCGACTGAATCTATGAATAATGTAATCTGTTTTCTAAGCCATTTGAAGAAGAAAACGTGCTCTGGTGAAGGGATTAAGAAGCATGGGGCAGCTGGGAGCGGTTTTCGTGTGTTCGTGGAGGATGCTATGCTCGAGGTGTCGAGCCCTTCATCATCTCCGTCTGTGAATGACTATGATAACAAGAACAAGGGTTTTCAGGAGGTTGGGCCATCACAACCTCCTCAGGAGCCATGAAAGGGTTAGTGTGGAATTGTAGGGGTCTTAATAACCCGCTTGCCCCTACAATCCAAAAACTTAAAGCGGTCCTTAGTACTAGTTTTTCGATTTTATTTTCCTAAGCGAAACCAAGTGTAGTGATAGTAATAGTATCTCTCTCTTTCATGCTTTTAGAGGGTTCGGTTTTGCCGAATTCCATTTTGTCAAAGCGGAGGGTAGATCGGGGGGGCTTTGGGTTGGATGGCAGAAGGGTGCCCGTATGTCGGTTTTATTTTCATGTAATCACTTTATCATTCTCAAAGTCTTGAAATGGAACGGTTTGCCATGGTACTTGATCTTGTTTTACGGGGCTCCGGAGTTGGTTGGACGATCGGAGGTCTTTGAGCATCTGGAATCATGGTGTAATAGGTGGGATGATCCTTTTCTTATCGTGGGCGATTTCAATCAAGTTGAATTCGAATGTGATAAGCTAAGCCATAAGAGGGGTCCGATTATGGGTGCTACCGAGTTTACAAATTGGAAGCTCAGAAATGATCTAATTGACATCCCCTTCAAAGGACCGCGTTTCACATGGTGCAACAATCGAAAAGGCAACAGAAGGGTGTATGAGAGACTTGATAGGGCCCTGGGCTCAAAAAATTGGTTCTTGTCCTTTCCGGATACGGGTATTGTTCATTATCCGATCCAGTTTTCGGATCATGCCCCTATCGAGGTGAACCTGAATCTTCTGCACCCTTCCAAGGACAAAAAACCTTACAAGCTCGAGGCATGGTCTTTTGATCATGAGGACTGTAAACAGCGTATCACTCAGGATTGGAACCTTACGTTCCGGGGGTCCCCGGCTTTTCAATTATCCCGGAAGCTGGACTCGGTTAGGAAGAGTGTCCGCGGATGGACACTTGCTAAGTCCCGTGAATGGAAGGAGACATGGAAACAGTTTGATGATCAGCTTATTGACGGCATTGAGTTGGCTGTCTCGGGTGATGGGGGGTGGCTTATGACAAGGTCCATGAGGAGTTGAAGTCTTTCGCAAATGCTATGGCTTGTTCCTGGAAACAAAAAGCTAATATTAAGTGGTTGATGGAGGGTGATGCCTGCACAAAATTATTCTTCAACTGGGTTCGGGGACGAGCGGGTCGGAATTTTTTTACATGGTATTCGGAATCAGGATGGCGAGTGGGTCTTTGGAGCTGATGCGGTTGGGAGTGTGTTTCGAAGGATGTTTGCGGAAACTTTCATGGTGGATCAGGACTTGGGTGACCTTAGGGGTAGTGAAAATATCAACCACGCAGTAAGTTTCATTAAGAATCATTTATCAGAGGATGACTCTGACAAGCTCGCACGACCGTTTACGGCAAAGGAAGTCAGAAGAGCAGTCTTCCAGATGGGACCTCATAAGTCACCAGGGCCGGATGGTATTCCGGCTATTTTCTTTCATAAATTCTGGGGGCTGGTTAAAAGAGATGTGACTAATGCGGTTTTATCGGTCCTTAACTCGGGAAGAGTGCTGAGGGAGCTGAACAGAACTTTTATTACTCTCATCCCTAAGGTGGACAATCCTGAATCTGCTTCGGACTATAGACCGATTAGCCTTTGTAACTTTGTCATGAGAGTGATTTCTAAATGCATAGCAAACCGCTTGGGCAGGGTTATGGGATCTCTTGTGAGTGAATCCCAGGGGGCTTTCATCAAGGGTAGGAATATAAGTGACAATATTCTGTTGGCACATGAGCTTATTCAGAAGGTTAATCAGCACAGGTCAGGAGTACATGGACTCTGCGTTTTCAAGGCGGACATGAGTAAAGCCTATGACAGGGTGAGATGGGATTTTCTGGAGGCCGTGTTGTGCAGGTTTGGTTTTCCGGAGAATCTCAGAAATCTCATTTTGAACTGTGTTACGACTGTTTCCTATGAGATTCTGAATAATGGTGTGCCTAGTAATCTTCTTTCACCTAAGTGTGGCCTGAGACAGGGGGATCCACTTTCTCCGTTTCTCTTCATCCTTTGTGCTGAAGTGCTCTCAGGCATGCTTCAGGCAAGACATGATGCGGGGGAGCTCCTGGGTATCCGTGTGTGTAGGGGGGCGGACCCCATTTCGAGTCTCTTCTTTGCCGATGATTCGGTGTTTTTCTTCAAGAACAAGAGGGGGGCGGCAGACTGTCTGAAGGATTGTTTGGATGATTACTGTTTGGCTTCTGGGCAAAGACTGAATGAGGCCAAGTCCGGAATTATCTTCAGTCCCAACACTACTCTGGCCGTGACACAAGAAGTCTTATGCACTCTCCGTGTTCGAAATTCGAATGGGTTCGGGAAGTATCTGGGTCTTCTGATGGAATTTCAGCATGATAAAAAAGGCATATTCCAATCTGTCATTGATTATATCTCCCGGAGAATCTCCTCGTGGAATGGCATCTTCTTATCTCCAGCAGGGAAGCTTTCTCTTATTTCCTCTGTCCTATCAAATCTCTCCAATTACTTTCTATCGGTATTCAAAATTCCGGTAAGTGTGGCAAAGAAGATAAATTCCCTTTTGTCGCAATTTTGGTGGGCGGGATGTAAGATGAATCGCAAAATTCACTGGTGTAGTAATAGATTCTTAAGTCTAACGAAGAGTGACGGGGGCATAGGCATACGGGATGTGAGATGCCTTAATAGGGCGCTTCTGGCAAAAAGCGGATGGCGAGTTCTATCCGATGAAGACTCTCTGTTTGGGCGGTCTTTTAGGTTAAAATTCTTTGGAACCAGGCGAATTGACTCGGAAACTTGCCCCAAGAAGGGCATGAACTTATCGTGGGGGTCCCGGAGCATTCTTGAAGGTATTGAGGCAATTAGGACCAGGATTGGTTGGAGACCTGGTAGGAACTCTTCCTTTAATGTCTGGGCCAACAGATGGGTGGATGGCGAGATTCCGGAGCCTAATCCTAGCCTGTTTGGGATTGAGTTTGTTCACTGTGGCTCATACCAGATTAAACACCTTATCAGTGACCAAAACCAGTGGGTTGAACCTACGATTCGTTTCTTATTTGAGGACTCGTGGGTCAACCGTATTTTGGCCATTCCTTTATGCCAATCCGACCAGAAGGACATGATCTTTTGGCCCTTCAGTAAACATGGACAGTACACGGTCAAGAGTGGGTATGGTATCTTCCATGAAGAGTTGATGGAGAAAAATGCTACGATTCGGGACAATACGAGGGTTGGCCCGGTGGGCAAGCGCTTCTGTAGACGAACCCTCTGGTCCCTTCCCATTCCCAATCAGTGGAAAATTTTCATCTGGAAGATGGTTACTAGTACTCTTCCGGTGGGAGAGGAATTTGCCAAGCGGGGTATGGGAAGACACTCCATATGTGCCTTTTGTTTCGGTCACCAGGATAAAGAGGAATCGCTGAGCCACCTTTTCCGTGACTGTGATTTCGCTGCTAGGATTTGGGCCGGTTCCTCGCTGGGAATCCGTGTTGAGTTTAGCAGTCATGTGGATTGTGCTGAGTGGGTTATGAGATGGATCGAGTATTTCATGAAGGTGCGTAAGGATGAGGAGGGTACAAGGCTTTTTGTGGCTATCTTGTGGCAGATTTGGAAAGCCCGAAATGCTAGAGTCTTTAACAAGGCCGACGTCCCTTTTGAGGTTATTTTTAGGCAGGCTGGGAATGATGTCGCTGATTTGAACCGTGCGGACAAGGAAAAGACATGCAAAATATTACCTCCAAACGGAGCTTTGTACTCGGGAAGGGACCCTGATGGATGTGAATCGCAGAAAATTCGTGATGGCTTCCCCTTCAATGCTATAAATCCTAGGGCGGATTGTGTGGGGCATCATGCAAAGGTGGATGCGGGATGGAGGATTAATCGGGAAGCGTCGATCGGGGGTGTTATTTATGATCCAGGAGGTATTAACTGTCTGAATTTTAAGAGGAGATGTAAAGCGGAATCGGCTATTCAAGCGGAGGCACTCGGAATTAAGGCAGTCCTCGAGTGGGCAAGAGATACTGGAGTGCTTCACCTTAACATTTCAACGGACTGTTTGGAACTAATCCTCTCTTTTGCAGGTCTGACTAAAATTAATCGGCACGTTCATGGTATTCTTGAAGACTGCAAGGCTATGTTTCCGTTTTTTCATTGTCTTAGTTTTGCTTTTATTCCTAGGTCCCTAAATGTTGTAGCTCATAATCTGGCCCAAGAGGCCTTGTTGTGAACCTACCTGTTTTACCCATTGGCGGCAAAAAAAAAAAAAAAAAAAAACAAAAAAAAAAAAGAAAAGTAGAAAGGGATTTTGATAGCAATTATCAAAGAGAAAACAATCTGCTTGATCATCTGAAATGAAAAGAGAATCCCTGTCAGCGGACACATTTTCCAACGTAAACAGAAGCAATGTTGAAAAGTGAAAATAAGGTACGCATCATAAACTGGACAACATTCGTAACCTAGATAAAGATAAGATACCTGTCGGATGGATCTATTGTTTGCTTTAAATCAAGCAGAAGGTACATTAGGAAGACGAAACAAAAGAATCAGAGGCAACAAGCAAGCACAATTCAGGTTGCCAAAAAAAAATGCAAATCAGCCCATACAACCCCATGCATTCCTCTAAAACAACTGCAGGTCAGCCTTATTTACGTCTCTAACATCATGAGTTATTCCAGTAGCGTGCTCACATTAACTGGTGTTCAGAAGAAGTTAAGAAAGAGTAAGATCATTTGGGGCACACGTAGCGTCTTCTGTTTTCTTTCTTAATTCTATAGCAACTTGATTCTAAGAGGTTGCTTTTGAAGCTTTTAGGCATAATATTGTAGGTACCAATACGCGTCTGCAAGCCTGCAACCCCTTTGCTACGGGTAAAGATCACATCTCAAAGGTTTCTCCAAGCGGTCTCTTTAACCCACTAGCCGTCGGCTATGATAATGTACTTGAGAATGTCAATGACCATGATTTGTGCAACAAAATAACACTCATACTTGAGAAAGTCAGCGACCTTGTTTATTTCGCATTCACACAGCTTCTCAGTTTCCAATCATAACTTGCTTCATTCGTTCTCTTTTTCTTCCCCTGATATTTATAAATGAGCAATGATCAACTTAGCTTCATCAATTGTTGCTCATAACTTATCATCAAAACATCAATGCACAAATAATTTAACAAGTATAAAAAACAGATGAAAATGCAGAGGCTTAGAATTATACAGAAAACTAGTAGCCATTTATATAAATGCAAAGTACATCTCATAATATATATGGCCTTCATTATTGCATCCTCACAAAATCACAAAACAAAACTTTACAAAGGTAAGGGCGTATGGCCCCTGTAAAATGAGCTTAGCCGTACAAAAGAACGTAACTCAAGTTATTTGACCGACAAATGACTTGATGATATTAATGTAGTAGTAGTAGTAGTAGAATGGCAACCTAATAAGACTAACACGAATAGCAACCTAATAAGACTAACACGGATAGCAACCTAATAAGACTAACACGAATAGCAATCAAGGCACTGACCAAGTAACCTATTAAGTCAAAACAAGTAATATAAGAAAAAGGATCAGCCACAATTAGACATAAAACAATTTACTATGTGCTTTATTCAAGCATCATACTGTATAAATAAAAATATGAAGATAATACAGAAGACATGTTTGGTGTTATAATATAAGGGTCATATGACTCGTATAAGATATGATGTAAAGGTCCATGTTGTTTGTTCGTTAATGATAAGCTTACTCTTTCACAGTTTCACCAAAGAAAAAAGGCCAACCATGCTGGAAATGAACAAACATAACCATTAAATTTCCACCACGCCACATACTCTTGTTAATGATCTTTGAATACCTATCAGAATCTGATTATATCACTAGTACATCAAGGACTAACAATCACAAAAGAACATTTCTCAGCACAAGGAAATGACTATCAATTTTTTTTTTCCTCTTCTTCTCCCCTAGTGAGAAGAAAACAAGCAATGGTCACTAGAACTCACCAATGAGTACTCAGAGCATATTATCAGAGCTTTAATATGACAAAAGTAATTTAACCCGACAACAGATAGTCTATAACTATGAGATAGGGCATACAGTCACGTAACAAATTTATTAAACGAACTAGCGATAAAATGAAATCCCTTAGTATATTTGATGAAATACCTATGTTTCTGATACGAGTTGGGCTATGAGTCAATGAAAGAACGAGTTAATTGAAAGTCGGAAATCAGTTTAATTATTCCCGAGAATGATTAAATGTATTTCGAGCTTTGACACGACATGATTAAATGTATTTCGACCTTTCATTAAACTCGTTCTTTCATTGACCCGTAACCAACTCGTATCAGTTTCAATATGCACAAACGAATTAAAATTTATATACACGGATTTGAACACTAAAATAACATAGCTTTAGGATTATAAAGAAAATCATCGGCCAATTTAGAATGCGATAAGCAAAGTAGAGCAAAATATATGTCATAGTCCATTTTGAAAACATTAACATCAAAATAGCAACGAACCACATACCTTTATTCTCCAGAAAATAATTTTGAAGCAGAGCTTTGTCTGTATCACTAACATTAGGGGAAGTGAGTAAGCTGACAAACAAAAAAGAAGTGTCCACATCAGCAGCAAATCCTTGGCTCGTCATAGTGTGAAGATGATCCAAAGCCATGGCGATATCATTAGCATTGAGAAATCCTTTTATAATTGTATTGTAGGAGCATTCATCCGGAGAACATCCATTGTCCGCCATGTCCTTTAAAATTTTGGTTGCATCACCTAACAATCCTTGCCTACATAATATTTTGATCATTATATTGTAGGTTCTTACATTTGGCGGCAACCGCTTGGCCACAAGAGTAGAGAACACCTTTGTTGCTTCAACTAGTCGCCCGGCTTCACAAAGACCATTAATTATGGTATTGTATGTAACAATAGTAGGTGTCACTCCATTATTCTCCATCTCTTTACGTAGGGAGATTGCCGCATCAATATGTGCATTTCTTAAAAGGCCATCCAGCAATGTATTGTAAGTGAACACATCCCGTGCCACCCCTCGATCTTGCATATCTTTAAAAAGCTGGACAGCACAATGAAGTCTGTCATCCTTGCACAAGGCATGTATTATGGTGCTATAGGTGACAACATTTGGAGTGATCTGTGTTCCTTTCAGATGCATATCATGGAACATCTCCAAAGCTTTGTCAACCTTTTTAGACTTGCAATATCCATTGATTAGGGTATCGAAAGTCACAATATCAGGCATGACACCATCTTTCACCATAACATCCAGTAGCTTTTCTGCCTCCTCCATCTCTCCACGCAAACAGTACCCATCCAACAGAGCATTGTAAGTAATTATGTCAGGGCGCACGCCTGTCTTAGCCATGGATTCAAAAACAGCCCTTGCTTCAACAACATTTCCCTCTTTACAGTAACTGTCAACCAAGGTATTGTAGGTTTCAATATTGCGAGCAATGTTGTTGCCCCGCATCTCAGTCAACAGTTCTTTCGCGTGATCCCAACACCCTAAACTACAGACCCCTCGAATTAAGGAAGTATAGGTTATGACATCGGGTAGAATGCTCTTGGCTTTCATCTCGTTGAAAAGGCCAAGGGCTTGAGGTAACAATTGGTCTTTACAAAGGCTGTCAATGATGGTGTTATAAATGACAACATCAGGCTTAAAAGGAGCTCTAGACTCCATATTTCGGAGCAAGCGAAGAGCGCCAGCATTGTCGCCAGAATTGCAAAGACCTCTAAACATAGTACCGTAAGTAACAAGGTCGGGATGCATCTGAAGCTTAACGATTTTATCCAATAATTGAACAGCTAGGCGTAATTTATCAGAATCAATTAATCCATTGAGTAAGGTAGTGATAATGACGATATCGGGTGAATAGCCAAGCTTAAGGCGCTTACCGAGGAGAGAGAAGGCAAAATCAACACGGCCAACGGAAGAATAACACTTGGCGAGAATACCAACAGAATGCATATTAGGACGGAGACCGGACAGTTCAAGGTGATTAAAGAGGGTAAGAATAGTGGAGAAAGGAGGGTGGGGTTTAATCTTAGACATGGCAGTAAACAGCTGATTGAAGACGATAATAGAAGGACGAGGACGAAGAGAGTACAACTGATGAAATATGGAAAGGGGAACATCAATACCAGAAAAACCAAATCGACATTGTTGTCTAACGGAATCGAGAAACAATCGGGGGTCGCCAACAACCGCAACAGAACGATTGAAAGAAGGAGAGGAAGTAAATCGACATAGAAAAGGGGAAAGACGATGAAGGGAACCTGAGTTTCTGAGTATCATCTTCTTCATCAACATGATTTTGAGGTTTAAAGTAAATACAAAAAATGTCGACGGCTGTAAAATGGACAAAGTGATGAAAACTGAAAAGTAAGTAATTTTTGTTGGTTATACTGACATTACATGGCCTAAATGACTAAATTACATGTATATAGTAGTTTTACTCCCGGCTAAAAAATGCACGGGCTTACTTTTATTAAATTAAAAAAATAAATAAGAAAGTGGATATATTTAAAAAAGTATGTTTTAATATTACTAGTTTTAAACTCGTGCAAATTGCTTGTTATTTAAGAAGTTATTATAAAAAAGTTGTAAATTTTAATTAAGTTTTAAAGTAAAGTAATACAATTTCCCTACTTGTTATTTGACAATTTAATTGACCAACGTAATGTATTTGGTTAATTATAAAAATTATAAATTTCATTTGAAAATTTCACCTGCAATTAGTAGAAAATGATATAATAATGTTAATTGGTCGAGTAATTATTATACTCAGTAGATATGCAATCTTGTTAGTTATCAGCTAAATTTGAATTTCTACTTAGGCGTTGTTACTTAGACGACGGCCTAAAAAATAGGGAACCTGAGTTTCTAAGTATGAACATCTTCATCGTCAACATCGCAAATAATTTAAAAATGGGGAAAGGTGACGATATCAGTTGCTGGAAAATGTAGAAACACTACTCACTACTTTTATTCTTGGACAATTTTTAAGAAACTTCATGAGCCGGCCCAATTTCACGTTGGCAATTTATTTTCGCTATACGTTTTTTTATTAAATACAGTAATTTTTACACCAAATTTTTCATTTGTTGCAATTTTCTAGAAAGAAAAAATTTAAACCTAATTCTCTTTTATTTTTCTCTAATATTGAAACTTTTACGATCTTTCTCCCCATTAAATATTTACAACTATGAACGATTATTCAAGTGACGAACAGATAGTTAATTCATTAATCTTATTATTAATTAGTAATTTGATTGTTTTTTTAATAATATATTTTCTTTTTTAATTAGGGCTTGTTCATCAACATGAAAAGAAGAATCATTGTTAATTATTTAGAAACGAATTGACAGGCTTAATACTACGTATTACTTCAATTGATTTAGAAACCAAATCAACATGTGTTTATTGATTAATCAATCTTTGTCAATTAGTATTAAACAAACGTAATTCATTAATTTGTGTTTTTTTCATTTAACTCAAGGTAGTACAATTATTTTTTTGTTTCTTTTTTCCTTTTTTTTTTCAATATATTCTTAATTATTATGTTACCTTACGTTAATTTTCGCATATTATTTTTATAAAATTATTCGTCATGAATATTTCCAATTTATCATACTCAGGGTAAAGATAGTAGTGACGAAGAAGACCTTAATGACATTCCAAATGATGATCAATATGATACAGAAGACTCATTCATTGACGAGTGAACTGGTTGGCATTTTTTTGGTGCAACTTTCATTGAAACTGTCATTTATAGCGTGGTATTTGAATGTCCAGTTTATCATTCCAAAGAGTGTTATGGCCAAGATTGAATCTACTTGTAGGAACTTCTTATGGGATAGTAGTACTGATTATAGACGAGTGTCTCTGGTATCATTGCGACAACATTGGCACTTGAGCTCCCTACAACACAAAGTTGTCATATAGTCGAGGAAAGAGAAGTATTAAGGTCAAGACACTCGAGTACAAACACTAGCAGTAACTTCAATTACAAAAATTAAACCTTATTAGTTATTACCATATCAGCAACAATTTCCAGGACCAGATATATATTCACTCAATAACTAATAATAATCTTATAATCAATGTTCACAACAGCCTTGATGTTTCCTTCTCTCTTGGTAAATATCTTAGTTTTTAGTTACCCATTTACTTGGTTCATTACTTTACTAGTTTACTGCTGCTGTCAATACAAGTGTAAATAATTAACTTTCAGAGTCAGAACAAGTGTAAAAAATTACATCAGACAAATGTGTAGTTTGTTTGTGAGTTGTTTATAGTGTCACTTGAATTACAAAGTGCAAAACAGATGCCCTTACATGGACATTATCATCTTGCAAATCTACCATATAGTAAAACCATATATCAAAAATTCAATGTTATATTCTACCGAGTACCAAACGTTCACATAAATTTAAGCAGGGAAGAACAAATAGTCTAAATCAATTCCTTAATTTCATACATTTCTACAATCATACATTCCTTTGTATCGTCATCTTCTTAATCATGCCAGAAACTGAGAGTTCTGCACCCTCTTATGAATTTTACGATGATCCATTGTACATTCCAGGGAGACTATCAGCACTCAGCCACTCAGCCAGAATTGATCAGGTAAATGTGGATTTCAGCAACGAATTTGCCTTTTACTCTAACGACCATTTTTTTCAGCTTTCAGGATCGATTAAGAAGTAAGAACATGAGATTTCGCCTTTCAGAAAAATCATGGATAAGGAGCCGTTAACCTTCTGGCATAACTGCTAATCTGCCATCTTTATTTAGACATTATCAGCATCCTGGACAATTAATTAGCCAAATGAATCAATCATTGCAACGAGTCAGGAAGATGTACCTAGGCCAGGAAAGCGAAAGAAAGCTTCAAAGATGTATGTCGTAAGAGAACTGGAGAAAATTTCACCTATGTAACGATCCTGCAAAATCAGTTCAACAGCACAAAAGAACTTAGAACAAGGAATTTGACCAATGATTTGATGATAATACACAGAAATTCACCAACCAAACTGAAGGCTTAAAAAAAATCTTTATATTACTAATGATTCGCCAAACAAATTAAAGGAATGGGCAGTCGCCAGTCGCCGTGCTGATAGAAACTCTCACTGTCTTATGCCACAAAGTCTACATGATAGATAGTTTTATAAGAAAAGACAGGACTAACCTACCTTAATGGTATTCGAACCATACTCTTCGCTATCACATTAAAAAGCTAACAAACACGCAATGACAAATTCGACATATGACAGTCACAGCTAGCCAATCGGTCTTGTAGCAAATAAATTCAGAAATGTAAAATAATCCAAAGAAGATTATGCAATGCCAAATTCGACTTACATATGACGGTCACAGCTAGCCAGCGAATCTCTTACTCGTTAATTTAAGAGAACCATACCCACTACAACTCTCAAAAGATCGGAAATATGTATTTTATAAAATCGGAAATAATTTTATAGAAAAATGATGTACAAGATAGCACAAATGATAGTTTTATAAGAAAAGAGCAGATGACCTATTTAATGGTATTGAACCTGGCTAAACCATACCCTTCAGTCCTTCACTATCACAGTAATGACAAATTCGACATACATATGACGGTCACAGCTAAACAATAGGTCTTGTGACAAATAAATTCAGAAATTTAAGATAAGAAATGAACTTGTCCTAAAACTAGCTGCAAAGCATTTGTGTTCCATGACACTTACAAACGCTAGAGCCTTTCTCATTTATTAACATAAGATAAGAAATGAACTGATGTTCATAAGGTAAGATCATTTGGCACATCTAATATCTTCTGTTTTCTTTGATAGTTTTGTAGCAACTTTCATCTTTTAAAAGCCCTTGCTCTTGAAGCTTTTTGGCGTAATATTGCAGGTACCTATACACGGCTGCAAGCCTGAAATGCCTTCGCTACACCCATGACCCACCGCACTTGTTTGTCCTTGTTTATTTGGAAATCAGATAGCTTCTCAGTTTCCAATCACACCTTGTTTCATTCATCCTCTTTTTCTTCCCCTGATATTTAGTACATGAGCAATGATCAGCTTAAGTTCATCAATTTTTGCTCATAACTTATCATCAAACTTCAGTATATTTGAGTTGAACATAAAGCAATAAATATATATTGTCGTAAACTGAAACAGCTTCCAAATAAATTACTAAAATAACAACCGCTAACAACAAAACAAGCCAACCAAAGGACTGGTAGCTGCTAGTATTCTGGTACTCATGTATCAGATTTGGTGGGAGCAGAATATATGCAGGCTGCAAGTCAAAGTACTCAGACCTAAGCTTATTATGAGTGAGATCATAAAAGACATGTTAAACAGAGTTAGAACGCTTGTTAGTGTGAGGCTATTGTCTTGATATAATTGAGTGGTCTGTTGAGTATATGTTTGGTGTTATAATATAAGGCTGGAAATGGACATATGTATTAGGAATATTAATAATAGTTGGGCCTCAACCATCACCTTAAGGTTTTGGTTGAGATGGTTCATCTATCATGGTATCAGAGCTAGTGTGACCGGAGGTCACGGGTTCGAATTCTGGCAACCTCAAAACCCCTCAAATACCACGAAGTGGAAACCAGCACACGGTATGGGGGAGCCTGTGCAAACTAACCACTCTTCAAGCCCAACGGGCATTTGAGTGAGGGAGCGTATTAGGAATATTAATAATAGTTGGGCCTCAACCATCACCTTAAGGTTTTGGTTGAGATGGTTCATCTATCAATATGTAACCATTAAATTTCCACCATGTCACATACTCTTGTTAATGATCTTTGAATACCTATCAGAATCTGATTAAATCACTAGCAAGTCGAGGACTAACAATCACCAAAGAACATTTCTTAGCACAAGGACATGACTTATCAATTTTGAGAAGAAAACGAGCAATGGTCACTGATATTAGTAAATGAGCAATGATCAACTTAACTTCAACAATTGTGGCTCATAACTTATCATTAAAACTTCAATGCAAAATACAACTTAAAAAAAGATAAAAAAAAAAAAACAGATGAAAAGGCAGAGGCTTATTAGGGTAAATAACAAAAACTAGCAGCCATTTAAGTAAATGCAAAATCCAAGTCAAAATATGTCATAGCTGCACAGAAGAAGGTAGATTGAATAATTTGACTAATAACTGGTTACTAATAATGATAATAACAATAATAAAGAGACTCACCAGCCAAACTTAAGGCTTATGGACAATAAATCTCTTTTTAACTAGTGATTCACCAAACAAACAGAAGAATGAGCAATTTTCACTAAACTGATAGAAACTCACACTATCAATCTATCATAGGCCATGAATCCCAAAATATATTACAAATTATCAAGAAATTTATCAGCCAATTCAGATATCCGATAACCAAAGTAGAGTTAAATATACGCCATAGTCCATTCTGAAAACATTAATATCAAAATAGCAATGAACCACAAACCTTTATTCTCCAGAAAATACTTTTGAAGCAAAGCTTTGTCTGTATCACTAACATTAGGGGAAGTGAGTAAGCTGATAAACAAAGAAGAAGTGTCCACATCAGCAGCAAATCCTTGGCTCGTCATAGTGTGAAGATGATCCAAAGCCATGGCGATATCATTAGCATTGAGAAATCCTTTTATAATCGCATTGTAGGTGCGTTCATCCGGAGGACATCCATTGTCCGCCATGTCCTTTAAAATTTTGGTTGCATCACCTAACAATCCTTGCCTACATAATACTTTGACCATTATAGTGTAGGTTTTTACATTTGCTGGCAACCGCTTGGCCACAAGAGTAGAGAACACCTTTGTTGCTTCAACTAGTCGCCCGGCTTCACAAAGGCCATTAATTATCGTATTGTATATAGTAATATCAGGTGCCACTCCATTATTCTCCATCTCTTTACGTAGGGAGATTGCCGCATCAATCTGTGCATTTCTTAAAAGGCCATCCAGCAATGTACTGTAAGTGAACACATCCCGTGCCACACCTCGATCTTGCATATCTTTAAAAAGCTGGACTGCATGCTGGAGTCTATCATCCTTGCACAAGGCATGTATTATGGTGCAATAGGTGACAACGTTTGGAGTGATCTGTGTTCCTTTAAGATGCATATCCCGGAACATCTTCAAAGCTTGGTCAACCTTTTTAGACTTGCAATATCCATTGATTAGGGTATTGAAAGTCACGACAACAGGCGTGACACCATCATTCACCATAACATCCAGGAGTTTTTCTGCCTCCTCCATCTCTCCACGCAAACAGTACCCATCCAACAGAGCATTGTAGGTAATTATGTCAGGGTGCACGCCAGTCTTAGCCATGAATTCAAAAACAGCCCTTGCTTCAACAACATTTCCCTCTTTACAGTAACTGTCAACCAAGGTACTGTAGGTTTCAATATCGAGAGTAATGTTTTTGTCCCGCATCTCGGCCAACAGTTCTTTGGCGTGATCCCAACACCCTAAACTACAGACCCCTCGAATTAAAGAGAGTAAGAATAGTGGAGAAAGGAGGGTGGGGCTTAATCTTAGACATGGCAGTAAACAGCTGATTGAAGACGACAATAGAAGGGAGATAACGAAGAGAGCACAATTGATGAAATATGGAAAGGGGAACATCAACACCAGAAAAACCAAATCGACATTGTTGTCTAACGGAATCGAAAAACAATCGGGGGTCGCCAACAACAGAAACAGAGCGATTGAAAGAAGGAGAGGAATGAAATCGACATAGAAAAGGGGAAAGACGATGAAGGGAACCTGAGTTTCTGAGTATCATCTTCTTCATCAACATCATCATCATTATGAGGTATGAAGTAAACACAAAAAATGTCGACGGCTGTAAAATGGAGAAAGTGATGAAAAGTAAGTGATTTTTGTGGGTTAAATTACATGTATATATTGCATATGCTTTCTTTAAAAAATTGGACGGCATTTTTTTTAAAAACTCACATCTAAGATAAGTTTTGGACATGGATCGACCATCAAATAATTGATATTCTACTCGTTCTTTAATTTTATGTCAAATTAAAGATAAACAAATGACTGAGATAAATCAGTAATAAACTAGTTTTGTAACCCATGAAATTCACGGGATGTTCTGTTTCTAGTGTCATATTTTAATACTTTAATACAATAACATACTACAATCAATAAAGTCAATTAATCTTTTTCAACACGCTTTTTCATAACTTAAAATGCTATATAGTAAATACACGCACCTACCAAAACTAAAGTAACTCGATGCAAACTAAAATAAATTAGTTATATAAATATTCATAGAATTACATTACACAAAACAATATTATTGTCAAGCAAGGATCTACAAAAATGAAGCTCACAAATTAGATCTTAAAATTTCATCAATTGTGAAAATAACATAAAACACACGATTATGAATCTTATGACATAATGTCTTTTCACAACCCCATAATATTGTAGTTAATACAATAATAAATTGCGGAACCAAGAATTTGAAAGGGGCAACTTGAACAACTATTAGGTCATCATTAGGCCGAATACTTCATCTATTAAACAATATTATACAAAAATGTGTTATATCGTCTTCTTAATGTTTTCACTTTCAGCCATATATATATTTCAAAATATATATTAAATAGTAAAAAATTATAGGTCATTCACGTTATTGTCGTCAATCTTAGTTAGTATGGAATATATAGCGTATTTCACTTTTCAATATAATCTTCTTTCTCCACTGAATTATACCTATAAAAAATAGTAACATATTATGGTTATTAACTTAAGTTTTCCCTCTTAAATAGTGAAAGAAGAGGGAATGAGAATCAAATCGTAGGGGTGTAAGTAATTTACCTTTGAAGCACTCAAGACCACAAATAATCTTGATATTCCCTAAATGAGAACAAACAAACACATACGTGAAGTGAAAATGTGATGAACGTTTCATAACCCACTGAAACTTCCATAAAAAATAAACAATTAGTTAATAATTTTAAACCTTAATACACTTAGCTTGATGAGGATAAAATGATAGAAAATATTAGTAGCACATAATAGTTTACATAGAGATAAGAAAAAAAGTAACTTATAAATTTTGCCTTCCATTTCAAATATATAAACAATTGAGGAGTATTTTATGACTTTTAAGTATCCTTTTTCATTATTCTCAAATTTAATATATACATAATTATGCATTAAAGTTCATGAATTTTGAGCATCATTTTTTCATTATTATCAATATAGGCATAAATATGAATCAAGTTCATGACTTTTAATTTGATTTTTGAGTATCTTTTTTTCATTATTATGAAATTTAAAATAGACATAAATATGGAGCAATCAATTATCAATTTATTAACATAATATATTACAAAAATTAATTAAATAGAAAAACTTTTAATTAATTTGGTGGGGATTAAGTATTATGAAGAGTTTTAATCAATTTATTACCATGTTTAAATACAAAAATGAAATAAATAGGAAAAAATGTTAATAAAAATGGCGTGTGTTAACTAATATGAAAAGTTTTTATTATTTATTAACATTTTTTATTAAAAAAATATTCTTAACTATAATTATAAAATTTATTAACATATTTTATTACAAACATTTCAATTAAAATGTCAATAATATTAATTATAAATTATGAAATTTTGATTTACATTTTGAAGGGTTACGTAAATTTTGGAAAACAATATATTTAATATACAAAATTAATTTAAGAATATTGATAATATCCTTTAATATTATAGATAAATGAATTAAATTTATTTATATATAGATAAGTGAATTAAATTAATGTCATGTAATAATAAATTGATAATCCATCACATAAATTCGCCATGTCACATTAAAAATATGCTACGTCACATTTAAATTATGTCAGATCACATTAAAATTTATTATGTCACATTTTTTTAGTTAAACTTTTAATAAGATTTTATAGATACAACATGTCAGCACTTAACATAGATTCATACTACCATTTTATATTGCACACGCCATAATTAAAAAAAATCCGACAAAAAAGAGAGTATTCAAAATAAATGAAAAGTGGAAAGAATATCTATAACCATTATTTTCCAATTTTATATTATGTTATTGATATGTAAGTATGTCACATTCCTGCAATTTGAATACAATTATACAAATACAAAATAACAATTAAATTTGATTCTTATTTTAACTATTAATTCAACATATAAAAACGATAGAAAGCGAAACAATTCATTTATTTCTTTATGTATATATAGTTACATATCAACTTTCTAAATAAAAAAATTAGGATTAGTGTGATATTTATATTAGATCATTTTTGTAATTCATTATCGCATTAATATCACCAATTTATTTAGGGGAAGAAAAAAAGTTGTGAATGAAAAGTTATAATATTTATGATAATATAACTACAAAGTACAATAATGGTGATTAAAAACATACTATTAAATAAAAGAAGTAGATGTTAAATAAATTATGATAAATTAAGAACCAAAGTTGTGAGTGGAAACCAAAAAATTTGTATTAATTAATTTTTTGTGCTTGCAACTAATATTTTATATTTGTAAGCAGGTGATCGATAATATTTGGAGATGAATTTTAAATGACATATGAGTAAGTGAGGTGTCTAGTCCTTTTTTTTTATATAATGTTGTAGCGAGTTTATTATCGTAGTGCATTTTTTACTCGTCACCGTAATTTTCATTACTTATCTATTAGTCTAACCTAATACTTTGAAATCTAACTATACATTGTGAATTTGTAGAGGTAACATCACTTTTAAAATTTGTTAACTCATCAAATATTTAATATGCATAATTAATTTAAGAATAATGATGATAGTTATGACATTTTTGTAAAACATTCTTGTATATGTATTTTATGTGTATATGAAAAGTTAATTCAATAAATTTTCAATATATAGATTAATGTCATGTCACAATAATTTTTTGCATGTCACAATAAAGTTTTGTCATGTCACAATTAATTTTTGCCACGTCACATTAGTTTGATATTTTAGTTTACCCTTTTAATAAGATTTTATAAATTTATAGATATATATAGTCAGGGGCGAAACCAGGATTCCATCGTAGAGCTCAAAATTAATATTAAAATTTAATAAAAATGTAGTACGATATATGTTATATAAATATTACATGTACAAATTCGCAACGGTCAATTCAATCGTTCCATACTCTACGAAATATGGCTTCACATTTTCATTTAATAATTTTGCGACTTGTTTTAAGTTTCTATTTTAAGAATACTGCGAGTCTTGTTTTGAATCTTTTAAACTATCTTATCTATATTTATATTGAATCATTTCTTGCATTTTCCTTCACCCACGTCACCTTAAACATGCCTTTTTCTTTTATTTTTTCTTTTTCGTTTAATCAAAAACATGGGACCCACCAAAATACAAATTGATTTAATTCCAATGTAAAAGTAAAAATTTCACGTTTTCGACAAAAAAAATTTATTGATTAGAAACGAATACGGAATTAATTACAACAAAAAAATTTAGTACAATTTTTTGCAAAAGTATATAATATATAATACTTTAAAATAATAACTAAAATAAAATACAATGAAATACATGAACTGATACAATTTACAATTTACAACATTGTTACAAAAAAATACAAAATGTATATAAATATATGATTATCTCATTTTTAATTTATGTTCAATCACATATACCGTTTCAAATGTCATGCGTAATATTTATGTTCAGCCAAAAAAATTAAAAATTAAAAATTTAAAACTCACCCTAAACAAGGCTTTTTCTTTTTTTTTTTTAGAAAACGTGGGACCCGACAAAATATAGATTGATTTAATTTCAATGTAAAACTAAAAAAGCTTACGTTTTCGACACAAAAATTATTGATTAGAAATGAATACAGAATTAATTACAACAAAAAATTCAATACATATTTTGCATAAGTATATAAATAAAATAAGACGCTTTGTATAATATTTATATTGATAATTTTATCAAAATTTTGTTATAATACCAAGTTTAAATGAAAACAGGTATAATTATAACATGTATTCAGACAATTTAAAAATTGTACGGATTAATATTTAAATTGTCTTATAATTAAACTAATAACAATATTTTTAAGTAACCCGTGCATTTTTTGTTATACTTAGACGTTTTAGTTAATTTTAACAAGTAACCGTGCATTTTTGTTATAAATATCATGTTAAATTTGTTATAATATTTTGCAACGATAAATAATAAATTACAATAACAACTAAAATAAAATTACAATCAAATATATGAACTGATACAATTTACAATTTACAATATTGTTACAAAAAATTACAAAATGTATATAAGTAACTGATTATCTCATAAATATTCATGTTCAATCAAATATATCGGTCCAAATGTCATGCGTAATATTTATGTTCAAGAAGATATATTGTCCTATATCTCATGCATAATATTTGATATTTATATATCGTACTAATTTATAATAATATTTCTTTAAAAAATAATATCTTCTATATTTTAATAATTCAACATAACATGAAAATAAAATCTAGAAAACTCGACTAATCCTCCATTGTCATCGTCATATATATAAGAATAAACTGGATAATGGAAAAAAAAACCATGACAAAATACCTAATACCATACCAGTTAAACTAAAAGTTAAAAACACTAATTTAATTTATTTTATGATAGCAAACGTTTTATGTCAAATGTATTCAATATATTCACATATCTTATCTTTATTAATAAAGAAAAATTTAAAACAAATATGTGCATCAACAACAATGATGAAAAAATGAATTAACGAAAAACCGCTTAGGTTTATGTTATGTACATGATTTGTACGTAAGTATTAAAAAATAACGATGGATTGTTGGTAAATCGATAAAAGCGGGACACACAACAAAGATGAAATAGTTAAATAACGAGAATCGCCTTGGTTTATGTTCAGTACGTAAACGATTTCGTTTATGATTTGTACGTAAATATTAAAAATAACGATGGTCGGTACGTAAAGATTATTAAAATAATGATTTATGAATAATAATCTTATATGTATAAAACCAATATCATTAAAATACCACAAAATTCTAACATAAAATTTCATGGATGAAAATTTAAATTACGGTAAAAAGTAACTATTCAAGAGTTTATGCGTGAAGCTTCACATAAATATTATTTGAAAAAAAACGCTCCAAATATTAAATTAAAAATGCCACGATAAAAAAAATGGGATATTGAAATTGCAAAAGAAAAATATCATAATAGACACTTAACATTCACAAAAACACGAGTAATGACGGGCTTTAGGGGCAGTCATATCTTTTTTTTTCTCTGATAAGGTAAAAAACTATATTGATCCTCAGATAGAGTAGGACCAACCCGTTTCATTATTTTGAATGAGGTAAGTTGAAACTATCGGCTTTCAAACCATCTCCAAAGAATTCGACATGTTGACAACTCTGATTTGTGAGTGAGTTGTGACGATGAAAAATGCATATATAATGAAGAAATTTTGAGATTTTTGTATTAACATTTACTTATCATTGTATAATGTAATTCTGTTATGATATTTCAAATTTATATAGATTGATTGCGTTTTGATATACTTTAAATATAAACTCTATGTTAATATTACAATATTTTTAGTATATCGGTCATATAAAATTATATTACAAATCGAAAATTGAAAATATGACTAATCATTATTCATAAATAACAATAATTGAACCTACAATCCCGTGCAATTTGCACGGGTTTAAAACTAGTACAATGGTTAAATTTGAGCTTTTTAAAAAAAATTATATATCACAAATTGTTTAATAAAAGTGTCTTATAGTTACAATCCAAAAGCTCAAACAATTGAACTTATATCCAAAAGCCAAAAAAAAATGAATCAAAAGATTTGTCATTTTTTATTTATTTTGATAGCCTAAAAGATTATGTTATATGACGGTCCTATGGGAGAGTTGCTGAAAATATATATACGCTTCTGTCCTATTTGACCAGTCTTATGTTATATGCCCTTCGAACACACATTTTAAAACCGTAAAAACAAAAATAATTATTGTTACGAAAACAATTCTAAATCAAAGGCAATAAACAACTACTATTTTGAAAGTTTAAAACAATACCTAGTACGCTATGGCGAAAAATTTAAAAATAAACAACATGGCTGTCGTGGGCCTTAAACCTCTGATCAGGTGCACACAGTACGCCTTTAAATAATCCCTCACCACTGTTATACAGAACTCACAATATTATATTTTGGTCCTTAGTTTTACTTATCTCTTGATAATCGCGCTTAAATCTGGGGTTGCAAAACGATTTCTTCTTAAACGATTTTCTTATGTTTTGGGGTAGCGGCTGCTACCCTTTGCTACTCATTGGGTTCGCCTCTGTATATAGTATAGTTTTATTACTTTTTAGCATCACTTTTCATTATTAGCAAGTTATAAAATTAGAGACTGTAAATTTTTAATTGAAGTTTAACATATTTTTTAAAATAACCTAATATTTAATGTTAATTATGTTATTATATGCCCTTAAAATTTTACAAAAATTATTTTCTATAAACGACGTATAAATTAGAATAATATGGTATTTATTCGTTGCTTAAAATATTCTAACATTAAATATCGATATTATAAATATATTAGGAATTCTGATTTTTATTTTTTGTTATTTAATTTATCTAGAAATTAAAAAGACCAAAGATTATTTTTTGTTAATTGTTATTCTATTCACATTTAATGTTTTATAAATTTTTTCTTTTTCTTTTTAAATAAAAAATAGTGATGTGGCTCCATGTCATGTGCAATAAGTGACGTGGCTTTTTTTAATGCTAGGTGGCTTTGTCTACGTGGCATTTTAAGTTACCCTTTTAATAATATTGTATAGATTATTAGAGTATCACATAATCTTACGTCCGTATCTCAACCAGTAGCTACAATTCCAGTTGACCTTAATTACGCCTATTTAAATAACTCAAGAATGTAGGAACTACCAAGAAGTCATCCATAACACGATAATCTTTCAAAAACATCCCAAAAACCGAAAATGTAGCAACCAAAAACACCAACAAGTGTGGCTTAACCGCGTACGTCTGGAGTGACAAGTATCACAGTTACCTTTGAGGGGAAAATTATCGAAACGACGGTAACTAAAAGCGCTTCAACAATCACTGAACCTTACAGGTTGTTGGACTAGACCTTGAATGCAGGCCCTTTCAAATTGATCAACCAGCAACACAACAACCACACTGCAGCAAGTAGGCACAAAGTGACTAATTGTGAAATTCTTTTACGTCGATTACATCCCTGAGTTCTTACAGAACTTCATTTCTACCTCGTACTTTACATTTGTTGGTGTAACAGACAAATTCATTGTGAACTTCATTGTGGACTTGTGATCAAAATTTACACTCTTGAGTTTCGATCAAAACTTACACGTATGTTTTCTATTTGTTAGAATCCGTTAAACTGATGCAATGAGACCTTGTTAAACTAAGTTTCTTAAGCAGTATAGCAGCCAATTCATTAATTTTGCACAGAGCAATACTCACCTAATCTCGCTCCCAAGCGTGGATAAAAGAGAGGGATTGCGATAGGGTTGTGGCAAATAGTGTAAACACTCTCTTCAACCGAAAGTTATCAACAAATGATTGTGTGCCAGCCGTGCCTTGGAATGATCACCAGAGCTTACTGCCCAAAAGCTTTCTGCCAAAGCTGTTCAAAATTGACAAAAAATGTGAAAATAAGTAGAAGGGATTTTGATAGCAATTATCTCAAAGAGAAAACAATCTGCTTGATCATCTGAAATGAAAAGAGAATCCATGTCAGTGGACACATTTTCCAACGTAAACAGAAGCAATGCTGAAAAATGAAAATAAGCTACGCAACATAAACTCGACAACATTCATAACCTAGATAAAGATAATATACCTGTCGAATGGATCTATTGTTTGCTTTAAATCAAGCAGGAGGTACATTAGGAAGACGAAACAAAAGAATCAGAGGCAACAAGCAAGCACAATTCAGGTTGCCAAAAAAAATGCAAATCAGCCCATACAACCCCATACATTCCTCTTAAAACAACTGCAGGTCAGCCTTATTTACGTCTCTAACATCATGAGTTAATCCAGTAGCGTGCTCACATTAACTGGTGTTCAGAAGAAGTTAATAAAGAATAAGATCATTTGGGGCAAACGTAGCGTCTTCTGTTTTCTTTGTTAATTCTATAGCAACTTGCATCTTTCAATAGCGCTTGCTTTTGAAGCTTTTAGGCATCATATTGCAGGTACCTAACGCGTCTGCAAGCCTGCAACCCCTTTGCTACGGGTAAAGATCACATCTCAAAGGTTTCTCCAAGAAGTCCCTTTAACCCACTAGCCGTCGGCTATGATAATGTACTTGAGAATGTCAATGACCATGATTTGTGCAACAAAATAACACTCATACTTGAGAAAGTCAGCGACCTTGTTTATTTCGCATTCACACAGCTTCTCAGTTTCCAATCACAACTTGCTTCATTCGTTCTCTTTTTCTTCCCCTGATATTTATAAATGAGCAATGATCAACTTAGCTTCATCAATTGTTGCTCATAACTTATCATCAAAACATCAATGCACAAATAATTTAACAAGTATAAAAAACAGATGAAAATGCAGAGGCTTAGAATTATACAGAAAACTAGTAGCCATTTATATAAATGCACAGTACATCTCACAATATATATGGCCTTCATTATTGCATCCTCACAAAATCACAAAACAAAACTTTACAAAGGTATGGGCTTATGGCCCTGTAAAATGAGCTTAGCCGTACAAAAGAACGTAACTCAAGTTATTTGACCGACAAATGACTTGATGATATTAATGTAGTAGTAGTAGTAGTAGTAGTAGTAGTAGTAGTAGTAGTAGTAGTAGAATGGCAACCTAATAAGACTAACAAGAATAGCAACCTAATAAGACTAACACGGATAGCAACCTAATAAGACTAACACGAATAGCAATCAAGGCACTGACCAAGTAACCTATTAAGTCAAAACAACTAATATAAGAAAAAGGATCAGCCACAACTAGACATAAAACAATTTACTATGTGCTTTATTCAAGCATCGTGAAGTGAATGTAAATTTCAGTCCACATCATACTGTATAAATAAAAAATATGGAGATAATACAGAAAGGAAAAAAGCGCCAATCACTCTTGAAGCAGTCACGTAAATTTAATTTCCCATAGATACTTTAATAGAGTAGTGACTACCATTGATTTTGCTTTATAGAATTGGACGTAAGAACAAATATAAGAAGCTTCAATGGTCTTCAATTGACATAAAATTTTTTACAAATTTAGAATCCTTCAGTATATTTGAGTTGAACATAAAGCAATAAATATATATTGTTGTAAACTGGAAACAGCTTCCAAATAAATTACAAAAATAACCGCCGCTAACAACAAAACAAGCCAACCAAGGGACTGGTAGCTGCTAGTATTCTGGTACTCATGTATCAGATTTGGTGGGAGCAGAATATATGCAGGTTGCAAGTCAAAGTACTCAGACCTGAGCTTAATATGAATGAGATCATAGAAGACATGTTAAACAGAGTTAGAACCCTTGTTAGAAGACATGTTTGGTGTTATAATATAAGGGTCATATGACTCGTATAAGATATGATGTAAAGGTCCATGTTGTTTGTTCGTTAATGATAAGCTTACTCTTTCACAGTTTCACCAAAGAAAAAAGGCCAACCATGCTGGAAATGAACAAACATAACCATTAAATTTCCACCACGCCACATACTCTTGTTAATGATCTTTGAATACCTATCAGAATCTGATTATATCACTAGTACGTCAAGGACTAACAATCACAAAAGAACATTTCTCAGCACAAGGAAATGACTATCAATTTTTTTCCTCTTCTTCTCCCCTAGTGAGAAGAAAACAAGCAATGGTCACTAGAACTCACCAATGAGTACTCAGAGCATATTATCAGAGCTTTAATATGACAAAAGTAATTTAACCCGACAACAGATAGTCTATAACTATGAGATAGGGCATACAGTCACGTAACAAATTCATTAAACGAACTAGCGATAAAATGAAATCCCTTAGTATATTTGATGAAATACCTATGTTTCTGATACGAGTTGGGCTATGGGTCAATGAAAGAACGAGTTAATTGAAAGTCGGAAATCAGTTTAACTATTCCCGAGAATAATTAAATGTATTTCGAGCTTTGACGCGACATGATTAAGGGGCCGTTTGGTTCAAACAATTGGAATGGAATGGAATGGATTCTAATACCAAGGAGGTATGGAGTTAGAATCTCATACTTATTAATGCTTGTTTGGTTTGATCTCGTAATGGATTGTAAATGTCATTCTTATTGTTTGATTTACATTTAGAATGAATTTCAAATTATTTCATTTTCTTTATCATAGATAACTGAAATTATATTATTTTGAATTAAAATTAACTACAACAAAGCCAAAATTCAAATTAATCCATAAAAATCAAATGACTCAGGTTCATTTAATACGACAATAGCAAAATTATTCTAAGACCGAAAAAAATCCACATAAAATGTTTTACGAAAAAAATCCACATAAAATGTTTTATGAAAAAAATTCACATAAAATGTTTTATGAAAAATACGCAACTTTTTTTTATGACAAAAATCCGCATAAAATGTTTTATAAAAAAATTCACATAAACTGTTTTACAAAAAAATCCACATAAAATGTTTTATGAAAAAAAAATCCACATAACATGTTTTATGAAAAAATCCACATAACATGTTTTATGAAAAATAAGCAACTTTTTTTTTTATGAAAAAAATCCACATAAAATACTTTATGAAAAAAATTCACATAAAATATTTTATGAAAAAAACGTAACTTTTTTTTATGAAAAAAATTCACATAAAATGTTCTATGAAAAAAATCCACATAAAATGTTTTATAAAAAATATATAATTTGGGATGGGATGGAATGGAGTTAGAACCTTGGGTTGAGACATGGGTATGGGATTCCAAGGGTTTGGAATGGATTTAGAACCCCTTGGGTATCAAACTCCATTCCAAAAGGCTCCAACCAAACACTTGAATGGGTGGAATCCATTCCAATCCATTCCAAATGCCCCAACCAAACACCCGTAACCAACTCGTATCAGTTTCAATATGCACAAACGAATTAAAATTTATATACACGGATTTGAACACTAAAAAAACATAGCTTTAGGATTATAAAGAAAATCATCGGCCAATTTAGAATGCGATAAGCAAAGTAGAGCAAAATATATGTCATAGTCCATTTTGAAAACATTAATATCAAAATAGCAACGAACCACATACCTTTATTCTCCAGAAAATAATTTTGAAGCAAAGCTTTGTCTGTATCAGTAACATTAGGGGATTTGAGTAAGCTGACAAACAAAAAAGAAGTGTCCACATCAGCAGCAAATCCTTGGCTCCTCATAGTGTGAAGATGATCCAAAGCCATGGCGATATCATTAGCATTGAGAAATCCTTTTATAATCGTATTGTAGGTGCGTTCATTCGGAGGACATCCATTGTCCGCCATGTCCTTTAAAATTTTGGTTGCATCACCTAACAATCCTTGCCTACATAATACTTTGACCATTATAGTGTAGGTTTTTACATCTAGCGGCAACCGCTTGGCCACAAGAGTAGAGAACACCTTTGTTGCTTCAACTAGTAGCCCGGCTTCACAAAGACCATTAATTATGGTATTGTATGTAACAATAGTAGGTGCCACTCCATTATTCTCCATCTCTTTACGTAGGGAGATTGCCGCATCAATCTGTGCATTTCTTAAAAGACCATCCAGCAATGTATTGTAAGTGAACACATTCGTTGCCACACCTTGATCTTGCATATCTTTAAAAACCTGGACAGCACAATGAAGTCTGTCATCCTTGCACAAAGCATGTATTATGGAGCTATAGGTGATAACATTTGGAGTGATCTGTGTTCCCTTAAGATGCATATCATGGAACATCTCCAAAGCTTTGTCAACCTTTTTAGACTTGCAATATCCATTGATTAGGGTATTGAAAGTCACAATGTTAGGCATGACACCATCTTTCACCATAACATCCAGTAGCTTTTCTGCCTCCTCCATCTCTCCACGCAAACAGTACCCATCCAACAGAGAATTGTAGGTAATAATGTTAGGGTGCACGCCTACTCTTGCTTCAACAACATTTCCCTCTTTACAGTGACTGTCAACCAAGGTACTGTATGTTTCAATATTGGGAACAATGTTGTTGTCCCGCATCTCAGTCAACAGTTCTTTGGCGTGATCCCAAGACCCTAAACTACAGACCCCTCGAATTAAGGAATGATAGGTTATGACATCGGGTAGAATGCTCTTGGCTTTCATCTCGCTGAAAAGGCCAAGGGCTTGAGGTAACAATTGGTCTTTACAAAGGCTGTCAATGATGGTGTTATAAATGACAAGATTAGGCTTAAAAGGAGCTCTAGACTCCATATGTCGGAGCAAGCGAAGAGCGCCAGCATTGTTGCCAGAATTGCAAAAACCTTTAAACATAGAACCGTAAGTAACAAGGGAAGGATGTATCTGAAGCTTAACCATTTTATCCAATAATTGAACAGCTACGTGTAATTTATCAGAATTAATAAATCCATTGAGTAAGGTAGTGATAATGACGATATCAGGTGAATGGCCAAGCTTAAGGCGCTTACCGAGGAGAGAGAAGGCAAAATCAACACGGCCAACGGAAGAATAACACTGGGCGAGAATACCAATGGAATGCATATCAGGACGGAGACCGGACAGTTCAAGGTGATTAAAGAGAGTAAGAATAGTGGAGAAAGGAGGATGGGGTTTAATCTTAGACATGGCAGTAAACAGCTGATTGAAGACGATAATAGAAGGGAGATAACGAAGAGAGCACATTTGATGAAATATAGAAAGGGGAACATCAATACCAGAAAAACCAAATCGACATTGTTGTCTAACGGAATCGAGAAACAATAGGGGGTCGCCAACAACAGCAACAGAGCGATTAAAAGAAGGAGAGGAATTAAATTGAGAATGAAATCGACATAGAAAAGGGGAAAGACGATGGAGGGAACCTGAGTTTGTGAGTATGAACATCTTCATCATCAACATCGCAAATAATAGCAGAGTAATAATTTAAAAATGGGGAAAATGTATAAGGGGAAAGGTGACGATATCAGTTGCTGGAAAATGTAAGAGAATTATTTCACATTTGTTTAGTTTTACCCACTTTCAAAGTGAAATGATTTCACGTTATTGTCCGCTTTGGGCCAAGCCCTCACCGATGTACTTTCGAGCTACTTCCCAAAAGGTCTCGTACTATTATATTTTCAAGACCTTATAAATGATTTTACGTTTACAGTTTACACTACCGAGGTGGGCCATGAGTTTGCACCCTAACAATAAGATAAGATAAGTATTGAATAAATTCTCAAATTATCACGATAACAATAAAAATAATTTAGTACTACCTCTGATTTCCTATGATGTTCCCCTTTCCGTTTTGGTCTAATAACATTGATGTTCCCACTTTCCTCATTTGGACAACTTTGTATGGTCTAAAATCAATTTCATGTGGGATCATGTGTATTGTGTGGTCCAAATTATTTCCCTTATTTCTTGTGCTAAAATCAAAAGGGAACAACACAAGAAATCGAAAATAGTATTAGAGTTGGTTCCATAGATAATAGAGTTGATCAAGTGCGGCCCTGCTCGTTCGGCCTGCTAAAATAGCGGGCTTGGGCAAAAAAAAATAACGAATAAGAAAACTTGGCCCGCGAGAATACATGGTTAGACTTTAACTAAATAAAACCCATGAACAGTCCGTTATGCCTGCTATTAAAAGTAGCCTCACAAAAGTCCTCAAACCCCAGTTCTCTTTTGCTCTCTCTCATTTCATTTACAATTTGTACATCTATGTCAATTAGGTAGCGCAATGAATACTTATGTCTTACGTATAAGTGAGAGATTGTCGGTATTTAGTTATTTACACTTGTGGTATAAAGAAGATTTGATGATAACGGACAACTACATTGCTACCGAACTTATCATAGAATGATATTACTTTTCAAGCATTTACACGCGAGTGTATGTAACCGCCAACAATGTCGCACAAAAACTAAGACAAAAATGAACGTTTGAGGGTTGTATGAGAATATTACCAGGCTTTTATATTTTCCAAAATCTAGTAAAGTTATCTTCTAAATTATTAGTACTCCCTCCTAGTCGCTCATTTCATCCCTCTTTTCTTATTCAGCGCCAACCTTCTGATTCAATTTTCGACATAGCGACAAAATCGACAACTGAAAACAGTCGCCAATTGGCGACTACAATTTGTTGTGACTATTTGGTGATGGAAAAGAGTCGCCAATTGGCGACTAAACATAAATAGTTGTCACCAATTTTGGCGACGGATTATCATCGTCCGCTTTTTATTTTGATCCGCCGTCAAATTTAGCAACTACCTTCCGTCGTAAAAGCGACTAAACCTTGCTACCAAAGGCCGGCGACATCTTTTAGTCGCCAAATTAGAAAGGGCGACTGAATTCTGTCGCCCTTTTTGGTCGCTTGAGTCATGTTTTTTTGTAGTGGGATATGCATTCGTTTTTTTAAAACTAACATGTAAATTTCATTCTATGTCGATTTAATGCAATTTATTTGTAAGTAATTTTAGCATGTGAGTTTGTTTAAATTATCAAAATAAACAAACAAAGAAGGGATAAGAGATATTCTTACACTTAGCATAAGACTGGTTAGTCAAAAATACAATACGAATTACACATAATATACATTAGACAGACTATTCTAAAACTAACTATTCTAAGGCTAAACAAATATTATCAAATAAGAAAATAAAATTAGAACACATTCTGGATAGACTCGTGCACTGCACGGATCTGAAATTTCGAAATTGGTCAATTCTAAATCAATGAAGTAAATAATAAAAATTAACCTAAATTAATATTATAAATTATAAGACATGAAAAATATTACAAAGTATAATTTACATAATTAAAAACAAATAAACACAAATTAGATCTAATTATTTCATATTTAAACCAATTAATTAAACTAAACGTGTGAATAACTGTATAAACGAACTAAACATGACAAATACAACAAGAATTTCATTCTAATTAATTTAAACATCAAATATTTCATATTGATTATCAAAATTAAAGGCATGCCACAAATTTAATTATACATTAAAACATATTGATATGAAATAAAAACTAATAAACTAAACTAATTAATAAAAACATATTAAAATCACGGTTAATATATATAAACAAAATAAAAGTTAATCTAACAAACATACAACAAAATTAATTACATAAAAACAAGATAAAGTTAGTATAAATCAAATAAAGCGGAAATAATAGACGATATAAAAAAACTAATAATCGAGAAAGAAGATGGATTTTATTGCACCGACCCTTAACTTACATGTATCGTTGACCGTTATCTTAAGTCGTAATCGAATGTAAGGTTTTATTCCGAGGGGCCATCGTCGACGAAAGCTGAATAATTGAAAACGGTTTTGTAAAATTGAATTGCGAATTCTCGCGGTTTTGTGCTTCGCAAGCGGCAGTTTTGAAAACGTTATTGTGACGTCGCTTCACTGACGTTTTTAGTTTCGAAAAATATTCTCGAAACAAGAAAGATTGAATTTTATGCATATGTAAATAAACCAGAGGATTCAATACAATTTGGGCACGAAAAACGAAGGGAAAGCCTACTGGTGTGCGCTAGAACAAACATGAAAACAGAGTATTTGCACACTCTGTTTTTCGTCTGATTTCAGGCTGCTTTTTGTTTGTTAAACAAAGTAGAACTCAAAAAATAAAAAAATTGTGGTAGCTTTCATGCATGGGCGGATCTGGGGAGCCCGGTGGGATGGTGCGCCCCATGAAATTTCCGAAATAATTTTTTGTAAGTATCTATAATAGGTAGTAAATTATCATGGCAAAGTTGGGAGGAGTATATTGTTTAATCCGTGAGGTACAACGTTCAGATATAAGAATTTTACTTCTTTTTTTATTAAAAAATTGTTTGAAATGAGATTTGAACCCATGACCTTCGGGTAACTTACCAAATTCTAAATCATTGAACCACTTCATTTATTGTTAATAGCAGTACTAAAATGTACTATATTCTACGAATTAGATATTATTTTTACATCTACTCATAATTTAAATTATTTTAAAAAAAAAGTTGAAAAAATATATGTTTATACTCTATAACCAATATGTTTTCATTGTTTTACTAATATCATGACTAATTTAGGAAAAAAAAACTCTAAAATATAAAAATATTGTCTTAGATGTGCTTTAATTATACGTCAAAAAAAAACTTGTGCCCTTAGAACAAAATTTTAGGGTCCGCCACTGCTTTCATGAGTAGTTAGTTTATCAAGACATTGATATCAAAATAGCAAGAGCACATACCATCTTTACGTAGGGCTGAGCAAACAATCCGATGATCCGAATTGATCCGACATCCGATCCGTATCTGATCCGAATTAATGGATATCTGGTCCGAAAAGTGGTTTGGTTTGGATACCCGTATCCGAAGTATTTGGATATCGGATCAGATATGGATATCTGGCTTAAAAATTTGGATATCCGATATCCGAAAGTTATCGGATCGGATATCAAATATCGGATCGGATATCCGATATCCGTGTAATATCCGATCTATATTCGAGATTTGATCCATAAATATTAAATAACACTAGCTAATTTCATCTCACTCAATAGCCGTCATTCACAAAACCGTAAATAACACTCGTCTACAAAACCGTAAATTTTAATTTCTTTTCATTTACAAAACCAGTAATCAACAATTCCACATTCACAAACCCACATTTTCATTTTTATTACGCTACTTTTCTTTTTTATAACAGTTTTGACAATATATATTTACATTGATCGGATCTCGGATATCGGATAACTGATCCGAAATTTTCGGATAGTTTTGGATACTAAATTTCGGATATCCGAACATTTCGTATCAGATCATGGATACTAAAATTTATCCGATCCGAAGTAGAGTTTCGGATCGGATACCCGATCCATACTCTGCCCTAATCTTTAGTGCTTCAACTAGTTGTCCGGCTTCACAAAGGCCATTAATTTATGGTATTATATACTCCCTCCGATTTCTTGCGTTGTTCCCTTTTGATTTTAACACAAGAAATAAGGAAATCAATTTGGACCACACAATACACATGACCCAACATGAAATTAATTTTGGACCACACAAAGTTGTCCAAAAGAGGAAAGAGGGAACATCATGTAATTAGACCAAAACGGAAAGAGGGAACATCATAGAAAATCGGAGGTAGTATAACAATATCAGACGTCACTTCATTATTCTCATCTCTTTACGTAAAGAGATCGCCACATCAATCTGCGCATTTCTTAGAAGGTCGTCAGGCAATGCATTGTATGTGAACATATCGGGTACCACACATCGATTTTGCATATCTTTAAAAAGTTGGACTACTAATTGAGATGGAGTCTCTCATCCTTACAGCACAAGGCATCTATAAGATTTGAATAGGATATAACATCATGTGTTCCTTTAAGATGCATCTCATGGACATGTCCATGGTTTTGTCAACCTTTTTAAACTTGCAATATCCATTAATTAGGGTACTGAAAGTCACCATAATCAGAGGCGTATGTGGAGGTGTGCAGGGATGCACCCGCACTCCCTTTATTAAAGAATAAGTATACTTTTGTGTAATTAATAAATATATTAACTATGTTGGTCTAGTAGTTGAGTGTAGGTTTTCCTTATCTAAGGTCGAGGGTTTAATACTTCTAGTAAACAATTTTTGTTCAATGTATTTTTACCATTTGTTTTATTTATACGTTTTCCAATCACACAATAAACTATTTTCTTAGAACCAATTTTTTATTATATAAACATATAACCGCAATTTTCGCAATTTCGTTAATTTTCCTCAGTTCCGTCCAATGAGTCCTAGAATCACCTCTTACCACAATAGGCATGATACCCTCTTTCACCATAAGATCCAGGGGCTTTTGTGCCTCTCTCAAGTCTCCGCGCAAATAGTACCCTGGCCAGCTGACAAAGCATTGTAAATAATTATGTCGGGTGCACACCTGTCTTAGACACGAATTCAAAAACAACCTTTGCTTCAACAATATTACGATCTTTACAATACATGTCAGCTAATGTGTTGTAGGTTTCAGTATCGGGATAAATGTTGTTTTCCAGCATCTCAATCAACAATTGTTCGACATCATCCCAACGCCCTAAACTACAGAGTCGTCACATTAAGGTATTATAGGTTACGATATTTGGCAAAATGCTCTTGGCTTTCATCTCCTTGAAAAGATCAAGGGATTGAGTCTTTAGAAACACTATTAATAACGGCGTTAGGGATTGAGTCTTTAGAAACACTATTAATAACGGCGTTATAAATGACGACAACAGGCTTAGAAGGGCTTGAGACTCTATATTCGAAGTACGTGAAGGGAACCATAATTGTCGCCAAAGCGGCAAAGTCTTCTAAACATAAAATTGTAAGTGAGAAGGTGGGGTTGTATTGAAGCATGACGAACTTATCTATATTAATACAAGAATATTTCGTGCATCCATGTCATTACATCTACTTTTTTTAATTTTTTATTTTTAAATAAATGTAGGACCCACCACAAAAAATATAGAATTAATTTATTAAAAATCAACCTTGTTAATAAAATTTCATGGAATAATCAATATAAAACTTAAATGAACCACCATCCTCAATTCCATTTATGTTGGCGTAAATAATACAATATGAAAATGCAGAATTCCCAATAGTCCACATAATGTATCAATAATAATAAAAAAAAAAAAAAGATGAACAAATAACATTATTAGACAAAGAAAATATAAATGATAAAAAAATGGTAAAACAAATAACATTGTTATAGTATTTTACAAAGTTTTAACTCTAACATTTTGAACATCATAATAGCAAATTTTTGAGATATTACTAAATTTGAGTAATTTTTTTGAATAAGAAATAATTTTCAACAAAAAAATGTTAATAAATAGTATTGTTTTAATTTTCAATTTAAAAATGAGATCTACAAAAAGTTAACAAAATAAATGAACTATAAAACACTATTAAGTAGATTTTAGAACAATCCGTTAAAATAATACTCTAAAGAAATTCGTTATAGATATTGAGCTTATCCACTAAAATGAGCAGATCTAAAAATTTTGTCATCGTGTTTTATCAATGAATTTGTGCATTTTTTCATAGATTTAAAACATGTTAAACTCCAAACCCTTCTAAATTTTTGCACGTATTTGAAACTATTGTCATTATAAAAAGAAATAGAATATAAACTATACATGCATTTTGGTTTAACAATTTTAAATATTAATCATTATATCAATGTTTTTAAAACTATGTCGTGCAATTTTGCACGGGTTAAAAACTAGTTTTATCACATAATTGAACAACTTGACGTAATTGATTAGAATCAATTAATGCATTGAGCAAGGTAGCGATAATGATAATATCGGGTGAATAGCCAAGCTTTAGACGTTTACCCAGGAGAGAAGGCAAAATCAATACCATTATCGTCAAGATTGAGATGATGAGAGTGAGTAAGAAGAAAGGCGATTATTGCATGAATGTAGAAATGTCAAAACCCTAGAAAATGGGTCATTAATCCATTAGCTAACAAGCAACACACTTGACCGGCCACATAACAGTAATAAGTATCCCTTACGATGTATATCCATTGCAAGCTTTTCTAACGGGTCAAGTTCTCTCACTTAAAGTATATAAGATAAAACATAGAAAATTTCAAATATCTTGTCTTTTCCTACCCAACTGGGTAATATTTGAGTGCATGTTGTATGTTGTTTGATTTTCTCTTCCATTACCTTGTTGTAATCTATATTCATCAATATACTATTTTGTTTCGTTACACGCTTTATAACCACCCAAAAAAAAGCATAGCTTGTTTTAACCCAATAGGCCAAATGATCAACTAGATTTCGGATTTTAATCCAGTATTTTACGAGTTATTTTGATTAGGGATTCCTTTGAAATAAGGTCGATGAAAATGTTACTCCCTCCATTCAAATCCACTCTATACATTTCTGTTTTACACACTATTCACAAACAACTATTCAAATTCGATTTTCTCTCGATACGTAAATGAAATTATATTAATGTGGGATCTAGTTTTATTCGTCTTTACGAGTATATTACTAATATCTAATTTTTATAATTTTTGAAAATACGTAGCTAACAATATTTACCGCACAAAAGACGCGTTGGCAAACGTAAAAAAAGAAAGTGGTAAAGAGAAAATGTTAAAAAAGTATATTTGAAGTCATTTTTAAGTCTATTTTTGTCTTTTTTTTTAAAATAAAACTACAATCACCAAACACCATGAGAGTTGGTTGACATAAATAGCAAACACAACATGGCATTTTTTTGAGAAATGCTACCGATCTTCTCCTTTCAACCTTCTCCCATCTCCTCTCATAATCAGTTATAATAATATTGAAACGGTTACGAACTGAATGAAACCTCACAAGTGGTTGTGAACAATACTTAATAAGAATACAATCCATATGATTTCCTAATATGTACTTCATACAAAGTAACAAATATTTGTAACCAAGTAACATACATCCTACCACTTCTTACACGAGAGAGTTATGTTGATAAATGATAATGGATGCAGGAATGCTAGTCGATGTAAAAGCAAGAGCAATAACTGTGAAACATACATTTCTACAATCATACATTCCTTTGTATCTTCATCTTCTTAATCATGCCTGAAACCGAGAGTTAGTTATGCGCCCTCTTATGAATTTTAAGATGCTCCATTGTACATTCCAGGGAGACTATCAGCACTCAGCCACTCAACCAGAATTGATCATGTAAATGTGGATTTTAGCAGCGAATTTACCTTTTAATCCAACGACCAGTTTCTCCAGCTTTCAGGGTCGATTAAGGAGTTGTTAACCTTCTGGCATAACTGCCAATCTGCCATCTTTATTTAGACATTATCAGCATCCTGGACAATTAATTAGCCAAATGAATCAATCATTGCAACGAAGAGTCAGGAAAGCGAAAGAAAGCTTCAAAGATGTATGTCGTAAGAGAACTGGAGAAAACTTCACCTATGTAACGATCCTGCAAAATCAGTTCAACAGCACAAAAGAACTTAGAACAAGGAATTTGACCAATGATTTGATGATAATACAAAGAAATTCACCAACCAAACTGAAGGCTTAAAAAAAATCTTTATATTACTAATGATTCGCCAAAGAAATTAAAGGAATCGCCAGTCGCCAGTCGCCAGTCGCCGTGCTGATAGAAACTCTCACAGTCTTATGCCACAAAGTCTACATGATAGATAGTTTTATAAGAAAAGACAGGACGAACCTACCTTAATGGTATTGGAACCATACCCTTCACAGTCACAGCAATGACAAATTCGACATATGACATTTTGCGTGGGGAGGCAGGGCCTGCTAGCAGACTAGCAGCCACCCTCCTTGTTACCATACAACACATCAACTAAACAGAATGGTGACAAAGTTCTAAAGAAAACGATCATGTACCTTCGGTATTGAACCTAAAGCTAAAGAAGTACCAGATTCTACATGATAGCACAAATGATAGTTTTATAAGAAAAGACCAGATGACCGATTTAATGGCATTGAAGTATTGAACCTGGCTAAACCATATCCTTCAGTCCTTCACTATCACAGTAATGACAAATTCGACATACATATTACGGTCACAGCTAAACAACAGGTCTTGTGACAAATTCGACATACATTGGCTTCCGGTCATTTTCCGGTCTATTATTATCTACTTATTCAGGGATAATGGTTAGGTTGCCACATTAAGCATTGTGGGTAAAGTCATATTGAAACGGGTTAATTTGGGTTACGGGTCAAGCTCAGGTTTCAGGTGTCAGGTCAGGTTTGAATCGAGTTATTCCGTTCATCCGGGCCGAGTCAACTTTGACAGGTCATTGGGGTATGCAAGTACAATACATTTATTTGGGTCATTGGGTGCGACCTACACAACCTACTAAGACTAACACGAAAAACAAGTAATATAAGAAAAAGGATCCGCCACAATTAGACATAAAACAATTTACTATGTGCTTTATTCAAGCATCATACTGTATAAATAAAAATATGAAGATAATACAGAAAGGAAAAAAGCGTCAATCACTCTTGAAGCAGTCACGTATATTTAATTTCCCTTAGATACTTTAATAGAGTAGTGACTACCATTGCTTTTGCTTTATAGAATTGGACGTAAGAGCATATATAAGAAGCTTCAATGGTCTTAAATTGACATAAAAAATTTACAAATTTAGAATCCTTCAGTATATTTGAGTTGAACATAAAGCAATAAATATATATTGTTGTAAACTGGAAACCGCTAACAACAAAACAAGCCAACCAAGGGACTGGTAGCTGCTAGTATTCTGGTACTCATGTATCAGATTTGGTGGGAGCAGAATATATGCAGGCTGCAAGTCAAAGTACTCAGACCTGAGCTTATTATGAGTGAGATCATAGAAGACATGTTAAACAGAGTTAGAACCCTTGTCAGTGTGAGGCTATTGTCTTGATAGAATTGAGCGGTCTGTTTAGTATATGTTTGGTGTTATAATATATGATGTAAAGGTCCATGTTGTTTGTTCGTTAATGATAAGCTTACTCTTTCACAGTTTCACAAAAGAAAAAAGGCCAACCATGCTGGAAATGGACATACATAACCATTAAATTTCCACCACGCCACATACTCTTGTTAATGATCTTTGAATACCTATCAGAATCTGATTATATCACTAGTAAGTCAAGGACTAACAATCACAAAAGAACATTTCTCAGCACAAGGAAATGACTATCAATTTTTTTCCTCTTCTTTCCCCTAGTGAAAAGAAAACAAGCAATGGTCACTAGAACTCACCAATGAGTACTCAGAGCATATTATCAGAGCTTTAATATGGCAAAAGTAATTTAACCCGACAACAGATAGTCTAGAACTATGAGATAGGGCATACAGTCACGTGACAAATTCATTAAACGAAGTAGAGATAAAATGAAATCCCCTAGTATATTTGATGAAATACCTATGTTTCAATATGCACAAACGAATTAAAATTTATATACACGGATTTGAACACTAAAAAAACATAGCTTTAGGATTATAAAGAAAATCATCGGCCAATTTAGAATGCGATAAGCAAAGTAGAGCAAAATATGTCATAGTCCATTTTGAAAACATTGATATCAAATAGCAACGAACCACATACCTTTATTCTCCAGAAAATAATTTTGAAGCAAAGCTTTGTCTGTATCAGTAACATTAGGGGAAGTGAGTAAGCTGACAAACAAAAAAGAAGTGTCCACATCAGCAGCAAATCCTTGGCTCCTCATAGTGTGAAGATGATCCAAAGCCATGGCGATATCATTAGCATTGAGAAATCCTTTTATAATTGTATTATAGGAGCATTCAACCGGAGAACATCCATTGTCTGCCATGTCCTTTAAAATTTTGGTTGCATCACCTAACAATCCTTGCCTACATAATATTTTGATCATTATATTGTAGGTTCTTACATTTGGCGGCAACCGCTTGGCCACAAGAGTAGAGAACACCTTTGTTGCTTCAACTAGTCGCCCGGCTTCACAAAGACCATTAATTATGGTATTGTATGTAACAATAGTAGGTGTCACTCCATTATTCTCCATCTCTTTACGTAGGGAGATTGCCGCATCAATATGTGCATTTCTTAAAAGGCCATCCAGCAATGTATTGTAAGTGAACACATCCCGTGCCACCCCTCGATCTTGCATATCTTTAAAAAGCTGGACAGCACAATGAAGTCTGTCATCCTTGCACAAGGCATGTATTATGGTGCTATAGGTGACAACATTTGGAGTGATCTGTGTTCCTTTCAGATGCATATCATGGAACATCTCCAAAGCTTTGTCAACCTTTTTAGACTTGCAATATCCATTGATTAGGGTATCGAAAGTCACAATATCAGGCATGACACCATCTTTCACCATAACATCCAGTAGCTTTTCTGCCTCCTCCATCTCTCCACGCAAACAGTACCCATCCAACAGAGCATTGTAGGTAATAATGTTAGGGCGCACGCCTGTCTTAGCCATGGATTCAAAAACAGCCCTTGCTTCAACAACATTTCCCTCTTTACAGTAACTGTCAACCAAGGTATTGTAGGTTTCAATATTGCGAGCAATGTTGTTGCCCCGCATCTCAGTCAACAGTTCTTTCGCGTGATCCCAACACCCTAAACTACAGACCCCTCGAATTAAGGAATTATAGGTTATGACATCGGGCAGAATGCTCTTGGCTTTCATCTCCTGGAAAAGGCCAAGGGCTTGAGGTAACAATTGGTCTTTACAAAGGCTGTCAATGATGGTGCTATAAATGACAAGATTAGGCTTAAAAGGAGCTCTAGACTCCATATTTCGGAGCAAGCGAAGAGCGCCAGCATTGTCGCCAGAATTGCAAAGACCTCTAAACATCGTACCGTAAGTAACAAGGGAAGGATGTATCTGAAGCTTAACGATTTTATCCAATAATTGAACAGCTAGGCGTAATTTATCAGAATCAATTAATCCATTAAGTAAGGTATTAATGATGACAATATTGGGTGAATAACCAAGCTTAATGTGCTTACCAAGGAGAGAGAAGGCAAAATCAACACGCCCAACGGAAGAATAACACTTGGCGAGAATACCAATGGAATGCATATCAGGACGGAGACCGGACAATTCAAGGTGATTAAAGAGAGTAAGAATAGTGGAGAAAGGAGGATGGGGTTTAATCTTAGACATGGCAGTAAACAGCTGATTGAAGACGACAATAGCAGGGAGATAACGAAGAGAGCACAATTGATGAAATATGGAAAGGGGAACATCAATACCAGAAAAACCAAATCGACATTGTTGTTTAACGGAATCGAGAAACAATCGGGGGTCGTCAACAACAGAAACAGAGCGATTGAAAGAAGGAGAGGAATGAAATCGACATAGAAAAGGGGAAAGACGATGAAGGGAACCTGAGTTTCTGAGTATCATCTTCTTCATCAACATGATTTTGAGGTTTAAAGTAAATACAAAAAATGTCGACGGCTGTAAAATGGACAAAGTGATGAAAACTGAAAAGTAAGTAATTTTTGTTGGTTATACTGACATTACATGGCCTAAATGACTAAATTACATGTATATAGTAGTTTTACTCCCGGCTAAAAAATGCACGGGCTTCCTTTTATTAAATTAAAAAAATAAATAAGAAAGTGAATATATTAAAAAAAAAAGTACTCCCTCCTATTCCCAATAACTGTTTCATTTCGGGTTGGGTACGGGAATTAAGAAATTCATTTGTTTATTGTAAAGTAATGTGTGGGATGAGAAGATTGGAGAGAGAGAATGTATTATTGATTATTATTGTGAGTAGAGATGATTAAAATAAGTAATATTGTGGGGTAAAGTGGGGTATTGTTGTGAATTAAAGTGATTAAAATAGGTGTAAACATTTACCAAAAATAGACAATGGGACATTTATGTGAATAGACGGAAATGGACAATGGGACAGTTATTGAGAATAGGAGGGAATATGTTTTAATATTACTAGTTTTAAACCCGTGCAAATTGCATGTTATTTAAGAAGTTATTATAAAAAAGTTGTAAATTTTAATTAAGTTTTAAAGTAAAGTAATACAATTTCCCTACTTGTTATTTGACAATTTAATTGGCCAACGTAATGTATTTGGTTAATTATAAAAATTATAAATTTCATTTGAAAATTTCACCTACAATTAGTAGAAAATGATATAATAATGTTAATTGATCGAGTAATTATTATACTCAGTAGATATTCAATCTTGTCAGTTATCAGCTAAATTTGAATTTCTACTTAGGCGTTGTTACTTAGGCGGCGGCCTAAAAAATGGGGAACCTGAGTTTCTGAGTATGAACATCTTCATCGTCAACATCGCAAATAATTTAAAAATGGGGAAAGGTGATGATATCAGTTGCTGGAAAATGTAGAAACACTACTCACCACTTTTATTCTTGGACAATTTTTAAGAAACTTCATGAGCCGGCCCAATTTCAGTTGGCAATTTATTTTCGCTGTACGTTTTTTTACTAAATACAGTAATTTTTACATCAAATTTTTCATTTGTTGCAATTTTCTAGAAAGAAAAATTTTAAACCTAATTCTCTTTTATTTTTCTCTAATATTGAAACTTTTACGATCTTTCTCCCCATTAAATATTTACAACTATGAACGATTATTCAAGTGACGAACAGATAGTTAATTCATTAATCTTATTATTAATTAGTAATTTGATTGTTTTTTTAATAATATATTTTTTTTTTAATTAGGGCTTGTTCATCAACATGAAAAGAAGAATCATTGTTAATTATTTAGAAACGAATTGACAGGCTTAATACTACGTATTACTTCAATTGATTTAGAAACCAAATCAACATGTGTTTATTGATTAATCAATCTTTGTCAATTAGTATTAAACAAACGTAATTCATTAATTTGTGTTTTTTTCATTTAACTCAAGGTAGTACAATTATTTTTTTGTTTCTTTTTTCCTTTTTTTTTTCAATATATTCTTAATTATTATGTTACCTTACGTTAATTTTCGCATATTATTTTTATAAAATTATTCGTCATGAATATTTCCAATTTATCATACTCAGGGTAAAGATAGTAGTGACGAAGAAGACCTTAATGACATTCCAAATGATGATCAATATGATACAGAAGACTCATTCATTGACGAGTGAACTGGTTGGCATTTTTTTGGTGCAACTTTCATTGAAACTGTCATTTATAGCGTGGTATTTGAATGTCCAGTTTATCATTCCAAAGAGTGTTATGGCCAAGATTGAATCTACTTGTAGGAACTTCTTATGGGATAGTAGTACTGATTATAGACGAGTGTCTCTGGTATCATTGCGACAACATTGGCACTTGAGCTCCCTACAACACAAAGTTGTCATATAGTCGAGGAAAGAGAAGTATTAAGGTCAAGACACTCGAGTACAAACACTAGCAGTAACTTCAATTACAAAAATTAAACCTTATTAGTTATTACCATATCAGCAACAATTTCCAGGACCAGATATATATTCACTCAATAACTAATAATAATCTTATAATCAATGTTCACAACAGCCTTGATGTTTCCTTCTCTCTTGGTAAATATCTTAGTTTTTAGTTACCCATTTACTTGGTTCATTACTTTACTAGTTTACTGCTGCTGTCAATACAAGTGTAAATAATTAACTTTCAGAGTCAGAACAAGTGTAAAAAATTACATCAGACAAATGTGTAGTTTGTTTGTGAGTTGTTTATAGTGTCACTTGAATTACAAAGTGCAAAACAGATGCCCTTACATGGACATTATCATCTTGCAAATCTACCATATAGTAAAACCATATATCAAAAATTCAATGTTATATTCTACCGAGTACCAAACGTTCACATAAATTTAAGCAGGGAAGAACAAATAGTCTAAATCAATTCCTTAATTTCATACATTTCTACAATCATACATTCCTTTGTATCGTCATCTTCTTAATCATGCCAGAAACTGAGAGTTCTGCACCCTCTTATGAATTTTACGATGATCCATTGTACATTCCAGGGAGACTATCAGCACTCAGCCACTCAGCCAGAATTGATCAGGTAAATGTGGATTTCAGCAACGAATTTGCCTTTTACTCTAACGACCATTTTTTTCAGCTTTCAGGATCGATTAAGAAGTAAGAACATGAGATTTCGCCTTTCAGAAAAATCATGGATAAGGAGCCGTTAACCTTCTGGCATAACTGCTAATCTGCCATCTTTATTTAGACATTATCAGCATCCTGGACAATTAATTAGCCAAATGAATCAATCATTGCAACGAGTCAGGAAGATGTACCTAGGCCAGGAAAGCGAAAGAAAGCTTCAAAGATGTATGTCGTAAGAGAACTGGAGAAAATTTCACCTATGTAACGATCCTGCAAAATCAGTTCAACAGCACAAAAGAACTTAGAACAAGGAATTTGACCAATGATTTGATGATAATACACAGAAATTCACCAACCAAACTGAAGGCTTAAAAAAAATCTTTATATTACTAATGATTCGCCAAACAAATTAAAGGAATGGGCAGTCGCCAGTCGCCGTGCTGATAGAAACTCTCACTGTCTTATGCCACAAAGTCTACATGATAGATAGTTTTATAAGAAAAGACAGGACTAACCTACCTTAATGGTATTCGAACCATACTCTTCGCTATCACATTAAAAAGCTAACAAACACGCAATGACAAATTCGACATATGACAGTCACAGCTAGCCAATCGGTCTTGTAGCAAATAAATTCAGAAATGTAAAATAATCCAAAGAAGATTATGCAATGCCAAATTCGACTTACATATGACGGTCACAGCTAGCCAGCGAATCTCTTACTCGTTAATTTAAGAGAACCATACCCACTACAACTCTCAAAAGATCGGAAATATGTATTTTATAAAATCGGAAATAATTTTATAGAAAAATGATGTACAAGATAGCACAAATGATAGTTTTATAAGAAAAGAGCAGATGACCTATTTAATGGTATTGAACCTGGCTAAACCATACCCTTCAGTCCTTCACTATCACAGTAATGACAAATTCGACATACATATGACGGTCACAGCTAAACAATAGGTCTTGTGACAAATAAATTCAGAAATTTAAGATAAGAAATGAACTTGTCCTAAAACTAGCTGCAAAGCATTTGTGTTCCATGACACTTACAAACGCTAGAGCCTTTCTCATTTATTAACATAAGATAAGAAATGAACTGATGTTCATAAGGTAAGATCATTTGGCACATCTAATATCTTCTGTTTTCTTTGATAGTTTTGTAGCAACTTTCATCTTTTAAAAGCCCTTGCTCTTGAAGCTTTTTGGCGTAATATTGCAGGTACCTATACACGGCTGCAAGCCTGAAATGCCTTCGCTACACCCATGACCCACCGCACTTGTTTGTCCTTGTTTATTTGGAAATCAGATAGCTTCTCAGTTTCCAATCACACCTTGTTTCATTCATCCTCTTTTTCTTCCCCTGATATTTAGTACATGAGCAATGATCAGCTTAAGTTCATCAATTTTTGCTCATAACTTATCATCAAACTTCAGTATATTTGAGTTGAACATAAAGCAATAAATATATATTGTCGTAAACTGAAACAGCTTCCAAATAAATTACTAAAATAACAACCGCTAACAACAAAACAAGCCAACCAAAGGACTGGTAGCTGCTAGTATTCTGGTACTCATGTATCAGATTTGGTGGGAGCAGAATATATGCAGGCTGCAAGTCAAAGTACTCAGACCTAAGCTTATTATGAGTGAGATCATAAAAGACATGTTAAACAGAGTTAGAACGCTTGTTAGTGTGAGGCTATTGTCTTGATATAATTGAGTGGTCTGTTGAGTATATGTTTGGTGTTATAATATAAGGCTGGAAATGGACATATGTATTAGGAATATTAATAATAGTTGGGCCTCAACCATCACCTTAAGGTTTTGGTTGAGATGGTTCATCTATCATGGTATCAGAGCTAGTGTGACCGGAGGTCACGGGTTCGAATTCTGGCAACCTCAAAACCCCTCAAATACCACGAAGTGGAAACCAGCACACGGTATGGGGGAGCCTGTGCAAACTAACCACTCTTCAAGCCCAACGGGCATTTGAGTGAGGGAGCGTATTAGGAATATTAATAATAGTTGGGCCTCAACCATCACCTTAAGGTTTTGGTTGAGATGGTTCATCTATCAATATGTAACCATTAAATTTCCACCATGTCACATACTCTTGTTAATGATCTTTGAATACCTATCAGAATCTGATTAAATCACTAGTAAGTCGAGGACTAACAATCACCAAAGAACATTTCTTAGCACAAGGACATGACTTATCAATTTTGAGAAGAAAACGAGCAATGGTCACTGATATTAGTAAATGAGCAATGATCAACTTAACTTCAACAATTGTGGCTCATAACTTATCATTAAAACTTCAATGCAAAATACAACTTAAAAAAAGATAAAAAAAAAAAAACAGATGAAAAGGCAGAGGCTTATTAGGGTAAATAACAAAAACTAGCAGCCATTTAAGTAAATGCAAAATCCAAGTCAAAATATGTCATAGCTGCACAGAAGAAGGTAGATTGAATAATTTGACTAATAACTGGTTACTAATAATGATAATAACAATAATAAAGAGACTCACCAGCCAAACTTAAGGCTTATGGACAATAAATCTCTTTTTAACTAGTGATTCACCAAACAAACAGAAGAATGAGCAATTTTCACTAAACTGATAGAAACTCACACTATCAATCTATCATAGGCCATGAATCCCAAAATATATTACAAATTATCAAGAAATTTATCAGCCAATTCAGATATCCGATAACCAAAGTAGAGTTAAATATACGCCATAGTCCATTCTGAAAACATTAATATCAAAATAGCAATGAACCACAAACCTTTATTCTCCAGAAAATACTTTTGAAGCAAAGCTTTGTCTGTATCACTAACATTAGGGGAAGTGAGTAAGCTGATAAACAAAGAAGAAGTGTCCACATCAGCAGCAAATCCTTGGCTCGTCATAGTGTGAAGATGATCCAAAGCCATGGCGATATCATTAGCATTGAGAAATCCTTTTATAATCGCATTGTAGGTGCGTTCATCCGGAGGACATCCATTGTCCGCCATGTCCTTTAAAATTTTGGTTGCATCACCTAACAATCCTTGCCTACATAATACTTTGACCATTATAGTGTAGGTTTTTACATTTGCTGGCAACCGCTTGGCCACAAGAGTAGAGAACACCTTTGTTGCTTCAACTAGTCGCCCGGCTTCACAAAGGCCATTAATTATCGTATTGTATATAGTAATATCAGGTGCCACTCCATTATTCTCCATCTCTTTACGTAGGGAGATTGCCGCATCAATCTGTGCATTTCTTAAAAGGCCATCCAGCAATGTACTGTAAGTGAACACATCCCGTGCCACACCTCGATCTTGCATATCTTTAAAAAGCTGGACTGCATGCTGGAGTTTGTCTTCCTTGCACAACGCATGTATTATGGTGTTATAGGTGATAACATTTGGAGTGATCCATGTTCCTTTAAGATGCATATAATGGAACATCTCCAAAGCTTTGTCAACCTTTTTAGATTTGCAATATCCATTCATTAGGGTATTGAAAGTCACAACGTTAGGCATGACACCATCTTTCACCATAACATCCAGTAGCTTTTCTGCCTCCTCCATCTCTCCACGCAAACAGTACCCATCCAACAGAGCACTATATGTAATAATGTTAGGGTGCACGCCTACCTTAGCCATGGATTCAAAAACAGCCCTGGCTTCAACAACATTTCCCTCTTTACAGTAACTGTCAACCAAGGTACTGTAGGTTTCAATAGTGCGAGCAATGTTGTTTTTCCGCATCTCAGTCAACAGTGCTTTGGCGTGATCCCAACATCCTATACTACAGACCCCTCGAATTAAGGAATTATAGGTTACGACATTGGGCAGAATGCTCTTGGCTTTCATCTCCTGGAAAAGACCAAGGGCTTGAGGTAACAATTGGTCTTTACAAAGGCTGTCAATGATGGTGCTATAAATGACAAGATTAGGCTTAAAAGGAGCTCTAGACTCCATATTTCGGAGCAAGCGAAGAGCACCAGCATTGTCGCCAGAATTGCAAAGACCTCTAAACATAGTACCGTAAGTAACAAGGGAAGGATGTATCTGAAGCTTAACGATTTTATCCAATAATTGAACAGCTAGGTGTAATTTATCAGAATCAATTAATCCATTGAGTAAGGTAGTGATAATGACAATATTGGGTGAATAACCAAGCTTAATGCACTTACCAAGGAGAGAGAAGGCAAAATCAACACGGCCAAGGGAAGAATAACACTTCGCAAGAATACCAATGGAATGCATATTAGGGCGTAGACCGGACAATTCAAGGTGATTAAAGAGAGTAAGAATAGTGGAGAAAGGAGGGTGGGGTTTAATCTTAGACATGGCAGTAAACAGCTGATTGAAGACGATAATAGAAGGACGAGGACGAAGAGAGTACAACTGATGAAATATAGAAAGGGGAACATCAATACCAGAAAAACCAAATCGACATTGTTGTCTAACGGAATCGAGAAACAATCGGGGGTCGCCAACAACAGAAACAGAGCGATTGAAAGAAGGAGAGGAATGAAATCGACATAGAAAAGGGGAAAGACGATGAAGGGAACCTGAGTTTCTGAGTATCATCTTCTTCATCAACATCATCATCATTATGAGGTATGAAGTAAACACAAAAAATGTCGACGGCTGTAAAATGGAGAAAGTGATGAAAAGTAAGTGATTTTTGTGGGTTAAATTACATGTATATATTGCATATGCTTTCTTTAAAAAATTGGACGGCATTTTTTTAAAAAACTCACATCTAAGATAAGTTTTGGACATGGATCGACCATCAAATAATTGATATTCTACTCGTTCTTTAATTTTATGTCAAATTAAAGATAAACAAATGACTGAGATAAATCAGTAATAAACTAGTTTTGTAACCCATGAAATTCACGGGATGTTCTGTTTCTAGTGTCATATTTTAATACTTTAATACAATAACATACTACAATCAATAAAGTCAATTAGTCTTTTTCAACACGGTTTTTCATAACTTAAAATGCTATATAGTAAATACACGCACCTACCAAAACTAAAGTAACTCGATGCAAACTAAAATAAATTAGTTATATAAATATTCATAGAATTACATTACACAAAACAATATTATTGTCAAGCAAGGATCTACAAAAATGAAGCTCACAAATTAGATCTTAAAATTTCATCAATTGTGAAAATAACATAAAACACACGATTATGAATCTTATGACATAATGTCTTTTCACAACCCCATAATATTGTAGTTAATACAATAATAAATTGCGGAACCAAGAATTTGAAAGGGGCAACTTGAACAACTATTAGGTCATCATTAGGCCGAATACTTCATCTATTAAACAATATTATACAAAAATGTGTTATATCGTCTTCTTAATGTTTTCACTTTCAGCCATATATATATTTCAAAATATATATTAAATAGTAAAAAATTATAGGTCATTCACGTTATTGTCGTCAATCTTAGTTAGTATGGAATATATAGCGTATTTCACTTTTCAATATAATCTTCTTTCTCCACTGAATTATACCTATAAAAAATAGTAACATATTATGGTTATTAACTTAAGTTTTCCCTCTTAAATAGTGAAAGAAGAGGGAATGAGAATCAAATCGTAGGGGTGTAAGTAATTTACCTTTGAAGCACTCAAGACCACAAATAATCTTGATATTCCCTAAATGAGAACAAACAAACACATACGTGAAGTGAAAATGTGATGAACGTTTCATAACCCACTGAAACTTCCATAAAAAATAAACAATTAGTTAATAATTTTAAACCTTAATACACTTAGCTTGATGAGGATAAAATGATAGAAAATATTAGTAGCACATAATAGTTTACATAGAGATAAGAAAAAAAGTAACTTATAAATTTTGCCTTCCATTTCAAATATATAAACAATTGAGGAGTATTTTATGACTTTTAAGTATCCTTTTTCATTATTCTCAAATTTAATATATACATAATTATGGATTAAAGTTCATGAATTTTGAGCATCATTTTTTCATTATTATCAATATAGGCATAAATATGAATCAAGTTCATGACTTTTAATTTGATTTTTGAGTATCTTTTTTTCATTATTATGAAATTTAAAATAGACATAAATATGGAGCAATCAATTATCAATTTATTAACATAATATATTACAAAAATTAATTAAATAGAAAAACTTTTAATTAATTTGGTGGGGATTAAGTATTATGAAGAGTTTTAATCAATTTATTACCATGTTTAAATACAAAAATGAAATAAATAGGAAAAAATGTTAATAAAAATGGCGTGTGTTAACTAATATGAAAAGTTTTTATTATTTATTAACATTTTTTATTAAAAAAATATTCTTAACTATAATTATAAAATTTATTAACATATTTTATTACAAACATTTCAATTAAAATGTCAATAATATTAATTATAAATTATGAAATTTTGATTTACATTTTGAAGGGTTACGTAAATTTTGGAAAACAATATATTTAATATACAAAATTAATTTAAGAATATTGATAATATCCTTTAATATTATAGATAAATGAATTAAATTTATTTATATATAGATAAGTGAATTAAATTAATGTCATGTAATAATAAATTGATAATCCATCACATAAATTCGCCATGTCACATTAAAAATATGCTACGTCACATTTAAATTATGTCAGATCACATTAAAATTTATTATGTCACATTTTTTTAGTTAAACTTTTAATAAGATTTTATAGATACAACATGTCAGCACTTAACATAGATTCATACTACCATTTTATATTGCACACGCCATAATTAAAAAAAATCCGACAAAAAAGAGAGTATTCAAAATAAATGAAAAGTGGAAAGAATATCTATAACCATTATTTTCCAATTTTATATTATGTTATTGATATGTAAGTATGTCACATTCCTGCAATTTGAATACAATTATACAAATACAAAATAACAATTAAATTTGATTCTTATTTTAACTATTAATTCAACATATAAAAACGATAGAAAGCGAAACAATTCATTTATTTCTTTATGTATATATAGTTACATATCAACTTTCTAAATAAAAAAATTAGGATTAGTGTGATATTTATATTAGATCATTTTTGTAATTCATTATCGCATTAATATCACCAATTTATTTAGGGGAAGAAAAAAAGTTGTGAATGAAAAGTTATAATATTTATGATAATATAACTACAAAGTACAATAATGGTGATTAAAAACATACTATTAAATAAAAGAAGTAGATGTTAAATAAATTATGATAAATTAAGAACCAAAGTTGTGAGTGGAAACCAAAAAATTTGTATTAATTAATTTTTTGTGCTTGCAACTAATATTTTATATTTGTAAGCAGGTGATCGATAATATTTGGAGATGAATTTTAAATGACATATGAGTAAGTGGGGTGTCTAGTCCTTTTCTTTTATATAATGTTGTAGCGAGTTTATTATCGTAGTGCATTTTTTACTCGTCACCGTAATTTTCATTACTTATCTATTAGTCTAACCTAATACTTTGAAATCTAACTATACATTGTGAATTTGTAGAGGTAACATCACTTTTAAAATTTGTTAACTCATCAAATATTTAATATGCATAATTAATTTAAGAATAATGATGATAGTTATGACATTTTTGTAAAACATTCTTGTATATGTATTTTATGTGTATATGAAAAGTTAATTCAATAAATTTTCAATATATAGATTAATGTCATGTCACAATAATTTTTTGCATGTCACAATAAAGTTTTGTCATGTCACAATTAATTTTTGCCACGTCACATTAGTTTGATATTTTAGTTTACCCTTTTAATAAGATTTTATAAATTTATAGATATATATATAGTCAGGGGCGAAACCAGGATTCCATCGATGGGATAACGAATATATAGAGCTCAAAATTAATATTAAAATTTAATAAAAATATAGTACGATATATGTTATATAAATATTACATGTACAAATTCGCAACGGTCAATTCAATCGTTCCATACTCTACGAAATATGGCTTCACATTTTCATTTAATAATTTTGCGACTTGTTTTAAGTTTCTATTTTAAGAATACTGCGAGTCTTGTTTTGAATCTTTTAAACTATCTTATCTATATTTATACTGAATCATTTCTTGCATTTTCCTTCACCCACGTCACCTTAAACATGCCTTTTTCTTTTATTTTTTCTTTTTCGTTTAATCAAAAACATGGGACCCACCAAAATACAAATTGATTTAATTCCAATGTAAAAGTAAAAATTTCACGTTTTCGACAAAAAAAATTTATTGATTAGAAACGAATACGGAATTAATTACAACAAAAAAATTTAGTACAATTTTTTGCAAAAGTATATAATATATAATACTTTAAAATAATAACTAAAATAAAATACAATGAAATACATGAACTGATACAATTTACAATTTACAACATTGTTACAAAAAAATACAAAATGTATATAAATATATGATTATCTCATTTTTAATTTATGTTCAATCACATATACCGTTTCAAATGTCATGCGTAATATTTATGTTCAGTCAAAAAAATTAAAAATTAAAAATTTAAAACTCACCCTAAACAAGGCTTTTTCTTTTTTTTTTTTACAAAACGTGGGACCCGACAAAATATAGATTGATTTAATTTCAATATAAAACTAAAAAAGCTTACGTTTTCGACACAAAAATTATTGATTAGAAATGAATACAGAATTAATTACAACAAAAAATTCAATACATATTTTGCATAAGTATATAAATAAAATAAGACGCTTTGTATAATATTTATATTGATAATTTTATCAAAATTTTGTTATAATACCAAGTTTAAATGAAAACAGGTATAATTATAACATGTATTCAGACAATTTAAAAATTGTACGGATTAATATTTAAATTGTCTTATAATTAAACTAATAACAATATTTTTAAGTAACCCGTGCATTTTTTGTTATACTTAGACGTTTTAGTTAATTTTAACAAGTAACCGTGCATTTTTGTTATAAATATCATGTTAAATTTGTTATAATATTTTGCAACGATAAATAATAAATTACAATAACAACTAAAATAAAATTACAATCAAATATATGAACTGATACAATTTACAATTTACAATATTGTTACAAAAAATTACAAAATGTATATAAGTAACTGATTATCTCATAAATATTCATGTTCAATCAAATATATCGGTCCAAATGTCATGCGTAATATTTATGTTCAAGAAGATATATTGTCCTATATCTCATGCATAATATTTGATATTTATATATCGTACTAATTTATAATAATATTTCTTTAAAAAATAATATCTTCTATATTTTAATAATTCAACATAACATGAAAATAAAATCTAGAAAACTCGACTAATCCTCCATTGTCATCGTCATATATATAAGAATAAACTGGATAATGGAAAAAAAAACCATGACAAAATACCTAATACCATACCAGTTAAACTAAAAGTTAAAAACACTAATTTATTTTATGATAGCAAACGTTTTATGTCAAATGTATTCAATATATTCACATATCTTATCTTTATTAATAAAGAAAAATTTAAAACAAATATGTGCATCAACAACAATGATGAAAAAATGAATTAACGAAAAACCGCTTAGGTTTATGTTATGTACATGATTTGTACGTAAGTATTAAAAAATAACGATGGATTGTTGGTAAATCGATAAAAGCGGGACACACAACAAAGATGAAATAGTTAAATAACGAGAATCGCCTTGGTTTATGTTCAGTACGTAAACGATTTCGTTTATGATTTGTACGTAAATATTAAAAATAACGATGGTCGGTACGTAAAGATTATTAAAATAATGATTTATGAATAATAATCTTATATGTATAAAACCAATATCATTAAAATACCACAAAATTCTAACATAAAATTTCATGGATGAAAATTTAAATTACGGTAAAAAGTAACTATTCAAGAGTTTATGCGTGAAGCTTCACATAAATATTATTTGAAAAAAAACGCTCCAAATATTAAATTAAAAATGCCACGATAAAAAAAATGGGATATTGAAATTGCAAAAGAAAAATATCATAATAGACACTTAACATTCACAAAAACACGAGTAATGACGGGCTTTAGGGGCAGTCATATCTTTTTTGTTCTCTGATAAGGTAAAAAACTATATTGATCCTCAGATAGAGTAGGACCAACCCGTTTCATTATTTTGAATGAGGTAAGTTGAAACTATCGGCTTTCAAACCATCTCCAAAGAATTCGACATGTTGACAACTCTGATTTATGAGTGAGTTGTGACGATGAAAAATGCATATATAATGAAGAAATTTTGAGATTTTTGTATTAACATTTACTTATCATTGTATAATGTAATTCTGTTATGATATTTCAAATTTATATAGATTGATTGCATTTTGATATACTTTAAATATAAACTCTATGTTAATATTACAATATTTTTAGTATATCGGTCATATAAAATTATATTACAAATCGAAAATTGATAATATGACTAATCATTATTCATAAATAACAATAATTGAACCTACAATCCCGTGCAATTTGCACGGGTTTAAAACTAGTACAATGGTTAAATTTGAGCTTTTTAAAAAAAATTATATATCACAAATTGTTTAATAAAAGTGTCTTATAGTTACAATCCAAAAGCTCAAACAATTGAACTTATATCCAAAAGCCAAAAAAAAATGAATCAAAAGATTTGTCATTTTTTATTTATTTTGATAGCCTAAAAGATTATGTTATATGACGGTCCTATGGGAGAGTTGCTGAAAATATATATACGCTTCTGTCCTATTTGACCAGTCTTATGTTATATGCCCTTCGAACACACATTTTAAAACCGTAAAAACAAAAATAATTATTGTTACGAAAACAATTCTAAATCAAAGGCAATAAACAACTACTATTTTGAAAGTTTAAAACAATACCTAGTACGCTATGGCGAAAAATTTAAAAATAAACAACATGGCTGTCGTGGGCCTTAAACCTCTGATCAGGTGCACACAGTACGCCTTTAAATAATCCCTCACCACTGTTATACAGAACTCACAATATTATATTTTGGTCCTTAGTTTTACTTATCTCTTGATAATCGCGCTTAAATCTGGGGTTGCAAAACGATTTCTTCTTAAACGATTTTCTTATGTTTTGGGGTAGCGGCTGCTACCCTTTGCTACTCATTGGGTTCGCCTCTGTATATAGTATAGTTTTATTACTTTTTAGCATCACTTTTCATTCTTAGCAAGTTATAAAATTAGAGACTGTAAATTTTTAATTGAAGTTTAACATATTTTTTAAAATAACCTAATATTTAATGTTAATTATGTTATTATATGCCCTTAAAATTTTACAAAAATTATTTTCTATAAACGACGTATAAATTAGAATAATATGGTATTTATTCGTTGCTTAAAATATTCTAACATTAAATATCGATATTATAAATATATTAGGAATTCTGATTTTTATTCTTTGTTATTTAATTTATCTAGAAATTAAAAAGACCAAAGATTATTTTTTGTTAATTGTTATTCTATTCACATTAAATGTTTTATAAATTTTTTCTTTTTCTTTTTAAATAAAAAATAGTGATGTGGCTCCATGTCATGTGCAATAAGTGACGTGGCTTTTTTTAATGCTAGGTGGCTTTGTCTACGTGGCATTTTAAGTTACCCTTTTAATAATATTGTATAGATTATTAGAGTATCACATAATCTTACGTCCGTATCTCAACCAGTAGCTACAATTCCAGTTGACCTTAATTACGCCTATTTAAATAACTCAAGAATGTAGGAACTACCAAGAAGTCATCCATAACACGATAATCTTTCAAAAACATCCCAAAAACCGAAAATGTAGCAACCAAAAACACCAACAAGTGTGGCTTAACCGCGTACGTCTGGAGTGACAAGTATCACAGTTACCTTTGAGGGGAAAATTATCGAAACGACGGTAACTAAAAGCGCTTCAACAATCACTGAACCTTACAGGTTGTTGGACTAGACCTTGAATGCAGGCCCTTTCAAATTGATCAACCAGCAACACAACAACCACACTGCAGCAAGTAGGCACAAAGTGACTAATTGTGAAATTCTTTTACGTCGATTACATCCCTGAGTTCTTACAGAACTTCATTTCTACCTCGTACTTTACATTTGTTGGTGTAACAGACAAATTCATTGTGAACTTCATTGTGGACTTGTGATCAAAATTTACACTCTTGAGTTTCGATCAAAACTTACACGTATGTTTTCTATTTGTTAGAATCCGTTAAACTGATGCAATGAGACCTTGTTAAACTAAGTTTCTTAAGCAGTATAGCAGCCAATTCATTAATTTTGCACAGAGCAATACTCACCTAATCTCGCTCCCAAGCGTGGATAAAAGAGAGGGATTGCGATAGGGTTGTGGCAAATAGTGTAAACACTCTCTTCAACCGAAAGTTATCAACAAATGATTGTGTGCCAGCCGTGCCTTGGAATGATCACCAGAGCTTACTGCCCAAAAGCTTTCTGCCAAAGCTGTTCAAAATTGACAAAAAATGTGAAAATAAGTAGAAGGGATTTTGATAGCAATTATCTCAAAGAGAAAACAATCTGCTTGATCATCTGAAATGAAAAGAGAATCCATGTCAGTGGACACATTTTCCAACGTAAACAGAAGCAATGCTGAAAAATGAAAATAAGCTACGCAACATAAACTCGACAACATTCATAACCTAGATAAAGATAATATACCTGTCGAATGGATCTATTGTTTGCTTTAAATCAAGCAGGAGGTACATTAGGAAGACGAAACAAAAGAATCAGAGGCAACAAGCAAGCACAATTCAGGTTGCCAAAAAAAATGCAAATCAGCCCATACAACCCCATACATTCCTCTTAAAACAACAGCAGGTCAGCCTTATTTACGTCTCTAACATCATGAGTTAATCCAGTAGCGTGCTCACATTAACTGGTGTTCAGAAGAAGTTAATAAAGAATAAGATCATTTGGGGCAAACGTAGCGTCTTCTGTTTTCTTTGTTAATTCTATAGCAACTTGCATCTTTCAATAGCGCTTGCTTTTGAAGCTTTTAGGCATCATATTGCAGGTACCTAACGCGTCTGCAAGCCTGCAACCCCTTTGCTACGGGTAAAGATCACATCTCAAAGGTTTCTCCAAGAAGTCCCTTTAACCCACTAGCCGTCGGCTATGATAATGTACTTGAGAATGTCAATGACCATGATTTGTGCAACAAAATAACACTCATACTTGAGAAAGTCAGCGACCTTGTTTATTTCGCATTCACACAGCTTCTCAGTTTCCAATCACAACTTGCTTCATTCGTTCTCTTTTTCTTCCCCTGATATTTATAAATGAGCAATGATCAACTTAGCTTCATCAATTGTTGCTCATAACTTATCATCAAAACATCAATGCACAAATAATTTAACAAGTATAAAAAACAGATGAAAATGCAGAGGCTTAGAATTATACAGAAAACTAGTAGCCATTTATATAAATGCACAGTACATCTCACAATATATATGGCCTTCATTATTGCATCCTCACAAAATCACAAAACAAAACTTTACAAAGGTATGACCTAATAAGACTAACACGGATAGCAACCTAATAAGACTAACACGAATAGCAATCAAGGCACTGACCAAGTAACCTATTAAGTCAAAACAACTAATATAAGAAAAAGGATCAGCCACAACTAGACATAAAACAATTTACTATGTGCTTTATTCAAGCATCGTGAAGTGAATGTAAATTTCAGTCCACATCATACTGTATAAATAAAAAATATGGAGATAATACAGAAAGGAAAAAAGCGCCAATCACTCTTGAAGCAGTCACGTAAATTTAATTTCCCATAGATACTTTAATAGAGTAGTGACTACCATTGATTTTGCTTTATAGAATTGGACGTAAGAACAAATATAAGAAGCTTCAATGGTCTTCAATTGACATAAAATTTTTTACAAATTTAGAATCCTTCAGTATATTTGAGTTGAACATAAAGCAATAAATATATATTGTTGTAAACTGGAAACAGCTTCCAAATAAATTACAAAAATAACCGCCGCTAACAACAAAACAAGCCAACCAAGGGACTGGTAGCTGCTAGTATTCTGGTACTCATGTATCAGATTTGGTGGGAGCAGAATATATGCAGGTTGCAAGTCAAAGTACTCAGACCTGAGCTTAATATGAATGAGATCATAGAAGACATGTTAAACAGAGTTAGAACCCTTGTTAGAAGACATGTTTGGTGTTATAATATAAGGGTCATATGACTCGTATAAGATATGATGTAAAGGTCCATGTTGTTTGTTCGTTAATGATAAGCTTACTCTTTCACAGTTTCACCAAAGAAAAAAGGCCAACCATGCTGGAAATGAACAAACATAACCATTAAATTTCCACCACGCCACATACTCTTGTTAATGATCTTTGAATACCTAAGAGAATCTGATTATATCACTAGTACGTCAAGGACTAACAATCACAAAAGAACATTTCTCAGCACAAGGAAATGACTATCAATTTTTTCCTCTTCTTCTCCCCTAGTGAGAAGAAAACAAGCAATGGTCACTAGAACTCACCAATGAGTACTCAGAGCATATTATCAGAGCTTTAATATGACAAAAGTAATTTAACCCGACAACAGATAGTCTATAACTATGAGATAGGGCATACGGTCACGTAACAAATTCATTAAACGAACTAGCGATAAAATGAAATCCCTTAGTATATTTGATGAAATACCTATGTTTCTGATACGAGTTGGGCTATGGGTCAATGAAAGAACGAGTTAATTGAAAGTCGGAAATCAGTTTAACTATTCCCGAGAATAATTAAATGTATTTCGAGCTTTGACGCGACATGATTAAATGTATTTCGACCTTTCATTAAACTCGTTCTTTCATTGACCCGTAACCAACTCGTATCAGTTTCAATATGCACAAACGAATTAAAATTTATATACACGGATTTGAACACTAAAAAAACATAGCTTTAGGATTATAAAGAAAATCATCGGCCAATTTAGAATGCGATAAGCAAAGTAGAGCAAAATATATGTCATAGTCCATTTTGAAAACATTAATATCAAAATAGCAACGAACCACATACCTTTATTCTCCAGAAAATAATTTTGAAGCAAAGCTTTGTCTGTATCAGTAACATTAGGGGATTTGAGTAAGCTGACAAACAAAAAAGAAGTGTCCACATCAGCAGCAAATCCTTGGCTCCTCATAGTGTGAAGATGATCCAAAGCCATGGCGATATCATTAGCATTGAGAAATCCTTTTATAATCGTATTGTAGGTGCGTTCATTCGGAGGACATCCATTGTCCGCCATGTCCTTTAAAATTTTGGTTGCATCACCTAACAATCCTTGCCTACATAATACTTTGACCATTATAGTGTAGGTTTTTACATCTAGCGGCAACCGCTTGGCCACAAGAGTAGAGAACACCTTTGTTGCTTCAACTAGTAGCCCGGCTTCACAAAGACCATTAATTATGGTATTGTATGTAACAATAGTAGGTGCCACTCCATTATTCTCCATCTCTTTACGTAGGGAGATTGCCGCATCAATCTGTGCATTTCTTAAAAGACCATCCAGCAATGTATTGTAAGTGAACACATTCGTTGCCACACCTTGATCTTGCATATCTTTAAAAACCTGGACAGCACAATGAAGTCTGTCATCCTTGCACAAAGCATGTATTATGGAGCTATAGGTGATAACATTTGGAGTGATCTGTGTTCCCTTAAGATGCATATCATGGAACATCTCCAAAGCTTTGTCAACCTTTTTAGACTTGCAATATCCATTGATTAGGGTATTGAAAGTCACAATGTTAGGCATGACACCATCTTTCACCATAACATCCAGTAGCTTTTCTGCCTCCTCCATCTCTCCACGCAAACAGTACCCATCCAACAGAGAATTGTAGGTAATAATGTTAGGGTGCACGCCTACCCTTGCTTCAACAACATTTCCCTCTTTACAGTGACTGTCAACCAAGGTACTGTATGTTTCAATATTGGGAACAATGTTGTTGTCCCGCATCTCAGTCAACAGTTCTTTGGCGTGATCCCAAGACCCTAAACTACAGACCCCTCGAATTAAGGAATGATAGGTTATGACATCGGGTAGAATGCTCTTGGCTTTCATCTCGCTGAAAAGGCCAAGGGCTTGAGGTAACAATTGGTCTTTACAAAGGCTGTCAATGATGGTGTTATAAATGACAAGATTAGGCTTAAAAGGAGCTCTAGACTCCATATGTCGGAGCAAGCGAAGAGCGCCAGCATTGTTGCCAGAATTGCAAAAACCTTTAAACATAGAACCGTAAGTAACAAGGGAAGGATGTATCTGAAGCTTAACCATTTTATCCAATAATTGAACAGCTACGTGTAATTTATCAGAATTAATAAATCCATTGAGTAAGGTAGTGATAATGACGATATCAGGTGAATGGCCAAGCTTAAGAGCATCCACATTGAAGAGGATCACCCATCCTCTTAGCACTCTCTCTCATCTAAGAGGATGTCCTCTTCAATGTGGAACTTATAATAACATCCTCTTTGAAGGAGGAAGAGGAAGACTTCCTCTATTTTTAGAGGAAGTACAACCTCGGCCCTTGTGCCCAACATCCAATAGGATTGATGCATGTAATTTTTATTTTACATAATTTTTATTAAAATAAATGTATAAAATTTGTAGGTGGAATGATTTTACGTTTTTCGTATATTATACGTTAATAATTTTACATTTTTCGTATATTGTACGGTAATAATTTTACGTTTTTCGTATATTGTACAATAATAATTTTACGTTTTTCATATTGTACGATGATTTTTATTTTACGTTTTTCGTATATTGTACGATAATAATTTTACGTTTTTCGTATATTGCATGTTTGAATTTTCGTTAATGATAATTAACTACTACGGAGTACATTTTATATTGCAAGTGGTAATGTGGAATCATGTACTAAGTACTACATTTCGTACATATGAAATGTATACATTGCATGGATTTAGTATATATTTGATGTTGGTAAATTACGGGTATTAAATGCATTCTCAACTAATTCTATTCAATTTTGTATTTTTTTCTTTTATAAATAAGCACTTATTTTTATCTCATATTATGTCAAAAAATCAATTCTATTTCATTTGATGTATCTTTTTAATCCGTTTGTAATTTATTTGTAACGTATTTTATTTAATACCGCCATCATCTTTTTTAGTAAGAACCTTATTAATTTGTAAATATGATTCAAAAGAAATAAAACATATAAATTAATATTAAAAAATATTAAAACATGAAAGAGGAATGAAAAATGATCCTCTTTGATGTGAAGAAAAAAATAAAAGAGGATGGGGAAGAGGATGAAGATAGTGGAAAATGATTTGGATGAAAGAGAATATGAGGTGTCAAAAAGTTAGTGGAAAAGCGAAGAAATAAGAGGATGAAACCATCCTCTTCAATGCACATGCTCTAAGGCGCTTACCGAGGAGAGAGAAGGCAAAATCAACACGGCCAACGGAAGAATAACACTTGGCGAGAATACCAATGGAATGCATATCAGGACGGAGACCGGACAGTTCAAGGTGATTAAAGAGAGTAAGAATAGTGGAGAAAGGAGGATGGGGTTTAATCTTAGACATGGCAGTAAACAGCTGATTGAAGACGATAATAGAAGGGAGATAACGAAGAGAGCACAATTGATGAAATATAGAAAGGGGAACATCAATACCAGAAAAACCAAATCGACATTGTTGTCTAACGGAATCGAGAAACAATAGGGGGCCGCCAACAACAGCAACAGAGCGATTAAAAGAAGGAGAGGAATTAAATTGAGAATGAAATCGACATAGAAAAGGGGAAAGACGATGAAGGGAACCTGAGTTTGTGAGTATGAACATCTTCATCATCAACATCGCAAATAATAGCAGAGTAATAATTTAAAAATGGGGAAAATGTATAAGGGGAAAGGTGACGATATCAGTTGCTGGAAAATGTAAGAGAATTATTTCACATTTGTTTAGTTTTACCCACTTTCAAAGTGAAATGATTTCACGTTATTGTCCGCTTTGGGCCAAGCCCTCACCGATGTACTTTCGAGCTATTTCCCAAAAGGTTTCGTACTATTATATTTTCAAGACCTTATAAATGATTTTACGTTTACAGTTTACACTACCGAGATGGGCCATGAGTTTGCACCCTAACAATAAGATAAGATAAGTATTGAATAAATTCTCAAATTATCACGATAACAATAAAAATAATTTAGTACTATCTCTGATTTCCTATGATGTTCCCCTTTCCGTTTTGGTCTAATAACATTGATGTTCCCACTTTCCTCATTTGGACAACTTTGTATGGTCTAAAATCAATTTCATGTGGGATCATGTGTATTGTGTGGTCCAAATTATTTCCCTTATTTCTTGTGCTAAAATCAAAAGGGAACAACACAAGAAATCGAAAATAGTATTAGAGTTGGTTCCATAGATAATAGAGTTGATCAAGTGCGGCCCTGCTCGTTCGGCCTGCTAAAATAGCGGGCTTGGGCAAAAAAAAATAACGAATAAGAAAACTTGGCCCGCGAGAATACATGGTTAGACTTTAACTAAATAAAACCCATGAACAGTCCGTTATGCCTGCTATTAAAAGTAGCCTCACAAAAGTCCTCAAACCCCAGTTCTCTTTTGCTCTCTCTCATTTCATTTACAATTTGTACATCTATGTCAATTAGGTAGCGCAATGAATACTTATGTCTTACGTATAAGTGAGAGATTGTCGGTATTTAGTTATTTACACTTGTGGTATAAAGAAGATTTGATGATAACGGACAACTACATTGCTACCGAACTTATCATAGAATGATATTACTTTTCAAGCATTTACACGCGAGTGTATGTAACCGCCAACAATGTCGCACAAAAACTAAGACAAAAATGAACGTTTGAGGGTTGTATGAGAATATTACCAGGCTTTTATATTTTCCAAAATCTAGTAAAGTTATCTTCTAAATTATTAGTACTCCCTCCTAGTCGCTCATTTCATCCCTCTTTTCTTATTCAGCGCCAACCTTCTGATTCAATTTTCGACATAGCGACAAAATCGACAACTGAAAACAGTCGCCAATTGGCGACTACAATTTGTTGTGACTATTTGGTGATGGAAAAGAGTCGCCAATTGGCGACTAAACATAAATAGTTGTCACCAATTTTGGCGACGGATTATCATCGTCCGCTTTTTATTTTGATCCGCCGTCAAATTTAGCAACTACCTTCCGTCGTAAAAGCGACTAAACCTTGCTACCAAAGGCCGGCGACATCTTTTAGTCGCCAAATTAGAAAGGGCGACTGAATTCTGTCGCCCTTTTTGGTCGCTTGAGTCATGTTTTTTTGTAGTGGGATATGCAATCGTTTTTTTAAAACTAACATGTAAATTTCATTCTATGTCGATTTAATGCAATTTATTTGTAAGTAATTTTAGCATGTGAGTTTGTTTAAATTATCAAAATAAACAAACAAAGAAGGGATAAGAGATATTCTTACACTTAGCATAAGACTGGTTAGTCAAAAATACAATACGAATTACACATAATATACATTAGACAGACTATTCTAAAACTAACTATTCTAAGGCTAAACAAATATTATCAAATAAGAAAATAAAATTAGAACACATTCTGGATAGACTCGTGCACTGCACGGATCTGAAATTTCGAAATTGGTCAATTCTAAATCAATGAAGTAAATAATAAAAATTAACCTAAATTAATATTATAAATTATAAGACATGAAAAATATTACAAAGTATAATTTACATAATTAAAAACAAATAAACACAAATTAGATCTAATTATTTCATATTTAAACCAATTAATTAAACTAAACGTGTGAATAACTGTATAAACGAACTAAACATGACAAATACAACAAGAATTTCATTCTAATTAATTTAAACATCAAATATTTCATATTGATTATCAAAATTAAAGGCATGCCACAAATTTAATTATACATTAAAACATATTGATATGAAATAAAAACTAATAAACTAAACTAATTAATAAAAACATATTAAAATCACGGTTAATATATATAAACAAAATAAAAGTTAATCTAACAAACATACAACAAAATTAATTACATAAAAACAAGATAAAGTTAGTATAAATCAAATAAAGCGGAAATAATAGACGATATAAAAAAACTAATAATCGAGAAAGAAGATGGATTTTATTGCACCGACCCTTAACTTACATGTATCGTTGACCGTTATCTTAAGTCGTAATCGAATGTAAGGTTTTATTCCGAGGGGCCATCGTCGACGAAAGCTGAATAATTGAAAACGGTTTTGTAAAATTGAATTGCGAATTCTCGCGGTTTTGTGCTTCGCAAGCGGCAGTTTTGAAAACGTTATTGTGACGTCGCTTCACTGACGTTTTTAGTTTCGAAAAATATTCTCGAAACAAGAAAGATTGAATTTTATGCATATGTAAATAAACCAGAGGATTCAATACAATTTGGGCACGAAAAACGAAGGGAAAGCCTACTGGTGTGCGCTAGAACAAACATGAAAACAGAGTATTTGCACACTCTGTTTTTCGTCTGATTTCAGGCTGCTTTTTGTTTGTTAAACAAAGTAGAACTCAAAAAATAAAAAAATTGTGGTAGCTTTCATGCATGGGCGGATCTGGGGAGCCCGGTGGGATGGTGCGCCCCATGAAATTTCCGAAATAATTTTTTGTAAGTATCTATAATAGGTAGTAAATTATCATGGCAAAGTTGGGAGGAGTATATTGTTTAATCCGTGAGGTACAACGTTCAGATATAAGAATTTTACTTCTTTTTTTATTAAAAAATTGTTTGAAATGAGATTTGAACCCATGACCTTCGGGTAACTTACCAAATTCTAAATCATTGAACCACTTCATTTATTGTTAATAGCAGTACTAAAATGTACTATATTCTACGAATTAGATATTATTTTTACATCTACTCATAATTTAAATTATTTTAAAAAAAAAGTTGAAAAAATATATGTTTATACTCTATAACCAATATGTTTTCATTGTTTTACTAATATCATGACTAATTTAGGAAAAAAAAACTCTAAAATATAAAAATATTGTCTTAGATGTGCTTTAATTATACGTCAAAAAAAAACTTGTGCCCTTAGAACAAAATTTTAGGGTCCGCCACTGCTTTCATGAGTAGTTAGTTTATCAAGACATTGATATCAAAATAGCAAGAGCACATACCATCTTTACGTAGGGCTGAGCAAACAATCCGATGATCCGAATTGATCCGACATCCGATCCGTATCTGATCCGAATTAATGGATATCTGGTCCGAAAAGTGGTTTGGTTTGGATACCCGTATCCGAAGTATTTGGATATCGGATCAGATATGGATATCTGGCTTAAAAATTTGGATATCCGATATCCGAAAGTTATCGGATCGGATATCAAATATCGGATCGGATATCCGATATCCGTGTAATATCCGATCTATATTCGAGATTTGATCCATAAATATTAAATAACACTAGCTAATTTCATCTCACTCAATAGCCGTCATTCACAAAACCGTAAATAACACTCGTCTACAAAACCGTAAATTTTAATTTCTTTTCATTTACAAAACCAGTAATCAACAATTCCACATTCACAAACCCACATTTTCATTTTTATTACGCTACTTTTCTTTTTTATAACAGTTTTGACAATATATATTTACATTGATCGGATCTCGGATATCGGATAACTGATCCGAAATTTTCGGATAGTTTTGGATACTAAATTTCGGATATCCGAACATTTCGTATCAGATCATGGATACTAAAATTTATCCGATCCGAAGTAGAGTTTCGGATCGGATACCCGATCCATACTCTGCCCTAATCTTTAGTGCTTCAACTAGTTGTCCGGCTTCACAAAGGCCATTAATTTATGGTATTATATACTCCCTCCGATTTCTTGTGTTGTTCCCTTTTGATTTTAACACAAGAAATAAGGAAATCAATTTGGACCACACAATACACATGACCCAACATGAAATTAATTTTGGACCACACAAAGTTGTCCAAAAGAGGAAAGAGGGAACATCATGTAATTAGACCAAAACGGAAAGAGGGAACATCATAGAAAATCGGAGGTAGTATAACAATATCAGACGTCACTTCATTATTCTCATCTCTTTACGTAAAGAGATCGCCACATCAATCTGCGCATTTCTTAGAAGGTCGTCAGGCAATGCATTGTATGTGAACATATCGGGTACCACACATCGATTTTGCATATCTTTAAAAAGTTGGACTACTAATTGAGATGGAGTCTCTCATCCTTACAGCACAAGGCATCTATAAGATTTGAATAGGATATAACATCATGTGTTCCTTTAAGATGCATCTCATGGACATGTCCATGGTTTTGTCAACCTTTTTAAACTTGCAATATCCATTAATTAGGGTACTGAAAGTCACCATAATCAGAGGCGTATGTTGAGGGGTGCAGGGATACACCCGCACTCCCTTTGTTAAAGAATAAGTATACTTTTGTGTAATTAATAAATATATTAACTATGTTGGTCTAGTAGTTGAGTGTAGGGTTTCCTTATCTAAGGTCGAGGGTTTAATACTTCTAGTAAACAATTTTTGTTAAATGTATTTTTACCATTTGTTTTATTAATACGTTTTCCAATCACACAATAAACTATTTTGTTAGAACCAATTTTTTATTATGTAAACATATAACCGCAATTTTCGCAATTTCGTTAATTTTCCGCAGTTCCGTCCAATGAGTCCTAGAATCACCTCTTACCACAATAGGCATGATACCCTCTTTCACCATAAGATCCAGGGGCTTTTGTGCCTCTCTCATGTCTCCGCGCAAATAGTACCCTGGCCAGCTGACAAAGCATTGTAAATAATTATGTCGGGTGCACACCTGTCTTAGACACGAATTCAAAAACAACCTTTGCTTCAACAATATTACGATCTTTACAATACATGTCAGCTAATGTGTTGTAGGTTTCAGTATCGGGATAAATGTTGTTGTCCAGCATCTCAATCAGCAATTGTTCGGCATCATCCCAACGCCCTAAACTACAGAGTCGTCAAATTAAGGTATTATAGGTTACGATATTTGGCAAAATGCTCTTGGCTTTCATCTCCTTGAAAAGATCAAGGGATTGAGTCTTTAGAAACACTATTAATAACGGCGTTAGGGGTTGAGTCTTTAGAAACACTATTAATAACGGCGTTATAAATGACGACATCAGGCTTAGAAGGGCTTGTGACTCTATATTCGAAGTAAGTGAAGGGAACCATAATTGTCGCCAAAGCGGCAAAGTCTTCTAAACATAAAATTGTAAGTGAGAAGGTGGGGTTGTATCTGAAGCATGACGAACTTATCTATATTAATACAAGAACATTTCGTGCATCCACGTTATTACATCTACTTTCTTTTATTTTTTATTTTTAAATAAATGTAGGACCCACCACAAAAAATATAGAATTAATTTATTAAAAATCAACCTTGTTAATAAAATTTCATGGAATAATCAATATAAAACTTAAATGAACCACCATCCTCAATTCCATTTATGTTGCGTAAATAATACAATATGAAAATGCAGAATTCTCAATAGTCCACATAATGTATCAATAATAATAAAAAAAAAGATGAAAAAATAACATTATTAGACAAAGAAAATATAAATGATAAAAAAATGGTAAAACAAATAACATTTTTATAGTATTTTACAAAGTTTTAACTCTAACATTTTGAACATCATAATAGCAAATTTTTTAGATATTACTAAATTTGAGTAATTTTTTTGAATAAGAAATAATTGTCAACAAAAAAATGTTAATAAATAGTATTGTTTTAATTTTCAATTTGAAAATGAGATCTACAAAAAGTTAACAAAATAAATGAACTATAACACTATTAAGTAGATTTTAGAACAATCCGTTAAAATAATACTCTAACGAAATTCGTTATAGATATTGAGCTTATCCACTAAAATGAGCAGATCTAAAAATTTTGTTATCGTGTTTTATCAATGAATTTGTGCATTTTTTCATAGATTTAAAACATGTTAAACTTCAAACCCTTCTAAATTTTTGCACGTATTTTAAACTATTGTCATTATAAAAAGAAATAAAATACAAACTATACATGCATTTTGGTTTAACAATTTTAAATATTAATCATTATATCATTGTTTTTAAAACTATGTCGTGCAATTTTGCACGGGTTAAAAATTAGTTTTATCAAATAATTGAACAACTTGACGTAATTGATTAGAATCAATTAATGCATTGAGCATGGTAGCGATAATGATAATATCGGGTGAATAGCCAAGCTTTAGACGTTTACCCAGGAGAGAAGGCAAAATCAATACCATTATCGTCAAGATTGGGAAGATGAGAGTGAGTAAGAAGAAAGGGGATTATTGCATGAATGTAGAAATGTCAAAACCCTAGAAAATGGGTCATTAATCCATTAGCTAACAAGCAACACACTTGACCGGCCACATAACAGTAATAAGTATCCCTTACGACGTATATCCATTGCAAGCTTTTCTAACGGGTCAAGTTCTCTCACTTAAAGTATATAAGACAAAACATAGAAAATTTCAAATATCTTGTCTTTTCCTATCCAACTAGGTAATATTTGAGTGCATGTTGTATGTTGTTTGATTTTCTCTTCCATTACCTTGTTGTAATCTATATTCATCAATATACTATTTTGTTTCGTTACACGCTTTATAACCACCCAAAAAAACACATAGCCTGTTTTAACCCAATAGGCCAAATGATCAACTAGATTTCGGATTTTAATCCAGTATTTTACGAGTTATTTTGATTAGGGATTCCTTTGAAATCAGGTCGATGAAAATGTTATATTTTAGTGCATTTTTTTAAAGAGAAAATGTTAAAAAAGTACTATATTTGAAGTCATTTTTAAGTCTATTTTTCGTCTTTTTTTTTAAAATAAAACTACAATCACCAAACACCATGAGAGTTGGTAGACATAAATAGCAAACACAACATGGCATTTTTTTGAGAAATGTTACCGATCTTCTCCTTTCAACCTTCTCCGATCTCCTCTCATAATCAGTTATAATAATATTGAAACGGTTACGAACTGAATGAAACCTCACAAGTGGTTGTGAACAATACTTAATAAGAATACAATCCATATGATTTCCTAATATGTACTTCATACAAAGTAACAAATATTTGTAACCAAGTAACATACATCCTACCACTTCTTACACGAGAGAGTTATGTTTATGTTGATAAATGATAATGGATGCAGGAATGCTAGTCGATATAAAAGCAAGAGCAATAACTGTGAAATATACATTTCTACATTCATACATTCCTTTGTATCTTCATCTTCTTAATCATGCCTGAAACCGAGAGTTAGTTATGCGCCCTCTTATGAATTTTAAGATGCTCCATTGTACATTCCAGGGAGACTATCAGCCACTCAGCCACTCAACCAGAATTGATCATGTAAATGTGGATTTTAGCAGCGAATTTACCTTTTAATCCAACGACCAGTTTCTCCAGCTTTCAGGGTCGATTAAGGAGTTGTTAACCTTCTGGCAAAACTGCCAATCTGCCATCTTTATTTAGACATTATCAGCATCCTGGACAATTAATTAGCCAAATGAATCAATCATTGCAACGAAGAGTCAGGAAAGCGAAAGAAAGCTTCAAAGATGTATGTCGTAAGAGAACTGGAGAAAACTTCACCTATGTAACGATCCTGCAAAATCAGTTCAACAGCACAAAAGAACTTAGAACAAGGAATTTGACCAATGATTTGATGATAATACAAAGAAATTCACCAACCAAACTGAAGGCTTAAAAAAAATCTTTATATTACTAATGATTCGCCAAAGAAATTAAAGGAATCGCCAGTCGCCAGTCGCCAGTCGCCGTGCTGATAGAAACTCTCACAGTCTTATGCCACAAAGTCTACATGATAGATAGTTTTATAAGAAAAGACAGGACGAACCTACCTTAATGGTATTGGAACCATACCCTTCACAGTCACAGCAATGACAAATTCGACATATGACATTTTGCGTGGGGAGGCAGGGCCTGCTAGCAGACTAGCAGCCACCCTCCTTGTTACCATACAACACATCAACTAAACAGAATGGTGACAAAGTTCTAAAGAAAACGATCATGTACCTTCGGTATTGAACCTAAAGCTAAAGAAGTACCAGATTCTACATGATAGCACAAATGATAGTTTTATAAGAAAAGACCAGATGACCGATTTAATGGCATTGAAGTATTGAACCTGGCTAAACCATATCCTTCAGTCCTTCACTATCACAGTAATGACAAATTCGACATACATATTACGGTCACAGCTAAACAACAGGTCTTGTGACAAATTCGACATACATTGGCTTCCGGTCATTTTCCGGTCTATTATTATCTACTTATTCAGGGATAATGGTTAGGTTGCCACATTAAGCATTGTGGGTAAAGTCATATTGAAACGGGTTAATTTGGGTTACGGGTCAAACTCAGGTTTCAGGTGTCAGGTCAGGTTTGAATCGAGTTATTCCGTTCATCCGGGCCGAGTCAACTTTGACAGGTCATTGGGGTATGCAAGTACAATACATTTATTTGGGTCATTGGGTGCGACCTACACAACCTACTAAGACTAACACGAAAAACAAGTAATATAAGAAAAAGGATCCGCCACAATTAGACATAAAACAATTTACTATGTGCTTTATTCAAGCATCATACTGTATAAATAAAAATATGAAGATAATACAGAAAGGAAAAAAGCGTCAATCACTCTTGAAGCAGTCACGTATATTTAATTTCCCTTAGATACTTTAATAGAGTAGTGACTACCATTGCTTTTGCTTTATAGAATTGGACGTAAGAGCATATATAAGAAGCTTCAATGGTCTTAAATGGACATAAAAAATTTACAAATTTAGAATCCTTCAGTATATTTGAGTTGAACATAAAGCAATAAATATATATTGTTGTAAACTGGAAACCGCTAACAAAAAAACAAGCCAACCAAGGGACTGGTAGCTGCTAGTATTCTGGTACTCATGTATCAGATTTGGTGGGAGCAGAATATATGCAGGCTGCAAGTCAAAGTACTCAGACCTGAGCTTAATATGAATGAGATCATAGATGACATGTTAAACAGAGTAAGAACCCTTGTTAGAAGACATGTTAAACAGAGTTAGAACCCTTGTCAGTGTGAGGCTATTGTCTTGATAGAATTGAGCGGTCTGTTTAGTATATGTTTGGTGTTATAATATATGATGTAAAGGTCCAGGTTGTTTGTTCGTTAATGATAAGCTTACTCTTTCACAGTTTCACCAAAGAAAAAAGGCCAACCATGCTGGAAATGGACATACATAACCATTAAATTTCCACCACGCCACATACTCTTGTTAATGATCTTTGAATACCTATCAGAATCTGATTATATCACTAGTAAGTCAAGGACTAACAATCACAAAAGAACATTTCTCAGCACAAGGAAATGACTATCAATTTTTTTCTTCTTCTTCTCCCCTAGTGAAAAGAAAACAAGCAATGGTCACTAGAACTCACCAATGAGTACTCAGAGCATATTATCAGAGCTTTAATATGGCAAAAGTAATTTAACCCGACAACTGATAGTCTAGAACTATGAGATAGGGCATACAGTCACGTGACAAATTCATTAAACGAAGTAGAGATAAAATGAAATCCCCTAGTATATTTGATGAAATACCTATGTTTCAATATGCACAAACGAATTAAAATTTATATACACGGATTTGAACACTAAAAAAACATAGCTTTAGGATTATAAAGAAAATCATCGGCCAATTTAGAATGCGATAAGCAAAGTAGAGCAAAATATGTCATAGTCCATTTTGAAAACATTGATATCAAAATAGCAACGAACCACATACCTTTATTCTCCAGAAAATAATTTTGAAGCAAAGCTTTGTCTGTATCAGTAACATTAGGGGAAGTGAGTAAGCTGACAAACAAAAAAGAAGTGTCCACATCAGCAGCAAATCCTTGGCTCCTCATAGTGTGAAGATGATCCAAAGCCATGGCGATATCATTAGCATTGAGAAATCCTTTTATAATTGTATTATAGGAGCATTCATCCGGAGAACATCCATTGTCTGCCATGTCCTTTAAAATTTTGGTTGCATCACCTAACAATCCTTGCCTACATAATATTTTGATCATTATATTGTAGGTTCTTACATTTGGCGGCAACCGCTTGGCCACAAGAGTAGAAAACACCTTTGTTGCTTCAACTAGTCGCCCGGCTTCACAAAGACCATTAATTATGGTATTGTATGTAACAATAGTAGGTGTCACTCCATTATTCTCCATCTCTTTACGTAGGGAGATTGCCGCATCAATATGTGCATTTCTTAAAAGGCCATCCAGCAATGTATTGTAAGTGAACACATCCCGTGCCACCCCTCGATCTTGCATATCTTTAAAAAGCTGGACTGCATGCTGGAGTCTGTCATCCTTGCACAAGGCATGTATTATGGTGCTATAGGTGACAACATTTGGAGTGATCTGTGTTCCTTTCAGATGCATATCATGGAACATCTCCAAAGCTTTGTCAACCTTTTTAGACTTGCAATATCCATTGATTAGGGTATCGAAAGTCACAATATCAGGCATGACACCTGTAACGACGGATTTTGTATTACGATAACTGAAATACAAAACACAGAAAACAAAATAAGTTTTTATTAATATCAGAAAATTTCGTGTACAATCTCTAATAATCCTCTGATTCTAACTAAACAAGCAGGTTACACGTGCACGATCCACTTAAGGGGTGCGCGTGCGTTTTTGTTGAAGGGGGTCGCGTGTAGAGGGTGGATGCACTCTACGCGTGACGTTGACTTGTATTCTTGAGAGGGTCGAACGACTTGAATCTCTCTTGAATGTTTTGGATCAAAATCGAGTTACCCGAGTTGAGGTGATCGATGACTTCCAAGTTAAAGCAAAGGGAATCGAGACCCTGCCGCGACAATGCACCCAAAAGTGCACGTGACAACGTCTCGATGGGGCAATTTGTAGGCACTAAAAATTTATTTAAGTGTCGAAAATATAGAAATGAATTGAATTGATTTAATAAAAAATAAATTACTCAATTTAATTACCCATGTCCCTTTTAAAATCAAATTTGGATCATTTTGAGTTATTCGGGTCCAAACAGAAACCAAAATGGGCCAAAATCGTAAACAAGCCGAAAATGGGCCTGAAGCCCAAAGCCCACCGAAGCCCAATATTTTCTCTATAAATAGTGTAAAACTTGTTCAAAACAGAAGAGGGGGAAACGGGAAGAAAACTCGAAGAAAAGAAAAGCTCTGAAATTCTCTCTGAAAATCTCGTGAAATTCATCTTAAGCAGTCAACAAGCACAACAAATTCGTGCCGCCTGCGCAAGAAAACTCAAACACTCAAACACGAATATTCAAACATTCAAACTTGAATATTCAAACATTCAAACATTCAAGAGAGATTCAAGTCGTTCGACCCTCTCAAGAATACAAGTCAACGTCACGCGTAGAGTGCATCCACCCTCTACATGCGACCCCCTTCAACAAAAACGCACGCGCACCCCTTAAGTGGATCGTGCACGTGTAACCTGTTTGTTTAGTTAGAATCAGAGGATTATTAGAGATTGTACACGAAATTTTCTGATATTAATAAAAACTTATTTTGTTTCTGTGTTTTGTATTTCAGTTATCGTAATACAAAATCCGTCGTTACAACACCATCTTTCACCATAACATCCAGTAGCTTTTCTGCCTCCTCCATCTCTCCACGCAAACAGTACCCATCCAACAGAGCATTGTAGGTAATAATGTCAGGGTGCACGCCTACCTTAGCCATGGATTCAAAAACAGCCCTTGCTTCAACAACATTTCCCTCTTTACAGTAACTGTCAACCAAGGTACTGTAGGTTTCAATAGTGGGAACAATGTTGTTGTCCCGCATCTCAGTCAACAGTTCTTTGGCGTGATCCCAACACCCTAAACTACAGACCCCTCGAATTAAGGAAGTATAGGTTACGACATTGGGCAGAATGCTCTTGGCTTTCATCTCCTGGAAAAGACCAAGGGCTTGAGGTAACAATTGGTCTTTACAAAGGCTGTCAATGATGGTGCTATAAATGACAAGATTAGGCTTAAAAGGAGCTCTAGACTCCATATTTCGGAGCAAGCGAAGAGCACCAGCATTGTCGCCAGAATTGCAAAGACCTCTAAACATAGTACCGTAAGTAACAAGGGAAGGATGTATCTGAAGCTTAACGATTTTATCCAATAATTGAACAGCTAGGTGTAATTTATCAGAATCAATTAATCCATTAAGTAAGGTAGTGATGACAATATCGGGTGAATAGCCAAGCTTAAGGCGCTTACCGAGGAGAGAGAAGGCAAAATCAACACGGCCAACGGAAGAATAACACTTGGCGAGAATACCAACAGAATGCATATTAGGACGGAGACCGGACAGTTCAAGGTGATTAAAGAGGGTAAGAATAGTGGAGAAAGGAGGGTGGGGTCTAATCTTAGACATAGCAGTAAACAGCTGACTGAAGACGATAATAGAAGGACGAGGACGAAGAGAGTACAACTGATGAAATATGGAAGGGGGAACATCAATACCAGAAAAACCAAATCGACATTGTTGTTTAACGGAATCGAGAAACAATCGGGGGTCGCCAACAACCGCAACAGAGCGATTGAAAGAAGAAGAGGAATGAAATCGACATAGAAAAGGGGAAAGACGATGAAGGGAACCTGAGTTTCTGAGTATCATCTTCTTCATCAACATGATTTTGAGGTTTAAAGTAAACAAAAAAAATGTCGACGGCTGTAAAATGGACAAAGTGATGAAAACTGGAAAGTAAGTAATTTTTCTTGGTTACATACTGACATTACATGTATATAGTAGTTTTACTCCCGGGTAAAAAAATACACGCGCTTAGTTTTATTAAATTAAAAAATTAAATAAGAAAGTGGATATATTTTAAAAAAGTATGTTTTAATATTACTAGTTTTAAACCCGTGCAAATTGTACGGGTATGTTATTTAAGAAATTATTATAAAAAAGTTGTAAATTTAAATTAAGTTTTAAAGTAAAGTAATACAATTTCCCTACTTGTTAATTATAAAAATTATAAATTTCATTTGAAAATTTCACTTGCAATTAGTAGAAAATGATATAATAGTGTTAATTGGTCGAGTAATTATTATACTCAGTAGATATGCATTCTTGTCAGCTATCAGCTAAATTTGAATTTCTACTTAGGCGTTGTTACTTAGGCGGCGGTCTAAAAAATGCTGGCTTATATAGATAAAACAAAATTATTCTTGCGCAGATTATCATAGAATTAGTGAAGTTATAATTTGTTAACCTGTTTTTTCATTTAATTACACCCGTGCATAGTACTCCAAGTCTCCTTATTTCGCTTTTGTATTTTCATTTCTAGTTTTTTGTATCATTTAGTACTCCAAGTTTACTTCCTGCGTGTTGAAAGCTTGGAGTCTCGTTTTTAGTTTAAGGTACGTTTTTAGGAGTTTAGAAAACGTATACCTATTCTGCAATTGTAATGTTCACTGCTACAAGATGAGAAATATCAAATTTGCCTCTATGAGAGGTGCTGGTCAATGAAAAATCGCTTCTCATCATTAAGCTTGTTTATGCTTTCTTATTGCTTTCAATAATCGTATTGCTTACTTTTATTGCATTCGTGTGCCGGACATTGATAATCGTGACTAGGATTTCCGACACACCCCGAGACCCGAGATACGTGCTAGTGGGCGATCCCTCACTAGTACGAGACCCTTGTTGCTTGCATTCTTGCCCTAGAGTCGGGCAAGGGTGCGCACCACGATCCGGCAAAAGTACCGGACCGTGACACATAGGGCAAAATGAAACTTTTGACCCGTATTATCCTAAAATGCAAATTCTAACTCAATCTTCATTTAGTACAAAATGTTACTTAGTAAATGGAACAAAATTAGAATAGACTTGTGCACCTTTAAAACGGTTTAATCAATTTATTATATATTTAAACCCAATAAATTATCATATAAAGATATATTATAAGGTGTTAGAAAAACACTTCAAAAATCTCATTAACATGTAGTACTACATAAGAAATACTATCTGTTTTCATGTGATCGAAGAATTACATGAATAATTATTGTTAAAAAGATAGTAAATAGTAATTCATACTCCATTTACCAATGTTTTTTTTTATAGATGACGTGTATCGAATAATTAAAGGAAATGTTTGTATCGGTTGTTAAAAATAATATTCCGTATATAACTTTTCTTAATTGAGTTTATATGAACTGAACTTATAGGAACTGAACTGAACTGAACTTATAAGAACTGAACTGAACTGAACTTATGAGAACTGAACTGAACTTATAGGAACTGAATTGAACTTATAGGAACTGAACTGAACTGAACTTATAGGATCTGAACTGAACTGAACTTATGAGAACTGAACTGAACTTATAGGAACTGAACTGAACTTATAGGATTTGAAGTGAACTTAAGTTAAGTGACTTGAAGTCCAAAAGAACAGGGTTTTACTCCATAAAATAATTACCAAATACTATCTCCGACCCAAACTTGTATTATGTGGAAAGTAATATAACTCATGGAAAAAATAATAGGTTAGTCTCCCTTAAGATGAAGGTATCAATTTTAACATCAAAACTGGTCAAATATGATCCAACAAAGTTGTTGTATAACCCAATACATTACGTTTTTATCTTACACATATTTCCTAACGCGTCCTAAACTTAAGACATGTACACCCGTGTTAAATAAGAACTTGTAAATATCGAGTAGTATGTGTGTAAATTTGTTTTCAATAACGGGTTAAAATGAATTCAATATTACTCCGTACTTCATAAACTACACGGCCCACTTCCAAATAAGTCATATTATACCTTTATGTGCATATAGAATCTTGTAAACAAATCTCGACCCTATATTTACTCTCTTTCAAGCCCATCAATTACCAATCAGCTATCACTCTTTCGGGTATTATACTCAATGACTAATCATTACCCTCGAATATGATACTCATCACATATCTAAATTATTATTTTATCAGTTTAAAAGATTTTTTAGTTTTCTTTTTTTTTTTTTTGCTTATTCTGTATTAGTTAAAAAGTGTTGCGGTTTTTTAGTTCAATTTTTACTTATTTCAAATTTATTTTACAATATTTTTATGTGCTTTCTTCATATTGTTGTCCATTAATTACGACCTAAATCAGTTAACTACTTTTCATTTAGAAAAAGTATGTGTATTATTTTAAATTAGACCGCATTTTAGCTGAATGACGTATCCCGTCTTTTACTATACAAAATTATCATTATGTATTTACTTAATAATTATGTAATCTTAAATTTTAATGTTAGAGCAATAGCAATAGTAGAACTTTATATAAAGTTCTTCACATGCCACATCAATATACACCAATTTCAATTTTTAAGAACTTTTGTTCACAATAGAAGAACTTTATATAAAGTTCTTAGGTGGAAAAAAGTTATAAAATGAATAATGTTAAATTGGTTTTCACATTTTACAAAGCTATATTAATTGGTTGTTCATTTTTTAATAGTTAAAAACTTGATTCTTATTTTAGAACTTGGTTCTTAAAATTAAGAACAAGCCTTTAAATGCAATAGAAGAACTATAAAAATAAAGTTCTTGGTAACAACCCCTATGCTAAGAACTACTACTGCTATTGCTCTTATTCATTTATTTCGTTTATATGATATCAATAAAATTAGTAGGTTGCTTTTAAATATCTAACACATACGACCACACGACGGTTCAACATGATTGTTGTATTACCACAGAGTGACACATCAACTCTGTGGTTGTTGCTTTTATAAATTAGATAGTTATGCCGATGTAAAATGTATAAATAATCTATACGCTTAACTTAAAAGTATGTAAGAACAACGCATTAACTCAACGTTATAGAAAATAAACACATTCTTATTTAAGACGGTTTAAATATATATATGTGTATGATGAACAAAACAAAATAATAACATTATGCATATGAAAAGTAAAATATTTGTCCTATATGCCCAAAGAATAGATATTGACCCGTTTTAAACTTAAAACGGATAATAGTTAATAAAAATATGTAAACATCTAAATATTATATTTACGGTTTAAACCCAAGTCCTTAAATATCATAATTAACCCAAATTATTATTGATCGACCCTCTAACTACAAAAAAACATCAATCATAAAATATAAACTATGATCCTCTAACTACCCAAAAAAATTATCACCATATATGGAGTTGATTTTTTCCACATGCAAAATAATTATTCATAATTTTTTTTTAATCTCCGATAGTTAATTTTAGTTGATCATTTTTTGTTTTTTTTATCGAGATATTATAATCTGGCTCTTTGTGTTAGATTTGGTGTATAATTATATGAATTTGCTTGTCTATATTTTATTTATTATTATTCATTAAGGTTGTTATTTTTTAATTTATTAATTTGAAATTTATTAATTCAGTCTTTGAGCATATGCATTTTGTACAATTTTCGTTTTTTTTTTATTGTTAATTTTTTGTTTGCATAAATTTTTCTGTAAATAAACTTTTGAACATAAATTTAATATACGAATACGAATATTTTGAAATCGAAAATTTGTAAAATGGAACGCAAATGAATTTGGAGAAGAAAGTAACTAAAGTAAAGAAATTGATGGTGTGTCCATCTATCTCAAATTAAGGAAGGGGGTTGCGAAAGGTCGTCGACGTTTTGCGAAAAATCGTCGACGTTTTTTTGACAAATGACAACTCTTGCCCTTTTCTCTCTCTCTCTCTAGCTTTTATTCTCTGAAACAAAAACAACAAAAACAACGTAAATTTCTAAGAAACGGTTTCAACTTCGAACATCAACATCAAATAACGACAACGATTTAATGTCAAACGACGACAACGATTCATCGATAACTAACTTAAATCTTAGATTTTTTTTTTCAATTAATTTTTGTTGAATTACATGTTTAAGCCTTGAAATTAGGTTGAATTAATCGTACAAGGCATGGAATAGACAAATTGAACTCAATCGAAATTTTGAATTAGACTTGAAAACTAACCGTCCTAGCGTGGAATGGACTTGAAAACTGGCCGTCCATACATGGTACGGACGTGAATAGTACACGTCCATACCATGCATGGACGTGTACTATTCACGTCCATACATGGAGTGGACGTGTACTATTCACGTCCATACCATGTATGGACGTTTGACGTCCATACATGGTATGGACGTGAATAGTACACGTCCACTCCATGTATGGACGTGAATAGTACACGTCCATGCATGGTATGGACGTGTACTATTCACGTCCGTACCATGTATGGACGTGTACTATTTTCAAGTCTTTATATTTCCGTCATTTTAACCAATTTTGTTTCGGTTGTAATATTGAAATGTAACCGTTGTGATTTCAAATTTCAAAATGTAACCGTTACAATTTGAAAATGTTGCCGTTATACTATGACTTCTTATAAATACTGGTTTTCATGTTGATTGTAATCGCAACAACCACAACATCATTCACTACTAAAATCATTTCTTTTAATATGGCTCTCACAAATGTTCAAAAAAACAGAGCTTATCAGCTAAGGATCGATCTTATAACTACGCAGTTCCCAGTACTAGTTTCTCGCCTTGAACTAGTCATTCCGAGTGACACTGTCTGGGACCTGGTAGAACATCCTCCAATTGCCAACCTTTTTGGCATCCTACACGGTAACCCCCTCTGCAGTCCGGTTGTTCCAGACGATGAAGTTACTGATGAGATTGTAACTGGGAAGATGTGGGAGTTTCGCAAGCTAAGAAGCGATTTCCTTAAATATATCGAGCTTATACTAAACTTGATAGACTACGCAACACTATCTGATTTGTGTGCCGGTAGAGTGTTCAATCTAGGTAATGTCCGTCTGCGCATTTTAATGTTTTATGATCATTACGTGGCTAGTCAACCTGAAATAATTGAAGCTGGAGATTACGAAGGAGATGTGGATTCTTCATCTTCGTCATCTGAAGATAGTTAAGTATTGTAAACTTGTATTTGATGTTCGATGTGTTTTCGTTAATGTCTAATGTATTCTATGTTTTCATCAAATTTTAGTTACGATTTATGTTTTATGTGCTTTTGTTCATGTCCGATGTAAGCTATGAGTTCTAATATGTATTAAAATATGCATAAAATAACTAATAAACTAACAAAGAAGTCACGAGAAAAATAAGATAGTCCGTACGAAAGACAACAAATAAAGTCCAAGCATAAAAAAAACTAACTAGTAAACTACATCATCATCATCATCATCGTCCTCCTCCTCCTCATCATCATCAGCCTGATCATCCTCAACGTCATCCCTCGATATGTAGAACCGCTCCATATCATCGACCAAGCGTCGCACGTACGGCCATTTCTGGTCGGGGTCTTGAGTATAAATCTGCGAGAAATGACGGCTAAGAGCCCGGCCAACCTCCGGCTCCTCGGCGAAAGGGGGTGCTTCCATCTCAACACGGCGTGCAGGGGGGTAGAGGTATGGGTGAGAAATCTTCTTGTACCAACTCATGTAACGTGGATCACACTGAAACGGCATCACAGCCCGGTCATGACGCTGTCTCAACGGAATCTCAGCCTCTCTCAAACCCCAATCCAAATCAGCAGCATCACCGTACGACAGCTTGTAACCCTGAGCCGGCTTCGCCGGACGACTCTCGGCAGCTGGGACCCGCATAGGGTTCGGGTAATCCTGAACATAGCCAAACTGACGGAGACACCTATCAGGCTGGTACGGCTCCACTATATCCAGAAACCTGATCACCCCCGAGTAGAGCGTACTCCGACAACCCCTGTGTGGGCTAACACCGTAAGGGAGCCACCTCACCTGCTCCGCCCTCAGCCCGTCCAACCTCTGCCTGTGCTGCTCCAACAACTCCTCATCTCCCCTAAACCTAGGAACCCGTGACCAAGCCTCGACAAGTGGTCGTCCCGTAACATAATATCCCGAGTGAGGCCTGAACGTCGGAAAGTACTCGTATATCCAAGCCTGAAGCAACGGCAGACAACCGCTAACCCCAGCTGCCTCCCTACGCGAAGCCATCCCCAACTGTCGGTACAGGTACGCCAATGTCGCGGCCCCCCAAGCATAACCGCCTAAATCATCTAAATCATCAAACAGCGGCAACATACGAGCGACAACCCGATCGCTGGACTTGTCGGTGAACAAAGTCTGTCCAACCAACAACATCATGTACGCCCGTAGGGAGTCCTCCTGGCTCCCCTTCTCCACAACATCCATCAGCTTCCTCACCAAAATCCCCCCACCCCTGTAAAGGGGTGCAGTCACGGCTGCCACGTCAACGCCAAACAAGGCCGCGAACTTCCCCTTCAGACCAATCTCCCCCCTCGTACTCTCGTCCATAACCCTAGCGCCATCCACCCGTATGCCGAGGATCTTGTGAACGTCGTGCAACAGTATCGTAATCTCACCAAACGGCATGTGGAAAGTGTTGGTGTCCGGCTGCCACCTCTCGACGAACGCACTAATAAGGTTCTCATCCAACCCGGTGGTCAAACAGGTCCTAAGATGACCAAGCCCGCTCTCGGCAACTCTATCCATAACCGCAGAGCGGACCCTCATCTTACTCATCTTCTCCATAGCTCCCGGCCTCTCGTAACACGTGATCCACTGTCTCGCGCTCCCCTCATCCGTCCAACTACTGCGAGCTACGTAAGACAGTAGGTACAGACGGCCCCCCTACAACCGGACCCTGTAGACGCCAGGAAAGATCCGGAGTCTTCTTCCTCCCGCCCGTGCTACTAGAGGCCCCACTCTCCACAAATGGCCTATATCGGCCGCTACCATCACGTACGATCACCTTAGCTGGTCGATCGGCTGCCTCCTCGTCCAAAAACTGGGAGTCGTGCTCCTCCTCCTCCTCCACCTCCTCCTCCTCCTCCTCCTCCTCCTCCTCCTCCTCCGAACTACTAACTCGGGGGTCCCTGAAAAAAGCTCTCGGTAGCTGTAGCTGGTCCTCGGGAGTAGGGTCGGGAGTCCTTATTAGGAGACCCTTTCCCCTACCCCTACCCCTACCCCTACCCCTACCTCCCCTACCAGCTCCTGGTGCTGCTGCTGGTTGTGATGCTACCGGGACACGACGTTTAGATCCCGTCACTCTTCGGCCTGCGGTACGGCCAATCGCAGGCATGATATCATCCTCATTGTAAGACATCCGCATTTACGAGATTATAATAACGTTAAACTAATATAATTAAACAAATTGTCATAAAAACTAAAATAATAAAAACTAACGAGATTACAATAACATTAAATTAATATAATTAAACAAATTGTCATAAAAACTAAAATAATATAAACTAACGAGATTACAATAACATTAAATTAATATAATTAAACAAATTGTCATAAAAAACTAAAATAATAAAAACTAAAATAAGAAATTTTAACTATTAAAATTGAAAATATACGGCCTAAACCCTAAAAATAAAGCCGAGGAAACACCCTAAACCCTAAACCCTAAACCCTAAACCCTAAACCCACCCTAGCCACCCCAACCTTAAACCCTAAACCCTACCTATGCCCTAAATCCAAACCCTAAACCCACGTCCCAACCCACCCTAGCCAGCCCAATCCCACGTCCATACCCCCCCCCCCACCGTCCCAAGCCCACGTCCCAACCCACCCTACCCACCCTAAACCCCACGTCCCTACCCCCCACCGACGCCCCCCCTCCCACGTCCCTACCCCCCACCGACGCCCCCCTCCCACGTCCCTACCCCCCACTAACGCCCACCCACCAACGCCCCCCTCCCACGTCCCTACCACCCACCAACGTGCCCCCCCCACGTCCCTTCCACCCACCAACGTGTATCACACACGTCCCAACCCACGTCCCTCAACTCTCAATTCGGTTGTTTTGGGTCCTTTTGCCCTTTCGATTTAATCTCTAATGCAAATGCAACAACAACAATAGAAACAACAACAATAGTAACAACAACACTACTAACAACAACATTAGAACTAACAAGAACAATAATACAAATTATAAATCGATTTTTGAAAAAATAACAAAACCACCAAAAACATTAACAATCAACATTACAACTAACAAATCTAACCTAATTAACATTAACAATTACTACAATGACATAATACAACTCTAATTAAGACTAACAAGTATAGTTAAAACAAAAAAAAACAAAAAAAAAAAAAAATTACTCACCGGTGGTTCGTCGGTCGGCGTGGTGGGGCGGTCCTGGTGGCGCGGTCGTCGGCGTGCGGCTGCGTGGTGGGGCGGTTGCGTGGTGGTTGTAGGTGGTTGTAGGTGGGTGAGGGTTTGGGTGATTTTCAATTTTAGAGGTTTTGTGGTAATGGTAGGGGTAAGGTTAGTCTTTTATTTGAATTACGTCGACGATTTTTCGCAAAACGTCGACGACCTTTCGCGATTCGGTTAAGGAACCAATCAAAAACCTTGAAATGTCCTTTCTTTTATAGAAAGAGGATTGCATTTGCATATGCTTTTTTATTATTTGTTTATTGTTTAGACTCACCTCAAATTACCTCAGATTTTATACATTATCCGTCATATTCATCTGAGACTCTACTCTTTTACATCATATTGACACATGAGATCCAGCCATTGAATAATTTACATTAAAAGTGGGGTCAAGACTCACCCGGGGACTTGTTGAGTCTTGGAAATCCAAGACTCAACTTAAAACTTTGTTAAGACTTTGGTAGATTATTGTTAGTTTTAAGTGAGTCTTGTCTTAACTCTGAAGACTTCTTGTCTTAAGACCGCTAATAATCTTACCTAAGGTTGACCAACCAACTGCTAACCCAGAAAAAATGGGACGGCATTTTTAAAAAAAAATTGACATCTAGGAAAAGTTTTGGACATGGGGACCATTAATCGTCAATCCGTTTTGCTCTAATCCGAACAACTAATCATAAAATAGAAGCGTAATTAATACGTAAACGTACCCCTTCGTTACTTGTTTGATCGTTGTTACCGTCATTCTCGGACACGATTTAAAACGTTTTAATCAAAATTACATAAATTTAAATAGTTTTTTTTTAAAATTGTCTTTTTTTAGAAAGATTTTAGAGAGAGACACACTTGAGAGTTATGGGGCTATTGTTGGAAAGTTTTATTAATAGTCGACCATAACTAAAAATGTGTCGACGACGCTTAACACGTACCTTTTAAATTTTTACGTCTTGCTCAATCTCAAGACAAGTTATATATTTGATGGGCCAATGAGATTAGATTTCTTCAAATTAAAGATCTAAATCAATTTAGGTGTGTCCTATACTAATCTTGATAACAATCCAATTGTATTCAATAAGATAAATTTATACCCCTCGTTCCGGTTAATTATTTAATTATTTTATTTTGGGTGTTTGGGTCAATTACTTACTTTTTTATTTTTAGAATTAGGTTTGTGACCCGTGAAATTCACGGATTTATCTGTTTTAGTTTTGTTATTTTATCGTATTGATAAGATTTGTCCAACAAATCAGCTTATTCATTTAAAAAGATATAGGCTTAAAATACATAAAAGCTAGTTAGTTAATGTCATATTTCTTTGACAACTCTGATTTATTATTTAAATTATATATTGTACTTCAGTTGTTATTTTGATTAATATACTAATAGCATGTAGTTTAAAAAAACTACATTCAATGAGTCCATTAATTCATGACATTCCTGTATAAACTCATTCAATGCAAAAAAAAGGTATGTTGAATTGTTTTGGCTATACTCTTTTAAAAGTTATTTATATTGAAATGCATGTGAGATAAGAGTTATTTTAATTTAGCGTGAATGAGAAATGTGTCAACAATAATTAGCAAAACATAAATAGTAAATAAATCGAATTAAATTTTACATTATTGTTCCTATAATTATAAATTATTCATCTTCAAAACCACCAGCAACATGGGTCCATGAACATGAACAAATTAATTATTAATAAATATTTTAATGCAAATTTTTAATAATTTAGTGTAGTTGCTTTGTGGCAAAAAATTAAATGTCTAAGGTTGCATCTTAATTAGATTATATTGTATAGATAAATTGTGTACTAAATTTTCTATATAAAAGCTTAAACTCCCCTTTGTTATCTAGGTATATGAAGTTAGTGGGTGAAGACAAAATGGCAAATGAATGCATAATGTTTGATTATTATTCTTTTTTTTTAGAATGATACATTCTTTAGTGTAAAAGTTTAAAATATACACGCATTTTGGTTTAACAAATTTAAAATATTAGTCATTATAGCTATGTTTTTAAAACTATGTCGTGCAATTTTGCACATGTTAAAAACTAGTTTTATCAAATAATTGAACAGCCTGACGTAACTGATTAGAATCAATTAATGCATTGAGCAAGGCAGCGATAATGATAATATCGAGTGAATAGCCAAGCTTAAGACGTTTGCCTAGGAGAGAAGGCAAAATCAATAATATCATCGAGATTGAGATGATGAGAGTGAATAAGAAGAAAGGGGATTATTGCATGAATATAGAAATGTCAAAACCCTAGAAAATGGGTCATTAATCCATTAGCTAGCAAGCAACACACTTGACCAGCCGGCGGCCACATATCAGTAAGCATCCCTTACGACGTGTATCCATTGCAAGTTTTTCTAACGGGTTAAGGTTTCTCACTTAAGTATATAAGACAAAATATAGAAAATTTCAAATATCTTTTTTTTTCCTACCCAAGTACCCAACCGGGTAATATTTGAGTGCATGTTGCATGTTGTTTGATTTTTTCTTCCATTACCTTGTTTTAATCTATATTCATCAATATACTATTCTGTTTCGTTATACACTTTATAACCACAAAAAAAAAAGCATAGCTTGTTTTAACCCAATAGGCCAAATGGTCAACCAGATTTCAGATTTTAATCCAGTATTTTACGAATTATTTCGATTAGGGATTCCTTTGAATTTATGTGGATGAAAATGTTATATTTTAGTTCATTTTTTAAAGAGAAAATGTTAAAATAGTATAGCTTAAGTCCTTATTTCGTTTTTTTGTTTTTTTTAAATAAAACTACAATCATCGGACACCATAAGACTAATAAGAGTTGGTAGACATAAATAACAAACACAACATGGTATTTTATTGAGAAATGCTACCGATATTCTCCTTTTAACCTTCTCCGATCTACTCTCATTAATCAGTTATAAAAATATTGAAACGGTTACGAGCTTAATAACCTCACAAGTGGTTGTGAACAATACTTAATAAGAATACAATCCATAGGATTTCCTAATATGTACTTCAGACAAATATTTGTAACATACATCCTACCACTTACACGAGAGAGTTATGTTGATAAATGATAATGGATGCAGGAATGCTAGTCGATGTAAAAGCAAGAGCAATAACTGTGAAACATACATTTCTACATTCATACATTCCTTTGTATCTTCATCTTCTTAATCATGCCTGAAACCGAGAGTTAGTTATGCACCCTCTTATGAATTTTAAGATGCTCCATTGTACATTCCAGGGAGACTATCAGCACTCAGCCACTCAGCCACTCAACCAGAATTGATCATGTAAATGTGGATTTCAGCAACGAATTTGCCTTTTACTCTAACGACCATTTTTTTCAGCTTTCAGGATCGATTAAGAAGTAAGAACATGAGATTTCGCCTTTCAGAAAAATCATGGATAAGGAGCCGTTAACCTTCTGGCATAACTGCTAATCTGCCATCTTTATTTAGACATTATCAGCATCCTGGACAATTAATTAGCCAAATGAATCAATCATTGCAACGAGTCAGGAAGATGTACCTAGGCCAGGAAAGCGAAAGAAAGCTTCAAAGATGTATGTAGTAAGAACTGAAAAAAACTTCACCTATGTAATGGTCCTGCAAAATTAGTTCAGCAACAAAAAATAAATTAGAACAAGGAATTTGACCAATGATTTGATGATAATACAAAGAAATTCACCAACCAAACTGAAGGCTTAAAAAAATCTTTATATTACTAATGATTCGCCAAAGAAATTAAAGGAATCGCCAGTCGCCAGTCGCCGTTCTGATAGAAACTCTCACAGTCTTATGCCACAAAGTCTACATGATAGATAGTTTTATAAGAAAAGACAGGACGAACCTACCTTAATGGTATTGGAACCGTACCCTTCAGGCCTTCACTATCACATTAAAAAACTAACAAACACGCAATGACAAATTCGACATATGACAGTCACAGTTAGCCAATAGGTCTTGCAGCAAATAAACTCAGAAATGTAAAATAATCCAAAGAAGATTATGCAATGCCAAATTCGACTTACATATGACGGTCACAGCTAACCAGCGAATCTCTTACTCGTTAATTTAAGAGAACCATACCCACTACAACTCTCAAAAGATCGAAAATAATTTTATAGAAAAATGATGTACAAGATAGCACAAATGATAGTTTTATAAGAAAAGAGCAGATGACCTATTTAATGGTATTGAACCTGGCTAAACCATACCCTTCAGTCCTTCACTATCACAGTAATGACAAATTCGATATAACGGTCACAGCTAAACAATAGGTCTTGTGACAAATAAATTAAGTAATGAATTTGTCCTAAAACTAGCTGCAAAGCATTTGTGTTCCATGACACTTACAAACACTGGAGCCTTTCTCATTTATTGACATAAGATAAGAAATCAACTGATGTTCTAATATCTTCTGTTTTCTTTGATAGTTTTGTAGCAACTTTCATCTTTTAAAAGCCCTTGCTCTTGAAGCTTTTTGGCATAATATTGCAGGTACCTATACACGGCTGCAAGCCTGAAATGCCTTCGCAACACCCATGACTCACCGCACTTGTTCGTCCTTGTTTATTTGGAAATCAGATAGCTTCTCAGTTTCCAATCACACCTTGTTTCATTCATCCTCTTTTTCTTTCCCTGATATTTAGTACATGAGCAATGATCAGCTTACGTTCATCAATTTTTGCTCATAACTTATCATCAAACTTCAGTATATTTGAGTTGAACATAAAGCAATAAATATATATATTGTCGTAAACTGAAACAGCTTCCAAATAAATTACTAAAATTACAACCGCTAACAACAAAACAAGCCAACCAAGGGACTGGTAGCTGCTAGTATTCTGGTACTCATGTATCAGATTTGGTGGGAGCAGAATATATGCAGGCTGCAAGTCAAATTACTCAGCCCTAAGCTTATTATGAATGAGATCATAAAAGACATGTTAAACAGAGTTAGAACGCTTGTTAGTGTGAGGCTATTGTCTTGATATAATTGAGTGGTCTGTTGAGTATATGTTTGGTGTTATAATATAAGGCTGGAAATGGACATATGTAACCACTCTTCAAGCCCAACGGGCATTTGAGTGAGGGAGCGTATTAGGAATATTAATAATAGTTGGGCCTCAACCATCACCTTAAGGTTTTGGTTGAGATGGTTCATCTATCAATATGTAACCATTAAATTTCCACCATGTCACATACTCTTGTTAATGATCTTTGAATACCTATCAGAATCTGATTAAATCACTAGTAAGTCGAGGACTAACAATCACCAAAGAACATTTCTTAGCACAAGGACATGACTTATCAATTTTGAGAAGAAAACGAGCAATGGTCACTGATATTAGTAAATGAGCAATGATCAACTTAACTTCAACAATTGTGGCTCATAACTTATCATTAAAACTTCAATGCAAAATACAACTTAAAAAAAGATAAAAAAAAAAAACAGATGAAAAGGCAGAGGCTTATTAGGGTAAATAACAAAAACTAGCAGCCATTTAAGTAAATGCAAAATCCAAGTCAAAATATGTCATAGCTGCACAGAAGAAGGTAGATTGAATAATTTGACTAATAACTGGTTACTAATAATGATAATAACAATAATAAAGAGACTCACCAGCCAAACTTAAGGCTTATGGACAATAAATCTCTTTTTAACTAGTGATTCACCAAACAAACAGAAGAATGAGCAATTTTCACTAAACTGATAGAAACTCACACTATCAATCTATCATAGGCCATGAATCCCAAAATATATCACAAATTATCAAGAATTTATCAGCCAATTCAGATATCCGATAACCAAAGTAGAGTTAAATATACGCCATAGTCCATTCTGAAAACATTAATATCAAAATAGCAATGAACCACAAACCTTTATTCTCCAGAAAATACTTTTGAAGCAAAGCTTTGTCTGTATCACTAACATCAGCAGCAAATCCTTGGCTCGTCATAGTGTGAAGATGATCCAAAGCCATGGCGATATCATTAGCATTGAGAAATCCTTTTATAATCGTATTGTAGGTGCGTTCATCCGGAGGACATCCATTGTCCGCCATGTCCTTTAAAATTTTGGTTGCATCACCTAACAATCCTTGCCTACATAATACTTTGACCATTATAGTGTAGGTTTTTACATTTGCTGGCAACCGCTTGGCCACAAGAGTAGAGAACACCTTTGTTGCTTCAACTAGTCGCCCGGCTTCACAAAGGCCATTAATTATCGTATTGTATGTAGTAATATCAGGTGCCACTCCATTATTCTCCATCTCTTTACGTAGGGAGATTGCCGCATCAATCTGTGCATTTCTTAAAAGGCCATCCAGCAATGTACTGTAAGTGAACACATCCCGTGCCACACCTCGATCTTGCATATCTTTAAAAAGTTGGACTGCATGCTGGAGTTTGTCTTCCTTGCACAACGCATGTATTATGGTGTTATAGGTGATAACATTTGGGGTGATCCGTGTTCCTTTAAGATGCATATCCCAGAAAATCTTCAAAGCTTTGTCAACCTTTTTAGACTTGCAATATCCATTGATTAGGGTACTGAAAGTCACAACATTAGGCATGACACCATCTTTCACCATAACATCCAGTAGCTTTTCTGCCTCCTCCATCTCTCCACGCAAACAGTACCCATCCAACAGAGCATTGTAGGTAATAATGTCAGGGTGCACGCCTACCTTAGCCATGGATTCAAAAACAGCCCTTGCTTCAACAACATTTCCCTCTTTACAGTAACTGTCAACCAAGGTACTGTAGGTTTCAATAGTGAGAACAATGTTGTTGTCCCGCATCTCAGTCAACAGTTCTTTCGCGTGATCCCAACACCCTAAACTACAGACCCCTCGAATTAAGGAAGTATAGGTTATGACATCGGGTAGAATGCTCTTGGCTTTCATCTCGCTGAAAAGACCAAGGGCTTGAGGTAACAATTGGTCTTTACAAAGGCTGTCAATGATGGTGTTATAAATGACAACACCAGGCTTAAAAGGAGCTCTAGACTCCATATTTCGGAGCAAGCGAAGAGCGCCAGCATTGTCGCCAGAATTGCAAAGACCTTTAAACATAGTACCGTAAGTAACAAGGGAAGGATGTATCTGAAGCTTAACAATTTTATCCAATAATTGAACAGCTAGGTGTAATTTATCAGAATCAATTAATCCATTAAGTAAGGTATTAATGATGACAATGTCGGGTGAATAGCCAAGCTTAATGTGCTTACCAAGGAGAGAGAAGGCAAAATCAACACGGCCAACGGAAGAATAACACTTGGCGAGAATACCAATGGAATGCATATTAGGACGGAGACCGGACAATTCAAGGTGATTAAAGAGAGTAAGAATAGTGGAGAAAGGAGGGTGGGGTTTAATCTTAGACATGGCAGTAAACAGCTGATTGAAGACGATAATAGAAGGACGAGGACGAAGAGAGTACAACTGATGAAATATAGAAAGGGGAACATCAATACCAGAAAAACCATATCGACATTGTTGTCTAACGGAATCGAGAAACAATCGGGGGTCGCCAACAACAGAAACAGATCGATTGAAAGAAGGAGAGGAATGAAATCGACATAGAAAAGGGGAAAGACGATGAAGGGAACCTGAGTTTCTGAGTATCATCTTCTTCATCAACATCATTGTGAGGTTTAAATAAACACAACAAATGTCGACGGCTGTAAAATGGAGAAAGTGATGAAAAGTAAGTGATTTTTGTGGGTTAAATTACATGTATATATTGCACACAAATTCTCATCGTAGACGGAGGGTATCCGTCACAAGGAGAAGACGGATACCATTTGCATATGCTTTCTTTAAAATTTTGGACGGCATTCTTTTAAAAAAAATCACATCTAAGATCAGTTTTAGACATGAATCCACCATCAAATAATTGGTATTCTAGTCTTTCTTTAATTTTATGTCAAATTAAAGATAAACAAATAACTCAGGTAAATCAGTAATAAATTATTAGTAGTAAGTCTTGTTTGCGGCGGGTCATCATTTGTGACGGATATTTTGTGAGATAAAATGGATATAAAATGAGTTAGTGGAGAAAGGGGACCACATGAATAGTGTCGGAGAGAGATGATATAAAATGAGTTAGTGGAGAAATGGACCACATGAAGTGTCGGAGAGAGAGAAAAAGTGGGTATTTTGTGAGAGAAAACGGTATCCGTCACAAGCTTGCGACGGATAGTGCCGTTGCAAATAAGAATTTGTGATTATTAGAGTATCACATAATCTTACGTCTGTATCTCAACCAGTAGCTACAATTCCACTTGACCTTAATTACGCCTATTTAAATAACTCAAGAATGTAAGAACTGCCAAGAAGTCATCCATAACACGATAATCTTTCAAAAACATCCAAAAAACCGAAAATGTAGCAACCAAAAACACCAAAAAGTGTGGCTTAACCGCATACGTCTAGAGTGACAAGTATCACAGTTACCTTTGAGGGAAAAATTATCGAAACGACGGTAACTAAAAGCGCTTCAACAATCCTGAACCTTACAGGTTGTTGGACTAGACCTTGAATGCAGGCCCTTTCAAATTGATCAACCAGCAACACAACAACCACACTGCAGCTTTGCGTAGGCACAAAGTGACTAATTGTGTCTTTTACGTCGATTACATCCCTGAGTTCTTACAGAACTTCATTTCTACCTCGTACTTTACATATGTTGGTGTAACAGACAAATTCCTGATGGTGATGTGATTGTAATGGCACTATGTCGAAAGATAGTCTCATTCCGATATTCGCCTCTTGTGACTCCCGTCACAAAGAGGGGTATGCACATTAATGATCTGGGTTGCTCGTTGCAGCGAGCGAAAATTAGGTGATAAGGTTGCGGTCCCCATTGGCGGTGAAGGTTATCTGATGCAATGGGTAACCTCACAAACCTACAAGTTGCGATGTGTAGTTCGTTACTATAACCAAGTTTACAACAAAGCTGGCAAGCGGGAATTAGGTCGTATGGCATGGCATCATTGTTTACAACAAAGCTGTGATCGGTTTCATGACGGAATCAGGAATTTACGTGTTTTCAGTTAAGAAAAAACGTTTATGCTTTTGATTTAATGTTAAGAAATGAAAACGAAATGAATTTATATTTCGCAATGTCGGAGAGTATTAGTACTATATTTCCTTTGTTGGCTTAGAATTGTTGCAATCTATTTTAATATCCGGAGCCGGAGAGCAATTTGGTTCTTCGTAATTACACTCTCAGGTTCCCCAAATCGGCTCATTTGCTGGACCGTTGTACAAGATCACAACTTCTTCAGCTGCGAGCCCTTGTTAAACCGGGTTTCTTAAGTACTCTTTCTAGCAGATTCATCAACTTTGGCTGCAATAAACTCATCGATAAATTTTGGACGTTACAATAGATTCAATTGTACGTTCAACAACATAAGATAGGCCAACTTCAGCCAATTAAGGCTGTGCATAAAATGAGGCTAAGTGTGCTTACAAAGTATATTTTAGGAACCCGACTAAGTTCTTCGACTCTATTCATACATACAGGCAAAATATCAGACGGTGTCGCTGGATTGAATGAGAATGGTTCAGTCTTTTCATTGTGGACTTGTGATCAACATCTACACTCTTGAGTTTCGATCAAAACATAGACGTATGTTTTCTATTTGTTAGAATCCGTTAAACTGGGTTTCTTAAGCAGTATAGCAGCCAATTCACCGATTTTGCACAGTAAGCATATGTGAAGTGCAATACTCACCTTATCTCGCTCCCAAGCGTGGATAAAAGAGAGAGATTGCCATAGGGTTGTGGCAAATAGTGATTGTGTGCCAGTCGTGCCTTGGAATGATTGCCAGAGCTTACTCTGCCCAAAAGCTTTCTGCCAAAGCTGTTCAAAATTGACAAAATGTGAAAATAAGTAGAAAGGGATTTTGATAGCAATTATCAAAGAGAAAACAATCTGCTTGATCATCTGAAATGAAAAGAGAATCCATGTCCGTGGACACATTTTCCAACGTAAACAGAAGCAATGTTGAAAAATGAAAATAAGCTACGCATCATAAACTCGACAACATTCCTCTAAAATGCAAAAAAATGCAAATCAGCCCATACAACCCCATGCATTCCTCTAAAACAACTGCAGGTCAGCCTTATTTACGTCTCTAACATCATGAGTTATTCCAGTAGCGTGCTCACATTAACTGGTGTTCAGAAGAAGTTAAGAAAGAGTAAGATCATTTGGGGCACACGTAGCGTCTTCTGTTTTCTTTCTTAATTCTATAGCAACTTGATTCTAAGAGGTTGCTTTTGAAGCTTTTAGGCATAATATTGTAGGTACCAATACGCGTCTGCAAGCCTGCAACCCCTTTGCTACGGGTAAAGATCACATCTCAAAGGTTTCTCCAAGCGGTCTCTTTAACCCACTAGCCGTCGGCTATGATAATGTACTTGAGAATGTCAATGACCATGATTTGTGCAACAAAATAACACTCATACTTGAGAAAGTCAGCGACCTTGTTTATTTCACATTCACACAGCTTCTCAGTTTCCAATCACAACTTGCTTCATTCGTTCTCTTTTTCTTCCCCTGATATTTATAAATGAGCAATGATCAACTTAGCTTCATCAATTGTTGCTCATAACTTATCATCAAAACATCAATGCACAAATAATTTAACAAGTATAAAAAACAGATGAAAATGCAGAGGCTTAGAATTATACAGAAAACTAGTAGCCATTTATATAAATGCAAAGTACATCTCACAATATATATGGCCTTCATTATTGCATCCTCACAAAATCACAAAACAAAACTTTACAAAGGTATGGGAGTATGGCCCCTGTAAAATGAGCTTAGCCGTACAAAAGAACGTAACTCAAGTTATTTGACCGACAAATGACTTGATGATATATTGATATTAATGTAGTAGTAGTAGAATGGTTAGTTCACCATTTTGACTTCCTATATTTAGAGAAAGGACAATTAATTTGGAATATGGAAATCACAAAAAGAGGATAATAAAAGTGGAATGGAAGGAGTATTTAACTAGTGATTCGCTGAAAAAACAGAAGAATAAGCAATTGTCACTAAACTCATAGAAACTCAAACTATCATATGTCATGAAGCACAAATGATACCCAACTGACAATTAACAAAACTAACCAAACCATCAACTTTACAATCCTGGTAGTAGTAACCTGACAAACATGCAATGACAAATTTGAAATATGACGGTTCCATCTAACCAATGAGTTCTATGATGAACAAATTCGGAATTGTGAAATAATCAAAAGAGGATTATAGAAATTCAGCGATCAATACGGCAAACTTAACAAGCATATGTCTCACTGTGTTATGATCATTGAAAAATGTAAGATTATGCCATCGAAATATAATCAGCAAATGCTTAGCACAGTGTCAAACATCAGCAATAGGATACTAGATAACATCTGCTACTAAACGATAGACTTAAAATCTGATCAATTGCAACACCTTGCATCTGAAACATGGTTATAATGTCTGCCTTATCAAAATGGGGTATTCAAGTACAAATGTCTAATTAGACTAAGCTAGAATAGCAATCAAGCAACTGATCATCTAACCAATTAAAATCAAAACAACCAACATAATGAAAAACATTAGCCATAATCAAATATAAATCAGTCAGCTATTTGCTTTATTCAGGCAATAATAATATTAGAAGGAAAAAAGCGTTAATCACTCTTGACGCAGTCACAAGAGTTTAATTCACCATCGATACTTTAATAGAGTTGGCCGGTTCTTTATTTGACAAGAACCCATTTATTGAACATCACTGAATTTTTACTAATGTCGTAGGCATTTTGAAAACCCTCCCTCCCTCCCTCCCTCAGTTGAACATATATAGAGCAATAAGTTTATATTGTCTAAATCTGAAACAGCTTCCAAATAAACTGCTACAATAAGGACCGATAAAAAAAGCCAACCATGCTGGAAATGGACATACATAATCATTTAGGCTTTGTTTGGATTGAGAGAATTTGAGGGAAAGGGAGGGGAGGGAAATGGAGGGATTTTTTTTCCTTTGTTTGGATACAATTTATGGAGGGAAGGAAATGAGAGGGGAAGGAAATGGGGGAATGTAATTTCTCTCCTTTAGAACAAACAAAAATCTTTCCAAGGGAGGCAAGATTTGGAGAGAAAACTTCATTTGAACCTTCATTTAATTATGCAAGTCATATTTTCTAGGATAATCTCACTCCATTATACCATCCCCTTCCTTCCTCCCCTCCCATTTCCATCTCATCAATTTTGTTATCCAAACAACCTCAATTCATTTTCCCTCACCTCCCCTCCCTTCCCCTCCCCTGACTCCCCTTACCCTCCCTTTCACTCCTAAAATTGTATCCAAACGGAGCCTAAATTCCACCATGTCAATAAATCAAACTCTAGTTTATGTTCTTTGGATACCTATCAGATTCTGGTTAAATCACCAGTAAGTCGAAGAGTAACAATCACCAAAGCAATTCTCAGTTCATCAACAACACCGCTGATAAAATTCAATAACAATCACCAAAGAACATTTCTCAACACAAGGAAATTGCCATCAATTTTTGTAACACGGAAGCACTTTAACAACTTACACTCGTCTGTTTGTCAATCACATTTTCTCCTCAATTTTAATTACAAGTTGTTTAATCCAGTCTCTTCTTCTCCCCTAGTGAGAAAAAAACAAGCAATGAAGCAATGATCACTAGAACTCACCATTCACCAATGAGTACTGAGGGCATATTATCATCAGTGCTTCAATATGACAACAAGAGATAGTCTATAAGCATGAGAAAGGGCATACAATCACTTAACAAATTCATTAAACGAAGTAGAGATAAAATGATATTCCTAGTATATTTGATGAAATTCCTATGTTTATACGCACAAATGATTTAGGTTTTATATACACAGATTTGAACAATACAAAAACATGGCTTTACGATATAAGGAAAATAATCCGTCAATTTAGAAATTCGTTAATGTCATAGTTCATTAATAAAACATTTATCAAAATAGCAAAGAGCCACGTACCTTGATTCCCCAGAAAAATCAACACGACTAAGGAAAGAATAACACTTGGCGAGAATACCAATAGAATGCATATCAGGACGGAGACTGGACAACTCAAGGTGATTAAAGAGAGTAACAATAGTGGCGAAAGGAGGATGGGGTTTAATCTTATACATGGTAGTAAATAATTGCTTGTCTTCTTTATTTGGCACAGCTTTTCAGTTCCCAATCACACCATGATTCATTCAATCTTTTTTTCTTCCCCTGATATTAGTAAATGAGCAATGATCAAATTAACTTCATCAATTATTGCTCATAACTTATCATCAAAACATCAATGCAAAATACATCTTTAAAAAAAAAGATAAAAAATAACAAATGAAAAGGCAGAGGCTTATTAGGGTATATAACGAAACCTAGCCCCCATTTAAGTAAATGCAAAATCCAACTCAAAATATGTCATAGCCGCACAAAAGAAGCTAGATCGAGTAATTTGACTAATAAATGGATACTAATAATGACAATAACAATAATAAAGAGACTCACCAGCCAAACTTAAGGCTTATGGACAATAAATCTCTTTTTAACTAGCGATTCACCAAACAAACAGAAGAATGAGCAATTGTCACTAAACTGAAAGAAACTCACACTATCAATCTATCATAGGCCATGAATCCCAAAATATATCACAAATTATCAAGAAAATAATCGGTCAATTCAGAAATTCGATAAGAAAAGTAGAGCTAAATATATGCCGTAGTCCATTCTGAAAACATTAATATCAAAATAGCAACCAACCACATACCTTTATTCTCCAGAAAATACTTTTGAAGCAAAGCTTTGTCTGTATCACTAACATTAGGGGAAGTGAGTAAACTGACAAACAAAGAAGAAGTGTCCACATCAGCAGCAAATCCATGGCTCGTCATAGTGTGAAGATGATCCAAAGCCATGGCGATATCATTAGCATTGAGAAATCCTTTTATAATCGTATTGTAGGTGCGTTCATTTGGAGAACATCCATTGCCCGCCATGTCCTTTAAAATTTTGGTTGCATCACCTAACAATCCTTGCCTACATAATACTTTGACCATTATAGTGTAGGTTTTTACACTTAGAGGCAACCGCTTGGCCACAAGAGTAGAGAACACCTTTGTTGCTTCAACTAGTCGTCCGGCTTCACAAAGACCATTAATTATGGTATTGTATGTACCAATAGTAGGTGCCACTCCATTATTCTCCATCTCTTTACGTAGGGAGATTGCCGCATCAATCTGTGCATTTCTTAAAAGACCATCCAGCAATGTATTGTAAGTGGCCACATCCCGTGCCACACCTCGATCTTGCATATCTTTAAAAAGCTGGACTGCATGCTGGAGTTTGTCTTCCTTGCACAAGGCATGTATTATGGTGTTATAGGTGATAACATTTGGAGTGATCTGTGTTCCCTTAAGATGCAAATCATGGAACATCTTCAAAGCTTTGTCAACCTTTTTAGACTTGCAATATCCATTGATTAGGGTATTGAAAGTCACGACAACAGGCGTGACACCATCATTCACCATAACATCCAGGAGTTTTTCTGCCTCCTCCATCTCTCCACGCAAACAGTACCCATCCAACAGAGCATTGTAGGTAATTATGTCAGGGTGCACGCCAGTCTTAGCCATGAATTCAAAAACAGCCCTTGCTTCAACAACATTTCCCTCTTTACAGTAACTGTCAACCAAGGTACTGTAGGTTTCAATATCGAGAGCAATGTTGTTGTCCCGCATCTCCGCCAACAGTTCTTTGGCGTGATCCCAACACCCTAAACTACAGACCCCTCGAATTAAGGAAGTATAGGTTACGACATCGGGCAGAATGCTCTTGGCTTTCATCTCGTTGAAAAGGCCAAGGGCTTGAGGTAACAATTGGTCTTTACAAAGGCTGTCAATGATGGTGCTATAAATGACAAGATTAGGCTTAAAAGGAGCTCTAGACTCCATATTTCGGAGCAAGCGAAGAGCACCAGCATTGTCGCCAGAATTGCAAAGACCTCTAAACATAGTACCGTAAGTAACAAGGGAAGGATGTATCTGAAGCTTAACGATTTTATCCAATAATTGAACAGCTAGGTGTAATTTATCAGAATCAATTAATCCATTGAGTAAGGTAGTGATAATGACAATATTGGGTGAATAACCAAGCTTAATGCACTTACCAAGGAGAGAGAAGGCAAAATCAACACGGCCAAGGGAAGAATAACACTTCGCAAGAATACCAATGGAATGCATATTAGGGCGTAGACCGGACAATTCAAGGTGATTAAAGAGAGTAAGAATAGTGGAGAAAGGAGGGTGGGGTTTAATCTTAGACATGGCAGTAAACAGCTGATTGAAGACGATAATAGAAGGACGAGGACGAAGAGAGTACAACTGATGAAATATAGAAAGGGGAACATCAATACCAGAAAAACCAAATCGACATTGTTGTCTAACGGAATCGAGAAACAATCGGGGGTCGCCAACAACAGAAACAGAGCGATTGAAAGAAGGAGAGGAATGAAATCGACATAGAAAAGGGGAAAGACGGTGAAGGGAACCTGAGTTTCTGAGCATCATCTTCTTCATCAACATCATTGTCATTATGAGGTTTAAAGTAAACACAAAAAATGTCGGCTGTAAAATGGAGAAAGTGATGAAAAGTTAAAAGGATATTCTACACATTAGCCCTCAATTTTTCGAATTTCTAGTGGTACCCTATACTTTTTAAAACATATTCCCTCATATTCAAGATAACACAAATTCTTATTTGCAACGGCACTATCCGTCGCAAGCTTGTGACGGGTACCGTTTACTCTCACAAAATACCCACTTTTTCTCTCTCTTCAACACTATTTATGTGGTCCCCTTTCTCCACTAACTTATTTTCTATCCATTTTACCTCACAAAATATCCGTCACAAATAGTAACCCGTCGCAAGCAAGACTTACTATCAAGATAAATGCTCATTTTATTAAAATACTACCCTCATATATTCAAACAATGAGACAGTTTTTACGAATAGGAGGGAGTACATGTTATCTCTAATTGTTGTCATTATCACTAAATGTGCCCTTAACTTTATTTTCCACCTATTAAACTCAATTTTAGGTGTTAAATAATTACTTAGGCGCATAACCAAACTTGACATTTATCATTACATGACATAAAGACTCTATTAAAATTAATATCCATTCTTTGGACGTGATAATTTGGCAAAGATCAATAATTATTCCGTCGCCTTTTTTTAACCCATATATATCTATGGATATTGAGCCTAAGAGAGTCCTTATGTCATGTGATAATAAATGACAAGCTTGCTTAAGTGTTCAAGTTATCAATTAAAGCTTAAAAATGAGTTTAATTGACGAAAAATAAAGTTTAGGGTACACGTAGTGATAATGACAACAATTAGGCTACCATGTAGGTTTTAAAAAGTGTATGGATCTGTTTGGCAAAACTAGCTGAAAAGGTAGCTGAAACCTGAAAAGGTACCTAAAACCTGAAACGGTAGCTAAAAAGGTAGCTGGAAATTAAGACCTGAAAAGGTAGCTGATTTTTGTTAAAACTGTTTGGATACTAGCTGAAAAGATAGCTGATATTTAACAAAATGACGGAAAAGGACATGGTTTATTATTGATATCTTTTACGTTTTTACTATTATTCTTGTGTTATTGTCGTTGATGGCGTTACGTTTTTACTAGGTTGAGGGCAAGGCGGGCTTCACATATAACGATTAGGTTAAATTTAACAAGTTATAATGAAATTTTTTCAATCATATACTTATCTAATGCAGAAGCCAAACTGCTGACGTGACATCTCAAGAAATAAGTTTCGTCTTACGTGGCACGATTTCAGAGCTACTTGAAGATTTCAAAAAAAAATACAGATTTAAGCAACTAATAGTCAAGATTGCAATATTCCATAATATTCCTTACGTAGAAATTCCTTTAGTTTAGGAAAAAAGTCAAATAATAGTCAATATTTTAGGAATGCAATAATGTTCTGCAAGATTTTTAGAATAATCTTTTCAGTGATTTTCGTTCACGGGATAATGCAATAACAAATCATGAAATAATGCAATACAATAACAAATAACGGGGTTGTTACTATACTGCATTATTCCATTTTGACATTTTTTATAATAGGTGATGACCATTTTTTTTTAAAAAAAAGTTAATAAATTATACTGAAGATTGCGAAATCAATGGGATAGTATATGGAATAAAATCAATTGTAGAATATGAATGAAATATTCCATATTCTATCACTATAAAAACTAAAGTACAAATTAATAGGAGTAACTAATTTATTTAAACCGTAAGAGTATCCATTTTGTTAATAAAACTATTTATTTAATATAATAAATGAGTTCTTTTATAAAACAGGAGTATCTCGCAATATCTAACTCTCCCACGCAATCACTGTACTGTTGTTTGATATATGTATCTTTTTGCTAATAAAATCAAATGTAAATTATTAATTAACCCAACTTTTAAATTACTATTTTTATTAACCAAGTCTTATAAACATTTGAATTACACAGTTACACTCATTTTAAGCATACGTACTAATTTTATTGCAAGTCTTACTCATTTATAGTTAATAATTCAAAATTAATTACTCCCTAAATCGTTATATCTTAGCTATGAGTCTATAACTATATATATTCATTTAAAATTTAAAAAGTAGCCCCGGGAATTTCACGGGTTTAAACCTAGTATATTTGAAAGAGAATGAGAAAATAATTAACATATAACGATTAGGTTAAAAAAAATTCAAGCCATACACCCTTGAAAATATACTTTAGCGATACAAAAATAATTCTTTATTAAAATCTTACAAAAATAATATTAATTAAGCTTCACCCGAAATTAAAGTAGCAATCATATCGCGGATATTAGACCAAGGGTAGAATAGGTAGATGAAAATGAAACAGGTATCTGATTCCTCAAATGTTACCTGGGTAGCTTTTTATTTCAGATACTTTTTTTCTCTCAAATCAGGTACTTGCCAAACACGCAAAAAAAAATAAGCTACCTGATTATTTTAGCAAAAAAGTCATTTCAAACAAATCAGGTAGCTTATTTACCTTATCAAACACAGCCTATGGGTACTATGTAGAAAATCGAAAAATTGAGGGGTACCATGTAGAATATCTCATGTATATATTTCTTTAAGGTTGGCCAACCAATTGCTATTTAAATTTCACAAAAAAAAAAAATGGACGGCATTTTCTTAAAAAAATTCACATCTAAGATAAGTTTTGGACACGGGGATCGATAATCGTCAATCCATTTCTAATTCGAACAACAAAATAAAAGAGAAGCGTAATTAATACGTAAACGTACCCCTTCGTTACTTGTTTGATCGTTGTTACCGTCATTCTCGAACATGATTTAAAACGTTTTAATCAAAATTACATAAATTTAAATTCATTTTTTTTAAAAAAAAATCTTTTTTTGTTTTAGAAAGATTTTAGAGAGAGAGACAAAAATTTTGAGAGATTTTTTTTGCCATAGACACAATTGAGAGTTATGGGGCTATTGTTTGAAAGTTTTACTAGTTTAGGACCCGTGCAAAATTACACGGGTATGTAAAAAAGTATATAAATAGATATTTAAAATTTTATAGTTGTAATATTATTTCATTTAAATCTAAATGTTCAATATTTTACAAATACATATAAAAGTATATTAAATTTAAATTCAACGTTTATTATACTTTTAACATTAAATTAAAGGTTACATGCCTCACTGACATCGACACATCCCACTTTTGATTTAATAATCAAAATACACATGATCAAAATAATTAAAATTAAAAGATACACATAGAAAATGAATATCGTATGTTTTCCATATGTTCTTAAACTAATACAAAAATGTTCGTATAATTATTAATGACATAGAATGGAATAGGCTATGTATAGTTAAATTCAGCTTCATTTAATTCACTTCAGTTTAGTTCAACTCATCTCATGACAAATTAACTCTTATTTCAATTTAGTTCGACTCAATTTAGCTTCACTCTCTTTTCAGCAAAAAAACAGAGCGTATAACCCGTTACTAACCATATTTTTGGTAAATTGCATATACACTTTTACTACATGATTTTACACTATTAATATAAATATTTTTATCCCACACTATTGGTAGAACATAGTTATGTTGAAGACGACTCATTAATAATTAACTAATTGTATCAATCAGAACAACCAATATATACCCTCGTAAGAAAATGTCCCAAAACTATAAGTTTGATACTTATATAATTATATGTATGTAAATAATACAAAATAATAGAAACTATAGTATTTTATAGCTATTTTATCGCAAGATCAATGAGCCAATATAATATTAGTAGTTAATATTAATTCAAATTATAAGCTAAAAAACGGGTAGGTTGTTCATTTTGACTTTTTATTATGCTAAGACAGTCTTATATAGGTTCGCAATTTAACAACGAATTCAATGCGAATTAATATTATCGTAAAGTGTTTTTGAGACGATGTTTATAATAATTGTTTTATTTTTGTGACGGTTTATATTATACGGTATATCATTATTGATTTATTTGGTTCGGCGATTTGTAATTTGGATTATATGTAATTTACGGTTTATTGTTATTAAAATTTAAGACGGTTTAAAAACTAATTAATTTCCAAAACATTCACTCATATTTATACGGCACCACCATTTGGTGTGTTTTGTTTTTTTTTTATTATTTTTCTTTTTTTTTAAAAAAAATTTGTGGGATAAGAACAAAATATGAGTGAGTGTTTGGGAAATTAATTACTTTTTAGACCGTATTAAAATTTTAATAACAATAAACCGTAAATTACATATAATACAAATCGCCGAACCAAATACATCAATAAGGATATAGCGTATAACATAAATCGTCACCAAAATAAAACAATTATTATAAACATCGTCTCAAAACACTTTATGATAAAACAAAATATTTTTTTTACTAATAAAGCTAATATAAAGCCAAATTTGGAATAAATTAAAAAATAGGGGACGTAATAAGTAAAACAGGGAGCGTGATATAGCAAGTCCCTATATCCATTACAAATGAGAATTTGTGAAACTTTTGACTTTAAGCATATGTATCGTCATATCTATATATTCATAACTATCTTAATTCAATTAGATGTCCATGATGTTCGTCATCTGTCACCGTGTTTTATTTTTACATATTTTAAAGTTATTAATTACTTTTCTGGAAATATACATGGTGTTTAAATTGATATTTTAGTCCACCTTCTATTATAAGTCATATATTGCCAAGTATTGGTCAAATATGACTATTTTTGACACATTAGCTATTTTATGTGAAAATAGTTTATTGGTAAATTGGTAAACTATTTAGAGCATGTTTGGCCTAGATTGTCAAAAATGAGTTTTTGTTTTTAGAGCTTAATTTTTCAAAAGTGGTTTTTAAGAATCAGAAACAACAAATTGTTGTTTCTATTTTTATGGGGAAAAAGAGGGTATTTGAGTTTTTGAGAAATTATTTTTAACTTTTAAGTAAAAGAAGTGTTTGGCCAAAAAGTGTTTTTAAGTCCAAAATCACCTTGAAAAGCTAGGCCAAACACATACTTATATTCTAGGAAGATAGTTAGATAAGTAAAAGTAGGAATTTTAGGCATCTTACGCTATTAATTTTATTAACTTATTATGTATAATATGAATTTTAGTTGTCTTTTTTTTTTTTTATGAAATGAATTTTAGTTGGTTATGACTATATTCTAGGAAGATAGTTAAAATAATATTTTATAATTAATTATAATAATATCTTTAGTGAGTTAAGGTTGGAAGGTGGATAAATAGGCGGGAAAGTAGTATTGTAGTGGTATGTGTTTTATTATTATATATAGACTAGATTTCATGCCCGGGCGTTGCCAAATAGGCGGTAATATCTTAACATGGTTTCAAAGTAATTATCTTAACAGTTAATCTTCTACAAATACTTAGTATAATAGACATATATAGAGAATAATTCAGGTATGATTGTTTTTTACGGCTAATAAAACATCATATGTATCATGCTCGTATTCTTTTCTTAGTAGCCCGTATTTTTCTTATATTAGCTCGTATTATTTTATAATTAGCCCGTATTCTTACATACTCATATTTGTAAGTTCGTGATCCTCTTATACGCTCGTATTCTTATCTTAATAACTCATATTTTTTTTTACATTAGCTCGTATTGCTTAATAGCTTTATTAGCTCGCATTCTTACGTTAATAACTCGCGTTCTTGTGTGCTCGTATTTTTTAGTTCCCGATTCTCTTAATTTCTTATTACTTTTACATTAGCTCGTATTTCTTATTTATTCGTAATTTGTAGCTCGTATTTTTTTAATTATACCTTGTAATCTTAAGTGCTTATTATATCATGAAATTTGACGTCTTTCAAATCTGATTCTATTTTTTTAGTTCGAGAAGTGTTTCAATTAGCTCATGTTTTCGTATTCTGTTTACATTAACTCATATTCTCATCTTAATAGGCCGTATTCTTATGTGCTCGTATATTTAAGTTCGTGATCCTTTTAATCTCGTATTCGTATTCATTTGTACTCATATTTTGAAGCTCGTCTTATCTATATTTAAGTTCGTGATCCTTTTAATCTCCAATTCGTATTCATTTGTACTCATATTTTGAAGCTCATCTTATCTTAGTAGTTCGTATTGTTTTTCATTAGCTTGTATTCATTTGTGCTCGTATTTTAAAGCTCCTCTTATCTTAATAGCTTGTATTGTTTTTACATTAGCTCGTATTCTTAGCTTAATAGCGTTAGCCGTTATTAGCCCGCATTCTTACGTTAATAGCTCGCGTTCTTGTGTGCTCGTATTTTTTAGTTCCTCATTCTCTTATTTTCTTATTTCTTTTACATTAACTCGTATTTCTTATATATTCGTAATTTGTACCCGTATTCTTTTAATATACCTCCTAATCTTAAGTGCTTATTATATCATGAAATTTGACGTCTTTCAAATCTGATTCTATTTTTGTAGTTCGAGAAGTGTTTCAATTAGCTCATATTTTCGTATTCTGTTTACATTAGCTCATATTCTCATCTTAATAGGCCGTATTCTTATGTGCTCGTATATTTAAATTCGTGATCCTTTTAATCTCGTATTCGTATTCATTTGTGCTCATATTTTGAAGCTCGTCTTATTTTAATAGCTCGTATTGTTTTTTCATTAACATGTATTCATTTGTGCTCGTATTTTAAAACTCGTCTTATCTTAATAGTTTGTATTGTTTTTACATTACCTGTTATTCTTAGCTTATTAGCTCGTATTTCTTTTAAATTAGCTCGTACTCTTAGGTTAATAGCTCGCATTCTTCCGTGCTCGTATTTTTTCGTTCGTGATTCCCTTAAACTCTTATTCTTTTTACATTAGCTCATATTCTTATGTGTTCGTATTCTGTAGCTTGTATTTTTTTAATTATACCTCGTAAACTTAAGTGCTTAATATATTTATCAATAGATCTATTTATGCTTTTAACTAAATAAGAGAAGGGAAACAACAAATTATACCATAACTTTACGGTAGCCAAAATTCTTAGTTATCAATTATTTATTAACTAATTCACTAACTATCCAACTGATATTTTATTACTATTTAATTATCTTTTTATTTATATACTTAATTTATTTAACCAAAGTAATAACCAATGTAATCCATCTAAAAACAATAACTATCCAACTGATATTTTAATACTATTTAATTATCTTTTTATCTTTTTATTTATATACTTGATTTATTTAACCAAAGTAATAGATAATGTAATCGCTCTAAAACCAATAATTATCCAATTGATGTTTTATACTATTTAAATATCTTTTTATTTATATACTTAATTTATTTAACCAAAATAATAAGCAATGTCTAAACAATAGCCAATGAAATCAATTATTTTATTAACTAATTCAATAATTATCCAACTGATATTTTATTACTATTTGATTATCTTTTTATTTATATACTTAATTTATTTAATCAAAGTAATGACCAATGTAATCGCTCTAAAAACAATAATTATCCAACTGATATTTTATTACTATTTAATTATATTTTTATTTATATACTTAATTTATTTAACAAAAGTAATGGTCAATGAAATTGCTCTAAAATAATAGCCAATAAAATCGCTCGAAAAGTTCATCTTTTAAGTATATATATTGATTGATTAATAGTCGACCATAACTAAAAATGTGTCGACAACGCTTAACACACACCTTTTAAATTATTTTTACGTCTTGCTCAATCTCGAGAGTCGAGACAAGTTATATATTTGATGGGCCAGTGAGATTAGATTTCTTCAAATTAATGATCTAAATCAATTTAATTGTGTCATATACTAATCATGATAAGAATCCAATTGTATCCAATAAGATAAATTTATCATTAGGTTTCCTGAGAGGCCGTCTCTCAATAAGCTTATTGAGAACTATTGTACAAATTTAAGAAAGTGCTACTGAAGGTAATATAATAGGTACAAATCATGATTAAAGATAGAATGAGTATATTTATTATGTAAATAAGTACGAAATTACTATTGTACAATCAATGACAAAAGGATTACGAAATATAAATAAAATGATACAAAAGAGTGGTCTCTCAATAATTTATTGAAAGACCGTCTCTCTCAAGTTTTAGTGTAAATTTATTTTGGGTGTGTGAGTCAATTGCTTACCTTTTTATTTTCAGAATGTTTTACTGAACAATTTGATCATGCTTACTCAAATTAATCCACTTGTCATCAAATAATTGGTATTCTCCTCTTTCTTTAATTTTATGTCAAATCGAAGGTAAACAAATGACCGAGACAAATCAGTAATAAATTATTAGAGTATCATATAATCTTACATCCGTATCTCAACCAGTAGCTACAATTCCACTTGACCTTAATTACGCCTATTTAAATAACTCAAGAATGCAAGAACTGCCAAAAAGCCGTCCATAACCCGATAATCTTTCATAACCCGATAATCTTTCAAAAACATCAAAAAAAACGAAATGTAGCAACCAAAAACATCAAAAAATATGGCTTAATTGAATACGTCTGGAGTGACAAGTATCACAGTTACCTTTGACGGGAAAATCATCGAAACGACAGTAACTAAAAGCGCTTCAACAATCACTGAACCTTACAGATTGTTGGACTAGACCTTGAATGCAGGCCCTTTCAAATTGATCAACCCGCAACACAACTGCGACACTGCAGCTTTGCGTAGGCACAAAGTGTCTAATTGTGAAATTTTTTGACGTCGATTACATCCCTGAGTCCTTACCGAACTTCATTTCTACCTCATCTTAACATTAAAATGGATAAAAAAACTCATCCCACTTAGGATATAAGTCAAATTTGTTACTTTTCTTTATGCAGTATGTTTTTATTTTTTTCATATTATTTTACTCTTCTTAAACTTAAAATGAATACCCCGTCTTAATTAAGAATTGGTTGAATTAATGAATGAAAGTACTTAAATATTGAACATTATACACTTTCGTACTTAACCAAATCCAAAAAATGTCAAACTACGGTTTAAGGATTATAAATATAAATATTAAAGCCTACAATGATGATGTAGATATGTCAAGTGGAACAATTATGTGGATGACATGTATTCTAAATGGATATTGAAAGGTATTTCATAAATAACAAAATATTTGTTCATGCAAATATTGTTTTATAGAGTGATGTATTTTTTACGAGGGTGGGGTAGATAGGTTTTGAAGGAGTAGGTAAATTTTTTAAGGTGTAGGGTTACCCTCCGACGTTTAAGATTGTGACTTGAGTCGTACAAACAAATCTTGATAGATTGTGTTGTTCAGAGATATAGTTGATGATTTTGATGATCAAATTAGTTAGTTGATGTTGATGATCAAGAAAATCTCGATAGGTTGAGTGTGACTCGGCCTAGTAAGCAACCTGATGGGTGGTTTCTGCGGATTTGGTTAAATTAAAAGAAGAGTCTTTAAAATATTTTGATTACGCCTAATTAGTTTTCATTTTACTTTTTTCACACAAAATCCCTTTCTTTCCTCTTAATCTAATCTCTTCCAATACTTAGTTCGTTGTTTTGAGAGTCGCCACATCGTTTTCGTTGTTATCATTCGGTAAGTTTGTGTATCTGTTTATCAGTTTTGTAGAATAGGCGAACCCTAATTGGGGATTTAGGGGGGTTGTTGATTGCTGATGTATTGCTTACTTAGGTAACAGATTTGTAGAAGAGCGTTTATAGACCGTCGCGTGCGGCTTTACCCGTGATTTAAGAAAAAGGTAAGGTTTCCCAACTCAGTAGTTTGTATGATTATTGTATGCATTTATGTAATTGTGATTAGATTGGATTGGAAGAGATGATGGTGATGTGATTGTAATGACACTATGTCAGGAGATAGTCTCATTCCAATATTCGCCTCTTATGACTCCCGTCACAATAGGGTATGCACATTAATGATCTGGGTTGCTCGTTGTGGCGAGCGGGAATTAGGTGGTAAGGTTGCGATCCCTATTGGCGGTGAGGGTTACCTGATGCGATAGGTAACCTGGCAAGCCTGGCCTACAAATTGCGGTGTGTAGTCGGTTACTGAGAATGAGGGATCGGTGGAGTGATTGTTGGTGCTTGTATTCATTTCCTTTGCTATATTTGATGATTATACCGATGATTGACCCCGTTTTGTTGTTGTAAAATTGTGGTGATCCATTAGGGGATGGTGAGCAAGTTCAGTTTGTGGTGTAGCTTGCGGGATTTGGAAGAGGTCGAGACATCTATGATCGAGTACAGTTTCCGGTGTGTACACTACATATCTATCTTAGTTTTAGTTTATGATTTTCGCAGTTTCAGTTGTTTTTCTTTTGGTTAAGACTTATATGTAACTTTAAGTTACATTTATATGATATGTTTTTTATCGATATTTTTGATGTTCACTATCTCGGACAACCGAGATGGTAACACCTTTATATGTCTTGATGGTCCTTGGTAAGACACTTTGGTATACCAGGGTGTTTTGGTGGAAACGATGTGACGACTTTTGAAACAACGAACTACGCCTTGGAAGAGATTAGATTAAGAGGAGAGAAAGACAATTTGTAGTGTAAAATGTCAAATTAAACTGATTAGAGCTTCAAAATATGAGTACAAATGAATACGAATACGAGATTAAAAGGATCACGAACTTAAATATACGAGCACATAAGAATACGGCCTATTAAGATGAGAATATGAGTTAATGTAAACAGAATACGAAAACATGAGCTAATTGAAACACTTCTCGAACTAAAAAAATACAGTTGAAAATTGTCCACCAGACTGCTTACTCGGCCGAGTAACCAACGTACTCGACCGAGTTTGCCCAACTCGGTCGAGTAACTCCTTACTCAGTCGAGATCCCACTCGATAGATCCGAAACCACACGTAACTGACATCCAACTTTGTCGAGTTAGCCCTACTCGACCGAGTAACGGAGGAACATAAACGTGTAGTATTACATGAATAACTCAAAATCATACCATATTAATAACAAACTTTATCTTATAGGATTGTAGTAAGACTTAATTTCTTTATATGATGATAGTCTATCTAATATTTAATAATTTATTTTAATGCATTAGGTAGCTTGTGGGAATTGGAGATTCTAAGAGTAAGGGCAATGAATTTGCTAAGGGAGTAGCTAGCTAATAATAACCAAAAGTATTAATCTGATGTGAAAACCATTATTTCACCTCAAGTGAATTAGTTTAATCTAAACTAATATATATCTCCATGGAGCTACTTGTTTGAGAAGACCAAGAGAAGACCACATTTACATGTCCCTATGGTTCCTTTGCCTACCGTAGAATGCTTTTCGGTCTTTGTAATGCTCCCGCTACTTTCCAACGTTGCATGATTATCATTTTCTCCGAATATATTGAGTCTATCATGGAACTGTTTATGGACGATTTTAGTGTGTATGGTTCTTCATTTGATGCATGCTTGTCTAACTTGTCTTTGGTTTTGAAGCGTTGTGAGGAAGTTGATTTAGTGTTGAATTGGGAGCCACTTCATGGTAAAAGAGGGAGTGATACTTGGTCATATTGTTTCGTAACGTAGTATAGAGGTAGTGGACCATGCTAAGGTTCAAGTTATTGAACAACTTCCCCCACCGGTAAATGTGAAGAGTGTAAGGAGTTTCTTAGGTCATGTGTGTAACACCCTCAAAATCCAAGGCCTTTAGTTAGGACCATCAGATTACGAAAGTATCACCATCTCAGTTTCCTGAGGCATAATATCAAGATGAACAATACTGTAACCTTTATTAAAAGTGAGAACAACGTTTAAGTATAACAAAGTCTGATACAACAACCATAAAAGAAATGTCTGCGGAAGCTAAGAAACTATGACGTTGATAAACTGAGTGGAATCCCATCCTTCCTGAGCTATCAGATATCAACATCGTTGCACCTGAAGGTAGGTAAACATAACGATCTAGGGTGAGAGGTTTTGAGAGAAGAGTGAGAAGGCGGCAGACAGATTAGGGTAAGAATGATTTTAACTTCCGAATTCTATTTTATAGTTACCGCGACCCTTAACACGAAACCGGCTAACTCGGCCTAGTAGGCTCTATTCGGTTGATGGCCGGATTTTGTCGTCGATACCGGCACCAAACACATTTATAAAGAACCCAAATTAAGTAGTATAATTTAGGGTCGAACCCAAAAGACGGTGGGGAAGTTGTATAGTTATGCTTTAATTTTAGTATGAGTCGGAGTAAAAGGTTTTGGTTTGGAAAAACTAATTAACTACTAAAGCAAGTAAATCTAGATGAAGTTGATGATAAAGAGGACTAGGGTGTCGGGGGTCACCTAGGTAAGTCGGGAGCCAAACGTAAGATAACGGTCTTGTATCACTTCTATGGTAGGTCTAGGGTTGTCTCTTCTCTCGAGTTGACAAACCCTTAGGTCGAGTCTAGTCCTAGCTTTCGCTACAAACTAAGCTAACCTAACACACAAGCATGCTCATGAAACCTCAAGACTTTCGTCTAAAGCAAACAAAGTGAAGACTAACACCCAACCGTCGTTGAGGCATTTCATCAAACACATAACATGCAAGATGCGAAAACTTAACCAAAGAAGCAAACAAGACTAACTCTAGGCATTTTTCATGGCTACTAACTACCCAAGCAAACCCCCTAACCCTAGAATAAGACTACTCACACATGGCTAAGGAATAAACTTGAACAAATAAAGTATTAATGCTAAACATGGTGGAAATTAATGAGAGTAAATAATTGAACAAGCAAAACTAAAACAAAATGCAAAGACAAAGTAGAGATTAGGAAGATTATACCAATAATAAGGAAAAAGCAAGGAACTTGGATTACAACTTGGAGGATTCTCTCAAACCCTCAAATTACAACCCAATAAGAATCTTCTAAAATTGCCCAAGAACAAAGCTAAGAGAATCACTAAGAAAGGGTTAACTAATATTGAAAGATTAAACTAAGATCTAAAGAGGATTAAAATATTAAGAGAGTTTTTTGAGTCTAAGTATAGAACAATGGAACAGTGCAAAACCCTAGAAAAGTGTGTAAAAGTGCGTAATTTGAAGTTTACACAAGTGCGGGTTTATATAGAGTGCGGAAATACGAAAAAGGCCTCTCAGCCGGTCGACCGGCTGCCGGTGGTGGACCGGCTGAGAGCCCAAAATCCGACTTCTGACTTTTCTTCGATTTTTCTCCAATGTACATGCATCCCCAGCCGACCGGCCGGCTGCCGGTCGGGCACCGGCTGGGAGGCCAAAAACTCAATTCTGATTTTTTTCTTTCTTCACTTGGCTACAGGTACCCTCAGCCGGTGGACCGGCTGCCGGTTGGCCACCGGCTGGGGACCCTTTATGAGTAATCTGCCCAATAATTCATTTTCTTCAATCTTCGAATTTGGCTAAGTATAGGAAAGTCATCCCAGCCGGCCGACCGGCTGCCGGTAGGCCACCGGCTGGGAGGCTTTTCTTAAGGGGCTGGAAAATTCTTCACATTTTTGTTTGAAATCTTGAGTCAAGGCTACCAGCCGGCCGACCGGCCGCCGGTTGGAGACCGGCTGGGAGGGCCTGGGAGGCCTCCTTCACAATTCTTCCACATTTCTTCATAAATCGTTCTAAATCCGGCTCGATTTCACCCGTTTATTCGCCCACGCCGTAATACCTACAAAAATTGGATCGAATAGGAATATACGAGGCAACGGACGTAAAAACACCTAAAGATACGCAAATCGAGGACGAATCGTGACCGAAAACAAAGAAAATGTAAAGGAAATGATGACCAAAATGGAGCTCATCAGAATTCCCCACACTTAAACCTTACTCGTCCTCGAGTAAGAGATCAACGAACTATATAACCCTTATTAAAAACAAAGAAACAACTAACTAAGCTAACTATAAGCCGAATCGGGTTTAGCTACACCCGTAGCCCTTTCAACTCACAATTTGACATTCATGAGGGAGAATGCCCTATTGTAAGGCAAGTAAGGTCTTGCTACAAAACTTTTGATGCAAACAAGTAAAAACAAAACACGTATAGACAAACAACATGCATCGGAAAAGAAAGAAAACCGCTTGCCTCATTTAAGCGGTGGAAAACAACTAAAAGAGAACAAATTCAAAGTCGTAAACTCCTTCACAAATATTAATTCTACAAGTCACTAAGGCAAGAAGGATGACAACAAAACACCGCCAAATCATGCTAAACTAGGCTACTTTCATAACCGTTATCCAAATACTTTTGTCAAGGGCGATCGGATGGAATGGAATGATAATCCCCGCAATGCTAAAGGCAAAAGATGCAACAAGTCTAGATTCTTCACAAAGTAAAGGTCATGGGTCGTCCCGAGATCGACAAAACGGCAAGGCAAAATTGATTTTTTTGGAATGAAATGCTCAAATCAATACAAAATGGTGGATTACAATCAAAATTTGACCTCATTCAATTTTTTTTTCATTTCTTTTTCATGCCATGAGTTAGGATGGGGTTTGTCCCACGCGTGCTAATGTCCTTTGCTTTCGCCAATCGCTTATTAGGCAACCGGTTAACCTCTAGACAATAGCTTATCGGGGTGACAATCACTCTGTCTTTGGGCGGTCGAATTCACAACCAGGTGGGAAGCCAACTCAATGGCTACCCTCCAAAGCACATCGAAGTGGTACGCCTCCACCAAAACAACATGTTCTTATTCCTTTTTTCATTAACCATTTTTTTTCTTTTCTTTTTCACTTGAGGCTTCTTTTTTTCTTCTTTCAAAACATTTCCACTTCTTATGATCATTGACAAGAGCATTCCAAATTTATTCATGAAAGTTATTTTTGGGTTGCCAAACCGTCAAGTCGAACAAGGTCACCAAGACAAGATAATCAAAACCACTTCACATCACGGGGGTGGACAAGGTGACTCACATGCAAACCCTTGACTTGGTATTGGACCATGGTCAGAAAGATACTAGAAAAGCATGACCTAGGGTGTTTTAAAAATCATTCTAAAAGACAAAGTCCCAAGTAGAAGAATTATTTGCAAATGCTTAAACGATTTTGTCAAAGTTCTCAATTAGGCATTTTCAAAACATTATCCTAAATGCAACTATATGCCATGAATGCAACTAATATAGACATGTTATAATGCAAATGAGACTATCAAACTAAATGCCAAACAAAGCTAATGCAACTCCTAACAGCACAAAAGCACACAAGCCACACACAATTCTCCACAATGTACTCCACATCCTCCAAATACAAGCCCATCCTCCTCAATTGTAACAAAAGGAAGAAAATGAGAGTGAAATAGAGGTTGGAACGATCATACCGTGGTATCTTCAAGATCCAAAGCGGTGCTCAAGCGAGTGTTACCTATGCGAAAGGAGGGGAAGCAAACACAAGTATATACAATTCTACACTAATAAGGTAAAAACATGTTTTTGAATTTTTCAAATTTTTCGATTTTTTTGGTATTTTTGAGGTTTTTCATACTTACAAAAGCAATCAAATATACACAAGGTGGATATTTTCCCTCCCCACACTTAAGATTTACATTGTCCTCAATGTAATGAAGTGCAAAGGGGGAAATGAAGCAAAAGAACGAAAACAACATGTTTTTGGCTTTTTTGAAATTTTTGAGAAAATAAAAACTTGTTTTTGTATTTTTTTTGAAATAAACGGTTCTTCCTCCCCACACTTATTTATGTGCATAATGTGAGGAGGAAAACCGGAAAATAAAGAACATGCTTTTGAAAGTTTTTGGTTTTTCAATTTTTTTTTGGTTTTTTGGTTTTTAAGAAGGCATTAAAAACAAAGATAAACAAAAGAAGAGAAAAACTAAAAACTAGACTAAATGCAAACTAAATGCTCTAAACTACATGTATGCAATCTATATGTGACAATATGATACAAAAATATAAATCTAATGCATCTAAATGAATGCAACTATATGCATCTAAACTAATGATATGCAAAGATGAATTAAAAACTTAAAACAAGCTAAAAGAAACTAACTAATATAAACGAAACTAACTAAATGCATGCTAGAAAGTAAAATGCAAACTAAAAGAGAAATTTGGATTAAGGGGGTTACTTGACTTGTTTTGGATTTTGCAAGGGGAGCATAATCATCACCAACTACCACCTCCAAAGGTGGTCACTCATCAAAGCTATCATCAAAATCACCGCCACCTTCATTACCATCACCTTCATTACCATCATCTTCATCATTCCCATTGCCTCCATCAACGACCATGAAGTCGCTAGGGTTGTTCACGAAATCGCGGAAGGGGGAGGCATGAGATCCACTAGCTCCCGCATCACCATACCCGCCATGGAAGGATGAATGCCTCGGAGGGCCCGAATCCTCATTTCCCCGAAAGTTGGGGGGGAAAATCGGGTTTGAAAAATAACCCGGGGTGACGTTAATCTCCCCGTAAAAACGACCCTCAGGAGGCACATAACCCCTATCCGGAGGCATGTAGTATGATGGGTGACCACCATCGGGATGATGGTAACCCTCGCGGACGGACCGATCATAACTCGGAAATGTACCATAGGCTTGATCATAGTAGAGGTAATCAAGCCTATAAGTCAAATCCCTATGCCGCTCATCGGCTATGGCTTGGCGCTGGTCCGCTAGATCTGCTGCAGTCTTCATGCCCAAGTCAACTCGTGCCATGAAATCAATAAGCTCTGGGGGGCATGAAGAAGAAGATGGACCGGAGGCGGAGGTGGATCCCTGGAAGTATGAGGGACCACTCTGAAACTGGGACATGGAAATGGGGGGCTGCTGAAACTGCTCAAAAGGAAGGTCAGAAGGAGTGGCACCGACTCTGTCTCTGGTGTAGACTCTAGGGGCACGCTGGTCTGGAGGGAGGTCCTCGGGGTCCGCCTCAATATCAAGGAGGTAAGAGGTCTTTCCCGGCACAACTCTCATCAACTCGGTGTTTGGCAAAGGAATTGAATTCTTGAACTTGTTGTCAGCCCGAATCTGCCAATACTCCTTGCGATCACTGGGGTTATACCGTACCCACCCCAAAGCATCCTGCAAGTATCGGCTAGATAGCACATTCTCGCCCTGAATGAAGTCAACCGTGAAGTGCCTCTGACAACGGTTGTTGGCAATCAAGGTGACCATCCCTCCAACACAAATGGGGGTAGTAAGCTGAGGTTGGGATGCCAACCTACTCAAGTGAAGGGCCATATGGTGAGCAATGTTCAATTTCGGGCCACCAACCAAGTAAGAACCAATTATTTCAAGCTCAGTAGTAGTGAAGTTGTGAGGCTCATCCCTAGAGAAAACTGTCCACCCCATGAACCTATGCCAAATTCTAATCGGTGCCAAATGCACCCTATTAGCCGGTTTCTTTCGGCTTCTATCACTTACAAGACCGGTTATGGCTGTCCAAATAAGCTCGGTATCAAAGCCCTCCGGAGGCTTAATGGCTAATTTTCCGTCTAGCCCAAAAATCAAAGCAAATTCATCTAAGGTGAGACGATGTTCCCTATTCATCAATCGGAACTCAAGAAATGCAACTTTCCCCAAAGTTCGGTTCTTAGTTACAACCAAAGAACTCAAAAATTCCCAAGTTAACCGGGGAGATGTGTGAACCGGTTTTGTCTCATACAAGGCTTTCATTCCTAAACCCTCAAAAAGAGCCGCCGTTATTTTCTCAATCCCTAATTCTCTTAATCCGGCTCTATCAATGAACCTAGTTGGGTGAAGGGGGCGATTCTTAAAGTAAGTGAAATTACCTTTTTGTTGGATTGAGGCAAATGTGAGACCGGGAAAGCAAAGATCCGGGCCAATGTTGCCACTTCCCATTACATTTTCATATTCTTGCTCCACACTAGGGTCGTGCCTTGATTTGGATCGCCTTTCTGTTCTTCCCGACATGGTTAATTGAAGGAGAGGTGATGAGGGAGTAAAGGGGGGTTTTGATTTTGAGAGAGTTTGGTGGAGTTTGAGGGAGTATTTGAGGGTAAAGGATGAATGGAGAGGAGGAAATAAGGAAGAGAGATGAAGGAAAGGAGAGAAATGAGTAAGAAATGAGGGGGGGTTTGCGATTTTAATTGCCCGACAGACGCCTCGCAACCGGTCTGGGACCGGCCGCCGGCCTACCGGCTGAGGGTGAGGGTTTCGATTTTTTTTGCATTTTTTCGAAATTTTTTCAAAGGGCTTTGATTCTGAGCCGGCGGACCGGCTGCCGGCCGACCGGCTCAAAATCAGGTCTTCAATTTCCACTTCTCCTCTTCTTCTTTTCCCACTCACAAAAACACTCCCAGCCGGCGGACCGGCTGCCGGCCGACCGGCTGAGAGTCCAACTCCTTCTTCTTTTCTTCGAATCCTTCACATACAAAAACACTCCCAGCCGGCGGGCCGGCTGCCGGCCAACCGGCTGGGGTTCCCTTCTCCTTGCTTTTTTTCTTCAAGTATGCTCACACATTCCTGATTCTCAGCCGGTGGACCGGCTGCCGTCCTACCGGCTGGGAATCATTTCTCCTTGAAATTTGATTTTTGAATAAGGAACTCGCCTTCTTAGCCGGTTGACCGGCTGCCGGTTAGGTACAGGCTGGGGATGCAAAATCTGAAATCTGCCCAAATAAACTATAAAAAACAGAAATGTGTCCAGGGCCTCCCAGCCGGTATTGTACCGTCGGCCGGTGGGCCGGCTGGGAGTATCTGTACACTATTTCGAGAAATAATTTAATTTGAACATAAAAATCAACTTTGCCTACAACGGTTATGCCAATAATCCTCCGACTATACCCATGAATCTTCCACAAACAAGCAACAAACATATCCAAACATCTCATGCAACCTAAAAATTTAACTAAAACCGAACTAACCAAGAAACTAACATGCAAACTAGATGAAAGAAAGAAATCTAATACTTACAACCGGTGGTTATTAAGTGACTCCACCAAACCTTTCATGATCATCTTTCAATCTTTGTGGGTCAAAACCTCGTCCATGCTAACTAGTGACCTCAAGAAAAGGTCAAAAGCCGCGGACGGGGCTTCAACTTTGCTCTCTCTTCGAGTTTCCATCTTGCTCATCATCAACTTTCGAGCTTTGACATCTTTTCCGGCAATTTGCTCCTCTAGGTCCCCTCTTTCAACTAAAGGGTCCTCAAAAGAACTAGTACAACTCGGTCTTCCTTGCTCTTTGTCATGGTCTCTCTTCTCCGGACTCAACAACTTCTCGCTAGTAAAACTAGCATCCTCAATTTTCAAGATCATATTTTCCATGATTCCCTTCTCATCAAACATCTTAGGGACATCATTCACCAACAAACTTGCAACCATGCCAACTTTCTTCTCCTTGGAACTTGTATCGGGAGCTTCCGGAAGTTCAAACTCCGCCACTTGCTCTCCCACTTCGAATGATAACTTTCCTCTCTTCACATCAATAGTCGCTCCTCCGGTGGCCAAGAATGGCCCACCGAGTATCACGAAGGAGCTACTACCGACGGGGACGTCTAATATCACGAAGTCGGTGGGAATGGATAGATTCCCCACCTTGACGATAGCATCTTCAAGCACCCCTAGAGGAAGTTTTTCGGTACCATCCGCAAGAGTGATAGGAGTTGTAGCGGGAGACAAACTCTTGACATCCAATTTCTTGGCCATAGCTAGAGGCATAACACTCACGCCGGCTCCCAAGTCACATAATGCATTATCAATCTTCTTCCCTCCAACATGGCAACTTATCGAAAAGCTACCCGGATCCCCGAGTTTGATGGGGAGGGTGCATGGGACTTTCTTGGCGGACATGATTGCATTCACTTCTCTTTTCTTTCCTCGGGAGGGGATTGTTGCCTCCACCTCCTCTACAAGCTTCATCAATTCCTCACAACGAGGATCTCCTCTTGTAATTTTTCGGAAGAACTCACAAACTCTCCTCTCAATGAGGCCTTCTCCATGCTCGGACTCTTCTTCGACAACACTTTTTCCTTTCTCCATGTTCTCTTTCCCTTCATCTATTTTCTTCTTTGGAATGTTCAAGACTTGTTGCATCACAAAGTCTAAGTCATCAATGTCGACTTCATTACAATCATCCGGAGGAGTGTTGGACACCATCACCATCACCTCCTCCTCAACACATTTCTCACTTCCTCTCCCTAATACCGTCATAACTTGCTCTACCTTCGATCCTCCTTCATCATCTCTCCTCTCAAGCATTGGTTGCTCATTCTTGCTTGTCGTAATAGCATTGACACCATGTGGTTTTGAAGCATCCCGGGAGCTTTGACCTTGGGCAAGAAAGCCGCCCGGTGGCCTTTGTGGGTTGGCTAAGGCTTGTGAAGCAACTCTAGCCTCCATCTCCCGGATCTCTTTTTGATTTGCCGTCTTCAAATTCATCATTTCTTGATTATGTGTCGCTTGCATGCCTTTCACAAGTTTAAGCAACTCTCCAACTTGGGAGTCACTTGAGAGATCTTGATGAGGTGTGTTGGTAAGGGGCAAGGGAAACCCGTAGTCATTCCTTGCACCCCCACTTTGTTGATTTGCTTTGGGACCTTGGTTGTTGAAGTTTGGGTTTTGGTGGTGGTTAGGAAATGGTTGGTTGAAATTTTGGTCATTGAGACTTTGATTGTTGAAATTGTTGTTGTGGAAGTTTTGTTGGTGGTTTGGGTTGTGGAAATTTTGTTGGTTATGGTATTGGTTGTTGTTTTGGTTGTTGAAGTTTGGGTTGTTATTGAAATTTGCATTGAAATTTTGTGGGTTTTGGTTGTTTTGGAAATTTGGATTAAAGTTCGGGTCATTGAAACTTTGTTGAAAGCCTTGATTGGCTTGGTTGGTTTGATTCCCTTGGTAAAAGTTGTTGTTGTAATTGTTTCTCGGGTTGAAGTTTCCTCCCCTTGGTTGAAAACCGGGGGGATTTTGTCCTTGAGGTTGTTGGATTTGATGAGGATTCAACACATTGGTACTTTTGTAGCTCATATAGGGACTTCCTCGGATCCCTTGATGGTAATAGTTCGAATTTGGGTTGAAAGTATTGGGGTTTTTTTGGTTGTTAAAGGCTTGGAAAGCATATACCTCCTCCATACTCTCACTTCCCTCATAGGAATTGTTGTTTGCACACACATCAAAGGTATGCCCGCATCCCCCACATAAGTCACATGAAACAACACTATTAACTTGGTACATTCCCGGGACTTTGCTCTTGGTTTCTTTGGTAGCGGAGCCCTTTGTCAATTCCTCCAATTTCTTGGTTAACATGTCCAACTTGGCATTGGTTTCTTCGTTTGCCTTAGCATTGGAAAGGTGCTCACTAGGGTACTTACTACTCTTCCTCAAGACATTCCCCCTAGTACCATAGTTTTCCTCCGAATCAACAATCTTCTTGATGAGTTCCGTTCCTTCCTCATGTGGCAAGTGGTCAAAGCTACCACCCGCCGATGCATTAACCATTTCCTTAGTCCGGGAGAGAAGGGTTTGGAAAAAAGTTTGAGTTGTGTACCAAGGTGGTATCCCGTGGTGTGGGCACTTGGCTAGCAAATCTTGGTATCTATCCCAAGCTTCTCCCAAAGATTCTCCCTCGTCTTGTTGAAACTGAGTTATCTCATTCCGGAGCATCGCGGTCTTGGAGGATGGGTAGTACTTGGCAAGGAAAGTCGTTGCCAAGTCGTCCCATGTGGTGAATGTATTCGGAGCATGGACATTTAGCCACCTATCGGCCTTGTCGGTTAAGGAATAGGGGAAAAGCATAAGCCTTAATGTCTCCTCGGGTACTCCGGTCTTCTTTATCATCGCGACTTTACCCTTGAATTTTCTTAGGTGCCCATGAGCATCTTCGTGGGAAGCCCCGCTAAAGGCATTCTTTTCGATTGAACTCATTTGGGAAGGATGTATTTCGAAATTTTGAGGAACAAGAACTCCGAAGTTGATTGGATTGGTGGTGTCATTGTGATTGGGCCGATTATGATCACGAAGAGCGGCCATTATGTGAATTAGGTGGTAAGGTTGCGATCCCTATTGGCGGTGAGGGTTACCTGATGCGATAGGTAACCTGGCAAGCCTGGCCTACAAATTGCGGTGTGTAGTCGGTTACTGAGAATGAGGGATCGGTGGAGTGATTGTTGGTGCTTGTATTCATTTCCTTTGCTATATTTGATGATTATACCGATGATTGACCCCGTTTTGTTGTTGTAAAATTGTGGTGATCCATTAGGGGATGGTGAGCAGGTTCAGTTTGTGGTGTAGCTTGCGGGATTTGGAAGAGGTCGAGACATCTATGATCGAGTACAGTTTCCGGTGTGTACACTACATATCTATCTTAGTTTTAGTTTATGATTTTCGCAGTTTCAGTTGTTTTTCTTTTGGTTAAGACTTATATGTAACTTTAAGTTACATTTATATGATATGTTTTTTATCGATATTTTTGATGTTCACTATCTCGGACAACCGAGATGGTAACACCTTTATATGTCTTGATGGTCCTTGGTAAGACACTTTGGTATACCAGGGTGTTTTGGTGGAAACGATGTGACGACTTTTGAAACAACGAACTACGCCTTGGAAGAGATTAGATTAAGAGGAGAGAAAGACAATTTGTAGTGTAAAATGTCAAATTAAACTGATTAGAGCTTCAAAATATGAGTACAAATGAATACGAATACGAGATTAAAAGGATCACGAACTTAAATATACGAGCACATAAGAATACGGCCTATTAAGATGAGAATATGAGTTAATGTAAACAGAATACGAAAACATGAGCTAATTGAAACACTTCTCGAACTAAAAAAATACAGTTGAAAATTGTCCACCAGACTGCTTACTCGGCCGAGTAACCAACGTACTCGACCGAGTTTGCCCAACTCGGTCGAGTAACTCCTTACTCAGTCGAGATCCCACTCGATAGATCCGAAACCACACGTAACTGACATCCAACTTTGTCGAGTTAGCCCTACTCGACCGAGTAACGGAGGAACATAAACGTGTAGTATTACATGAATAACTCAAAATCATACCATATTAATAACAAACTTTATCTTATAGGATTGTAGTAAGACTTAATTTCTTTATATGATGATAGTCTATCTAATATTTAATAATTTATTTTAATGCATTAGGTAGCTTGTGGGAATTGGAGATTCTAAGAGTAAGGGCAATGAATTTGCTAAGGGAGTAGCTAGCTAATAATAACCAAAAGTATTAATCTGATGTGAAAACCATTATTTCACCTCAAGTGAATTAGTTTAATCTAAACTAATATATATCTCCATGGAGCTACTTGTTTGAGAAGACCAAGAGAAGACCACATTTACATGTCCCTATGGTTCCTTTGCCTACCGTAGAATGCTTTTCGGTCTTTGTAATGCTCCCGCTACTTTCCAACGTTGCATGATTATCATTTTCTCCGAATATATTGAGTCTATCATGGAACTGTTTATGGACGATTTTAGTGTGTATGGTTCTTCATTTGATGCATGCTTGTCTAACTTGTCTTTGGTTTTGAAGCGTTGTGAGGAAGTTGATTTAGTGTTGAATTGGGAGCCACTTCATGGTAAAAGAGGGAGTGATACTTGGTCATATTGTTTCGTAACGTAGTATAGAGGTAGTGGACCATGCTAAGGTTCAAGTTATTGAACAACTTCCCCCACCGGTAAATGTGAAGAGTGTAAGGAGTTTCTTAGGTCATGTGTGTAACACCCTCAAAATCCAAGGCCTTTAGTTAGGACCATCAGATTACGAAAGTATCACCATCTCAGTTTCCTGAGGCATAATATCAAGATGAACAATACTGTAACCTTTATTAAAAGTGAGAACAACGTTTAAGTATAACAAAGTCTGATACAACAACCATAAAAGAAATGTCTGCGGAAGCTAAGAAACTATGACGTTGATAAACTGAGTGGAATCCCATCCTTCCTGAGCTATCAGATATCAACATCGTTGCACCTGAAGGTAGGTAAACATAACGATCTAGGGTGAGAGGTTTTGAGAGAAGAGTGAGAAGGCGGCAGACAGATTAGGGTAAGAATGATTTTAACTTCCGAATTCTATTTTATAGTTACCGCGACCCTTAACACGAAACCGGCTAACTCGGCCTAGTAGGCTCTATTCGGTTGATGGCCGGATTTTGTCGTCGATACCGGCACCAAACACATTTATAAAGAACCCAAATTAAGTAGTATAATTTAGGGTCGAACCCAAAAGACGGTGGGGAAGTTGTATAGTTATGCTTTAATTTTAGTATGAGTCGGAGTAAAAGGTTTTGGTTTGGAAAAACTAATTAACTACTAAAGCAAGTAAATCTAGATGAAGTTGATGATAAAGAGGACTAGGGTGTCGGGGGTCACCTAGGTAAGTCGGGAGCCAAACGTAAGATAACGGTCTTGTATCACTTCTATGGTAGGTCTAGGGTTGTCTCTTCTCTCGAGTTGACAAACCCTTAGGTCGAGTCTAGTCCTAGCTTTCGCTACAAACTAAGCTAACCTAACACACAAGCATGCTCATGAAACCCCAAGACTTTCGTCTAAAGCAAACAAAGTGAAGACTAACACCCAACCGTCGTTGAGGCATTTCATCAAACACATAACATGCAAGATGCGAAAACTTAACCAAAGAAGCAAACAAGACTAACTCTAGGCATTTTTCATGGCTACTAACTACCCAAGCAAACCCCCTAACCCTAGAATAAGACTACTCACACATGGCTAAGGAATAAACTTGAACAAATAAAGTATTAATGCTAAACATGGTGGAAATTAATGAGAGTAAATAATTGAACAAGCAAAACTAAAACAAAATGCAAAGACAAAGTAGAGATTAGGAAGATTATACCAATAATAAGGAAAAAGCAAGGAACTTGGATTACAACTTGGAGGATTCTCTCAAACCCTCAAATTACAACCCAATAAGAATCTTCTAAAATTGCCCAAGAACAAAGCTAAGAGAATCACTAAGAAAGGGTTAACTAATATTGAAAGATTAAACTAAGATCTAAAGAGGATTAAAATATTAAGAGAGTTTTTTGAGTCTAAGTATAGAACAATGGAACAGTGCAAAACCCTAGAAAAGTGTGTAAAAGTGCGTAATTTGAAGTTTACACAAGTGCGGGTTTATATAGAGTGCGGAAATACGAAAAAGGCCTCTCAGCCGGTCGACCGGCTGCCGGTGGTGGACCGGCTGAGAGCCCAAAATCCGACTTCTGACTTTTCTTCGATTTTTCTCCAATGTACATGCATCCCCAGCCGACCGGCCGGCTGCCGGTCGGGCACCGGCTGGGAGGCCAAAAACTCAATTCTGATTTTTTTCTTTCTTCACTTGGCTACAGGTACCCTCAGCCGGTGGACCGGCTGCCGGTTGGCCACCGGCTGGGGGACCCTTTATGAGTAATCTGCCCAATAATTCATTTTCTTCAATCTTCGAATTTGGCTAAGTATAGGAAAGTCATCCCAGCCGGCCGACCGGCTGCCGGTAGGCCACCGGCTGGGAGGCTTTTCTTAAGGGGCTGGAAAATTCTTCACATTTTTGTTTGAAATCTTGAGTCAAGGCTACCAGCCGGCCGACCGGCCGCCGGTTGGAGACCGGCTGGGAGGGCCTGGGAGGCCTCCTTCACAATTCTTCCACATTTCTTCATAAATCGTTCTAAATCCGGCTCGATTTCACCCGTTTATTCGCCCACGCCGTAATACCTACAAAAATTGGATCGAATAGGAATATACGAGGCAACGGACGTAAAAACACCTAAAGATACGCAAATCGAGGTCGAATCGTGACCGAAAACAAAGAAAATGTAAAGGAAATGATGACCAAAATGGAGCTCATCATCGGTCGAGTAGGACATAATCGACCGAGTACGTCTTACTCGGCCGAGTATGTCTTACTTGGTCGAGTACCTCGCGACCAGTTTTCGTAAAACAGTCATAACTCCCTCAATACTTGGTCGTTTTGGGCGTGTATCGTTAGAATCGTAAAAGGATAAGTTATCACCTATAATTAGAATCAAATCAATATCATATTTACATCTCAAGTTATAACAGTTTTAAGACAACATATCTATAACCGGGCAACATAACTATACAATATACTTTCTCCAATAACTTATACATCAACAATGCGACTGAGCCTACCAATTCCATCGAGTAACTCATACAACAAATAGAGGGGTGTTACAATATTCCCTCCTTAGAATGAATTTCGTCCTCGAAATTCACAACCAACTTGAAAGGCACGACATAGAGGGTTGTTACAATGCGGGGTTTTACCTTAGTTTTATCAAAGACTTTTCTAAGATAGAAAAACCCTTTACAGAGCTTCTTTTAGAAGATGTTTCTTTTGTGTTTACTAATGATTATCTTGAGGCTTTTGCTCAGATTGAAAGAGCTTTGATTTCCGCACTGATCATTCAGTTTCCCGATTGAATTTGCCATTCGAGCTCAGTCTAATGCAAGTGATTATGCGGTAGGTGTTGATGCGTGCATATTATATACACTTTTCAGCACCTTTTGGAATGCATCTCTATGCTTTACGAGTGATTTATGTCACGTTTTACCCCGAATAGGCTACTTTGTGTTTTTCTTACTATTTTGTAGGAATAAACCTGAAAGTGATGAAAACCAAGCAAAAGTTGTCCCAAGTACATTCATTTAGCAGATGGAACCCGGAACGGAGCTCACAAGCCTTGAGAAGCGTGAATCGTCCAAGCGAAAGGTTACTTTAAAGCAAAACGCATGCTGATGTGAAGGAAATGCTCGATCGAGCAGAGCATGATGAAGAAACACTCGATCGAGTAAACAAAACACTCAATCGAGTAAGCACAGTGATCGATCGAATACTCCCTTCTGAAAAAATGATCGATCGAGTAGATGAAACACTCTATCGATAGAAGCTGATTTTTGGAGTTCTCGATCGAGAAGACCACTTCCTCGATCGAGGAGAATTTTGAAGAACTTTACTCGATCGAGTGGATCAAACACTCGATCGAGGGAAATTAGACCGATGGGCCTCGGTTGTACGCAAGAATTAGGTTAGATTTCATGATGACTTAATCTCTCTTATAAAAGAGTTTAGGTTAAGCTTTTCTTTTTATCATTCACTTATCATAGGCACTAAGCAGTAAACATTTTCTCATACTTTTTAGATCAGAATTCTTAGCTACTTTTTTCTCCATTTCTTCTTGCCTTAAACTCTTATTGAAGTGTAATCTCTCTTTTGTCTTTTATTCTTTTGCTTTTAATTTATTCTTGTTACCTTTATCTCTTTTATTGTTTATAATTAGTTTATATCATGTCTTCTTATGCTTCCATCGCAATGGTTAGTATATGTAACACTTCGTGTTTCATAGCACCTTTAATAGTTACGACGTTGTGTGGTATCACTTTTTGGTGTTCGTTACGTGCCTTGCGAACAGTTCTTGGTCATGGGATGGTGAACTTCGGGACGAAGTTCATATTAAGGAGGGAAGACTGTAATACTCGGTATTTCGTTATATTTTATTTTAATTTTTTTTTAGTCATCATATTTGGGTGTCGGGAGGGTTATGCTCGATAATTTAATTATCCTGTACTAACCCGTTCTAGTATTTAATTTATAAGGGGGGTGGAATGTGACATTCTGTGATTTAAGTAAGTTTATGATGACTGTGGTGTGATATTTGTGTTTCAAGTTCGTTTGAGTTGATTGTTTTGCCACCTAAGTATGGACGAACTTCGGGACGAAGTTCAATTTAAGGGGGGGAAGACTGTAATACCCCGATTATCTCGAATCGTTAACTACGTTATTTCTTTTGTTATTTCTTCTGATAGTTGTTTTTACGACTTTAAATAGCTTAATACTTGTGTGTGTATAATAGTTGAACGAAGTTTGAGGGAGTTTGGCGTGTGTCGACCGTGGGGTTTGATCATGGAACCTTTAGATTAGCGAGGCTTGGGCCTCGTTTGGCGTGCTAATACCCTCACGGCAGCCCATCTCGTTTTACCCTAATCATCAACAAAACCCTATCAACAAAACCTAAGATTCACATCTCCTATAACCTTCACCTACCGTCATCAGTAGACACATATTGCATATACTAAACCCTACCCTATCTCAAATCTGTTATCACAAAACCCTAGCCGTCACGTCAGAGAAGGGAAAGAGTCAGTGAACGGTGGTCGTGAGGTGGCGCACGGTGGGTCGATTTGGCTAGCTTTCTGGTATGTTCACCACCGTGATTGATTTGTGTTGTCTGCGCTGTTTTCGTGACACTTTTACAATTGTTTTAGTTTATAAATGGTACTGATAAGTACATGACTTTTATAAGTGACGTGTGGTGGTCAGGTATGCACCTCTGTATGTCGTCTCTGACCACCCATGACCGTCGTACAGGCGTCTGAAAAGGTGGGGTTGGTAGAGGTGTCGGATGTATGTTTTTATGTTGTTTGTAACCCGTCTCTGTTTGATGTCTATAGAAGGGTCGTGAGTGGGTGTGTAGGTCAAGGGGGAGTCAGGGAAGGGTCTGGTGGTTGTTGTGGTGGTTGGGTAGGTGTCGAAGGGTGGTTCTGGGGTGAGTGCGAAAGGAGAACAGGGAATAGGGTATGTTGGCTTCCTGCGTACTGGGTGTCGACAGGGTGGTCAAGGGGGTGGTACCACCGATGACTAGGGGGAGGTCGGTGCGGTGGTACCACCACGGTCGGAAGGTTTGGGTCAGGGGGTAGTTGTGGTGTCGGGGTACGGTGGTTCTGGCACCTGCCTGGTTGTCGACAGGGTCTTGTTCAGGCGGGTCTGGTGAAGGGCGAAAGGAACCAGGCTGTTTGTGGGCACTGGTTCACCACGACGGTGGGAGTCGAGGGCCTGCTGGTGGCCGTGGTGGTTGGTGGTGGCGCTGGGGTTCACGGAACTGGTAAGGGTTGGTGGCTGCGGCGTGTCTTGGTAGGGTTGTTGAGGGTTGTAAACCCGTGAGTCGGGTTTAGGTGTTGGGTGTGTGTTTGTTTTATTATTATTAGTATTATTATTATAATTTTGTTATTTATTATTATTAGTTTCATATATGTTGTTTTTAAGTAGATTGTATTTTCTTACGTTTTCGAGTCGCGTTAATTAGATATACGAGTCGGGAATTATTTAAGTTATGAGAACACCTATTTTTGGAAAGTTGCTAAATTGGGAAAGTTTCTATTTATGGAAACTTTCCATTTTTAAGGGGGTTACTATTTATAGCATGTATGATTGATAAGGGGTTCGTGTAGGTTATTAATTGTTACGTGTACCTATTTAGGTAGCGGATTTCGAGTGGAACATTTCTAAGCATACCTCGGACTTTGTCTGCGTTCCTGCTATTTCAGGTAGGGGAGATACTGGTACATGACGATGTGTAAACTGTTCTTATTTGTTTTAAGCATGTTTGTTATATAATACCATGTGATTGTATATAGTGTCATCTATATTATTCTGTGATATAATACGATGTGAATATAAAAGGGTCTGTGTTTGGTGCGGAGATAAAGGGTCTGTGTTTGGTGCGGAGATAAAGGGTCTGTGATATGGTGTGGAGTATATTGGGTCTTGTGATCGGTGCGGAGTTTATTTGGTGTTGGATCGGTGCGGAGTTTATTTGGTGTTGGATCGGTGCGGAGTTATTTGGCGTTGGATCGGTGCGGAGTATATTATATTGTTGTTTTAGTTATCTTTCTACTCAACCTCGCGGTTGACCCTGTGTATTCGTGTACACCTACGATGATCCGGAATGGGGAGTAGATTTTTACAGGTCAGTGACATGTGGACTAGGAGCTTGGGCATGGAGAGAGACATGGCATGGACCTACTTAGAGTTAGATCACATTTAGATATCGTCAGTTGTACTTTCACGTTATCAAGTTTGGATTTCGTAATTGTTGTAACACCAAGTTCAAATTTAATCAGTATTTATATAAATTACCTTTGGTTTGTTCACTTGTTATTCACTACCTCGGATATTCCGGGATGGTAACAGTCCTATTTATTTGAGAATGTCTTGCTAAAGGCTCTTAAATAAATGGGGGTGTTACAAAGTGGTATCAGAGAGAACGATCCTCAGGCCTAAACCAAATGGATAACAATGAATATAGTAAGAGTCTAATAAAATGAACCCCGAGATGAGACTGATAGGAGCCCCAAAAAGGAACGGGATGAGTTAGGGGCCCCCTCACACCAGACCTGGGCCCTTTCGGTTCTGTCTCGGGAACCCTATGAGAGAAACTGAAGAGTGGGGTAGACTATATAGTGACCTTGTTATTCTGTACTAACGTCCTTACAGGAGAAGAATGAGGTAAGTGATACATGATTTACGGTTAATAATGTGAGTTGAAAGTTATGATTGGTATTAAAATGTGGATCGAGCAGGATGATTGAATAAAAAAAATTTGAAGAGTATGGATGTGTAATTGTTGAGCAATAGCTAGGAGGGATGTGATCCTATGATTTTGGTGTTTGAAGCGTACATGTGATTATCTAATTATTAAATGATTACCGCAACTAGGTCGTATATTGTTGGTATTTGGATATGAATAACCAGACTTATATATACTAGTAATCCATGTCTAGTGATATGCGGAATGTGTTGCCTCAAGCCATGAATGATATATAAATATGTGTTACAATGGTATATACATGCAATGTATAACTTTTGAGTAATTAGTTGGTTTTACTTCCAGCTTAGAAATCTTAACGTGTTCTAGATGACAGTTACAGTTTGAGTGATGAATACATGTTAATATGGTAGTGTTTATGCCTCAATAATATGCCAATGTGTTATGGAAGAAAAATGGTTGAGCTTCGTAGTAGAATGTGAAGTTGTAAAAGAATTAAAATTTTTGATAAGTTTTCAAAATGTTACCTCGCTTGAAAAAGCTGCCATCTAAAATGTGTTCATATGAGTATGAAAATTTTATGTATGACAACCCATGTAGATCTTAACGAGTCGTTATTTAATAGTGATTTCTGCAAGTTGTCCAATTTTCTGTCGAATCGCGGTAAAGTTTTCTTTAGACCAACTGAGTGTTTGAATTTGTTATAAATAATTCCCTTAGGATGTGTATTTGATTCTTTTTCCTATGATTAGTTAATTCATTATATTTTTTTTTTTTTTTTTTAGAAACTATTAAAACTCGCAATATAGTTGAGCGGTGATTTAATTGTGATTTGTTTACAAGTGCTGCAGCATGCTTATTGGTGAAATTATGGGTTAGATAAGTTTTTATATAAAAGTTCAATCAATTGTGGGTTATGTGATGTTCCTATGTGATGTTAAAATCATGTTTATCAGAGAGGAGTCTTGACAAGTGGTAGAATGGAATTTAACTAGTAAAATTACTATCACGATGTCATGAGTAAAAGTTATATAGCAATGTAATTGTTATAATTAATGGTGGTTATTTTGAACAATGTGAACCTTGTTGCTATTCTATCGTATATTAAAGGTACATCTTTGTCTAGATCCCTGATGTAATAGCCTATGACTCCGTCATGTATACTGTTGCGCTATAAAATGAATTGCATATTACTATGTTCGAAATCTGATTACGATGTATTGAGTTATTAGTTAGTTTGGTATGTGATTTAGTGTTGTGCATTTGTTTACTTTATCGTTAAATTTCATGATCCGTGAGCTACAATTTGTGAAAACAACGTTTTAGTAAAGGAGAGTCAGAATGTCTCCGTGCAGTTTCGAGTCCGATCTGTAGTTGAGAAATAGCCCTTTGCTTGTGTTTATAATTGTCACAAACTACCATTTCAGCGTTTCAAAAGTTTTTTTCCAAAGGTTTCAAAAGTTTTAAATTTGTATTTCAAGATGATGAATAACCATGATGACGCTTGATCTTTTAGTAATTGTAGTAATTGTTTGCAATATGACAAATTCTGTACTTACGTGTTGATGAAAGCCTGCCCGGATGCTTAATTGTTGCGTGTTATATGAACTCTTATATTACAAGATATGTATTTTATTAGTCTCATGATAGATGATGTAAGTTGAGTTATACCTAAGTGATCTGATTAACTTATTAATACCTAGATATGCTAAACGGCCTCGTTAGTCCATGATTTGTACATATTTGTGGAACATGTCAATGCCCCATGTTTAATTATGTTCATTAAAAATTTTGATCTATGTCTGTTCCTAAAATATGGTTTTGCTTCTAAACTATGATTATGAACTATAAGCTTCTTGTTTGTTACATTGTTGTTAATATATTAAGTCTGTGAGAAATTTCAAGGGTATGCAAGTGTTACCTATTCCGATTCTGTTTTACTGCGTAACTCGTTTCCTACAGCCCTAATACTCTTGTTATTGCTCAGGGTTATGACTACGTGATACTTGCTAAAGCCTCTTTTGTGTACTTATTTGAGTGGTATATTAGTAATTGCCGTTTTAATTTTGTTAGTAATCTCTATTTTTAAGATAATTCTTTTGTTGTGAGATGGATAAGCTTTTGGTAATTGATTATTTTGTGTTATGTAATAATTCTGTAGTAGACTCGTTTGGTATAGTGTACAAGCTCTTGTTTCATGAGTGTGGAATTATAAGTGTACATACAAACGTGTCGATGAATTGGTTAACATACGTACATTGTCATGTTCATTAGCTGTTGGGCTAGAGTTTGGTGGGATAGAGTTGCTCGTGATCTTGGAACAAAGACCATGGTTGATTTTTATACTGAGAGTGAGATTGCAGTTCTGTGTTATATAGAGTCGTTGCATTCTTTGACCTTGACGCGTGGGTGAGTGGCCTAGCGTTTTGTTCTCTAGGTGCTGATCAGATCCTTTAATGGAATAACTGACAATTTTGATATTGGAATTGAGATGGGAATCGTTACTGGCGTTAAGTTATGAGTTATTAGGCCGTTGTGCCATACTGTGTTAGGGTCCAGTGTGACCTTGGTTATTGAGTTATATTCGGAATTTCAGATCGATAGTGAGATGGAAGTTCTATTGCAGTTTTACTTCGCCAGTTCACTCACCCCTTGTCTTTGGTCTTAGAATCGACGATGAGTGCAATACTTGGTTACTTGGAGTGGGATAGTATAAACTAAAGTTATGAGTAAGACGGAGTATGAGCTGGTACTTGTATAATGAGGTTACGGGGACGTAACCGTGTTTTTAAGGTGGATAGGATTGTAAAATCTTTTTGATGTATGATATGTCTGTGATATGTCGCGATTGTTTATGTCTAAACTGGTAATCTTGTTACTTCTCTTATGCTTTTATTGTGTTTTGTGAAGTATCCTCTAATTTAGTTATACGTTAAACTTTGGGGACAAAGTTTCCTTAACGAGGGTAGAATGTAACACTTCGTGTTTCATAGCACCTTTAATAGTTACGACGTTGTGTGGTATCACTTTTTGGTGTTCGTTACGTGCCTTGCGAACAGTTCTTGGTCATGGGATGGTGAACTTCGGGACGAAGTTCATATTAAGGAGGGAAGACTGTAATACTCGGTATTTCGTTATATTTTATTTTAATTTTTTTTTAGTCATCATATTTGGGTGTCGGGAGGGTTATGCTCGATAATTTAATTATCCTGTACTAACCCGTTCTAGTATTTAATTTATAAGGGGGGTGGAATGTGACATTCTGTGATTTAAGTAAGTTTATGATGACTGTGGTGTGATATTTGTGTTTCAAGTTCGTTTGAGTTGATTGTTTTGCCACCTAAGTATGGACGAACTTCGGGACGAAGTTCAATTTAAGGGGGGGAAGACTGTAATACCCCGATTATCTCGAATCGTTAACTACGTTATTTCTTTTGTTATTTCTTCTGATAGTTGTTTTTACGACTTTAAATAGCTTAATACTTGTGTGTGTATAATAGTTGAACGAAGTTTGAGGGAGTTTGGCGTGTGTCGACCGTGGGGTTTGATCATGGAACCTTTAGATTAGCGAGGCTTGGGCCTCGTTTGGCGTGCTAATACCCTCACGGCAGCCCATCTCGTTTTACCCTAATCATCAACAAAACCCTATCAACAAAACCTAAGATTCACATCTCCTATAACCTTCACCTACCGTCATCAGTAGACACATATTGCATATACTAAACCCTACCCTATCTCAAATCTGTTATCACAAAACCCTAGCCGTCACGTCAGAGAAGGGAAAGAGTCAGTGAACGGTGGTCGTGAGGTGGCGCACGGTGGGTCGATTTGGCTAGCTTTCTGGTATGTTCACCACCGTGATTGATTTGTGTTGTCTGCGCTGTTTTCGTGACACTTTTACAATTGTTTTAGTTTATAAATGGTACTGATAAGTACATGACTTTTATAAGTGACGTGTGGTGGTCAGGTATGCACCTCTGTATGTCGTCTCTGACCACCCATGACCGTCGTACAGGCGTCTGAAAAGGTGGGGTTGGTAGAGGTGTCGGATGTATGTTTTTATGTTGTTTGTAACCCGTCTCTGTTTGATGTCTATAGAAGGGTCGTGAGTGGGTGTGTAGGTCAAGGGGGAGTCAGGGAAGGGTCTGGTGGTTGTTGTGGTGGTTGGGTAGGTGTCGAAGGGTGGTTCTGGGGTGAGTGCGAAAGGAGAACAGGGAATAGGGTATGTTGGCTTCCTGCGTACTGGGTGTCGACAGGGTGGTCAAGGGGGTGGTACCACCGATGACTAGGGGGAGGTCGGTGCGGTGGTACCACCACGGTCGGAAGGTTTGGGTCAGGGGGTAGTTGTGGTGTCGGGGTACGGTGGTTCTGGCACCTGCCTGGTTGTCGACAGGGTCTTGTTCAGGCGGGTCTGGTGAAGGGCGAAAGGAACCAGGCTGTTTGTGGGCACTGGTTCACCACGACGGTGGGAGTCGAGGGCCTGCTGGTGGCCGTGGTGGTTGGTGGTGGCGCTGGGGTTCACGGAACTGGTAAGGGTTGGTGGCTGCGGCGTGTCTTGGTAGGGTTGTTGAGGGTTGTAAACCCGTGAGTCGGGTTTAGGTGTTGGGTGTGTGTTTGTTTTGTTATTATTAGTATTATTATTATAATTTTGTTATTTATTATTATTAGTTTCATATATGTTGTTTTTAAGTAGATTGTATTTTCTTACGTTTTCGAGTCGCGTTAATTAGATATACGAGTCGGGAATTATTTAAGTTATGAGAACACCTATTTTTGGAAAGTTGCTAAATTGGGAAAGTTTCTATTTATGGAAACTTTCCATTTTTAAGGGGGTTACTATTTATAGCATGTATGATTGATAAGGGGTTCGTGTAGGTTATTAATTGTTACGTGTACCTATTTAGGTAGCGGATTTCGAGTGGAACATTTCTAAGCATACCTCGGACTTTGTCTGCGTTCCTGCTATTTCAGGTAGGGGAGATACTGGTACATGACGATGTGTAAACTGTTCTTATTTGTTTTAAGCATGTTTGTTATATAATACCATGTGATTGTATATAGTGTCATCTATATTATTCTGTGATATAATACGATGTGAATATAAAAGGGTCTGTGTTTGGTGCGGAGATAAAGGGTCTGTGTTTGGTGCGGAGATAAAGGGTCTGTGATATGGTGTGGAGTATATTGGGTCTTGTGATCGGTGCGGAGTTTATTTGGTGTTGGATCGGTGCGGAGTTTATTTGGTGTTGGATCGGTGCGGAGTTATTTGGCGTTGGATCGGTGCGGAGTATATTATATTGTTGTTTTAGTTATCTTTCTACTCAACCTCGCGGTTGACCCTGTGTATTCGTGTACACCTACGATGATCCGGAATGGGGAGTAGATTTTTACAGGTCAGTGACATGTGGACTAGGAGCTTGGGCATGGAGAGAGACATGGCATGGACCTACTTAGAGTTAGATCACATTTAGATATCGTCAGTTGTACTTTCACGTTATCAAGTTTGGATTTCGTAATTGTTGTAACACCAAGTTCAAATTTAATCAGTATTTATATAAATTACCTTTGGTTTGTTCACTTGTTATTCACTACCTCGGATATTCCGGGATGGTAACAGTCCTATTTATTTGAGAATGTCTTGCTAAAGGCTCTTAAATAAATGGGGGTGTTACAGTATATTTCCCGAAGCCATGTGTAACTAATTCTCTTATATGTTGGGATGAGGGAAACCACGGTACTAATGTAGTAGGTTTAATATGTTTGGTTAAGTTTTGCGATAAGGGTTGTTTGATGACAATTTAATTGTGAACTAGTCGATTGAGTGCATGCAGGAGACTTGTTTAATTATCTAGTTGAACCTGACCTAGATCGATATATTGGAAGGGTAGACTTGCCTATAGAACAATAGACTTACCCTAATAGAGCGAAAGTTATTTAGGGGACCCTATGGTGATTTGAGACCGAAATGAGATAATCACTGCCCTTCTTATCAAAGACTGACTGACCAAATTAATCCGATAGCGTAAATATCGTGGTAACCCGATTCCTGACATATTCCCCTCTCATCTGTTAGACTCTTTATTATTTCTTTCTTTTAGCCTCTCTTTTAATCATCTCATAGTTTAGACTGACTTTACCTACCTGTGAGATTCGACCCTACTTCCGCTAGCTATTATTTAATAGACTCAGGTTTACTATCTTTTGTGGATATCGACACGCATCAAATTTTGACGTCGTTGCCGGGGAGGCAATTGGTTTATTTGTTTATTTAGTTTATTTTTCTTTTGTCTTAAGGAATTTTTGATTCCTTAAGGTTGTTCTTAATTTTCTCTCTTTAGTTCTGTTTATGCCCAGATCTTTCAGGTTTGAATTAGTTGAAGCTGATCCTGAACCAGAAAGAACCTTTCGTCGCAGACAGAGAGAGTTAAAAAGGATTTCGTCAGGAGGAAGACTTGAGTACTTCTGATCATTTTGACAGCCCTATTTTCGAGCAATATACTGCGGTTGAGATCATTTTACCAGTAAAATGCCAAACATCGCCAATCATCCGGAGCCTACTGCTGATTCAATCCCAAAAGGTTTTCAGCTCACCACTGATGAGCTGCTGGGAAATACTTTTGACATCCGCCCGTCGTACATCAACCTGGTGGAGAGGAAAAAGTACAGGGGTGTCGTAGGGGAGAATCCGAGGAAGCATATGGAAATTTTTACAGATTATTGTTCTACTATTCTATTACTTCGAAAGGTGTCACACAAGACAAGATTAAGGAAGTGTTGTTTCCTTTCTCTTTATCAGAAGAAGTCAGGGAGTGGTTAACTGACCTTGACAGAGCTGCAGCCGAGGTAACAAACTGAGAGTCTTTAGCTCTCGCTTTCTATAAGAAGTACTTCCCGCCGCAGAGAACCAATGCGTTAAGAGGTCAGATAACCAACTTCAAGCAAACTGCAACTACCAGCTTGTTCGAAGCATGGGATAGATTCAAGAGGGCGTTGAGGTCTGTTCCTCACCATGGTTTTGCACCTTTGTTTTTGAGTAACCAATTCTATAACGGATTGTACGATGATCATCGTGCTATCCTAGATGCTGCTGGAAATGGTCGAAGGAAAACGATGATGACAAGGGTTTCAAACTCATTGAATAGATGGCCAATCATTGTGCCGAATATGGAAATCCGAGGAGTGGTACGAGAATTATGTCCAACATTAATTCTGACGGTGTTGATGCTAAGTTGGAAAAATTGAATGCTAGCTAGGTTCGATCAATGAGAAAGACAAGTTGCGGGGAACCAACAAACCGTACATCTTTTGCGAAGGGAGGAAGTTGTTACTTGTGAAACATGTGGAGAACCCGGGCATGTAGCTTTTGATTGTTTTGCTGATAAAAAGCAAGATTAATCCTTCTAACAATTCCGTCAAGGAGGTGGTTGCTATAACCAAAATAATGTTCATCCTAATTTGAGGTGGACAAGTCAGAATGTGTTGAATCCACCCCCTCCACCACCACAACAACAATAACAAAGCTATGTCCCACCGCATCGAGCTCAACAAGGATTTCAAAAATCTAAACCACAACAAGGAAGTTCATCATCTTCCGGAGGAGTTTCGGACATGGTTGAACTAAAATCCATGATTCAATCTTTGGCAGTCCAATTTCAGAAGAGTGAGCAAGGAAAGGACGCTTTGGTTAAGTTACTTGAGACCCAAATCGCTCAACTAGTTCCGAAGCAATCCACAAGACAACTGGGACAATTACCGTCTCAAACTGTAAAGAGGAACGAGACGCTTAATATGATAAGCTTAAGGAGAGGTCTCAGCTATGAAGGTCCAGGCGTTGGTGTTGTTGTTCAGAGGGACACGGTTCCCGAAGTTTTTGTTTCTATTTATGATGAAAGCATCAATCGAGTGAATTATTCCACTTGATCGAAGGAAAATGGCAAAAGTTCACTCGATCGAGGGAGTCCATCTTCTCGATCGAGCAAAATTGATGATGAAAACCTCGATCGAGAGATACCAAGTACTCGATCGAGGGATGTTGCTGAGAGAATCCTCGATCGAGTAGTGCCACTTATTCGATCGAGAGTTGCAGAAAAAGCTGTTACTCGATCGAGTGATCTTGAGGGTGTAGATACTCGATCGAGTGATTCAGAAGAAAAAAGCACAATTCCGAGGGAAAAATGTACTTGGGCAGAGAGAAATGCGGCTGTGTTGATCAAGAAAGCTCCATTGGAATATGCTCCTTTCCCGAGTAGACTAGCACGAACCAAGGTAGAGAAGGAATTTCCGAGGTTCGCAGACATATTGGGCGATTTAAAGGTCAATGTTCCGTTCGCGGAATTGCTTTTGAAGGTACCTTCTTATCTAAAGTTTATGCGTGGAATTCTTTTACGCAAGAGGTCGTAGATGTCGTAGAAACTGTTGCTATGACCGATGAATGTTCCGCATTCCTTTAAAATAATTGTCCATCCAAGTTAGCTGACCCCGAAAGTTTCTCCATACCGTGTCATATAGGAACCCATTTCATTGACAATGCTTTATGTGACCTTGGTTCTAGTGTCAGTGTCTTACCATTGTCATTAGCTAAGAGATTAGGCTTCACAAAGTTTCAATGCACAAACATGACTGTCCAAATGGCTGACCGTTCTGTGTCGCGTCCTTTAGGAATATTAGAGGACATCCCTGTGCAAATAGGGAAGTTTTTTATACCCGTAGACTTTGTCGTGTTAAACATTCCCGAAGACACGTATACTCCAATAATTTTCGGAAGGTCGTTCTTGCATATTACACAAGTGGTTATAGATGTCGGGTCTAAGATGTTGACTTCAAAGTTGGTGGGGGGGAAGACCTAACATTTACTCAGTCTGATACACTTACGACCCCGATGAATATTGTACCATGTCATGTCATTCCTATTTCTGAATCTGTTGAGTTAGTTGGCGCTGCTTTTACACCTCCGCCCTAACTCGGGAGCGAATTGGAGGACACTTCTCTTGTGATTTCATCTACATGAATAAGTTCGATAGAGGATGAGACTCCTACAGTTGGATGTGGAACATTGGAATTGGAGCGTAACTATGTCATGTGAGTGATGCAAAACAAGAAAAGACCATGAAACAAGCCGTTCAAAGAAGCTCGAAGGATTACACAATGGTGTACAACACCGAGGACAATACCGTTGCTTGGAAGTTGATCGAAATCCTTAATCACTGTTGCCGAGATGAGTTCGATCAGTCAAGATCCCTGTTGAGGGCTATCAAACATTTTTGAACTAATGAGCCGGGTTTGCAGCCCCGTGAAATTTTTAATTGACTATCGTTTTTAAGACTATTTTATCGCGCTTTTAGACAATTTAGACAATCTGTAGTGCGTAGAAGACAATTAGTGAGTCAGAACAAATTTAGACTACGATACTGTAGTTTTGTATCTTTTGGGGATGCGTGCTATGGTGTTGCAAGAGAAGGATCATCAAAAGGCTTGCAAAAAGAAATAAAGTAATGGATCGATCAAGCAAAGAAGATCACTCGATCGAGCAGAAGAAGCCATCAACGAGTGTTTCCAGAATTCAGATTCTTGATCGAGCATTCAAACCCTTCGATCGAGCAAATGGAAGATGAAAGGATAGATGGTCACTCGATCGAGCAATTTACCTTACTCGATCGAGGAAAACGAAGTCGAAGAGTCAGAAGACCCTTCCATCGAGTAACTCAATTTACTCGATCGAGGGAGATTGAGGGAAAAATCACTCGATCGAGTGAATCAACGTTATTCGATTGAGTAAAACCTCGCCTATATAAAGGGAGTTTTCTCGATCCCTTCTCTTTGCATTCGATCCCTTTTGCTTTTTGTTTATTTCGCACAAAACCTTTGCTTAACCCTCATTTTTCGACCTTTTTCTTGCATAAATCCTTCAAAAATCAACTTACCCATCCACTCTAACACATTAATTTAGCAAAAGCCCCTTGATTTCGTTTGTAATTTGCAATTAATTGGAGATTTCGACATCTTAGGGTTTTTCCAATTCGGGTTTTTTCGAATTTGTGTTATTCTGTTCAATTAATTTGTGTTATTGTGACTTTTCTACAACAAGTAAGCAACCCTCTCTTTTAATTTCATTTTAATTTCTTCTTTTTGCTCTAATTTTCGAATTAGGGTTACCAATTAAGGGTTAGGGTTACAGTTGGCTGATTGGACCACACTCAACCAATTAGGATTTGAATATTGGTTGGACCTCACAATTATATCTGGATCCAACATAATTTGGTTCAGCCCGTTGCTATCTCATAGCCAATTAGGTATTGTAGTAAAATGATTACAAAAGAGAGTTTATGCCATTCGTTTTTATGTCGTGCAGGCAAAGATTATCAAAACAAATCATATAATGTGGACCATGGGTGAAGATTTTCGATATCAGTATGCCAATTCATGGTTCAGGCAGTTGGACAAGCGGATTCTTTAAGTGAATTAGGTATTTTATGCTAATTGTCCAATGTTTCATTCAATAATCTATGTGTCTTTGCCCTTTCTTTTGTTATAGCCGATCTCATGTTTAATGTTGCATAATGTTGACCTCGGATGCAGGATGGTCGTGTCTATGCATTATATTTAACACCTTCTTTGTACACCAGAGAAGCAGTTCCCATCAAAGAGGACTTCTGATGCCATCTTTTTCCGCCCAAATTAGATAGACGAAAAATATTCTGTACTAATTAACAGTATTCCTTTAGGAACTACTTCTATTACATAGGATTTCGCAGTCTTAGCTAATTAATAATGTGTGGATTTTGAAGCAACATTAATAATTCGATTTCGAGAAGTGAAAGTTAAAATAGGCTTAAATAAGTAAGTTATCGACTTGATCTGAATTATGTCACAAAATTTAAAAGACCTTGGCTGTAACATGAAATAGACTTAAAATTATTAAGTCATTTAGTTGTCGAATGTTATTAAGTGCGTCTGTCATCTTTGTATTTAGTAAATGTGTATCTTTTTTCAAGGAATTATAGTGTCGAGTTCAAGCATGTTGATGAAAAGGACGGTGATAATAGAGTGAACGCTGTGAACCAAAGTTGCAGTGTATCTGTACATGTCGACATGTCGAAATTGCAGTATAGTGAACACTGTCGCGGACCTGTATGTGTTTAGTTTTACTAATTAGTTGATTCCAGATGATCTTATGTAATAAAACTGAAAACAAATCGGACAAACGCGATAACTTTAGGCTACTTTGAAGCAACAGATTCTTTACAATTACCTCTAAAATTTTATCTATTACATCTCGCCGTAAATGATATCCCCAGCATTCAGCGGTTAGCTGATTAAATCCATTGCAGACTGATATTTATTACCCGAAGTTTATCAACGGAACAGTTCGTCTAATAGTCTCTTCACACACCCGATACAAGCAGTACCGCAACGATTTCCTTACAGCTGACAGTTTGACACAAACTGGAAACAAGACAACAAATATTCGTTTCATGAAGACTCCAAGATGCTACATTATGATTTATACCTCAATTTAACACATACGCGCTTCCTGTAGTCGAACAACCCATCATAGTTGCCTCAAAATCACACTGAAGGAGAAATATCCTTCAAACTGCAGTAATAAAGAAGCGACATGAACCGGGACATTTTCAAAAGGTTGAAAAAACTTGAAAAAATTTTTCAGACGGATACGTACGGGAGGACGGGGGGCGTCTTAACAATAATAGTGGCCCGGTGCCCCGCAAGAAAATGAGGCCCTAAAAATACAATATATTTGAAATTTATAATCAATAAACATACCGTTATTATTATCTGCTAAAAAACAAAAGCATAGAAGTAAAATTATAACATCATCTATTTATTAAAAAAAACTCCGATCGTATTCATCGTCCTTGTTAGTTATACTCATAACTACTTGAAAAACATCCTCCTCCGAGATTTTCTTGAAAGAAGTATTTCAATCAGACTTTCATAATCAACCTTTTTCAACAGATCTTTCTCTATGGCTATTAATGCTAGCCCATTAAGTCTCTCTTGGAACATTGTAGAACGGAAATAAGATTTGAGCAACTTCAACTTTGAGAAACTTCTTTGTGCAGATGCAACCGTTACAGGGATAGTCAACAAAATTCGATAGGCAATACATGCATTAGGGAAATAATATTTCCCTTTCAAAAACGTTAATATCTCAATTGCTCTCATATCTTTATTAGGCAAAATATCTCTAAGCAACTTAACTCCATATAAAGATCGTTTCCATCAATGTCAAAATGTTCGTCACTCGTAAGCGCCTTTTGAAGATTAATACAATTAGAATTTAAGGTCTCATTGTCTAATGATTGCAAATTATTAGAAGTGAACAAAAAACCAAAAATATTTTGAAACTCTTGGTATTGCTCAAATCTTTTATCAAGTGAACCAATAGCCTGATCAATAATGTATAAGAAATATTTCACTCTAAATGATTCTTCGGTAGTTTGGTTAACCACATTAGATGAGCTACTTTGATTTTCATCAAAATATTTTTTCCTTCGAATTTCTTTTTTTTTGGAAATACTGAAACCGCGTCTAACTCAATACACTACAAGAAAAACTTGATCGGGCGACAGTTTTTGGCGACTGCAAAGGGTAGTCGCCAATTTGGCGACGGATTAAAAATTCGGGCGACGGAAATCAGTCGCCAATTTGGCGACAGAACCCTTTCCCCAAATTTCCTACCACCGACACAATCGGGCGACAGAATGCTCATTTTGGCGACAGAAAAGTAGTCGCCAAATTTGGCGACAGAAAGCTTCAGTCGCCAATTTGGTGAGTCTGTCGCCAAAGCACGGTATACAAACAACAACAATTCACTCCCCTTTCCTTATTCGCAAACACACAAACACACAAACACACAAACACACAAACGGCGAAAACCACCACCACCACCACCCTACCCTACGTGTTCCGGCCACCCTCAACACCACTGTCACCGGATTCCGGCCACCACCACCACCACCCTACTTGTTCTTACCTTCATTCAACCCATTTAAGGTTTGTATACTCTTTTGTATTTCAATTTCAATTTCAATTTTTTGTTTGATTGTTGATTTGTTTTGTGCATTTAGTGATTGTAGTAGGTTATTAAGACCGTCTTAGGTTATTAGGTTGTGATTAATTAGGTATTAGAAGCCAATTAGCATATTAATTAGATAATTGTGGGTTAGGGTTTATAAGAAGTTTGTATAAGACGATGTTGTTAGCCTTATTGATGTTGGTTAATTAGATTAAAGTAGTTGATTAGGATGTTTAATAGCTTATTAGGATGTTAGTTAGATTATACTAGCTTATTAAGACCGTCTTAAATTAGCTTATAAGTTTGTGGTTAATTGTATAATTGGAAATTGTTGTTAATAAATTGTTATTATTATGTGATTGAGGTTGTTCTTCAATTAAGTGAGTGTAATTTTAATTTAGATATATGTATTTTTAGTGTTGAAAATTGTTTTTTGGGTTTTTTTGTTTAGATTAAAATGAAGAGATTGGAACGTTCATGGATGTATGATGGAGGGTTATTAGATATTAAGAAGAGACGTTCTAATGCTAGGTTTATAGAGGGTGTTGCCGAGTTTATTGAGTTTGCTAAGCAACAAGAGGAATATGACTCGTTAGAAAATAAACTTATGTGTCCTTGTAGCAAATGTCGAAATATGAAATACCTATATGTCATTGAGATACAAGAACATCTCTATACAAATGGGTTTCGTCCAAATTATTATAATTGGATTTCTCATGGAGAAGCCTATTCCCCAATTCACGAACAACCTCACATCGAACATGTTGACGAAAACCCATATAGAGATATGGTTGTTGATGCCTTGGAGTTTAATGTAGCCAATAATGACGATGACCGTGTAGCCTTGAATGAAGAGCAACCTCCAAATCCCCAAGCAAAGGCTTTTTTTGACATGTTAAAAGCTGCGGAACAACCTGTATACGAAGGGAGCAGAATGTATGTCATTATTACAAGTCGCCTCTAGGATAGTAACCTTGAAGTGTGAGTATAATATGCCATTTCCTGCCGTTGATGGTATTGCTTCTTTCCTTGAGGATGCTATCCCCGAAGATAACGTCATGACTCGAAGTTTCTACAACACCAAAAAAATAGTTAAAGGTCTTCAGTTACCACATCAAAAGATCAATGCTTATCCCGAAGGATGTATGTTGTTTTGGAAAGATGATGCGTTACTTGACAAGTGCAGAACATGTGGAAGGGATAGATTTCAGACAAGCGATGGAGATGTTGTTTTCAAAACGAAAAAAGGCAACAAGAGTGGTAATAGGGGTCAAAAGTGTAAGAAACCAATAGCAGAAAACCAATTAATTTACCTTCCTCTTTCCCCTAGACTTCAAAGAATTTATTCTACCAAAAAACTTGCCGAACAAATGACATGGCACAAAGAAAATCCACGTACTCCGGGGAAGATGTGTCATCCAAGTGACGGGGAAGAATGGAAATGATTTGATCAAATATATCCTGAATTTGCCGAGGAACCCCGGAATGTGCGACTTGGCTTGTGTACGGATGGATTTAGTCCTTTTACCCAATTTGGTAAGAATTACTCTTGTTGGCCCGTAATGGTCACACCATACAACTTACCGCCTTGGTTATGTATGAAAAGAGAATTCATTTTCTTGTCTCTCATTATTCCCGGTCCTAAAAATCCGAAAGGCCATTTGGATGTTTATTTACAACCATTAGTGGAAGAATTGAGACAATTGTGGGAAGTTGGGGTGGAAACATATGATGTTTTCAGAAAGCAGAATTTTCAACTAAGAGTTTCACTTTTATGGACAATAAACGATTTTCCCGCATATGGTATGCTATCTGGCTGGGCTACTGCGGGACAAAAAGCATGTCCTCGTTGCATGGGTGAAAGTAAAGCTTTTTGGCTTCCGAATTCCAAGAAAATTAGTTGGTTTGATTGTCATAGATCCTTTTTACCACTAAATCATTCTCTTAGGAGAAACAAGAAAGCTTTCAAAAAAGGGAAAGAGGTACTTGATGATTCCCCGGATCATCTTCCGGGTGATGAGGTATGGGAGTTGGTATGTGATTTCCCATCTTCTATTGATGGTACTGAAGAAGAGTTTAAAGAACTCAAAAAAAAAAAAAATGGTTGGTTTAAAAGAAGCATATTTTGGGACCTTTCATATTGGAAAACAATGTTAATCAGACACAACTTGGATGTGATGCATATAGAGAAGAATTTTTTTGAGCAATTAATTGACATGATCATGGATGTCGAAGGCGAAACATGTGACACTATTGGATCAAGAAAAGACTTGAAGTTGTTTTGTGATCGTCCCAAATTACATATTCGCAATGATGGGTTCAAGCCAAAAGCCATTTACACTCTTGACAAACCACAAAGGAAGGTATTATGTGAGTGGTTACGAAATCTGAAATTCCTCGATGGATATGCTTCAGATTTTCGTCGATGTGTTGATCTTAAGAGGCTCAGGTTACAAGGCATGAAAAGTCATGATTGTCATGTATTCATGGAGCGACTATTACCCGTTGCTTTGAAACATCTCCTCCCGACCACGGTATGGAATGCAATTGTTGAGATTAGTCAATTTTTTAGAGATTTATGTTCGTCCTCAATATGTGTTGATGATATGATTCGTCTCGAAGATCAAATACCACTAATATTATGTAAGCTTGAGATGATCTTTCCCCCTTCATTTTTCAACTCAATGGAACATCTACCGGTCCATTTGCTCTACGAAGCCAAAGTTGGAGGACTCGTTCAATATAGATGGATGTATCCATTTGAAAGGTAATACTAAGAGTATTACATATTTTTGAAATTTTTGAACCAAAAAAAAAAACATATTTTTGAAATTTTAGATTAACTAATATATTACAAACTTTATTTAACAACAACGTAATGAATTATATATAGGTTTCTTAATCATTTGAAGAAAAAGATTGGAAACAAAGCAAAGGTTGGAGGTTCTATATGCAATGCCTATTTAACGGAAGAGATTGCAAATTTTTGTTCTCTCTACTTTGAAAAACATATAGAAACCAAAGCAAAAAACTTGAATCTTGATGAAGCAGATGAAGTTGATACAAGTTTACCCGAGTTTTTTCAAACTCAAGATGGTGAAGGTTGTTCCTCTAAAGGCGGAACGAGATATTTGGATGACAAGGAATACAATCGTGCTCACTTATACGTTCTATCAAATAGCGAGATCTTAGAGCCATATGAAACGAAGTTTGTGGATGATTTCATTAAGGAACATCCTAATGTAAGTATAGGGATGATGTTTGGGATAAACATGAAGACAAATTCCCAAAATGGTTTCTGAACCATGTGCTTGAGTTCAATATCCAAGATGATTTGATAAGGAGTTTAGCCTTCGGTCCTTCACGTTTGGTTAAGACGCGGAACCGATATTCAGTTAATGGATTTAATTTCCACAAATTCGACCATGGTAAGGGTAAAGCTAGATGCAATTATGGTGTTACTATTTCTTCCGTTGATGACCACGAATATTATGGTATTATAGAGGACATTTTTTAGATGTCTTACAATGGTCGTGATCGAGCTTACAAGACTACCTTATTCAAGATTGAGTGGAAGGATAATTCCCCGGCTGGAATGAGAACACATGAATGTTACAAGCTTGTAGAAGTGAATCGTACCCGAACATACCCTAAGTATGATCCATTTATACTTGCACATCAGGCTCAACAAGTGTATTTCGCTTCCTATCCAAGCACGACAAATGATAGAAATAGTAAGGCCTGGTGGGCAGTCATTAAGACAAAGGCACGATCACAAATTGATACCTCCTTTTTTCAAGAAGAAATAGTAGCAAATGGGACAATTTTGTCTCCAACAGACGAAATCATTCACGATAATGAAGATGAAGATGATGATGAGTTGGAAGAGGAGGAGAATAATGAGACTATTAATATTGAGTTGGAAGAAGGATGGGAGGAAGTTGAAGAAGTAGTGAGAGTGCATGATGATGACGATGTTGGTGATGATGATGACAATGAGGATGAGGATGAGGATGAGGATGAGGATGTTGGTGATGATGATGATGAAGATCTAGAAGAGGATGAGGATGATGATTAATTTGGTATATACTAGTTGTACAATTTAAATTCATGCTTGATAGGTTTATTTTATGTTTTTTCTTCACCTACTAATATTTTCATTTATGTGATTGTAGATGGCAGGAGGTCGAGGTAGAGTGCGAGGCGGTGGCAGTAATCGCGCTAATATTTCATCCGTGCAAGAAGAAGAGGAACCAGTAGAAGAAGAGGTACAGATCGAGCCTCAAGTGAATGAGGACTCGGACGATGGTATACAGTTCCAGTACACCCAGGATAACCGGATTATACTTGATCCGGCGGGACTATGGTAAGTGTTGTTGTTTATTAAATGTGTATTATTCAATTTTTAAAGTAATAAAATGATTTGTTATAATTAACAATTTCTGTTACAGGTTTAGACATCAGACTCCTCGTCGAGGGGTCGTTGCTAGCACAAAGGAGAACTTGTTAGGACCTGTGCCTACTTCTTGGGGGAAAGCTAGCAAGGCTCAAAAAGAAGCTTGGTTCAATGCGTATCGGGTAATTGCATTAATTATAGTTGTTTTTTAACTCATTAAGCTAACTACTAATTACATTTAATGTTTTTTTTTTTGTGTAGCAATCTTTCTATTGGGCTCCTGAACATGAACAATCCGTCCTTGAAAGGTACCATGAAGTTGGTAAAATAAGATATAGAGACTATATCTACAAGATTGTTACAAGAAAGAAGGAACCGGAGCATCTAAAAGGTACATGTAATATATAAATTTTGTCACTTGTAAATACAAGAATTAATGAAATATCTTAATACTACTAACATACTTTTTAATTGTAGGTGAGAAATATCAAGATCTCATGAAGCGACGCGAGACTCCCGAGTTCCAAGCCGTGTCCGCTCAAAAGAAGATCAACAAAAGAAGAGGGAAGAAAGATGCGGAGGTCGAGCCTATCCATCACGGGGGATCACGATCATTTTTGACGCGTATTTTTAGTGTAAGTCTTGAATGAATACTTCTTTTTTGAATGAATACACTATACTTCTTATATTAACAATTTTCCCTATTTAGGGAGGGAAGAAGAAGAAGGATAGTAGCGATAAAGACGGCGGCAACAAAGAAGGCGGCAAGAAGCCGATGATGACGATGCCCGAATTTTTCCTTGACACGCATTCCAAGGTCAACGAAAAGACGCAGAGAAGAATCTGGATTAAGGCGAAGGACAAAGAGTTATATGTAAGATAGCTTCTCTCAACTAATGATGTTTTTTTGTTACCTTCGACAATGATTGTTTTTGCTTAACTAGTAATAGTTTTCTTAATGTTATAGGAGGCATATGAGGCAGAGAAAGAGGCCCACCCTGAGCGGGATGATAATGAAATTTGGTTCAAATTGGTGGATGGTTACAAGAAGGGTATGGTATATGGGGCCGGACAAACTCATGGGGTGTTTTACAAGGAACCGGCTAGAAGGTCCTCATATGAGCCGCGACAAACGTACGAGCCGTCTCTTGTAAGTAAATTGCAATCGCAACTTGACCGAGAAAGAGCGGAAAGAGATGAGGAAATGCGGTTGATGAGAGAACGTCTTAAGGCCATGGAGACATATTTCTACTCTTGCAACCCCGGTTCACGGCCATTTAATGAAGATCCTAACGATCCAAGTGGAAAGGGAGGCGACGGTAGTGGAGCTAGCATGGGATTTCAAGTAGTTAATTAGTTTAGTAACTTAGGAAAGATTGTCGAACGTGGAGATTTATTAGTTTAGATAACGGCTTCTTGTAATTTGATAATGGTTATCTTTTTCTATAAAAGGAGATTTGGTTGTTGTTTCAAAGGGTGTTCGTCACCAATTGCTGGTTACTTTCTGGTTGCAGGTGTACTGTATTTATTTCGCATTGGATTTGGCAGATACGAAATGAATTTTCATGAAAAATACCCAGGAATTTTGGCGACTGAAATGATGTAAATGGCGACTGAATTCAGTCGCCAAAACAGAGCAACAAAAACCAAAGCCCCTGGAAAGTCAGGCACTTTGGCGACGGATTGGGGGAATTGGCGACGGACTGTCTGTCGCCAATTTGGCGACTACTTCGTTTCTGTCGCCAATTTGGCGACTGCCATTTCTGTCGCCAAATTGTATGTAAGGCGACTACAGCTTCTGTCGCCAAATTTAGCGACGGATTTCAGTCGCCCGATTTTTTTTGGCGACAAAAATCAGCGACAAGTTTTTGGCGACTGTTTTCCGTCGCCAATAGGTGTTTGGCGACGGATTTCAGTCGCCAATATTTGTCGCTCGTTTCAGTTTTCGTTGTAGTGATATCAATTTTTTTAGCTTCATGAATAGCACCAGAAAATCCAGATTCTCTATACTCTTCAAAAAACAAGACCAATTTCTTAATATCTTCAATTGCTATATCAAGAACCATATTATGTGATTGTAGGCTTTTACTAACGTAATTAACTCTAAACAACATTTCATACCAAATGACCAAGGCTACCAAAAACTTAAAATCACCAAGTTCATTTTTTGCTAAGGATTTAGCTTCACTTCTTATCTTAGAATCATTATCAGTCTCACCGACTTGAAGTATAGCTTCACGTACCTCCGAAATTTGAAATCTTATAACTCTAACACTTTCCACACGACTCTCCCAACGAGTAGATGATGATGGTTTTAGAGTAAGTTCTGACACATTTTCTAACAAAATATTCCATCTTTTTGTTGAATTTGCAAAAATACTATATATTCTTTGAATAACGCCAAAAAATCTTTTGCTTTACCCAACTATTAGCAATATCACATAATGTTAAATTGAGATTGTGAGAACCGCAAGGAGTAAAAAATGCTCGACAATTTTTACCTAAAATTTTTTTTTGCACACCTTGGTGTTTACCTTTCATATTTGACCCATTATCATAACTTTGTCCTCTTACATTACCAAGATCAAGGTCAAGTGATTTCAACTCATTCAATAAAACATTAAAAATACCTTGTCCAGTAGTATCATTTACATTCAAAAATCCTAAAAAAGACTCTTCAACACAGATTGAACTAGAAGACACATGCACATATCTCAAAATCAATGACATTTGTTCTTGATGGCTAACGTCAGGAGTACAATCAAGTAACAGAAAAATATTTTGCCTGTTTCATATTTTTTATGATTTCAGATTTAATTGTTGAAGCAATAAGAATTATCAACTCATTCTGAATATTATGACCAATATAATGAGCATGAATACAAGCATTGGTTATACGATGAACATGTTCTTCAATAATAGGGTCAAACTTCGCTAACATTTCAATTAATCCTAAAAAATTGTCATTATTATTTTGATACAATCTTTCTTTTTTTACCACGGAACGACAAATTATGTTTTGCTAAAAATTCCACGACATTAACTCTTTGCAACAACTTTTTCCAATGATCTCTTTCTTTTCTTCTTTTCTTTTTTTTTTGTGATTTTATCAATGGTTTGATATTTTCGAACTCGCTCACACAAATCATACCAAACACTCATATTAGTGAGATGTTCAACACCCTTTTCGTGTTCCTTGAGTCTAGCACTAAGGTGAGCCCAATCAGAAAAACCCTCGTTAGCCAATTGCCCTTTAGCAACCCCTTTTCTAAATATTTTACAACAAAAACAGAATACTTTATCAAGTTCCGTTGAATAAACAAGCCAATCTCTATCACATTTTTCTCCATTTGACAAAACTCTAGTAAACAATATTGAAGAAAATTGTCTAGACCACTTACCTTTGGGTCCTTTTTCAAATGATAAATATCTGCGGGGACCTTTATCCGCTGAAATACTAATCGTATCACTGTCAAGTGCATTCCAATTTCTTGAATCAAAAATATCTAACACATTTTCAATATCAGCGGTATTTTTATCGGTTGCGTCTCCAACCGGAGCATCAATATTATTGTTACCCTTTTCAATATTATCATTACTATTATCTTTTTCATTATCACCGTTTTCATTATTATTATTGTCAAGGTAATCACCGTCATCTTCATTATTTGACGCAACATTAGAAACAAAATTATTTTTTAGCACAATTTGCAGTATTTTCGTCCTCCGTAATAAAATTATCACAATTAATAACATTTTCAACAGATTTACTAGTCTTTCACCAAAAACTTATCAAGGGCTCCGGTTTGGGATCGAGTTAACACTTCTATTCGCCTTTTTTTCTTACGTTTTTCAGCCCCATAATCAAACTTCCTTATTCTGGGTGGCATTCTAATAAAATTAAAGAGTATAAGGGAATGAAACAACCTGAACAAAATACTTTGAAGTTTTAATTGAATTCATAAACATCCAAATATTTCCTGGACAAAATACAAAACATATAATTTAAATTAAAATTCATAAACACTCATAAATTTCATAAACCTATCAAATTCATAAAATTAATTGAAAATTTTACCTGAAATTTCTCCTCGGTTGCACTTTTGACTAAAAAAAGATGAATATCTATTGGTTTGTTTTAATAAAATTATAGCTAAAAGTCCAAAACTTTTGTTAGATGGGTAATTTTAGACCTGGCAAACAGATCGAGTCGTGTCGGGTTCGTGTTCGTGTCACATGTAAACGGGTCACAAACCCTCCAACCCAAACCCGACCCAATTAAATTTCGTGTCGTGTTCGTGTCGACCCACATAGATAAATGGGTCATCAAGCCTCAACCCTAACCCGTTACTTTTGTGTCGGGTTCGTGTAGTGTTTTCGTGTCATGTCCATATTTGGAAAGTTTAAGTATATTTATGTGATGGAGAATACAAAAAATCAGGATTAATTTAGTAAACAGGTCATTCGTGTCGGGTTCGTGTTCAAAGAGCTCAACCCAAACCCGACCCGATTAAATATCGTGTCGTGTTCGTGTCGACCCACTTACATAAATGGGTCATTAAGACTCAACCCAAACCCACTAATTTCGTGTCGGGTTCGTGTCGGGTTTTCGTATCGTGTCATTATTTGTCAGCTCTAGGTAATTTGATTAAAAAATAAATTGAGAGAATATAATTGATTATTAGTGAGAATTTGAGAGATATACAATCACATTAATCAGAAAAAATAAGTTTGTTTATTCTGGGTAATTAAGAAATGTATTATTGGAATCTTGGGAAGGAAGATTTTATGCTCTATAATTGATAATTGATTGCTAATTATGGTGTGTAATTAACGGGAAAGATAAATTTTTTGAAATTGATTGCTAATTTTATGCTCCATACGCAAAATGTGAATTAAGAAAGTTTCCAATTTTTTATTTTTTTTTAAACAGGCCCAGAGAATTTCGTTTTGAGGCCCGGTTCCTGGGCTCAGCCCGCACCTACCCACAGCCGCCCCTGGGGAGGACCATGAAATTGGGTTGCGACCAAGGTATACAATAATACAGTGGTAGAAACATAATCATCCTTATCACCAGCCCAAACGGCATCATAAAATAAGGGGAGGTACATAGGTGTGTCACGATGAAGGTTAATGTCAACTTGAAGAGAACCCTTAAGTAACGAAGAAGTCGTTTCAAGGCTAACCAATGGGACTCTTGAGGATCATATTGGGCTAGCTTGTTGACAACAAATGCAATGTCAGGTCGGGTAAGGGATATGTATTGAAGACAACCGACAGTAGCACGGTAGTCTGAGGGGTTAGGAATGGATTGACCAAACGCAAGGGTGAGGGGAGGATAGGGGCTCATAGAGGTAGTGGTGGGTTTGCAATCAAGCCATGTGGGTGCGAGTAAGTATGTCATGTATGTACTTGGTTTGGGTGAGTCGTAGGCCAAAAGTTGTAGGCGCTACTTCTACTCCGAGAAAGTATGACGGGAAACCGATATCTTTAAGAGAAAACCGATTGACAAACTATAAAAGAAAATGATCAAGATGAGGGAATTTTGGGACCTGTGACTATAATGTCATCGACATAAAGAAGATATATATATAGTGCGTGAATGTTGATTAAATGAAATAGAGAAGGATCGGACACAGATTGAGTAAAACCATAAGAGTGGATATAATTCGTAAGTTCATTATACCAAGCTCGAGGAACTTGCTTAAGACCGTAAATAACTTTGGAGAGTTCCATACATGAGTTGGGAAAGATTGATTAACAATAAAGTCTAGAGGTTGAGACATAAAAACAGTTTCAGTTATCGTACATTGAAGAAAAGCATTGTTAATGTCGAGTTGCTTGAGAGACCAACCACGGGTGAGTGCAAGTGAGACAATGAGGCGCACCGTGACAAGTTTAACAATGGGGCTGAAAGTTTCAGTGTAATCAACACCCAGTCATTGATGAAATCCTTTAGCGACAAGACGGGCTCTGTATTTGTTGATGGTATTGTCAGGATTATATTTTATGCGAATCACCCAACGACAACCAACAACTTTGTAAGATGTGTTAAAGGGAACAAGGCACCAAGTATTATAGGTGATGAGAGCAAAATTTTTGGCAAACATGGTAGTCTGCCATTTCGGATCAGAGAGAGCAGTTTTAAGGGAGACAAGGGGAAGAGAGGTGTTGGAGATATGACCTAACTTGGCATATCGGGGATTCGGCACACGAATGTTGTTCATGAGCCGAGTGGTGACACGGGAGGGGTCTGACAAAGGGGGATGAACATGCTGAACAAGTCAGACTGTACAGGCTGGACAGAGGCAGATTGTGAGGGAGCAGAGAAGTTAGAAGGTGAGGTGGTATATGGAGGCGAGGAGAGAGAAGTAGAAACATGTGTGGTAGCAGGTGTAGCAGGAGTATTTGCAGGGGTGCTAGAAGTTGTTTGACAGGGTGAAGCAGGTGAGGGTGGAGAGGGAAGAATGAGAAGCGATAAAGCACCATTGAGTGGGGGAAGTATGTAGAGGGCGTAGATTCATTAGGATAAATGGTAGAGTAAGGTGCTCTATCACTGTTATATTGTAGCAGTTAAATAAATACAATACGCAAAATTTAGTAGATAATGTCCTCGTCCTGAAAATTCACCTTACGATTCCGCGCGCCTCGCTGCTGATAATCAACTAGTAATTGAAAAATAGACCCAAGAGGTAAGTCATGTAACTTCTTGTACAATCCAACAAAAGGGTTTATGAAGGGCTTTAGACTTTTTTAAAGACTACACAAAATCCCATTTTTTCCTCATCTACAATGTTCTAACTTCTAATCACCAACCAAATTTCAATTTCAATAAACCCTAATTTTTATCAATTCCCAAATCGATTTTCCCCAAATGCTGAAGCTCCTATGTCGAGTCGCCTCACAATCTCCTCTTTCCCCCAAGCTAACTCGTCCAATTCCCAATCCCTCCGCCGCTTTCGGTCGAATATTCTACCCGCTACGCCGGGACCCTAATTTACACCACCGTGTGTTCTTCTGTTCTTCCTCCGACGCTGGCGAAGATGTCGAAAAGTTCGCCACGGCCGCCTCCGAGGTGGACTCTGCCGACGAAGCTGATTCGATTAATGCGATTCTTCCTACGGTGTTTCGCCCTGAAGATTGTTTTACGGTTCGTTTCATCGTTTTTATGAGATTTATGTATGTTGTTATTGAATTGTTGGGAATTGGGGCGAAATTTGTTTTTTTTTTTTATGTAGGTTTTGGCGTTGCCGCTTCCGCATCGACCGTTGTTCCCTGGATTTTACATGCCAATCTACGTCAAGGTATGAAGAAGGAGTTGTACCTCTTTAGTATTTGATTGTATACGTGTTTCAAATATGTGAGGGAGAGTTTTAAATAATTGTACAATCAATTGGAACAGAAGCAGTATTTGATTTGCAAGAACTCCGTATTGCTTTATGATATTAGTCAGAAGTGATCATTTTGCAAACATGTGAATAGGATATTGTGATTTTCTGCTCTAGGAACAATTTTTCTTATGAAAGTCTTCACATTTATTGATAACTTTATAAACTGCATTGGGGCGGAGATTGGATCCAAAGTTATGGGGGCGTAGATCGAAAATATCAGGGTGACAAATCAAGAACGCAATTGAGTAACTTAGGGAAACAATAAAGTTTCCATTTTTTTTCATTGCCTTAGACGACGACAGTGCCAGCTAGCCCCTTTCCACCACTGCACAACCTTTTATGTAGGCTTGTAGGGGGGAAAATAGGAAGTGGTAGAATAGTTTTGACTGCTTAAGGGGCAGCAGGGCTTACTAGCCCCGTGCTGCTCCTCTACACACCGTTCTACCTAGGCTTTTGACCGTTCTATGTTATTTATGCCAGATTCAAAACAACTTTATATAAGATGATAATGATGTTGCGTGAATAATTTGTACGTTGAGAGTTGAGATAAAGGAAATTCGGTATTGGTGATTGCTATGTTGGCGAGATGGCAACACTGCTTAAACGCCCACAGGTGGCATTGCGATAGAAATTGGAGATGAACCTATTAGTTGATAGATTTGATTATTTCTGGTATTCTGTCATCCTATATTTTGTGAGACCTATTGACAAGAGAGTTGGGCTAGGAAATGGGGAAATTTCCTATTTCGTTTGTACATAGTAGGCTTTAAGGTTTACTGCAACTCTGCAAGTATAGATTCATTCGGAGGTTTGTTTGGCGTGTAATATATGTTTCCATAGGATCCCAAAGTGCTAGCAGCACTGGAAGAGAGTCAAAGGAGACAAGCACCATTTGCGGGTGCATTTCTTGTAAAAGATGAGCCTGATTCTGATCCTGAGAAGAACATCTATGACTATAAAGGGCAAGAATTGTTGAATCGCTTGCATAAAGTCGGGACACTGGCACGGGTATTCTTTTCATTGAACTATATTCGTTTTATTTATTTTTTGGGGATGATCATCCCTTTCTAGTTGAGCAAAATTGTTAGTTTACTAGTAAATTATTCATTCGTCTCTTTTCCCCTATTAGATTACTGCCATCCAAGGTGAACAGGTCATTCTTGTTGGTCACCGCAGACTCCGAATAACAGAGATGGTAAGCTTATAAACCTCAAAGCTTGTTAAGAAATTGACATGCTTAGGCGGCATTTTTATTTCAAAGATTAGACTTATTTCATAAACTTTGCTCTACAATATGTACTTTTCAGTTACGCATCGTGTCATTTTTTCTGTCTCTTAAGGAAAAACCTTATTGTTTCCGCGATTATGTTGATACAGGTGGAGGAAGATCCTCTTACTGTCAATGTTGATCATTTGAAGGCAAGATCTTTAGAAATTCCACGTAGTAGATGGTCAATTACTTGAAGTGATTTGCAGTCAACTAAACTATTCTTTGTAATTTAGGACTTACCATATGACAAGGACGATGATGTCATAAAAGCTACATCGTTTGAGGTTATATCAACTGTGAGAGATGTCTTGCAGAAAAGTTCTCTTTGGAGGGATCATGTACAAACATATACTAAGGTAAAGTCCTGTATTGTGCAGTGTGCTATTGATGTGTATTACTTTAATTCTTATTGTACTGTAGGAATAGTCTATTGGATATCAGCGTAAGCGTTGTGTGCAAGGCTTTGTAGCAGATGATAACGTCACAATTGGTTTGGCTGTGAGAATGACTTTCCATATATTTCACGTGGGCCTTGCACATTTTCCTTGTACATCAAGTTTGGCGTAACTTTTTTTTTTAGTGATTTCATGGACCTATCAATAAAAAGTTTAATATCTTACAATATTGCATTGAAAACGTTGTTGTGGTGGAATATTAGTCCAAATTAAAATAGTTCTTGTGACTCGTTCATGCTCATTCATCAACTGGGCATTTAACTATTGAGAATTCCGTTCTTCCCTAGCTATTACATTGGCACTTAGCAGTGGAAGTTCTCCACCATACTATTGATGTTTTGGGTTCTTTTCCCCACTTTTCCGACAGAAAGATCGGTGCAGTGACATTCCTCCCCTTTATGATATAATCATGCTTACCCTGCTTTGTTACCTTTCAGCATATTGGTGAATTCAATTATCCTAGATTAGCAGATTTTGGAGCTGCTATTTCTGGGGCAAATAGGGTACAAGGTCAACAAGTGCTTGAAGAGCTTGATGTAAGTAGCATATAAGCTAAAAAATCATCCCGAATCATGTATGTATGAATCTGCTGACAAACTATCCTGGTAAGTGGTAACTCATATCTTGAACTGTATTTCAGGTGCTAAAGCGTTTACAACTTTCCCTTGAACTAGTTAAGAAAGAAATGGAAATTAGTAAAATTCAGGTATTGCCTCAGATGGTTCTGTATTGCTACATTCTCAAACTTATTACTCTTGTTTGAGATTTTCTGATACCTTCGTTTACATTTAGGAAACCATAGCGAAAGCAATTGAAGAGAAAATCAGCGGTGAACAACGCCGTTATCTTCTCAATGAGCAACTAAAGGCCATTAAGAAGGTATTAAATTTCATTGCTAATTTATTTACAGCTGTTTATCTTCTTTTATAAGAAAATTCAATCTGGTGTTCCTAAGGGTTTTTTTCAGAATCATTGCACATGCATCAATGTTACACCTACAATATATTACTCGACAAAATCCCTAGGGTTTAGGGTTTTCTTCAGAATCATTGCACATGCATCGATGTTACACCTACAATATATTACTCGACAAAATCCCTCATCCAAATCTCCTTTATCCACCTACATATTACTGATTCATCATAAGTAAATCCAAAATGTTATGTTTGAACATCATTCCACTGCATGTCACTACAGTCACTCACTGTGAATGTTCAAGCTGTGTTACCTCGACTCGTCACAGGTGTCTCGTCTGACACGTGTTGAGTGTGGGATGCGGCTATTTTGTGCGATTTTTTTGGTCTGATGGGAAGTGTCGAAGTATCGCTATCGTGTCGGACAACTATCTGTCGGTCATGCTAACCGACATGACAGCTAAGTGAATTGTCGGAGTAACATAGCGTTAAAGTCAAGGCAAGCCGAATAACCAAACTCTTGATAAAAATTTAGCCTGGCATGATCGTCATTAATCACCTTACAATTTCTTCGTGGAGAGCATGATAAAGTGTTGTGGCCATAGGTATAAGGATATGCAGCATAGAGTTCTGTGCTGATGGTGGAGGTGGGACCGTGGGAGAGCATCTTAGTTGGGTGGCCAAGTAAGATAGGGAGTTGGTAGAGACATAGAGATAGAGTGGTTGGAGATGGTAGGAAGTAATGGCTGGGGGTTTAAGGGATAAAAAATATTAACTAGTACTCCCTCCATTTTTATCCAAGTGATACATTTCTTTTTGCACGTTTGCCAAAGCACGTTTTACGTGCTTAATATCTTTAGCTACGTATTTGTAAAAATTATAAAAATTATATATTTTCAATGTACTCGTAAAGACGAATTAAACAAGATCCCACATGAATATGTTTTTTCTTACGTATTGAGAGAAAACTGAGATTGAAGGTTGATTTGTGAATAGTGTACAAAAACCCTATGTATCACTTGGATAAAAATGGAGGGAGTACTTCTTTTCAAATGTCTCAAAGTTCATAATTAGGTTAGGGCGCATTATATACATTTTTTTTCTTAAGGGTATGTACACGCATGAATATTATACTCGAACATTTGGACATTGCAAAATCTTAGGGGACACTCAATGAATTTCCCTTCTATCACTGTCTAAATCCGTGGTAGTTTACTTTTCCATTTCTAAAAGTCTCATTATCCTTGGATCGTGCTTCAAAGATGATCAAATAAAGCCAACTTACTCACTAAATCGTTTGCACTTCTTATATTGTGAATCAACAGTCCATTGATGCATTTTTCAATGCAGCTTCCCTCTTAAGAAGGATTAATTTATTAGTATATCCGATCCCTAGCTCCGCCATAAATGGGAGCCTTTGAGGCGTCGAGTTAATGCTAGTGTTGTCGTGTCAGCTTGCTATGGTTTGCCCGTAATGCCTATTCAATTTCTTCTTTGTAGGAGCTGGGACTTGAAACAGATGACAAAACTGCACTTACCGGTTAGTGTTACGTATTGGCGTATTCCAATATCCTTGTAGTAGAGTATGCATGTTGTTTTAAGTTAGCTATTTATTTTATTTAGTTTCCTCACTTGTTTATATACCCTTATCATCATTAGAAAAAGAAAAATTGCAATAGCCCACCTTTTAAATATGTATATTGTAGATAGTTACAGAAATCTTCTTTTGAAAACCATTTTTGTTGTGTAATTCTTTGTTACTGAAAATTGGCTTAAATTAACCCATGATTGATCAAGGTTCATCATCAGTGTCCAATTGTCCATCACAAATTAGTTGGAATGCTGGTTAATTGGTTCTTTGCAAAAAAGAATGTGTATAATGTTGTCCATTTGTTGTCTGCTACTTTTCCTAAACAAAAAGATTAATACGTCGTATATAATTGGAAACCATGTTTTGGTTCCTCGATTCCTAGTGTTTGAGATATTGTTTCCTTAGCAATGTTCCTTTCTTTCAGGGAAGTTTAGGGAAAGGATTGGACCAAACAAAGAAAAAATCCCAGAGCATGTATTACAAGTTATAGAAGAAGAACTTACAAAACTTCAGCTGTTGGAGGCCAGCTCGAGTGAATTTAATGTTACTCGCAACTATCTTGACTGGCTAACTGCATTGCCTTGGGGAAATTACAGGTTAGTGTTGGAGTGCGTGCTCGCTCGCTGGTTAGGGCTTTTATTTTATCTCCGCTCTTAAGTATCTCTCAACTGAAAATACCTGTATATTCTACTCAATCTTTGTCGCACTTCACTTTTACATATAATGGCATTGGCATTATTTGAGGTGGAATTTTGGAAATCCGTTGCTACGCTACTTATGTTGAGACATTTAGCCTGAAATGATATATTTATTGCTTTTGTTGGATTGTTTATTGTGAAAAATTTGAGCAAATCTTTTGATTGTATGCATTTGGTCTTTAGTTCCCAAGAGAAATTAATTTTATTTGCACTAATCTTTATCTTTGGTTCAGTATGATTTAGACTCGTATAAAGGATTCTTCTTCTAATGGTAAATTTGTTAACTGTATCTTATGTTTGTTTGACCAAGTTTGTTCTTTGTACTTTCTGTTATCTGTATTGATGCAGTGATGAAAATTTTGATGTTGTGCGTGCACAAGAGATACTTGACGAAGACCATTATGGCTTGACTGATGTCAAAGAACGGATACTGGAATTCATTGCTGTTGGAAAGCTCCGAGGAACAGCACAAGGTTGATCTAAACAATCTTTAGCTATCCATTTGTTGCCTCATATCTATACCAGTTAATCGAATGTTAATTTTCTTAATTTTTGTAGATTTTTTTATTTCAGTAACTGCTCGTTGTGAGCACACTCTTAATTGCCAAACTGTCTCATGCTGTGTTAACTATATGCAAAATTTAGTGTGAGCGCAATTCATTTTTTTCATCTTACATTTGAACCATCTGCCTAGGTGTGATTTTATCAGCCAACACCTAGCCTTGGCTGTTGGTAGGTATAGTTTTGATGTAGGAAGAAGAGTGTTATTACCTGAGTTTGGATATGGAAGTGAATGCTGAAAAAAATAATAATAATGAGCTATTCATTATATTTCGCAAGATCATGTTTCGAAAATCTGATAATGTGAGACATGTGCCTAAATCCGCTTTAGAAAGTAAAGTAGATATTCGGCTTCACGTGACCTAAATAGCATCACGGGGTTTTAGTTTTACACATTGTTTAGGGGACTTATTATCCTGAATTGGTGTTTGTGCTTTGTTTCTTCCTAGGAAAAATTATTTGCCTGTCTGGTCCTCCTGGAGTAGGGAAGACTAGTATTGGTCGTTCCATAGCGCGTGCTTTGAATCGCAAATTCTACCGATTTTCAGTTGGAGGATTGTCTGATGTTGCCGAGATCAAGGTATAACGAGCACCTTGCTTGCTCTGAGTTATTTATACGATCCTTGTAAATAAACTTGTTATCCTTTTTTATTTGCTTGAATGAACACACAGGGTCACCGACGTACTTATATTGGAGCTATGCCTGGAAAGCTGGTTCAATGCTTGAAAAGCATAGGCACAGCTAACCCTCTTGTTTTAATTGATGAAATCGACAAGGTATACACTTATTTTTTGTTTTGCTTTGCCGTTCTTGCCATGTTCATATTTTGTCTGCTCTTCCTTTTCGGGTGTGTTCAGGCTAGACTTATGAATCATGCTAAAATGACATTTTACTGTGTTAGTCTCAGTTGCATACTTGCATGCACCTCGTGCTTTTTTCTGAACCTATCCTCGGGATGGATTTGTGACATCGCCGCTCTTTTGTTTTGGCTTCAGCTATTGTACAAACAAATTACTGGTATTATTTGTGGAAACTAGTGTATTAATCAGTCAGTACCTGTTGAGAATGTCATGGTCAACCTTGTATTGGTCGTTGTCTAGAATAAGAATGTTTTAGCTTTTTATTGCCCTCAATTATGAAGTCTTATAAATAAATGAATATTCGATGAGACATATGTAAAAACTTGCAGATATGCGCATTTAATTTTTTATGTCTCTAGTATATGTCTGTGTATATCTGGATGTAGCTTGTCGTATAACTCCTGTATATAAGCTAGGACTTCACCTTGAGCGGAGAGTGTCCTTGTGTGCAAGCTTATATCTCTATTGATAAAATTGCAAGGGATGGTAAGCGTGTAATAAGGTAACTGTTGTTGGAGGATTATAAAATAGTAATGTGTGATGGAGTCTTTCAAATCTCCTAGTTATAACATTACCCTTCCAAATGTAAATGTGTACTTGTACTAATTTTTAACGGATGAAAGTTAAAGCTTCCTATTACGTTCATTCTCGTTGCAGCTTGGAAGAGGGCATGCTGGTGATCCAGCAAGTGCTATGTTAGAGCTTCTTGACCCTGAACAGAATGCAAATTTTCTAGATCACTATCTTGATGTCCCGATTGATCTGTCGAAGGTTAGTCATATGTTCTTTTTTCGTCAATATTCAACTGCCTTTTTTTCATTTTTTCTCATCTTTTGCATAATTTACTTGTATTTTCTTGTCAAAATTTTCACTAGTTTGCTAGTGCTAACCCCAAGTGTATATATCTTGCTCAAAAGTGTCTTGTGTTATATCTGGGAAAATGGTAACATTGTCTCCCATTTCAATTTGCGTAACAAGTGTGAGATGATCTGTCACGTTCATAGTGTATGAATCTCGAAGGAGATTTCTTTCTTGTATTTTTAATGGCATGGGGATGGAGATGCTCTACTTGTTTCAGAGGACCTTGCGTTTGCTTGCGGTGGACATTTTAGTGGTCTGCAAAATGAGCTCTGTTCCACTCTATTCTGAAATCTGAAGTTGCCTTGTGATCCTTTGGAATTATCTTCTTTGATACGGCCATAGTGTGGTTTCCACTTTCCAGTATAATCTTCTTATTATTAATTTCGCAGTGTTGTGTTTTTGTTTTCATACACATTACATCTTCCTTTTGAAACTTCTGCAGGTTTTGTTTGTTTGCACTGCTAATGTCATTGAAACGATCCCAGGCCCTCTCTTGGACCGTATGGAAGTGATTTCTATTGCAGGCTATATCACCGATGAGAAAATGCACATTGCACGTGACTATCTGGAAAAGACTACTCGGGAAACATGTGGTATCAAGGCTGAGCAGGTGAAGAATGAATACCGAATGCTTCAAGCACTTTATGTGATCTGTGTCAGAGACTTATAGTTGAATTTGTTTGGTTGCTTTCCTTCAATTGTCAGTTGTGTAAACATATGATGATTTCTTTATTTCAGGTTGATTTGACAGATGCAGCTTTGCTTGCTTTAATTGAGAGTTACTGCAGGGAAGCTGGGGTGCGCAATCTTCAGAAACAAATTGAAAAGATTTACCGCAAGGTTTGTTTTGATGACTTCATCTCAAATGGACAGTTTCCCATATTGTACTTATTCAATGAACTATTTCTTCCAGATTGCTTTGCATCTTGTGCGGCAAGGTGCTGTAAAAGAGTCTGTATCACCAACATCGGACTCGAGAGAGAACAAACCTGATAGCGTTGTTGACTCAACTGGAACTACTATGGGGGTGGATAGCCAAGATAAACCTGAAAAAGAAGCCTCTACCAATGAAGAGCAGTCTGATAAGACCAGCTCAGGTGAAGTAATTTTGCAGACTGACGTTGGGCAAGGGCAAGCCCAAACAAATGATTCTAGTCCAGATGTGAAAATGGTATGCCACAGGCCCACAAGTTTCAATTTATGTGGATCGTTGGAAATTGGAATTGTAGTCAAATGAAGTTTTTTATATGTAAGCATGTAGCCATGTGTTCTGGACTCTGGAGCAACTACAAAATTTCGTAGCCGTACTGCTATTCGACATTTTGTTTACAATCCAATTTTGTTGATTCCGATTGTATCCCTGCACACGAGTAAATGAGTCTTGCCCTAGGTTTACTTCAACTAGTTTGTATAAGTAAACGGAGAGTTTTGGGTGTTACTTCGTTATTTCTGCTCTAACTTAAGGTGTGTTTTTATATTTTTTCTCTTGGTAGGATAAAATCGAAGTGAATAGCTCTCAACAGGAAGCCAAGGTCATAGAGAAAGTTCTGGTCGACCAAGCAAACCTTTCTGATTATGTCGGGAAGCCTGTTTTCCAGGCAGATCGTATATATGATCAGACCCCAGTTGGAGTAGTGATGGGTCTAGCCTGGACTTCGATGGGAGGCTCAACTCTCTACATAGAGACAACCCAGATTGAAGAAGGAGAAGGAAAAGGGGGGCTTAATCTAACTGGACAGCTTGGGGACGTGATGAAGGAAAGTGCACAAATTGCCCTCACAGTTTCTCGGGCAATACTGCTTACTAAGGAACCCACGAACAATTTCTTTGCTAATACCAAGCTTCATCTCCACGTTCCAGCTGGAGCCACTCCTAAGGATGGCCCTAGTGCTGGTTGCACAATGATCACCTCCATGATATCTCTCGCTATGAAGAAGCCTGTCAAGAAGGATTTGGCAATGACTGGCGAGGTGACTCTTACTGGGAAGATACTTCCAATTGGCGGGGTAAGATGCCGAACACTTTTCAATGCTCGTTGCTATGTTTCCAGCTTGCATTGTACCCATTGACTTTGGTGGCGAATAATGTTGACTTCCACACAGATAATATCTTCACAGTCCACAACATTTACAACTTTTCAAATATAAGAAATTAAAATAGTTGGTTTTCTTAAATCAAACATGACACTTGACATCATATATATTATATACATGAATTTGGAGCAAGTAACTATCAATGTTGATATCTGTTGACCACCAAATTAATTGACCGTGTTGATGTAGGTAAATATTCTACGGTGTACCTCATGTTTTTCGGTTTTCTATGTTGTACCCCTACATTTTATAATTTCTATGGTATACCCTTAAACTTCTTACTTATTTTCCATAATAACCTCCTCCAAATCTCCATTAACACTATCACTATAAAAAATCGTAATTTGACATTTATTTTGACTCATTAATGTGGTATTACCCCTCTATATAGAAAGTATCAAAAATAACTTTAAATAAGCATAAACTTCTATTAAAAACGTATGTTATGAAGCATGAAATAATTACAGCAATTTGATGAAATTGAGTTTGATTTGTACACTATTTGGTTGGTTAATGGTAATTTAGCGAGCTAATAAGTAAATGAGTAGGTTGTCGTGTAATTGAAATGTTAAATAGAAAATTTAGTAAATAAATTAAGAAATTAAGTTAGCAAAGCCAATAAATAAGGTCATACCATAGAAATTAAATAATGTACGGGTACAATATAGAAAATTGAAAAACTCGAGGGTACACCGTAGAATATCCCTATTAATTATTGTTATTTTGTCCAGTTCACATTACATGAAACTTGCGTGGTGTTCGCACTGTCAGAAAATAGAACATCCAACACCCGACTCAAATTTCTGAGAGGAAGCTTTCTTGCCATTAACGGACACCAATTATTTCTATCTATTTTACGTCAATTCAGCATTTACGGTTTATTAGGTAGCAATATTAGTAGCTTGAATAGGCAATTCAGCATCCCGAAAATTATTACTCTTGATTGTCCTTTTGTGATAAATTGTTGTTCAAAATGTTGAATCTCATTCTTTTCTGTGAAATCAGGTGAAGGAAAAGACTATAGCAGCTAAGAGGAGTGGTGTGAAGACCATTATCTTCCCCGCTGCAAACCGAAGGGACTTTGATGAACTCGCATCAAATGTGAAGGAAGGCTTAGACGTGCACTTTGTAGATGGCTATTCTGAAATATATGATTTGGCGTTTAGTGATGAGAAGGTTGGAGAAAATTAATACATCCTTCTGACGTGATGCAAGGTAACTGAGATCATTTATCTAGTAATACGTTAGCTGGGATAATTTATTTAGCCCCAATACACGAGCTGCATTCCGGGAGTCTTTTATTGAGATGGGGTGGGGTCAGGATATTTAGGGCTCATGGTGTAGGGAGAAGATCTCACATTGAGACTTGATCATGTTCTTTAGCTTTAAGGTACTACATCTTTGCTAAATTTGTCACCATTCTTTTTAGTTGATGTCCTGTGGTAACTAGGGGCGGAGGGTGGCTGTTACCAGGCCGTGCCGCCCCGTGCAAAAAGAATACGATGGAAATCTCGCAGCCTAATCATATGAAAGCTTGTATTTTAGTTCCCGCCCCCTCCCCTCCCCTTTCCTGTATTTTTATGCCCTCCTAAACCTCGAGCTCTTTGCCAGTGTAAGAACAGTAATAATGTGAAATTCGGAGAAGGAAAAGGAAAAAGAAAAGTTTCGAATAATTGAACTGCGCAAGTCAGCGAGACTGTTGCGTGTATAGAATAGTTTCATTTTATCATATCATAGTTATTTTTTGCAGCTAATTTCATAATATTGTTAATAATTAATAATTATATAACAGCTAATTTAATAGAAAAGTTTCATTTTACGCTGTCAAAATCTCGTGTTTTATTAACCAGCTATATTTGTTACTGTTTTTTCCCTCGTCTTTTAGTTCATTGGTCGGGTTCGCTCTATCGTAGCTCCCCCCGTCTGGTGCTTGCATCTTATTGCATTCATCACACAACGGATTAACGATTTATCACCTTCATGATCTGCCCCTATATATTTGTTGCAGTTATTGCTCACATTAAATCGTCAAAAATATTTTATTGTATACGGTCTGAAATGAAATTAATTTAATTGGGCTTACTCGGAATTGAACATTACTAAATTGATCTGATTTAATAGACGTGAATTGAGCCACAATGAAATTTAGCAAGTTAAACAGACATTCCTTTGGCAACTGACAAATTATGTCTTTTAATACCTTCAAAAAATAAATTATGTTTTATTAATTTACTAAAAATTCGCATTTTCGATGCAACATGTCTCTTTTGTGATGAGTATATCCGTCGCAAGTTGCGACGGGTAAGTACACTCACTTGATTAGGTAAAACAAGAAAAAAAGGATAATTTAAAGCAAGTCATTTGTGACGGGCATATCCGTGGTAAGTTTACGACGAGTCAAATAATATCCATGTGGGATAGATAAAACAAAGGGAAAGTGCCAAGGAATAACAATCTATTTTCTCTCATATATTTTTATCGGTAATATTTGACCCGTCGTAAGCTTGTGAGTTGTGCCTAGAGATTGTTGCTTCATGGATTGTCCCACTTATATAATATAAAAGGCGCACTATCCGACTTCAGCTTGTGATGGCCCGAACTGATTTGTGAAACTCTATATGTGTACGTCATTAAGTCATTACGTTTACTACAAGTTCCTTTTTCGGTGTTGATTGCCACTGCCCCTTCTTTTTTGTTTTTTTTTTTGTTTTTTGGAACTCGCAAAAAAAGTGCCTACGCACGTACAACCAGATCTGCCTGATCATGCGCAATCCTATTAAGCGATCTTGCCTTAAAATTATAACTTTATCTCGAAAGAGTGCTCTTTGAAGATGAGATAATTAAGGGTCCATTGCAAACTGAATCTATATATGTTGCAAATTCACCATGTAATTACCAGAGTAGCTTTCATTATCGCCTGCAAGAAAACGTAACTAAACAGGACTTAATTACAACAATAAGAGAAGAGAACACACATCAATCAGTACTACTCGTAAATAACAGGGTATTCTTGAAGAGAAATCGCCTTTTGTTTCCCTTCAGATGTGTTGTGTTCATTTACCGATAATCTTATAACAGACCGTCTTACCTTAGAATAAACCACTCATGTCAACTGTCATACAAGAAGGATGACTTGCAATATGCAAACCACGTCGTCAAACATGAATACGTCCACCACGAAGGGAAGTTGCCATTTCCATTTCCAAAGAAGCCGTATTCAACAGAGTTACCAAGACTCAAACTGAGTATTATCAAAGTACAAAAAGGTACATTTTCCACGACAGAAAATTCCAGGTTTTATACAGTCACCTACCTATACACACCAGAATTTGAAACAGACAATGAAACTCTACCATGAATCATCACGAGTCAGGGAGCTACTAAAATGAGACAAACCAGATACGTGATGGGCGTATCACAGGCCTGTATAGAAGTCATATATTTAACACATTGTTTCCAAACCATACTCCACCGGGTTACTACTTGTGCGAACAATTGAATCCATGGCATACTGACAATACTATGATGAGGATCAGTGCGATAATGATGCCCAACACAATGAGCTTGATCTTCATATTTTGAAACCACATCTTTCTCCTGATCTTTGTTCCCTGTTGCCTAAAGTCTTGTGCCTATAAAGACCGTAAAGAAACTAATCATTTGTTCGCACATCAACATTACTCAGTCAGTGTTATTACATTTCATGCCCCCCTCCATCCGGTCACAAATTCTTGTTCAAGACGATCATATCCGTCTTAAATATGAAACGGGTCAAATAGATAGATGAGACAAACAACAACATCAAAGACTTAGTCCCAAAATGTTTTGGAGTCGGCTGACATGAATCATCCTTTGAAACCGTCATGAGTGAACTCTCATCTCGACAAGAGAAACAAGAAAGAAAAGAAAAAAAAAAAGAAACGGAAGTAGAGTTAAACCGAAAATGAAAGATAAAGGGGTTTTATAGATTTTAAATCGAAGTTATCACATGTATAAAAACCCAAAAAAATAAATCAAGAATAAAGTTTAAAGTGATTTTGAAAACGAAGTAAAATTTAATATAAGAGTTTTGGGGAAAAAATGTAACAAATCCAGAAAGAAAAAGTTTTTAGAAAACTTAATAAAAACATCAAAAGTTAGAAGTACACAAAAAACAAGTAAAATGCCTGGGGAATGACAAATAATTGGCCACATAATATCGAGTAAAATAGAAAGTAAACTCTCTAAACCATTATTCTATGTTATTCCGGCAATTCACTTTCGTTGCGTGTAGTAGAGTCGGAGTAACATAGACTTCCTTAGCTAAGTAATATAAAGATGAGGGCATTATGGTATCTTTACATATAACTCTGAGTCAAATGGCAATAATGATTTTTCATCCCTAAATCTTAAATATCTCTAGTCAACTTGGGACAATGTGATGAAGGAAGTATAATTTAGAGTAATGCAGAAGACATTTGTATTCCCACAATTGGAAACGGATAAACATGAAAAATGTAGTACCTGTGAGCGGAGATTTTCTGTCTTATCAACAAGGAGCTCAATCTTCTCACCACGATCCAGAACCTGGGTAGAGAGCAGTCAGAACACATGTGATGAGAGCACATAAAATTTCATACTTTCTCAATAATGAGTAGGAAAGAGGATACACCACCACAGCACGACTTGCATGTTATCATGAAGTTCATACAAACACAAGAGAGCCCTAAAGTTTCGTACCTTCTCAATATTCTCCATCATAACTCCTTTGACTTCAGAAATCTGGGCCTGAACTTTGGCAAGCTTGTTCATTTCGTCCGGGTGATCGACACAGTACTGCATATGTTCCTTGAGTTTAGACCTAAAAAGACATATAAGAAGGTTCACAATCCATACACCCACACAACAATTTAACAGATCTCAAATCCAGATGAACGTAACTTACCCAAACTCTTTGTTCAAGCTCTTTGCAACAGCAGTAGCAGCTTTTCCACCTCCATATCTCTTGTTAAAGTCATCCTTAACTCTTTCCAAGAAAGCCATTGGAATTTGTCTACCAACAGACTCAATTGCAACAACACAATAGGCTGCAGAAAGCAACATATGATGAAATACGTGCATATATTCTTGAATTTGAAAGCAAAATATAGCTTGAAGTATCCACAGATAGGTTACATAATTACATTTCACGGAACTTTTTGATCTTTGAAGGAAACAACCGCAGATAGGAAAAAAACAAAGGTTGCCTCAATATTGAAGAGATACCTCTCACCGCTGGGAGAACTTAAACTCAGGGAAGTAAGCTCAGAAGAAGACGTTAAAAAAAATTGCATAGAAGCCTGACATGTTACCTAAAACCATGACTCTTGAAAGGTTTGTTTGGTGGAGGGAAATGCAAAAGAGTGGAACAATTTCAAAATTTTCGTTAGTAAGATTGAGTCAAAGAGAAGGTAAGGAGGGAAACATTAGTCTTATCCTACAAAACTTTCAAAACTTGACGAAAAATAACTGTATCCAATATGTAAGAAACAGTCTAACAGAGTAAAGAATAAAAGTTAACCTTATCCCCATAACCAATCCGTCATCGTACCTAAAGTAGACGTACACAGACGACAACTCCACAAGCACTCCCCGGAAGTACGTCAAACTTTAAAAAATCTCCAAAACTAGAAGACTCGTCTCAGAGGCCTAGTATATGGCCCCTTTAACAAGGGAGGGGAAAGGTTAAAATACACCATATCTCAAGTTCCTAAATGCCACATACAACAGATTACCAAACGAGAGATAACAAAAAGTGAGGGAAAGAAAAAAAGGGGTGAAGTTCGAATTGTTGGAAGTGCGACAGTTATTCTGTTGATATCGTGTACAGTATCCATGTTATGAAATAAGAATGCTCAGAAGGATAATTTACTCCATCCCAGGATACTGTGTATGAGCCTATGAGGTACTCTGAAAAGTCCACTGGCATTTCAGGACTTTCCAACGAATTTCAGCCGAGGACTTATAAAATTACGAGACTGGGAGCAGGTAAAAGGATCAAGATATAGTCAGTTAGTCATCAATGAGGCGATTGTACAAATTTGGCCTCAAATTGAATTAACTGAGGGAGTAAAGACTTCCTAAAATCTTGCTACAAGCCTACTAGTGCATCCAAACCCTTATTTTTTTGAGACCTTAAACAGTGATTTAAAGGAAGTTAACGGGATGTAGGTAAGTTACAGACTTGTTTACCAAATTTATGAATAAGTCACATCTGATTCGCGAGAGTGTGATATACTGTGCTTCACATGATAATTAAGCGTGCCATCTTTCAGCTGGTTAGTGAGATTGAGTAGGAGAGAACACATAATAAATGAAGTTCATATTTCTAAACCCTCTACAAATTCATAGGAGAGAACACATAATAAATGAAGTTCATATTTCTAAACCCTCTACAAATTCATATATAAACGGAAAAGGGGATAAGGGTGAGCAAATGAAAAATCTATACATTATGAGGATCTTTGCTAGTTCACATGCTAAGTAGTTGGTAACATCAAGTACGCACCAGAACAAGGTGCAACATCAAGTATTGGGCGAGCTTAATTTTTGGTCATATTGGGCCAATTCGGTCTGTTATTATAATTTGGTCTATGATCGATCCTATCCGTGAAGTACCCACCAAATATTGGCCATATAGAGGCTTAATAAACCAAATATCAAGTCTTTGTAAGGGCTTTTCCTTATTAGAAAATATCCACGCAACAAGCTTAAAAGTAATTTATGTACCAGTGAAGACATCACAAATGGCCAATATTAAAAATAATACCCAAGAAAAAGATTTGTCGTCATATTGACCTGGTAATCACAAATGTGATCAAGAAAGCTGCAGACAAAATCATTACATGTCACATGGCTAAGAGTCAATGTAACGTCGTAGGTCTTTGGAGTATGTACATGCTCTTCCTAGTTTGTCTTTGTCATAACTTGTAAAAAGTTAGCAGGAATTTTGCTTTAGTGACATGATAATGGACAATTCTCAAAGAAGACACCTGGTAATCACAAATGGAATTTTGCTTTAGTGACATGATTCGGCCTTTATTCATTGGTTTAATTTTGTTACAGGAGATCACTGTTTGTAAGAAACCCCTATAACTACCAGTTTGGTCAGCATTACAACCCCGTTCAAGCAGCCAGGCGCAAATAAAACACCTGATTCCACAATTTAGAAAACCAATTGTATGTTAAAACAAGAACGTCAGTGAAACCAGCAAAGTTCTACTAAACATCAAACCTCACACACAGCAAAAAAAACTTACGTGAGGCGGTCTTAGTCTATGTTACTCTAACTCTAACTCGGCTTCAAGTGTAGGATACGATACGGTGTCCTGAGTGTGGGATACGTTTATTTTCAGCAAAATGTTCAATTTTTTGGTCTAAAAGGAAGTGTCGGAGTGTCGTGCTGGAAGTGTCGGACACACGACATGCCACCAAAGTGAAGTGTCGGAGTAACATACTCCCTCACATATAAGACTAACCCATGAACCCAGTAGGAGCCTCTGACACTTCACTTTGGGAGTGTGTCTGACACTAAAAAAAGTGCCAAACACAACACTACACTACACTACACTTCACTTAAATCAAAAAATTGAAAAACATGGCGGAAAATAACCGTATCCGACCCTCCAACACTGTTTAGATCGACCCTGACCCCGAAATCCCGAATCAGAGTAACATTGCCTCTAACCTGTAGACTACAGTCCACAACACCTCCCTAGTCCGTCTCAAACACTAGACAATAACATCTCCGGCTGTCACTTGTAACACCGTCCTACACTAGTAAATGTGACATCATTCGGTACAAGACCCGCCACCAAATAGCATAAACAAAAAATTCCTTAATTAATTAATTAATTAATTAATTTTAAATTAAAAGAACAAGGATCAATAGCATAAACAAAAATTTACATCACCAATCGAACCCAAATCGAAAATCCGGGTTAAATGCCAATCATACAATACACCGTAAACGCACTAATAACCCGGAAAAACGAGAACGTCAAACACAAGCATTACCCCGCAAATTGCGAGCTAAGGAGGTAGAATGTCGGCAGCCTTACTCTTAACCCGGTATTAGTAAGACGATCACAAAATCAACAAAAATCAAGCATACTAACACAAAGAACTTCAATTAGCTCCAAACCAACAAAACATAATAAACAAACAAACATAAAATCAATAAAAACAACCGAAAAGAAGAGATTAATCAAGAGAGAAATTACTGAATCCATCAGAAACAAGAAAGTTGAAAGTATGTCCATCACAATTGTAAGTGAATTTGTTGTTAGTAGCAGGAAGTTTCTGCAGACATTGAGATGCGATACTTGTGAAATTCCCAGAAAATTCAGTGTATTCTGCTAATACCACTGTACCTCTTGCTACAAAACTGTAGATCAAATTTTGTTGTCCCATTTTTTAATTAGAGCTTGTGATTTGGGGTGTTTAAAGTATAAACCCTAGATTTGATTTAATTGAATTGGTGTATCTACCTCTCCCCAGATATCTAGAGAGAGAAGATTGAGTAACAGTAGATTTAGGGGAAAATGGAGAGAGACTGGAAATGGTGAGGTTGAGTGTCTAGATGACAATTGATAAGGATACTTTACTTTTTTTAATTTGATCCTAAGATTTTATTTCCGTATTCGTCCTAAACTTGTGAATTGTGTGTCACGTGTCAATAAAATTCAGTAAATAAAAACAAATTATTTATAATTTTTTAGACATTTTATTTTTTGTTTAGTTTATTCATGTGGGTGAATTTGATAGACTTGAGTTATAATAATAACTACGAAGTAATTTTTAACTCGATAAAATTACGTGATATAGTTTTAAAAATATCGATATAATGATTAACATTTAAAAATGTAAACCAAAATGCATATATATTTTATACTCTATTTGCACATATTTTAAATCCATGAAAAAATGCACAATTCCGTTAAAATATGGTAACAAAATGTTTATATCTACCCCTTTTAGTGGCTAAGCTCAATATCTATAACGAATTCTTTTAAAGTGTGTTTGGATACAATTTTAAGAGGGAAGGGGAGGGGAGAGAAAGGGAGGTGAGGTGAGGTGAGGCAAGCGGAGGGGAATTGTGGTTGTTTGGATAATAAAAATTTTAAGAGGGAAATGGAAGGGGATAAAAGAGGGACATAATGTATTGTATGGAGGATGTTATGAAATATGATAAATAATGATAATAATACACTTTCCATATAACTATGAAGGTTTGAAATTGTGTTTTCCTTCTAAATGTCACCTCTTTAGAAAAGAAAACAATTTGAACTAAAGGAAGGAAAATAGATCATCTCATTTCTTTCTCCCTCATTTCCCTCTTCTCCCTCGTCTCCCTCTCTCTAAATATTGTATCCAAACAAGAGAAACTTTATCCATCCCTTTCCCTCCCCTCTCTTTCCCTTCAAATCCTCTATCCAAGCATAGCCTTAAAGTATTATTTTTAACGGAATGTTCTAAAATCTACTTACCAAAGTTTTATAGTTCATTTATTTTGTTAATGACTTTTTTGTGGATCTCATTTTTTAAAATTAAAACAGTATTATTTATTAACATTTTGTTGTTGAAAACTACTACTCCGATTTCCTATGATGTTCCCCTTTCCGTTTTGGTCTAATAACATTGATGTTCCCTCTTTCCTCTTTTGGACAACTTTGTATGGTTCAAAATCAATTTCATGTGGGGTCATGTGTAATGTGTGATCCAAATTAATTCCCTTATTTCTTGGGTTAAAATCAAAAGGGAACAACACAAGAAATCGGAAAGAGTATTTCTTATTCAAACAAATTACTCAAATTTAGTAATCTCTCGAAAATTTGCTATTATGATGATCAAAATGTTAGAATTAAAACTTTGTAAAATAATGTAACAACGTTATTTGTTTTATCATTAATATTTTCATTGTCTAATAATGTTTTTTGTTCATCTTTTTATTTTATTTTTATTATTGTTAGACTATGTGGACTATTGAGAATTCTGCATTTTCATATTGTATTATTTATGCAACATAAATGGAATTAGGGATGGTGGAATGGTGGATCATCGAAGTTTTGTATTGATTATTCGATGAAATTCTATTAACAAAGTTGATTTTTCTTAAATTTATTCTATATATTTTTATGGTGGGTCCTATAATTATTTATAAAATAAAATAAAATGGACGTGATGATCTGAACGTACGAAATTGCACGAAATATTTTTATATTAATATAAATAAGATACTTCTTCTTTTTTATATTAATATAAATAAGATACTACTTGTATTAGATGTCCTTTAATTTAGAGTACAGGTGACCAATATAGTTGGAGATAGTCTTGACTCAATCTTGACTCATGAGTTATGGTTGAATGTTTGATAGCACATATACTATTCTTAAATGAAATACTCATGTTCCACACGACATGAGCATAGCCGGAGAGAGGCTCGATTGGATCTCATTCTCGACTCATGAGCTATGGTTAGATCACTGGATTAACCATCGTTTTAGAGAGACGGTCTCTCAATAACGTTATTGAGTGATCTTTCACATGATGGAGTAATAAATCTACTAAACTTTTTGTTTTTTTATTATATCTCTCACTAAATTTGTGGGAAACGATTTTTATTGAGAACTATTATAACAGTTTGCATTCTTTAAATCCATATAGACAGTTTTCAAAAGTTGAATTCTATCAATTTGACTAGATGATACAGATATTATTATAAGAACAAAAATTTTATACCGAGAGGATCAAAGTTAAGTTCAGGAGATACTTGGACATCTCCGGTTGTTGAGATTTAGGTAGCATCAAAATGGAGACAGACACGACCACGGTCACGACACGGATACGGGGCACACATTTCATGAATTTTAAAACACGAGACACGTCATTTAAATATAATAAAATATATAATTTTTGGTTATAAATAACACGTATAATTTTATTTTTATCATGTATTTGAAGCTAAATCTAAACAAGTAAAATTACAATTCGACTTTTACTATAATTAGTTCTCATTTTTTCAACAAAACTCATCTTCTCATCCATCTTTTTTAAAATTTATTTCTCGTCTAAATTATAATATGTTTAGCCATGTGTCCAACGAGTGCCGAATACATGACGGCTAATTAAGAGAAGTGTCTATGCTACCTAGGTTGAGATGCAATGTAAGTCGAGTGACGAAATCCTTACTAAATAATGCAAAGTTATACGAAGTATTAGTAAGTCTCCCTTGTCCGTCGCAAATTTATGACGGGTCAAGTTAACACACTTAAATGTATAAGAGAAAGTATAGGGAATAACAAATGATTTATCTTCTTCTACTAAAATAAGTTATATTTGACCCGTCGCAAATTTACAACGGATGTATCCATCACAAATTAACTACTCTATTAGCTAAACTTGAGTATGGGTGTTAACGAGCCGACTCGAGCTCGAGCTTGGCCTTGTTCGGCTTGTGCTCGATTATAAAAATTCAAGCTCGAGCTCGAGCCGATCTTACCCGAACTTGAAAAAAATGCGCTCGTTACAAAGCTTGCGAGCTTTAACACGACCTCGAGCCAAACTCGAGCCAAATCGAGCCTATATGAAATTGTTTATTTTTTTTATTTTTTTCTTCCGATATTTTCAATAACAAGGTTCGAAAATTTTATGTAAAAATATTTAGCAAATCAACAAGAAATATGATATATATGCTACAAAGAAATAATAATGATAAAATATGAGCATATTTTTATAAAATATGATTAATATCTCATGTAATCTCAAATATTCGAGCCGCTCGCGAGCTTTTTGAGTCGAGCTAGCCTTTGCTCAGCTTGACTCGCGAAGCTCTCGGGTCGAGCCCGAGCTCGAGTCAAACTCACACGAGCCAAACTTTAACCGATCTCGAATTACTCGCGAGTTGTCTCGTCTCTTTAACACCACCTAATCTTGAGTATTTTTGTACGTAGTTCATATATTGCAAATCTAAGCATGCTCAAGAATCAAGATCACAATGACGCAATGAGTGAGCGTATTGCTTGGAAGGTTGTAGTATGTACTTCGTGTTAAGTCCCGACCGACAAACATATTAATGCGATAATTTTGCAAAATCTATATAATATTATTAAAAGGGTAAGCTAAAATGCCACGTAGACAATGCCACCTAGGATTAACAAAAAGTCACGTCACTTACTACACATGACATGGAGCCACATCATTATTTCTTATTTTAAAAAGAAAAAGAAAAAAAAATTAAAACATTAAATGTAAATAACTTAACAAACATCAAACTTTAACCTTTTTAATTTCTAGATAAATCAAATAACAAATAAAAATCCAAATTCCTAATAAATTTAAAATATCGATGTTTATTGTTAAAATATTTTAAGCAACAAATAAATATCATATAATTCTAATTTTTACGCCGTTTATAAAAAGTAAGAATTTGTAAATATTAAGGGCAAATAATAACATACTTAATATTAAATATTAGACTTTTAATTTTTAAAACTATAATATGTTAAATTTCAAATAAAAATTTACAGTCTCTCATTTTATAACTTGCTAATAATAAAAAATAATGCTCAAAAATATTAAAACTATACTACATATTTATGTATAGTAAAGCAAACCTTTCACATTTTATCCATATTTATGTATAAATTAAATTTGCTAATAATGAAAAATTATGCTCAAAAGTCACAAAAATTTACTACATATTTAATTTATGTATATATTAAATTTGTCATAAAACACATAATCAATTGGCTATAAATGTTTGATGGAAGGCAACATTTGTGAGTCAAAATTCAAGCCAATATTTTTTTTTCTCCCATCGTGTATCAACATCAAGGTAATAAGTATAGGTATATGAAGGTAAGGTAATTGTATTATGGTTTTAAATTTTAATTAATTAATTATTTGTAAATTTTGATTGTTTATCAAGTGTTTTATCCCTATTTTTAAGTGTTGTTTTGTTCTCATTTAGGTGCTATCAAGATTTGTGGTGTTGCCATACTTAAAGGTAAATATACTTACATCTTTACGACTCAATGCCCTACTTTCATTATTTAAGGGAAAACTTAATAACGATAAAGTTAATATCACATAAATCAAATTCCACCATTTTGTGTGTTATTAATACTCAATGATTTTTTTGGTAGGGATGTTTCATGAGAGAAAAAAGACTATAAGAAGAAAGAAAATATTTGCGGACTGAATTGCTTAAAAAAATTCTCCATCCGGCCACTTCACTCAATAATTTATCATAACAAAAAATAATATTTCACAAGCTTTCAAATGTATTTTTATTTTGGGATGTGTTGTTTTCTTATTTATCATTTTCCTTTGGAAAATCACCCATAGAATGAAATTGGAGTTGCATGAATATCAATCTTCTCAACAAGTTGGACAAGAAAATCTTATTGACATATATAATGGCAAAAAGTACATCATTATCTAATATTTATAAGTTCATGTCATATTATCTAATGTACATGTCTTATAAATTGTAATGAGATTTGAATGAGATATGTAGTAGGCAACTATTTATCTTGAATTTATCATTTATAAAAAAAAAATACATTTTAGAATTTTTGGCAAATTCATATAGATACTATATTAAGACTAACATTGATTAAATTCATAAATATGCTGCAATCAAAAATATGATTTATGAGACTCAAAATATTGAGAAGATAAAAGTCCTCCAATCCTATATGTTTTAAGTTCTTACATGGTATTTATCATTCTCAAAAAAAAGGAAAAAAGAGAAACAATCCAACTTAATACCTTTAATTTGCTCTTTCATTTTCACTTACATACTAAATTCATTTGCGGGAGTAACAATTTGTTTTTTCTTACCTACCCACATGGGTAGTAGAAGTCGCACAAGAAATACCTGTTGTGTTTAAAATAAGACAACCAATCGTACCCAAATTTTAAAAAGTCAATTGTTGTTGAACTTCCGTGTGAATTTTATTTTACAGAGAATCCCTTTACTATAAAAGGGATAGAAAATGGAGCCTCCCTATTGGTTCTTATTTCAAGGTGAAAAAAAGTAAGGTTTTTTTTTGTAGGTCCCATATGTTCGATCACTCAATTTAATTATTTTTTATATTTTGTAACTACTTAAATTACAATTCCAAATTTATTAACACAAACTATGCAACATCATACATTATACATTTGCTATTACCAATACAATACAATATAAACATTCAAAAATTACAAATTAAATAATTACAAATACCAATTGACTTTAATAAAAAAAATCTTCAAAAAGTTAAAACGTTTTCTATGATATTACCAATATATAATCTAAACAAAAAAACTTACAAACTGAATATTACAAAATATTACGGAGTACATTATTTATTATAAAAAAAATGTAATCGATTTCAGTCTTCAAGATACAAAAATAATTCATATACACAAATAAGTTATTTACAATATTAAAAAAATGGCTGAATGAGTTTGATTATATGAAAAAAATGGATGAATTATTGATAATGTGATAACTACGATTAACATTGAGGTTCAGACAAGTGGAGATTAATAGTATCATTACTTTTACTAATAATTTTGGACAAAATAGTAACGTAAAAACAAAATTGTTGAACCCGACCTGGTAAAAAGGACAATCAAGTGGGGTTATTTAATCAAGACGGATTATTTCGGGTTTCAGTTATTTTTGAGTCAGTTATTATCAAGTTATTTTATGTCATTGAAATCATTTTTTAAAATATCTCAAATGCTAAAATCGTTTTAAACAATTTTTTCTCAAATAAAGATATTACTCAAAAGCAACAATAATTATTGGAAAATTCGTCATCAACAATATATATTTTTATAGAAAGACAACTGTAAACACCAATATGTTTTGCACGAATTTAAAAGTAACCCGTGCATTATTTGCACGAGATTAAAACTAGTAACTTATTATTGCTAAAAACGATTAGTTTTATTACATGTCATTATTAATAATTATCACTAAACTTAATTAATTTAACCTAATAAGTTTTTAAGATTGTTAGTATACCTTAATTAATATGGCAATGTCATGAACTCATGGTATATGGAGAGACATAGATTATTCTTATATAAAATTAAATTTTCTATATACATCCTTGTAAGTGTCATATTTTTTAGTCTTTCGGAAAAAATAGTTTTGTATCATAATTATTTTTTTGTCTCTAATTTATACTTAATTAATATCGTGTATTAAAGTTGTAAGATTATTAGTCTATCATAATTAAGATAGCACAATAAGTATTTTAATCGTTTTTTTAACAATTAAGAATACAAGCATAAGAAATGATTAATAACGAAAACATAGAGACATGAACTCATGGTAAAAGGAGAAGCATAGATTAGCATTATATATAAGACTAAATTTTATATGTACATTCTTGCAAATGCAAGTTTTTTTCATTTTTTATTTTTGTAATCCTTCTATTTTTTAATCTCTCAAAATAGTTTTATACTCCCTCGCTCCATTGAAGTTTTATCACCCAATTACCTTAATATATATGAGGAGTATTATATTGAAACGAGCTGATAAAACTTGAATGAAGGGAGTATTATAATAATTTTATGTCTCTAATTTTATTATTTAGTGTATTAGCTCTTATCAAATTATTTTAACCGACTTATTTTGTGAACAATATTCAGATATGTTTTTTAGGACCATGGACAATTACAATGAAGATAGATTATTCAACCGATTATTCGTAGTCCATGGCGCCACGATTACAGACTTTTTACATTACTTACAAGCGAGATTTACATTTGGGGTATGATAAACACATGTTAGAATAATTGTTTGATTAGATATATATCTATTAATTTCTATCATGACGTAGTATGGGTAAGCCCAAATAGTTGGATTTTCCGTATCATATATGCAACATGACCATTATATATATATAGTTCTCAAAGAAGTTTCAATTACCGAACATAGATCTATTATTTCAATTGTTATTCTAACTGTGTTAAACTCCAAAATATATAAATATAAATACTCATAGTACATTTTTCTAGCTAGATAATATAAATTACTTATGATTATTTATTGTTCCTAAAATTGTAAAGACTAATTTTAAATATTAAAACATTAATTGAAATACCGACTTTCACCTTATTATTTATAACGACCCGTGCTTCTGCACGGGTACAAAACTAGTTTTCTAGTTAAACATCTCTTACGCGTAGCCTTTATTCAAAGCTCTCTTAAATAATTGATTATTTGCAAACTTATTTAACCGTCTTAATTTGAATTGATTCGGCCCATCAACATATTAATCACATATTAATACCACAATTTTGCAAAATTTCAAGGTTAAATATCTCTCACGCTTATACAGTTGTACTTAATTCAAAACCCTCTTAAAATATTATTTGCAAACTTATCCAACAGTCTTAATTCAAACCGATTCGATGGACACACAAATTAATACCACAATTTTGCAAAATTTCAAGGTTAGATCTCTCTTACGCGTGACCTTAATTCAAAGCTCTCTTAAATATTTTATTATTTACAATATCTTAGATCAAATTTATCCGACCTTTCTAATTCGAATTGATTCGACCAAATGAATACAAATCAAAATCAACCCAAAAACATTCAATTCAAAATTATTAAACTCATATAACCCGATTTAAAATAATCCAAAGTGACTTAAAACAACATACTATTATAACCGACTAAAACAAAAATTCGAATTTAAATCAAACTATCTCGAATTACACAAATAGGATTATAAGATTATACATCCAGATGTATATGAGCATCGTACATCTAATACAAATCTAATTGAGCTTATATCTAATTTTTTTCGAGCTGTTAACAATTTTTTCTTGTCCTATAATTTTTTAGTGTTAAAATTAAAATCTTTGGATTTTATTTGTATTATTTTTGAATTTCAATATAACGTTTTGATTTACAATTTTTTTTTATAAAGACGCTCAAATTCTTTTCAATAAAGCTCGTAAAATATATACATAAACTCAAATTATTTATTATAAAGCTCAAAATCTATATTAATAAATGTATATATCTATTTGTATAATCCTCTAATTACTCGAATTAAATAATTAAAAAATTACCTATATTTAAATTTAATTTGATCCAAACTCGATTCAAATAAACAGTCAAATAAATATCCCCAACACTATGACCAATACATCATCCATTCATCCTTGAAGAAAGTCAATTGTACGGAGCATTTGCTTGCACAAATGAAACGCAATTCGTTAATCTTACTCCCCGAACATGTCAAATTTTTTCCGAGTATAAAACCGTCTCATACAAGTATTTGTATCGTACCGTTAAGCATGTGATATAGTCACGTATTCATTAATTCCTACACGATCTTTATATATTTCTTTAAAATCTTGGAATTCCTCAGAATAATTCTCCCAATATTATTTACAATGGCGATCAGCAGTGACGACTCTTTCCGAAGCGCTTATTCCGGTAGCTCCGGCGACATTTCCGACGATATCGACGTTACTAGAAATAATTTAAACGATAACGATAACCGTAACGGTTATTATGAAAGTGATCCTGATAATGAGTTGACTCTCCAGTTTTCTCCTTCTACAGGTCGCGGAACTAACTCTTCAGGTAATATTTTATTACACAAATGCTCATTGTAGAGTGAAGACGGACCAATTCCGTCTCCTCAAGAAGACGGGCTAAAATATCGCCATTTTAAGGACAATTGTGACCGTGGAAAAAAAAAACGGTTAACTTAGAAATTTATACTGGTTGCAGTTAGCGTTAAAATGCTAACGGTCCGTCTTCTTGAGGGGACGGATTGTCACCGTCTCCAGCAAGACTTGCTGATTTTATTATTATTAAATTATTTTTGTGTTGCTTCCATAGTCCAATATCCTTGATTTTATCTTTGTAATATGGTTGTCACAAATTCTACGATAAGACGGTCTCACACCATGAGACCATCTATTTTTATAATAAGTTTCTCATTTAATACAAATAAATAAATTCGTTGTACGTGTGAGACGGTCTCACATAAGAGTTACTGTATGGTTGTAGGTTATTCGTTATTTTTTGGTTCCGGATTATGATGGTAAGTTACTTTTTGTTGTGTAAAAAATACAATTAGAGAATTATACAACCAGAGGTATACATTTAGTAGTATAATTTTCGAGCTTATAACACAGAATTTGAGCTTATACCTTTATTGAAAAAAATGTGAGTGTTTTTATAAAAAAAATGTAAATCAAAACATTATATTGAAACTCAAAATAAAGCATATAAAACCCAAATTTTTTAATTTTAACACTAAAATATTATAGTGGAAGAAAAAATTGTTAAAAGCTCAACGAGAATGGCATATAAGCTCAATTACATTTGCGTTAGACGTACGATGATCATATACATCTGGATGTATAGTCCTATTTGTGTAAAAAACACGTCTTTGTGTTGCTAAACACGAGTGAGACGAGCTTTTAGGCACGGGGTAATATTGTTGTTGTCGCGTAATTAGCACTTGATAATTGAGATATTAATTATTTGACGTGTGTTGAGTTGGGCAGTTGGCCTAGGAATGCTTGTACGTAGTGACTATGTTGATTGTTGATTGGCCGAACACAAAAACTTAAATGAGACGGTCTAATCATACAATAAGATGCATGAGAGTACATATGTTTGAGTTATGTGAGACGGTTTTATAAAGGACTCGCTCTTTTTAAGCGTGGGGAATGTTGATGTCAGACTTAGTTGGAGTAGCATGTGCCGCCCATCTAGGTTGTAGAATTGCTGAAATGGGTAGAATATGGCGGGTTCTTGATTCAACTTACCCTTTTTTTCTTGGACAATGTGACATTAATCAAGCTGGATAGCCGCGTATTTTTGGGTTCAGGGATTCGAATAGTGATTAATGCTGTCTCAGAACAATGTGCAGGGTTGGTTATTTGTTGCCGTAGTGTGGCTGTGTGGGTGGCTACTTGTCGCGAGGGACGAGGAGTTAAAGTCGCAATGAAATTGTAAAATGCCAAATAACGAGTGAATTGAAAGCAGGTTTTGTCTGTCATCCTGGTACTAGCTTACCAAATGATGCGAGATCTACTTAAGTCTAGTGCTGACGATCAGGATGGCGGAATGCCCGCATCAATCACAGAGCGAGAGATGGATATATTATGAGTTTTCAAATGAAATACATACGTACTGTTCATTACCCTGTGAAGTGTGAAGGGTCTCTCATTGTTGTGATTACACATCTTACTTTCTTCATAAGGGTGTCTACATTTTGATGTTTAGGTTTTTAATAACCGGTCTATGTTTCCGATTCTCTAACAATTCAGCCTACTTATCAAGCTGTCCATAGATTCTATTGACAGGGTATGGTCAAATGAGCACGATGTTACTGAGGAACTATCTACTTCTAATCATCTTGTGAAAACTGGCAGATCCAAATATTGTCCATTTAGTCTACTGGCAGCAAAACTTTTCGATGAAAAACTTCCTTTGACGAAAAAGGTTACACTTGTTGATTTTCTGTTTTTCCGTAACACTGCCAACCTTAGATTCTCTCCTGTTTCTGACGGACATACTCATATTGCTTTTCTTTATTTGAAACTAAAGCGTTTCCCTTAAAACTTAATATGTGGCGCTATTCTCTTTGCTCTCTTGCTATCCTCCCCGCTGACAGGTTTCTCCATGAGCTTCTTCGGCATTATAGATTATGACATGTACTTTCTGATGCTACAAATTGTTTTCAAGTCTCAGTTTACACTGATGGGGGTTAGATTTGCACTCGCCTGTTTTTTTCATTAATATCAGTAAAATACAAAGACCAGCTAGGTGTTTCACTGTCATGTGTACTCTTTAAAGCATAAATGTTGTTTTTATTGCTGTTTTTCTAGCTGATTGTCATCCTGCTACACGAGTAATGTCAACCACTTTCCCGCCTCAACTTTGTTTCTATCTCCTTTCTTTCTGTCTTTTATTTCTCTTAGTATGCACCTATTTTACAAGCAAACACATCTAGCAAACTGTTTGAAGATATATGAATGTGTGTTTTCATTTATATTTTCTTCTCCCCGCAAGACGCAATCCCCCCCTTTCCAGTAATCTGTGAAGACTATTAACAATAAAATAGAAAGACTCCAATTTATCTGGCATAGAAAGACTCCAATTTATCTGGCTTGACATTGACTCTCCATTTACGTCCAGTTGAAATGGCTGAACCGTGTTGCAACTGTTAAAAAGGATGGAACCGTACAAGTTGATGTGCTTGGAGATATCAACACGCAAAGCTTTGACATGAGAACTGAATCTGCCTCTGCTTCTGTTTCTGGTTCGGGTTCTGTATCTGTATCTATTTCTGGTTCGGGGTCTGGTTCTGTATCCGTTTCTGGTTCTGGTCGTACCACAGATGGGGAACAAGATGATTCAACTGACTTCCAAGATCTACCTCCAATGCAAATTGTGATGCTAATTGTTGGAACAAGAGGTGATGTACAACCTTTCGTAGCTATTGGGAAACGTCTGCAGGTATTCGTCTTATTTTATGTATCATCTGTGCTTGTGCATTCAAGTTTTGTTGATATTTGGTGGTGCTTCGTTGAAGTTCTTGTATTTAAGGATAGTGACGCGCTTATTAGAATCGTTCATTCGTGCAATATCCAACTGATGTTTGCTAACATCTGTTCCACTGTATCGTTGTGGGTTTATGGTGAACAATGTACTGTCATGAGGGCAAGACATATACCACCTGGTGAGAGGGCAACAAGCCCTTACAAAGTTCTGATTACATATTGCCTGAATTATGCCTTGTTGGTGTCTGTTTCCGTTATCATCCACTTGTTGGAACTAGTCTACTCCTCTTTATGAATTAGTGTTTCATCGGTTGCTTATCTACTTTAACTCCTCATTGGAATATTCCCATTTTAGAGATTTCCCTTGACAATGTTTCATGGTGTATTTCCTTTCAGGAATATGGACATAGGGTTCGGTTAGCAACTCACCAAAATTTCAAAGAGTTTGTTTTGAGTTCTGGGCTGGAGTTCTTTCCTTTAGGAGGGGACCCTAAAATTCTTGCTGGCTGTAAGTCATCTATGTGGCTCTTTTAAGATTGCTGTTTCATTGTGTCTTGTTGTACGAAGTTAGAGTACACTGTCCTAAGACTCCTAACAGTAGAAACTAGCATGCGACTAGGGCGTGGGAGCATGGGTCTGAGATTTTTGTTGAAAAGGACTAGGGCATAGTCAAATTTTATTTCATGTTCCGTAGGGCTGTGTTTATGCCTTTATGGATAGCATCATCCATATTAATTAAGATCCGAGTAAGGTAAGACAACAAGGGTGAGAAACCCTCCTTTCCTTGTTTTAATGTCAGATACATGGGGATGCCTAATTCTGGGTTTTGACCTTCCTATTTGGGAGGTCCTTGCTGGGATGTTGCTGCTGTGGCTTTGTTTATCTAGGTCTATCAAACTTTCATGTGGTCATTGTGGACCTGTGGTGGTGTTGATCGATGGGTGTAGTCTTAACCTTGTAGAGTATCTTTTACTCGTTAGCTTCAATGTTCAGCTGTCATATTCTCTTTATTACATCTAGCTGCATTTTATTGACAGTTTGTTTATGTTTCTTCAGATATGGTAAAAAACAAGGGCTTTTTGCCTTCAGAACCATCGGAGATACCCATCCAGCGGAAGCAGATGAGAGAAATTATATTTTCCTTACTAAGGGCTTGCAAACACCCTGATCCTGAAACTCAGATTCCTTTTGATGCTGAAGCAATAATTGCAAATCCACCAGCATATGGTTAGTTCTTCTTTATTATGAGGTTCCTTCTATACATAGATGCATTTATGTACCAATTTTGGAAACAACTGAAGCCTTCTTGTTTGGCAATTTCGTGATTCTTGAGCGGGCAGTTAAGACTTGAGACTATTCCAATATGCTTTTGATCCTTTCCCGCATCATCGTAGACATGACTCTTGGCATGATTCACAATTCCACTCATGTGTGCTCAGCATTTATCTCTAATTTTGGAGCCCTATTAGGTTTAAAAGAACTTCCAAAGATTTAAGTGGAATTTTGGGAGCCTTTTTTGGCATTGGAGGTTACATGACAGGTTTCTGGTCATGCTCATCTGCGGAGGGATATGATGCACGAATAGCGTCTTACATATGCAAGTAGACATGTTACAAGTCTGGCAAGGAAGGTAGCTAAAGATTCTTACTGTAGGAATTTGGTTATTGATTTATTGAGGCACTTTAGCGCCTCTTCAAGATTATATAAAAGTTCATACTCGGGTGCCTCATGACCTTGTCAAAAGCCAAATGACTTCTCCTTTGAAGACCACTAGTGGTCTCTGTTGCTTAAAAGATCAATCATTTTGAAATTGTGTGAGCATAATGCACAATACTCCCCCTGAGTGTACCTTAAACGGCTTCTTATCTGTCAATGCTTTGAACTTAAAGACCGGTCAAGTTATTAGGATTCCCGCGGCAGGCTACTAGGATTCATAATGGATAAAAGTTATTGAAGTGCAATCCAATTGTTAAAAATGTGCTTGATTCACAATTTTAATTTCTATTTCAGGACATATTCATGTTGCCGAGGCACTCAAAATACCAATTCATATATTCTTTACAATGCCTTGGACGTAAGTATCTACCGTATCTAATATAATAGTGTGGATTATTACACAATGCAGTACAGAACATATAGCCGATATAGGTTTTCATGTCGTCTTTATGTTTTTGGCGTTGCTTGTAGGGAACTTGGGAATAAGAGGGTTTCCCCATCTTTGTTTAGTTGCGTTTGGACTGTATTTGGTTAAAAAAAACAATAAATAGCTTGAACATTTCTTTGTGCCTGGAATCCTGGATACTGTCTTGAAACAAAGATCTAACCTGTTTAAAATCATTTCTGTACGACAGTACGAGTGTAAGGTTAATTACACATTACACCTCTACCATGACGAGTCATTAATCTTACAGACTTGTGTATACTTGGCTATGATCCTTTTTTATTTGGTTTCTGAGTATGATGAAATAAAGCAAATTGATTCCGCGCTTCTTACTGTGAAGTAGCAGCCAGTCACAAATCTGGACATAATTTTCATTATTACTCATCTATCTGGAAATAACTTTTTACGTTGTCAACACATGGTAAGGTTGTGTACTTTCAACCGCCTTATATCACTTTAGAGTTTAGATGGTAGCCTTTGAGCCACAAGGGTAATGTTGCTGCTGGTGATGCTTATTCTTGACTGTTTCTTCATTGAATTTCATATCAAGAATACATGAAGCTGTTTCTTCCTTTCAGGCCCACAAGTGAGTTCCCACATCCTCTGTCCCGTGTGAAGCAACATGTTGCTTACAGAGTAAGTAAAGATTTTGCCAATTCCAACACAATCTGCAGCTATTAGTGACATTTGTTAGGATTTTATTTTAACTTGTCATATACTTTCAGCTTTCATACCAAGTTGTTGATGTAATGATTTGGCTTGGAATACGGGACTTGATAAACGAATTCAGGAAGAAAAAACTGAAGCTCAGACCAGTTACCTACTTAAGTCCTAATAGTTCTCCTTCTGACATTCCGTATGGATATATTTGGAGTCCTCATCTTGTCCCCAAACCCAAAGGTTAGTGACCTGTATTTCTGCTATGTGACTATATCACATCTTTACTCCCAAGAGCTGGTGGTTTTTGCAAGACTTGTTAAACTGAATTGTTCGTCTAGTCTTGTGCTGATATATATGATTCACCGTCCCTCTTAATTTGCAAAGTGTACATTATTTTTCTATACTAAACCCTTGCTTCTCAGACAATTTAATCATATCTCGATTAATTTGTCACATACATTTCTCTCTATGTGGCGAGGCAATTCCTTGCTAACCCTGCAGGGAATGGGATTAGTACTTAAGTATTCTGAATTTCTGATCATGTCCTTTACAATTTTGTGTCTGAGTCTTTCAAACGAAGCTAGCCCTCAGTCGACACCAAAATATCTGAAGAATTTGTGGTTGCTTAATTCTTTTCCATTCCTTTTTGCCTTCAAAAAACGATTATAGACTAATCACTCGTCATTAGTCATTAGTCATTAGTCTTAGTCTTCTGGTCTGTCCACATTGAGAGTATTCACAGTCTCATAGTACCTGTTAGCTTGATAATCTCTTCCCCTCCAGCGATTCCTGCTGGGGATTCATGATTTGGTACTGCATCTAAATAATGTTGTGATATCTTTGTCCCCATTAACTAGAGTGCTGGGATGCTCGGGTAGACGCATTAATCTGCTTTAAAATGGACCTTGTTGATATATTACGCTTATTGGCCTGCAGACTGGGGACCCAAAGTTGATGTAGTTGGTTTCTGTTTCCTCGACCTGGCTTCTAATTACAAACCTCCAGAAGATCTAGTGGCATGGCTTGGAAAAGGCCAAAAACCAATTTATATTGGTTTCGGAAGTCTGGTAAGTGTCAAATTTTGTCACTTAAAATTACTGAATCCGTCTCTTAATGGAGAGGATTTTACCAGGATGAGAGTTCACTCTTGACGGTTCCAAAGGATGATTCATGTCAGCCGACCCCAAAACATTTTGGGACTAAGGCTCTGATGTTGTTGTTGTTGTTTATTGAAGTCTAATTTCGTCTGTTTTACAGTTTCTGATTCAATAATTTAAAAATCAATGCATGTTCCTGATTTTAATAGCTGTTGTCGTGGCTTCTCAACTACTTGTTACCACATACATGTGATTATTTGAAGATATTAAAATATTTACTCAATGGATCTGTTCCTGGATGCAGTATATTAATTTGTACCTTTCTGAAATCATTTCAGCCTGTCCAAGAACCAGAGAAAATGACGAAGACGATTGTACAAGCTCTAGAATTAACTGAACAAAGAGGAATTATCAATAAAGGCTGGGGTGGTCTTGGCAATTGTAAGATGTTCTTTTTCCCGATACTCATTCGTTTCTTTTAGAAGGGAAAATCCTTTCCCCTCTTCTCCCATCCTCTTGCACTCTCGAAGATGTTATTCCTAATAAGTCTCTTTTGTCACTAATTCTTAATTCTCAGTGGCAGAGCCTAAGGATTTTGTGTACTTGTTGGACAATGTCCCTCATGACTGGCTGTTCTTGCAGTGTGCAGCAGTGGTAAGACATCTTCAATAGTAGTTTTTCCTAGTCTTCCTGGTTCTCTTAATAATGGTTATATAATGCCGACTTCCCTAGAAGGAAACTGCAAGGGATGAGGATCAAAATATGTTCCGGATTTGTTCTCGTCAATCCCTACCAATTTTCCGCTTTGCTTAAACTAAAGGGATAATCTATTGTGATTTCAGGTGCATCATGGTGGTGCAGGTACAACTTCTGCTGGTCTTAAAGCTGCGGTAATTGGCTCTTGTGTTAATGCTGATCTGCTTATTGCTTGGACTTTAAAGTTTCATGTATCTGTAATATGCTAATCTACTGTTACTTAATGGAACTGTTTCACCAGTGTCCAACTACAATTGTCCCGTTTTTCGGCGACCAACCCTTCTGGGGAGAACGAGTGCATGAAAAAGGCATAGGTCCACGACCGATTCCTATCGAGGAATTCTCTCTTGAGAAACTGGTTGCTGCCATACGCTTCATGCAGGATCCTGTGGTAAGTATGTATGTTTCTCCAAATATTTGATGAACTAGATAACAATTTTATCAACTGAGAGAACATCTTTTTAGGGCTGTGAAACTAGCCACTTTCCTGATGTCTTGATTTCCAATACCTTGAATCCTTGATGACATGATGTAGGTGAAGCAACGTGCTGTCGTACTGGCAGAGGAACTAGAAACGGAAGACGGGGTCACAGGGGCAGTGGCAGCTTTTTACAAACAGTTTCCTCGGAAGAAAGTTGATTCAGACTCTCTGGAGTCTCATAAGCAACACAGGTCACCTCTATCCATAAGGGGGTGTTTTTTGGGCGCGCAGTGATTGTTTGTTACTGATTCTCGCCTGATCGTCTTTTGATGTATATGAATAACATGACTGATTATGCACATAAACAAAAAGTAAAAAAATTGAAGGAAACACATGTAAATACGCGAAGAGTCTTTCAACAATTGCTTCTATTTCGTGCCAGAATATAAATGAACAAGACTAAAAATTGTACAATGCATGTTTCGGTTTTTCATTCTAAATGCATATTGCCTTTGAGATTAGGAATAATCAGTAGAATTTTTCTCTCCCTCGTCACTGGTGAAGTCGGTCAGATAAAGCTTGCAGAGAACTGGTTTCCGTTACCAGAGTTACAAGCTTGGAAGCGGGAAATGTTTTTTTGCCTAATCTTCATCAGCAATCCATTTGTCGTGTGGATGGTTCCACCCATTGTCATCTTGGCCTGTAAGTCTGTAACTATTTTTTTTATATTATGCAAATATACGCTTCAGGTCGGGTCGGTACGGTGTGTTATTGTTGGGGTAGTTCGGATTGAGTGGTAATGGATCGAGTCTTAGTTTGCCCACACTGTTTGAGACCCAGGCACTCAGCGACCTGCACCTAACTTCTACCCATCGAAGCAAATATACCTTCGAGATGTCCCTGAAAAAACATGACAGTAAAAGAACAAGTGCTGCGTGCCTGCGCAGTTGCAGCGCAAAGAGAGCATCTGTTCACAAAGCAGAAACCACGTTCTGCAATCTTATCAGTAGTAACCAGACAGTTCTGAGCGGCTGAAGGAGTGCCGTACTTAAAGAGCTTTGGCACAAAACAACGAAGTACAAAAGTAAAATCCAATATAAAATTAACATAATAATCCTTTATTTGAACCGAGATTGTTTCGATACAGCAAATTATTAGGTCTGAGATTGTAGATCAACTGATGTTTTTCACTGCTCTATGTTGACGCCTGCACCTGTCGAAAAAACAGACCAAATTCTTAGTAAAGTGATTTGCAGAAAGTGAACGACCTCAGAGCAAAGATGCTGCAAATTGAGTTTACGGTTTTTTTACCCTTTCCGGTGGTCTCCTCGTAATACCGAAAATGGGGGTCAATAGGTAAACCCATCATTTCAAATGCAGAGCTGTAGAGTTCATTTGGTGGAGGCCTGAAAACATATTTTTATAAGGGAAATTTTAGTTAAGTTCTTGATTAATTTGCATTCCTGAAATGTATGGTATTTCTCTGTTTTGTTTGCTGGTTTAGCGAGAGAGATCGTCTTACAGTAAGATAATGTCATACTACCCAAATTAAGTTTCGGTAAGTAGAAGAGGAAGACGGCCTTACATATACCAAAACCCCGGAGAAAACTGAGGCTTTTTCATAGCTGAAAGGTGAGTAAGCAAATCTCGAAAAGCACTTATTTCCCTGAGAAAAAAGGTAGAAGATCAGAAAAAAATCTCGGAAAAAATATATATATATATTGAAAAATATTACGGAGTATTAACTAAATAAACCAGAATGTACCAGGAAGAAGTTGCATTTGCTTGCCCCTGTGGGTTATTGATAGCGGCGGTGTTGTTACTTTCTCCTAACTCTGTCAGAGGCTACGCCATGGATGAACATGAATTAGCAAAAAAAAGGACTTAAACAACGTAACATTATCCCAGTGCCTCAATGATTCCCGCAAATTATGGGGTAAAAGATGCTTATTAGGAATATTAATAATAGTTGGGCCTCAACCATCACCTTAAGGTTTTGGTTGAGATGGTTCATCTATCTTGGTTGAGATGGTTCATCTATCATAGTATCAGAGCCTTTGTGATCAAAGGTCACGAGTTCGAATCCTGACACCCTCAAAAACACGAAGTGGAAACCCAGCACACAGTATGGGCAGCCTGTGCAAACTAACCACTCTTCAAGCCCAACGGACATTTGAGTGAGGGCGCGTATTAGGAATATTAATAATAGTTGGGGCTCAACGATCGCCTTAAGGTTTTGGTTGAGATGGTTCATCTATCAATGTTTGTGTTAGCGACACAAAGAGACTTTAATTGCTTCGAAAAGTTGCATAAAATATTGACTTGATAAAAAAAATTAATGTAACAGAATTATTAAGAGATTAAGGCAATGTTTGTTTACTGGTAGCTGATAGTTAAGAGAAGGTAAACTTGCAGCAGGAAAAATGAAATGGTTCCGAGTTTCAATATTTTCTGATGATTGAATGACTTTTGTTGTCTGATCAGCATTACTGTAACATATATAAACAGAGATAAAATCAGATGATTAGTTTTAATACTGCAGGCTGAAGCATTATTATTGTTATCTTACGGAATGTTTGAAGCGTTCAAGAGACTCTGTTGAAGACGTTTGAGCTGGTTGTCATAGACTGAGTCGAAGAGGTTCTGCACAAATGACTGAGGAACAGTTTCCTGTCGATTTTGCCAATGTTTGTCATTCTACAAGTTTATGAATCTTAAAATATCATATGAGTTTTCGATATTTTACCCTTATTGGAGGCAGGGGTCGAGGTACATTAGCCCGATTCACCAGATCACCCTGCAATAGCAGGCTGGTAAATGAGCCTCTTATAGCCAGTTCTAGGAACGGGTTTGGAGACCCGTGTCTTCCAGCAAAGTATCCCGGGATGCTGTAATGTTGCCAAGTTACCTTATTAGATCGTACAGGGTTGACTGAACCGAGTTAAAAAAAACAACATTGGTATGTTATGGGTACCTTGCAGCAGCTACAGCAACCCGGTTAGCCATTTCAGGTTGGTCCTCGTCAGAGTCGTCATCCATTTCAGCTTGGTCCTCGTCCTCGAACCCAATCTTGTTAACACGACACCCGATTTAGTTTACTACTAGTTTGTGAATGACTGACTATCTATGTTACTTTGACTCGGATTGAAGGGTCGGACACGGGTACGTATCCAAGTGTCAGACAGGGCTATTTTATGAAAAATGTTCAAGTTTTTGGTCTAAAATGAAGTGTCCGAGTGTTATACCAATGTCCAAGGATCAAGTGTCAGACACGGGTACATGGGGTTATATGAAGTGTCGAAGTAACGTAGCTGACTATCTAGGAAACAAATTCATGACAACATACATACCATCAAATCATTGGATAGAAATTCAGGATTGCCTTCATTTACCATCAATTCTTTCTGTTTAGATACAATTAATTATTATTAGTAACATTTAATCATAATTATAGATTCGGAATAATAGAATTAAATAGTGCGGGGAATTTTCAAAATTGTCTAACGAACAATAAGTCTCTTGAATTACAGTTTAATTCCGATATGAGTTATTGTCAGGACAAGTACGATGATATAATATTTGTTCGACCGATTATTAGTACCATTCTCTCTTGGACTTTGGTAAGAATTCCCTGAAATTGGGCTTCTGCAACATCTGCTGCCTCAACCGTCGTGATTGATTCCGGTGAGGGTTCATATTTCCTCCTACATGCAGAACAAACAAATCCGAACTTGTATGAAACCGAACATTTTGATGTCGAAAAATCGACTAAGTAGACCCTATAACTAAGGCCAACCTTATTTTAGATGTCATTTTGTCAAGCCTTGCCTTGGCCTTGTCAATTTCCTGCTGAAGTTCCTACGTTAGTAGCATAAATCATTAGTACACCGTTAGTACATTAAACGTCATTAGTCTGGCCCTGTTCTTTTCGGCTGAAACGAACTGAATTGAATAAATTGGAGTAGAGCTTAATTGTACTAAATTGAGTAAAACTGAGGTTAAGTGAATTTACTTGAATTAAAACTTAATTTTGTAAAGAGATTAATTGAACATAACTGATTGAACGTAAATAAAACCTAACGGAATATAACAAAGCAAAATCGAAGGAAACTGAAAATAAGGCAGAAAGAACAGGGCCTGAATCTTTTCAAAGGGTACATTTGAATTTCGACAGACTTACTTGAACGGTGCTGGAAAAATGAGATCGCGCCATCCGAGTAATCAAGAGAATTATTATACATCAAACAATCAAATGTATTAGACTCGAAACAACATATTAACAATGACGACAAATTTAAATCTACGACATATTAATGTCGAAGAATAACAATTTATATTATCAGATAACGTGTCTTAGATACCTAATAAAATTGACGTGGCGTTCACGTCACACCAAACCTTGTATAAAACTCGTGTATTTTTATCCAATACCCATTAGCTTACAAGATACGCCAGTAACTTTATATACGGTACTCCATTTTAAAAGTGTTGTTTTACTCAACTTATTGCGAGGCGATCTCTGCATAGATTTCCCCAATTAGACGTTACTCAGTATATAATTACACGAACGTTATTTACCGGTTTTGAAGAAGCTCATCACGGGTTTCTTCACCGAGTTCCTTTATTATACCTTTTAATTCCTGAAACTATAATTTGCCATAATACTTGATCAACAACTAGAGCAGAAAAAAAATCACATTTTCTTTAAATAAATCATTAAAGTTGATAATCTGACTTACCTCTCGTCCAGTAAAATGCCTACAATAATTTACAAGAAAAACACTGAATTAATTCAACTATATGTCGATTTCTTGTACAAATAAGATAGCAATAAGATAGCTTTAAGTCGCAACTGCTAGAATATATAAAACCGATCATGGCCAGCTTAAGCTTTTGATTGTGAGTTGTTTTTCATTCAAATGGGCCAAACAAAGACAATATTAATCGATTAAGACGGATCTTACACTCGACGAATATGTTCAGGTAGTTCAATAAATCGAGCAAGAATTTCCTCAACCCTGGATCAAATTACGAGATTAATATGTATACCGAAAGTATACAAATCCGTAAGAAAAAAATTATTAGTACAACGAGAAAAATTAGATATAGTCGTATCTAGTTAAAGATTCGGGTATAGGAGATTGGACTGGAAAATACCTTTTGGCACCATAAAAGAAGCTAAGACGACCACACGGAGAAAATGATATAAACAACGAATCAACGTCACATACTAGGTACAATTCCAACGCTTTCTTTATAAGTCCATTTCTTCGCTTAGCATAAGTTACTTGTCTGCGAAGATCGTCGTTAACCAGTTTTAACTTTCTCCCTTTGGGCATCGTTACAAAAATTGTATAATTCTGAGAATGAAGTGATAATTGTAATAGCTGGTTGTAATAACAATTAATATGGAGTAATAATTAATTAATTAATTATTAATTAATACATATTAAAATAAAGGTTTAATAAATGATTATATATTTATGGTATAAGGTTGGATAAGATACACAACTGCCTAACATGATTTTTGTTTGCAGAAAAACGTATAGAAATTCAAACAATATTCATCTACAACAAATTCATACTAGTATTTAATTTCACAATTTATTGCGAAATTGCGTTTTATTTTTGAAAGAAATCTGGCAGATATGTTTTTGATAATGTCAAAAAAAAGTAACCAAATTAAGCAAATTTTTTGTGTAACAGTTATCCGTACCGTGCATTTTTTTTTATAAATAGTGACCGCTTTTAAATAAAATAATTATCACTATTTACCCAAAAGTGAACACGTGATCATTATTTATCCAAAAGTGACCATGTGGTATGGTCACTTTTTGCAAAAAATAAACGCGGAAAATACCTTCATATAAGAGACTTAACGAACAAATTATACAATAGAACAATCTAAGAAGAAGATTGATTTTGGAAAATAGAAGTGTAACTGATATCTTTCACGTTGGGATTAATTATTTCAAGACTACTTTTTCTTTAAGTATTTATTGCAACTGTTCAAAATCCAATACATTTGGCATACATTTCTCTAAAAAAATACATTTGGTGTTGATCAAGAGTATATTTGAAGATTTAAGTCTTTACTTTTTTATAAGAATTATATAAATTTATTTCATTTAAATTATCGTAGAATTAAGTAGTGTAACGAAATGTATAACTCGCCAAAATAAATACTACTCGTACATGATAATAAATTAATCTTCTCAAGTTAACTAAAACACGACGAAATTCAACACCCAATTGAATATCGAAAAAAATTATACATTCATTCTGTTACGGAGTACTACGTAAAAGTGTTTAGTCTTTTAGTTTATAGTCGATATACATACTATTAAATTTTAATAGAAGTTGTTAGATATTGAGTATTCACGAATAAGGATTGACAATAATTAACCACACCGAATCGACTTCGCTTTCCTAATAGAATAATTCGACCCTATATTAGTGACAGGGTTATATCGAATTTCCTATTGAGATAAGACGGTGTCCTCTGTTTTCCGGCACAAAAATTAGAGATGTAATTCAAAAGTATTTTCTGTAGTTTGTTACTATGTTCAATGATGCAGAAGACATTGTTCGATTGTTCGATTTTAACATCTTCAATCCATGTCTATTTATATAAATATGAAAAACTTATAGGGGAATGTATTTGTGAAGAGTTGTAACTTTTCACAAATTCTGACAAATTCAATTTTTATTACGGAAATTAAATCCCAACAAAGTTTCCCCGGGCATTGCCTTGGAACCCCTTCATAGTTGTTCAAATGAAAACTATACCATAAATTCGTAAATAATTATGCAAGCGTACAACCCGTATTACCCAAACTTACATTATATTATTCTACGAACTTACCCATCTATGAACCAAACCCGAATACGCTAAATGAAACGGTAATTACACTTAAATTACCAACAGAAGTTATGTCGAGTTAAGTCTCTAATTATGACCAACAAACCAAGATGTCAAATTTTAAATTTTACTTTTAACAATACTTCTTCCGGTAAGAAAATTGATTTAGTTCTCAGCAAATTACGATATGAATCGATAAACAAATTGTTTTATATTTGCGATCTTTTACCTCACTTGAAGTTCAAGTCTTTATAGGATATACGGAGTATTTATTTCGTTTAACTAAGACCATCCCCAAGCAAGGTGGATGGGGAGGTCAATAAGTAATTGGGTCAAGTTAATTAAGTATTAGCAACTTAATTAGCATGACCCATTACAAAATAGGGTCAGTTGGTGACCTCTTTTGTTAGTATTGACTCACTTATTGACCTAGTAGTTGTTTGATTGTTATTGGCTTAGAAATGGGAAGAGTTTAAAATATAGTAATAGTAATGGATAAAGTAAGAGAGATGAATTTTTTAGTGGGGTAAAAAATGTGAAAATAATTAAAAATGTTGGAAAGTAAAAAATAATTGGGTTGATGACCTAGGTGGTGACCTTTTGCTTGGGAGGGTGAAAATGGGTCAATATAAATTAAGTGTAATTAAGAATAAAAATAGAGTAAATTAAAAATAACTCCCTTTTAAAATAGGGTTTTTTAAAATTACTCCCTTATATAATTTTTTTTAAAAACTACTCCCTTAAAATACACTTTTATTAAAAATTGCTTCAAAATTCCAATTTAGGTTACCTATTCTGTATGTTTTTAAACTTATTCTACATTGTTATACCTAGGGGTGTTAACGAGCCGAGCCGAGCCCGAGCTTGGCCTTGCTCGACTTGTGCTCGATTACAAAAACTCGAGCTCGAGCTCGAGCCGATCTTACCCGAGCTTGAAAAAAATGCGCTCGTTACAAAGCTTGCGAGCTTTAATACGAGCTCGAGCCAAAATCGAGCCAAATCGAGCCTATATAAAATTGTTTAATTTTTTATTTTTTTCTTCCGATATTTTCAGTAACAATATTTGAAAATTTTATGTAAAAATATTTAGCAAATCAACAAGATATTTAATATATATGATACAAAGATATAATATTTGTAACATCCCGTATTTTCGTAAAATCTAATTTAAGCGTTTTAAATTATTTCATGTAATAAAATAATATTTTAATAATTTATTTCGAAAGGTTTTAATATAACAGGTAAGATCCGTCTTAAGAACCTCAAGTCCTTAAGACGAATACAATTTGGCGAGGTTAAGTTCCCGACTTAAATATTCATTTCATATCCGACTCAAGTATCCGTGTAAATATCCGCTCCATTTTACTTACTCGGAAAGGACAACTCACTTGTCTCTTTATAAGCAATAAGTCGACATTTCCTCTCCCTCAAGCTTCATTTCACTGCAAACTTAACATCTCACAAAACCTCCATAAAACCCTTCCTTCTTTTGCAAAGATCTTCATCATCCGTTCATCGAATCGCAAAAGTAAGTACATTTTCGGAATCCTCGCGCGATTTCCAAGACATCCATCACTTTCGTTTTTCATTTTATCGACTTCAAAAATCGGGCTGTTTTGCCTTTAATTCGTTTTTGGTGATTCTAAACCGTTTTCTTTGTTATAGGAGTGGGTCTCGACAATCCCGACGTGGACTCTTACATTGTAGAGGAGGATCATTCGCCGGATTAAGCTTAAAGGTGACGATAATGAGAAACTCGGCCTATTTGTGAATATTAGCACTTTTGTTGTGTTTCGTATGTTGATTCTGATTTTGTTAAAGTATGTTGTTTAATGGACTTAGTATCATGTTTAGGATGTTGAATATGTGAAGAATTCATACCTAAAGATGTTGTTATGTGTTCATATGTGATTTTCAGTTTTTCCTTAAGTTCAGACGGATACATTGAATTTACCATTGAGGATTGTTATGGGATTTGATGCTGGTAGGAAGTAGTATTTAGTGATTAGAAATATTGGGCAAATCTTACTTGTTGTAATTGTTGAAGTGTTGATGTCGAATTGTGAAGTTTTGAGACAAGCTGAAAATCCGATTTTGCGTATCAGGCTCTCTGAGCCGGTCGACCGACCGGCCGCCGGTCGACCGGCTGGGAGAGCGGTTGTGTGTTCTTCATAAATTTTGAGATTTTGGCCTTGGGACTGCCAGCCGGCCGACCGGCTGCCTGCCGACCGGCTGGTGGTCGTTTCCCTTGTGTTATGTTTTTGCGATAAACATAGAATATGAGGGAGCCCAGCCGGCAGACCGGCCGCCTGCCAGCCGGCTGGGAGTGCATATGGGGATGGGTACAATTTTAGTAAAGGCTAGGGAATGGGGTTCCCAGCCGGCCGACCGGCTGCCTGCCGACCGGCTGGGAGTCCTTCTTGGTGTTCTCTCGATTTTTGAAAAGAGATGTAGGCTGAGGGATTGCCAGCCGGCCGACCGGCTGCCTGCCAACCGGCTGGGGATCCCTGTATGTCATTTTGAGTTTTTCATAAATTAATCGTAACTTTTAAACGGTTTATCGGTTTTACTTGAAACTTGTTTTGTGTACCCGTGGCAAGTATTTGAGGTCCCCGGTGTACGGGCAACGTTATATTGGGTTCGGGAATGAAGTGAGGATAGAGACCCCCCGGTCGGGTAACCGAAAGGGAAACCGGCTCTCCCTCGCCCTAGTTCCCGGAATCAACTGAATGTTGATTAGAGGTTTAAGAAGTTAGAACTATAGGTTAGTTTCTACCTTTGGTTGTTCAGTGGTTACAATGGTTGTCGCGTGGTGGGATATGTGTTAAGTTCACCTCTGGACCCACTACGTGTTTATCTGTCGCGTGACGGGATATGTGTTAAGTTCACCTCTGGACCCGTTACGTGTTTTGCTTGGGCGTGTCAGGATATGTGTTAAGCTCACCTCTGGACCTGACACGTGATCGGTTGTCGTACACGGGATATGTGTTAAGTTCACCTCTGGACCCGTTGTGCGATGACTGTGTATTGGGATATGTGTTAAGTTCACCTCTGGACCCAATACATGTTTGTAGCATTGGGATATGTGTTAAGTTCACCTCTGGACCCTTTGCTTTTGGATGATTAGGGATATGTGTTAAGTTCACCGCTGGACCCTTTTCATGATTTGTAAGTTTAGGGATATGTGTTAAGTTCACCTCTGGACCCTTTACTTGATTAGATGTTGGGATATGTGTTAAGCTCACCTCTGGACCCGACATAATGTAGTAATGGGATATGTGTTAAGTTCACCTCTGGACCCGTTGCTAGTGTTATGAATGTGTATCTGCTTGCCTAGATGATGGTACAGTGTCAGATATGCATGATGAGTTTTGGATGTTTATCTGCTTGCCTAGATGACGGTACAGTGTCAGATATGCATGTCGAGTTGCTGATGTTACTTAGTTGTGGTTTAATCATCCAAGGCATTGGATGACTCTTAGTTCGGTTTCATAAATAGTAGGATTGAAAGACCCCCCGACTGGGTAACCAGTAGGGAAACCGGCTCTCCTTCCCATTGTTTATGAAGCCAGTTGAGAGCCGTGCATGGTATATGCATGATAGTAAGAGAATCAGACGATGAGTTGTTTATGCTTCACATATTGTTGTATGTTGGAGTATTCTGTATTGTTTTATATGTTACGTGTTGTCACAAAAGGTGGCTAGGAGAACTCTAGTCACTCCCCACTGATTGTGGCGTACATGTTTTCATGTATGTAGGTACATGCAGGGTTGGAGATCAGGGTTACAGGAGAGCTAGCGAGTGATGATCCATTCATCAGATGACTTACCCGTTTACGCTTAGCTAGACTCTTAGACTTTTACTGTTTACGCTTTTGTGCCTGTAGGGATGTTCCATCCCAGGCGATGTATATATTTCATTTCCGTACTTAGAACTTTTACTTATCTATTTTGGTTTTCAGTTTCAGTTTATGTTTCAGTTTAAGACTTCTCGCATGTTGGTTTATCTTCTAAAAAGTTTTAATTCCGCTGCATTTTTGGTACTTTTATGTGTTTATATTTCCGCTTCCGCGAGGGGTTTTACAGTTGGTATCAGAGCATTATTGCTCCCGACGCACTCATGTGACCCCCAACCTTAACTTGACCAGATAAATAAATAATGAATGAGAGATGGGTAGATCTAAGGACTTATTTTGTAGTCTATTTGTGATTGCTAATTGCTAAGCTAATCCTTGTTTTCTCTTTTAAAGGATGGTGAGACCCAGAGCTGCTGATAACATTGTGCTGCAAGCAATTCAGCATTTGCTTGAGACTCAGAGACAGCAAGCGGGGAATGTTCCACCTCCTCCACCGCCGGGTGGCGAGACTAATCGTCCGGGTAGCTTTTCCTGGATTGCTTCTCAGATGTCCCGAAGCCATGTTAGGACCTATGGAGGCGAGGCTGACCCAGTAGCCCTCACAGAGTGGTTCAGAGAGATGGAAAAGAGCTTCACCTTATACTCAGTCGTTAGGGAGGATAGAGTGCGTTTAGCCGCTCACTTCCTGACATTGGAGGCTGACCGTTGGTGGGCATTGACTGGACCTACCGCTATTCTTGACCCGATGTTCGATTGGGAGGCTTTCAAAGACAGGCTCGAGGCGAGGTTCTACCCCAAGGAGTTGAGATCGCAGAGGTTGAAAGAATTTATGGATTTGAAGCAAGGGAAGATGACCGTTCAAGAATTCACTGACAAGTTCAACCAGTTAGCTCACTTTGCATCGAGATTTGTTCGTGATGAGGCTGAGAGAGTGTATTTCTACCGAGGGAAGCTAGGGCCGAGGATTGAGAGTATGGTTCGTCGTGACTCTACTTCTTTTGTGGAGGTGTATGACGATGCTATTTGGGCCGAGAGTTCTATTCGTGCCATTGATGCTGAGACCCGTGCCGCTACTTCCAGCTTCACTTCTCACCCGAGATCCGTGTACCAGGGGAAGAGACCATTTGTTCCTTCTACTTCTTCGCCTTCTTCTCAGAAGAAGCGTTTTGAGAGGTTCTCTGCTCCGGTTGCTAAGACCTTTGTTCACACCGACACATCTCCTAGTGTTTGCCACCGTTGTGGTAAACCTTCTCATCCGGGTTTTGACTGTTTCAAGAATGTCTATAAGTGTTTCACTTGTAATGGATTTGGGCATCGATCGTATGAGTGTCCTGAGAGGAACACCGCACTTGGCAAGGCTGCCACTGCTGCTGCAGCGACTAAAGGAGGGAAGCCGAAAGGGAAGATTTTTGTGATGACTAGGGCTGAGGCAGAGGCGCATCCTGACATTGTTGCCGGTATATTTTCTGTTCTTGGCGTTGAGTGCCTTATTTTATTCGATACTGGAGCTTCTTTGTCATTTATATCGACTCAGTTCGCCGACCGTCTAGCTCTTGAGTCTTCGTTGGTTGAGGAGACTTCCATTTCCTTACCTTCTGGAGACGTATTTGCCTGCTCTTCGTCCCATAGGGATGTTCCTATTATTATTGGTCAAGCCACATTTCCAGCGGACTTACTGAGATTTCCTCTCGAGGAGTTTGATATTATCCTCGGTATGGATTGGTTATCGCGATACCATGCTCGCTTCGAGTGTCGCGACCAGAAAATCTGCTTGAGGAGTTCTTCAGGAGTTCGTGTTTCCTATAGGGGAACTCGCCCTCAAAGGGGTGTTCGTGTTATCTCTTCGATGAAAGCTTCTCATCTTCTTAGGAAGGGTTGCCAAGCCTTCCTGTGTGTTGTTACAGCTGCTAAACCATCGCTACCGAAGCTTGAAGATGTAGCCATTGTTCGTGAGTATCCAGATGTGTTCCCAGATGACTTGCCAGGGATACCGCCAGAGAGAGATGTGGAGTTTACTATTGAGCTTGTTCCAGGTACCGGACCGATTTCCAAAGCTCCTTACCGTATGGCTCCGCCAGAGTTGAAAGAGTTGAAGCAACAATTAGAAGAGATGATCGAGAAAGGTTTCATTAGACCGAGTGCTTCTCCGTGGGGTGCTCCTGTTTTGTTCGTTAAGAAGAAAGATGGTTCCATGAGACTTTGCATTGACTATAGAGAGTTGAACCGAGTGACCGTGAAGAACCGATATCCTTTGCCTAGGATTGATGATTTGTTTGATCAGTTGAGAGGTGCTTCGAGGTTTTCTAAGATTGATCTTCGATCGGGTTATCATCAGATTCCAGTGAGAGAGGCTGATATTGCGAAGACTGCATTTCGTACCAGATATGGGCATTTTGAGTTTGTAGTTATGCCTTTTGGGTTGACTAATGCACCGGCTATTTTTATGGATCAGATGAACCGTACCTTTAGTGAGTATCTTGACACTTGTGTAGTGGTTTTCATTGACGACATCTTGATATATTCGAAGACCGATGAGGAACATGCTGAGCATCTTCGATTGATTCTAGGGATTCTGCGCAGACAGAAATGGTTCGCAAAGTTTTCGAAGTGTGAATTTTGGCTCTCGAAGGTTGCCTTTTTAGGACATGTGATATCCAGCGAGGGTGTGATGGTAGATCCCGCGAAGATAGAGGCTGTGGTTGATTGGGAGAGTCCCAAGGATGTTGGAGAGATCCGTAGCTTTTTGGGTTTGGCTGGTTATTATCGTAGATTCGTTGAGGATTTCTCTAGATTAGCTCGCCCGATGACTCAGTTGCTGAAGAAGGAAGCCAAATTTGTGTGGACCGACAAGTGTGAGAGTTCTTTCCAAGAGTTGAAGACCAGATTGACTTCCGCCCCCGTGTTAGCTTTACCAGAGATCGGAGTGGACTTTGATGTGTATTGTGATGCTTCGATGTTAGGACTTGGATGTGTACTGATGCAGAGTGGTAAAGTGATAGCATACTCATCTAGACAGTTGAGAGTTCATGAGGTGAACTATCCGACACATGATTTGGAGTTGGCCGCAGTTGTTCATGCTTTGAAGATGTGGCGTCATTACCTGATGGGATCTCATTGCCGTATTTTCACAGATCACAAGAGCCTTAAGTACATTTTCACTCAGAAAGACCTTAACATGAGACAGAGACGTTGGCTAGAGTTGGTGAAGGATTACGACATCGAGTTGTTATATCATGAGGGAAAAGCCAATGTAGTTGCTGATGCGCTTAGCCGCAAGACTTCTCACTCGATGAGTGCCATGAGAGTATTGCCCGATGAGTTGTGTTCCGAGTTCCGGAAGCTGAAATTAGAGATGGTGGGTAGCGGTTTTGATTGGTTATCCGCTTTGACTGCCGAGCCGTCTTTATATTGGGAGATTCGCCAGAGTTTGCCCTTAGATGCCGATTTCAAAAAGTTTGAGGCTAAGATTTCGAGTGGTGTTGCACCTGAGTTGGTGATCGATGCTGATGGTTTCCTTAGGTTCCGTGGTAGGATGTATGTTCCTGATGTGCCAGATTTGAGGAAGAAGGTTCTTGATGAGGCTCATTTGTCACCGTACTCCGTTCATCCAGGAGGAGAGAAGATGCACAAGGATTTGAGGCTTATGTTTTGGTGGCCTGGTATGAAGAAGGAGATCTTGGATTATGTTAGTAGGTGCTTGACTTGTCAACAAGTCAAGATAGAGCATAGGAGACCTGGTGGTCTGCTACAGCCGCTCCCCGTTCCTCAGTGGAAGTGGGAGTGCATATCTATGGATTTTGTCACTGCTTTGCCTAAGACCGTGGGAGGCAAAGATGCGATTTGGGTTATCGTCGATCGTCTAACTAAGTGTGCTAGATTCGTGCCGATCAGAGAGACTTGGGATATGGATCGTTTAGCCAGGGCTTATATTTCTGAGATAGTCCGATATCATGGTGTCCCGAGGGAGATAGTTTCAGATCGTGATCCGAGATTTTGTTCCAGGTTCTGGAAGGCTTTGCAGGAGGCTATGGGTAGCCGTTTGTTGATGAGTACTGCTTTTCATGCCGCGACCGATGGTCAGTCCGAGAGGACTATACAGACATTAGAGGATTTGCTCCGTGCTTGTGCCCTTGATTTTCAGAGTTCTTGGGAGCAGTGTTTGCCGTTGGTAGAGTTTTCTTACAACAACAGTTATCATGCTTCCATTGGTATGGCTCCGTACGAGGCCCTTTATGGTAGGAAGTGCCGTAGTCCGATTTGTTGGGATCAGGCTAGTGATGTTCGTGACCTAGGACCGGATCAGTTAGCTGTTACTATTGATCAGGTTCAGCTTATCAGAGGTAGGATGAAGGCCGCACAGGACCGGCAGAAATCCTATGCTGATGTTCGCCGTAGACCCTTAGAGTTTGAGGTGGGTGATCGAGTTTTCTTGAGAGTTTCTCCGATGAAAGGTGTCAAAAGGTTTGGAGTTAAGGGCAAGTTGAGCCCTAAGTATATTGGACCTTTTGAGATCGTGAAGAGGATTGGTGCTGCTGCTTACCGATTGGACTTGCCTCCTAGTTTGGGCAAGGTTCATAGCGTTTTCCATGTTTCCCAGCTCCGCAGATACATTAGTGACCCGAGTCATGTATTTCCTAGAGAGATCGAGAACTTGGAGCCGAGTCTTGCTTTCGAGGAGCGTCCAGTGAAGATCCTTGACCGTCAGGATAGGAAGCTTAGGAGCAAGGTGGTGCCGCTAGTGAAGATCCTTTGGCGTTGCGGTGATGTTGAGGAGCAGACGTGGGAGACAGAGGCATCGATGCGTATTGCGCATCCTTCTCTTTTCGATTGAGGTATGGTATATAGATTTATATCCGTTCGAGTTTCGAGGACGAAACTTTTTGAAGTTGGGGTGATTGTAACATCCCGTATTTTCGTAAAATCTAATTTAAGCGTTTTAAATTATTTCATGTAATAAAATAATATTTTAATAATTTATTTCGAAAGGTTTTAATATAACAGGTAAGATCCGTCTTAAGAACCTCAAGTCCTTAAGACGAATACAATTTGGCGAGGTTAAGTTCCCGACTTAAATATTCATTTCATATCCGACTCAAGTATCCGTGTAAATATCCGCTCCATTTTACTTACTCGGAAAGGACAACTCACTTGTCTCTTTATAAGCAATAAGTCGACATTTCCTCTCCCTCAAGCTTCATTTCACTGCAAACTTAACATCTCACAAAACCTCCATAAAACCCTTCCTTCTTTTGCAAAGATCTTCATCATCCGTTCATCGAATCGCAAAAGTAAGTACATTTTCGGAATCCTCGCGCGATTTCCAAGACATCCATCACTTTCGTTTTTCATTTTATCGACTTCAAAAATCGGGCTGTTTTGCCTTTAATTCGTTTTTGGTGATTCTAAACCGTTTTCTTTGTTATAGGAGTGGGTCTCGACAATCCCGACGTGGACTCTTACATTGTAGAGGAGGATCATTCGCCGGATTAAGCTTAAAGGTGACGATAATGAGAAACTCGGCCTATTTGTGAATATTAGCACTTTTGTTGTGTTTCGTATGTTGATTCTGATTTTGTTAAAGTATGTTGTTTAATGGACTTAGTATCATGTTTAGGATGTTGAATATGTGAAGAATTCATACCTAAAGATGTTGTTATGTGTTCATATGTGATTTTCAGTTTTTCCTTAAGTTCAGACGGATACATTGAATTTACCATTGAGGATTGTTATGGGATTTGATGCTGGTAGGAAGTAGTATTTAGTGATTAGAAATATTGGGCAAATCTTACTTGTTGTAATTGTTGAAGTGTTGATGTCGAATTGTGAAGTTTTGAGACAAGCTGAAAATCCGATTTTGCGTATCAGGCTCTCTGAGCCGGTCGACCGACCGGCCGCCGGTCGACCGGCTGGGAGAGCGGTTGTGTGTTCTTCATAAATTTTGAGATTTTGGCCTTGGGACTGCCAGCCGGCCGACCGGCTGCCTGCCGACCGGCTGGTGGTCGTTTCCCTTGTGTTATGTTTTTGCGATAAACATAGAATAGGAGGGAGCCCAGCCGGCAGACCGGCCGCCTGCCAGCCGGCTGGGAGTGCATATGGGGATGGGTACAATTTTAGTAAAGGCTAGGGAATGGGGTTCCCAGCCGGCCGACCGGCTGCCTGCCGACCGGCTGGGAGTCCTTCTTGGTGTTCTCTCGATTTTTGAAAAGAGATGTAGGCTGAGGGATTGCCAGCCGGCCGACCGGCTGCCTGCCAACCGGCTGGGGATCCCTGTATGTCATTTTGAGTTTTTCATAAATTAATCGTAACTTTTAAACGGTTTATCGGTTTTACTTGAAACTTGTTTTGTGTACCCGTGGCATGTATTTGAGGTCCCCGGTGTACGGGCAACGTTATATTGGGTTCGGGAATGAAGTGAGGATAGAGACCCCCCGGTCGGGTAACCGAAAGGGAAACCGGCTCTCCCTCGCCCTAGTTCCCGGAATCAACTGAATGTTGATTAGAGGTTTAAGAAGTTAGAACTATAGGTTAGTTTCTACCTTTGGTTGTTCAGTGGTTACAATGGTTGTCGCGTGGTGGGATATGTGTTAAGTTCACCTCTGGACCCACTACGTGTTTATCTGTCGCGTGACGGGATATGTGTTAAGTTCACCTCTGGACCCGTTACGTGTTTTGCTTGGGCGTGTCAGGATATGTGATATGTGTTAAGCTCACCTCTGGACCTGACACGTGATCGGTTGTCGTACACGGGATATGTGTTAAGTTCACCTCTGGACCCGTTGTGCGATGACTGTGTATTGGGATATGTGTTAAGTTCACCTCTGGACCCAATACATGTTTGTAGCATTGGGATATGTGTTAAGTTCACCTCTGGACCCTTTGCTTTTGGATGATTAGGGATATGTGTTAAGTTCACCGCTGGACCCTTTTCATGATTTGTAAGTTTAGGGATATGTGTTAAGTTCACCTCTGGACCCTTTACTTGATTAGATGTTGGGATATGTGTTAAGCTCACCTCTGGACCCGACATAATGTAGTAATGGGATATGTGTTAAGTTCACCTCTGGACCCGTTGCTAGTGTTATGAATGTGTATCTGCTTGCCTAGATGATGGTACAGTGTCAGATATGCATGATGAGTTTTGGATGTTTATCTGCTTGCCTAGATGATGGTACAGTGTCAGATATGCATGTCGAGTTGCTGATGTTACTTAGTTGTGGTTTAATCATCCAAGGCATTGGATGACTCTTAGTTCGGTTTCATAAATAGTAGGATTGAAAGACCCCCCGACTGGGTAACCAGTAGGGAAACCGGCTCTCCTTCCCATTGTTTATGAAGCCAGTTGAGAGCCGTGCATGGTATATGCATGATAGTAAGAGAATCAGACGATGAGTTGTTTATGCTTCACATATTGTTGTATGTTGGAGTATTCTGTATTGTTTTATATGTTACGTGTTGTCACAAAAGGTGGCTAGGAGAACTCTAGTCACTCCCCACTGATTGTGGCGTACATGTTTTCATGTATGTAGGTACATGCAGGGTTGGAGATCAGGGTTACAGGAGAGCTAGCGAGTGATGATCCATTCATCAGATGACTTACCCGTTTACGCTTAGCTAGACTCTTAGACTTTTACTGTTTACGCTTTTGTGCCTGTAGGGATGTTCCATCCCAGGCGATGTATATATTTCATTTCCGTACTTAGAACTTTTACTTATCTATTTTGGTTTTCAGTTTCAGTTTATGTTTCAGTTTAAGACTTCTCGCATGTTGGTTTATCTTCTAAAAAGTTTTAATTCCGCTGCATTTTTGGTACTTTTATGTGTTTATATTTCCGCTTCCGCGAGGGGTTTTACAATATTGATAAAATATTTTTATAAAATATGAGCCTATTTTTATAAAATATGATTAATATTTTATGTATTCTCAAATGTTCGAGCCGCTCGCGAGCTTTTCGAGTCGAGCCAGCCTTTGCTCGGCTTGACTCCTTAAGCTCTCGAGCCGAGCCCGAGCTCGAGTCGAGCTCATACGAGCCGAGCTTTGACCGAGCTTTGACCGAGCCGATCTCGAGTTGCTCGCGAGCTGTCTCGTCTCATTATACCTAAAAAAGCATAAATTGGCTATGTTACAAACGGAATCAATTCATAAACTTGTAAAATTAGTCACTTGAATTAGAGTTTTGAAGCAATTTTTGATAAAAATACATTTTAAGGGAGTAATTTTAGAAAAAAATTATATAAGGGAGTAATTTTAAAAAAACCCTATTTTAAAAGGGAGTTATTATTAATTTAAGGTGACCTATTGTATTGACCTATTTAAGGTGACACTTGCTTGGGGATGGTCTAAGTAGTTATCTTGGGTTTATGTAGCGTAACAAAAATATAAGCACGCAAAATTAATTATTAATTAATACATACGCTTAATAAACCTGACAAGTTTATTATAGCATTACACTATGAGTTTTATGAAAAAATAAGTTATTTACGGATGTCGAACAAGAGAAAATCCAACTAGTAAGTAGTAACTAGGTAAAAATTGTGCATCAAGCAAGATATACGAGCAGTTGGTTAGATTTGTTTTAAAAATTATTGCACCAATTGCATTTTGGCTATCTCAATGTATTTCTTTTAGAAAGAAAGGTGTTGCATTTTGGCCTATACTAAGGAAGGTAGGTAGGTAGGTATACGATAAAGAGTGGTTACTGATTATGAGACAGTGTTTAAAGATTGTATGAAATTGAAAGGATTTGAGAAAGATAAATCAAGGATTGGAAAAAAAATAAAGGAGTTTTGTAGGGGATTTTTATAGTTGCTACCGGTTCCAAATCAATATAATGGAAGATCTTCCTTTGCAAAGTTATTACTAATTCTTTGCCGGTAAGTGAAGAACTTGAGAAATGTGGAATGATGATTGATCCCTATTGTAATATGTGCATGGCTAATAGGAGGTTGGCGCCCCCCGAGTCACTTGTTTAGGAATTGTGGCGAAACTTTTAGGATCTAGGCGGGATAACTGTTCTGTGGTAAGCCTTACAGATTGGACAATCACATGGATCGGTTATCTTATTAAGCTTGAAGGATGAGAGATTGTTATTTTATAAGGGATTTTAGGGAAAACAAAATCAAATCTTATTCAAAGATGGTTCGTTTCCAATCACGTTTTTCTACATGGCTATCTCTAATAGTATCTCGGAAAAGAAATACATAACACATAACCTTGGTCGAATATTAATGAAGGAACTACAAGCTCCAATCCAGCTAGTTCCAATCCGGGATTGCCATCCATCTTCATGATTAGGTGTCAGGTTATACTTGTGTGATGATACATGTTAAGGTGGATGTTAGTTAGCTGACTAATTTAAAAGCAGCTGTGGGTTTTATCGCTTATAATGGTGCTGGAACTGAGAAGGTTGAATCAACCATTAAAGTTGAAGCTCTGGGCCTCTGTCTTGTTTTGAGTTGGGCTCGTAATAAAGAACTTCTTCATTTACATATCTCGTCGGATTGCCTAAACCTGTTGAATCAGATTGTAAATGTTGAAGGGGTTGATCACTCTGTCAGGAGTATTCTTGGATACTGCAAAACTGCCTATCGTTTTTTCATTACTTATGTTTTATTTTTATCCCTAAAAACTTTAACTCTGTAGCGCATAACCTGGCCAAACAAGCTCTACGGTTGTAGAAACTTTCTTTACTATTGTAAAAAAATAAAAATAAAACAAGCAAAAGATAGCAAAAAAAATATACAGTTTAAGAATGGATTGATATATGATGGTAAGAATATTTTCAACCAAAAAATTGATGTTAGAGTTAAGAGGTTTGTTTTGTAGTCCTACAACAAACTCACAAATTCATGGCTCGTTTCGCTAGGCGATGAGCCACGGAGTTCAGGTTTCTAGGAATAAAATTAAAGCTAATACAATGGAAGAGAGGTAAACTAGCTTCAATATCGAGAATGATTCCTTGTGTCAAATGGTGTCCATTCTTCACTCATGTGATCTGGAATAAGATCTGTAGGCAATCAAAAAACACGTCCAAATGTAGAAAACCGTTAGCGCTAGCCCATCGTAAAACTTCTCGGATACCCTTTGCCTCCGTCTGTAATGCAGATTCAGACCAAGAGCTACTGCCTCCTTCATAGATGATTAACCCATCATGATCATGCCACCCAACCCGTAGCAGACTTTAAAAAAGAATTTCAACTAGCATCCACTTTCACCCTAATAGTATTACACCCTCTGCCCGTGCCAATCAGATAAACAGAAGAACTATGCTTTTCCTTAACTTCATTACGTGGTAAACCAGTATAAAACCCATTCACCCTTGGCATCCCTTGAGAAGCCAGCCGCAGTTGCCTCAGCCGTCGTCTTATATTGAAGGTTGAAGGAAGCCTCGGGCTAAAATAATTCATCTCTCTATATACGAAATTGTTGCGCGTACGCCAGACGCACCAGATAGTAGCGAGCAAGTTAATAACCAAGAACTCCCCGTTATAAGCCTTTAAAAAGTAATTGATCCAATTAATGATCTATTCTCCAACCGACATGTGAGAATCATTGCCAGAACGAATGCCTAAATTACTGGAAGACCAGATCCTAGCAACATTATCGCAATCAGGGAAAAGGTGATTTAAAGTCTCAAGCTCATCCATACCATGACAAAATCTACATGAATGGTCTGCACCTATTCCTGTTTTTTGGAACTCCGACCCGTTAGAGATAGAATTAGTAAAGATTCACCATACTAAAATTTTCCATTTCTAAGGTCTAGGGAATCTCTAAAGCCTCTTTTTACAAAAGGCAACGTACGACCTGCTTATTCTAGATAAATCCTTCTCAGTAGGTAGGGATGTCAACGGGGCGGGTCTTGGCAGGTCTCGCCCCGCACCCGCCCCACGTGGGGCGGGTGTGGATAATAATTTAGTGGGTCGTGGGGCGGGGATAGGTTTCAAAAGCATCATTCGTCGCGGGTATCACATGAGACCCGCCCCACACCCACCCCGCTCGCCCCGTCTCACATGTCCCCGCCCCGCTTATACCCACCTAATAAATAATAATATCTAATAGTAATATATATAGATAAAAAAATATAACTTAAAACGGTAAACGGAGCTGAAAAACTGAAGATGAAGAACTGAACAGTGTTCATTTGTTTTGTAGTTTTGTTTACTCTTCTAGTACTCTGTCAGAATTTGCACTTGATTCCAATGATTAGTTATTTTCTTTGGCTCAAAACGTTAGATCTTGTACCTGTATTTAATCTACTTCTTTTACTTTTGGCATCGTTTCGAACCAGATCCAGATAAAGTTAGCCTGGATTCAACGTTCTTGCACGGTGATAAGCCACTTCGGTCCTCTTCCGGTTTGTCCATGTGTTTCTTAGTATATTTGTATATAAAAACCGTTTCATGGCTCAACGGACTCTAATTAATTGAATATTAAAGCATTTTGCGAAAACTTTTTTGTATAAGTAGTATGACTAGCAAGTGTATTTTAGATTCACGATTTACATTTCTTGAGTAGATAGGCGGGTCAACGGGTCCCCGCGGGGCGGGGATAGTTTTGAAAGGTTCAACCCGCCGCGGGGCGGGTGCGGGTGCGGGTGCGCATTTATAGTTCGCGGGGTGGGCGCGGGTTGACCCGCCTCCGCACCCACCCCACCCCATTGACATCCCTATCAGTAGGGGTATGCAAAATCTGGTCCGGACCGGAAAAATGGACCGGACCGGAGCCGGAATAATTCCGGTCTCCGGTCCACCATTTTTTAAGATTTTGGATTCCGGTCCGGTCCGGAACCGGTTTTTTCCGGTCAGGACAGTTTGGACCGGATTTTATGTTTTTAAATTTGTTTAGTCGGAAATATCTGGTCCAAACCGGTCCAACCGGTCCATAATATTTAAATTTCGGTCCATAATTCTACCAATCTATAATTTTGTCGGTCTATAATTATTAAATTCTGGTCCAACCGGTCTGGTCCAATCTTGGACCGGAATTTTAGCACTCCGGTTCCGGTCCGGAATTTTTATATTCCGGTTCGGTCCCGGTCCATCATTTTTGCCAATTTCGGTTCCGGCCCAAACCGGTTCCGGTCCGGTCCTGGACCGGTGCACAGTCCTACTTCTCAGTGCATGTTTTGTGAGGTGAGAGTCAAGAGCAATACCATACCCGCTTTTAACGGAATAAATACCTGAGATATAATGCTTCCAAAAAATCAAATCATTGATTTGTGACAAACACAGAGGAAAAGTTAGACTTTTGGACCCTCATTCTTTACTGAAAAGTTCAGTTATTAATTCTTTATTACATTCCTCCAGACCCAAATAAAGATCTTTGACCTTGAGGTTCAAGGCACACGACTTGATTAGAGTTCGAGTTAGGACTCATACTAGGTGTTTCCCGTTAACCCATTTAGTGCTCCGAATATCAAGATTAGAAGAATATCCCACTTTCCAAGCACAATTTAGAAGAATAAGTTCCAGCCCTCGAAGTATACCTCTACAACCCCATGACAGATTCGAGACCTGTTTTAGGGATATGTCGTCTGATCTAAACAGGAAGGTAAGTAATTTATCTCTAAAAACTTTCCCAAAGAGTGTATCCTTCCCTTGACCAACTTCCAAAGTTCGACTTATTTGGCAAAAAGAGTTGATTAAGACAAGAAACATTCCTGATATCAAGACCTCTTCCGCTTTTCGAAAAATGGAGTACAGCTGAAAGTTAAGGAAGTTTGATGCTTTGATTACAACATTTAATCAATAAACTCGCAACAAATAAGTTGCTCACGAAATAAACTGCATGAAGCAATAAATGGATCCATCCCCCACGAAATTAGGCTAAACTTCTATTGATAATAATATTTATTGATCATAATTCATAACTACACTAGCGTAACACCCGTGAAAATTCACGGGTTGTTCAGTTTTAATTTTGACGGGAAATGATCAATTAAAGTTGTTAGATATATTAATAATATATGTGGTGTATATGTAAATACTTTAAAGAAAAACCAAAAAGTGTCTCTATAACATAAGATATATAAGAACATGTTGATATTAAAAGTTTGACGTATAACTTTAAAAGCGTAAAATATAATTAAAAAAATGGAAACTTATTACGTTCCAACAAAGGAGATTTTAATAATAGAATAGAAATTTCTCGTAGAACGTAGTCCAAGAGAAGACACATGTTAATTATTCATAATTAATATAGCAATATTAAATTGAACGGTATAATTAAGACGATTTTGTATTTATTAGGTTTAGGTTTAATTATTTAATTAAATTTAGCCCTTTGCTCTTATTGGTGTTTTAAGACCAAAAAGCCAAAAGTGAATGTGAATGCTCCAAAATAAAATTTCTGAAATATTGTTGCTCCACGTCAGCATTTGTACATTCTTCTTTTGTATATACAATGATTCTACCAAAAGAGTGACGACATTTTGAAAGGTGCCAACAATAAAGAGTCAAATTACCGGCAGTCATACCCGAAATGATTTTTCGGTTTCCCCCATGAACTTTCCAGCTTATCATTATTTATTATTTATTTATTTATTATTTATTTATTATCATTATATCTTGTTGGTAATTACATTATGTAATTAGTAGTAACGGTTTATTATTTGACTGCTTGAGAAACCAAAAGAGTATAATCATTTAATGGGTTTTATATCAAAATTGTATTAATTATACCAAAAGAGTAAAGGCATTTTGAAAGGTGTCAACTATTGTATTATTAATTAACGGCAGTCATTCCCGAAATGAATTTCGGTTTCCCCCATGGACTTTCCAGCTTATCATAATTTATTATTTATTATTTATTATTTATTAATTCCTCTGTTGGACATTCCCCAAATAAATTTATTATAAGTTGGAAAGTCCAACCTATTGTACTATTGTAGTATTAATTATACCAAATCGAACGTTGTGGGACATTCCCGAAATAAATTTATTATATTATTATATTATCGTATAAAAAAGTATTATTAATATTGTACGATTGTAGTATTAATTCCTCCGTTGGACATTCCCCAAATAAGCCAACAATGATAGTTGGCTTATTTATTATATTATTATTATATTATATTATAGTTGGCTTATTTTTATTGGTCTATTTGAATGTATCATTTTAAGATTGAATGAGAGGGCTCTATTATGAAATGCTGAAATATTATGCTGCCACATCAGCATTTTAACATTCATCTTTTATATATATAATGATATTAACATGTATTGCGTTCTTCTCATTTCTATTGTCTTTCTTTTGATATTAGGCTCATTAGAAATAGTGACTGAAAAAGGAATAATCCATTTACTATAAAAGGAGCAGAAAATAAAGGTTTCTTATTGATTTTAAAGTTGAAAAAATAACCTTTTTTTGTAGGTTCCCCATGTTCCATCACTCAATTTTTTTTTTAATGTTTTGTAACTACTTCAATTATGATTCCAAATTTAATAACACAAACTATACAACATCATACTTTATACATTTGTTATTACTAATACAATACAATATAAACTTTCAAAAATTATAAATTAAATAATTACAAATACCAATTGACTATAATAAAAAAAATTCACTGAAAAAGTTAAAACGTTTTCTGTGATATTACCAATATAATATAAAAAATATTACAACCTGAATATTACAAAATATTACGGAGTACATTATTTGATCGAACCGGGTTATTTCAGCAGGTTTGAGTTATTTTTGAGTCAACTATTATCAAGTTATTTTATTTTATTCAAATCATCTTTTAAAAAATTTCAAATGCCGAAATCGTTTTAAACATATTTTTCCCAAATAAAAAAATTACTCAATAATAACAATAATTACTGAAAATTTGTAACCAATAATATTTTTATAGAAAGGTAACATAATCACCAAGAAGAATGTACAAATGCTGACGTGGCGCAACAATGTTTCAGAAATTGCATTTTGAAGCCTTCCCATTCACTTTGGGGTTTATTAGTGTTAAAACAACCAATAAGAGTAAAAGTCAAATTTTAATCCAATTATTAAACCTAAGCGTAATAAATACAAAACCGTTTCAATTATATTCTTCAATTTAATATTGTTATACTCCTCTTGGACTACGTTTTGCCAGAAATTTCTATTCTATTATCCAACTAAAACCTCCTTTATTTTTTTTATTTATTTTTTTTTCCAAGAAGGTTAGTCTCTTTTTTATTCATCCATATAGGGTAAAAAAAAAGAGATGATGTCTTACAAAAACAAAAGCCAAAAGATATCTAGGAAAAGGACCAAACAACAAAAAGCTCTAGAATTAGAGCAATACATCCAACCATCGATCTACGAATATGAGGATCGCTACTTGGACTAAGTCTAGTTTTGATGGAGAATTTCACACTAGCCGCCACTTGATCAGGAGATGTGAAATATCCGCCAAAAATACATTTGTTTCTTGCTTCCCATATGTTGTGGACTAACCCAGCAATACAACATGACAAGATCACCTTTTTCCAGGTAGAGCGAGTTTTGTCCTCAAGAATTTTGTAAAGCCAGTTCTTCAAGTCGACATCTGACCCAGGACCCGTGACACCAACCCAAGAAAGTAGAGAACGTCGCACTTTTTGAGAAAAGGGGCACCGAAAGAACAAGTGCCTATGAGTCTCAGAAGCGGTCTTACAAAGACAACATCTATTAGCCATCTGAAAACCCCGAGAGCAAAGGTTGTCAACCGTGGGGAGATTGTGCTGAACAGCCTGCATCATGCATATGCGGTGTTTGGGAATGATTTCTCCACGGGGTAGTTCAGCCAAGGGTTCGGTTTTTGTGACGAAACAAGTGGTAGGCTTTACTAACCGAGAACGTACCTTTTCGGACACAAGAATCCAACATCTTTATTGCGTCCGTAGAGGTGCCAGCAATACTGAGTAAAGCGTTTTTGGTTCTGACAATGCTTTTCCAACACTCGGCATGGTAAGGTTTGCAAGTCGCATCCCAAATCTGGGTGTTGGAGAGGTTGTAGGCAACGGTCCATCGTTCCCAAATCCCCTCGCCATGGTGAGTTAAGTTCCAAATCCATTTACTTAGCAACGCTTTGTTCCAACTTAGGAGCTCTTTCACATTGAACCCGCCCTCGTCCCAAGGGGTACAAATAGACTTCCAGCTTTTAAACACCATTTTCCTCTCCCCGGTGTCAATACCCCAAAAGAAATCTTTGCAGAGTTTATTAACCTTCTTGGTGACGTATTTCGGGAACATAAGAACAGAGCAGCAATAGTTTTCCAAGCCAAAAACAACAAAATTAAAGAGTTGTAGTTTACCCGCATAAGAGAGCAGGTTCCCGGACCAACCTTGGATGGGTTTTTGGATTTTGTCAATCATGAGGTTATACATGGTTGGTGAGAGTCTCCCCGGATTCAGAGTAATGCCCAAGTAACGAAAGGGGAAGGAGTCCTCTGTTGTAACACCCCCATTTATTTAAGAGCCTTTAGCAAGACATTCTCAAATAAATAGAGTTGTTACCATCTCGGAATGTCCGAGGTAGTGAATAACAAGGTAAAACAAACCAAGGTACTTTATATAAAACTGATTAAATTTGAACTTTTAATATTACAACTATTACGCAAAGAATAAAAGTACAACCGATAACGTCTAAGTATGTGATCTAATTCTAAGTAGGTCCAAGCCATGTCTCTCTCCATGCCCAAGTTCCTAATCCATCTGTCTCTGACCTGTAGAATCTACTCCCCATTCCGGATCATCGTAGGTGTACACGAATACACTGTCAACCTCGCGGTTGAGTAAGATAACACAAAAATAGATAATGCAACAATTATGTTATGCGAATGCAATGATATGCTCGAGCTCAATCTCAATCTCAATCACAATCTCAAACCCGAAACACCAATCATAACCCGAAACACCAAGCCATACCGAACCTCCCGGCAGACTATAATCGGTCGTCACCGAACACCAGCTCAATAGCTGATAAGACACCAGGCCTGGTCTGCAGAACCACCCTGGGCTTTATATCAGAACAACATCTGATTCACATCTTTCTCAGTAACCAATGCATATGTTATGCTCATGAATGCAACAATACTCTTAATCAATCATACTATTAAATAATGTCATGCTCATGCCAGTAATAATAATCAACACTCAATCCAACCAATATCATTATCATATCAATCATGCTCAGCATCCATAATACACAATTTAACACTCATTCATAACACATCATAGAGTATAGTGTCAGTGTATCCTACCTGGATAGCAATATCATCCCATTATGCAGCTAATATCCAAACAGTAAGGTCACTTCATCACACACTCAACACCTAACAAAATAAAATACTTAATTACCAACTAGTACGATTACGCCACTAATATAATTTATCAATCATTCAAATCTATTATTTAAATAGTATATATCGCATAATGAGACCGTATTAAACATGACTACTTCAATTAACTTAACCAACCCGACTTTACTAATTTTATAACTAACTCAATTAGATAAGTGAACATACAAAATATAATTGAACTATTGATAACCGTCACATTCTTGTATACAATTTACTTAACAATTTGAGTAAATAATAACATGAGCAAATATACTAATAATAATAATCATGCCAACATTAGCATTATTAACAACAACAATAATAATAATAATAATAATAATAATGATAATAATAATACTAATACTAATATTAATAATACCCACAATAGCAACAATTATTTAAACAATGCTAATAATATTAAGAAGAAAAGAAAGACAAAACAACAAACAAAGCTACTAATATGGTACTAATAGAAATAATAATAATAGTATCAATAACAATACTAATAACATATGATAATAACATAATAATAATACTAATCATGATAGTAATGATAACATAATAATATTAACAATGATAACACAACACTACGTATAACTTCGACAGTCCCCGAAATCGAAACTGAAACCCCTGACCAGCCTACTTTCTAGCCCCACTACGACACCCTTCAGCCGCCTTAACCACCACTACACCATCGTGACTACCATCCCCGGACTATAGTGCACCAACCGGCACCTACCACCACCCTAGACTCCACTCCAGTAGCCGTCGACACAGCCCCAAAGACCCACTGGTCACAACTGCAACCCCACAAATCCTTAAAAGATCCGTGTGACAACCCCCTGTAACCGCCACCTTTACCACCTCCAAACACCACCATCACCACCACCACTCACTCGAATCGATACCTTACACCACACTCGACCCCCCGGTGACAAGCACCATGCCTCGACTCCACTAACCCACTTGGACCAGCCGCCTGAAAAGCCCACGACACCGAGACCCCTGTTCCTGGGATTCTCGTAACAGCTCTTAAACGCCCATCCCTTTAGACTTTCTGACCACCACACGCTATCCCAACACCAACATCATAACCGACTAACTCCATAAGACCAGTACCCACAACCCACAACTATAATTAAACTCAAAATACGAACAGAAACAACAGGAATGAACCGACTAAATACGCATTAGAACAGAGTAAAAATAACGTGCCTACTGCCTACGTTCATGGCTGTTTTAGAGACACCCACGGTGGTCTTATGGTGGTTTAATGATAACAACCATGTTATACGTACTACATAGATTATATAGAACCAGAATATACAATTAAAACGACATGAGAAGAGCACGATATCACCTCACGAACTTGCTGCAGTGCAAGGGAAAGAACGAAATGGTGATGGGCTGTTACTGTTACGTTTTCCTCTTTGTTCTCCTTCAATTCCACGGCGGTCAAAGTGGTGTTTAGGGCAAATTTGTGGAGGCAAACGAGGTAGGTGGGGACTAGGGTTTACGAGGTGATGGAGGCAGACGAGGATGGGTTTGTTTGTTGTGTTTTGTCGATGGTAGGAAGCTAGGGTTTTGATTAAAACAACATAGGGTAAGCCCGCTTTAGAACCCGAGTCCAAGCCATCAAACTTCGGTTATAAACCGAGTCTAATATCCAATCACGCCCTCACGTACTTATGCCACCATATACCATACATAACACATAACTTTAAATAAACAATACATATAAATAATTATACTAATCAAGTTATGTAAATTAATAGTAGTAAATATTAATTAAATCAATTATAAGAATATAATTTAATTAGGATTAACATAAAAATATTTAAAATTTAGGATTTAAATACAATTATGACGTAAATAATAAAACAAGTATAATTTGAAATACATATAAAATATAAAATATATTTAATTAAAATATATTAACAGAATAAAGAAAACACGAATGAAATGTCATTTTATGAAATCATCATCAAATATAAAATGATTATGAAATAAGAATTAATCGTAGAAATACGATTTATAAAATAATAACAGTTTACATAAAATACTTTATAAACATTCCATTTGAAATACTTTTATAAAACAGAGTTTGACTGCCGTTGACCGAGTCTAAAATACGGGGTATTACATCTGTGTATCCAGTCAAAGAGTTGATTTGGGTTCTTATCCGATGGTGTACGCCTCCATAGTAGATGCTGGTCTTAGCCGGGTTGGCATAGAGTCCAGAGACCCGGGCAAAACCGTTAAGACAGTGAGCAGCAGCGGCCACAGAGGGGACATCACCTCGCAGGAAAAGCATGAGATCGTCAGCAAAAATAAGATGATTAAGCTTAAGTTTTGCACATTTGGGGTGGTAGAATACCTGTGTCAGGGAGTGAATTTGTCGAAGGTGTCGGGAGAGAATTTCCATGCCCAAGACGAAGATATAGGGAGAAATGGGGTCTGCTTGACGTAAGCCAGCTTTACCAGGGAAGAAACCACTATGGTGCCCGTTTATCTTGAGAGAAAACCAAGTCGAAGTGATACATCCCATTATCCACGAGACAAAAATGGGGGGAAATGAAGACCCAGAAGCATGTTCCTGATGAAGTCCCATTGGAGAGAATCAAAAGCCTTGCGGATGTCAACTGTGATAAGGCATCTAGGAGTTACCGTTTTCTGGTTATACTTTTTAATGAGGTTTTGAGACATCATGATGTTTTCAAAGATGTTTCGCCCTTTGATGAAATCCCCTTGTTCGACCCCCACCAAGTCGGGAAGCACCAACTTGAGTCTTTGAGCAAGGATCTTGCTAATGGTTTTGTATACAACAGAACAACAAGCAATAGGCCGGAAGTCAAGGACAGAAGATGGAATGTCTTTTTTGGGTATAAGGGCAAGCAGGGTGGTGTTAACCTTTTTCATCATCTTGCCCTTGGCGAAAAATTCTCTGATAGCCGCACAGAACGTGTCCTGGATGATATCCCAAGCCCCTTTAAAAAAGGCTGAAGATGTTGGAGTTGTGTCCTCCACAATAATTAATGCTTTACATAATAAATCTCGCGTAAGGAATATCAGGGATTTATATTTTTTTATATTTGTCAGCTGGTCAACGTTAATCGGTAATGATTGGCTTACTAGAGTTTGACATTACTGTCGTATGACGGCGGTGACCAGCTGATCCCTTTAGGTCACACCTATAGGATGATGCCCAAATGGAAAAATTAATTATTTGTATAAGATACAAGTTAATTAATTCCTTGTTTAGGTTGACTTTTATTAGTAAGTGAATTTAATGTTTGATGAAGAGTAAGGTACTCGGGCCACAGGATTTTATTATTCAGTTATATGATAATTGAATAATAAACGTAATACGATATTTAGTAAATAATAGTTAATTTACTAAATATATACGTATTTTGTATTATTTATGAGGCGGAAGAATTTTTGCGAATTAATGTTACAAGAAGTTGTAAAATTAGCTAAACGGGTTTTATAAGATTCATTTTATGTTGAAAATGATAAAATGACACTTAAATGTTAAGTGTATTTTATTTACTACTTTGTATTATTTAAGTGTTAAATAATCAAATAAATATTTTTATTATATAAGATAATTAAATATTCGACTTATAAGCATTTGAAGGACAAATGTTGAAAGACGAAATAAGACCCGAAATACCATATGTAAACCGAGAATATGGAGATAATGTGACCATAATAGGTCTTTGTCTTCCACTCATGTTTATGAGTATTATAAACTCATTTGTTTACATTTGATGGCCTATAAATAGGCTACTATTCCACATATTCTTAGTGGAAAAATCTAGAGAATTAAAATCCTCTAAATACATACTTCTTGTTAAGCCATTTAAGAGGAAAAATAGAAGACTTAAGATCTTCATCTTCAACCTCTAAAATTGATCAAAATTTGATCAATCTTCATCAAAATAAATTCACAAAAATTAATATACTTCTTATATTATCAAAGTAATAATATTTATAGTATAAAAAAAACAAGGTTTACACTAAACTATATCTAGTTAATATACTTAGTGTTTTTGGGCTAGTCTTGGGTGCAACCAAAGGAGGTCACCTATTTTGGTGACTTGGGTTATGGAGGATCATCCTACACTATTTTAGCTCAAGAACTACAAAGGTAGGAGACATTTGTAGTGCCAAAAATGCCATCTTACAAATGTAAGAAAATTTCTTCTTATTAATTTTTGCATGCATGTATTATTTAGACCACCTTATGAAATTAGCTTGTAATTTTAATATCATTAGAGAGTCTAATTAGGTCTAAATTCCTAACAAGTGGTATCAGAGCGTTGTTACATACATGCATGTTGTCTTAAGACGATTTTATGAGTTTATGAGATAAATTAGTAAAGTTGATATTTTTATGTTAAAATTAGGTTTATCAAAAAATATGGTCTTGCATGTATATAATTTGGTCATATAGTTATATGGGTCAAAAATTTAGTTTATGTAAAAATTTATGACTTATTTTTACTTAATATGGCATAAAATTGGAAGAACATGCATTAAAATTGATTAAGAGTTAATTTAATTAAGTTGCATGTTAATTTTATGTATGTTTATTTGGAAATAACCACATGCATGTTCTATTTGTGATAAATAGAAATTTTTAAGTGAATGTGATTAATTTAGATAGTTTATTGATTTTTATTCGATAAAAATTGGTAAATAATGGTTATTTTAAAATAAATAAATATTTAATTTTTGGGGCACGAAAATTTTGTTTTTTAAGCTCCTGCAAATATTCTAAAATGTCCAAAATTTTCATTTAAATTTATTTTAATTTTTATGATTTAATTTGGAATTAGATCGTAAAATTGCATTTTACCGACAAATATTGTGGTATATGTTTGAATCAATTTTATAACCATTTTTTTCCCACATGCATGGCATTTTGGTACAATACCATAATGTATAAAATTTTAAAATTTTATTTTTTATAATTTTTATTAATTTAATGGATTGTTTTCATAATAATCTTGAATTATTATGTTATTTTTATCATAAAATGTATTTTAAACCCATATAATGTCAAATTAATTAGTGTGACTAATCATTTGAGGTTGGACCAGATTATAATGAGAAATCCATCTTAAAATTGTTTTAAGAATTGATTAGGAATATTTAATGGTTAAAAATCCCGCTTAACAAGCTCGCATGATCGTTGTTGGTAAGTTGGACGATTTGGCATGTCATATTTATTACAATGCATTTTATTATTCATATGGATGAATGTATTTAAATTAATGTAATTTTACCTTATATGGCCATAGGTAGAAATTGGTATTATCCGCAATGTATGGGAATACCGGTTTAATTTGTAATTTATTGCGATTTCGTATCGCTAATTTGTAATTAATTAATAGTTTTATTTTAGTTACAATTTGTATAATAGGATATTGCCATGTAATTTTATTTCTAGTAGTATTATTGATTTTGTAAAAGACGGAGTTTCCTAAAAGACGGTGTTATTTTCGGAAAGGAATTCCGAAATCCAAAAGAAGGAGGCCATTTCATTGAAGACCCTAGGGACCAAGGAGTTGGTTTCCGAAGTGTAATAGAATAGTTAATTAGATTACCTAGGTGGCCATATAAGGATTTTATTTGTTGCTTATCTTCATGCCAAATCGTCATTACATGTTTTATTTTATTTTATTTATTTTTCCGTTGTTATCGATACAATTGTCTACCATTCACCAATTTTGTTCACTTAAAAGTGATAGACAATTAAATTGATAAGATCTCTCACTTTTAAAATTGAGATAAAGCCTTACCAAGTATTAGCACCTATGAATCCCTTCTTCATTAGAGGTAGGCTCGGCTCACCGGGGTACTCTCTTTTTACGTTGGGTAAGTAGGGTAATAAAAGTTATCACACGTGAAAATTGGTTGGACTCAACGGGATTAATGTGGGATGAATCGGCCTCACCGTGCCCATGATTAGTTCCGGGGCTAACAGATAGTTTTTTGAGAAAATCTGTCAACCAAGAGTTCTAGTGGTAGAATCAGTCAAACTGTTGACTCACCAAATTTATAGAAATAAGGGATGAATCGGCTTACCGTGCCTGTGTTTATATAAAGATGAGTCTTGGAATCGTTTATATAATTCAGTGGGAGATCATTATATAAATGCCTATTTATTGAAACTTGTTAAAGTTATTTTTCAAGTATTTATTTACGATGAATGTTAAATTTCCCACTTATTCCGTTTATATCGCGCAATGACTATGTATTCAACTCGCTCCTCCATTTATAGAATCGATAATCCGTTATACCTGAAAAATAGTTTTCTAAGAGTATATGGTAACTTGTTTAATCGATTATTCATCTTTTCTCCGATTTACCACCATAGCTAATTAGAAAAATGCATTTACATTTGATCCTCATATTGTCTGTTGTAAAGATCTCTTATGAAGAAGATAAACTGAATTTTGCTTAAATCAAAAGTGTTTCGATTTTACAATATCTTTATTTACAACGATATTACTACAATCTTATTGCTCGTGAGATAAATGGTTATACATACTTAAATTGTTTAAGTACTTAAATTCGTTGGGAACTGATTGGTAATATGATTTGCTTGAAATCATGATTAACCAATGACCACAATCACTTCACTAAGTTTCTTAGAAGTGAGTGGGAGCTCTAAGAGGGATGTATATATCTTAATAGTTAAGATTAGGACGGGGTTCAAGAGGGAATTTGGTTCAAATATTTGGTTTATGGCAAAGGTTCATGATAAGCTATTGTGAATAGCAACACCAAACCATAGTGCAAGGCCAATCCTAACCAAATTTGTTGATATTTTAATAGAAATATTACATTAGTAGAAATAAAAACCCTAATTTTTTAATAAGAAAGTTAGGTGTGTGACACCTAAAAGGTTCCTTCTTTTCTAGATCTAGATATCTATATGGTTGACATTAGTTATACTTCTACCACTTTATCAATATTTGATATCGATAGTGGTTATAATAATTGTTATTGGTTCATGAGATGATAGTCGTGTGACGATTAGCTTCTAACTAATGTTAACTATCTCGTAGGAAATGGAACTAGAGTAGTTGTCATTCCATTATGAGGCTTATAAGTGTTATAAAATGTAATTAATCTAGTTTTTTGGGTTTAGAATTTTGTTTTAATAAAAGTTTTATGTAAGACACATAGGGTCACTCATGTGATATAAACAAAAGTTGTACCCAAATTTGCCATAATTTTATCTATGGCTATGCCAATCAAAATATTGGTTATTCTTCACCTAAACTAGATAAATTTATATATATCATATATATATAACATATTAAAGGTTCATAATTATTTTGGTGACCCCGATCTAATCTTAGTTCTGGATTGAAATTGCATTCATAGACTAGTGTAAACTAGGTCTTCGTGAATCATTTGATTGTGAATCTTGTGATATATGTGAATCTTGTATTCCAAGCAAGATAACTCGTACCTTTTGGTGAAAAGGAAATTTAGCATAAGAGTCGTTATTCATCCTAATCACATGTGGATGTGTATGATCGAATAACAAATTCAATCAGAGTAGATTACATTTACTTTTTTTCTTTTACCATCAGTTTAGAAAGATAGTGGCGTATCTACTAAACGAGATATAAAGAGAAACTCTTCATGAGATCAAAGAGTTTTTATTGTAAATATGATTACCAGTAAGACTATAAGATCAAAGTTTCACGATCCGATCGTGGAAAGTATAACTAAGTGATGATTTTTGTTTGTTGCCAAAAGTAATGTGATACAGTATCACAAGTTAAAATCTTTCCGTAACACACATTATTCGATAAGGCGTGGTTGGAAAGAGATAATATAGAACTTATACGATATGGTTTTGTATCTTAGTCAAGTTTTATTGAGCCACTTGATTTTATAATTGGGGTCTTTCTATTTTGTCTACTAATTTCTTTTTCCCACTAAGTCAAAGTACCTTTTTAAACAACCATATTAACTCCGTATTAGATATGGAAAGGTATAGTACCTAATTTGTAAGTTGTCCGAATAAAAACATGTGGTCAATTATCCTACAAGTTCATGAGAATAACGTGTTTGTGGCTCATGATGCTGTCGTTATAGAAAAGATGACAATTTCTAAATGACAGAGTGGGAGAAAATATTGAAGAGCCACAAATGACACAAGAAAATTGTTTTCTTATTGTCAAATAGAGTGTATATTTGTTCGGAATATACGAGGCCGGGTTAAAATCCATCACTCTTTAGAGATGAGTATATAAGTGTTACTTTTTGAAAGTGATGAGAGGTGATAAATCGTTATTTAAAAAATTATGATACCTCTTACTTACAAAGAGGTTGTTTAAAAGGTTGTTTCTAGTTTCAACTCTATGCAATGGCTATATAAGTCATCTTAATCCGAATTAGAATTCAAGTGTAATTATCAGGTAAATAACCTGGTATATTTACATGAAGAAGTTTGACCTATTCAATGTAATTGACTTGAATAAAAAGATGTTTTCTAGGCTTAATTGGTGAAAAAGGGTTTTGCACCAGTTTCAATGCTTCTATAAACTCGGATTATACTGGCAATTGTTGCATTTCATAATTGTCAATTTAATAGTAGGATATCAAAACCATCTTCCCGAGTTTGACTCGTTCTAGAAGAAGAAGTGTGTTTGGCACATTTAGAGGGTTTTTTGTAGATCCTTACAATCTTAAGATTGTAGCAAACTTATGAAGAAATCTTAAGAGAGCATCATGGAGTTGGAATGATTAGTTTCTCAAGATGTTGAGGAATTATGTTTACACATGAAGTTTAGTGGGAGTATGGTGGTCTTATGAGTCTTTATATAGTCTGTATATAAATCATTTGGAATGATGAAAGACTTAGGAGAATATAAATACATCTTAAAATATCAAGATTTATTAGATAAATCAAGGAGGGATATATGCTCTTTATTAGGAGTCTTATGTAGATGAGATTCTTGACTAGTTCAACCAAGTTGAACTCATTAGATTTGATTCTACTTGTTTCCGCTGTCAGATTAATTTACGCTATGATGTATTATTGTCTTAACAATTCATATAGTTTGAGTATTGTGAGTTTTTATTAATCAAAGTTAAGTGAAGGTCATTTAATAGCCAAATTAGTTATTATTTAGTACTTGAGACGAACTAAGTAAATAAAACTAAGTGTTTTGATATTTTGATATTTATAATTCATGTAAAGAGTTACATGAATGTTTGTTGTTGTTTATGTAAAAGATACATTAAACACCATCCTTTAAAACATATAGGGATTGTTTGAAATCCCGTATTGGCTATGAGGAGTTGATCTGCTGGAAGAGTTTCAGGCAGTCATACATTGCGGATTTTACAACGGAAATTAAGTACTTCATAACATTCGATGTTGCGATACGAAGTAGCTTGGATTTGACAATAATGCAAGGACTAGTAGTAGCTCATCCAGTCGCATATCCTATCATGATATACTGTGAAAATAGTAGGGAGCTATCTTCGAGGCAAGGGTGCCATAGTCTAGAGTTAAGTCTAGACATGTATTTAATTAATAAGTTACATGTGATTTCAGCTATGTGAAACAATGGGAAATAACAATTGTTGGTTTGATAAAATGAGGTGTCATTGATTTAAACCAAGGTCTTGTTGAAGGCTAAACATGATAGTCATGTCGTTTCAATGTGATTGAAATAGGGCAATTGAATTGCTGCAGATTATATGATGTGTAATAATCTGATAGTGTATCAATTTTTACATATATGATAATAGCATTTATCGTTTGAGTTTTTTCAACTCTTATATATTCAGTGCTAACTGGATATTAGTTATACTTTGTTTTTATCCAAATAGGTTGTAGTGACAATGTTGAACCCTATTAAGTGAACTGGATTAACATTGTATAGTGTCCCTAGTTACTTAATGGGGTGACGTCTCGGAGTGACTAGATTGTAAGGCGATAGATGACGAGTTCGACTGTCATATGACCATAGAGATGGCTGGTCGATTACATAGGCAGAATGTAGGGACATTTTGTCGGACAGTGACCATTTATAGAGTCCTTTATGTTGCCTGGTCGTGGCGAGGATTTCAATTATTCCTTCGAGTCAATTCTTTAGACTTGCGACTATTTGTCTAAGTTGGTATGCTTTTCCGGTGGCTTTGGTTTTTGTCCAAGGTCGCGCCGTAAAAGGAGGCTGATGGACATTTACTGGGTCATTGTGATCTGTATCGAACAAAGAAAATAGGTCAATAGGATTGTCCATCCATGTCATTATATATATCTCAAGGCCACTCGAGGAGAGGTGACTGGAAATGCGTGGCCACGCTCGGATGTGATCTATAGTAGATTATCCGGTCAGGCAGTTATTCTCCAGATTGAGAAAACCACTTTATGATATGATCACGTGCAAGAACGACCTGAAAGACCTCTTGCATTGAGTGGGAGATAATATTGGACAAGAGAATTGGTAGCGCACACTTGTGTCGGACAAGTGGGAGATTGTTGGAGTTGTGTCCTCCACAATAATTAATGCTTTACATAATAAATCTCGCGTAAGGAATATCAGGGATTTATATTTTTTTATATTTGTCAGCTGGTCAACGTTAATCGGTAATGATTGGCTTACTAGAGTTTGACATTACTGTCGTATGACGGCGGTGACCAGCTGATCCCTTTAGGTCACACCTATAGGATGATGCCCAAATGGAAAAATTAATTATTTGTATAAGATACAAGTTAATTAATTCCTTGTTTAGGTAGTGAATTTAATGTTTGATGAAGAGTAAGGTACTCGGGCCACAGGATTTTATTATTCAGTTATATGATAATTGAATAATAAACGTAATACGATATTTAGTAAATAATAGTTAATTTACTAAATATATACGTATTTTGTATTATTTATGAGGCGGAAGTATTTTTGCGAATTAATGTTACAAGAAGTTGTAAAATTAGCTAAACGGGTTTTATAAGATTCATTTTATGTTGAAAATGATAAAATGACACTTAAATGTTAAGTGTATTTTATTTACTACTTTGTATTATTTAAGTGTTAAATAATCAAATAAATATTTTTATTATATAAGATAATTAAATATTCGACTTATAAGCATTTGAAGGACAAATGTTGAAAGACGAAATAAGACCCGAAATACCATATGTAAACCGAGAATATGGAGATAATGTGACCATAATAGGTCTTTGTCTTCCACTCATGTTTATGAGTATTATAAACTCATTTGTTTACATTTGATGGCCTATAAATAGGCTACTATTCCACATATTCTTAGTGGAAAAATCTAGAGAATTAAAATCCTCTAAATACATACTTCTTGTTAAGCCATTTAAGAGGAAAAATAGAAGACTTAAGATCTTCATCTTCAACCTCTAAAATTGATCAAAATTTGATCAATCTTCATCAAAATAAATTCACAAAAATTAATATACTTCTTATATTATCAAAGTAATAATATTTATAGTATAAAAAAAACAAGGTTTACACTAAACTATATCTAGTTAATATACTTAGTGTTTTTGGGCTAGTCTTGGGTGCAACCAAAGGAGGTCACCTATTTTGGTGACTTGGGTTATGGAGGATCATCCTACACTATTTTAGCTCAAGAACTACAAAGGTAGGAGACATTTGTAGTGCCAAAAATGCCATCTTACAAATGTAAGAAAATTTCTTCTTATTAATTTTTGCATGCATGTATTATTTAGACCACCTTATGAAATTAGCTTGTAATTTTAATATCATTAGAGAGTCTAATTAGGTCTAAATTCCTAACAGAAGAAAACCCATCTTGACCCGGGCTTTTGTTGGAGCCGATGCTGAAAAGCGCACTTTTGATGTCATGATTGGTGATAGGGGCCGTGAGTAGATTTGCTGCATCATCTGAGATCAAAGGCCCAGAACTGAGAACAGAGAAGTGTCAATGGGTTCTGTGTTTGAAGCCTTGCCAAGGAGCTTTGATTCCATGTCGGGTGATCCCATTCTTGTCATTGATAACCCCAATTGTGCTTATGTGCTTCCTTTTCGCAATTTTGGCAAAGAAAAAGCTAGAGGAGCTATCACCTTTTTGAATGTTGTCAACCTTAGCCCTCTGGAAAAGCATGTCAGTTTTAGTCTTGTTGATGGCCTTGTACTTTTTAATAAGCTCACTCTCAAGATTAATGAGATCAGAGTCAAAAGGTGAATCTTGGAGTTGTTGCTGGCATTTGTCAAGCTCCCCTTTTGCTGAGGCAACCCGGGTGTTCATATCCGAGAACTCAGACGAATGAAGATTTTTGAGTACCCCACGGACAACCTTGAGTTTGGAGAAAAGCCGGAAAGTCGGGGTCCCTTTGCAAGGAGTGTCCCAGGCATTTTGGATCATGGAAAGGTATCGGGGGTGTTGCTGTCAGGCATTGATGAAGCTAAAACATTTAGGGATCGTGTTGGTATCCTGGTTGAGAGTGACAAGAAGAGGGGAGTGGTCGGAGATCCCCGGGGGAAGGCATTGAGCAAAGGTAGAAGAATAAGTGGCCAACCAAATGGGGTTAGTGAGAGCTCTGTCAAGTCTAGCCCATGTTCTAGTAGTGTTTCCTTGCTTGTTTGTCCAAGTGAATTCCGCACCAGTGGTGTGCATGTTGTCTAGGAAACACTTGGTGAGACAAGCATTGAATTCAAAAATATCGTGGAGGGAAGGCGGTTTTGGTATTCTTTCATTAATAGCCTGAACAACATTGAAATCACCCATAGCGATCCAAGGAAGGTTTAAGGAAGAGACGGAGAGTAGCATGTCGCAGAGCCTAGCTCGGTCATGAGCATCATTCATACCATAGACAAAAGAGATTGCAACCCGGGTGTTGCTGGATATGGAGGTGGCAGTGAATAATTTGACCATGTACAACTACACTAGAGATCATCACGGTAGAAGGTTTGTAAAATAACCAAATTCGACCATGGTGTTTGTTGCTGAGAATGGTGTAGTTGGGGAATTTATTCATAATACTACTCTCTTTATTGATCTTGACATGAGTCTCAAGTAATCCAAAAATGTCAAGATTGTGAAGACGCAAAAAATTCTTAACCTCTTTATGTTTTAGGGTATCATTGAAGCCCTAATGTTCCAGGATGCAATCCGCATTCTTATCAGGAGGGGTGAGATCATGGATTTTCACTATGCCTAAGGTGTCATCATTGATGAAGCTATCCGCCAAATCCTCGCCTTCAAGCAAAGAGAACATGTTTTGGGTTGGTGTTGTCGGTTTGGGGTCCTTTTTGGTGGGTGAAGGGGGTTGTCCACGAGGCTTTGTGGGTGTTGAGAAAGTATCCCTTGTGGGGGCAGCCGCATTTGTGGTCGTTTGAGTGTCTTTTGGCGGGGCAAAAGTTTCGGGACTTTGAGTCTTTGTGGGTTCCTTGGGCTGCCATGTAGGTTTCTAGGAGGGGGCTTTCTTATTTAGTCGACGATGAGTATCGGTGTGTCCCATCTTCTTACAACTCTGACAGAAAAAAGGCTTCCAAAAACCTCCTTCATTAGAATGTAATAAGTTTACATTTTTTAATTATATTTTATGCATTTCAAGTTATATATATGTCAAACTTTTAATATCAATTTGTTCTTATATATCTTATTATATATATTTTTGTTTTTTTTTAACTATTTACATATGTACCCCATGCGGTATTAGCATATCTAACATATCTAACAACTTTAGCTGATCCTTCCCTGTCAAAATTGAAATTAAACAACTCCGTGAATTTTCACAGGTGTTGCGCTAGTTTTCATTAAAATGGAAAGAACAAAGTTAATTCGGAAAATTAAGAGCGAGAAAGAGACAACAAAATTAAAATGTAGAGAAATACGTATATGATAATTAATTGTCGAGCCATGTGATTAGAAAGACAGATTTTCGATACAATATTTATACTAAAAAGTTACATATCTTGGGTAACATTTTTGCTCACTATTTTATAGTGATGCACTATTATATACTATGCCTTGTTTTAATAAGAGTATATATAATATCTATATATAAATCATGGACTTTATAAACTAATTAAGCCACAAGATTTAAAACTAAATTGATCTAAACATTATATCTACTTTCGTGGTAATATCCGCGATATAATACGTTATTAATTGGTATTATTGTTGATTTGTTGCCCTATAAATCTATATTTTAGTAAAAATATGTTAATATGTCATAGATTGATCACTTCTTGAAGGTAGGGTGGTTTTTGGTGTTAATGTTGTTAGCGGTTTCTTGAACGGTATCCTTGGCTTCATCGGCCTTGCCAAGGACCGTCTCCTTAGTCTTTTGGGCGGTCTCCTTGGCGGACTCCCACGCTCCTTGTGCTGCTTGTTTCGCCTTCTCGGCTATGCTTTGTGCTGTGTCCTTTGTATTTGATGCTATCTATATTCAAATAAAAATGAAACAAAATTAGTTCATCACCAGTAACTGTGCATATACACTTTATTTAATGTTAGCAATTATTTAGATATTATATAATCGCGAAGAAATAATGTTGAGTAATTGAGGAGAAGTGAAGTTCTAGATTTAGTTTTGAAAACTCAATCCGAATTTCAATGGTATTTTTAGTGTTATAGTTCATACATCCTCAGTTGTGGAAGCGGCTTTGTTTTTCAGATTTTCTCCAGTTCTTAATGCCTCGTCGATTCCTCTCTTGGCCGCGTTTGCTGCATCTTGATGTGTGTGAGATCCCAATCCCTTAAATTTAAATAAATATGACATTTATTAGTAAAAATGCACATACATATATATTTGCTTAATTTGCTTTTAACGTAGCAAATGGTATTTGTGCCAAAAGTTTACATTTCTAAACAGGTAAACCAATTAAAATGTCGCTATGTTGTAATGTCGTATTGTTGCACGTAGGATTATAGAAATATTTAAAAATGCCATGGGAAGTCTTGTCAATGGAAAATGGGAAAAAACATTGAAAAATGTAAAACTGTATTATACGGAGTATAAAATAACGATTTATCGAGTACACTTTTTTAATGCACAAAAACAAAAACAAACTAATTAGCGTAATAGTGTTTGAGTGAAGCTATTTACAATGATTGAGTCCGCATAAACATAGAATTGTGTAATTTAACAAATGTTGGAGGGCGAACTTACCGATTGGGCATATCGACGGGTAACGGCTGAGACGGGATTGACGGTGGTGGTTCTACTAGCGTATTTTGCAACGATAGAGGAAAAGGTTTGGGTTGCCATTTTATATTTGGTTTTGTATATTGTGAATGATAAATAACCTGAAGTTGATTATGGTATCCTTTATGAAGTTTTGATATTTATAAGAGGGCAATCAACCTTAGATTAATGTTTTGTGATCCTATATTTTAGGGGTATGTAGTTCAATTTGTGGCCATGAATACTGTTTTCTTTTCTTAGTCTTTTTACTTTTTATTTTTTATTTTTTATTTTTTATTTTTTTTTATTTTTTTCTTATGTCTTAATTTAGGTGCAAATGTAAGAATATGGACGAGAAATTATGTTTTGTAATCGGTATAATTTAGTAGTCCAAATTTTAAGCAATGCCAATAACAATGGCATTGGCTAAGATAGTACTCTAGTCTCTAACTCTTTTACTCTATATCGGAATATTGTATCACCGTCTAATTCTTTATTTTAAAAAATATACTTTGTATATTATATGGGGTTCCCTAATATAACTTACTAACTTCGATATATAGTATTATAGTAATGTAAGTATTAGCATTAAAACAATGAATTTTAGAGTTATAAGTGATATTTTACGAGTTATAAAGTGACCAGGTAGATAATATAAACTAGATTAAAATTAGAGTTTTTTTTGTCAAAAACTATCTTTCGACAATCTCTATTGCCACGGTGAAATTGCAAATCCACGGTGACTTAAGGCATAAAGAGGAAAGTAACGTTAGTTAAATAATGTTATCTCGCAAGACCACGTGGGGCAGTAGCTATTTTACAAGGTGGCATTAGTGCCACTCCTTTTTTTTTCCCTATGAGAGGAAAGAGGTGTCTTGGGGGGATAATTTAGCAACCAAAATAAAGCAAGCATGTTAATATTTTGTCTAGTTATCTTAGATAAGGAGTAGTAAAAAGGATAATAATGGAAGACATGAATGACAATTAAATAGTAACTTAAATAAAGGAATGGTGTAAAGTATAAGTTTTAAGTTTATGGTGTAAATTGTAGGATGTGATTGACATATGCTTGTAATATTCTACCTAGCTTGTACTATAAATAGAGAAGCTTGGTGCTTGCCATAACCAAGCTAAGTCTAAGTGTATTCTCTCACAAAAAACCTTCCTTGTAAGATATATATCATCTCCTTATAATATAAGCTTTCCGTTATTACTAAATCCTTGTTCTATAACTCTATACTAATCTTGTTAAGTTGAAATATATTGATCCTGTATAACCCCTTTGTGGTTGTACTCACTATGTGTCCGTAAATTTGGTATCGGGTAAATTCATGAGGGGGTGTTATCATGAATCATGATCCAAGTTCACATTGCGTTAGAATGGATGTGATTCCCCTCACGCTAACAACAAAAAATCCATCAATATTTTACCAACATGAGCATATTTTTACTTGGTAAAGTCATGAAATTGGTACTCATAAGCGGAATTCAAATATTGTCAACATCCCTTTGTGACTCGCACATACACTAAACGGAGACGGTACAAATAAGTTTGAGTCGTTTGTAACAGCCTACTCATTTTTAACTTAGTTAAATAGCTAATATGCTTGCTGGCTAAGATTTTTCTAATCTTGCTTCGTCAGGCTAATCCCATCCATCTTAATTTCGCCCTGAAAACATCCCGTAAACACATTCTTTTCTTACAAATATGGAGTACTGAGATTCGAGCTGGAGTACTTGAAAATTGCAAACATTCGTTTCTTTTACCCGTACCCTGTTTTTAAATTAGTTATTGTCTTAGGAACTTGAATAAAATTGCTCATCCCATTGCAAAATCTGCTATGGACTAAACTCCTATTTTCTCTTACTGTCAAACCATAAAAAAACACTGGATCATTGTAAAAAAAAGGCCGCAATTAGTTCATTTTATATCACAAATACATGCCAAAAGCATAAACATACTGTAAATAATTATCTGAGACATCTAAAACATACTCCTAATGATACACACAGAACTGACAGGAAGCCAAGATTGGCAATCAACATACAAAATATCCAACAACATTTCTCAAAGTAAATGACACAAAAACAAGAATTCTAATATTTTTCGGTATCACTAATGCAACATTATATCTATTCCGAGTCTAGTTAAATAGAGATGTTCATTTCTTCCATAGCTTAACCCACTCTATCATGGCATCGGCAGCTTGAGCATACAGAGAATTTTTATCAGCTCCAAACCTTTCTTTGATCAACTTCGCCATCTCCAACATACATTCCTCGGCTCTCACAGCTTCAGCTGGCAATTTAACGGATTCAAAAAAGGGAACTGCATCTTCCATCAGCTTGAGACCTTCCCACTCTTTCTTCAAGCTTTGAATTGCATCTCCTCTTTCTTCCCTCCAAACATAAGGCAGCCCAGTTTTCACACCGATCTTCAAGTGGTCGCACACGACCTTGGCACACATGCCAGAGAACACATCTTCCATGGTTTCCCACCGGAACTTTCCTTCTTTGGCGAGTTTTAATCCAGGGAATAATGCGGGTCCCATTAACTCGCGGTTGATACCAATGTTGACCCCACTAAGAGGCATCATGGCCTTGGCGGGAACAGTAAGGACAGCATCCACATATCTACTGTTTCTTTGCTCAGGCTTGAGAGCTTGAGTTGGTGCATCCAAGTCTGCTAGATTGAGCCAAAGTCCAGACGAGAGAGCACAAGGCACCCCTTCACGCATACTAAATGGGTATCCACGGACAAAATCTGCCCCTTTACGATATGGGTCATAAAGAGTATTGAAAAAGTGGGGGGTGGCGGGACTGCCGAGGTTGAAAAGATGCTGGGCCACAGCATCCACTTTGAAACCATTATTGTCTTTGGCTGGGATGCAATCATCATCAATGGAGATGACATATTTCTTTTTAGAGACTAGATAACCATAGTAGCGGCATGAATAACCAGAGAAGAGCTTGGAAGTCAATGAAGACCCAACCGCCTTGTCTATATCAGCCTTGGTTATAATTTCTACATTAGTAAAGCCATCTGGAATCTTTATATCACTCTTTAGGTCAGGGTCTTTGACTATGATTAAGTGATACCGAGAGAATATAGATTTCCATGCATTCATAAAGGATGTGAGATCAGACTGCAATGCACCAACCACAATGTCCACCTCATCATCGTTGATATGAAATTGGGCCATTTTCAGAGCTCGAGTAAAGTATTCACAAGCAGAACTGTAATCGTCCAATAGTTTAACTTGCTATCGGTTAGATCATGCAAAGACAGGATCAGAACATTCGTCCAGAGCACCCTGAAAGCATTATCTAAGATCTATCAAGATAGAGTTCATACAATATTTTCCAAAACACGTGCGAGAATCTTGAGGTCAATAGAGGACTTACGGGTAGGAATAATTGGAGTAATTATTGGTTGAATGTTAAGCTCCTGGATGAAGGACAGAAGTTCTTCTTGGCCAGTAGCTATAAACAATTTTAGGATCCTCTCGTTCAGTTTTCCAGCTTTCAATGTTCTCTGTCCAAAACAATTATCCAATACTGAGGATAATGGACTCCCAAATACAGAGAAGTTCTCAAGTATGTGATCTTTCTAAGTGAGATGATAGAGAAGTCTCAAAAGCAGCAGAGATACAAAAATGTAACATGCAAAAGGGAAATTAATATGAAATCCAGCCAAAGCAACTACAAAGGCCACGATAGACACGTGTTATTCAAACAGAAAAAGGAGCTTAATAGGGCAAGGTATCAGATAGAAAATTCCACAACTGTGACTAAGGATGCATATTCCTGAGCTAGCTATCTGGAACATAAGGCCTAAATGTATACTCTCACTTCTACAATTTTTTTCAAACACAACAATTAAATTTGCAAAGAGCCACTCATGCATACATGTTATCACGAACATGAATATAATTTCGCACAAGTCATCATCAAAATACGGAATTCCATATCACACGCCTACTGACATAGCCACCTCCAAAAGTCTTCCACAATATGGCCTTGTTTGGATGGGGGGATTTGCAAGGAAAGGGTTTTGAAGGGGGGAAATTTCCATTGTTTGGATAGCCAAATGGGGGAGGAGAAATTTGGAGGGGAGGAAAATGGATCCCTCCGTTTCTGTCCTACAAGGCAAAGTGTTTCCCCTTCAACAAAAGTAAGGTGTAGAGGGAAACTCTCACCCACCATTCCCACTCCCCTTCTCTTACCTCCTTTTCCCTTCCCTCTTTCTCCCTACCCTCCCTTTCCCTCCATCTTTGGTATCCAAACAATGCCTAAGTTGTGTTTCTGCAGAGTCACAAACCATAACAGAAGTTTCTAAATGGAGTGCACAGCATGCACAGTAGACCACAACAGGGGTGTAGGAGAAAGAATACAACAATTTATGGGGCAAGTCTACAATTTAATTCAAGGTTAAAGTTTACAAAAGGGCATTGATTCATACAAAACCTACTTTTCCCTGAATTTTAAGCAAATAGGTACAATTTGCCAGAGAACCTCCCATTTTCTTAGTAATTTCAAACCCCAAAACCGTGAGGCGAGATGAAGCATAAGACACAGATGGCTATTAGACCATTTGTCCAACCAATTCCACAGTCAAATAATAATAATGTGTGTGATTGCCCAAAAGGAACTAGGGGCAAATTTTCCCAGTTTTTAAAATTATTCACCCCTACAAACCACAGAAAAGGAGAGGGCATACTCTTTCTTTGGTTCAAAATTGGATAACCAATATTTGTAGTTCCAGGATTAAAACATTGTTCAAGTATTAAGGGAACGAATTAATAATGCAATATAGTTATTTCAATATTTGTGAAAAAAATTAGTTAACACAAAACCAACTAAAAAATTAGTTAACACAAGTGACTTTGATTAAACCACAGCCACCAATCCAATCAGAAACACAGAAACAACCCCTCTTTTTTGCATTTGATTAATCACAGCAAAGTACTAAACTACTAACAATCAAATAATGATAACAATCAACACCTAAGTTCAATCATATTTTCTGTTTGGCATTAACATAAACACAAGCAACAAGAGCTCCTGCAAATTGCGCGGTAAGGGTCGGATATACGCAGCCTAACCCTCGATTAACAACACACAAAAGGTATTTCATGACGAACCAAAATGATAACTACGCGGCGAATCACCAATCAAACAACCGCCAAAACAAACAAAACCCAAATAATTCAAACAATTCAATCAAATCAAACAAAGATGATAAGAACAAAAGGAGAAACGAGAAGTTAGAGAAGAATACAATACCCGAAAGAGATCAACAAGTATGTGATCAGGAAGACGAGAGAGATCAGAAAAAGACGAAAGATGAAGAATAGCGGAATCGAGGGTTAAGGAAAGCAAAGAAGGAGGATTAATTGACATTCAATTGAATAAATCATAGATTTATACGAAAATTTGAGTCTCGTTTTACAAACCCTAATTTAGCGTGACACACAATTAAGGCGTAGATCCGAAAAAGAGGGGTGGGAATGTGATTGGTAATGCTCTTTACTTAACGCACACCTCTCTTTCTCCGTGAACTCTGCTCTTTCCCTCTTCAATTCCTCTCGTTTTTTGTTACCTTTGCTTTCTTCCTCGGTTCCGGTGCGCTAATAGCTAATCTCTCCGTCTCAAATCTCAATCATTAATTTATCATAGGTAAACAAATGACTGATACAAAGCCTCGATGTCCTCAATTGAGGGACGAAGCTTTTTCATTGACGTTCATCTTTTTATTTTATACAAGTAATCTGCTGCTATTCATAATATTTTTCACAATGAACCGACCGATTGGAAAATCCACGTTCGGCCTAGTTAGAGACGTGAATTTTAGTTCAATTCCTCCGCAAGTCGCTTCCTGTAAATTGGGTGAAAGTGAACTAGTACGACGCATGCGCCGTAAAAAATACAAGCAGTGAAAAGCCTAGACATTTTGAGTAACCGTAATTCTCCTGTACAACCATCTCATCCTATGTTTTTTTTTGCAAAATGTAACCATTTTGTGGTAAAAAGTTCCAATTTTTTTGATAAATAGTGACCACCTTTAAAAAAAAAGGTCATTTTTTTTAAAAAAAAAAGGTGGTTAATATTTAATTAAAAGTGGTCAGTACTTATCAAAATGTGATCATTTTTTTACCGATCACATGTAAGACGTTTGAGTAATAATGAAATGACCAGCAGGCGGCAGCAGCTTAATTACAGTAAACGGTAAACCTCCGCCAAATATCAGCGAAAATACACACAAATCAAACAACAAATTACGAACTACGTGAATTGGTTCCTAAAAGCACAATTGAATGTCCATGCAAAAGACGGAATAACCATAACTAATGAAAAAATGTCTACTTGACACCAACAATAGACATTAGGAAGTGAAGCTTTTCATTGACATCTCCGAGATCAACAGCATCCTTAGATGAGACAGGTAGCTCGACTCCAGTGAACACATATAGAGCCTCGAGCTCATCCGCACATGATGCATTTGGAGCGGTCTTGTACCCAATTATTGTTCGTATAGCGTGAATTTGCTCCCATATTTTTTCCTCATTCACAGAATCCTGAAATAGCATTAGCATAGTTATACCACACGATCATGCGCATCTGGTCGATCTTGTTGCAAAGATAATGTTATGTGCTAAATGATGCATGTTATATTGACCGACTAGTACTTCACAATATAAGAAATACCGACAATTTATTGGACCAATTTGCTGTATGCCTTTGTTCCATCACATTGGGTCTGCCAGTCTGAATCACAACCGAGTAACCCTTCTCAACCCAAAGGACTGATAAACCAGTACTCAATGCATCATCGACCAAAGCAAAAAAAACTAGAAACTCTCTGGCTAAATGTTAGAATATAAAACGAATCAAGAACTCCAACCATCGGCTTAAGCTTTTGGTTAGCTGGTTTCTTGACATAGTATCAGAGCCATGTGACCAAAGGTCACGGGTTCGAATCCCACCCCTTCCATTCTAAAGTGGATAATCATAACAGGCAAGAGAATCCCGCCTGCACCCACACTTCAAGCCCAAAAACAGAAAAAAAAAGGGTCTTCGTGTGAGGGGGAGAGTTAGAATATAAAACGAATCAAGGAACTCCAATCATCGGCTTAAGCTTTTGGTTGAGTTGGTTTCTTGACACTAAAACATCGAAAACAAGATAAAGCTCCATAAGGCAAGTCAAGTAGACAGTCGATATATGGCACGAAACAGACTTTCAGCAGTATCAGAGTGCAGGACTAATATATACTTGCATCACAGTAGCATAGTATAATCATGAGATAAGAAACCAGGAAAACCTATACCTTGTCTATGTCTGCAGTGCTTTCTCGATCCACCCCGGTTTCATCATGCTGAGACTTGGGCATCGACTCGATTCGAATCTCATGGTAATCAATGCTGACACCTATGGGACCTTCTGATGTTAAATCTTCCCCTGCACATCCAACAGATTACTTACAGTATAGAAAGACATAAGAGAGTAATAAACACAACTTATTTTAGCCCAAAGTTTGGTATGGAGGCCAAAGCGAGACCGCGCAAATTTACCTCTGTTGAAAGAGTCAACTACTTGATCAGGTGCCACATTTTCATCATTAAACCCGCTCCCATCAGCCATTTCCATCACATCTAGCTCGGAAAAGATTAGAGTTCCTATCTTCTCATCTAAGCCAGTTCCTTCGTGAACGTCAGTGGTAGTATGATCACCTGATGTTTTCACATTTACAACTACTGTTCTCCCAAATACAAGTTGTGATTGCTCTTGCGAAATTCCCGCCTCATTTTTCTTGTCAACTGGCTGGCCCTCACCTCCGACAACCCCCGCAACAGGCTTCACCTCCTCGGGAATGAGGGAGAGTTTTTTGTCTCCCCTCTCTGTACGCGTATCCTTTATTTCAATTCCACCATTTTGCTCAATTTCATTAGATTTTCCCTTTTCAGAACTAGTTTGCTGTTTAACTTCATTGCTACCCTCGTCTCTTATACGCTCTAGTAGCCCCGTGGTCTCATTTCTTAGTTCATCTTCATCTATATTAGCAAGATCTTTGGTCTTCAAATCCTCTTCCCTCGCATCCCGTGGAGGTACAAACACCAATTCTTCCGTTACCTGTTCAACGTTGTCCTCGTTTCTCCCACCTATCTCTGCCTCTACTAAAAATGCGCGCAAAGAATCTTTTGGCATCTCAATCCCTTCCCTCGCCATTAAAGATATATCATCTTCTGCTTCTCTAATCCCTTCCACTATAGCAGGAATTGCAGTTGAATCTAATATTTGTTCTTCGGAATCCATGTACTCGCCAACATCTTCTTCATAACCACCCTCTTCAACAATCTCGGTCACTCCCATCCACGTTCGAAGATCATCCCTTATACCTCTTTCATCTTCCTTCGTCAATTCAATCCGTTTTTCAAGTTCCTTTCTTGTATCTCCCTCGAGTTCTTTTACTCCAATACCAACATCTTCATCATCATCTTCTTCATACCCCTTATCAACCTCATTATCATAAATTTTGTACTCTTCCTCATCACTCGACATCGTCCCTGACTCTAGATAAAGAGGCTCAGAAGGCATAGGCAACAAAGTATTCATGAGCTTATCGGTGCACGCATAGGTAGCAATCACAAACCCTGCTGGCAACGAAAGAGCAAACCCGATAGCAGATAAGGCCACCAAAGGAGGAAGAAGAAATGGGGTGGACGAGACTACTAAGCTTGTGAACACCATCTTCTTACTCAAACTTACCCCTTTTCGCCATATCGACCTCAAGTTACTTTCATTCTCATAGTATTTCGAGTAATCTTCAAATTCTTCAGCCCTCCAATGCTCTTCATCAACAAGCTCTCCCATCCTGCTAAAACAGTTATTCCTAACACATCAGTACTCCGGTATTATTATATAACCAATAAGTCTCCCTTAAGACACATATATTTGTCTTAAGACAAAAATGGTCTAGCGAAAAGAAAGCAGTTTGTCTTATCTATGCAAATGGGTCATTATTTAGCCCGTCTTAAATGAGAATGTGTGTTACATGTCCCACGTTATTGCACCAGGAAGATACAACTGAGTACAATGACTTTGTCCCAAGCCCAAAATGATATGGAGTCGGTCAACCTAATCATCATCTGAAACCGTCTTACTATCTAAATCACGCCCCCAAACTTCCTTGCACAATCAATTAATATAAAAAAAAGTAAAATAATCTCCAATACAGAACAGCTAATGAAATAATCAAATCCCACCTATAAATTTGCAGTAGAAATCAACCTAACAAACACAAATTCCTTGCAATAGCGGGACGATCACCCCTACTAAACAATTAAAGAGTTGCAATAGTTATTCTGTGCGACCGATACTTTGTTTTCCTTTTTTTTTCAAAATGGGACCATCTTTTTGTTTGTAAAGAGTGACGCTCCAAAAAATAGGTCATTATTTAATAAAAAGTGGTTATAATTTATCAAAAAAAAAGGTCACTGGTCTATTGATCGCACGTGCGATCGTTCTAGAAGAAAATTTGTGAAAGGTTTGAAACTTTTAATCAAGATTTTCAATATTTTTCTCTAGTTTACATTTTTACATTACTAGTGTGATAGCCCTAACTATAAAGCTGGATTCCGTCACTGGTTGCAATGTCACAATATTAAACATAATAACATTATATAGAGTTATAGTCAAATTCAAAAGGCATATACCTATGTTACCCGACTCTTCTAATTTCCTAGCGGGTCACCCGACATTCGGACATGGGTGGACAGCTCAGTTTAGACTGAAATGTGCATATTTTTCAATAAAATAGCCAGGTCCGACACTTGGACACGTACCCGACAGTACTTCTAAAAGAATCTGGGTAACATAGGCATATACAAACACAAGCCAAATAAAATTAGTAGTTTCAAATCATCTACAAAACACCCTAATACAAATACAATCAAGGAGTAATTATGCATATATATGAACACATTTATACCCAAAATCGTTGATACCAAGTAAATAATAAAATACTCGGCCAAGATTTTGTCATTTTCTAGGCATTCTAACCTATTAGGGCAAATATATCCGTCCTAAATAAGAATTTGCGAAATAAACAATATAGACACACCTGTCAATGACTTGATCCAAGCTTGGTTTCATGATTTGTTAAGTAAAATAAAAGTAGGCACAGCTTCAATTTTGCAGGGTTTAGGGTTTTTAGCAGATGATCATGATGAGGAGGAGGAGAAACAATATGACCCATTTCTCTTTTTTCTTTTTTTGGTTTAGGATTGAAATGCGGTGGAGATTGTAAAAGACACGCGTTAGATGGATGGGATGACAACCGATTTGAGTAGAATAATACAAGTGCATGCATGCAGAAATGCAGATGCATATGCATGATGGGTGGTTTTGTTTATGATTTCTGTGTCAACGTGGCATATTTACACAGCGCAGATCAATTTCATAACGGAAAATCCCTTGTTATATGCAATGCAATTTTTAAGGTCCGTTGGTCACACAAATTAAGGATTATACAACCAGATTAGCGTCGTATAATTATGGTGTATTTTATTGAGTTTATACGTATTTTTGTTAAGTTTTTAAACTATTTTGAGTTATATTTTAGTTTTTTATATTAAAATAAAATATTGTTTAACTTATATGTAGTGTTTTAGTTGTATAATAATTTTCGGGATAATTTGTGAGAAACTACCTTATATTTATGCCCATTTGTGAACAACTACCTTACTTTTTTTTTTTTTTTTTTGTTAAAAACTACCTTTCCTTTTAAATTTTTGTTAACAACTACCTAAAAAAAAGTTTTGACGCCAATTTCTATTTATTATTGGTTTCCCACGTGTGAGTTCTCTAAATTTTCATTCTTATTTTGTCGTTAAACTTGATATCCAAGCTTATCCTTCTTATCTAAGATTCTAAACGAAAGGGAATTCTTGCTATTAGCTTCAATTTCTTTCTGCTAAATCCTTTCACTAGCAAGTAGTATTTGGACATCCTACTTCTGCCCCATAGGTAGTTTTTGACAAGGGAGAGAGTTATTATGGCTGCTGCAAATGAAGTATGAAATTTTGCGGCGTCATACGACAATGAGTAGAACAATATGTATCAGAAATGCATAAACCAATCAATACTAGTGCATTTTATCAAATAAATGCATGACTAACACCTATTCACTAATAACATAGAGTTCATACCATTTAGCCCAAGTTCATCATCCGGAGCAATTATTCCACATGCTTAAAGAAAGAAACTGAAGCTAATGGCAAGAATTCCCTTTCGTTTAGAACTTTAGATAAGAAAGATAAGCTTGGATATCAAGTTTAACGACAAAATAAGAATGAAAATTTAGAGAAATTACACGTGTGAAACCAATAATAAATAGAAATTGGCCTCAAAACTCTTTTTAGGTAGTTTTTAACAAAAAATTAAAATAAAAGGTAGTTTTTAACAAAAAAAAAAAGTAAGGTAGTTGTTCACAAATGGGCATAAATATAAGGTAGTTTCTCACAAATTATCCTAATTTTCGATTCTCAATATTTTTCCAAGGAGTTCATAAATTTTACCATATAACTCATATTCTTTCTAATAAAGCTCGAATTTTCTATTAAAAAGCTCAAAATATGTAAGAAAATTGTATACCTCGGGTGATATAATCCGCTTATTGGTTAGTCACATATTGGCATTTAAGGAGGTACTAGTTTTAGCTCTGTGTATTTTGTCCTCGTTTTAATCACATTATTATTTTAAATAGTTCTATTAATAATTTGACTATATTTTTGATAATGAAATTTTGGACTATATGTTCAAATTGATTACGATTTTTGTAATAACATTGACAATCTAAGTATTTTTTTGACATTATTGTTATTTTAATTCACTGTTATTGTTATTCAATTTAGTACTGTTGTGAAAATTGTACTTGAAATTTCGATCGTGTTTTTATCATTTTCTGTAATTTGTTACGGAGTACATTTTTCTATCAATTGGTGTAATTTGTTAATATTTATTATAATTATGTATTATTAATTGATAGTCATAAATTAAAGCGTTATTTAATAATTATGTAGAAATCGATATCGACAATATATTTGAATATATAATATATAAGTTGACGTTATAAACGTAATCATTTACGTAGAAATAATTGCTTTTTTTATTTTTTTATTAGGATTATTTAACTAGATAACTTTTATAATTTTGTTAATAGAGTTATTATTTTATTAGGATTAATGGAACAATTAAAAAATTGATTACGATTTTCGTTATATTATTGCCTATGTAAATATCTTTTTTCTGGCGTCATTGTTATTTTAGTTTATTGTTATTGTTTTTTTTAGTTTAGTAATTTCGTAACAATTGCACTTATTTTTCTATCGATTGATGTAAATTGTTTGTATTTATTGCAATTTATTATAATTATGTATTATTTATTATTTAGGGTTATTTCATAACAATAATCCATCCTATACCCCTTCTTCCCATATTAATCTATCTTCGTGTTTAACTGAGAATAATCTCATGTTTAACGTCATTTAACTTATAGTAGACCGACCCCATTTTTGACCTGCTACTACCGGTTTCTAAACAGGTGGCCATGTAAATCCCATTTTTCCTTTTATTTTTCATGTGTATTCTTCATTTTATAATTTTCATTTCTTTGATTTTCATTTCTTCTTCTTCAACCACAATTTTCCGAAAGCTTAACAACACAGTAAACTTCTTCCTTAAACACTTAAATCTACCCAGAAATACTGACCTTCAACACACAAATTCTTCCAAAATCAAGCCCGAAAAACCTAATTTGACAAAGCTCTATGGAATCAATCGCCCTTTCTTAGATTAGATGTGGGCTTGTCATTCTCCTCCCATCTATCGTTAATAAAAATTGACAATCAACTTCTTCCTATCTATTCAAGCGAAGTTAATTGCTGCAGAAGCTCCAGGTTCTGGTAAAGCTCTTTCTGGAGGCGCTTATGAATAGTCTAGTTCAGACTTATTCTTCCTGTGATGTGAAACTCCTAAGTATAACTGGGTTAGTTGCCTTACTAAGTGTGTGTTTGGCCTAGCTTTTGAAAGTGTTTTTGGACTCAAAAACACTTTTTGGCCAAACACGTCATTTATGTAAAAGTTAAAAATAGTTTCTCAAAAACTCAAATATCCTCTTTTTCCTCATAAAAACAGAAATAACAATTTAGTGTTTCTGATTCTTAAAAACTACTTTTAAAAAATTAAGCTGTAAAAACAAAAACTCATTTTTATCAATCTAGGCCAAACATGCTTTAAGTCATATTCGAAAGTCTAATAAAGCCGATAAGTCAAGTGAAAGGAAATGAATACCCCCTTTCAGAAGTAAGAAACTGAAATCCAAGTCGCACAATCTTGCCTAGCATCTACTACTACTGAAAAACAAGCCTCAGTCACATTAAATAGAATTTATATAGGGGAAGAGAAGGTGCTCCTAGGCAGCAGGAGCTTTGTACCTATCCACAAAGAGGACATGAATTTTATTTTTTGGAGCCACAAACCCAGAAAACATTTGAATGAAGCCAAATTTTTTGGGGATTTATCAACAAATAATAAGAAAAGATTAATCAACTTACTCCAAGAGATAAGAGAGCAAGAGCGGGCTTCAATGTTTGAATTTAAGAAAAGAAATGTGAAGGCAGGGTCCTATATTGCTCTCTTGCTTATTCAAATATATCAACAACCCAGATTTAGTGCTCACTACTTTAATAGTTGGTGAGTTTTTTAGAAACCTAATTTTTAATCCAGAAACTCATACTTTGGGGTAGTTTGATTATTAACAAACCCAATTTAATATGAGTTCAAGTGCTAAGGAAGAAAGTAAAATAATTTAGGGTTTTTGATTGATGAAAAGTATGAAGATGTTAGAATGATATTTTTGTATTTCATTAAAAAAATAGTAGAAAAGAAAAGATAACCGGTTTTACAGGTTTCCCTTCCAAGAGATCAGTACAAGTTAAATGACGTCAAACATGAGATTATTCTGAGTTAAACAGGAGGATAGATTAATATGAGAAGAAGAGATATAGGATGGATTATTGTCGTGAAATAACCCTATTATTTATTGTAATATTAATTAATAGTCATAAATCGTTATTTAATAATTATGGACAGATCGACGTCCGACATTATATTTTAATATATGGTATCTTATCTATATTAAACCAAAAACATTTAAAGCAATTTCCTTCACCCACATCATCACATTCAACTTTTATTTTTTTCAAAAAATTAATAAATGTGGGACCTACATTGTTTGCACCACTATTTCATTTCTCATTTCCGGACTTTCCAAACTCATCAAAATTAATTTAGTTAAAAGTTAATTTTAATGAGGAACATCAAATATAATTGATGTTCAGACTTTAATTATAAATTTGTTCTTGCCAACCAAATAATTATGATCAAATTAATGTTTTTTTTCATTTTTTTGTTGTAAGAATTGTGTTGAATTACTTATTTAATATTACAATTGTATAAAAATCAAACATTAATGTTGTTTATAATGTTTTTGAAATGGGATAATAAAGATTCCCCAATATTTATGATGTCGTTAACCTACGTTTAAGTTTTGTTACTTTTCATTCATCTATGATATTGATTAGTACTTTAAAATTTGATTATGGAATTCCGATTTCAATAATTTATAATTTCCTTAAAGTTTTTTAATAACAAGTTTAATAACAAAATCCGTGCAATTTTGCACGGGCTAAAACTAGTATAAGTTGATTTATAAACATAATCGTCGTATAAATTATTTTTTACGAAATAAAACAGAATTAATACGTAATATTTACACAACTAATGAAACATAGACATTTATTTGATAATTAATTCAGTAAACAACATTGTGGGTCCCACCATAATAGAATTTAAAAAAAGATTAAATGCTGGATTAATGACGTGGCTTCACCAAAAATCGTTGAATGTTTATGTATTAATATAGATAAACTGATAAGATGTTGTGTGTATAGACGCTACACCATAATTGTTGTGGGAGTGGATAATGTAAATATTAAACACCTAAGACGGTTTTCCATAACGTGTATTTAATTTAAATTCATATATTTTATACGGGTTGTAATATCATTACGAGTATGAGTACTGACTGAATTGATTTTATATATAGTAAGTCTTGCTTGTGACGGGTCACCATTTGTGATGAATATTTTGTGAGATAAAATGGATATAAAATGAGTTAGTGGAAAAAGGGGACCACATGAACAGTGTCAGGGAGAGAGAAAAAGTGGGTATTTTGTGAGAGGAAACGGTATCCGTCACAAGCTTGTGACGGATACCGCCGTCACAAATGAGAATTTGTGTTTTTATATGTGTATAGAATTGTGATAGTTTTTAAGGGGGTTGCGAAAGGTCTTCGACGTTTAGTAACAAATCGTCAACGTTTTTTTATAAAAAAGACACAAACTACCTTTACTCTATCTCTCTCTACAACATTTTCTCTCAAACAAAAACAACAGTTTAAAAAAAAATCAGTATCAACAACGAACAACATCAAACAACGACAACGATTCAATGTGTAAAACCCCTCGCGAAAGCGGAAATATAAAACACACAAAGTACTAAAAATGCAGCGGAATTAAAACTTTTTACATAACTAAACATGCGAGGTGTCCTACTACAAAACTGAAACATAAATAAGTATACAAGCGTAATATAAAAGCAGCCCGGGATGGCACATCCCTACAGGCACTCAAAAACTGAAATGTAATTCTAAGTCTAGTTAACGTAAAAGTGTAAGTCATTCGATGAAGGATCATCGCTCGCTAGCTCCATGCAACCCCTCTGCCAGCCTGTCATGTACCTACATACATGTAAACATGTACGCCACAATCAGTGGGGAGTGACTAGAGTTCTCCTAGCCACCTTTTGTGACAACACGTAACACATAAAGAAATACAGAATACTCCAACATATATAACATGTGAAGCATAAACAACTCGTCAACTGTCCTCATAGTATCATGCAAACTCTAGTGCACGGCTCTCAACCAACTTCATAAACCGTTAGGAAGGAGAGCCGATTTCCCTACTGGTTACCCAGTCGGGGGGTCTTTCAATCCAACTATTTATGAAACCGAACTAAGAGTCATCCAATGCCTTGGATGATTTAACCACAAATCAAATAAACCTCAATAACCAATCATGCATATCTGACACTGTACCATCATCAAGGCAAGCAGATAAAACATTCATAACACTAGCAATGGGTCCAGAGGTGAGCTTAACACATATCCCATTACTTGGATGATTACACCATAACTCAAATAAACATCATTAACTCAACATGCATATCTGACACTGTACCATCATCAAGGCAAGCAGATAAAACATCCATAACACTAGCAACGGGTCCAGAGGTGAACTTAACACATATCCCATTACTACACTATGTCGGGTCCAGAGGTGAACTTAACACATATCCCAACATACAATTCAAGTAAAGGGTCCAGAGGTGAACTTAACACATATCCCTAAACTTACCATCATGAAAAGGGTCCAGAGGTGAACTTAACACATATCCCTAATCATCCAAAAGCAAAGGGTCCAGAGGTGAGCTAGCTTAACACATATCCCAATGCTACAAACATGTATTGGGTCCAGAGGTGAACTTAACACATATCCCAATACGCAGTCACCGCACAACGGGTCCAGAGGTGAGCTTAACACATATCCCGTGTACGACAACCGATCACGTGTCAGGTCCAGAGGTGAGCTTAACACATATCCTGACACGCCCAAGCAAAACACGTAACGGGTCCAGAGGTGAGCTTAACACATATCCCGTCACGCGACATATAAAACACGTAGTGGGTCCAGAGGTGAACTTAACACATATCCCACCACGCGACAACCAATGTAACCACTAACATCCAAAGGTAGAAACTAACCTATAGTTCTAACTTCTTAACTTCTAATCAACACTTAATTGATCCCGGGAACTAAGACGAGGGAAGAGCCGGTTTCCCTTTCGGTTACCCGACCGGGGGGTCTCTATCCTCTCACCATTCCCGAACCCAATATAGTGTCGCCCATCCTCCGGGGACCTCAAACACACATACGAAACATACGGAAAAAGAATCAACGAAATCCGACTTGTGAAACAAAAGTTATGAAGCAAACGTAGCTAATTGGGGCTCCTAGCCGGTTGGCCACAGGCGAAGAGTCTCGTATTAAATAAATATTCATCTCAAACCAACTATATAAGCCTCACAACATGATTAAAATATGCTTAGACCCTTCACAAGAAAATCCTCAAAAGTTAACTATCTTCATGCACAATTTCCGTAATCAACTCCTTATGAGTTAATCGACTCGAGACGGATAACCACGCTTCTTATGATGACTTTCCTAGCTCTAATAAACATTTAAAACCAAGTGTATCTACCACCAAACATCACTTAAAACATCCCAAAAACAATTGGGAAACAAGCCCCCAAAACGGCTCGACAATCCGATAAACGAGCAGAAAGTTACAGCGGTTTTTGCGCAGCCTGCGCAAGGGGGTGCGCAGCTGCGCATGGGCTGCGCAGCCTGCGCAATTTGGAGCGCAGCCTGCGCCCAAGCACGGGCCAGGTTGGTTTCGTAAGTTTCCTGCAATTCGCCAATTCAATCAATCCTTCGACAACCACTTCTAAACCATGATTTCTAGCATCAAACCTATACAATCAACACATAACAACCCATAACAATCCCAAGTGTGTCTCATATATGATTTTTGCACAAAATCAAGCATTAAACAAGCATAAGAACGAAAATCCCAAATGATACCGATCTTCATGTATACTCAAAATTTCCACTTAAACCATGAATTCAACACAATACTTCCACAATAACATTATAAGAAGCATAAAGAAGATAAAAGTAAACCTAAACATGTTCCTAAACACAAGAATTCATCCAAGAACACAACAAGCATGCTACTTTGACAAAAAGGCCGAGTTACTCATTATCGTCACCTTTTAAGCGTTTAAGCTCCAATCCCTTCTTCAATCTTGCCACTAACCTCCTTGTGATCTTCTAAGTCTTCACCTACAACAAGCAAAACGGTTTTAAGAGGCTAAAATTCGAATTACCCAAAACAGGCCAAATTTCGAATTGAAGGAAACGGAAAATGGAAGTGATAGATGGCTTGCAAATTCGATGAGGATTCCGAAAATGTGATTATTACCTTGATTCGGTGAACGGATGATGGAGAAAAATGGAAAAGAAATGAAGAATTATGGAGGTTTTGTGAAATGAGAAATGTCAGTTGTTTTGTTTTGAGGATGATAAAATGTCGACATCCTTAGAAATTTTAGGGGCTTTAGTTGTCCTTTCCCGTTTCAAGGAAAACGGACTAGGATAACACAAACGGGTTTTGTTGAGTCGGATTACTTGCCAAGTTATATTCGTCTTAAGGACTTAAGGTTCTTAAGACGGATCTTGACGGACATTTAAAATTAACTTATCAATAATCATTAAAGTGTTATTTTAAAATGAATTAACATCAAATATTAAAATATCATTTTATCCCGTAACAATCATTGAAACCTTTAAAAATATATTTTATTACTTAAAATAATTAAAAGCCTTCAAAATATAAATCACGAAAATACGGGCTGTTACACAATGTCAAACAACGATTCATCGGTAAGTTACTACAAATCTATTTTTCATTTGAATTATTAGGTTGAATTACTTGTTCAAGTGTTGAAAACGACACACTATAGGATCGAAATTCTGCATTACACGACACATTTTACATATAGACTTGAAAAATCAACCTCCTCGTGGTGAGGACAGAAAAACCACACGTCCCTACGTGGTGAGGACAGAAAAACCACACGTCCAAACCTGGTGAGGACAGAAATTCTACACTTCCATCATGGACGAGGACGGGTAAGCCACACGTCCATATTAGACGTCGGTTTCACACGTCCTCCCCCCATTTGGTCGTTCATCCTACACGTCCTCCCCCAATGTCACCGTTCATCCCACACGTCCCTCACCATGATGGACGTCCGTGTTCCCCGTCCCCCCAAGACCCGACGTGAATCCTACACGTCCTACCCCCACCCCATCAATCGGATTATCAATTTTCGATTTCATTCAATCTATGCAACAATAGCAACTAACAACAACAACAACAACAATACTAACAATAATACTAACAACAAGAACAACTATAAACAATAACAACGAACAACAACAACAAGAACAACAACAACAACAACAACACAAATTCAATAGGAAAATTGAAAAAATTAACAAAAACAACAAAAACAATTCAATTACTAACCTAATTAACAATAACAACAACAACAACAAAATAATAACAAGTTAAAGAACTTTAACAAAATTAATTGTAACACCCCAAGAGTATGAGAGAAAGTTGTCCCACATCGATAGAATGTGAGGCTTGTGATATATTTATAATAACTTCCACCCACCACTTAGTAACAAGGCCTTGTGCTTTTGGGCTTAAGTGAGGACAAATAATGGGCCCAAAGGCTTACCTCCCATCTTATTGGGTGTGTGTTACGATCGTGGTGGGTCGGGTTGTTACAAATGGTATCAGAGCGACCCTGCGACCGTGTGGTGAGAGCCTGTGGTCGGGAGTACCCGGGTCACACACCTAGCGGGGGAGGATTCTGGCCCTGGTTGTGGTCAGTTTGAGGCACAACGAGGACGTTGTGTTCTTTAAGTGGGGGAGTTTGTAACACCCCAAGAGTATGAGAGGAAAGTTGTCCCACATCGGTAGAATGTGAGGCTTGTGATATATTTATAATAACTTCTACCCATCACTTAGTAACAAGGCCCTGTGCTTTTGGGCTTAAGTGAGGACAAATAATGGGCCCAAAGGCTTTCCTCCCACCTTATTGGGTGTGTGTTACGACCGTGGTGGGTCGGGTTGTTACATTAATTGAAAAAAAACAACAAAAAGAAAGCTTACCGGAACAAATGGTTGTTGCGTGGTGGAGCAGTGGTGTGGTGGTGGTGTGGAGTCGGTGGTGGTGGTGGTCGTGTAGTGGTAGGCTGTCGGCAAAGAGGGAGGGAGGGAGGGAGGGAGATTTCAATTTTTGAATGTTATTTGGATGAGAGAGGAAGATGAAGGGTAAGTTGGTCTTTTTTTTAAAAAAACGTCGACGATTTGTTATAAAACATCGACGACGTTTCGTAAGTGGGTTTTTTAACTAACAATTTGTCATATTTATTTTATTTATTTTGGGATATTTTACGGTGTACCCTCGAGTTTTTCAATTTTCTACGTTGTACCCCTATATTTTTTAAATTCTATGCTATGCCCTTAAACTCTATACATTAGTCTATACAATGACCTTATTTATTGATTTTGCTAGCTTAATTTCTTAATTTATCTATTAAATCGTCTATTTAACATTTCAATTACTCGACAACCTTCTCAATTACTTATTAGTTCACCGAATTACCATTAACCAACCAAATAGTATACAAATCTAACTCAATTTCATAAAATTGCTATTATTATTTCATGCTTCATAACATATGTTTTTCAATAGAAGTTTATGCTTATTTAAAGATATTTGTGATAATTTCTATATAGAATGGTGATACCACATTAATAAGTCAAAATAAATGTCAAATTATGACTTTTTATAGTAATAGTGTTAATGGAGATTTGGAGGGGGTCATTATGGAGAATAAGTTATAAGTTTAAGGGTATATCATAGAAATTATAAAATTTAGGGGTACAACATGGAAAACCGAAAAACACGAGGGTACACCGTAGAATATCCCATTTATTTTTGTACTCTTTATTGAAAAAATTGTTGATTATAGCCCCTTTTGAGAACCACTTTTTGAAAAGTACAAACTTACATTTTTTTTAAGGGTTATTTAACATCAATACTCTAATCTATAATAGTTCTTCTCAAAATACTATATACTTTGAATTAACTCGGAATACTATCAACTAATATACTATCTCCCATATAATAGAATAGGTGAAATGGCTACCTGTTCTACCGGTCACTCTTGCTTAAAATTTATTGTTTTAGTTTTTCGTTACTTCTTTTTACCTTTAATTTACCTTTTCTTCTTCATTTTCCTTTTTCCCTCCTTAAATCTCTTCATCAGTTTATTTATTTATTTATTTATATTTTTCCTTTTTCTGCTTTCCAGATTGAAGTGATTTATTTATTTATTTTCTTAAGTTTGATTTTTCCCAAGTTACTATTTCTTTAAATCTGAAAATTTTAAAACCTTGTTCAATTTAATTCGATTTTGGCTGTGATTTTCGTATTAAATTTTCAACTGTTTGCTAAATTAATTATGTTTTAAAGTTTGTACCCTCTTTTATACATGAGTTTGATGAATCTGAAAAATTTAATTTCATATTACCCTTGATCTCAAATTTTTTTTTGCTGGAAAATCAATCAAGTAACACTCAACTCGAACCCTCGGAAAACTCAAGTGCCCATATGATGAAAATTGATCAAAAACATGATTAGAGGGAGGGAGATAGGTCTTGAAAGATGAATTTGGTTTTCTGGAAATGGGTAAAGAAGAAACAATGGGAGGGGATGATTTGAATTGTGAAGTTTAGTGGTATGTAAGTATGTAACGATTACATCAAATTACCATAACCTTTCATATAATAATAATAATAATGATAATATAATCATAATAATAAGTATTAGTCCTATATACTACAGTAGTTTGTAAGCAATGGTAAAGTTTAGAGTGCTTGAAAATTTTATGATCGCAACTTTTACATATTGGATTAGTCTGGAAATAAATAGATTCGTAATTGTGGTGATGTAATGTAGATCTGTTTGTATTCAAGCTTGTGAAGATAATAATATAGGTTTTCAGATTGAGTATTCGTAATGAATTGGGTGAATTGCAATGTGGGTGTATTGAAAATTCAATAAGTCTCTTTTAAGACGGATATAACCGTTTTAAGACTAAAACGAGTTAAATACACCCCACTTGCATAGATAATACAAGTCTTTTTGCTAATATCTAGGCATTTTATTTTTGTCTTATATATAAAGTAGTAGCTATTTAACCCGTCTTATTGCTTCAAACGGATATGTTTGGTCTAAACAAGAATTTGTGTTGAAAATTTGAGAGAGAATTTATTATCAAGAATTTTTGTGGTATTCACTAGAAATGTGAGGGGGAGAGATGATGTTCTAATAATAATAAAGAAAAAGTATGTATAACACATTATTACCTGCTGCTTCAGGTAACAAAGATAGCAATTCTATTCGAAGAGAGGGAGTGTATTAGTAGGTAGTATTCTTAGTTAATTTAAAGAATATAGTATTTTGAGAAGGGGTGTAATAGTATATAGTGTTCTCATTACCAACTAATTAACGTAAAGTTTGACGTTACTGTCATACTAATGGTGATGCGTGATTAGTTGATCCATATCGGTCACATCTATTGGATGGTACCAGAAAAAGGATTTGTCGACTATGACTATTCGAATATGTCATATCCATTATTCTAAGGAGGAAGGAGTTACAAGAGATGTTTGTAAGAGGACGGAAAAAAAGAAAGAAAAGGAGACCTTCTAAACCTCGGAACCGTAAGAGGGGGTTGAAAAAGGATTATATGTCTTCTCCTTCTGAAGTGATCACTGTAGCTAATGGTGGTGGTCCAAAGTCCCCCATTAGTGGCATAAGCTCGAGACCGTCCTCCTTTTGTGACAATTTCACTCCTATTGGCACCAAGGTTTCCCATGAGAGCACTTCGGTTGTTGAGTCTCTTTTATTGAAGAACGATAAAACTTCTATCTCTATTCACCCTCTAGCCTCTTCTGATTTAACTGCTAATCAACCGTTCTATTTTTCAGCTAGTCATAAGCAGAGCATGACTTTTTTGGTCGGTAAATTGCCACGTATTACATGTATACCTTGTAGGTCCTCCTCCCTTAGACATGTGAGGGGAAGAAGAGTTTTTCTACCTACAAGAAGAATCATAGCCAAGGGGATGAACCGCCGAGACACAATTTATCTACTCTCTCTACAAGTAGATATCTTTTGCTTATTTACGTCCTCGGTGCGTAAGTGTGTCTTGTTGCAGGTAATCCTCAGAAGCTCAACTGATAAAGAAGAGAAAAGAAGTTTTTGCTCAGCTGAAATATTCAGATCGTTCCCCCAATAGACCTAGCATTCGTGTCCGCCCTATTTTTAGTTTAATCTCTTTTTCATCTAATACGATAAATAAGTCCAATCCGAAGAGTTGGTCGGTATTATGTAAAAAACCTTTCTTTACAACTGCAACAAAAAAACAAAAAAAAGGCTAGATCTAGGCCTAGAGGACAAACACGTCATTAGTAATTGTGTCTTTAACTTATATTTTTTTGGGGTTACTAAATGTAGTCGGCGTTTTAGTAAACGTAGTCGACGTTTTTCAGAAAAATGACTAAACTTCCCCTGGACATAATTTGGACACTTTCTCTCTCTAGAATTTTTCTCTGAAATTCATGAAAAACCCGATTAATTCATGAAAAACCCGAAAAAATAAAAAACACGAAAATCATCTAAAATCACAAATTTTCATGGCGGAATCCAATTCACCACATTCTTCGATTAGTTAACTTCTTAACATCGTTTGTTAATTAATTTGTGTTTGTTTTATAGTTTCGGGTTAATTTAGTGGTAGATTTCGATAATTTTAATGTTTTGCGGAAGGATGACGAAATTCAACATTCATCCATGGAGAAGATCATGAATTTCATCATCCTACCATGGACCACGCCATGAGATTCAATGTGTAATCATGGAGGGATGATGAATTTCATCATCTTCTCCATGGACCACACGTTATAACTCATGGTGTGGTCCATGGATGATGAATTTCATTAGTCATCCATGGACCACACCATGAGTTTCAATGTGTGTCCATGGTGGAGATGATGAATTTCATCATCTTCTCCATGGACACACTTTACTTTATTATTTAAATCCGTTTGTTCTTGCATTTAATGTAATTTATTACTTTGTCTTCCGTTTAATGTACTTTATTATGTTTTATCTTAAATTTATATGCTAAAAATAAATAATTTGCAATGAATAGGATTCGTTTGAAATATTAGGCGAAAATTTCGTTAATTGTAATCCTTTGTTTGTGACGGATTTTCAATTTAAAACGCGTGATCCTGAGAAAGAGAGAGTTTGAGAATGATTTTGCTTTGAGTTTAGGGTTTACCGTTTAGGATTTAGGTTTTAGGGTTTTAAAACGCGTGATCCCGAAAAAGTGAGGGTTGTAATTCAACAAAGTAAGAGCAATTGCAATGGGAGGTTTTTGTATTGGGTTTGTAAATAAGATTGTTTTTTTTTAAGTTTGTCCCAACTCCCATGGATTGTTTTTTTTAAAAGTTTGTCCCATTACATGATAAACTTTTTTCCTAAAGAAACAAACTTGGTTTTAAAAGAACCAAGTTCTTCCCAAAAAAACAAGAAATGTATAAGCATACCAAATTAATTATGGTCTTATTAAAAACTTTATTTAAAGTTCCCCGTTGTAACAAAAAGTTTTTAATTATTGAAATTGACAAAATATGACTTGAAAAAGGAGAAACTTTATAAAAAGTTCTTCTATTACACTTGCTCTAACCGTTGTAATTAAAAAAGTTCTTCTATTACACTTTATAAAAAGTTCTTCTATTACACTTTATAAAAAGTTCTTCTATTACATTTATCTTTCATTGAACTTTGACTATTTTTAAACTCTTATTATCGGTAGGCTAGCACGTCACCTTCACTTAATTTTTGTACACGAAGAAGGAAAAACAAAAAGTAAATCAAGGTGACGTGCTTGTTTACCGATAATAAGAGTTTAAAAATAGACAAAGTTCAATGAAAGATAATTGAGGTTATAGGTTGAATTTTTCTCAGTTAATCGTTAGTAGGGATTAATATGAGAAGATGAGGCATAGGTTGGATTATTCCTATAAAATAACCCAAATTAAAGGAAAATATTTCGCTCTCATCATTTCTTCCAATAATCTAATCAATTTTTATTCCTAAACACCAAACAAATGTTCAGCTTTGTTAATTGAATTACACACAACTTAGTTTTAGATTGGATTAATTTGTTATTTACCTTCAATTAGGTTACAAGTCAATCCCAGCTTTACTATTCTCGAGTCAAACACCATTGCTACTACTCTCAAGTCAAACATCAACCATGTTCAAAATTCGGGAAATTCAACAAAATAAATACGAAGTGTTTGTGGTGATGTGGTGAATTATTTGTATTCTAGTGTGTTTGTGTTTGTTGTGCGCATGTTTAGAAGGGAGGGGGCCATTAATGGCAATGTTGTTGAGGACGAGGGGTAGCCAGATATGGGGACGAGGGGTTGTCGGGTTGGGTATGGATCGTCAGAAGGGCAGTAGGGTAGTCGTCAGAATATGGGAGTGCGGGGAAGGGCAGTAGTTTGTCGGTGACTGATCGGAGTTGGTGAATGCAGGTATAATAAAAGATGAGGGAATGGGGGAATTAATTGGGTGAGGGGAGTAAGAAGGAATAAATGACAAGGGTAATATTGTAAAAGTTGTATGTAAAAGAGTAAAATTCGTATGTAAAAAAGTACGTCCCTTTATTAATTCCTAAGTAAGCTAACAAACTCATATAGGCATAACAATTGCCATTTATTAATTTGTAAATAATATAGAAAATCAATATCTATCTATCTATATTATTGAAGGAAAGTTTTTCGAGCGACGTGATTGGTTGAAGAATATAATAACAGGTTTCAAATTACAAATAGTCTAACTTTAGTAAAACATCTATCTATATTTATTTATCTACTATCTATATTAATAATGTAAGTTTTTCTCGAGTGATTATAGAGAGCCCAAAATTATAAAAACATGTCAAACGATTACAACTCCAACTTTTACAAAACACCTTGAAACAAGATAAAGAATATATAATACGATGTATATCAATTTCACTATAACACCAAAAACAACTAAGCCTGAAACTCATATTATGAATTCAAATCATCCATAATAACCATTATAATAAATAGAAGTAAGGATGATCTTGAACTCATCCATTATCAATTTGACTATGGCACCCCTATTAGATTTTTTCTGCTTAAATATTTTGCTTTTAAATTTGTAACATGTCTTATACTGAATATCAGTTATTGTTTGCATATTTTTATTATAGAATTTACTAATTTATTGATATTGATCTCTTTATTTTTCTTTTTCTTTTGTAGGATAGTATTGTGAAGTTTTCATGGTCTTCACAATACACAAATAAAGAGTAAAAGAAAACTAAACAACTAGTACTACAAGAGATTCTTATACTACATGGCTTAAAATAAAAATATATTTGTACCATTGTATGTATGTCGTTCTATACATATAAATATATTCGTAATTTCTGTAACTCATTACATGGTCCACGATCGATTATTTTTACGTGTAATCTATGCTTGCTTTTCTTTGCAATCAATAAGTGTGGTATATGTGAACACTTCTTACCATATATACAACAGTATGAGGACCATACATCTGATGTACTACCACCAATTTAATACTTATTGAGCATTTATAATAATGTTTTTGAGTTTTTTTTTAAAAATTATGAGTATTTGTATAAAGTTTTTTAGTTAAGTTATTAAAACTTTAGGCTCAAAAACATACAATAAAACTCAAAAATATTACATATAAACTTAGTTATATTACCAAGTGTTGTTAGTCCAGTGGTAACTGAGTTACACCTTAAAGCTTGCAGAAATGCAGGAGTTGAGAGGTCTCAGGTTCTATCACCAGTTGGGGCGATGATCACTTGGCCACTGCAGCCCCCGAAAGAGGTGGTTTACATGGTCCATGTGGTAGTGCGGGAATGCATGGGCCCGGGGGATTACACCCCTCGTCATCAAAAAAAACTTGGTTATATTTTAGTTTTAATGAAAAAAAATTAAAATCTAACTTATAAATTTTTATAAGCTTAGAAAAAATACACATATGCTCAAAAACAAATAAAGTTTGACGTAATAAGCTTAAAAAAAACTCATATGCTCAAAAACAAATAAAATTTAAGATTTTATAAACTCAAAAAAATATTCATAAGCTCAAAAAAAACATTCATATGCTCAAAAAAATATTCATAAGCTTAAAAATAAAATATTCGTATGCTCAAAAAAATATACATATGTCAAAAACTAAGAAAACTGTGAGGTAATACCTCCGATGTATGAGAAATAGGAAAGAGGTGAAGAGAAGGGAGATGAAAAATAATTAACCACTCAATGACAAGCTACAATAAACGACCCGTAATATCCTGTTTACTAACGATTTCGGTTTCGCGTAATTGTTAGTGAACGGCGTAGCTTGTCACTGAGTGGTTAATACCAAATGAATGACACAGTACATTAAATTACATAATCATATAGCGACGAAAAATCACGCACCATATCAGCATCCAAATAAGAAACACGAATTGCATTCCTTAGCCAACATTGTTACAAAGAAAGCAACAAATAAGAATAAACATACGAACATGCAAACCCTGGAGTAGCTAACCATTCCTTGAATTTGCTATTTTCTTTAATGAAAAACGGATTTCACAAACCTCCATTGACATTTGCATGAATTTACTTAATGTACATAATGTGCGGTAATTTACGTAATTTACCTCAATCTAGACCATTACGGCTCGATATCGAGACGCAACCATGGTCATAATCCCGCCAGCTCCAACGGACAAATCAGCCCTAGCTTCCCCACCGAGAAAGATGAGTATCGGCATCCCATCTTCGTTACCTCGTTCCTCGCGGTATTTGTAGTCAACGTACACCCGCTGTAGAAATGTTTGGTTTCTCGACTCACCACTAGACCAAAAGTGGTCTAGGGGCTGAGTAAACCAAAGTAGGTCGGCGGTTGATATAACTTCAGCTGCGACGAGGAAAATTGACAACATTTATACATAGCCAATTAATTAAAATCCCGGCAACGCACGGGCAATATTACACTAAACTTTTTATTACATCAAATATCCTATCGACTTTTTTTTAATGATGCGTATTACATATGAAACTTCTTATTTAATCTCAATGGTAAGGAGTTTTATATTTTCTTTGTGGTTCTCATTTTCTTTTTCTGTTTATGATATGAAACTGGTTTTTATTTTAAAAAGCGCTTTTATATAAGGAGTTGCTTATTGTGTATTATTAGGGCGGATCTTCATAGGTAGCTATGTATCAACCGAATGTAAAAGAAAAATGAAAGACTTGCATGAGAGTTTTAGTCCTGAATTTTATTTGGGCTCATAATTTTTACTAAATAAGGAAAGAAAAAAAAGCTGCACAAAAATTTGAATTGGGTTTGAGACTGTAAATTTACTAAATTAGGAAAGAAAAAAGGAGCATAAAAATATATATTGTAATATATTGTAATATATTGATAATATATTGTAATATATATTATTAGTAAATAGTAATTTAATAATAACACACAAATCATCATTACATTTTAAAATATACATTGAAATTATAAACGTAATCGTTTACGTAGAAAACATCGTTTTGGAACAAATTAAAATCGTAATCATTTACATTCAGAAAATAAACATACGCGATAATTCGTTGATTAATTACTGCAACTTCATTGTGGGTCCCATTTTAAGTGATTTTTTTTAAAAAAAGTGTATATATGACGTTGATTCACTGGGAATCTAGGATGCATTAATGTTTTTGTATTTATATAGACACTAGTTTTAATCCTGTGCAAATTGCACGAAATTGCAGTTTCAAGTTTTATTATTTATGAATAGTGTTTAAAATAATGATTAGCCGTATTTAAGATTTTCGATTTGTAATATAATTTCATATGACCGACATACTAAAAATATTGTAATATTAACGACATATATAGTTTATATTCAAATTATATAAAAACTCAATGATCTATATAAATTTGAAATATCATAACGGAATTACAATATACAATGATAAGTAAATGTTAATACAAAAATCTCATAATTTTCTTCATTATATATGCATTTTTCATCGTCATAACTCACTCATAATTCGTTGATTAATTACTGCAACTTCATTGTGGGTCCCATTTTAAGTGATTTTTTTTAAAAAAGTGTATGTACGAGGTTGATTCACTAGGAATCTAGGATGCATTAATGTTTCTGTATTTATATAGATATAATTGACATTATGTGGTCCATATTATAGAATTTGTTATTTCTTGTTCACGGCCTGAAAAAATAATTTAGGATTAAAGTCGTGATAATACTGTAATTTCGTACATATTTTACATAATAAATGTACCCTTTTTTATTTGTAATCATGATTTATACTTATTTTTATCAATAGTTGCCATATTACAATAAAAGGATACATATATTATGTAAAATAGGTACGAAATTACAATATTATCATCAATAATAAATTAAAAGGGACACGAAAAGCAGGTAATGGATATCAAAGATTGGTCTCTCATTAATTTAGTGAGAGACGTCTCTTTAAAACTTTGAGGTTAAATTTATAATTGTTGTTGGGCACTAAAAGATAGATACAAATTCTTATCTTAGCAAACATAAAAGAGTTAAAAGATCGAAACATAAATCAATATTAAAAATGAATTATTTCACGCATGTCACATAAAGTCATGACTTTAACGAGAATATTGGATCATGAATTGCTTCTTCTTCCGTTGGAGGCGTCAACCGTAGAGATATTCGTCATATGAGAATGCATCTAACAAGTCTTCAGCCCTAAATAGTTTGAAATCCATCTAAATACGTCAATTAATTTATTAAATAACTCATTAGCAGGAGAATTCCATTTTTTACATCTAATTAAAGTATTAAACTAAAGTTATAGGTCTTTTGTATCATGTGCAATTGTGCATATCGATGCTATCTTGTTCACTAGCTTTTGATGTATGATATCTCTCTAATACACAAAATTTTGATATCAAAGAATGTACTCTTATTATTGGGAACTGAGAGAGATAATTGCGTAAGAGTAATCGTAGCATTGTTATTTACGATTAATTATTTGTAACACCCTCATAATCCAAGACCTTTAGTAAATACCATCAGACCATGACAGTGCTACCATCCCAGTTTCCTGAGGTTTAATATCAAGAAAAACAATAATGTAACCTTTTATTAAAGTTTAGAATAAAGTCTAAGTATAACAATGTCTGATACAACCAAATACAAGAAGTGACTGCGGAAGCTAAAGAAACTATGACACAGCTAGAAAACTGAGTGGAGTCACATCCTTCCCCAAGCAATCAGACATTAACAATCATGTTGTACTTGAAAAACTGCTCACCGTTGCCTGGATCATCACAGCGCACAAACCATAAGCGTCAGTTACTGTATACGCAATATCGCTGGGATCAAAATCAAGAACAAGTACAAAAATCTCATAGCATAGCCTGCTGATATCAGCAATAAACAATCATCTCACAGTGACGACTTGTAGTCCCACAATCAACCCACACTTGCTCGCGGAAAGGGGTACCCATATCATTAATGTGCACATCCCCTCCATGGCAGGTCCCACGAAAAGCGATCGTAGGAGTGAGAGTCGTTTCCCGCAACGGTCCTACACATATGTTCCCAAATCTCACCTCATAACCACGAGTGATATCAGTCTTACAGCACAATAGTAACATCGTCACAATATATCAAAAATACCGTCACAATCACATAACAGATAACTGAGTAGGGAGAACCCTACCTCAAGGCAATAATCAAGCAAGCACAATCCACGATTGTAAAAGTAGTAGGAGAGGAAAATAAATGACAAGGGTAAAATTGTAAAAGTTTTATGTGAAAGAGTAAAATTTTTATGTGAAAAAAAACGTTATTTTCCTTATTATTCTTTACAATCTATTTAGTATTTACTTACTTTTAGTTATTTCTTTCTTTTATTATTTTCTTTATTCTCTTAGTTTAGGTTACTAAACTCTCTTTCCCCCATAAGATTGTGACTTAAGACGAACTTAATTACAAATAAATAATACTTATCTCCCTGTGGATACGATCCTGATTTCCCTAGCTATATTTAGTTAGATAGTTAGTTTATCTATGATTAGGTACGCGACTAAAGCCCGATCAACTACCCACGACCTAGAGCTACTGTCCACCATCAAATACACGACACCTTCAACCAATCATAAACCTAATTCACGATAATAATAGATAAACAAGTTAACATAATTATTACTAATTGACAAAACCCTAATTATTTTGATGAAACATATCAGAAATTGACGACGAAATTAAAATATAATTGGAGATTATGATTCATTATTCAAGTTTTTAGAGCAATTAGATTCAATTTTAGGGAAAAAGTTATGTTTAGAAAATGGGTATGATATGGAAAGTTAATGAAAAAATGTATTTGAAAAAGTAAAATTTGTATGTAAAAAATAATTCTATTATAAATTTTCAACTCTTAAAATGAATGAAAACTTTATTTATAGAATTTTTACCCAATTAGTAAACGTAGTCGGCGTTTTTTTTTAAAAAAGACGAAAATGCCCCTGGACACATTGTGAACATTTTCTCTCTCTAAGATTTTTCTCTCAAATTCCTGAAAACCCCGATAAATTCATCAAAAACCCAAAAAAATAAAAAAACACCAAAATCATCTAAACTTGCTAATTTTCATGCCGGAATCAAATTCAACACAATTTTCGATTAGTTATCGACTTTCTAACATCATTATTTAATTAATTTGTGTTCAATTAATAATTACGTGTTAGTTTAGAGGTAGATTTCGAAAATTTTAACCCGTTGCGGAAGGACCACGACATTCATCCTCCAATCATGGATGGATGATGAATGTCTTCATCCCCACCATGGGCTGGACGAAGACATTCATAGTCCATTCATGGTGAGGATGAATACATTCATCATCTCCACCATGGATGGATGACGGTTTTTTTTATTTGTTTATTTTTCATCGGTTTTACGTAATTTATTTTTTTATCTTCCGTTGAACGTAATTTATTATATTTAATCTTAAAATTTATGTTAACAAATTTAAAATTTGCAATGAATAGGATTCGTTCGAGCAATTTGGCGAGAACTTCGTTGATTACAATCCTTTGTTCGTGACGGATCGTGGATTTGAAACGCGTGATGAAGCATTATTGTCACACTTCGATGGGTTCGACGCCACACCGCCGACGTAGAAAATCGAAACGGGCGACCTCCGGTGTGGCCAGTATCATCTCAGTAGATAGTTCGAAGTAGTTATTGAATTAATTTGAAAATTTAACCGTTTTAATTTGAAAAAGTAACCGTTTTAATTTGAAAGAGTAACCGTTATAATTTGAAAAAGTAGTTGTTGTTATTCGAAAAAGTAACCGTTATTATTTAGTTATAAATACCAGGAAATCTTTGTGCAGCTCTTCATTCATTGCAATTCAATTCACATCAACTCAAAAACGAAAAAAATGGTTCTCACAAACAACCGGAAGTCGCCTTGACCGTGAGTCGGCACGTGAAGAGCTGGAGTGAATCCGGGGTGGGGGTGTCCGGCTAAGATGATACATAGGCTGCCAATTGGAGGATTTTCTAGCAAGTCCCATACCGTGGCACTTAGAACGACTAATTCAAGGCGAGACACTAGCACTGGTAACTCCGTAGAAAAAAGATCGATCCTTAGTTGATAAGCTCTGACTTTCTGAGTGTTTGTGAGAACCATTTTTTTCGTTTTTGAGTTGATGTGAATTGAATTGCAATGAATGAAGAGCTGCACAAAGATTTGCTGATATTTAGAACTAAATTATAATAACGATTACTTTTTCAAATTAAAACGGATAATTTTTCAAATTAAAACGGCTGCCTTTTCAATTAAAACGGTTACATTTTCGAATTAAATCGATAACTACTTCGAATTATCTACTGAGATGATACTGGCCACACCGAAGGTCTCCCCTTTCGATTTTCTACGACGGCGGTGTGGCGTGGAACGCATCGAAGTGTGTCAATGCTTCATCACGCGTTTCAAATCCACGATCCGTTACGAACAAAGGATTGTAATCAACGAAGTTCTCGCCAAATTGCTCGAACGAATCCTATTCAATTTATCGGGTTTTTCAGGAATTTTAGAAAAAAATCTTAGAGAGAGAAGATGTTCACAATGTGTCCAGGGGCATTTTCGTCTTTTTTTTGAAAAACGACGACTACGTATACTAAAACGCCGACTACGTTTACTAACCCCCAATTTTAATTCTTCTTGTTGGACTTTAGTGGCCACATGCCCATTTGTGGGTTTATTTGTGAACTTGACCCAAACATACTTGTTATTGGGTTTAGACCATCCCCAAGCAGAAGGTCGTCTTAATCGGGTCACCAACATATTAACCCTTAATCTCACCTTATTTATCTTGACCTACTTATACCCTCCCAAGCAGAAGGTCACGACCTAGGTCACTAACCCAATCAATTTTCCACTTTCTACATTCTCTACCCCACAAAACCTCTCTCTTACTCTTTTAATTATTATTATTAACTAAACTAGTATTAACCCCGTGCAAAAAATGCACGGGGTTGTTTTAATAATATTGTTATTTTAAATAATTCTGTTAATAATTCGAATTATATTTTGATGATGAGATTTGTGACGAATAATTGAATAAGATGATGTATGGTAATAATAAAAATGACATTTTCATGACATAAACTCATGCTTAAATATTTTATGCTTAAACTCAGATCATGCTTAAATATTTTACGAATAATTGAATAAGATGATATTGGTGCAAAAGTGCAATTTCCTATCATAAAAAACGATAAAACGATTGATAAGAGGAAGAATACCTGCGCTAATTGTGGTCAAAATCCATGCAAATTGTCGAGTCAACTTAATTTTGTACTTTGATTTTAAACAAATTTTATAGCAATGTTTATATTAAGGTATAACGCTCAACAATTTTATATTACTTGGTTTCAATATGAACTAAACTGGAAGGTATACACAATACACCAAAAAAATGTTACTACGTATATACTCTATAGTAAATAAAATACAATATACACAATAGGTCAATATATTATTAATATGTTTAAGTATTATACAAAGTAAAAATGTAAGGAGACTTAATTTAAAAAGTATCCCCTTATACCATACGAAGTCTTAATTATTAACAACACTTACAAATTAAAAATGATATAGATATTTATAGTCTCATGATCATTCAATAAGAACGCTTTTAATTTTTTGGTGAATGGTTCGTTTTGGATCCTCCGATAAGGACATAAAATTGTGGAGGAGTTTATAAAATCTTTCTATATTTGATTTTAAGTTTTAGTTTTAACGGTGTTGTTTATAATTTGATTTTCGTAGAATATTTGAATTTGTACATTTTTCCTGGTTGTATATTAATATTACGTTATTTTAATTGTGTTTAAAATTTTGTATGTTTCGGTTTTTTATTGTTGTAAATTGTTATTAATCATAATATTTTAATTATTTATATTGTGGTCTAATTATCACGCAGATAATGTGTATTTCTAATTATTTAAATTCATCATGTATATAAAAATGTTCGTAATGTTTCTGAATCTACGATTTTAGGCATTTATTTGGAATACGTAGAATATTGGGCGGTTATGGTGCAGGAAAATCATCAAATATTATGCGGGACCCACCTGAGTGAATTAAAAAAAAAATAATAAAGCTTGGATGAATGCGTGGCGCAACCACAGCTCGATAAATGATTAAGTATTTATATAGATAAGATATTAAAAATAAGTTTTATTTCTAAACCAATCGTATAATGCCATGTGGAAGGTCACCAAATGGTGACCTCTTCTTGTTCAGGGTCACCAATTGACCCCGACTTATTCAAGGTCGAGCTAATTATCGTCTAAGGTCGTGTTAATTAAGTAATTAAGGCGACCCAACAAGGTCGCGACCCGGTTGACGACCTTGCTTGGGGATGGTCTTAGAGATCACATAGCTCCTCTTGTAATCTTACTCGACCCATATTAACATATAGAACATAAATTTTGATTGTAAATTATAACCGGTCTAAAACATTTTCGTTAAAGAGAAATTAACATCAGAACATAAAAAATACACAAATTCCCAAGTAGAATATTCCAATAAATAAAAGTGTGAAAAAATTAACAAAATTTCAATTAAATTTGTTATAATCAATCGTATAAGTTGTATTCTTATTTTTATAACCAGTTATATTAGCGTAAGACTTGTTGAAGATGGTACAATCCGTCTTTTTAAGAAGACGGTTAAAATGTTACGAAGTACTATTTTAACGTCAAATGTAACCCATATAAATTTACTCCCTCCGAGTCATAGTAATGGTTCCTTTACCTTTATATACAAAAAATAAGGAAATAATTTTAAACGACTACCCCACACTGAATTGATTTTGGACCACAAAAAAGTTACTAAAAATGAAAAGCGGAACCATCACTAAACTCGCACAAAAAAGAAGTAAGAACCATTACTCCGACTCGGGGGAGTATAAATTAACATGTTTTTTCATATGTGTCTTTAATGAGAATTCGTGTACTCTCTGATCCATCTTCTCTAATCTCTTTTCCCTGAAATCTGACTTGATCATTTTTTCTCCACTGTAAAAATCAATAAGAATAGTATACTCCGTAATAGATAATCAATATTCAGTAATGAAGATCATCCGTAGAGACCTGGTTCCTAATGGCCCTGGCAGCGTAAAGGTCAAATCTTTTCCCTCTATTTCATGAAATTACTTCAAGTTATATTATATTTTTGGTGGACATTTGATTTATTTTGTGGGTTCTTTATCTTATGTTATATTATGTACTACGTTTTGTATTTGGGAATTTCGTTTTGATTAATTGAGTTTTATGCAGATGGTTCCTGAAGAAGCTGATGATTTGTGGATTGCTTATAATTTGATTGCTGAGGGTGATTCTGTTCTTGCTGCTACTGTTAGGTATCTATCTTCATCATTATTCTTATTAATGGCAAATTATTAGTTCATATTAGTATAGCTATGTTTCGGAAACTGCCTCTTTGACAGGTGTAAGACTGTGTACATCCGAACCCCGTTCCCCTTACCCCACAATTTGCAGGAGCCATTGAGGCACTTGGGTGATGTTCTTAAGTTTGATTATTTTTATCGAATGTGTATTAATGAAAATTTATTAGTTCATGTCACTATGTCAGTATTGTTATGTTGATTTAAGTTTGTTTGCACCCAACTTGTTTCGGTTCAGCTTCATTATGACCAGCCTAATCCCCGGTCAAAATGATTTGTCATTACATATGATAGTTAAATGGCTATTGTTTAGCTCAACTCTAGTAATTCAGCTATGATCCACTTCATCAAGTACGACAATTTGAGCCTTAGTCTCAAATGATTTGGGTCCGCTTACATGAATAATCCTTTCAACTCACTAAGTCGCTTTGGAAACTTTAGGATGTGGGCGGAGGGTATATTTGTGGTTCTGAACTTCTGAAAATCGGTAGTGATCATTTGTTGCTATTGACAGCATATTGTACCATGTTTGTGGTTTTTAACAATCGGATCAGAAGATTTGGTTGGATTGTGCCTCTTAAACATGCATGTATTTATATGCAATGTAAGAGTATGCGTTTTTCTGTTACTTTCCTCCTATTCTCGGGAATTTCCCCATTTTTCAAAATTCTCTTCATATTCTTAAATCTGAGGCCGAGGCAGTTCTCAAGAATAAGCGGGAGTATCTTATTTCACATTTGTATGATTAGCACATGCAATGGGTGGCGTTTTGTGTAAGACAGTACTTCGCGCAACTTTAAGTTTGGCTGTACAACCGTTTCCTAGCAAAGCATGAGCCCTATACTGTGCTAATGATGGTCTCCGTAATTGCAGGAAAGTTTTAAGGGAGGGGGCTTCTGGAGGGAGGGATGCAGAACGTGTGAAGCTTAAGCTGGAAATCAGAGTGGAGGTCTAGTTATCACTTTTTGTTTCACTTAGTTCCTTATTTGCTGGAGCTTTGCTCTGGCTACGAGCCTATGATGATATTGCCCGAATGCAACTTGTGGGAAATTTAAGCATCATGTTCTTGAGTTTTCTCTTTTTTGTTGCTGTTGTTACAGGGTGTAGAATATGATAAAGAAGGAGCGGTGCTACGTATACGTGGCAAAAACATTTTAGAAAATGAGCATGTGAAGGTACTTGTTACAGCTCGTGTTTTAAGTTTGGTCCATTGAGCCCCGTGATGCATTTTTCTTATGGTTGCTAAATTATGTCCTCTGATTTAAGATAGGAGCATTTCACACTCTTGAAATTGAGCTTCACCGGCCTTTTGTGCTAAGCAAGGTATACTTCACATTACATTTCTCGATACACTTATGCTTTTTTTGCTCTTAAATGTTTTTTTTGGTTTTAAACAGAATCTGGATACAGTTAATTCTGAAAGCCATGAATATCTTTAGCAAAAATAGCTTTTAAGTCCTTCCCGGACAACCACTGATGTGTAAGCAAAAATATGGAGAAACACACTTTCAATTATGTTTTACGTGCTTTCGGTTGGCTGACAATTTCCGAATCAAGTCATGAGTGTTCTAGGCTACATGGCTACATGACTACACCGCCTACACGCCCTTGAATTTTCAAGGGTAAGTTCAGATACTTGCATTCCACTGATTTTCTGAACTCTAATTACCATACAAATGACCATATTTAACCAAACATCTGTTTCAAAAAATTGAGGTGAATTACGCTGTCCTTCTGACTATACTGCTTTCAATTCCCAATAGCCTTGAGCAATTAAGAATGGTTTTCTGTCCTTGCTCAAATTAGGAAGTGAGTCTCTCGTTTAGAATACATCAAAGAAGAAAGATATGCGGCCTGCACTCTTGAGTTGATTAAGTATAGCGTATAGGCGCTATAGCTTTCTTCCGGAAACCCGTCATCTGATGCAACATCCATTTTGTTGTTGCTGTTATTTCGAAATTAGTTCGAATGCTGTTGTTTCTTTATATGAAGTTGAGTTTCATGATAGTGCATCAGATGCTATGTGCCCTCATTATTTACTTTTATATGGAACAAGTGAACAATGTTAATTTCTAGGGTTTTTTGGCTGTTCTTTTTACTGATCAATCTCTGAGAATGAGTTTGTTGATTCCATAGGATATCTGGGATTCACTGGCTTTAGATATGCTCCATCAGGCTGCAGGTATGGTTTTTTGTTATCCATATATCTTGGCATCAAGTATAATGTTAACAGGCTTCAGTATTTTTCAAAGTACATATGTTACTGTAGCTGTCATCAATTACATGGTTCTTTGTAACATTAATACTATATTTTATCATCCATTAGCCAGCTGGGCTCACAATCTCGTAGCTGCAGATTTGATACTGTAGTTTCTTATGAGGTTGCATTGCTGACGTATACAACTTTGCGGGTGTACTTTTTGACGGTTCTTTACTATAATAAAGAGAAAAAAGTGAGATAGAAAATAGAGAAATTAATAACGAAGAGTTTTAAGTGAAGAGAGAAATTTGAAAAACAACAAAAGAGTGTGAATACGACAATACCAAAGTTGAACCCATCCGGCAAATGAGTTTATTTTTCCCCTCTATCTTGCATTCTTGCCTTACCTAATGTCCTATATAATTCAGTCCCTAGTTAGAATCATATTGCTTTCAGTCACTGTAGTTCATGTTTCTTAGGTTCGCCATCGCTCTCAATCTTGCCACTTCCTTGACTTTTGAGACTACTAATGCCTCAGGTGGTATGTGTCTAATATGACCGAGCACCTTGAATCTTCCTCATCTTATCTTAAAAAATATAACTCCTATTTCCTACTTAATTACCTCATTTCTCAACTCATCCATTTGTATGGCCACATATTTACCATAACAGGGGAGCGCTGCCACATGTATGTCATATATAGTATTGCACCTTATTGCCATGTATTAATTTTTTCTCTACTTGATTATAGATCACCAGATAATATAGTTACACAAGGTAAATAGAGTGATGAGGCTAAAAGAAGATATATTTTCCGTGATTGTTTCGCCAGAGTCATTGCTATCTTTGCCTTGTGCCGAAGTATTTTACTTTTAATCGCTGTGATTCATGGAGGCTTAACTAACTTATCAATTGTGTTTATGCATTTTATTATAGACCCTGCAGCAAGTGCTGACCTGGCAGTTGTACTTATGCAAGAAGGACTGGCACATATATTACTGATTGGTAAAAGGTATAGATGAAATTCAAAATTTCAATTATCTTGGGTTTAAAGTATAGAATATTCCCCTCAATATATGCTCATGCTCTCTAAAACCAAGTAACCTACAGAGCTACATTGCATGTTTGACATTGAAGAAGTTGGTTTCTCCCTTATGCCTTGATGCCTGCTTTGTTCTTGAATGATCATCCACTTGAAAGGAACCAGTCTAAAGTAATTGTATGTCCAGGTCCAGGTCGTAGTAATGTGTCTGAACTAATTAGCTGAATAATGGGTCCGTTGATTGAGTGAGGAAAATCACCTCTTTGATCTGCCAATGTTTTTCAGCTTTTCTCGTTAGATTTTGTTTCTAAATTCCACTTTGCCCTTCGTGTTTCTGTTGCATTGGTTTCTCTAGCTCGTTTGAGATATTCCTCTTTCTTTCTGCTGAACAAGGGGATGTTTATTGGGTTATTTGAACTTCTGAAGGTTGTATCTGCTTGAACTTCCGTGTCATTACTTGTTAACACCTTGATGGCTTTAATTCACTTTAGAATTCATGGACTCCAAATCAATGCTATAAATTTGAAGCCAATGTCCCATTATTGTCCCGTCAATGTTTGGCTGCAGTTTTTGCTTGTTGCTTACACATAGTTTTCAAAAGTAACTCGGGGATTTTACCCTCACTATTTGGTCTTCGTCTTCAATATTTATGACTTTTTATGTCATTTGTGGGATTGACAGTGTGACCCTCACTCGCTCACGGATAGAAGTATCCATTCCACGGAAACATGGGCCTGGTATTGCTGGATATGAATCTGTATGTATAATTGCATTCTACTCAAGATATGTTACATGGTTACAAAGTATGATCCTCTTGAGAGTTTTTCAAGTGAGATTCTAATTATTTCCTGTTCTTTAACTGTCAGGCCTTAGAAAAGTTTTTCGAGAATGTTTTACAGGTGTGCGAAACTGGCTTTTTATCTTTATCCATGAGCGTGTGCATGATAGGTTTGTTCAATTATCTTTTATTAACTAGTGATCTGATTATATTTCCATGGTATCAGGCTTTTTTGAAACATGTTGATTTTAAGGTTGTTCGGTGTGCTGTCATTGCAAGCCCCGGATTCACTAAGGTTAATTGTCTATCTATGCTTAAGTTATATTCCCAAAATTGGTCAGTATTCAAAGCATGACTAAAGTTTGTTAAACAAGATTCAAGAGAAATTACAATTGATATTGACCATACATCATTTGAGGTTTCAGTTGGAGCGTAAGTAATATTCTCTTCCATTTCCTATTATCTTCCCACTTCCCTATTTGGTAATTTTATTATCAACCACTCCACCATGAACCAGACCACCATCCTCTTCATGTACAACCACCATCTCCGAATCTCCGCCGTTTTCCAACACCTGCAATACCGCCCTTCCTCCCCACCATCCTTGCCGCATGTCACTTCCACCGCCCCTCATCGCATGTGTCTCTTACCATCACCCTTGCTGCATTCCTACCACCACGCTCGTCATCACCACCATCGCCTCACTCCACCTCCACAATTATGCTCTTCAACACCACCATCGCCTCTCCTCCCACCATGCTTGCCTCACTCCTTCCGATATCTCAGATCTGGTGGAGCACCGAGATCGTGGTAGATGGTCGCCTTGGTTGATACTGTTGGTGTCATTCGCTGTGAGTAGGTGGGAGAGTCGATGGCGGTGTTTGGTGTGGAGGAGGCCAGAGAAAAATGGTGGTAATTGGTGTCGCGTCAAAATAGTCGCAGCTGGTGTGGGGTCAGGTGATAGGACGGTGGTTGTTTGTGTGTGATATGAGTGGTGGCCTGGTGAGGAGGGGAGGGGAGTGGTTGCGTGGTAAAAGTCTGATGACTTGGTCAGAATGTGTGGGGAGACTTGGAGGGAGTAAGAGACTAAGAAGGATATTTTGGTCTCTTGAACACTTTTCTTAAACGTGGTTTAGACTGTACAATACTAGAAGGAATTGGGAAGGAAAATAACAATGAGAGGGAGTAACATTTAAGCAATGAAGAAACAGTAATTGAATTTATGGGACATAGTTATGTGGGATGTTTAAGCGAGCTGAAAACTTGCGATTACTGTTTATTAATATTTTACTGAACTTCTGATACATTCTACACTGGAAGTCTCCCATCTTTTGTTGTCCTTCCCTATCTATTGATGTTTCTTGATGTGGTATTAGATGAAGTGCTTTCATCAAGACACCTTAACTGTTTTGTTTAGTGTTCTTAGAATATATAAATATTAATTGTAAAATATCATTGTGCAGACCTTTTTTCTATCTGAACTACGCATGTATGATGCTGTAGGACCAGTTTCATCGTCATTTGTTGATGGAAGCTGAAAGAAAACAGCTGAGATCTATAATAGAGAACAAGTCACGTATACTTCTTGTCCATACTACTTCAGGATACAAGTATGACTATTATTTACACCGATCTGCTAGATTCTCGTACTTTCTAGTTTATACCCCGGAGCATTTTGCTTCTTTGGGTTCTTTTCTATTATCACCTCAATTTAACATTTTGAACTCAAGTTAATGTTGGTAATGTTGGTTTGTCCTTGGGATGTGTTTAGAAAGTTATCTATATCTTAAAAGCCTGTTTTTGACTGAAATGTCACTGAAAAACCTTTGTTTTTATTTTTTTAACAACACGTCACGTTAAAAAGGAAAGTGTGTATGTTGAACCCTCCTTACCTGCTTGGTCCAGCCTTTCGGGCACTGGCTATATGTATTGACAATTTTACATTATATGGATTCATTAAAGATTTGTGAGACTATATCAGTTCTCTTATATATTGTTGTCAGTCTATAGCCGTCTATCTTATATTTGACCTTTTTCTTTGTTGTTGCCTTAATTTTCTCAGGCATAGCTTGAGAGAGGTTATGGATGCACCAAATGTGATGAGCATGATAAAAGATACAAAGGCCGCACAAGAGGTTACTGATTTTTTCCGAACTTTTTATTAATGTTTGTTTTGTTATTTATAGGTCGTGCAGCTTTATCCAAGGTTTGAATATGCATTTAGGTGGGAAGGGAAGGGGTAATGGGCCAATCCATATTCGTTTAATTACTCCTATGTTGGACGAATTTTAACTAGGCTTTTTGTAGGGAAAGACTGTTCGCTTCCTTCCCTTTTCTTCCAAATCTCAATTTAAACAGAGGTTTAAATCTAACTTGACTATGTTGGTCATGTTTGTTTGATTCAGGTCCGTGCTCTAGAAGAGTTCTTCAGCATGTTATCAAATGTCAGGTTCTAATCTTGACTTGTATGAGTTGTATGTTTGGCTTTCTTTACAATGGTGCCATTTACCAAGATGTATGTTGCGGTACGTGGATGTCTCTTTCAATTAGGCTGTGCCCCATTTTAGAAGTTCTTTAGTTGTAATGATATCCAAAATGATTATATTTTGAGTGAGAGATTGTTACTGAATTTTTCATGAATGCCTCACGGTGTATATCGGGACGAAAGCGCATAACTTCTTGGTATGATGAGATTGTTTGAGTACATGCATGCTTTATCATGTCATCAAGCATGGGAAAAATTGACCTGACTCGATTGACTCGATCCATACGCAAGTAGACGAACACAAATATGACCCAAAGTCCAACTTGACCAGATCCGGCCTGAATCTTGATACGAGCCTTACCCATAAATGACCTGTTAATTACACACCCCAAACATGCCTAGATTACCCAAGTAGCCCGACTCAGATGCAAACTACATACTCTGACACAACCCAAGAGAGGACTTGTGTCGCTGGTCTGTTGCTGTAGCAGTTATTGCAATATCCTTTTCGTGAATTCTGTATTAGGTTGGTCTTTAGTTGCTGAAAATATGTAATACTTCCCCGTTCAATTCCACTTTATCACTTTGCTTTTTCACGTATGTCAACGCGATAAATATCGTTAGATAAGTATTTGCAAAAATTATAAAAGTTAGATATTTTTAATATACTCGTAAAGATGAATCAAACAAGATCCCACATGAATAAATTTTCACCTATGTATTGAGAGAAAACCGAAATTGAATGTTCACTTGTGAATAACTTACAAAATAGTAAGTGGTAGAGTGGAGTTGAATGGAGGGAGTAGTGCGATATCCTTTTTACGACATTTTGTATTAAGTTGGTCTTTAGTTGCTGTAAGTATGTAATACTCGCGGTTGACTTGATTATCTGCATTCCTTTCTTTTTCTCTGTATTCTAATGTGATTTTGTTTCCTGTCTTCTTTAGGATCCAGATCGGGCATGCTATGGTCCTAAGCACGTAGAAGTCGCCCATGAGCGAATGGCTATCCAAACACTCCTTATCACAGATGCGCTGTTTAGGTTCATTTACTTTATTGAGAACTTTTGTGGCATGATACGTGTTATTACTGTGTCTATCTTTCTCATTTACACTATCCCCATTTCCGTTTCACTGCATGTAGATTCTTAAGTTAAGAAATAACAATGATTTTTTCATCACTAAATCTTAAATATGCCTCTACTCAAATGCAAGTTCTTACAGCCAGTTTGTAATTTCAGCGCAACTTTTATAACACTGTTGTCTTATATTGTGTTCGGCCTCTTTTGTGGCAATCAGGAGCGCTGATGTTGCAACTCGACAAAAGTATGTCAATTTGGTTGCGTCGGTCAAGGATTCTGGGGGAAACGCTAATATTTTCTCATCAATGCATGTCTCAGGGGAACGTAAGTATATCTGCTCTTGTCCTAGTTTGTCCCCTTTCTATTCCACACTACTTTTCAGTCTTTTCTCCTCGAATACTCGATTCTTGGACATGAGTAGACACTTGACAATCGATTGCGAGCCAAATACGAGCTTATCTGCACTTCTTGTGAGTTTGGGGTCGTAAGAATTTAAAATCGCAGTTTGAATTACTGATTAGAAGTATGGTGATGCAGAATTGGCACAACTGACAGGGATTGCAGCAGTTCTTCGCTTCCCTCTCCCTGATCTCGAAGATATTGAAATGTAATGGAAGTTTGGAACTACAAAAGTTCCATCTGGTTAGAGTATCCGATACACCATTAATGGGTGAAAATGTGTATATCCTTTTCCTCTTTTGCTCAGAGTTTGTAATTTGCCTGTTTCCATTTCGTTTAACGTTGTGTTCAACTGTTCATGATTGTCTTGATTGTAATTTGCCTATATTCTGTAAAAAGTTTGCCATTGTTGTTGGCAATGTAAGTACATTTTCAATTTTGTTTTATGGATACAAAGATAATGTTTGATTGGAGTGTTTGTTTCGCGAGAAATAGGGGGTTGTTCCCTTCAAAAAAAAAAATAAGCAAAGTGAAAATATAAATTCAAGAGTTTTCTACTCTAAAACCAATTGGTAATAGAGGGAATAATCCCTTATCTTATAAGTAAGGTGATACTTCCCCTCTTCTATTAATGTGGGATAATCCTCACATGTGGGACTTTCGGGTTTCTTCACACTCTCCCTCACATGTGAGCCCCTACACATAGACTGGGAAAATTCGACTGAGCAACCTAGCTCGTCCAGTTGTAAACTTAGTCCATTATCAACTGAGATTGGACAAATTCAATTAAGCAACTTCTTTTGCTCGTCTGACTGTAAAGTTTGGCGGATGAAACCCAGGTCTTTAGCCATCGCCCTTGAGCTCTGATATCATGTTAAATTCAACAACGGGTCTGGGCCACACCCCGAACGGAGGAAAAATAGTCCACAAAATAAACGCATGCAGTTTGGCCCATGAAACCCAGGTCTTTAGCCATGGCCCATGAGCTCTGATATCATGTTAAATTCAATAACGGGCCACTCTAAAACCAATTGGCGATAGTAGGAGTAACCCTTGTCTTATAAGGAATCCTCACATGTGAAACTTTCAGATTTCTTCACATTATTACGTAAATTTTTTTGTCTTTGATATTGCTGATTTGTTGACTGAGGACCAACCTAAAAAGAAGTCCGTCCAGGTTCAAACCAGACCAAATGCTCCGTTTTGAACCAATTTTCCCGATTTGAATCTAAAATAGCTCACACCTAAAAGCGGTAGTTTGTAATGTTTTTTTACTACAAATAGAAAGAGACTTATTTTTAATTTTTTACCATCCATTTAAGTATATGAGATTACGGGCGAGGGAGGGTTAAATCTGGAATATGTTTCGATTCCATTTTATTCCAAAAAGCAAAGAAAATGCCTTCCCATTAAATTCAACATTCCAAATTGAAGGTACAAAATATTGGGGACTAATCAAAGTTGCAAGGACTTATGGAGTATAACTCCAAGTGTGGGTCATTCAAGAGGATAAGGCAAGTCATTTTCCTCTAACACAAATTCTTATTGAAGACGGGTACTATTCGTCCCAGGGTGAAGACGGATAATGACAATATTTATAGATGCTTCATTTTTCCTCACTTGTCCTCCCACTTGCTTTACTGTGCGGTAAGTATCCGTCTGCATTTTATGACTCATAGTATCCGTCACAGGCAAAACACCTGTCCCCTTTAACCTTCTTATTGAAAATTATTAATGCCAAGTCAAGTAGGGAGTATTGATTTTCTAATTTTGTAATTGTATAGACCACTAATTTTGTGGTTTATATAAGAATAAGATTTATCTCCGGATATCATCCTTCGATCCGGTGAGAAGTCATCTATTTCTATTTTAGTGGGCAAAATTATCTATTTTTATTTTGGGTATTTTGTGTAAATATTTATGTGTTATGTATGGTCTGAAATCACGTATTTTGCTTTTGTTGATCTTTGTTTCAAAAGCGATAGATATGAACAAGGAAGGAGGGAGTATAAAATAAGGATTAATACAAAACTAGAGTTAAATATACCAGAATCCGACCTTAGCTCAGTTGGTAGAGCGGAGGACTGTAGTTGTTCAAGCAGTATATCCTTAGGTCACTGGTTCGAATCCGGTAGGTCGGACTTTTATTTTTTTTTATTTTTAAATTTTTTGATCAATCTGATTTCTGCGTTTTACTCCGATAATTGGATCAATCTGATTTATGTGTATTACTCCGATAATTGGATCAAAATTTACATATGGTAATCCCGAAGCTAATGACAGCACAACAGTTAACAGCCTGGTTAGTGGTTATCTGAGATAGTTTTTTTTTTTTCTGACAACATGTTATCTGAGATAGTTAATTCGTGGATTATGTCAATTCAAGTCATACTCGGTATTGCTAGGGAGTGTAATTTGCGGGACTCATTGAACTGATGACCGTCTATTAATTTATACTTGGTAGCGCATTTAGTAGCTAGTCAAAATCTAGCATTAGTAAAAAAAGCCTGGAAGTTACTTGTTTCATATGCTGTAATTGTGTATTCCTGCTTCTTTGCAAGTTAAGTTTGTTTGGGTCATGTACTTGAGCGTGATTTTTAAGGTCGAAACGTGCTAAACTATTGCTGTTTTAACGGGTGATTATTCTTCCAAAGGCGTAGGACCATTGGCGGACTATTTGTGATGGATCAAACGCCGTGTCTTTCAGTCTAAGAAATTTCTTTGCAGTCATTTTCATGGTGTTTTTTGGAGACTTGGAACAGTCAATGAGGCATAGCTTGAAAATAGATATTTTGGAAAGGCAGTGTTATAGGTTGATGTCCAACTAATAACAGTAGAATAAAAATTCATATATATGCTTATGTTTTATTTAAATAAGAATTTGTAGAGGTTGCGAATATGTCATTGTTCTTATTTATGCTTCAGCTATTGTTATCCCTGAAGCTGGCTGTTGGTGCAAATACCGCGCTTCCAAATTGTCCAGAACTTTGCGGGAATGTCAGGATTCCATATCCATTTGGTGTTGGCGACAATTGCTACCATGAAGAAGCATATGAGATCACCTGCAATAAGTCTTTCACTCCTCCAAAGCCATTTTTGCGTAAGTTCAATGTGGAGGTGTTGGATATAATCTGGCCTGGAAAGTACTCACAACTTGACCCACGTTATAGTGAAGACCTGACACTGACAGTAGGCCTGCAATCTCCGAACCTTTGTCAAAGAAATGGAACAAAAGAAGTGAGTAGTATTGATTTTGGTGATAGTCCATTCCTATTTTCAAGGTGGTACAATGTGTTCATGGTGGAAGGCTGTGGGGGAAGTATTGTTTTGAAGAACAGGAGTGGTGACATCTTGGCTGGGTGCGCTTCATTTTGTGAAAGTGACGCTGGTAAGAAGAACACAAATAGTTGCTATGGGGTTGGATGCTGCCAAGCCTCACTCTTATCACCCCCCACAAGTGACTTCATTACCAAGGAGGACAACCAAGATCTTAAATTTTATAAACTATCGCTTGATTTTAATCAACTCCCTACATCTAACTCGTGCAGTATATCCGCAACCTTGATCGAGAGAAAGTCAGTAAATAAGTTTGCAGGGAAATTTTCAAGTTTGCCAACATTGCCTACAGTATTAGAATGGCAGGGTATATACACACCATCCCATAATCATAAGAACTTCCATTGTCATAATAGAACTAAAACTGGTCCACATTGCTACTGTAGTTCCTTTTATGATGGAAACCCATTCCTTCCAAATGGCTGCCAAGGTAAAGACAAAAACAAACGAAATTCATTTGAATTATTTTTCCTTCCTTTTATAATCTATCCATTTGCAATGCTGTCATGGATATACTAACTGTATGCTGTTTCGTTTTTTCGTTTGTTATAGTCTTCGAAGAATGTCGCAAGTGCAAACACGGCTGCGGAGTAATTCCAAATCCATATGGCCAAGACATAACATTTGGGTGTGAGAAAAATCCATTGTTTAAACGAGCCTCCGTAATTGGTAAGAAGTTTATCATACTGTGCTTTTTCTGTAAACTTAGTCCTTGGCAAATGCCTCTATTACATACACCTCTATGCATGGCTACACTCAGCAGAAAAATGAGAGTTTATGAAGATTTTCATTTTAACTTTTCGACTTTCTAGGCTTTCGCAAATGTAGGGTAGACTTTCTAAGGCTTTCGCAAACTTAGTCCTTGGCAAATGCCTCTGTTACATACCTGGTTTCTACATAATTAATGATGAAAATTGCACCGAGCATGGGTTTGCATGCCGGTTACTTCATTAAATAAGAGACATAAACAATTTGTTGAACTCTTGCTATATATTATCAAAAAATGTCCTGCGCAACAATCGCCTGAGTATCCTTCTTACAAACTAAGCTCCAAGTATACTGTGTCGTGATATAGTGATATACTCATACTGACTGTTATTTCGGAGAGGAGAGGCATTTTGATAAAGTTCTATTTTAAGACTTACTTGGATTTGTTGTGATTTTTGTGTCTTTGTTGAGTCTGAAATCTGTAACTCCAAAATGTTTTTGGACGACATTTTGATAAATTATAGATACATGATAGCGTTTACAGGATTCAGTTCCGGCATGGGTTTAGTGCTATTGATTCTTGCTGGCTATTGGCTTTTTAGATATTTGAAGAGAAGAAAAAAGCTTAAGCAAAAAGCCAAAAATTTCAAGAGAAATGGTGGCTTACTACTGCAACAACAAATGTCCGCCAATGAGGGCACAGTAGAGAGGACCATAGTTTTCACTGTCAATGAGTTAGAGAAAGCTACTGATAATTTCAATGACAGCAGAATACTCGGCCAAGGAGGCCAAGGCACAGTATACAAGGGAATGTTAATGGACGGGAGAATTGTTGCCGTTAAGAAGTCAAAAAGAGTTGACGAGTCTCAGATAGAACCCTTTATCAATGAGGTGGTTATTCTTTCTCAGATTAACCATCGGAATGTGGTCGGCATACTGGGATGTTGTTTAGAGACAGAAGTCCCGACCCTTGTCTACGAGTTCATCCCAAATGGAACACTTTATGAACATCTCCAAGGTGGAGGTGATGATTTTCACATTAATTGGAAAATGCGTTTACAAATTGCAGCAGAATCCGCTGGTGCTATTGCGTATCTGCATTCATCTTCATCAGCTCCTATTTACCATAGAGACATCAAGTCGAGCAATATACTTCTGGACGAAAAATACAGAGCTAAAGTTTCTGATTTTGGGACCTCTAGGGCGATTAACATTGAACAAACTCATGTGACCACTGCTGTTCAAGGAACCTATGGTTATTTGGATCCAGAGTACTTTCAGTCCAATCAATTCACTGAAAAAAGTGATGTTTATAGCTTTGGTGTAGTCCTTGTTGAGCTCCTAACTGGCAAGAAACCGATATGTCCAGTTGGAAACGGAGGATGGATAAGTTTGGCGGTAGAGTTCCTCTCAAAGATGGAAGATTCCCGTCTTTTGGACATCCTGGATAGCAGAATTTCAGATGAGGGTAAAGAAGACGAGTTTATTGCAGTGGCTGAACTTGCCAGGAAATGTTTGAATATGAAAGGGAAACAACGGCCGACAATGAAGGAAATTGCAGTGCAACTGGATGCGATTAGATCCTCACAAATGCCTATAAGCAATCACGCTGTCGCAGATGAGATCCACTTTTATAGCGGTCCTGCAAGTACAAGCATGTTTTCTTTAGATGACGGTCCTCCTGCTTCCACAATCGAGGTCCAGCCACTCATGGGTAGGAGTTAGGACCTGACTCAAGGTACATCCCGAAGATTTCAGATTTTGGATTGTAGAGTGGCAAATTCAGCAGTAGTAGTTTTTATGAGCTGATTAAAGTTTATAAGTTGTTATGAGCCGATGTAGGTTCCGGAGTAGAGACTTATTAAAATATGTAAATATTCTTCTATATATTTTGTTATTATATCCTTCTATCTTTAATTGACTGCAATCTTATGATTGCCTAAGTATTAGGTTAGTTTCCTTGTTTCTAGTGCTAGTCTAACCGTATATATGTATGTACATTCTCTTGTGAATGTTCACCAATGATAATCATTTCTTATATGGTATTAGAGCCGGTAACACCGAAACCGACTAAACCCGAAACCGACCCGGTCCGATCTGACATAACCCGATTATTAATAACATTCGATATCTGATATAACCCGAACCCGGTAACACCGAAACCGACTAAACCCGGCAAGGAAAAAACCCGACCCGAGTAAGACTCTACCAACCGATAGAAACCCGACCCGAGTAGGACTTGACCAACCGATATAAACCCGAATAAGTCAAAAGTTTAATTTGAATTTAGGTGTATTCGAGTTCGGTCCATTCTTCAAGTCAAAATATATTTATTATACATTCTCATAATCTGTCATTCAATATTATATAAATGAGTTGCTTAGTTTAAATTCATGCTCAAATGACCAAATTAATCGCAAGTTAAAAGTTTGACACAATATCTTATATATTATGGAGTATTTAGTAACTAAGTATACTTAGGACTACTATATGACTTAAAAATATACAAGATGTGACCCGTTAAGTTAATTTTAGCCCGACAAACCGGTTATTCGAGCCAATTTCAGATCGGGTAAATTTTGGGTCGAGTCAGGTGTCGAGTTTCGGGTTGTGTTCGGCTTCGGGTTCGGTTCGGGTTCGGGTTCGGGTTCGGTTCGGGTTCGGTTCGGGTTCGGGTTCAACCCGTTATAACCTATATGAATTAATATTGAATTTTTTGGACCTGACGTGAACCGCTACATGATTTTTAGCCGAACTAACCCGATCCATAACAACCGCTACCCGACCAAGTATTTCACATTCCCACCCGATACCCGAGGTAGGTTGTAACCCGAAATGATCTGACCGAACCCGATCCGACCCAAAAATATTCACAACTCGAATCAATCTGACATCATAATAACCCGAACCTGAAATGACTCGACTCGAAACCGACTCGACCCACCCGATTGCCAGGTCTATATGGTATCAAGTCTTTCTCCTTCCCCAAAACTCCTTCCTTTCTTCTCTCTTTCGTCGCTATGGCTCCTTCAACTCAGAATTTTCACCCTGCTTTCTCTGTGGGAAATATCAAACATCATATCCCGATAACTCTCAATATGGAAACAACGTACTACGATTCTTGGGCTGAGCTATTCCTTAACACGGCTCAAGCTTTTGAAGTGGAGACCATATCTCCACTACTAGGGACGATGGTGATGACTCCTCCACGTCCGACACGATTCCGTCCCAGATCTCAAGCAATGGACTCGCCTCGACGTCATTGTCAAACAATGGATCTTCACCACCATCTCCCAAGATCTCCTTCTCACGATCCTGCAACCTGGTGCCACGGCGAAGGTTTTGTGGGACCGTATTCACGACATCTTTCGTGATAACAAGCACACTCGGGCTGTCTCCCTTGAACACCATTTTTCGAGTACTAGAATCGACAATTTTGCAACTGCATCGGTCTACTGTCAAGCACTCAAGACACTTGCTGATCAGTTGGCGAACGTTGGCTCCCCGGTGTCTAATGATAGGCTTGTTCTTTAACTTGTGGTTGGCCTTAACGATGGGTATAAGGGAGTTGCTACCATCATTCAACATAGCGACCTGCTCCCATTATTTTATAAGGCTAGGTCCATGCTGATTCTTGAGGAAACAAGCAATCACCCTCCCTCGGCCTTGGACTCCGCTCTTGTTGCTCTCCACTCCTCCGATACTGCTTCTTCCAAGGACTCCTCTCGTTAATCCCACAACAACCGCTACAAAAACAACTGTGGTAACGGGAAGAAGGGTAAGAATAAGGATAATCGTAAAGACACTCGCCAGGCCAGTGACGACAAGTCTTCGAAGACCACGACTGATGTCACGTGGACTCCTCGCATGGCCTGGTCACCGTACGGGCCGTGGGTCCCTGCTCAGTGGGCCTCTCCACCGTGCCCCTACCCCACTAGAGGGTGGTCACCACAGCAGTCTGCCTCTTCGGCGGGCATCCTCGATCCGCGTCCACCACAAGCCTTATGGCTTACCCTTCCTCAAACCAAGCTCCCCCGTCGATCAATTACACTCCTACGGACTTGGATAATACTTTTGAGGGGATGACACTTATGCCTGTAGACGATCGTTGGTTTATGGACACAGGAGCCACCTCGCATATGGCGTCGGTTTCAGGTAAACTCTCGTCTTATTCTAATTTGGGCTTAAATCGTGATATTGTCGTCGGTAGTGGTCACCGCATTCCAATTAAAGGTCGAGGACACTTTACCTTACCCTCTCCCTTCCCTGCTCTTCGTCTCCAAAATGTCTTACACGTCCCTCATATTGTTAAAAACCTTGTGTCGGTCCGTCGTTTTACCTACCGATTTTATCGGTATCTATTGAATTTGACCCCCTCGGTTTTTGTGTGAAGGACCTCAAGACGAGGAAAACGCTCTTGAGATGTAATAGTCAAGGTGACCTTTACCCTCTCAGCCATCCGGCACGACCAACACGCATCATGCCCTCCTCTCCGCTGAACCGTCAACATGGCACGACCGTTTAGCTCATCCGGGATTACCCGTTTTCAATAATCTCTCAAATAAATTGCCATGGAATAGTTTACGTAAATCATTTTTTTGTCATGCTTGTGAGATTAGGAAACACATTGAACAACCATGGTCCGAACCCTCCTACTCCACGCTCATATGCCAGCAACCCTATGGCCTTATGCCTAAGCCACGATGTCACGGTCCGAACTTTGAGTCGGGTCGTGAAGGGCACACTTGTCTAACTCACGACAAGAATGAAAGCGAGAGCGTCAAACACTAGAGCATTCGTAATCGGTCTTGGTTTGAGTGTGTCGGGATCCTAGTCTCGATCAACAACGGTGGACACATACACATGCTTGTTAGTAAGTTATGAAGGCAATAGTCATTCATAAGAAAACAAACAACAAACAATAGAAAGCAACAGGGTGAGAAGCAGATTGATTGACTAGTACTCCTCGTAGAGGCAAATTTGATATTTCTAGTCTGGTAGCAGTGAACATTGATGTTGCAGAATAGGTATACGTTTTCTAAACTCCTAAAAACGTATCTTAAACTAAAAACGAGACTCCAAGCTTTCAACATGCAAGAAGTAGACTTGGAGTACTAAATGATACCAAAAAACTAGAAATAAAAATACAAAAGTAAAATACGAAATCTACGTTCTCGAAGTGAACGGACCGCGCACGCAATTTCTTGGCTATGAGGCTAGAATTGCAGCTAAATATGCGGGTCCTTACACTCTCCCCCACCTAATCTGTTGTCGTCCTCGACAATGCTGCAATCTTCAAGGCTGGTTCAGTCGGCTGATGTCGCTGGGAGTTGGTTAGAACGGATGTGGACGCGCTTGTTCTTGCTGCGGGAGGGGTCTTCAGAATCTGGATGGTAGGGCTTCAAGGAGCTCACATGAAACACAGGGTGACACTTCATCCAGGCAGGGCGGTCGAGCTTGTATGCTACTTCTCCAATCCGCTTGATCACTTGGATTGGGCCTTCATACTTTCTCACCAGACGTTTGTCTCGTCCCCGCGAGAATCTCATCTGCTCTTTATTCAACTTCACCATGACCATGTCACCAACATTAAACTCTCGAGCTCTGCGATTCTCATCTGCCCACTTCTTCATATGGCGGGATGCTTTCTCCAAGTAAACTCGGGCAATCTCATCATTTACGTTCCATTCTCTGGCAAACTCATGTGATTTCTTCGTCCGGCCCGCATAAGTATCAGCAACAGTAGGAGGTAAGAGCGACATCTGACCTGTAACAAGCTCAAACGCGCTCTTGTTGGAAGAGGAGCTCGTTTGAGCGGCATCTGTTTGGGGATGATAACTCGAGAAAATCTAAATATTATACCCCAGTAACTTGAACAACTCTCCCCAAAATAATCCCGTGAAGCGAGCATCGCGATCACTGATTATACTCTGAGCCAGTCCCCAATATTTCAAAACATGCCCGAAGAACATTGTAGCTGTCTCTTCGGCGCTGCAAGCTTTAGGTAGGGGAATGAAAGTGGCATACTTCGAAAATCGATCCACGATGACAAGGATCACACTTAGTTCCCCTACTTTCGGTAACCCAGATATAAAGTCCATTTAGATGCTCTCCAAAGGTCTTGTTGGTACCTGCAACGGATTTAGCAACCCTTCTGGTTTCTGTTTTTCTCCTTTATCTTGTTGGCAAATACGACAAGTTTTTGTGTACTCCATCACGTCCTCCTTCATTTGTGGCCATTTGTAGTTTCTCTTCAGTAAACACAATGTTCCCTTCCATCCCGGATGACCCGCCCACAAGGTATCGTGACATTCCTGTAGAAGGATCTTCCGTAGTCCTGCCGCTTTTGGAACAAAAATTCGGTGTCCCTTCGTGAACAGGAGTTCATCTTCCATCCAGAACTTGCGTGTCTTCCCTTCAACGACAAGTTGCTTCAGATTCCTCGCCGCCGGGTCTTGGTCGAGGTGTTCCTTCGCCTTAGCTCGAATATCCGTGGCCACTATGGTGGAGGATAAGTGAGCAATCACATGTAATGCGGACAAATCACATCTATGGCTTAGGGCATCCACGACTCTATTTGCTTGTAACAACCCGACCCGCCACCGTCGTAACACAAACCCAATAAGATGGGTGTGCACTTTTGGGCCCGTTAATTGTCCTCACTTAAGCCCAAAAGCACAAGGCCTTGTTACTAAGTGGTGGGTGGAAGCTATTATAAACATATCACAAGCCTCACTTTCTACCGATGTGGGACAAATCTCCACACAATCCCACATCTCATACTCTTGGGGTGTTACAAACTCCCCCACTTAAAGAACACAACGTCCTCGTTGTGCCTCAAACTTGACCACAACCAGGGCCAGAATCCTCCCCCGCTAGGTGTGTGACCCGGGTACTCCCGACCACAGGCTCACCACACGGTCGCAGGGTCGCTCTGATACCATTTGTAACAACCCGACCCGCCACCGTCGTAACACAAACCCAATAAGATGGGTGTGCACTTTTGGGCCCGTTAATTGTCCTCACTTAAGCCCAAAAGCACAAGGCCTTGTTACTAAGTGGTGGGTGGAAGCTATTATAAACATATCACAAGCCTCACTTTCTACCGATGTGGGACAAATCTCCACACAATCCCATATCTCATACTCTTGGGGTGTTACATTGCTGCTCCCGGTCGGTAAACGAATTCCACATCGAATTTCGCCAACAATTCTTGTCATCTCGCTTGCCGGCTATTGAGCTTGGGCTGCGTGAGAAAGTGGGACGCTGCGGTGTTATCCGTCTTGACAACAAACTTCAACCCTAAGAGGTAGTGTCTCCATCCTCGTAGGCAATGAACAAGTTCCTTCTCTTGGACAACATACCGAGTCTCGGCCCCATTCAACTTCCTGCTTTCAAAGGCCACGGGGTGGCCCTCTTGGAGGAGTACGTCACCGAGGGCAAAGTCAGACGCATCTGCCTCGACTTCGAAAGGCTTCGTAATATCTGGTAACGCCAAGACTGGTGTAACAACCCGACCCGCCACCGTCGTAACACAAACCAAATAAGATGGGTGTGCACTTTTGGGCCCGTTATTTGTCCTCACTTAAGCCCAAAAGCACAAGGCCTTGTTACTAGGTGGTGGGTGGGAGCTATTATAAACATATCACAAGCCTCACATTCTACCGATGTGGGACAAATCTCCAACTCTCATACTCTTGGGGTGTTACAAACTCCCCCACTTAAAGAACACAACTTCCTCGTTGTGCCTCAAACTTGACCACAACCAGGGCCAGAATCCTCCCCCGCTAGGTGTGTGACCCGGGTACTCCCGACCACAGGCTCACAACAAGGTCGCAGGGTCGCTCTGATACCATTTGTAACAACCCGACCCGCCACCGTCGTAACACAAACCCAATAAGATGGGTGTGCACTTTTGGGCCCGTTATTTGTCCTCACTTAAGCCCAAAAGCACAAAGCCTTGTTACTAGGTGGTGGGTGGGAGCTATTATAAACATATCACAAGCCTCACATTCTACCGATGTGGGACAAATATCCAACTCTCATACTCTTGGGGTGTTACAACTGGTTCCTGAACCACCGTTTCTTTGAGCCTTTCAAAGGCTCTCTTCTTATCAATAGACACTCCCACTTAACATCCTTCTTCAACAAATAGGTTAGTGGTGCGACAATCTTTGAATAATCTCGAATGAATCTTCGGTAATAGTTCGCCAGCCCCAAGAAAGAGCGGAGCTTAGACACGTTCCTTAGAGTTCCCCAATCTTTGATGGCTGTGATCTTTTTCGAGTCCATTTTAAGTCTCCCTTTTCCCACGATATGACCGAGGAAGTTGACTTCAGGTTGAGCAAATTCACATTTTTCTCTTTTCACGAACAAGTGATTATCTCGGAGTTTCGCGAACACGAGCTTCAGGTGTGCTGCGTGTTCGGCCAATGAACGACTATACACAACAATATCATCCAAGTATACCACGACGAATTTGTCCAAGTACTCGTGGAATACATAATTCATTAACGTACAAAATGTTGCAGGGGCGTTAGTCAAGCCAAAAGGCATGACCAACCATTCAAATGACCCGTATCTCGTCATACAAGCAGTCTTTGGCTCATCTCCTTCGGCAATTCGAACTTGATGATACCCGGATCGCAGATCTAACTTGGTGAAGTATACGACGCCTTGTAATTGATCAAATAAGTCGGCTACCAAAGGGATGGGGTAGCGGTTCCTCACCGTCAGCTTGTTCAGGGATCGATAGTCGATGCACAATCTCAGACTACCGTCTTGTTTCTTTTGGAAGAGCACAGGAGCCCCATATGGAGCTTTAGAAGGTCGAATTGACCCTGAGCGAAGTAGATCGTCTAGTTGTTTCCTTAGTTCAGCTAACTCTGGAGGTTTCTCAGTCATGTCGGCAATCTCCAAAATAATCCCGAAACCGACCCGGTCCGATCTAACATAACCCGATTATGTCGGTTTCGGGGTTATTAATACTCGATCTTTCTCAGTCATGTAGGCAATCTCCAAAATACACGCCGAGTAGGCTTTCACGTAGTCTCAGATTACGCCAGTATGCTTCAAGCTCTTTAGTTTCCTTCGACCTAGGAAATCAGTGTTCTCAGGATAGAATTGCTCTTTGAAGAGCCGTTTGAAGTCGTCCCATGACTCTAGCATAACGGTTCCTAATTCAATCTCAGCATATTTCGAACGCCACCATTGTTTGGCATCATCTATTAAGTACATACTCGCCGTGCTGATTTTCAGATTCTCATCGAGCATGCTCACTCTGAAGTATTGTTCCATGTCGAAGATGAAGTTATCGACCTCCTTTGAGTCTCTCGCCCCGCAAAACTTGCGAGGCATAGGTGGTTTCACCTTGGGAGTTCCCCCTAGACTTCTATCTCCGACCATTTTCATCAAGGAATTACACATGTTTTCTAGTTGAGCGATCTTTTCGTGGAGGTAGCCCATGTCCTCGTTATATTCCTTCGGATTTGCCTCCTCAACGGCCACCAAGCGAGCACCATGCCCCTTTACCATCTCATCTAATACATGGTGCGTAGTCCCCAAGCTCACAAGGAGAGACTCTAACGATGAAATTTTCTCGTCCACCAACTTCTCTAAGGCCGTCACTATAGCCTTAGTGTCGCTTTTGTTCACACTCGGTTCTGCGGTCTTTCCCGTCATCGTATGCAGCTGCCCGTCGTGAAGACCGGGCTCTGATACCAAATGTCACGGTCCGAACTTTGAGCTGGGTCGTGAAGCGCACCCTTGTCTAACTCACGGCGAGAATGAAAGCGAGAGCGTCAAGCACTAGTGTTTGTCAAGCACTAGAGCATTCGTAATCGGTCTCGGTTTGCGTGTGTCGGAATCCTAGTCTCGATCAACAACGGTGGACACACACATGCTTGTTAGTAAGTTATGAAGGCAATAGTCATTCATAAGAAAGCAAATAACAAGCAATAGAAAGCAACAGGGTGAGAAGCAGATTGATTGATTAGTACTCCTCATAGAGGCAAATTTGATATTTCTATTCTGGTAGCAGTGAACATTGATGTTGCAAAAATAGGTATACGTTTTCTAAACTCCTAAAAACGTATCTTAAACTAAAAACGAGACTCCAAGCTTTCAACACGCAGGAAGTAGACTTGGAGTACTAAATGATACAAAATAACTAGAAATGACAATACAAAAGTAAAATAAGAAATCTACAGGCTCGAAGTGAACGGACCGCACGCGCAATTTCTTGGCTATGAGGCTAGAATTGCGGCTAAATATGCGGGTCCTTACACACGGCTACCTACATTCACAATATTATTCCTAGCAAAGCCACCATCCACTCCTCCCTCACCTCTGCCCTCTACAAACGTGAGCCACTATATAAACTAGGGTTGGAATCCAATGTTTGTGTCATAAAATATGAGTTGAATGCATGAAATCCATGGAATCCAATGTTCATTTTGATGTTCACTTGCTTGGACCATAGTAATTGGACCTTGACTTGTTTCAAAACCATATTGCATGAGACATCCTTAGCCCAACAACAACCTCCAAAGAAGCCTACTCCATCAAATTAACAAATCAATCCAATAATCCCATAAAAACATGCAATTCCATCATCAACCCAATATCAAACACATGTGAATTAAAACCCAATAAAATGCTTCTCAACCTATCAAATAACCATCAAAATCACATTTGTTAAACCCTACTAAACTATACTAATCAGTTGGTGAAGTAGTAGCCTCATCATTAATTTGCTCTAATGAAAATGGAGAAGATGACGATGTGGTTTTTTGTGACTTCCGACTCCAAAAGTATGTTAAGCCTTTGGATTTCATTATTAATCTACAAACAAACAATTTTCACAACATAAATAAAACAGGAAGTCTGATTTCAATCTACAAACAGGAATCAAACAGGAAGTCTGATTTCAATCTATAAACAGGAAGTTTGATTTCAACATAAATAAAACAGGAAGCCTTAAGATTTTAAATGCTTCCGAATTCAATTAACGAATTCAATAAACGAACCCAAATCTTCATCTACTGCAACATAAACTCAGACTACCCTAAATCTACAAGAACGAAACTCTTAACAACCAGACCAATTAATAAATTCAATCAAATTACCATAAATCTACAATTACACAAATATATTAACAAAATAATAATAACATTTTAAAATAACCAAACGAAATTCAATCAAAATCAATAATCAAATTTGGGGAAAAAATTATAAACAATGAAGTGATGAACATACCGAAAAGAGGCTGATAACGTGGCTAAAGGCGGCCGGCGAAGAGGCGGTTGAAGGAGAGGCGGCGGTTGAAGGCGAGGCGGCGGCTGTGGAGGTGGTGCGTGGTGGACTGGTGGTAAGGGATCTAAGGGTTGTAATATATAGGGTTTTATTTGGTGTTATGTTTGTTATGTTTGTTTCACGCTTTTTCTTCTCTATTTTCCAGGATTTTTAATTTTTTTTTCTCACGTGAGGGCACGTGCCCCCACTTTCCACCCCCCAAATCCGCCCCTAATCTAGGTTGACAGACGCGGGGTCTTTAGCGTAGGGGAAAATCTGTTCATGAAAGGTGACATGGCGGGATACGTAAATCTTTTTAAAGGTAAGGTCAAGACACTTATATATAGCCTTTACGGTTAGATGGGTACCCGAGGAAAACACAAGGGAAGGATCGAGCTTGGAGTTTATGTATGCTCGATGGTGGGAGATGGGGATAGAAAAGGCAACCAAAGGTTCGCAAGTGGGAGTATATAATAGAATCAATGATCAATCTTTAGCTTGTTGGTGGAAATCGTTTGTTCCGAGATTCCTTTTATTATTATTTACATCATTTTTATATTTATTGCATTTTATTTTCGTTTTAGTAGATTAGATCAATCAACACATCAAAACCCCCCATTTGGTTACTTAACTTTAGCACATATTTAATCAACAAAAAGACCTTCTTTGTGGGATCGACCCCTACTTACACTTGCTACTAGTTTGAGTTTGTAGTGGATAAAATTGTTAATTTGGAGACTCACGACAAGTCTAGCCACCAACTCATGATAATGTCGCTCAAAATGAGCAATGTGACGATAATCCATCAACTCATCAAGGGGCTATTCAAAGTGATGAAGAGGGTATTCAAAGTGATGAAGAGGGTAATCAAGGTGAGCAAGATGGTAATTCGGCAACTCAAGAGCATAATCAAAGTGAAGAACACAATGTTCTCCCTCTTGATCCTCCACATGATCCGGGAAATCGCTTGCCAATATCATCTTACCGGGTGAATGATCGAGATGCCTTGAGAAGGATATATATCGAAAGGGGTCCTTGTAGACCTAGACCCAATGGTGATTTTCCTCAATCTTTGCAAGGTAATAAAATGCGTCGTTTCAAAGCTACTTGGTATGATAAATATGATTGGCTAGAATATAGTGAGCAAAATGATGGCGCCTTTTGCTTTTATTGTCACTTGTTCAAAGAGCCTACAAGTATTCCGGGAGCTAATGTGTTTGAGATTGGAGGGTATAAGGGTTGGAAAAGTGCATTGGTGAGAATTAAAAAACATGTTGGGAAAGGTAGTAGTGCTCACAATGTAGCTAAAGAAAAGTACGGATATTTCATTAATAAACAAGCATCAATAATAGAGATAGTTGAAAAAGTAAGTGATGAAGCTAGGAGTCTTTATAAATCCCGCTTGTTGCGCTCTCTTTCTTGTTTAAGATTTCTTCTAAGACAAGGATTAGCATTTAGGGGACATAGTGAAAGTGGAAAGTCAAATAATAAGGGTAATTTCCTTGAACTTTTGGATTGGCTTGTTCAAAATAGTGAAAGTGTTGCTAAAGTTGTTCTTGCTAAGTCTCCGGAAAACCACCAAGTTACTTGCCCCACCATTCAAAGGGAACTAATTGAATGTTGTGCCCTTGAGACTACTAAACTTATTATTGAGGATCTAAATGGTGATTTTTTTGGGCTATTAGCCGATGAGTCTAGTGACGTGTTTCATAAGGAAGAGTTAGCTATTTGTTTGCGTTATGTTAATAAAGATGGTAAACTTTGTGAAAGATTTCTTGGGATTTTGCATGTGAAAAATACAACTATAGTTCGACACTTTTTGAGAAGATAAAGAAACTACTTGATGGTCACTCATTAAGTATGTCAAATATCCGTGGTCAAGGTTATGATGAAGCTAGTAACATGAGAGGTGAACTTAATGGTTTTCAAAGTTTGATAATGAAGGACAATCCATGTGCATATTATGTGCATTGTTTTGCACACCAACTTCAATTAACATTAGTGGCGGTTGCTAAAGAAAACAAATATTGTGCCAAATTTTTTCAACAACTTGGAGTTGTGCTTAATAATATTGGATATTCTTGTAAACGTTTGGAGATGGTTAGGGATATTCAAGCGGAAAAGGTGTTGGAGGCATTGGCATCGGGTGAAAGTGAAAGTGGTAAGGGATTAAATCAAGAACTTGGTTTAAGTAGCCCCGGGGATACTCGGTGGGGGTCTCATTTTAAATCAATTGTGAGGGTCATATCTTTATATGCTACACTTATTAGAGTTTTTGAGATAATTATTAAAGAAGCCAAATCCGTGGATGATCGTGCTAAAGCCGAAATTGGGATTGATCACCTTGAATCTTTTGAGTTTGTTTTCAGGTTGCATTTAATGAAAGTGGTGTATGGATACACTAACTCTTTGTGTGAAGCACTACAAAGAAAAGATCAAGACATTGTTAATGCCATGACTATTCTTGAATCAACTAAGGAGCGGTTGAGAAAGTTTAGGAATGATGGATGGGATCAATTTCTTCAAATGGTTACTAACTTTTGTGTAAAACATAACATTGAAGTCCCGAATATGACGGATTTTTATGGTCCTCCGGGAAGATCAAGACGTCTTCTTGTTAACGTGCTTAACCAAGACCGATTTCGAATTGACATGTTTCTTTGTGTTTTGGATAAACAAGTCTCTGAATTAGATAACCGATTTAATGTGCAAAGCATGGAAATGCTAATATGTATGGCTTGTTTTAGTCCTGCCGATGTTTTTGCTTCTTCCGATAAGGACAAATTGGTGAGACTTGCAAAGTTCTATCTTAATGAGTTTGGTGATACCGAGATAACACTACTTGAGTTTGAACTTGATATTTTTGAAAGTGATATGCTAAGGGATTCGAGATTTCATCTTATCAAGAGCCTTGGTGAGCTTTCAATTATGCTTGTTGAGACCAAGAAGCATATTGCATATCCACGTGTTTATTTGTTATTGAAGCTTGTCTTGATACTTCCGGTGGCAACGACAAGTGTGGAAAGAGTTTTCTCCTCAATGAAATACGTGAAGAATTATTTGCGAAATAGTATGAGTGACGAACTTTTGAATAATTGTTTAGTCACTTATATTGAGAGAGATTTTTTTGCACAAGTTAGGGATGATGATATTATTAGGCGTTTTCAAGATAAGAATCCTCGTCGGATGGCTTTAGATTTTTCTTAGTTTTTTCCTTTAATTTGTAATTATATTACTATGTATTGACGATATTAGAATTTAATCTATAATATTTTTTTTCGTACTTTTCCACCCCTTGTCTCGAATCCTGGATCCGCCACTGACCTAGATTACTCTTTTCTGGAAGACGACACCCACCCGGTATGCACGTACCTGCTGCTTCAGCAGCACACCTCCCCACCTGCTGCCCAACCTTCGATCGCACCCTCCTCTACCTTGGTTGCCTCTCCCGTGTCCTCCCCTGCCTCTAAAACCCCTCGCCAGAACCCTCCTTTATCCCTTACCGCTGTCACACTCAACACGGACCCCTCACCCTCTCCTCCCTCGGTCACGGTCTCCCCACAAATGGTTAATCGTGCTCAACATGGAATTTTTAAACCCCGCACCCTCATGGACCTTCATGTTTCTACTTCTCCCTCACTACTCTCTAAGTGTCCCATCCGTGCCCTAAACGACTCGAATTGGAATGTGGCCATGAACGATGAGTATAAAGCCCTCACTAGTAATGAGACTTGGGTAATTGTTCCCCGTCCCATACATGCAAATATAACTCGTTGTATGTGGCTTTTCAAATAGAAATTCAAGTCTAACGGTGATCTTGAGTGCCATAAAGCTCGACTTGTTGTTAATGGCAGGTCTTAGCAGATTGGTGTTGATTGTGATGAGACATTCAATCCCATGGTGAAACCCACTACAATCCGCACGGTTCTCAGCATCACATTCTCTAATAATTGGCCCATACGTCAACTTGATGTTAAAAAAGCCTTTCTTCATGGCACAATTAAAGAAACCGTTTACATGCATCAACAACCGGGCTTTCGGGATCCCAAGTTTACAAACCATGTCTGCCTTCTAAAGAAATCTCTTTATGGCTTGAAGCAGGCCCCCCGGGTATGGTACCATCGTTTTGCTGAGTTTGTTGTGACCATCAGTTTTCATCATAGTATTTGCGATAACTCGCTGTTCATCTATGACACCGACAAGTCGACTGCATATTTGCTTTTATATGTAGATGATATTGCTATCATACTTCCTCTAATGCACTTTTCAAGGGTATCTTGGCCCGTCTTAAGTCCGAATTTGCCACGACCGATCTTGGCCCTCTATGTTACTTTCTTGGGGTGGCAGCCACTCGTAACAAGTCTGGACTGTTTCTTCAACAATCCAAATATGCAGCTGACATTATACAACGGGCCAACATGTCCTCTTGTAAGTCGACCCAAACTCCCGTTGATACTAAGCCCAAACTTAGTGTTGCTTCTATACCTCCTGTGGCCGATGCCTCGTTATATCGAAGCTTAGCTAGCGCACTACAGTACCTGACATTCACTCGACCGGATATAGCCTATGCCGTTCAACAAATTTGTGCATTCATGCATGATCTGCGCGAGGAACATTGGAGTGCTTTGAAATGTGTTATTCGCTATGTAAAAGGTATCACTTCCCTCGGCTTACATATCAGCCCTTTTTCCACGTCAAATATTACTGCTTATACGGATGCCGACATGGGAGGTTGCCCCGACACTAGACGGTCCAGGTCCGGGTACTACGTTTTTCTTGGTGAAAATTTAATATCATGGTCTTCCAAACGCCAACAAACACTTTCTCGTTCTAGTACTGAGGCCGATACTCGTGGTGTTACTAATGTTGTTGCTAATCATGTTGGGTCCGCAATTTGATGCTCGAGCTACATCGACCTATTCGAAAGGCAACTGTGGTCTATTGTGATGATGTGAGTGTAATCTATTTATCTGGGAATCCAATAAACCACCGACGGACAAAGCACATCGAAATGGATATACATTTTGTACGCGAAAAAGTCGCGTTAGGCGAAGTTATTGTCCGTCACGTCCCCTCTCGTTACCAATATGCTGATATTTTTACAAAAGGACTTCCGAAGGTACTCTTTGATGATTTTCGGTCCAGTCTCAACATCCGCTCTCTTCCCGTTTCGACGGTAGGAGGGTATTAGAATATGTAAATATTCTTATGTATATTTTTTTATTATATCCTTCTATCTTTTGTTGACTGCAATCTTATGATTGCCTAAGTATTAGTTTAGTTTTCTAGTTTCTAGTGCTAGTCCAACCGTATATATGTATGTTCATTCTCTTGTGAATATTCACCAATGATAATCAATTAATCATTTCTTATAAGACTAAATCAATTTTTTAAAAGGGTTATTTTATAGGAATAATCCAACCTATACCCCATCTTCTCATATTAATCCCTACTAATAGGGATGTCAATGGGGCGGGGCGGGTGCGGAGGGGGGTCAACCCGCGCCCGCCCCGCGAACTTTTAATGCGCACCCGCGCCCGCCCCGCGACCCGCGGCGGGTTGAACTATTCAAAACCATCCCCGCCCCGCGGGGACCCGCGATTGACCCGCCTATCTCCTCAAGAAACATAAATTTTAAATCTAAAATATACTTGTCGTACTATTTTACAAATAAGTTTTTGCAAAATGTCTTAACATTCAATTAAATAGAGTCCGTGGAGTCATAAAACGGTTTTACATACAATATACCACCAAAAACATACCCAAACAACAGCCGAAAGCCCAAATTCTGACAAGTACTAGAAAAGTAAACAAAACTACACAACAAATACTCTTCAATTCTTCTTCTTCAGTTCTTCAGCTCCGTTTGTTTTATCAGTTTGGGAAAATGGGGATTTAGGAGAATTTGGGTAGTTAGTGAATGACCTGAATGTAGTGATAACGATCGAATGATTATTCTTTATTGCCTTATTGGACTGGGGAAGTGGGTAGTCTGGGTTAGTGAGTTATTTTTCTTATTTACTTGTTTGGGCATGGGGAAGTGGGTAGCTTGGTAGGATAGATTTAATTTATTAAAAGTTTTTTTTAATTATTTTAAGTTATATTTAATTTATCTTATTATTCTTATATATTACTACTAGATATTATTATTTATTAGGCGGGTATAAGCGGGGCGGGGACATGTGGGGCGGGGCGAGCGGGGTGGGTGTGGGGCGGGGTGGGTATGGGGCGGGTCTCACGTGAAACCCGCACCCGCCCCGCGACCCGCGACGAATGTTGTTTTTGAAACCCATCCCCGCCCCACGACCCGCCAAATTATTACCCACACCCGCCCCACGTGGGGCGGGTGCGGGGCGAGACCCGCCAAGACCCACCCCATTGACATCCCTACCTACTAACGATTAACTGAGAAAAATCTAGCCTATAAGCTGAATTATCTTTCGTTGAATTTTGTCTATTTTTAAACTCTTATTATCGGTAAATAAGCAAGTCAACTTGACTTACTTTTTGTTTTTCCTTTTTCCTGTACAAAAAGTAAAGCAAGGTGACGTGCTAGCCTAGCGATAATAAGAGTTTAAATATAGTCAAAGTTCAATGAAAGATAACTGAGATTATAGGTTGGATTTTTCTTAGTTAATCGTTAGTATGGATTAATATGAGAAGATGAGACATAGGTTGAATTATTCTCATGAAATAATGGTTTTTAAAAGGATAAATTACAAATAACCACCACGTATTTGCATAATTTTACAAATTACCACCACGTATTTTCGTTTTTACAAATAACCCCCAAACTTCAATGTATATTCCCCAATTACCACCGTATTTATATCCCGAGCAACATTTTTCTTATTTTCCGACTTGTATAGTGACGAGTTACGCAAACTACCCAAACTACCCATATCAACTTACCCAACTTACACTTACTGAATTATTAACCATAACATTTCTTTCTTTTTAAATCTCAACTTCCCTATTTCTTCTTATTATTTCCAAAGCCTAAATACCTAAATCACTCTCAAATTTCCAGATCTCAGCTTTTATAAAAAAACATAACTCGTCTTCTTCATCGGTGATAGATCAAGAACCTTTCTGTAGAATTAAAATCAAGATAGTGCTCCATTCTCACGAAATTTACTAGGATTTCTCTTTAGGCATTGTATTAGTATAAGAATAGAAGTGCTTGGCTAAGACGCTACTAAGGTATGGAACTGTTGAAGTTTACTGGCTTTGGGGTAAAAGTAGTAATAGCAAAATTGCTGATTCATGCATTGAAATCAAATCCCCTCTTTCTGTGATCCACGGAAGTCGTCTTTACCAAAAGTGACGAGCCTTGTTCAGCTCTTATTATTAATCACAATAATAATCGATTCTTGCTAGATCCAAACACCTAGAATCTTAGGACTTTAATGTATTATATGTTGGTTAATTACTGTTTAATGTTATTGTCAAAAATGCGGATTCGGGGATTTAGGGTTTGAAAATAATTGGGGGAAATAGAGAAATTGAGATTCAGAAGGAGAAACCTCATAAGAGGTGGTTAATAATTTAGTCAACTTAAGTTGTTAAGGGTAGTTTGGTTATTTTACATAACTCGTCACTAAACAAGTCGGGAAATAAGAAGAACGATGTTCGAGATATCAATACGGTGGTGATTAGGGAATATACATTGAAGTTTGATGGTTATTTGTAAAAATGAAAATACGTGGTGGTAATTTATAAAAATACGCAAATACGTGGTGGTTATTTGTAATTTATCCTTTTTTAAATTGTTTGTTTCTTCATATACTTTTACGTCGTCTCTCTTAATTCGTCTTATCTAGATATCACCAATTCTGTATCATAGTTCATCATACCGTGGCATCATACTTCAGCTTTCTATTTATTAGTTAAGTCTCTCAAGTATTGTACTAAAAATTTTAAAAGAGATACCTAATTCACCCCATTCTATTAGGTGTTTATCGTTCTTAACTCCTCAATATCATTCTATACAAAATATTTTTGAATTACTTCTCTAATTGCCCAAAATCCGTCTAATCGAAATAGAAAATTCGGATTAATCCATACACTAATAAATGTGAATTATTAAAGTCGGAAAGTTAAGTCGATTCGGTATAATTTTACGTTGGTCAATTCTGTCCGTGCAAATTAAGTTCGAACACTATTTGTGATTGATGAAACGCCACGTATTTCAGTGATTCAGTCTAATGTATGTGAACTGTGACTGTAAGAAATTTCTTTGCAGTCATTTTCATGGTGTTTTTTGGAGACTTGGAACAGTCAATGAGGCTTAACTTGAAAATAGATAATTAGATATTTTGGAAAGGCAGTGTTTAAGGTTGATGTCCAACTAATAACACTTGTAGAAAACTTCATATATATGCTTATCTTTTATTTAAATAATAATTTGTAGAGGTTGCGAATATGTCATTATTGTTCTTATTTGTGCTTCAGCTATTGTTATCCCTGAAGCTGGCTGTTAGCTCAAATATCGCGCTTCCAAATTGTCCAGAACTTTGCGGGAATGTCAGGATTCCATACCCATTTGGCGTTGGCGACAATTGCTACCATGAAGAAGCATATGAGATCACCTGCAATAAGTCTTTCACTCCTCCAAAGCCATTTTTGCGCAAGTTCAATGTGGAGGTGTTGGATATAGTCTGGCCCGGAAAGTACTCAATACTTGACCCACGTTATACTGAAGACGGATATGACGTGACAATGACAGTTGGCCTGCAATCTCCAAACTTTTGTCAAAGAAATGGAAAAAAGGAAGTAAGTAGTATTGATTTTCGTGATAGTCCATTCCTATATTCAGGGTGGCACAATGTGTTCATCGTGGAAGGCTGTGGGGGAAGCGCTTTTTTGAAGAAGAGGAGTGGTGGCATCTTGACTGGGTGCTCTTCATTTTGTGACAGTGATGCTGGTCAGAAGAGCACAAGTACGTGCTATGGGGTTGGATGCTGCCAAGCCTCACTCTTATCATCTCTCACAAATGACGACTCTGACGACTTTGCCGAGTGGGAAACCAGAAATCTTGATTTTTACGAAGTATCACTTGATTTTGAACAACTTCCCACATCTAACTCGTGCAATATATACGCAACCTTGATCGAGAGTAAGTCAGTGAGTAAGTTTGCCGGGAAATTGTCAAGTTTGCCAACATTGCCGACAGTATTAGTATGGGAGGGTGCATACAACTCGTTTTGTGGATCTCAGCCTACTCCACAATGCAATTGTGAATTCCCTTATGAAGGAAACCAATTTTTTCCAAACGGCTGCCAAGGTAGAAACATAGAAAAACGACATTCATTTTACAAAATTTCCTTCCTACTATATTTTATAATCCATACATTTCCAATTCTGTCATTGATATGCTAACTGGATGGTGTTTTTTGTTTATTTGTGACAGTCATGGAAGAATGTCGCAACTGCAAACACGGCTGTGAAAAAAAAGAGAATCCAAATGGTTCAGCAAGATCTATTGCCTGTAAGATGAATCCATTGTTTAGACGAGCCCCTGTTATTGGTAAGTATACTTCTTTATATACTGTGCTTTTCGCTATTACAATTACATATACCTGTTTACTCAGCAGAAAAAAGAGAGTCTAGAGAAAACAGTATGATAAAAAATTAGTGTCTGTGGATTACTGTAGTTATTAAGAGTAATAATCAGCAGAAGGCAGACGAGAGTAGCTGTATTCGTCACTGTATTTCCACGGAGCTGCCTATCAATCTCTGATTAATCTCTTTTAGTCAGACTGTTGGGCCAAACAATGTAGTGCTTTACGCCTAAAATATCCTGCGTAACAATCGCCTGAATACACTGTTGGAAAAATTGTAATAGGGTGTCAATCATAATGATCGTAAACTTTGATATCAACCGAATCATGAAGGCCACCCTTTCCTTTTAAGGGTATTTTGACCCTAGTACATACCTTGGGTTACACGAAATCCCTCATAAGATAAGACGGTTGAGACCCTCTTCATCTAGACAAAGATAAAGACAATACTTGATGAAGTTTTATTATTTTGCTTTGTCTTCCCAAAATCTGAAATTTCAAAATATAGTATATATTAGTTTGAAACCTGAATATATAGTATAAATTTTGGAAGACATTTTGATTAACTAGATACATCATGATGTTTACAGGATTCAGTTCCGGCATGGGCTTAGTGCTATTGGTTCTTGGTGGCTATTGGCTTTTTAGATATTTGAAACGAAGAAGAAAGCTTAAGCAAAAAGCCGACAACTTCAAGAGAAATGGTGGTTTACTACTGCAACAACAAACGTCTTCGAATGAGGGTACTGTACAGAGGACCAAAGTCTTCACCGTCGTTGAGCTAGAGAAAGCTACTGACAATTTCAATGAGAATAGAATACTCGGCCAAGGAGGCCAAGGCACAGTATATAAAGGAATGTTAATGGACGGACGGATTGTTGCCATTAAGAAGTCGAGAAAAGTTGATGAGTCTCAGATAGAACCCTTTATTAATGAGGTGGTTATTCTTTCTCAGATCAACCATCGGAATGTGGTTGGCTTACTAGGATGTTGTTTAGAGACGGAAGTCCCAAATCTTGTCTATGAGTACATCCCTAATGGAACACTTTATGAACATATCCAAGGTGTGGGTGATGATTTTCACATTAACTGGCAAATGCGCTTACAAATTGCAGCAGAATCCGCTGGTGCTATCGCGTATCTGCATTCATCTTCATCGGCTCCTATTTTCCATAGAGACATCAAGTCAACCAATATACTTCTTGATGAAAAATTCAGAGCAAAAGTTTCTGATTTTGGGACTTCTAGGGTAATTAACATTGAACAAACTCATGTGACAACTGCTGTTCAAGGAACCTACGGTTATTTGGATCCCGGGTACTTTCAGTCCAATCAATTCACCGAAAAAAGTGATGTTTATAGCTTTGGTGTAGTCCTTGTTGAGCTCCTAACTGGCAAGAAACCAATATGCCCTGTTGGAAATGGAGGATGGATAAGCTTGGCAGTTGAGTTCCTGTCAAAGATGGAAGATTCCGGTCTTTTCGACATTCTAGACAGCAGAATTTTAGATGAGGGTAAAGAAGATGAGTTTATGGCGGTTGCAGAACTTGCCAGGAAATGTTTGAATATGAATGGAAAACAACGGCCTACAATGAAGGAAATTGCAGTGCAACTGGATTCGATTAGAACCTCACAAATGCCTATTTCAAAAGGAAAACTTAAGAGTGCAATCACGCCGTCACAGAAGCGATCCACTTTCAAAGCGGTCTTGTAAGTCGAAGCATGTTTACTGTAGATGATGATTCTCCTCCTTCCACAATCGAGGTTCAGCCACTCATGGGTAGGACCTGACTCATGAAGGTACATCCTGAAGAATTCAGATTCTGTAATGTACTTGTGTACAGTGGCAAATTCAGCAGTTTTGTTACTGGGATCATGTCGAAATGTCAAATATATTATACTATCATAGTATCAAATTTGAAATTTTATATATTTTTGAGCATGCCAATAATGCAAAATGGTAAATTGTTTGCGCTTTTCGGTGTAGTACTATTATCTCCACCTTAGTGAGCAAATCACTGATTACGTATGTTGGAAATATAGGGTCACTATAGAGATGAAGTTATATATTTAGGAACTAAATGTTGTATGGTCATATGAACGTCACTTAATGAGAAACGAAATCATCCCAACTACGGAACAAAATCGATATGGGCGTCGTCCCGTAAGATCACGTAACAGTCCTTAAGCTCGTGTACTCAACTATTAAGAGTTGGAACTTGGAAGTGATATGGTATACTCGGAAAATTGTAAAAAGAATTATAAAAGATGGAGATTTCACATTCAGGTATCCTTCAATTAGTCCGAATAACTCATTATAAACATGGGTCATAAACATGATGTCATGTTAATCATCAAGAGCTCTTCAACCTTAGGTACAAGGTCAAATTGGTCAATGCATTATATATATGGGAGAGGGACTTGAACCCGTGATCTATTGTTACGACATGTTAGAATTATAAAATAGAGATTGAATAATAAGAGAGAATTGATTATTGATTCGTAATCTTACATTGATACGTGACGATGTATTTATAATACATCGTCAAACCCTAGAAAGGTAAACCTAAAGATAGACGGGCCTAATATAGGCCCAATTCCTAATACGACACCTCCATCTAGCTCAACCTTCTTATTAATGACTATCTATTTTGCTAGTCAAGTAGGAACTACTAATTTTGTCTATTTTCAAATTCAATTTTAATTGAATGGACCACTAATTTTGTGGTTACATGAGATTGTCACTAGATCAGTAGATCATCAACATTTATTTGGTAGAATTCTGACACCTTAGCTCAGTTGGTAGAACGGAGGACTGTAGTTTTCAAGCAGTTAATCCGTTACTTAATAGTGTGACAACAATGGAGTTTATTAACTGAGACTGCAGCAGTGGGTAAGCTTAGGTTGCTGGTCTTGATTTCGGCCACGTAAATTTCTGTTTACTGTTAATGATTGCACAACAATTTATGGCTTGGTTGTATGAGATGGGTAATACAGTGGAGTGTGTCAATTGAATTGCATTCTGTATTGCTAACAATTGAATTACTGCATACATCAGACAGCCCTTCCCTGCAATTTTCAGGAGTTTTTTAGGCACTGCATAATGTTGTTCATGAACTGATGAATACTAATTTTTAAAACATTTAGGGAGCGTTTGTTTCGTGCATAAATATGAGTTTGGAACCAAAAAATATATCTTGGTGGTATGGAGTTGGAACTTGATTCTCCATGCCTTGTGTTTTTTTCAATTTTGAGTGGTATGACTTTCTAAACAAATTAAGGTTAAAATCTGTCAATTAAAATACTTTAAATGACTTTTGATAATATGAAATCTTAAAGATACTTTTTTGATCAAATAAGTATTATCATAATTTTTGTTTTCACATGGATTACCCATTTTGATTTAATACCCATGGAAATCAATCTGGAAAGGTATAATATGTCAAGATGAGGGTTCGGAATTCCGCTGCTTTAAAATGGAAGTTTGGTCGGAAATGGTCGTGTTAACTGTTTGAAGTTGCAGAATCCCCAGGAGTAACTAATTTCATTTGCTGTAGAAGTTTATTACTGCTTGCTTGATTACAAGTTTAAGCTTTGTTTGTGTTATGTGCTTGAGTGTGATTTGATGCTCGAAGAGTGCTAAATTGTTCCTGTGTGAATATGTGATTAATCTTCCTGCAGAGGAGTAGTAGGACCATTGTTGGACTATTTGTGATTGAGCAGACGCCGCGTCTACCAGTCTAATGCTTGTAAACAGTGATAGGTGAACCATTTCAATCAAAACCTTAAGGTGGTGATGGTCGAAACCCAATTATTATTAATATTTTTATTACGCTTCCTCACTCAAATGTCCGTTGGGCTTGAAGAGTGGTTAGTTTGCACAGACTCCCCATACCGTGTGCTTGGTTTCCACTTCGTGTTTTTAAGGGGTTTTTGAGGTTGCTAGGATTCAAACCCGTGACCCTGGCTCCTCAACCATCACCTTAAGGTTTTAGTTGGATGATTCATCTATCATGGTATCAGAGCCAAAACGATATGGGGAGCCTGTGCAAACTGACTATTCTTCAAGCCCAATGGGCATATGGGGGAGCCTGTGCAAACTAACCACTATTTAAACCCAATGGACATTATCATTATTAATATTCCCTATTAAACAGTACTGTTAGGAAAGTGATTAGTAAGATGTCAATATTAGCAGTTTGCTTAGAACAGTCAATGATGGCTAGCTTTGAAAATTGATATTTGGAAAGGAAGTGTTTTAGGTTTATATCCAACTGATAACAGTACAAAGTTCATATAATAAATACTCCGTACATGTTTTATTTACATAGAATCTGTAGAGCTTGCAAACATGTCCTTCTACTTGCTTGTGCTGCAGCTACTGTTAGCCCTGAGGTTAGCACTTAGCTCTAAAATCGCGCTTCCAAATTGTTCAGAACTTTGCGGTGAGGTCACGATTCCATACCCATTTGGTATTGGCGATAATTGCTTTTATGAAAAAGCATACGAGATCACCTGCAATAAGTCTTTCACACCTCCAAAGCCATTTTTGCGTAAGTTCAACGTGGAGGTGTTGGATATAAACTGGCCCGGAAAGTACTCAATACTCGACCCACGTTATAGTGGAGAAGACGCCAGTCATCTGACACTGACAGTAGGCCTGCAATCTCCAAACCTTTGTCAAAGTGACGGAACAAAGCAAGTAAGTAGTTATAATTTTCGCGGTAGTCCATTCCTATTTTCAAGATGGTACAATGTGTTCATGGTGGAGGGCTGTGGGGGAAGTGTTGTTTTGAAGAATAGCAGCGGAGACACCTTGACTGGTTGCGCGTCATTTTGTGACAGTGACGTTAGTCAGAAGAACACAAGTGTTTGCTTTGGGGTTGGATGTTGCCAAGCCTCGCTCTTATCATCTCCCACAAGTGACTTCATTGAAAGGGAGGACTACGGAGATCTTGATTTTTATAAAGTGTCGCTTGATTTTGTGCAAGTACCCACGACTAACTCGTGCAGTATATCCGCAACCTTGATTGAGAGCAAGTCAGTGAATGAAGTTGCCGGGAAATTGTCAAGTTTGCCAACATTGCCTACCGTATTAGAATGGCAGGGTATATACACACCCTCTGATAATTATAACAACTTCTCTTGTTATAAGCAATATAACTCTGGTCCACAATGCACTTGTGAATTCCCTTATGAAGGAAACCCATATCTTCCGAATGGCTGCCAAGGTAAAAACAAAAACAAAAACAAACGACATTCATTTTACTTAGTTTTCCTCGCTTCTATAATCAATCCATTTCCAATGCCGTGATGGATATACTAACTGGGTGCTTTTTTGGGCTGTTTGTGATAGTCTTGGACGAATGTCGCAAGTGCAAACATGGCTGTGGAGTAATTGACAATCCATCAAATGAGTCAGTTAGATCTATTGTCTGTGAGAAGAATCCATTGTTTAAACGAGCCTCCGTTATTGGTAAGAAGTTTATCATACTGTGCTTTTTCTGTAAATTTAGTCCTCAGCAAATCCCTCTATTACATACACCTGTTTACATGGCGAGTGCCCCTGATAGCCCCCTAACTCCGCCAGTGTGCCTTGCCCTAAATTCTGTGCTGCTTGTCAATCTCTGATTCATCCCCATTGGCCGGATTGAGTCCATCACTGCTTTATGACTGTTTGGCCAACGCTGTCGTGTTTTCTGACCTAAGTTCTGTGCAGCAATTAATTGAATGCTCTTCTTACAAACTAACCTCCAAGTAGTGTTTGGTGATTTATACACCATACAGTTGTCTTACATACTGACAGTACAGTTATGTTTGAGAGGACTGAGATGCGCGTAATATGCAGTCTGAAATCTGTAATTTTATGTTTTCGACACATGATGATGTTTACAGGATTCAGTTCCGGCATGGGTTTCGTGATATTGGTTCTTGGTGGCTACGGGCTTTATAGATATTTGAAGAGAAGAAAAAAGCTTAAGCAAAAAGCCGACAACTTCAAGAGAAATGGTGGTTTACTACTGCAACAACAAATGTCTTCTAATGAGGGTACTGTAGAGAGGACCAAAGTCTTTACTGTCACTGAGCTAGAGAAAGCTACTGACAATTTCAACGAGAATAGAATTCTCGGCCAAGGAGGTCAAGGTACAGTATACAAGGGAATGTTAATGGATGGACGAATTGTTGCTGTTAAGAAGTCAAAAAGAGTTGACGAGTCTCAGATAGAACCCTTTATCAATGAGGTGGTTATTCTTTCTCAGATTAACCATCGGAATGTGGTTGGCATACTGGGATGTTGTTTAGAGACAGAAGTCCCGACCCTTGTCTACGAGTTCATCCCAAATGGAACACTTTATGAACATATCCAAGGTGGAGGTGATGATTTTCACATTAATTGGAAAATGCGTTTACAAATTGCAGCAGAATCCGCTGGTGCTATTGCATATCTGCATTCATCTTCATCAGCTCCTATCTACCATAGAGACATCAAGTCGAGCAATATACTTCTGGATGAAAAATACAGAGCTAAAGTTTCTGATTTTGGGACCTCTAGGGCCATTAACATTGAACAAACTCATGTGACCACTGCTGTTCAAGGAACCTATGGTTATTTGGATCCCGAGTACTTTCAGTCCAATCAATTCACAGAAAAAAGTGATGTTTATAGCTTTGGTGTAGTGCTTGTTGAGCTCCTAACAGGGAAGAAACCGATATGTCCAGTTGGAAACGGAGGATGGATAAGTTTGGCAGTAGAGTTCCTGTCGAAGATGGAAGATTCCCGTCTTTTTGACATCCTGGATAGCAGAATTTCAGATGAGGGTAAAGAAGACGAGTTTATTGCAGTGGCTGAAATTGCCAAGAAATGCTTGAATATGAAAGGGAAACAACGGCCGACAATGAAGCAAATTGCAGTGCAACTGGATGCGATTAGATCCTCACAAATGCCTATTTCCAAAGAAGTAAAACCTAAAGAAAGCAATCACGCTGTCGCAGAAGAGATCTACTTTCATAGCGGACCTGCAAGTACAAGCATGTTTTCTTTAGATGACGGTCCTCCTGTTTCCACAATCGAGGTTCAGCCACTCATGGGTAGGACCTGACTCATCAAGGTACATCCCGAAGATTTCAGATCCTATAATATACAGAGTTACAGGGTTCTGTTGAATATTTATAAGACATATCATAGTATAAAATTTCAATTTCAAATATCTTAAGCATGTAAAGTTGAAAACTTGGCGAAATGGGTAAATTGTTTGAGCTTTTCGGTGTTCAAGAGGCTGTGTTCCGTAAGGTGAATCCGCCATTGGTACGCATAGTTTCTTAGGGTGTGTATCATGTACTGTAATGTTCAAATTCCCTGTAGAATTAGAAGGATTGTGATTTGTTCAGGTTTAATAAATAATTTCGGCATGTTGATACAATGTTTGTGATGTGTATCCATATACTGTAATGTTCAAACCATCTTTTAATCTGTTTCAATGTTTGTATAATTGTATTTGTATCTGCAGCTTTATTCTAACCTGTTATGCATTACTTGCCTCAGTGTTACAATTCTGATTTTGCATCTTCCAGAGCTGTTCAACAATGCTTATCATATTCGGTCGTTCCTCCCCTTTCTTTGCAACACATGTCAGTGCAAGCTGTGCAACCTGTCGGATCACGTCATCTCTTGCTTCTTCCAACACTCCACTGTCAATCATCTCGGCCACGCTATTATTTTCCACAGCTGAGACGAAGACATGAACCAAGTCCGTCTCATGCAAGGCCATCACAATAGGCTGCTTTCCTGTTAATAGCTCTAGCAACAACACCCCAAAACTGTACACATCGCACTTCTCTGTCACCTTCTTAGTTTCGACATACTCAGGATCAATATACCCCGGAGTTCCTAGAACAGGCCATCTTTGACCTGTCTCCCCTGGAGTGAGAGTCACGGAATACCCAAAATTTGATAACTTTGCACGAAATGACAGATCAAGAAGTATGCTGAAAGACCGAACATTCCTATGTACTATCGGCCTAGACAGCCAGACAGGGCAGTATGCATATAAGATAGAGCATATGCAGTGTCAGTCGCGACCCTTAGCCGATCACACCATTTTATACGGTTTTTATTCACGTGTAGATGGCTAAAGAGACTTCCATTTGGAAAGTACTGGTACACCATTACCGGTATATAAGTTTCGAGGCAACAACCATAGACCTTAACCAAGTTTTCATGATTCATGACCATTGCTGTCGCGGCTTCTGTCAAGTAAAGATCGATAAGATCTGGATTTAGCTGAAAATCAGTAGGGACTTTGACAGCCACAACTTGATCCTCTATTACTCCTCTATAGACAGTGGATTCAATACTATCAATCACAAGACTTGGATCATAGTTGTTTATAGCCTTCTCGATTTCCCTGATTGATAGTGTTTTCAGCTGCCTTGATCCTGTGTCTTGCCCTCGGCTAAGAGCATGTTGTTTTTCTAGGAAAATGTTTCCATTTATGATGAAATAATCTTCTTTTGTCTGTGTTTGACCCATCACTATGCTCGCAAAATTTAAAAAAAGTATGAACGATCTTCGATTCAAACTACGAGGAAGGTGAAATCTCGAACTCTCTTGTTTTTATATGGATGGGATGGACACAATAATACTAGCAAGTTTTATAGTTTTTGAGCATTATAATAATATTTTCGAATTTTATTTTAAAAATTATTAGCAAGTTTTATAGTTTTTGAGCATTATAATAATATTTTTGAATTTTATTTTAAAAATTATTAGTATTGCTATAAAATTTCCGTTTTGAGTTATTAAAACATTAATATCAAAAAATTATAATAAAATTCAAAAACATTACCTATAAACTTACACGGACCATTGACGATCTCCAAAATAAAACGCGCTCTTGCTTACATGGGCATCAATAATGTTACCATCACTTGTCATGGAAAAAGTAGACAAAATATGAATCGAAAAAATAATTAGTAACTTTATGGGAGGCAATTGGGTTAGAATTATTCAAATGAAGATTGATTTAGGGAGTTATATATTGCATAGTTGCATACATATGGCTTTGTTGACTTTCTGCATTTAATCTTGACAAAATAGGTCACTTCACATTACACCACAATAATAACACTTACTCCCTCCTACCCAAAATAAGTGTCCCGTTTGCCCTTTTTTTTATTCGTCAAAGTGTCCCGTTTGGTGGTATTTGTACGGTTTTATTACGTTTTTACCCTCCCCTATTTACATTTATTACCCATCACCCACCCCTTACCCAATATAATTAATTAATTAACCCAACCCACTAACCCCATATACCCACTAACCCAGTCCAATTATTTACCTAACCCAACCCATTACAACCCCAAATCCACTAACCCCTCCCGCCATTTAATAACCTCCCAACCCTAATTAATCCCTCACTCTTCACCCGCAGCCTTCGTCTTCATCATCTCTCTTATCTACCCAAACCCTAATCTCGTTTCTCTCTCCTCAGTCACCTCCTCTCATCTCCTCCTCACATCTCCTCTCATCTCATACTCTTTCTTCTTCTTTTTTCGTCAAATTTGTGAGTAAAAAACTCCGTAATTCGTATTACCATCGAAAGATCTGGGTTTAAATTGTGATTTTAGGGGAAAATAAATGGAAAATTACGTGATGCTTGGTGGCCAGATTGATTTGAAAGCTATGGAGTATTTATATGAGGATTATGATTCTGGGGATGAGGGGATGAATGGTGAGACAGAGAGTCAGGATGAGGTCGTTGTTGAAGGTAGGGAAAAGATAAGCTAGGAAGAAAGCGATCGGGTGAAGGGTGAGCTTTGGATAGCAAAACGTAAGAAACCGGAGAAACGTTTGACCGTTATGGAGGATCTGGTTAAATATTGGTCTCGTTTTGGTATTTTATTGGAGTATGAAGTAGAGTTGGCTAAAAAAGAGAGTCTGTCTGGGGTTGCATGTCTGCCTGAGGTTGTTTGTTGTTCAGAACCGGAGTTAGATTTTGATGAGATACGCAATAATCCAACTATACAAAGTTGGTTTATGAAAGAAGTTGGGAAATATTGGCCTGGTCTTAATGGGACAGAGGAAGATGAATCCTTCTGTCTTTACATTATTGAGGCCGGATCTTCAAAGGTATATTCTACATCTCTTAGTTTGTTAACTTTTTTTTTTTAATTTCAATGGACTAATGATGATAGTGTACTCTGTATTTGTTAATCTTGTAATTTCCGCTTCATCTTAACGAAAAACCCAGTGATCTCTAATGTGAGGGCTGTTGATTGCCAACAACATTGTTGGTCGTATACAATGCCACCACTTTTTCTGGTGATGAGGCTGTATATGATCAACATTGTTGTGTAGGTTGTTTACATTAGGTAGTTAATCTGAAATGCTACCATAACAAAATATCCCTGTCTGCCATAATTTGAAATTTTACAAAAACAGTTGCAAAGTTCTAGTCATCTTCTGCAAAACCTTGAATGTGTTGTCTGCAATTTTAGTTCTGCTGTGCAAAATATTGTTGTTGTCTGCTGGTACTTCTGCTGTCTTCAAAATAATTGTATCTGCCCAAAATGTTGTAATCTGGTGGTACTTCTTGTGAGTGCTTCGTTGTCTTCGGTCATACTTCACCTGCAAAATGTTAGTCTTCCTACATTCTTTACTCGTCAGCACAAATTTGTTGTAACCATTCACTAATTTGACCAATTGGGGGCATCTCATCCTTACTTACACTGCTGCTTGACTCCTCACTTACACTGCTCTTTGACACAAGTGGTGCTTCAGTAATGGTGCCAACAGGTTCAATATCACATGTTGGTTCATTACTAGTGCCACTGGTACTTGTCTGGTTCTCTGATAATGTCACTGCATTTATTAACTCACTTATACTGCTAGGATCCCCAACATTCTGTATATACCTAATGCATTCCTTAACCAAATCCATGTCAGCAGTAAGGTAATTAGGAAGTAAACCAGTAGAGGCTAGTACGTTTTTGTGCATATGTGGCACAGCACGCATAATCTATGCCTCCTTTCCTTTTCATTACTTCAAGCATACATGCCTGTAATGTTAACCACACGTACTTGAGTTTGAGAGCTTCTTGTTCTTCATAGGCAGTGACTGTGTTGTGTATTAATTCATCTAATTTCATTGCCTTTTTCTTTTGTTGAAGAGATTGTATTGACCTAAAAAACCCCAAGTCTAAGACATTCAAGTCTGGTGAGTTGGGAGTTTGATAGGCCAATTCAATACTCCATCCATCTGCTGTAGCCATTGTTTTGAAATCAGGGTCCTCATTTGAAAAATGAGGACGAGCGTTATCTTGTTGTATAACCACACGTTTAGGCCTATCAGCAGGCCATTTAGCCTTAATTGCTGGCAGTACACAGTTTAAAATCATGTCCTTTGTTACTTGTTTATTTATTGACTCAATGCATTTTGTTTCTAATGTCCCTGCCACTCTGTTTTTGGAATTTCTTTTCGCTGGAACTTGGACAACAAATGGTTTCTTTTTGTTTGTTGCATTTACTCACCAATATTTCATTTATTTTTGATCTTTCAAGGTTTGTTAGATTCCTCTTCATTGAATGTTGTTTTCAGATTTTTGTTTGGGAGTACTTTATGTGAAAGTGTTGTTTTGGCTGTTTGCTATTGAATGAACCCCCATGAATAGAAAATCTATTTATAGACAGTGACTGGAACTTTGCACTGTGCTTGTTTTTTTTCATTTTGGCGCCTGAAAATTTCATCTTCTTGTAATTTGGCTCCATTATTTAAATTTGGTGCCAATTTCAAACTTAGATGACATTGGATGTGAATGTTATTGGACTGACATTTGAGTTAGCTTGGCTGATGGAACACCTGTTTTGGGACGATCGACATTAGATGACGGAAATCGACGCTAATCTGAAGTCCATCTTTTATTTTATTTTTAAATTTAAGTACTGTTTTTATTTTAATGTGGACTGACATTTGAGTTAGCTTGGCTGATGGAACACCTGTTTTGGGACGATCGACATTAGATGACGGAAATCGACGCTAATCTGAAGTTCATCTTTTATTTTTTTTTAAATTTAAGTACTGTTTTTATTTTAATGTAAACGTAATTTATTTAATGTATTGTAATTTATGTAATTTAATGTAATCTATGTAAGTTAATTTTATGTATTGTTATTTAAAGTCGTTAATTTAATTTAACGCGGAAGTCTGTAAAAAAACCGTTTATTGTTGTTACAACTCTGTTTGAAGTGCTGTTTGTGTATTAGTAAAGGGGGGAAACAGAATGGGATTATAAAAGGGAGGGAGTCATTATGGCTTTAATCATATCATTATTTCTTACAAATCATACCTTCTCTCTCCAATCTAAATACCCCTACACTACCCAAAATACACCAAAATACACAAACCATAAATTCTTGACTCAAGGCCAAACGGGACACTTATTTTGGGTAGGAGGGAGTAGATTTTATTCTGTCTTCCGTTTACTTATTTTAAAGTCATTCAACTCTCATGCATCCTTATTATATTGGTTGTGAAGCACTCTGATTTGATACCCAAATTCTCATTTATGATGGCGATACAACTGTCCTAGTTAAGGTGGAGAATTGTTAAAATGTGACTCGTTTGTCGCGTTGATATGTGAGAATTTTATTACGGTGAGCAATAAACTAAGTAGGGATAAAATTGAAACCCGGAAATCCACGTTGAACGTAGCAAGGGTGTACGTGAAATATTGATGATGTCATGATGATGTTAGCGTGGCAAGTTGCAGCGTGGAAACTCACGTATTGAAGCAGTTCCTGGACTATACCATCAGATGTACAATGTTATTGTACATCCGGGGTTATTTTAGTCTTTTTCTTAATTATTTTTGAAAAACGAAAAGTCAGTAATCTCAGTCTTCTCCACTTTCCTGTTTTAGGTAACTTCTTCCATATTTTTCTAATTTATTAATTAATTTTTCTCATTAATTATTATATCTCCATCTTTCACTTTATTTAATTATTATGTCAAGGTAACTTTTTATTTTATTAGTCCATATTCTTTTTACATTAGCCCGTAATCTTATATTGATAACTCGTATTCTTATAATAATAGCTCGTATTCTTATATTAATAACTCGGATTCTTATCTTAATAACTCATATTTTTATATTAATAACTCGAATTCTTATCTTAATAACTCGTATTTTTTTTATATTAGCTCATATTCTTTTAATATTAGCTCGTGTTCTTTTAATATTAGCTCATATTCTTTTTATATTAGCCCGTATTCTTAGGGTAATAACTTGTATTCTTTTATGCTCGTATTTTTTAGTTTGTGATTTTCTTAAACTCGTATTCTTTTTACATTAGCACATATTCTTATATTAATAGCTCATATTCTTATCTTAATAGCTCGTATTCTTATATCAATAACTCGTATTCTTATCTTAATAACTCATATGTTTTTTTAATATTAGTTCGTATTCTTTTAATATTAGCTCATATCTTTTTATACTAGCTCGTATTCTTAGGGTAATAACTTGCATTCTTATGTGCTCGTATTTTTAGTTAATATTAGCTCGTATTCTGTTTACACGTTGTTCAAAATTTGGGGAATTGCTGTATATTACTATCTTGAATAAAAAAAATTATCCAAAATTTATATTAGCTCGTATTCTGTTAACATTATCTCAAATAATTTTTATACTAGCTCATATTCTTATCTTAATAACTCTTATTTTTATTTTATTAGTACATTATTTTTTTTACATTACCTCGTATTCTTATATTAATAGCTCGTATTTTTATAATAATAGCTCGTATTTTTATATTAATAGCTCGTATTCTTTTCTTAATAACTCATATTTTTATATTAATAACTCGTATTCTTATTTTAATAACTAACTCATATTTTTTTTATATATTAGCTCGTATTCTTTTTATATTAGCTCGTATTTTTAGGGTAATAACTTGTATTCTTTTGTACTCGTATTTTTTAGTTCGTGATTTTCTTAAACTCGTATTTTTTTTTACATTAGCTCGTATTCTTATATTAATAGCCCGTGTTCTTATCTTAATAGCTCGTATTTTTATATTAATAGCTTATATTCTTATATCAATATCTTGTATTCTTATTTTAATAACTCGTTATTTTTTTTATATTAGCTCGTATTCTTTTTACGTTAAATCATATTCTTATCGTAATAGCTCGCATTTTTATGCGTCCAAATATCTTGAAATTTTAATGAGTACTTAATGTGCTTCCTTGTACCACAGATGCTGAATCTGAATAATCATAATTGATTGGACTTAAAGTTGATTCAGAGATTGATCCTTATGAAGCTTATCGTAAATATTCATTTGTTAAGTGCTTTGGGTCAGAAAATTTACCCTAATTATTCATTAGGGTTATGATTGGTGTAAATATTCATTAGGGTTAGGATTGATGTAAATATTCATAAGGGTTATGATTGGTGTACAAATTTACCTCAAATTAGTATTGTTTGATGAGTTTTTCCTTCTTGATGTCGATGCAAATTGTTTTTCGTTCACCGATATATTATTCGCATTTTTCCGCCTTGTTGAACATACCAATCTCTTCCCTTCCGCCATCTTCGAATCAAATTTTGGTGGGAGAGAAATTTGTCTTGACTGTCGTCAAGAGAGAATTAAGAAAATGTTTACGTTGATAGATAATTAGATATTTGTTTTGTATTTGGCTCTAATAGAAAATTAGAAAATTATAGATCAGGTGGGCCGTGGGCCTGATGTACCATGCTTCTATATACATGGGTGTAGGTAGAGCTGGCAAAAGCTGACCCGACCCGAGTAACCCGACTCGAACTGCCCGAAAACCGACCCGATAACACCCGCTAAAACAATGAACCGAATCGACCTGGCCCGACCCGTGGGTGAACTGTCAACCGATATAACCCGAAATTGAATGAACCGAACCGACTTGTGACCCAACTGACCCGACCTGTAACCCGAATGAGTGTACAAACCGTTTCGACCCGACATGACCCAACCCGACCCGACCTGTGAATGATTTATAACCCGATATGACCCGAACCGACTCAACCCGAATTGACTCGAATCTAACCCGACCCAATTTGATTTAATTAATATTCTGATTTTATTTTGCAACTTCGATTGTTTAAACCACACCTTACTTCCGTTTGTTCCAACTCCACAGCCACCACAGTCCACGGTTAATCATATTACGACGTTGACAGTTAATGTTGTGCCAAGCTAAATATTACATGATTTACTCAAACACGACTAGTCTCGATAATAACCTCAAACCTATTGATTTGCTATTATTTTCATTTTAGTTAGAGCTTTCGTAAAAGTTTGTAACGTTATACTGTCATTATACTGAAGACCCTTAGTCATATTGTCACCTTAAGTCATACTATTAAATGTTACTATCAAATGAATTAGATAAATATTTCATGATTCATCACTTAAACGCGAGTAGGCTCGATAATCTCCAATCTCAAGATTATAATTTACAAGTACTCTAGAAAATTAACGAAGTAATGAAGTTATATTTGGATCTGTTTTATACTATAATAGTGTAAAGCCACCTTACTGAAGCTCGACTAAACAATAACTAATAAAGTTTAGGGTTTAGGGTTTGTGGAGTGGACATGTGAATTATGAACCGAACTCAACCCGATTAAATATTTTGACCCGTCACGACCCGACCCACAAAACCCCGAACCGAACTGATCTCGACCCAATTATATATTTTGACCCGATATGGCCCGACCCATATAATGACCCGACGTAACCGAACCCGACCCGACCTGAAACGAGCATGTTGCTGACCCGACTCGATAGCGACCCGACCCGACTCGAACCCGAACTGAAGAACAAATTGAACCGACACAACCCGACCCGATATGACCCGACCTGCTTTGACCCGACCCGTAACCGACCCGAGTGACCCGATTGCCACCTCTAGGTGTAGGATCCTATTTGTGTATTACGCACGTACGTAACTTCTTGGTTTTCTTGGTTTGTTTAAGTTAAGTTTGTTTAGGAATGTGTTTCCTAATTATATTAGTCTTTGTCAGCGAGGGTAGTTTACTATATAAACACTACTCTGTCTTAGCTATTGTTTAAGGAGAGATTTGTGAGGCAAACACATTGAGAGTTTTTGAGAGGCAAATCTAGAAAAACCTTGTGCTCATCTTTTGTAATTTGTAATTCTCCCGACATAGTAATATATTTTCCCTCGCCCTGGTGGACGTAGTTATCGCATTGATAGTGAACCACGTAAATCTTGTGTGTCTTTTATTTTTTTGCATCTACTCCGTATCGCTTCCGCACAACAGCCCTCTCATTTTCCTTCTGGTCCTAATTTCAATTTCTGGTTATTCCAAAACAACGTGACTTCTATTAAACTCCTACCCTGCAATTGCGGGAACCCTTAAAATACTAGGATAATGTCGTTATTATCAATAATATACAATTCATATGAAGATGACATAAGTGAGTTTTTTTTATTGCTTTCATAAGCATCAATAATGTTGACAAACACAACATTTACACACTGCAATCATCAAGGCTAATACACATAGTAGGGCCAAAAATAACATTTATATTTTGTCACATCCTAATTATATACTCTAAATCAACTCTCATGCTCTGCTAATGAAGCTCCTTGATTCGTTAAACTCAACAACTCTTATATTATATGTTATCTTGTTCTCCATGATTTGTGACCCAATTCATTAACCTATATGAATTTTTTTAGTAAAAAGTTGTATTTAGGGAAAATGGACAAACCAAACTTATTAGATTCTTCGAGTTTTGGACGGTTTGGAGTCTTTTGAGACGTTTAACTGTTTAAGTATAATCACTTTATTTGATTACTAGTTTTATACTACTTTTATACATGTGCAATAATTGTACAGGTTTATTTTTAAATATTTAATTTAATTATTTATAATTATATTTGACTAATTAATACAAATATAAATCAATATAAAAGTTAATTGAGAAATTATAAATTATTTTAAGTTATTAATTATTAAAATATGCCTCTTTTTCTGCCACAAAATTCAATCTATTTCATTACTAATATATAAAAAGAATTTATATTTGTCATGGTTTAGAATTGACAGATTTTTTATTAGAAATATTGATCCTGTGTTTTTTTTATTATCTATATATTTGTGTATATTTTTTAATTGTTAAGTTTTTATCCTAATTTTTTTTGACTTGTACTTGTGTTTTTAATATATAAATTTTTATTATTCATATTTTTTTAATAATTAGTTGTAAATTTTAATATTCATTAAAGTTTTATTGTTAAATTGTATGGGAGAGAATAATTAAAAATAATGAGATGAAATAAGGTAATTAAATACCTCATAAAAAGTGGGTTCTTAAAAATCAACCAATAGAAATAAATTAAATGTTATTACAAGAGGAGATTCTGTCCTCCATGCATTTCACATTTGGTTCTGTTTTTTCATATTTTCGGCAATATATATATTAGTCACGACTGTATGTACTACTGTCTTACCGTAATCACAGCAAAAATATGTTTCTAAGTACAAATTTAGTAACACCCTGTACACGGACATGGATATGGATATGGATATGGTTTCTGGTGGTGTTCCCATGTCTAGTGGGTGCATCGTTTTTGAAACCCGACACCATGTTCACTGCAGTTAACGCGCAAAAGCCAGGATGCAAACCGAAATGTGGGAACATTACTATTCCATACCCGTTTGGCATGGGGAGAGATTGCGCGATGTCTGATGACTATGTCGTCAATTGTACCAACATAAGAGGTCATATCTATGCCTTATATGTTGATAACAACACGGCTATTCTCGACATGTCTGAGACGGAGTTAACTCTAACGTCTAGTGCGGCTGCTCGATCTTGTAACTCTGAAGGCAAGGAAACAACTGCAAATAACTGGGGTGAGATTCATGTGCTAGGGAAACCCTATGCACTGTCGAGCACTGCCAACACGTTTATGGTTGTTGGCTGCCATCATTATGGATTGCTGAGGGCGACCACAAAAACTGACCGGAGAGTGGTTAGTTGTGTTGCCTTGTGTACTGAGGAAGCGGATTTATACGACGACTCTTGTGCTGGGATCGGGTGTTGTGAAGCTCCCATTCCGAAGGGCTTACAGGACTTCCAGGCCGGCTTAGAAAAGATCGTATATAGCACGAATGTTACCTCAGGGAATTGTAGCTATTCCTTCCTAGCAAAACGGTCTAGCATTGATTTTCGTCGTGCTATTGATCTTCAAGATCCGGGATTTGATAAAAAGGTTCAGATTTTGCCTTCTGTCATGGATTGGTTTATTGCGAATGCTACTTGCAAGGAAGCGCAGAGGAATCTGACTACATTTGCATGCCAACAGAATACCAGTTGCATCGATCTTGAACGGGATTTGAATGTTTATGGGTACCGATGTAAATGTCTGCAAGGGTTCGAGGGTAACCCATACCTGGGTCCGGGCTGCACAGGTCAGTTTCTATGATTCTACTTCAATTTTGGTAAACGGGTCATTTCAGGTATATGGTTTCTGTGTTTGTAATTGTTGTGCGGAAGCGTGAATACCTCGTGTTGGGCCTCTGCTGCGCCGGTGTCCAATGTCAATAATAGTACGATATTGTCTGCTTTGGGTCAGGCCACTTATAAAGATATACTTCACCTTTAAACTAGCGATGTGGGACATGGGTTTGCACCCTAACAGTAATACTGCCGCCTAATTTATGTTAATTTTGAGCTTCTTAGATATTGATGAGTGTCAAGGACCGAGCAACCCGTGTTCCCATTATTGCACAAACATTCCTGGAAGCTTTCACTGCAAGTGCCCGAGTGGTTTTAATGGAGACGGAACAAAAAACGGGACTGGTTGTTTTCCTAAGAACTTGAAATTGGCCTTGCCTCTAGGTAAGATGTTGTATTTCGAATTCTCAGTTGATTTACGGGTAATCAAAGAAGTATAACTAATTATCGCTGCATATTATGTAACATGTAGGACTCGGAATTGGCTTGGGAACGGTACTTTTTGCCTTAGGAGTATATTGGTTTTTCGTTATGGCAAAAAGAAGAAAGGAGATTCTGCAAAGAGCTAACAACTTCAAGAGAAACGGCGGTCTGTTATTGCAACAACAAATGTCATCCACGGAAGGTATGATTGAGCGAACAAGAATTTTTACCAACTTTGAGCTAGAGAAAGCCACTGATCAGTTTAACGAAAACAGAGTTCTCGGTCAGGGTGGCCAAGGTACGGTTTATAAAGGTATGTTGAGTGACGGAAATATCGTTGCCATTAAGAAATCTAAGAAGGTTGGACATAGCCATGTAGGTGAGTTTATCAATGAAGTGGTTATTTTATCACAAATCAACCATAGAAATATCGTCAAGTTGTTAGGATGTTGCTTGGAGACGGAAATCCCTCTACTGGTTTATGAATATGTCCCAAACGGCACGCTTTCGAGGCTTATCCATGACCCGAGTGAAGATTTTCCGATTACTTGGGAAATGCGTTTGCAAATTGCTATAGACGTGGCAGGAGCACTTACTTATTTACACTCGTCTTCCTCAAATCCTATCTTTCATAGAGATATAAAAACATCCAATATACTTCTTGATGCCAAGTATCGAGCAAAGTTGTCTGATTTCGGAACCTCAAGATCTATTGCAGTTGATCAAACGCATTTAACTACTCGTGTTCAAGGGACATTTGGCTATCTAGATCCTGAATATTTCCGATCACACCAATTTACAGACAAAAGTGATGTCTACGGCTTTGGAGTAGTCCTTGTAGAGCTTTTGACCGGACTCAGAGCAATACTTCCGAGTCAAGCATATGATGGAAAAAGTCTAGCTTCATGGTTTCTATCGGCTATGGAAAACTCCAACTTGGACGATATCCTGGCTGCTCGAGTAGCTAAAGAAGGCAGCCAAGAAGCTATTCTTGCTATCGCAAACCTCGCTAAAAGATCTCTAAACATGGATGGGAAAAATAGGCCGACAATGAGAGAAGTCTTTGTAGAGTTGGAGACGATTAGTCAGCAACACTATCTTCTTGCCTCTGATCAGAAGAAAACTCCAGAGGTCAATGATCAGACATCAAGGGACATTACATTTAGCCCCAGTGACAGCCTTTTGCGGCCATATACAGATGAAGATTACTCTTTGCCTTCGAACTGGTCCACCGCTTCTCAAATTCAGGATCACTCCATGGAAAGATTTTTCAAAAGGCAATGATACGACGTGGGCTTCTCTGTTCGCTACAAAACCCGTGTTTTAATTCAATAGCCATAGAAGTTCAGTTGACAGTCGCTTGTATCGGTGAATATGATGTGTTCAGTTTACATGTAGTTATATTGTTTCAGTCTGTAAGTACAATTAACTGTCTTTTGCCTTAATGCTAGTTCGGGAAGTACGGAGTGTACACTAGTCTATTATTTACAAGTTCGCAGTATAGTTGCCTTGATTTCGAAGAGTTGCAACTCTTCAGAAATCTGACTTAATCCTTCCCTTTTCCCTTCATTTCCCTATATATATATATATAGGACGAAAATGGATCAGTTTTTTCCTAGAGAAATATTACTGATAATCAAACATCTTGAACATAGAGAAACGAATTACATATAAAACTTCGAAATTATATCTCTGTTTTCTTGCAAAAAACCGATGAACACCGTCTTATCTCTGTAGAAAATTTCGGAATATCCCAGGCACTGATATACGGGACGAATGGTTCTATAAGGATAGCGTAGCGATTCGGTGTTGTTTTCATTGTTTTCATTTCTGACAGTATATAACTAACACTTCAGCTTTTGTATGTTCTTGTCTTGATCTTGCATTTGCCAAAGGTCTTGAACCACAGTGATCATAGTCGGCCGTTCATCCCCTTTCTTTGCAACACATTTCAAAGCAAGTCCTGCAACCTGTCGGATCTCATCATCACTAGCTTGTTCAATCAAATCGCTATCAATCATTTCCATCATTTCGTTATCTTCCACAGAAGAAACAAAAATATCAACCAAGTCATTGTTGTATCTAGCCATCATAAGAGGTTGCCTTCCTGTTAGCAACTCCAATAACAAAACCCCGAAACTATAAACATCACATTTCTCAGTCACTTGTTCAGTTTCAATGTACTCTGGATCAATACAACCCGGAGTTCCAAGAACAGGCCATTTTTGAGCTGTCTCCCCGGGAGTCAGAGTCACCGAGTACCCAAAATTGGATAACTTTGCGCGAAATGACTGGTCAAGAAGTATACTGAATGATTGAACATTCCTGTGCACCATTGGCCTTGACATAGCATTATGCATATAAGATAGAGCATACGCTATGTCAGTTGCAACCGTTACTCGATCAGACCATTTCATACGGTTGTTGTCCGAATGTATATGTTTAACGAGGCTTCCATTAGGCAAGTACTCGTACACCATTATGGGTATAAATGTTTCGAGACAACCACCATAGATCTTAACCAAATTTTCATGATTCATAACCATTGATGTCGCGGCTTCAGTCAAGTAAAGATCAATGAGTTGGTGATTCAGATGAAAATCTCGAGGCACTTTGACAGCGACAACTTGGTCATCTATGATTCCTTTAAAGACAGTGGACTGGATGCGGCCGACAACTAGATTGGGATCGTAGTTGCTTGTAGCCTTCTCAATTTCGTGGATTGACAGTATTTTGAGCTGCCTTGATCCTGTGTTTTGGCCTCTGCTAAGAGCAATCTGTTTCTCAAGCAAAAGCCCTCCATTGTCAATGAAATGCTTCTCATTGGAGTAAAACTTTGGCTCTGTGATACACTTTTTTGTTTGTGTTTGACCCATCATCAGTAAGGTATGAATGTATATGATTGAGTCAATAATTAAATGCTTTGATAATTGGAGTACTAGATGAGATTGAGATGAGACTTGGTTTAAGAACGTTGACATTATGTCACCTCATTTGTGGTCCATAAAAATAGACGGACTATAATTAAATGGATCAATTCTAAAGATAACATCGGAATATGACCATTGTATGTAGGCCTTTGTAAGAAATGAATGTGAGTAGGTTTATTTTAATGAATGCTTGTTTATTCTATGAATGATACTGTATATTATATATGAAGAGAATCATTATATATATTCTATCTACTGTATAAGATAAGCCGCGGTCAATATACATTCTTCCCAAAAAATTAAGGGTAACCCTCTTTCAAAACGTAAAGACTGTGCCTTCTTTAGTATGTGACGGTGTTTTCTTTCCAATCTACCATTTTGTTGTGGGGTATCTACATTACTAGTTTGAAATTTAATCCCATTTTCCTCGTAATATCGTTGCATTGGTCCGGATAATATTCGGTGCCATTGTCGCTTTGAATTGTTTTAACACAAGTATCAAATTGGGTTTTAACCGTCTGACAAAAAAATTTCATAAATTCTCCTGCTTCACTTTTATCTTTCACAAGGTAAACCCATACTCCTCGACTATGCTCATCCACCGTGGTCAAAAAATAGTGTGCTTGAGTCAAGCTTGCTACTCGGTATTTACCCCATATATCGCAATATATTAATCCAAACAAAACATCACATTTCTTGCTATTTTAAATGGGGTTTGAAAAAGTTTTGCTCGACAACATGAATCACAAACCAAATCCGGGTTCCAATGTAAATTGCATCCAACTAAATTAGAAAAAGGGGAAAAAAAAATACTTTGTGACAGATGTCCTAGCCTCTTATGCCACAACCTTCCTTCCTTTGTCACCGTCACCTTACGCACGATTTCTGTCTCCTTCGACTCATAATAGTACACACCATGTCTATGCTCACCTTGTCCAATCATCATCTTCGTAATCGGGTCCTGCATATCACAATGATCCGAATAAAACGTTACTACACAATTATTTTCACTTATTAATTGTTGAACGGAAATGAGATGACAAGTGAGATTTGGTACGAAATAACACATCCTTCAAAACAAATGTATCATTTAATCTCACTTCTCCATGTACAGTAGCCTCAAGTACTCGTCCATCCGGTAAACTCACCTTCGAAACATCACTAGTCCAAACATTCATCAACAAATCTCGTCTTCCCGTTATATGATAGGAAGCTCCACTATCAATCATCCATTCAGCATTAAAAGTTAACTTCATACCTTTCGGTTTGTCATTACCGTCTGGACTTGCACATAGAAGACTTTTTAACCTCTCGGTTTCTTCACTAGTAAAAGTAAGATTCTATTGTGCACCTTCTGTCGCCTTCGACGCTGATCCAGTCCCCACGGCATTGGCCTGCTGGTTTCTGCCTCTGCCGCGCCCGCGTCCCCAACGACCGCCTGTGCTGCCTCTCCTACCACGACCTCTTTCTCTTGCTCTGACTTCATCATAACCGTGGTGTGTCGTAGCAGTTTTCCTAGGTATGGTAGTACTTTCCACAATGAGTAACTGTGGTGGTGTATATGACTCATCTTCGGTGTTCCTTCCCTTTGCATAAACCTTCGTCGCCATGGCTGTGTCAACACGTTCTTCCTTGACTTTGGTCATGGAAACATGACGCTCTTCTCTTAGAATCAGGCCATAAGCACGGGTGAGAGTAGAAATAGGTTCCTCCATTAATAGGTTTGTTCGAATATTTCCGTACAGAGTCGAATTCAAACCCATTAAGAACTGATGAACCTTTTCTTCTTCTTTCTCTTTAACAATCGACGCTGCTGCTCCACACGTACACTCCTTGGCCTTGCTATAATTCTCTAACTCATCCCAAATCATTTTTAGTCGTGTGTAATATTTAACGACTGAATCCGATCCCTGTTTGCACTCATTGAGTTTTTGTTTCAATTGATGAACTCGGGGTGCGTTGCCAGCGGAATACCGATCGCGAAGTTCTTCCTAAATCTTCTGTACGGATACTGAAAAGGTAATGCTTTGATGTAATTTCGGATCGATTACATTCTGAAACCACGCCCTAATCATAGCATTACATTGTCTCCATGCTACCGATTCAATGCTTTCGTCTCCATTGCTACAAACTGGTTTTTTTTACTGTCCCTTCAATAAATGCTAATTTGTTCTTTGCATCGAGTCCGTTCTTGACGGCCTCTGCCCAAAGATCATAGTTGTTTCCATTGAAAATAATTTGTGTAACCATCCGATACGGATTGTCCGAAGGATGTAAAAACAATGGTGAAGTGGTGGGAATCGTCTTTGGACTTCTTCCTATCACGCCTTTCGAATTTTCTCCCTCTCCAGTCATACTTTGGTCGACTGCAGATTAATCAGGATCGTTTTGTTTGTGTGTATATTTTTACTACTCTGTATACCATGAGAAAATTGAAACAGAGGAATTTGAGAAGAAGTAAAATCTTATTCATAAGCAGAAGCTGGCGTACACCATACAACATATATACCCAAAGATAAATTCTACCCTATCTTTGACTATCCTAATAATTAGGAAACTAAATAACTACTTAACAAATTTACATGATACGTACAACTAAATACAATCACATCTCCTAATCATATCTCTTAATTTATGGATACAAAATATTATATTCTAACAATTTGTGAGTATTGTTATTGATTGATGAGTGGACACTAGCTTATTCTGAGGATCAAATTAGCCTTTAAAGACCTTTCTATAATGTAGAAAGGTAAACAAATAAATGCGGCACTCATAACTGAACTAGGTAAACAAATTACCGGGACGGAAAGTGAAAAAGAAGAAGCGTGAACACAGAGGATTGTTTGGTGTAATTGTGTTAATTATCTTATTGATAGAAGGAGGCAATGTATACAACCTAAACAGAATCATATCCCCTACATATAAGGTAACAAACTACCTAATTGATACATAAGATAATACGCAAGATAATTATGAAGATCCACATAATAATATTTACATATTCTAATACTCCCCTCCAAGTTGGAGGTCGAGGTAAACCGAGTCCCAACTTGAACTACAAATGCTCAAACACTTCACCTCCTAGCGCTTTAGTGAACAAATCTGCGATTTGTTCTTGCTTCGCACATGACTTGTACTTATCGTCTTAGACACAAGATGTTGTCGAACAAAGTGACAGTCGATTTCTATGTGCTTTGTCCGGTCGTGAAATACCGAATTCTTTGCTATATGTAACGCGGCTTGGTTGTCGCAATAAAGATTCATGGGGCTGTCGTGAAACACTCCAAGCGATGCCAGAAACGCCTTCACCCAAACTAGTTCACTAGTGGCTGCCCCCATCGCCCTATATTCATCCTCTGCCGTCGATTTCGCAACCGTCAACTGTTTCTTAGCCTTCCACGAAATGGGAGAATTTCCTATGGCAACGAAATACCCGCTCAAACTCCGTCTAGTCAAGGGACAACTAGCATAATCCGAATCACAGTACCCTTGTACTTGCAATTGTGAATTCTTTCTCAATGTAATCCCTTTGCTTGGATTTCGTTTAATGTATCGAACCACTCGTATGGTTGCGTCCCAGTGATCTCGTTTTGGTTCATTCACAAACTGCGATAAAATATGTACCGCATAGACTAAGTTGGGTCTTGTGATAGTTAAATACACTAACCTTCCAATGAGCCGCCTGTATTTCATCACGTCATGCAATACCTCACCCTTTGCCATAGCTAAATTATGTCGTTGCGGAATGGGTGTGTAGGTCGGTTTTGCTCCCTTCATTCCCGAGTCCTCTATGATTCCCATTGTATATTTCCTTTGATTAAGGAACAATCCGTCGTGTTGGTTATCGACTTCTATTCCCAAGAAGTATTTAAGTCTCCCTAGATCTTTAAAGCCAAAACTTTTATCTAGGAAGGACTTAAAATTTTTGCTTGCCTTTCCGTCATTGTTAACCACGATCATATCGTCCACATAGACAAGTACTCCTATGAAGATCCCACCGTGATTATATGTAAACAGTGAGTAGTCCGCTAAGGACTGCACAAAACCGTAACTCCTCATGGCCACAGTTAACTTTGCAAACCAGTTTCGGGATGCTTGTTTCAGACCGTAAAGGGATTTAAGTAACTTACATACCTTGTCCTTTTCCTTTCGTTCGAAACCTTGTGGTATCTTCATGTACACCTCTTCGTTGAGCTCTCCGTGCAAGAACGCATTATTCACGTCTAGTTGCTCAGTGGTCCAACCCTTAATAACAGCCACGACCAACATACAACGAACGCTTGTCATTTTTGCAACCGGGTCATAAGTTTCATTGAAGTCGATCCCTTCTACTTGGGTGAATCATTGTGCCACTAATCTTGCCTTGTATCGTTCTATGGTTCCATCGGCTTTGTATTTCACCTTATATACCGATCTACAACCAATGGCTCTCTTGCCTTGAGGTAATGAGACCACTTTCCAAGTCCCATTCTGTTCCAATGCCTTGAGGTAATGACATTTCTGTACTAGTGTCAATTTCTTTTTTCATCGCTGCACGCCATTGGCTGTCTTGGGCTGCTTCTGAATAGTTCTTCGGTTCAGAGACTTTATCAATTTTGGCGAGAAAAGCCCTGTGGGAATGTGAGAAACAATCGGTAAAGACATAAGCATCTAACGGATAACGCGTACCAGCTGACTGTGAGGACACATTTTTGGCCGTGTGAGCATGCGACTTGGGGTTTAAGACTTTCGTGGACTTGCAGTAGTAGTCTTTTTTCCACACTGGTTCGTACCTAGCACGAGCTTCTGTGCCTAATTGTTCCTCATCAACTTCCACTGTAGGCTGCACCTCTGCATTTTCTGTTTCAGTGGCAACATTTTCAACCGAAACAGACCCATTCCCATTTCTTGACCAGTAGCATTGTCTCCCCTTGTTTGTGTACCACTCATTGCGTTTGACTCACCCAGGGGCTCTAAATGTGGCTCAAAATTATGGTCTCAAGTTTGTGATATGGTATCCCAGTAGGTTTCTGGAGTAGCACTAATAATTCTTTGCTCAACATCTACGGGAGTGGTGTTATTTGGCTGAATTTATGGGAAGAAATGCTCATAAAAATTAACGTCTCGAGACACGAAAACCCGCTTTTCCTCCAAGTCATAAACTTTCCAACCCTTCTTGCTATGTGGGTATCCAAAAAAAACACACCGCTTCCCTAGCTCCCCAAATTTATCTCGCGATTTGTCTTTGTTGTGGACATAACATAGACATCCTAAAACTTTTAAATTATCGAAATTGGGTTGTTTTCGATAAATTATTTCATAGGGAGTCTTTCCACCTAGTAAAGGTGTCGGTGTTCTATTAATTAAATACGCCGCTGTCAAAATGCATTCCCCCCAAAATTGTAGAGGCAATCCACTTTGAAAGCGTAGGGCCCTCACTTTCTCAAGGATGTGACGATGTTTTCGTTCGGCTCGTCCGTTTTGTTGGGGTGTGTCAACGTTACTTGTTTGAAAACAAATACCATTTTCCTCATAATAGTGTTTCATAGCCCCAGACAGTAACTCCGTTCCATTGTCACTCTGTATGATTTTAACACATTTGTCAAATTGTGTTTTAATCATTTGACAGAAGACTTTCATTAAGTCACCCGCCTCACTCTTTTCTTTCATAAGATAGACCTATACTCCCCGACTATGGTCGTCAACTATGGTCAACAAATAATGGGCACGTGTCAAACTCGCTACCCGATACGGTCCCCATATGTCACAGTGAATAAGACCAAACAAAACATTACTTCTTTTATTATTCAGCACAAAAGGAATACGAGTTTGTTTTGCCCTACAGCACGAATCACAAACAAAATCCGAATGCCAACTTAAATGTCTGCCAACTAATGTAGAAAATTGAGAAAAAATACTCTTGGATGGGTGCCCTAGTCGTATGTGCCATAATCGACTTTCCTTCGTGACTACCACTTGGTTTGCTAATTCACGTGTCGGTTGTTTGAAATAGTAAACCCCTTGTCGATGCTCACCGCGTCCAATCTCCATCCTCGTAGTCAGATCCTACATTATACAACAATTAGAATTAAATGTCACTACACAATTATTTTCTCATATTAATTGTTGTACAAAAATTAAATCACAGGTGAGCGTGGGAACAAATAGGACATCTCGTAACACAAAATTTCCATTCAACTCGACTTCTCCATGGACTGTGGCTTCCACAATTCGTCCGTCTGGCAAACTGACTCTTGTGGTCTCGGCAACCCAGGGATTTCTCAACAAGTTCCTTCTTCCCGTCATGTGGTGCGAAGCCCCACTATCAATTAACCATTCAACATTATTTAATTGCATACCTAGTGTGTTGTCATTACCATCCTAACTTCCAACCAAGAGAGATCGAAGCTGTTCTACTTCTTCGTTCGTGAAAGGAAACTGCTTTGGTCCGTCTGACTCCTTCTGTTCTAAGGAACTGGAACTCGTCATAGCATTCGCTTGTTGGTAACCCTGGTAACGTCCTCTTCCTTTTCCTCTATTTCCTGCTGCACCACGCCCATTGCTACTACCACGTCTCCCACGGCCCCTGTCTCGTCCACTAACTTCCTCATAACCTTATTTTCTATAACAATTATCCTCGGTGTGATAAAACTTACCACAGTAATTGCATTGGGGGGGTGCATCTTCTCCGTCTTCATTAGTTTTGTTGTAAGAACCTCTGCCTCTTCCTCGTACTGCCACTGCCATCGCTGCTTCATTCTGTTCCTCCTTGACTTTGGTCAGTGAAACATGTCTCTCTTCTCTCAATACCACAGCGTACAAACGGGTCATAGTGGGTATTGGCTCCTCCATTAATAAATTTGATCGTAAGTGACCATATAACTTCGAGTCTAATCCCATTAGAAACTGATGGACACGCTCTTCTTCGCGCTCCTTGGTTATTGATGTTGCTGCCCCACACGTACAGCCTTTGATCTTGTTGTAGTTGGCTAATTCGTCCCAAATAGTCTTGAGCTTTGTATAGTATTCAACGACTGAGTCTCGCCCTTGCTTGCAGTCGGTCAATTCACTCTTTAGTTGATGTACTCTCGGCGCATTACCGGATGAGTATCTGTCTCTTAATTCATCCCAGACTTCTTTAATTGATTGGGAGAAGGTGATACTGGGATATAACTTAGGATCGATTATATTCCGCAGCCACGCTCTTAACATAGCATTATATTGCCTCCACGCAATCCACTCAACATCATCCTCTCCTCCATTATTCGATGGTTCCTTCACCGTGCCCTCGATGAATCCGAGTTTATGTTTCGCATCGAGGCCATTCTTCACAGCCTCTGCCCATAAATCGTAGTTATTACCATCAATATATATACTTAAAAGAGGAACTTTTCGAGCAATTTTATTGGCTATTATTTTAAAGCAATTTGATTGGCTATTACTTTGATTAAATAAATTAAGTATAAATAAAAAGATAATTAAATAGTAATAAAATATCAGTTGGATAGTTATTGTTTTTAGAGCGATTACCTCGACTATTACCTTGGTTAAATAAATTAAGTATATAAATAAAAAAATAATTAAATAGTAATAAAATATTAGTTGGATAATTATTGAATTTGTTAATAAAATAATTGATTTCATTGGCTATTGTTTTAGAGCAGTTTCATTGGCCATTACTTCGGTTAAATAAATTAAGTATATATATAAAAGTATAATTAAATAGTAATAAAATATCAGTTGGATAATTATTGTTTATGTCATTTATTATATATGTCATTTTTTCACATGAATAGGAGTTGCTTTTACTTGAATTAAGGATAAACCCTCCCTTCTTAGAAAGATTAAATCCGATTAGGCTGTCTTCTATAAAAGAATTGCAAAAATGTTAAATTGTTCATGCACGCAAACTGGTCTATTAGACTTTCTTATAAAGAGCCCTATGAACTACGTCCAAAACCTTAAAAAACCTCTGATAGAGCGATTACATTGAATATTACTTTTGTTAAATAAATTAAGTATATAAATAAAAAGATAATTAAATAGTAATAAAATATCAGTTGAATAATTATTAAATTAGTTAATAAAATAATTGATTGTAAATTAAGAGTTTTGGCTACCGTGGAGTTATGGTATAATTTGTTGTTTCGCTCTCTTATTTAATTAAAAGCATAAATAGATGTATCTATTGATGAATATATTAAGTACTTAAATTTACGAGGTATAATTTTAAAAAAAAAATACGAGCTACAGAATACAAATACATAAGAATATGAGCTAATGTAAAAAAAAAAAAAAGTTTAAGAGAACTACGAACTAAAAAATACGAGCACAGTAGAATGCGAGCTATTAACCTAAAAAATACGAGCTAATATAAAAAGAATATGAGTTATTAAGCTAACAATACGAGCTAATGTAAAAACAATACGAGCTATTAAGATAAGACGAGCTTTAAAATAAGAGCACAAATTAATATGAGCTAATGAAAAAACAATACGAGCTTTAAAATATGAGCACAAATGAATACTAAAACACGAGCTAATTGAGAACCACTTCTCGAGCTAAAAAAAATAGAACCAGATTTGCAAGACATCAAATTTCATGGTATAATAAGCACTTATGATTACGAGGTATAATTAAAAGAATATGAGCTACAAAATACGAATATGTAAAAAAAATACGAGCTAATGTAAAAGGATTAAGAACTTAAGAGAATCGGGAACTAAAACACACGAGCACAGAAGAACGCGAGCTATTAACGTAAGAATGAGAGCTAAGAGCTATTAAGCTAAGAATATGAGGTAATGTAAAAACAAATACGAGCTATTAAGATAATAATACGAGCTAATGTAAAACAAATACGAGCTATTAAGATAATAATACGAGCTAATGTAAAAAAAACATACGAGCATATAAGAGGATCACAAACTTACAAATATAAGCATATAAGAATACGGGCTAATATAAAAAGAATATAAGTTAATGTAAGAAGAATACAGGCTAATAAGATAAGAATACGAGTTATTATAAATATATATATATATATATATATATATATATATATATATATAAACTTTTAATTAAATATATATATATATATATATAGACTTGAGATCCGGTGAGAACCACCTTACAATGAGAACTTTGTGAGAACTCTACCTTACGGACTTTTTTTAAAAAAATTAATGACATAATTGGATTCGGCATGACATTTTCTAGCTAGAGAACATATTTCATGGTCTAGAAAATAAATACTAGTGACGAAAATCAAGGTGAGATACGTTTTATTTATTTGCATGCACCTACTATCTATTTTTTCGTATCTATCATTTTTCCGCCACTAGTATTTATTTTCTAGACCAAGAAATATGTTCTCTGGCCATAAAATTTCATGCCGAATCCAATTATGTCATTAATTTTTTTAAAAAAACTCCATAAGAAAGAGTTCTCACCGGTTTTCATTGTAAGACGGTTCTCACCGGATCCCAACCCTATATATATATATATATATATATATATATATATATATTAAACTATATTCATATATTAGAAATATTGGATAAAAAAATTTATTCAAGATGATGCTCAAATGAAAAGTATACAACTTATTATAAAAATATATGTACTTAAAAAAACTATTTTGACAGCGAATCGGAGGTACATGTTTCCGTTTCCATTGGAGTTCCATCACTGCCATGTTGTTCCATTGATGATGATATATCTGATGTTTCATTAGCCGTAAAATGATAAAAAAAAAACAATACTTGAATTATTCTCTATATATGCCTATTATACTAAGTATTTTTATAAGATTAACTGTTACGATAATTACTTTGAAACAATGTCAAGATATTACCCGGGCAACGCCCGGGCATGTAATCTAGTTGAATATAATTTGAGTAACATTCATGCTTGGATTGTCCGAAGGATGCAAATACAAGGGGGATGACATCGGGATGGTCTTTGGACCGCTTCCCTGTCCTTTCTTGCCATCATTCCCCGTCATTCTAACTTTCTGTTTTTTTGATTTTTGGAATGGTGATTGAATTTTTGTTGGATCGAAAAATTAATGGCTTGATACCATGTGAAAAAGAAGATGCGTGAACACAGAGGATTGTTTGGTGTAATTGTGTTAATTATCTTATTGATAGAAGGAGGCAATATATACAACCTAAACAGAATCATATCCCCTAGGGCAGAGTATGGATCGGGTATCCGATCCGAAAATCCAAAATTTTAGTATCCATGATCTGATCCGAAATGTTCGGATATCCAAAATTTAGTATCCAAAACTATCCGAAAATTTCGGATCAGTTATCCGATATCCGAGATCCGATCAATGTAAATATATATTGTCAAAACTGTAATAAAAAAGAAAAGTAGCGTAATAAAAATGAAAATGTGGGTTTGTGAATGTGGAAATGTTGATTATTGGTTTTGTAAATGAAAAGAAATTAAAATTTATGGTTTTGTAGACGAGGGTTATTTACGGTTTTGTGAATGACGGTTACTGAGTGAGATAAAATTAGCTAGTGTTATTTAATATTTATGGATCAAATATCGGATACGGATCGGATATTACACGGATATCGGATATCCGATCCGATAACTTTCGGATATCGGATATACAAATTTTTAAGCCAGATATCCATATCTGATCCGATATCCAAATATTTCAGATACGGGTATCCAAACCAAACCACTTTTCGGATCAGATATCCATTAATTTGGATCAGATACGGATCGGATGTCGGATCAATTTGGATCATCGGATTTTTTGCTCAGCCCTAATATCCCCTACATATAAAGTAACAAACTACCTAATTGATACATAAGATAATACGCAAGATAATTATGAAGATCCACATAATAATATCTACATATTCTAATAGAAATAATACAAGAGATGTCAATTATGAGTCAATAATGTAATGCTTTGATAAAAATTGTATGGAGTACATGTTTGATCGACTACTTTGGACGATCACTAGGTTCCCATTTCCCAGTCTAACGGGAAGGTATCAATAATTTGTCACAATCAATTGTTATCAGGAAAAAAAATGGACAACAATAATTTATTTCGATAAATAGGAGATGAAATTATAACACCGGTATGATAATGTCGTAGCTTGACGCCTCGACACACCAAAGAGAGTCAGCTAGAGTTTTGTAGTTAGGTTTTACTTTCATTTCTGTGGTTCACCTGATCTTGGATCAACCATAGCTCTTCAACAACGTCGATCATGCTCGGTCGTTCCTCCCCTTTTTTCGCCACACATTTCAAGGCAAGTCGTATAAATCTTTGGATGTCATCGATATTAACTTCCTCAATGAGAACCATGGCCTTAAAATCGTGTTTCCCCACATCCGAAACAAATTCATCAACCAGATCATACCCAGACTCGGCCATTTTAACCGGATCCCTAGATGTTATTAACTCCAACATCAAAACGCCAAAGCTGTAGACATCACATTTCTCTGTAACCTCCTGAGTTTCAATGTATTCGGGGTCAATGTATCCGGGAGTCCCCTGAACCGGCCATCTCTGATCCTTCTTCCCGGGAGTAATCACCACCGAGTGGCCAAAGTTAGCTAGCTTCGCATGGTATGATGAGTCGAGTAATATCCCAAACGACATAACATCTCTATGAACCACCGGCTTTGACAAGGCATTATGCATACAAGACAGTGCATAGGCAATATCAGTTGCTACCCTCAAACGACCTTTCCAATTCAATAGCTTTCGAAGTGCCATATTCCCGTGTAAATGTCGGTACAGGTCGTTATTTGGATAGAATTCACACACCATCATTGGCACACAAGTCTCGAGACAACATCCGTAGACCTTAACCATATTGTTATGATATATCACCATTCCCATCGACACGTCAGTCAATAACAAATCGACAAGTTTTGGATTTGGTTCGAGTTTTTGAGGGGTTCTGACTGCTACTACCTTGTCATCAAATATGCCCTTGTAGACAATTACACCGCGAAAACTAGAAACAATGAGATCGGGATCATAGTTGTTTGTAGCCTTCACGATTTCATCCTCGGATAAAATTTTAAGCTGTCCTGTTCCCATATCCTTGCCTTGGCTCAAAGCAATCCGTTTTTCCAACAAGATACCGCCATTTTCGATAAAATACTCCTCCTTGGACTTGAACCTGTGCACTACGTTGCTACTCTTACTATTTGATTGAGTTTGACGCATACGGAAATTGAACTTTGCCAACATTTTTGCTGAGACGAGCTGAATTGAATTAATTGGGGTATTGAACTAAATTGAGTGGTACTGGAGTGAAGTGAATTTAGTTGAATTCAAAGTTAATTTTGTGAAGATATTAACTGAACATAATTGCTTGAACGTAAATAAAATTTGACAAATACAGCCGAGTAAAATTGAAATGAGCTGAAATTAAGCTAAAAATAAGACGTTAAATACCTTAGTCCTTAGGAAATTGAAGATTGCTTATAATGTAAAAGAGAGAAGATTGTCATGGATTTTTTGACGTTTGATACTATGAAGAATAACTAGCAATGGCTGTTGGCTGTCCCTTATTTATTTGTTATACTTGGCTGTCACGAAAAATGCTGAAAATTAATTCAAAGTCTCCTACTAACAAACATTCTATGATGAGAGTCACGTTGATTTAACTAGCGGAAATAGTCCAATTTGTTTTGACGTGAATACTCTAACTCGGACTTTGACTTGTAATTCTTGTGCCTAAAGCGCAAAATCTCCTATATATGACTTCTTTCATTCCAATCAATTCTATACATTTTACTTTTTAGACACTATTCATAAGTCAAGTTAATATTCGACGCAATTTTTAATACTCTCTCCGAGTCTGAGTGATTGTTCCTTTTGCTTTATGCACAAGAAATAAAAAAATAATTTTAGGCACTGTTCTTTCTGGCTTATTTTCAGCTCGTTTCAGTTCAGCTCAGCTCTATTCAATTCAGTTCAGTTCAGTTCAGCTCAGTTCAGTTCAGCTCAGCTCCATTCAGTTCAGTTCAGTTCAGTTCAGCTCAGTTCAGTTCAGTTCAGCTCAGTTCAGTTCAGTTCAGCTCGACTTTATTAAGTTCAACCCACATTATTATTATTATTATTATTATTATTATTATTATTATTATTATTATTATTATTATTATTATTATTATTATTATTTTATTTATTAATTATTATTCTATTTATTATTATTAATTAATAATTATTATTATGATTAGTATTGTTGTTTTTGTTGCTGTTTTTATTATTTCTTCATCTTATTATTATTTTATATATATTTCTATTTTTTATAATAATAATAATAATAATAATAATAATAATTATTATTATTATTATTATTAGTAGTAGTAGTAGTAGTAGTAGTAGTAGTAGTAAACATGAAAGAGTGGAAAAAAATGTAATTGAGAAGTAAAATTTGATAACATTCAAATAATAATATTTGTTAACACAATCGAAAATCATAATCTTGAAAATATAAATATCATTAACAAAGACATCATCTATGTTGCTTCGCTATTGACTTCCGTATCGTCTAGATGTGCTTCATTGTCGAGGTCATTATAGACACCAATATCACAACCTATTTTTTTTGAATTTCTTTTCGAACTTTATTCATGAGTTTCTTCCGTTCTTTATCATCCATGTTTGAATATGTTCTTCCTTGAATACTTTGATGTTGTATAACTGGAATACCAAGTTTATGCATCCGAATGAAATTATGAAGTGTAGACGTGGATTCAAGTGATTAAATTAAGTAAATACGGAGTACATTTTTTTAGCTTAGATATGGTTAGTTTGGACAATACTTTAATAAAATGGTCATTTGGCCTAGATATGGTTAGTTTGGACAATACTTTAATAAAATGGTCATTTGGCCTAGATATGGTTACTTTAATAATATAATTATTTTTAAAAAAATCGCAAAATTTATATTAATCAATATTTTGTTATATTATTATTATTAATAATATTATTATTAGTTATTACACTTTAATTCAACATTTATATTCAGTTTATTTCTATTAATTTCTGTTTCATTCAGCTCGATTAAGTTCAGTTCAGCTCGATTAAATTCAGTTCAGTTCAGTTCAGTTCAGTTCAGTTCAGTTCAGTTCAGCTCAGCTCGATTCAGTTCAGCTCAGCTCAGTTCAGTTCAGCTCAGCCCCATTCAGTTCAGCTCGCCCCATTCAGTTCAGCTCAGTTCAGTTCAGCTCTAAAAAGCCAGAAAGAACAGGGCCTTAAACCACACAAAACACCCTACCCCACACTTAATTGATTTTAGACCACAAAAAAGTTACTAAAAAAGGAAATAGGAACAATCACGAAACTCGCATGAAAAAGGAAACAGGAACAATCATATAGACTCGGAGGGAGTATATGATATAAAAGATAGTCGTGTGAGATCTTGTTTAAATTGTCTTACCGAGTACATTGTGAATATCAAAGTTTTATAATTTTTATCGATACGTAACTAAAGATATTAACAAAAGAAAACGGGTATTGGCAAACGTGAATAAAGCAAATGTATAGAGTTGATTGAGATGGACTAATGGAGGAGGTAGAAGATTAACAAAGTTGAAGTTTTTCGGTTCTTTTGCTAAAACGGCCATTTTTCTTTAAGTATTTTTCAAATTAATCATTTTCGAATTCTAACTCCCTAAATAACCATTTTGAAACCTTAGAACATAATCAATCGTGACAACTAATAATGGCTAGTTTGGAAATAAATTTGGTGAAATGACTACTTTGGTAAAAATATAATGTGGACTTATTTTTTTGTTGATCACAAGTAGGGATGGCAGTGGGTCCGGTACCCAACCCAGACCCTTAGGGTCGGACCCTAACGGGTCGGGTATGGGTCTGGATTTTTGAGACCCACTCGGGTATGGGTCGGGTATGGATCTTATATAAAAACATCGGGTCGGTCCGGGTCTTGGTTTTGGGACCCTAGCCGACCCTTAGACCATTATTTTTTTAAAAAAAGAAAAACAAAAACAAAAAACGCACGTACGAACGTCAATAACTCAAATAATACACACAAACAGATGACCCTTATTAGTTATCATTAATATATTATACGCATATCCAAATAACCATCAAGAATAACGAGGAAATTGATGAAAATGATGAGTTTGGGTACGGTAAATGATATAATTTCCAAATAACCAAGACTTTGTAATACTTTAATCAAAACTTTGTAATTTAATTCGAACTTTGGTACATTTTATTGAATGACTCGTTATGAAAAATTGGACCCTAGGGTAGACCCTACTCAGATCCAGACCCATTAGGGTCGGGTATGGGTCCATTAATTTCAGACCCTTTAGGGTCTGGGTCGGGTATGGGTCTAAGGTTTTTTACTTCGGGTCGGGTCGGGTCTTGCCGGACCCTACCCAGATCCTACCCATTGTCATCCCTAATCACAAGTCCTCCTACTTTCCGTCCCCTTTTAATTAATGTTTTTGCGAGACGTGTTTTTAACAGGTTAATGAAGACTTTTAAGCTCGCTCGGATATTGGATTTAGCTTGAGTCCTTGTCTCGGTCCGTGTCTAGTAAAGTTATAAGAATATAAGACTCGGATTTACTCTAATTATTGATCTCATAAATCACAGCTTAATATTTTATAGAAAAACTCTTTGAAACTATTTATTTATAGAATATTTTGATTGAGCTTTTCTAACTTGTATCAAAGTATTATTTTTTTATCTTAGTTAAGATTTGTTTAAAATGATTTGATTTGACTTAATTTTTGTCAAAGATTTTCCATCCAAATTTGATTAACAAAATTAAGTAAATTCTTTACACAGTTACAATCAATTTATTTTGTGCAAACTTTGTTTCAAAGAAATTTATCGTGTGTCAAATTGTCCTTTTACAAATCTTTGGTCAAAACAATTTATCTTATTGTTTGGTTTGCAAAACTTTTAAGCTGTGTTCTTTCAGATTGTAGTAGAGAGTACAAGTTCTTATATTAATAGTGGAAATTAATTGTTCTTCATTGTTCAAATTAATTGAACCATATAAGAAGACATTTGAGTTGTAACTTTATGTTTGTGATAAAACTTTCATTGGAGTACGGATTGTATTCGAGTTGCACGATCGGGTTGATCGTGAGGATATTTCTTTGTAATCGAGTTTGGTTATAAGGAGATTTTTAATAAGAGAAAGACGGTGGACGTAGACCTTCAGAGAGTAAGTCGAACCACGTTAAAAATTTTGTGTGTCGTGCTTTCTTTCTTTTTATTTGTTTTACTCTCATTCTCGTTCATAGTATCCTTTTCACGCAATCAATCAGAACAGTACAGCACAATTTTAATTGTTTGAACAGACATTGTGACTGTTCTATTTGTCTGTGTACTGCTTCAGTATAAATTGTGAACGCTATTTCCGCTTTAATTTTAAAAAGGTACTTAATTCACCCCTCCCTCTCTTAAATACCGGATCAATAAACTCAACATATAATATCAAAATTAATTAATTTTTCATGACGGCAATTAATATGTATATATATTTCTCAATCCATGAATATTTAAATATATGTTTTAAAAATTTCTATATTACTTATTATTCTAAACTAGTTTTATTCTCGTGCAAAAAAAATATGCGGGTCGATTTTAAAATTATGATATACTGAGCTTTTAACATAATATTCATTTTTTCGGCAATTAAATTAAAAATATATATGAACTAAAATTAAATCGGATAATTATACCGACTTTGAATTAAATAAAAATGTAATAATCTTATTTATTAACGCAGCAACCACAGAGCCTACTTGATGCTCTGTGATTCAAGGTTGACTTTTCAAATGACACTTGCATTGGCATATTTTCTCTTTTTTTGGTAAACAAGAACAGAGCAAAAGCAACCGAAGAAGAAAAACGCTACCCAATTGAAACAAAACAGAGTAAGAGAACTAAAGCAACTGGTTTGGCACCAAACGAAGTCAAGCAACTCCACTAGAATCCTGTTGAGACAGCGAAGAGTTGGCTCGGCACATTTGAGAGGTCATATCGTACTAATTTCAGCAATTGTGATACTCCAATATTAGCCAACCAATCGCCACAAGTATTGGCTTCCCGGTATGTATGATGCATTTCCACCCTCCGTAGGGAGTCTCAAATGAAAGACTGACAGATTTTTACCAAATGAGCAGTCGGAACACTAGGAGGAGATTCCATGAATCCAACAATCGTTTAATATGAAGTTATGTAATTATGCAAACTTCCGCTTATGGTTCACCGAATTATAATTTAATATGAAGTTGTATTCTCTATTCGAATTAAATTTAACAATTTACATTCATTATAAAAAAAATCTTCTCAAATGGAGGCAAATTGAGCTAAATTAGGAAGATGATTATAGGATGGAGGGAGCACAATCTAGTCATTGTTGCAATACAACACAAATGACCCGGCCTGAGTAGATGAAGACTTATCAATCCAAACTAGACAACGACGATGAAATCAAAGAAAGGGTGACGGACTGATGATTATATTAGGCTTTACTTGAACTGCCGTTGTTCACCTGATCTTGCATTAGCCAAAGCTCTTCAACGACTTCGATCATACTCAGTCGCTCCTCCCCCTTTCTCGCCACACTTCTCAAGGCAACTCGCGTAAACCATTGGATTTCATCGCTATTCCCTTCCTCAAAGAGACTCGTCTCAACTGTGGCCTTAAACCCATTTCTCTTCATCTCCGAAACAAACTCATCAACCAAATCGTTCCCACATCTAGCCATTTCAACAGGATCCCTCGAAGTTAACAGTTCCAACATCAAAACCCCAAAGCCATAGACATCACATTTCACTGTAACCTCTTCAGTTTCAACGTATTCCGGGTCAATGTATCCTGGTGTCCCGTAAAAAGGCCATCTTTGATCCTTCTTCCCAGGAGTAATCACCACCGAGTGGCCAAAGTTGGCAAGCTTCGCATGGTAGAACGAGTCAAGTAATATCCCAAATGACATAACGTCTCTATGGACCACTGGCTTTGACAACGCGTTATGCATATATGAAAGTGCATAAGCAACATCAGTTGCTACCCTCAAACGGTCTCTCCATTTCAGTAGATTTTGAAGTCCCATATCCCCGTGTAAATAACGATAAAGGTCGTTATTTGGACAGAATTCATAGACGATCATTGGTACACAAGTCTCAAGACAACAACCATAGATCTTAACCATATTATTATGAGATATCACCATTCCAATCGACACATCGGTCAAGAACAAATTGACAAGTTCGGGATTAGGGCCGGGTTTTGAAGGGGTTCTGATTGCTACTACTTTATCATCAAATATGCCCTTGTAGATAGTTCCACCGTGAAAACTACCAACAACGAGATCAGGATCGTAGTTGTTTGTAGCCTTCTCGATTTCATCCACGGATAAAATTCTCATCTGTCCTGGTCCTACGTCTCTGCCTTGGCTCAAAGCAATCTGTTTTTCCAACAAGATACTGCCATTTTTGATAAAATACTTCTCATCGGCTTCAAACTTCTGCACTACCTTGCGGTTCTTCCATTTCAATTTAGTTTGATCAATAAGGAAAAACAACTTTGGCAATATACCCAAGTTCATGCTACTGCCTTACGAAAAAGGAAGATTGTTTATAATGGTGCGAAAGAGAGAAGATTGACATAGATTTTACGACGAAAATTTGACATTTGATCATGCAATGTCTATGAAGAACAATTCAATGATGAAACTCACGTTTAATTAACTATCCAAGTAAGGAGATAGATGGTCCAGCTGCTATTGATGTGACTCGAACTCCGGTCTCTTACTTTGAATAATTCCTCAATCATAGGCCATTATATAATGAACGTGTTGGTGAATTACTGTACAAGAAAGGAAATATCACAAATAACTACCTAATAAATCTAAAATTTTACATCTTACTACCTAATATAATTAATTTTGCAACTAACTTCCTAAAATCACACAACATTAATCAATTTGCTACCTTTTTGACGGAAACCGAACTTAAGTTAGTTTTAAATGTTCGGGTTAAGTTAAACGACCATCTTACCCTTCTTTTAATAAACCTATTCCCTGTTAAAATTTTACCCATCCCTCTCCCTCCCCTGTAACGCTAAAGTAATTATTCCTGCCTCCATTTTTATCCATCAAAACCTCCATGAACATGCCCAATTTGCAGCATTAGAGGGAGATAATCTTCTGTTGTCTTCTCAAATTGATCAAGTAAGCATTATTTTCATTTTATTTTCAGTATAAAACCCTTCCCCTAATTTGATTATTTTGTATAACAAAGAATCTTATAACTCCCTCAATTTTCTCTCGAAAGTATGGCCTTCTGAGTTTGGAAGAAGCTGAAATTGATGCAACGAAGATTGAGGAATCAACATTCCATCACGCAAACGAACATCGCAAGTTAGATGTTAATGGAGGTGTTTTAATGGAGGAAGGAGGGGGGGTAATTTAGGTATTAAATTAGGTTTTAAAGTTAAACGGGACGGAATAAATTGATTTCCGTAATTTTTTAGCAATTTCCGTCATTTTGGTAGTAATCGTGTAAATTTTTACACTTATTAGGTTGTTATTTGAAAAATTGAACATATTAGGTAGTAAGATGTAAAATTTTAAACTTATTAGGTAGTAATATGCTAAATAGCCGGAAAGGAAATGAAAACAATGAAAGCTACCAAATCGCTACGCTGTCCTTATAGAATAATTCGTCCCGTATATCAGTGCTCGGGATGTACCGAATTTTCTACAGAGATAAGACGGTATTCCTTAGTTTTTGGCACGAAAAACATATATGTAATTTCAAAATTTTTATGTGTAATCTGTTTTCTATGTTCAAGAAGATTGATATCGGTAATTTTCTCTTAAGAAAACTGATCCATTTATCTTGTATATATATAGATAAATGAAGGGAAGAGGGAAGGGATTAAGTCAGAATTCTGAAGAGTTATAACCCTTCAAAATCAACCGCCAAAATCTGTTTATACGAATTGAGACCCCCGCATAGTCGTTCGTAAGACAACTATACTGCGAACTTGTAAACAATAGACTAGTGTACACTCCGTACTTCCCGAACTAGCTTTATTATTTATCAGTTCGCCCGTCTTTGAACCAAACCTAAGATACAAAAAATTGAACCGCTAATTACACTTAAATTACAAACAGAATGTAATAATTAAATATCAAACATTGAGCAGGGAATTGATGGCAAATAATACTCTACTAGTTTTAAACTCGTGCAAAAAATGCACGGGTCATATGTAAACATATGGTATCATTAGATATAAGAGATATAAATGATTAGTGTTATATATCATGACAGTATAAATAGTGTAGAACTCGAGATTTGACGTACATATAATTTAATTTACTAATAACTGTTAAGAATAATATTCCCTGAATATTATTCTGTTATTCTCATATAATTAATTTATGTAAACAATATCTTTTATATACTTATCTTTGTTAAGTAAATATTTAGATGCTCATTGTATTATACTAGGAGACTAGGTTTACAGTTGTATTTATACTCCTCCTCTTGTAAGCTATGTTTATCATATGAAAATAATAAAAACACATTCATTTACATGGTATCAGTCGCAAACCGATCCAACCCCTAACCCCTCTTCCCACACGCCCTACCCCATGTCTGCCTCTGCCGCCACCCTTCCTAACACCCATGAACCTAATGTTCATCTCCTTCTTGTTAACCTTTCCATGGTTGACAAACTCACCCCCATCACATACATGTCTTGGCAAGACCAAATCGAGTCTCTTCTTTTTGGCTATGACCTTCTCAAATTCCTTGACGGAACGCATCCCTGCCCATCACCCACCTTACCAGCAGCGTCTGACGACCCCAAAGCCGTAGCCACAACCAACCCTGCTCATCAAACCTGGCGCAGACAAGATCATTTACTCAAGGGTGCTCTTCTCGGTACCCTTGACTCGTCAATCCACTCCCTAGTCATGCGTTCTGCCACATCTCGCGACGTATGGTCTACCCTCGCATCCACATATGCCAATCCCTCCCGTGCCCACATTCTACAAATAAAAGACCGTCTCAACTCCATTCGAAAAACCAACCAATCCATGACTGATTATATGCAGTCTGTCAAAGCCTGTGCCGATAATCTCGCTGTACTTGGCAAACCCATGGATCACGAAGAATTCATTGCCAAATAAAATCATTCGTGGTCTCGACTATAACACTTACCGTTCTGTTATTGACGTAGTCCAAGCCCGTGATGAACCCATTTCATTTGAATCCCTCCACGAAAAGCTCCTGAATTTTGATCTCCGTAATCCTCAAAATTCCAACCCAGAAACTTTTCCTGCTACGGTAAATGCAGCCTACCGTTCGCACCATAACAACCAGCTGCGCTTCTCTCCTTCAAACAACCATCACTCTGCCCCTGTCGACACTTTCCAACCCCGGCAAGATCCTCCTTTCAAAGGAAAATGTCAATACTGTGGTGCCACAGGTCATGTCCTCTTCTTTTGCTACAAATTCAAGCGTGATTACCCTAATGTCACTCTGCCCTCACGCACCATTAATCGCTCTCCTAAAGGACCTCCGCAAGCACACACTGCTACTGCAACTCAATCGTTCCAATCCAACTATCTCCTAGATAGTGGAGCATCCAACCATATTACTCAAGATCTTGCTAATCTTGCTCTGCACTCCCCATACACCGGCTGTGACGAACTCCTTATTGGTGATGGAACAGGTCTGCCCATTATTCATATCGGTTCCTTCACTCTTCCTCTTGTTTCAAATTCTGTTTTAAAATTTAACAACGTGTTCTGCGTACCTCGCATCTCACGCAATATTCTCTCCATTTCTCAATTGTGTTTTGATAATAATGCAATATGTGAATTCTCATCATGTCTTTGTCTTATTAAGGATCGTCAGTCGGGTCAAATCCTCCTTCAGGGTCAGCTTAAGGATGGCGTGTACGAATGTTCGCTCCCTCCTCAATCACGTCGTGCTCATCTGTCTCAAGTGTCTTCTCATCTTGATTGGCATCATAAACTTGGTCACCCTTCTATTTCTATTTTGAAGTATTTACGTACTCATTTTGATTTAGCTTTTAATTCCGTCGCACTTGACAATTGTAATGCCTGTGCTATTCACAAAAGTCATAAACTTGCGTTTTCTAATAATACTATTCGCTCTCATGCTCCTCTTGAACTTATTTATTCCGATGTGTGGTCATCCCCTATTATTTCATATGATGGATTCAAATACTATATTATATTTGTTGATCATTATACTAAGTTTATTTGGCTATATCCTATGAAGTTAAAATCTTATTCAACACAAATTTTTATTCGTTTTCGTACTCTTGTCGAAAAGTTCTTCAAAAAACCTATACTTCAACTTTACTCAGATAATGGAGGGAAATATATCAAACTCACCTCCTATCTAGTCCAAAATGGCATTGGTCATCTTACCACCCCACCACACACACCGGAACTTAATGGCTATTCCGAGCGTCGACATCGTCACATTGTCGAAACCGGCCTTGCCATGCTTACCCATGCGTCTCTTCCCACAACCTTGTGGCCTCATGCCTTTACTACGGCTACGTATCTCATAAATCGTCTTCCCACACCTACTCTAAAACACTCTTCACCATTCCAATGCCTCTTTGGCTTTGCTCCTAACTACACAAAATTACGCTGCTTCGGGTGCCTTTGTTACCCGTGGCTTCGTCCTTATACGACTCATAAACTCCAACCACGCTCCGCCCCATGTATCTTTGTTGGCTACTCACCAACACAAAGTGCTTATTTTTGCCTTGAACCCACCACACAACGTATTTATGTCTCCCGTCATGTTAAATTTGTTGAAACTGAGTTTCCCTATACTCGACTCACGACTCAACCCACCTCCCCAAACCAATTCACTGCTCGTGACTGGACTGTAACCATACTCCCACCCCCTGCCTCTGATCTGCCTCCTCACCAGACCCCTACCCCCTCCCCTGCTCCTTCCCCTCCCCACGCTGCTCCTCAGACTTCTGTCCAGACCCCCCTGCCTCCCCCATGTCTCCTGACCACTCTGCAACTCAGACTACTGTCCACACCCCCCTGCCTCCCCCATGTCTCCTGACCACTCTGCAACAAACACCCACTCGCCTACTTACTCCACCACCTCCCCTCAACTCACTTCATCACCTATCATCATCCCTGACACCCCTCCCTCCTCCCCCTCTACTGTGTCTTCATCACAGCCCCAGTCACCCCATTCCAGTAACCTTACTGCCCCCAATTCCGCTGCCTCCTCAACCCCTCCCCCTCCTCCACCACCCCCCGTTACTCACCCCCATGGCACACGCTTATCCAATAACATTATTAAACCCAATCATCGATACGCGCAGCTTGCTATCATACCTCCAACTACCCGCTTACCCAACACCGTCAAACAAGCTCTTATTGATCCCCTTTGGCGTGATGCTATGCAACTTGAATACAATGCCTTACAAAACAATGCGACATGGACTCTTGTTCCTTCAACTCAAAATTACAATGTAATTGGATGTAAGTGGAGTTTTCGAATCAAATATAAACCGGATAACACTATCGACAAATACAAAGCCCGCCTCGTGGCGAAAGGCTTCCTCCAAAGACCCGGGCTAGACTACTCGGACACCTTCAGTCCGGTTGTTAAACCCGCTACGGTACGTACTCTTCTTTCTCTTGCTCTTACTCAAAATTGGTGCCTTCGACAATTGGACATCAACAATGCCTTCCTTCAAGGCACACTTACGGATAACGTATACATGTCTCAACCTCCGGGATTTATTAATCCCGACTACCCTACCCACATTTGCAAATTATCCAAAGCAATTTACGGCCTTAAACAAGCACCTCGTGCTTGGTACACCACACTCAAAAAAAATTTATTGTCGAATGGCTTTGTCGGTTCCATTTCCGACCCCTCCCTATTTTACCTCAACACAAAAACTCACAAAATATACCTCCTTGTCTATGTCGACGATATCATTATCACCGGACCCGACACTACCCATGTCAATCATTTTATCAAAACTTTTGCTACGGCCTTCTCACTTAAAGACATGGGTAATCTATCCTACTTCTTAGGAGTGGAAGTCACCCCAAACAACCATGGCCTTTTGCTCACACAAACTAAATACATCTACGATATTCTCGACAAATATAACATGCTTGATGCAAAACCCTTTCCCACACCCATGGCTACTTTGCCCTCCCTCACTCAAACAGGTGGCTCTCGCATCACCACCAACACCGACTACCGTGCTATCCTAGGCAGTCTCCAATATTTATCGTTCACCCGTCCCGACATCGCTTTTAGCGTTAATAAATTGTCTCAATTTATGCAAGCCCCTACCGACACCCATTGGGTTGCCTTAAAACGGTTATTACGATATCTCAAAGGTACTTCTATGGTCGGTTTACAACTTTATCGCCAGTCTCCACCTCGACTTCACGCATATTGTGATGTCGAATGGGCTGGAGACAAAGACACGTATGTCTCTACATATGGATTCGTCACTTATCTAGGCCGCAATGCTCTTTCTTGGGCCTCCAAAAAACAACGAACGCTTGCTCGTTCATCTACTGAAGCTGAGTTCAGGGCCATTGCAGATACAACTTCTGAAATTATATGGCTACAATCACTCCTCACGGAACTGAAAATTCTGCCCCCCATTACTCCGGTAATATACTCCGACAGCCTAAGTGCTACGCACTACTCCGCTAATCCAGTGTTCCATTCCCGAATGAAGCATTTGGCCCTGGCTTTTCACTTTGTTCGCGAAAGAGTTCAACAAGGTACTCTCCGAGTACTACACATTTCAGGCCAAGACCAACTGGCAGATGTTTTAACCAAACCGCTCATGCGCCCCCGTCACCATTCTTTAATTTCCAAGATTGGTCTCGCCTACAGCTCGTCCATCTTGCGGGAGCCTGTTAAGAATAATATTCCCTGAATATTATTCTGTTATTCTCATATAATTAATTTATGTAAACAATATCTTTTATATACTTATCTTTGTTAAGTAAATATTTAGATGCTCATTGTATTATACAAGGAGACTAGGTTTACAGTTGTATTTATACTCCTCCTCTTGTAAGCTATGTTTATCATATGAAAATAATAAAAATACATTCATTTACAATAACTACAGTACATTAGATGTCATATTTGATGTAAACTCGTTATTGTTGCAAATCAATTTTCTAATTACTCATACCTAATTACCTGTTTCTTCAAGTATTAGTTTTAAGCATAATTGTGTTAAAATTATAAGTCTGTCTTATTTTAACAAATACGTTTTCTCTTTTTCTTCGACTCTCCAACTTTATTGAGTGTCGCTTATGCGTCCTATAAACGTATGAAATTATATTTTACAACTCATTATAGATAGAAGTTAAACATAAACTTAATTAACTCCAAAATCTAATTGTCCATGTTTAAAAAATCATTTTACAAAATAAAACTAAATAAATATAAGGCAAGTTAGTGGTGGGCCAATTTTAGAAAATTATTTTTTTCCCTCATAAATTAATAAACCAATCAGAACTCTTTAAATTCTATTGCTTTTATAGTAAAGAGATTAGGTGTCATTCTGGTCAGAGTTTTCCATGTCGCAGACGCTGCAAATAATACTCCATAATTAAATTTCCAATAACCAAAAAAAATAAAGTACTTGCGAAACACTTTACCATTTGCCCCTCATGAAAAGTAAAAATTGTCTCATCGTTTACTACTTGTGGTAACAGTAAATGTTACTGCAGAGTAATTTGTTTCGAAGTTTGAACGTAGCGCATTTACCTGACCTGTTAAGCATTGTTCTCCCTTGTGTTCTTGCCAAAGCTCTTGAACCACATTGGTCATTGTCGGGCATTCCTCCGCATACATTACTTGTTATATATATACTGTCAAAACAAAGAATATAACACAATGAACAACACCGAATCGCAAACGCTTTCCTTATAGAACAATTCGTCCCTTATATAGATGTCTGGGATGCTCCGAATTTTCTACAGAGATAAGACGGCGTTCCTCTATTTTTGGCAAGAAAACAGAGATATAATTTCGAAGTAATAATATGCAATTTGTTTTTCTGTTAGAGATCTTGTTCTTTCAGTAATTTTCTTAGGGTTATTACTGATGCATTTCATCCTATATATATATAGGAGAATGAAGGGGAAAAGGGAGGGGTTTTGAGTCGGATTTCTGAAGAGTCGCAACTCTTCGAAATCAACCGCCAAAATTCGTTTTAATCGAGTAATTTATTTGGCGCCAAAGTTTCGGGGGCGTTGCCCCCGAACCCCTAAACCAGGGCGCTTCGCCCCTGGACCCCGACTCGCTGACCGACATAGTCGTTCGTAACGGCAACTATACCGCGAATTTATAATATAAAAGGCTAGTGTACACTCCGTACTTCTCGAACTAGCATTATTATTTATAAGTTCGCCCGTCTCTGAACCAAACCCAAATTACAAAAAATGAACCGGTAATTACACTTAAATTACCAACATTACTAAGCATGTCAAAACTCATTGTATTTGGGATCAATCTAATCTTAGAGATCCTAGAAAAGGCAGTCTTTAAGTTAATGTTTTCCCTAGACTAAAACACCTTGTTTTTTCTGGTTTAATTATAACTTCTGTCGAATGTTTTAACTAGGGGTGAGAATCGGTCCAATACCGGACCGAACCGGACCGGACCGAAGACCGAACTTAAAAATTTGGTGGACCAAAGACCGGACCTAAAACTTTCGGTCTTGGACCGGACCAAACCCGAAATATTTGGTCTGGTCCGGTCTTGGACCGAAATGGATCCAAACTATTTTTTTCACTATTTCGTATACGATAATTACATTTTAATTACGCTAAATAATATGCATTTAAATAGTTAGACGACACTTTTTATGAAAATCATTAATAATACTAATTTATAATCTCTTTTGAAGATAAAATGTTAATTTAATTCAAAATATTTTAAAGATTAGTCTTAAAAAACAAGAAATTTGGTCCATTCGGTCCGGACCGAAATTAACCGGTCTTGGACCGGACCGGACCGAAGACCAAAACTTGAAAAAATGAGGACCGAGGACCGGACCAAAATAATTCGGTCCGGGTTTGGTCCAGACCCAATGGTCCGGTCTGGTCCATTTTTCCGGTCTGGACCTAAATTTGCTCACCCCTAGTTTTAACCAACAGGATAACATAGAAGGGCAAGTACTATTATCAATGTATAAGTTTCGAGGCAACAATCACATATCATAAAGCAGTATTTAATAGAAATATTAATAATAGTTGGGCCTCAACCATTACCTTAAGGTTTTGGTTGAGATGGTTCATCTATCATGGTATCAGAGCCAGTGTGACCGAAGGTCAAAGGGTCGAATCCTGACAACCTCAAACTTACGGTTGCAGTTTTCTTAACTGGAGATCAATGACGTTGCGTGTAACACCCCCATTTATTTAAGAGCCTTTAGCAAGACATTCTCAAATAAATGGAGTTGTTACCATCTCGGAATGTCCGAGGTAGTGAATAACAAAGTAAAACAATACAAAGTACTTTATATAAAACAGATAAAATTTAAACTTTGGTTACTACAGTTACTACACAGCGAAAAAGAAAATATAAATGATGATTTCTCTAGATGTGATATAATTCTAAGTCGGTCCAAAGTCTGCATCTCACATTCCTGCCCCAGTTCCTAGCTCATCCGTCTCTGACCTGTAGAATCTACTGCCCATTCCGGATCATCGTACGTGTACACGAATACACAGTCAACCTCGCGGTTGAGTAGGATAGCACAACAATTATAATGCAACTGTTAAATGATATGCAAATGTCATGATATGCTCGAGCTCAATCTCAGTCTCAATCTCATTCTCAAACTCATACCCGTGCACCAAGCCATACCGAACCTCCCGGCAGACTATAATCGGTCGTCACCGAACACCAGCTCAGTAGCTGATAAGACACCAGGCCTGGTCTGCAGAACCACCCTGGGCTTTATATCAGAACAATATATGACCATAACTACTTTCTCAGTAATCAATGCATATGCTATGCTCATGAATGCAACCATATAATTATTCAATTATGCTATCAGATAATGAAATGCTCATGCCATTACCAACGATCCACAATCAATCCAACCAATATTATTCTCATGTCAATCATAATCAGCATCCATAACACACAACACCACATCCATTCATACACATCATAGAGTATAAGGTCAGTGTATCCTACCTGGATAGCAAATATAATCCCATCACGCAGCTAACATCCAATCAGTAGCATCACTCCATCACATACTCAACACCTAATAAAATAATATACTTAATTACTAACTAATACAATCACGCAACTAACATAATATATCAATCATTCCAATTAATTATTTCAATAACATATTACGCATAACGAGACCATATCAGTTATTTCTTAGCAACAATTCTAATTAAATAAAGAATTATATAAATTATCACCTATAAGTAAATAACGATTACTTGTTACATATGTATTACAAGTTATGGACATACGGATTTTATTATTAAAATCACAAAACTTCAAAATACAACAAGTAAAATATATATGAACTAATAAATTAACTTGATTAGTCGACTTATAAAATATCCTCGCAAAACATCTTAAACAAACAAACTTAATTAATTAAATACAATTAAACTAATTAAACTAATAATACTAATTATAATAATAATAATAATAATAATAATAAAATAATAATAGTAGTAGTATGCACACCCACGTGAAAATATTATCATACCAGCCACAAAAGACCAAAACAGGCCCGACACCAAGCAACGTGAACAACAACAACAACATCGAAAACGCGAACAGACCCGACACCAACTTCGCGACACCACCGACACTAGCTCGGTTCCTCACCACCGACACCACTGGCCCCAACCTAGAGTTCATACTACCCACTACAACTTCCACACTGGCCTTGAGACACCATGAGAAGCCACTATAGCCCCTCTAAACTCGCATGACACTCTGTACTGTGTCGAATATCACCGCCCTACACACCACTATCCGCCACCCCTGACCGCACTCCCAACGACAACCCAACCTCTGAAACCATCGACCACCTAGTGGTCCCCACCACGACAAACAACCTTAAAACTCACGTCCTCACTCCTCTATTTGTCCCTGATCTCGCCCCTGTTCAACAGAACTCCGACCACCACCGTCACCATCTATAACCATACCCACCATCAGCAAATCATCTTGGTCGACCCATTCAGCACCACAACCCATTTCGTTTGGTCCAGTCACATCTCTAAACGGGTTGAAATACGGGTTTTATAGACTCCTTTGCATACCCTTTGTTTTTGTGTTTCTCCGGTCACTCCATGTACCCACGGCGACCCGCGACCCACGAGTCCTGCACCCTAGTCATCGTCCCTAACCCAGTGACCACCACCCAACAACCCAGGTCAGTCGCATACCCACAAGGTCACATTATTTACCATGTTTGCCGAGTCAAGTTGTAAGCGATAACGAGGATAAGCGATAAACGATAGTTAACGTACCTTATAACGACGGTTAATAATAAACGCAGGAACTTGAAGAGGGCGAGCAGAAGGCAGGAAGGAAAAGAGGAGGAAGAAGGAAAAAAAACGGCGTTGTAGAGGTGTACGAGGGATGGAGGCTGATATGTGACTTAGGAGGTCGGTGTATACTGTATAGTAGTAGGGTTTAGAGAAAAGAAATAAGAAATAGGGTTAGTTATTATGTATAAATATATTATACATATATTATTAAGTATATTAAGATATCATTATTACTATAAAAGAAGAATGTATAACTGCATACGTGGCGCGCTAATATTCCACCGTTCACTCTTTCGCTCACTCACATTCACTCTCACAAAAATCAGTTTCGTAGACCAATGAGAACCCTCAATTTATGTCAAGTCATATATTTTTATGTATTATAATATTATAATATTATTATTATATTATTATTATTATTATTATAATCATTCCAAGATTCCCTAAATATTATACCGAGATTCCCTAAATATTATAAATATTATAATATTATACTAATAACAACCAATCAGATTATACTAATAACAAATCCTAAATATTCCATATATATTCCCTACCAATAACGGTTGTTTACCATAATTCCCTACCTATCATCATTATTACTATAAAAGAATCTTGGAATTATGAATATATGGCACTATGTGGTAACTGGTAACAGCATTAGCCCCTACACACCCTCACATTCACCCACACAAAACAAAGTTTTCATCAGCCAATTAAATCCTTACCATTTTGACAAATCATTCTTGACAAGTCAATCATTATTAAATATGGAATTTGCACCCATATTTTCAATTAATGGGTTGTAATGTAACATTTTCATACCAAATTAAATTTGAAATTTCAAGAATCCGACTCACAAAATGATTCTCGGATTATTTAGAGAATATAATAAATAAAGTTGCCTTTAATGGTCTGAAAATATAAATTAAGAATATCATTGAACATAATTAGGGGTTAATTAGGTGAATATAAAGTTCGAGAATCATTGAAGATAATTACGTTGTGAACTAATAAAGTTGCCTTTAATGGTTTGCAAATATAAAGTACTTTTTATCGAAACCTCTATTTTTCACCATTAACTTATTTTGCCACATAGTTTCAAATTCGTACAAAATATGACGGGTTAATTTAAGAATGTAACAATACCTTATTAAATTGGGTTAATTTAAATTTTATTAAAAATATGACGCCCTCACATTCACCCTCACAAAACAATTTTTCCGAAAAATATAATACTTTGAAATTTGACAAGTCTAATTTCCTAATTGATTTAAAAAAAACGTGTTTTATTTATCAAAAAAGACAACGTAAAACAAGTCAGCTTTTCTAATTTGCCTTTTATATTCTCTAAACAATTATTTAGAGAATATTAATTATTTAGAGAATATATAGAAAGATTTCGTATGATACATAATCGTATTATTTAATGACGGGTACAAAATATGACAGATTTAATGACGGGTACACCAAATATGTCTATTATTTTTCTAGCTTATTAGATTTGAGTTAATATTTCAATTTTCAACTACAATTTTCAATTAAATTTACCAAATAGAACCGAAGGCATGTCTAATACCACTGTCAAACTATCGTGAACCATGCATTGTAAAGAATTTTATTTTATTTAAGCGATATCAATTACTTTCTTAGTGATCCATGATGATTGACAAATATATTAATGTGGCATTACGAGGAATATGATATAGCTCCTATCGTATTTTGGAAAATGTGGTATATAATATGATATAATATATTCCATAGCTGAAATTATGTTAATGATTGTTAATATTTCTGAATCTGAATTAAGGTAACATAATATCCTAATTATACAGTTCCTGGACTATACCACCAGATATACAATGCTATTGTACATCGGGGTTATTTTAGTCTTTTTCTTAATTATTTTTGAAAAAAAAAGTCTGTAATCTCATTTTTCTCCATTTTCCTTTTTTATGAACTTCTTCCCTATTTTTCTAACTCATCTTTATCCATCATCTAGTAATTGATTTTTCTCATTAATTATTATATCTCCATCTTTCATTAATTATTATGTCAAGGTAATTTTTTATTTTATTAGTCCATATTTTTTACATCAGCGAATGTTGTTTACAAGGAGGTTTTCGAGAAACTGTAATTTTTGTCCTAGATTATCGAATTTTAATACACCCATTTAATTTAGATTTCTACCTGATTAGTTATTTTATTCCTCCTATTTGTCCGTCAACTTAAGTTCTGTCACCAATTCAGCAAATACAATAACTTTCCAAATTAATCATTATTAATTATTTAATCTTTTTTTTTAATCGTTTATTGTTTTTTTCTTATATATCTTATTCATTCATGTTATCCTAATTAATCCAAATATTTCCATCATTGGTAACAGATATTCGAAAATTAGTGTAGCAGGAAATTCACCTTTTGACCGAACATATCTTATATGCAAAACAACCCCGTTAAAAATCAATTTGTTCGAATAAATAGAATTGTTATATAATGAAATGAATTTGCCTTTGTCATCTTTAAAAGTAAGTGTACACAACCCCGTGATTTTTCACGGGTGTTACACTAGTTAACAATTACTTAAATATATATATATATATATATATAAATAATAGGATTTAAATACAATTTGGACTTAAATAAAAATAAATAGAATTTAAGTATAGTTGGGAAATAAATGTGAAATAGGAAATATATTTAATTATACGTATATTATTAAAATTAAAGAAATACGAATGAAACGTCATTTTATGAAATAATCATCAAATATACAAAAAAAATTATAAAAAAAATACGAAATAATCGTAGAAATACGATTTATAAAATAATAATAGTTTTCGTAAAATACTTTATAAACATTCCATTGAAATACTTGTATAACATGCTTTGACTGCGGTTGACCGAGGCTAAAACACGGGTATTACATTGCGATTCAGCTGAAAATCTCCAAAGACTTTGATAAGTACGAATGACCAGAACGGACTGGTTATTCTCGATATCATGATGGTCTCTCTGTTTGAACAATTTCATTACATTATACAAAAAAAATCGAAAATAAGTGAAATAGACAGCCCAAAGCGAGTATTATTGACACAATTTTCATCGCTTTGATGAAAGTGACTACATGACGACGACTATAACTATCTCACTATCAGTTGCCAAAGAAGATGATCTAACCCTTTTGTTATTGACTTACTATATTTGTCAAGTCTTACAAGTTAGACCGTCTCATTCAATATTAACTCTACCAATGCACAAATAAAGTCACGCTCTCTCTCTGTCCCAATCATTTGTTTACCTTTGATTAAGATATTTCTGACAAAAGAATAAAAAACAAGTAAACAAACGATTGGGATGGAAGGATGAATTACGTACTAGGCATTACTTCCACTTTTGTTCTTCATCTGATCTTGTATCACCCATAGCTCTTCTACAACGCTGATCATACTCGGCCGCTCCTCTCCTTTCTTTGCCACGCATTTCAAGGCAAGTTGCGCGAACCTTTGTATGTCATCCGTATTATCTTCTTCCAAGAGAATTACATCAACCGCGGCCTTAAAACCACTTTTCTTGACCTCATCGACCAAATTGATTCCACATCGAGCCAATTTAACAGGATCCCTTGAAGTTAATAACTCCAACATCAAAACTCCAAAGCTATAGACATCACATTTTTCAGTAACTTTTTGGGTTTCAACGTATTCCGGATCAATATATCCTAGAGCCCCATGAACAGGCCAGCTTTGATCTCTCTGCCCACGGGTAATGGCCACCGAGTAGTCAGAGAATGCTAATTTGGCATGGAAAGACGGGTCAATTAATATCCCAAATGACATGACATCTCTATGAACAACAGGTTGCGACAACGCATTATGCATATAAGAAAGTGCATAAGCAACATCAGTTGCGACACTTACTCGGCAGGTCCATAGCAATGGCTTCAGAAGTGCCTTATCCCCATGTAAAAGCTTATAAAGATCTTTCCTCGGGTGGACGTCATATATCACCATCGGGACACAAGTCTCGAGACAACAGCCATAGATACCAATCATATTGTTATGAGATAAAACCATTCCTATGGCGGCAGCAGTCAAGAAGAGATCAACAAGTTCGGGATTTGGGTCAGGATTATCAGAGGTTTTGATACCTAAAACCTTATCATCAAATCTGCCCATGTAGAAATTCGTACCCCTGAAGTTACCAACGAGTAAGTCGGGATCATAGTAATTTGTCGCCTTCTCGATTTCATCCTTAGATATAATATTCAGCTGTGCTACTCCTATGTCCTTCCCTTGGCTCAATGCAATCTGTTTTTCCAACAAGATGCCGCCGTTTTTTGTGAAGTAGTTTTTCTTGGACTCGAACATCTTCTGTTCTTCCTTGATTTTCTTTTTGCTCTTGCCCTCCCGTTTAGCACGACGTAACTGTAAAAGGAACTTTGTTAATACACACAATTTCATAGTAATACTTTCGGAAGAGGAAGATTGGATAGTTAGAAGCTATGAGTTAATATGATTTATGACAATGGGAATGGGAATGTAGGAAAGATTGAAGATTGACTTGAAATTTTGTACTAAACTGACTTTTGATGCAACTTTGGATGCTTACGTTTAACAACCTATAAAGTATAACCCATCAGTGAGATGGTCCAGCTATCATTCCTTGCAAGGCTGCAACAAAACAATGTCTTGCTGACCAAATTGAACAAACCCCAAGAGGTCTCTCTCGACCGACGATGACAACAACAACATTACGCAAGTGCCTCAATAGCTCCAGCAAATTGCGAGACCCAATTCAATAACTTCAAAATAGAACATACGGTCATCTCGAACTATTACGACATCTTTGACCAAAATTTGAGAAAACACACAAGTAATATTGTTAGGATCGGGATTCTACTTTGAATCGATGAGGAGGGTAGGATCGGATTGTAGAATTATAGGATTTTACAAATTTACTAAATATTGTTTTTTATTTGGTAAATATATATACACACAAAATATATTGATAATTAATGATTTTAATATCATTTCATGAATATGTTTCTATAAATTACACGAAATTAGGATTTTAAGATATTATATTAAAATATATCTTAATATGTTTAGTATGGTGTTGGATGGCAGGATTGTAAGATCGTAGGAACGTATTTTGATCCTACCTCTATAAAATTTTAAATAAATAGGATCGTAAGATTCTACAAGCGTGATGGAATCGTAGGAACGGGATCGGTCAAGCATTTTTAGATTGTAAAGTCGATCGAATCAGGATTATGATAACAATGCCCACAAGAACCAAAATAGAACGTTTTTTTAATCGACACTTGACACTTCTACGTGAGTATGATACTTGGACACTTATTCTAGTCGCTCGCTCTTTCTCGACACTTATCCTATACAAGCATTAAACTTTCAATCCACTTCTGTTGTTCAGCTGATCTTGTATTAGCCAAAGTTCTTCAACAACACCGATCATACTCGGCCGTTTCTCCCCTTTTATCGCCACACATTTCAAAGCAAGTTGTGCAAACACTTGGATCTCATCTATACTACCTTCCTCCAGAAGAATCGTATCCATCATTGCCTTAACACCATTTTTTTCCACCACGGAAACAAACTCATCAACCAAATCGTTCCCACATCGAGCCATTTCAGAGGGATCCCTTGAAGTTAATAACTCCAGCATCAAAACCCCAAAGCTGTAGACATCACATTTCTCAGTGACTTCTTCAGTTTTAATGTATTCAGGATCGATGTATCCTGGAGTCCCATGAATAGGCCATCTTTGATCATTATTCCCGGGTCTCAAGACAGCAACCATAGATCTTGATCATATTGTTATGACATAAAACCGTTCTTACAGCAACATCAGTCAAGAAGAGATCAACAACTGGGAGATTGGGGTCAAGTTTTCCAGGGGTTTTGGTAACTCCCACCTTGTTATCAAATGTGCCCTTGTAGAAGCTTACACCGCGATAACTACGAACAATTTGATCAGGGTCATACTTATTTGTTCCTTTCTCGATTTCATCTGCAGATAAAATATTCAGCTGTCCTGATCTTATGTCCTTGCCTTGGCTCAAAGCAATCTGTTTTTCCAACAAGATACCGCCATTTTTAATGAAATACTCTTCATTACAATTAAACTTCTGCACTTCCTTGCTTTTCTTCTTGCTCTTCCTCTCCCATTTGGCTCGACTCGACAGAATTAGCAACTTCGTTAATAACCTCAATTCCATAATATGTAGTAATAAATTAGGAAGAAAAGAATTATGAGTCGAGAGTTGCGATTTTTAACTTTGAAATACCGATATAAAAAAAGATGGGAGATTGACACATTTTTCAACAAGCTCGACCTTTAATACAATTGTAGAAGAAGAATAATCAAACGATGGAAGTCGAATTTGACTGCCCAGCAGCGGAGATTGTACCAAAAACGGATTTTGACTGGTTCAACAAACAATAGGTCTCTCGATCAAGAAGCCGTCTCATGCTAAAGAAAACAGAGAACAGATGATTAAAAGATTCTTGAAAAAGCAATGGCTTACAAAAAGAATCCGTTTTTAAAATAATACTCAAAAATAAAGTAATTATCATTTTGGGTTGAAATTGAAAGTATTTGTCAAAATGGCGTGTTTATTCAGCCTGTTTTTATTTTTAATAGTTGCACGATATATTTTCTCCAAGATTCTAATCTGCTAAAACACGTCATTAGTAATGGCGTGTCTTTGGCTATTAACCTGCCACTGGCAATGGCATGTTTAGGCTTCGTTTTCCCGAAGCTACGTGGACACCATTTTGACAAATATTTTCAAAACCAACCCAAAACGACAATCACTTTAATTTTGAGCGTTATTTCAAAAAATCGTTCCTTACAAAAAGAGTATAAATATCTTGCAGAGGCTTTACTTGCCCTTCAACTGCTTAACATTGCTCGTGCAGGGTATTACGCTTTACTTGCCCTTCTTTTGTTCACCTCTTCTTGTATCAACCATAGCTCTTCAACAACACTGATCATATTCGGCCGTTTCTCTCCTTTTTTTGCCACGCATTTCAAAGCAAGTCCGGCAAACCATTGGATCTCATCCATGTTACCTTCGTTCATAAGAAACAAGTCGATCAACGCCTTTACACCAATTCTTTCCACCTCAGAAACAAATTCATCGACCAAATTGTTCCCACATCGAGCCATTTCAAAGGGATCCCTTGAAGTTGGCAACTCCAGCATCAAAACACCAAAGCTATAGATATCACATTTCTCTGTGACTTCTTGAGTTTCATTGTATTCCGGGTCAATGTATCCTGTGTTATATATATACTGTAAAACAAAGAATATGAGACAATGAACAACACCGAATCGCTGACGCTTTCCTTATAGAACAATTCGTCCCTTATATTGATGCCTGGGATGTTCCGAATTTTCTACAGAGATAAGACGGCGTTCCTCTATTTTTGGCAAGAAAACAGAGATATAATTTCGAAGTAATAATATGTAATTTGTTTTTCTGTTAGAGATCGAACAATCAGTAAGTTTCTTAGGGTTCTTACTGATGTATATCATCCCATATATATAGGAGAATGAAAGGGGAAAGGGAGGGGTTTTGAGTCAGATTTCTGAAGAGTCGCAACTCTTCGGAAATCACCCGCCAAAATCCGTTTTATTCGGGTAATATATTTGGCGCCAAAGTTTCGGGGGCGTTGCCCCCGAACCCCTAAACCAGGGAGCTTCGCCCCTGGACCCCGACTCGCTGACCGGGCAGCGAGACCCCCGCATAGTCGTTCGTAGCGGCAACTATACCGCGAACTTATAATATAAAAGGCTAGCGTACACTCCGTACTTCCCGAACTAGTTTTATTATTTATAAGTTCGCCCGTCTCTGAACCGAACCCAAATTACGAAAAATGAACCGGTAATTACACTTAAATTACCAACATCCTGGAGTCCCATGAACCGGAAAGCTTTGATCTTTCTTCCCAGGAGTAATAGCCACCGAGTGGCCAAAGTAGCCTAGTTTTGCATGGGACGATGAGTTGAGTAATATCCCGAATGACATGACATCTCTATGAACTACTGGCTGTGACAAGGCATTATGCATATACGAAAGAGCATAGGCAATATCAGTTGCTGCCCTTAACCGGCTAGTCCATGTCAATGGTTTCTGAAGTGACATGTCCCCATGTAAATACTCGTAAAGCGAACTGCTTGGGTAGAATTCATACACCATCATTGGGACACAGGTCTCCAGACAGCAACCATAGATGCCAATCATATTGTCATGACAAACAATTGTTCTTATGGCGACAGAAGTCAAAAATTGATCCAGAAGTTCGGGATCTGAGTTGCGTTTTTGAGGGGTTCTGATAGCTACCACCTTGTCATTTAATATGCCCTTGTACATATTTGTACCGCGAAAACTACCAACAATGAGATCAGGATCATAGTTATTTGAAGCTTTCTCAATTTCATCCTCGGACAAAATTTTCAGCTGTCGCGCTCCTATATCCTTATCTTGACGCAAAGCAATCTGCTTTTCCAACAAGATACCACCATTTTTTGTTAAAAACTCTTCCTTTGCCTCAGCCTTCTGCACTTCCTTCACTATCTTCCTGTTCTTCCTCTCCCATTTATCCTGACCCAACAGAAAAAGGAACTTTGCAAACACATTCAATTTCATTTTTGTAACTTAGAAAGAAGAAGAATGATTAACTAATACACCCCCGTCCCAACTACGCAATTACCTATTTACCGTTTTCAATCGTTATGAAGGGTAGTTCATCAATCATAATCAATTACATCATGCACTCAACCAACGACAGCTCTTGCTTATGACCGTCTTAAGTAAAACCGTCTCACAAGTCACAACCCCCTTTCCTTTTTTTAACATTATTTATATCAGCCGTCACATAACTTGTGACCGTCACAAGAATTTGTGCCTAATTAAAAATTTATCCAGTTTATCAGAGATTGTGGGGAATCAACACAATAAACACAGCTTACTAACCTTAAATTAATGGTTGAAAGTTAAAACATAATAATTGGAAGAGAAAAATGGCAGAAAGATTGAAATTTTGAAAAGCTTTACCTGAAATTAATGGAGATCAATTAGGTTACAACTGAACGGAGGAAGTATTTTCAGAGGGATCCACGACTAGACTTGGACCAAACAAATGATCGGTGTTTTGTGGGGAAGTGACAAACAACTAGTGGTTGTTTGGTTGCCTTTAAGAATCACGGGAATTGAAAAATTATGGCAAGTGGAAAAATCGAGTCTTGTTTGGTTGCCCAATTCATAATTCCTACATTATGTACGAAGTCGCTTACCTAGCCCCGATAGGTAATTGGAAGTTCCCGCATGAATTGAAATTTCTACATTCAACCAAACAATATTTACCTAATTAACGTGATTTTTAAGTTCATATGAATTTTATCGTCCCGGGAATTTTATCTTCCCATGTCGAACCAAACGACCCCTTAACAAGCCTCATACGTTTACTACTATGTGTAAATAAACCCACAACTTTTATTATGGGCAAAAAAACCTCGTATGTTTAGCAATTGGTGTAATTTGGCCTTATTTAATTAATTCACCTGATTTCTCCATTCTCTTAATTATTTTTTATTTAGTTTCTTTCATTTTTGTAAGAAAAATTTAGTTAATTGACCAATCTACCCCTGCACATATTCTCTCACTTAAACCTCCAACACCACTACGTGAACGGTGAACCACCACCACATGTGAGTCATGTGACACCATCTTCAACCCACGACATGGAAACAACCCAAGTTTCACTGGCACACTACCTGACCCGCGCGATGTCGACCTAAGGCATATCCGCATATGTCATCCAACACCGAGAACGCAACTTAGTCAGTTTAGTAGTAGCAAGGGAGGTCAGAGGTGGAGTGTGTCAAACTTGTTGTGGTGGGTGATGGTGGATTTGAGATAATCTCATGCTTGTGGTGGTTATAGGTGGTGAAGATCTTGGTGTGCTAGTTAGGTAGGTGACAAAACGAAGGGTAGATTTGGGTTTTCACAAATTAATAATCATGTTAATTCAGTTTTTAGGTTTTAAATTATAAAAGTTTAATAATATAACTGAATTGCACCAATTGCTAAACATACAGCGTTGTACGTAATGAAAGTTGTGGGGTTTATTTGCACATAGGTGTAAACGTATGGGGCTTATTTACCGCTTCCCCATTTTTGTGTATTGGGTTTGTTATTCGTGAGTAGATAAAGTTACTCAAAGCTTATTTGGTAAAACAAAATATCACATAAAAACTCCTTATCACGGAATCCAAATACGACATTTTTTTCAAATCGTAATATTGAGATAAAAGAGTTGCATTCTAGTTGACTTGTAGTCAAAATCCTCTAATTGGTTGACATCAAAACTAAAATACTCCAAAAATACAACACAACAATCATCACATATTATAGGATTATTTGGTTGACATACACTCTAAAAATATATGAATTATAAAATCACGTGATTTACAAAATATGGGTTGTTTGATTGATGTACTTTTTGAAAAATGGTGGAATTAGAAATTCCTAGGAACTTTCAATTCCTACGTAATGTAGGGATTGACTTACATACTTGTCACTTACTCATTGAAAGTTCTTATGGAATTTGATTCTTATATAGGCAATTAAACACTTTTGTCAAATTCACCTGAATTAAATGCACGAACTTAATTCTTATGAAATCAAAGTTCCTAAACAAAAATTATTTAATCAACCAAATAACTCCTAAACAAACACGACCTAATCAAACCAAAGTCTTCCACGACTTCTCATGCACAGTTTATGTACACTCATTTCCTCCACTAAAAACAACTTTACTAAACACCAAAAACCAAACTTAACCCTTCATTAAACCAAAATTAATTCCTAAATTAATGAAAGAACAACCGGAAAGAGGATGTTGTAGACGTATCTTCAGTTTCACTATCACTTCGTGCTGGTTTCAGCGTACTTTTTCTTCAGTTTCACTATCACTTCGTGCTGGTTTCAGCGTACTTTTTATGTGGCTTAGCCTTAAAACACATAACTCCACTTATTCGATCGAGTAGTCCTACGTTTATACCCTCAACAAAACCTCAAATTACCAACATAGCACCACTAACAACAATTCCATATAAATATCACAAATTCTTGTTTTAAACCGTCATTATCCGTCTAAGTGTAAGACGAGCCAAATACATACGGAGTTACCTCACTTGTCACCTAGAAAATGACAATTTTCTTGTTTTTATTACCCTACTTGCATTTTGTGACATGTCATTATCTGTCTTCAGTTTGCGAAGAATAATGTCCGTCTTCGATGAGAATTTGTGATGAGCAAAATGCATAGTAAAGTACTTCCTCTATTCCCATCAATTCTATACATTTGTTTTATTTACGTTTGTCAATACTCATTTAGTCATTTTCTTTTGTTAATATCTTTAGTTACGTATCGATAAAGATTATAAAACTTTGATATTTACAATGTACTCATTAACACAATTTGAACACGATCTCACGTGATTATCTTTAATCTTATATATTAGAAGTTGTGTCGAAAATTTACTCGACTTATGAATAGTACCCATAAAATAAAAGGTATAGAATTGATTGGAATGGAGGAAGTAGGTGATAGGCTAGAGATTGTTAGTTTAGGGTTAAAAATGGCAGTTAGTCTTGTTTGTGACGGGTCGGGTGGAGTGACGGATAATGACACTCACAAAACAAATAGGGGGGACAAGGTGGGGCACCCCATGCAGAGGAGGACCTTGGTTGTCCCGCGCCGGGGCCAGGCCCCCTGAGTTTTGGGCCGGTCTTATTTGAAATATCAAATCTTCTCATAAACTACTCAATAAATGAAAGTTGGCCAACAAGTGAAGAGTTGGGTCTCCCTGCCTATCCATTCAAACCGTACCAATTTGATACAAAGTAAAAATCTTTTAATTTCAAGCAATATTTTTCCTAGATTGTAATATTTGTGCAAATAGTTTACTACTTCATACGTATTGGTACAAAGTAAAAATCTTTTAATTTCAAGCAAATTATTGACGATATAGCCCATATAGGCCCTGGTTTTAGACTGAAAGCGTCTGAACTGAATTTAATGGAGTTAAATAGTTCAATATTTAGAACTTTGGGCTGAATTGTATGAAAAAATCTCAATTTAATAAGTTACCTATTTGTTTGAGTTAAAAACATAAAAAACAATGCGACTATGCTCCGTCCCGCCCCCCTAATAAAACTTCTCAAGATCCGCCACTGAGTCCCCATGTACTTTTTTCTCTCCTCCAAATGGACATTTTGTGAGACAAAATGGTATTCGTCTTCTCCTTGTGACGGATACCCTCCGACAATGAGAATTTGTTAGCCCACTAAGCCGCTAGCCCTTTTATTAAGATGAAAAATGTGAGCCAATGTCAAATGGTAAAAATTAAATGTGAACACTGTCAATGAATCGTACATCATTTTGGAAAATGTTTGATGTCTCCTTCTGTTTATCTGTCCACGCATAAGATGTGGCTATAAATTGGCGTGGATGTAGCTCGGTTTAAAGTTTTTTTTTCTTAAAAATGATTTTTATTCGAAACTGAGTTTAAGTAGAATCTGGGAATAATTCACAATTTGACATAAAACCGACTCCACACTTAGATATTTCATGCTCCGCCATATTCACAAAATGCGCATAATAGTATAGTTACGGGAAAATAAGTGGAACTTGCCTTCATACTCTTATCGTTATCCTATGGCTAATGAATTCATTGTTATGTTTTGGGGTTTCTTATCAAACATATGTTGAAAATCCTCAACACGGGTAGAATAAATAAGAAGGTTATAAATAAGAAGGTTATAGTTTATAAGTGAACTAGGGTGTGAAACTACTAATATGTGTAGTAGTGAGTGAATCGTGACGGGGCTCCCCCACTTGGGTTTACCAAGTTCAATGGGTCAAATGAAGTTACGAGGATCTCATGTTGTATTACTACTACCATTCCTGTTATAATAAAGTGATGTAGTATCTTTTACTTATGCATTATCTGTCATGTGAGGTAGACTGAGCTAAAGATCTTAATAAGTCCATAGTCCTTGTTTAAGGGTGGTTTGTGACAGTCAAACTTGATGGACTTACCTATGTGAATGCGGGGGAAATGCCCTACCCCCTATGAGGTCTTTAGGCTTTAAGATCTCTAGAGCGTTCACGAGAACCAGGTACGTGAGGGGCACCGTCTTATGACATTTCACAAGAACGAACACAGATTCGAATGCAGGTTTGTGCGCAGCTATCTGTATACAACCCACCGTGGAGAGTCCAAAGCCTTCGTGCAACTCGACACGGCTGTAGCAAGTAATGTATGCACTGGGTGACAATTCAATTCCTCTGGAACATTGTCATCTTAAGACTTACGTTCCGTTGCCTTTATATCAGCTATTCTTTTTCCCTTCTTTTGAATCATGTGGGGGATTGTTGGAAGTAGTGCTTCAAAAGAAGCTATTTACTTATCCCACATTGGTAGAATAAATAAGAAGGTTATAGTTTATAAGTGAACTAGGGTGTGATACTACTAATATGTGTAGTAGTGAGGGGACACCGTCACCACACGCGCGCGCGCGCCGGGCCGGGCCGGGCTCGGGCTCTGGTAGAGCACCTGCGGTGCGTGCCGTAGGCTGGTTTTGTAAGGCACAGTCTTCCGTATTGATTGCTGCTATTTTCTGTGTTGAATAATCAGTCTTCCATACTGATTATCTGCATTCACCATACTGATTGTGCAAAATCCTAGTCTGGTTTTCCGAGACCATTTATTACGGTTCTCTGGATCCTTCCTTTCAATCCTATATATATACTACCTATTTTGTCATTCAGAAAACACACAATATCTTTCTCATCTCTTTCTCTCTGAAATACATTTCGTCTCAAAATCCTTCTAGCTGATATTCTGGCAACGTTCTATTAGTAGTTCTCAATCTGAGTCTTCGTCATACACCTTAGGCTCGGAAGTCGTGTTAACCTTGGGGTTGGTTTGCCAAGAGGCCGTGTGTATTGAGCGGGGCAATTTCAACTTTAGGGCAGTGATTTTCATCACGCCACGACATCTTGTTTCCAAGTTCTGTAAGTTCTTTCTGTTTACTGTTTAAGTATAGATATACCGCCTACAGTCTAAAGTTGAATTTTTTCTAAATTTTTTTTCCTGCTCGTAAAATATTTAGTCTAGGCGATATGACTATACTTGCTTCTGCTGCTTCTTTCAAACCGACCCTTATGCCTACTGTTTTTATTCCTGATATGTCAAAACTCGCTTTACTAGATGGTAAAAACTATAGGATTTGGTCGGATAAAATTGATTTTCTTTTAAGTCAGTTGAAGGTAGATTATACCCTGACCGAAACAGAAGCACCAGAAAACAGTGAACGGAATTTTGTTGCAGACAATAAAACTTGTCGTGGTCTTTTACTACACTATATGACCGAGCTTTTATTTTTAATCTATAGCAAACACACTACTGCCAAAGAAATCTGGGACGCTCTTAAATCTAAATACGGAACAGATGACTTTGGTACTAAAAAGTATGCTTGCAGTAGATGGCTAAATTTTCGTATAACCGATGAACAATCTGTCTTAGACCAAGTTCATGAGTATGAGACCTTATGTACCGATACTATAACGGAGGGTATGAAAATCTGTGAAACGTTTCAAGCTAACTGTCTTCTCGAGAAACTTCCACCTTCTTGGCAGAATTATGTACACAATATGAAACACAAACAGAAAGATTTTTCTCTTGTTGAATTGGTGTCACACATCAAAATTGAAGAACAAAACAGAATTCAATCAAAGGGTAAGAAAGTTGACCACTCTTCCTCCAATGCAAATCTTGTTGAGACAAAAGGTTATAACAAGGGTTCCAGACGCAACGACAACAAACACAAAGACAAGAGATCAACCCAAATTCTAGGGGTGAAAAATCAGTCGAATTTCAAACCGCGAAGGCCGTTCAAAGGAGAATGCTTTACTTGTGGTGAAACGGGTCATTCCGCGAAATTCTGCCCTCAAGGATCCCAAGGAAAGTCGAGAAACTAACACCAAGCTCATCTCACTGAAACTGAAGAAATCATTGCCGCAGTTGTATCCGAGGTGAATTTGGTAAGCAATGTTACAGAATGGGTTCTAGATACCGGAGCCACGAGTCATATATGTTGTGACAAGGACGCATTCAAGGAATATGTGCCAGAAACTAATGGGCAATGCGTGTTCATGGGAAATTCAAGCAGTACATGTGTCATTGGTAAGGGAAAGGTACAACTGAAGCTAACATCCGGTAAAATTCTTGAACTTAATAATGTTCTTCATGTACCCGAAATCCGCAGGAACCTCATTTCAGGTTCTCTTCTTAACAAAGCTGGCATAAAACTCACTTTTGAATCCGACAAACTTGTACTCACTAGAAATAACAACTTTGTTGGAAAAGGTTTTTGTAATGGCGGGCTTTTTGTGCTCGATGTGGTAACTGTTAATAAAAACTCTACCGCTTCTGTTTATCTTGCTGAGACTATTACTTTGTGGCATGCTAGATTAGGTCATATTAATGTGGATTATGTTAAACGTTTAAAGAGTCTTGACCTTATATCTAGTTTTAGTAATACAACTTTTGACAAGTGTGAGATATGTGTAGAAGCTAAACACTCCAGGACACCGTTTAATAAACAAGTCAATCGTGCTTCTACCCTTCTTGAATTAATTCATACGGATTTAGGGGATTTCAGAAACACGATGAGCCGTGGAGGTAAGCGTTACTACATTACTTTTGTTGATGACTTTTCTAGATATAGGAAAGTGTATTTGTTAAGCACAAAAGACGAAGCCGAGCACAAATTCATGATCTATAAGGCTGAAGTTGAAAATCAATTAGATCTTAAAATTAAACGTGTTAGGTCTGACAGGAGTGGTGAATATGAGGGTCATCCTTTAAAGAAATATTGTGAAGAAAATGGAATTATCCATGAAATCACCGCCCCCTTCACACCTCAACAAAACGGAATAGCCGAAAGGAAAAACAGGTCCTTAAAAGACTTGATGAATGCTATGCTTATTAGTTCTGGTATGCCTACTAACATGTGGGGCGAGGCCATTCTCTATGCTTGTTTTGTGCTTAACAGGGTTCCACACAAAAAATTGGAAAGGACTCCGTATGAGCTCTGGAAAGGTCACAAGCCCAGTCTTCATTACCTCAAAGTGTGGGGGTGTTTGGGAAAGATTGGAATACCTGCATGTCAAAGAAGCAAAATTGGACCAAAAACAATCAACGGTATTTTTATTGGTTATGCTTCTAACAGCGCAGCCTACAGGTTCATTTTAAAAGATGGTTCAGGTTTTGGTTTTATTAAAGAATCAAGAGATGTTGTTTTTTTTTAGAATATTTTTCCGATGAAAACTAACCATGACCCTCGCTTGCCTTCTGTTTCTGCTTCTACTAATGATGCTTCTCCTAGTGTAGTGGTTGAACCTAGAAGAAGCAAAAAGCCTAGAATCGAAAAAAGTTTTGGTCCAGATTTTGTCACTCATTTAACAGAAAAGGTGCATCTTGATGAGGAAGACATATGTGCTTTCATTCTGGAAAATGATCCTAGGACTTACAAGGAAGCCATGAACTCTATCGATTCTACCTTCTGGCTTGAAGCAATAAACAGTGAGATAGACTCCATCAAAAGTAACAACACTTGGATTCTCACCGAGCTACCTAGAGGGTGTAAGCCTCTAAGTAACAAATGGGTATTTAAAAGAAAGTTAAAGCCAGATGGGTCAATCGACAAATATAAAGTCAGGTTGGTGTTTGCGGTAATCGACAAACAAAAGGTTTGGATTTCTTTGACACTTACTCTCCTATTACTAAAGTTGCTACTATTAGAGCTTTAATTGCCTTAGCCTCTATACATGATCTATTTGTACATCAAATGGATGATAAGACAGCTTTTTTGAACGGGGACTTGAACGAAGAAATTTATATGAAGCAACCAGAGGGTTGTATAGTTCCGGGACAAGAAGATAACGTATGTAAACTGGTTAGATCACTGTATGGCCTAAAACAAGCTCCGAAACAATGGTATGACAAATTTCACCAAACTATCACTTCTTATGGTTTTCATGTGAATGATTCAGATGCTTGTGTTTACGCCAAAAGTGACAAAGATGGATGTGTCATCATATGCTTATACGTTGATGACATGCTCATTTTTGGCACTAATATGGGTGTGATCAATGACACCAAAGCTTTCTTAAGTTCCCGTTTTGATATGGAAGATCTAGGTGAGGCCGACGTTATTCTTGGTATAAAAATTACTAGGACCAAATGGGGTTTGAGTTTGGACCAATCACATTACGTTGAGAAAATTCTTAAAAGATTTGATTGTTTCGATTGTGTACCGGTCAAAACCCCATATGACCCTAGCATACACCTAAAAAAGAATGGAGGTGTTAGTGTAAACCAAGAAGAGTATGCTAAAATAATTGGCAGCGTCATGTTCTTAATGAACTATACAAGACCAGACATTGCTTATACGGTAAGTCGTCTTAGCAGGTATACACACAGCCCTAATCAGACACACTGGAATGCTTTATTTAGACTTCTAAAATATCTTAGGGGGACGATGGATTGGGGTTTACATTTTTTAAAATCCCCGTGTGTTTTAGAAGGTTTTTGTGATGCTAATTGGGTGTCTGATAATGATGAGATTCATTCTACTAGTGGTTATGCGTTTACTTTGGCTAGTGGTGCTATTTCTTGGAAGTCCTCTAAACAAAGTTGCATTGCTAAATCTACAATGGAATCTGAATTTATTGCTTTAGAATTGGCAGGTCAGGAAGCCGAATGGCTAAGGAACCTGTTAGCAGACATTCCATTGTGTGGGAGACCGGCTCCATCAGTTTCAATGCATTGTGATTCTCAAGCGGCCATTGGTGTGGCAGGCAATCAAGCTTACAACGGTAAAAGGACACACATACGCCTGAGACATGCAATAGTGAGGGATCTGATCAGAAATAATGTGATATCACTGGATTATGTAAAATAGGAGAGGAATATTGCGGATCCTCTCACGAAAGGCCTCTTCAGAAAACTAGTGCTGGAGTCAGCACGAGGAATGGGTTTAAAGCCTATTGGGAGTGAATCGTGACGGGGCTCCCCCACTTGGGTTTACCAAGTTCAATGGGTCAAACGAAGTCACGAGGATCTCATGTTGTAATACTACTACCATTCCTGTTATAATAAAGTGATGTAGTATCTTTTACTTATGCATTTTTGCATTATGGTTTATCTGTCATGTGAGGTAGGCTGAGCTAAAGCTCTTAATAAGTCCATAGTCCTTGTTTAAGGGTGGTTTGTGATAGTCAAACTTGATGGACTTACCTATGTGAATGTGGGGGGAATGCCCTACCCCCTATGAGGTCTTTAGGCTTTAAGATCTCTAGAGCGTTCACGAGAACCAGGTACGTGAGGCCGTGAGGGGCACCGTCTTATGACATTTCGCGAGAACGAACACAAATTCGAATGCAGGTTTGTGCGCAGCTATCTGTATACAACCCACCGTGGAGAGTCCAAAGCCTTCGTGCAACTCGACACGGCTGTAGCAGGTAATGTATGCACTGGGTGACAATTCAATTCCTCTGGAACATTGTCATCTTAAGACTTACGTTCTGTTGCCTTTATATCAGCTATTCTTTTTCTCTTCTTTTGAATCATGTGGGGGATTGTTGGAAGTAGTGCTTCAAAAGAAGCTATTTACTTATCCCACATTGGTAGAATAAATAATTAAGAAGGTTATAGTTTATAAGTGAACTAGGGTGTGATACTACTAATATGTGTAGTAGTGAGGGGACACCGTCACCACACACGCGCGCGCGCCGGGCCGGGCCGGGCTCGGGCTCGGGCTCGGGTAGAGCACCTGCGGTGCGTGCCGTAGGCTGGTTTTGTAAGGTACAGTCTTCCGTATTGATTGCTGCTATTTTCCGTGTTGAATAATCAGTCTTCCATACTGATTATCTGCATTCACCATACTGATTGTGCAAAATCCTAGTCTGGTTTTCCGAGACCATTTATTACGGTTCTCTGGATCCTTCCTTTCAATCCTATATATATACTACCTATTTTGTCATTCAGAAAACACACAACAGCTGATATTTCTGGCAACGTTCTATTAGTAGTTCTCAATCTGAGTCTTCGTCATACACCTTAGGCTCGGAAGTCGTGTTAACCCTGGGGGTTGGTTTTCCAAGAGGCCGTGTGTATTGAGCGGGGTAATTTCAACTTTAGGGCAGTGATTTTCATCACGCCACGACATCTTGTTTCCAAGTTCTGTAAGTTCTTTATGTTTATTGTTTAAGTATAGATATACCGCCTACAAATAGATCCTTGTTTTTTGCTTTTTGGCAAATGTAAACAAACCCAGAATTAGGCCGCACTCTCGTAAGGTTGTGAGCAACTTTATTTAGGTTTCTAGGAATAAAGCTAATACACACACATACAATGAAAAATAGAAAGAAAGGACCTAATATCAACAAAATGTCCTTAATAGTTAATACTATACGAGACCTTAACCGCTCCTGCCAACTGCTTAATAAGAGAAAGACAATCCGAGGAGATATCCAAATGCCTAAAATATGTATACCATTTACATACATAGTAAGTCTTGCTTGTGACGGGTCACCATTTGTGACGGATATTTCGTGAGATAAAATGAATACAAAATGAGTTAGTGGAGAAAGGGGACCACATGAATAGCGTCGGAGAAGGAAAAAAAATGGGTATTTTGTGAGAGAAAACGATATCCGTCACAAATGAGAATTTGTGTTTACATATAATTGGTGGTATAGTCAATATATGAGAGCATTCACGACCCTTTTAACAATGAACTACAAAAACATTATTATCGATGTCCCTTGATCGCTTCTTATTTTGTTTTTTTTTTCTTCATGAAAAATCTTGTCTAAATTTAGAGCTATCATATCTTCAAGAATGAAGGGAACTTAAATGATTGCATTTTGGTTTACACAAATTCTTATTTGCAACTAGAGGTGGCAATCGGGTCACTCGGGTCGGTTGCGGGTCGGGTCAAAGCAGGTCGGGTCATATCGGGTTCGGTTTTTATGTCGGGTTAGGACGGGTTTGGGTCGGTTCGGTTCATGTCGGGTCATCTTCGGGTCGGGTCATCACGGGTGACAATTCGGGTTGGGTCATTAGCGGGTCAGGTTATTGACATATATTTTATCTTATATATTTAGTTTTAGATGATATTTTTATGTTTAATTAATGGATAGATGTATTAATTGAAGTTTAAGTTAAAATATTAAGAAGAATTATCAATTTGGTGTCATTTAAACCATTATTAAGCCAGTTCATTATAACGTCATCTATCGGGTTGAGAAATATCGGGTCACAGGCTGGGTCGGTTCGGTTCGGGTCGAGTTCGGGTTGGACAAAATAGTGCTGATATCGGTTAACGGGTTGGTTCGGGTTGGGTCAGTTCGGTTTCGGGTCGCCCAATTCTCGGGTTGTATCGGGTCGGGTTTCGGGCAAGTCGGGTCGGGTTCATCGGGTCGGGTCAGCTTTTGCCAGCTCTATTTGCAACGGCACTATCCGTCGCAAACTTGTGACGAATACCGTTTGCTCTCACAAAATATCCACTTTTTCTCTATCTCCAACACTATTCATGTGGTCCCCTTTCTCCCCTAACTCATTTTGTATCCATTGTATCTCATAAAATATCCGTCACAAATGGTGATCCGTCGCAAACAAGACTTACTATTTGATTTAACTTTTCTCACTCATTTATAATCGCATTATAACAACGCGAATAACGTAAACCTCTAATTTAGAGTAAATTTTTAGAACTCTGTCATTTTACACCCAACCAAAATAAATATTTGCGGTCATTTTATATGTAGGGAGAAATTAAACATCATTGTGCAAAATGTTTGATGTCTCCTTCTAGCAGTCGTCCTCACACAAGGATTTGCTAGCTTATTTGTGAAGGGTTTATTTGTCGTAGATTTGCGATAGTGTGATAGGTTAAAAGATAAGACAAAAATAAAGTGTGAAATAGTAACAATTTATTTTATTTTATTTACCTATATAAATATTAGTTAAACCGTCATAAAAATATATATACCTTTTATAAGTAAAACTTGACTAATTGTAGATTTGTAATCATTAATCATTAATCATTAATCATCATTAATCATCATTAATCATTAATACTATTATAGCAAAAGCCACTATAGGGCAAAATGCTTATGTGTCAGATTGTGGTTAAACTATAGTATATTATACGCGTATAAGCTCATGTATTTCTTTAAGATACGATACACATCCAAGTAAAAAAAAACTACCCACTACTTCCTTTTTCCAACTCATTTTATCTCGGAATCAACCTCCAAGATTCTAATTTCTAACCTCTAAATTACCTTTTTTTTAGGGACGTGCTAAATCCCGCACATCATTTTGCTCAATCCCACACATTTTTCACATTTGTTCTGAATTTACCCTCCTCATTTTTATCATTCCCCCCTAAAAACAAGAGAGAAACCGTGATGACAAAATCTCGAAAAATCAACTTCTCCGACATCCTCCCCCACCACCGTCCCAACGCCGTCGACCACCCTTGATACCATCCACACACCCATCTCGCGCCAACCCAGAACCCAACCCCCAAAATGTTGCCCACGATTGAATTCTTCGAATATGATTAATTAAACTATAAAAATTTAATTAAAAACTAATACTAATACGGAGAAAATTAATTAAATTAGAAAAAATAATATAAAACTCAAAATTAGAAAAAGCAAAAAAAAAAAAATCAGAAACCCAGAAACTATCCAAAATCCCAAACCACGCACACCCATTCACATGTTAACGGCCAATCCCACCTCCCCCACCCACGCGTCCTACTGGCTACTATAACTCCGTCGATCAGCCTTCACCGGCCTGCCATACTCACTTATTCACCAACCAAATCCAATTTAAACCCTAATTGTTAAAAAATCCTTCTTTTAGAAAAAGAAAATCAATTAAATTGAATAAAAACGGAACTTAACAAAAAATTACGCTGAAATTACGAATTTACGTTTGATATATGCGAATTATGATTCATAATGTCGAACGAATAAGATATTGATTAGGTTTAAAGAAGGGGAGTCTTTTAAATTCTTTAGAAACTTTTTAATTCTTTTTTTTAACTAAGGGCAATTATTGAAATTTAGGGTAAAAAAGTGTTGGATTAAGCAAAATGGTGTGCGGGATTTAGCAAGTACGTTTTTTTATATCTAAATTGCTTCCTGATTAACCATCCCTTTACTATAAAAGGGATAGAATTTAAAGGATTCTTATTGGTTGATTAAAAGTAGGAAGTTTTTTATAATTAGAGTAGGGTCCACCATATTCTTTATACGTAATTAATTAACTTTTCTCAAGTTTTCGTCGATTTAATCTCTTTCCGCGTTTCTCAAGCTTTCATCGATTTAATTTCTTCCTTACTATTGTTAATTAAATAAGTTACAATCTATAATCACACAATGAAATATAAAGTCCCCTAGAGTACTAACTCAATTTCAACCGCAAAAATCAGATCTTTGATGATCGTTGATAATAAGTTAACTAATTTTACATAAATTAAAGGCATAAATCAAGTATAATAAAATAATAATATGATTGCAACAGCGAAACTTTACAGATGGAGTATTCTAATATTAAAAAACTTTTCAATATTACTTTAGCATGGAGCAATGAAAAATTAAATTAGTGGTAATAAGTATAAAATACAAATAAAAATTAAATACCAAATATAATAGTTGAGAGTAGAAACATTTCAATACTGTAAATTAACAAATTAAAATAGTTGCGAGTTCTAAATCAACGAAAATATGTATCTCCGTCTTAAATATACAAAAAATTATATAAAAAAGCAGTTATATTATATGGTCGGAGTTTTTTGGTAGTTAGAGGGCCGACCTAATAATAATTTGGGTTCAGTACGATGGTTAGGAACTTATGATTTAAACCGTAAATATAATTTTCAAATTTATATCTTTTTATCGGTTACTATCCGTCTTAAATTTAAAATGCGTCAGTATCTTTATTTTCGTTGTACATAATGTTTTTGTGTTGTCTTATTTATCGTACATATGTACGTATATTTGAACCGTCGTAAACTCAAACCGATATTGTTGTTCTAAATAAGAATTTGTATACTTTTATAATGTCAAGCAAATGCGTTGTTTTACTTACGTCTAAATTAAGTGTATAAATTTTTCTTACTTTTTACATTGATATAACTGCGATACTAACATCATATGTTTATAAAATATATTCACACTCTGATTAACTTTTTCAATTTAATAAAATTAAACCCGTGCATTTTTTGCACGGGCATAAAACTAGTACTAGATAAAATCGCATCATCAAGCATATCAAAATCAGAGTAATCAATTATTCATCTTGATGGTGAACCACACGTTTCGTTTCTTATCAGGTAATTCGTTTTCTTCTTTTAATTTTATGTTGATTTTTATCAGTTTTTGTAGACGGGATGTAATTTGGGATTACTTTAAAACTATTTTTTTCCTTAGGTGTTATTTTCAATTGTTTAAGGTTCGTATTATAAGGTTTTATGTGATTGTGATAATCGGTGAAATCGAAGACCGTTAGTTTTACTGATTCTGAAATTAAAATAAGTTATTTTGATTGTTTTCTAATCCCAAATTGAAGCCTAATTGAACCCAAATTGCAGAACGATGTGATTATGGGGTGGGGTTTATGTAAAGACCTATAATTAAACAGACCACACATTATAATTCTGATTCGCGCTTTTCTATAGTTAATTTTACTTCATCCTTTTTTTCGTCCATTACATTCTAAGGTATAGTGTTAAATTTTATATTTTTTCCGTTTCAACTTGCTCAAATAGTTATCTAATGAACATACAAGTATAACAAGTTACCTGGTGTTGAATATCTACATAAATTTTTGACTACTGGGTGATAGTTTTCAATCGATGGATGATTAAGAATGATCTGATTTGTACAGAAGTCTACATATTGGCTGTTGTTGCTTTCAATTATGCTATTATTAAGAAACCAAGAAAAATACTCCCGCCAGTACGAATGTCTACTGAGTATATATGTGAGTAGCAAGATATTTTCAACTTTGCATTTCACGCATATTACTCCTTCCCATCACTTTTCTTCTTTCCATTCGTTATAATGTTGCTCCTTTTAAGGAGGAGCGAGATCGATTAGTCGATATGAGCAACTAATTGGCGTCGACAATCATCGTCCCAACAAAACATTAGGTAACTCTCTGTTGGTATGTTACTATACTCCATACTTCGTAGTCGGTTCACATGATATTTCTTTTTTGGATAAATTTTAGTTGGTATGTGAGTATGTGACTATTAACATTGTCTAATTTGAATTGCTTGACTATATGAATAATTGTCTCAATATGAAAGTAAGGAACACACTTAAGTAAGAGGTGAGACTATTGAGTATATTGACTATAATTGTCAACTTAAAATACACATTGAGAATACGGTTGATCTCTTTGTCTCCCTTTTCAGCCCATATATCATTGTGCAATTTTTTTATTGAAATAAAACATATCTTGATTTTATTGGTTTTTGAGTATCTTACAAGGCAAGACACAAGCAGCAAAAGCACTCAGCGGGTAAAGTAAAATGTCTGGTTGAATCACCTTACAAGTTATAACAAGTCTCTTCTTAGTCTCAGGACTTGTTTGGTTGGTTGTATAAAACATGGGAATTTCAAATTCCTAGGAAATAGCAATTTAGATAGTTGTTTGGTTGCCAAAAAAAACTGATAATGGGGGAAGTGATTGTTCCACCAGAAATGCAACTTCCCACAAAATGTGGGAACTCAATTACCCACCCCCCCTTGGTAATTCAGAATTACCACATAGATTGCCTCTTTAAATTACTAATTTACCCTTAGTTTTAATATTTTTTTACACGGCTGTTTAGGGCTTTATAAAGTAGCTCTTTTCATCTAGCTTTCTCCCTATTCCATATACATATCCTCTGCAAATTTGAAAACATCACTTGAAAATATCTCTGCAAAAAAAAGCTAGACTCTTGGTAAGTTTTATTCTCCTTCCTTATTTTTCTTATCTGATATGATGATCTTATGTATTTGTATAATTAATTATTGTTCCCAAATTTGAATGGTGGTCAATTTCATTTTTGAAGAGCAATTTTGCAGTAGTTGTGAGCAATTTCCTCTTAATCGTAATCTTGATGTAATAAATTTGATAATCGTATAACCTTGATGATATTATTATTCTCTGAATATATTGTGTTTACAACTTTGGCATCTTTCTTCTATTTATACAAGCAATTAGTCTCCCTTAAGACGGATATATTCGTCTTAAATTTAACGGATTAAATAATATTCAGTCAATGTCATTACCTGTGCTAATAAGGAAGCTTTACGCTTTACCCGGAATGTACACACTATCACCCTTATGCCTGCGAGTCTAGTTAACGGGTATAAAATTTGAATTGTGTTTGTGACCCATTGGTTGATTAAGTACTCCGTATTTGCGGAGTTTAGAAGACATATGTGTTTATATATTGCATTACATTGAGTTGAAGTATATGATTGTGTATCATTTCTTGAATCTGTTATTTTGTTTCACATTTTCTCCATGATTACGAAATTGTTTTAATAAGACAAAAATAAAAAGTTATAGGGAAGAGCAAAAAGTTTGTCTTATTTATACAATTAGGTCATTATTTGACCCGTCTTCTCCTTAAGACGGATACGATAAGAATTTGCCAGTATGAGTAGTATAATGTATTGACAATGAGCTGAGCTATTGAAATAGTGAAAAACACAATAATTTAATTAGTCCATTACGTAGGTAACAAAACACATTAATGGTAGCTATTGAAATAGTGAAAAACACAATAGTCGACAATTCCCTTATCATCAAACTATGGACCATATAATAATAAAACAACAAGTCTTACTTGTGACAGGTATATCCGTCACAAATTTACTACGGGTTAAATAATACACATATAGGTAGATATGACAAATAATACACATGTAGGTAGCTTGTGACGGATATATCCGTCACAAATAAGAATTTGTGATAATAAAATTGATAAAATATTAAAATTGCACCAACGAAATTGATTTTTGATGAGCAATGTTGCACTAGCTAGTAATGAGCAATTTCCTCTATTTTTGTTCTAAGACGGAAGTACTTGAGCTTTGTTAGCTATTAACTTTTTTTTGTGTGTATTAATCCAAGAAAGACGGCAATGGCGCGCATACCTTTGAGAAAACAAAAGAAGATCATTGCTACATGTATTGCAATATATAATCAAATGATTTTGATGGTTATGGAGATCACAATCGAGCTTATATGTCTTCTTGCTAGTCAGAATATTACCATTCCGAAACCTATTAAATATGTGTTTGACAACAATATTGATGAAAGAATCCAAGCTAGACGTCTTAATCTTAGGCCAATAATTCAAGGGAGTGACGTAGCATGTTTAGACAACCTTAGGATGGATAGAGCTTGCTTCAATAAATTGTGTGAGATGCTAAGAGATGTCGGTATGCTAGAAGGAAATAGAAATACAAGCTTGGAGGAAATGGTAGCGCTGTTTCTTTTCACACTTTCCCATGATACAAAAAACAGAAGAACACAATTATACTTTAGAAGAAGCGGTGAGACAGTTTGTAGACATTTTAGTACAGTTCTGCGTGCTCTTCTTAGATGCCACCATCTTTTGCTCAAGAAGCCTGAACCAGTAACCGAAAATTGCCAAGATGAACGGTGGAAATGGTTTAAGGTAATTCTAACAGAAAATATTTTATAAGTCTTAAGATATCTATTAAAATGTCTATGTTTACTGACAATATATATATATATATATATATATATATATATATATATATATATATATATATATATATATAGAATTGTTTAGGTGCTTTGGACGGAACACATATTAAGGTTCGTGTTGGTGATAATGACAAGGTTAGGTTTAGAACTAGAAAAGGAGAACTTACCACCAATGTTCTCGGGGTTTGCACCCGAGATATGCAATTTGTTTATTTGTTGCCCGGTTGGGAAGGTTCAGCTCATGATAATAGAGTTCTTCGTGATGCACTTTCTAGACGTCATCCTTTAAGAGTTCCCCAAGGTAAACATTAATCAACAATTTCTAATTTTATTGTTTGTGATAACTATAGGTTCAACTCATGATAAAATTCTATTTTGCATATTTTAGGGTCTTATTATTTATGTGATGCTGGATATATGAACTGTGAGGGGTTTTTAACGCCATTTAGAGGCCATAGGTATCATTTGAGTGTTTGGAAGACGGGTGCACAACCAACATGTGCAGAGGAGTATTATAACATGAAGCACGCTCAAGCAAGAAACGTTATAGAAAGATGTTTTGGATTACTAAAAATGAGATGGGGTATTCTAAGGAACACTACATGGTATTCTAGGAAAACAGTTGCAAAAATCATTTTTGGGTGTGCACTTTTACATAATTTTATTCGAACATATATGAGCGTAGATCCGTTAGACGCATTTCTTCAAAACGGTGATGAAGAAGACGATGAAGACTGTATTGACATTATGGAAACTAGCACTGCATGGAATCAATTTAGACATGATTTAGCTACTAAAATGTATGATAGTTGGTTGCTCACAAGATAGACAATATTGTATTCAGACATAATAGTTTGCTTGTTCTATTTGAACCTTTTTTTTAATATATTATCTTTGTTTTCCCGCATTAATACTCTAATTTTGTACGACCTTTGGATTTACGTAAGTTGATACTATAATTTTTTTATGTCCATTGGAATCATGTTTACGTTGTAGATAGAGATGTCTCAAAACCAAGAAAAAAGGAAGGAGGCTACACCAAATACAAGAAATTGCTCGAGATGGTCAACTGCTGAAGACAGTGCCCTTGTAAGTGCAATGCAAGATCTTGTTGATCTTGGCGGTTGGAAAGCTGACAACGGCCAATTCAAAAATGGTGCTTATGCTAAGATTGAAACTTTTATAGAACAAAAAATACCCGGATGTGGTAAGAAAGCCAAACCTCACATTGAGTCTAGGGTGAAGACTCTAAGGAAGCATTATGATGCAATTGTGGAGATGTTAAGTCCACAGGCTAGTGGGTTCGGTTGGAACGATCGACATAAGTTTGTTACATGTGACCAGGCGGTATGGGACGATTGGATAAAGGTAATTTCACTTTCCAGACATATATTTATTTATTTTTGTTGACCTATTGATTTATTTGTGTTCGTTGAATTTTTATATGACAGAGTCATAAAAATGCGGCAGGCTTAAGAAATAGGCCATTTCCCCTATTTGATGAGTTGGGAAAAGTATTTGGAAATGACAGGGCTACCGGACAAGAGGGAGGCAGTGTACAAGATGCATTAGGAGAGATGGAGGGTGAAGAAAGAGGTGATCAAGAAGAAGAAGAAGTGGTCACACAAAATACACAAGAGGTGCCACCAACTTTCCCAAATACTCAAGGCGAGCCGTCGGGTTCAAGTGCGACATCAACTAGTAAGACCAAGAAGGCTAGAACAGAGACAATTGAAGCATTAAGACAATTTTCAAGCAGACTTGATAGAATGGGTGACGTGATGGAAGTTGCTGGAGAACACATTGGAAAGCTAGCTAATTGCTTCAAGCATGAGTCCGAGTCAGCTGACCGAAGAATGCAAGTAACTTCAGAGATAATGAAGATTGAAGGGTTAACCCATACAGAGATCCTCAGTGTGTCGAAAAAAATAGCTACTAATCCTCTTGATGTCGACTTTTTCTTCAGTCTTCCAGAAGATTTTAAAGCTACTTACGTTCAAGGTTTGTTAATTCCCGATCAACCAAACTGGGGTTAGGTTGTCATCTCTACTAGCCATTTCGTTTTAGCGGATTACAATAACTATGTTTTCAGCTATGTTTAAGCTGAAACTTTCGTCGATAAGCGTGGATTTTGAGTTATTTTAGTTGAACTTGGAGGCACTTTAATTTTAATTTTATTTTCTAGTTGAACTTTGATATTCTACGTATCATGTACTGGCGAGATTTGTCGAGTCATGGAAAAATGAAATTAATGACAAGACAAAGTTATTATTTGTTAAAACTAAAGGGTAAAATGGTATTTATCAACAAAAATAATGGGAATTTAAATAATAAACCAAACAATTTGTAGAAACTTAATTCATGGGAATTATAGATTCCTTTATAGCAACCAAACAAGTTTAGTTCAATTCCCATGAATTACATCCAGGAATTCAATTCATGTGAAATTAAACTTACCACATGAATCTAATTCCTGCATGAACCAAACGAGTCCTCAATATATCCAAGTTATATCTATACAATGATTGTGGTCCCGGGCTCTTTCTTAAGTAATTGATGAGCGGAATTATACATGGTTGTATGTAACTTAATGTATTCACATTTTTAATCTTTGACGATTGCAAAAAAATGTTAAGGATTTCTAAGATTTGTTGAATACTTGCACTAGACAAGTTCACATCCCCAATACGTGTAAGTCGCATATCTATATAAGCAAAACTCTTACTTCAAGGTAGGAGCTGGAAAGAAAAATTGTTGTTATTGTACATCGGATTACCCAATTGCCATTGTTCATAATACTTATTCATCTTTTATTGCTCAATTACGGAATTCAGATTATTTTCAAGAGATAGCAGTTCTTGCAACAGTCAAGAGATTGTGAAGACGATTAATGACTATATTTTGTCTTTTATTCCCTGTAATGAAAAAGTTTATTTCAATTCACATGAACTAAGCAAAGACGGAAGCAATTCAAAGATACACGAAGTTTAATATACAAATTTGCGCAAATTAATTAAACGTTCAAGTCTCCCGAGCCACGAATTGAAATTGATGGTAGGGGCGATAGCACAGTTAGCGACTAAAACCAAGAACAACGGGGGTATTAATGAAAAACATTGATTAAAGCCCTATTCTTCTGGATAAAAAGTGTCTCAACTGAACTGAATTGAACTTAATATAATGGAAGCTGAAGTGAACTTAATGGAGCCAAAGTGAGTTGAACTGAAGTAAGAGTTAATTTGTGAAGAAAAGAGCTAACCTGAATTGAAATGAACTAAGGCCGCGTTTGGAAACACGGAAATGATTTCATTTTGATAATTTCAATTGTAGAAATCAAAATGTTTGAATTCAATTCGAAATCCAATTCCAAAAGTTCGTTTGGGAAACCCGTGGATTTGGAATTGGAATTGAGCGAGACGGATATTGGTCGAAGTGATCGAAAATTTTTTATTTGGGGAAAGAAAAAATTCCCGGAAAATATTCGCGATCGGAAAAAATGTCGAAAATTAAAATGTTACGATTAAATTTAGATATAAAAAAGACGTAAATAGTGAAGGAATTGAAATAACTAGTATATAGTAGGGATTTGAGAGGCTCAAATTTTAACTAGGTTGGAATTGGTAAGGAATTGAGTCCAATTCCAATTCCAAATTCTAGAGGTTTCCAAACACTTGAAATGTTTCAATTACGGAATGCAATTCCAATTTCATGTTGCCAAACATGCTCTAAGTTGAACTGAACTGAACTGAATAGAGCTGAACTGAACTGAAATGATGTGAAATTAAGTCCGACAATTGTATAACGGCTCAAGATTGGAAGTAACAAACTGGGATGTTTAAGTTATTTCCCTTTTAACTCGCGTCTCGCGGTAATAAGGGAGATAAAGTCCATATTACTCAAATCACATCAACTCTTTCAAATTCTATTAAATTTCACTGTTGGGTTTTAGAGAAGACAATTTCCAGCGATGGTATATTTTTGCGATGACAATCAACAAAAACGAAGAACAAATTATTTCATGTTTATCTTTTTATTCCTTGACCTATTTTTATTATGGACAATTTTATGTTGCTTTCTCCATGGTGAAAATGTTTAAAATACTTATTTGGAACAACAAAATGGAACATGTGATGTAACTTCCTTGTTTACAAGAAATATTTAAATATTTGTATTTGTTGAGAGCATATATACAAGATGTTTTATTTTTGTAATGTTATTTATATTTGTTATACATAATTATATACTTATTTATACATGTTACATATCTCTACAAAAAAAGTCTTTTTATAATGGATATTTAATTTGGCCTAGATAAATAAATGATTATACATAAACTCATATTATACCGTGCATTTATGTACGGGTTACACACTAGTTCTTGTTAGTTGTGGATGGGAGGAAATTAAAGGAGGAGTACATTAGGTCTCCTGAGAGATCGCCTCTCAATAAGCTTATTGAGAAACTATTGTACAAATTTAAGAAAAAGTGGTACTAAAGTTAATATAATAGGTACAAATCATGATTAATGATCAAAAGAGTACATTTATTACGTAAATAAGTACGAAAATATTATGGTATAATCAATGACAAAATGGTCACGAAATATAAATAAAATGGTACAAAAGAATGGTTTCTCAATCATTTATTGAAATACGGTCTCTCTCAAGTTTTAATATTTTTTTTTTAAGTTTACCCAAACTCTTTTTGCTTTATCTTGTTAAAATTAATTAGGGATATTTAATTATAATAATCCAAACTATTGACCATCTTCTCAAAATAATCCAAATTTTAATTTAACTCAAAATAATTCATACTACTGGCCTCCTTTTCCAATAATGCACTTAGCCCATTTTTAACCTTTAAAATCCGGTAATCAAGTAGGTCAATCCCATATTTTTGGTTGTAAGTCTCTTTCTTTCTTCCCCATTAACTATGTTCATCACTATCAACCACCACATCGGCCAACACTCCCAACTCAGCCATACATAACTACCAACATAATATAGCAGATTAGCGGCCACCACCACGAGTCACGACTAACCCAGATCCATATCCTACGGCGTCCACCATTTGCCGTCAAATCTTGGGGTCTTGTGTTGATTCCAATGATTAATTTTAAATAGCTCAAATTCTTGTCATACGATTACGAGATTGAAATCATTTTGTGGATGAATATTTAGAAAGAGCACTAAACTTTGGAATCTGAATTCACATTCTGTCAGATTATTATTATTGAATTTTTTTTTATCTGAATTCCTATCTTGTGATTTGTGAAGTTTGGTAAATGGGGATTGTGAAGTATAATCTTAGGTACGGAGTATTATAAGAGATGATTCAATTTGATAAGATTCATCAATAAGAGGGTTAATTACTTGTTTAGATATGAAGAAAAATAGCACTTGGCTTCTGTACCTTTCGTAAATTCTATGAACAAGCTTCTCCCTGCTAATAATATGTTTGCATTTGGTGGTGGAAGGTTATTGGTGTGACGGATGATGGTGATGATGGTGAGTTGTGGGGATCTTGTGGTTATGGACGATAATGGTGGTAGATTTGATGGGGTTGGGTGGCGTCAGCAGTAAAGTTGACAATGGGTGGTGGCTGGGTGGCGTCAGTAGTAAAATTGACAATGGGTGGTGGTCGGCTGGGTGGTTTATGGTGAAGGTATATATTGGTGGTCGGTCTAAATATATGACGGTGGTTGGTGGTATTTTTTTTCTATTTCTAATTTTTTTTAAAAGAATTAATAACCTACCTAAGAGCTACCCGGTCACCAATTCTAATTTGGGAAGACGATAGTTAAAAGTGGGTGTATTTTTTTCTTTCTTTTTTTTTTTTTTTTGATATGGTAAGAAAAGGGGGTTGCGAAAGGTCGTCGACGTTTTGCGAAAAATCGTCGACGTTTTTTTGTAAAAAGACCAAGTTTGCCCTTTTCTCCTTATCTCTCTACAATTTATTCTCTCAAACAAAAACCTCACATAATCAACTATTCTAAAAAAATCGGTAGAGAACAACGAACAACAACATCAAACAACGACAACGATTCAATGTCAAACAACGATTCATCGCTAAGTAACTAAAATCTAAATTTTTTTTTTTATTTTTGCTCGAAATTAGGTTGATGTTAGGTTGATATTAGGTTGAATTAGGTTGATATAAGGTTGAATTATACGTAGAAGCCATTGAACACGACAAACTATTTAATCGAAATTTTGCATTAGACTTGAAAAATTCCCGTCCTAGGTAGGTTAGGACATGAACATTTCATGTCCATTGATGGTTAGGACATGAACATTTCATGTCCACACCATACATGGACACCCGACTTTCACGTCCTCACCATTGATGGACTCACGCTTTTCACGTCCTCACCATACACGGACGTGGGAACCTCACGTCCTCACCATACACGGACGTGGGAACCTCACGTCCATACCCAACATGGACACCCCAAATTCACGTCCTCCCCCACCCTAGACGTGTAGAACTCACGTCCAACCCCCCTCCCTCAATCGGATTTTCCTACTTCTTTTGATTCATACTATTGCCTTTTGATTCAAAATACAACTTACAACAACAACAATACTAACAACAATGTAACTAACATCAACAACAACAACAACAACAAACAATAACACAAATTATGAATCAAAAGTTGAAAAACTAACAAAAACACCAAAAACATTAACAATTAACATTACAACTAACAAATGTAACCCAATTAACATTAACAATAACAACAATAACATAATACAACTCTAATTAAGACTAACAAGTCTACTTAAAAAAAAAAAAAAAAAAAAAAAAAAAAAACTAACTAACTGGTGGTCGGCGGTGGTGGTGCGGATGCTTGCGGTGTTGGTGGTTGTGCGTGAGGTGGGTGGTTGTAGGTGGGTGAGGGGTTTGGGTGGGTTTTGAATTTGAGAGGTTTTGTGGTAAGGCAAGGGTAAGGTTCGTCTTTTTAATGAATTACGTCGACGATTTTTCGCAAAACGTCGACGACCTTTTGCGATTGGGTAACATTAAAAGTGGGTGTATTGGAAGTTAAAGTGTTGTTTGGATTATTTTAAGAAGATGAGCAATAGTTCGGATTATTCTCCTAAATTAATCCAATTAATTATTGTTTTAACGACGATGATTATATAATAAATTTAATTTATAGGATGATCTTTTAGATACGTCATTTTTCAATAGGAATTGCTATATTATGACCCGTTTCTTAAATATAAAGTATGACTAATTTAGTTCATACGGTAATTCTATAAATACGTACTTTACTCCTAGGCTCTCACCCAAAGATAATTAATAACACGAATAATAAATAATAACGATTTAATTTAGGATAAAAATATTGCTGATTAAAAAACAAAAAATTTTTAAACAACCATAATTTTGCGCTCGAATGTTCGTTTGACAAAATATTTTAATTGCTTATTTCGACGAGACGAATGCAATGAGATTTTCTTTTACGTACCCAATCTCGTGTGGATTACCCGTTCTTACCCAGACGCCGCCGTGTGGATTACACGATGTGACCTAGGCCAGGACGTGCAATTGACGTAAAATTGTCACTTTTTATTACAAAATGAAAATATTTTATCTGTCTTAAATTTAAGACAAAAATAACCCTTCAATAATTAGGATTTGTGAATGTTTTAATAGTGTTCTTAAAAAAGAACGACGATTAAACAGAAAGGAATGAAAATAACCTATATTTAAACATTTAATTACTTTTTTTTCAACAATAACATTAATTTGCTTTTCTATAAGATATATTGTGAAAGACTCAAACGGAATATGTGAAGAACCCGAAAATCCCACATGTGAGGGTTAACCCACATTTATAGGAGAGGAGAAGAATCTATAACTTATTAAAATGGTACATAAAATAATGTGACATGTCAAATTTTAATGTGACGTGACATATTTTTAATGTGACATGACAAATTAATGTGAAATAGAATATCAATTTATTATTACATGGATATTAATTTAATTCATTTATCTATAAATTAATTTTAATTCACAAATTAATGTGAGGGTTAACCCACATTTATAGGAGAGGAGAAGAATCTATAACTTATTAAAATGGTACCTAAAATAATGTGACATGTCAAATTTTAATGTGACGTGGCATATTTTTAATGTGACATGACAAATTAATGTGAAATAGAATATCAATTTATTATTACATGGATATTAATTTAATTCATTTATCTATAAATTAATTTTAATTCACTTATTTATAATATTAAAGTATCTTATCATTATTCATAAAAAAAATTATATTAATTATATTGTTTTCCAAAATTTATGTAACCCTTTAAAATTTTAAAATTTATAATTATATGGACATTTTAATTGAAATTTTTGCAATAAAAATTTCATAATTTATAGTTAAAATTAAAGTTTTAATTGAATTTTTTTTAGTAAAAGATGTTAATTATTAATTAAAGCTTTTCATATTCCTTAACACCCACCATTTTTATTAACATTTATTCTTATTTAATTCATTTTCTTATTTAAACATGATAATAAATTAATTTAAAAAATTCATATTACTTAACACCCACCAAATTTATTAAAAAGTTCTTCCTATTTAATTAATTTTTATAATATAATATGTTAATAAATTAATTAAAACTCTTTATATATTACTTAACCCCCATAATTTTTCATTAACATTTTTTCTATTTAATTCACCTCTTGAGTTTTTTCGCAATCAGTTATTTAATTTAATAATACCAGAAAATAAATAAAAATTAAAAATAAATATGGGAATTTATGGTTGTGTAATATCTATAATACTTTCTATTCACTTTATTTATTTAATATCTATTGCCCATGAGTTTTTCTTTGTAGTGGATTATATTCTATGGTTTAATTTAATTATTTGAGGATAGTGAGTAATTGAGAATTATTGTTTAGTGTTGTTGTTGCTACGATATGGGGATGATGTGGAATAAAATATATTTTAGTTTGTTATGTTGTTGGTTTTATAATCGTTTGTTGTATATTTGAATTCATGTTTTCCATTCGGTGTAATTTAAATCATTTACATGTGATAATGTTTTGATTCATTTGTCAAGTTTTTGTCATGTTAATGTTTACCTTTTGGCCGAAATATTTTTTATATAAGTTTTAAAGTATCATGAAATGTATGTGAATGCAGATAAAATTATAAGTTATGAATGTATTAAAAGATATACTCGAATAAATGAGCGCATATTTTAAGCAAATGAGTTAGAAAGTTTACGGCGCAAATTTTGGATATCATTTTATTCATATATATTTGTTTTTGTAATTAACAAAAGAAATACTTTTATTCGTAATTCAAAATATTTATTGTTTTTAAAAAAAGTGTAATTGTCTTGTACTATAGATTGTAATTATCTTGTACTAGGTTTAAACCCGTGAAATTCACGGGGCTACTTTTTAAATTTTAAATGAATATATATAGTTATAGACTCATAGCTAAGATATAACGATTTAGGGAGTAATTAATTTTGAATTATTAACTATAAATGAGTAAGACTTGCAATAAAATTAGTACGTATGCTTAAAATGAGTGTAACTGTGTAATTCAAATGGTTATAAGACTTGGTTAATAAAAATAGTAATTTAAAAGTTCGGTTAATTAATAATTTACATTTGATTTTATTAGCAAAAAGATACATATATCAAACAACATTGATTGCGTGGGAGAGTTCGATATTGCGAGATACTCCTGTTTTATAAAAGAACTCATTTATTATATTAAATAAATAGTTTTATTAACAAAATGGATACTCCTACGGTTTAAATAAATTAGTTACTCCTATTAATTTGTACTTTAGTTTTTATATTGATAGAATATGGAATATTTCATTCATATTCTACAATTGATATTATTCCATAAACTATCCCATTGATTTCGCAATTTTCAGTATAATTTATTTACTTTTTTTAAAAAAAAATGGTATCACCTATTATAAAAAATGTCAAAATGGAATATTGCAATATAGTAACAACCCCGTGATTTGTTATTATATTGCATTATTCCATGATTTGTTATTGCATTATCCCGTGAACGAAAATCACTAAAAAAATTATTCTAAAAATCTTGCAGAACGTTATTGCATTCCTAAAATATTAACTATTATTTGACTTTTTTCTTAAACTAAAGGAATTTCTGCAGTAAGAAATATTATGGAATATTGCAATCTTGACTATTAGTTGCTTAAATTGTATTTTTTTTTGGACTTTTTTGGAAATCTTCCAATAGCTCTAAAATCGTGCCACGTAAGACGAAGCTTGTTTCTTGTGATGCCACGTCAGCAACTTGGCTTCTGCATTAGATAAGTATATGATTATAGATTTTAATTAAGGTAAAAAATTTTAAACATTTATCTTTAAACATTGCCGTTCAATTTTATGAATAAAAATATACGTCAAAAATCTAAGAGAACATAGAATTATCCTGGCCTTGCACTGGTCACAAAACTAGTTATCACTTTATAAGGCAAGATGTTACTCCCTCTATTGCCAATTGGTTTTAGAGTGGAACCCTATTAGGTTTATATTGTGGACTCTTTCTCCTCGCTTCGAGTGTGGTCCAGACCCGTTGTTGAATTTAACATGATATCAGAGTCAGGTTAAAGACCTGGATTTCATGGGTTAGAGTTTGCAGCCGGACAAGCAAAAGAAATTGCTCAGTTGTATTTGTCCGATCTGAGTTGACCCTGGGCGCCTAGGCCAAGTTTACATCTGGAAGAGCAGGGTTGCTCAATTGAATTTATCCAGTCTGTGTGTGTAAGTGAGTCTCACATATGAGGGAGAGTGTGAAGAAATCTGAAAGTCCTGAATGAGAGGATTATTCCACAATCCACATTAATAGTAGAAGAGAAGAATTATCACTTTAAAAGGCGGCAAGGGGTTACTTTCTCCGTTGTCAATTGGTTTTAGATGGAACTCTTCTAAGTTTATATTGTGGACTCTTTTTTTTCGTTTGAATGTGGCTCAAACCTGTTCTTGAATTTAAGAGAAGAAGTGCACATGTTCATATGAACATGAGTTATATTGACCAGGTCTTTCCATCACATTTAATATATACGCGTTTGTTTTCACCATTATTATTTGTACAATTGTGGGCAAGTGGAGCATAATATTAATACACAACTTCTTATTGAAGATGGACGCTATTCGTCACAAATTGAAGACGGAGAATGCCTCTCACAAAATGAAAGTGACACGACCCGTAAAAATGCTCCATTTTCTCCACTTATCTTCCCACTTACATTGTTGTGAGAGGATACTATTCGTGTTCAACTTGTGACGGATAGTATACGTCTTCAGCAAGACTCATTGATATCAATAATTCTCTATTGTGATAGGTATACCGTTATAAGTTTACGACAATTAAATACCCATTTGAGTAGATATGATAAAATTAAAAACGTATAAAATTACAAATGGTTTGTTCTTATATATCCAAGTAACTTTTATTTGACCCGTCACAAGTTTATAACAGATATTGACGAATGAAAATTTGTGGCATAATACTCCGTATATAGGATAAGAGTTGCAGGACAATGAAACAAGCAAATAGTTTCCAAACAAACAAAGAAACAAATTAAACACTGTTTTGTAAAAAGAAGGGAGTGAACTGAACATGGACTCGGCGTTGAAGAAAGCAGCACGGCAAGGAGATGTGAAGTTTCTGAAGAAAGCAGTCGCCAAACAACGACCTTCCAGTTACTTCCTCGCTCAAGATCATGTATGGGGAAACATCTTCCATCTTGCCGTAATTGAAGGCAAGCTTGATTTTTTGCAGGAAGCTATGAATATTCTGCCCAAACATGTTCAAAAACAACTTTTACTCCAGACCACCGGAAAAACAGTTATTGTGCTCCACACAGCGGCTTACTATAGTAACTTCATGGTCGTCAAGTGTATTATCGAAATGTATGAATCATTTTTATGGGACGATGATGATGAGGATCATTTCAAGCCGTGGTTAGCAGTGAGTAATTATAATCATACACCGTTACACATCATCTTGAGGCGAAGTCCCGGGGGTGAGGGTGAGAAATGTGCGATGGAGATACTGTTGATGGATCCCGAGCTTGAGAGCTGCACCATTGCTGATGTTAGGGGGAACACCCCGCTCTACTATGCCCTCAAAAATGGATTCAATCTTGTCGTTGACAACATCTTAAAATTTCTAAAAGAAGCAGTTGATGTACAACCTTCTGAGTACTTCTTCGCTGAATCCACAGGGGAAAACGTTTTTCATGTAGCCGCAGATCAAGGCAACGTTGCGTTTTTGAAGGAAGCTATGAATATTCTTTCCGCAGCTATCCTAAAACAACTCCTCCGGACCACAAACAAAGATATGTATACCGTACTTCACCGTGCTGCTCTAAACAAAGACGTCACCTTGGCCAAGTGTATTAGAGAAATGTACGCATCATTATCGTGGGTTGACGAGGACCACGTGAAGCCGTGGTTGGCGTTGACTCAGGATAATAAGACGCCGTTACATCTTGCCTTGCGACTAGATGAGCCGGATGAGAAATGTGTGATGGAGATACTGTTAATGGATCCCGAACTTACAAACTGCACCATTGCCGATGAGGATGGCAACACACCGCTTTACTATGCGGTTAAAAATGGTTTCAATCTGGTTGCTGAGAAGATCTTGATGTCTACATACCCTGCCACTTCTATTATCAGTTCATCAAGTTGCTTGGAGGTTATTAATCTTGCTACTACCAATTGCCCAGGTTACTACTCTTCCCTACTCTACATTTCACTCACCTAGCAGATTCTCCGTTCTATTTTGTGTCTCATCTCGTGTTCCACTATACTCTTCTCGTGACACATCATTAACTTAACATACTCTTTTTAAATAAATTTTCACCTTTCAGCTATACTTTCCATATAATTTTAGCAAGCCTAAGCCTGATCCACCCATAAGTTAGTGAATAGTGTTTTTTTAGAGGGGTTCTATTTTAAATTAATACAAAAATAGTTTTTCTTTTAAAATATTTACACTAATTAGTAATTAGTTTGAAATTCTAATTTTAGAGGAAAACAATAAAAATACCTACTTAATTCACTTGAATATCCCGGTGGCTCCCAGTTTGAGAACCACCGGGTAACGTCATCTCATTTTCCTTTGGACCCCATGTCATCAGTCTCACTTTTCAGATTTCTGTTTTTGTGACTAGACCTATCGCTGTCTTACCCAGCGACAAGTCTTCAACTCGAAAAAAATAAGAGCAGCACTCTATGACTCCCCTTCTCAACATCATCTTTCAACTTTCACCACTTATCAGTTATCACCATAGTCACCTTACCCACTCGCCATTTTCAACCCCTACATCCTCATCATCTTCCCTTTCGTCTCCCGCTTACATAAATAATGCCTTCAGCATCTCCAATATAATTTACGTCTCCCGCTTACTATTTCACCTCATCTTCATTCTCCAATGTTCACCATCACCATATTGTAACTACAGGGAATGTAAAAAGGCTGTTGTGGGAAAAATTTGGTGGCAATTTCGACCACGAAGGAAATACATTATTGCATTCCGTCTTGAATTCAGCATCAACTCAAGAACTTGCCCTGCAAACTCTATCAACCTATCCCTACTTGTGTAAGATTCGCAATAATAGGGGTGAAAGTCCATTCTTTCTCGCCGTCAAGTCTGGTTACGAACTAGTTGTGGATGAGATAATGAGAATTGACGAGCCGCGTTTCAACATGCTTCGTCGCAATGATGGTACTACTGTGTTACATCATTTATCCTCCTGCTCAGGTACGCTACTTCAATTTTATCTTGGTGGATAACTTATTTTAAAAATATGTAACATGTAAACAGTGGATTGAATTAATTGTTTTAATAAGACATGTTCATGATGAACGCAGAGAGTACCGGCAAAAGGTTGCTCAATAAATATTGGTGGATGATGAACTTACGCGATGGTCATGGAAAGACGGCGCTCGACTATGCTAATCAAGCAAATGCTCCTTGGCTAGTAGATTTACTGACCAAACCTTCTCTTTTACATAAAGAAGATTTTGATTGGATTGAAGCCTGCAAAAAAGAAGAAAATTTCACCGTTTCAGCCTTTGTTGAAACATGCGAAGACCTACAAAAGGCTTGTCGCCTAAAAAATGATACACCTTTACACCATCTAAAATTAAACGCTTACAAAGATTACCTTAATTTCCTTAAAAACCCAGCGATAATTGAGCTTAAGAACATGACAGATCATGATGGTGCAACTCCGTTACACCGTGCACTAGAGAGAGAGGATGTAGATTTCGTTAAGGCACTTTTAGTTGATGATGAGGTCAAGAAGACTATCCGGGATTATCATGGCACCACTCCCATGGAGTTACTCGCAAAGCTTTGTAAGGAAAATGAAGAATGGGTATGTTTAAACAGATTAATTTTTGTGATTACTTGTAAAACTTTGAATGAAAATAATGTTTTTTGAAAAAAAACCTTGCAGGACAAAATGTGCAAGTTAATCAAAGTGAACCCAGATTTGAAAACATCATATATCCAAGAAGGAGCCAATTTAGAGCAAATAAGAAACACTCTTTCAGTTGTTGCCGCGCTTTTAGCAACAATTACTTTCGCTGCCGCATTCACTCTTCCCGGCGGCCTTAAAGGTGATACTGGGGATGCACTTCTTGCTAAGAAAACAAGTTTCTTAGTATTTTTATTGGCGGATGTATACGCAATGTGTACTTCTATGCTGGTCCTATTCTGCTTGATTTGGTCTATGGTTTCAGAACGCGACATGGCTAGGTTGTTGGTCGATCGAAGTGTCTTTTTGCTAATGCAATCCTTATATGGCACGTTGTTAGCATTTATGACAGCCGTCTACGCTGTAATAGCAGATAGTTCCTTATGGGCAGCCATAATTATCTTTGTCATGTGTTCAATCATCGGAATCTCTGCAAACCGAACCATTTTGCATACGGTGATTGCCAAGTTAGTTCCTGCAGCAAATCCAGAAAGACAAGATGAAACACGGTTACTTGAAGAGGTATCACTTACATTACCATTTTGTTATGTTCATGACATTAATTAACTGTAGAGTTACAACTACAGTGATAATATATATGGTTTTAATTTGATTACTATTTTCAGGGAAGGCGGGTGCATCTTGAATGAAAAACGATATGTATACCTTGCGTAAAATTTAAACGATCCGTGCTAGACGACAGTACAAGAGAGTAAGAGACAATGATCTACTGATTTTGACACGTTGAATGAGTATCGATTTACCGCATAGGTGGTTTATGTGATATCTATTGTATCATACATATTTTTATCTTCGTTCAATTATTTTTATATTTGTAAAAGACATCATCAGAGGCGTATTTAGGGGGTGCAGGGGTTCACCCCCCTTTGTTCCGAAATATTATAAATTTAGTTTCAATAAATTTATCAAATATTTGGTGGTGTAGTGGTTAGATGCTGAAGTTTTATTAGTTTGGTTATGGGTTCGACCCCCATAACTAACATTTTTGCACTTTTATTTCATTTAGTAATAAATTTTGACTTTAATGCTTATTTAATGTTCTAATATCATATTATCGAACTACAACTATTTCGATTATATTATAAAACGTAATTTTTTCACATTAAAGTTTTATATATACTTACAAATTTATACTTCCTCCATTCCAATCAATTCTATACATTTGTTTTATTCACGTTTGTCAATACTCGTATTCTTTTGTTAACATCTTTAGTTACATATCGATAAAAAATATAAAAAATTGATATTCATAATGTACTCGGTAAGACAATTTAAACAAGATCTCACATGACTAGCTTTTATGTTATATATTAGAAATTGTGTCGAAGATTCACTCTGACTTATAAATAGTGTCCATAAAGTGAAATGAAATACAAAGTATTTTATTTATCCCTTCTTGAATTATTTAGAACCAAATTTTCTAATTTTGTGTTTTACTTTAGCCGCACGATTTTTGTGTTTAAAATTTAGCTCACATCGCCAAAATAATTGTTAAATTTTTGCACCCCCTATGCTCTAGTCCTAGATACGCCACTGGACATCATCTAGATGTTATAACTTAATGTGAAGATCTTATAAGTTATAACAAGATTGCTATAATACTACTTCCTCCATTTTTACTTTTTTTATCTTCTCATATGTTTTCGAAAATATAAGTTTTCGGACTTTGACCACAAAAATGTCACGACGAAAAAATATAAATTTATAAAATAAATATTTATGCTTATTATCAAAATATCTTTTGTAAAATATTTTTTTGTCGAAAAACATATAACATATAGATGTCATGAGAGTACTATCTCAGAGACCGCAAAAAATAAATGGGAAGATAAAAAAATGGAGGAATTAATTCATAAGAAAGCTTAATTTGGGCTAGGGGCTACGGCGCTTCAAATAGTGGCGGATTTGGGGGTGGATAGGGTTGGCAAGTGCCACCCCCAACATAAAAATAAGAACAATTTTTGACATAAATTTCATGAAAATGTGTTGGGCTTAGTGGTTAAAAGTGCCTATATGTTAGAAGTTTGGTGAGGTTGGAGGTTCAAATCCCATAAGAGAGAAAAAAATTGTGCCATCCCGAAACGAAAATCCTAGATCCGCCCCTGGCTTCAAATGGGTGTTTTTAATATCATTGCGGAATCAAAATGCGTGACGTTGGTGACAATGTTGAAATCAAAAAACATGCCTTTAAATTACCTTGGTAACATAGGACGATTGATAAGAAAAAGAAACATACATACGGTGAGAGGACTCAGCGTGGACTTGGTAGTGAATTGTCCCGAGTACTGATGAGTTGCCTTCTACTTAACGTGAGCTGCCTGAACTTGCTTGAGCTTGTCGTGAGCTAGCAAAGACTATCATTGAACTCCCTAAACATGATTGAACACTTGTAGGCGCATTGTCAGCTTCCAAATAGGCATGAAAAATGTGGCGGATGACACTTGGCTCAAAGCAACTCAACAAGATACCGTCATTTTTGGTGAAATACTCTTCCTTTGATTCAATCTTCTGCACTTTGACATTCTTCTGATTCTTCCTCTCCCATTTATCATAACCTGAAAGAAAAAAGAACTTCGTAAACATATCCAATTTCATTTGTTTAACTTAAAGAACAAAATGGATTAACTAACACACATACACACCCTCTCAATAAGCACTTGTCTGCCTTTTTTATTCTTTTTGAGGCGTATTTTAATCAAAGATAAGCAAATAATCATGACGGAGGAAATATACAATGAAATAAATGAGTGATTATTGACTTGGATTATTCAAAGTAAGCTTGACTTTTGACTTGGATGTTTAATCACTTAGCTGTACGAAGAAGAATCAACAATGAAAGAAAGGAGAGGACTTAGAAAAAATCATCACTCATAAGCAATTACATCATGCAACCAACCAACAACAATTGTTGCTTGTGACCCTCCTATGTTAAAAGCTAAAACGTCTCACAACCCTCTTTTCTTTTTAAAATTATTTAAAATTTGTTTTAGGTGTCGTCATAAACTTGTGACTGCAATCAAGTGGTGTTAGTCCAGTGGTAACTGAGTTAAACCTTAAAGCTTGCAGAAATGCAGGAGTTGAGAGGTCTCAGGTTCGATTAACAGTTGGGGCGATGACCACTTGGCCACTGCAGCCCCAAAGAGGGTGGTTTACCTGGTCCATGTGATGGTGCGGGAATGCATGGGCCCGGGGGATTGAACCCCTTGTCACCAAAAAAAACCAAAAACAAAAAAACTTGGGACTGCCACATGTAGAAATTTGCGCCCAATTAATAACGAGTCTAATTTATCAGAGATTACAGGCAATCAACACAATAAACACGGCTTAATTACAGACACCCTTTTTATTGATTTAAATGAAGGTTATCCTCCTCCTCCTTCGGAGTAGGGGGGAAGAGTGGAAGACGTTCTTTTTTACAGAATCCGTGGCCAAAATACTGAAAGATCTGTTAACCATCATGAAAGACAAGTACAATAGGCAAAGTTATGAGGAAAGCATACCTCTCTAGAGACATAAACTTTTACAGGTACCTTTGTTGTTCACCTGAGCTTGTATTAGCCAATTTTGTTCAACAACACCAATCATACTCGGCCGTTTCTCCCTTTTTTTGCCACACATTTCAAAGCTAGTCGTGCAAACCCTTGGATCTCAACGATATTACCTTCCTCAAGAAAAATCGTATCAAACATTGCCTTAACACCATTTTTTTCCACCATAGAAACAAACTCATCAACCAAATTGTTCCAACATCGAGCCATTTCAAAGGGATCCCTCGAAATTAATGACCCTAACATCAAAACCCCAACCCTGTAGACATCACATTTCAGCAACTTCTTTAGATTTAATGTATTCAGGATTAATGTATCCTAGAGTCCCATGAATAGGCCATCTTTGATCTTTATTCCCAGGAGTCATGGCCACCGAATAGCCACACAAAGTTAGTTTCGAGTGGAACGACGAGTCGACTAGTATCCCCAGTGACATGATATCTCTATGAACCAGTGGCAGCGTGACGAAGCATTACATATAGAAGAAAGTGCATAGGCAACATTAGTTGCCTCCCTTAACGGGCCGGTCCATTTTAATGATTTCTGAAGTGCCATATCTCCATGTAAATGATCAAAAAGAGCTTTACATGGGAGTAATTCATGCACCGTTAGTGGGACACAGGTCTCGAGACAGCAACCATAGATCTTAGTCATATTGTTATGACATAGAACAGCTCTGTTTGAGACATTAGTTAATAAAAGATTGACAAGTTCAGGATTTGGGTCGGGTTTGTTGGGATTTTGATACCAGCCACCTTGTCATCAATGACAACTCTTGTAGAAACTTAAACCGATATAACTACGAAGAAATAGATCGGGATAATAGTTGTTTGTAGCTCTGTTGATTTGATAAGCAGATAAAATTTTCAGCTGGCTTGCTCAAATGTCCATGCCTTGGCTCAAAACAATCTGCTTTCCCAACTAGATACCGCCATTTTTGATGAAGTACTCTTCCTTCGCTGCAAACTTCTGCACTTCACTGTTTTTCTTCGTGTTCCTCCTCTCCGATTTGGCTTGACCCGACCAAAAGCAACTTTGCTAATATACCCAATTTCATACTATTACCTTAAGAAGAGAAGAATGATTAGTTGAGAGTATATGATTTATTAAACTGGGAATTAAACTTTGTAAAAGATGGAAGATAGACTAGGATGATTTTTCAATGAGCTTGACCTTTGATCCAGTTTTGGGTGTTTACAAGAAGATTAATCAAATAATGGGAGTCAAATTTGACTACCCAAAAGTAGAGATTCTAGCAAAAAAAAATAGGTCTCTCAAACCAGAAGCCGTCTGACACTAAAGAAATCGGAGAAGTGTAAGTATGATTAAAGAGATTCGTAAAAAACTGATGGTTCACAGAATGATTACAGACTTAAAAACAGAATCATTACAGGGAATCACCAAAGATCTTACTAGGTAAGAATTACTATAAGAGTAAAGAGAATCTCGATCATTAAAGACAGTATAAATACTTTGTGAAGCCAATATCACCAACGATCTTACTGGTTAAGAAGGATAATATCTGACAGAGGCCAGGCTCACTTTCACTGCACTTCTTTCAACTGCTCAGTTGTTCTTGTATCCACCATAACTCTTGTGAGTGAGGGCATTTAATGTTTAAGTGGAGAGTATTAGGCTGTACTAGGACTTCTTTTGTTCACTTGTTCTTGTATCAGCCATAACTCTTCAACAACACTGATCATACTCGGCCGTTTATCTCCTTTTTTCACCACACATTTTAAAGCAAGCAGTGCAAAACGGTGGATCTCATCCATGTTGCCTTCCTCCATAAAGATCAAGTCGGTTAACACCTTAAGACCATTTTTCTCAACCTCGGAAACAAACTCATCAACCAAAATTTTCCCACATCGAGCCATTTCAAAGGGATCCCTAGAAGTTAATAACTCCAGCATTAAAACACCAAAGCTATAGACGTCGCATTTCTCAGTAACTTCTTGAGTTTCAATGTATTCCGGGTCAATGTATCCTGGAGTCCCATGAACCGGCAAGCTTTGATCCTTCTTCCCTGGAGTAATGACCACCGAATGGCCAAAGTAGGCTAGTTTTGCATGGAATGATGAGTCAAGTATTATCCCAAATGACATGACGTCTCTATGAACCACTGGCTGTGATAAGGCATTATGCATATAAGAAAGTGCATAGGCAATATCAATTGCTGCCCGTAGCCGGCTGATCCACGTAAAAGGCTTCTGAAATGCCAAATCTCCATGTAGATGATGATGAAGGTCCATATTTGGACAGTATTCATGCACTATCATCGGGACACAGGTCTCGAGACAGCAGCCATAGATCCCAATCATATTGTCATGACATAAAACTGTTCTTATGGCGACAGCAGTCAAAAATACTTCGACAAGTTTGGGATCTGGGTTGCTTTTTTGAGGGGTTTTGATAGCTACTACATTGTCATTTAATATACCCTTGTACACATATGCACCGCGAAAACTAGCAATGATGAGATCAGGATCATAGTTATTTGTAGCTTTCCCGATTTCATCTTCGGATAAAATTTTCAGCTGTCGTGCTCCTATATCCCTACCTTGGCTCAAAGCAATCTGCTTTTCCAATAAGATACCGCCATTTTTGGTGAAATGCTCTTCCTTTATTTCAATCTTCTGCACTCTATTGACTATCTTCTTCTTCTTCCTCTCCCATTTATCTTGACTCAACAGAGAAAACAACTTTGAAAACACGTCCAATTTCATATTTTCCAATCACTTGTTTACCTTTATAATTCGTTGTGAGGTATTTTAATCAAAGGTAAACAAATTATTACAACGGAGTGAATAGTCACTTCTGTTACTACTTACTAGTGAGTTTAAAAGAGAATTAAAGGTATAAATGATTGATTATTGACTGGGATTATTCCGCGCAAATTAGCAGAGAAATCGGGCAATCAAAACAATAAACACAGCTTAATAAACTTAAATTAATGGTTGAAACATAAAGATTGCAAAAGAAGAATGGTAGAAAGATTGAAATTTTGGAAAAATTACCAGAATTAATTGGAGAAACCCTAAAAACTCAGCTACCACTGTGATCATCAGTCAATTGGGAGATCAATGAGGTTTACGGTCTTTTTGCTTAATCCGCTACCAACCGAGATTTTTAAAATACGGTTGGTTCATCATACCGTCACTTTTGGTCGGAAACTTCAGACAAGATATTTGTTACCATTTTACCATCAAATGTAACCATTATTGACAAACAAGTTATCATAAATTATACTATAAAACGATAACATATGGTGATATGGCCTGTCTGAAGTCTCAGACCAAAAGTGGTCCTCTTAAACAAGAATTTGTGTTTAAAATAATGTTCCAATATAAACTGTTTATCGTTTAAGTTGGTTTTGGAATTATCAAAACATTATTTACGTAGATTCGGAGTTCTCAAACCTGAAAACGAAATAAACACGTTATTACCAATGATGCGTTTAGAATTACTAAGAATACAAAAGCAAAATAAAGACATCCCAAACACGTCACTGGAGCTCGTGGGTGTGATGGGCCGGGTCTTCTTCTATAAACACTCCTTAAAAAATAACAAGTAAAAATAGTGGTGTTGCTCATTCATATACATTATTTACTCATTCATACACATATTTCCCCTTTTACCCCTTACATTTAACACTCATTTTTCAGTTTTCTTCTCATCTTAACCATCCCTTCAATTTCTCCCTAGTTTTAATACAAGTTTCAGTGTGATCCAAACCAAAATTCATCATATCTACATACCAAGTTGAAATAACAATTAGATACACAGGAACAACAATTATTTGCCACAAATCAAACAAACCCAGATCATATTAAGTCCTAAAATCACAGTTTTCCACAAAAACGAAATTGAGAGAGTATGATGATGCAATTGGTTGCGAATGACAACAGCATTTAAACCAGGAACCATATATTGGCCTATATTACTTAAAGTCTGAGACAAACTTTCCTGATTGTTTTCCCAAAACATAGGGTTTCTTGATTAAAGAATATCATTCATTTAATCATTTATCAGTTTTGATTCCCGATTTTTTACTGAATCAGAAATTAGTATCCCCTCCCCAATTGTTTTATGATGAATTGGAAATCAGATGTGTGGTTTAGGGTTTTCTTTTGTGGAGGAGAGAATTAGAGAGGAGAACTTTTCTTAGTAGAGGGCATAGAATGGAAAAGTAATGAAAAAAAGGGTATGAATGAGTAAAACTCGTATATGAATGAGCAATTACGAAAAAGGGACCTGACTTCTAACTTATTTATTACTTTGTCCATGAATTCCAATATACTCTTTGGCTCCACATCTTTCATCAACTTCATTTTCGTCACATTTTACGATTTTTTCCGTTAAATAGGATTATTTGATAAAATAATTGGGTTTTTAGTATCGGTCTCAAACTATTTAAGACAAATGGGTCAACATCATCGTTTGTATTTGTTTTCCTGTTTTTGCATTACACCGCTAGAATAGTCAGCGGCTTTATAATTTTCATAACATTTCATAAAGTTGGTAGCTTAAAAAATAATCCAAAAATATCACATGCATGCAAAGTCGTCTATGAGTTCAGCGGCTTCCCACTTCAACACCATTTTTCTAACACTTGCCCAAGATTTTCTAGAAAATATAAAGGACATAAATAACTTTGAAAAGCAACGTCTTATCCTCTCCATATTTTCTAATACTTGTATGTTTTGGAAAATAGCGGTTTTATATAAAAACGAGAAAAAAAATATAAATGATGACATAGATCTATTAACCTTGAAACTGACCCCAAAAACATACTGCATTCATATTCACTTTGTATATTTCTCTTTTGTACACTATTCACAAGTGAACATTTAATTTCAATTTTCTTCTAATACATAAGAAAAATATATTCACGTGCGATCTTGTTTGATTCGTCTTCACGAGTATATTGCAAATATCTAACTTTTATAACTTTTACAAATACGTAATTAAAGATATTTACCACTTAAAATATACGTTAGCGAACATAAAAAAACAAATATGCAAAGTATTATAAACGAAGGATCAATATATATACTTAAAAGAGGAACTTTTCGAGCGATTTTATTGGCTATTGTTTTAGAGCAATTTGATTGCCTATTACTTTTGTTAAATAAATTAAGTATATAAATAAAATCAATCAATATCTATCTATCTATATTATTAAAGGAAGCTTTTTTTAAGTGTTTTGATTGGTTGAAAAATATAATAAGTGTTTTAAAATAAAAATAAGAAAAATAAAATTTATAAAATGCTTCGAGAATTTCAACTTTCGCAAAACACTTCAAATTAATCCTAAATTAAATTAAACAGCTATAGTTTGTAGAATATATCATACATACAAATACAAAAATAAAAATAAGAAAAATAAAATTTATAAAATGCTTCGAGAATTTCAACTTTCGCAAAACACTTAAAATTAGTCCTAAATTAAATTAAATAGCTATAGTTTGTAGAATATATCATACATACAAATACATAAAATATAGTTGTAGCTTATTTTAATGATTTTAGAGTTTGTGTTGGAAACAAATAAGAAATTTACACTGTATATAAATAAAAAGTTACTGTCTTTGATTTTTACCGTTGGCTCTTTGTATATGATTTATGAGTGACTATATATCGCTCTTTTTTTCTCTATGATTTGATCTTAGTGTGATCATATATGCATGTATGTTATATGTTTATCAAGTTAATTACTCCTATTTTTAATACTTTTTTCTTTTGTACGTATCTACAGAAGTACAGGTTCTGAGGTTCATATAATCGATCCGCGCTCTAACCATTTTCGTATTTCATGGTACGTTATTATCATCATTTATTCTGTAATCTGTTTGATTTTTTGTTATCAACAAAGTGAGGTTAATTAATATCCTTGACAATAATTGACTTTATCAATCAACTTCCAAGATGAAAAGCAACATAATGCACGTCTTATAAATCGAGTTTTTGCCATATTGTCGAATTGTTGATTATGCTAATTTCAGTTAACATTGCCTATTTTTTTTCTCTACAGTATTCTTAAAGGCCGGGCGAGGCAAAGATGGAAAGAACGCCACTACATCGAGCTTATGTTTTGAAATTATTGTGCTGGAAAATAGAAATGTACTTGTATATCATCTATTTAATGTTCATTCTTAACCATGTATTATATGAGTTGTTATAAATATGTTTCATGCATACAACCGTCTTATATAATAATTTGTAATTTTACAAGTTTTAGTTATACTTCATTATAGTATTATCTTACACGAGTTATCCTTATTTTCTTAAGACTCCAAAAAATCAGTTCAAGACAATCCATTTGTTTTTGAGACAGGACATGTGATTTTAAACCGTAAATAGGAAAAGAGACGACGGTTAGATAAAGATCCATCTATCAAGTAGATAAATCGTGTGAATTATTGCAAGTAGATTGCTTCGTAGTATTATTACAGATTTACGTATTTTTGTTAAAATTTTGATCATCAATTTTGTTGTTAAGGCCAGGGATTTATAGTAAGATCATAATGATTGGTTATGTTTTGCAAGGTCTAAATACTCGTGGATTTGGGGTTAGTTTATTATAACATAGTTTATTTAGGTAATATAATTCACTTAATTAAAGTTACAACCATCCATAGTAAATAAACAATAGTTACGATTAACTTCGTTATATTTACATGTTTTTTATTTTATGGTTCAGTTAAGCTTCTCCATCTATTTAGACAACAATTTACTAATTAAAAACAATTAGTCAAAATATTGAAATGTGTAATTATAGTTTGTAAAAGTATAAACTATAATGGAATTTTTGGGGTTATTTTTCTTTTTTTTTTTTTAGGAAAACTTGAGTGCTTATTCTAGAGTAGGTTTTTTAATCTAAAAAAGAACAATATTAAATCGTGCACTTTTGTCTATCGATATGTAACAGTTAGATTGGCTATTGTTACATTAATATCTTATTAGCTATAATTGGAAAACTATTTATTTAATTGCCTATTATCTTAGATGATTAAAATTTGAGAATTGACCAACCATAAATTAATTAAGTAATTAAGTACATAGATATACTTTACAACTAATAATAATAAAATAAGTAGCTAATAGATAGAATTTACAATTGGTGAGAATTATAAAATAAAAGAAGACAAGTGCGACTCAAACACGTCACCTATTATATTAGGGAGTATATATATTTGCATCAGTATTCGTCTTTCCAATGTTTTTGCTTTGATTTTAATTTCTTTATATTGTTTCCATCTTATATATTTGTTTTCTTTATCATTTTTACACATATGTATACTAACAACTGTATGTTTTTGCTACGGAATTTTTTTTCAGGACAACGGTCGACAATTCGGCACGCTTGAAATGACTATAAGAAGTCTAGCTACTAGAGATATAAGAGGTTATTAACTTATTATAGTCTTGAAAATTACCGTACCTTTGAATCTTTGATATGATCTAATCAATAGAAAATCATTACACTGGTATTTGTTTTCCATTCAAATTATTGGTGCATGGGAGTCTTATCCTTACGTAATTTATGGATAATTATTGTTATTAGAGCAATTACATTAGCTATTACTTTGGTTAAATAAATTAAGTATATAAACAAAAAGATAATTAAATAGTAATAAAATATAAGTTGGATAATCATTGAATTAATTAATAAAATAATTGATTTCATTTGGCTATTGTTTTAAAGCAATTTCATTGGCTATTATTTGGTTAAATAAATTAAGTATATAAATAAAAAGATAATTAAATACTAATAAAATGTCAGTTGGATAATTATTATTTTAGAGCGATTACATTGGATATTACTTTGTTTAAATAAATTAAGTATATAAATAAAAAGATAATTAAATAGTAATAAAATACAAGTTGGATAATTATTGAATTAGTTAATAAAATAATTGACTGTAAAATAATTACAGTAGAGTTATGGTATAATTTGTTGTTTCTCTTCTCTTATTTAATTAAAAACATAAATAGATGTATTGATGAATATATTAGGCGCTTAAGTTTACCAGGTATAATTAAAAAAAATACGAGCTATAGAATTCGAACACATAAGAATATGAGCTAATGTAAAAAAAAAAATGAGAGTTTAAGAGAAACACATACTAAAAAATACGAGCACGGAAGAATGCAAGCTATTAACCTAAGAATACGAGCTAATATAAAAAGAATATGAGCTGTTAGGCTAAGAATACGAGCTAATATAATGTAAAAACAATATGAGCTATTAAGATAAGACGAGCTTTAAAATACGAGCACAAATGAATACGAGGTAATGAAAAAACAATACGAGCTATTAAGATAAGACGAGCTTCAAAATATGAGCACAAATGAATACGAATACGAGATTAAAAGGATCGCGAACTTAAATATACGAGTACATAAGAATACGGCCCATTAAGATGAGAATACGAGCTAATGTAAACAAAATACGAAAACACGAACTAATTGAAACACTTCTCCAGCTAAAAAAAATAGAACTAGATTTGCAAGACGTCAAATTTCATGATATAATAAGCACTTAAGATTACGAGGTATAATTAAAAGAATACGAGCTACAAAATACGAATATATAAGAAATACGAGTTAATGTAAAACAAATAAGAACTTAAGAGAATCAGGAACTAAAAAATATGAGCACATAATATAAGAACGCGAACTATTAACGTAAAAATGCGAGTTAATAGAGTTATTAAGCTGAGAATACGAGCTAATATAAAAAATACGAGTTATTAAGATAAGAATACGAGCCAATGTAAAAAAACATACGAGCATATAAGAGGATCACGAACTTACAAATATGAGCATATAAGAATACGGGCTAATATAAAAAGAATACGAGTTAATGTAAGAAGAATACGGGCTAATAAGATAACAATACGAGCTATTAAGATAAGAATACGAGCTAATGTAGAAAGTATACGAGCTAATAAGATAAGAATACGAGCTATTTAGATAAGAATATGAGTTAAAGTAAAAAAAAATACGATCGAATGTAAAAAAAATACGTGTTAATTAATGTTAAAAGAGTATGAGTTTCGACTATCTTCAAATATTAGAAATATTGGATAAAAGTTTTTTCAAGATGATGCTCAAATGAAAAATATACAAGTTATTATAAAAATATACTTGTATGTGGTAAAAAAAATTTTGACGAGAGTGATGCGTAATATGTAATTGTCTTTCCAAGACCATTGAATCAAAGGTACAAGTTTCCGTTTCCATTGAAATTTCATGCACTTTCAACGTTCCTTGTTGTTCAATTGAGTATGATACATCTGATGTTTCATTAGCCATAAAAAACAAGGGTGTTGATTTTCGCAGTACATATATTACTCAACACAATACAGTTTTGACGAAATTACCCCTACCATTTTCAACTCAAATGATTATGTGTACTGCGAAAAAAAAAGAGGAAAATGAGAAAGACACAAAATACGAAAACTCCGAAACCACCTAACTGACTACTTCGGCAACCGCCATGACAGCCTCCGGCGACCCGCCATCATATCTCACCCGAGCTGTCGAGCACCGGTCATCCCCTTGTAGCACCGGTGACCCACCATCTTCACTCATTCGGTGAATCTGCCATCGCCCCTCCTTCCTCTCTGACTCTCCATGACCACACAAGTATATTGTCATCACAGTTTGACACCTGCCGTCGTCCACCCCATTCACTGCCTTTCCCTGCCATCCTCCACCATTCCTCCTCCCCACCATTAACAAACAACGACCACATTAAAAAACACACAAAAGTTAATTGGATCTATAATTGCAATTAAGGAATCAAATGATGTGTTCAGGATTCAAATTATCATCTTTGATAACGTATATTGGGATTGAAACAAATAAAGGTGTAGATTTAATTAAATTTAGATGATTTATGGCTAATTATTGAAAGAATTAGGAGTAGGGTCTTTTTTGTTAAAGGGTATGTTAATGTAAATAAAGGTTTAAAAAGTATTGTATTGATTAAAATACATACTGCGAAAATAAATTACGAAAAACAATCATGCTTGAATTATTTTCTATATATGTCTATTATAATTTTTAGAAGATTATCTGTTATAATAATTATTTTGAAACCATGTCAAGATATTACCCGGGCAACGCCCGGATATGAAATCTAGTACTACTTATTTGAAGAAATTTTGGTAATATTCGATATATGATAGTCTCCTCGATTTGAACAATTTCGTATTTTGGAAATATTCGATATATGATAGTCTCCTCTATTTGAACAATTTCGTTGAACAAATGGCATATTTTAAAAAATTCAATGGTACGGAACGTGCATATGATAGAGTCAATGTTAATGAATAGTCAAAGTTAATGTTGTTAGCTCAGTTGCTACTTGGCTACTTGCTAGTTGCTACCAAGATAGTATTGACACTTCTCGTAATGAGTCGTACCATATTCGATACCGACATTTTACGAATACACGTCGAAACGTATAGGACACCTAGACAGACGTGTCTAACTTTCTACATTTATTTGAGCATATGTCCGACGCGTGTCCATGGTATTTGAGCCGTGTCCACCGCTTGTCCACGATATTTGGTTATCATTTGCGGTGGATGATGTTCTTCAGACGATAAATGCGCTATTGAAGGAGATTAATTAGAATATTAATTCGGATGAGAAGTGGAAATAAATTATTCTCAAGGACAAGTTTTACCTTCACTTATTTAAAAATTAATATCAAATACATTTACAAATATAAAATCAAACATCTATAACTATAAAATATATATTTTATTAAATTTAAATAACGTGTCTCGTGTCCTAAATTTCATGGCATGCCGTGTCCTAAATTTCATGGCATGCCGTGTCCCGTGTCGGTGTCGTATCCGTATCCGTTTTGGTGCTACCTAGGTTGCTACTAGCTCTATTACTTGAAGTATGAGGTTGGGTGTTCGAGTCTTACACCCGACATAATACACTCATTTAAACCAAATTAAAAAAATATTTACTGCTTGGATGAAAGTTGAACATACAAAGTGAGCAAAATAGGTGGTCTTACACACTTTCGTTAAATTAGTCCGTCTCGTACAATGCTAACTCAACCCAATACAGAGATAAAATCCTACTTCAATAATCTAATCTAACATACTAGACTTAACTTCCACTTGAATTGTTCACCTGTTTTTGTATCACCCATAGCTGTTCAACAACGTTGATCATACTCGGTCGTTCCTCTCCTTTCTTCGCCACGCATTTCAAGGCAAGTCGTGCAAATCTTTGGATCCCAACCATGTCGCCTTCTTCCGAGAAATTCCTGTATATCATTCCCTTGAAACCATTTTTCTCCACCTCAAATACAAACTCATCAACCAAATTGTTGCCACATTGAGCCATTTCAACGGGATCCCGTGAAGTCAAGGACTCCAACATCAGAACCCCAAAAAACTATAGACATCGCACTTTTCTGTAACGTGTTGTGTTTCAATATATTCCGGGTCAATGAATCCCGGAATCCAATGAACAGGCCATCGATCTCTTTGCCCTGGAGTAATGGCCACTGAGCGATCAAAGTAGCTTAGCTTCACATTGGTCAACGAGAGTAATATCCCAAATGACATGACATCTCTATGAACCACTGGCTGTGATAAGGCATTATGCATATAAGAAAGTGCATAAGCAACATCTATTGCTACCCTTATTCGGGTGGTCCATAGCAATGGCTTCCGAAGAGCCATATGCCCATATCCCCATCTAAATGCTTATAAAGGACTATCTTCGAGTAGATTTCATAAAACACCATTGGGACACGGTTCTCAAGACATACGACACCCATAGATGTCAATCATATGTTATGATGTAAAACCATTTCTATTGGCGGCAGGAGTTAACAAGAGGTCAACAAGTTCGGGATTTGGGTCAGGATTTTCTCAAGTTTGATACCTACAACCTTGTCATCGAACGTGCAATTGTAGAAAGTCGTACCACGAAAATTACCAAGGATTAGATTAGGCTCATAGTTGTTTGTAGCTTTCACGCTTTCATCCGCGGATAAAATTCTGAGCTGTCCTGCTCCTATGTCCTTGCCTTGGGTCAAAGCGATCTGTTTTTCCAACAAGAAGCCGCCATTTTTTCTGAAGTACTCTTTCTTGGATTCAAACCTTTGTACTTTATCGATTTTCTTTGTGCTCTTCCTCTTCCATTTAGGTCGACCTAACAGAAATAACAACTTTGTTACTATACCCAACTTCATAGTAATAGCTTAAGAATCGGAAGAATGATTAGTGAATAACTATGACTTATGACTTAATGTATATTTATGACAATGTGAATGGGATAATTTATGACCTAACAGAAAGAAAGAAGATTGACTTGGATTTTTACACTAAACTTGACTTTGATTACAAGGCTGCTGAGGAGATAAAATGATCTTCTGAGAGACTGTCTCATACAAGAATTTGAACGAAACCCACATAGTCTATCGACAGACCGTCTCATAAAAGTGAATGCCTCCGTCTCGCACTATATTATTCTAATATGAGAACATATTTGACAAAAAGTTAAGAAAACCCACAAGAACCACAATAGAAGATTTTTTAATTTCCCATTTGGAAGAGAAAAAAGGGGCAAGTTAGAAACTGATTGAGCTTTTACTAGTTTCATTAGCATTTTCAAGCAAGAGACATATGGCTATCAAATATTTTTACTTTGACTCGTATTTTATGTAACCTTATCGGACAACCGACGCATCAACATGAGTGAGTGTGATACTTGTACACTTCATCGTAAGTCAAGAAGGTTTTCACAAAATAGTTGAGTCTAGTGTTCTAGTCTAACCCTTAGACGTTAGACACACATTGTCAGATACTTTTAACCGAATCTAAGTAACAGACTTTCACAGACACCATAATTTAATTTAAAAGAAGGTTTAAAACTCTTTTTTACAGAATCCGTAACCAAAATACTGAAAGACCCGTTAAGCATCACGAAAAACAAGTACAATAGGCAAAGTTATGAGGAAAGCATACCTCTCTAGAGACATAAACTTGTACACGTACTACTGTTGTTCACCTGATCTTGTATTAGCCAAAGCTCTTCACCAACAACAATCATACTCGGCCGTTTCTCTCCTTTTTTTGCCACACATTTCAAAGCAAGTCGTGCAAAGTCTTGGATCTCATTGATATTACCTTCCTCAAGAAGAATCGTATCAAACATTGCTTTAACACCAATTTTTTCCACCATGGAAACAAACTCATCAACCAAATCGTTCCCACATCAAGCCATTTCAAAGGGATCCCTCGAAGTTTATAACTCCAACATCAAAACCCCAAAGCTGTAGACATCACATTTCTCAGTAACTTCTTCGGTTCTAATGTATTCAGGATCAATGTATCCGAGAGTCCCATGAATGGGCCATCTTTGATCTTTATTCCCAGGAGTGATGGCCGCCGAATAGCCACAGAAACTTAGTTTCGCGTGGAACGACGAATCGACTAGTATCCCCGGTGACATGATGTCTCTGTGAACCAGTGGCTGTGACAAGGCATTATGCATATAAGAAAGTGCATAGGCAACATCAGTTGCTGCCCTTAACCGGTCGGACCATTTTAATGATTTCTGAAGTGCCATATCTCCATGTAAATGATCATAAAGTGCTTTACATGGGAGTAATTCATGCACTGCTAGTGGGACACTGGTCTCGAGACAGCAACCATAGATCTTAGTCATATTGTTATGACATAAAACAGTTCTGATTGCGACATCAGTTAATAAAAGATTGACAAGTTCAGGACTTGGGTCAGGTTTTGTCGGGATTTTGATACCTACCACCTTGTCATCAAATGTGCCCTTGTAGAAACTTAAACCGATATAACTACGAAGAAATAGATCGGGATCATAGTTGTTTGTAGCACTCTTGATTTCATCCACAGATAAAATTTTCAGCTGGCTTGCCCCAACGTCCTTGCCTTGGGCCTTGACTCAAAGCAATCTGTTTTTCCAACAAGATACTGCCATTTTTGATGAAATACTGTTCCTTCGCTTCAAACTTCTGCACTTCATTGTTTTTCTTCGTGTTCTCCCTCTCCGATTTGGCTTGACCCGACTGTAAAAGCAACTTTGATAATATACCCATTTTCATACTAATAGCTTAGGAAGAGAAAAATGATTAGTTGACATTGACAGTATGATTTTTCAATAAGCTAGACCTTTGATCCAATTTGGGTGTGTACTCATCTAATTGTATAAGAAGAATAATGATAGGAGTCAAATTTGACGACCCAAAAGTGGAGATTCCAGCAAAAATGGATTTCGCCGGTTCATAAAAAAATAGGTCTCCCGAAGGAGCAGCCGTCTCACACTAAGGGTGTGTTTGGATACAATTTTAGGAGGGAAAGGGAGGTGAGGTGAGGTGAGGGGAATTGTGGTTGTTTGGATAATAAAAATTTTAAGAGGGAAATGGGAGGGGATAAAAGAGGGACATGATGTATTGTATGGAGGATGTTATGGAATATGATGAATAATGACAATAATACACTTCCCATACAACTATGAAGCTTTGAAGTTGTGTTTTCCTTCCAAATCTCACCTCCTTAGGAAAGAAAACAATTTGAACTAAAGGAGGGAAAATAGATCCTTTCATTTCTTTCCCCCCTCATTTCCCACCCTCTAAATATTATATCCAAACAAGAGAAACTTCATCCCTCCCTTTCCCTCCCCTCCCTTTCCCTCCAAATCCCCCTATCCAAACATAGCCTTAAGAAATCAGAGAAGTGTAAGAATGATTATATTAAAGAGATTCACAAAAAAGCGATGGCTTACAGAATGATTGAAGACTTGAAAAGAGTGATAAAATAGAATCAACAAAGATCTTACTAGGTGAGAATAACTAGAGAGAATCTCAAAAAGAGATGGCTTAAAGACAGTATCAACAAAGATCTTACTGATTAAGAACGATTATATCTGGCAGAGGCCAGGCTCACTTACATTTGCTCGTGGCAAATTTTAGGCTTTACTTAGACTTCTTTTGTTCACCTGTTCTTGTATCAACCATAACTCTTCAACAACACTGATCATACTCGGCCGTGTTTCTCCTTTTTTCACCACACATTTTAAAGCAAGCAGTGCAAAACGGTGGATCTCATCCACCTTACCTTCCTCCATAACAATCAAGTCAGTCAACGCCTTCACACCATTTCTTTCCACCTCGGAAACAAACTCATCAACCAAATTTTGCCCACATCCAGCCATTTCAAAGGGAGCCCTTGAAGTTAATAATTCCAGCATTAAAACACCAAAGCTATAGACGTCGCATTTCTCAGTAACTTCTTTAGTTTCAACGTATTCCGGGTCAATGTATCCTGGAGTCCCATGAACCGGCAAGCTTTCATATTTCTTCCCTGGAGTAATAGCCACCGAGTGGCCAAAGTAGGCTAGTCTTGCATGGAACGATGAATCGAGTAATATTCCAAATGACATGATATCTCTATGAACCACGGGCTCTGTCAAGGCATTATGCATGTAAGAAAGTGCATAGGCAATATCAATTGCTACCCGTAGCCGGCTGATCCATGTCAAAGGCTTCTGAAATGCCAAATCTCCATGTAAATGATGATGAAGGTCCATATTTGGACAGTATTCATGAATCGTCATTGGGACACAGGTCTCAAGACAGCAGCCATAGATCCTAACCATATTGTCATGACACAAAACTGTTCTTATGGCGACTGCAGTCAAGAAGCGATCCACAAGTTCGGGATCTGGGTCGCGTTTTTGAGGGACTTTGATAGCTACCACCTTGTCATTTATTATACCCTTGTAAAGATATTGACCGCGAAAACTACCAACGATGAGATCAGGATCATAGTTATTTGTAGCTTTAACGATTTCATCCTCGGATAAAATTTTCAGTTGTCGTGCTCCTATATTCTTACCTTGGCTCAAAGCAATCTGCTTTTCCAACAAGATACCGCCATTTTTGGCAAAATACTCTTCCTTTGATTCAATCTTTTCCACTTCTTTGACTTTCTTCCGGTTATCTTGACCCAACAGAAAAAAGAACTTTGAACACACATCCAATTTCATTTGTTTAACTTAGAAAGAACAAGATGGATTAACTAATACTCCGTTACTCCCCGCCCCAGTCACTTGTTTATCTTTTCTATTCTTTGTGCAGGGTGCAGGTGCGAGGTATTTTAATCAAAGGTATACAAATGATTGTGACGGAGGGATCAAGTAGTTACTTCCACGACATACGAGTTGAAAGACTAATTAATTGTATATATATATATATATATATAGATGATTGATTATTGACTAGGGTTATTTCAAGCTTGCTTGACTTTTGACTCAAGTATGAACGTATAGTATACTCACTCAACTTTAGAGGAAGAATCAATGGAAATCACATTTAACCAACTGCCAAAGCAAAAGAGAGAACTTTGTTTAATTCATCAATCATAATCAATAATGCAATCAACCAACATCGAGTCTTGCTTGTGATCGTCTTAATTTAGAACATCTCACAAGTCACAACCCCTTCCCTTTTAAAGATTATTTAATTCGGTTGTGAGTGTCGCCATAACCATCACATGTAAGAATTTGTGCCCAATTAATAATTCATCCAGTTTATCAGAGATTGCAGGCAATCAACACAATAAACACAGCTTAATTACCTTAAATTAATGATTAAAACATAAAAATTGCAAGAGAAAAATGGTAGAAAGATTGATATTTGGAATACTTACCAGATTTAATTGAAAGAACCCTAAAATCTCAGCTTCACATTGCCGACATTGGTGTTCGGGAAATATAGCTTTGCACATTGGTAACTAAGGTCTGGGTAATTATTTTTCTTTTGTCCGAGTTTTTGGTTTTTTAGTTGAAGGGAAAGCAGATACAGTCCCGATAGCACCATAAATGGACACGGACACGAGTCACACGATACAAACCTGTGATACGGCATGTGATGAAGTTTAGGACACGAAACACGTCATTTAAATATAATAAAATATACGAAGTATATGTTATGATTACAAATAACGTACTATAATTTTATTTTGAGTTAAGGGTAAGATTAGTACCCGAAGTTTACTTTTTTTTTTTTTACAGTTAAGTGACTGAACGTTCTAAGTTTATTGTTAAGTGACTAAAACTTAACACCGTTAACTTTTTGATGTTAAATCTACTTATAACAAGGCATATTGGAGTGTACACAACAATCTTGTTCTTAGAAGTCACAAAACAACTGTTATATTAAAATACGGTTAAAAAAATCACGTTTCATCGGTAACTAATAACCATCGTAATTTAACCAAACGGCGTATTACTCCGAAAACATTATTTCTTCCGAGAGTAGATGCGACCTCAATGTGTAGCGTCCATGCTATCTCTTTTGCGTACTTCCGGTCATTCAAAGACATGTCTACAAGTTTCTACCGGATTCTGGAAACACTTCGCATTATTAGATGATGAAATCTGGAATACCACTGATCTGTCATGCATTACAAAACTGATTATATAATTTTACGATGATTTTTTTCACTTATATGCAAGTGATTGTGTATGAAGTAAAAGCTATGTAGTGATTTGTTGTTTCCAGAATTGGGGTGGAAACTTGTAGACGTGTCTTTGAATGGTCGGAAGTAAGCAAAAGAGATAGCATGGACGCTACACATTGAAGTCGCAACTACTCTTGGAAGAAATAATTTTTTGGGAATAATACGTCGTTTGGTTAAATTAACGATGATTATTAGTTACATTGAAGCGTGTTTTTTTTAACAGTATTTGATATAACAGTTGTTTTGTGAGTTTTAAGAACAAGATTGCAATGTAAACTCCAATATGTCTTGTTATAAGTAGATAACATCAAAAGGTTAACGGTGTTAAGTTTGAGTCACTTACCCGTAAACTTAGAACGTTCAATCACTTAACTGTAAAATAAAGGAAAATTTGGGTACTAATCTAAACAAGTAAAGATACAATTCGACCATTATTATAACTAGTTCTCATTTTTTGCCCAAAACTCATCTTCTAATCGATCTTTTTTAAGTTTTTATTCCTCGTCTAAACTATAATATGTTTAGCCATGTGTCCAACGAGTGTCGGGTGTCTGAGTGTCGGGTGTCCGAGTGTCGGACACGATGTCGGTCACGGGACGGCTATTAGGAGAAGTGTTTGTGCTACCTTGGATACAGTAAACGGTTAATTGTGTCGGGTCGAGTTTGGGTTAGGCTTATTGGGGTTGAGTGGTTTAGGTTGTGTTGGATAAAGTTGGGTCATTTCGGAGGAGTAACTCGTATGTGGGTTGGGTCTGGGTTTTGTTAATTGGTCATGTTTAGCCACAATGACGAATAATGTTGACGAATTTTAATTTTATATTATGTATATCACGCTCATCATTGTATCAGTTATACTAACTGACATGTGCGATGAGAATATGAGTCAAAGTGATTACCAAGAAAAAATTCACTTTGAATGAAAATTTGGTAAAACTCATGTACTCCGACACTCCGTATATAATAGTCTCCTATATGAACAATTTCGTTGGAACAAATGACACATTTTGAAATTTATTACGGTGAAACAGACAACATAGAGCAGTATAAAATCGAGTTAAAGTTGTATACAACAAAATTTCATTTAAAATGTGTATATCTATATTAAGTTTAAAACGGGTTAAATATCCCTATTTTGATGTCTAACATTCATTAGAATGCTCTCTCCCTTCCAAAAATCCAAACCAATGGTTAAATTGCAATTTTGGTGGCCAAACCTCAAAACTGACCTGTTTCAGGCGGTTATGGTCTTGTTTCTCAGGTCCGTCAGCTTTTACTAGCTCTACATAAAGGACACATGATTATTGGTGGAGAGGGACGGAGCTAAGACGGAAATTATGATGGGCCGAAAATTAATATTGATCATACAAAAATGAGCATAATATCCATACACAAAAAATGGCAGTACAGAACTGAGAACTACAAGGGTTCAAACACACATTTTCGAGCTAATAAAACCAGAAATCCCGCAGGGGCCATGGCCGGAGCCGGAGCTTCAGCTGTGGGTGCAATATAATTGCAATAGTGAAGACAGTTGTTAATAACTGCAAGCAGTCATCCAAAGAGGCATGAATAATGTTGGCCACACTTGTTATCAGAAGGACTAAAGAAGTCAATTATGTCAGCATCAGTTCACTTGATATCAGAAGAAATGGACATGATCGATGGAAATGAAATAGTTGCAGCGAGACTTTGTTTTGTAATCTGATCTAATAATCGTGTCGTCGTAGTACAGAACAAAGCATGCCAGCAGATGATTTACAAATATGAAATCAAAGAAATGGTGGGACGAAAAAGGCTATTCGATCACTTCTTCTTCTGTTGTTCACTTGATCTTGTATCACCCATAGCTCTTCAACAACGCTCATCATTCTCGGCCGTTCCTCTCCTTTCTTTACTGCACATTTCAAGGCAAGTCGCGCAAACCTCATGATATCATCCATATGGTGATGATGTAAAATCATTCCTACTGCAGCAGCGGTTAACAACAGATCAACAAGTTCGGGATTTGGGTCAGGATTTTCAGAGGTTACCAAGAATTAGGTCAGGATCAAAGTAATTTGTAGCCTTGTCGATGAAATCGTGGAATTCTCTCTACACCAGGGATGGGGGGCATGATTTCCCACCAGAATGAAAAGGACGCGTTGTGAGTAAAGCTTCTCTTAACAGAAATTCTCGAAAGGCGATGGCTTACTCTCATTTACAAATTTACATGTTACAGAATTTATATCGACCAAACTACGTCGTCGATTTTGCGATTTGTACCACGTCGAAGTTGAGGAATACTCGGACCGATCCCTATTTTGAAATATTCAATTTCCGAACTATTAGAACTGGGGCAATGCTTCGAGGCCTAGAACTAATTTTCATGAAAAATTATTATTCCATCTAAAACCAGTCGCTATAACCATCTTAATTTTCAAACTTGAGTACTACCTTGTACAGTAAATAACATAAGCACCGTCCTGAAAGTAAAATCACATCTTTAGTCAGCGCCGACAGTATTTTTGCCCCCGCCAGCTGAAATTAAGCAAATGAAACGGCTATTCGAGAGACGAGTACAATTTTCAAACATAGAATAGAAACGGGTATTGTCCATTACATTCTTCTGCGCAAACGTAAGGGTACCAAACAAAAACTAACATCACAAATTAATGGCCAATCAATATGGTCCCGGTGTCACAGTTCACTTAACGACAATACCAGCCACCGTGGTTTAGGTGCAATGCTGCAGGACTCGACCTCTAACATCAAACATTATCACGGTTTACTAGACAAGGACACCAGCTATTTTGGTGGAGAGCTGCGGGACTAAATATCTGACATCAAAGACTATCCATTAAACAATAGAAATTGCATTACTTCAGCTACCAATACTTGCAGCACATTACCGAGATGGCCTTCAAATATAACAGCAGATATTGTAGCTCAGCTCCTGTCCATGCAATTTGACAAACTGATTGCAACCAGACCACATTGCACTTCTTCGTCAAAAAACTCTAATAGAACATTCTTGTAGCGAAAGTACAGGGTTTGACATTTGATGACAGCCTATTTCCACTCCACCCCGTGTCACGATAGGCAACCATTTGAGAAGAGACATACTGATATACCGCCAATGATTCATCTCTTAATCCAAAATTATATCGGTAGCTAGCTTTGACTTAGTACTTCTATGTCCAAAGCACATTCAAAAAAATCCTCCATAAATTCTCAGACTTACTCTATTGCACCTTTTACCTCCCGGGATTTGGAAACGTCTTTAGTAGAACTTTGTATACCCAGAGCATGAGCAAACATCCTTTTTGCAGCTCCAAAGTTTTCGTCTCTCATACTATTTTTGGAAAAAGTGAGTCCATCTCGTCCACAAGCACCCACACCACTCCTAGAAGATCTGTCATTTGGCGTCTTACATGACTTCTCATTATGTCTTCCAGGTCGACTACAACTGGTGACGGGGGTTTTGGCTTCAAGGGAGGTCTCTGAAGCCAAATCTAAATCTAGAGCGAAACTTCTGTCAATGTCATGGAGATTGGATTGCTTATTGGGGTGGTGGGTTGTATTATTCCCCTTGGACTGACTGCAGGGATTAATCCTTTGGCCAAGTGCATGGGAAATCATGCGACGAGCAACTACAGGATCAGTTTTCGGCTTTTGCCTTGCCGCCTCTTTCAACTCAACTTCGTCCACACCAAATATGCGCTCACGTGCAGCTTGATAAGCTGCCTCTCTATCCATGAAATTAGTGGACTGAGGTACATTCATCTTCAAAACTGAAACATAAAGGATGGAATATACAATATAAGTACACGAGAAGTCAATCTTGAGAGATTTTATAGATCCCACATGAAAGGCTCTTCAAATAGTCAGAAAACTATTAGATTTCATTTAAGAAGAAATAGAGCAATTTCAAACTCGATGATCATAAAGAGTGTCCAACCACATCCTTTCCGGTTTTTCACTGCATAATTTAATTTCAAAGTAAGTCACTAAGCAATCACCAAAAGTCCATAACTAATTTGGTCCTTTCAAACGTGAATTAGTGATGAGAAACTTTAATTCATTTCAATACAGAAAAAGAGAATGATAGTAATTTTTTTGTGTATTCCACCTACGCCTGCGAGATATTGTGATGTCCATGAGAAATGCATAAAAGCGTTACAAGAGTTTTGTAGTCTTTCAAGAGTATAAAGAAAAGTCGGGTGCGTCTACTTCACCATTGCTCCAGAATAGGACACAGTAAAAGTCCTTCATAATAAAAGTATAGTCTTTCTGAGCTCCTTAATGCAAACAAAATATTAGAATTACTCAAATGACGAGCTGAATGTTAGGAGTACACGCAGCCAACATGTACCAACCAGTCTTTAACATGACAGTAAAAACAACAGTGAAGTAAAATAAATGCTAATGTCAGGCCACATGAAACAAGTTACACCAGCACATTTTTTTGCGTTCATGATCATTTCTGAAGAAAGGTCATCTCATGATACACCATTGAATGGCCAGATATATGCTAATCATCAAGAAGCATCCAGATTTGTTATCAGATATAAATCATTAGCAAACTACAGACCTCCCATGATGAATGATATATGATTGGTGTGGATTTTTTACTGTAATAAATTGATGGTAGACATCTACTGGAGTATGGGATTTACAGCCTATTACTGGCCCAAAATAAACCCTCAAAGTGGATGCACAGCTCGCAGCAGATGAGCCAATTCATATATGGAGAAGATAACATTATGACAATCATTTTAGTGAATGTCTCATAAGGCTTGATAGATTTCGTTTCTCACATTGTAAGGGTTTGCTTGGAATGGGAGTAACTATTAATAATGGCTAAAATAAGAAGAAATGGGAGGAGATGAGTGGTTAGTGGTGGTTGTGGAGGGTGGAAAAGGGAGGCGTGGGAGAAATTATTACCTCCATATGGAGGTAACATTACTTGGGGCAGGGAGGTGGGTAACTATTACCCCCTTAATGGAGAGATTATTACACTATCCACCCCATTTCTATCTTTAACCTCCATCACTTTCCGCCATTTTTTTGTTCATTTAAGGTTAATCCCTTGTAATAATTACCTCCATTCCAAGCGAGCCCTCAGAAGTAATCTAGTCTAACAAAGGAGGAAGACAACAAAAGATGTGACTACTTGCTTTAGACATCACGAAGAGATCATGCTCTGCGTAGTTTGGTGTAATTCTGTTCGCATTTCATTTTCTTCCCAGCTCTCATTAAAAAAAGGTTTTTCTCAATCATTATATATATTCCTTTCCATAGATATCATGTGCGACGGTTTCATTTTGTGTTTTTTTGCAAAATATGACCATTTTTTGGTAAAAAGTAGCCACTTTTTGATAAATAATTACCACTTTGAATAAATAGGTCATTTTTTAAATAAAAAAAGTGGTCACCATTTAATCAAACGTGATAACTATTTATCAAAAAATGGTCATTTTTTTGTTAGTCGCATGTACGACCGTCATAGAGTAGAATATGTTGATTCCTTTACTTCCCTCTGGAACTTATTGTTTACCCCCATCTCTACCTTTCATTGTTTTCCCGCCTCAATCTCATATTGACTGTTTCAGATAATGATTCATATTAGCTGTCCGCAAATCATTTTGGTATGGAGGCTTTCCTGAATGAGAGAATGAAATTCCTGTTTCTTTTGCAACATATCGATTAGGCCATAACACAGCAGCAAAATATATATTGACAAAAGGACAAACTCTTATTGATGAAGAGTAGTCATGCAAGAGGACAGCTAATCAGAGATACATGATGTCCCTATAACATCTACAATCTAATATAGTAAACTCCAACAATTTAACAAGAAAAGTTTACCACTGCATGTATCATCTCTTCTCAATATCTGGTAAGGCATTGGTGAAGATTCACCACGTTCATGCTGCCAGAGAATGTCACTAACAAGGATAGAAGGTCTGTGAAAAGGAAATACGACCTAATCACTTTAGGAAAAATGCAATGAATTCAATTCTTTTCTTCTCTCACTTATTCCAGTTCATATCTATTAGCAATTTTAACAAAGAACGGGGAATAGGATGGGGGGTCACCTTCAAAAAAATTTAAATACAAACCTAGACTCATAAAAGCTGAATGCAGTTAATTATATTAAAGGGTATTTTATCAGGTGATCAGGAAGTGACCCCTTGACAAAATGAAATATGGAAATTCCTGACTTACATTGATGTCTCCAAGCATTGGTGAAAAACCAAGTGACGGTCTTCCCCTTCACCAACAGACTCGTGAGCAAATCTTAAACAATCAAGTAACAACTTCAGAAAGAATAGCAGCAATGCTTGGCAGATATTTTTGTAATGAATTGAGTCTTGAGATACTCATCTCAAAATATTAAAAAGACGTATACCCAAATATATCAGCAAGACGATGCAAGATCAGGCGGTTGTATGAACTCATGGGTTCCAGCTCTAGAATTCCAACAGGGCTGCAGCAAACAAAAGTCTGATCATGAGATGCAGATGATGCTTCGTCTTAAAAGAAAACAGGACCAGATTGAAAAAAAAGAATCTTCTTTGTAATTGTAAAACACAAAGACTCAAAAATGGAACATTAATCTCCTCATGTGCCAAAAAAATATTAATAGCAAGTAGGTATGCCGAAGGAATCGCTAAGTAAACTTCTACTTACGCATTATTTTGTGCACGACCACTTAACAGAACATTCAAAAATGCAAAAAGTACGGGAAGATGATACAGAGGACACCCAACCTTGGATCAGACTGAAGGAAGCTAATCAAGGCTTCTTCAACGGCAAGTACAAGATGCCTGCTAGGGTAGTTATCTTTTACAAGGGAAGCAAGCTCCTCAACCTGCGAGTTAAAGTAATAAACATTGAAAATCCACAAACACAGCTCCAATTACCACTTTGATTAAAGAAGGAAACAATTCAAGCCAGCGCTAAAATTCAACCGTCAACATGTCATTGCCGCATTATACTAACACGAGCTGCAAGCCTGCAAGTACCACTTGCAGAAAAACAGAAATAATTCATGCCGATTCAGTAATTCATCCATCAACTATGCCACTACAACAACATACCAGTGAGTACATTGTACATCACTCACCACTACACAAAATCTTAAATATTTATTACGATTAAAATTCTTAAAGACGAGTATTATCATAATGTAGTATTAAACCTTCATTAGTTATCCCGTGAATTTTCACGGGTTTAAACCTAGTTTTTAAATAACGAACGATCCAAATGACCAATTAATAAAAATTGCAACAAATGATTGTTACATATTACAACAGACAAAAGCGCAACCAGTTAGAGGGTATTTTCACCTTTCACATCAATTAATCCCAACTATCTAAGCATAAGTGAACCAACAATCAGAGAGAACTGACTCATACATCAGATCAACTACAATTGCAAAATTAAAATGCTCGGTAACACTTAACAAAACCCCCAATTTCCATGAAAACTAGCAAGATCATGACATGGGGTTGTTAAATTATGATTTAAATTGCTATTCAACAATCCCTAAGAGCAGAATAATATCAAAAGGGAAGATTAAAATCAGAAACTGGCTACATAAGAACCCTAATTGCAAAAATAATTCAGCAAGATGACAACTTTACAAATTGAATTAAGGAATAATGAAGAATAATTAAAGTAGAAAAAAGGGATCAAGGAGAAAAAGAAGATACCATTGCGAACTGGGTAACACTCATCGTCAAAGATTATTGCCGAATCAAAGAGGGAAAATTGACTGATTTGAGACAAATTGAATTGAGGAAGAAAATAAAATGTGTGAAACTTGTAAAACCTTGTAATTGGTACGAGATATTTGGGATAACCCAATTCACTTTTGTTTTTTTTTTCCTTTTTTCCTTTAAAGTGGTGCAATTACTCTCGTGGTGAGACGGATTTTACATTAATATCGTTAGGAGGAATTAACTCTTTACCCAAAATCTCGTGATAAATTCAATATATCAGAGTATTACATTAAGGATTTCACGTATCACCACTATTAAACTCAAAACAAATACAACAGATCATATTTATTATTCTCTCTCAAGAAAATAAAATATCTCCTAGAATACCCGTATACTCAGCCCTAACAATGGCCTCCCGCCTGTAGAACCACCTCAGGATGGTTCATCTACTTCTTTCCCACCCTTGTAGAAAAAAGCAAAGCGCAAAACTATGGATAATTTCCATTGTTTAAGTTTTAGTTTTATCCCTAGGTATTTGAACCAAGTGGCACATAACTTGGCAAAAAATGCCTCGCTTGTAGTTTAATTTACTCAGTGTTGTCAAAAAAAAAAAAAAAAAGATGTTATTAACTCGATTGCGCCAATGGAAAATGAAGTCCCTCAATCTCAACTACCATATTCACACAATTCAGGAACATAATATATATCTTACAAAGATAGTGTCCAAGGCTTGGGTCCGGGCCTCTTCCCACGGACAACATATCTTTGTACGATATTGAAAAGGATTCTGAAGATGATACTGAAGATGAAGGAGAAGATGAAGATTTGATGTGTCTACGCATTAGTCTAACAAAAGTCGAACAAACAATCCTTTGTAAGCCTTGGAGACATTCGCTCATTATCAAAATGTTCGATCAAAAAATCGGATATCTATTGTTAATGAGGAAACTACAAGCGAAATCATCATTATATTAAAACTGTTTATGTAGCACAATGTGGTGCAAGAATGGGGTTATTCAAACTATCTTATTCAACCTCAAAAATTATGCTTTGTTTTAGTCAATCATGCAAAACCATGTTGGTCATCTTTCCACATCAGCAAACTAAAATAAATAAAAAAACTGAAATTAATTATAGAACCATCTAATTAACCGTGTTAATTAATATGGGTACCAATTCTCAAAACCTAATAAAAAACTGATTTACTTTCTCGAAAATTAATTATAGAACCACCTAATTAATGTTCTCAAAAATCATCTACAAAACTTCTCGAAAATAATTCTATAAAATACCAATACCAATACCAATAACTAATCAGCAACAGAACTAGTCACCCTAATCCTCCAATTCATTTCATTCTGTACAGTAAGTACCTCTCTCCTCTCGAATAAAAAACTGCTTTACTTTCTCAATGTTCTCGAAAATCTCAAGCAACATTGAGAACCAGCTTGACCACTCTTATAGTCTTAATGGTTTGATGACTCGGGTAAGACCGTGTCGACAACAATCTACTCTAACATTCAACTTGGCAGAGTATCAAATGTACACTAACTATGATTATATGCGAGGTTTGACCGAAGAAGAGGCCAACAACCTTGACCTTTTGCAATGGTGGCGAAATCAAACAAAGTCGCTTCCGGTGATGTCGACAATGGCAAGGGACTTCTTGAGCATTTAAGTGTCTTCTGTTGCATTCGAAAGTTGCTTTAGTGCAACAAATAGGGTATTGGCTGAAAAACGAACTCGTTTAAGACCCGATACACTTAGAATGTTAGTGTGCTATAAGGATTGGAGAGATGCATATGCCGAAAATCGAGAACAAGACAACGTCAATCATGAAAAAGAGGATGATTCCGACGAAACAAACACCTCATCAGATCCATAGTTGCATATCATATTAAATAAACTTGTATTTTGTATTTTTTTCTTAGTATTAGATTAATATCGTTTCTTAATCATTTATTATCGTATTTTTAATTAAATAAACTTGTAGACTTGTATCGTTTCATGCGTTTTTAATAAAATAGTGAGGTATTTTTTTAACATCGTTTCTTAATCGTTTTATAAAAAAAAAAATTCATCGTTTTTAAATTATCTGATTAAATCGTATACATTAAAAAAAACAAATAATCAAATTGAATTCTTAGTTATAAAAAAATTGTTTTAAAAAAGGTTACTTTATTTTATTCTCTTAAAAAAAATACAATTATTATAAAAAAAATGTTTTAAAATAAATTTAGCATGCGGGCCGGCCTATGAACATGGCACGACCAGCCCATGGGCCAGGCACGGCCCGACACGCAAATTAGTCGTGCCATGGACGATCACGACTGGGGTTTCAGTCACCATGGCCCACTGCCAACACTAGCGGGCCATTTTACTATTTTAGGGGTTCTAGCGGGCCAACCCAACATGACCCATTGCCAACACTAGTTTAAGGTATGTATACGAAATCTTTATTTTCGTCAAACAAACACATGATATGGATTTGGTTCATTCTAAGCTCATACCTCATACTTGTATTCGGTGAACCAAACGGCCCCTTACTTATTATTATTTTTGCTCAAAAAAAACTATTTTGCAAATAATTATTTATTAGAGACAGTTTAACCAATGAAGCTTTATTTTGAATATAATATTAATATGATTTAGTATACTTGCCAGTCATTTTCGGGTTCTGTTTGGGTTGGGACGAGCCAAGTCAATTCGGATTTCAGGTTATAGCGACAAGCAAATTCGGGTTACTTTTAGATCTCCAATCAACTCTAACGGATTGTGTCATTTCACAAAATTTCTAGTGTTACGTTAACACCACGTCATTTTAATGAAGTGTTGTTACTAACCAATAGAAATTATTTAAACTGCCAAGTCAAACATAACAAAGGGATAAAATAATTTCACTAGAATATTTGCCTAACTACCAAGATCACAATATTTTTCCTGAGAATTTTGTCAATGATATCAATTCAGATAAATTTGCGCCAAAATTGACTTTGTGTATAATCTTTTACCGCCAAATTGCCTTTGTTATATTACTTCCCATATCACAAAACCTAGCTATGTGCAGACTACGAAACATAGACGGTATACTTAATTCTTAGCTTTGTTTATTAATTTAATTGATAAAACATGGAAGACATATCAAATGGAGTTTATAATTTCTCTGAGCATGAAGAAGGCGCAAATTCTTATTTGCAACGGCACTATCCGTCGCAAGCTTGTGACGGATACCGTTTCCTCTCACAAAATACCCACTTTTTCTCTCTCTCCGACACTATTCATGTGGTCCCTTTTCTCCACTAACTCAATTTGTATCCATTTTATCTCACAAAATATCTGTCACAAATGGTGACCCGTCGCAAGCAAGACTTACTATGAAGAAGGTACTTCCGCAAGGACCGCTACTTTACAACGAAATAATGAAAATTTGATTATGATTGGTAAGTCCGTGAGCAGTGAAGAGGAAGCCTACAATTGTTACAATAGATATGCAATTGATAGAGGTTTTAGCATACGTAAGCATGTTTTTCGGCGTAACAAAGATGGAAAAATGACTACACGTACATTTGTATGTTCGAAAGAAGGAATATCAAATAGTGAATCTGAAAATCGATTGGATACCCGCACTTTGTGTAAGGCGTCTATTAGATTTAAAGAAGAAGGTGGCTTATGGACTGTTGTTGACTTCTTTGATGAACATAACCATGAAATGGCAGCAGATGATGAAAATAAAACACTTATTAAGATCGGGGAGAAAAATAGATCCGGCTGATGAATCTGTTATTTCGTCAATGGTTGACGCGGGTTTCGGAGCTACTTAAACATTTTCATACTTAGCGAATGAAAAAGGTGGAGAAACCAAAGTTCAGTTTACATTAGAAGATCTAAATAATCATATCCGCACGAAAAAGAAGACTCAGATAAAAGCAGGAGATGCTCAAAGTCCAGTGAATCACTTTTGCAATGAACAATTGAATGACCCCATGTTTTTCTATTCTGTGCAATTGGATGACGAAGGCCACATGACTAACTTTTTTTGGCGGGATGGTAAATCATTGATAGATTATGAGCATTTTGGGGATGTGTTGTTTTTTGACTGTACGTATCGTACAAATATGTACGGTATGATATGTGCCCCATTTACTGGAATTAACCACCATAAGAAAAATGTGGTATTTGGATGTGCATTTTTATTAGATGAAAGTACTGAGACTTTTGTTTGGCTATTTAAAACTTTTTTGCAAGCAATGGGTAATCGACATCCGACAACTATTTTCACTGATCAGAGCCAAGCTATGACGAATGCTATCAAAGAGCTATTTTCGAACACCAAACATCGTTTATGTATGTGGCATATATCTCAAAATGCTGGAAAACATCTTAGTCATCAATTATCTATACCTGGGTTTAAGGAAATTTTTAAGAGGTGTGTCTATGGTTGTGGCTCCGAACTTGAGTTCGAGGAAATTTGGCTCAAAATGATAGTTGATTATGATCTCACAGATCATAAATGGTTAAAGCGTTTATACGACCTTCGACAAAAATGGTGTCCAGCATTTAGTCTTGACATATTTCTGCTGGGGTTAGATCAACGCAAAGAAGCGAAAGTACAAATAGTGTTATCCGTAAGGTATCTTGTAAGACCATGACATTTATTAGAAATAGAAATAGCGGAAATCATATGAATATTATTATTGATAATTTGTTCGTATCTCGAATGATTACATTGTCACGATATTTATAGCACACTCGAGATCTTAATAGTATCAACTATTATCGGCTACATATATTAAGTTATTCATATATTATATTATTTCGATTACGGTATAATACAATATACCGTAATATTCTCAACATCCCCCCTCAAACTCATGGTAATTTTGATAAAATTTCCATGAGTTTGCACAAAATCATCATCTTCATCGTCGACGTTAATTTTCTCCGTCTTCGCAGAATTGATATGATAAATGCGTATAGGACTCGCCAGACCGATTTTCGTGCGTAACTCGCCAGTCAATTTCGGGTGCATAATTTGCCCGTCGATGTCGGGTGCGTAACTCGCCAGTCGATTTCGTACAATCTTGGAAAAATTTGAAGAAGTTAAATGATGTGAGACTTTGTTTTCGAAATTAGGCCACAAATCATGAGTGTGTGCACCTAAAACAAACATTTCATAGCAAACTGGAGAATGTTCAATCGAACAATTTTTTCTTTTAGAGAATAATATTACTTGAATAAATTGTAACGTAATCCCGCCGGTGGGTATCGTATATCATCGACCCACCGGCAGGCGACGGAATATCGTGTATTTAGGTCTCAAGAGCGAGAGGCTCTGATACCATACATATTAGAAATAGAAATAGCGGAAATCATATGAATATTATTATTGATAATTTCTTCGTATCTCGAATGATTACATTGTCACGATATTTATAGCACACTCGAGATCTTAATAGTATCAACTATTATCGGCTACATATATTAAGTTATTCATATATTATATTATTTCGATTACGGTATAATACAATATACCGTAATATTCTCAACATTAACTCGTCTAGTTCACCATGTACAAAAAGTCGCTGAACGATGGCGCTCTAAAGAGCGAAAGATGGACTTTCGTTGTAAGATGGGAAACCAGTGTATGCGGCTCGAGATAGTGGGATTTTGAGGCAAGCAGCTGAGGTTTATACTCTTGCAATTTTTGATGAGTTTAAAAAAGAGTTTAATGATACATTACACTTGGTAGCGAAAGGATTTAGCCATGATGGTGTTCATTACGTTCATCTTTTACAACAAGAGACAAAGATGGTTGATTTCGTCGTTAAGTTTAATCCGTTGTGTGGTTCGGTGACATGTTCATGTAAAAACTTTGAGTCAAAGGGTTTATTATGCTCTCATGCTCTGAAAGTTCTAAACTTACATGGAGTGAGTCTCATTACTTCTAATTACATACTCAAAAGGTGGACAAAATATGTGAAAAGGGAGGCAATGAAAGTTGGAAGCAATAGTTTGAGTGAGGGAGCTTCAAAACCGTCTGTGACACTTATGAGAAATCATTTGTTACACAAGGCTTACAAAGCCATAAACCAAAGTGTACTAGATGTCAATGGGGTTGAGATTGCAGAAAAGTATTTATCAGCTTGGGTAAAAGAGATTGAAAATCATGTTGCAGAAATTAATATATCTAGTGATGGTAGTTTAAGCTCGGACGACGATGGAAATCGTGATATCAATAGCGATAAAAATCATATTCCACAGGTGAAGAATCCCACTAAGAGAAGACCAGTGGGTGAATCAAATGCCAGACTAAAAGGGGCTTTTGAGAAGAGAAAAAAAATCGACGAATAGAAAACATGTCGGTAAGTTATAACTCGAAGTCCTAGCATTTTCATTATTAATGATTGTCTATTCTTATAGCAGAGTTTTATAGTGTATGATGACAATTGCTGAACAAGTAATTGTTTGCTTAAGTGCTCAAACTAATTCGGACTTTTTGCTATTTTTATTTGAAGGCAACAATTGAGGCTTCTTAACATTAATGAACTGAAGAGTAGTAGAGATGTGTTTTGAGTTAATTTAGAATTTTTCAATAGCTAATTTTTTATTACCAATATTCATTAGTGTTATTTGTTCAAGTTATTCATCAAGTTTTATCAATCCTCATAGTTTTTCATGTACTTTGAGACAATTAGTTAGTAACAGAGTAGTAATTTCTGTACACTTAGAATCCTTTAATGCTACCTACATTCATATGTTGATATTGACGCAGGGACCAATTTGCAATTTCTGAAAGTGAAAAGTATGCAGGGACCAATGTACAATTTGTAATTGTTAAAAGTAAAAAAACGGTTGAATTGAAAGATAATATAGAGCAGGGATATGAGAATCTTATTTGTTAGGCAAATATTTTATTGAGCAAAATCCTCCTATTTTAATTAAGACATGGCAATTTAAATAATTTTTATTGGTTGGTAACACCACATCATTTTAATGACGTGGTGTTTATGTAATACTAGAAATTTGCTCGTGTCATTTGAGTCTGACTCGGTTTTTGAGGGAGTCATAGCTCTGGAAAGATAAGCTTACCTTTCCTGGTCAATCATTGCAAAATTAGGTGCAACGAGGTAACCATTTAGACTTTATATTGGAGACTGAATTAAGGATGCTTAAAGGGTGAAAAAAAAGTGGCCCGCACCGATATATCAGACTGATCCGAACTAGTTGAGCCGGTTCGATCCAAAACGGTTGAACCGGTCAAATCCAAACCATATACATACAAGTCTAATTTCTGGGTTTCAAAAAATATTCCGGTTCGGTCCACATAAAAAATAAAATTCAATTTACCTTGCAAAGTAGTATCGGTCAAGTCCAAACCCGGAAAAAGTCGGACCTAAAGGATTTTGATTCGGTCTGGCCCCCTCCCAACCGATCCGGTATGCGGTCTTAGGGTTGGTGACTATCCAGTCCACGGGTTTATCCGGTCTGATTCAACAGGCCCGGTTTTAGACCGGTGAACATCGCTAAGGATATTAGTAGAGTAGAGTGAGAGTAGATGTAGTCTCCTCGTCAGTCATTCATGTCTGAATGAACTAACCCTAACACATCCGGATAACTTGATCCGAACGGACTCGAGTCGACCCGACTAGACTCGACCCAACTAACTGTTTATTAAAACTGGTCGCACCTACCAAAACTCTATCGGTTTCATCACCAACGAAAGCAAGTAAAAAAGGATGATGCGAAAAGCCATAAGGTAGTGTATGAGTACTTGAGTAGTGTATGACCCATTTATTAGTACATGAGACTCGCTTTTTTTTTATTTCATAAGAATTAGGGTTGCAGAGCCATAAGGTAGTGTATGAATCATCATTTCTTCTATAAACACTTGGAAAATTGTTTCAATGGCGAAGGCTATGCTTCAATTACAATCTAAGTTGCAAAATGGTATCATCTCTTTCTCTTCCCCTTTTTTCCTTTCTTCTTTCCATACAGATACCAACTTTGATTCTCATTTTGCATTTTCCCAATTTCACAAATCTTTTGATCGGGTTTTGAATACTTGTGATAAAGATTCTAACTTTGATTCTGAAATTGCATTATCCCAATTTGATACACTTCTTCGTGCTCAACCCATTCCTCACATCTCTGCTTTCACTTCTATTATGAATCCCCTTTTTAAAATGAAGCAGTATTCTACTTTAATTGCATTGTATAACAAGCTTCATTTCTTGCCTGTTTATCCCAATTTCTATATGCTTAACATGATTATTAAATGTTATTGCCAACTGGGTCGTGCTGATTTGGGTCTTTCCCTTTTGGGTAAGCTAATGAAGCTTGGTTTTCAGCCGAATATTATTACTTTTACTAACTTAATCCATGGACTTTGTGGAAACAATGGCAATGTTGATGCTGCCGTTGCGCTTGTTCGTGAGGCTGTTGATCAGGGTTTGCAAATTAGTCTGGTTACCTATGGTAATTTGGTTAATAGGCTTTGTAAAGTTGGTCGAGTTGATGAAGGCCTTAATTTGCTTAGGATAATGAGACTTATTGGCGTTGAGCCCAATGTGGTCATATATAATGCAGCCATTGATGGCCTTTGTGAGCAAAAGCTAATGTCTCAGGCGGAAGAACTTTTTTCTGAAATGGTTAGCAAAGGGGTCATTCCTGATACTATCACATACTCAACCCTAATTTCGGGACACTGTAACTTAGGCCAATGGGGTGATGTTCTGAGGTTGCTCCAAGAAACGGCTGATACAGGAACTGAACTTGGTGCACCCACCATCACTCAGTTGCTTCATAGGCTATCTAGAGATGGAAAGCTGAGAGAAGTGGAACACATCATTGATTTAATGACTGGTGCAAGCTGGACTCCGAATATTTTTTGGTATAATATTTGGATTGACGGATTGTCCAAGCAAGGGCTGATGGACAAAGCACAAGAAGTTGTAGAAATTATGATTGCAAAGGGATTCACTCCTGATGTTATCACCTACAGTATTTTGATCAATGGTTATTGTAAGCGTAAAAGGATGGATACTGTCATGGGTTTGCTTAAAGAAATGTCCCAAAAAGGCTTGTCTCCAGATATCTTCACTTATAACTCATTGCTTGACATGCTATGCAAAGAAGGGAAGACAGAAGAAGCTGAAGAAATCATGAAGCAGATGATTGATGAAAACCAAGATCCTAACACCGTCAGCTATACAACACTTATTCAAGGGTATTGTAGAAAGGGACTGATGGATAAAGCACAGGAGACGTTTGAAACTATGATTTCAAAGGGCTTCACTCCTAATGTTATCACGTACAGCATTTTGATCGATGGTTATTGTAAACTTAAAAGGATGGATACTGTCATGGGTTTGCTTAAAGAAATGTCCCAAAAAGGCTTGTCTCCAGTTACCTTCACTTATAACTCATTGCTTGACATGCTATGCAAAGAAGGGAAGACAGAAGAAGCTGAAGAAATCATGAAGCAGATGATTGATGAAAACCAAGATCCTAACACCGTCAGCTATACAACACTTATTCAAGGGTATTGTAGAAAGGGACTGATGGATAAAGCACAGGAGACGTTTGAAACTATGATTTCAAAGGGCTTCACTCCTAATGTTATCACGTACAGCATTTTGATCGATGGTTATTGTAAGCTTAAAAGGATGGATACTGTCATGGCTTTGCTTAAAGAAATGTCCCAAAAAGGCTTGTCTCCAGATATCTTCACTTATAACTCATTGCTTGACATGCTATGCAAAGAAGGGAAGACAGAAGAAGCTGAAGAAATCATGAGGCAGATGATTGATCAAAACCAAGATCCTAACACCGTCAGCTATACAACACTTATTCAAGGGTATTGTAGAAAGGGACTGATGGATAAAGCACAGGAGACGTTTGAAACTATGATTTCAAAGGGGTGTGCACCAAATGATTTCACGTACAATATTTTGATTAACGGTTATGGTAAGCTTAGAAGGATGGATGCTTTAATTGCTTTGTTTAAAGATATGTCGCAAAAGGGCTTGTGTCCAGATCCCTATACTTATAATTCATTGCTTGACATGCTATGCAAAGATGGGAAGACAGATGAAGCTGAAGAAATCATGAAGCAGATGATTGATAAAAACCAAGATCCTGACACGGTCAACTATAACACACTTATTCAAGGGTATTGTAGAAAGGGACTGATGGGTAAAGCACAGGAGACGTTTGAAACTATGATTTCAAAGGGGTGTGCACCTGATGTTGTAACATTCAATTGCTTAATCCATGGTTACTTCAAGCAGAAAAGGATGGATGATGTTTTGTCTACTTTTAAGGAAATGTCTAAAAATCAATTGGCTCCGAATGAGACAACTTACAGAATATTAGTTCGCATGCTATCTGAAGAAGGTAAGAGAAAAGAAGCAGACAGTATTAAAAAGTTGATGGCTACCAAAAATCAGGATCCAATGGCGGTCATCTACAAGGCTCTTGCTGGTGAAAACTGCAAGACACGTTGACAAGAACAGCTTAATATATTATGTTATAGTCTTGTCTCGTAATCTGCCAACCTAGGTTAGTGACGATCTTTTTCCAACTATATGATGATGTTATGTATTAATGTCTATGCTTTGCAGCATCATTTAGTTTCAGCTATTTCTCCCGCATTTTTCTATAGCGATATGAGGTTTCCAAAAACTGATACGAGACAAATCGAAGTGGAAGAAAATGAGTCCGTCGAAACTCGAAACATGGATTTGCCCCTCCTCTTTGATAGTTGTAAAATAGCGGGCAATGAGGTGACCGTCTATAGGGTAATAGGTAGCACCAAAGCGGATACGGACATGGGACACGGCTTGCCGTGAAATTTAGGACACGGGACACGTTATTTAATTTTAATAAAATATATACATTTTATTGTTATATAAATGTTTGATTTTATATTTCTAGTGAAGGTAAAACTTGCTCTTGATAATAACTCATTTTGATTTCTCATTCGAATCAATATTCTAATATTCTAATTAATCTCTTTCGATAGCGCGTTTCTCGTCTGAGAACATCATTCACCGCAAATGATAATCAAATACCGTGGACACGCGATCGACACGGTTTAAATTCCATGGACACGCATCAGACACGTGGCCAAATTAATGTAGAAAGTTAGACACGGCGGTTTAGGTGTCCGACACGTTTTGGCGTGTGTCTGTGGAGTGTCGGTGTCGAACACAATGTGACTCATTACGAGAAGTGTCGGTGCTACCTCTAATGTTGTTGAAACCATTAAAACTAGGGATGTTAGTAAAATGGGGTGGGTGAATATAGTCCTCGGTAATCCTCGCACCAGTATTCACCAAGCAAAAATTCATGCAGGTAACATGCTAATCGTATTTTTAAAAAATGAAAGTTCATTTAATCACTATGTACTTCAAATTATTCAAATTATCTTTTTATAATATGAAATATTTAGCATGAAGGTAAAAAAAATTTCATAAAATAGTTGTATATGAAATTGTGTATGAGAGTCTGAGGTACGAAAGGATGTGATGCAAATTCTGCCCCTATACCCGCAGAGCTACACTTGGACGGTTGGACCTACAAAATCGAACTGATCAGACTTGGCAAAACTTACCCAACCTGATTGACCTGACCCGAATGATCTGACTCATACACGGATTGAGGGCTTTGAGGCCTCAAAACCTAGATTATACAACCCGAGCCTATATTTATTGTTGCATACCAATCGTTATCTCAAATTGTTAGGGCTCAAACCAAAATGACCAGACCCAACTCAGCCCAACCCAAATTCCTGGGAAGCTAAACATGAACCCAAATACGCTCGACCCATTCCGACTCGATTGACTGCAGGGTAGATCCAAACATGAACTACATCATCCAAACGTAATTCAAAACCCAAACTAACTCGACCTGGCCAAAACAACGTATGGGCTTTGTTGACTAGCAACTTACCCGACCTGAAATAGCTTGATTTGAAACCACCTAGCTCGAAAATCACTGATGAAACATGGACCGAACATATATAACATAAAAACAAAATTAACTTTAATTTACCTGGGGAAAAAACCAGTATTAATTTCTTACAGTACTTTTTAATTTTGTAAGATTTTCATAATACCCTATTTTTAAAATTTTATCTATGATGTAGTTGAAATTCCATTTGTCTACTTATGTGCCCATGGTAGTATAGTGTCCCTAATATAACCGTGGTCAGGTGGATGTTAAGTTTTGATCACGTGGATATAAACTAGTAATTAAAAATTAGTATGACATATGAAATAAAAATAAAAATTTGAATATTTTTCTATTGGTACTCTTATATTTTGTACATTTTTTTTCTCCATATGCCTAGATTACAACAAAATAAACACCATGTTCAACAATTACAACTTGGATTCAATTGGAGGATGAACAACGTGGTTTCAACCAAACTTCCCCCCCCCCCCTCCTGAGGGTATTCCAGTGGTCTACCATCGTGAGAATGGCTCAGTTATCAGACATGATCCAGGGGTCCTGGCTAGAGATAACCCTGTGAATCCGTTGGGAGACCATGAGCCTGGTCATGATGGTAATATGGTGGCGGTCAATGTTGATGCTGACAATATCCAGGGGGATCTGAGGGGGGATGACCAAGCCCAGGGTGCGATTTTGGGGGAGGAGTATGACCCTATTCTCATCTCCTCTGACTCGAATGATGGGAGTTCTGACCTCTCTGACTCCTCTTCACACTCCCCTACTTCTGGAGAATCCCAGGAGGACATTCCCCTCCATATCTGGCTTGAAAGTGTGGTGTCACCCCCTGGCACAAACAAGAAAGATTTAAATGCTGAGAACAATGAATTGAGTATGGGTTTGAAACTGGAGTTGGGATGTCCAAACATTTTGGCTGGCCCTGGGCATGTTAATAGCATCAGATGTGAGGGGGGTCCTTCCAATGTAGCAGCCAACAAGCTTGACAAAGGTAAGGAAAAAATGGACTTCTCTTCTGTGGGCATTCAGGAAAAAGGGCTGGAATTTGCAGAGAACACAAAGAAACTCAAATCATTTCTTGCTACCAAGTTCAGAGAAGAAGATGAGGCTCGGGAGAGAAGTCGCAAAGGAAAAGAGGTGGTTTGTGACAGAGAAAAGAGACAGAAATGCAAACACGATTCGTTCTTCTTGCCTGAAATTGGATCTATGTCTAGTCTCTTCGACAAAATTGGGGCTGTCAGTTTATCAGAAGGGTTAATGGGACTTGCAGATGCCTATTGTCCTCCAGTTATTGATGATGGTATGATGGATGCGGTCCGTGATGCTAGGAAGCGAAAGTGTAGTACTCAGGTGGGCTTTACTGTTGTTCCAGAAGAGGTTACCAATTCAATGGAGAATGCTAGAGAATTCCTGGAGCAGATGAAGAAAAAGCAGTGCACTGGTGAAGGGGTTAGGGAGCTGGGACAAGGCACTAATGCCTTCAGAATTCGTGTTGATGATGTTGTCTTTGAAGACTCCAGTCCTTCATCCTCGTCTTCAGTTAACAATTATGGAACTCACAAAGGGTCTCCGGAGGTTGGACCATCTCAACCTCCCAAGACGCCATGAGGGGCATTGTATGGAATTGTAGGGGTCTTAACAACCCGCTTGCCCCTACAATCCAAAAATTAAAAGCGGAATTAAGTAGTAGTTTTTTCGATTTCGTCTTTCTTAGTGAAACAAAATGCAATAGCAAAGATAGTAGTAATCTTCTCTTTCAATCGCTTAGATGTTTCGGTTTTGTGGAACATCATTTTGTTGAAGCTATTGGAAGCTCGGGTGGCTTATGGGTAGGTTGGCAAAAGGGGGCTAGAATGTCTCTAATCACTTCTTGTAGCAACTACATCATTTTGCGTGTTATGAAATATAATGGTTCCCCGTGGTACTTGATCTTGTTCTATGGAGCGCCGGATCTTGCTTCGGGATCGCATGTTTTTGAAAGTCTTGAACCATGGTTTGAAGCATGGACGGACCCCTTCTTGATTGTTGGTGACTTTAATCAAGTTGAGTTTGACGGGGACAAACTAAGTCGCAAAAAAGGATCGATTCTAGGTGCGGCTGACTTCTCGAAATGGAAGATACAGAATGAATTAATTGACATTCCGTTTAAGGGTCCGCGTTTCACATGGTGCAACAACAGAAAGGGAAGCCAACGGGTGTATGAAAGATTAGATAGAGCCTTGGGCTCTAGGGATTGGTTGCTCTTCTTCCCCTCAACGGGAATCAAACACTACCCTATCCAAATTTCGGATCACGCACCCATTGAGATCAATCTTATGCTTACCAAGCCTCCAAATGAAAGAAAACCCTACAAACTTGAGGCTTGGGCCCTTGATCATGAGGAATGTAAGGATTGTATTAATCTTGCCTGGACCACTAATGTCAGGGGTTCCCCGGCCTTTCAGTTAGTCCGTAAACTTGACTTAATTAAGAGAAACGTTCGTGAATGGACCCTTAACAAATCTTCAATCTGGAAATCGAAATGGACGGACTTTGATGAGAGACTGGTGGATGGGATTAATATGGCGGTTTCTGGAGATGGGGGGGTGATGTTCGATAAGGTTAATGAAGAGCTTAAAGCCTTTGCCACTGCTATGGCAGTGTCTTGGAAGCAGAAGGCTAAAATTAAGTGGATAGCGGAAGGAGACGCGCGCACCAAATTTTTCTTCAACTGGGTCTGGGGGCGTGCTGGAAGAAATTTCCTTCATGGTGTGAAGACTGTGGAAGGAAGATCGGTCTTTGGTTCTGATGAGGTGGGACGGGAATTTCAAAATGTTTTTAAAGATATCTTTGGGGTCTCGAACGTTGGGATTGGACCTGAGCTTTCTGATCTTCCCTTGGTTCAGGCCACCGCCTTCATCTCGAGGCATTTATCGGAGGATGATTCGCACAAACTCGTGCGACCCTTCACTGCCAAGGAAGTTCGATGTGCTGTCTTCCAAATGGGCCCTCTGAAATCTCCTGGACCGGATGGAATCCCGGCTATCTCTTTTCAAAAATACTGGGGCCTGGTTAAGCATGAGGTGACTTCTGCTATTTTATCGATCCTGAATTCTGGGCATGTTTTAAAGGAGTTAAACAAAACTTTTATCACTCTCATCCCGAAGGTGGATAACCCTGAAGGTGTCTCTGATTATCGTCCGATCAGTCTATGCAATGTCATTATGAGAATTATCACGAAGTGTATAGCAAATCGGATGTGTGGCCTGATGGGGAAACTCATTGGAGAATATCAGAGCGCCTTTGTCAAGGGTCGTAATATCAGTGACAATATCATTTTGGCCCACGATCTTATTCATAAGATATCACAACGACGATCTGGAAAGGTTGGGATGTGTGCTTTCAAAGCAGATATGAGTAAGGCCTTTGATAGGATGAGATGGGAGTTTTTGGAAGCTGTTCTTATGAAATTTGGTTTCCCTGAAAGGTTTGTTCATCTCATTATGAGCTGTGTAACGACTGTCTCTTATGAGATTTTGATTAATGGTGTTCCGAAACACAGCTTCGCGCCCAGATGTGGGCTTAGGCAGGGGGACCCTCTTTCGCCCTTCCTTTTCATCTTGTGTACTGAAGTCTTGGCTGGTATGATGGAGGTTGGTTTACGAGATGGTGCTTTGAGGGGCCTGCAAATTTGCCGTGGCGCTGATCATATTTCAAATCTTCTTTTTGCTGATGACTTTGTTTTCTTTTTTGAAAATAAGAGTAATGCGGCCTCTTTTCTCAAGGACTCCCTTGATCTCTATTGTCGGGCTTCTGGCCAACAGCTCAATCTGGAGAAATCTGGCATTATTTTTAGTCCCAATACGACATTGGCTGTGGTGCAGAGGACCCTGAGAGTCCTCCAAATAAGAAAGCCTTGTGGATTTGGGAAATACCTGGGCCTACCATCTGAATTTCAACAAGCAAAGAAGGGCATTTTTCAATCTGTCATCGAGTATGTTTCTCGCCGTATCTCTTCTTGGCAAGGTATTTTCCTCTCACCAGCGGGTAGATTGTCTTTGATTACTTCGGTCCTGTCAAATCTCTCCAATTACTTTCTATCGGTTTTTAAAATTCCGGTAAGTGTGGCAAAGAAGATGAACTCCCTTTTGTCGCAATTTTGGTGGGCCGGCTGTAACATGGGACATAAAATCCACTGGTGCAGTAATAAATTTCTTGGTTTTCTCAAAAGCGAGGGTGGACTTGGAATTCGAGATATTGGATGCCTCAATAAGGCCCTTCTTGCCAAGAATGGTTGGAGGGTTATTTCGGGGGATAACTCTCTGTTTGGGCGGACCTATAGAATGAAGTTCTATGGTGTCAACTTGGTCAAACCAGACTCTTTACCTCGAAGGTGCTACTCTCTTTCTTGGGGGGCTCGAAGTATTCTGGAAGGACTTGAGGAGATAAGAGCTAAAGTTGGATGGAAGCCAGGAATTAGGTCCACTCTTAACGTTTGGATGAATCGGTGGGTGGATGGTTTCACCCCTGAGCCAAATATTGATGCCTTTAACTTAGGCTATCTTCATCTTGAATCTCTTCAGGTTAGACACTTACTTAGTGACCATTTGACGTGGAATGAGTCGCTTGTTAGATGTGTTTTTGAACACTCGTGGGCCACCCGCATCCTCGCAATGCCAATTTGCAGCTCTGACGAATCGGACTCGGTGTTCTGGCCGTTTAGTAAGAATGGCCTGTACACGGTCAAAAGTGGATATGGTATTCTGCACAAGGGCTTAATGGATAAGACTGCTTCTGAAAAGGATAAGTCTCGGCTTGATCAAAACGGTAGAAACTTCTGCCGAAAGCATCTTTGGACTCTTCCTATACCAAATCAATGGAAAATTTTCCTTTGGAAGATTATTACTAATACTCTTCCCGTGGGTGAGGAATTTGATAAAAGAGGATTTGGGTGGAATCCTAGATGTCATCTGTGCCCAGAGAATATAGATGAGTTGGAATCCTCGACGCATCTGCTTCGAGATTGTTCTTTCGCTTCTAGGGTTTGGGCCGGGTCTTCTCTCGGGATACGAGCTGGGTCTAACCCACATTTGAAATGTGCGGAATGGATCATGGGGTGGATCGTTTATTTTAAAAAGAACCTCAAAAGCGAGGAGGGCATTAGGATGTTCGTGGCCATCCTCTGGCATTTGTGGAAGGCTAGGAATTCCATAATCTTCAAAGCTGAATCTATTCCGGTGCACCTTATGTACGATCATATTGGGAAGGATGTTAGTGATCTGGAGCTAGCAAGCGGTGAATTTGAGAGAAAAAATGGTGTAAAAGGAAAGACCCTTGACGATAGGAGTGGGCTTTCAGCGAGTCTTTACCAGTCTATCAAAGATGGGTTTCCTTTTCATATTATCAATAGTGCAGGTATTTGTGTGGGACATCATGTGATAGTCGATGCAGGTTGGAGATCTAATCTTGAGGCGGCCGCTGGATTCATTATCTATGATAGTGATGGGACCAATGGAAGAACCTTTAGTAGAAGACTTAGGGCGGAATCGGCCTTACAAGCCGAGGCTCTGGGCCTTCGATGGGTCCTTGAATGGGCTAGAGACAACCACATCCTTCACATTAGGATATCGTCGGACTGCCTTGAGTTAATCCTTTCCTTTGCAGGTCTCACCACTGTGGATCGACACATTCAAGGAATTATCGCCAATTGTATTAATTTATCTCCGTTGTTTCATTGTCTTAGTTTATCTTTTATTCCAAGAGGACTTAATAGTATTGCTCATAACTTGGCTTCTAAAGCCATGATGTAAACACCCTTTTTCTTCCGTTGACAAAAAAAAAAAAAAAAAAAAAAAAAACTCACAACCCAAAAACCTAACAAATTTTTGCACAATTAAATTTTTATAGCGATAAGAAGTGTATATTGTACATGAAAATCAAAGTTAAAAAGTACTATACCAAAAAACATAACTTACTTAATAATATTTTTTAACTACTATCACATATAATTCAGATTTTACTAACTGTTGTCAAAATAATATTTCTTTAAAAACTGCTACTAATATTGTTGGTTCAAATTAAAACTAACAACCACAATACCACAAACCTCTTATTTGCACATGAGAAGACAAGAACACCAATATCTTAGAGTCCCCTCACTTATACCATCCATTTCACAAACATATCCCCTTTTTAACCAATTTTTTTTGGAGGTGTTAAAATCCTGCACACGATTTTGCTTAATCCCGCACACTTTATTGTGTTATTCCAATTGTACCCCTCTCACTTTTCACACGCAATTAGAGAGGATAATAATCAAAAACAAAGAAATCCAAAAAAAATGTATACTAAGCCGTCCCACCACCAAACTCTTCACAACTAGAACACACCGCCAATAGTCGCCATAAACCAACCACCCTACCCGGGCCAAGAAGGCGTGTATTAATAAATTTGTTGATAGAACGACGAAATCACTTGTGATAAGTGCGAATTAAGATCCATAATTTGTTAAGTTGTTAGCAATTTGGTTGGGGTTGAGAGGAAGAGAAGAGAAAAAAAGTTAGCCTTTTTTAACAAAAGGTAAATTCGGAACAAGGTGACAAAAGTGCGTGAGATTAAGTAAAATCGTGTGCGGGATTTAGCAAATACGTTTTTTTAACTTCAGTCATCATTCAACCTAAACCTAAATTACTATGCAATTAAATTAGGAATTATGAATATAATTTCAATCTTCTAATCCCAGGTTATCTATTCTAAATTCTCAATGAGTTCCAATCCCAGGTACGGTTTTTACTTCTACCCCATATTCGTCCGTTTTTGTAGTTGTTGTAACAATTAAAACAATATATGAAAATTAGTGAAATAAAAAGAGTTCTGGGTAGGTAGCCAAACACTTATCTCTCTCTAAAAAAAAGTAAACCCTAATTTCAACATCTTGGGGGCTGCCGTCTACTTTTTTTGGTGGAGGTAAGCCCCAAATTTTCCTTTTCGTTTTTCTTTAATTTTTGTTACGTTAATAACTTCTTACCTCTCCTTTATTGGAGACTTGTTATCACCTTTGTGTGAGTTTTGTTCTCACCTTTGTGTGAGTTTTGTTCTCACCTTTTGGTGAGTCTGTCCTCATCAACATCGTGTGGTGAGATTTCCCCCCTATTTGAGAGGTTCAAGAATTAAGTGAAAGATCGACGCCTTCATTGTTGATCATATGGAGATACAACTGCTGTCAAATTGCTCGTTACAAACTTTTTTGTCAAAAGAACTTGATTCTTGTTAATGTTTTAGAAAAGACCCTCATGTGAAAAGCCGTAGAAGGCGATATGTTAGAGGATGTGCATAAGCGTCTCATGAGCCCATCAAGTTTAGAAATTTTCTGTTGATCGAGAATTTAGTTTATTTGATTTTAATTGTTTTGTGTCCTGTCATTCTTGACATATGTTGTAACTATCATTGGACTTTTAATTAATGCAAGGATTTTTCCCTTCAAAAAAAAAGAAAAAACAATTAAAACAATTAAAGAAGGGATGCGCTTCCTAAATTGAAAACGTACAATGTTTAATTAAACAGAGGAAGTAAAAAAGAGAAATATTTACCTAAACTTGAAAATAAAAGATGTTCCGCAAAAAAAAAGAAAAGGTGATGAGAATTATGGAATAGATAAAGTGAGAATGAGAATTTAACTTGATGATTTTGAAAATTATTAGAGGTATTGAAGAATGTATTAGAAGAACACATAAGAGAGAAGATATTGACAATAAAGAAATAAAAATACAACTTAAATGATGATTTGAAATAGATGATCGAGATCTTTTCATTTTGCTTCATATACGGATGTGATAATTAGTTTTAATCCAAACCAATAATACTAATAACCGTTTTAAAATAATTAATTTCGTAACTGTTGATAAAACCTGAATTTTAAGTGATCATTTATCAAAAATATCTTATCAAATATCATGTGCAAACATTCAAACTATGTGTTAGACATTTTGACTAATAAATGGTGCACTTCTAGCTATGTGAGGAACAAAAAAAATAAATATATTTCAACGTATATCAAATTATCAACCATGGACAAGCATATAATGAGTCCATGTCAAACATGTCGTTGGCCGGCATCAATAGAGATTGTCGCAGCCCACATTTGGGTTTGGTTATCCGAGTCTAATTCGTTTTGCGAGATCTACATGAATCATAACTGTCGAAAGATGGGCATATCTCTCCCCTTCAATTATTGCAAAATCGCGTGCACAAGGTTACTATCTAGGCTTCATTTCATTGAGGCCATCGAAATTAGGAATATTAGTAAAGTGAAGCGAGAGTAGATATACTCTCCTCGTCAATTATTCCGGGCACACCAAACTAACCCTAACACACTTAAATTATCTGATGCCAACTGACTTGACTCAAACCCCACCCAATTAACCGGTTTAATAAATCTCGCAACACCTACTACACTCGACCGGTTTCATCACTAACGAAAACAGGTACTCTGTGAATCATCATTCTTTAGTTAACACATGAGACTCGCATTTTTTTGATTTCATAAGAATTAGGGTTGCAGAAGGTAGTGTATGAATTATCATTTCTTCTATAAACACTTGGAAAATTGTTTCAATGGCGAAGGCTATGCTTCAATTACAATCTAAGTTGCAAAATGGTATCATCTCTTTCTCTTCCCCTTTTTTCCTTTCTTCTTTACATACAGATACCAACTTTGATTCTCATTTTGCATTTTCCCAATTTCACAAATCTTTTGATCGGGTTTTGAATACTGTTAATAAAGATTCTAACTTTGATTCTGAAATTGCATTATCCCATCAATTTGATGCACTTCTTCGTGCTCAACCCACTCCTCACATCTCTGCTTTCACTTCTATTATGAATCCCCTTTTTAAAATGAAGCAGTATTCTACTTTTATTGCATTGTATAACAAGCTTCATTTCTTGCCTGTTTATCCCAATTTCTATATGCTTAACATGATTATTAAATGTTATTGCCAACTGGGTCGTGCTGATTTGGGTCTTTCCCTTTTGGGTAAGCTAATGAAGCTTGGTTTTCAGCCGAATATTATAACTTTTACTAACTTAATCCATGGACTTTGTAAAATTGGTCGAGTTGATGAAGGCCTTAAGTTACTTAGGATAATGAGACTTATTGGCGTTGAGCCCAATGTGGCCATATATAATGCAGCCATTGATGGCCTTTGTAAGCAAAAGCTAATGTCTCAGGCAGAAGAACTTGTTTCTGAAATGGTTAGCAAAGGGGTCATTCCTGATGCTATCACATACTCAACCCTAATTTCGGGACATTGTAACTTAGGCCAATGGGATGATGTTCTGAGGTTGCTCCAAGAAACGGCTGATACAGGAACTGAACTTGGTGCACCCACCATCACTCAGTTGCTTCATAGGCTATCTAGAGATGGAAAGCTGAGAGAAATGGAACACATCATTGATTTAATGACCGATGCAAGCTGGACTCCGAATATTTTTTGGTATAATATTTGGATTGACGGATTGTCCAAGCAAGGGCTGATGGACAAAGCACAAGAAGTTGTAGAAATTATGATTGCAAAGGGGTTCACTCCTGATGTTATCACGTACAGTATTTTGAGCAATGGTTATTGTAAGCTTAAAAGGATGGATACTGTCATGGGTTTGGTTAAAGAAATGTCCCAAAAAGGCTTGTCTCCAGATACCTTCACTTATAACTCATTGCTTGACATGCTATGCAAAGAAGGGAAGACAGAAGAAGCTGAAGAAATCATGAAGCAGATGATTGATAAAAACCAAGATCCTGACACTGTCAACTATACAACACTTATTCAAGGGTATTGCAGAAAGGGACTCATGGATAAAGCACAGGAGACATTTGAAACTATGATTTCAAAGGGCTTCACTCCTAATGTTATCACGTACAGCATTTTGATCGATGGTTATTGTAAGCTTAAAAGGATGGATACTGTCATGGCTTTGCTTAAACAAATGTCCCAAAAAGGCTTGTCTCCAAATACCTTGACTTACAACTCATTGCTTGACATGCTATGCAAAGAAGGGAAGACAGAAGAAGCTGAAGAAATCATGAAGCAGATGATTGATAAAAACCAAGATCCTAACATGGTCAGCTATACAACACTTATTCAAGGGTATTGTAGAAAGGGACTCATGGACAAAGCACAAGAAGTTGTAGAAATTATGATGGCAAAGGGATTCACTCCTGATGTTATCACGTACAATATTTTGATCAATGGTTATTGTAAGCTTAAAAGGATGGAGACTGTTATGGGTTTGCTTAAAGAAATGTCCCAAAAAGGCTTGTCTCCAGATACCTTCACTTATAACTCATTGCTTGACATGCTATGCAAAGAAGGGAAGACAGAAGAAGCTGAAGAAATCATGAAGCAGATGATTGATGAAAACCAAGATCCTAACACCGTCAGCTATACAACACTTATTCAAGGGTATTGTAGAAAGGGACTGATGGATAAAGCACAGGAGACGTTTGAAACTATGATTTCAAAGGGCTTCACTCCTAATGTTATCACGTACAGCATTTTGATCGATGGTTATTGTAAGCTTAAAAGGATGGATACTGTCATGGCTTTGCTTAAAGAAATGTCCCAAAAAGGCTTGTCTCCAGATATCTTCACTTATAACTCATTGCTTGACATGCTATGCAAAGAAGGGAAGACAGAAGAAGCTGAAGAAATCATGAGGCAGATGATTGATCAAAACCAAGATCCTAACACCGTCAACTATACAACACTTATTCAAGGGTATTGTAGAAAGGGACTGATGGATAATGCACATGAGACGTTTGAAACTATGATTTTGAAGGGCTGTGCACCTAATGTTGTAACTTTTAATTGCTTAATCCATGGTTACTTCAAGCAGAAAAGGATGGATGATGTTCTGTCTAGTTTTAAGGAAATGTCTAAAAATCAATTGGCTCCGAATGAGACAACTTACAGAATATTAGTTCGCATGCTATCTGAAGAAGGTAAGAGCAAAGAAGCAGATAGTATTATAAAGTTGATGGCTGCCAAAAATGAGGATCCTATGGCGGTCATATACAAGGCTCTTGCTGGTGAAAACTGCAAGACACGTTGACAAGGACAGCTTAATTTATGATGTTATAGTTGAACAGATCATTGATTTAATGGCTGATGCTGGCTGTTAAGTTATGTTAGTTCGGTTCTGATCAGGTCAGCTGAGGTCTCTAAGTGCAGTTCAGTTTCGCAGTTTCGATCCACCAAATTAAAAGAAGAGGGCATAATTAATTATGCATTTAGCAGGTTGATTTCGAGTATTATGGGAGAGAGGAAACAGGAGAATCCCTTACATGTACAACACTCATCAACAAATGCTGCTAGCCTACCATACTTACTTGTATCGGATCCCCCACCCCGTCTGAACACGAGCAATGCACACTACTATACAGATTTCCTTTACTTGTATCGGAGCCCCGGTCTGCATACAGGATGCATTTATAATTATCAGATTATGAAGCATTGTTTCCTGAAACATGTATCAATATATATTTTTATGTTAGAGAATTGAAACTAAATAAAAATTATCATACATACTCATAGAGTTGAAACTATAATCCTTGATAAAACAAACAAGGAGTACGTAGTGGAACCAAGAGTTTTTGTTATTCCTGTATTATCATAAGCATTATTATTATTATTATTTTTTTTTTTTTTTTTTTTTTTTTTTTAATCCTGGATAAAACAAGCAAGGAGTACGTAGTGGAACGAAGAGTTTTTGTTATTCCTGTATTATCATAAGCATAATCTTCTTTTTTTCTTTTTTCTTTTTTTTTTTTTTAATTGACAGCAGAACAAATAACTACAGACCCGAAACAAGTGCATTTTTTGCAAGATTATGAGCAATCTTGTTTAAATGCCTAGGAATAAAACTAAAACTTAAGCAGTGAAAGGATGAAGCTAAGGCTTCAATAACACAAATAAGCCCCTTTGTTTCATGATAAGGCTTGGCAAGTCGGAGAATCTGAAGAAGAGATTGCAGACAGTCCGAAAACACACTCAGATGTATAATACCATTCTTAACAGCCCAGTCAAAAACATGCCAAATAGCCTTTGTCTCCGCTTGTACCGCAGATTCTGCATAAAAGGAAGTAGCTGAACACATATAAAGATTACCACCAGGATCATAAATAATCCATCCGGCAGAAGCTTCCCTATTCCCATACCAACCCGCATCCACCTTAATTCTGAACATCTGACAAGTGTCCCTGCATCCAATGAAATAAATCGGAAAAAAATCCTTAAGAGCAGATAAAGAATCCTGGAAAACCTCTGTTGGAGCTCCCTTATGAAAATCCTGAATTTCCTTCCGATGTAATTCAGCCGAAAAAGCAGTCGCAGCGGACTTTTTATAAATATTAAAAAAAGCAATCTCTGAGAACTTAGTTTGTTTAAAAACTAAGTCATTCCTAATCCTCCAAATGGTCCATAGTAAGGCCATAAAATCAACCACAATCTTTTCTGCATTAGCCCTACTTTGAAAAACAAAAAACCAATCCATAATCCAAACCTTAAGAGTAATGTTGGAAGCACAATCCACTCTAATACCCAACGACGAACACACCCACACTCTTTTAGTAACCTCACAATCTCGAAAAAGATGTTTTAGTGTTTCCACCACGTCATGTTGTCGACAAAGCGGACAAGAATGATCCAATAAATCAACCCTCTTCGCCGCTTCATAACCCACAGGAAGAGAGTTAGTAAGAATCCGCCAGATAAAAGTCTTCCACTTATTCGGCCCAGGTAATTTCCAAAGACTTTTTCTACAGAATGACTTCACACGATCACATATCCGTTCCTTATCCTTTAGAGTACAATTTTTCCTAAAAAAATCATCAAAACATCGTCCATACCCCGATTTAACAGAGTAAAGTCTATCCTTACAAAATTTCCAAAACATCTCATCTTCCGAACTTGAAGCACAAATAGGTGTGGCCAAAATTTTCGTGGCCCACTCCTCCTCAAAAAGATTATTAATTAACTTCTCATTCCATCGCCCATTCAGACCAATAAGATCTTTAATTGTAAGATTAAGGATATAGTCTGGAATAGGAAAACCCTCACACCTATACAAATTAGGGATCTCTCCACCAACCCATCTTACTTTCCAAATATTCATAGTTGATCCTTTCCAAACATGCCATCCCACCCCTGGAAGAACAACATCCATACCAACCTTGATGCTACGACAACCGCAAGAACAAGTCGAATTAGATTTTAAGGCCTCTTCTGAAAAGATCAAACCTTTCATAAACAATTTATGGTAAAAAACCTTACTAATCATTGATTCTTTTTCAGAGATGATTTTCCAAGCAACCTTTCCCAAAAGAGCCTTATTCATAACACCAAGATTCCTGATTCCTAAACCTCCTTCCGATTTGGGAAGACTAGTAAATAATCTACTAGTCCAGTGAATAGTCGACTTCGAATTCATTCCAGCCCACCAAAATTGTGACAATAAAGCATCTACTTTTCTCGCCACACTTATCGGTATTTTAAACACCGATAGAACGTAATTGGATAAGGTGGACAGAACAGAAGAAATCAAAGTTAATCTACCAGCTGGTGATAAAAACAATCCATTCCAAGAAGCTAGTCGTTTTTTAACCTTCTCTACAATACCACTAAAAAGCATCCTTTTGGAACTTACAAAATCCGTTTCAATACCCAAATATATCCCAATACCTTTGTTATTTCTGATTCTAAGCACTTTCAAACCTTCTTGAACCAAGGCCAAAGTAGTATTAGGACTAAAAAGAATCCCCGATTTCTGTTCATTCATAGCTTGTCCCGACTGTTCGCAAAAGGAATTCAAAATATTCTTCAAAGCACAAAAAGAATTACCTCTAATCCGAAGGAAGAAAATCGAATCATCCGCAAACAAAAGATGTGAAATAGGTGGAAAATCCTTAGAGATAAAAATACCATATAAAACACCAGTATCTGTAGCTCGCTGAATACTTTGAGAAAGAACCTTCATACATAGAATGAACAAATACGGAGACAAAGGATCCCCCTGCCGAATACCTCTACTTGGGCAAAAACTTCTTAGCGGAGATCCATTTATTAGTAACTCGATCATACGAAACAGAAGAAACACATCTCATGATTAAATTAACCAAATTCACCGGAAAACCAAAACTCATCAAAGTCTGCTTTAAAAAAGACCATTTAACCCTATCATAAGCTTTGCTCATATCCGCTTTAAAAGCATACTTACCATCCTTACCAGTTTTTTGGTTATTGATGTTGTATAAAAGCTCATGAGCAATAAGAATATTATCAGTAATATGCCGACCCTTCACAAATGCGTTCTGGAAATCTCCCACTAAATACGTCATAACCCTAGAAAGACGATTAACAATGCATTTAGTAATTATCTTCATAACCACATTACATAGGCTAATAGGTCGGTAATCCTCCACTCTCTCAGGATTATCATTCTTCGGGATAAGAGTAATAAACGACCAATACTTCTGAAAAAAGATAGCCGGAAAACCATCTGGGCCAGGTGATTTAAGGGCCCCTAACTGAAAAACAGCACTTCTAACATCCTGGGGCGAAAAATGAAGCTTCAGAAAGTCAACATCATCTGACTTAACCTTTCTAGTAATATTACTGCATAAATCATAAGATGACTCCTCCATAAGAAAATCAGAACCATCTAATAATTCCGCAGAGTGTAAATTGTTCATATCCTCCACCAGATCAGGATTAAAAATCTTAAAAAAATAAAACCGAAATCTTTCAGCCACCAGATCTGGTTGAAAAATCCATGAACCATTATCATCCTTCACCCCAAGAATAAAATTACGTCCAGCTCTCTTAAGTTGGAGAAAAATGAAATATGGAAAAGATGTTGTAAATATATTTTCTGACATCATATAGTCGCTTTATTAGTTAATTATCTTCGTATTACATACGATGTAAAGAGTAAATAAAGAAAAGTACAAATCCTTGCTTGGCATAAAAAAAAATGAATTTACATCACTCATGTCGCAAAAATACTTTTTTTAAGAATATCATATACAACTGAAAATAAGAGTTGAACTTTTATATTCAGGTAAGCAAAATTACGTGCAACAGAAAACAGAGCCTTGAGTATTATTACAAATTGGCCCGGGCATCAACCAAACACTCAATCTAGTAATATTAATATGACTTAGGCCCTGTTCTTTCTGGCTTTTTTAGAGCTGAACTGAACTGAGCTAAACTGTAACACCCCATTTATTTAAGAGCCTTTAGCAAGACATTCTCAAATAAATAGAGCTGTTACCATCTCGGAATGTCCGAGGTAGTGAATAACAAAGTAAATCAAACCAAAGTACTTTATATAAAATTGATTAAATTTAAACTTTTGATATTACAACTGCTACGCAAAGAATAAAAAATACAACTGATGACATCTAAGTATGCGATCTAATTCTAAGCAGGTCCAAGCCATGTCTCTCTCCATGCCCAAGCTCCTAATCCATTTGTCTCTGACCTGTAGAATCTACTCCCCATTCCGGATCATTGTAGGTGTACACGAATACACTGTCAACCTCGCGGTTGAGTAGGATAACACAATAATAAATAATGCAACAATAATAATATGTAAATGCCATGATATGCTCGAGCTCAACCTCCATCTCAATCTCAAACTCAAACCCGTAACACCCAGCCATACCGAACCTCCCGGCAGACTATAATCGGCCGTCGCCGAACACCAGCTCAATAGCTGATAAGACACCAGGCCTGGTCTGCAGAACCACCCTGGGCTTTATATCAGAACAATATCTGACCATAGTTTCTCAGTAACCAATGCATATGCTATGCTCATGAATGCAATGATATAATTATTCAATCATGCTATAATAATGAAATGCTCATGCCATTACCAATAATCCACAATCAATCCAACCAATATCATTCTCATATCAATCATACTCATCATCCGTAACACACAATACCACATCCATTCATAACACATCATAGAGTATAAGGTCAGTGTATCCTACCTGGATAGCAATATAATCTCATCACGCAGCTAACATCCAATCAGCCGAATCACTTCATTACATACCCAACACCTAACAAAATAATATACTTAATACTAACTAACACAATTACGCAACTAATATAATATATCAATTATTCAAATTAATCATTTAAATTATATATATTACGCATAACGAGACCGTATTAAATATAACTACTTCAATTAACTTAACCAACCCGACCTTACTACTTTTATAAGTAACTCAATTTATTTTGCGAACATACAAAAGTATAATTGAACTATTGATAACCGTCACATTCTTGTATAAAATTTACTTAACAACTTGAGTAAATAACAACATGAGCAAATATACTAATAATAATAATCATACCAACATTAACATTATTAACAACAATAACAACAATAATAATAATAACATATAATTATAATAATATAATAGCAATAATAATATGATAATAATAATAAAAATAATAAACACAATAATAACAACACTAGTCATACTAATATAATCATAATAATAATAATAATTATTATTATAATAATAATAATAATAATAGTAATGATAATAACGCACGGACAAAACAACAACAATACAAATACTAATATTAATACTACTAATAATAATATTAATAGTAACAACTCACAACGTAGCATAACCAGCCTCACAACCCAACAGACCCACGACAGCACATAACACAAACAACCTTCGTACACCTCTTTTCCCGTCAACATTACCGCCAATCTAGTCACCTACCACCACCGCCGCTGGGCCCGACATCAACTACGTACTACAGACTACAACTTACACCCCTAGGCTACCCCCTTAAACCACCACTGTCGCCACCACAATCCGCTCAAACAGCCTGCACATAAACCCGAATACTCCGTTTTCGCGCAGTCATCACTCTCTTTTCTCACGGCTTTTTCTCTCTCCACCATGCCCCACACCACCTCTGGCCACCACCGTTGTCACCAATGACGCACGGTGGTTCCAGGGGTGGTACCATACGCCTCTCGCTTCACCTCCAGCCACCGCCAGAACCGTCACTAAACCTCTTACCCAAGTCGCTCATACTCTGTTTTTGTTCATCCTGCCACACCGCTGCACCCGCGTGAACACCTCCGTAAACCCCATTCCAGCCACAATTGCCACCACCTAACACCACTCTCAACATCGCTCACCTCCCACGTCTTCCCTGGTGGTAGCCACCAGCCCTCATCACCACCCTAACCACCTGCAACACCACTCAAACCTCACGCCTCTCACTAACTCCCTGCCTTCTTTCCCTCTGTTTCTGTTTGTAACTCGCCCATTTTATCGTGATACTCCAGCCACCACGCACTACCCCACAACCACCAAACTAGACTATAAAAACCTACTACAACTCTTACCCATAACTCGTACCAAAAAAATCAAAACAAACTATCAATACAAACAACAATAAGGATGATAATTCTAAAACGAAATAAAATTACAACTTACTACACGGTTGGTGACAATGAGGGTGATTGCAGTCCTACAGTTCCTCCATATCACGTAAATTAGGGTCCTTGCTCAGTTGATGTGGGGGTAGACGAGTGTGATAGGGTTGCACAGTGGTACGTTGATGGAGGCAAGTAGAATAGGGTATTAGGGTTTTATTTTTTTTGAGGTTAGTATGTCGATGGTTTTGGTGTATGTGTATTGTATTTTGCTATTCCTTGGTCTATTGCCACCCTAACCCAAGTCCAAGCCCATCACCAATAGTCTAACACGCATAACGAAGCACTACACTATCTATACACCGTTCTCGACTCGTAACTTGAAATAAACGGGTACGTACAATTAATCACTCTAATTAAATTAATTACAAGAATATAAAATCATTAGTATATTTCGGTCCATAAAATATGAATTATAGAAATATTAAAATATTAGCACTTATATAAGAATATAAAAAAATTGGAATTTGAATATAATTACGACTTAAATAATAAAACAAGTATAAATGAGAAATACATATTAAATAGGAAATATATTTAATTATAAATATATTATCAAAATTAAAGAAATACGAATGAAATGTCATTTTATGAAATAATCGTCAAATATAAAATGATTATGAAATACGAAATAATCGTAGAAATACGATTTATAAATAATAATAGTTTACGTAAAATACTTTATAAACATTCCATTTGAAATACGTGTATAAAACATGGTTTGACAGTTGTTGACCGAGGCTAAAATACGGGGTATTACATAAACTGAATGGGGCTGAGCTGAGCTGAATTGAACTGAACTTGGCTGAGCTGAACTGAATCGAGTTGAGCTGGACTGAACTGAATCGAGCTGAACTGAACTGAGCTGAATGAAGCTGAAATTAATAGAAGTAACTTAAGTTTAATTAAAGTGTACTGACTAATAATAATAATAATAATAATTTAAAAAATGTTTGATTAATACAAATTTGCGATTTTTTAAAAAACAATTATATTAAAAAAAAATATTAATTTTTAGATATTTTTTTTGTAGTCAACTCTAATGGACTTTGCTTTTTTCTTTTCTTGTGTTTTAAAATTAACAAAAGCAACATTTGAATATTTTACATCTAAACATTAATTATTATTTTTATTATCTAAACATTTTACGTCTAAATGTAGTAAATGTGGCATGTATTTCATTTTTTTATTATCTAAACATTTTACGTCTAAACATTAATTATTTTTATATATAAACATTTGTAGGTAAATATTATTTGGTGGATTCGGGATACCCGAATACACTTGGGTATTTGTCTCCTATTAGCCATCCAAACGTGAGAAACCATGTGCCTGAATATAAGCATGCACCTCCTAGCGGAATATTTGAACATTTTAATTATGACATTCATCTTTAAGGATGACGGTTGAAATGACGTTTGGTCAGCTGAAGAGAAGGTGAAGGGTGTTAAAAAAACATGTCACAAATGACAACGAAATATCAAATGTCAATTATTGTATCCGCTTTTACACTTCATAATTTCATTCGGATGCATAAATTTCGTATTCCAGTTATACAACATCAAAGTATTCAAGGAAGAACAGATTCAAACATGAATGATAAAAAAAAGGAAGAAATTGATGGACAAAGTTCGAAAAGAAAGGAAGTCAATAACGAAGCAATATAGATGATGTCTTTGTTAATGATATCTATATTTTCAAGATTACGAATTACGATTGTGTTAACAAATATTATTTATTATTATTCGAATGTTATCAAATTTTACTTCTCAATTACATTTTATCTACTCTCTCATGATTACTACAACTATAATAATAATACTAATAATAATAAATAGAATAGTAATAATAATAATAATACATATTATTATTATTATTATTATTATTATTAATTAATAATAATAAACAGAATAGTAAATAAATAAATAAATAAATATAATAATAATAATAATAATAATATTAATATTAATAATGTGGGATGTACTTAATAAAATCGAGCTGAGCTGAACTGAACTGAAATGAATTAAATGAAGTTGAACTGAGCTGAGCTGAACTGAATTAAACTAAACTGAACTAAATTGAATGAAGCTGAGCTGATGTGAACTGAACTGAATTGAATAGAGTTGAGCTTAACTGAAACGAGCTAAAAATAAGTCAGAAAGAACAGGGCGTAAGTACTTACGTTGCTAGTCATTTTCGGGTTTGGTTTGGGTATGGGACAAGCCAGGTCAATTCGGATTTCAGATTATAAAGTTAAACAAGTTCGGTTTACTTCCAAATCTACTCACGAGTCGTAATTGTCGAAACATTGACCTGCCTTTCCTCATCAATCATTTCTGCTATAAACACTAATCACTTTCAACGAAAATAGGTGAATTCATAAGAATTAGGGTTACAAAAGCCAAAAGGTAGTGTGTGAATTATCATTTCTGCTATAAACACTTGGATTCTTGTGTCAATGGCGAAGGCTATGCTTCAATTACAATCTAAGTTGCAAAATGGTATCATCTCTTTCTCTTCCCCTTTTTTCCGCTCTTCTTTCCATACAGATACCAACTTTGATTCTCAATTTGCATTTTCCCAATTTCACAAATCTTTTGATCGGGTTTTGAATACTTGTGATAAAGATTCTAACTTTGATTCTGAAATTGCATTATCCCAATTTGATACACTTCTTCGTGCTCAACCCACTCCTCACATCTCTGCTTTCACTTCTATTATGAATCCCCTTTTTAAAATGAAGCAGTATTCTACTTTTATTGCATTGTATAACAAGCTTCATTTCTTGCCTGTTTATCCCAATTTCTATATGCTTAACATGATTATTAAATGTTATTGCCAACTGGGTCGTGCTGATTTGGGTCTTTCCCTTTTGGGTAAGCTAATGAAGCTTGGTTTTCAGCCGAATATTATAACTTTTACTAACTTAATCCATGGACTTTGTAAAATTGGTCGAGTTGATGAAGGCCTTAAGTTACTTAGGATAATGAGACTTATTGGCGTTGAGCCCAATGTGGCCATATATAATGCAGCCATTGATGGCCTTTGTAAGCAAAAGCTAATGTCTCAGGCGGAAGAACTTTTTTCTGAAATGGTGAGCGAAGGGGTCATTCCTGATGCTATCACGTACAGTATTTTGATCAATGGTTATTGTAAGTTTAAAAGGATGGATATTGTCATGGCTTTGTTCAAAGAAATGTCCCAAAAAGGCTTGTCTCCAGATACCTCGACTTATAACTCATTGCTTGACATGCTATGCAAAGAAGGGAAGACAGAAGAAGCTGAAGAAATCATGAAGCAGGTGATTGATAAAAACCAAGGTCCTGACACCGTCAACTATACAACACTTATTGAAGGGTATTGTAGAAAGGGACTGATGGATAAAGCACAGGAGACGTTTGAAACTATGATTTCAAAGGGCTTTACTCCTGATGTTATCACGTACAATATTTTGATCAATGGTTATTGTAAGCTTAAAAGGATGGATACTGTCATGGCTTTGCTTAAACAAATGTCCCAAAAAGGCTTGTCTCCAAATACCTTGACTTACAACTCATTGCTTGACATGCTATGCAAAGAAGGGAAGACAGAAGAAGCTGAAGAAATCATGAGGCAGATGATTGATCAAAACCAAGATCCTAACACCGTCAACTATACAACACTTATTCAAGGGTATTGTAGAAAGGGACTGATGGATAATGCACATGAGACGTTTGAAACTATGATTTTGAAGGGCTGTGCACCTAATGTTGTAACTTTTAATTGCTTAATCCATGGTTACTTCAAGCTGAAAAGGATGGATGATGTTCTGTCTACTTTTAAGGAAATGTCTAAAAATCAATTGGCTCCGAATGAGGTAACTTACAGAATATTACTTGGCATGCTATCTGAAGAAGGGAAGAGCAAAGCAGCAGACAGTATTATAAAGTTGATGGCTACCAAAAATCAGGATCCAATGGCGGTCATCTACAAGGCTCTTGCTGGTGAAAACTGCAAGACACGTTGACAGGAACATCTTAATTTATGATGTTATCTTCTTGTCTCGTAATCTGCCAACCTAGGTTAGTGACGATCTTTTTTCAATTATATGATGTGTTATGTATCAATGTCTCTGCTTTGCAGCACCACTTATATTCCAAATGGCCTGCCAAGATTGTTGTCGTTACACATAACATGATTTCTAAGTAGTTATAATAATATTGATTTCTAATATTTTATAAAATTGTGTATGAGAGTATGAGGTAGGATGGATGTGATGCAAATTCTGCCTCTGTGCCTGATGGATACAAATTTTTATACCCCGCATAGCTACACTTGGACCTACAAAATCGACCTTACTAGACTTGGCAAAACTTACCCAACCTCATTGACCCGACCCGAATAACCTAACCTACACACGGATTGAGAACTCAAAATCTGAATTGAGCTGATCCTATAAAACTTGAGCCTAATGTTTATTGTTGCATTCTGACCCGTTATCTCAAATAACTTATTAACAATCCACCCGAAAAGGACTCGAACCAAAATGACCAGACCCAACCCAAATTCCTGCAAGGCTAAACACGAACCCGAATCTGCTCAACCCCATCCCGACTCGATTGACTGCGGGGGTAGATCCAAACTTGAACTACATCACCCAAACGTAATCCAAAACCCAAACTAACTCGACCTGACCCAAACAAGGTATGGGCTTTGTTGACCCGCAGCGTACTAGGCCTTAAATAGCTTGATTTGAAACCACATAGCGCGAAAAATCACCTGCAGAAACATAACTTCAATCAAAACAACAATCATCAAAACTAAACTATAAGTAGGTAATAATCTAAAATATACTTTATTGAAGTGGGAAGATAAAAGTTGAATGGCGGAAGTGCTTTTCTCTCTATTATTCGTTAACCCGACCCAAAATAATGCGACCTACTTAACCCAGACATGACTTGATCAACAAACCCGAAATTAACCCGTAACCCAAATTAATCCGGCCCTATCCGATCTAACTTGAAAATGTGATACAACTGAATTAACCTAACCTGAACTGACTTCTAACGTGACCAAACCCAACCCAAACCCGTTTGCTAAGTCTAGCCACACTTACTAAAATTTGTGCTGGTTCCGCTCCAACAGGAAACGGGTACGATGCAATACCCACTTAAAACTCAAAAGTCCTACTAATTACCAACCGGAAGGGGATTATTATCTACCTTCTCCCTTCTCCCTTCTCCCTTCAACCTTCTCTTCCAGCTTCTCCCTTTACCCTCTCACAATTGAATAAATTAATATACATTGGGTGGAGTCGGATGGCAAGTTGATGAAGGCCTTAAATTGCTTGGGATGATGAGACTTAATGGTGTTGAACCCAATATGGTCATATATAATGCAGTCGTTGATGGTCTTTGTAAGCACCAACTCATGTCTCACGCGGAGGTGTTTTTTTTTTTCTGAAATGTTTCTAAAGGACCCATCCCTGATGCTACCACGTACTCTACCCTAATTTGGGGTTATTGTAAGTTAGGCCAATGGGGCGATGTTCAGAGGTTGGAACTGAACCTAATGTATCGACCTTCAATGTATTGCTTCATGGGTTGTCTAGAGAAGGAGAGCTAAGAGAAGTAGTGCACATCATTGATTTAATGACTGATGCTGGCTGTACTCCGAATCTTTTATCTTATAACACTTGGATTGGTGGATTGTGCAAGCAAGGGCTGATGGACAAAGCACAAGAAATGGTAGAAACTATGCAAGGAAGGGAAGAAAAAAGAAGTTGAAAACATCATGAAGCTGATGATTGCTAATAACCAAGATCCTGACATGGTCAACCATAGGACACTTATACAAGGGTATTGTAGACATGGACTTATGGATAAAGTCCTAGAAATATTGGAACTTCTGCCTGCAAGGGGTTTTGCTGCTGATGTTTTCATGTACAACACGTTTCTGAAAGGTTATTGAGGTTATTGTAAGCTCAGAAGGATGGATGCTGCCATCGCTTTGCTTAAAGATATGACTCAGAAAGGTTTGTCCATCATTGACGCCTACAACACACTGGTTCACACGCTATGTCATGAAGGGAAGATACAAATAGCAGAAAAAATCATCAGGCTGATGATTGATAAAAACCAGGATCCTAACACAGTCGCCTGCACTGCACTTATCTGGAGGTATTGTAGAAATGGACTTACGGGGTAAAGCACAACGGACATTTCAGACTATGGTGTCACAGTGGTGTGAACCTGATGTTGGAATGTTTTATTGCTAGATCTTTGGTTACTTGAAGCAGAAAAGGATGAGCGATATTTTGTCTACTTTTAAGGATATGTTTGAATATCGATTGGCTCCAAATGAGCCAACTTACAGAATATTGGTTCACATGCTATATAAGGAAGGTAAGAGCAAAGAGGCAAAGAAGCAAAGAAGCAAAAAAGCAAAGAGTATTATTACTAGAAATCAGGATTCTATGGTGGTCATCTACAAGGCTCTTGCTGGTGAAACTGAAAGACGTTGTGTCCGTATCTGCCAACCTAGGTCAGTAACCATCTTTTTCAATTATCTGATGTGTTATGTATCAATATCTATGCTTTGCAGCACCAATTAACTCCAAATGATCGAGCTGCCAACATTGTTGTCATTGCACACGCAACATTTTCTACATTTGTTTGTTGAAAATCTGGAAGTACTCTATTATGTCACGTTACTATTGATATTTTCAAGCCAAAACGGTTTATGATGATTCATTTTAACCGACTCCAAACCAATGTTAGGAATTAGGCTTTTTTGTTGTTGCATTGTTTTATGATTCATACACTCAACAATAAGTGCATGTCCATACATTCCAGGATAGTTTCATTGTACCCTGAGCAGAATGAGCAACAAATTGTTACTCCAGGTTGTGTAATTGGAGTTGAGATTATCATGGATCCAACTTTACCCCGTGCTGATGGTTGGTTGGCCACGTACTCTGGGAGCTTGGGTCTCGTCCGGATGTATTTGTTGAGCTCAAGGTAACTTTCACTCCCTCGTATCCTCTTTAGTCGTAAAACTTACTTGCAAATTCATTTTCTTCTAATTTTGTTTGCCACCTAGTAGAGTAGGATAGGATCAGGTTTCAAATTTTGGTGGTTAAATTTTGTTAAGGATTTTGAAGACTAAGGGCTTGCCTGGAATCCATTGAATAATTAGGGGGTAAATTTTAATTGGGTGATAATTACGGGGGAAGTTAATTACTTGGGTAACGAGTTCCTTGAAGATAGGTTTGTCATATAGGAGTAATGATTACTGAGCAGATATTTTACTCCGTAGTAGAGTAGGGTATCTGTTGACATCATTGATTTCTTCTATTGACAGTGAGAATATACTAGCATTCATCAATCAGCAGGGATTTCTTCTTGTCTCAATGGCGAAATCTGTGCTTCATTTTAACACTAGATTACAAAAGGGTATCTTCTTCTCTTTCTCTTCTCCATTTTGAATCCCCTTTTTAAATGAAGCAATATTCTACTTTTATTGCATTGTGTAATAAGCTTGATTTATTGCGTGTTCCTCCTGCCGATTGGGTCATGCTCATTTGGGTCTTTCCATTTTGTGGAAGCTCATGAAGCTCGGTTTTCAGCCGAGTATTATAACTTTTACTAACTTGATCCATGGGCCGTGTTAAGAATGGCAATGTTGGTGCTGCCCGTTGCACTTTTTCACAAGGCTGTTGATCAAGGTTGGCAAATTTGGGAACTCACCTATGGTACTTGATGAAGGCCTTAAGTTTCTTAGAATGATGAGACTTGCTGGTGTTGAACCCAATATGGTCGTATATAATAGAGTCATTGATGGTCTTTGTAAGCGCAAGCTAATGTCGCAGGCGGAGGAACTTTTTTCTGAAATGATTACTAAAGGACTCATCCCTGATGCTATAACCTATTCTACCCTAATTTGGGGGTATTGTACCTTAGACCGATGGGAATATGGGATGGTGCTCAGAGGTTGTTCTGAGAAATGCTTCATGCAGGAACTGAACCTACTCTGTCGACCTTCAGTACAATGATTCATTGGTTATCCAAATAAGTAAAGATAAAAGAAGAGGGCATAATTATGCATTGACCAATGGATGGTGCCTTTTTACGGGATTTGTTAAGTTATGTTAGTTCGGTTGTGATCAGGTCAGCCGAGGTCTCTAAGTGCAGTTCAGTTTCGCAGTTTCGATCCACCAAATTAAAAGAAGAGGGCATAATTAATTATGCATTTAGCAGGTTGATTTCGAGTATTATGGGAGAGAGGAAACAGGAGAATCCCTTACATGTACAACACTCATCAACAAATGCTGCTAGCCTACCATACTTACTTGTATCGGATCCCCCACCCCGTCTGAACACGAGCAATGCACACTACTATACAGATTTCCTTTACTTGTATCGGAGCCCCGGTCTGCATACAGGATGCATTTATAATTATCAGATTATGAAGCATTGTTTCCTGAAACATGTATCAATATATATTTTTATGTTAGAGAATTGAAACTAAATAAAAATTATCATACATACTCATAGAGTTGAAACTATAATCCTTGATAAAACAAACAAGGAGTACGTAGTGGAACCAAGAGTTTTTGTTATTCCTGTATTATCATAAGCATAATCTTCTTTTAAGTTGGAGAAAAATTGAAATATGGAAAAGATGTTGTAAATATATTTTCTGACATCATATAATCGCTTTATTAGTTAATTTTCTTCGTATTACATACGAATATATGATGTAAATAGTAAATAAAGAAAGGTACAAATCCTTGCTTGGAATAAAAAAAATGAATTTACATCACTTATGTCTTAAAATTTTTTTTCCTAAAAATATCATATACAACTGAGAGTAAGAGTTAGCTCAAGTGGTAAAAATTCTCTTACCCCAACTATAAAGTTGGGGTTCGATTCTCACCCGTAACTTAGTACGCTCGGTTGAACCAAAAAAAAAAATACAACTAATACAAGCTACTATGGATACACAAGATGAATGTTTACGTTTCAATTTAATCGTGCATTGTATATGTCGAGTAATGACTGTATACATAAAATTATATTCTTTTCAATCCTAATTATAGCTATTACATGAAATTGTGTCAGGATATGAGATATGGAATGATAGTTTTATTTAGGAATGAGTTTCGAAGAACTTATTCTAAAAGTTTAAATTTCGAGCGATGTTAAAAGAGCTCAACAATCACAATCAAATATGTTACCCGGTATATAGTATTATTAAATGAGTAATAAGTTTTAACTATAATTAATTTGAATAAAACAACCACTTTTTGGTGTCCGTACATAGCCTTGGTGCTCTGTCTACTTAGCGAAGTTTAAATTCAGTGTTTTCTTAAATGAGTCTTGATATTTGTAGTAGCTTTTTAAAGCTCTAACTCATGTAAATTCAGTTCAATAAATTTAAAATTAATATATATTTATTTTCTATAATTTAGGCTATAAGTTCAATTTAGCTTTTATAAAATTGACTCAGAAAAGTTCTTATAAATTCAATTCATTTCAGTTTAACTTTTATATCCAGTCAAGCAAAATTACGTGCAACAAAAAACAGAGCCTTGAGTATTATTATTACATCATCATCGATTATTACAAATTGGCCTGGGCATCGACCAAACATTCATTATGAATTTCGATTGTGTTAACAAATATTATTATTCGAATATTATCAAATTTTACTTCTCAATTACATTTTATCTACTCTCTCATGTTTACTACTACTACTACTACTACTAATAATAATAATCAAAATATTAATAATTATTAATTAATATTAATAAATAGAATAGTAAATAAATAAATAAATAAATTTAATAATAATAATAATAATAATAATAATAATAATAATAATAATGGATGTACTTAATAAAATCGAGCTGAACTGAACTGAAATGAATTAAATGAAGTTTAACTGAACTGAATGAAGTTGCGCTGAATTGAACTGAGCTGAGCTGAATTGAACTGAACTAAATAGAGCTGAGCTGAACTGAAATGAGCTAAAAATAAGCCAGAAAGAACATGGCCTAAGTACTTGCGTTGCGAGTCATTTTCGGGTTTGGTTTGGGTTTGGGACAAGCCAGGTCAATTCGGGTTTCAGGTCATAAAGTCAAAAAAGTTCGGTTTACTTCCAAATCTACTCATGAGTCGTAGTCACTAGTCGTCGAAAGATGGACCTGCCTTTCCTCATCAATCATTGCAAAGTCGCATGCAACGAGGTAACCATCTAGGCTTTATGTCATTGAAGCCATCGAAATTAGGGATATTAGTTGAGTGAAGCGACACTACGACTAGAGATGGCAATGGATCCCGGATCCTACCCAGATCCACCAGACCCTATACCCAAGGGTAGGATATGGATCCCATTATTTTAGATCCTTAGGATCCGGATCAGACTCATATCCTTATACGAGTACGAGGGTCGGATCTAGATCCCACCACTAAGATCCAGATCCTACCCTTTGACCCTCTTTTAATTTCTATAAAAGTAATTTTTTAATAGATTCGATCCTTCAAAGGTAGATTATGGAAATAAGGAATGAAGTATTAGTGTTTATTTTGTCTGCGAGAGTAGATGAACTCTCCTCATCAATCATTTCGGTCTACTGAATTAACCTAACACACCCAAATAATTTGATCCGCACTGTCTGACTCAAACTCGACACAACCGACCCGTTTATTAAATTTTGCCACAAGCTCACAACTACTAACGAAAACAAGTGAATTCACAAGAATTAGGGTTCCAAAAGGTAGTGTATGAATTATCATTTCTTCTATAAACACTTGGAATCTTGTGTCAATGGCGAAGGCTATGATTCAATTACAATCTAAGTTGCAAAATGGTATCATCTCTTTCTCTTCCCCTTTTTTCCTTTCTTCTTTACATACAGATACCAACTTTGATTCTCATTTTGCATTTTCCCAATTTCACAAATCTTTTGATCGGGTTTTGAATACTGTTAATAAAGATTCTAACTTTGATTCTGAAATTGCATTATCCCATCAATTTGATGCACTTCTTCGTGCTCAACCCACTCCTCACATCTCTGCTTTCACTTCTATTATGAATCCCCTTTTTAAAATGAAGCAGTATTCTACTTTTATTGCATTGTATAACAAGCTTCATTTCTTGCCTGTTTATCCCAATTTCTATATGCTTAACATGATTATTAAATGTTATTGCCAACTGGGTCGTGCTGATTTGGGTCTTTCCCTTTTGGGTAAGCTAATGAAGCTTGGTTTTCAGCCGAATATTATTACTTTTACTAACTTAATCCATGGACTTTGTGGAAACAATGGCAATGTTGATGCTGCCGTTGCGCTTGTTCGTGAGGCTGTTGATCAGGGTTTGCAAATTAGTCTGGTTACCTATGGTAATTTGGTTAATAGGCTTTGTAAAGTTGGTCGAGTTGATGAAGGCCTTAATTTGCTTAGGATAATGAGACTTATTGGCGTTGAGCCCAATGTGGTCATATATAATGCAGCCATTGATGGCCTTTGTGAGCAAAAGCTAATGTCTCAGGCGGAAGAACTTTTTTCTGAAATGGTTAGCAAAGGGGTCATTCCTGATACTATCACATACTCAACCCTAATTTCGGGACACTGTAACTTAGGCCAATGGGGTGATGTTCTGAGGTTGCTCCAAGAAACGGCTGATACAGGAACTGAACTTGGTGCACCCACCATCACTCAGTTGCTTCATAGGCTATCTAGAGATGGAAAGCTGAGAGAAGTGGAACACATCATTGATTTAATGACTGGTGCAAGCTGGACTCCGAATATTTTTTGGTATAATATTTGGATTGACGGATTGTCCAAGCAAGGGCTGATGGACAAAGCACAAGAAGTTGTAGAAATTATGATTGCAAAGGGATTCACTCCTGATGTTATCACCTACAGTATTTTGATCAATGGTTATTGTAAGCGTAAAAGGATGGATACTGTCATGGGTTTGCTTAAAGAAATGTCCCAAAAAGGCTTGTCTCCAGATATCTTCACTTATAACTCATTGCTTGACATGCTATGCAAAGAAGGGAAGACAGAAGAAGCTGAAGAAATCATGAAGCAGATGATTGATGAAAACCAAGATCCTAACACCGTCAGCTATACAACACTTATTCAAGGGTATTGTAGAAAGGAACTGATGGATAAAGCACAGGAGACGTTTGAAACTATGATTTCAAAGGGCTTCACTCCTAATGTTATCACGTACAGCATTTTGATCGATGGTTATTGTAAACTTAAAAGGATGGATACTGTCATGGGTTTGCTTAAAGAAATGTCCCAAAAAGGCTTGTCTCCAGTTACCTTCACTTATAACTCATTGCTTGACATGCTATGCAAAGAAGGGAAGACAGAAGAAGCTGAAGAAATCATGAAGCAGATGATTGATGAAAACCAAGATCCTAACACCGTCAGCTATACAACACTTATTCAAGGGTATTGTAGAAAGGGACTGATGGATAAAGCACAGGAGACGTTTGAAACTATGATTTCAAAGGGCTTCACTCCTAATGTTATCACGTACAGCATTTTGATCGATGGTTATTGTAAGCTTAAAAGGATGGATACTGTCATGGCTTTGCTTAAACAAATGTCCCAAAAAGGCTTGTCTCCAAATACCTTGACTTACAACTCATTGCTTGACATGCTATGCAAAGAAGGGAAGACAGAAGAAGCTGAAGAAATCATGAAGCACATGATTGATAAAAACCAAGGTCTTGACACCGTCAACTATACAACACTTATTGAAGGGTATTGTAGAAAGGGACTCATGGATAAAGCACAGGAGACGTTTGAAACTATGATTTCAAAGGGTTTCTCTCCTAATGTTATCACGTACAACATTTTGATCAATGGTTATTGTAAGCTTAAAAGGATGGATACTGTCATGGGCTTGCTTAAACAAATGTCCCAAAAAGGCTTGTCTCCAAATACCTTCACTTACAACTCATTGCTTGACATGCTATGCAAAGAAGGGAAGACAGAAGAAGCTGAAGAAATCATGAAGCAGATGATTGATGAAAACCAAGATCCTAACACCGTCAACTATACAACACTTATTCAAGGGTATTGTAGAAAGGGACTCATGGATAAAGCACAGGAGACGTTTGAAACTACGATTGCAAAGGGAATCACTCCTAATGTTATCACGTACAGTATTTTGATCAATGGTTATTGTAAGCTTAAAAGGATGGATATTGTCATGGGTTTGGTTAAAGAAATGTCCCAAAATGGCTTGTCTCCAGATACCTTCACTTATAACTCATTGCTTGACATGCTATGCAAAGAAGGGAAGACAGAAGAAGCTAAGGAAATCATGAAGCAGATGATTGATGAAAACCAAGATCCTAACACCGTCAACTATAACACACTTATTCAAGGGTATTGTAGAAAGGGACTGATGGATAAAGCACAAGAGACGTTTGAAACTATGATTTCGAAGGGGTGTGCACCTGATGTTGTAACATTCAATTGCTTAATCCATGGTTACTTCAAGCAGAAAAGGATGGATGATGTTCTGTCTACTTTTAAGGAAATGTCTAAAAATCAACTGGCTCCGAATGAGGCAACTTACAAAATATTAGTTGGCATGCTATCTGAAGAAGGTAAGAGCAAAGAAGCAGACAGTATTATAAAGTTGACGGCTACCAAAAATCAGGATCCTATGGCGGTCATCTACAAGGCTCTTGCTGGTGAAAACTGCAAGACACGTTGACAGGAACAACTTAATTTGTGATGTTATAGTCTTGTCTCGTAATCTGCCAACCTAGGTTAGTGACGATCTCTTTTCAACTATATGATGTCTCTGCTTTGCAGCACCATTTATACTTCAAATGGCCTGCCAAGATTGTTGTCGTTACACATAACATGATTTTACATTTGTTTGTTACAGATCTCGAAATACTCTATTATGTCATGTTACTATTTCATATTTCACACACATGCGGTTTGGAAGTGTTCATGCTAAAATCATATCGTGAGGCCAATGGGGTGATGTTCAGAGGGTTTTCTGAGAAATGGTTGATGCAGGAACTGAACCTAATGTATCGACCTTCAACGTATTGCTTCATGCGTTGACTAGAGAAGGAGAGCTAAGAGAAGTAGTGCACATCATTGATTTAATGACTGATGCTTGCTGTACTCCGAATCGTTTATTGTGTAATATTTAGATTGGTGGATTGTGCAAGCAAGGGCTGATGGACAAAGCACAAGAAATGGTAGAAACTATGATTGCAAAGGGATTCACTCCTAATGTTATCACGCATCACATTCTGATCAATGTTGCAATATTGTTGTCATTGCACACGCAACATTTTCTACATTTGTTTGTTAAAAACCTGGAAGTACTCTATTATATCACGTTACTATTGATATTTTCAAGCCAAGACGGTTTATGATGATTCATTTTAACCGACTCCAAACCATTGTTAGGAATTAGGCTTTTTTGTTGTTGTTGTTGTTGCACCGTTTGATGATTCATACACTTGTCGCTTGAAAGTTTTCATGGTAAAATCATATCCGGAATTTCAGCTCGTGCTCCTTTATTTTTCTATAGTGATATAAGGTTTCCAAAAAGTGCTACATTTTTTCTAAAATAATTCTGCAAAAAATAGTTGCTACTTGCTAGGTGATTAAAATTGTGAAGTTCAGTAGTTCACCAATTTTCTGTATGTACCTGTTATTGATTGCTATTGATTGCAGGGTGTAGTCAATGATGAAAGCGGAAACATTAAGTGCATGCCCATAAATTCCAGGATAGTTTCATTGTACCCCGAGCAGAAGGATAATTTGTTACTCCAGGTGGTGTAATTGGAGTTGAGGTTATCATGGATCCAACTTCTGACTTCTGACTGGTAAACAGTGGAAGGTATGCTGACAGGAGAAGCTTTGTATTTGGTGTTATTGCTATAACTTCTGAGGGTTGAAGGACCAAATGTCGATGGACGGCCTTTTATATGCATTGACCAATGGATGGTGCCTTTTTACGGGATTTGTTAAGTTATGTTAGTTCGGTTCTGATCAGGTCAGCTGAGGTCTCTAAGTGCAGTTCAGTTTCGCAGTTTCGATCCACCAAATTAAAAGAAGAGGGCATAATTAATTATGCATTTAGCAGGTTGATTTCGAGTATTATGGGAGAGAGGAAACAGGAGAATCCCTTACATGTACAACACTCATCAACAAATGCTAGCAAACCTCTTACAATGCTGCTAGCCTACCATACTTACTTCCGTCTGAACACGAGCAATGCACACTACTATGCAGATTTCAGTTACTTGTATCGGAGCCCCGGACTGCATACAGGATGCATTTATAATTATCAGATTATGAAGCATTGTTTCCTGAAACATGTATCAAATATATATATATTCCCTGTATGACATTGTTGTATAAATTTGGATTGGCACAAGTTTGTTAACATTTAGATCGACTTGACCAAATGATCAGCTCAATTTAGTTCGGCTCAACTTTGACGATTATTTTTATCTCCACAATAATTAAAATTTTTAATGCTTGTTTTTTGCAATGAGATCTATCTAATCCTTTTTAATTATTTGTTTAATTTGATGACAATTGTATTGATTACTCTACTAAATCACATTAAAAAAAGGAATCTTCCAGTTAAGATAGTTGGCTTGGGGTTTCCAGCAAGACAGAACAAGCAATTTTTAATTCCTCATTTTGTTCTGAATTTTTTTTTAAGACGGGTTAAATATGTAGTAGGAGGACCATACATCCGATGTACTACCACCAATTTTATACTTTTGAGTATTCATAATAATGTTTTTGAGTTTTTTTTTTTTTTTAAATTATGAGTATTGGTATAAAGTTTTTGAGTTAAGTTATTAAAACATTAAGCTAAAAAACTTACAATAAAACTCAAAAGCAGTACATATAAACTTAGTTATATTTTAGCTTTAATGAAAAAAAATTAAAATCTAACTTATAAATTTTTATAAGTTCAGAAAAAATACATATATGCTAAAAAACAAATAAAGTTTGACGTAAAAACTCAAAAAAAAACTCATATGCTCAAAAACAAATAAAGTTCAAGATAATAAGCTAAAAAAAATATTCATAAGCTCAAAAAAACATACATATGCTCAAAAAATTATTCATAAGCTCAAAAAAATATTTATATGCTCAAAAAAATATACACAACCTCAAAAACTAAGAAAAATGTCCGATGTATGTTCCTATTTCTCTTAAATATGTTAGATGATGTAATAAAGTTATTAACGAAATAAAGTAGACTCATTGGTTAAAAATATGCACTTATTTGAGTATGTGACTTATTTTCATGTTTAATTAATAATTTGACTCTCGTGCATTGTAATGGGTAATAAACTTGGTTATATTATATTTTATATTTTATATTTAATTATTTGTTTACCTGTTTAAAATATATTTTTTTTTGGTTCGAGTAAGTAAATATATGAAGCTGAGTATTTTTTAGCAGAAGATCTTGTATTATTAGATAACAACTTGCACACATATTCACATTGACATACACCTCAAATTCTATATGTTTGTAGTCATATTTCGTAGTCATCAACTTTTTTTTTTTGTCAGGTGTCTTATGATCCGATTATACAGCTGCTTAGCTGCTTTAGCAATTGTATGAGCAATCTTATTTAGATGCCTAGGACAGTGATTCAAAGAAAAACAATGACAACTAGAAATACAACTTAAAATAGTCTTGATCGTAGAGGCTATGTCTTTATCAACCGCTCCGCAGCCATTAACCTCAAGCACAAAATTCAGACAATCAGTCATAGCATCAATATGCCAAAAGTGTCGTTGAATTGCATCGTGACATGCCCATAAAAGGGCTAATGCTTCAGCATGAAGAGGAGAGGTGGCCCAAAAAACTTTAGAATTCCAATGAACCATGTTTCCAAGTTCATCTCGAAAAAACCATCCAGCAGAAGCCTTGAAATCTGATTTCCAAGAAACGTTACATTTTAGCCTGATATGTTGTGAACAGACGGAAGGCCCAATTATAAGTGAGATTGGATAATGATTACGAATCATAGTCGGAGTATCCATATCCTCAACATCCAGTATCTGTGTAGATACATTTCTTTGAGAAAGATTATTGAATTTAACAGCATTGTCTTCCAACTCCGACTTAATTCTGGCAAATACATTATCAGCCAAAGCTGGTTGATTCCTGAAACTGCAATCATTTCGTGCACACCAAAGGCCCCATAAAATAACAACAAAGTTTGAAATCAAACTGAACTTATCATCCTTTTTAAAGAAGTAAGAGATCCAATTAATGATCCAAAGTTGAATAGATTGTTGGTTTCCAGCAGATCCCCTAATCCCTAATGGAGAAGAAACCCAAATATGATCTGCAAAAGAGCAATCTCAGAAAAGGTGTTCTAAGGTTTCTGGAAACTTAGCTGGTAGGCAGTGAACACATGAGTCATCATCAATGCAATGTCGTTTGATCATTTCAACAAAACAGGGTAAAGATTTTGTAATAATCTTCCAAAGGAAAATTTTCCATTTAATTGATATCTGTAAATTCCACAAAGTTTTCCTGCAAAACATTAGAGCAGTCGGACACAAACGACTGATGTCCTTATCAGTTGATCTCTCATTCCAAAGAGACTTAAAAGCTTTAAAGTAACCAGATTTAGCAGAATAATTTCCGTCAAAGGTAGAATGTCAGACCAGAAGGTCTTTATCCTCATTAGAAGGTAAAGGGGTAGCCAAAATCAAAGAAGCAATATCAGAAGGAACGATATTCCTAATTTGAAGTTCATCCCAAATACCCAGAGGAGTAATAAACTCAGAAACCCTTGGAGATGGCAGCAAGGATGCATCCAAATTGAGCAAAGAACACAAATTAGTGTTTCTGATCCAATTATCCCTCCAGAAATCTAACTGTGAATTACATCCAATTTTCCATGCTAAATCTGATTGTAGCAAAAGGAAACCCCATAGAATACCTCTTCCTCCCCATGACATTGGTTTCGAATGCCATCTTCTTGAACCCCAATTTTGAATATCATGAAAGTTATATTTAACACCCACCACACGACTTAGCAAAGTATCTGGTTTTGATATTATTTTCCAACTAATTTTTGCCAGTAGACTTTGATTGATACATTTGGCCGATCTAATCCAAAGCCCACCACTGATCTTTTTTTGTTGAATAAAGATCTTGCTACACCAATGTAAACCACTCATGGACTTATTATTACTCCACCAGAATTGTGACAAAAGCGAATCAATCTCGAAGTCACACTTATCGGCATACGAAATGCTGATAGAGAGAAAATAAAAAAGTGAAGAAAGAATAGAAGTAATGAGGTCATTTTACCAGCAGTAGAAAGAAATTTATTATTCCACGAAAAAATTCGGAGTCGAATTCTCTCAATCACTTGTGAGAAGATGTCCTTTTTAGAATTTCCAAAGTCCAATGGGAGGCCAAGATATAAACCCATTTCCCTTGCTTTTTTAATGTTTAGGATGTTAATGCACTTAGATGTATTAGTCGAAGTACAGTTCGGACTAAAAGTGATAGTAGTTTTTTCTTGATTAAGTTTTTGTCCCGCAATATCACAATATAATTCCAAAATACTTGTCAGTCCTTGACAATTACTTTCAGTGGCATGAGAAAAGAGAATGAGATCATCTGCAAACAACAGATGTGAAACTCTCGTAGCACCTCCTGCAACTTTAATACCTTTGATAGATGTATTATGTTGTGCATTAAGCAACAATGAGATAACACTTCCGTACATAACGCAAAAATATAGGGAGAGATAGGATCCCCTTATCGTAGACCACCTTTTGGATTAATTATTGCCTCTGATTTGCCATTTATCATAATTTTATAAGTAACCGAGGTAATGACCTCCATAATAACCATAATGAAATGTTCAGGAAAGCCCATGTGCAAAAGAGTAGCCCTAATAAAGTTCCATCGGATTCGATCATATGCCTTACTCATATCAACTTTCATCCCAAATTAAATAACCCTTTTTTGCCTTTAGTTCTAGATGAAATATGATGAAGAAGTTCATGATTAATCAAAATATTATCAGTAATTGATCGCCCCGGAATAAATCTATTTTGATTTTCCCCAACCAAAAAAGACATAAAACCTTTCATCCGATTGGCAATGCATTTAGAAACAATTCTCATAAGCACATTGCAAAGACTAATAGGTCTATAATGTTCCACCCTTTCCGAGGCATATAGTTTTGGAATAAAAACGATAGAAGTTCTATTAAATTTTCTTAAGACATGACCACCATTTAGAATGCGCAGAATGGCCTTAGTAGTGTCTCCTTTAATGTGTACCCAAAATTTTTGATAAAAGATACCTGTAATACCATCTAGTCCCGAAGATTTATTTGTAACCATCTGAAAAACTGCTTTCCTGACTTCCTGAGATGTGAAAGGTTTATTTAAGAAATCTTGTTGATCATGATTCAACCTATTCTTAAGGGTCATAAAAACACTTCTTGTTGTAACCTCAAAGTCTTGAAAAGTTTCATGAACAACATTTGTTTCATAAATGTTGTCAAAAAATTCTTTGAAAGTAGACGTAATTTTCAGTTCATCAAAAGTCCATGAATCATCATCCAGTTTTATCCCAACAATTTTGTTCTGTCTCTATCTCTGCTTAAAAGAGTTGAAGAAATTTTTTTTACATGCATCCCCTTCATTTAATCATTTAAGTTTTGCTCTCTGTTTCCAGAAAATTGCAGCAGCCTGATTAAAAGCTATATACCGTTCATGGCACTGAATGTATGCATCCTCAGTTGTACCCATAAAAACTTGTTCCAAATTTTCAGATAATTCATCATCAAAAGCGGACCATTCTTTTCTCCATTCCTTCTTTTTATCTAATGTCCAAGTTCTAAAAAGGCTCATAACTCTATGTAATTTGCATGATAGTTGATACGAGACAAATCCTTTCGCTCTAAAGCCCAATGCTTTCTTTAAAACATTGAAGATTTTAGGGTAATTTAAGGTTCATGCTTCAATCTTAAACGAATGCTTAAACTTTTTTTTTCAGATGTTGTTGTTGTTAAAATAATGGGTGTATGATCAGAACATTGAATAGGAAGGTGTATGATATTAGTATTTGGAAAAGAATCATACCAAAGATTAGAGACTAATCCACGATCTAGTCGTTCATAAATTCTTGCAGATCCTTTTCTATTGTTACACGATGTAAACTTTGGTCCAGTGAAAGGAACATCAAGCAAAGAGTTACGATTTTTCCACAATGTAAAGTCATGTGACCAAAGATTGATCCCAAGTTACCCCCTAATTTGTGTTCCTTATATTCTACTTGGTTGAAATCTCCAAGCTACAAATTCTGCATCTAAATTGTTTAGATGAGATTCAATTTCTTCCAATATAGATGAACGTAATTCCTTTCGAGATTCACCGTAAACACCACAAAAATACCAAAAGAAAGTAGGGTTTTCATAGATTTTCAAAATAATAAGGTTTGGGGAAGCCCACACAGGTTGCATAGCTCTTTCTGATTTCCACCCCAACCATAACCCTCCCTTTGTACCAACAGCATCAACTCCTACTGAGGATGCATAACCAAAACGAGCAAAAAGACCATCAACTGTGGCCACCGTACACTTAGTTTCAGAAAGAAATAAAAGATCTACACTACTAGATTTGACCATCGCTTTTAACTTAGTAATTGCAGGAGCAAGCAGATCATTTAACCCTCTGCAATTCCATGCCACACACTTCATTTGACATCAGGAGATTGATTTTGGCCAATCCCCGCAAAACCTGACTTTGAGACTTGTTAAGTTTCTGGACTATCTGAAGAACTAGACGAAATAACCATATCATCATCACGAATTATTATCTGAAAAGTCCTTTTGTACTCCAGGAAGAATCCACATGACTTCTTTTTGATGGACTGGAAAAAGATTGATATTCCTCCCAGCAATATAAATCATTTGTAGAAAAAGACTGAACTCCTGGATCCGAGGAAGCTTTCCTTTTCTGAGAGCTTGATGGAGAGACAATACTATCTTTAAGCACCTTTTCAAGAACAGGCATACACTTCCCTTTGCTTTGACCCAGAGATGAAATACCAATAGCTTTGGAACATTGTCCTTCTTCAAAATTCTTAAACTTTGAGAAAGGGTTATAACTAACACGTGGAGGAGCAAGATCTTCAGATGGAATTTTAGATTTGGAAGTACCCTCATTGAGTAACTGCTCGATCTCTTCCAGAGCATCATGAAAATCATCAGATTTATCAGACGAATCTGTTGAAGATTTCATTAAGGAAGGAGAAGATGAAGAAATAATCGGCCATTCTGGTGTAATAGAACGATCTGAATTATTTGCTGCTCCTGGATCAAAAGTATTCCCAGAATGATCTTCAAATAAATGATTATTTGGGCCTCTTGGTTCATGATAGACCATAGGCAGAAATGAAGGCATATCAACATGTTGTCCATATCCTCTAGCATCATTTTCATGCAAGACACGATAAAGGTCTGACTAAACTCTATTTGCAATAGAGTTTAAGATAAAATCAGCTTCATTGAACAGATATTCGAATTCACCTTGAACGCAATTATTTCGCTGATAAGTAACAAAAGGATCCTCAAGAAAAACATTTCCCTGAGGAACATTCTCATTCAGATGATTAACATTATTTTCCAGACCCACCCCTGGAAGTTGATTCATAGGATTCTCTTCATTTCTCTGTTGTCTCTCAGGGACCATCAGATTTTCAGTTGCATTAGTAGCTGTATATCCATTATGTCTCAACAGAGGTTCTTGAAAATTTTCCATTTCACCCAAAGCATCAACTGGATCCTCCGGAAATCCAAATAGAGCTTCATTAATTTGATTTCGAACCAACAAAGGATGATTTCCCATCAATCTCCGGATCACCAACAATATCAATATCATTGTCCATATTAACTTGGACCCCATGATTATTCTCTACCATGTTAGAGTGTTGATTGTTTTCAAGAACAGAAGGTAAATGTTCATTTTCATGAAAATTTATGAATACCTCAGGACTAGGTACTCCCAAATTGCCATTTTGATGAACTAAAGCCAAATTATTTCCTAAGTTACCTTGTTCTATATGCCCATTCTGCATTATCCCACCAATATCAAGATCTCCCAGTAGTCTTTCATTTCCTCTACCATTTACATCCACATGCATGTCATTGTTTTGAAAAGTTTGTTGATTTTCTTCTGCATGCACACCTTGCATGTCATTGTTTTGATTGTTATGGTGATTTCCTTCTACATGCACACCTTGCATGTCAACATCTCTTTGATTTCCATCATGCACAGTATTTGTGTGAGTATTTCCTTGTTGACTATGCACATAAATCACTGGACCAACAAAAGGAATAACCGTAACTGCAAATTCCATTACAGGATACACTCTACCCCTGTAATACCCCGCATTTTATCGGTAATTAATTTATATGGTTATTATGGTGTTGATAATATTGGAACATTTATATTCAATAATTAAGTTATCGAATGCGTGTTTTATATTTTATATAGGATTGGTGTAATACTTCATTATAATATTATTTATATTGATGTATTGACCTTATTTGAATATTAATATTCAATAATTAATTTATCTACCAATTTATTTGTGCTCGTTTATATTCGATAATTAAGTTATCGAACGGTATTTTATGTGCTCGTCTATTAGTAGTTACGAATCGAGTACGGAATTTTATCGTATAACCCATATAGAGGTGTGATGGGCTTGGGTTAACCATGAGATTTGAACCATAAGCAAAATAAAGCAACACAAACCCTAGCTACATCTCACGGTATACTCCCTACCCATCGACACAAAAACAAAAGAACAAAACTCATGTACAAACCCTACCCCTCTACTGCCTCCAATCCTTCCTACCTTCCTTCATCATCAAACGTATCACCCTAACCCCATTGAGAAGAACGAGCAGGAAACCAGTGAAGGTAAAATATCAACACGCCATCATCACGTATTATGTTCTCCAGTAAGTTTTTCACTCTTCTTTAAGTTTTTCTCAAATTAAAGTGTTAGGAGTAACTACTGAAGTATGTTTAACATGCTCCTCGAGTTAAGACACCATTCCACCGCTATAACTCGTATAACAGGAGCCAAAGACGTCGACAGTAGACGGGTTTACACACTCTGTTTTCTGCGTGATGTTTATGTTCGTTGTTGAGGTCGTGCTCTAGGATTTTGGGTCTGATTTGGGTCATGGGTAACGAGTAAAGGTAGTGGTAGGTTTTAGGTTGTAGTGGTGGTGGTGAGATGGTGTATGGTGGCCGGAGGAGGGTGTTTTGACAGCGTGATTAAGGAAATCAGAACAGGGAATTCGGTGGTGTCTGTCGGTTTTGGGAGTGGTTGTTTCAGGGTGTTTCGTGGCGTCGAAGGGTGGTGCTTGGCATCGGGGGTATTGGGTGATGTGAGGTTTCGAGGGTGGTGGTTGGTTGTGGTGAGTATGGTGGTAGCAGGTGGTTTACAAGGGGGGGTCAACATAACGGTAAGAGTGTGACGTTGTGACAGGGGGTTTTGGGACTGATGTCGAGGGCTGCTGGGGTTGAGTCAAGGGTGGTGATGAGCGTCAGTGGGTGCGCCATAGTGCGGTGGTGACAACCACCTTATTGTGGTGGTGGTTCAAGCGACAGAGGTGGTGCCGAAGGGGCTGCGTAGGTAGGCTGGTAGAAAGGTGTTGTCCTCGTAGTCTGCGTATGTTCGTAGTTTAGTTGCGCCTGGGTATTATTAATACTACGTACTATGTTATATTATTATTATTATTATAATTATAATAATAGTACACAGGCGCAACTAAACTACGAACATACACAGACTACGAGGACAACACCACCAGCCTACCTACGCAGCCCCTTCGGCACCACCTCTATCGCTTGAACCACCACCACAATAAGGTGGTTGTCACCACCGCACTATGGCGCACCCACTGACGCTCATCACCACCCTTGACTCAACCCCAGCAGCCCTCGACATCAGTCCCAAAACCCCCTGTCACAACGTCACACTCTTACCGTTATGTTGACCCCCCTTGTAAACCACCCCTTTAACCACCTTCTACCACCATACTCACCACAACCTACCACCACCCTCGAAACCTCACATCACCCACTACCCCCGATGCCAAGAACCACCCTTCGTCGCCACGAAACACCCTGAAACAACCACTCCCAAAACCGACAGACACCAACGAATTCCCTGTTCTGGTTTCCTTAATCACGCTGTCAAAACACCCTCCTCCGGCCACCATACACCATCTCACCACCACCACTGCAACCTAAAACCTACCACTACCTTTACTCGTGACCCATGACCCAAATCAGACCCAAAATCCTAGAGCACGACCTCAACAACGAACATAAACATCACGCAGAAAACAGAGTGTGTAAACCCGTCTACTGTCGACGTCTTTGGCTCCTGTTATACGAGTTATAGCGGTGGAATGGTGTCTTAACTCGAGTAGCATGTTAAACATACTTCAGTAGTTACTCCTAACACTTTAATTTGAGAAAAACTTAAAGAAGAGTGAAAAACTTACTGGAGAACATGATACGTGATGATGGCGTGTTGATATTTTACCTTCACTGTTTTCCTGCTCGTTCTTCTCAATGGGGTTAGGGTGATACGTTTGATGATGAAGGGAGGTAGGAAGGATTGGAGGTAGTAGAGGGGTAGGGTTTGTACATGAGTTTTGTTCTTTTGTTTTGTGTCGATGGGTAGGGAGTATACCGTGAGATGTAGCTAGGGTTTGTGTTGTTTTGTTTTGCTTATGGTTCAAATCTATGCTTGAAATGATGAATAAATGTTAATAGGGTGCAACGTGATTTCTATGCTTTGATGATATGTCAACAGGTTTGGAAGAAGAATGGTTGTATGTAAATGTGAAGTGATTTTTTTTTTTTGAAACAAAGAGTTAGATAAATTTTCAGAATGTTACCTTGTTTGTACAGGCTGTTATTTAAAATGTGTTTCCTATATGAATGTGAAAATTTTATGTGTGATAACCACCTGATTTAGCTTCTCGATGCTTTTGGTTCCATGTGTATACGAGTTATATTTTTTCGAGAAATAAATATTTTAGTCGATAGTGGTCAGGTTGTTACTGCACTGTTCTGTTTTGACCCATGTTTTTGCAAATGACCCCATTTGAAACGTATTTATTGTTTATGCATATTTCCAACTCCACTGTTTAGAATATTCATTCACATTTTCAAAATGATAAGTCACGTAAAATCTTAACGAGTCGTTATTTAATAGTGATTTTTGCAAGTTGTCCAATTTTCTGTTTAATTGCTGAAAAGTTGCTGTTCCGACCAACTGAGTTGAAAAATTTGTTATAAATAATTCCCTTAAGTTGTGCATTTGATTGTTTTTCCTATGATTAGTGATTTCATTATGTTTCACAAAAACTATAATGGTTCAGAAAATGGCTGGACGGTTATTTAATTATAATTTTGGAAGTTGCAACATGATGTTTGATTGTTAAAATTGTAAGTTATGTAAGTTCGATATAAAACTTTAGATAAATATGAATTATGTGATGTAACCATGTAATATTCTGATATAACATTAGTAGCATGAACAGTAGGCATATGATATGAATATGAACGCTATGATATGATAATTTAACCTTGTTATTTCATTGAGTTTCATATAAAATAGTTTCAATTATACAGACATTATTGCTTCTATTTATACGACCTCAAAATAATTATGTGTGTTCATACGTAATGTTAAAATCATGTTTATCAGAGAAGAATCTGAACACGTGGTAGAACGAATTTAACTGGTAAACTTATTAGCCTAATATAACAATCTAACTGTCATAAGTAATTGTGAGTAATTTGAACAATATGAACCTTGTTGATGTTCCTTCATATACTAATGGTATATCTTGTCTAGTTCCCTGCAATAATCTTTATAACTTCATGTATATTGTTATGCCATGAAGTGAATTGCATATCGCTATCTTTAAAATCTGATCACAATATATTGAATTAAGTAATTGGTTTAATTTCTTATACGTAAAGATGCTACGCTGTCTTGCTAGTCTATGATTGGTGTATATCTCGTGAAATATGTTATTGCTCCGTGTTTAATTACATTAATTGAATATTTGGCTAATGTCTTTTCTAAAACTTGTGTGCATAAACATGATTTTGCTTCTATAGTAAGAATATGAATATGAAATGTTTAATTGTCAATTAGGAACTAAGAGTCTCTTGATTGTTTACACTGTTGTATATATATTGATTTTGTGTTAAAATTTCAATGGTGTGTAGTGTTAGCTACTCGGATTCTGTTTTAATGCGTAACACGATTTCTACCGATCCTAATACTCTTACTATATTTTGTTGTGAGAAACGGGTTGGGTTGTGAGATGGATAACTATTGGTAATTGCTTAGTGGTTTATGCATAATGGTGTGGTATCACTACAAAACAATGCTCTCTTTGCGACGGAATTTTCCGTCGCAAAAAGGGTGAAATTCGTCGCAAATGATGTTTTTGCGACGGATTTGCGACGGACTGCATCTGTCCCATATTTTCGTCGCAAAATGTTAATTTGCGACGGATTTTTCCGTCGCAAAATATTTGGGACGGATTGACCTCATTTTGCGACGGACTGGCCTTGACCAGAAGTCAAGGTCAGTCAAGATTTGCGACGGAATTTCCGTCGCAAATGGTCCTCTTTGCGACGGATTTTCCGTCGCAAATCTTGACTGACTTTGACCATTGGTCAAGGTCAGTCAAGATTTGCGACGGAAAATCCGTCGCAAAGAGGACCATTTGCGACGGAAATTCCGTCGCAAATCTTGACTGACCTTGACTTCTGGTCAAGGTTTGCGACGGAATTCCGTCGCAAATTGAGACATTTCCGTCGCAAATTCCTGTATGATTTTCGGGTTTCAGCCGTTTTTCCAGCTCCCCATTTCAATTGAAATGATTCATTTTTTCCCTTTTGCATGATCTGTAAACCTGCAATTTCAGAAAAACAACCCAGCAACAAAAACTTGTCGGAGACAAGGGTTTTAAAACGTCTTTTCATAACTAATAAGAAAGTTTTACAAATGATAATCCAACTAAAAACTAAACATAGTCCGCGGTACATCAACTAAACAACCTAATGAAATCTATCTAACGGTCGTGTCGGTGGGCTGTGGGGTGGCGAAATGACTGGCCGCCCTAGCATTGTCGCCGCCATCATCGTCAAAGTCGCGTCTCGGCTGAGAAAAGCCTCCCGGGTTGCAGCTCTGAGTAGTGAACTCCCCCCGCTGACTTAAGAACTCTTCAATTGCCTTCAGCCTTTGGGATGTCTCGAGATCACGTTCTCTTAGTTGAGCATTCTCTCGAAGAACTCTGCTAACGATACCTGCAATTAATAGTCAAACATGATATTATATTCATTTAGTAAATGGTTAAATAATTGGTTAGTCTTAATTTTTAATAAACTATAAAATACAAACCTGGGGTGTATGATGATTGGGTCCCAGCACTTGAGTGACGACGACGCTCGTAAATGACTGGGGCTGCATTTCCCATACCGAGTATCAACCCTTTCTTGTTGAAACCGCCGTGTTCTTCGAAATAGATCTCGTTGTCGTCGATATCTTGCTCCGGGATCCCTTCACTTATCATTTTGTTCTTTCTTGAAAAAAACATTTTCCTACAAAACAAAAATAAAATGTTATTAGTATACGTTAATTAATTAGTAAACCAAATTACTAAAATATAAAGAAAAGTTTCTGTTAACTTACAAATAGTGCTTTGGGTTTCGTTGATAGCCAACCCTTCTTGGCATGCTTTTTTGTCTTCTCAAGCAACTTCAAGGCCGATGGTACATCCCTCCCATCTTCTCCAGCCTGCAATTTAAATCCAACGACACTTGTTGAAAAAAACATTCAAGATTGTCAAAGGGTGAAAATTATTGAAGACAAGAAAAAGTGAAGTAAAAACTAAACAATTACCATTTCATCCATTATCTGTAGGGTGTTTTTACGACCCATAATGTGAGTACCTAAGGCCTTGCCCTTTTCGGTACTTCCCGACATCCGGTTGGTCTTGTTTTTGTCGGATTTCTCTTGGAATTTTGGATTGTCCTTTCTACCCTTCAGTTGTTCAAAAATATCCGCCGGTATCCACTGCGGCCTTTTCTCCGTTGGTTTCTGCATAGCGTAGTGGATTCTTTTGCGAAGGCGGTCTTTCATCATGTCTTCCCACGCCGACCTAACCGCTGCTCTATCACGAGGGTGAAAGGTAACTTTTTTCTGTTTCAAGAAAAAAAATAGTTAAATAAATATGAAACAATAAATAGGTAATAAATAATAAAACGGAAATAGGTAGTAAACAGTTAATAAATACCTCAAACCAATTCCACCACTCTTCCTTAATGTAATCCGACGCTTCTGACCAGTTGGGCGCATACTCCTTGTAGTTGCAAATAATGGTCTGTGTTATAAGATTAGAAACGTCTTTGTCACTGAACCTGAAAAAGAGTTAAATGTGAAAATAAAATAGTCAACAAGTAATCATATTATAATCAATATATACATATATATAATCAATTATCCGTAAACAAATAAGATACTTACCACTTGGCGCCTTCGTAATCTGTCGGATCGAGGTGTACTCGATGTGTAGGCGGCTGAGTCTCAGGTACAATCTCGTCCTCATCATGATTAGCTCCCGATCGTCCTCCCTCAGGCTGACGACTACCACCACCTCGTCGTCTTCCGCCCGGCATATTATTATCAAACTAATATAGCAACAATTAGAAAGAAATGCTTTACGTAATTAAAAACTTGAATAATAAGATTAATAAGATAATTTCATTGACATTAAATACTTTGTATTCTTACACTTAGAACATGGACACCTAATTTCTCTATTCCTAACACCTTATTTGAAACAACAGGACACAAAATGCCATATTCATAGCTTTCTCAACAATAAAACAAGCAGCTATACTTGTGTATATCGATTCCTATGCTAAATCATTAAATATATGGAGAACATACTTTCCTTACAAGGATTCATCCTATGAGGTTTAGGGTACCTGAAAGCGTCCTATTTTTTGCCTTTGGAAAATTTCTAGATAAAGAAAATGGGTTGGAGATCAGTGCAGGCTTTATGATGGGTTGTTCGGAAGCTAACATCTCTTTGTTCTCGAAATGCGGATATATTCCTTGCACTTGACCCCCAAACCTCACTATATTTGGGAGCCATTGAAAGCTTTAGTTGTTACATCGACAATATATGGTCTCAGGCTCATGTTTACAAGTTACAATTTTATCTCATGCTCTGTAAATGTGCTATACAATGAGTTACGAAGGTTGTATGTGTGATTATTGAACGGGTAATATTCAAGAATATTCTAAAAAAATCAACAACACTAACAATCAACAACAATGCAAATTTTATATCAAAAAACAATCGTCCTAAACAACTTAACAACAATATGCGACGGATTTGGGACGGAATTAGCTACTAACCTAATATCACTAACCACCTAACAATACTAACTAAACTAATCAAATAACAATTAAACTAAACTAACTATTCCTAATAACAATAAAAAAAACAATAATACGGAATTTGCGACGGAATTTTGCGACGGATTAAACATAAAAAATTAAGACGGTATATTAATAAAGTTAGTAAACATACATAAGAAAGAAAGAAGTGGCGGCGGGAAGGTGGCGGCGGTGAGGTGGTGACGGCGGTGAGATGGCAGGTGGAAGGGAGAAGAAAGGAGAAGGAGGAGGAAGGAGGAGGAAGGAGGAGGAAGGAGAAGGAGGAAGGAGGAAGGAGGAGTGGTGGCGTGGCTCCGGCGGCTCCGGCGACGGCGGCGGCGGGGGATTGTAGGGGGTAGGGTAGGGTGGTAGGGTGGTGGTGTGGTGGTGAATCAAATCGCCGATCGCTTTAGGGTTTTCTTTTTTTTTAATTTTGAAATCTATTTGGGGAAAAGAAGGAGACCCGCGGGGTCTGTATAAAAAAGCTTTGCGACGGAATTTTGCGACGGAATTTCCGTCGCAAATCTGGTCAAGGTCAAATCTTGACCAGATTTGCGACGGAAATTCCGTCGCAAATATTGACTCCTGCGACGGAATTTCCGTCGCAAATCTGGTCAAGATTTGACCTTGACCCACTTTTGGTCAAGTCTGGTCAATATGTTTGCGACGGAATTTCCGTCGCAAAAGTCAATATTTGCGACGGAATTTCCGTCGCAAACTTTCCCGCCATTTGACTTTCACTTCGCGGGTCTGGGAAATTCAGGTCCGTCGCAAATTCCGTCGCAAAAAAAAAAATCCGTCGCAAAGTCCGTCACAAAACTAATTTTGCGACGGAATTTCTGTCCGTCGCAAATTTTCCGTCGCAAGGGCAGTATTTTTTTGTAGTGTATTAGGTTGGTTGGTATAGCGTCCAGATCCTTATTTTATGAACTGTGGAATTGTAAGTGTACAAGTATGTCAATGAACTTGGAAGGTAAGTGCTATTGAGATTGAGTGGATGAGATTGAGTTACTCGTGAGTTTGGAACAAAGGCCATGGTTGATTTGTTTTGAGATCGAGATTACAGTTCATTATTTTGTCGAGTTGTCGTATTCTTTGACCTTGACTCGTGGGTGAGTAGCTTAGAGTTTTACTCTCCAAGTGTTGAACAGTTCCTTTAAGAGAATATTTGACAATATAGGTATTGGAATTGAGATGAGAATTGGTCACTGGCACTGCGTTATGAGTTATTTGGCCGTTGTGCCATATCGTGTTTACGGTCCAGTGTGATCTTTGTTATTGAGTTATATTCGGAGGTTGAAATGAAGGAGTTGTTTTGTGGTTTTATTCCGCCAGTTCACTCACCCCTTGTCTTTGTTCTTAGGTTCGACGATGATAATACAATATTTGCTACTTGGAGTAAGATTTTATGTGGTAGAGTCATGGATAAGACGGGGTAATATGCTTGAATTCTTATGATGGGGTTATGGGGACGTAACCACGATTTAAGGAGGATAGGATAGTAAAATCTTTGTTTTATGCGTCATGACTGTTTGAATATACTTGATAATCTTCATTATTCCTGTTATACGTTGAACTTTGGGGACAAAGTTTTCTTAACGAGGGTAGAATGTAACATCTCGTGTTTAAGACTACTTGAGGTGTGGTACGGTTCTATATTTGTGTTCGTTATGTGCTTAGTAACCAGCTTGTTAGTCATGGGATGGTGAACTTCGGGACGAAGTTCATTTTAAGGGGGGAAGACTGTAATACCCCGCATTTTATCGGTAATTAATTTATATGGTTATTATGGTGTTGATAATATTGGAACATTTATATTCAATAATTAAGTTATCGAATGCGTGTTTTATATTTTATATAGGATTGGTGTAATACTTCATTATAATATTATTTATATTGATGTATTGACCTTATTTGAATATTAATATTCAATAATTAATTTATCTACCAATTTATTTGTGCTCGTTTATATTCGATAATTAAGTTATCGAACGGTATTTTATGTGCTCGTCTATTAGTAGTTACGAATCGAGTACGGAATTTTATCGTATAACCCATATAGAGGTGTGATGGGCTTGGGTTAACCATGAGATTTGAACCATAAGCAAAACAAAGCAACACAAACCCTAGCTACATCTCACGGTATACTCCCTACCCATCGACACAAAAACAAAAGAACAAAACTCATGTACAAACCCTACCCCTCTACTGCCTCCAATCCTTCCTACCTCCCTTCATCATCAAACGTATCACCCTAACCCCATTGAGAAGAACGAGCAGGAAACCAGTGAAGGTAAAATATCAACACGCCATCATCACGTATCATGTTCTCCAGTAAGTTTTTCACTCTTCTTTAAGTTTTTCTCAAATTAAAGTGTTAGGAGTAACTACTGAAGTATGTTTAACATGCTCCTCGAGTTAAGACACCATTCCACCGCTATAACTCGTATAACAGGAGCCAAAGACGTCGACAGTAGACGGGTTTACACACTCTGTTTTCTGCGTGATGTTTATGTTCGTTGTTGAGGTCGTGCTCTAGGATTTTGGGTCTGATTTGGGTCATGGGTCACGAGTAAAGGTAGTGGTAGGTTTTAGGTTGTAGTGGTGGTGGTGAGATGGTGTATGGTGGCCGGAGGAGGGTGTTTTGACAGCGTGATTAAGGAAACCAGAACAGGGAATTCGGTGGTGTCTGTCGGTTTTGGGAGTGGTTGTTTCAGGGTGTTTCGTGGCGTCGAAGGGTGGTGCTTGGCATCGGGGGTAGTGGGTGATGTGAGGTTTCGAGGGTGGTGGTTGGTTGTGGTGAGTATGGTGGTAGCAGGTGGTTAAAGGGGTGGTTTACAAGGGGGGGTCAACATAACGGTAAGAGTGTGACGTTGTGACAGGGGGTTTTGGGACTGATGTCGAGGGCTGCTGGGGTTGAGTCAAGGGTGGTGATGAGCGTCAGTGGGTGCGCCATAGTGGGTGGTGACAACCACCTTATTGTGGTGGTGGTTCAAGCGACAGAGGTGGTGCCGAAGGGGCTGCGTAGGTAGGCTGGTAGAAAGGTGTTGTCCTCGTAGTCTGCGTATGTTCGTAGTTTAGTTGCGCCTGTGTACTATTAATACTACGTACTATGTTATATTATTATTATTATAATTATTATAATATTATTATTATATTATTATTATTATGGGATTATTATTATTATTATTACTATTATTGTTATAACTATTATAATTTATGTTTTATGATAATTAAGTTATATTATTAGTTTATTTTAATATATTTGATGATGAGTAATTATTACGATTCTCATTAAGGTATTTTGAGACGGTTGTTGATAACTATAAAATTATGATGTTTAATTCATTATGGGATTAAATAGAATATGTTTATGAGATAAAATTATTAAGTTATATTATTTATGTGAAATAGCTTTTGATAGAAGGTAATGTTATAGGTCTGTTTATGAAGTGGAGTGTATCGAACTTTGACTTGCTTGCTTATCGGAGTTGCTATTCCAGGTAGGAAACACTGTTACTGTGTTCTATGATGTGATAGAAACGTATGAATATAATAAGTGTTATGGATGCAAGCATGCTTTATGTGTGGATGATGTTTAAGTATTTGTTATTTAGTATTGCATTCATAAACATATAAATTGCATTATTGAGAAGGAGGTGACAGATATTGTTTTGATATGAATCCCAGGGTGGTCTGCAGGCCAGGCCTAATATCTTCAGCCTTTATGTAAGGGAAATACTGATAAATATTGATGTGTAATCTGTTCTTATTTGATATTAAGCATGTTTGTTACATAATATCATGTGATTGTTATATTGTGCTGTTTATATCATTCTGTGATTGGTGCGGAGATAAAGGGTCTATGATTGGTGCGGAGATAAAGGGTATGTGATTGGTGCGGAGATAAAGGGTATGTGATTGGTGCGGAGATAAAGGGTCTTGTGATTGGTGCGGAGATAAAGGGTCTGTGATTAGTGTGGAGAATTTATGGGTCTTGTGAATGGAGTGGAGATAATGGGTCTTGTGATATGGAGATGGAGGAAGATGCATTTCTATTGTTGTTTATGTTTTATTTATCTTCCTATTCAACCTCGTGGTTGACCCTGTGTATTCGTGTGACACCTACGATGATCCGGAATGGGGAGTAGATTCTACAGGAAAGAGACAGATGAGCTAGGAGCTGGGACGGGAATGTGAGACGCAGATTCGTGACCGACTTAGAATTATATCACTTATAGAGTAGTCATCAGTTGTACTTTTTTTCTGTTGTGTAGTTTTGTATTATCAAAGTTTAAATTTAATCAGTTTTTATATAAAGTACTTTGGTTTGATTTACTTTGTTATTCACTACCTCGGATATTCCGAGATGGTAACAACTCTATTTACTGAGGATGTCTTGCTAAAGGCTCCTTAATAAATCGGGGTGTTACAACCCCCATCTACCAACCCTAAATCAAAGTCAATCACATATTCACTCAGAAAATCTGCAGGAACATATTCCCCTCTTCTCTCCCTAAGTCTAACCTTAGAAGTAATATACCTAGATGTAGAAGGAAGGGCACATAAATTAAGATTGAACATTATTGTAAACTGATATCTTGTTTAAAAGACAACAAAACCTTTATCAATAGCCCTTTCCAGAGACGAGTTAAGCGAAGAGATAATATCATCCATTTTGTCTGGACAAATTCCAACCTTATGGCCAATCCGTCCACATCTAGTACAAAACTTAAACAGTTCTTCATATTTAAACTGGACCCGCAGAAGCTTTGTATCATTGCATGCTAGAAAGAAACCCGGATTAAGTGGTTCCCCAAGTTTTATAGTTACTCGTAACCTCAAGTAATCTTGATCAGGCACACCAATGAACAACTCCACAATAACATCCAGACCAAACAAACGAGAGATGAAGTTAGCCATATTCTGATTCAGAAACTCGAAAGGAAGACCACATACTCTAACCCAAATTCGAGCTGTTGGAAATGTAACACATCTTGGGATCATCCCAGATCTCCACTTTCTTAAGACCACTAAAGCTCCATCAATCACCAATATGCTTCGTTTTAAAACATCATCTAGGTCTTGCATGTTTTCAAAATGGAGAATATAAATATCCCCCATTCTTCTAACATGCACATCTCCCCTTGTAGCCCAATGATCTTCAATAACTCTGTTTACACTAGAAGCTCTTAGTAACCGATAGTCAACTAAAAAACCAAGGAGACAGTGACTCCAAAACTCCACAGATTCTTCTAGATTGTGAGGATGCGGAGAAACAACACTACCACTTCTAGGAAAACGCCATTCATTTAGCAAACCCGGTGACTGAGAAACTGCAGTTCTGAAATTTACATTGTGAAAAATTTCTTCTAATGCTGGAATTGGATCTTCAACATAGAAAAAAAGATTATTTTCCATTGTATAGGAGGAAAGATTTGTTATTATTTTGTTTAAAGATGGAAGATACAATTCTGAAAGCGAAAGAACTAAAAAGAAGAAATCTAGTAATAGAGTGTGTCAGAAGTAGTAATGATTTGTTATGGGGAAGTGAAAGATTTTTTGGAAGTTAAAACGTTAAAGCAAATGACATTCATTCCCTTTCCATTTTGCATGCAACCTGTAGGAAGACGAAAACAAGCGTGGGGATAGAGAATAATGTATTAAATTATATAAAAAGTGGAAAGTATCCAAATTTAAGATCACTTTTTGTTGTGAAGATTGCTTTAGAAGTTAACTAGAGATTAGGAAATTATAATTTAACTAGCAACGAAAAGGTTTTGGAAAAGTTTTAAGGACTCCTAATTTAGGAGAAAAGGCTCTTAGAGAGAGAAATTGTATGTTTTGTTGGAATTCGTCTAATCTAATACCTTAGTCATCAACTTGTGCACACACATATTGTTCAAAGAATACAAACTGAATTTATAGTATAAAGGCCCTATTCCTTAAGACTTTAAGTCATTTAATTAAGTTCACTTTAGATATTATAAGTTTAATTCAGTTCAGTTTAGATTCTGTAGGTTCAGTTCAATTCCTATAAGTTCAGTTCAGTTTAGATTCTATAAATTCAGTTTCAGATCCTATAAGTTCAGTTCAATTCCTATAAGTTCAGTTTAGTTCAGATCCTATAAGTTCAATTCAGTTCAGTTCAGATCATATAAATTTAGCTCAGTTCATTTCAGTTCACAGTCCAAAAGAACAGGGGAGTACAAACTCACAATAATTATGAAAAAAAACCGTACACAAACTTAGTAACTTACCAAATACTCCCTCCTATTCTAAATAAGTGTCCCATTGTCTCATTTTTTGATGCATTTTTATATAAATATTAGAATTTTATTTTTTGACAGGTGCCCTAACTATATATTTGGACTTAATTCAGGTCAAATATAGTTTAAATTAATTAACCTTCATTCAATTTAGTTTCGTTTAGTGCAGTTTAGCTCAACTCTTCACAAATGAAATTTTATTTTAGTTCAGCTCCATAAAATTTAGTTTAGTTGAGATCTTTCCAGTTGGAAAAAACAGAACATCTATCCATCATTCTTTGTCATCAATTTCCTTCTTTTGTCTAATTATTTATGATTTAAAAGTTTAATTAATTATCTCGTAAAAAAATCATCTTAAATAATGTTTAAGGGTATACAACCTATTATGTCCAAACTTACAAAGTCAGACATTACCTATTACCTACTCCCTCCAATTTTCTATGTTACTCCCTTTTATTTTGGACACTAGAATTAAGGAAATCGTGAAAAAGTGGTAAAAAGACAATAAGGGTAGTAGATTGGAGAGAAAAATTTTGATTAATTAAATTGAAGAGAAGTAATTAAGCCTTAATCAAAATCAATTTTCTACAATTACATCCTGCTTTCAGTGAAACAAGATCCTTTCATTTTCAGAAATCTGGAAAACTTCATCTTCTATTTCCAGATTTCTAGAAAAACACCATTAATGTAAAAACACCATTTATGAAAAAACACCATCTTCTATTTCCAGATTTTTCAATAAGTTCGAAAATTAGAACCTGGAATTACATACCCTTTCAATAAAATCTTCGGAAATTACATAAATTCAGATATTACATATCCGTACTTAGAATCTAAAATTACATACCCTTTCAATAAAATTACATAATCTGAAATTAAAAAAAATCTTTCAATAAAATCAAAAATCTAAAATATTCCAAAATTAAAATTCAGATTTGCATGTGGGTTCATTCTTCAATGCTGCAATTGTACTGTAAGAATCAAGAAGACACACAAGTTGTGCATTAAATTTAAAATAGGCACCAAAAATTTCATTTTTGCGCCATATCCAAATTTCCGTGCAAATTTAAGTTATTGCGCCAACTTTCAATTGTTTTTTGCAAAGTTTAAATTTCATGAGGGTTTGCAAGTATAAAAGGTAATAACTTAGCCGTTGCTCAAAAGAGTTGTTGCCAGCATAATCCTCTCCATATAATACTCAAGGCAACCAATAAGGCAACTTCCTTATATAACATATTCTGTGAATATTTCTTTCAATAGCTTTGCTCTCTGTATTTTCAGTATATATAGCTTAGCATATGTATTATGTAAATTACGTTTTGAATTCTGAATAAAGACAATCTTCTCAAATCATATGATGGTATCAGGTTTTAGGGTTAATCGATCCTAATCTCGAAAACCGCCGCACAACCATTCTCATTCACGATGCTAGACTCCGAAACTTCTCCCGAAACCAAAAACGAATCAAAAACTGCCTCTTCTTTCTCGATCGTTCCTGTCGAAAACCCAGGAGCAAACATTACTCAAACTCTCCTTGATGGCAAAAATTATGATGAATGGTGTCGAACGTTTCGCCTTGGTCTGCTCGCCAAAGGGAAACTCGATTATATCGATGGCACCATCTCCAAACCGTCACTCTCGGACCCTGATTACAAAACTTGGCGTTCTGCTAATGCCTTGGTATCGGCTTGGATTTACAATTCCATTATTCCTGATCTTCGCTCTTCCATCACGCTGCCCGATGACGCAACTCAACTTTGGGCCGATATCAAGCAACGTTTCACACTGGTAAATGATGCTCACATTTTTCAATTAGAAAGTGATATTATTGCGTGTAAACAGGGTCCGACGGAGTCTATTATGGCGTACTACGGCCGCATAAAGAAGCTATGGGACGACCTTCTCGAAAGTTACGCTTTTGCCTAAGTGTCACTGCAATCCATGTCCGTGCAATTTACTCAAGCACTTGCACCGTCGTTAGGATAAGAAGCGAGTCCGTTCCTTCTTAATGGGACTTGATTCGAGGTACAATGTTCTTCGTTCGCATATTTTAGGCACTGATCCGTTACCCTCTTTAAATCATATTTATAGTCGTCTTCAACATGAGGAAAGTATGCGTCATACTCTCGATTCACAAACCCATGAGTCACGCCCTGAACCCATGGCTTATGCCACATCCATCACTAACTACGGCCACAAAAACACGGGGGGTGGGGGTCTGATTGCTAGCAGGGGTTCTCACATTCCACGAAGTGATACCTCAAAACCTAGTTGTCTCGCTTGTAACCGATCCGGTCATACTTTTAAAACTTGTTTTCGGGTTACGGGAAATTTCCCGGATTGGTGGGGGGATCGACCACGTGACTGAATCATCGTCCCTCCAAATGCTATTGATCTTAGTCAGGCTACATTTATACCGGATGAACGTTCTAAGACAAAGCGCCAAACCGGTACCCCTCGGGCTCACATGGTCAGTCAGAGTGCACCTTCCTCCTCGGCAGTTACCTCTTTTGACAATGTTGATCTAAACTCCCTCAATCCTGACGAGTTGTCTATTCTCACTAAGCTACTGCAATCACATAAGCAAGCACCGATCGAACAACTTAACGGTATCGTACCTCTCTCTTCTTGGATAATTGACACCGGGGCATCCCACCACATGTCGGGATGTCTCTCACATTTTCGTAATATACGCAATATCTCCCCGTTATCTGTAGGATTACCAAACGGAGATCGCACCCGGGCTACACAATGTGGAGATGTTAACCACACGTTATGCTCTCCTCACGTCTCATCCTAGAGCATGTGCTTTTTGCCGCAAATTTACATTGTCATTTAATTTCTGTATCTAGCTTGCTTCTTGATACTAGTCTCACTATCCAATTTTCTCAAAACTTGTGCTTAATACAGGATCGTTCCTCGAGACTGGTGATTGGTGCGGGTGAGCAACGCGAGGGTCTATATTATTTATCAGCGGTCCGACCTCACGAAGCCCATGCTTTCCTGGTGAGCTCACTCGATGCAACCGAACTTTGGCATCGGCGGTTGGGACATCCCTCAACTGACATCACTCGTTTTTTACCGTCTTCTTTTAATTTTCCTAGTCCTAGCTCGTCTTTTCATAGTAAAACGTGTGAAATTTGCCTTCGGGCGAAACAAACTCGTGCTCATTTTCCTTTAAGTACGCATAATGCAACCTTTATGTTTGATTTAATTCACTGTGATCTTTGGGGTCCGTATTTAGAAAATGGGTCTTGCGGTTCTATGTTTTTCTTAACTATCGTTGACGATTTTTCACGGTCTACTTGGGTTTATCTTTTACGTCATAAAAGCGAAACACGTCACAAAATTATCAATTTTTTTACAATGGCGGAACGTCAATTTCAAAAAAAAAAAATGTTTACGCACCGATAACGGCACTGAATTCTCTTGTCTTCGTCCCTTCTTCGCTGAAAATGGAGTTTTTTTTCAAACATCGAATGTTGACACTCCTCAACAAAACGGGCGGGTTGAACGAAAACATCGTCACATTTTAAATGTGGCACGTGCGCTTTTATTTCAAGCCTCCTTACCAACCTTTTTTTGGGCCGAGTGTGTTTTAACGGCTGTTTATTTAATCAACCGAACTCCCACGAATCGTTTAAACGGTAAAACTCCTTACGAACGTCTTTTTGATACTCCCCCACCAATGGATCCTATGCGTATTTTCGGTTGCCTAAGCTATGCCAAAACTATTAATAGAGGTCACGATAAATTTGCCTCACGCAACCGTAAATGCATTTTTATTGGATACCCGTTTGGTAAGAAGGGTTGGCGCCTATACGACCTCGACTCGGGCACCTATTTTGATTCCACGGACGTTGTGTTTGTTGAGCACACTTTCCCTTATCACACTTTTAACATCCATGATGTTAATTCACCCTTGACTTTGACCGACCTTTCCCCCTCGGATAATCTTTTGCTTGTTCATCACCAATCCCTGCCAAACAACCCACCATCCACCGAGGCCCCTGCCACTCTCACGAACGAAGCCATCGGTCGCGGGCATCGAACCAAGTTCCCAAATTCAAATCTCAAGTATTTCGTTGTTAATACTACACGACCCTCGGCTAACACGCTCACCGCTCCTTCCACCGTCTCAGGTACGCGTTTTCCTATTGCAAATTTTGTTAATTGCAACCGGTTTTCTCCTAATCATCAAGTTTTTTTGTCGGCCGTGACTAACAATCACGAGCCTAGTAATTTTTCTGAGGCTATGCAGGACGAACGATGGAAGGCTGCCATGAACCTCGAGATCAATGCACTTGAAGAAAACAATACGTAGACTCTCGAAACCTTACCAAATGGCAAAAAGGCGATCGGCTCTAAATGGGTGTACAAAATCAAATACAATGCAGACGACAGTATTGAACGCTACAAGGCCCGTCTTGTAGTCATGGGAAATCGTCAAGTCGAAGGGGTCGACTACACCGAGACCTTTGCTCCCATTGTGAAACTTGTCACTATCCGTACCTTACTTGCCATCGCTGCTGCAAAAAATGGACACTCCATCAAATAGATGTCCATAATGCTTTTTTACATGGCGACTTGGAAGAAGAGGTCTACATGCGACCGCCACCGGGTTTTAATTCACCTACCGGGAAAGTATGTCGCCTCCGAAAATCTCTATACGGTCTCAAGCAAGCACCTAGGTGCTGGTACGCAAAATTAGCCGCCGCTCTTACTACTTACGGATTCAAACATTTTCCGTACGACCATTCACTCTTCTCCATTTCTACCTCCACTACCGAAGTACACGTCATCGTATATGTGGATGACCTCGTGATTTGCGGCAATGATCTCAACGTCATCAACAAGTTCAAACAATACCTTTCTACCTGTTTTCGTATGAAAGACCTTGGCAATCTCAAATATTTCCTTGGTCTCGAAATCGCACGCAATCCAACCGGTCTTTTTGTCTCACAACGCAAATATGCGTTGGATATTATTAGCGAAATAGTACTCCTTGGTGCTCGGCCCAAAAACATCCAATGGAACCCAACCATCAATTAGCCCTCTCCACTGCACCGTTACTCAACGACCCACAACCATACCGTCGATTAATCGGGCGCTTGGTCTACCTCACCATCACCCGTCCGGAACTCACCTACGCCGTCCATATTTTGGCCCAATTTATGCACGCTCCGACCGTTGAGCACTGGAATGCAGGCCTGCAAGTCGTAAGATACTTAAAAAATTCTCCAGGTCAAGGGCTACTATTAAAATCGGATTCTGAGTTGGCTCTCAATGCTTATTGTGATTCTGATTATGCCACCTGTCCAAAAACTCGTCGGTCAGTCTCGGGGTACTTAATCTACCTCGGCTCCTCACCCGTATCCTGGAAAACGAAAAAGCAAACAACGGTCTCTCTGTCCTCTACCGAAGCTGAATATAGAGCCATGGCCTACACTACTTGTGAGCTAAAATGGCTTACAGGACTGCTCACGTTCCTTGGAATACCACAACACAAGCCCATCAATCTCCTTTGTGCCAATCAATCCGTGCTTCACATCGCTCGCAATCCCGTCTTTCGCGCACGGACTAAACATATAGAGGTGGGCTGTCACTTCGTTCGCGACGAAATACACAAAGGCGCAATTGTCACCAACTACATACCTACGAAACAAAAGCTTGCCGATATTCTCACCAAAGCTCTCGCACGACCTACTTTCGAAGAACTTCTTTCCAAGTTGGGCGTTACGGACCTACACGCACCAATTTGGGGGGGGGGATAATAACTTAGCCGTTGCTCAAAAGAGTTGTTGCCAGCATAATCCTCTCCATATAATAATCAAGGCAACCAATAAGACAACTTCCTTATATAACATATTCTGTGAATATTTCTTTCAATAGCTTTGCTCTCTGTATTTTCAGTATATATAGCTTAGCATATGTATTATGTAAATTACGTTTTGAATTCTGAATAAGGACAATCTTCTCAAATCATATTAAAAGGGGTAACTGTTTCATTACATCATTTTAAGCAAACAAACAAAAACAACCAACATTCAATAAATACAATCAACACTTATTTACAAAGTGTCAAATCCAAATAAATACCTCAATATGTATAAAAACAGAAATCTGACTAATTTAGAAAGATAAAAAATAGTTCAAATTCTACTTGAAAAATGCAAGAATGGTAAACCAACAAAGGGGACCATGAATGCAGTAGCCTTACAGTTTAGTGTAACAAAGAAGACAATCACTAATGTTTGGCAAAAAACAAGACAGCAAAGAGATAATGGGGAAGTTATCAACGTCAGTAGCAAGATAAATGGGAAGAAAGTTAGAGCAAATAAAGATAGTGTTTGACGAAGAAAAGTTCAAAAACGTTGATTTGGGTAAGAAAACAACGCAGCTACGGGTGGCAAAAGCAATGAACTGCAGTCGATCTTTGGTTCACAAATGGATAAGTGACAAGGTTATAAGGAGCCATACCAATTCACTAAAACCAGATTTGACTGATAAAAATAAGCTTTCTAGGTTAATTTTTTGTCTCTCTCCGCTACATTATGACCACATTATTAGTCAAGTTAAATTTAAAGATCAAACGAATGTATACACATTGATGAAAAGTGGTTCTACATAACTAAGGATGGTCAAAGATACTACTTGTCACAAACAGAACCAGGCCCGTATAGAAGTGTTCAGTCTAAAACATTCATAGGTAAAATCATGTTCATGTGTGTTGTTGGGAGACCACATTATGACACAAATAATGAAGTCATATTTGATGTAAATTTGGAATTTGGCCATTTATTAGCTTGGAACCAGCAAAAAGAAATTCAAAAAATAGGGTTGCAGGAACAATGGAAACAAAGCAAGTAGAATCAATTAACAAGGAAGTGGTGAAGGAAATGATCTTAGGGAAGGTGCTGCCTGAAATAAAGAGGAAGTGGCCAGCAAATGCAACAAAGACAATATTTATTCTACAGGATAATACACGTCCACATTTGAAGAACACAAATTTGGAATTTAGAGAAGCAACAAGTTCAGATGGATGTAACATTCAACTTGTACAACAGCCCCCAAATTCACCAGATATGAATGTGTTGGATTTGGGTTTTTTCAGGGCAATTCAATCTTTAAAAACACTTAGTAATTCGTACAAGTTAGCTGAGTTGGTGGAAGCGGTATCTACTGCATTTAACAATTTTGAAATTGTAAAACTTAATTATGTGTTCATTACATGGCAGGCTTGCATGCTAGAGGTGCTAAAAATCAAAGGACACAATAGATAGTACAAGATACCACATATGCACAAGTCGAAGTTGGCAAGAGCTGGAACACTACCACAATATTTACAGGCAGACATACAAGTGGTGAAGGACTCCATTAGGCACGTTCAGAATGTAGGAGATGAAAGTGACCTTTCTCAGCTATCTCAACTTATAGACTCAATTATATGGGACTGATTTGAAATCTAAACTAACATTTTGTTTAGGTTGTTTAGTGTACTCATTTTGCTTGAAGTTTTGTAGTACACCAAACAACCTACCAACAACAATAACATTTTGAACATCAACAACAGTGAAGATGAAAAATATATAGAAGTGAATGCAGAAGAATCAGACTGTTGTAACTTTTTTTAGGGTTTAATATTATCAGTCGAACTTTGCATATTCAATCATGTTGTTGGTGCAGTTAATTTAATTTTCAACTCGGCATTCAACTAGAAATTACAGAATACAAAGAACAACTTCAGATCTGGGTGCATATATAGCCTCTTCATATTCATAGAATATGGTGGCAATATACATGCAACCCGATCCGAGCCCTCTTAAAAATCATTGGGCCATTTCTCAGAACAAATCCCAGCAATGCATGTAATTCATCATTAGTTTTTTTTTTTAAAAAAATTATTAATAAAACAGAGATAAAGGATTCGAAGTCAACCTCCCTTTTCCTCCAGAACAATCTTCAATGCAGGGAAATGTTTTGACATTTCCATAATGAACCACCGTCTATGTTTAGGGGTTTCTTGCATGGCACGTACCCTTCTCCTTCCCTCCTCTTCCAATCTCCGGTCAACTTCACCTTCGAGTCCCTTCATCCTCTCATCAAACTCAAGGAACTCATGACAAGTCTCAGGCACAAAAGTGTCAACATCACCAAGAGAATCAGGAATAACAACCTCAGAATCATCATCTTCTTTCATCATCATCGACAGATCTTCAACCTCATCTTCAAACCCGTCAACTTCCATCCTCTCCAAATCATTTAAAACCTCGAAAACAACAAAAATAAACAAGTTAAATAAAAATTATAGTTATTTATCAACCAGATCTGACTATGCATGTTCATCATAATTTTAAAAAAAATTAATGTAAAGTTAAATAAAAATTACAGTTATTTATAAAATTAAATGTAATACCTTAAAATCATCACTGAACATGTTAAATAAACATGTCATTTCTTCATAAAGGAGATCTGGAGATTTCAGATCATCTTCATAATCGTAACAGGCCATGAATATAACCAGATCTGAAGATTTCAGATATTAATAAAGAGAGAGAGAGAGAGAAGCGGCACAAAAAAAAAGATTAGGGTTGAAGAGAGTCTCAAAACGACATATGCGATGAAGTAATGGAGGATTTAGGGTTTCAATGAAGAAGACGAAGGTTGAAGGAAGATTGAAGGGAGTTTGAAGGTTAAAGGGAGATTGAAGGGATAAGGGATCTGAAGAAGGATAATCTAGAACACAAATAAACGGCAGAAGGACTTAGGGTTTTGAAGATTAACAATGTATCGTGGGTTATTTGGGCTGGGGTGTTATGGTTGGGTAATTGGGTTAAGGTTAGTTAATTAGATTAATTATGTTAGGTGAGGTTAATTGGGCTGGATTAGGGAGATAGTATGTGGCCCAGACTCAATGGCATTATGTGTAAATTTGAAAAATGAACAAGGACAGTCTTGTAATTTGACTTCTAATTTTTTTGCTAAATTGGGAAAGAGAGAACATCATTGATATTGATCAAAAGGGGAAAGGAGAACAATATAGAAAATTGGAGGGGGTATATATTAAGAGACGATCTTTCAAAGCTTTTATGTTTAAATTGCTACAAACCTTTTCAAGAACAGTAGTTTGATTCATGCGTTTTGCTAAACGTAAGATTATCAGTAAGACTCTTTCAACTTGTAAGGCCATGTTCTTTCTGACTTTTTAGAGTTGAACTGAACAGAGCTGAACTGAATGAAGCTGAACTGAACTGAACTGAATTTAATCGAGCTCAACTGAACTGAACTGAATTGAACTGAATGAAGCTGAAATTAATAAAAGTGGATGAAGTTTAATTAAATTAATCCAACTAAATAATAATAATAATAATAATAATAATAATAATAATAATAAAAATAAAAGTTTTGTTTGATTAATAAAAGTTTACGCTTTAAATTTTTTGATAATATTAATAATAAAACGAGTTACTAATAATTTCATTCGGATTAAAAAACTTGTTATACCAGTTATACAACATCAAAGTCAAGGAAGAACATATTCAAACATGGATGATAAAGAATGGAAGAAACTCATGGACAAAGTTCGGAAAAATAGGGCATGTTATTATTGATGTCCATAATGACCACTGATGCCCGTCGTTGAGGGTATCAAAGATAAAATTTATAATTCCTAACTTTAACAATAGATAGTGAAAGTCAGGGTCGAACCACAAGGACTGTAATACCTCGCATTTTTGGTTTCTTTTATTTAAATCGATTCGTTTTATAAGCTTACTGTAACACCCCCATTTATTTAAGAGCCTTTAGCAAGACATTCTCAAATAAATAGAGCTGTTACCATCTCGGAATGTCCGAGGTAGTGAATAACAAAGTAAACAAACCAAGGTACTTTATATAAAAACTGATTAAATTTAAACTTTTGATATTACAACTATTACGCAAGGAATAAAGTACAACTGATAACATATATGTATGTGATCTAATTCTAAGTAGGTCCAAGACTTGTCTCACTCCTTGCACAAGCTCCTAGTCCATCTGTCTCTGACCTGTAGAGTCTACTCCCCATTCCGGATCATCGTAGGTGTACACGAATACACTGTCAACCTCGCGGTTGAGTAGGACAACACAATAATGAATAATGCAAAAAATAATGATATGCAAATGCCATGGTATGCTCGAGCTCAATCAAAATCTCAATCTCAAACCCGAAACACCAATCTCAAACCCGAAACACCAAGCCATACCGAACCTCCCGGCAGACTATAATCGGTCGTCACCGAACACCAGCTCAATAGCTGATAAGACACCAGGCCTGGTCTGCAGAACCACCCTGGGCTTTATATCAAATCAATATCCAGTCCGTAACTTTCTCAGTAACCAATGCATATGCCATGCTCATGAATGCAACAATACTCTTAATCAATCATGCTATTAAATAATGAAATGCTCATGCCAATAATAACACTTAACACTCAATCCAACCAATATCATTCTCATATTACTCATGCTCAACATCCATAACACACAATCCAACAAACATTCATACCACATCATAGAGTATAAGGTCAGTGTATCCTACCTGGATAGCAATATAATCCCATCACGCAGCTAATATCCAATCAGTAGCATCACTCCATTTTATACTCACACCTAATAAAATAATATACTTAATTACTAACTAATTTAACTACGTAAACAAATATAATATATCAGGCAATCTATCAATTTAATTATCAAAATAATGTTTTGCGCATAACGAGACTATATTAAGCACGACTAGCCAAAAAGCTTAATTAGGTGATCAATTAAAATTACCGTCACAACACGATTTAAACAAATTAACTAAACCGGTTCAACTAATTAAACTAATTGATCCCAACTACATATCTATGAATTAAACAATTTAAAACATCAACAACATCAAACATAATATTAAATCATTAATATTAATAACCATCACATAATTATTATACTAATACTAAAGTTACAATAATAATAATACCAATATTAACCATAATAAAATAACAAGATGAATAATGGTAATAATAATATGATAAGACAAGTAGTAATAATAATAAGAAGAATAATAATATGATAATGATACTAATAACATTAATAATAATAACACAAACAACCACACGCATCAAACACGAAACAACCCCTAAAACGAAACAGCCCTTATAAAACACATGTGACAGCCCTCATAAAACAGCCCTCAATAACCCTCTTCTGCCACCTGTACCACCACCCCACCATGGTGGCTGCCACCACTGTACCGTGGTGAACCACTGGACGCTTCCCTCGACAACTCCCTCGCCCTCACCTGTCGTCGACAGCCCCTGTAACAACCGGTCCCTGCAACACTTTCCTGTAACCATCCTACAACCCGTGTATCCCCCTTCTGCAAACCCGACTCCAACCACCACTACCACTACTCTAACCGCCACCTGACTCCTCCACCGACCCCTCTTATCTCCCACGACCCCCTGGTGGTAACCACCAGGCCCTCGACACCCTCACAACAGCAACAAAAGTCGTCCTAAAAAGGCCCCACAAACACGCCCCCTTATCCCCTATTTCTGCCGCCTATTGTCGACTGCCAAAAGAAGCATTTTACGACCACCAATCGCCACCAAACAACAACCAAATTAAACTATAAACACCCTTCAACAAATACACAGAGATTCGTACCAAAAACGAGACTATTACACGCTTCAAATAAGCAACCACAAACGCAACAGAGAAAGAACATGGTGACTGTCGACGAAAGTATGGTATTTATAGTGATGCTCATGGTGATCCTATGGTGATTTAAGGATGACAAACATATCATACATACTAAAAATATTATATACAACCATAGTATTCAGATTCGAAGCTATGAAAACGTACTATAAACTGCTTACGAACTCGCGGCTGTGCAAGTATGAGAACGATGAACGTATGGGCTGTTCTGGTCTCGTTTATCTCCTTTCTCTTTTGCTCTTCTTCAACCTCACGGTGGCCTACGGTTTGCTGGTGAAGGGAGGCAGGGAGGATGTGGAGGCAGACGAGTTTTATGAGGAGTAGGGTTTTCTATTTTCTATTTTTGTCGATGAAGGGTTAGGGTGATGAATGTCGATGGGTTAGCATATTAGGGTTAGCACATTAGGGTTTTGTTTATGTTTGCACTAATACCCGATTCTCATACCAAGTCCAAACCCATCACGCATCCCGAGGTCTCACACGACTATATCCCGTAACTTAAAATAACGAGAACGTATAAATTATTATACTAATTAAATTATATAATTAGTATTAGTAAATATGAATTAAATTAGTTAAGAATTTATAAAGAATATATAATTTAAATATAATTACGACTTAAATAAAAATAGAAATCAAGTATAGATGAGAAATAGATATGAAATAGAAAATATATTAAATTATAAACGTATTATTAAAATTAAAGGAACACGAATGAAATGTCATTTTATGAATTAATCAACAATTATAAAAATGATTATGAAATACGAAATAATCGTAGAAATACGATTTATAAAATAATAGTAGTTTACGTAAAATACTTTATAATCATTCTATTCGAAATACTTGTATAAAATAGAGTTTGACTGCCGTTGACCGAGGCTAAAAATACGGGGTATTACAGTCTTCCCTCCTTAAAATGAACTTCGTCCCGAAGTTCACCACCCCGTAACTGTCACGAAACATCTAACAAGCACGAAACAAACACAAACAACACTTATACAGGCTTCAAGACGCGAAATGTTACATTCTACCTTCGTTAAGAAAACTTTGTCCCCAAAGTTTAACGCATAACTAAATTAAAAGATAATTCACGAATCACAATATAATGCATAACAAAAGTAAACATGATTATCAAGTATGTTCACAAGCACGACATATCAATTAACCATATCAAAATCATCAAGATTTTACAATCCCATCCTCCTTAAGACATGGTTACGTCCCCGTAACCCCATTACAAAATTTCACATCCCAAAGCTCAAGAAGATTACTGAGACCACAGTCACAAATCATCTGATAATTAGGCTAATTACTCTATACTGGCAACTAGCATCCGACTTTTCAAGCAACAACACGTACTTTTCAATTTCATGTTACGCAGTTAAAACAAAATCAAGGTAACTAACACTTATGTATCCTTGTAAATTTTAACACACCTTAACACATTTACACCAATGTAGACAATCCGCTAACTCATTGCTCATACTTGACAAATCAACACACTGCATGCTCATAATCATATTATAGATCAGGCGAATCACGTTTATGCAGATAAGAGAAAATGACATTAAGCAAGATTTAATTAATGCAATTAAACACGGAGCAATGACATATTTTACGAGATAGACACTAACCATAGACTAGCAAGGCATCTTAGCATTTCTAGGTATAAATAAGTTAAAATCACTCAGGTACATTTCTCATCTACTCGCATGACCTCATTTGCCATAAAACTAGTAATAAATATAACTCGCAAGATAAGAGGTTTATATCATGTGGAACAATTTCATGTTCAGGCAAAAATTTTATCAATATGTAGCTACAGATTCTGTCATGTTACAAACTAATTACTATAATTATCAAACATCAGGTTTATCATGGATTATCACCTTGAAAACATTTTGAACTTTCAGACAATGAAATTGTAATTAATGGCAGTTTGTAAACACGAATCAATTGACGATTTTACAAGCTACCGATCGAAAGCAAGACTAGTACTCCCATAATTCACATGTCCACCAGATTACTAATTGAATATATATTATGATCAGATTTAAACATAACAGTCAATATGTAGCTCACCTTGTGGCACAACAGTGTCGGTAGAAATAAAACTAACTTTATATAGAGCCCGCCAAAACACGTAAGGTTATACTATCATATAATAAAGTTCATATCCATATCATATGCCTACTGTTCGTGCTACTAATGTCATATCGGAACATTACGAGGTTACATCACATAGTTCATATATAATTAAACTTTTATATGAAACTTACGTAACTCACAATTACAACAATTAAACATCATGCGGAACTTTCAAAAATCATAAATAAATAACCGCTCAGACATTTTGTGAGATATTATAGTTTTTAGAAAATATAGTGAATTAACTAATCATAGGAAAAGAATCAAATGCAACGCTTAATGGAATTATTTATAACAGTTTTTTTTTTTTCAACTCAGTTGGTCTGAGCAACAACTTTACAGCAAATAAACAGAAAATTGAGCAACTTGCAAAAATCACCATTAAATAATGACTTGTTAAGATTTTACATGACTTATCATTTTAAAAAACATGAATGAATATTCTAAACAGTGGGGTCGGAATTATGCATAAACAAAAAAACACGTTTTAAGTGACTCCTTTTTGCAAAAAAAAAACATGGGTCAAAACAGAACTGTGCAGTAACAATCGGACCACAGTCAACTAAAATATTTATTTATTTTCGCAAAATATAACTCGTATTAACATGAAACCAACGGCATTGGAAAGCTAATTTAGAAGGTTATCACACATAACATTTTCACATTCATATAGAAAACACATTTTAAATGGCAGCCCGTACCAACAAGGTAACATTCTGAAAATTTATTAAACCTTTTTGTTCCTTCAAATCACTTCACATTATCACATTTACATACTACCATTCTTCTTCTAAACATGTTGACATATCATCAAAGCATAGAAACCAAGTTGCACCATATTAACATTTATTCATCATTTCAAGCTGTAATTGTCATCTAAAACACGGTAAAGATTACGAAACAGGAAAGAAGATCAACTAAATGACTGAATATTTTTACCTGTTTATACAAATGTAACACATAACTATATAACACTCATGCCTTGGGGCATCACATTCCGCATATTACTAGACATAGATTACTATAACACATAAATCTTATCATTCATATCTACATACCATCCAATATATTACATAATTACGATAGTCATTTAATAACCAGATATCATATGGACATGTCAGAAGACTAAATCATATGATCACATTACTCTATCTATGGCTCGATAACTATAGATCCATACTCATATACACATTCTCATGTTCTCAATACTTGAAAATCATATATCTCAATCAGCATTCATTATAAATCTCATACAACACAGATCTCCAACCATATTTCACATCATACTTACCTCATTCATTTTCTGCGGAAAAGGTAGTACAATATAAATATTGGGTCCTGTCCTTTATTCTATACTACCCACGCTCTACATCTCTCAAGGGTGACCAGGTTAGACTGAAAGGGCCAGTGGCTTGGTTTGAGGGGGGCCCTAACTCATCCCAATCCTGGGGCTCCTAACAGTTACTAACCTGGGGTTCATTTTATTAGACTCTTCCTACGTTCATTACTATTCATTTGGTTTAGGCCTGAGAATCGTTCGCTCTGATACCACTTCGTAACACCCCCATTTATTAAGAGCCTTTAGCAAGACATTCTCAAATAAATAGAGCTGTTACCATCTCGGAATGTCCGAGGTAGTGAATAACAAAGTAAACAAACCAAGGTACTTTATATAAAAACTGATTAAATTTAAACTTTTGATATTACAACTATTACGCAAGGAATAAAGTACAACTGATAACATATATGTATGTGATCTAATTCTAAGTAGGTCTAAGACTTGTCTCACTCCTTGCCCAAGCTCCTAGTCCATCTGTCTCTGACCTGTAGAGTCTACTCCCCATTCCGGATCATCGTAGGTGTACACGAATACACTGTCAACCTCGCGGTTGAGTAGGACAACACAATAATGAATAATGCAACAAATAATGATATGCAAATGCCATGATATGCTCGAGCTCAATCAAAATCTCAATCTCAAACCCGAAACACCAATCTCAAACCCGAAACACCAAGCCATACCGAACCTCCCGGCAGACTATAATCGGTCGTCACCGAACACCAGCTCAATAGCTGATAAGACACCAGGCCTGGTCTGCAGAACCACCCTGGGCTTTATATCAAATCAATATCCAGTCCGTAACTTTCTCAGTAACCAATGCATATGCCATGCTCATGAATGCAACAATACTCTTAATCAATCATGCTATTAAATAATGAAATGCTCATGCCAATAATAACACTTAACACTCAATCCAACCAATATCATTCTCATATTACTCATGCTCAACATCCATAACACACAATCCAACAAACATTCATACCACATCATAGAGTATAAGGTCAGTGTATCCTACCTGGATAGCAATATAATCCCATCACGCAGCTAATATCCAATCAGTAGCATCACTCCATTTTATACTCACACCTAATAAAATAATATACTTAATTACTAACTAATTTAACTACGTAAACAAATATAATATATCAGGCAATCTATCAATTTAATTATCAAAATAATGTTTTGCGCATAACGAGACTATATTAAGCACGACTAGCCAAAAAGCTTAATTAGGTGATCAATTAAAATTACCGTCACAACACGATTTAAACAAATTAACTAAACCAGTTCAACTAATTAAACTAATTGATCCCAACTACATATCTATGAATTAAACAATTTAAAACATCAACAACATCAAACATAATATTAAATCATTAATATTAATAACCATCACATAATTATTATACTAATACTAAAGTTACAATAATAATAATACCAATATTAACCATAATAAAATAACAAGATGAATAATGGTAACAATAATATGATAAGACAAGTAGTAATAATAATAAGAAGAATAATAATATGATAATGATACTAATAACATTAATAACAATAACACAAACAACAACACGCATCAAACACGAAACAACCCCTAAAACGAAACAGCCCTTATAAAACACATGTGACAGCCCTCATAAAACAGCCCTCAACAACCCTTTTCTGCCACCTGTACCACCACCCCACCATGGTGGCTGCCACCACTGTACCGTGGTGAACCACTGGACGCTTCCCTCGACAACTCCCTCGCCCTCACCTGTCGTCGACAGCCCCTGTAACAACCGGTCCCTGCAACACTTTCCTGTAACCATCCTACAACCCGTGTATCCCCCTTCTGCAAACCCGACTCCAACCACCACTACCACTACTCTAACCGCCACCTGACTCCTCCATCGACCCCTCTTATCTCCCACGACCCCCTGGTGGTAACCACCAGGCCCTCGACACCCTCACAACAGCAACAAAAGTCGTCCTATAAAAAGGCCCCACAAACACGCCCCCTTATCCCCTGTTTCTGCCGCCTATTGTCGACTGCCAAAAGAAGCATTTTACGACCACCAATCGCCACCAAACAACAACCAAATTAAACTATAAACACCCTTCAATAAATACACAGAGATTCGTACCAAAAACGAGACTATTACACGCTTCAAATAAGCAACCACAAACGCAACAGCGAAAGAACATGGTGACTGTCGACGAAAGTATGGTATTTATAGTGATGCTCATGGTGATCCTATGGTGATTTAAGGATGACAAACATATCATACATACTACAAATATTATATACAACCATAGTATTCAGATTCGAAGCTATGAAAACGTACTATAAACTGCTTACGAACTCGCGGCTGTGCAAGTATGAGAACGATGAACGTATGGGTTGTTCTGGTCTCGTTTATCTCCTTTCTCTTTTGCTCTTCTTCAACCTCACGGTGGCCTAGGGTTTGCTGGTGAAGGGAGGCAGGGAGGATGTGGAGGCAGACGAGTTTTATGAGGAGTAGGGTTTTCTATTTTCTATTTTTGTCGATGAAGGGTTAGGGTGATGAATGTCGATGGGTTAGCATATTAGGGTTAGCACATTAGGGTTTTGTTTATGTTTGCACTAATACCCGATTCTCATACCAAGTCCAAGCCCATCACGCATCCCGATGTCTCACACGACTATATCCCGTAACTTAAAATAACGAGAACGTATAAATTATTATACTAATTAAATTATATAATTAGTATTAGTAAATATGAATTAAATTAATTAAGAATTTATAAAGAATATATAATTTAAATATAATTACGACTTAAATAAAAATAGAAATTAAGTATAGATGAGAAATAGATATCAAATAGAAAATATATTAAATTATAAACGTATTATTAAAATTAAAGGAACACGAATGAAATGTCATTTTATGAATTAATCAACAATTATAAAAATGATTATGAAATACGAAATAATCGTAGAAATACGATTTATAAAATAATAGTAGTTTACGTAAAATACTTTATAATCATTCTATTCGAAATACTTGTATAAAACAGAGTTTGACTGCCATTGACCGAGGCTAAAAATACGGGGTATTACACTTACTCGTACTCGTTTTTATACGAGGTGTTTTGGTCTTAGATGGGACTCGAAAGGGGAAACTAACCACTTTGGGATAATAATAGTAAGGTGTAGTTGTTGGGGTTCGAACCCAGGACCCATGGCAGCACGGCCATGGGCCTCGTTATGCGTGCAAAAACCATAGAGTCAGCCCACGCTTCATAAAACTTGCTAACCCTATTTACACCTTACCTCAAGCCGTCATATTTAAGCAAACTTTCTGACCTAATCTACCCTATCTATCATACAAAAACCTCATAGTCTGACAGCCGACATAGCATATTCTAAAGGGTGGTGGTCACGGTGGTCATAGGGTGGTCAGAACTTCGTCGATCTGAGCCAGAAAGGGGTATGTTAGCACGTTCTTTTTCTTCTTTGCGTTTCCTGTAGTTTTTGTAAATCTTTCGTGTGTTTTATTCATGGTTGCGAGTTTAGTTCTGGGTCTTAACTTAGTCTATGTCGTTAGTAGTGGTGTTTGGGCTACGGTAGGGGTCACCGTTGGCTACCAGGAACCACCAGTAGTGGTGGTTTTGTCGCCTGAGACAACCAAATTAATTCCTTTTTCAGACAGGGTCTTGTACGTATAGTTTTGTGTGGGTATTTCGAGTATAACCTTGTTAGTTTTGGTTCTGGGTGTTTGCGTTTTAAGATTGGTGGTGGTCAATGGTATGCCATGGTGGTTGTCGTGTTGGGTTTAGGCGGCTAAGGTGGCGGCTGTGGCGTTGTCCGTGTCTCTGGTCGTCCTCTGTTTTTGCAGAGTATGGTGTCACGAGTTACAGGGGTGTTTTGGGAGTGGTACCACTGTTGACTCGGGGGAGGTCGACACGGTGGTACCACCATGAGTCAGTAGTCCGGTGTCAGGGGTGGTCTGGGCAGCCGTCACGAGTGGTGGTTTGGTTAATAGGAGTTGTCGACAGCCTGTTTAAGGAGGCTGGTTGGTTGGCGGGGTGAGGGACCAGACGGGTTTAAGGGGCTGGTTCTCCTCGCCGGCGACGGACGACTGGACGGCCGGCGGTCACTGATGCTTAGGGTGGTTCTAGGTATCGTGGCTGGTGGTTGTTGGTGGCGGCGGAAGGGTGTTGGTGGTGTTAGGAGTGTAGGTTTAGTGGTGAGTCGGGTTGGTTAAGGGAGTTGTTTTCGTGTTTGAATTTACTTATTATTATTATTATTATTATTATTATTATTATTATTATTATTATTATTATTATTATTATTATTATTATTATTATTATGAAGGAGAACTTTTATTAAAAAGACTGGAAAAATTACATGAAATTTGTGGGCACCCGCGAAACTAGCTGGGCGCCCAGTCCCTTAGCAATAGCAAAACTAAGGCGAGAACATTATTATTATTATTATTATTATTATTATTATTATTATTATTATTATTATTATTATTATTATTATTATTAATGTTAGTATTAGTATTATTTTATTGTTAAGTAATATTTTATTTTTCTCATGCGGTTTTGGGTCGTGTTAATTAAAGATGCGAGTCGGGAATTATTTAAGTCGGGGAAGTTCTATGTTTATTTTTGGAAAGTTTCTATAATTGGAAAGTTTCTATTTTTTGAAACTTTCCACTTATGGAAGGTTGCTATTCATAGTAAGTACGATCGTTAAGGGGTTCGGGAAGTTTGTTAATTTGTTGCGTATATCTCTTTAGGTAGCGAGTTTCGCGTGGAACACTTTTGACAAGCCTCGAGCGTATCTACGTTTCCTGCTAATTCAGGTAGGGGAAATACTGATAAACATTGATGCGTAATCTGTTCTTATTTGATGTTAAGCATGTTTGTTACATAATATCATGTGATTGTTATATTGTGCTGTTTATATCATTCTGTGATTGGTGCGGAGATAAAGGGTCTGTGATTGGTGCGGAGATAAAGGGTCTGTGATTGGTGCGGAGATAAAGGGTCTGTGATTGGTGCGGAGAATTATGGGTCTTGTGATTCGGAGTGGAGAAGCTCGACTTTCTATTTATAGTAATGTGGTTTATTTACAGTTTTTCTCTACTCAACCTCGTGGTTGACCCTGTGTATTCGTGATCACCTGTGATGAACCAATTATTGGGGAGCAGATTGACAGGTGTTGAGACTGTGGGAGCTAGGGGAAGAGAGAAGCTTGGATCCGGACCTGCCTAGAGTCTAGATCACCATAGTAGTTTTTATGAGTTGTAGTTTTGTGTTAGCAAGACAGTTTGTTTTAATTCAGTTGTATAAACTTGTTCTTTGAGATAATTTTTCAATTTAAAGTACTGTTTATCTTCCTTTGTATCTACTGCCTCGGGAAACCGAGATGGTAACACCTTTATTTATCTAGGGAGTCCTAGTACAGGCCCTTAAATAAATGGGGGTGTTACAAAGTGGTATCAGAGCGAACGATCCTCAGGCCTAAACTAATGAACCCAATGAATGTAGGAGAGTCTAAATAAAATGAACCCCCGGGATAGGACTGTTAGGAGCACACTAAAGGCAAAGTATGAGTCTGGGGCCCCCTCACACCGAACCATTGTCCCTATCAGTTTTACCCGGGAACCCAGAGTGAAAATACGAGAGAAAAGGGGTAGGTTAAGAAAAGATGGAAGTAATGGTATATTGTGATAAGTATCTTATGCAAACTTGAGTATATGAAACTAATTGGAAAAGCCGAGAGGGGCATAAATATGAAGGCATTTTAATTGTTGGAATAAAGGAGTACATGAATGTGGTTGTGTGTAGTATCTTGAAACATGTCAGTAAATGCTTTCATTTCCTTTCTCATCATGTCTAGTGATATGCGGTTATGTGATCCCGAGCCATGTTATAGTTTTATGATTATTCAATCGGATAGCTGATGATAAACTTTATCGTTTAGGGAATTTAGCCCTAACCTGAATGTGTGCCCACACGAGTTGGGACTCATTTCTTTCTGTTGTATTATAGTATGCCTCCGCGAAGAGCCAATGTCGCAAACATCACACAAGAGGAGTTAGACCGATTACTAGCTGAGAACGAGGCCCTAAAGGCCAAACGCATGGATTTGGCAAAAATGAGCACAATAATCGCGAGGCATCACCCTACCCAATTCACTGGGGAGGGGGAACCTCATCTGCTGGGAGCATGGTGTCGGGAATTCACTAACCTATTCGAGTTGGTGGATTGCCCTGATGAATTGAGGGTTGACCAAGCAGCCTACTATCTGAGGGGTATGGCCGGAGATTGGTGGACCGGGAACAAGGGAGAGATCCGGGAAGCAGCTAGAGAGGATGGGACCGAGTTTGTTGCTTGGGACGCATTCAAGGGGATCTTGTACGAGGTGTTTCTACCAGAATTCCAAAAGAGCAAACTGAGGGAGGAGTTCGACACATTCAAAATGTCGGAGGACATGACTGTAGAGGCTTACTACAGGAAATTCATTCAGTTGGCGAACTACGTGGGAGACATGGGTTTCGACGATGCCATGCTGGCAATGAAATTTGAGAGGGGGTTATCAATCGCCATCAAGAAGAGATTGATTGCAGCTCCGCCCACCACAGTCCGTGACATCTACTTAAGGGCTGGGGCGGCGGAGAGGCTTTCCGAGATGATCAAGGAGGACAAGAAGTCCAAGACAGAAAAGAGGAAGGCGGAATCAGTAACCGAGGGTTCTGGATCGAAAAACCAAAGCACTAACAAGTTCAGTGGGTACTTCGGGAGTAGTGCCTCTGGTGGTGGGAGAAACCAGAGTGGGGGCAACTTCAGGAGTGGAGGTTCTGGCAGTGGTTCGGTGGGAATGGTCTGTTTCGGCTGCGGAAAGATTGGGCACAAGCAGGCAGTATGTCGCTCTTCAAGGGGGAATTAGTCTGGGGGGTATCGCGCGCCTACATCCGGATATCAAGGATCTCGCACTCAATCATATGGCAGCAGTGGCTACCGCACACCCATGACAAACTATAGTGGGGGTGCGAAGTTTGGAGGCAGCAGCAACTATCAAAGGAACTACAACAACAATCAGAACCGTTCATACCAGAACCAGTACAACGGAAGTGGGAACAATCACAAGACGGGAACGGAAGGAAATCAGCAGGCTGGGACATCTTCTGCCAGCCAGAGTGGAGTCAAGTCCAGTGGCAAACTCTTTGCCATGGGAAAATAGGCAGCTCAGGAGGATGCTCATGTGGTTACTGGTACTTTTCTTGTAAACTCTAGACCTACCTTCGTACTTTTCGATTCCGGTGCGACCCATTCTTTTGTGTCTAGAGAGCATGTTAAAGTTTTGGGACTTGAGAGGTTCGACCTAGTCGCGGACTCAGTGACCATACCTTCAGGGGAGTCAATCACCTGTAGTAGAGTTTATCGAAGTGTACCCATCAAAATCGGGGAAGCAATTTTCTATTGTGACCTCATAGAATTTCCATTGGGGGGTTTTGAAGTGATACTAGGGATGGAGCGGTTGGGGAAGTATAGGGCTTTTATCGATTGCCACCAAAAGAAGATTTCCTTGAAGGGACCTAAGGGAGTGAGGGTGTCTTACAAGGGATATAGAGTCAAACCAAAAATCAAATTCATATCCGTCAATACCCTGAAGTCTAGTTTGCGAAAAGGAGAGAGCCTAATCTTGTGCCAAATGTGGGATTGTGAGGCTGAGACCCCCAAGACTAGTGAGATACCTGTGGTGCGGGAGTTTGAGGGAGTTTTTCGAGACGACGTTCCAGGGTTACCGCCGAGGAGGGAAGTGGAATTTTCCATTGACCTAAAACCAGGAGCGGGACCGATATCTAAATCACCGTACCGTATGGGACCTAAAGAGATGGAGGAATTGAAGAAACAGTTGGATGAACTAGCTAAAAAAGGGTTCATTCGACCCAGTGTGTCGCCTTGGGGTGCACCTGTTCTATTTGTGAAGAAGAAGGATGGGAGTTTGAGGCTGTGCGTTGATTACCGAGAGCTGAACAATGTGACCATCAAGAACTGTTACCCTTTGCCGAGAATTGACGACTTGTTCGATCAGTTAAGTGGAGCTGGGGTTTTCTCCAAGATAGACTTGAGATCCGGGTATCATCAGTTGAGAATAAAGGACGAAGATATTCCAAAGACCGCGTTCCGAACGAGGTGTGGCCACTATGAATTTGTGGTGATGCCGTTTGGATTGACTAATGCTCCAGCTGTGTTCATGGACTTGATGAACCGAGTTTTCAGCCCGTACCTGGATAAGTTTGTGGTGGTATTTATCGATGATATCCTTGTATATTCCAAGAACGCAGAAGAGCACGAAGACCATTTGAGGAGGGTACTTCAGACCCTAGAGGAACATAAGCTTAATGCTAAGTTGAGTAAGTGCGAGTTCTGGTTGGAGAAAGTGGCGTTTCTGGGGCATGTAATTTCGAAGGAGGGAGTGTCTGTTGATCCTAGTAAGATCGAGGCTGTGACTAGGTGGCAAAGTCCGAAGAATGTGAGTGAGATTCGAAGTTTCCTGGGATTGGCGGGATATTATCTGAGATTCGTCAAAGATTTTTCGAAGATAGCGAAGCCGTTGACATCGTTAATGAGGAAAGAGAACCGTTTCGTCTAGGATGAGAGTTGTGAGAAGGCATTCCTAACCCTTAAGGAACGTCTGACAACAGCTCCTATCCTTGCTTTGCCAGTTGGGAGTGATAACTTCGAAGTTTATACAGACGCTTCGAAGCATGGGTTGGGTTGTGTGCTAATGCAAAATGGGAGAGTGATAGCATATGCGTCTCGCCAGTTAAAGACCTACGAAGAAAATTATCCGACTCATGATTTGGAATTGGGCGCAGTTGTGTTTGCACTTAAATTGTGGCGCCATTACCTTTATGGAGCCACTTTTAAAGTGTTTTCTGATCATAAGAGCCTGAAGTACATCTACACCCAGAAGGAGTTGAACATGAGGCAGAGAAGGTGGATAGAGTTAATCGGAGACTATGATATGCAGATTGTTTACCACGAGGGCAAGGCGAATGTGGTGGCAGATGCCCTAAGTAGGAAGTCGGTGCATGCTTTGAGTTGTGCCAGATCGAGGGTGAGGTTGCATGACGAGTTAAGGGAGATGAGAACTTTTATGATCCGGAAAGGGGGTGCCCTTGGTGATTTGACAGTGGAGCCTGAACTGTATGGGGAGATTCGGGAATTGCAGAAGAACGGTGAGAGAATCCAAAAGTGGCGTTTGATGGTGGAAAATAGGGTTGGTGATGAGGCATCCAAGTTCAGTATTCATACCGACGGTAGTTTGAGATTCAGTGGGCGATGGTGTGTACCGAATATTGAAGAGCTAAAGAAGAAGATCCTGACTGAAGCTCATGCTACTCCTTATTCTGTTCACCCAGGGGGTGATAAACTGTATAAGGACCTTAAGAATACGTTTTGGTGGCCGAATATGAAGAAGGAGGTCGCAGAGTTTGTCTCGAGGTGTTTGACGTGTCAACGAGTGAAAGGGGAGCATAAGAGACCTCAAGGGAAGGTTCAGCCATTAGATGTGCCAGAGTGGAAGTGGGAGAATATTTCGATGGACTTTATCGTGGGGTTGCCTCGGACCCAGAGGGGCAACAACATGATTTGGGCGATCGTGGATCGTTTGACTAAGTCAGCTCACTTTATTCCCATGAAGGATACCTGGAGTAAGGCCGAGTTGGCTAAGTCATATGTTCAGAATGTGGTCAAACTGCATGGCGTACCCAAGGACATTGTTTCAGATCGAGACTCGAGGTTTATATCCAGATTTTGGCAGGAGTTGCAGGCTGCTTTGGGTACCCAGTTGAAGATGAGTACAGCTTTTCATCCGGCTACTGACGGTCAGACTGAGAGGACGATTCAGACTCTTGAGGATATGCTGAGGGCGTGCGTACTTAGCTTGAGTTCGGGGGATCTTGGGAGGACCGACTGGGGTTGATAGAGTTTTCGTATAACAACAGCTATCATGCCAGTATAGGGATGGCTCCTTTTGAGGCTTTATATGGGAGGAAGTGTCGGAGCCCTGTGTGTTGGGATGATCGAGCTGATGTGGTGACTTTAGGGCCGGATATGATCCAGGAGATGGTGGAGCAGGTTCAGGTTATTCGACAGAAAATGAGGGCTGCCCAGGACGTAACTTTTCTTTAAGGGGGGTGGAATGTGACATTCTGTGATTTACGTAAGTTCTATGTAGACTGTTTTGTGTTATTTGTGTTCCAATTTCGTTTGAGTTGATTGTTTTGTCACCTAAGTGTGGTAGAACTTCGGGACGAAGTTCTTTTTAAGGGGGGAAGACTGTAATACCTCGCATTTTTGGTTTCTTTTATTTAAATCGATTCGTTTTATAAGCTTACTCGTACTCGTTTTTATACGAGGTGTTTTGGTCTTAGATGGGACTCGAAAGGGGAAACTAACCACTTTGGGATAATAATAGTAAGGTGTAGTAGTTGGGGTTCGAACCCAGGACCCATGGCAGCACGGCCATGGGCCTCGTTATGCGTGCAAAAACCATAGAGTCAGCCCACGCTTCATAAAACTTGCTAACCCTATTTACACCTTACCTCAAGCCGTCATATTTAAGCAAACTTTCTGACCTAATCTACCCTATCTATCATACAAAAACCTCATAGTCTGACAGCCGACATAGCATATTCTAAAGGGTGGTGGTCACGGTGGTCATAGGGTGGTCAGAACTTCGTCGATCTGAGCCAGAAAGGGGTATGTTAGCACGTTCTTTTTCTTCTTTGCGTTTCCTGTAGTTTTTGTAAATCTTTCGTGTGTTTTATTCATGGTTGCGAGTTTAGTTCTGGGTCTTAACTTAGTCTATGTCGTTAGTAGTGGTGTTTGGGCTACGGTAGGGGTCACCGTTGGCTACCAGGAACCACCAGTAGTGGTGGTTTTGTCGCCTGAGACAACCAAATTAATTCCTTTTTCAGACAGGGTCTTGTACGTATAGTTTTGTGTGGGTATTTCGAGTATAACCTTGTTAGTTTTGGTTCTGGGTGTTTGCGTTTTAAGATTGGTGGTGGTCAATGGTATGCCATGGTGGTTGTCGTGTTGGGTTTAGGCGGCTAAGGTGGCGGCTGTGGCGTTGTCCGTGTCTCTGGTCGTCCTCTGTTTTTTGCAGAGTATGGTGTCACGAGTTACAGGGGTGTTTTGGGAGTGGTACCACTGTTGACTCGGGGGAGGTCGACACGGTGGTACCACCATGAGTCAGTAGTCCGGTGTCAGGGGTGGTCTGGGCAGCCGTCACGGGTGGTGGTTTGGTTAATAGGAGTTGTCGACAGCCTGTTTAAGGAGGCTGGTTGATTGGCGGGGTGAGGGACCAGACGGGTTTAAGGGGCTGGTTCTCCTCGCCGGCGACGGACGACTGGACGGCCGGCGGTCACTGATGCTTAGGGTGGTTCTAGGTATCGTGGCTGGTGGTTGGTGGTGGCGGCGGAAGGGTGTTGGTGGTGTTAGGAGTGTAGGTTTAGTGGTGAGTCGGGTTGGTTAAGGGAGTTGTTTTCATGTTTGAATTTACTTATTATTATTATTATTATTATTATTATTATTATTATTATTATTATTATTATGAAGGAGAACTTTTATTAAAAAGACTGGAAAAATTACATGAAATTTGTGGGCACCCGCGAAACTAGCTGGGCGCCCACTCCCTTAGCAATAGCAAAACTAAGGCGAGAACATTATTATTATTATTATTATTATTATTATTATTATTATTATTATTATTATTATTATTATTATTATTATTATTATTATTATTATTATTAATGTTAGTATTAGTATTATTTTATTGTTAAGTAATATTTTATCTTTCTCATGCGGTTTTGGGTCGTGTTAATTAAAGATGCGAGTCGGGAATTATTTAAGTCGGGGAAGTTCTATGTTTATTTTTGGAAAGTTTCTATAATTGGAAAGTTTCTATTTTTTGAAACTTTCCACTTATGGAAGGTTGCTATTCATAGTAAGTACGATCGTTAAGGGGTTCGGGAAGTTTGTTAATTTGTTGCGTATATCTCTTTAGGTAGCGAGTTTCGCGTGGAACACTTTTGACAAGCCTCGAGCGTATCTACGTTTCCTGCTAATTCAGGTAGGGGAAATACTGATAAACATTGATGCGTAATCTGTTCTTATTTGATGTTAAGCATGTTTGTTACATAATATCATGTGATTGTTATATTGTGCTGTTTATATCATTCTGTGATTGGTGCGGAGATAAAGGGTCTGTGATTGGTGCGGAGATAAAGGGTTTGTGATTGGTGCGGAGATAAAGGGTCTGTGATTGGTGCGGAGAATTATGGGTCTTGTGATTCGGAGTGGAGAAGCTCGACTTTCTATTTATAGTAATGTGGTTTATTTACAGTTTTTCTCTACTCAACCTCGTGGTTGACCCTGTGTATTCGTGATCACCTGTGATGAACCAATTATTGGGGAGCAGATTGACAGGTGTTGAGACTGTGGGAGCTAGGGGAAGAGAGAAGCTTGGATCCGGACCTGCCTAGAGTCTAGATCACCATAGTAGTTTTTATGAGTTGTAGTTTTGTGTTAGCAAGACAGTTTGTTTTAATTCAATTGTATAAACTTGTTCTTTGAGATAATTTTTCAATTTAAAGTACTGTTTATCTTCCTTTGTATATCTACTGCCTCGGGAAACCGAGATGGTAACACCTTTATTTATCTAGGGAGTCCTAGTACAGGCCCTTTAATAAATGGGGGTGTTACAACAAGGAGGTGGGGAATGTTTATTGTTTGATGTTTATGTTTAAAGTAACAAAATTGGGGGTTGATTGTTGTTTACTAAGTCTAAAGTAAAGATTAAAACAAACAAATAATAAAAGATGAGAATAAAAAATAATAAAAGGGATGCTAGGATGTTTGGGTAATAAATAGCTAAGGTAATATAAATCCTAAGGTCAACATGTATTGCAGTCGCGTAAGGGATGTAACATATCTTTTCGGTCTATGGTACCTAATAGCTCCTTTCGGCCTATGCTATTAGTTCCTAGGTCTCACAATTATTGGGTGTCAACAATAAGGGTGATTCCTAAATCCAAGGTCACATACCTTTCAGTCTTAAGTAACCTAGCCGTCTTAAGGTGTAAACCAATGCCCTTCCCGTATCTCTCAATCTTGGGTAGGTCATTACTAACGTCCTACAAGTCTCCTTTCAGTCTCATTGTAGGATATTATAGTCAACAAGGAAAGACGAAACAAGATTCATGCGCGAGTTGGTCGACCGACCAGCTACTCCAGTCGGCCGACCACCGCCTTGGTCGACCGACCCATTATTTGAGTCGGCCGACCACGGCTCTGCTACAAGTCGGTCTCGGAATTTCTACTACCTATGCATATTCATCCCCTACATCCTAACATATGAAATTTAGCTACACATGGTAATTGAAACGATAATAAAGACGGGAATAAACATGGAGAACATAGTAATTAATCTAAGCATGCAAGATTCAATAAAACTTGAGAATTCTATCTTAATCGAATGCAATAGTAATAAGAACAATAATAAAACTAGATTAAAAGAGTAATTACCAAAGTCGGAATTAAGGCAGAAAGGAACAAACTTTATTGAATGCTTGGGAATTATTGAAAGATTACAAAACTAAAGCTGGAATAAAACTAGATTGTAACTTCTTCTAAATAAAACTGGATGATAAAACCCTAATTACAAGATTAGCTTATATAGGGCATAAGATTAGAGTTTCCTAAAGACTCCTACTTCTAATTACTTTCCGAAAAACGTTCCAGGGCTTCGCTGCGGTCGGTCGACCACTTTGGTGGGTCGGTCGACCTCTTTTACGGGCTCAAACAAATTCTGGGCTTTCTTCAAGATTTGGACTTCATCAAAATCAGGCCTGGTCGGCCGACCCATGTTGTAGGTCGGTCGACCGTATCCGCATAGAAAATCTCCGGTTTTCTTCTTGTTTTGACTCTTGGTACTTAAATAAAGACTCCAGTTGACTTTCCTTCGTTCCTTAATTATGCAAAAGACTCGAGGACATGAATTTGGTGCTAAATCGTCCCTTTTCCGCATAAATCTGCAAAAGTGCATAAAAATACGAAAGTACACGATTGTTGGGAAATAAGGGCTAAAACATAGTAAATGAGCGACCAAATGCGTGTAAAAATAGATGAAAAACATCATAAAATAGACACGCATCAACCACGATAATGAAGCACATCATGATGATATGGAAGTCAATAACGAAGCAACATAGATGATGTCTTTTGTGTTAATGATATCTATATTTTCAAAATTATGATTTTCGATTGTTTTAAAAAATATCATGATTTGAGTGTTATCAAATTTTACTTCCCAAATACATTTTTCTCTACTCTCCCATGTTTCACTTATAATAATAATAATAATAATAACAATAATAATAGTAATAATAGTAATAACAAATAAGTAATAATAAAAAATAACATTATAAATATATATATACAATAATAATAATTAATAAAAGAAATATATAAAATAATAATAATAATAATAATAATAAATAATAAAAATAAGAATAAAAAAATTAATAAATAATAATAATAATAATAACAATAACAAAAATAGCAATAACAATAACAATAACAATAATAATGTGGGTTAAACGCTTAAACCTAATAAAGCTGAGTTGAACTAGACTGAATTATATGAAGTTGAACTGAACTGAACTTGATTAGTCTAGTTTAGTAGGGTTTAATAAAGGTGATCATCTCGGAACAAACGACTTCCACCAACAAACTAAAGATTGATCATTGACTCTATTGATTTACTTTGTTTTTGAATACTTTGTTATTGAAATCATAAATTTCTAATCTCACTTAAGTATAGCTAATCACTACTAAAGCGTACGTAAATAGCCCTTACGAATATGACAACCTGATCCAAGCGTCTAAGTTTAATCACAACGTAGAGTAAATCAATAAGAATTAACAAAGATGAATGTACGCACTCACAAGCGGGATACGATTTGATTCATACGAGTATTATCTTTCTATAAATCAACAACGATGAAACGACATACGAATTGATGAAATATAGTTGCTACAAAATATTTAGGTGAATGAACCATCCGATTCGATTACCCAAGTTAGCAATTGATTTTTAATTAAAACAACTAGGTGATCAAACTAGAAGTAAAATTAACAATCAAATATTAAAACTAAGGAATACTTGATATTCAAATGACAAAATAAAGATTAGAGTCTTACAATCAAAATAGCTTGAAGGTTTCAATCTTTTTTCCCAAGAATTGAGAACTTAGGCCTCCATTCAAAATGACTAACTAAAACAAACTGGAAATTGGAAATTATTTGAGTATTCTAATGATTAAAATGGTAGAGAAAGTATGTAAAGTATATGGAAGCACCCCCTAAAAGTATCAACAACATCTTCTTGTATAGGTCTTCAAAGGACAACTCTTTAATGTCTCTTAAATTATAGGTATTATTACCAAAATAAATGAAAATTAAGGAGTTATTGAAATTGTATTAAGTCTCATGTTGTGTCATAAAATAGAGTTGGAATCCAATGTTTGTGTCATAAAATATGAGTTGAATGCATGAAATCTATGGAATCCATTGTTCATCTTGATGTTCACTTGCTTGGACCATAGTAATTGGATCTTGACTTGCTTCAAAAACCATATTGCATGACATCTTTAGCCCAACAACAACTTCTAAAGAAGCCTACTCCATTTATATTAAAAAATTAATCCAATTATCTCATAAAGACATGCAAATCCATTATCAACCTAATATCAAAGACATGTGAATTAAAATCCCATAAAATGCTTCTCAACCCATCAAATAACCATCAAAATCACATTTATTAAGCCCTACTAAACTAGACCAATCAGAACTGAATTGAATGGAGCTGAGCTGAGCTGAGCTGAACTGAACTGAACAAAGCTGAGCTGAACTGAACAAGACCTAAGACTCTATCACATTAACTTTCGAAAAAAAATTATTATTTCTTTATTATTCAGTTTGGCTTTATGCATTATCAGTTGAAAATACCACATGCTCTTTTTTCACCTTACTTGAGAAATGTGGGGTTTAAGAAAAAAAAATATAGGGATATTCTATATGGTACCCCTTAATTTTTTTATTTTTATTTTCCAATGTTGTCAGGATCGGGATCCTAGTTTGGATCGAAGAGGGGTGGTAGGATCGGATCGCAGGATCGAATCGTAGGATCGTAAGATCCTACAAATAGCTTAGATAAACAAGTTTATGCACATAATTTGGTATAATTTGTGATGTATAATGTTAAAAGTTAATTTAATGACATGAAAATTGTAATAATCATATCAACATATTGCATATACCTTTAATTAAGAGCTGTAAGTATAGAAGAACAACAAACTCACAAATTTATAACACAAATAAGCATTTTACGATCCTGAACGATCCTACCATCGATCCTGACCGATCCTGTACGATCCTAACCGATCCTGGCCGATCCTGACCGATCCTGTACCGATCCTACCGCCAAAACGATCCTACGACGATTTGAATCGTTTTCCACTTTTGGGATCGTAGGATCGTACGATCCTACGATCCAGATCGCGATTTTAACAACAATGTTATTTTCCACTTGCTACCCCTCCACCTTTTAAAATATACATGATACCCTTAATTGTTGTCATTATCACTAAGTATACCCTAAGCTTTTTTTTTCAGTCAACTCCTTTTTAAGCGTTAAGTGATGACTTGAACGCGTAAGCAAACTTGTCATTTATTATGACATGACATAAGGACTCTATTAGGCTTAATATCCATCTCGATCCTAATAATTATAGATATATGTGGGCTAAAAAAGTCTTGACAGAAAAATTATTCGTCCTTTGCCAAATTATCACGTCCAAAGATTGATATTTATTATCACATGTCATGGGATGATAAATGACAAGCTTGTTTACACGCCCAACTAATCCTTTAACGCCTAAAAATGATTTTAATTGATGGAAAATAAAGTTTAAGGGCACACTTAGAGATAATGACAACAATTAGGGTTACCATTTATGTTTTAAAAAGTGTAGGGGTATCATGTAGAAAGTTGAAAATTTGAGGGATACCATGTAGAATATCCCAATATAATAATAACACATGTCTTCCATTTGATGTCTTATTTTAAAAGTGAGGTCAACCGGTCAAGACTTATGTAGAGTCTTAAGTTGAGTTTTGGATTTCAACTCAAGACCTTGTTGAGATTTTGTCAAAATTAGGGTGGATAATTGATAGTCTCGAGGAAATCTTGTTTCAAAACTTACCAAAATCTTATCTCAAAACTACACTTTTACATCTTCTTGGTCATCTTTCCAATCTTAGACTTACATTGTAATAATTGACCCATGATAAAAACACAACATCTTATCTATATAGTTATAAGATTATTTAGAAGGCTTTAGTTGAGCCACATCATCAATTTTTTTTTTTAATTCATCATGGTGGGACCTGCAAAGTTGTATAATGATTTTAATTCGAAATAACTGTCTAAAATAATAATTTTACAATTATTACGTTAACACTTTTGATATAAGTTCGTAAACATGAATTTTATGAAAACTGTCAATATCTATAACATGAACTTAAATATTACTAATATAAGAAAATATAATAATTTCGAACGTCGTCTGGCTAGAGCTATTACATAACAATTTATAACCATTACATAATTACAATAAACAATAATAATTAACAAATTACAGTAATCGAAGAAAAAGTGTGACGACAATACTAAATTAAAAAACAATAAAAATAACTTAATATTAATATAATAATAATGAATAGTATACAAATTAATATCATCAATTGAAATATTTTGCGAAAATCAAGTCATAAACAAAAGTATATAGACGTTAGATATAAAACAGAATCGAATTTTGATAAAAAAAGTGTACAAAATTTATGAAAATTTACAATTTAGTTTCGATGATACATATTTAGAATAACACAATTTGAAAACAACCCGTGCAATTCTTTATAGTATTCGTTTTACAAAATAAAACCGTTATATTGATTTGACAAATCTAATGAGTTTGGTGGGATTAAAGCTGACAAGCTTGAATTGATTGAAACCCAAGTGAACCCGACTCAACATACTCTGATAATGTTGCTAACTGAGACCGGCTCAATTTAACCCAACGACGACCCGTAATCCAACACAACTCGATGATGAGTGATCTAATCCCCGAACCCGACTCAATCGATATCAACCTGACTGGCTGACATGATATTACCTCAATTAAATTACTAAACTGATTTGAGTCGATTGAGTTCGATACATCTTATATTATTGAGGTAATATCGTGTCATGTTGATCAAATTGAAAGTGATTTTGTATTTAGTTCGATACATCTTATCTATATTAATATAAGAACATTTATGCAATTTTGTGCGTCTACGACATCACATCCATTTTCTTTTATTTTACATTTTTAATAAATGTAGGACCCACCACAAAACATATGTAATTAATTTATGAAAAACCAACTTTGTTAATAGAATTTTATCAAATAAATCAATACAAAACTTTAATATCACATCCATTTTATTTTATTTTATTTTTTTAATAAATGTAGGACACACCACAAAACATATGTAATTAATTTATGAAAAACCAACTTTGTTAATAGAATTTTATCAAATAAATCAATACAAAACTTCAATGAACGACCATACTCAATTCCATTTATATTGCATAAATAATACAATATGAAAGTGTAGAATTTTCCTAATAGTCTATCAATAATAAAAAAAAAAAAAGATGAACAAAACATTATTACACAATGAAAATATAAGTGATAAAAATATGGTAAAACAAATAACGTTATTGTATTATTTTACAAGTTTTTAACTCTAACATTTTGATCATCATAAGAACAAATTTTCGAGATATTACTAAATTTGAGTAATTTGTTTAAATAAGAAATACTTTTCAACAAAAAATGTTAATAAATAGTATTGTTTTAATTTTCAATTTTAAAAATGAGATCTACAAAAAGTTAACAAAATAAATGAGGTATAAAACTCCGTTGAGTAGATTTTTGAGTATTCTGTTAATATAATACTCTAAGAGAATTCGTTATAAATATTGAGCTTATCCACTAAAATGAGTATATCTACAAATTTTGTTATCATGTTTTAACACTGAATTCGTGCATTTTTTACACGGATTTAAAACATGCGTAAACTTTAAATCATTGCAATTTTTGCACGTGTTTTAAACTATTATCATTATAAAAAAAATAGAGTACAAAATATTCATATATTTTGGTTTAACATTTTTCAATATTAATCATTATATCGATGTTCTTAAAACTATACCGCGCAATTTTGCACGGGTTAAAAACTAGTTTAACTTAATAAGGAAGTAACTAAATCAAAAAAAGATTAATAATTACACTTAATTGAAATATCAATTAATTCTATAAAGGAAGTGGACCTAACAATAACCCGACCAAAACCACCTCGACCTGATATATAATTTGACCCGAATTCCTGAAATGACTCCACCTGATAACAATACAAAAGGGTAAGCTGACTCGATATGACCCGAACCCGACATGACCCAATCAGTTTGACCCTACAATCACCTCTAGGTATGATGGTTACCTACCTTGTCCCGTAACACTAGGAAAATGGTCAATTGAGTCGGGTCAATTCGAGCCGAAATTGTAAGAATTTGGTTCGGGTTGAGTTCAGTCATTTTGGGTCGAGAACTTTCAAGTTATTTAGGGATAACAATCCGTTTTCTAGAATAAACATTTGAATCGAGTTAAATAAATTCGAGTCAATTCGATTTTGGCTCAGATCGATTTTTTAATTCGAGTGTAAATTTGGTTATTCGAGTCAAATCATTCAGATGACGTTAATTTTACCCCCCTCTACCGGTAACCTAGGTATCACCAAAACGGACAGGGACACGGACACGACACGGACACAGGACACGACATCCCGTGAAATTTAGGACACGGGACACGACATTTAAATATAATAAAATATATAATTTATGATTATAAATAACGTATAATTTTATTTTTATCATGTATTTGAAACTAAATTTAAATAAGTAAATGTACAATTTAACCTTAACTATAACTAATTCTCATTTTTCCACCCAAAATCATCTTCTAATCAATCTTTTTTAAAATTTTATTACTCGTCTAAACTATAATATGTTTAGTCATGTGTCCAACGAGTGTCGGGTGTCCGAATATCGAACACAGGACATCTAATTAAAAAAGTGTTTGTGATACCTAGGGCTGTCAATGGGGCGGGGCGGGTGCGGAGAGGGGTCAACCCGTGCCCGTCCCGTGAACTATAAATGTGCACCCGCACCCGGCCCGTGACTCGCGGCGGGCTGAACCTTTCAAAACCGTCCCCGCCCTCACGGGGACCCGTTGACCCGCCTATCTCCTCAAGAAATGTAAGTCGTGAATCTAAAATATACTAATCGTACTACTTATACAAAAAAAAATTTCGCAAAATGCCTTAACATTCAATTAACTAGAGTCCGTTGAGCCATAAAACGGTTTTACATACAAATATACCACGAAACACATGCACAAACCGGGAGAGGACCGAGGTGGCCTATCATCGTGCAAGAACGTTGAATCCAGACTGGCTTTATATGGATCTGGTTCGAAACGATGTCAAAAGTAAAAGAAGTAGATTAAATACGGGTATAGGATCTTACGTTTTGAGCCAAAGAAAAGAACTAATAATCATTGGAATTAAGTGTAGATTCTAACAGAGTACTATAAGAGTAAACAAAACTACAAAAACAAATGAACATTGTTCAATTCTTCATCTACAGTTCTTCAGCTCCGTTTACCGTTTTAAGTTATATTTTTTTTTATCTATATATTACTATTAGATATTTTTATTTATTAGGCGGGGATATATGGGGCGGGGCGAGCGGGGTGGGTATGAGGCTGGTCTCATGTGATACCCACACCCGTCCCGCGACCCGCGATGAATGATGCTTTTGAAACACATCCCCGCCCCATGTCCCACCAAATCATTATCCACATCCGCCTTACGTGGGACGGGTGCGGAACAAGACCCACCAAGACCCGTTGACATTCCTAGTGGTACCTAGCCGGTAACTAATAGCCATGCATCAAGTCGGAGTTTGGTTCTTGTCGATGAAAATTGGTGTCAATATAAAAGATGAAGGCAGAAGAGAAATTTGATTGCTGTAACCTGGAGTTGGTCCACCATTTCCTTGTCATCTAGAAATCAACCCACATATATTTTGTAGCCATTTACTAAAAATAGTCATCATCATCAAGACATCAAGACATCAATAATCTCCAAATTACACAGTGAAAATTTCACCCCTTTTTTTTTCATTGATGGCATCTTTGATTATCTTCCATGGCTAAAACATTCTCAATTCTTAATTTCTTGTTACTTCCTATCAATGGTCTTCACCTTCTTTCCATCCTCCTTCATTCCTTCTTATAACAATCAATCAATCAATCAATCAATCAAATTAATTATTCAAAACATCCTCACATCATCGTCATCATCATAAAAATACTCAATCTTTCTCCTAATTTACTCAATAATTCTGTTTTTTTCTTTCTAGGTTTTCCTCAGAATTGTCAAACAATCAAACCCTTTTCACCCATTTAATTTCCACTCAAATCCCAATTAAAAGTTTCAATCTTTTTATTTTTCTCAATTATCAACATTTTGAAAAAAATAAAAATAAAAAAATTGTGATGGCATCTGTGTTTGTGTATCAAGTGGTGGGTGATCTAACAGTTGGGAAACCAGAGTTAGTAGAATTTTTGGAGACAGAAACAGTGGAATCTGCAATAAAAGCAATTGGAGAATCAACTGAAGGAGGAATACCTGTATGGAGGAAGAAACCAAATAAAAGTGTTCATGAAAATAGTGAAATGAGACTTCAAAGATTTGTTGGTATTCTTAATCCTTTAGATATTGTTGCTTTTTTGGCTAAAGATTGGTGTTTGGAAGATCAAGAGAAAGCTATGAAGACACCTGTTTCTGAGATTGTTGTTCCTAATAATTCCCTTCTTAAGGAGGTTGATCCTGCTACAAGGTGAGGAGTATTTTAATCAAATTTAAATTACTAGTTATGGTTAGACATCTTTATGCCTTTTTCCTGCCCCCATTATATTTTTGAATGTAGTGTGATTCGCAATTTTGATGCTGACGAGATTGTGAACTTAGGTGATGAGTACCATTTCTTGTGACTTTAGGAGATGATAGCTGACCCCATGATCTTAAAATTCAAATGACGGGTGAGCCTTTTAGTTTACACAAATTCTTATTAAAGACGGACAGTGACCCTCTACAAAATACAAGTGGCATAGAATGCTCCATTTGCTTTGTTGTGAGAAAAACATATCCGTCTTCTTGTGTCATATGGTATCCATCACAAGCAAGACGCTTTGTTTAGTTTATGGGGTTGTTCTTGATCCTGCCACAAGTTTTGCTTTTTTATTGTTGTTTCAAGGGGTAGTTTAGTCGAATGTAAAGAACTAGTTGAATGAGAGTGAGTATTGTGTTATTTTAGCTTATGGGTTTGTTCTTTATGCCTTTTTTCATGCTCTTTTGTTGATGGGATTGATGTTGTTCCTTATACTTGCTGATGTTTGCCTTTTAAATGACTTTTTGATGATTGTGTGAGTTAAGGAACTTGGGCAGTGAGACATTTTTGTGATTTTCGCTGCCGGATGAATTGGATTAGTGATTTGAGTTTACCCATTATTTTGTTTCATGGTGATTAAATGATATGTTATGGGACCATGTTGGTATAGATTCCTATGCTTTCTGCTCCCTTAGTTATTAATGATATAAGTTTGCTGTTTTTTATGTAGTTGTTGGCAAGGAAAATAAACGATTTTAGGTTCGTTCACCTTTGCTTATATTTGTCAAATGTTGAACCTATTCGTGGTGCTTTATTGTCTACCTTTTTCATTTTTGAGCATCTATTGCACTGATAGTGTTGCTCACGTGTTCGATGATTCAGGAATCTGTTTGCTTACAGTTGAGTTTGATATTGTGCCCGATATTATATTTGAGTTCGTGGGGGTGACTTTTGTAGGGATGTGTACTGGTTGTGTGTTCCTTCTTTAGTCTGTCCTAAGTCCAGTACTTGTAATTGTTGGGTTTGTAAGTTGCACGTTTGAGCCTTATTATCTAAGACATTCAATATTGTGCGTATCATAAAGACGTCGTATGAGGCACAGGGTGAGGCAACTGTTATTTGTATAAGGTGCTGTAACTGTAAAGGTCTGTTTGGGACATAATTCTGAAAGCAAATTGCTTATAACAGACTTTCGTATGCTAGTTAGAGCCGTGGGATATGCGAGTTATCTCTAATGTATCTAGTGTGTCACTTTTCTTCCCTCTAGATTCCATAACTTTGTATTTCTTCCCATACTTGTTGGCGGTGTCCTGTGTAACAGGCCCTTTCAATACGTTTCGAGGATTTGATTATGTGATATATTGCCTTATGACAAACTTTTTTTTTCTTTACTCTCATCCTGCTGATTGGTTTCTTGGTGTCTGGAGAAGCTTCTGCCTATAGTGGCGAGTTTCATTTAGTTGAAACTTGAAAGACACCCTTTTCTGTCTTGAGTGGCGAATCTAGGATTTATGAAATGGGGGTGATTAGTAAAATTTATAACTTAAAAAAACGCCAAAATATAATCAATTGATTAATCTCGTCCCTAACATTTTTTGGTCCTATGCGATATTTAAAAGATAAGCCTTTATTAACAAAAACTTATATTAATATACAAATGCTTGATAAATAGTAAAACAATTTGATAATGGATGGTTTTAGAAAGGCTCGTCAAAATATAAAGTATTTATTTTTAAATATGATTATGTTTCTGTAAAAATATCATCATATCCACATAGTCATGGTGAATTAATTTAAATTGAAAATAAGATGATGCAAAATGTTGTTGTGGGGGGCTTGATCCGGGCTGTTATGATGGTGAGAGGAGCCGCTAAACTTTGTTGAAATATTAGCACATAGATAAATATGTATAAGTTTTTTTACTGATTAATGGGGCTGAGGGTTCACCCCCATCACCCCCTATAAATCCGCCCCTGGACTACCTGTGTGTGTTATAGAGATAGATTTGTCAGTGCGTCAATTGTTCTGAGAACCGAAACCCTGTTATTTTAATACACGGTTTAAGTTACTAGCAAAATTGAAATGGTTTTCTTGTTAGTTTTACAACCACAAAGTATTAGGCTTTGTTTGGATTAGAAAGGATGGGGAATTTAATTTGGCTTACAGGAAGGAATATGGATTATTCCATTTCCTTAAAACCCAATTTACTAACCAGCCTCAGGAAACGCCTCCATTTTTCCTTTCAAATCCATCCGTCCAAACAAACGGTAAGTCCCAAAATGATGTGTGGTCGGCTAAGATGAATTGTAGTACGGAATTGTCATGGTGAGGTGGGAAAACATTTTTTTCCCTGGATGATTCTTCTGGGTTCAACTGTTGAACTAAATGCTATCTTGCGGGGGTGGTACTTGGTAGTGATGCGACTGAGTGGGTCGTAAACACACATGAACTTGTCTGCCTCCTACATACAACTTACAACTGCAAGTAAGGAGAATGACCTATTGAATAGCATATTAGTCCAAGATTTTATCTGACTGTTGATACTTTCTATATATTTCTCCTCCCCCCTTCCCCCTTCCCCCTTCCAGTTCCTCTATCCTTTAAGCATGCCTTAAAACAACAAAGAAGAAAGCTGGTAGCGTCTTTTGATCCCCCAGTTGATTCCATAATAAACTTTCATTGGTTTTACATTCATCAGCTTGTGTGATTGATTAGTTTTTGTATGTAGCGTGATTGCATGATCTGCACTTTTGATGGTTTAAAATATCATCCTTCATTCCGTCTTTTTTGGACTTACTGCTCCAATAGATTACATTTTCTTACCCACCTCCACTCGGAAGCTATACCTTGAAGTAAGCTGGTCGCGTCTTTTGTTACCCTGCCATCACAAATTCTCTTAAAAACATAATGTCTCTAAGACTATCATTAGACTGACCCATATTATCTGCAGTAATAAATAAAATGGGTGCTACATGGCCACGTTATGTGGACATGTGACAATCTTTCACTGCCACAACTTACTGTGAAAAAGGATGGTCTAGTGACTGTCAAAATGTGCTTTATTAGCTGTATGCTGTACTAACACATTCAATGCATGTCCGTCTGCAAGATTGATAGATGCGTTGGATATGTTAAAGCAGGGCGTGAAGCGTCTTCTGGTCCCTAAGAGTATCGCATGGAAGTGCGTGAGTAAGAAGTTTTCAATTCTATACAACGGAAAGTGGCTTAAAAATATCGAAGCTGGGAGTAGTGCAAATAATCTTGCTAATCTCAGTAGGCCTTCGTCATCTACCAACATCAATATTGCAAAGACTAAATTTTGCTGTCTCTCTAGGGAAGATGTCATCAGATTCCTAATCGGCTGTCTAGGTGCATTAGCTCCCGTTCCTCTTACTTCAATCTCGACTCTCGGAGCCATAAGTCCCCATTATACCTCCATTGAAGCCTCCTTTCCCGCCATTGAAGCGACTCAAAAGCTTCCTCTTGACCCGGTCACCATCGCAGTTGTGGAACCCACTCCTGAAGGTCAATATAAAATCATAGGAGAGATTTCAGCCTGTAAACTATGGAAATGTGATTACTTAGCCGCAGCCTATGCTCTGGCCAACCTCTCAGCCGGGCAGTTTGTTATGGGGGTCGAGGATAATGTAACCCCTAGACATGTCCCCGATTTAGGAGGCAGTCCCAGGGGTGGAGCAGACGGGAACACATCCAGTGAGAGTGGGTCTGGGAAGCTCCGAAGGAAATTTAGTAGTAGAAGTATCGGATTCTTCAGCAATGCCGTAAGTCCTAGTGTTGGTCATGTTCGGAGTATGTATAGGGGAAGAAGCGCGCCGTTGACATGTAAGGTGACTAGTTCATTGGCGGCAGTGATGGCGCAGATGTTGTCTCATAGAGCGACCCATGTTTGGGTGACGGAGGGTGAAGACGATGTGTTGGTCGGTGTGGTTGGGTATGGAGAGATCTTGTATGCTGTGACTAGATCACCTCAATCTGTTTCTTGATGCTTGTTTTGCCATTTGATGTGAATCCCATGTTAAGCAGACTATGATGGCGCCGATGTGTAGTAGAGCAGAGACTTCTGTTGTGCACAATTTTGTTCTTGTCTTGGTTTTTCAGCTTATTAAAATTTGTTTTATTTCTTTTGTTGGATGAGATGTATATGACAACAATGTGCCTGAACCTAATGTTTTGTTTCGTGTATTCCAATCGGTTTTGTCGGATTTGAGTCGGCTAAGACTTCTAGAACCGTAAAGCTCTCTCATGAGTTTCAACAATGTTGTATTCGCAGAGCTTGAACTCGAGACCTCTTGTTAGGCTAGAACAAACTAATATCAATGTTGTAAATCCAATGGTGTATGTCAAAATCGGGTTGGGTGAGAGTCGTGTTGATTTGGGTTGGTTATTTTAGATTTGTGAGAATTTGGGTGGTGTCGTTTTGAGTCATTTTTCAGATGTGTTATTATCAAGTTATTTCAGGACGATGGTCGGTATACGGCGGTAAATGTTCAGTAGGGGTCAGATTGATCCGGGCCGAATTGATGCAGATCAGATTCAGACTCCTCTGTTTGGGTAAAAATTGGTCATTTGAAAATTGAAATGGATCATTTGGGGTCAGTTTTACAGGGTTTAAAGTAAGGCCTCGCTTGAAAAGCCCATATTCAATTCCAAAATAGCATTAAAGCTCGCTGCCATAGTGCGGTTAGTGCCATAGTCCCATGCACTAAAATTTACTCAGATTTCGGTCATTTATTTACCCCTAGTTCTAACACAAAGATCAAGGAAAGAAAAAGAAACCACTTACAATTAATATTGTAGTATGACAAATGGACTATGGCATAGAGATTGAAGTGCCCGTGTTGGGTTATACCTAATGCCGGCCCATCGTACATGGCGAAGAAAATGGACGCCCACGAATGTGGTCTTTGTGTTGTGTTGGGCCGTAGTGTGAAATAAAATGGCGGTCTAACCATGCCACAACTGCCATGTCGTGCCGTGTTTGAGCATATCTAAACAATTCCTTCGCTTAAGCCTTATTCTTGTATTTTGGACGTGTGTTGTGTTGTGCCTGGGCTAGCATGATCTTTTTTCTCAAACTCCGGCCAAGGCACGACTCATGACGTGTTAAAATGAGCCATGGGCTGTGTTCGGCTTGTTGGTCCAATGGCTCGCGTGCCACTTCCGTTTCTAATGTGGTTTATCAAATTACCAAATACTCCGTAGAAGACTTCTCAACTTAGTTTGTCATCTTATAATTGATCTCCTCCTCTTTTCCTGGTCTTTATACCAAAATCAAGTGACAATAATTGACCTGAGCGAAGGGAGTAGTTACTACTCATACGTAATAATTAAGGGCATGCATGATATAAACTAATATATACGAGTAGCTAGTAGAATTTAAGGCATATATTCTAGAGAATTTCCTAATTGATTAATGAAATTGCCTCTTTACCTACTAACCTACTCATCATTTAGGGTGTGTTTGAATTGAGAGAATTGGAGGAAAAGGGAGGAGAGGGAAATGGGGGGATTCAATTTCTATTAATTGGCTACAATATATGGAAGGAGAGAAATGGAAGAGGATGAAAATGAGAGGATTCAATTTCCCCCATTAGTCTATTATCATTTCATGCTTCATAACGAAGGTTTTTAATAAGTTTTTAATTAGCCTTTGAGAAGTCCATTTCTTTTCTCTCCCTTTGAGCTTTCATAGTTTGTGTTTACTAAAGGTGATGTTTGATGCTGCTCATATAGAGTGATGATACAATTCTAATGAGTCAGAAAGTGAGATTGAAGTACAATGGTTGAGAATGGATAAAGTTAATGGACAGTCGAAGGAGGTTGTGATTGAAGAATAAATAAGGAGGTTGTGATTGAAGAATAAATAAGAATAAGTTCAGGAGTACAATCGAAAATATGAAATAGCACAAAATTATAATTTAGACCCTGTTTTTTTCGGTTGAAAGAAGCTAAACTGAACATAACTGAACAAAGTTGGACTAAACTAAATTGAATGGAGCTGACTAAACTCAATTAAGCTCAACTAAGAGTTAAATTGTGAAAAGATGAACTGAACTTAATGAAAGCAAAACTAACTAAACTAAATTAATCTAAACTAAACTGAATAAAGCTAATATATACACTGAAATGCTTTAAAATCAAGCTAGAAAGAAAATGAACTTAAAATACCGAAAAAGTTACGGATAAAACTTAGAATTTCTCAATTTGAAATTAGCAAATTATTTGTAAAATATGCCAAATGATTAGAATGAACAATAAAAATTGAAGATAGGAAATGTTATGCCATATGAATGGCGAAAAATGCAGGAAATAAATAAGTAAGTTCTTTATTCATTTTAGTAGAAAATAGAATAAAAAAGCGTCTAAATTGAAACATAAGATAGTGGGAATAAATTTGATTTAATTAGAGACATGTCATAAGAGAATTGATTTTCCATTCCTCTTCATTTCTCAATCTCCACCCGTTTATGAGCTTCCAAATTTTATCAAGAGATGGAATATATACTACTTGTATGTATATTAGGAATTCTACAATAGCATCAATTTTTTATTCCACCAACATAATAAAAAATACTTTATAAAATAAATTTAATAAAATTATTCTTTTGTTTTTTTAGTGTCAAAGAAATAGCCACGACAATATAATAAAATTATGGGAGAGGTAGAGGAATTCAATCCTTTGTCTCAATCAATTGTTATTTTTTTAGTTTTGACACAAAGAATAAGAAAATATGAGGGAAATATTACTAAATGAAAAGTGGATCAAATTGTACGTGAATAATAATCAAATTACTCATCAAATTCATATTTAAAATAGAAAAGACAATAATTGGTTGAGACACCGGAAATGTAATAGGACAACAAATAACCGAGGCAGAGGGAGTATAAGCAATATTCAACCATCTCCATTTAACTCCTTATCGTTTTTTATTATTGTATGAAGAGTATTTTAATCAGATCATGATAAGAACTTAATGAATCAGAGGAAATAATAATAATTATAATTCTTGTGAAAAACGGATCATATTTCATCACAAGTTGAAAATAAGGTAAATGTGATTTGTTTAAGAAGAAATGTAACCAAACCAAATTTTTAAGTTATTATAACAGTTTGTTAGACTAATTAATGGTCACATTATTCGTTAAAATGCCAGACATTTGATTTGTCTTTTTAAAGTGACAAAAATCCGTATTTAATGAATAAGTAATATAAGTCTCTTGTCTCGAAAAGGTAATACTTATTTTCTGAGTTTGAATCCCGTCAATAAATATTGCCGTTGTTGCTCCTTTTACATTAAAAAAAATAACATCATACAGTTTTCAAATTTTGGTTTATATATATATATATATATATATATATATATATATATATATATATATATATATATATATATATATATATATATATATAGAAATCGAATCACGTGAGGCACCCTTCTTAGGGCGAGGCCGCTGGACCCATCCTACACCGTCAGATTTAAATATCATAAATGCACCAGATTGTGCCACGTGTAATGAGATAGAAAAACAAAATCTGCCAATCTCATTATTAAACAAAATACAAATCCCATTATTAAACAGCCAACAAAATACCAATCCCATTATTCATCTTCGTCAAATTCGTCTTCGTCTTCATATTTTAATGTGTTTTATGGTACCTTCTGAATCTAATTTCAACATAATCACATAATTTCTGCATTAATTTCCATCAAAAAACATCCTTATACATCGATTAATTTGACCTTGTTTCGCTAATTAAACATTGATTTCACTAGCAATTCAAAGATCTCAGTCTTCTGGTGATCCTTGTCGGCTTTTCGTCGTCATCCGATGTCGTACCGGTACCGATATCATCATCATTCAAGTCTCAAGTTGCGATAATTGATTTCTGCGATTGTCGCACGTTTGTAATTGCAAAACACGAACTATCTTTAATTTAGCGTTTTATAATTAGAAGTAGATTTGTTCTGAAGTTGTGTGATAATTGATTCGGTGCCGATATCATCATCAATCAAGTCTCAAGTTGCGATAATTGATTTCTGCGCTTGTATGCAAAACATGAACCAACTGAAGCAACTCGCAACATCAGATGCTTAATATGTGAAACTAGATGCTTAACTTGTGGTCCTGTGAAACTGTGAAACTAGAAGCTTAACTTGTGAAACTAGATGCTTAATATGTGAAACTGGAAGCACATATTGTGAAACTGTGAAACTAGATGCTTAACTTGTGAAACTAGAAGCTTATTCTGTGAAACTAGAAGCTTAACTTGTGAAACTAGATGCTTAAGATGTGAAACTGTAAGCAAATATTGTGAAACTGTGAAACTGTGAAACTAGAAGCTTAATTTGTGAAACTAGATGCTTAACTTGTGAAACTGGAAGCAAATATTGTGAAACTGTGAAACTGTGAAACTAGATGCTTAACTTGTGAAACTAGAAGCTTATTCTGTGAAACTAGAAGCTTAACTTGTGAAACTAGATGCTTAAGATATGAAACTGTAAGCAAATATTGTGAAACTGTGAAACTGTAAAACTAGATGCTTAACTTGTGAAACTAGAAGCTTATTTTGTGAAAATAGAAGCTTAACTTGTGAAACTAGATGCTTAACTTGTGAAACTGGAAGCAAATATTGTGAAACTGTGAAACTGTGAAACTAGAAGCTTAACTTGTGAAACTAGATGCTTAAGATATGAAACTGTAAGCAAATATTGTGAAACTGTGAAACTGTGAAACTAGATGCTTAACTTGTGAAACTAGAAGCTTATTTTGTGAAAATAGAAGCTTAACTTGTGAAACTAGATGCTTAACTTGTGAAACTGGAAGCAAATATTGTGAAACTGTGAAACTGTGAAACTAGAAGCTTAACTTGTGAAGACCCCAAATTTTTCAGCCCAAACATTGAATAATGGAGTGTTAAGTCGGCCCAACAGCTTGAGGGTGAGTGAATTTGGCCCAAACAGCTTGGGGATGCGTGAGGTCCGGCGGCCTCACCGTAATAGGCGGCCTCACGTGATCCGGCCTCTATATATATATATATATATATATAGAGGCCGGATCACGTGAGGCCGCCTATTACGGTGAGGCCGCCGGACCTCACGCATCCCCAAGCTTCTAGTTTCACAGTTTCACAATATTTGCTTCCAGTTTCACAAGTTATGCTTTTAGTTTCACAAGTTAAGCATCTAGTTTCACAGTTTCACAGTTTCACAATATTTGCTTACAGTTTCATATCTTAAGCATCTAGTTTCACAAGTTAAGCTTCTAGTTTCACAGAATAAGCTTCTAGTTTCACAAGTTAAGCATCTAGTTTCACAGTTTCACAGTTTCACAATATTTGCTTCCAGTTTCACAAGTTAAGCATCTAGTTTCACAAATTAAACTTCTAGTTTCACAGTTTCACAGTTTCACAATATTTGCTTACAGTTTCATATCTTAAGCATCTAGTTTCACAAGTTAAGCTTCTAGTTTCACAGAATAAGCTTCTAGTTTCACAAGTTAAGCATCTAGTTTCACAGTTTCACAGTTTCACAATATTTGCTTCCAGTTTCACAAGTTAAGCATCTAGTTTCACAAATTAAGCTTCTAGTTTCACAGTTTCACAGTTTCACAATATTTGCTTACAGTTTCACATCTTAAGCATCTAGTTTCACAAGTTAAGCTTCTAGTTTCACAGAATAAGCTTCTAGTTTCACAAGTTAAGCATCTAGTTTCACAGTTTCACAGTTTCACAATATTTGCTTCCAGTTTCACAAGTTAAGCATCTAGTTTCACAAATTAAGCTTCTAGTTTTACAGTTTCACAGTTTCACAATATTTGCTTACAGTTTCATATCTTAAGCATCTAGTTTCACAAGTTAAGCTTCTAGTTTCACAGAATAAGCTTCTAGTTTCACAAGTTAAGCATCTAGTTTCACAGTTTCACAGTTTCACAATATTTGCTTCCAGTTTCACAAGTTAAGCATCTAGTTTCACAAATTAAGCTTCTAGTTTCACAGTTTCACAGTTTCACAATATTTGCTTACAGTTTCATATCTTAAGCATCTAGTTTCACAAGTTAAGCTTCTAGTTTCACAGAATAAGCTTCTAGTTTCACAAGTTAAGCATCTAGTTTCACAGTTTCACAGTTTCACAATATTTGCTTCCAGTTTCACAAGTTAAGCATCTAGTTTCACAAATTAAGCATCTAGTTTCACACTTTTATGAGATAGTTCACCATATGAAGCAACAACTCGGAGAACGAATAGTAGCAAGAGACTAATATAATTAGGTATCGAAGCAAACAGTCAATAATCGATAAATTAATAAAAATTAAGATAATTAAGAAGATTAAAGATGAGATTATCGCGAATTTGATCCAGATTAAAATGCGATTACGAATCAAACAGGTGATAATCGAAAAACTAATCAGAATTAAGTGATATACGAAGATAAATAATGATATTATCACGGATTTGATCAGAACAAATAAAATACATAATAATCAAAATTAAGAAATTTAAGAAGTTTAATGTTGACATATTCGCAGATTTGTTCCGAGCTAATATTCGAAAAAATAATCAAAAATAAGAGATTGAGGAAAATTAGTGATGACATTTTCACGGATTTATTCGAAATTAAAATGCAATAAGGAATCAAATAGTTAATAATCGAAAAAAACAATTAAAAATTAAGAGGTTTACGAAGAAGAATGATGAGATTTTCACGGATTTGATCCAAATCAAAATGCGATCACGAAGCGAAAAGTTAATCGTAACAACAAAATTAATAAAATTAAGGAATTGGATCTGGAAATTAAATTTACGCTTCAACTGACACGTTTATCGGAGTAGAGTTGCCGGCAAACGCAACGCCTCAGGAAGCGAGATTCATACTCGTAACATTCTTCGTAAACAAATTGAATCAAAAATCGAAAAATTAAGAAGTTTTTTCAAACAATTTGATGAAATATTATCACAATTACAGAAATTAATCAGATAATCAACATACAAATACAAGAATAAAAGGAGAAAGAGGAGGAAAACGAGAGGTAGAAGGAGAAGAACTAGGGTTTATGATTGCGCTGCTGCAGTTGATTGATGAATTGGGGATTTTTGGCTCCCTCGCCGCCCTAGCCGCCGCACTCTCACTCTCCGACCCGGAGCTCCGACGCCGGCAACAGGCCGTTCAAGTCGGCGGCGGAGATAAGGAGGTTGTCCGAGATCTCGTGATATTACCTGGGTTAGTACGGTGGATGATTGGGGTTGAAGAAAAAGAGAGAGAAATGAATTTTTTTTTTGATATTATATAGGACACGTGTCAAGATCTCGTGCGCCCATGCTACTAAAATCTAACGGTTTAGAATGGTCCGGCAGCCTCACGCTAAGAGAGCGGCCTCACGTGATTCAATTTCTATATATATATATATATATATATATATATATATATAGAAATTGAATCACGTGAGGCCGCTCTCTTAGCGCGAGGCTGCCGGACCATTCTAAACCGTTAGATGTAAAAATCATGGGCGGCTCAGATCGTGCCACGTGTCGATATATATTAAACAAAAAAAGGAAACTGACCTTCTTTCTTTCTCACTCTCTCAACGTCTTTTCAAATTCTTCTTTCTCACTCTCTCTCGCTCTCTCGCTTTCTCACTCTCTCTCGCTCTCTCGCCTTCTCACTTTGCTCGCGGTAACCGTTTGATCTTCTCCCCGGAATCATCAACAACCTGCATTATCATCTTCTTCGTATGTTCTTCGTATTTGTTACATTTTTGTTCTTTAATTAGTTTAATTACTTATTTTTGCTCTTTATTTTGTATTTTTTTTGCTATTTTCTGCTGGATTATCATTATTTGAGTGTTTATTGTTTGAGAGTGTTTTTGATTATTTTAGTACGTTATAATGTGATTTGTTTGTCGTTCTTTGGATGCGTGGTTTTATTTTCGAAGATTTGAGGCGAAATAAGCAAGCATTGTCGTTCTTCGAAGTTTTTAACATGAACAACCTCCATTATCATCTTCTTCGTATGTTCTTCGTATTTTCGTATGTTATTTGTTACATTTTTTTCTCTTAAATTAGTTTAATTACTTATTTTTGCTCTTTATTTTGTTTTTGTTTTGCTATTTTCTGCTGGATTATCATTAGTTGAGTGTTTATTGTTATTTTTCATTGTTAGTGATACCTAGGGTTGTGATGAAAATATCTAGGTTTTGAGAGTGTTTTTGATTATTTTAGTACGTTTCAGAATACGAATCCAGTTTCACAAGTTAAGCTTCTAGTTTCACAAGTTTAGCTTCTAGTTTCACAAGTTAAGCTTCTAGTTTCACAAGTTAAGAATTCAAAAAAACAGGCGATTTTTTAACAGGTTTCACAATATAGCCAACTAGTTTCACAAAATAAGCATGTAGTTTCACTTCATAAGCTTCTAGTTTCACAAGTTAAGAACTCAAAAAATCAGGATATTTTATTAACAGGTTTCACAATATAGCCAACTAGTTTCACAATGTAAGCATGTAGTTTCACTCCATAAGCTTCTAGTTTCACAAGTTAAGAATACAAAAAAACAGGCTGATTTTTCAACAGGTTTCACAATATAGCCTTCTTGTTTCACAAAATAATCATGTTGTTTCACTTCATAAGCTTCTAGTTTCACAATATAACTCTTAGATTCACATAATAAGTTTCTTTCAGTTTTAAGTTTATTTTCTATTATTTTCAGTTTAAAGTTTTTTTTCTGATTCTGTGCTTCTCAGTCATTATTATGTGAAATTAGAAGCTTAGGTTGTGAAACTAAGCCTTTTATTATGTGAAATGTAAAAGTCTGTTTTTCACAATGTATGCTTTTTGATTTCTATTTTGTAATGCTTGTAGATTACTTTTGTGGTTTTAAAGTTAATTACATTTGGTCAAATATGGAAAACTGGTGCAAGGGGTGGGTAGTGAATCTTCATGCAGAAGATAAAGCAGAATATGTCCAGAATTACATAACAGAAAAAAAAGAGGCCATGGCATTCTCATTTACTCCCTTACGGACTGTTGAGCTCACAAACAACCGTTATCAAGCCCAACTGGTTGTTTTTAATAATCAAGATGTAATGACTAACATCTTCAAACAACTTAAGTGTAACTTTGATAAGGCAAACATGGCATTGGTCTGTCGGAACTGGTGTCAGCTTTTCCTCCTACACCCTAGTGCACCTGTCATTCGAGTTGCGTATGGGATTTCTCTGCGTATCAACGATGTCAATGGTGTGAGAATAGTTCGTAGGGGTTCTAGAATCATTTATAAAAGATGCAAGTGCTTTATGACAAATGATCCGGGATCTAAATTACTCCTACATTGTGCGCAAAGTGAAAATCCTTACCAAAGTGAACACCTTAGAGATCTAACTGATGCTGAAATCGACCAAACACAAGAGTTGCTTGACATTTTAGATGTGCCATCTCCAGAACTTGACTTAGCAGTTGCTACTTCGACAAAGTTGATGACTCGGGCGAAATTATCTTGGTTTGATTTACCTTTCTTGGCATTCGATATGTAGCATAGCTGCTCAAGTTTGTATTACCTTTTTGCATCTTAGTGGCTGGCCTAAATGTCTTTTTGTAGTGCTCTTCTGTAATTAGATGTATCAAGCCAGCCTTTTTTATGTAATTATCTAGCAATGTATGAATGATATTTTTAATTAATGAAGCTTCTTTTCGTTACTATCTTAAGTTTCTTTTTCTTATTCTGTGAAAAACTAGAACTTATGTTGTGAAACTAGAAGCTTACCTTGTGAAACAAGAAGCTTAGTTTGTGAAACAGGAAGAACCTACTGTGAAAGTGTGAAACTGTGAACTTGTGAAACTAGATGCTTTACTTGTGAAACAAAAATCTTAACTTCACAGTTTATTCTGTGAAACCAGAAGTTTATTCTGTGAAACTAGATGCTTCTTTTTTGTTTCACAGTTTAATTTTCTTTATCTTCTTCTGTGATTCTCATCTCTTACTCTGTGAAACTAGAATCTTTGTTTGTGAAACTAGAAGCTTAGCCTGTGAAACTAGAAGCTTAGCTTGTGAAACTAAGCTTATTATGTGAAATGTAATAGTCTGGGTTCACAATGTATGCTTGTAGGTTACCTCTGGTCAATTATGGAAACATGGTGCAAGGGGTGGGTAGTGAATGTTCTTGCAGAGGATAAAGCATATTTTGTCCGGAATTATATAAGAGAAAAAAAAGAGGCTATGAAATTCTCATTTGCTCCCTTACGGACTGTTGAGGTCACTAATAATCGTTATCAAGCCCAACTGTCTGTCTTCAACAATCAAGAACTAATGAATAGCATCTTCGAACGACTTAAGTGTAACCAAAATAAGGCAAACATGGCGTTGGTCTGTCGGAATTGGTCTCAGCTTTTCCTCATACACCCTAGTGCACCTTTCATTGCAGTTGTGTATGGGATTTCTCTGCATATTAATGATATCAATGGTGTGAGAATCATTCGTAGGGGTTATAGAATAATTTACAAAAGATGCAAGTGCTTTATGACTAATGATCCGGGAGCTAAATTACTCCTACATTTTCACCAAGGCTACAATCTCTTGCAAAGAGGACACCTTAGAGATCTCACTGGTGCTGAAAACCCAAAAGTGAAAGAGTTGATTTCCAATTTACGTGTGCCATCTCCAAAACATGACATATCACTTGATACTGCAACACGCTTGCTGACTCGGAGAACTTTATCATATTTAGATTTACCTGTGTTGCTCGATATGTAGCGCAGCTCCTCAACTTTTGTATCACTTTTTGCCGTGATAGTGGCTGTTCTAAATGTGCTCGGTTTTAGTGTTTTTGTAGTGCTCTCTTGTAATTACGTCTATCAAGGCAGCCTTTTTTGTGTAATTACCTAGCTATGTATGAATGATATTTTTAATGAATCAAGTTTATTTTCCTTATTATCTAGCTGTGTGAATCAAGTTTATTTTCCCTATTCTGTGAATGTCAGCTCTTATTCTGTGAAACTAGAAGCTTATTTTGTGAAACTAAGCTCTTATTCTGTGAATCTAAGAGTTTGGGTTTCACATTGTAAGCTTCTTTGTTTCACAGTTTAATAATTTTCTTTTTATTTGTTCTGTGAATGTTAGCCTTTCTTCTGTGAAAGTAGAAGCTTATATTGTGAAACTAAGCTCTTATTCTGTGAATCTAAGAGTTTGGGTTTCACATTGTAAGCTTCTATGTTTCACAGTTTAATAATTTTCTTTTCTGTGAAACTAGTAACTTATTTTGTGAAACTAGATCCTTCTTCTGTGAAACTTATTTTCTTAATTCGTTTGTATTTACTTTTTACCTGAGATTCACAGATTAAGCTTCTAGTTTCACAATGTAAGCTTCTTGTTTCACAGAAAAAGTTAGTATTTTCCTTTTTCTGTGAAACTAGAAGCTTATTTTGTGAAACTAGATCCTTCTTCTGTGAAACTTATTTTCGAAATTCGTACCATTTATGCATAACAGGAAGCAAGCTAATATGAAGCGATCGGAACATCCACCTTCTACTAGTGGAACAGTTGAACCTGCTGCAAAAAAGAAACGAAACTATAAACAGCGATTGCCGTCATTGAGGACCCGGATGTCTCCCGCTGGGCTTTACAACTTTATTCATAATGAGGATAGTCCACCCTCAGAACAGCAGATTCAAGCTATCAAAGAAATGGGGTTTGGGGGTCTTTTACTTCTTAAAACGGATGTTCTTCCCGGAAACATAGCATATTGGCTAGTTGCAAATTACGACCCAATAAAAGGATGTTTGTTGGGTGGGAAGCTTCCGATTTTAGAGGAGGATATTCATCTATCTCTAGGATTGCCAATGGGTCCTAATGTTGTTGTTGAAGCAATAAATGGAGATAAGGACCCCTCTTATTTATCTGCTTTGAAGCAGTTCACTAAACAATATGGTGTTGCTTCCATTGACATCAAACTTGTTCTGCAAAAGTTGATTACACAAAGAGATGGAGGAGAGGATTTCAAACGCAACTTCATCGTTTATATTTTCTCTTCTCTTTTAGGCGGTGTCATTGGGAACAAGGTCAGCTTGAAAGTGCTGAAAAGTTTGGTGAATACTGAGTTGATCTCCAGTTTCAACTGGTGCAACTTTATAAAAAAGAAATTGGCTGGCCAAGTTCAGTCTTGGCAAAAGGAAGAGTTTGTGGAAAAAAAGGCGAAAGAGAATTGGTTTGGGGGACCGATTATTGCGCTGCTCTTCATTTATTTAGACCGTTGTGTCTTTAAATCGCGCATTGTGAGTCGTCAATATCCTACGTTATCGACTTGGACAAAAGAGGCTATATACAAGAGAATTAAGGATGAATTGGATGGCCCAACTAGAACTTTCGGCAGGGGTTCTATTGAGCCTCCAATTGTGAGACGTGAGCAGCACGGACCTTTCCTTGCTATTGAGTTTGCAACAGACAAGCAAGCACAAAAATCAAAATCAGCTGTTCAGGAACTTGTTGTTCGGCAACCTGAACAAGAAGAATCTGGGAAACCTGAACAAGAAGATTCTGGGAAATCTGAACCACCCAAAGATGAAGGAGAAACTGGAAAGCCTGGCATTTCTGAAGAGAACAGTGATGTGAAGCTTGTTACTGATCTTGCAAATTCAGCAAAAGTCATGGCTATTTCTTTCATGAACTACAAATGTCTTGTCACTCAAGCTTCCTTGAAATTACCTTCATCAGCAACAGTTTCTAAACTAGTTGCAGCTGTTGATGGTATTGCAGATGGATTTAAGCTGTCTCAACAAGATAAAAATGAGCAGAATGAGGAGAATGTTGAGACAGCAAATAATGAGGAGAATGTTGAGAAAGCACATAATGATAGTGGGGAGGTTGATGATAATTTGGAGATTGATGATAATGAGAAGGCCATTGTGCATGGTACTGGTGAGAATGTTGATGAGGATGCGGGTAAATTTTATGGGTGGTCTGAAGCTGAACTGTTGGCGGCATTGGACATAATGGATGAGTCCTTTCAGCCAATACAGCCACATCGTTCACCAGCAAAACCAGAAATGCCAAGCTTTAGGCTCTTTCCAGATGATGACCACTTTTTATCTCCACCCTCTCCACCTGAACGTGAACCTGAGCTTGAATCTGAATGTGAACCTGAACCTAAAACTGAGCCTGAACGTGAACCTGAAGATGAATCTCAACTTGATGATTCAACACGTTGTGATGAAGCCGAACTTGATGCTGAAGGACCTGGAGGACCTGGAGGACCTTGTGTTCATGCTGAAGGACCTGGAGGACCTTCTATGTCCACACCAGTGGTAGAGGATCTTCCTGTGGTAGGGAGTACTGATAAAGAGGTCATTGATGTAGGAGATACTCCTCCGAATGTTTACAAGCGTCGATCCAAAGGTGAATGTCATTCACCTGTCAATCCAAAGGTGAAGAGGGCCATAGTTCCATCAGAGGTCTATCGATCTCCGTATTTGCAAAGAAACATGAATGTTATTAAGGGTTTTACTCAAGCGGAGAAGCCTGTATTGGATTTCATCTTTTTGGATTCATGTGAAAGGTATTGACTTATTTTATTTTCAGCCTGTTTTATTAACATGTTTCACATTATAGCCTTCCAGTTTCACTTAAGAAGCTCCTAGTTTCACAGAATAAGCTTCTTGTTTCACCACTTATTCTGTGAAACTAATCCCTTGTTCAGTGAAACTACAAGCTTATGTTGTGAAACTAAGTTCTTATTCTGTGAAATTTAAAAGTTTGGGTTTCACAATGTAAACTTCTTGTTTCATAGAATAAGCTTGTGGTTTCACAGGATAAGTTTCTAGTTTCACATGTTAAACATCTAGTTTCACAGTTTCACAGATTCACAGTATGTCCTTCCAGTTTCATAGAATAAGCTGCTAGTTTCACAAAGTAAGCTTCTAGTTTCACAGTTTCACAGTTTCACAATATTTGCTTACAGTTTCTTATCTTAAGCATCTAGTTTCACAAGTTAAGCTTCTAGTTTCACAGAATAAGCTTCTAGTTTCACAAGTTAAGCATCTAGTTTCACAGTTTCACAGTTTCACAATATTTGCTTCCAGTTTCACAAGTTAAGCTTCTAGTTTCACAAGTTAAGCATCTAGTTTCACAGTTTCACAGTTTCACAATATTTGCTTACAGTTTCACATCTTAAGCATCTAGTTTCACAAGTTAAGCTTCTAGTTTCACAAGTTAAGCATCTAGTTTCACAAGTTAAGCATCTAGTTTCACAGTTTCACAGTTTCACAATATTTGCTACAAGTTTCACAAGTTAAGCATCTAGTTTCACAAATTAAGCTTCTAGTTTCACAGTTTCACAGTTTCACAGTTTCACAGTATTTGCTTACAGTTTCACAAAGTAAGCTTCTTGTTTCACAAGTTAAGCATCTAGTTTCACAGTTCACAGTTTCAGAATATGTGCTTCCTGTTTCACAGAATAAGCATGCAGTTTCACAAATTAAGCTTTTTAGTTTCACAGTTTGGTCAAACTTAATAAACATTAAAATACTCTTCTTTTTTAATTTTGATCGTATATTTAATACCATTTGAGGGTGTGACCTGTGCTTTTAATGATTGTTTCCAGTGACATTCTTTTCAAAAGTCAAACTCAGAAATTGACAAGGAAGCAATTGACGAGTTTGTCTGAAAGTGATAAACTATCTTCTGCTGTGATAGATGTTTGGTGTGAGTTTCTAAACAGTAGCGAGAGCTTGAGATCACGAGATTCTGCCTGTCGTTTATTTGTGCCACACTCCACACACAGTGTTAGTCTCTCTACCTCTTTTCTATAATCCCATTTTACATGGTGTGCACTTATAATCATTACTCACACATGATTCGATTTTTGTTCCAGTGTCTCGACAATGTTGATGTTGCTGCTACCCAATTAGTAAGTTTTTTTTATATTTGGTCTTATTATATTCAAGCTTTAAGGTGGACTTGTCTTTTTTATTCAATGCATTTTTATCTATTGTATTTCAGATTTTGACTCCGATCATCTGTCCCGAATGCCCACCATTCTTGTTTTGTTTTGATCTGAGACCGGAGTCTTGCAAATGCCAAGTCATCCATGCTATGAAAGACACACCTGTTGATTATACTTCTTTTCTAAAACATACGGTACATCTATTTTACCTATTTTTGGACTCGTTCTTAATCCATTACCTTATTAATTGCTGTTTGTAATTACTCTTTTGTTCATACAGCAACACAGGCTCATCAACCTTCTTCAATCAAAGTTGCCAGCAGTGACAAGTATTGTTTCAATGACGATTCCAGAAGTGTTTATCCCAAAATCAAATCTGAAATCCAAAACCGTTGATAATGGCCTCTATCTGCTGAACATAATGGAGAATTACAAAGGGAGCAAAGATAATTCTGTAATAACCATAAATACTGTAAGATTGCTTTTCTATACAACCTAATTAATTTAATTTCTATACAATTGCCACAACTTTATTTCCTAGTTTTTCTGAAACCCATTTTGTTTGCATCAATAGGAAATTCAGCGCAAGCGTTTTGCATTGCGGGTGTGCTATCATATTGTTACATGTTCTGTTAATCTGTCCAAAGAAATAGTGACAAAAGATGCACTAGATTCGAGCTTCTCTATGACACCACCTTTTACTGAGAAGGAATTGGAAGCTTGTGTTGGGAGAAGAGCACCCATAAACAAATTGTAATGTCATATTTTTTCTGTGATTTCTTGAATTATGTTTTGTTTAAATTGTGTGAGATATATTGACTAATTGCATTTTTTGTTCAATAATTAAGTGAGGTTCTGTTGTCCACTCCGTGGATGGATGTCACTAGAGACGCTTTTCAGACCCTTACATCGCGTGGCTTTATAATGGATCAGGTAAGTATTATATTCCCATTCCTTACCATGTTTTTTTTTTTACATGGTTCCTTATTTGGTGAATCTCAGACCTTATTCTGTGAATCTTTATTTTGTGCACGTTTTATTTGTAGATCATTGATATTGTTGGGATTAAGCGCACAGTTGGTAAACCAAATGTGATTTACTTGCCAACGACAGTATATGTGAGCTTCAAATCCTTCAGATGTTGATATTCAGGTGTTTTTCATTCTGAAAGTTGCTCATCCAGAGACTAAAATTGCCTTTTTGTGTCATTCAGGGTCTTAATGCAGATACTAACCCAGAGATTTGGGGTCAATATATACAGCCCTCATACACTCCAGCAGATGGTAGCCAGATTGATTTGGTCAGATCCTTCAGTTCTGCTTTTCATTTTGTTATTTATTTACTGTCATTCATGTGTGTTTTTTGATTTATTATTCTTGTACATTTACTATCTCAGGTTTTTATCCCTTTGCATTGCAATGAATCGAAGCATTGGTGGGTTTGTGTTTGCGACATAAAGAAGCAAAAAAATTACATCCTTGACTCATGCATGAATCTAAAAGTGGATAAAGAAAACAATAAGGCCATGAACATTGTATGATTTTGTTTTTTCCAAAATATTGTAGAATTTTTGTTTTAGTATACCCGAAAATATATTTTTTGATCTTTTATTGTCATTTTTCTTCTCAGGTGTACAATGTTGCATCTATTTTGGGAGAGTCCTACAAATCTTTGAAGAACATGCACATGCATGATTATGTCAATCTCGAAGTCACTCAACAAAAAACAGGGTGCGTAGTTTGACTTGTTTTGTTAAACTTAGTCTGTGATCATTTGTTCAGTGAATCTCAGACCCTGTTCAGTGAATCTCAGACCTTATTATGTGAAAATTTGTTACAAACATAAGTGCTTATATGTTTTTTTGTCCAGTTTTGATTGTGGAGTCTTTCTGCTAAAGTGGTTGAGTGCATTGGAAGATCAGAGTAAATGGACGAACAGTGACTATTTTGAGGTGAGTTCATTACTATATGAAAATAAAGCCGTGCATTCCACGAATATTAGCATGAATACACTAATTTAATATACGTCACTCTATGCAGGGTTTACCAGATTATCGAAAGTCGATCATGGTGGAACTTCTTATGTGGAATGAGAATACTGTCAGGTATTACTTTGTGAATCTACACATGAAAGTTTTTAAATTCTTAATTCTTTGGCTAAATGTATTGTAATATGTATATTTGTACTTGTTTTGGTTTTATAGGTCTTCCCTTGTTAAACCGAAAAAGCAAAAAGGCAAAAAATTAAGCTAAAGCATGTCAATTGTATCTTGAAGTTTCCTCAACAATAAACAAGGTGTGTAGTTTTGTTAAACTTAGTCAGTCATCATTCATCAAAACTGCTTCTAGTTTCACAAGTTAAGATTCTAGTTTCACAATTTATGAGCTTAGGTTTCACAATATAAGAAAACTTATTCTGTGAATGTCAGGTCTTCTTCTGTGAATCTAGAATCTTAATTTGTGAAACTAAACCCTTAATCTGTGAATCTTTAGATTTGATGGATTTTATGGAGTTATATTGCTTCTCATTGCTTGATTTTAACTCCACTTGTAGATGATGAAAACGATGTAAACGAGATGGTCGAGTCATTGCAACTGGACTTCGACATTGTTAAGGCCGCAACAAATAAATTTTCGGACAAGGTGAAAAGGAATTACAGTCAGAAGAAACTTGTTGCTGTAAATTGACATTGTAAATTTTTGAAGTTGTAATATAGCCATCTAGTTTCACAAAATAAGCATATAGCCATCTAGTTTCACAAAATATATTTCTTGCAGTTGTCTACCGCCCCGAAGGGAAAAATTGCTTGAAAGAAAACCGAGGAAGCGAGCACGTAAGTGATCTCGTGATCTTCGCTTTGTCCTGTCATCTTCTATAGTTTTTTACGCGTTGCAAGCTTCACACTTGAATCCTTTTTTTAAAATATATTTTTTCATTCGTCTAAATCGGGTGCGTTCGGGTTTGGTCAGTTGTTTACTTCTTCAGAAAGAGTGTAGATAAACAACTACCTCAAAATTAAATGCTCCAACCTATCACCTAACCACTTTGCTTAGGAACCCTATTTATTGCATCCTTTAAGCGTAGTAAGCAACCTGACCCCAAATTTCACTATATAAGAGAAGGGAAGTTGATATCATCAAACACCCTATTCCAATATACAACCATTTATTTACACTACAAATACATATTGGTCAGTTGTTTCAGAGTTTTTTTCTTATCATCAAACTCCTTGGCCATGACCATCCACGGTGATTGATCATTGCCGTCTCTTGTCGCTATCTTGAGATGGTAGCGGCCAATCACTTGGGATGGTCATAGCTGGGGAGTTTGGTCATGCACGTAATGGTAATTTATGACAACAGGTATTTATGACAGATATTTCAATAAAAACTGCTTCTTCTGTGAATGTGAGGTCTTCTTCTGTGAATCTAGAAGCCTATGTTGTGAAACTAAGCATGTAATCTGTGAAACTAAGCCCTAGTTTCACAGAATAAGCCCCTAGTTTCACAGAATAAGCCCCTAGTTTCACAGTATAAGCCTCTAGTTTCACAGTATATAAAACCTAAACTACTTCCCCGCATCACTATACATCTTCGTCTTCTTCTTCTTCTTCTTCTTCTTCTTCTTCTTCTTCTTCTTCTGTTGTATCTCCCTGAAACGTAACTTGCATTGCTTAAGTAATAAAAATTATACTTAAAATTAAAATCAACAATATAAGCCCCTAGTTTCACAATATAAGCCCGTAGTTTCACAGTTTAAGGCCTAGGATTCACAATATTATAAACAACCTAAAATCAGCCCTTTATCAACAGGTTTCACAGTATAAGCCCTTAGTTTCACAGTATAAGCCCCTAGTTTCACAGTATAAGCCCCTAGTTTCACAGTCTATAAAACCTAAACTACTTCCCCGCATCACTATACATCTTCGTCTTCTTCTTCTTCTTCTTCTTCTTCTTCTTCTTCTTCTTCTGTTGTATCTCCCTGAAACGTAACTTGCATTGCTTAAGTAATAAAAATTATACTTAAAATTAAAATCAACAATATAAGCCCCTAGTTTCACTTAGTTTCACAGTTTAAGGCCTAGGATTCACAATATTATAAACAACCTAAAATCAGCCCTTTATCAACAGGTTTCACAGTATAAGCCCTTAGTTTCACAGTATAAGCCCCTAGTTTCACAGTATAAGCCCCTAGTTTCACAGTCTATAAAACCTAAACTACTTCCCCGCATCACTATACATCTTCGTCTTCTTCTTCTTCTTCTTCTTCTTCTTCTTCTTCTGTTGTATCTCCCTGAAACGTAACTTGCATTGCTTAAGTAATAAAAATTATACTTAAAATTAAAATCAACAATATAAGCCCCTAGTTTCACTTAGTTTCACAGTTTAAGGCCTAGGATTCACAATATTATAAACAACCTAAAATCAGCCCTTTATCAACAGGTTTCACAGTATAAGCCCTTAGTTTCACAGTATAAGCCCCTAGTTTCACAGCATAAGCCCCAAGTTTCACAGTATAATAAATATGAATAAAAAAAAAATCAAGTAAAGAAATAATACATACTTGATTCTCAGGAGGATGCTCTTCAAAATCATATGGACAATTTCTTTTATCATGGTGTGACATTCGTTTACAATTAGCACACAACCGTTTTGGTTTTTTTGCTTTTATGATTGCCTTATTTTTGTTACTGACCAGCCGCTTCCCGCTACCCTTGTTCTTAGAGAACTTAGGTGGTAAGACCTTTCCTTCTTTTGGAGCCTTGCAGTTTAGAAGGATTTCCAATTCTTGTTCTTTTGTCAAAGCCTTTGGGTTTGGCTCCAACTTCTCTCGGAATTCTTTTACAAGCTTAGCAAATTCTCTCACATCAGACTCTTTTTTTCTTTTGAGGATCCCCACAGTTGCATAAATCTCAGACCACAACCGAGACATTCCAAATTTCGGGCTACTAGTAGGATTGTAGTTGTCCAAAAGATTTCCATTCGAATCATAAATAGGGTTTCTAAGTGCATTCTTACTCCACCTACCCAAAATATATTTCTCAGGTATTTCCTTAGTTTTACCCGAGCAAACCCAAATTATGTGATAACATAGAATACCTCTCCGTTCAAATAGTTTACAGGAACATCTCACGTCCATTGTTCCTTTATTGTACTCAACTGCGTAGCTCTTTTTCTTGATCGCGTCTTCAACTATCAAAATCTCATATTTAGTTACAGGATCTGGTGGGGTGTATCCACCCACACTACACCCATTTATCGAGCCCTTAACCTCATTTTGAAAGTCATAGAAGACTTCATGTGTATATACTCTCGCTCCATGGGCTTCCCAGTTTGAACGATATAAGGTTTCAGGCATTGAATTATCACTCTGTGCTTCAAGAAGTTTTAGAGCATGCCTTTGTTGGTCGATGGCACTCTCAAACCTCATCCAAAACTCAACCAAGGTCCCATATTTATTCTCAAATCTTTTAAAAAAACTATTAGCACTCTCTGATCTCTGTGTGGTTCTTAAAATGTTACCCATCGGAACATTTCTGAAATACGCTGGTATCCATTTGTGTCTTTCAGCAAACTTTCCACTCAACCATATATTATCCTCTAACGAGAATTCTGTGATGACCTTAACCCAATTCTCCTCAAATTCCTCAGGTTCCATATCATTGCTCCAAACAACATTGTTCAGACGTGATAAGAATTCAGTGTCTTTGCAAATTGTGCTCCCAACCTTGTCTGTTACTTTTTTCATAATGTGCCACATGCAAAACCGATGTCTTGCTGTTTTGAACACAACTGCATGTAACAAAATAAGATTACTCAAAAAAATCATCCTCATTTATCAACAGGTTTCACAAATATAGACTTGTAGTTTCACAGAATACGAATCCAGTTTCACAAATTAAGCTTCTAGTTTCACAAGTTATGAACTCAAAAAATCAGGATCTTTTATCAACAGGTTTCACAATATAGCCATCTAGTTTCACAAAATAAGCATCTAGTTTCACTGCCTAAGCTTCTAGTTTCACAAGTTAAGAATTTAAAAAATCAGGCTGATTTTTCAACAGGTTTCACAATATAGCCATCTAGTTTCACAAAATAAGGATCTAGTTTCACTTCATAAGCTTCTAGTTTCACAAGTTAAGAACTCAAAAAATCAGCCTCTTATATCAACAGGTTTCACAATATGGCCTTCCAGATTCACAGTATAAGGATCTAGTTTCACAAGCTAAGCATGTAGTTTCACAGTATAAGGATCTAGTTTCACAAGTTAAGAAAACTAGAAAACTTGCACGATATACAAACATACCAGGGAACGCCTTTTTTATTCCTGCATCTTGGTCAGTGATAATGTAATTAGGTTCTTTTCCACCCATTGATTTCAGAAATTGCTGAAACGCCCAGATAAATGCTTCATCGTCTTCATGATCTAAAAGAGCGCATGCAAATGTTATTGACTTTTTATGATGGTCAATGCCAGTGAAAGGGGTGAATATCATGTTATATTTGTTAGTGCCATAGGTTGGATCGAATGAAATTGCATCACCAAACACTGAGTAACATCTCTTTGCCTCAGCATCTGTCCAAAAAATCCTTGTCAAAGCTTTCTCAGAATCGATTTCATACACAAATTCTAACCCTTTTGTGTCACGGAGGGTTTCCAAACGTGAGATAAACATGTCTCCATCCTTACTCTTAATGAAACACTTCAAATCCCGTTGGAAATTCTTGAATTGTGAAAGGGAAGCCCCCACATTTTGGAACCCTTCGACTTGCTCTTTGCATAGCTGGTATGTTAAGCTAGCCCCAACATTAACTCTTGAATTCTGGACAATCATTTGCTTATGAAATTCATTCATATTTGCTGCAAGTTTATCAAATTCCCTATTCTTTACAAAGGTCACTGGGTGATTGTGACCCTCATGAAATTGTTCAACGATGTACTTGTTATAATGGAACTTGTATTTGACCATTGCACGACAACCCCACCTTCTAATTTTGGTTGTTCTTGTAAATGCTTGCTTATTTGAACTTTCAGCCTCATCTCCTTCAGTTCCCTTCAGACCAGTTTTTGGTTTTGCACTTTTTCCAATATTTGAACCAGTTTCAGAACCAGTTTCACTTGCAAGAGTTTCAAAGGGTTTTCCTTTCCTCTTATTATGGCCTTCACGATTACAAACCATGGCTTTAGTTCGAATATTACCATCACGAAACCTCTTCGTTGTAGATTTCCTAGCTTCAAACCCACAAGCAGTAGCATACACTTGATAGAACGTCATTGCCGACTCTAGATTTAAAAATAACTTCCCAACAGTAGGTGTAATATCTTCTGCAACTCTGACAATCCATTCGTCACTACCACCCGGTGTGTGATTCACCAAAGTAATAGGCGTACCAACCTGTACTGTAGGTGTGGATTGTGCTGTTAAAATTGTAGAAACCTCTCCGTTGGTGTTGACAATGGAATCAGTACCTATACAATGATCTCACAACATATAAACTAAATCAGCCTTTTTTTTACCAGGTTTCACAATGTAAGTTTCTAGTTTCACAGATTAAGCCTCTAGTTTCACAGATTAAGCATCTAGTTTCACAGATTAAGCATCTAGTTTCACAGATTAAGCATTTAGTTTCACAATATAAAAAGACTAAACAAAATCAGACTTTTTAATAAGCATGGTTTCACAATATCAGCTTCTAGTTTCACAGTTTATTTTGCCTAGGATTCACAATATAAGAAAGCTATAATAAATCAACCTTTTTTAATCAGGTTTCACAATGTAAGCTTATAGTTTCACAGTTTAAGCTTTTTAGTTTCACAATATTTAAACCTGAATTAAGTCTTATATAGTCAACAAAATTTAGCAGAAATTGAATCAGAAAACAATAATGTAAACGACAAAAAACGACATACCTGATTCAATAGTAATATTATCATCAACCGTGGTGATATCTAGATTCTCCATTGCTATTAGAGCTGCAAAATAATCGAAATAATGTCATAAGTAGTATGAACTCGAGATGTAAAGAAAATCGTGAGAAAAATTGATCAAATTCGAACAATCGCATGAAATTCGAACAATCGTTGAAAATTCGACGAATCAAATTATCAAATTACCTGAAAATTAGTCTTAATCTTCTTCCAAAATCAATTGAATTGAATTTGTATGTTGCTTTGATGGAATTTACGAACAATTGGAGGACAAATCGATTTTTGCGTTGAATTTGAGGTTTCTGCGTTGAATTTGAGGTTTCTGGGTTGGAAGAGAGAGAGAGAGTGTAATTATGTTTTTATTATTTTTAGTGAGAGAAAGTTTTTTGGCCCAATGGCAAGATTTGGTTTGACCCATAATTTTCAGCCCAATGGCAAATTCGCCCAACAGCAATATCAAACGTGAATTTGGCCCAATTAGGTTGTGGATGCGTGAGGTCCGGCGGCCTCACCGTAAGAGGCGGCCTCACGTGATCCGGCCTCTATATATATATATATATATATATATATATATATATATATATATATATATATATATATATATATATATATAGGGTTGGGATCCGGTGAGAACCACCTTACAATGAGAACCGGTGAGAACTCTTTCTTACGGAGTTTTTTTAAAAAAATTAATGACATAATTGGATTCGGCATGGAATTTTATGGCTAGAGAACATATTTCTTGGTCTAGAAAATAAATACTAGTGTCGGAAAAATGATTTCTTGGTCTAGAAAATATTTCTCACCGGATCTCAAGTCTATATATAAGGTGGATCCGGTGAGAACCACCTTACAATGAGAACCTTGTGAGAACTCTACCTTACGGACTTTTTAAAAAAAAAATTAATGACATAATTGGATTCGGCATGTCATTTTATAGCTAGAGAACATATTTCTTGGCCTAGAAAATAAATATTAGTGACGAAAATCAAGGTGAGATACGTTTTATTTATTTGCATGCACCTACTATCTATTTTTTCGTATCTATCATTTTTCCGCCACTAGTATTTATTTTCTAGACCAAGAAATATGTTCTCTGGCCATAAAATTCCATGCCGAATCCAATTATGTCATTAATTTAAAAAAAAAAACTCCGTAAGGAGGAGTTCTCACCGGTTTTCATTGTAAGGTGCATTGTTTTAGGTTAAATAAACATTGTTAAGGAGGATTTTTTTATGATGATTGCAAAAATTCTATTATGCTATAAGTTTTATTGTTTGAACTTTGAACCCTTATTTAAGGTCAAAGTTTTTAAAATTTGACTATCGTCATCAATTTAAGAAGTTTATTTGATAGGTAAAAGGTAATAAAAGGAAGAAATAGAGACTTACTATTTTTTCGGACACAAATTTTTCAGAAAAAACGTCTTTTAATAGCATTATTGAGAAACCTCTAAGGAGAAGAAGTTGTTTAATATTTATTTTCCTTATTATCTCTCCCACTAATTTAGTGAAAGACGGCATTTCAAAAGACCTATTGCTTTTCAAATTAAATATCGAACACAATTACATAATTTTCAAATTGATATACAAGTGAGTATTGATCATTTTTAGAATTTGTAGCTAAGACTTATGGTTAGTTAATTTTTTTAATAAAAAAGAGGCATAGAGTCTTGTTCTTTTCGGCCGAAATGAGCTGAATTGAATTAAATAAAGTAGAGCTTAATTTAACTAAATTGAGTGAAACTGAGCTGTAAATTGAGTTAAATTAAAAGTTCATTTTGTCAAGAGATTAACTGTATATAATTGATTGAACGTAAATAAAACCTAACGGAATATTTAAATTAAGCCCGAAAGAACATAATCTAGATAAAAAAAAAATGAAATATTTAATGGGTAAAATTTTTGAGGATTATTCCGAATGTTAATAAAAAAATAATATTTACTGCCTGAATAAATGTGGATCCGGATCTAATAGATAACAACTATCCTCAAAAAGAACAAGAACCTTTATCATGAATTAATGATTTAGTGGTTTTGAAGAAGAAAAATTGACATTTCAATTGATAAAGAGAAGAATAATGATGAATTAATTCATACAAAATTCTGAACTAGGGTTCAGTCAAAAATAACATTTATAAAAAAAAAGAACATTTGGAAACACCTGGTGATAGAATGATTGGAATATAAATAGTGCTTTCTTTAGTTCTTTTCAGTGTTTTATTCGATCGATCAAGTAATTGATGAACGTAAACACGTAAATGTGGTTGATGTTTAGAGTATTCGATAACTAAATGACATGAAGAATAGTATTTATTCTAAATATATGCAACCCGTCCTTTTTTTAGGTTTAGCAATAAAAAGGTTGTTTGGAATAGACCTAGCAAAGGGTCGTTCATTCGTTCATCACGTCGACTCCGATTATTCTAAGACGATGCTTGTTTCGAATGAATCCAAAACTCGGTACTGAACTAATAAACTGAAATAAGAGTTAATTTGTGAAAGGGAAAACTGAACCAAATAAAGCTGGACTTACATAAACTGAACTGATCTACAATTAAATTCAAAAGAACAAGACTTATTAGAGCTTTGTTTGGTAAACAACGGATTAATTTCAGCATAAGCAGATTGTAACGGCAGATTATAAATAACAGAAGGTTTGACTAGCAAATTATAATTATCAGAATTAATTTGAGTGTTTGGTAGTTAGTAGATTATTAGTTTTCTTTGTAAAAATGTAGTAAAATTTTCTAGTTTAGAATAGGTTAACCAATTTAACCTATTAACCCCAAATATGATGTTTCCAATATGATGTTTACCAAACACTCAAATTAACATATATTGATTGGTCAAACATGTCAAAAACCTTGAATATACTAAAATTGATCAATGTGTCATTTACCAAAAAAGGGTCTAGGTCATTTTCAGGTTAGTCATAATAAAGTTGGGGTAATCATGGACAACAAAAAATAGTTAGTATACAATTGTATTTTATTAATTTAAAAAAAATGATTTACCTTTTAATATTGATGGTATCAATCTTCTCTTACACTTCAACCTACAAATTACAAAATGTAAAATGTAAAATGTAAAATGTAAAATGTAAAAATAGATGGTTAGTAATATGACGAAATATATATAATATTATTTTCTGTTTATGTATTTGGGAAGAGAAAAACGTTAATAACTAACAAGAAAAAGTCGGTAACATTGCTGGAACTGTGTTTCACCACAGTATCGACCTTTTTTTGACTTTTTCATTGTTTATTCAACTTCCTTAATTCTTTCACAAAAAGAAATAGGAAGAACTTAAATGTATGGAAAGAGTAATTTTTTAATTAAATTTTCGATTTTTGTCCTAATTTTTTATGATCATATTATAAGTTTCTTGTACAAAACTTATTTGTATGTCTTATTAGTCCCCAAAGTTTAAAACCTTTCCTTAATTACATCATTTCCTTAAGAATCTAAGGGAACAAGCTTAAGGAAAGGCATGCATGCACTTTATAAGGAAATAAATCCATAATCCTTCCGTTTCAGTTAATTATTTACATTTATTTTATTTTTTATTATAAAATAAAGTTAGTTTAAACTATTTTATGGTATAAAATCTAGGAGCTTTCCTTTATTTTTTCAAATATTAAGGAAAATTAAATAACACAATTTTTAATATCTTATAGACTAGAATCTTGGTTTCCATGATGTATGCATATAAATAGCCAACTATACTTGTTTGTTTCTATAACTTGTAACATTCTTTCAACAGTATCTAATTTCTTACATCATCTTATATTTATTTATTTATAATATAAGGATTATTATAAGCCCTCTTCTTAGATTTTCATAGCCAAAAAAAAATTAGACCATGATAAGTCTAGATGATGTGTATAAGGTGATAGTGGCCATGGTGCCACTCTATGTTGCCCTAATTTTAGGGTACGGGTCGGTCAAGTGGTGGCGATTATTTAAGCCTGATCAATGTGACGCGATCAATCGACTTGTTTGTTACTTCACCTTACCTCTATTTAATTTCGATTTCACGGCTCATAGTGACCCGTTTAAGTGGGATTATAGGTTCCTAGCCGCGGATGGCATATCAAAAGTCATTATAGTCGCGGTTATAGCCATTTGGGCTAAGTGTACTAGTAAAGGGAGTTATAGTTGGTCTATAACGAGTTTTTCCTTGTCAACGTTAACTAATTCTCTTGTCGTAGGGGTTCCCTTATTAGGGGCCATGTACGGTCGATTAGGGGTTGATTTAGTGGTTCAATTCTCGGTCACTCAAGCTATTATATGGCTTACTGTTCTTCTATTTGTTCTTGAATCTCGACGTTCTAGGTCCGATTTTCCAATTACTACCATCAATAATAAGGTCGATAATCAAGTCCATTCTTTAACATTGAGTGTTGTTAAGGATGTTGAATTAGGGAAAACAATTGAAGTTGTCGAGAATATTGCTGAGAAACCGTCTCTTTTGTCGTTAATGAAAGTTGTTTGGGTTAAATTAATTCTTAACCCGAACTCTTATTCTTGCATTGTTGGCATTGCTTGGGCCGCTTTGTCGAGTAGGTAAGAATCATTCTCTAATTAGCTTCTTATCGTAATTATGTACAATAAAAAACCGCTACGTATATTACGTATATGATATGATAATGATAATTGCAAGAATAAATATCATTTCATATATATACTATATGCTTCATGATTAAAGTTTATTTATACGATATATGTGGGATATATACTAATTCGTATATATAATTGGTTAATTATTTTGTAGGTGTCATTTTAGCATGCCAAGCATAATTGATGGTTCAATACTTATCATGTCAAAAGCTGGGACTGGCACGGCTATGTTTAGCATGGGTAATTAACCTAACTTTGTTATTACGGTGTTTCTCATGTGTGTCCTAAAAACTAGAGCTATTAAATAATGACACGATGCGAAAACAAGACACGAATTCGACACGAAATTAGCGGGTTTGGATTGAGGCTTAATAACTCATTTATGTAAGTGAGTTGACACGAACATGACACGATATTTAAGGGTTTGGGTTGAGTTCTTTAAACACGAACTTGACACGAATGACATGTTTACTAAATTAATCCTATTTTTTTTATCCTCTATCACATAAATATACTTAAACTTTCCAAATATGGTCATGACACGAAAATACGACATGAACCCGACACAAAATTAACGGGTTAGATCAGATGAGGCTTGATAACTCATTTATCTAAGTGGGTCGACACGAACACGACATGAAATTTAATTTGTTCGGGTTTGGGTTGGAGGTTTTGTGTCTTGTTTACATGTGTCACGAATATGAACCCGACACGACCCGATCTGTTGGTCAGGTGTACTAAAAACACACGTTAATTTGCTAACTAGAGAAACATTGGTTAACAAACTCATTTTTATCAAAACTAAGATAATCTTGCATATTTTTCTCTAATTAACATATTAACATGTACTTTTAGATCGAGCAGATATTAGAAAAACCGTTTTACTGTTCTAATTACATCTATATATTTCCATTATTATCAAGTACTATAGTATTGGAAAATAATATTGAAAATTGGATTAATAATGAAGGGATGTTCATGGCACTTCAAGAGAAATTAATAGCATGTGGACCAAAATTGACAATATTTGGGATGCTTCTCAAGTTTGTTGGGGGTCCTTTAGCCATGGCTATAGGTTCTTTCATAGTTGGTTTGCATGGTGATGTATTACGTATAGCCATTATTCAGGTACGTACAAATTATAACGATTATTCTAACGTGTGATCTAAGGTGATTTATACCCGTACTGCGGCGCATTTTATTATTCTAAGCTTTTATGTAATTTGCAGGCTGCCCTACCACAATCCATCACGTCGTTTATATATGCAAAAGAATATGGACTACATGCAGATGTTCTTAGTACTGCGTAAGTCTCAACTATTCTTTAGGCACCTTCTTTCCTATATAAGATTTTATATAAGACGGTTTTATATTAATATGGAATTCTTACTATATGGATTGTACGAAATGCAGGGTAATTTTCGGCATGATGGCATCGCTTCCGATTTTGATTGCATATTATGCAGTTTTAGGGATGTTGAACTGATCCTAGGGAGCCCTTTTCCATCTAGCAGGTTCATCAAATTCCGCAAATAATCAGCAAGCTTTCAATATACAAGATGATCGAAACCGTGAATTGGAAGTTATTGTTAATTTACTCTATAAGATCCGTATTTCAGCCCATTGTTTACCCAAAAAAGAAAAATTTATTTATATTTTTGTCCGGACTAACAATTGTATAAATTTTAAAGGGATTATTATGTACTATGTTTTACTTTGTTCTTTTTTGTTTCCCTCTTGTTGTAAAACATGAAGGATGCTTATTATGTAGGTACATAACCATTTTCTACAATAATTTGTAATAATTACGGTTGGAAATAGAGGTTATATGCCTTGTGTAGTTTCTTATGTTTATATAACATCACTTGTTATATCTTGTTACTAGTGGATTATGAGAACCTTTTGTAGAGTCTTGTGAGGTGCTTAATTCAGCTCACACATACGTGTCCGGATTCGGAATTTCGCAATTGTCTGCGACGGACTTATGTCTATCTTTTTGGGCTTGTCTGATCTGTTTTAGTGGTGTGGTAATTGAACTGTCTACGTTCATTTTTCAAGCTCGGGAACAGTTAGTCACCATTAGTGGATTATGAGAGCCTTTTGTAGAGTTTTGTGAGGTGCTTAATTCAGCTCACACATACGCGCATATATGTGTCCGGATTCAAGATTTGGCTATTGTCTGCGGCGGGCTGTGTCTATTTTTGGGCTTGGTCCGTTTTAGTTGTGTGGTAATTGAACTGTCTAGATTCATTTTTCAAGTGCTAAAACAGTTAGTCACTGTTAGCGAGTGAGATATTCTCTACCCACTTCCAACCTTGACTACTGATTACGTACCAGGAGTCGGTTTTAGGCTTTGCTTGTCTCTGGCTATAAATACCAGCCACTGTAGCACAACAAAAAAACACAAAAAATTGTTCTCTCTTTCTCTTCTCTAAATATTTTCTGGGTATAAGATCGACTTCATTTGTTCCAGAATTCTACAGTCTTGAGTGGGCGGTTCTAGAAAGTAGCAATAGTGTAATCCTTGGGTAATTACCGGCCATTTACTGATCGTCACCACAGTCGTACCATCCCTTGTTATATCTTGTCACTAGTGGATTATGACTTAAGAGAGCCTTTTTGTAGAGTCTTGTGAGGTGTTTCATTTAGCATCTTTGCTCACACACGCGCGTGTGTGCTCGGATCCGGATCCGGATTCGGGATTGGCAATCGTCTATGCATGGTGGGGTGTGCTTATCTTTTTGGTCTCGGTTCGTTTTAGTTGTGTGGTAATTGAACCGTCTAGGTTCATTTTTCAAGTGTTGGAACAGTCAGTCAACATGTCTTTTACAGGTGAGATATTTTCTGGGTGTAAGATCAAATTCGTTCCAACAAGCTTCTCCAGTCTCGAGGGGGTGATTTTGAAAAGTAGCAGTAGTGTAATCCTTGGGGAACTACCGGTCATTTGCAAAATAAATCTGCTAGTTAAATCTACTAAATCATTATGTTAGTCAAATCTGTCTTCTAAATCTGTTTCTGCCAATATTAATCCGTTGTTTAACAAACATAACCTAAATTTAATTTAGAGAATTTAAATTGGAGTGTCTAAACTAAAAGAATTGAACTAAAATAAGAATTTATTTGTAAAAAGTTGAACTGAACTGAATTAAATAGAGTTAAACTAAAAGGTAACTGGTTGAATAAATATCCGAATCGCATTGATCCAAGGTGTCCAGGATCTCCAAGATGCTGCCAAAAGCTATTAATCATAATTAATAAGTTAATTGATCGAAATCTTTAACCTCGTATAATATGCTTTATTGATCGTGGAAATATCAAGGATAGTTATTTATAATATTTTACTCCCTTTTCTAAATCAAAGGTTTTAAAATTATTGTTTTTTGAAATTCTTTGCTAAAACTACTCTTACTTTGCATTTTTTTTTTTTTTTTTGCTAAAATTGCTCCAAAACTCAAATTTAAGTAACTTTATTCTGTTTGTACATGTTATCACGGTAGTAGGTATAGCATAGAAACTAAATAACAGAGAAAACAGTAAAGATCTTATCTGAGACGGAAGCTTGTGGCGTGACAAGCGTCACTGTCCTAAAGTTGATTTATGCCCCGTCTACTACACACGGCCTCAAATGGTACTCAACCCCCAGGATTACACAACCGTTGTTTCTCTGGTGTAGGCGGAGAAACAGATGAACAAAGCCAGGTTCGTTGCCAAAGAACCTTTGATAATTTAGTAGACAGAAAAATGAGTAAGAGAGAAATATTGCAGAGAGAAGAGAAGTGATAACATGATTGATTTTGGAGGGTTTATATAGCAGTGAAGATCATTAAGGTTCATAGTACGCAACATTTATGGCGAGGTGTATTCTGTGCACATCCAGTCTTGAGAAAAGAAAGTGGCTGACCAAATCAGTGTGTAAACATTAACACGTCTGAATGCACAAAGAGTGACGACGAAATTAAATGATGCACTTTGTAAAAACGCAAAAAAGATGCTTCTGAAATTTTATAAGAGCCCGAACCCGAGCCCGGCCGAGGCGAGGCGAGGAGAGGCGCGCGCGCGTGTGTGGTGTACGTAGTCTCTACTACTACACATCTAGTAAGGCATAGTCAATGGTCATATATAAACAAGTCCAAGAAGCAATAAATGAGCAATGTGGGATAAACGTAAAAGGCTTCTTTTAAAGCAATAACTCCAACAATCCCCCACATGATTCAAAAGAAGAGTAAAGAAGAGAAATAAGAAACAAGGAGGAAAAAGATTTGTTTGGCAACGGAGATTTGGAATTTAGATGTTTAGTGTCTTGTGGACTTTAACTAACACTCGGTGCATACAGTAACCTTAGACCGCCATTTGAGGTGGATCAAAGCCTTTAACCTTTGAATGGAGTTGGTGAAAGATCAGCTGCGCACTTACCAATCTCAAAAACAGGGCTAGTACAGTGTCTGCACCATCCATGAACTCATCATGAACGCAACATATATGGTAAGTGTTTTACTTGGACTTCCCAAGTGCTCCCCAAGTGAATCCTGGTAATCTCGTGAATGCCTCTAGAGAGCCTAAAGCCCTAAACTCTCTTGGGGTTAGAGCAATGGCCCCCACATTCACATAGGTAAATTCATCAGGTCTGACTGTCTCAAACCATCCGTTAGGACTATGAATTTATTAAGAGCTATGGCTCAACCTTAAACACGCGACAGTATATAGAGAAAAGGAAATGTCATGTAACAAATTTTAAAGAGGAAAGGGTGTTGACATTACATCTCGAGTTTGTTGTGACTTCGTTTGACCGCATTTGACCTTAGCTTAACTAAGTTGGGTATCAATCACAACTTACTCCTTAACTGGCTTTAATCCCATTTCCCGTGCTGACTCCAGCACCATTTTTCTACAAAGGCCTTTGGTAAATGGATCCGCTATATTCCGCTCGGATCTTACAAATTCAAGTGATATCACATTTTCTCTGATCATATTTCTTACGATCACATGCCGTAATCTGATGTGCCTCCGTTTTCCATTATATGCTTGATTGTTTGCTGCTCCAATGGCAGCTTGAGAATCACAATGCATGGATATGGATGGAGTCGGCTTTCCCCACAATGGAATGTCTGTTAACAGGTTCCTGAGCCACTCTGCTTCCTGTCCTGCCAATTCTAGAGCAATAAATTCAGATTTCATTGTTGACTTAGTAATACAAGTCTGTTTGGATGATTTCCATGAGATGGCTCCACTAGAAAGTGTAAACACATAGCCACTAGTGGATAAAATGTCATGAGAATCAGCCACCCAGTTTGCATCGCAGTAACCTTCGAGAACAGAAGGTGTTTTCCCATAATGTAGACCCCAGTCCATTGTTCCTCTTAGGTATCTTAACAAACGAATAAGGGTTGTCCAATGGTCTGGTCCAGGATTATGAGTGTACCTACTTAGTCTGCTTACTGCGTAGGCTATGTCAGGTCTGGTATAGTTCATAAGGTACATGACACTACCGATGAGTTTTGCATACTCTTCCTGACATACTCCTTTTCCCAAATTTTTAGTCAAGTGAACTGAGGGGTCATATGGTGTGTGAACAGATAGACAATCAAACTTGTTGAATTTTTTCAGAATTTTTTCTGTGTAGTGAGATTGACTCAAGCACAACCCTGTTTTAGTTCTTGTGATTTTAACCCCAAGAATCACATCAGCCTCCCCCAAGTCTTTCATGTCAAAACAGGAGTGTAAAAAATTTTTAGTTTCGTTTACCACATGCATGTTGGTCCCAAAAATAAGCATGTCATCTATGTATAAACAAATTATTACACAACCATTGTTATAGAGTTTAGAGTATACACAAGCGTCAGAATCATTTACCGTAAAGCCATTAGATCTGATAGTTTTGTCAAATTTGTCATGCCATTGCTTCGGCGCTTGTTTGAGACCATACAAAGAGCTCACGAGTTTACATACCTTGTCTTCTTGACCAGACACCAAGTAACCATCAGGCTGTTTCATGTAGATTTCTTCATTGAGATCACCATTCAGAAAAGTTGTTTTAACATCCATCTGGTGAACTACTAAATCATGTATAGAAGCAAGTGCAATCAAAGCTCGAATAGTAGTTACTTTAGTAACAGGTGAATAAGTATCAAAGAAATCCAAACCTTTCGTTTGGCGATTGCCACAGACCACGAGTCTTGCTTTATATTTATCGACTGAGCCATCTGGTTTTAGTTTCTTTTTAAATACCCATTTGTTGCTTAAGCCCTTACAACCTCTAGGTAGATCAGTTAGAACCCAGGTGTTGTTATTCATAATAGATACGATTTCACTGTTTATGGCCTCTAACCAAAAAGTCGAATCAATGGAATTCATGGCTTCTTTATATGTCCTAGGGTCAGATTCAAGTATAAAAACATTTACCAGATGCTCATCGAAATGACTTTCTTTGGCAAGAAGAGTAGTCACGAAATCTGGTCTAAATGAGGTAGCCGTTCTAGGCCGCTTACTTCTCCAGATTTCTGTAGGAGTGTTTAAAGGCGAAGATGGGTGTACTGAAACATTATTGGAGACCAGAGAGTTAGTTTTCATTGGAAAAATATGCTCAAAAAACTCTGCATCCCTAGATTCCCTTATGGCCCCAAAACCAGACGAGTCTTTAAGTATAAAACGATAGGCAGCACTATTCATTGCACGTCCTAAAAAAATTCCGTCTATGGTTTTGGGTCCAATGGTTTTTCGTTGAGGAGTCGGTATTCCAATTTTTGCCAGACACCCCCACACTTTGAGGTAATTGAGATTGGGCTTGTAGCCTTTCCAATTTCCATAGCTCGTAGGGAGTCTTACCTGTTTGTTTATGAGGAACACGATTTAGAACATGACAGACATATAAGATAGCTTCACTCCACATATTAGATGGCATGCCAGAACTTAATAACATTGCATTCATCATATTTTTGAGTGACCGATTTTTACGTTCAGCAATACCGTTTTGTTGAGGTGAGTAAGGGGCGGTCGTCTCATATATAATGCCATGGGTTTTACAAAAAACACTAAGAGGTTGCCCATCGTATTCACCTCCCCTGTCAGATCTTAAACGTTTGATTTTAAGGTTTAACTGATTTTCAACCTCGACTTTAAAGATAGTAAATTTTTCTTCGGTCTCATCCTTGGTTGCTAATAAGTAAACCTTTGTATATCTAGAAAAATCATCCACGAAAGTAATGTAAAAATGTTTCCCACCTCTACTGGTGGTGTTTTTGAAATCTGCTAAGTCCGAGTGAACTAACTAAAGAAGATTAGATGAACGTTCCACACATTTATTGAAAGGTGTTTTGGCATGTTTAGCTTCACACATATATCACATTTGTCAAAGTTTGTATCGCTAAATAGAGGAATAAGGTCATGTTTTTTCATATTTTTGATTGAGTTCACATTTACGTGTCCTAGTCTTGCATGCCATAAAGAAACAGACTCAGCAATATAAACAGAAGGAGAAGAATTCTTATTAATAGTTTCTACGTCTAGTACAAAGAGTCCGCCATTACAAAAACCTTTTCCAACAAAATTACCATTTCTAGTAAGCACAAGTTTATCGGATTCAAAAGTTAATTTGATACCTGCTTTGTTTACGAGGGCTCCAGAAATAAGATTTCTTCGGATATCAGGAACATGCAACACATTATTTAGTTCGAGAGTCTTACCGGATGTGAGTTTGAGAATGATTTTCCCTTTACCAAGTACCTTCACCGTGCTGGAATTCCCCATAAAAACGCATTCATCATTTGGTACTTGTGAGTATTCCGTAAAGATATCCTTGTTGGAGCAATTATGTCTTGTTGCGCCAGTATCAAGGACCCATTCAGAAAAATTACTGACAAGATTAATTTCTGACACAACAGCAGCAATAACGTCATCTTCCTGTTCCGTCAGATTAACCTGCGATTTATGAAAATTCCGTTTTTTGTTTGGAGAAAAACCGTCAGGACAAAATCTGGCCGAATGACCCGTCTTGCCACAAGTAAAACAGATTCCCTTAAACTCCCGCTTACCGTCACTTTTGGGTTCCCGCTTACCATCATTTTTGTATTCGCTCTTACCATCCCTTTTGAAAGTATTCTGGCTTCGAGTTCCATGAATCTGATTGAGGGTCTTGAAACTCCGTTTAAGACCTTTATGGTGATGTTGGGATTCTGCCAAATTCGCCATAGAGGACGAGTGCTCGACCTGTTTCCCAAGAGTTTGAATCCTGTTTTGCTCTTCAACTTTTATGTGAGACACCAATTCTAGGAGGGTAAAATCCTTCTGTTTATGTTTCATACCAGGAACATAATTTTCCCAAGAAGCCGGAAGTTTATCTAGTAAACAATTAGCTTGAAAAAGTTCACAGATTTTCATACCTTCAGCAATGACCTCGGCACACAAATTTTCGTACTCGTGTACTTGATCCAAGATGGGTTTATCGTCAACTAATCTGAAATTTAACCAACGACTACAAGCATATTTTTTCGTTCCGTAGTCATCTGATCCGTACTTAGTTTTTAGAGCACTCCAAATTTCTGTAGCTTTTCTAAATTTACTGTAGATCAAATATAGAGAAGCCGTCATATAATGTAATAACATCCCTCTACACGTTATGTTATCCTTTTCAAAATCCCTACCCGAGTTCAGAAGAGGTTCAGAAGTAGTCAAGGTGTAAGCTACTCCTAATTGACTGAGAAAAAACTCCATTTTATCAGACCACATGCGATAATTTTTTCCGTCAAAAAGTTCTAATCTGGACATATCGGGAATAAAGGGACTGAGAACAGGGGCAATGTAAACAGGTGGTGGAGGAGGAGTGTTAACAGCGCTAACAGGACTACCAACCATGATGAATGGAAAAAATTTAAATCAACTTTAGATTGTTATCACGGTAGTAGGTATAGCGTAGAAACTAAATAACAGAGAAAACAGTAAAGATCTTATCTGAGACGGAAGGTTGTGGCGTGACAAGCGTCACTGTCCTAAAGTTGATTTATGCCCCGTCTACTACACACGGCCTCAAATGGCACTCAACCCCCAGGATTACACAATCGATGTTTCTCTGGTGTAGGCGGAGAAACAGATGAACAAAGCCAAGTTCGTTGCCAAAGACAGAAAAATGAGTAAGAGAGAAATATTGCAGAGAGAAGAGAAGTGATGAGATGATTGATTTTGGAGGGTTTATACCAACAAAAAATTACCGCAAGCGGTGCGCCGCAGGCGCTCTACCAAAGCCCGAGCCCGAGCCCGGCCCGGCCTGGCCGGCCGAGGCGAGGCGCGCGTGTGTGTGGTGTACGTAGTCTCTACTACTAATACACATCTAGTAAGGCATAGTCAATGGTCATATATAAACAAGTCCAAGAAGCAATAAATGAGCAATGTGGGATAAACGTAAAAGGCTTCTTTTGAAGCAATAACTCCAACAGAGTTTCCTCCATTTTCTTATTTTCTTCCAATTTCCCTTATTTGGCAAATTATCTATTTTCTTCCCATTTCTTTTCTTTTCTATTTTAGACAACAAAATGACCACATTGACCTTGTCCTATTTCATTAATTAAGGCTAAACCAAAGCCCTCATTAGGCATTAGTAGCCCCACTTGCTTCCTTCTTTCATTACTTTATCATATTTTATTCATTGCCTTAATTCATGTGCATTTTGGAATGGGAAGAAAAAATATAAATGGAGGAAGTACTATATGTAGACAAATAAATGTAGGGGAATTCAAAAGGGAGTAATTTTAGGGGAAGAAATGCAATTCAAGAGAGTACATAAGTAAATTTAGGAAAAAATGCAATTTAAGGGAGTAATTTTAGCAAAAACAAATTAAAAAGAATTAGTGTTAAAAATTTTAATTTCAAAATGAAATAAATATAATTATGAATTATCTCTTAGTTTTTTTGTTTAACTAGCTAGTAGGATAGTTATTCAATTTCGATTCTCGCCATTTCTTTGTTTCTCTATATTCGCGATTTCCTTTTCAGTACGTATTTATTTCAATATATTTTCTTTCTATATTAATTAAATTATTACTTTTGTAAAACGATTATAATTTATAATCATTAAATCGTCACGAATTTAATCCACACCCTTTATAAAAAAAATAGAGGCCTATTTCTATCAAGGAAATTGACTGAGAGAATCCGGAACGATAATTAATTACAGAGTATTATTTGTAGTCAATTAGTCACCAAAATAAAAAGTTCTTATTTAAGGGGCCTTATTATAAATGGCAAATGCTACAAAACGACGAATAATTTCCAAATTAAATCCATTAAGATTCATGTAATAATTAAGATTCTAGCTCAATTTTAAAATATTCTATTTCCATAAACCATATTTAAAACCCTTGTGTGTGTATATTGAGTATAGTATATAAAACGCCATTGACATAAACCGTAATTAATTCTAGGCTTCTAGCAACAAATACACAACCCTTTTGCTAATGAACATGATGACTAATTTCATATATATATTCATCTTATTCATGTTAATTATAAACCCTAATTCCGCTACTAATCGCCTAGCTTTCTCGTCGATGTCCGAATTGACAAGTTTCAATGTAGTCAAAACTTTTGGTGCTAAGAATAACGGTAAGGTCGATGCGACAGCAGCATTTTCTAATGCATGGAATGCTGCATGCGCGTCCCCCGTTCCTAGCCAAATTTATGTACCAAATGGTCGATATTTGTTAAGGCCTATATCCTTTGAGGGACCTTGTAAATCAGGTATTTTGTTTAGAATTGATGGCACATTTATTGCACAAAGTTCCTATTTTGGTGACCAAAAGTGGATTGTTTTTCATAGCGTGGATGGCCTTCATATTAAGGGTGGTGTCCTCGATGCTATGGGTCATAATTTGTGGGATTGTAAGGAAGAACGTCAGAAGTGTCCCAATGGTGCTACGGTATGTACACAATTTCTTTTATCGATTTTATTGAGTAAACTCTTTTGAAATTAAATTTTTTAAAATAATTCCTTTTTAAATTTTTTTCCCAAAAATTACTCTCTTATATTGCATTTTTTACTACAATTACTTCAAACTCCACTTTTAGTGACTTATTTCGTCTATTTTTGAACATATTCCGTTTGTGGCAATATTTAGACAAATGTAAAGGTTTCAAAAACAGAGGGAAAAAAAATCAAATCGATTTTTTTGAAGCAATCTTAGGAAAAAATGCAATTTTAGCAAAAAAATACAACTTAAAGGAGTAATTTTAGGAAAAAATTTCAAAAGGATAATTTTAAAAATTTTGATTTTATTTAAAAGCGAGTAAAATCTAATTTACTCGAATTAATTTACATAATTATTTGTCCTAATAGTTGTATAAGATAATTTTACATAATTATTTGTCTAGATTCATATACAAAACTAAAACATCATCGTAAAAACATATTCTTATGGTAACTATCACTATTTATACATAATTAGCGTTAAAAATGTATTTTTATTTATGGTTTTAACTTTTAACACTATATTGTAAGACAATATTTCAAATGATCTTCATATAACATATTTTATTTTATTTTATTTTATAATTACGATCCGAGCTCGGGTCATTACTTCATTGTCCTTTTATGCGATAGAAATCCATTTATTTAATTATCATTAATCGGTCAAAACTTTGACCATTTGACCTAATGAAATATCGGTTTCTTTGTTTTTTTAATTAATATGTCGGTTTTCTAACGTGTATCCAGTTTATTTCTTTTGATATAGTGTATATTCCGAAAAAAAATACACAATTTAATTCTTGTTATAACGGAAGCACAGAGAAAGACTAAAACAAACAATATAGAACAATACGCACAGATTTACGCCATTCACTAATGGTGTGTTAGCTACGTCCACAGGGCAGAAGGGAGATAGTTTTATTAATGTGAGGAGTTTTCAGATTACAGATTTACAACAATATAGATATATTGACTGCTAGGGTATTAAACTCTTAACCTAATACAACGTAACACAGATTAGACTTAATCTAATTATGCCCAGACAGAAACTACTCTAACGCAATACAGAATTCAGACCCTACGTAGTCGTTCGACACGACGACTAACAGATTCAAGGCATAGACCCAACAATTCTAAATGATGATTTTCCTTGGATGATATAGAAAATTTGGTAAGTATATATTTCACTTTAGGGATTATTTATTCTTACCTTTTAATTTGTAAGTTAAATAAAGAAACTTTTGTTACATCTTAATTGTTTATTTTAGATATTTTCTAAATTGTTTTATTTTCTTATTATTCCCCTTTTCTCTCTATTATAATGCCATTTAGACTAAATAATTTATTGAATTACAAAAATTCAGTATCACTAATGTAATTTTTCTGAATTCGCAGTCATTGAGCTTAGATAACTCCAAGAACATAATTGTTGATGGTTTAACATCGACCAACAGTCAAAAGTTTCACATTACTCTTAACGCATGCCAGAACGTAAATATAGGTGGTTTAACAATTACGGCCGATGCAGATAGTCCTAACACTGACGGTATTCACTTTGAACAATCGTATGGAATTCAAATCAAGCATTCTCAAATCAGGACCGGAGATGATTGCATCTCAATAGGCCCTAATAACCAAAATGTCTGGATTGAAAACATAAATTGTGGACCAGGTCACGGCATTAGGTAAAAGTCTTATTCATTTATCGTATAATTATTTAATGGTAATGAATTACTTACTGAAATTTAAATTGTTTTAATTGAGCAGCATAGGGAGCCTCGGACGTGAATCTGATAAAGGTGTAATGGTACGAAATGTGACGGTAAAATCTGTAACTTTTACGGGTACAGATAATGGGCTGAGGATAAAGACTTTTTCAACCCAAATAAAAGGAATTGTAAAAGATATTTACTTTTTTGGAGCAACTATGAATGACGTCCGAAATCCAATTATAATCGATCAGAACTATTGTCCAAATAATAAGTGCCCTAATGGAAAGGTATTCCTTCTATCTTACAAGTTACAATTCTCTCAAATTCGTGTTAACCATTTTACACGTGAAATCATTTTATTATTTAACTAACGTATCCTTATTACATTTTAAGAGTTTATTAATTTTTTAATACCAGTATAAAGTTATTGCAAATAAAATTTACTGTATTAACTTAAAATATTCACATAATAGCACAGGGTAAACATCTTCTTTTATTATGGGGTACTTTTGTATAATAATAGACAATTTTTTAAACACGCTTATGTAAAACCGTTTTAGATGTATAGTACGTTATTGTTACTCCAAAATGCAATTGGTAAACATCTTTTAATTATAATTACTTCAAAATGCAATTGATATTATCAATTTATCATTACATTCATTAGCATGGTCAACTACAACAAAATGGTCGGTTGGTCTTATTTGTAACCGTTTTAACTTAAAACCTCTAATAAGTCGAGGCTCGTGTTATTTTCACCTTTATTATATATATAACACTAAACTTGAGATAGAGACCATTTTTTTATATCGTTTTATTTATATTTTGTGATACTTTTGTTATTGATCGTACCATAGTAATTTCGTATTTATTTACATAATAAATGTACTTGTTTTATCTTTAGTAATGATTTGTACCTATTATATTAGATTTACTACCACTTTTTTCTTAAATTTGTACAATAGTCTCTCAATAAGTTTATTGAGAGGCGATCTCTCCGAAGACCTACTAAACCTGATTATATTATTGTAACAGGGTTCGGGAATACAAATTAGCAATGTGATATACAAGGGGATTCATGGAACATCATCTTCGCGAGAGATAATGACATTTGATTGTAGTCCATTGAAGCCATGTTATGGAATAACATTACAAGACATCAAGCTTTCATATCAATTAGATCAGACTCCTATATGTGAATGCAACAATTGCTACGTAAAAGTTGAAGGCTTCATACAACCTGCTAAGTGTCTTCTCAATTAGTTAGTCTCATGTAATTAAGACGGTTTTACACTAATATAGTTGTAAAACGGATCCTAGTTAAAACCCTGACCTATGAGTGGGTAAAAGTGGTTATTATCAAAAAATCCTATTTTATGGTATATTTGTGTAAAACCGTCTTACAGATGTATCTGTGTAATTGTGTCAGAGTAATTTTGGGAAGATTATGTTTTGAAATTTAGGGTTAGAAAAGGTTAATTAATCCCTATTTTTTAGTTAGGGTATTAGCTTATTAGTAAAATTAATGTAAGTTAATCCCTGTTTTTTTAATTAGGGCACACAAGAAAAAGGTGGTAGGACTATTAGTGTGATGCTAAATGCTTCAATTCTCATGATGGTTAACTAATAAAAGCCTTTTTTCTTTGGTGTGATATGAACGGCTCATATATTTTGTTATTTGTATTATTTTCATTTTTCTCATTTTAAGATACTTGTTAGTTGTTACTCGTTAAATGTCAATTATTTTAGTTAAAAAAATTATAAAATACGTATACTCATAAGTCATAACTTGAATTTGTACCAAAAGAAAATCATAACTTAAATTAGAATTTCGTTAGCGTCAGCATGACAGCATCAATATTACCCTCGTAATTTCCTTTTCACCAAATAAAATGCTACTCTTCTTAGATTATCTCCAAAATATGGTATGACTTTAGATTTTCTCTCTTTTTTTTAATCTATGTATCTCCTTTTCTATAAAATTCCACGAAATAGATACTCTCTCTAATTCATAGTGTTTGTTCGTTTTGAATTGGGCACCAAAAATAAGAAAATATTTGATCGAAAGAAAAGAGGAACAATTATTATGAACCGGGAAAAACCTTATAAGGCATATAGAATAAAATCTTGAGTGGTAAAATAATGTTACATTTCTACAACTAAATTATTTAAAACAACCGGGAAAATAGTTTTATCTAGTTCACAAATTCTTTTTTCAAACCAAACATATTTGTTTGAAATAATAACACAGGTCAAATAGTTAACACTTTATATATAAGACAAAAATAAAATGCCTAGATATTAACAAAAAGACTTGTCTTATCTATGCAAGTGAGGTACATTTGACCCGTTTTAGTCTTAAAACAGTTATATCCGTTTGAAGAAAGACTTATTATATTTATTTAGTTGTATTGGGATTTGGGAATAGTTATCTATTTCCATGTTTGGCATGTTTTCGTGGATCTTTTTATGTGCAAGTGGAAGATTAGTGATTCGTGATTTGTGTAATTCAAAAGTATATATTCTTTATATTTCATTGGTTTTGGTGTTAAAAGCAATAGATAACTATTAGGTTGTAACCCGTGAAATTCACGAGTCTGTTTTTTAAACTTTAGATGAATATAGTTAATATTATTGGAGATAAGCAAATTAATTATTTACCGTGACCTGTTTTTAACTTTAGATGAATAACGTAATTAATAATATCAAAGAAAGCTGATTAATTATATACATATAAATAAATTTTGAATTATTTATGACACATGTCGGTATGACGGTATACATGAGCTATCATATAGTTGTTCATTAAAATGATCAAGACTTACAATAGAATTTGTATACTTTTAATTACTCATTGCACCATTTTTAAAATATGTAACCCATATATAAAATAAAGTTTTATATTACATATCGTACAATAAAAGCAAAACGTAAATAATCTGATGAGACGTGAGTAGTAAATGTATAGTTGGGTTAAAAAACGTATTTTTAATTATATTTATTAAAAATGTTCATAAAATAAATAACAGTTATTGCGCGCGACATCTTACACGAAGACATTCCAAAATTATTAAATGACCACTCATTTACTATTTACTATATTAAATAAATACTCCGTAGTTGTTAAAATGTTTCGCATTCACGTGAATAGTCAGATGTCTTACAATAAATCGAAAATGTACTCTAATAAATCACAACGCTCACATAAGGGTATATACCGATGAAGAGTAATTATTCCGACCCATATTTAATAACGATTAAACCATAAAAAAATGTAGTCTAAAAAATTTTTGTAGGTATTCCGACCCGTAATTATTCCGACCCATATGTAAATCGAAAATGTAGTCTAAAAAATACTTGTAGGTATTTTTTTGTTCGGTGATTATGGATTGGTAACTCTAGGATTTAGGCCGTGCTACGGAATTAATCTTCATCCAAAACTGTCATTATTTATTGTTTCAATATATGGAATGAAATCTTGTGATTCCATAGATTTAGTTCGTGAAATCTTGGAATAGTTATTATACCATTATACCATATCTTGAATGTTATTGGACAATAGCTCTAGGATAAATCTAATTGGACAATAGCTCTAGGATGCTTTACAACGCGACACGTAGGACAAAGTTTTTTTCTAGTGATGCCACGTCAGCAGCTTGGCTTCTGCATTAGATAAATATATGATAAAAGCAAAACGTAAATAATCTGATGAGACGTGAGTAGTAAATGTATAGTTGGGTTAAAAAACGTATTTTTAATTATATTTATTAAAAATGTTCATATAATAAATAACAGTTATTGCGCGCGACATCTTACACGAAGACATTCCAAAATTATTAAATGACCACTCATTTACTATTTACTATATTAAATAAATACTCCGTAGTTGTTAAAATGTTTCGCATTCGCGTGAATAGTCAAATGTTTTACAATAAATCGAAAATGTACTCTAATAAATCACGACGCTCACATAAGTGTATATACCGATGAAGAGTAATTATTCCGACCCATATTTAATAACGATTAAACCATAAAAAAATGTAGTCTAAAAAATTTTTGTAGGTATTCCGACCCGTAATTATTCCGACCCATATGTAAATCGAAAATGTAGTCTAAAAAATACTTGTAGGTATTTTTTTGTTCGGTGATTATGGATTGGTAACTCTAGGATTTAGGCCGTGCTACGGAATTAATCTTCAGCCAAAACTGTCATTATTTATTGTTTCAATATATGGAATGAAATCTTGTGATTCCATAGATTTAGTTCGTGAAATCTTGGAATAGTTATTATACCATTATACCATATCTTGAATGTTATTGGACAATAGCTCTAGGATAAATCTAATTGGACAATAGCTCTAGGATGCTTTACAACGCGACACGTAGGACAAAGCTTTTTTCTAGTGATGTCACATCAGCAGCTTGACTTCTGCATTAGATAAATATATGATTGATTACGACGGAAAAAGTATAAATTTAAAATTTAAGGGCTTGTTTGGTTGACATAGGGGAATTAAAGTTCCCGGGAACTTCAAGATCACATGAATTTCCAATTCATGTGAATTCGCAAAAAGTGTTTGGTTCGCATATGGGAAGTTAATTCATGCGGGAAGTTCTATTGACCAAGGGGGGACTTGGTGAGTAACTTCCCATATAATGGAGGAAGTAAATTCATGTGGGAAGTTCTACTTCCCATGATATTGGCAACCAAACAACAACATAATTTTACACTTCCCGGGAAGTTCAACATCCCATGATTTTAATGGGTAACCAAACAAGCCCTAAGACTTAAGATTATACCTAGTAATTAGATCGGCCATGATATTTTAGATTGTAAAATTATTGAGTTATAATATCAAATCGAAATTTTGATAATTATAGCTTTATTAGAACTAGTTTAAATTAGTATTTTAAACTCATTAAACATCTAGTACTTCTCGAAATAAAAGTAGTAAAATAAAATACAAGGGAGAAAATAGAGAGAAGAAAATGAAGAGGATGGATTCTCGTACATAAAAATTGATAGGCCGGAGTCCGGACAAGTAAGTGCGTGGAAATTTTGGCACTATTGGGTCCGGTTTAGTAGAGTCGAGTCCAATCAATCAATTAGATTAAAGCTTTGGCAAAACTTAACCACACATATACAAATACTCATATTATTTATCGCAAGTCTATAACGGATTAATATAATGAATCATTCATGAATATCTCGGCAGTTTCATTTTTATCTTATGTATACTCATTTAAATATTATTTAACCCGTCACAGAAGACATTTACGAGTAAGTTGAACAGAATTACAAAAGTATACCAAAAGTAGTTTGAATATCTTATCCGTTGGCGTATATCAATCTCATGAAAAAAACAAACCAACCAACAACGTCAAATGCTCACTTTGTTTCTTCACTTATCAAGTAGTACGAGTATGTTTTACGCACAAGCCACCAATATAGTACATGCATGTTTCGAGACTTTAATGTTTTATGAATGAATATTTAACTAACATCGAGTTACTTATGTCTAGTTAAAGCAGTTTTATATTTATACAGTTGTAAATCGGATTCAAAAAAATTTTTATAAGAGGTTAAAGAATTACTAAAAGATCTCATTTTATGATAAATTTGTGTAAAATCGTCTTAGTCAAGTGTCTGCCATTTTCGCAACCAAGACAAGTATTTAATTATATGAAGGTATTTATTTGTTTAGGTAGTTTTTCCGTTCAATTAGTAGATTATACTCCCAGATATATACAATTGATTGTACATATTTTGAGTTTTTTAATAGAAATTTCGATCTTTAGTAAAAAGAATATGACTTATATTGTAAACTTTATTAACTACTTTACAAAATATTAAAGTTGGAAAATTATTATACAACTAAAACACAAGTAGTGATAGTTCAAATATATCTCAAAATCGTTTAAAAGCTGAAAAAATATATACATAGCCCAATTAAATGTCTTATAGTTGTACGATGCCCTTATCCATCTAATTGTATAATCCGTTTTGTGTTACTTTTTCATTAACCTAATTTATTATATTGATATATGTTATTTTTGTATTAGAATTTCGATTATTTTATGTAAAACGGTTTTATATACCCCGACTATTATTTTCATGATGTGGATGTACGTACATAACCAACCGTGTCAATAATCCAAAATTTATCGTCCAATTTTTAAGCCTTAATTTGTTGGGTGGATTGCCAAACATAATGCAACTTCTTCTTAGTTTTTCCTCATCCTCCTTTTCTGCAAATTTTATTCATGAATTTTAATTACGTTATCAAACACTTGATGATTATCCTTAATTAAACTTGTTAAATTCATATTTTTTAATTTTTTTCTTGATTAATCCAATTATAATAAGGTGGGTACTATAAAATTTCAAACTTTTGACATATTTTGAATTAGTTTTGTTGAATTATTATTATTATTATTATCATTATTATTAAATTATATGATTTGATTTATATGAATTATATATTTTTCAGGAATCATAATTTTAAGAATTTATATGGTTGATTTGTGTGGCATGTGAAGTTATTTGACGAAGGATGTTGCAAATTTAGAATTCCCTTGACAGAAAAATGGCTGCCAAGAACAACGTAAGTTTTTGTTTCCGTCTCCATCATTTATTTACGATTATTAAAAAACGTGAATAATTGAGTGTTATTTAATTTTAATCTCATGTTGTAATTACTCTCTGACTTAACGGATATTTTACATTTTTATTCATTTATGAGAAGTATTTTAATAAAATGTAAAGAATCTATTGAAATCAGATATAGTATTTCATGTTTTAGCTGAATTTCACCTTTTTATTATTAAAATTGATTATGATTATTTTAATTAAAATGCCCTTTTGGTTTGTTTGTTTAATGTGAGATCCTAAAAGTGTAAATTTGTTGTTTTGGTGAAATTGCTAGAATTTTTGGTTAGGAAGGCGGGCGAGCGCCTTTGTTAGTCCCCTAGATCAACCACTGGTTTTAAGTCCGTAAGATGATTAAAATTTGGAAGTTCGGTTTTTTCACATAATACGAGTAATTTAAATGGAACACGGTTGTGATGGATTAAGTACTCTGTGCTAATAGAATTTTTCTAGTATATTCAATGAAGTTTTTGTTCCCTTTGATTCTGCCAAACCTGTTCCCTCAATTGTGGCTGTTATAACGGAAATACAAAACAATAAAGAACAATACGCACAGATTTACGGGGAGAGAGTTTTATTAATGTGAGGAGTTTTCAGATTATAGATTCAGAGCGAAATAGAATATGATAACTGCTAGGTATAGGGTTAAGAGTTTATATAGTAAACTTAACTAATACAATACAGATTTGACCTAATAAAGCTCAGACAGAAGCCCTAGCCCAATACAGAATTCGGAGACCCCACATAGTCGTTCGAAGCGGCGACTAACAGATTCAAGACATAGACCCAACAGTGGCGTTGTTGGCTAGTAGACACGGATTGTGGGAATCTCGATAATCTGTTAATGCACATGACTGAGTAAGTCTATGACTTCCTTAGCTAGCGACTTCATGAATCTCAGAGAACTGGTTTTGTTAAGTGTGTGAAAAGGCCGGCCTCGGCCTCGGCCTCGCATTAATAGTATCGGTGGACACTTCTAAAGACGATCTTTCATCTTTGGATCCCGTTGTGGGACTTGGGTTTGAACCCTAACAATCAGTCCGTATATATCAGCTGTGAGTATTTGAATATAATGAGCTGAGGATATTAACAGAGATTTTCGATGCAGATTTTACTAGCGCCTGATGTAAAAAGCCGAAAATCATTGATGTGCAGCGTTTTTAAAGGAGCTGCAGTGATTATTTTAGTATACTGGATTGGAAGTGTGTTCATTGTACCGGGTTTTAGACAGGTATATATGCTTCATAATCCTCAGTAATCTTAGACATGAGCAGTAATTTCCTCTCTGAGTAAAGAATATGTAGCTGCATGCTGATTAATCTTATGTTCCTGTGCAGAAGACCTTAAAATTGCCAATTACTGAAAGTATGAATCTTTTGGTGGTCGATAGATGCGAGGTTTGTTGTTCTTGATCTACGGTTACTTTGGTACTGATTACTGATAGACGGACTTTGTTCAAGGCTTGTTCCGTGTTGTAGAACCAATGCAGACCTCGTGGAAGTGAGTCGTTGCCTGAAGGTATAGTTGCAAAGCATTCTAGCTTGGAGATGAGACCGTTGTGGGGCCTACCAAAGGTGAATGAATGACGACGCTTCTTACACAAAGACTTAAATATATACCCGACTCTGCCTTAATGCTTCGTTCCTGATCTATTACCGAGTTTCTCATGGTATATATGTGTATTTGCTTCAACAGAAACGTGAATCGCCTTTGAATTTGCTAGCAATCGCTGTTGGGATCAAGCAAAAGCGACTCGTGAATGAAATGGTTGTGAAGGTAATAACATTTGACAGTACTTACACTAGCCTTCATCAGTCAGAACTAGAATGCAGTGTGATTTTGATTGTCTCTCATTGGCATGGCAGTTTCTGTCACATGAATTTAGAGTAATGCTTTTCCACTATGATGGTAAAGTCGATGAATGGAGGAGCTTCGATTGGACTGACCGGGTTATACATGTATCCGCCATCAATCAGACTAAGTGGTAATACTTTTGTACGTTGATGTTTTTCGTTGTTTAGGGTGTGTTTCTGTTACTTATACACAGACGGTTTTTGCTCTGGTATCATGATCTAGGTGGTTTGCAAAGCGGTTTATGCATCCAGATGTAGTTGCTGCCTACGACTATGTTTTCCTCTGGGATGAAGATCTTGGAGTGGAAGATTTCAATCCTCAACGGTCTGTAATTGATCTACTCGACTCTAATGTAGTTGTATGAAAATCAGTCCCCGTGTCTGACTCTTGAAAATCCGTCTACTGAGTTGCAGAATGATTCTTAAATTGGTTGTCTGGAATGTATATCCTGTAGGTACATATCTATAGTGAAAGAGGAGGGACTCGAAATATCACAGCCAGCACTTGATGGTAACAAATCGGAGGTGCACCACCAGATTACGTCGCGTGGGAGGAGAGCAGATGTTCACAGGTTGTTTCGATGGAAAAATGAATTAGTATTTGGATGTAAAGAGCGCTGACATTGAGTTATGCTTGGCAGGAGAACATACAAGCAGGGTGAATGTGACGACGACAGTACCGGTCCTCCATGTACAGGGTAATGTTTCACTCGCCCGGTGACTGGTAAGATCAAATACTGAGTTCGTAATTGGAGTTTGACAGTTTAAGAGACGGTTTTAATATGTTTCAGATGGATCGAAGTCATGGCTCCAGTGTTCTCCCGAGCAGCATGGCGCTGTGTCTGGTACATGATTCAGGTGTGTCTGATACACTGCTACGATCCCATCAAATACCGCATTGAAAAATCACTCGGAAAATCTAATTCGCTGTCACCCGTAAATTCGTACTTACAGAACGACTGTATTCATGCTTGGGGTCTGGACATGCAGCTTGGATATTGTGCTCAGGCAATCCTTCTGCTCTAAATATAAAGCATTTCTCTTTTCTTATTTAGTAATGCTGATTGTTGATGTTAGCTACTTTGCTCGCTCGCTCGCTCTTCACAGGGAGATCGTACTAAAACTATCGGTGTCGTGGATGCCGAGTATGTCATTCATCATGGCCTGCCTACGCTAGGAGAACCCTTAGGAAAAAGGGTTAGAAATTTACAATTTTCTTACACTAACCGATGATTCCTCCCGTATCAATTAACAGAATGCGGTTTTTTTTTCTTTTTTCTGCAGCCACGGATCAATGTTCTTGACGAGCGAATAGAAGTAAGTTCTCAGAACTCGTTGCAGAATGTTCTCTGATTACGAATCAGTTTCAAGTTTTGGGGGGATAATTTTGTGAAATCGTGAGATCCAGAGAACTGACTGAGTAGATTGAACTATACTGTCGTGGGCTCGTGGTTTGTCAGTACTGTGAGCTAGATGAATTTGCTTGCTTGGTCCTATACCAACTTTCTTCGAGTTACCCTAAACCCTAAACCCTAAACTTCATTGACAAAAAAAAAAAAAAAACATAACTTGCTCTGAAATCAAGTACTGTCTCGGCCTGGTTTCATCCAACATTCGTAACACAGAGCTTTATACTCCTGCCATTTTATTACCTGAACCTCGGATTCTTTACAGGTAAGAAGACAGTCTTACAACGAATACAAGGTATTCAGAAGGCGATGGGATAAAGCTGCAAAGATGGACGAATGCTGGAATGATCCGTATCCAACGCATTCGAAGCCAATGTTACAGTACTAGGTAAATAACACAAAAAGGAACATTTTTTTACACACCCCCAATATTTACACAGCATAATGAGATTATTCTACAGTATACAAGGCAACAGAAACTAAACCAGCTAAAGGCAGCTTCTTTAGTATCGATACTGTGACAGGAGATTTTTTTGTACATGATTTATACATAGTTTACACGCGATGCTTAAGCTTGTACATGTAACACACAGCGTCCGAATAATGTTGTATTTTACACGTACCTCTGGCTGTACCTCTGGCTGTTTTAAGTTACGGCATTTGGGGTTGTTTCTGTGTTATTTGCGGTCGGGTCAGCGTGGGTACTCAAGGACATTTTTCGGAACCTAACAAGATGATGGACAAAGACTTACATTGAAGGCTCTATGCAAAGTTAGCCACACACTTGAATATATCTTCCAACTACATATCTAATTCAACATCCACCCACCTCAACTGTTAATTAATGATTCTCAACAATTATTCATTCATCTCTGTCTCAGGATTATATGATTCCCAAAAATTATTCATCTTTCTCAAAACCCGACTTATTTTAAAGGCGCTAAGCTAATCGCCACTTAACCTAGTTGTAACTCCTGTAAGCGCGTGTTTTACAGCAAATCAAAAACTAACCCACTGTACAACGGTCGCACATGTACTGCGTACTTAAGACAGAAGCACATGTACTCCATCTGCGTACCTAATACAAAACCAAGCCATCAATATTGTACCTCTATTTAGGACCCTTCATTCAGTGACATTAACTTGGTTTGTATTGAATGTTTAGAACTTATATACTCCGTAACTGATAACGAGACTCTATGGTTTTTTCAGCAAAAAAGAACCTCGGTATTCAACTTTTAAGACTTAATTATACGGAGTAAATATTAAGTATACAGGGTTTTGAAGCTCTACATTCTTATCAGAGCAATGCAACATGACAGCAACTCGCTTACCCATGGCTCAACAAACAGTCCTCACCTTTGCATCGCATAATAGAGCGTCTCTAACCAGTGAAATCGAAAAATAACCAAAAAATTTAACAGTAGACAGAGACACGGGAATTGCAGAATATGATCAAGGCAAATATAATATATGGTGTAACAATTCAATAGCATAATAATCACAATTCCAACAATCCACCTTAATTTTCTACTCCTATCACTGAAACTAAATATTAAAACATCCAAAGCTAAATTTTCGGGGCACTCCTTTTTCCAGGCAAACTTTTGCTTCTTCCAAAATCAAGTTTTTCCCCGTCTTCTACAATTAACCAAGTTCCAAGGTGACAAAAAGAGCATAAATCATAGGAATTAGCAAAACTTTGCCTGGAAATAGTTGCTCCCAATTCAATAAACTAACTTAATGAAGATCGTTGAACGGCGTACAATAACTCATAACCAACTTATACACTTTATTTAATAATACTCATAACAGCGAGCCAATGAGGTGCATAAGCTGTTATAACTTATGAACCATTGTATGCCGTAAAAACAAATGCTTTTTTCTCCAATTTGCAATCTCGGAACATGATTGATGTTTAATTTCAAATATGGCAACCAAAGCAATTACAAGTTTTGGGAGTGAAAGAGCAATAACCAAAGGGTCTATTTGGTATATTGCAATTAATAGCATAGCAACAAGGTGAAGGCAAGCAATAACCTTTAGCACCACAACATGTACATGGTGCACATAGTTGAAAACTTCCTAGCTTCCTTCTTGTTTCATTCATCATTAACATCATTTTCTTCACTTGTTTTCCTTTAATTAATGGATATAATTTCGTCCAATTTCCTTCTTCGTTTTGTGATACATTTGATTCATTCCTGTTTGATGACGATGATGAACATAATCCATTTGCCTAATTATCACAAGAAATCAACAAATTTATCAAATTTGTGAAAATGAGAAGAAATCAATCAATTCTAGCTAATACTACCCAAATACGACCCTCAGTCCCAATCATTTACTTACCTTTGGTTAAAAAAAACGTCACATAAGATACAAAAGGTAAACAGATAATTGAGACGGAGGGAGTGATAACTAGTGGAAATTGCAATTGGGTTTTGAGGAAAACATTCATTCAACCCAACCCATTTGCCTAATTATCAAAAGAAAACAACACATTGACAACAACAACAACAATAATATCATAGCCTTAGTCCCAAAATGTTTTGGGGTCGGCAGACATGAATCATCCTTTGGAATCGCATTGACAAAATTTGAGAAAATGAGAACAAAGGCAAACAATTCTAGCTACTACTCAATATGACCTGTGGTCAAAATCATTTCTTTACTTCGATTAAAATACCCGTCCCAAAAATACAAAAGGTAAACAAATAATTGGGACGGAAGGAGTGATAATTAGTGGAAATTGCAATTGTGTTTTGAAGAAAACATACATTGAACACAACCCATTTGCCTAATTACCACAAGAAAACAACACATTGATCAAATTTGAGAAAAGAGTAAATATAACAATTCTAATTTCTAACTGCTAAACAGGTACGCTCACTCCGTCCCAGACATTTATTTACTTTTTTGTTCTGAGCGGTATTTTAATCAAAGGTAAACAAATGACTGAGCCGGAAGGAGTAATAATGAGGGGAAATTGCAGTTGGGTTTTGAAGAAAACATACATTGAACACAACCCATTTGCCTAACTATCACAATAAAACAACACATTGATCAAATATGAGAAAATAAGAACAAATATGGCAATTCTAGCTGCTACCTAGATACTCCCTCTGTCTCAATCAATCATTTGTTTACCTTTTTTTGTTCAGTTATTTTAATCGAAAGTAAACAAATGATCGAGGTCGAGGGAGTACAATTGGGTTTGAAGAAGAACATACATTGGCAAGATTAAATTGCATAGAAGAAAGCTGCAAAATTAGGAGAAAAAGTAGTAAATATGAAGTGAAAGTTGGCATCTTAATGTAGAAAGGAGAGTTTTAGAAAGTGGGTTTAGGAGTAGAAGTGATAGTATGATTAGGGTTTATGAATTTGAGGAGAAAGGATTGAGCATTCACATAGAATCTGATAAATTAGGGTTTGTTAAAGAGTGAGAGTGTGGAAATTGAGGTGTGAATTGGGGAAAAATGAGAAAGGGTTAAAGAGGAGACAAGAAGAAAAAAAGGTTGGAAGATTGCAATAATGTTGGTGGGGTTAGAATGTCCTACAGTTAAGTAGTCTGGATTATTTTCATTTATGATCATCAATTATCATGATTTATTATCACCACAATCATATGCTCCCACTCATTCACTACCTATTCTACGTAATGTTGTTGTGAGACGGTTTACGATAAGATTATAGGACGGTTTTACAGGTAAAATTATGAGTTGATTAATTGAAAAAGAAGGTTAGGAGTTGAATAATTAAAAAGAAACTGAGAAATAAACTTGTTTTGAGTTTATTTTTGTGTAAAACCTACTTATATGGTATAGTTATACACCGTAATAGTATTGATAAGATGAGAGAGGTCTTGTTTTGTATATTTCCATATTTCAAATCGAGGCAAAGACTCCTTTTTCTTTAGTATAGTTTTTTGGATTATAACGAAACAAACCAAAATGTCTTAGTAAAGTGGTTGCAATTAATTGAAAAGAAATTACCAAATAAATTTGTTTAGAATTTAGACCTGCTGATACGATATACTTATACTCCGCCATAACATTGTTAAGATGAGAGAGGTCTTTTTTTGTATATTTTGTACAGAATGGAAGCAAAGACTCATTTCTCTTTGTTATAGTTTTTTGGATTATGACGGAACAAATCAAAATGTCTCGGTAAAGTGGTTGCAACTTGCAATACCTCTCTTATAAAGTAGCGGTTTTTTAATATAATATTCAACGCGTTTACTTTTCGAAAATAGCCTTTTTGTGCTTTCTTTAGGACTCATTGAAACCTAGGGCAATGTCGTCGTAATTTGTCAAGAACCCATCTTCATTGGCATTGGCAATGACATTGACATTGACATTAAGAGGATGTGATTCCAGCCTTCCAGGCATCAGATTCGATCAAATCTTGATGAAGGCCATCTACATTCATAATTTTATTTTTCACACCCTTGAAAAAAAAAATATTTTATTTTTCACAGATTCTTATTTCATACGGCCACTTTTCGTTTGAAGTTTCAGACGACCATATATGACTATTTTATAGTTAAATGTAACCACAATAGTGTGGCAAATGTTCCAGCTTATGATAACTTGTTTGTCAATAATGATCACGTTTAACTGTAAAATGGTAACAAAATTTCGTCTTATTGTTTCAGACCAAAATTGTCCGTCTAAAGCAAGACCAACTATTTATTTTTTCATGGTGTTATAAAGCATCACACTTTGTACATACTCTTTGTATATACTCTGTACTAAACCAAGTATACACAAATTTTGAAAGTGTTGCAAGTTCAAATCTCTCATCACCTTATTTTGCGCTTTCTTTACGACTCATTTGCAAACAAGACGTTAGAATATTTCGTTGAACTCCAACTATTCCGATGAAGAAGCAACATCTTTGGTGTGGTTGCAATTCCTCAACTCGTTTCAAAACAGTTGAAGCATAATCAAGTTTCTAACCAAAACCGATGACCCATTTGTCTGGTCGCCTTCTTATCACGGATTGACTTATATGTTTCAAACAAACGCACACACCATGACGGCAATAATGTAAAAGATAATGAACAGTTTTAGCATAGTTGCATTGTTCACAATGGTTTCACCAGAGTGACAATAATTCAGATTTATACAACAAAGGGAGGGAGGATGAATAAGAGAGGAGCCAAAGACTGTGTCAGCTGAGCGAGCGATGCGTTTTATCTTTTTCCAGACAAGTTATATAAATCAACATTTAACACGAAAATTAAACGGCGCTGTACATTTTCAGCAATTGGGGAATCAATTTACAGGTACCGTACATATCCGTACCTCCTCTTCATGCTGCAAAAGATCGCAAAAAGGGAGTCAACCCCCGGCCCCACCCGGTTCTTCTTGGGAAATGGGACGTGCCATCATCCCTCGCTCTCCACATTACGATGGTCATCCCCTGAAGGAATGTCATCTCTGCTCTCGGACAAAGAAACCCTTCTGTTGTGTACTGACGACCCTCCTGATTCAACCAGCCCTTCGCCTGCTGCTGAGGATGATCCCAGATAACGCCTCATACCCGAAGCAACAGTTGCTGTTGGAGACATATTGTATGAAAAGATTTCCATCGGATGATCGAACTTGCAGTTTGGTCCAAACTTGCATATTCCATATCGGGAATAAAATATGCACAGAGGTTCTCCCTGTTTGAAAATGCAAAAGGGCTTCTGTTATATATCGGATCCATCATGCATAAATTCTTATATGAAACAGTCATAAACCTCAAATTTCGTGATTACCAATTTACCACCATTCAATGGCGGATAAAAGGTACTCTGAAGTGATCAAAATGCGAGCAACAATTAGAAGTGTCGTACATTTAGAATTTATTCAAGGAAGAACAGATAAAATCCCACGAGATATTATCAAAAAGGGTGCCAGAAACCTACCGGACGCAATGGCAAGCCCAAGGGGCTCAAATGACAGTCGGGGGCTGGAATCAGTCGTTCCCGAGGATGATGAAACCGACAGACTGCGCCAAATTTACAGTCACCAGTCTTCATGTAATATTGACATTCTGGTTGTCCAGGTCTCTCAGGGAACACACTGTCTCTCTGAAGTGCATAATAACCCATAGGGATAGAGCCAGAGCGATAGGGTGAGTATGCCCCTTGATTTGCAGAGATAGAAGATTCGTTCTGTCGTCCAGTTCCATAGATTGAATTGTTTCCTGACGTCTGCTGCTGGCTGTCAGTACCAGAAACTGATCCCATCTGACCCTACCAGAAAAAGGTCTATCAGCTACAACAACAAAAAAGTTGGAAACCTTAGAGGTTTCAGAAGGTAAACTGCAAAATTAATCTTCCGAACAGAAGAAGTTCATTCTTCATTGAACTAAAAACTACCATATAAACACTTAAAAAGCTACTCTAACAGAAGTAACAGTTCATAAATAGTAAGTTTTTAAGCTCGAGGTATCAAGTCACAGAAGTTGGGAGAACAAAGAAGTACTACTACCAATTCAGAAACATCTCTGATATTTACTTTGTGTGCCGATTCATAAAGACTGACTATTTCCTTTTAGAATCAACCTTTTAGTGACAAAAGGAGCATAACCCTCAACTAGCGGCTCACTTGCACTTACGTTTCTTATTTTTATCGCTCTGCTTCTAGGTAGCACGGACACTTCTCCTAATTAGTCGTCCCGTGTCCGACACCGTGTCCGACATTCGGACACCGGACACCGTGTCCGAATGCTAAACATATTATAGTTTGAATGAGAAATAAAATTTTAAAAAAGATCGATTAAAAGATTAGTTTGGGTGGAAAAGTGAGAATTAGTTATAGTAAAGGTTGGATTGTAACTTTGCTTGTTTAGATTTAGTTTCAAATACATGATAAAAATAAAATTGTACGTTATTTATAATCATAAAATATATATTTTATTATATTTAAATGCCGTGTCCCGTGTCCTAAATTTCATGGGATGCCGTGTCCCGTGTCCGTGTCCGTTTTGGTGCTACCTAGCTTTGCTTTGCTAAATCTTCTATTAAATCTCAATCAACTGGCCCAGTTACACTTCTATTTCCTATTTCTTATTGTTTATCTAGTGTCACAGTTGAAATGGTACGTCTTTCTACGCCATAAATCAGATGGAGTATGATTCCGTAATATCAAAAACACTACAAAGAATATCATTATATCAATAACTATACAATGAATTTCAGATGCAACACCCGACAGCTATAAGAAAAGGGGGTCAAGGCAAGTCATACCATGTAAGCATTCCAGCCGGGAACAGAAACCATTCCTTGTGGAAGAATCAAGGGGGTGTAGGTGGAAGGGCCTTGCCAACGTGGACTAGGAATAATGGATGTTCTCGACAAAGGCCAACTCGCTATGCCTCCTGGATATGATTGCTGACCAGGAGTTGTTGGAGACTGCACAGTAGGATACACAGAAGTACCACGCAAAGAAGCAGAAGGTTGAGGATGATGGAACTTACATGTGCTTCCAAATTTACACTGTCCTGTTCTCAAATAGTATGCACACTCTGGATCGCTCTGTTCGAAGTGCAGAACAATTAAAGAAAGGAAGACTCCAAAATGCGTAAAATTAATAGAACTGAGATTCTATTAGAATAAATATTGAAACAAAATATGTCTACCGGGCGAAGTGGATAGCCTAAAACATTTACTGGTACTCTTCCAGCAATCCCGGCTTTGTCTTTAGGATGATGAAACTTGCATGTTGCTCCAAACTTGCAGGTCCCTGTCTTCAAGTAGTACTGAAGGAAGTTGAAATGTAGAGTTCATAAGTGTCCCATAAGACCCAAAAGCAAATAAAACTTAAACTCTACTCTGCAGAAAGTTACATTGTTACCGATCCATATCCAAATTGTGACATAAAAAAAGGCAGAACGCGTTGAAAGTTTTTTTTAAAAAAAAAAAGGAAAAAACACCGCTACTACTACCAAAGAGAACCACCACGGCACAAGGGTATTGTAAAGGTGGCGGTTGTTTTACAGACTGGTAAGACAAATCTATCCTAGGTTTGTGTTCATTGCTCAAACCAAATTTTCCGATAAGTGAAAAGACAAAAACCGTATTGAGTGAGTATTTGAACCTACGCCGACTGACCAATAGTACCCAATCACCCTTTTCTATGGCATTGGATGAATTTATGAGAGTACTGTATAACCTTTTGAACAGACCAATTTCCTGAACATTTTCTTCTTCCATCATTTCATCATGTTAAGAATAGTTCATTAAACTCAAACATGAAAGTTAATCAAGAAGTCCATGTACGGATGTACGGTGTACCCGATGTTAAGTGAACAGAATACTGTTCGGGGTTCATGCAAAGCATTGCCAGTTCATGCTTATTTCACGCAAAGCGACTATAATGTGGAACAGTCTCAAGCACATTCTTTAAAAGTGAAAAAAGCCAAGTACAGGGAGATAAATTCATGCCTGGCAATCAGGTTGACCCATCCTTTCTGGGAACTCTCCCTTCATTCTTGCAGTCGCAAGAGCCTGTGAAATGATGGTATCTATCAAGTTCATCAAATACACACCGTACAACATAAAAAAAACCAGAATTATGCAGAAAAATCTGAAAACAAAGATACAAAATGAACTCCTAATATGACTCCTGTCTCCTCATAAAACATCGAACTAAAAAATCCAACATGCCGAATATTTGAACTATTTTGAAGAAAGATACTCACTTCCCAAACAGAATTGAATCAAAATCCGAGTGCAGATCAGTTACAAAACAGTTCAAGTAGGAAAGATCTGAGTGACCCTTGTTCGCATAACACTCTTTTATGGCAAATCGTCAATGGGATATACCAATTATGAATACAAATTTTCACACCCTAAATATAATCTTCTTACAAGTGTAAACACCATAGCTATTTGTATACAAATAATACTCTGACATAATACTAGAAAAATTGAGTATTGGTTTCCAAAAGACGAACAAAATCCAGATTTCAACTGTAGGAATAATGATTTGGTCTCCTTAATATGAATGGAAAAATCTCATAAGTTAATCCATGTCTCCCTTATATATATAAGTACATGTCTAGCATGTCTTAATAATGACCTGTTTTAAGAACAAAATACTAACAAGAATCTGACATGTTAGAGACAGCAAAACAAACACTTCAAATCATTGAAAGGAATACACGGATTCCGCTCTAAAGTTAGCACACAACACTTACTAGCTTTCTATTAGAGGGATGATTAAAGCGGCATGTCGAACCAAATCTACAAAGCCCAGTCCTGAGGTAGAAAGAACAATCTTGCTCCCCTTCACGCTCTGGATACGGTCCAGACGGATATAAACCAGAGTCGATAGCTTCAGTGGATCGCATATTGCCAGGCCACATGGAGTCTGCCATGCAAATGCAAAAATCAGCAATGCTACTATGTTCACAACAAAAGTTCACACTTATTGCAAAAATCAGCAATGCTACTATGTTCACAACAAAAGTTCACACTTATTGCAAAAATCAGCTTCAGAGGTTTTATAGGACCATTCACGTTCGCCACCCCAAATCACGTTGAAACAATGATACAGTTCAGCTCAAGATCATCAAAGCATATGAGCATTACTGCATTCCGTTCCTTCTGCTTCTTTTTGTACAATTTGAATGATCATAAATTAATCAAAATTCATAAAATCAAACGTTATTTCGTCTACTTGCAACCTAGAGCCAGAACTTGCACCAACACCATGATAAACCCGACTAGGCGACAACCCTCATTTCCATTGGCACAACATGCATTACCAAGAAGCTTAATTTCTCCACCCTTGATTTAGGAAACAAAGGTATAGCCGTATCGCCGCATAGGGAATGATTGAATGAATCTATGAGCTTTTAATTCGACATGGAAATCCCTTCCGTTCCGTCCCCTCCATTTCCTTCCAAAGCAACTTACTAACCAAACAACCGACATTTTCCCTTCCCACCAAATCTTTTCTACCCTTCTACAGTTCTACCCATAAAAAGCCTAAATTTCACAACCCATTCAACAAAAACCTCCAACAACCTACAAAGATCACACCTTTATCAAAGACAAACACACACAAAACCCACATTCCAAAACCAAAAAAAAAAAAAAATCAAAATTCAACATATTTTACTCCTAACAAAAATTGGTTTCACACTAGAATTACCATTGAGTACAGCATTACCCTCCTGCAAATTACCGCGTTAGCAACACAAAGAGACGGTTTCTGAATGACGATAGCAAACCCAGAAAGAAATAAAGTTCTGGGGTAGCGAATTTTCCTAATATTGTTTTAAGAATTTCGAGGTAAATTTGGGTTAGCGAGTGTTACCCTTTAAAATAAAGAATCAAAATATATAAAAATAAGAACAGAAAAAAAGGAAAAAACCTTCATCTAAAAGAGGGGATGATCCAGAATTAACGGCAACAGAAGAAGCTCGAGAAATTGGGATTCTAGAAACATCACCACCATGTTCATCATCATCATCAATAACAACAACGTCACGATACGCCATTTTTATTTTTAATTTTATTTAATTTCACACCACATTAACAATCTTTCATCATCATCATCATCATCATCAAAACTAGAACAAAATCATCATTAATAATATAATAATAATTTTTAATATTCTACGTCCTAATATATATAATAATAATAATATATAATATATATAATATAAAGAGGGGAGATTTTTTATATATATGGTATGATGATTATTATAATTAGGAATATTTGTGTTGAAATAAAATAAAAAAATGTAATAATAATTAAGATGGGAATAAAATAAAAGAAAAAAGGAAAAAGAAAAAGGGGAGGTGAAAAATCAGAGTTCTCTCTCCTCCACAAAACTAGAGTGGGAAAAGAAGACCCGAATGAGAGAGAGAAAGAATAAAAACGAAACGAAATAACCCAACTTTTTTTTAAAATTAAAATTTAATAAAAATAATAAACGCAATTTTTTCGTTTTATTATTATTTAATTTGTATTTGTACAGTATTTAATTTTGTATTTGTTACTATGTAGTGTATTTAATTTTGTATTTGTAATTATGTATTTAATTTTGTTTGTACGTGGGTGTTTGAGGAAGCAGTAGTAGTTATGTTTATGAGGCGGGTAAAGTAAAGGGGAGCAAAAACGGTTTACAAACGCGCGGGAATTTGGGATCGCCTTCTTACGCGCACCTTTTTGAGGACTCTTTTCTTCTCCTCTTCGACCTCTTGTGTGTTGTGTGTGCTACTCCTAATTGCATCAACACGAACACGAACACGAACACGAACACGAACATGAACATGTGATACGGCATGTTATGAAATTTAGGATACGAAATACGTTATTTAAATTTAATAAAATATATATTTTATTGTTATAAATGTTTGATTTTATTTTTATAAAAATATGTGATATTAATTTTAAATAAGTAAAGGTAAAACTTGTCTTTGATAATAACTCATTTTCATTTCTCATCCGGACCAATTTTCTAAATAATATCTTTCGATAGCGCATTTCTCGTCTAAAGAACATCATTCACCTCAAATGATGACCAAATACCATGGACACGCGATGAACACGGCTCAAATATCATGGACACGCGTCAGACACGCACATGCCCAACTAAATGTAGAAAGTTAGACACGGCTTTAAAGGTGTCCGACACGTTTCGAAGTGTATTCGTGGAATGTCGGTGTCGAACACGGTATAGCTCATTACGAAAAGTGTCCGTGCTACCTAACTTGTGTTATTCCTATCTTGACAATTAGTTTATAATACACTTGTCTATGGGTTCTTCCGTTTATTAATTTAACTTAATTTAACGTTCTAAATTCGTTAATATGTTTGATTGTGGTTGAAATTTCAAGTGACTCCGACCAACGTTACAAGCTTGCATTTGATATCTCTGATCTAGAGTCAGTGGCGGACCAAGGTGGGGGCTCGCGGGGGCACGTGCCCCCATAACATGCTTAGATTAATTAACAAGATTTAAATCATTGAATCACTTACTTTTATAGTTAAATTAAGTACTAATGTTAGTTATATTAACCAAAACAAATATTGTTTTTACATATATTTATAATTTAAAGTATTCTAGAGAAGTCATTATTTTTTGAAAAAAATATCTATTAGACTTATTATTATTATTTTTTTTTATGGTATAATAATAACTAATTTAGAGGGGGAAATGTAAAAATGTTGTCTTAGACGCGCATAAAAATGCGCGTTAAAAAAAATTAGGCCCCCGACTCTAATTTCCTAGGTCCGCCCCTGTTTAGAGTGTGGAAAATTGACATAGTTAAAGGACTAAATTTTGTTGGTCATAAATGATTTGTAGTTATTATTCGTATATAATTTCTTTTGTTGCTAGTATTGTTACTTTTATTACATTCGTTATTAATACTTTTACTTTCAACACTCCCGCCGTTATTATTGTTAATTTCACTACTACCACACTACTTCTTACTTCTATTACTTTCGCTGCTCCTGCTCGACGCTCGCTGCTACTATTGTTACTTTGATTATTCAAATGGTGATTAGTATCATATTACTATTCTAATGTTACTACAATTCTTTTCACTACTAACAAAATCACTTTTGCTATTTAGTCTTGTAATTTTAAGAGGCCGACTTATAAATATATATATATGTACATATATAAAGATTAAATCAAATCGAAATAATTATGTGGAATATTATATTTTTTTGGAAATCTAGCTTGATTTGTTTAATAGTTTCCAATACATAACATACTTGTATCATATTTGTATTTTGTATGTTAAATAATTAATATCTTTATATTAATTAATACAATAAGTGGGACATGTTTATTTTAAAGAAAATCATCATATTATGGTGTTCTCTAAATTCATACTCCAACCAAAACTATATAATATTTACATTAAAGTGCATTAATCAGGTCTATCACATAACGCTATCGATTAAAACTGTATAATATAATTTGTTGTAACACCCCCATTTATTTAAGGGCCTGAACTAGGACCCCTCAGATAAATACGGGTGTTACCATCTCGGTTTCCCGAGGCAGTAGATACAAAGGAAGATAAACAGTACTTTAAATTTAATTTAAACTCAAACAAGTTCTTACATAACCAAAGGATAAAACTGTTCAGATCAAAAGAAAGTACAACTCAAGACTATTTTCATGTGATCTATGCTCTAGTCAGGTCCGGGTTCATGCTTCTCTCTCCCCAAAGCTCCCATAGCCTTTAACCTGTCAATCTGCTCCCCAAAAGTTGGTTCATCACAGGTGATCACGAATACACAGGGTCAACCACGAGGTTGAGTAGGAAAAACCATAATTAGAAAACATTACTATAAATAGAAAGCTGAATATCTCCACTCCAAAACACAGTCCCTTTTTCTCCGCACCAAACACAGACCCTTTATCTCCGCGCCACACAGACCCTTTATCTCCACACCACACAGACCCTTTATCTCCACGCCACACAGACCCTTTTATCTCCTCATCTCTTATCGAATCACAGAACATATATAAACGAATATCACAATAAATCGTCCATGTATTAATATAAACATTCATGGTAAACATCAATAATAACTGAATAATCATTATAGTTTGCATCGTATTTCCCCTACCTGAAATAGCAGTAATGCAGATACTTCCAAGCGCGTTAAAAGTGTTCCACACGAAACTGGCCACCTAAAATATATATTACTTAATTAATAACTTCCTACTCACGTAACACACGCACATTCCATTTATAGTAACTTCTATAAATAGCAACTGCCAAAAATAGTAACTCGGTTTGAAATTCAAAATTATACTTTACCATAAAGGAAAATACCCTACCATAAATACTAAATATTACCCATAGTAAAATAAATATCAAAATGGCAAGTATATATATTTAACATACATATTAATAATAATAATAGTAATAATTATAAAGATAAGAATAAATAAAAATAGCCACCAACAATAAAGAACCCGACAGCCCCCTTAAACCCAATTCAGCACCCAAAGCTACCGCCTACCACCACGTCAACCACTCACCAGCACCAGACCCCAACACCATAGTCCACCGTCTGACATTCTGACCCCACCACAACACACGACTCACGCCGACAACCCCAAACAAAACCACCCAAACCCAGACCAGAACCTTACCGCGATAAGAATTCCCAAAACAGACCCGCATCGACCCCTGTTACCACCGCCACCACTGACCACGACCACCACTCTTGCTACCTCTGACCACCCACTCGCAACCATGGTGGTGTTACTGTACTGACCTCCCCCGAGTCACCAGTAACGCCACCCCCAAAACAACAACCAACACCGACTCATTCTCTGAAAATAAATCAACTTCAGAACACCCCACAGCCACCGGTAAAACACCCCAGACGACTTAGTTCCCTCCGTCTACAACCACCAAGCCAGACACCAAACCCAACCTTGGACTCCTATCTGACTCTCTGACCCATGACCAGGACCATCTTGATACAAACTCAGACTCGACACCCCTCTAAACACACCCAGACAACAACAACAGAGACTGAAAGAACCCAGAAAACGTGCCCAGACCCGACAACAACCACTCCTGCCACCACTCTAACCACAACGACCACCACCGGCTCAAACGTATATAAACATCACGTAACTCACTACAAGGATAACACCACACGAGTAAGCGCAAAAGATCTTAACAGAGGTTAAAAAGATGACGAAAACTATAACACAACAAGGAAATTAGTAACGAGTGTGGCATACCGGTCTTCTTGGTCAGATCGAACCACCCTACGACAACCTATGACCACCGTACCCAAGCTCCTCTTCTACTCTGCTATGACGGCTGAAGGTTTGAGTAAGAGTTTTAGCGTTTTTATTAGGTTTAGGGTATGAAACCCTTGGCTAAATAAGGCGGCAGAGAGGAGAGGTGTTGGCTGATTCAGGAATCACGCATGGGCTCTCCTATTGGCACACATAACGAGGCCCATGTAAGGTACTCTAACAGCCCCAAGCTCGAGCCCCACCAACAACATACTACACTTATCAAACTAGGGTGGATAGATCCCCCCTTCAAGCCCCACCAAAGACCAAAACTCTCTACTGAAAACAAACGCAAACGACTAAAACAAACAAATTATAAAACCCCTTCGCTTGGTCGTATATCCCCTATATAATAAAATCGTAAAGAAATTTCGAGGTATTACAGTCTTCCCCCCTTAAAAAGAACTTCGTCCCGAAGTTCTACCACACTTAGGTGACGAAAGCAACAACGCGAACGACTAGGGACACAAACAACACCAAGTAAATGTCAGAAACTTTGATTAGATCACAGAATGTTACATTCCACCCCCCTTAAAGAAAAGTTACGTCCGCGTAACTTACCTCAATCGAACAAATGCGGGTAACGCTCTCTCATGGATGCCTCAGGCTCCCACGTAGCCTCCTCCTGATTATGATTTGTCCACAAGACTTTCACCAAGGACGTCTCCCCATTACGAGTCTTCCGTACCTTCCTGTCCAAAATCTCTTTCGGAGCCTCAATGTATGCTAACTGCTCATCGACCTCAATCACCTCATGCTGAAGTACATGAGACGGATCACTCACGTATTTCCTCAACTGAGACACATGGAACACATTATGGACCTTGGATAGGGTTGGAGGTAAAGCTAAGCGATAAGCCACCTCTCCAACCCTGTCCAAAATCTCAAATGGCCCGATAAATTTCTGACTCAATTTGCCACGCTTGCCGAATCTCATCACTCCCTTCATCGGAGAGACTTTCAGTAATACTTTCTCTCCGACCTCAAATGAAATATCACTCCTCTTCAGATCTGCATAGCTCTTTTGTCGATCCTGAGCGGCCCTCATCCTCTGTCGAATAATATGAACCTGCTCCACCATCTCCTGAATCATATCTGGCCCTAAAGTCACCACATCGGCCCGATCATCCCAACACACAGGGCTCCGACACTTCCTCCCATACAAAGCCTCGAAAGGGGCCATGCCTATGCTCGCATGGTAGCTGTTATTATAAGAAAACTCGATCAACCCCAGTCGATCCTCCCAAGATCCTCCGAACTCAAGCACACAAGCCCTCAACATATCCTCAAGGGTCTGAATAGTTCTCTCCGTCTGTCCGTCAGTAGCCGGGTGGAAGGCAGTACTCATCTTCAATTGGGTACCCAAAGCAGCCTGCAACTCTTGCCAAAATCTGGATATAAATCTCGAGTCTCGATCTGAAACAATATCTTTGGGTACGCCATGCAATTTAACTACATTCTGTACATAAGACTTAGCCAATTCAGCTTTACTCCAGGTATCTTTCATAGGAATAAAGTGAGCTGACTTAGTTAGACGATCCACAATCACCCAAATCATGTTGTTGCCCCTCTGAGTTCGAGGCAACCCCACGATAAAGTCCATCGAAATGTTCTCCCACTTCCACTCTGGCACATCTAACGGTTGCACTTTCCCTTGTGGTCTCTTATGCTCCCCTTTCACCCGCTGACAAGTCAAACATCTTGAGACAAAATCTGCGACCTCCTTCTTCATATTCGGCCACCAAAACGTCTTCTTAAGGTCCTTATATAGCTTATCACCCCCTGGGTGAACAGAATAAGGAGTAGCATGAGCTTCAGTCAGGATCTTCTTCTTTAGCTCCACAACATCTGGTACACACCATCGCCCACTGAATCTCAAACTACCATCGGTATGAATGCCGAACTTGGATATCCCATCACCATTCCCATTTTCCACCATCAAACGCCACTTCTGGATTCTTTCATCGTTCTGCTGTAACTCCCGAATCTCCCCATACAATTCAGGCTCCACTGTCAAGTCACCAAGAGCGCCCCCTTTCCGGATCATGAATATTCCCATCTCCCTTAGTTCACCATACAACCTCCCTCTCGATCTGGCACAATCCAAAGCATGTACCGACTTCCTACTTAGCGCGTCAGCTACCACATTCGCCTTGCCCTCGTGGTAGACAATCTGCATATCATAGTCTCCGATCAACTCTATCCACCTCCTCTGCCTCATGTTCAACTCCTTCTGGGTGTAGATATATATTTCAGGCTCTTGTGGTCAGAAAACACCTTAAAAGTGGCCCCATAAAGGTAGTGACGCCACAATTTCAGTGCAAAGACCACAGCGCCCAATTCCAAATCATGAGTCGGATAATTCTCTTCATAAGTCTTCAACTGGCGAGAAGCATACGCAATCACTCTCCCATTCTGCATTAGCACACAACCGAACCCATGCTTGGAAGCGTCAGTATAAACTTCGAAGTTATCACTCCCTACTGGCAAAGCAAGGATAGGAGCTGTTGTCAGGCGTTCCTTAAGGGTTAGGAATGCCTTCTCACAGCTCTCATCCCAAACAAAACGGTTCTCCTTCCTCATTAACGATGTCAACGGTTTTGCTATCTTCGAAAAGTCTTTGACGAATCTCCGGTAATAACCTGCTAACCCCAGAAAACTTCGGATCTCACTCACATTCTTCGGACTTTGCCACTTAGTCACAGCTTCAATTTTACTAGGGTCAACAGATACCCCCTCTTTGGAAATGACATGCCCTAAGAACGCCACTTTCTCCAACCAGAATTCACACTTACTCAACTTAGCATTGAGTTTATGTTCTTCCAAAGTCTGAAGTACCTTCCTCAAATGATCTTCGTGCTCCTCCGCATTCCTGGAGTATACCAGAATATCATCAATAAATACCACTACGAACTTGTCGAGATACGGGCTGAAGACTCGATTCATCAAGTCCATGAACACAGCTGGAGCATTAGTCAATCCAAAGGGCATAACCACAAATTCATAGTGGCCATACCTCGTTCGGAAAGCTGTCTTCGGAATATCTTCATCCTTTATCCTCAATTGATGATACCCGGATCTCAAATCAATCTTGGAGAAAACCCCGGCCCCACTCAACTGATCGAACAAGTCGTCAATTCTCGGCAACGGATAACGATTCTTGATGGTCACATTGTTCAGCTCTCGATAATCAACACACAACCTCAAACTCCCATCCTTCTTCTTCACAAATAAAACGGGTGCTCCCCAGGGCGACACACTGGGTCGGATGAACCCTTTCTCAGCTAGTTCATCCAATTGCTTCTTCAACTCCTCCATCTCTTTTGGCCCCATACGGTACGGTGATTTAGAGATCGGTCCCGCTCCTGGTTTGAGGTCAATGGAAAATTCCACTTCCCTTCTCGGCGGTAACCCTGGAACGTCGTCTCGAAAGACTCCCTCAAACTCCCGTACCACAGGTATCTCACTAGTCTTGGGGTTCTCAGCCTCACAATCCCACATTTGGCACAAAATTAGGCTTTCTCCTTTCCGCAAGCCAGACTTCAGGGTATTGACAGATATAAATTTGATCTTTGGTTTGACTCTATACCCCTTGTAGGATACCCTCACTCCCTTGGGTCCCTTCAAGGAAATTTTCTTTTGATGACAGTCGATAAAAGCCCTATACTTCCCCAGCCAATCCATCCCTAGGATCACCTCAAAACCTCCCAGCGGAAATTCTATGAGGTCACAATAGAAAATTGCTTCCCCGATTTTGATAGGTACACTCTCATAGACTCTATTACAAGTTATTGACTCTCCTGAAGGTATGGTCACTGAGTCTGCGACCCAGTCGAACCTCTCAAGCCCCAAAACTCTAACATGGTCTTTAGACACAAAAGAATGGGTGGCACCGGAATCGAAAAGTACGAAAGTAGGTTTAGAGTTCACAAGAAAAGTACCAGTAACCACATGAGCGTCCTCTTGAGCGGCCTGCTTTCCCATGGCAAAGAGGTTGCCACTGGACTTGACCCCACTCTGGTTGGTACCAGATGTTCCAGCCTGCTGATTTCCTGCCGTCCCCGTCTTGTTGTTGTTCCCACCTCCACTGTACTGATTCTGATATGAACGGTTCTGATTGTTGTTGTTGTAGTTCCTCTGGTAGTTGCTGCTGCCTCCTGACTTCGCACCCCCACCATAGTTTGTCATGGGTGTGCGATAGCTACTGCTGCCATAGGGCTGTGTGCGAGATCCCTGATATCCGGGTGTAGGTGTGCGATGACCCCCGGACTGATTCCCTCCAGAAGAGCGACATACTGCCTGCTTGTGCCCAATCTTCCCGCAGCCGAAACAGACCACTCCCACTGAACCACTACCGGAGCCTCCACTCCTGAAGTTGCTCCCACTCTGGTTCCTCCCACCACCAGAGGCACTACTCCCGAAATACCCACTGAACTTGTTATTACTTGGCTTTTTCGATCCTGAACCCTCAGCTACTGGTTCAGCCTTTCTCTTTTCTGACCTGGACTTCTTGTCCGCCTTAATCATATCCGAAAGCCTCTCCGCCGCCCCAGCCCTTAAATAGATGTCACGGACTGTGGTGGGCGGAGCTGCAATCAGTCTCTTCTTAACGGCGATTGATAACCCCCTCTCAAACTTCATGGCTAGCATAGCATCGTCCAATCCCATATCCCTCACATAGTGTACCAGCTGGATGAATTTCCTGTAGTAAACCTCTACGGTCATGTCCTCCGACATCGTGAATGAGTCGAATTCCTCCCTCAGCTTGCTCTTTTGGAATTCTGGTAGAAACGCCTCGTTCAGAACCCCCTGGAATGCGTCCCACGGAACAAATGCGGATCCACCCTCTGTAGCTGCTTCCCGGAGCTCTCCCTTATTCGCGGTCCACCAATCTCCAGCCATACCCCTAAGATAGTGGGCAGCCTGGTCTACCTTCAATTCTTCCGGGCAGTCCAGCAACTCGAACAGGTTATCGAATTCCCGACACCAAGCTCCTAACAGATGAGGTTCCCCCTCCCCCGTGAATTGGGTAGGGTGGTGTCTTGCAATAATTGTGCTCATTTTCGCGGAGTCCATTCGTTTGGCCTTTAGGGCCTCATTTTCAGCTATCAAACGGTCCACCTCCTCTTGGGTGATGTTAACGGCATTCTCTCTTCGCGGAGGCATACTATAAAACAAGAAAAGAATGAGTCCCGGCGTACATGGGTACCCATTGGGTTTAGGGCTATGCTCCCTAAGCATTTAAAATCTATAAAAACTTATCATATCGAGTAGTTTGTTTTTATGACATGGCTCAGGGATCACATAACCGCATATCACTAGACATGATGAAAGAAAGATTTCTAACATGTTTCAAATCACTTACATATCACATCAATATACACCTTTTCCAACCATTAAAGATTTATTCTTGCTCTTGCCCCTTCCGGCTTTTTCAAAAGTCACATATACACAAAATTCTCTTACTTAACATTGCATGCTATTACGTTCACCACCTCTTATTCTACCCTTTTCTCTCGTATAAGCACTTTGGGTTCCCGGGTAAAACTGATAGGGCCAATGGTTCGGTGTGAGGGGGCCCCAGACTCATACTTCCCCCTTCAGTGTGCTCCTAACAGTCCTATCCCGGGGTTCATTTTATTTAGACTCTCCTACATTCATTGGGTTCATTAGGTTAGGCCTGAGGACCGTTCGCTCTGATACCACTTTGTAACACCCCCATTTATTTAAGGGCCTGAACTAGGACCCCTCAGATAAATACGGGTGTTACCATCTCGGTTTCCCGAGGCAGTAGATACAAAGGAAGATAAACAGTACTTTAAATTTAATTTAAACTCAAACAAGTTCTTACATAACCAAAGGATAAAACTGTTCAGATCAAAAGAAAGTACAACTCAAGACTATTTTCATGTGATCTATGCTCTAGTCAGGTCCGGGTTCATGCTTCTCTCTCCCCAAAGCTCCCATAGCCTTTAACCTGTCAATCTGCTCCCCAAAAGTTGGTTCATCACAGGTGATCACGAATACACAGGGTCAACCACGAGGTTGAGTAGGAAAAACCATAATTAGAAAACATTACTATAAATAGAAAGCTGAATATCTCCACTCCAAAACACAGTCCCTTTTTCTCCGCACCAAACACAGACCCTTTATCTCCGCGCCACACAGACCCTTTATCTCCACACCACACAGACCCTTTATCTCCACGCCACACAGACCCTTTTATCTCCTCATCTCTTATCGAATCACAGAACATATATAAACGAATATCACAATAAATCGTCCATGTATTAATATAAACATTCATGGTAAACATCAATAATAACTGAATAATCATTATAGTTTGCATCGTATTTCCCCTACCTGAAATAGCAGTAATGCAGATACTTCCAAGCGCGTTAAAAGTGTTCCACACGAAACTGGCCACCTAAAATATATATTACTTAATTAATAACTTCCTACTCACGTAACACACGCACATTCCATTTATAGTAACTTCTATAAATAGCAACTGCCAAAAATAGTAACTCGGTTTGAAATTCAAAATTATACTTTACCATAAAGGAAAATACCCTACCATAAATACTAAATATTACCCATAGTAAAATAAATATCAAAATGGCAAGTATATATATTTAACATACATATTAATAATAATAATAGTAATAATTATAAAGATAAGAATAAATAAAAATAGCCACCAACAATAAAGAACCCGACAGCCCCCTTAAACCCAATTCAGCACCCAAAGCTACCGCCTACCACCACGTCAACCACTCACCAGCACCAGACCCCAACACCATAGTCCACCGTCTGACATTCTGACCCCACCACAACACACGACTCACGCCGACAACCCCAAACAAAACCACCCAAACCCAGACCAGAACCTTACCGCGATAAGAATTCCCAAAACAGACCCGCATCGACCCCTGTTACCACCGCCACCACTGACCACGACCACCACTCTTGCTACCTCTGACCACCCACTCGCAACCATGGTGGTGTTACTGTACTGACCTCCCCCGAGTCACCAGTAACGCCACCCCCAAAACAACAACCAACACCGACTCATTCTCTGAAAATAAATCAACTTCAGAACACCCCACAGCCACCGGTAAAACACCCCAGACGACTTAGTTCCCTCCGTCTACAACCACCAAGCCAGACACCAAACCCAACCTTGGACTCCTATCTGACTCTCTGACCCATGACCAGGACCATCTTGATACAAACTCAGACTCGACACCCCTCTAAACACACCCAGACAACAACAACAGAGACTGAAAGAACCCAGAAAACGTGCCCAGACCCGACAACAACCACTCCTGCCACCACTCTAACCACAACGACCACCACCGGCTCAAACGTATATAAACATCACGTAACTCACTACAAGGATAACACCACACGAGTAAGCGCAAAAGATCTTAACAGAGGTTAAAAAGATGACGAAAACTATAACACAACAAGGAAATTAGTAACGAGTGTGGCATACCGGTCTTCTTGGTCAGATCGAACCACCCTACGACAACCTATGACCACCGTACCCAAGCTCCTCTTCTACTCTGCTATGACGGCTGAAGGTTTGAGTAAGAGTTTTAGCGTTTTTATTAGGTTTAGGGTATGAAACCCTTGGCTAAATAAGGCGGCAGAGAGGAGAGGTGTTGGCTGATTCAGGAATCACGCATGGGCTCTCCTATTGGCACACATAACGAGGCCCATGTAAGGTACTCTAACAGCCCCAAGCTCGAGCCCCACCAACAACATACTACACTTATCAAACTAGGGTGGATAGATCCCCCCTTCAAGCCCCACCAAAGACCAAAACTCTCTACTGAAAACAAACGCAAACGACTAAAACAAACAAATTATAAAACCCCTTCGCTTGGTCGTATATCCCCTATATAATAAAATCGTAAAGAAATTTCGAGGTATTACATTTGTATATAGTTATTTAATAACATTGAAGTCCATTGGTTTTCAGATTATATATTTGTATTAATTAATGTGTATATTACAGACAAATTCATTTTTTTACAATATACTAAAGTGAATGTGCTGGAGGGACATATTGAAAAATAGTAGATTGAAGCTCAGTCTATTGTATCAATACGTCATTTATCAAACACGTAATTTTGTAGATTGTTGGTCAAACACATATTAAAGCCTAGAATATGCTGAAATTTCATGAATCCACTGTTTACCAAACACCTCTACAGTTTTTTTGCTACTTAATTTAAGTTGGTTTGAGTCTTATAGGATCGGGTCAGGATTTATATAGCTGAAGTCACGAGTTATGTTCATGTTACTTGAGTTTAATTTAATAGTTTCAATCCAAAACAGTTGGATAGTTAAGCATGTCTGAGTCTAAAATATCGTAACTTCAATAAATCCGACAGAAAAAAAGAATAATGAGCCAAATTGGGGTTAAATCGAATTAATCCATGACTCGTTTGTTAGTGGAAGTTGATCTATTGATTTAGACCTTGTCAATACATATCGGATTATACTCCGTAATGTATTTGAATTTCTGTTTAACACCAATTTTAAGTTTGTATTCATTATTAATTAGGTTGTTATAAAATTAGACTAATTACATAAAGTATATTAAGGTGAATGGTTTTGTCTATTCACTAACAAACTTAAAGATAAACGAATAATCGTAACACGGAGAGTATTTTACAATTGATCTGTCGTGACTCGGAATTCGGGTCGGTTGGTGGTACGAGATCCTAAAAGTAGCATAGGCAGGAGTTGATTGGTTGGCATCCCTCAAAAGTGCATGTACTTGCGTACTAGTCTATGTTGGTCTATGTATACGTATGGTTGAAAAATGTGTGGACCGTTGCTCATCTTTGAAGATTAACAAGGGATATTTAGAGGACATTGTGATAAAGTTTGAGTGTCCGTTAATGCTCCCAAAGGTGAAGCAATTTATGTACCCCTTTTTTTAATTTTGTTTCTACTACCACCAACTCTCTCGTTTAAATGGACACAACCCTTCTTAAAATTGGTTTTTAATTAAAAAGTGTTATAAATTGATCAAATGACTATAGGTTTAAAATATGTGAAATTTTTACAGATATCGGTAAGTTATAAAGAATGTCTTAGTCAAGTAGTTAAGAAGGGGTGTTGTGGACAATCAATTTGACGTTGGAATCGCTCTACCCGACAATGTACTATCTTTGTGGCAAATGGTGGTGGAGCCAAGAATTATATCCAACGGGGGTGAACGGGCAATGGTGCAAAGAGAACTCGAGTTTTTTTGAAAAATTCAGCTAAAATTTGGGTATTTTCATCCGTTAGCAGTGGCGAGGGTCCCGGTTAACCAAAGGCGAAACTACGTTTGGGCCCGGGCGCAACTTAACCGAGCAATTATTAGATGGTAACAACATTGTTCTATATCATTGGTTTGCAGTTGGTGTAGTGTTTTTTTTTAAAATTTAGAAATTATTTCCAATATAGTGGCATGTTCGGCTGGTTGCAGCATCAAATTTGATAATTTCTTTTATATTTAGAATTTGGTCTTTCTTATTTTGCCTAAGGGCCTGTCTGGCATAGTAGTAATAGGCCAGAATAAGTGAAGGGTAATTATTACAGCCTATATTCAAAGGTTTGGTATGCGAGGAATATTTAGGGTCCAGTAACTATTACCTCCAGCAAGAGGTAATCTATTACCCACCACCCTCCATCAGTAACAATTACAGGGGAATGAAACTCTCTTTTTCATTCAAAAAGATCACACATACTCTCTTTCTCTCTTTCCTCATTCTTCATTTACCACACCATGTATCCTTGGAAAAATTTCCCCTATTAATATCTTCCCCTCTAATCCTTCCTCCTTTAACATCTCCCCTTTGAAAGTTCTTTGGATTCCAGGCAGGCCCTAAAATTCATTTCCCTAACCTTTTATAATTTATATGGAGTATTTATCTACACTTAATTTTATCCCTACCTATAATGTTAGCTGGTAAATATTTTCATAATATTTTTATAATTGGCTACTTTATCATTCAACATGTTTGTCTTCTCCGTGAATAATTTTTACCACTAAGGTAACTTTTACGATCATGGTCTCATCTTTAATTATAAGACCGTATTATAAGATACTAAAATAACAGTGTGACTTTTATAATAAAGTAAGGGGGCGTTTGGTTAGAGAAAGGGAAAGGGAAAGAAATAAGAAAGGGTAAAAGGGGGGAAGGAAAATGATTACCTAAAACTTAATTGCTTGTTTGATTACACAAAGAAAGGGAACTAATAGTCCACTCACATTCAGTCTTACCACTAACACACACCACCACAAACAACCACTTATCTACTGGCGATGGTGATGGTGGTGGAGGTGTCATGGCGGTGGTGGTGGAGGCTGTCATGACGGTGGCGGCGGTGGTAGAGATCACGACGTGGTGGTCACGATAATGATGGTGATGGGGGTGTCATGGCGGTGGTGGCGATGACGGTGGTATAGATATCATGGCGGTAGCGGTGGTCACGATGGCGAAAGTGGTGGGGGTATGGTGTTCATGGCGGTGGTTGTGGGGGGTTGTCATGTCGGTGGTGGTGGGGGTGTTATGGCGGTGGTGGCGGTGGTAGTGGTGAGGTGGTGGTGGCGGTGACGTCATGGTGGTGGTTTGGTGGTAGTTTGGTGGTGGATATTGGAAGTAGTTGCAAGTGTGGTGGTAAATGAATAAAGTGGTTGAAAGGTAACAAAGGTAATGAAATCACATATCCTAGGGGGTGGGGTAAAGAATCAGATGGATTGAAGGGTAATGAAGAGAGTTTCATTCTCTTTGTTTGTGTCAAACAAACACCAACAAAGGGAATGAGTAACTTTGTTTCCCTTTCTTATAAATCTCAACCAAACGCCCCCTAAGTATAGACGAAGAGGAAATGAAAATTGGCCCCTGCTAATTGTATTCTAGCTTCGTCCCTACTACTAATCCCCATAACTCCACCATTGTTTGTGGCTGATTTTTCGCCAACAAACTCTAAGTATTATGAGAGAGTAATGTAAATTTGTTTGATGATAATAATCTTTATACTATAAAAGCATTAACTTTTAATCTTTATACTATAAAAGCAATAACTTTTAATGCATTTTTATTGGTTGATACTTTTAAGGGAATGAATTTTTTTATTTGTGTAGGACCCTACTTAATTAGGGGGCGTTTGGATAGAGAAAGGGAAAAGGAAAGGAAATAAAAAAGGGTAAGATGGGGAAAGGAAAAGGATTACCTAAAACTTGATAGGTTGTTTGGTTACTCTAAGAAAGATAATTAATGATCCACTCACACTCACTCCTACTACTAACACACACCACCACAAATAACCACTTTTCTACTGACGGACAGTGATGGTGGTGGATGTAACAACCCGGATTATAAAATAAAGGAAAAACATAATATAAATGAATATCAGAGTGTAACTCAATGATAACTGGGTTAAGGTGGCGGAAACACCTTACCCGAATCCGGATCGATACTCAAAAACGAAAACAAAACTAATACATTATCCAAAGGTTCTTAAAACTTAAACAAAAGTCCTAAACAATTTATTAAGCTCGCTTCGCACATTCCCCAAGCAAGCATCAACCAAACAGCGACCACCTGAATAACCTGAGAAGGGGGTCGACAATCAGTCGGGAGTAACTAGATGCTCTCCCAGTCATGTTTACAACAATTGAATGTAACCAACAATCAATAACAATTGAAATGTAAAACAAGTAAACATGCGAGATCATCTACACTCATGAAAGTCAATCAAACTTACCTTCATTTGAAGACATATTACGACAATCATGTGAGGATATAAACATGACATGACATGAAAGCAAACTTACCATACCATGATATTCTCAGCACCAGACAAATGAAACCAACGAACCTAGACCATATGCGACCACTAGACCATGAACACTTACAACCCAAGTAACTCACGACTCATAGTAACATAAGGCACAATGCTAGCAATAAAGCGTAGCGAATATGGTGACACACAATCCATTGCAACAGAAGGCACAAAGCTATCATCAAAGCATAGCGAATAGAGCGAACGCCCGTTAGAGCGTATAACCACTGCCTCTAACTTGCCAGAGCGTGCCTCTAGCTGACGGAGCGTATAACCACTGCCTCCATCGGTGTGGAGCGTATAACCACTGCCTCCACGGTACTATGTATAGCGTATAACCACTGCCTATATGTCTAAGACTGGCCAGACTCTCGGTGCATTAACTGTACACCGAACGACACTCGGGGAACAGAGCGTATAACTGACGCATCTGCTACCCCCCCCCCCCCCCCCCCCCCCCGACCATAGACCAAATAAATCCCACATCAATGGGTGGCGTTAGTTCATTCCGATAGTATATATCTGATACTACCGTCATCTATTCAAACTAGCAAACAACAATGCACAGTATAACTGACTGTACTAACATGCGTGAATAACATCACGACTCAAACCAATAGAACATCATAACAGACTGTCCTAATGTCAAATGCATAGAAGTATCCAACGACATATGCAAACACAATATTATACAATCACTGAACACAACTCAACATGTGAATTAAGTATAAACAACCAAAGTTATAGTAACTCTAACTATAACATAAGTAATGGATGCGAGGTTATACTAACCTCAACTATAACTTCCCCATATGGCTTGAGGTTATAGTAACCTTAGCCAAACCATAACATGAACCTAAAGTTATACTAGCACCAACCATAACCTTGAGTCATACCTCAGGTTTACATTAGTCTCAACTATAACTTTAGATCGCAACCCAAAGTTATATTAACTTCAGCTATAACTTTAACTTGCAATCAAAGTTATATAGACATCAGCTATAACTTTGACTCGCAACTCAAAGTTATATTAACTTCAGCTATAACTTTGAGTCGTACTCAAGGTTGTACTAGTTTCAGTTATAACCTTGAATCATATTTTCAAAGTTACACATACTTCAACTATAACCTTGAGCAACGCTCTTGGCCATTAGCCGTGTCGCCATCTAGGGTTTTCCTCGCGAACCCTAGTTGCGCACACGACACCCATAACGACTTATCAACACATTATAATCCATAATTAAGATAATAAGACATACATAAATATATGAAGCACAATTAATTCATGACAATAAATAATCAAACATGTACTAATCGTACAAACAATCATTAAATCATATTAATCACATCAATTGGCATAAACACAATTAAAAGAGAAACACCTAGTTACCTCTTTGGCAATTAATGAAAACCTTCATAAAGAATGCGACCAACAAAGCCTTGTCTCCAACACGTGTCAATAATCCCAAAAAGTGAACTTTCACGAAAGCGGAAATCCAAATACTTGTGATAGAAATTATACGAAACAATCACCCTTTTGAAAACGCCAAAAGGAGAAGAGATCTCCTTCTTTACTCACAAAACAAGAGACCCAAAACGTAGGTCTAAAGGTCCATACAAATAATTCCCAATAAAATATTTTGAATATAATATATTGTAGAGGTAAGAGTAAGGATTGTGAAAGTATAATTTATCTTTGAATTTGGGAGAAGAAAAGATATACAACAATAGAGTTAAAGGGAGAAAGAAGAGAAAACAGACGAGAAAGAAGGACAAAGGTGGCGCAGCACTTTCACGCACGAAACAAAGATTTGACCTAGTTGCTTGCTAGGTTAAATTCTATTTATAAGGAGATTAACTAATGGGCTTTTGATCCATTAGCTCATACAATGGATTATCTGATTACAAATTGGATTGAGCCATATTAAAACGTAAAGAGAACTTGAAATAGAAAAGTAATTATTAAATTAAAATAATTAATTATTGCACGGACGTTTTAACCCATCCAAAAGTAGATTAAAACGAGAAATAATAAAATAGAAAACGGAAGTTATAAATATAGATATTTCCGAAATCCATTAATAAACTTCGAAATAATTAATTAAATAACATACTTTTATAATAAAATATTATTATAAAATACGGGGTGTTACAGTGGAGGTTGCATGGTGGTGGTGGTGGAGGTGTCATGACGGTGGTGGCGGTGGTGGGGTGTTATGGCGGGTGGTGGCGGTGGTGGGGTGTGATGGCGGTGGCGGTGGTGGTGGAGACGGTGATGGTCACGGCGGTGATGGTGGTGGGGGTGTCATGGCGATGGTGGTGGGGGTGTCATGGCGACGGTGGCGATGGTGGTGGTAGAGATGTCATGGCGGTGACGGTGGCGGTGGTCACAACGGTGGTGGTGGTGGTGGTGGTGGGGTGTTATGGCGGTGTTGGCGGTGATATTGGTGGTGGTTGGCGGTGGTGGCGGGGGTGGGGGGTGGCGGCGATGGTGGCGTCATAGTGGTGGTTTGGTGGTGGCTATTGTGATGATAATTGTAAGTGTGCGTGGTGGTAGGTGAAGAAAGTGGTGGAAGGGTAACAAGGGTAATAAAATCTCATACCCTTGAGTGTGGGGGTTAAAGAAGGGGGTTGCGAAAGGTCGTCGGCGTTTTCTATAAAAAAGACATAGGTTGCCCTTTTCACTTTATCTCTCTACATTCTTTTCTCTGAAACTCTTTCAACAAAAACAACATAAAATCCAAAAAAAAACGGTTTCAACATCGATCAACAACATTAAACAACGACAACGATTTCATGTCAAACGACGACAACGATTCATCGGTAAGTAATTAAAATCCAAAAATCTTAATTTTTTTTTTCAATTAATTTTTGTTGAATTACATGTTTAAGCCATTTAGTAGAAATTAGGTTGAATTAGTCGTAGAAGCCATAGAATTAGATTACGTAAACTCAATCGTATTTTTGCAATAGACTTGAAAAATGGCCGTCCTCGCGTGGAGAGGACGGCCAAACTAGCCGTCCATGCACGGTATGGACGTGAATAGTGCACGTCCATACCATGCATGGACGTGTACTATTCACGTCCAGGCACGGTATGGACGTGCACTATTCACGTCCAGACCGTGCATGGACGTTAATCCTGGACGTCCATGCACGGTCTGGACGTGAATAGTGCACGTCCATACCGTGCCTGGACGTGAATAGTACACGTCCATGCATGGTATGGACGTGCACTATTCACGTCCATACCGTGCATGGACGTGTGGTTTACAAGACCTTTACTTTCCGTTATTTTTACTCAGTTTTTAACAAAAATTAAGTTGTTTTTAATATTTTTTAATATAATCCTTACCAATTTTGCGTATTAACAGGATTCGTTTGAGAAATTTGGTGGAAATGGGGTTGATTACAACCGATTTTTTGAGACGGATATATCTTTCGAAAGTCGGGATGGGGCGTTTGACTGGGCTCAAAAAATTGCTATGGATAATGGTTTCGCCTTAGTGAAGGCATCAAATGGGTCGAAAAATCGCAAAGAACCGGAGTTGCTTGGGTCGTACTTCCGTTGTTCAAGGTACGGGCGAACCAAAAAGAAGATCGATCCTGAGAATCCGGGGAAGTCTACGAAGAGAGGGTCGGCTAAGTGCGGATGTGAGTTTAGGATTCGAGCGGTGCAGAACTACGCTCATTTCGATGATGGGGATCCCACGATTGCTTGGTACGTAATTACTTCGACTGACGGGGGTTTGCACAACCACGAACTAGCGACCTATAAAGATGGGGATAGACATTTTGCCCGCTTGGATGCCGAAGAGAAAGAATTTGTGAGGCAACAAGTCCGGGCTAATATTTCGCCGAGGGATATCAAGAACGCTCTTCATAAAAGGACCCCGGAAAAACCCCAACCAAGTAGCACCCAAATTTATAGCGAGTCGAACAAGGTTCGGCGCGAGATGAGAGAAAGTAGGAATCCCGCTCAACAACTGTTGGCCGTAGCAGTTGCTGCCCAATATGTGGAGTGGCACGAATCAGACCCCGATACGAAAGAGTTGACTCATGTGTTTATGTGTCATCCGGAATCCGTCAAACTATTCCGTGCTTACCCATATGTCGCTCTTATCGACGCCACATACTCGACCAATGTTATGAAGATTGCACTTATTGAGATAGTTGGCGTTACACCGGTCGGATCCTCCTTCTTAATTGCCACCGTTCTCCTTCCGTCTGAAAATGATACATCTTATGGGTGGATGTTGCGGAGATTAGAGGAGCTGCTTCTGGGGGCGTCACCTATGCCTACTCTTGTCACTGACCGAGAGTTGGGCTTGATCCGGGCTATTGAGGACCTCTATCCGGACACTTCTCACATTTTGTGTCGTTGGCATGTGAACAAAGCCATTGAGACCAGAGTAAAAAATTCAAGAAAGATGATGATGTACAAAGACATGATATTGCATAGTAAGGAAACGGGTTGGTACCCGGGTCATCAATGCAAGCACACAAAGTGAGTTTGGGAGAGCATGGGAAGCCTTTTCTGAAACTTGGGTGGAGTTGTCTACTTATGTGCAGAGAACATGGGCGCATTACAAGAAGAAGTTCGTTGTCTTCTATACGAACGAATACTTTCATCTCGGTAACACGGCCACTTCCCGGGTAGAGTCGTGTCACGCCCTCCTTAAAGCTTGGTTGAAGAGTCAAAACTTAAACCTCGACACTATGTGGACTCGTATTCACGGCATGCTTGAAGCTCAACACTCCAAGATTCGACATGAGTTACAGACGTCGTTGACCAACTCTGTAAGTGCTGGACCCTTTTTCTCCTTATTGCGAAATCATGTGTCTATCAAAGCCATTAGGTTACTGGAAGATGAGTTTAGGAGAGGGATTGAGCTGGGAAACGGGCTTGAAAAGAATTGTGGATGTGCGATGCAGACTACACACGGGTTGCCTTGTGCCTGCATTATGATTCTGATGCAAAGAAACGGTAGGAGGCTCCACGTTCAGGATGTCCACTTGTTTTGGAGGACTTTGGTGTACGACAGTCCCGAGTATAGGCCGAAGACCGATGATGATGAGTTTGATGCTCTTATAGAGCAGGCTAGAGGGGTCGATCCGGCGAAGAGGCGGGTAATCATTGAGAAACTTAGAGATGGTCTCCACCCGGCAGATGAAGATATTCGTCCACCTGAGGTTCGAGAAAACCCTAAGGGGAGACCGAGGGGTTCCACTACTCGGAACAAGTCCGCTTTTGAGCATGCTAACCGTAGATATGCCAAGTTTTGTTCCACCCCTTCGACAACAACTTCTGTCAGTACGGTATCTTCTTTTGGAGATGGACCTGTTGGTGCACCATTGGAGGTCGGTTACACAACGGGACCTTTGTGTTCTTGGGCAAAAAAATATGCAGTCCCCCAAGACTTATGGGCACACTTTGATGGTTGGGCTGATGTTGTTGCTGATGGTCATTGTGGTTATAGGGTGCTATCGCATGCCGCCCGGGGTCGAGAACAGGACCACTTGGTCATGAGAGCGTGGTGTCTTAGAGAGCTTCAGGGAAACGATGTGTACAAGACATTGTTTGATGAGTCTCCTCGCACGCCTCCGCTTTTGAGCAGATGGGATGATACCTTGAGGGCTATCGAGTTTACGGGTAGCGGGGGTTGCGGTGAACATCATTGGATGTCTTCCGAGTATTTGCCTGTCTTTGCGTCGTTGTTTAACTGGACTATTTGTTGTATCGGCCAGTACGTCCACAAAGGAGTCAGGAGTTGGAATTGTTATACATTCTTACCGCTGAGGGCCACGGGTCACGAGTCGAGGCCTTACGGTGTCATGTGGATCGTACACTACCATGACCATTGGATGAGATTGCACTACAGTGGCCCACTGAGCGAAGCACCCATGCCACCGATCGATCTTTGTTGGGCGTGGGCAAGAGAACCTGCAGTTGCACATTATGCCGATTTGTACACGTCGAACATCGAACGATGGCATACTTTGATGGGAACAACACCTCGGACTCCTCGGCGCCGAAGACAGCCTCCCCCGGGTTGAGATTTATTTGTATTCTTTGGGTTGTAAACTTTAGGTTGTGATATATTTGTCTTATTTAGGTTGAGATTTATTTGTATTCTTTAGGTTGTAATATTCAAAATGTTACCGTTTTTCGAATGATTTTCATGTTCACTATAATCGCGATTTCATTGTGAAACAAATTGCATAGATAAAAGTTATCAAATTAAAAACGTTCAAACAAACAAAGCGATTTAAATGTTAACTAATACAACCTATCCTTCAGACCTCATTGGCCCAAAAAGAAAAATACGGAGGGATAACCCCGGTTATCTTTAAAAATATCTTCTCAAACTCCCACCAACCACGCATCTCAGGATAACCGCTAACGTCGGGGTGATTCTCTTCATACATTCTAATAACATCCATAATCTTGCAATACACATGCATCGCCTGTTGAGATAAGACCGGGGGTTCAAGACGTATCATGTTTCTCGCTTCAGCAAGGCGGCGAGTGTCAGGACGTCGAGGGTACGAACTAGCAGCTTCGTTAACTAACCGGACTGCGTCACGCCTCTTGATCCAGTAGTCGCGTTGATGTTCAAGAGACTCTTTCACCATCAGGTTTTGCGCAGCAGGGCTTGCGAGATCTGTCTCAGCTTCTGCAATCCGTTGTGAAAGCCAAGTTTCATCGTTCAACGGCATGTTTGCCATTCCTGAAAACAAAAACATTAAAAGAATTAAAATTGAAAACATACGGTTAGAACGTAAAAAAAACCCTAAACCCTAACCCTAAACCCTAAACCCTAAAACCCCTAAACCCTAAACCCTAAACCCTAAACCCTAAACCCTAAACCCTAAACCCACCCCAAGCCCACGTCCATACCCACCCCCACCGTCCCAAGCCCACGTCCCAACCCACCCTACTTACCCTAAACCCCACGTCCCTACCCCCCACCGACGCCTCCCTCCCACGTCCCTACCCCCCACCAACGCCCCCCTCGCACGTCCCTACCACCCACCAACGCCCCCCTCCCACGTCCCTACCACCCACCAACGCCCCCCTCCCACGTCCCTACCACCCACCAACGTGCCCCCCCCACGTCCCTTCCACCCACCAACGTGTATCACACACGTCCCAACCCACGTCCCTCAACTCAATTCGGTTGTTTTGGGTCTTTTGCCCTTTCGATTTAATCTCTAATGGAAATGCAACAACAACAATAGAAACAACAACAATAGAAACAACAATAGTAACAACAACACTACTAACAACAACATTAGAACTAACAAGAACAATAATACAAATTATAAATCGATTTTTGAAAAAATAACAAAACCACCAAAAACATTAACAATCAACATTACAACTAACAAATCTAACCTAATTAACATTAACAATTACTACAATGACATAATACATCTCTAATTAAGACTAACAAGTATAGTTAAAACAAAAAAAAAAAAAAAAAAAAAAAAAAAAAAAATTACTCACCGGTGGTTCGTCGGTCGGCGTGGTGGGGCGGTCCTGGTGGCGCGGTCGTCGGCGTGCGGCTGCGTGGTGGGGCGGTTGCGTGGTGGTTGTAGGTGGGTGAGGGTTTGGATGATTTTCAATTTTAGAGGTTTTGTGGTAATGGTAGGGGTAAGGTTAGTCTTTTATTTGAATTACGTCGAAGATTTTTCGCAAAACGTCGACGATATTTCGCGATTCGGTTAAAGAATTAGAAGGATTGAGGGGTAAGAGAGGGACTTCAATTCCCTTTGATTGTGTCAAACAAACATCAACAAAGAGAATAAATAACTTTGTTTCTCTTTCTCTTTCTTATAGACCCCAACCAAACGCTCCCTTACTATGAGATAATTAATTACTCTTTTTCCTCCTTTCATTTTTAATTATTCTCTCTCACACAATTTAACAATACAACTTTATTCAATATTAAAAATTTACAAATAATTATTACAAATAAAATGTGAACATTAAAAAGTTACTAATTAAAAACAAAAGTACAAGTTAAAAAAAGAATTAAGAAATAAAAAATAGACACTTAAAAAAAATACACAAGTATACAGATAATAAAAAACACGGGGTCAGTATTTATAATAAAAAAAATACGTCAATTCCGAAACCATAACATATAAAATTTGGCTTTTACATTAGTAATGAAATAGATCGGATTTTATGGCAAAAAATATACTCCCTCCTATTCCATATATTCTTCCCTATTTCCTTATTCGGTTATTCGGGTTTTCTTCCCTATTTCCTTTTTTGGAAGGATTTGTGTGGTCTAAATTCAATGGTAGGTGGGCCATTGTGTTTTGTGTGGTCCAAATCATATTGCTTATTTTTGGGGCAAAAATGAAAGGGGAAGAATATATAGAATAGGAGGGAGTAGCCTATTTTTTTATAATAATTTAAATAATTCTCACTTAATTTTTATGTTAAATTATATATTTTATTAATTAGTCAAACATATTCATGAATAATTAAATATTTAAAAACAGACTGTATATTATTTATCGTACAGGCATAAAACTAGTTTATATAAAATCTAATTTACTCTAAAATGCAATTATTTGATTATCACTTGTGAAATATAGCCAACTTGTAACTAAAAGTCTAAAAGTCTAAAAATAAAGCATAGAAATGTATATTAGTAGTGCTCTTTACGCAAAAGGATTAAAATCTTGAAGTGATTGTTGGTGCTTTGCGTCTAATACAGTTCTTAAATAAAAGCTTAAAAAGCTATTTAAGGTTGACGTTTTAATATTGGATTGCATCACATATTCACATCTTTAGGAGTGTTACCGCCCCGAGGGCATTAGGAGTTTGGACAAAACACGGATTAGATATTCGATTCATTCACGACCTAGTTCAAATATCCTTATTACAAATTCTTAAATTTATATATCCATAATCAAATCAAATGTTTCGGATATTCAAAAAAATCGAATTAGATGCAAATATTCATCAAAATATGCATATTTTGGAAATTAATTTAAAATTAAGTTTGAAATCATATTCGTTGACTTACTGATGAGCTATATTTTGGTCATAATTTTCATGGTCTTTTCTTCTTTTTTGGTCCAGATTCGACTTCGTTTTGCGTGTCTTTGCTCGATTTTACCCCCATTGCCTCGACTATTCCTATTTGGTTTCCATTTTGTAGGTATTGTGGCGGGAGCGAAGAAACGGGAGCAAACGAGACGATTTTGGAGCGAAATGTGAAGAAATAATGAAGAAAGTACTCCAGGCCTTCTCAGTCGGTCCCAGACAGCTAGTCGGTTGGCTGGCTGGGAGCATTGACTTGACTTTGGGCGAAAATTGGCAAAATGTTACAGGAATTCCACAACTGACCCTTAGCCGGTCACCGACCGGCAGCCGGCCCACCGGCTGACTGTACCTATGCTTGTTGAAGAATTGAAGGAAAAAATCAGAAGTTCGTATTTTGACTCTTAGCCGGTCCCAGACCGGCAGCCAGTTGACCGGCTGAGAGTCAAATCTCAGAATTTCGCGCACTATATATACCCGCACTTAGTCTATTTTCATTTACGCAACCTTAAGATATTTTCACGCATTTATAGGGTTTTGTTACTGTTTAATTCAAATACTCTTAGCCTTAAAAACTTCCTTAAAAACCTTAATCCTTTCTTAGTTTCTTAGTTTTTCTTTTAATCTTGTAGTTCATTATAATCTTTCCTTAGTTATTTCCTAGTGGTTCTTCTTAGAATTTGTTCTAGGGTTTTTTGGTTGTAATTGGGAGCATTTGAGAGGATCTTCATTTGTAATCAAAGCTCATGCCTTTATTCAATTGTTTGGTATAATCATCTTCTTCTTTACTTAGTTAATGCATTTACTTTAAGTTTCTTTTATTCAATTGTTTACCTTTGTTGATTCATTATGTTTAGCACTTGTTTATCATTCATCCATAAGTTTTTTTTAGCCATGAGTGGGTAGAGTTATACCTAGGGTTAGGGGGAACTTGGGTGTTGGTAGATGATAATATCATGCTAGTTTATAGATTAGTTGTTCTTGAGTAAAGGGTTGTCCTCTTATTGCATGCTAAGTGTTTGATGATTTGCTTCAACGAAAGTTGGGCTTTGATTTTAGCGTGACTTGCCTTTAGCGACGGTTGAGGGTTTGTCTTGGTATGTTTTAGGGTTGGTTGTGTGTATTTGTAGCGAAAGCTAGGGTATTCCGACCTAGGTTTAGTCGACTCGAGAGAAGAGACTTACCGAGACCCCTTTGTTTGAGACCATCTAGTTGATTTTCTAGTTTGTTCATCTAACCATCTTAGTGACCCCCGACACCCTAGTTTACCTTCAATTGAATTCACATCTTAGCTTTTTCATTTGCTCATTAGTTGTTAATCTTTCCACAAAACCTATTACCCCGACTTAAGCTTAAATTTGAACTAGACTAAGCGATTATACCCACCATCTTCGTGTCCCCGATCTTAATACTACTTATCTTCGGGTTTTATAAATGTGTTTGATACCGGTAGTGACGACAAAAACCGGTCTATCACTTACACGATTTTATTTAGTATTCTTACTTCAATGTTCTGGACATAAAATGTAATTACTACTTACATATTTCTAATATTTTAAACCTTAATTAAGTTTTTGTACCAAATAAAATTGTATTTTCTCGAAATTATACTAAAAAAGTATAGTTTCCGATCAAAACAAATATCCAAATGTTTAAATTCTAATATCTATATCCAAACCAAAACCAAAAATTTCGGGTTGGATATTCAATCCAAACTTAACTTTCAGATCGGATATCTAAGCATTCAGATAGGAGTCATAGGACATCAAATGGTTTGGATAATTGAATTTTTCGGTCCGTAGTAGCGGGTACACGTTCTATTGCGGTAGCCGGTAGGCGGTAGCTATCTTAATCTCAGTCAATTACACTTACTTTATTTTTCACTCACAAAATAAGACAAATATAAATCTATAAAATCTTATTAAAAGGGTAACTAATAAAATGTGACATGTCAAATTTTAATGTGACGTGGCACAATTTTAATGTGACTTGGCATATTTAAATGTGACATGGCGAATTTGTTTGATGAATTATCAATTTATTATTACATAACATTAATTTAATTCACTTATCTATAATATTAAAGTCTATATTCAATATTCTTAAATTAATTTTTATATTAAATATATTGTTTTCCAAAATTTATGTAACCTTTCAAAATTTTAATCAAAATTTCGTAATTTACAATTAATATTGACATTTTAATTGAAATTTTTGTAATAAAATGTGTTCATGAATTTTATAATTATAGTTAATTTTTTTTAAATAAAACATGTTAATAATTAATAAAAACTCTTCAGGTTACTTAACACCCATCATTTTTATTAAATTGTTTTACTATTTATTTCATTTTGTCTTTAAACATGGTAATAAATTGATTAAAACTCTTCATAATACTTAATCCCAACCAAATTAATTACAAGTTTTTCTTATTTAATTAATTTTTGTAATATAATATTTTAATAAATTGATCAAAACTCTTTATATTAATTAACTCCCATAATTTGCATTTACATTTTTTTCCTATTCAATTCATCTCTTGAGTTTTACAGCAATCAATTATCTAATCTAATAATACCACAAAATAAATTAAGATCAAAATTAAAATATGGAAATTTATGGTTGTGTAATGTCTACAAAAAACATAATAGCGATAATAGTTTCTATTCACTCTAATTATTTAAAATATATTGCCCATGAGTTTCTACGTTGTGAATTATAATTCATGGTTTAATTTATTTATTTGACGATAATGAGTATATTGATAATTATTGTTGAGTGTTATTGGCGTTGTTGTTGTTGCAGCAATGGTGATGTTCAATAAGATATATTTTAGTTTGCGATATATTTTAAATCACTCTAATTTTAAACTGTTTATATGTGCAATTTTCTCTTAAGTCTTATTGTTATATACTTGCTCAATTTCGTTTAACTGATATAATTTCATTAAATTAAATACATATATAAATCTATAAATATAAAATATAAATAAAAAGTAAGGCAAAGAATGATTAAAAATTCTCATGCAAGGTAGATTTTGTAAACAGAAAAGGGAAAAAATAATTAAAGCAAACCTTTTACATTTTATTTCTATCCCTACTTTATATTTATGTCTATTAAATTTGGTAATAATGAAAAAGGATGCTTAAAAGTCACAAAACATTCCTAAATATATTTATGTATTTATTAATTTTGATTATAATAATAAAAAATATAAGTAGTCCAAAAGTCATAAAATGCATCATCAATTGCTATAAATATTTGATGAAAAACAACATTTGTGAACCAAAATTCAAGCCACTATTTTGTTTACCCCATCACTGAGAAAATTATACGTGTAAATAATCGTTCTTATTATTGTAAGTGTATTACGGTAAGATAAGTGTCTTAAGGTGTTAAATTAATAGTTTATTTAATTACTTTTAAGTTCTATTGGTTATGAATTACTATAACATTTTTGAACTCACATATATGTTCTTTTGTTGTTATTTAGGGACTATCAAAATTTGTGGAGTTGTGTTGTTGAAAGGTAAATATACTTACATTTTTATTATTCAATGTCTTATTTCTTTCATTATTCAAGGAAAAACTTAAATTAATACAATCATAATGGAATATTAAATAAATGATCAAATTCCACCATTTTGTTTGTTATTAATTGCTCAGTGGATTTATTTTGTAGGGATGGTTCATTGGAGAAAGATAACTATATGATCGAAGAAGGGTATACTATAATTGGTTGAACAAATACTCCTCTATTTCCCTCAATTTTATATTATAAATTAACTACAAGATTGACAACGTGAATGTTAATGATTAATTATTTTTAGTTTCATGAAAAAAAGTAGTACTTCATAAAGTTTAAAATGTATGTTTTATTTTTGTATGTGTTATTTTTTTATTCATCATTCTCCATTTGAAAAATAGCTCTCATAGAATGAAATTGGAGTTGCAAAGATCTCAATCATATTAACAAGTTGGTCAAAATAAATCTTATTGATATGAATAATGACTAAATGTACATTATTAGTAATATTTATGCTTGCAATATAGTTAAAAGGCTACTTAAAGCATTTAACTTTAATTCACATCCATGTCATTTTAATATTGGTTATTACATAATTCATCGATCTATATTGATTATTAGATTCTTCAATTATTTATACAATATTGTAAAATATCAACTGAGTTATCTATTGATTTATACAATATTGTAAAAAGACAAGACTAAGTATCTTATTAATGTCACAAATCTTGATAGCCGTTAAATTTGAGTAAAACAAATATGTACGATGAAGTTTGAAAATGTGATGAATATTGCATGAAACTTACATAAAAAAAAAATTATATAGTTAATTTAAAAACCTGACACGCTTAACTTCATGTGAATAAATAGATAAAGCATATTAGTGGCACAAGCAATTTTATTCACAATATGGAAAAGAAAAATTATTGCTTATTACAAATTTTGCCTCTATCAAAAAAATATAAACAATTGAAGTATACGTTGTATGACTTTTGAGCATTTTTTTCTATTATTATTATTATCAAATTTAAGATAGTCATAAATATCAATCAAGGTTCATCACTTTTGAGCATCGATGTTAAAAAGACAATACTAAGTATCTTAATATGTCATGTGTTATTAAAAAGTCATATCTAAAATCATTTGTCACATGCTTATATAAATAAAAACTAAAAAAATGTTAGTTGCGAACACAAAAATAAATTAATACAAACTATTTATTTTCCTTTCCTAAATTTAGTTATTAACTACATATTTATTTAACTTTTATTATTTCTTTTATTTAAAAGGATGACTTTTTTGTTTTCCTCACCATTTGTAGTACGTTACTATCTAACTTAATTTATCATTTTTGCAAAATTTAAAATTTAGGATTTTTGACGAATTGATATAGATGATATATTAAGACTAACATTTATTAAACTTTATAACTATGCTACATTATTGCAACTATTAAAAAATATGATTTATAAGAAATAAAATATTGAGATACACTCTAATTTCATTAAAAAGTATGTTTTAAACTTTTTACACTAGAGAATTTATCATTCTAAAAAAAGAATAATAATCAAACATTATGACTTAATTAAATAACATTTAAGTATTTCAAAAATCAAAACTATATATTTTTAAATGGATAAACTAATTGTTCGGACAAATCTTAACAATACGATAAAATAACTATACTAACACATATAAACCCGTGAATGTCACGGGTCACAAAACTAGTTATTCACTTAAACAGAGAGAATACTATAATTATAGCACAAATAATTCTCATTTAATAAAGACATTATCCGTCATACGGTGAAGATGGGTAATGCCTTTTTCACAAAATGCAAGTAATACTTTCTTAAGATGCTCCATTTCCCTACACTTATTCTACCACTTGTTTTGTTGTAGGTCTATTTCAATTTATAACGGATAATATTCGTTAAAAAAAATATTTTTGTAATTATAGAAAGAAAAGGGTAAAAAATAGAAAAAGGAAAGTAAAGTGAGGCTGCTGAGGCATCAAGGATATCCATTTTGGAAGCAATCATTGACCACTTAACAACATAGACGGTCATTAACAATGTACGACTATTTTATTTGTAGGCTCGCAATTTGTTTATAATTAATGCGAATGTCTTTAATGACGTAGTGGTGTGATCGAAAAATGAGATGGATAGAAAATGGATAAAAAAGCAACGGTTTAATATTATTGATAGATTGCTAAGGTGAAACTGTGATGATAATTATTATTTAGGTTTCAAATGTAGATACACGGAATATATTTAGAGAATTGTTCGTAAAAATTTAGACATGAGGAGTCCGCTAAATTACTAAATTATTCCCCACTTATGTAAAAAAAATGTTGTGCATCATGTAGTGTGTACCTATGTAATTTTATGCATTATTATTTTCTCTTTCTCCGGGTTAATTATCCTTATTTGGTAAAGTTCGAGGATGGAGTCAATCATAAAATTACAAGTATAATAAATTAAGGGTAAATGATCAAATTGTTTCTTATAAGCAATCTTTAATTAAAAAAGGACAACAATTAAAGAAATATACAAAAATAAATAGGACAATGAATGAGACCGAAATTAATGTTTATTATATTGTTATTTTTTTGCGGGAAAAAGTTATGATCAAATTGTTTCTTATGTAATTTTATGCATTATTGTGTCATCCTACATTTCATTTTATTATATTCTTAAGAGAAGAGATAGTTTATGAACTTCTAATAAATGTGTTAAACGTTATATTGATGGAATGCTATTTCAAATAAGTAGGTTGTTTAATACGAGTAATTTGTTTGACTCTTTCGTTGTATTTTATGCAAAAAAATATTAATATATGCATTGAAACTTTCAAACCGACTAGACTAATCAATAACTAAATCGTCCAATCAAATGAAGCGTTGATTAACATTTTACATGTTTTCTTTGATACAACATTTGATAAGTTAATTAGTTTTGAAACCCGTGGAAAAATTATGGGTTTAGAACAATTGCAATAGGAAGTTTTTTGCATTGAGTTTGTAAATAAGAACTCTTAAAAAAAGTTTGTCCCATCATTATATATATAAAAGAAGAATGTAAAATTGCTGACGTGGCGCTATAATATTTCAGTATTTGTATAATGGAGGCCTCTCATCCATTTTGGCAATATTACTCCCAATTTGGCCAATAAGAGTAAGCCAACTAATTATTATAATACTATTAATTATTCTACTATTAATACTACCATGCCAATTGCCGAGAAGTAAATTGCAAGTGAATGACTTACAATAATTAATGTTTATAGTGTATCCCACGATTTAATTTTGGATACCAATGTATTAGTAAACAATTTCATTAGTTAGTAAACAATCAATGCTGAAATTAGCACATTTCCCACGTATTTAATATTATAAGCCAACTAATTATAATTATAATACTATTAATTATAGTAGTGGTTTTGTTCGAGAAAAAATATAGAAAAATAAGAATACGAATGTATTCCAAGAACATGTTACCCGTACAGATATATAATCTCGAATGAAAAGTAGTGCTTTGGTAAGATCATTCTTTACCACATTTATTATAATACTATTGATTATAGTTAAGCAACGTAAAAAAACAGCATAGCATTATATGTCTCACGTGCAGCAGTTACATATATGACGTTCATACTATCAATTTAATTAGATCACTTCAATGTTTACTCAAAATCTATAAAATCTTATTAAAATGTTACCTAAAATAATGTGATATGGCTAATTTTAAATATGACGTGACATATTATAAATGTGACATGACATTTTTTTATTTAAAAAATAAATAAAAGAGCATTAGAGCAGCTGTCACTCTTTCAAGATACATGCGAATATCATCATCTGACTCTGCCATGGTCCCGATATGATTAAACAAAGTTAAATTAATCAACAAAATGCAGCAATAGGGTAATATCATTAGGACGAAGTGTTGTTCGAAATCTGGATTATTAGGTACAAAATGAATTTGTTAGGTTAGAAATTAACCTGATTTTTCCGTCGAAAATTGGAGTTGCATAGGGATTGGAATTGAAGCACAGAATTTGAGTTGAGTTATCCGTCGGAAACCTAGGCGAGAGTTGAGTTGAGTTGAGTTGGCTTGGGTTGTTAGAAGCAGAGAACTTGAGTTGAGTTGAGTTGAGTTGGGGTGTTAAGAGCACATAACTTGAGTTGAGTTCCGTTGAAAACTTAGTGGAGTCACTAGAGTGTTGAGTTGAGTTGAGTTGAGTTGGAGTGTTAATTGTGCATTTGTACTTTCGATTATTAACATTTTAAACAATTAATTTTGTAAATTCTTAACTTTATCCACCCAATATAATAATATTTTAAATATCTCTTGAAATATCGTTTTAAAAAACTCTTAATTTTATTCATCCAATATTATTGTATAGTTTAATATGAGTTATTATATAGTTCAACATGAGTTATTTTATTCAGAATAGCAATGAATATCATAGTATAAGTGGATCAGTTATTGTAATGTTAAAACGCAATTATTATATAGTTTAATATGAGTTATTATATAGTTTAACATGAGTTATTTTATTCAGAATAGCAATGAATCATCATATATATAAAAGAAGAATGTAAAATTACTGACGTGACACTATAATATTTCAGCATTTGCGTAATGAATGCCTCTTATTCATTTTGGCAATATTACTTTCAATTTGGCCAATAAGAGTAAGCCAACTAATTATAATTATAATACTATTAATTATAAATTATAAAATTATAATTATATGACATTTTAGTAATTTTCACACAAATTAAGAAAATGTGACTAGATTAAACTCAATTCAATTTTTCATAATACCAACACTTTGGGAATGAGAAAAGGTAGAAATTTCTAACATCATTTAGTAAATTTATCTTACTCTACCAATGGAAAACAAAATAGAAGTTAAAGCATTAAGTGATACTCTGTGCATTAAACCTAGAAATGGAAAAAGTTGTGGAAAAAATCAAAACCCATGGCAAGTAGTAAAACATCATTTATATAGTAAAAATCAGAATTTTCTTAAACGTAATTGCTATTAGTTACATAACGTAATTACCAACAAAATATCAAATATAGAGCCAATCTTCCAATAACTTTTTTCGTTTCTCTATGTTGCTAAAAAACTTCAATGGTCAACTTTCTCTTTTTCTTCTTCTCTTTTGTCTTCTTCATATGTAAATACCATTAAGCTAATATTGAATACCCACATTGAGTAAGCCTTTACTAAAACAATTGAAAAATATAATTAAGACTTAAGGTACTTTTTATTACATTTAGTTTCCTCTAAAAAATATTAAGTTTCAAACTTCAAAAATACCTTACTAATTCAAGAAAAAAACTCAACTTAGTTAGCTTATATTACCTTGACATACCATGCCGTCACAAATCAACTATATCAATTATCAAATGCTAAACAATCAAAAACACACACAAATTTCCTATGTACATGCAAAATCAAAATATAATGATGACTGGAATGATGATCAAGCCATTTTTATTGAGAAATTTTGAGATTTTATATGATCAAGGATTATGAATAGGGTGGTCTGGAAATGTATGGCGTCGAAAGTTGTGTGAATTAGGAATGGTATGGTGTATATATAGTGTACACCGTGTCTTGAATCACGGTTTCAATTTTTTCTTCCTTCTTTAAAATGACTGTATTCGTACTATTCGAGTTTGTCTATGGTCGGGTTTATTAATTTACTTGATTTCAGAATATCGTATTTCGTTTATTTAAGTTAAATAATATAATTAAATTTCAGATTATAAGTTAGTATTTGAAACAATTTTTTTCCAAATTTTTAACTAAAACGTACTTTACTGAAAAATAATAATTTCCCATTTCTGATGTATAGATTACGTTTTCTCAAGTGATATACCAAACGTCTAATGGTTGATGATTTTTTAAAATAAATCACGTATTGCTTTGTCGTATTACCGTACTTTTTACTTCCGTTAAAAGAACTCAATGTTCTATGACTACCTCACACTTAATTGACAACATTTTTATAAAACTACTTTCTTAATAACCCATAATATTGCATATACCGTTTTTATAACTTTTTCCTATAACTTATGTTCAAGAAATTTTCTAAATGTACTTTAATACATGATTATTTATATACTTTTTTTATCAACTTATATTAAGAGCTTTACATATACATAAAATATGTTATTATTAGCTTATCTAACAACGATAATTGACTACATACTTTACAAAATTGAAATTAACAATCCCGTGATTTTTCACGGGTGTTATACTAGTTGCATTAAAAAGTCTGTCTTTCAAAAAACAAACTTGGTTTGATATTAAGAACCAAGTTCTTTCAAAACCCAAGAAACTTTTAAGTGATTAACCAACTAATTATATTAAATAATTAATAGTTTTCTTATGAAAAAATTTTACTATACGTTTTTCCATTGTGTCAAAAAATTTGTAATTTTGAAATTGTCAAAAAATGATACGGCAAAGGAAGAACTTTATAAAAGGTTCTTCCATTGCACTTGCTCTTATACACGTTTCCTTCTTTTAATTAATACTATTTGGATCTACAAAAATAAATTATTTGGAAACATGGTAAATGAAAAAATATGGTACTATGAATTATGAAAGTAATTCTAATAACATAGTACTCTCTAGTCTCTACTATATATGACTACTGTCAACCACCTTTATTTGTTTTCCTATTTAATCCGATCATCGGTATCAAATTCGCGGTTTTAAATTAAAATAGTCTTTTTTGTCATTCTAAATTTTTAATTATGCTCATTATATAATAATAAAAAAATTTATAAGAATGTTCACTTAAAATAAAATTGTTGGATGCTTTAATTTAGTTGGACTTTTAGCTATATTGGATTTATATTAAACTAGGTTGTAACCCGTGAAATTCACGGGTCTGTTTTTTAAATTTTAGATGAATATAGTTAATAATATTGGAGATAAAGAAATTAATTATTTACGGTGGTCTGTTTTTAACTTTAGATGAATACCGTAATTAATAATATCAAAGAAAGCTGATTAATTATATACGTATAAATAAATTTCGAATTATTTATGACACATGTCGGTATGACGGTATACATGAGCTATCATATAGTTGTTTATTAAGATGATCGAGACTCACAGTAGAATTAGTATACTTCTAATTACCCATTACAACATTTTTAAAATATGTAACCCATATATAATATAGTTGTATATTACACATTGTACCATAAAAGCAAAACGTAAATAATCTGATGAGACGTGAGTAATAAATGTGTAGTTGGGTTAAAAATCGAAAATATAGTCTAATATATTACGACGCTCAAATTAGTGTATATACCGAGGAATAGTAATTATTCCGACCCGTGAACTTTACAGGCCTAATTTAAATCATTATATGGAATATGATATATGATTTTCTATCTATCTATTTTTAAAACAATATTCCATAATATTGTGGAATATTACTAAGGAATATTATGGAATATTGTAATCTTGACTATTAGTTGCATATACGTGTAGAATCACGAAATTTTATATGGAATATGATATATGATTATGATAATGGGATGGGATGAGCCTGTTGACTTTAGTAATTAATAACGGCTTTACTTAATTAGAATCTTTGATAATATTAACTATATTCATTTTTTTAAATTTATTTTTAGAAATCTTTAATATTATTATTATTATTATTATTATTATTATTCAAATATTGGCAGTCATTTGAGAGATATGGTATTTAAATCTTTTATGTCTCGACAATTTGAGTTCTTATGGAATGCAATCTTGGCAGTCATTTGACGGATCTAGTATTTAAATTACCTAAATTTATTTAAATTACTTTTTCACGTGTAGAATTATGGGATAGATGGGCTTGTTGACTTTATAAATTTATAAATTTATATTATTAATTAATTATTAATTAATTGAATCTCTTATATTCAAATCTTTTCAGTCTCGACAATTTGAGTTCTTAAGGAATGCAATCTTGTCATTAAATCACTTGTAGAATTATGGAATACATAATCACGTCAACCAACTTAATGCAAATGGAATCAAATCTTGTAGAATTATGGAATTTATGGAGTCAAATTAATTGTTAATTGAAATACATAATCACGTCAACCAATTTAATGCAAATGGAATCAAATCTTGTAGAATTATGGAATTTATGGAATCAAAATAATTGTTAATTGAAATACATAATCACGTCAACCAATATAATGTAAATGGAATCAAATCTTTTTTCTGGATTATGGAATGCAATCTCGTATATTCAAATTTTATTGGAAAATATGTTAGGATGCTTTAAATCGCGCCACGTAGGACAACGCTTATTTTATGTGAAGCCACGTCAGCAGCTTGGCTTCTGCATTAGATAAATATATGATTGATAAAAATTAATGAGTTATATAAATCTCACGTGGAATAAAATGAAATGTGACTAGGTAGTCTTCCGATCAAATGACCCTCCTTTTCTTTACACTACCTTTATCTGTATCTTCGGGATGATTTGGTGTTTGCGAAATTCCCTTCTCTTCAGTTCTCAGGAATTTTACTTCGACTCTTTCATGTCTCAGATTAGCCTGTAAATGGCTTCTGTTTTGTCAAGTTATAGGGCGCTATTAGAGAATATTGATATATGCACGATCCCTAATATCTAATAGGCACCTTACGAAGATGTTTGTGACAAGAATTCTACTACTAAGGCCAAAGGGATCAGTATGGCGGAAGAGTCTATTTTTTATGATGAGGAGGTTTGATCCTCCCCGGACACGTAACAATATCATGCTAACCATCACGTATCAGACACGCAATAATATCATGCTAACCACCACGTACCAGGTAAACTCAATGTCGATTCGAACCCAGGACCTCGCAGTCCATCATTTGGATGTTTTGAGGGAACCTGGATCTCCACTAGACCAAGAGCACCTGGTTTTTCCTTTGCTTTTTACACAAAAAAAAGGAAATGATTCTAAAACACACAAAACACCTTACTCAACTCGCATCGAGGAGGAAACATGAACCAACACTATGAATCGAAGGGAATACTTCATTTGATATTTTTGTCAAGAAAAAAATACTTGATTTCACACAAACAATTGTTTACATTGTTATTGGATTAGATTTTGAAAATGTAGCAAATTGGCTCCAAATATTTAGGGCCCACCAATTTACGACTTTTCCTGATTAAATTTGCGTAAAAATTGTATTTAATCCGTCAAATTACATACTCCCTCCATTCAAATCCAAATGGTACTTTTGGATTTTGTACACTATTTACAAATCAACGTTCGGTATCAATTTTCTCCTAATACGTAAGAGAAAATATATTCATGCGGGATCTTGTTTGATTCGTCTTCATGAGTACATTGAAAATATCTAACTTTTATAATTTTTGCGAATACGTAGCTAAAGATATTTAGCACGTAAAACGTGCGTTGACAAACGTGAAAAAGCAAAGGTGCAAAGTGGATATGAATGGAGGGAGTATTTATCTTTCTATATCCTTTACCACAGCGTCGTCGACTCGTCGCCATACACCACCACATGCATTCTCTTTCTCACTACTTAGGGCAAGTGTAATGGTTAGCAATAAGGTTGTAGCTAGAAACTGTCACCTCATATTTTCAAGCTATTTCCCTTTTAAGCTACAATCACACACAATGGTGAATCAATAGTCCTTATAACTTAAATGACTCCACAATTTTTCAATTTTTTTAAAATTTTAAAGTATAACAAAAACATTGCACTAGGATTGGTTAAGTAAAATTGTGGGCCTTCTCGAGCAAGTAGCTCCATGGAGCTACTAGCTTGGATTAAGCTAATCCACTTGGGGTGAAACAATGATTTTCACATTAGGGTAAGATTATTGGTGAGTCTTGAGACTCTCAAGACCCTCAATAATCTATTCAAGTTTTGACAAAGTTTTCAACTTAAGACTTTACAAAAGTCTTGATCCCATCTTTTTATAAATGACAACCAATAAATGGTTGTCATGTGTTAAAGTATTACTCCCTCCATTCTTTTTATATCACCCAACTTTTGTTTTGACACTATTCACAATCGAGTATTCAACGTCGATTTTCTCTCAATCCGTTCACGGAAATATATTCATGTGAGATCTTTTTTGGATTGTCTTGATAAGAGGATTAAGAATATCAAACTTGTATAATTTTTAGTAGTATGTAGCTAAAGATATAATCAAAACAAAATGAACTTCGGCAAACGTGAATAATGAAATGGGGTGATATAAAAAGAATGGAGGGAGTATTATTTTTCTTTTTATCTAAAACCCCGTAAGAAAAGTGTAGTGAAAAAGTAGAGTCTGAGGGATAATGTATAAAGTTTGAGGTGATCTGAAGTGGGTCTGAACAATAGAATAATAAAAAAAGTTAGTTGAAAGCTGAAGTGACAGAGTTTTAAGATATTTGATGAGTCTTACTGATAATCTTACCATTAGCTTAATATTTTTGTTATTGTTAACTAGTCTCTTAGCAAAATCATTGCACTCTCTTACAAGGCCACCTCCAAACTCCCAAGTCTCAACTATTCATTAGGCACCCACTATCCACCTATTTACTCTACTCGCTTTGGTCCAGTCTTGGACTAAACCGAAAGAACCGCGGACAAGACCATTGTCCGAACTCATATAAGAAACAAATAAATTAAAATTGTAATATTAATAATTTTATTTTGTACTTTGTTTACATGTATTATAAGATGTGTAATGATGTAGTTAAATCAGTAAGAAGATAATGTTGCTTATTTGATTGTTACGAACTTCTCGAGTTCTAATTTTATATGTCAAACCATGTAAATGACAAATATATTCGGTCCACTTTGGTTCATTTGGTCCGATCTGGTCCACACATTTTTTCCGATTCAAACCGAACCAATATTAATATAGTGCATTCCCGGTCTATCTTTTAACCCTTACTTAGTTTTCAATCCAGAGAGTTTGGTTCCGTCCGATTCGATCCAAACTAATAAACCGCCTACTAGTATCCACCAATGTATCCAATGTTAGCTACATAGTACAAGTTACTAGCGGCTTAAGACCCCATTACTTTACAACAATGTACTTTTTCATCACGAAAATGTGGCTAATTGGTAAATATTATAGCTTTATAACCCTGTAGAAAAAATTAAATTAAATGTAGAGTATACTGGAGTTGTATGATTATCTTCTAAATCCATGTGAATTGAAAATTCATAGAAAGTGCGAAAAAGAGGTCTTGTTTAGTTACCCAATTCATGCCAAGATGAAGTTCTCATGAAAGTCCAATTGCTACATAAAGTAGAAAGTCACATAACTAGCCCTTATAGAAAAGTTGGACTTTCCACATAAATTGAGTTCCCATATCCCAACCAAACAATATATTTGCAATTTACATGACTTGAAAATTCATATGGACTTTATTTCATGAGAATTTCATCTTCATATGGTTATTACGTTTATTGATTTTGAATTCGTTCATTCCTTTTATTTCCTCTCCTTCTGCCCCTTTTTAACGTATAAAATGGTAGTACTTGAGTTTTGGTACCGGTAGGCAAAGATTCTATTCTTTTTAATCTCAAATTTTTCATAAACTTGATCCGTTATCCACCAAGATCCGATACCTTTTCAACATAGTGACAAACTATGACACTGTTTCATGTTATGATCGCTCCCGAAAGCGTTAATACCTGAAATCCACTGTATAATACTCTTAAACCTGTTTGGTAAACAATATATCGACTGAAATTAGTAGATTCCGACCTAAATAGTATATTGACAACCAATCTACTGATTTGATGTGTTTGGTAAATGACATAGGCGCTGTTTGGTAAACAACATATTGCAAAAAAAATTAGCATATTGAGGCAACACAAATTCTTATTTGCAACGGCACTATCCGTCGCAAGCTTGTGACGGATACCGTTTTCTCTCACAAAATACCCAACTTTTTCTCTCTCCAACACTATTCATATGGTCCCCTTTTTCCACTAACTCATTTTGTATCCATTTTATCTCACAAAATATCCGTCACAAATGGTAACCCGTCGCAAGCAAGACTTACTATTGAGGCAATTAGTAGGTTTGACCAAACAATATGCTATTTGGACTGTTTGGTAAACAACATATTGGAAGAGTAGAATGGGCTTCAATATGCTCTTTTGGAATATGCTGCTCCCCCAGCATATTCAAAGAGTATATTGGCAAAATTAAAAAATTATCTTTTTACCCTTCAAAAAAATATTAGCCTTATTTTTGACAAATATACTCGATAATTTATTCATGTCTTTTTTTGTCATTTGACACATGATTGAGATAATCTGCTAATTACCAAACACCTCTGACAAATTCTGCTAATTGAATATGCTAGTCAAAACTGCCAACAAATTCTGCTAGTCAAATCTGCTTTTACAATCTGCTCCTACTAATATCAATCCGCGGTTTACCAAACAGGGCCTATATTCTGATGACATATTTACCGAAATCTATTGTTTTTGAATATTTTGTTATTATATTGCAATAACATATTCAATCTATACATGTAGATGGTATAATCGTCCTAAAATATGCTAACCTATCCGCTATTATAAGGCTCTGTTTAGTAAATGACATATTTGTCAAATTTCAGCATATTGGTGAAGTTTAGCATGTTTGACTTACGAATATGCTATTTAGAGCGTTTGACTAATGACATATTGAAATAGTATATTGGGATCCATTATGCTATTTTAAAATATGCTGCTCCTACTAGCATATTGGATTAGCGGTTTAGAAAGAAAATAAATTGTCTTATTTACCCTTTTAATAAAATACTAATCTTCCTTTTATATATTTAATAATTTGTTCATGTCCTTATATGACATTTTACAAAGATGCTAAACAATCTGTTAATCTAAACTGCCAATTATCAAATACTTTTAAAATAATTATGCTAAATAAATCTGTTAGTCAAACCTACTAAGGTCATGTTTGGTAAACATCATATTGAGAGAAATGAGTAGATTCCGGCATAATTAGTAGGTTGACTAATCAATCTACTATTTTTATGTGTTTGGTAATGACATACCGGTCAGAATCTACTATTTTTGAATATGCTGCTAATAGTAGCATATTGTATTAACATATTCAATTTACACATGAAATCGTTCTAATTATCCTATAATCTGCTAATTACCAAACACCATTTTTAATCTGCTAATTTAATTTAATAATCAAACCCGCCACTAAAATCTACTATCCGTATTCTGCTAACGTTATCTTTTATTATGAATCTGCTTATGCCGTTTGCCAAACAACGCTTAAATGATTTTATTAGTCAAATCTGCATTCTAAATTCGCATCTGCCAATATTAATCCGCGGTTTACCAAATAGAGCCTAAATCTACTTGTGCTATTTGCCATACATAAGCTTAAATTTTAACCACCTTACTCATTAGTCAACATTAACTCACATTTGTTTTGAAGAAGTACCAATTTTAATGTAAGACGATTTTACACAAACAGAAACCCGAAAATGGAAGAAAGCGGTTGACGACTATGAGTCTATGAGGTGGTGAATAACGAGTAAACACTCGTAAACAGTAAGGTGTCGGCTATGGCAAATTGGCAACAGTCCTAACTGCTACACAACATCTCTCTCTTTACAAAAATATCCGCATTATTTTTGCGTGAAATCGAGATAATCGATCGATCGATCGCACCTAGGGTTCTTCCCTCATTTAATCCCCCCTCCCCCCCTTTTTACGATTCCAGGATCTCATTCTCGTTAGATCTTCAGAATCATTCTCTTACATTTTCCATTTGTTCTGATTCCCGAATATCGTTATTTTTTTAACGGTTAAAAATGAATTACCGTTTCAGAAACCCTAGATTCATTCTTTTTATTATTGCCGTTATTCTGTTGCTCACACCATTGATTTTTGCTCAGGTAATTTTGTTTATTTGGATTTTTGTTTGTTTGAATTTCATTTTTAGGGGTTTTGTTGAAATTATATAGGATTGAGTGATGTGGTGCAGGAAAGTGGTGACGATGATGATCATAATGATGGCAATACTCAATCAACCAAGGATCTCGGCCGTCGTAGTAAGGTTATTATTTGATTTGAATGAAATGTTGAAGCTTTTCTGTTGATTTGAATGAAATTTAGGATCGAAAATGTATCTAGCTATTTGATTTAGTTTTGGTATGTCGAATTTGGGATATGTTATTGCAAATAGTGTGGAATTATTCTTGCTTGAGCTAATTCTAATGCGCTCATCTTATTTTTGGTATGATCAACAAATGCAAATGTACAAGCACTGGCATTGTAGCTGGAGTTCATATTTTTGGAAACTTAGTGTTTTTAGGATTTCTGTCAATTTCTTGTTCGGGATGGGTATATCTTGTGTATCATGTATGTAGTGCTGAAGCCTTTTCTTGTCATCCGTTTTGTTGATGATCTTCTATAGTTCGATGATAATGTTACTAGAGTCCCATTTTCTTGCTAAACATGTGGGATTGCTTTGATGCTTCAGAAGCTGAATTGTGGTTTTGGTCTTTGGACTTGGAATCATAGTTAAGAAGCAGATGAATGTAGGTCATGGAAGGGTAAAGTCACGAGTAAAGTACGGTGGCTTCGTGGAAGTTCTTCCTAATTGCTCTAATTGTAACAGGCCTCAAATTTTTGGGTTTTACTTAAGTCAATTTCATTGTATAAAGGGGCACTGGGACAGTTGACATTGCTGGTTTCGTTATTATGTTGTGTATTGTGCCTCTAATATCCCTTCAATAAAGATTTCGCCTTCTAGGCCTCCGAAAGTTTCATAGTTGATAGTTGCCTCTGATTGCTTTTTCTTTGATACTAAGCTTGATTTTTAGAAGAGAGGAATATACTAACTCTCATCTGTATACGTTTAACTAACTGTGGTTGGGTGTTGCAGATTGTCTTGGAGCACCTGGGAAAAGATGCGCATTCAATTCATCTAGGCATAAATTTGGACTCTGGATTAGGGGTTTTTGATGCATTCTTTGCGAGTTTATGTATGATTCTCGTCAGTGAGGTATGTCCTTTTGTAGTTCTCTTTCATTTTCTTTAAGGTCCGCTCTTTAGATTGTGCATATACGATACTTCGTAATTAAATATTTGCTGTTACTTTTACCGCCTCGTTCGTCATCTGATTTAGTGTCCAGATCTTGTTCCTGCTGAAATCGTCCTTATGTAGCTAATTGTTATGTGATAGATTGGAGATGAAACATTCATCATAGCAGCTTTGATGGCGATGCGACATCCAAAATCCATTGTCTTATCTGGTGCTCTTAGTGCTTTGTTTGTGATGACAGTAAGTTATTTCTAGATTTGGCCTCAATAGCTACCTTTATTTATGTGATTCCAAGCATCCCTTGATTTTCTCTATTCTCATATAATAAATTTCTGAATGTTTGTGAAAAGTTTCTGCTTTGAGAATATTGATCTTATTACTTTTGCTCGCGTTGGAAACCTGTTAGTTGACTGAAACATTTCTACTTTGGCGATATAGCTGCTCTCCACTGGACTTGGTAGGATAGTGCCAAACTTGATTTCGAGAAAGCATACGAACAGTGCAGCTACAGGTGAATCTCATCAAGCATCCTATTCCCTTTTTTAGAAAATTTCCTAGTACCGTATCTACTGCTTGCCTTGTATTTTATTGTCTTATTATTAGCTTTATCTGATCACATGCTTTGGCTAGCACAATTATCTTTGGAGTTTGTCAGTGCACCATATGAACTTCTCCTATGCAAGTTTTGAATCCTAGTCAAACTGAATGTTTAGTCATGGAACTTTACAGAACGATCCTAACAAGAAATTGTATGCATCAATTAACATTATTAAAAGGCGTAGATTTACATTGTTTAAGTAGTTCGTTGAAAGCTGTAGAACTCTTTGATCTTTGTAAAACGAGTACAGTCTTGACAGGAGATAACACAAACGGTGTCCGTGTGTTGGATTTGCTTGGATTTTATCTGATGTATGTTAAAAGCTGGTATGATACTCTGAGCAAGATACTAATGTGCTGTACTTCTGTGTCATCTCTGTTGTCTGGACCAAGCCATTTCACGGCTATTGGGCTCTAGGCCTCTAGTCACTGATTTTCTCGTCACTTCGTCAGGCAGCTGACTATTACTGCGTATATGTTATATTATTCTGTTTATCCTCTTCCCCTCTCTCAAGATTGTCATATGTGGCATGCTTTGTTTTGTGCTTCTTGACCTGACTGAGGTTAGTTGGATTAAGATGAGATCAAGAATAGTGAACATCATGGGCTCCATATCTTTTGCCTCGTCTCAAATGCATACTTTCTTTTCATTGCAGTTCTCTATTTGTTTTTTGGGTTACGGCTGCTTTACATTGCTTGGAGATCAGATCCTAAAGGATCCCAAAAGAAGGAGATGGAGGAGGTATGCCAGTTTATCTATTAAGATGTGTTCATAAATCTGTGGTAAATATACCCATCGGCCATCATTACCACATCCTTCTACTTGAGAACTTAATGCGCTCCTTATAGTTGTAGAATGAAGCTAAAACTGTGGAACACCTTTTGTTTTTTAACATTGAAAATATTCAAATTATTTTATTAGCCGTAATGTGTATGATAATGAGAGTAACAGAGGTAGGTGACGGAATTAAGATGCTTGCAAATGAATCACTTGTGTATTTATCTGTTAACTTATCCAATTAATACCGACGATTCAACGCATCAGTGCCATAATGCAAACTTCATTGCACTTGCAAAGAGGCGTTTGGCTTCGCTGTGTGGTACTAAATAAGTAATTGAGCTATAATAAAAGGTACATCAGTGAGATGTTATTCCTCTCTTGGTATTTGATGTTATGATCATCCATTCATGTTTGTGGGTCTTATTTTTTTTGTCCTCCTGGTGCCATTAATGGCTCGTTGGGTATGATTCGTGTGAAGTCACAAACTCAGGGAATGGCAATGATTTTTGTGCGTGAGTTTAGTTGAAGTGGTCCCATTTGGGTTCCCATGGTAGTGCTCCCAGCTCTTTTGCAAGTTTCTATGATTGATTCTTTTTATTTTTCTTTTTCATTTCCCTGAATCTTACCTACTACCACACATGAGGTGGGATAATTAATTGCCAATGTTATGCAAGGACAAATTCACACATTGGATGGTAGTAATAGTTTCATTAAAATGTGAACATCCACGATACTCATTTCAGACAAATTATCGTACAAGTCTTTCATCAGCCCTCCAATAAATTTACCTGTACCAAACAGGGCCTCAGAGTATTTTTTGAATGTGTGAATCCCTTATTCCCCTATGCTTGTTATTGTTACAGTGTTCTCTAGTCTGTAATTCTGGGACAAGTCCTTTTAACTTGTTATCATTTCTAATTATCTGACTTTATTTTGGTGACCTGTCCAGGTTGAAGAGAAGCTTGAGGGAGGGCAAGGGAAAACATCAGTTCGCCGTTTCTTTACAAGATTTTGTACTCCTATATTCTTGGAGGTACATTTAATTAAGAACTATTATTATCTAGCATGTCCAACATCATCCATTTTGTATCTGAGTGTTTAGTTGTGGGAAGGATATATACTCGGAGTAAGAGGAAATGAAAAAGTGTAAAGGAATTGTGATTTCTTGTTTATAGTACATGGTTATTTGTCTATTTGATAAAGCAAACTAGAGTTGTGGTGTGATGTGAATATTTTATTTTCTGCAGTCATTTATCCTGACCTTCCTAGCCGAGTGGGGTGATCGTAGTCAGATTGCAACCATTGCTGTAAGTTCATTTTTCTGTACCATACTCTCCTAAGTCTGAATCTAGAAATATGCGCTGTGTACAAAACCATCTATGACACTATTGACAGTATGACAGATGAGACAAACTGTGAGCTCATTGACTAGAATATTAAATGTTCTTTTATGATTTGTGCCTCCATCAGCAACTTTGTTTATGTTGCTTGTGGTTTACTTTAGAAGGGAAAGTTATTATCCATCTCAGGCTGCTTTATGCGCGCTATTCCTGACTTTTTTCATGGTTTAGCTATTATCTACAAATTCTTGCTCATACAATTTTTCAATCGTTCGTAATTTGCCTGTGCCTTTTTAGGCCTTTAGAAAAAAAACAGCTGTATTGCTCTGTTGCTATCAACTTCTTTATATTGTTCCTTGATCAAATATTCTTTAGATTCTGTGTTAACTTTTGATCATGAAGGAATAGCACAAATTTTGTCCCCATATCTTGTCAACTTGTGTTCTGATAGTAGTTCTACATTAGTCGTCATGTGTCGTGTAGCTGTGTAAAGAAATCGGGACAGAACCTTTGTGTTCCTTGCCAAGTCGAATGGCCAAATTATTCAATTATATCCACAAAAGGCAGTACCGGAGCTGCAGATGTCTGCTAAACTGACTTAATAAAATCATCGATTGGTTGAAGTCATGACTCATGACAGATTCAAAAAGTCGATTTGGTTAAAGTCCTGACTCACGAGTCATGACATAGATTCAAAAAGGAGCGGCAGATGTTTGCTAACCCGTCAGCAGCAAAACTGTCATTGTGGGTCTCTCTAGGCTCGGAAAATAGAAGGGGAAAAAGCAATAATCAGTGATGCTACATTCTTAGGCTGTGTAAATGTTGCTTACAAATGTCGATCCCAATGGTGGCAATCATAAGCTCATAACTAATGCAAGATCGTTTTATTTTGACAGTTGGCAACGCACAAGAACGCATTGGGAGTATGTATAGGAGCAATTCTCGGTCACACGGTGTGTACATCAGTGGCCGTGGTGGGAGGAAGCATGTTGGCATCCCGGATCTCACAGCGAACTGTTGCAACTGTTGGCGGCTTCCTCTTTCTGGGATTCTCGTTATCCTCGTACTTCTACCCTCCGCTATAAAAACAAACTAACCTTTGCTAAATTTGTAGGCTACCCATATCTATTTTACACCCCGTTGCCTTTTTGCAGTTTAATATTCAACGAAAAGAAAATAGTTTTTCTTGTATCGTGTTATCTTTAATTAATTGAACATTATTACCTCGAAGCAAGTATTCGGCTGCTTAACAGCAAGCAACAACAAAGTCTTTCGTCTTAAAGATGGCTGTGGATCTTGGCTCTGACTTGTGTATTTTGTTACACTGCTCTTTGAAACCCCAAACCTGACTTCTAAAATGATTCCCAAATTCTTGTTTAAGACGACACTAACCGTCTTAAGCTTAAGACAGGTCAACTATTAAGACGGCGCAAGATTAGCTGAAAATGATTGTCCTTGATGAAAAATTCATCAAAAGTTGGCAATAAAAGCCTCCAAAATCTCAACGCTAACTCGAGTAATTTCACTTTTGTTTTTTTGGTGTAAAGAGATATTATGATGCTAATGGGATTTGAACAAGAGTAATTTCACTTTTGTTTTTTTGGTGTAAAGAGATATTATGATGCTAACGGGATTTGAACTCGGGTAATAAGTACTGAAGTACTTAAGTAGCACTTTTCCCGACTTTACTACCTGATCTACCTGACGTCTGCTTTAAGTGTCGTTTTAAAGCCGATGAATTGTACAAAGATAACTAAATTTAGCGTCAATTCGATGGTAAAACGAGACGAGATACCAGGCACGATTGTAATCTCTTTCAATGAAGAACTTTATATTTTGTAAAAATGTTATCTCCCTGTTCATCAAATGCATGACTAGTGGTCGACTGGTCGTGGCCGTGGGTTTAGTAATATCTTAAAATGGTAAAAGTAGCGAAAATAAGGGAGAATTATTAGGAAGTTTTACTTCCATTGATAAATAACTTGTTTGTTTACCCTTGCTTATATTTTTCCGAGCTCAAAAACATCTAATCTTGGTACCGCCACTAGCTTCAAATAGGTTATTTACTAAGGCGGGAAAAGTTGTTCAATAGCTCTTGGAAGTTAGTTAGAACTTAGAACTTAGAATTCAATGCAACAAGGGATTTTGTGTAAACTGTTTTTGATCTAAAATCCTTCTAAATTGTATAAACTGCGATTTATTAATCCAATCCCTAAGTTCTACAATTTACGCAAAAATGAGATTATCCCTAAAAAATTACGGCATTTCTATGCAACTCTCTCCTTCAAAAACAATGACCCACAATCTCAAATCTTGGGTTTTATTGATAATTTAGTGGACGAAAATACCCTTATGATCCTCCATCGAAGGGTTATAAAACACGGGTCCATATGCGATTTGGGTGTTGGGAATTATATCATGAGTTTGTATGTTAAATTCAAGGATTTTAGTAATGCAAATAAGCTGTTTGATGAATTGCTTGACAGAGATGTTAGAAGTTGGACTGTTCTGAATTTCTGATATCGGGTTTTGCTCGAAATGGTTTTTTTCGACGTGGATTTGGTTTGTTTGCTCGGATGTTTGGTGAGGGAGTTTGTCCAACTGGGTTTACGTTGTCGAGTGTGTTCAAGTGTTGTTCTACTGGAGGGTTGGTTCGTGAGGGGAAGGTGGTTCATGTGTGGATGATCAAGAGTGGGATTATGGTGGATGATGTGTTGAGGAATTCTCTTATTGATTTTTATGTGAAATGTGATGAGATTGATTATGCTAAGAGGTTGTTTTTGTTCAGGGAAGGTGATATCGTTACGTGTAATATAATGATTGGTGCTCTTATGCAGTGTGGTGATGTGGAGAGCTTTAAATACTTTTGTCGCGGTTTTTAACAGCTTGCAGCCATGCTGGGTTGGTTAACGAAGGCCGCAAATTTCTCAAGTCAATGAAACCTGTTTACGACATAGCCCCTGGAGTCGAGCATTTTACTTGTATGGTTGATCTCTTTGGCCGAGCTGGCTGACTAGATGAGATTAAGAACTTCATTTATGAGAATAATCTCTCACACATTAGTTCAGTATGGAGGGCCTTCTTATCGTCTTGTCGAGTTCACAAAAATTACGATTTAGGGAAGTGGGCGTCGGAAAAATTGCTTGAGCTTGAGCCGTTGGATGTAGAACCTTATGTTTTGATGGCAAACATGTGTGGAATAGTAACAGATGGGAAGAATCAGCAATGGTTAGGGCTTAGGAGATTAATGCAGAGAAAGGAGTTAGAAAACATCCTGGCCAATCTTGGATACAGTTGAATAACAATGTTCATACATTTGTGTTTGGAGATCGAACCCACCCTCAACAAGCTGAAATCTATTCTTACTTGGATACCGTAATTGGAAGGCTGAAGCAGATAGGTTATTGCACTGAACTAGGGCAAGTTACTCAAGATGTCGAAGAGGAACAACAGGAGATGTTTCTCCGGCAACACAGTGAGAAGCTAGCTGTTGTGTATGGGATAATCAGCAGTAACAGTGGGGCGCCAGTAGGGGTCATGAAAAATCTTCGAGTTTGTATTGATTGCCATAATTTCCTCAAATATACTTCTCAGCTTCTTAGTAGGGAGATCGTTGTCAGACATATTCTTAGGTTCCATAACTTCCATTGTTTCAAAGATGGAGTATGCTCTTCTGGAGATTTTTGGTGAAATAGATAGGGCAGAACTAACTTGAGCTGAAACCAGAGTTTGACCGGAATAGAAAAACCTGATACCCAAAACTCGGAACCACCCGTCTTGAATATCTCCTGACTCAAAATTACTACTTTAGAATTGCACAGAATTTTTCCGAAAGCACAACTTAATAAACATGACCAAAGTGATTCATCCCCAGTTTACAATTCTTGGCATGTTACCATTTTGGGTCAGTCATCTAGAAACAGCTTTTTTTGGTAACAACATAGGAGCCAGGTCTTCATACATCCAATCCCTTTAACCTGCCATTTGCGAGAGTCCTCGAGGCACCGAAGTAATGTTGTTGGTGATACACAACCCAAAGATCCAATTAAACACATTTGACATGATGCTCGATGATTAACCCAATAACACCATACCTGAAACTGACCTGAACCCGCCTGAACCCGACCAACATGACCTGTTTGCCAGGCTTATAGAGTTATCAGAGTCGCCAATCTTATACTATCCTCCGTTTTTATATAATGTACCCATTTGTTGAATATATGAGTGTAGTATTTTAATAAAATGGGTACATTATATAAAAATGGAGGAAGTAATTTCCTCGGAATTTAGATGACAGAAGTGCCATTATTGAAAAGTGAAGACCCTGTTCTTATTATTCTGTTCTTTCACATATATCTGAATTAAGTCTGCACAGGTAACTGAAAACTCATCCCCTTATCTTTTTTTAAGGACTTTTACTGACATTATTTCCTAATCATTTACAGGATATGAAACACTGAAATTGTATATGCTTTCTAAATGTTTTCTTTACATGACTTTCACTGCCACTATCCAAACAGTTACTAGGCCAAGCTTTCACTGCACTTCAAAATATCTCTCTTTTCTCACTTTCCACGGTATGTAATCCCGAGGAATCATCGTTTATTGGATATTGCTTAGATGAAGCTCCGTTCTGTCAGAAGTGTCTTGGGCCTTAAATCATGATTCCCATTGTTTGGTGTAAAAGATAATGAAGTCATTTTGAGCTCCTGTGTTTTCGCGGTAATCTTAGGATCATTTCTGCATTATCATTATGATCATTTCTCCTGTGCTACATATTTTCGTATCATTAGTCTACATGAAAAGATGAATCATGCAAAAATTTCTTGCAAACACAGTCTGCTCATACTTACCGCCTTTCTTACATTTTTTAGCCATCTACCTTAAATTCTGTGGGTTCACTAAATCATTAACTTATTGTATGTTTTTTTACTGGTTTTGTTTATTATATTTCGCTCATCATCAAGTACTTGGCATTTCAAAAATCTGATGTCGCTTACGTTGCACTCTTTTGAGCTAGAGTACATACAAAGTAAAGAGAGGTGTAATGTTTAGAGCTAAAAAAATAGTTGAAAATTTTGATGGCTTCTGTTACAAGAGAGCTAAGTGGAAGAAGAAAAGGGGAGCCCACCAAATTTGGAAGAGAACTGAGTACTTATACATCAAAAGGTTATATCTTTGAATAATTTACTTATTTTAATTATACCTTTTAATCATAATTTGACATTAGTAATTTAGTATATATATTATATATATATGCATGTACCAGTGTACTGTCAAATGTTAACATCTGAATTTACATAGTTTAGTCTTGTATAGTTACACTAACAACATCCTTGCATTACATCCTTTTCCAATTTCAGTCTCACCAAACCAACATGGGGTACTCACCCTTTTCTCTTGTAAAAATTATACCTTCTTGACAGCAAAGCTAACATCATCTGTTATAAGTTATAACAACCGTTTCCCATCTGCCAAAACTTCAATTTCCTCAAAACATATATTCCCTTTTGGATAGTTGTGTGACTCGAATCTGTATCTCAGTCCGTTTATGTGTGTTTCATTTCATTGCTTGTAATTATTATCATGGGTGTTCATGGCAAAATGAGAGACCGTATGGAAAAATTTGTTGTTCTTCCTTTCTCAATGGGTTGTGTATCTCAGGCTAGCGTTGCTGTAGCTGAACAAAGGCCTAGAAGACCTAAACTAGACTCACAATCCCCTACATCAAGTAAAATAGCATTTCGTCTTCCGTTTTTTTCTTTTCTTTCTTTTTTCTCTTGTTGAGATGAAAGTTCACTCATGACGGTTCCAAAGGATGATTCATGTCAGCCGACCCCAAAACATTTTGGGACTAAGGCTCTGATGTTGTTGTTGTTGTTGTTGCACTGTAGTTTCAGTTTTATGACGCAATTTTCAAAACTAGTTATATGGAAACAATCTCTGTATCGTTACTTGTTATACACATAGGTCAGGCTTCGTATAAGCTCTCCCTGGCCATGTAGCACGGGGGAGCCATTGATGCATTGCGGTAATGTTGTAGGTATAATATAGTTTCCGTTTCCCAAAAACATTCTATATATGTTCTCAACAAACGGGAAAAACTGTTTACACTAGACTCACTTCACCCCGCCAGAGTTAGGAGGCATGAAATATTAAGCTCGTGTTGTAATGTATTCCTCATGTTGTTTCCCGTTTATTGGTTTCAGGAGACAGAGAAGATGATGAGGATGCTGAGAGCTTATCTGGTGAGAGCATGAAGCATTCATCTAGGTTTTTAGCGCTCCCGAGACCTAGCTTGTCCACAGGGGTTAACAGGCTGGTGAAGGGCTTCAAAAGTTTGTCTCAATTATTCAGTAAGTTCTTATACTAACTATCTCATATAATCAAACTCAAACGAACTAACTGCCAGGAAAAATAAAATAGTTCAGTCGCCTGCTTGCGATTCATGTATTGTGAAATTAGCAGTCAGTCGACATAATTTGATTCTGGCCTTATGGCCTTATCTCACCATAAGCCGGAGCCTTACAGAAATGTCGTTAATTACTAACACGAGAAATATCTAATACATATGGATTCTAATAACAAGTTATTTATCGATCTTGTTTCTCAAGTTTATGAGGATGAAATGGAAGAGTTGGGCATGGAGATCGGAAGTCCAACGGATGTGAAGCACGTGGCGCACATCGGATGGGATAATATGGCGAACACAAATCCATTTCTAGATTGGGACGACCTGGACATAACTCCTTCATTGATCACACACCCAACTTTGAAGCATTTTGATCAACTTTCAACTGCTCCTGATAATGACTCTCCAACCTTTGTCTCTCTCGACGCGTCCTCTGCTCACTAGCTTCTTCTTCAAACAAATTTACTTCTTGCCATTGATACATTTACGTATAATATATTGTATTACAATCAAGATTGCCTTTTTTTTCCGAATCATATGATGTGTGATTTATTTTCATAGGGTTTGTGTCATTATGTACAAATCATGATAGTTTTTGAGATGCAGTTCCTTTGAAGTCACATTGCATATAATTGTACTATGGTTGGCACTTGTGGCAATGATTGGTTTCATCAATACAATGTGTGTTCCGTTCCTATCGTGGTGCGCGGTGCATTGGCTCACCGTGCACTCAACAACACGCTAAAGAAAGAGGTTAACGATGCTTAAAATTGTTCACCTCTGTTTATTGTTTTTTGGTATATACCATCCGGGTTTAGTCTGGATTCGAGCCAGGTTGGACTACTACAATGGTAAAGCAATGCACAAAGAAAAGAGTAGTTTTGAATATACAATAACATTTTGTGTTCGTTCCGAAAACAATAGTACAAGATTAGTTCCTCACAAGGCCCTGAAACACCCTACTTAACAAAGTAAGGAAGGTCAAGAACATACAAGAGGAAGTAAGCCCACACAACACCGGAAACACCTCCGAAGAAGAATCCACCGGTGAACTTAGCCCATCCATCAGCGGTTTGGAGCTGGTCGGGAGCCTTCTTACGGCCTGTCAAAGTCAAAGCCGGGGCAATCGAGGCCTCGCCTTCCTTAAAGGAAGCAATGCCATACATAGTAAGGCACATGCTAAGGATGATAACAAGACCAGCAGCAGCAAGTGAACCTGCAGCTCCAGCATACTCAGTGTTCCTTAATGGGCCTGCTTTCACAAATGGGCCAACCAATAGAAAACCATGGGCCAGGCCCACTTCAACTCCTCTTAAAAGTGGGTTGACTGCAGTTCTGTAGGCTGGGAGGTTGGATAAGTACCATGCAACTAATGGGCTGGATGTTACTGGTGTCTCAAGCCCACCAATGAATGGGTCTCCATTTAGTGGTTGGACTACTTGGTATGTTGGCTGCCAATTCAAACAAGACAATGTTATTAAAATTCAAGCAGGTCCTGCTTGTGACGGGCTAATAGCCCGTCACAAGCTAGTGACCTTTCACAAAAAGAGAGAGGGGATAAGGTGGGGCATCTTTTATGTGCTTTTCCACCCACCTCTCATGAGTATTTTTTGAGAGGAAACGGTATCCGTCACAAATGAGAATTTGTGTTTATGAAATGAAATTTTTCTATGTGCATACCAGTCGGTTTAGCCTGGATTCGAGTCAGATAGGATTATTATGAATCACACTGTTTCATTAATTAATGACTAGTTGATTTTCTGCTTCATTATATCCTTGAATATATTACAAGTTTAATTTATCACAATCAATTAAATCCTTAATTCATATCATGTTTTTTGAAGTGTTGAAATGGTTGCACACTATCAGAAATAATTAATCTCCGATAAGTCCGTTGTATGATAAATGAACCTATTTAAAGATAACAACATAGCAACCGATCATAGTACCAAGACAACGTAACAACCATATATTAAGCATCATTAACCTTATAGATGCATCAACAATTCATCAGTTCACCTCCAAATGTCTAGAAGGACAAAACGTTAAACACATTGGATCCTAAAACAAATTGGTGACAGAACCCTCTCTAATCCCGAAATTAGGTCATTATTGCACACATGAAACAAGACCATACAATACCAAATATTAATATAGTCCAATCAGTATTCTAAAATGTGATTATTGGAGTAGTTAATTAGGCCTAATATGTCCAAATTGAAACTAGTGGCTCATAATCACAACCCTAAACCACCAAATAAACAAATCATTAACCAAATAATATACTCTTCCATCATACAAAATCTCATATCACCTACTACTAATTATTTTATTTCATTTCTTCATGGGAGGTCAATTTTTGAGTGCCCTATAAACAATTTGCTTACCAAAATGTAGGACAATGTCCAAAAAAAATGAAAATTTCCATTTTAAGCAAATCTTAATATTATAATCCCACTTACACATTTTTTATTCATGAATATATATTGGAATGATGTAAATAGCCAAGACTAGAGTAGTTGTCGATTTATGATTTGTGTATATAAAACTACACTTATTATAAAATTTTTGATTATATGTAATTTTCTTCTGTATATATAATCGGATTTAGTGTGGATTTAAGTTGGGTAAGATCATAAGAATGAAAAGCTTTATCTTAGGAATTTTTTTATACGGAGTCTGTATTAGGGAGATAATAAGACTCTTTCTATCGAGGTTAAAGGTGAAACTTTTTAAAAACCTAGTAATACCCTTAACTAATCAAATTCTCCTTAAATTTCTTTACCCTTAAGATTGAAATTGTCTCCTTATGTCCTAACAATGCAAAGTATGCAACTTAAATTGGATTGCGGCGGTTAAATACTATTCATATAAGTAAATATGACAAAACAATTTTCTACTCTCAATGCACTCCATTTTTGTCTTATCTACCCTATATGAGTAAGACTTCGTCAGTCGCAACTAAACACGAATATGTCCGTCCCAAATGAGAATTTGTGTAATTGGATAGCCAAAATTCTCAATAGTCTATCTCATTGATCTTTATCAAACCTAAATGGACCATCATCAAAGAACAATAACTTGCCGAATGTTTATCCTAAAACTAATTGGTGAAAATTCGAGATTCGACACTTGATTAATAGATCAGAATAATAATTAGCAAAATCCATACTAAAAAAACACGAAAATTTAATAATATATTATCAACTTTATACGCCATATGATACACCAATATAGACTATACAAAATTACAAGGTAATTGTCAAGTATTTAAACCGAATATTATTGATATTTTGACCGTAACAGAGTAGCCTAAAAAGGGAATAATAAACGTGATTTTAATGTTAACGTGAAATAAACTTAGTTTATTAGCATGTAAAATCACCGTCTCATATAAATTTTCGCACCAAAAAAAAGTACCTTTTGAGATTGGATGGCCTTAATGGTAAAAGAAGACACCCTTCTAGTGGAAGGAATGAGTCTCAAACCAAAGCCAGAAATGCCCTTAGGTGTAACCAATAAAGCCTTGGTTGCAGTTGAACAAGTGAAACTACTCTTCAATTGGCTGGCCATTGGTGATGCTGCTGCCATTGTTGTTTCTATGAGTTTGTGCCAAGTATTCTAAGAAGTGACAAGTGTGTGTGACTAAAAAATGGACTAAAAATGCAAATTAAAAGATTTAGATTCAAATATTAAAAAGGTGAGGTTATCCTAGTTCGTTGGATTTCTTGGTTGTGAGTTAAGTGTATTGATTTCTTATTGGTTGTCTTGTATTCTTAGGCTTATCCATTCTCTATCTTTTTATTTTTTTTATTTACTTTATATTTTTGTTTATTTTTGGATGGATTATTATGGGTGAAATAAGTTGTAACACTATAGTTTATGTGTGAAATAAGTCGGATATGAATGTATGATTTATGAGTAGATTGTTCTTTCAATAAATCTCTCTTAACAGGATATAACCGTTTTAAGACTAAAACAGGTCAAATATACCTCACCTGCATAGATACGACAAGTCTTTTTGCTAATATGCAGACAATTTGTTTTTTGTTTTACATATAAGGCGATAGTTATTTGACTCGTCTTATTGCTTTAAACGGATATGCTTTGTTTGAAACAAGAATTTGTGTTGTTCTTTTAGTTGGATGTCGGGGTGTTCATTGTCGAGAATATTGACTAATTTCCTAGTTGTATGTAGCGTTGTTAATGAGACGAGATGGCTCGATAGCAACTCGAGATCGGCTCGGTCAAAACTCGGATAATGTGAGCTCGACTCGAGGTCGGGCTCGGCTCGAGAGCTTAACAAGTCAAGCCGGGCAAAGGCTGACTCGACTCGAAAAGCTCGCGAACGGCTTTAACATTTGAGATATTACATAAGATATTAATCATATTTTATAAAAATATGTTCATATTTATAAAATTATTTTATCATCATTATATATTTATATCATATATATCAAATATCTTGTACATTTGCTAAAGATTTTTAGCATAAACTTTTAAACATTGTTATTGAAAATATCGAAAGAAAAAAATAAAAAAAATAAACAATTTTATACAAGTCCAACTCCTCTCGACCATTTTAAAACGCAATTTATTTTCGCAGTACGTTTTTTACTCAATGCAGTACTTTTTACACCAAATTTTCCATTTGTTGCCCTTTCCTAAAAAAACATTAAACTTAATTCTCCATTCCTTCTCTCTATTATTGAAACTTTTACCATCTTCTACCCATTAAAAATTTACAACTATGAACGATTATTCAAGTATTCAAGTGACGAACAGTTAATTAATTCATTAATCTTATACTCTATTACTTAGTAATTTGATTGTTTTTTTAATAATATATTTTCTTTTTCAATTAGGGTTTGTTCATCAACATGAAAAAAAGAATCATTGTTAATTATTTAGAAACGAATTGACATGCTTAATACTACGTAGTACTTCAATTGATTTAAAACCAAATCAACATATGTTAATTGCTTAATCAATCTTTGTCAATTAGTACTAAACAAACGTATTTCATTAATTTGGGTTTTTTTTCGTTTTACTCAAAGTAGTACAGTTATTTTTTGTTTTTTTTCCTTTTCTACAATATATTCTTAATTATTATGTTACCTTACGTTAATTTTCGCGCATATTATTTTTATAAAATTACTCGTCATGAAAATATGGTACAAAAATTTAATAAAATAATAAAAATAAAATAAAACTAATAATACTTATACTATTGATTTTCGAAGTACACATTTTACTGTATGATTTTCGCAGTACAAATTTTACTGTATGATTTTCGCAGTACACATTTTACTGTATTGAGTAAAAATATACTGAGTAAATAAATTACTTTTTGTAGTACACATTTTGATATGGGAGAGGAAACATTAGAGAGAGACTAGAGAGAGAAAATGAAAAGGAAAATGAGATGGACAAAATTGTCAACAGTGTACTGTATCAAGTAAAATGTGTACTGCGAAAATCAGGACTCTATTAAAAAGAAACAAACAAGATCATATACTCATATAGTCAAATTACGTTCGTGCAAAATGTTGTAAATTATTGTCAAACTTTTGCCATAATAAGTGAGCATGTTAGCCACATCAGGCCCAACTCTTCTCAACTCACCTTACGAGCCTAAGTATTCATGTTTAAGACTTTTCGGCCTTCTAAGAAATGACATTTCATATCATAATTTATTTGCAATAGAAGCTTCACATTAAAAAAAACTAGTGTTAATCCGTGCAAAAATGCACGGATTGTTTATTAAAATTCTAATATATAAAATTTGTTTAGAATAATGCGAATATATATCGACATTATTATTTTCATTGTTACAAATTAAACCCAATGAGAATGTAATTTGTTGTTTTTATAAAACTTTCAATTAGTTCAATTCGATTAACTTTGGCCGAATTAAAAATATGAGTAAAATTGTGCATCCTACGTACTAACGTAGTTTGTTGGCGACTAATAGTAACTCCAATTTAATACATATATCTAAACAACTATAGTAAAAAAAAAACTGGGCTCAAGTTTAAATTGATCCGCATTAAAAATAAGTTTTTGCCACCCCATATGAAATGAATTTATATTTTATCACTCATGAACCAAAAAAACACATACTCTAATGTCACGCTACATTATTATTTTGCACAAAATCTTCTATATTATTTATAAAATCTTCTATATTATTTACACAATTATCTTTATACTCTCTATATGTCTTCAATTTTGAGATAACTTTCAATTTAATCTAATTATATCTTATTATTGTTCTTAATTCATTACCAATCAACTTTTTGCCTCAAACATACTACTTTGCATCATATTGACATATTTGGGTTAAACCATTATTAAAGATTCATGTACGTATACAAACTAATTTCTTTGCAACTTTTAAATTAATTATACCCTTTAAATTGTTTGTAAATTAATTTTTGAAATAAAAATTATATTGTATGTAATATGAGTTTAATCTATTTTCGTTTTTTCAAACTTTCAGCAATAAGCTTTTAAAACTCCGTAATTATTATTTTTTAAATGTTTTTAAGGTTGTTAAATGCGGAAACTTTTTTATCTTATAATTTTTTAATATGTTGATTTTTCGTAAAGAGATATATTCGTTATTTTATAACCAAATTAAGATCTAATTATTATTCAAACGATATGATAATTTAATTATAAATAGCAGATTTTTTATGCCGGAATATTTGTTAGATATAATAGGTATAATTCCAGTATGATAACTATTTTTTTTAAAGAATCCGCTCTAAAACTATTTTATCCATATTTTTCCGACAGAGTATTCTGTATTAGTTTATTAACATTAACCGTGAATTTAATAAATTTAACTGTAAATTTTACGTACAAAATAAACGAATAACTTTTCCAACATTAACCGTGAATTTACATAAATTTAAACGTAAAATTTTACGTACAAACATAAACGAATAACTTTTCCAAAAATAAAATCCAAATTTTTTGATGTGGGACCCCCATTTTTCTTTCTTTTTTTTAAAAAATGGTGGGTTTGATGAGGTGGGTGAATGAGAGTTGTTTAAATGTTTTTGTTATAATATAGATAAGATTGTTTGTAAATTAATTTTTGAAATAAAAATTATATTGTATGTAATATGAGTTTAATCTATTTTCGTTTTTTCAAACTTTCAGCAATAAGCTTTTAAAACTCCGTAATTATTATTTTTTAAATGTTTTTAAGGTTGTTAAATGCGGAAACTTTTTTATCTTACAATTTTTTAATATGTTGATTTTTCGTAAAGAGATATATTCGTTATTTTGTAACCAAATTAAGATCTAATTATTATTCAAACGATATGATAATTTAATTATAAATAGCATATTTTTTATGCCGGAATATTTGTTAGATATAATAGGTATAATTCCAGTATGATAACTATTTTTTTTAAAGAATCCGCTCTAAAACTATTTTATCCATATTTTACCGACAGAGTATTCTGTATTAGTTTATTAACATTAACCGTGAATTTATATAAATTTAACTGTAAATTTTACGTACAAAATAAACGAATAACTTTTCCAACATTAACCGTGAATTTACATAAATTTAAACGTAAAATTTTACGTACAAACATAAATAAATAACTTTTCGAGAAATAAAATCCAAACTTTTTGATGTGGGACCCTCATTTATCTTTTTTTTTTTTAAAAAAATGTTGGGTTTGATGAGGTGGGTGAATGAGAGTTGTTTAAATGTTTTTGTTATAATATAGATAAGATTGTTTGTAAATTAATTTTTGAAATAAAAATTATATTGTATGTAATATGAGTTTAATCTATTTTCGTTTTTTCAAACTTTCAGCAATAAGCTTTTAAAACTCCGTTATTATTATTTTTTATATGTTTTTAAGGTTGTTAAATGCGGAAACTTTTTTATCTTATAATTTTTTAATATGTTGATTTTTCGTAAAGAGATATATTCGTTATTTTATAACAAAATTAAGATCTAATTATTATTCAAACGATATGATAATTTAATTATAAATAGCAGATTTTTTATGCCGGAATATTTGTTAGATATAATAGGTATAATTCCAGTATGATAACTATTTTTTTTAAAGAATCCGCTCTAAAACTATTTTATCCATATTTTTCCGACAGAGTATTCCGTATTAGTTTATTAACATTAACCGTGAATTTATATAAATTTAACTGTAAATTTTACGTACAAAATAAACGAATAACTTTTCCAACATTAACCGTGAATTTACATAAATTTAAACGTAAAATTTTACGTACAAACATAAACGAATAACTTTTCCAAAAATAAAATCCAAATTTTTTGATGTGGGACCCCCATTTTTCTTTCTTTTTTTTAAAAAATGGTGGGTTTGATGAGGTGGGTGAATGAGAGTTGTTTAAATGTTTTTATTATAATATAGATAAGATTGTTTGTAAATTAATTTTTGAAATAAAAATTATATTGTATGTAATATGAGTTTAATCTATTTTCGTTTTTTCAAACTTTCAGCAATAAACTTTTAAAACTCCGTAATTATTATTTTTTAAATGTTTTTAAGGTTGTTAAATGCGGAAACCTTTTTCTCTTATAGTTTTTTAATATGTTGATTTTTCGTAAAGATATATATTCGTTATTTTATAACCAAATTAAGATCTAATTATTATTCAAACGATATGATAATTTAATTATAAATAGCAGATTTTTTATGCCGAAATATTTGTTAGATATAATAGGTGTAATTCCAGTACGATAACTATTTTTTTTAAAGAATCCGCTCTAAAACTATTTTATCCATATTTTTCCGACAGAGTATTCCGTATTAGTTTATTAACATTAACCGTGAATTTATATAAATTTAACTGTAAATTTTACGTACAAAATAAACGAATAAATTTTCCAACATTAACCGTGAATTTACATAAATTTAAACGTAAAATTTTACGTACAAACATAAATGAATAACTTTTCGAGAAACAAAATCCAAACTTTTTGATGTGGGACCCTCATTTATCTTTTTTTTTTTAAAAAAAATGTTGGGTTTGATGAGGTGGGTGAATGAGAGTTGTTTAAATGTTTTTGTTATAATATAGATAAGATTGTTTGTAAATTAATTTTTGAAATAAAAATTATATTGTATGTAATATGAGTTTAATCTATTTTCATTTTTTCAAACTTTCAGCAATAAGCTTTTAAAACTCCGTAATTATTATTTTTTAAATGTTTTTAAGGTTGTTAAATGCGGAAACTTTTTTCTCTTATAATTTTTTAATATGTTGATTTTTCGTAAAGAGATATATTCGTTATTTTGTAACCAAATTAAGATCTAATTATTATTCAAACGATATGATAATTTAATTATAAATAGCATATTTTTTATGCCGGAATATTTGTTAGATATAATAGGTATAATTCCAGTATGATAACTATTTTTTTTAAAGAATCCGCTCTAAAACTATTTTATCCATATTTTACCGACAGAGTATTCCGTATTAGTTTATTAACATTAACCGTGAATTTATATAAATTTATTTGTAAATTTTACGTACAAAATAAACGAATAACTTTTCCAACATTAACCGTGAATTTACATAAATTTAAACGTAAAATTTTACGTACAAACATAAATGAATAACTTTTCGAGAAATAAAATCCAAACTTTTTGATGTGGGACCCTCATTTATCTTTTTTTTTTTAAAAAAAATGTTGGGTTTGATGATGTGGGTGAATGAGAGTTGTTTAAATGTTTTTGTTATAATATAGATAAGATGGGTATATTTGTGTCAGTCTTAAAGAAAGGTTTAAGTATTATATATAAGATAAAATTAAAATAAATTGAGAATATTTGTGTAATTTTACCTGTTATATTGAAAATATCTGTCTAACTCATTTGGTGCAAAAAAATTCCGGCAATTATATAAACTACTAGTAGACATTCCATTTGAGGAAGGTAGAATGATAGGCTGCCAAATTCCGCTACAACAAGTTTGTTGCAATGACGACATTATTCACGATGACTTTTCAAAAAATATCTCCGTGCAATTTTACACGGTCGAAAACTAGTTAACTCTTATATCAAAATTTTGCCCTATACTCAAATCTAATTGCTTTAAAATTTGAACAAAAGATCCTAATTCACCAATTAATGAGGTAATTTACTTGTTTTGACAATTATTGACATCTTTATTGAGCTTTATAAATATAATTTATCAATTAATTGTTTTTAATGATAAATTTAGGGTTAACACTGTTCTGGCGGAAAGGTAAGGGATTAACTAAAACTAATGGTCTGCACACTCACTCCTACCACTAACACACACCACCACAAACAACCACTCCATTACTGGCGGCGGTGGTTGTGGTTGTGGCGGTGATGGTGGTGGTGGTGGCGAAGATGTCGTGGCGGTAATGGTGGTGGCGGCGACAAACAAGGTGGTGGTGGTGGTGGGGGTATCATGGTAGTGGTGGTAGTGGGGTGTCATGACTCATGATATAGTGGCGGTGGCGGTGGCAGTGGGGTCGGTGACGACGACGTCAGGGGTGGCTAGTGTGGTGGTAGTTGCAAGTGTGGTGGTGGATGGAGAAAGTGGTTGAAGGGTAATAATATTAATGAAATCTCATACCCTAGGGTGTGATGGTAAGGAATTAGATGGAGGGGTAAGGAAGGAAATTTCATTCTCTTTGTTTGTATCAAACAACACCAATAAAAAGAGAATAACTTTATTTTACTTTTCCTCTCTTACATACCCTCAACCAAACGCCTCCTAAGTGAGTAAATAATTAATTAGCAAATCTTGCTTGCGACGGGTCACCATTTGTGACGGATATTTTGTGAGATAAAATATCCATCAACCGCCGTCACAAATGAGAATTTGTGATAATTAATCGCGAAAAAAAAGTCATTGGCGATAAGTTCAATATTTATCATTGCATTCTACAGAGTACTATATAAAAGAAGAAAACAAGATGATTGGTTCAAGGTTTATCATACCTACATTCAAGCATAAAGCCTTGAATAAACTTAAGTCCATTTGTATTGACTTAACAGTAACATTACTAGATGAACAAGATGAAAGCCACCAAAATAGGGTAGACGGAAAAAACTGAATTCGAGGCAAGGGTCGACACTCGACATAGGTACTACACTCAGTCGGAGCAAGGTTGGTCGTAGGGGTGTTAACAAGCCGAGCCGAGCCCGAGCTTGGCATTGTTCGACTTGTGCTCGATTACTAAAACTCGACCTCGAGCTCGAGCTCGAGCCGATCTTACCCGAACTTGAAAAAAATGCGCTTATTACAAAGCTTACGAGGTTTAACACGACCTCGAGCCAAATCGAACCTATATAAAATTGTTTATTTTTTATTTTATTTTTCCGATATTTTCAATAACCAGGTTCGAAGATTATATGTAAAAATATTTAGCAAATCAACCAGATATTTGATATATATATATATATGATACAAAGATATAATAATGATAAAATATTTTTATAAAATATGAGCATATTTTTATAAAATATGATTAATATCTTATGTAATCTCAAATGTTCGAGCCGCTCGCAAGTTCTAGCTGAGCTTTGACCGAGCTTTGACCGAGCCGATCTCGACTCTCGAGTTGCTCGCAGGCTGTCTCGTCTCATTAACAACCCTAGTTGGTCGTAGGGTGGTTTTGCTTGAGGGAGGGTACATAGGTGACTAGGTAGTCGACGGTGGGGAAGATACATATCGATAAAATCATTTATCAACCGTGTGAAAAAAGAGTACAATTCATATGTAAAATTACATAACCTTTTACATAGAAATAGTCACATTTTTTTAAAGGGGTAATTATTTATTAAAAGAAAACGCTATTATTTCTTTAGAAGTAATCGCATTTTAATCTTAGCCGAAAATTGGGTAATTTATTTATATGATTCCCTAATATGAGTACTAATAATGGAATAATGGAATGTAGATGCTTTCGGCGGCGGCTCGTTATGGAATGTAAGATGTAGGCCAACATCAGTAATAGTCATTGGGTGGGTAGTCGTTGTCTGATCCACCTAATACACACGTCGAGTCTAATCATCATTTACCTAACTATGGTAATTCGTCAATCACAAATTCTCATTTGTGACGTTATTATCCGTTGTACGTTCGCAAATGATTAAATAACGTTTCGAGAGATAGAAATTAACCATTTGTGATCCTCTATACAATTTCACTCTTATTTTATCTAATCAGATGGGTATACTTGATCCGTCGCAAATTTATGACAAATATACCGTCACAAATAAGAGAGACCTATTGTTCATCTATTTACTTTCTATAAATAACCACAGTTCCACTTCTCATGACTATACGATCATCATCATTTATTCATTTACACTTTTCACGACTCTTTTCGATAACTTATTAAGAGTTACGTTTCACCCAATTTAGTATACATGCATGAACATATGGGCGGATCTATCCACAAGGCTGAGTGGGTTTAAGTCCAACCTGTTTTCAAGAATAAGAAAAACATACATTTAAAATTAATCAGTGTTTTAGTGTGAATCAGTATTACTACCCTAATAAGTTGTTTAACAATTTATCATAAATCCTAATAATATTAATCGTAAATTGTTATTATTATTTTCCCTAGAACTAAAGTATTTTATAGCCAAAGTTGTTTAGCGCCATAAATCCTAATAATGTTAATGTTAATTGTTAGAATAAGAATCTTTCGTTTTAACAAAGTTGAGATCGATACCTGTCTATTCAAGAATATAAAAATATTGTATTTTAAAAAGGAGATTATAAGACGTTTACGTTTTTTTTTAATGATGATTGTTGAATTTACTAGTATATAGCGAAACTTGTATCCTTGAATAATATTGTAAAATAGATTTATACAAGTATACATTTTGTAATATTCAATCATAGTTTATATTTTTATAAGATATCCCTATGTCTTTATTATTTGTTTGCTTTTCAATAAAACTAATGTAACACCCGTGAAAAATCACGGGTTGTGTATTTTTTTTAAAAGAAGACGACAAATTAGAGTTTATATATAATTAAAATTATTCATAAGTACACCTTGAAGTTTTCGTTTTATCGGGATCGTTTAATATTTTGTAAGTGTCTTAAAGTTGTTAAACTTATTGAAAAAATAATGGCGAGTTAATGTCAGTGTTGATATTTCAAATTCTGTAAAATGGCGGGCATTAAAATACGTTCTTACAACCAACACAGTCCTGGCATAATGAAGGTCTCTCATTCATAATGAAGGTTTGTCTTCAACATTTTATTTTCTAGTGTAACACCCGTGAAAAATCATGGAGTTGTGTAGTTTTATTTTAAAAGAAGACGACAAATTATTTATTATATATAACCAGAAATTTTATTTATTGAACATGTATACTTAAAATAAAAACGAAAAAAAATTAATATATATGCATAAGGACATTTGATAAAATTGTTGATAACATATAATAAGATAACATATGATAATGTTAATATGAGTAATAATTGTGAGGCGGTATAAAATTGGAACTATTAAGACATAGTTAAAGAGAAAATTATAAAATTCAGATTTGAGAACTTTAAGATATATGTAAATTTCCTGTCAAAAAAAAATATAAGTAAATTAATTAAAGAAACAAAATTAAGATAATTATATTCGATATATTGCAGAAAATGGAAAGAATGTAAAAATCGGTTAATGGAAGGTGACATGGCTACTATTGTTCACGTTATTGGCTGAAAAAAACTAAAATTCTGAGGTTAAATGAGAGAGTTCCGTTAGACTAATTCTAAAACCACATTGCGCCACATAAGCGCTTTTACAAGATTCTTTAATATATATAATAATAATAATAATAATAATAATAATAATGATAATGATACCATTTATAAATAATAAAAATTTGCCCAAATGACGGTAAGTTGTGACAAAGGAAGCAACCCCAAATGAGTAACATCTTTCACATATATGCGACCTCAATTATACATTTTGATGGTTTCATTTGACTAACCATCGCAAAAATGAGTCTAGCCCACCCTACTTCTAAGGGCTTGTTCTTTCTGCCTTAATTTAAGCTCCTTTCAATTTTGCTTGGTTGTATTCCGTTAAGTTTTATTTACGTTTAATCAATTATGTTCAGTTAATTTCTTCACAAAATCAACTTTTAATTCAACTAAATTCATTTCACCTCAATTCCACTCCAATTAATTCAGTTCAGCTTTACTCTAATTAATTCAGTGCAGCCCGTTTCAGCCGAAAAGAACAGGGCCTAAATCCTGGATCCGCTATATTTTAAACAATTAAAAATGAAATCAAGTCTTTGGGATAAACCTTCTCATCACCCTAACACTTAACATATACTCCCTCCTAGTCGGGATAACTGTCTCATTGTCGGTTTGACACAATAATTAAGGAATTTATTTGTTTATTGTAAAGTAATGTGTGGGGTATGGAGATTGGAGAGAGGGAAGATATTATTGATTATTATTGTGAGTATATGTGATTAAAATAAGTAGTGTTGGGTAATTAAGGTGAGATATTGTTGTGAGTTAAAGTGATTAAAATAAGTATAAACATTTACCAAAAATGGACAATGGGACATTATTATGAATCACAAAATCTCATTGTAGACGGAGATATCCGTCACTTCGGAGTGACGGATACCATTTTGTCTCACAAAATGTCCATTTAGAGGAGAGAGGGAAACACATGAGGGGTGCCCCACCTTGTCCCCCCTATTCGTTTTGTGAGTGTCATCATTCGTCTTTCCACCCGACCCGTCACAAGCAAGACCAGTTGATTGTGAATAGACGAAAATAGACAATGAGACAATTATCTTGAGTAGTAAGAAGTACATAAGAGTATGTTTTGTTACAAGAAATTAAGAATATTACTTTTACACTATATTTCAGCAAAATTTTGAATTAAGCATAATATATAGAGTAAATTAATAATTACTCCCTTATATGTTTTAGTTTTCTAAAATTACTCCCTTATATGTTTTTTTTTTAAAATTACTCCCTTAAGTTGATCTCAGGTCAAATATTGCTACCATTTTTCAGCTCCGATGAGTATTTCCGTCAGTTTTTGAATTTTATCGTTATTTCCCTAAATTTATGACTAAAATGCCCCTTAATATTCGCGTATTTCGTTATAACTTTTGCTCCTCAAAACTATTTACTAATATCTCCATCAAAACTAATTCTTCCCTATTTTACACAATCTACTCTATCTTCATTAAAACAATTTCTCAATCTAATTGTTCAAGTTTTCAAGTTTCCATTTTTTTCAAGGTAACTACATATTTGATTTAGGTATGTGAATCATATTATTGCTGTATTGAATTGAATTGAAATTGAAATTGAAATTGAATTGAAATTAGGGTTCTCTATCTTCATCAAAAGTGATATTGTATTGAATTGAAATTGAATTGAATAGAATTGAAATTAGGGTTTCGAATTAATTTGGGTATTCATCCATTACAATGAATTTCCAATTTCATAAAAACGATTAACAATTAACTTACCTTCTTCCTCTTTGAATTCATTTTTGTTGTCGGTTTCTAGTAATCCCCTAAATTTTCCTTTAAATTTTCAAGTTAGAGTTAAGTTGATTTGAGAATAATTTGGGAAATTTGGGGTTTTCAATTAAAAATTTGGGTTTTGAATTTAGGAATGGATTTGGGATTTTCATTGACTGGGGTAAAAATGAAAGGTATTGGTTGGGTAGGAATAAACACACTGAAGGGCAATTTCGTCCATTCTATAAATTTTTCACCATAAAACGTAATATGTAGCAATATTTGACCTGAGATCAACTTAAGGGAGTAATTTTTTAAAAAAAACATATAAGGGAGTAATTTTAGAAAATCAAAACATATAAGGGAGTAATTATGTAATTTACTCTAATATATAATCAACATATATACACTATACATGTCTTATTATTAAATTTATCGTAAACTATATAATTAACATTTGTGATTAAATATAATTGCACTAGTATCTTCGCCTCACATTATTATTCGATTAAATGGCCATTATTTATATCTAGATAAAAAAATGCATGACCATAGAAGTGTTTTTGAGGCACTTTGGTAATGTGTTGTATTGCAATCTTTTTAGATGGACGGTCTTAGGTACAAAAGCCAAACAGACTGAAAACAGACTGCTAATAAACAATGTAAGAAAATGTGCATACAATTAGCGAGTAATTTTAAAATACTCCATAATTCAAAACAAATAATAGTAAATCTTAGGTACAAAAAATCTAAAGGTCGTGTATGTTTTGGTCGAAAATTACCAAGTTTGTTATGTAAGGTTATAGTGATTATTGAACAAGGTTGCTAATTGATTAGAGGTGATGACTTGTAAAACAAAGAAGATAAAGGATAGAGCGTTATTATTCTTGCTGAAATGCGTAAATATTACAAGGTAAGTTGGGTGTTCTTGCTGAAAATGCAAGGGGTATTCCTAAGTGGTCTTACTAGGTTGAGTCTCGGTCCCCTTCTTCATTGAATATCCCTCCCTATTTATAGAACATGAAGAGGTAACAATATCCAATGGGTAAGGACTGCTGGGCAGGGCCCAGCCGTTACATGGCTTCCTGGTCTGTTTACAACTACTTGCTCCTCTATTTTGGGCTTTTGCTTCAATAAGTAAACTTTGCTTTTGGGCCTGATAGCTTCCTCAGCAAGCTTCATTTGTGTTTCTTTTGATGAGATATGAGCGGCTGGGATTAACTCTCCTCTTCAATCCATGCACTCCCAGATCGTCCTCTCTTAGGCTGCCACGTGGCACGGCCCAAAGTTTGTTATTTTTGGGGCCCAACATTAGCCCCCAATTCTCGTGTAAGTTTGCTTGCGCGGGAATTTCAGTTACACTCGTTTCGCTTCGATTTTTGCCCCCGCCCTTAACTGTTCGTATTCTCGCCTTTAATTAATCCCAACTACCTTCCCTTAAATTCTTTTACTCCTGACCAATTTTTCAATTTCTCACTCCATTTTCCCAGAAAACCTCCTATCTTCTTCTCCTTCTTCTCCTTCCGACTTCCTTTTGTTTTGCCGATCATCCTCCCAGGTACCATTTCCGTTCTTCTTTCAATCTTTTACTTCTTTCAGTAATTATGGGTGATGAATTATTCCCTTCTCAAAGTCTCCTTTCCCCTTTACATTCTTGCAATTCCATCTTCAAACCTTCTGACATAACCGCCATTAGAGGGCAGTTTCACTTTAACGCCGGGGTGAATATTCACGTTCCGACGGCCGGCCAAAAGGCCGATTTCTGTCGCCCTGGGTGGACCTGCATGTACCTCTACCCCTTTTCCTTGGGTTTGAGGTTCCCTTTTCCAGACCTCGTATGCGAATTCCTTCACATTAATAAACTTCCTATGTGCCAAATCACTCCTTACGCTTGGCGAACCATCCTGTCGTTAAGCAAATTAAACGAAAAATACGATATGGGGATTACAATGGGTGATTTTGCTCACCTTTTCGCCGTGCGGGCTTTGGGTCGTGGTCAATTCACGATTCGGGCCCATAAGAGTGAGGAGCATTGCATAATTTTTCCTCCGAAACCTAAGGATGCTGATTGGTTTCGGAGTTTCATCTTCGTGGAAGTAAACACTTTGCCCAATCCACATGACTACATCTACACCCAATGGAGAGCTTCAACAGGTACTTACTTTTGGTTACCTCATTGGTTCCTTTTGTTGCTCACCATCTTACTGCTCTTTTCCTGCAGACTTGCCCAAGATACTTCCTGCTGCCGACGAAGAAGTGTCCCTGTCAAAGTTGTTTGGTCTGGAACCTGCGTGTCGTTCTTTTAATTTTTTATTCGGTTATACTACTTTGGAGGAAGAAAGGGAGATGTCTACTGGTAATTTTCTCCCAGCTTGCACTTTTGCTTAGTTGAACCTATCTCTCTTCCTTTTTCTTACTCTCTGGCCCACTTCCAGATTCTACCAGGCCTGTGATGACTCCAGCCATGATGATGGCCCAGAGGAGGAGGAAGACCGTGGCAGGGGGGCTTAGGGCTTCTTCTAAGAGGAAGGCAGAGGCGACTGGTGCTGAGTCCTCTGCCAAGCGGTTGGAGCCTTCATCTTCTTCTGACGATGTGACTATTCTTGCTGCCCCTTTATCTTCCTTGCCCCCTTTGGGCCCTCCTACGCAGACGAGGGCTTACTCCTCTTTGGTTAAGAAGGAACCATCCGGGTCTGGGGCTGGAGGATCAGGTACTAGGGCTGAGGGTGCTGGAACTGGTGATGAGGTGAATGATGTTATGTCTGATCTGCCTGAGGATGTTATCAGATTACCCGTTGGGTTTGGATGTACTGCGGGGGTGCCTTGCTGGCCTACTTTGAAGAGAGCGCTGCTTCCTAGTGTGAGGACATACCTTCGTCCCAGGCCGACTAGAGAATTGCTGGAGGATGCTGCTGAACAAGCTTTTGCGGTACGGCTTTATCTTTTACCTTTATACCGAAGTTTCTTTACCCTTCTCGTCCTTCATTTCCTTCTTTTTACAGACTATGCAGATGTTGCTGGTCGAAATTGACCGTCTGCCGGAATCTGAGAGGGAGCTGACATCCCTGAAGGCTGAGTTGAACTTGATGAGCAGGAGGCTGGAGGCGGAGAAGGTTCGCGGGAACCAGAGGCTGGAGGCTGCTAAGGCGAAGGAGAAGGATTCAGAAGAGCAAATGGCGATAATCCTGGATGCCAAGGACGCTCTTGCCTCCGAGGTGAAAAAATGGAAAGAGGCTAAGGAGGCCGCTGATGCAGAGAATGCTGTCTTGCGGCAGAAGAAGGAGTCCCTCTCTGCCGTGTTATCTGATATCGTCCCTTACACCCATTGGGCGGCCAGGGTTGAGTGTATGAAAGAGGTGCTGGAGAATAAGCACTTGGGATGGGATGCGGCTGAGGAGGAACGTCTTCTGGAGGCTACCTTTCCTGTGAAACCCAACCTTGGCGTGCTTTCTGACTGCGAGGAAGAGGAGGCTCCGGAGGTTAACAGCCCTGTTCCTGCAGAATCTCCTCCTATTCAGGGGGAAGCGATTCCTGTGACTCCTCCTCCAGCAGATGGTGGTCAAGGCGGTGTTGGAGCAGCTGGTGATTCCTCCTCCGTAACCAAGCATGTTGTTACTTAGTTGTTTTAGTTTCGTTGTTGTTCTGGGCCCTGTGTGGCTTGTTTCTTTTGTCGTTTTGGTTGTTCTTCCTGGATCCGGGTGGGTCCAGTTAAACATTTATCTTTTGTGGCCCGTGGTTTTTGGGCTTAGTCTGTAGAACTTTTATTCCGGCCTTTTTTCTTGGCTGGCGGAGCACCTAAGGGTGCAAATGAATATTTCTGGCTCCAGGGTTTCCTGGGTCCTTAGTTTGTATGTCGTTTTTGTTTTCTGCATGCATGCTTTTTGTTTAACCGGCCATGTGTACGTGCTGGTTTCCTTAGTTAGGAGTACTCCAGACTTTTGCGTGGGTGCTTAGTACTGTGGGTGTTTGTTTCCCAGCTTGTTTTTACTTTGCCATATTCACACGCTTCAGTTTTTATAGTGTTTGACAAGAATTACTTGACTGAATCATACCGAAGTTATATTCAAGATAACCCGTGGGGTTTCTTACAAAATGTTCAAAAGATATCTGTCAAGATACTGGCTTGACATCAAAAGATAGCTACTGGGTTCTGTTTAACCCTTTACTGAGAGAAATGAAAGAAAACAACATAAATAGCAAAAAGAATCCTGGAACCTGAGTATTCAGGTTGCTGACCGATGTGGTATTTCCTCCTTTCTAGATGAAATACTTCTTTAAGTGTGAGATGTTCCATGGCCTGGGTACCATTTTTCCATTCATGTCCATTAGTCTATAGGAGCCACTGCCAGTTGCACTCTCCACCTGGTATGGGCCTTCCCAGTTGTATGCGAACTTTCCTGCCCGGTGGTTTTTAGTGTTCTGGAAGACTTTCCTGAGAACAAGATCTCCCACCTGCAGGATCCTGACCTTAACGTTTTTGTTGTACGTTCGCGCTACCATCTGCTTGTATGATGCTATTCTGATTTGGGCGCTTGTTCTGAGTTCATCTATGGTATCTAGGCTGCTGGCCATTTCCGCCTGGTTGCGCTCTTCCGTCAGGCATCCGTATCTTTGTGTCGGGATCCTGACTTCTGAAGGAATTACTGCTTCAGCTCCATACACCAGGCTGAAGGGTGTTTGGCCCGTTGCGACTTTTGGCGTTGTTCTATCTGACCATAGGACGAGGGGTAGCTCTTCTGCCCATCTACCTCCTGCTTCTTCCAGCCTTCTTTTTAAGTTGTCCATGACAATCCGGTTGCTGGATTCGGCCTGACCATTGGTCTGGGGGTATCTGGGTGCAGCCTTTAGTAGTGTAATGTTCCAGCCAGCGCAAAATGCTTCCGTCTTGTTGGATATGAACTGAGAACCGTTATCACATACAATTTCAGAAGGTATGCCAAACCTACAGATTATATTACGCTTAAGGAAAGATATCACCTGATTCTCTGTGATTTGGGGGAAAGACTCTGCTTCTATCCATTTGGAAAAGTAGTCTGTTAGTGCCAGCATGTAAGTTTTGTTTCCTGGTGCCCTTGGCAGGGGTCCCACAATATCCATTCCCCACTTCATGAATGGCCACGGTGATATTACTGGATGCAGAGGTTCTGCAGGTTGGTGTACCACGGGTGCGTGTTTCTGGCAGGGTTGGCACTTTTTTGCAAATTCTACAGTATCCTTTCTGATTGTTGGCCAGAAGTACCCTTGTCTGAGTGCTTTGTTGGATAGGCTCCTGCCCCCTGCATGATTTCCACACTCGCCACTGTGGAGATCATGTAAGATAGCCTGACTTTCTTTTTCTCCCAAGCAACGCAGGTAGGGTCCAGCCATCGATCTCCTGAACAAGATTCCATCTATTAGTGTAAATCTGGATGCTTTTATTTTAAATCCCCTTACCTCTTTCTTCTCGGAGGGGAGGATGTTGTTTGCTAGCCATTCGATGTATGGCGTTCTCCAATCTGGGGCTTCTTCCTGACTGACGGTATTGCTGAGTATCCCTGCTTCTACTTCCCACTGAGTGCTGGATGGCTCAACTTCTGGATCCTGTCCTGAAGTTGAAGGTTCCAGCACATGGATGATTGGAATTGTAGAGAGTTCTCCTGGATTGAACGTAGCCCCCAGGTTGGCTAGTGCATCAGCTTCTGCATTTTGGTCTCTGGGTATTTGCTTTAGCTCGAATGTGATGAATTCCGCTTTTAATCCTCTTGCTACTTTCAGGTAGGCAACCATCTTTGGATCCTTGGCTTCGTACTCGCCATTCACGTGATTCACTATGAGTTGTGAATCACCGAAGGCTTGCAGGTGCCTGATCTTCATTCCTAGGGCCAACTGCAGTCCTTGGATTAGCGCCTCGTACTCAGCGACGTTGTTTGTAGCAGGAAATTCACAGCGTACGGCATGCGCAACAATGTCTCCTTGCGGAGATCGCAGTACCATGCCTACCCCTGCTCCTCGGCTATTCGAGGCTCCATCTACATGCAGTGTCCAGCACCTTTCTGCTGAATCCATTTCTGGAGGTAGAAAAGCCACTTCCGCTTCCTGTTGTAAACCTGGACTAAAATCGGAAACAAAATCTGCCAGGGCCTGTGATTTTATTGCTGTACGGGTTTCGAATTTTAAATCATAACCACTTAAATGTACTGACCATTTGGCCATTCTTCCAGACAATTCCGGTTTTCCTAATATGGATTTTAAAGGATAGCTTGTTAGGACCGAAATTGTGTGGGATTCAAAATAAGGTCTGAGTTTATAAGATGCTGTTACTAAGGCCAAAATGAGTTTTTCTGGAGCAGAATACCTGGTCTCTGCAGGTAGCAGAGACTTGCTGATGTAATATACGGGATGCTGTGATCCCTCATACTCCCTTACCAGGACCCCGCTGGCTGCTGCTTCCGTGACGGACAGGTACAGGTAGAGTGGTTCTCCTGGCTCTGGTTTAGACAGGAGGGGCGGAGCGCTGAGGTATTGCTTCAGGCTCCTGAAGGCTTCCTCGTGCTCTTCCGTCCACTCGAATCTCTTACTTTTTCGCAGGATATCGTAGAATAGCTTGCATCTCTCTGAGGATCTGGATATAAATCTGTTGAGGGCTGCTACTCTTCCTGTTAGTTTTTGCACGTCCCTTGGTTTCTGTGGCGACTCCAGCTGCAACAGAGCTTTGATTTGATCCGTGCTTGCCTCAATGCCTCTCTGCGTGACCATGTACCCCAGGAATTTCCCGCTAGATACTCCAAAGGTACACTTTGAGGGGTTCAGCTTCATCTGGTACTTCCTCAAGGTGCTGAATGTTTCTTGTAGGTGCTGAAAGTGCTGCTCTGCTGCTTTGGATTTTACAACCATATCGTCGATGTATACTTCCATGGTTTTCCCTATCTGGTCCTTGAACATCATGTTCACTAGCCTTTGATAGGTGGAACCTGCATTTTTGAGTCCAAAGGGCATAACATTGTAACAGTATATACCTCTCTCCGATTGGAAGGCTGTTTTTTCTTGATCTTCAGCAGCCATTCTAATTTGGTTGTACCCGCTCCAGGCATCCAGGAACGTTAGCATCTCATGTCCTGCAGTAGCGTCTACCATAGCGTCTATATGCGGTAGAGGAAAGGGGTCTTTTGGGCAAGCTTTGTTTAAATCTGTAAAATCAACACAAACCCGCCACTTGCCATTTTTCTTAGGCACCACTACTACATTAGATAGCCATTTTGGGTATTTTACCTCCCTGATTTTTCCAGCGGCCAGGAGGTTGTCCACCTCCTGGTTGATTACCTGATTCCTTTCGTAGGCGAATTTCCGCCTCTTCTGCTGGACTGGTTTGTGGTTAGGGTCCACGCTCAGCCTGTGGGATATGACCTCTGGATCTATTCCTACCATATCCTCATGTGACCATGCAAAGCAATCTATATTATCTTTTAACAATTGTATGAGTTTTAGGCGGATGTCACCTGTGCACTCTGCTCCCATCAATACTATCCTCTCTGGGTGCTGCGGATCCAGGGAGATTTCATCCAATTCCAGCTGCTGCAGTTCGATGTATTCCTCCTGGAGCCGCTTTCCCTTTGATTGCTATGCTAACGGGGGTGGAGTTGCTGTAGGCTTGAGTGCTACTTTGTAGCAGCTCCTCGCTTCGTCCTGGCTTCCTCTGATTGTTTGGACTCCCCATGGGGTAGGGAACTTCAGGCATTGGTGGTATGATGAAGGTATTGCTTTCATGTCATGGATCCATGGCCTGCCAAGAATTACATTGTAAGTAGAAGGACCATCAATTACAAGGTACCTTACCTGTTTATTTATTCCTCCTGCATAGGTAGGAATGAGTATTTCTCCCAGGGAACTTTTTGTTTCGCCGCTGAATCCTACTAGAGGTACTGCCTTCTTCACCAGGTCGTTCTCGCTGAATCCCATGTTCTTTAGTGTTTCCAGCATGATCAAATTGACGGAGCTTCCTGTATCCACTAGTATCTTTTTGACTGTGCAATTCCCTATGGATAGGGTGATTATCAAAGCATCATCATGATACTCCGCTTCTCCTCCTCCATCGGCTTCGTCGAAGCTGACTGCCGGGAGGTCTTTGCTGTTGATCCTGCAGGAACTCTCTGGTTTGTTGCCCTTTGTCATGGTGGCGTGCCTTTTGGCGGCTGAATAGGTTAATCCGCACAATTCTGATCCTCCTGTGATTACATTAATAATTTTTGTACAAACAGGAGGACTGGAAGGTCTGACCTGACTTGTGGAGTTGACTTTGGTTTCCTTAGCCAGTAGATGGTTCAGGTTCCCTTGGTCAAACTGATATTTTACCTCCTTCCTTAAGGTGATGCATTCTTCTGTTGTGTGGCCAATGTTCTCCTCATGGAAGTCACACCGTAGACTGGTGTCCCTGTTGTCTTTTGGTCTTTCCTCCGTTCTCTTTCTAGGCCACTTAACCCTTTCTCCCAGGTTCTTGAGGGCTTTAATCACACCTGCAATATTAACATTAAAACCGTACTCTTTTATTCTGGGAGGCAGGTTTGGGTCACTCTTCCAGTTTTTGCCTCCTGTTACTTTGTTGACTGGCCTGCTGTAGGGCTTGGCCTTCTCACTCCTTTCTTCCTTTGCTTTTCTTGCGGGGGTCTCAACGCGCTGGCTGATCCTCCTGGGACCTGGGTCCTCCTCCAGGCGGACGGCATCCAGGGCCTTCTGCTGTACTTGAGCGAAGCTGGTGCAGGTCCATTTGGTTAGGTCTTTGTACAAATCTGACCCTTCTGGCAGCCCCCAGCGGAAGGCGTGGATGGCGGTAGCTACGTCACATTTTGGTATGGATACCATCTCGTTGTTGAACCGAGCCAGGTAGTCTCTGGTTGGCTCCGCGTCGCGCTGGATGATGCGGTACAGGTCGCTTGTTTGCTTTTCCGGCTTCCGACTGCTGGCAAACTGCTGGTTGAAGGCGTTCACCAGTTCAGCAAAACTGGAGATGCTTCCGTTGGGCAGACTAACCAGCCACTGCAAGGCTGCTCCTGAGAGGGTTGACCCAAATCCTTTACACATGCACGCTTCTTTGAGTGGTCCTGCAGCCGTTATTACCATCATCTTCTGCTTGTACTGATTGACGTGGTCAACCGGATCGGCAGTTCCGTCATAGTGTGTCATTGTGGGTGGTGAAAACCCCTTTGGCACATCGACGGAGACTATGTTACTGGTGAAGGGAGAATCTGCGTAGCTGTCCTCCGTTGCTTTCTCCAAGGGCCGCGGTACTCCCGGTATGCGGTTGACGAGATCCCATAGCTCACTGTATTTCTGCTCCCATGCGCTAGGTAGTGCGTATGTTGGGGGAGGCAGAAATCCGTGCGCTGTAACTTCTGGGGCCTGGCTGGCTATCGGAATAGGGCTGGCGTACTGGGAGGTGTGGATGATGGATGGGGTCTGCTGATAGCTGCATCCTGGCGCTCCTCCACTGTACTGTTGGTAGGGGAACAGCCTGGTTGATGACTCCGCTTGCCAAGCTGGGGCTTGCTGATATGAGTGTCTAGGAGTTATCGTTTCTGGGGGAGTAATCCTGCCGAGATCCAGGCGTGTGACTATCTCGGCTGGGACTTCCCTTGACTTTTTTCCAATGGTCCTTCTTCGATGCCTTTCTGCGGCTTCTGCTGCGGCTGCTGCGGTGCTGGCGGCGATTCGCGCCCTCAGATCTTGGTTGTCCTTCCTCAGGCTGCTGATCGCTTCCGCCATTGATTGCCACATTTCTGCAGTTGGAGTTGGCTGGCTTGGATTCTGCCTTTTTCCGGTGTCTGGCTGCATGGTGGCAGTGGTTTTGGTTGGGACCATGGCTGGGGTGCTGCTGCTGGCTGGCGCCATGGTCGCTGTTGGAACTGCGGTTTTGGATGTGGGTACCAGCGAGATTTGACTAGCGGACGAAGGTGGTGTTAGGGGATTGGTTGTTTTTGGGATGTTTCCCGACATGTTTGGTTTTTGTTTAGGATGATTTTGTGAGGTTTTGTTTTGGGTACGATAATCACTATAGCCCCACGGTGGGCGCCAAAATGTTTTGGTCGAAAATTACCAAGTTTGTTATGTAAGGTTATAGTGATTATTGAACAAGGTTGCTAATTGATTAGAGGTGATGACTTGTAAAACAAAGAAGATAAAGGATAGAGCGTTATTATTCTTGCTGAAATGCGTAAATATTACAAGGTAAGTTGGGTGTTCTTGCTGAAAATGCAAGGGGTATTCCTAAGTGGTCTTACTAGGTTGAGTCTCGGTCCCCTTCTTCATTGAATATCCCTCCCTATTTATAGAACATGAAGAGGTAACAATATCCAATGGGTAAGGACTGCTGGGCAGGGCCCAGCCGTTACATGGCTTCCTGGTCTGTTTACAACTACTTGCTCCTCTATTTTGGGCTTTTGCTTCAATAAGTAAACTTTGCTTTTGGGCCTGATAGCTTCCTCAGCAAGCTTCATTTGTGTTTCTTTTGATGAGATATGAGCGGCTGGGATTAACTCTCCTCTTCAATCCATGCACTCCCAGATCGTCCTCTCTTAGGCTGCCACGTGGCACGGCCCAAAGTTTGTTATTTTTGGGGCCCAACAGTGTAACATGCCAAAAAACTGACAAAAGCAAACACATGTACATATATATCCTCTCTATTACTTGGAAGCGCATAGTTGCCCAACAATAATAATGTTACGGACTTATGGTAAATACCTTAATAGCTCAAAGGCTCTTGCATAAGGTTGACTCACTCAATTTTCTAAAAACAACCTCACCCAAGTTCTGACATACGTTAATTTACAAGTAACCATCATAAAATTGTGCCGAGAAATGTATTAAATGGCGGTTACTTCAAAAATTAAGAGGAGCAAACTAAACAATTTAGTGAGCTATTTTTACTTGGAATATTTAGATTCCAAAGACCATGTTTGGGACCAAAAAGTTTTTTTCAGAAGTTCCATAAATCACAACTACAGATAGACATTAGACATATGCTAGCGCCACGACTACTGCTCTAATATGCTACGTTAATATACTTCAGTACAATACCTCAATGACTAAATCAAGTTTTGCTTCAGGAACCAACTCAAACTACACAACCTTCTCCTGATACGCCCTTGAAAAGTGAGATTACAAATCTACTCTGTTCAGAGTGTCAGACGTTTAACTAAGCACAATGCCATCCTATCATGCACTTCAATCCACTTCTTCCACCAACAGTACCAACGATGTGTCTATAAAAATTCACAAAATTCCGCCTTACGCACACATGCTTCTAATGGATCACTAAAGTAGCACTATGTCATGATTAAATCTAACCAATAAGCTTTGAACCAACGACACCGCATGAGAAACAATATAAGTAGAGTAGAATAATCAAAGATAACATTCTCTTGGGCTAACATGTGATTGATAGTTCCAGATAACAACAGTTCCCCAGAATATAAGCTCGTCAAAATTCTACAACAAATTACAAATTTTCATTAAAATTACAGCATTGTTACTATCAAGCAATGCAATTTGCTAAAAATTGCGTCTAAATAAAATTAGAGGACAAATTCACCATGGTTCAGTAGGATGTAGATCCACAGACTTAACTCTATCTGATCTTTGCGCAAATTTCCTCTGATCGAAACAGAAAACGCAATAATCAACATCAAAATTAACCCAAATTGCATATTTAAATCAATGAATGAAATCAAATTACCTTCATTTTGAGTCGGAGAGGCTGATCCGCAACCGAATCAAACATAGAAAAATGTAGCTTTATTTATCTGTTATAATCTCACTGCAAGACCTAAATAATATCAGAATTATTCAACATCAACCTAAGAACATTTATTTTACATCTAACCCAACCACCATAACCAAACACGAGCTGACAATAGAGTAAATAAGTTCCAAGGCAGACCCAATCATATTTATCCCCAAAAATGAAAATTACTCAAAGTCACAACCCTAAATATCTAATTAAACTTTGAAATCAATAAGATAATAAACTAAAAACAAAAATCAAATGCTACCCATTTCAATTCAATCCTAATAACAACAACTCATTAACTCCAATCATCATTATTACTATAAAAGCAAAATGTATAACTGCATACGTGGCGCAATAATATTCCACCGTTCACTCTTTCGCGCACTCACATTCACCCTCACAAAAACCAGTTTCGTAGACCAATGAGAACCCTTAATTTATGTCAAGTCATATATTTTTATGTATTATAATATTATAATATTATTATTATTATTATTATTTTTATTATTATTATAAATCCAAGATTCTCGGATTTTGCATTATTTCAAGTCATATATTTTCATTCTAATCCATGCCATAAATAAAAAATATTCCATGGTAAAAGATATACAAAATAAATATTAGTTGTAATCTCGGGGATCGATAATAAAAAATTAGTTGCCAATATTAAAGTGTATAATCTTTGGCTAATTAGCTAATTACACGGCTGAAGATATATTAGCTAATTAGCTAATTACACGGCTGAATAATTACCCTACTAATAAAATATTTCATTCCATAAATTACACACTTCAACAATATATATAAAATAATAAGAGTTTGATCCATGCAATATACCATAATAAAAAATATTAGCTAATTACACGGCTGAAGAAATTCCATAAATTACACGCCTCAACAATATATACAAAATATTAAGAGTTTGATCCATGAAATATTCCATAATAAATAATAAATATTACCTGATTCGATAATAAAAAATTTATGGAATAAAGATAGTGATTTTCACGGGGGTAAAAGAATGTAATCTCGGAATCGATAATAAAAAATTAGTTGCTAATATCATTATATATATAAAAGAAGAATGGAAAACTGCCTATGTGGCACAATGTGGATGCAGAATTATGGTAATGCAAGTATCTCATTCAATCTCACAATTTTAGTTTTTTTTAAACCAATCATGTTTAAACAAGTTGTCCATCTTTCCACATCAGCAAACTAAAACAAATAAAAAACCGAAATTAATTGAGAACCACCTAATTAACTGTGTGTAATTAATATAATCGTGTTAATTAATATGGGTACCAATTTTCAAAACCTAACAAAAAATGTTTTACTTTCTCAATGTTCTAAAAAATCTCAAGCAACATTGAGAACCACCCACCCTAATCTTATAATTACAAAAACGTCTCGAGTGACCAAAATTATTCCGTATTACAAATTAGTTACTGACCTCAATCTGCTAAATTATTCTGTATTTAGTATCTCTTTTTGTTCATGGCTCTATAAAACTTGATCGACACCGCCTTTTTGTTACTCAGAATATCCTTTTTATTTATTGTTGTTGGGGTTGATTGTTAACAATGTAAATTTTACATCTATCATGTAAAGTTTATAAGAGATATGTATAATGTTTTCACTACTGATCAATAGAGATTACATGAAAATTACATACGTGTGAACTAAAGAAGATACAATCAATTAGGAGTGTGAAACTCCATAAATCAAGGATAAATGAAGGTAGGAAATAATGTCAGAAACTCAGAATATACACTATGAACGATTAACAATTATGTGCCATATTTAACTTGATTATTGAAATCACTTGATTGTGCACAATTATGGATATAATTGTGTGATTGATCTTTAATATTTATGTTGATCATATTTGCTTTCGAAATAAATTGCAGGCACTTTCGCTTTTGCTCAGTAGAATGTTGTCACCATCAAATGGATAAAGACAATTTTGAATAATATGAAAAGGTTCTTCTGTTCATGGATGCATTGCCGTGTGTTTTTTAATTGTCCGTCACCAACTTTTGATGGATAATCATGCTTTATTTTTCTTTTAGACAGTCAACATTAAATTTTGTATAGGTGACAGCTCTATAATCATATTATAATTCAATGGGTAACATAACATTATGCTAATTACTCTGTAAATACACAGTTTTTAATGTTTTAGATAAAATATTTATAGTCGTCTACACGTCAATGTTTAATTAGCTCGCGTTTGGTGGATGTTTTTCAAGAGTCGGGTTAATTAGAAGGTCAAATCGGGGTTAGATCGAGTTACAGACCTACATGTGAGGAGTATTAGAACCGTGCTAAATTTTAGTTGTCGTCATTGACATGTTCTTAATTATTGATTCACTTTGAAAAAGAGTAATACTATTTTCATATTAATTAACTATCGACAACTCCGTATTAATTCATTAACTTCGAATTTGAGAATACAATTCAATATGACAAATAATGAATCATTGCGGATATAGCACAAGTCTGTTCTAAATAAAAAAGAAGTATTTGTATTAACTCAAGGTTCATGATGGCCAAGATAGTCACACTAAATCCATAAACGAGTATTATTGCAATACTGTATTGGACCTACTTTGTATAGTGCATACCATGTCTTTAATCACGGTTTCATTTTTTCTTCTTCTTTGAAATTATTGTATTCGAGTTTGTTTATGGTCGGGTTTAATAATTCTACTTAATTTCGGAATACCGTATTCCATTTATTTAAGTTAAATAATTAAATTAAATTTCAGATTAAAGTTATTTGAAACCATTTTTTAAAAACGTATTTTGCTAAAATTTAATAATTTTCCATTTTTGATGTATAGATTACGCTTTCTCAAGTGATAAGTCAAACGTCTAATATTTAATGATTTTTTAAAAATAAATCAAGTATTACTTTGTCGTATTACCGACCTTTTAGTTCTGTTAAAAGAACTCAAAGTTTTATGACTACTTCACACTCAGTTGACAATATTTTTATAAAACCTACTCTTTTAATAACGCATAATATTGTATGTACCATTTTTATAACCTTTTGCTATATTTAATTTTCAATAAATTTTCTAAATATAGTTTAATATATGATTATTTATATATTTTTTTATCTACTTTGGAAATTTGTTATTAGATTATCTAACGACGGTAATTGATCATATACTTTACAAAGTTGTAATTAACAATCCCGTGATTTTCACGGGTGTTACACTAGTTCAAGTGTATAATCTTTGGCTAATTAGCTTATTACACGGCTGAAGAGATATTAGCTAATTAACTAATTACACGACTGAAGAATTACCCTACTAATAAAAGATTTCATTGCATAAATTACACACTTCAACAATATATACAAAATAATAAGAGTTTGATCCATGAAATATTCCATAATAAATAATAAATATTACCTAAATACAGAGTTTTAGCTCCTATAGAGTTTCACGTGAGAAAAACTATCTCCGAATGATAAATAGTGACTTTAAGCTGCCACAACCTACCTACCTACCTCAACAATTTTTATTCACGTGCAATTCAATAGCTGCTAGCCTGCTATCCTACCTCAACATTTTTCACTACAAGAATACATAAAACAGGCGACGGAATTTGGCGATTGAAGACAGTCGCCAAAATAATTTGGCGACTGACATCAGTCGCCAAAGTTCTGTCGCAAGCCCTAGTCGCCAAAAAAAAATTGGCGACTGTTGCCAGTCGCCAAATTTGGCGACTGAAAAGGCAGTCGTCAAAGTAGGGAAACTGGCGACTGAGGCAGTAGTAGCCAAATTGGCGACTGAGAGGGGAGGTAGTCGCCAATTTGGCGACTGGAGCAACGATGGGAGTCGCCATTTTGGCGACTGTAGGGTAGTCGCCTTTGTTGTTTAGTCAGTCGCCAATTTGAGTTTTTTCCAGTAGCTTTTCCAGTTTTGGCGACTGACTGCAGTCGCCAAAACCACCATTTCAGTCGCCGAATTGGCTGTTAATTTTCATGTTATTTTCGTTTTGATCTAGCCAAATCTCGTATTTAGTCATCCTAATACGCAATGAAAACCTGCAAACAGAAAATTGCAACCCATTTGCGCGAACCGCACCTTTTGAAACACGAAATTCTCATTTATTAAAAAATGAGAACATTATCCAACTACAAGTTAAACTGACGAAACAGTAACCAACTACATTATCCAAGTTCATTATCCAACCTTAAGCTAATCCAACTACATTATCCAAGTTAAAGCTAAACTAGCTAAAACTTATCCAACAACCTAAGCTACAAATCTCATGCCGGCTCCACTACCACCACCCTTACCATGAGGATCGTTGGGGTCATACCGATATTGTGGACCGGGGTTGCATTGTGAGAAAAAGTTCTCCATGGCCTCCATGCGCTCCTTCATCAACCGAAACTGTTCATCTCTTTCTGAATTCACTCGTCTTTCTTCAGCGAGTTGAGTCTGTAGTTGACTCACAAGAGCCGGCTCATATGTTTGTCGAGGCTCATATGAGGATCTTCTGGCCGGTTGTTTGAAGAAGACACCATGGGCCTTTCCGGTGCCGTACACATTTCCCTTCTTATATCCCTTGACCAAATTAAACCAAATCTCATTATCTGGTACTTCGGGATGTTCTTCTTTTTCAGCCTCGAATGCTTCCTACATTAGTTGACAAAAAATTATGTCGTTATTAGTGAAATTTTCATCCTTTAATCAATACAATTGACAAATAAAGATAATTGTATAGATATACCTTTAAGATGTGAGGCATTTCCCCTTTTACCAATCTTATAGATATTGTCTTTGTATCTAGATGCTCCAACATCGCGGTACCTCCTATTGACAGTAGACTCTAATTCAGGCGGGCAGTAAAAATGTAGCTGCAAAAATACAACATTAAGTATTAGTTGAAAAACTATAACAGTGAGTAAAATAAGTAATTAATAAAAAGGATTTTGGTTACCCGGAAGTTATTAAACCAGGCTTCTTTTTGAGCTTCACTAGCTTCTGTCCAATTAAGGGGCACAGGACCTAACAAAGATGACTTTGTGCTGTTGGTTACACCTCGAACAGCGGTCTGATGATTAAACCTGAAACATATATAAATTGTAACTTATAATAACTAGCCATTTATTACTAATAAAATGAATAATTACAATTTAATAAAACTTACCAAAATCCTGCTGGATCAAGTATCTTCCTGCGATCCTGTGTGTACTGAATCTGTACATGTGTGTCCTCCGCAGATTCGCTCTGAACCAACTCCTCCTCCTCCTGCTGCACAGCGGGCTGACTCTGCTGACGACTGTGCCCACCTCGCTGTCTTCCTCTACCTCCTGCCATCTACAATCATATAAATAAAAGTATTAATACTTACAAATCAAACATGCATAAAATAAATGATTAATACAAATATGAACAATATATAATAACATGACCAACTATACCAAATTAATCATCATCTTCATCATCCTCATGATCAACATCAGATCATCCTCATCATCCTCATCCTCGTCCTCATCCTCATCCTCATCCTCATCCTCATCCTCATCCTCTTCCTCATCCTCAGCTCTCACTTCATCTAATTCCTCCCATCCTTCAACCAACTCATCAAAATTATTAATCTCAACATCCTCCTCCTCTTCTAAGTCTTCAAACTGTTCATTCTCATTTTGGTCAATGACTCCGTCTGTTGGAGGCAAAATTGTCCCATTTGATACTATTTCTTCTTGAAAAAATGTGGTATCAACTTTTGATCGTGCCTTTGTCATAATGACTGCCCACCATGCCTTACTATTTCTATCATTTGTCGTGCTTGGATAGGAAGCGAAATACACTTGTTGAGCCTGATGTGCTAGTATAAATGGATCATACTTAGAGTATGTTCGGGTACTATTCACTTCCACAAGCTTGTAACATTCATGTACTCTCATTCCAGTCGAGGAATTATCCTTCCATTCAATCTTGAATAAAGTAGTTTTGTAAGCACGATCACGACCATTATAAGACATCTCAAAGATGTCCTCTACAATACCATAATACTCATGGTCATCAGTAGAAGAAATAGTGACACCATAGTTGCATCTAGCCTTACCCTTACCGTGGTCGAATGTATGGAAATTAAATCCATTAACTGAATATCGGTTCCACGTCTTAACCAAGCGTGAAGGACCGAAAGCCAAACTCCTTATCAAATCATCTTGGATATTGAACTCAATGACATGGTTCTGAAACCATTTTGGAAACTTATCCTCATGTTTGTCCCAAACATCATCCTTACTCACACTAGGATGTTCCTTACTGAAATCAGTCACGAATTTTGCTTCATATGGCTCTAAGATCTCACAATTTGATAGAACGTATAAGTGAGCACGATTGTATTCCTTGTCGTCCAAATATCTCGTTCCACCTTTTGATGAACAACCTTCATCATCTTGAGTTTGAAAAAACTCGGGTAAACTTGAATCAACATCATCTGCTTTATCAACATTCAAGTTTCGTGATTTGGTTTCTATATGCTTTTCAAAGTAGAGAGAACAAAAATTTGCAATCTCTTCTGTTAAATAGGCATTACATATAGAACCTTCTACCTTAGCTTTGTTACCAATCTTTTTCTTCACATGATTAAGAAATCTACACATTTATTAGATCAATGTTTAATGATAATATAGATTTGTAATTTAATATTCTAAAATAAAATAGTAACGAATCTTTCTTTTATTACCTTTCAAATGGATACATCCATCTATATTGAACGGGTCCTCCAACTTTGGCTTCGTAGGGCAAATGGACAGGTAAATGCTCCATAGAGTTGAAAAATGAAGGAGGAAAGATCATCTCAAGCTTACATAGTATTTGTGGTATTTGATCTTCGAGACGAATCATGTCATCAACACATATTGAGGAGGAACATAAAACTCGGAAAAATTGACTAATCTCAACAATTGCATTCCAAACAGTAGTTGGGAGGAGATGTTTCAAAGCAACGGGTAACAGTCGCTCCATGAATACATGACAATCATGACTTTTCAAGCCTTGTAGCTTGAGCTTCTTGAGATCAACACAGCGACGAAAATCTGAAGCATATCCATCAGGAAACTTCAACTTCCTTAACCACTCACATAATACCTTCTTTTGAGCTTTGTCCAGAGTGTAAATGGCTTTTGGCTTGGATCCATCTTTGCGAATGTGTAATTTGGGACGATCACAAAATGTCTTTATGTCTTTTCTAGAAGCAACAGTATCACATGTTTCGCCTTCAACATCCATGATCATGTCAATGAGTTGCTCAAAAAAGTTCTTCTCTATGTGCATTACATCCAAATTGTGTCTGATTAGCATAGTTTTCCAATATGGAAGGTCCCAAAAAATGCTTCTTTTATACCAACCATTCTTCTTCTTTTTCAGCTCTTTAAACTCTTCATCGGTACCATCAATAGAAGATGGCAAATCACGTACCAACTCCCACAACGCATCACCCGGAAGATGAACTCGAGCATCATCAAGTATTTGTTTACCTTTTTTGAAAGCTTTTTTGTTGCTCCTAAGAAGATTACCTTCTGGTAAGAAGCATCTGTGACAATCAAACCAACTCATTTTCTTGCAATTTGGAAGCCAAAAAGCTTTACTTTCACCCATGCAATGAGGACATGCTTTCTGTCCCGCAGTAGACCAACCGGATAGCATACCATATGCGGGAAATCGTTTATTGTCCACAAAAGTGAAGCTCTAAGTTGAAAATTTTGCTTTCTGAAAACGTCATATGTTTCCACCCCAACTTCCCACAACTGTCTCAATTCTTCCACTAATGGTTGTAAATAAACATCCAAATGCCCTTTCGGATTCTTAGGCCCGGGAATAATGAGAGACAAGAAAATAAATTCCCGTTTCATACATAACCAAGGCGGTAAGTTGTATGGTGTGACCATTACGGGCCAACAAGAGTATTTCTTACCAAATTGGGTAAAATGACTAAATCCATCCGTACACAAGCCAAGTCGCACATTCCGGGGTTCCGCGGCAAATTCAGGATACATCTGATCAAAACGTTTTCATTCTTCCCCGTCACTTGGATGACACATCTTACCCGGAGTACGCGGATTTTCTTTGTGCCATGTCATGTGTTCAGAAATTTTTTTGGTAGAATAAACTCTTTGAAGTCTTGGGGAAAGAGGAAGGTAAATTAATTGGTTCTCTGCTATTGGTTTCTTACACTTTTGACCCCTTCTATTACTCTTGTTGCCTTTTTTAGGTTTCAAAACAACTTCTCCATCACTTGTCTGAAATCTATCCATTCCACCTTTTTTGCACTTGTCAAGCAACGCATCATCTTTCCAAAAGAGCATACATCCTTCGGGACATGCATCAATCTTTTGATGCGGTAACTGAAGTCCTTTAACTACTTTTTTTGTATTGTAGAAACTTCGAGTCATGACATTATCTTCGGGGATAGCATCCTCAAGCAGAGAAGCAATACCATCAACGGCATTAAATGACATATTATTCTCACACTTCAAGGTTACTATCCTAGAGGCCGCTTGTAATAATGACATTCTGCTCCTTCGTATAAAGGTTGTTTCGCAGCTTTTAACATGTCAAAAAATGTCTTTGCTTGGGGATTTGGAGGTTGTTCTTCATTCATAGCTCGACGGTCGTCATCATTGAGAACATTGTACTCCAAGGCATCAACAATCATATCTCTATATGGGTTCTCATCAAGTTGTTGGATGTGAGGTTGGATGTGAGGTTGTTCGTGAATTGGAGAATGTACTTCCCCATGAGAAATCCAATTATAATAATTTGGACAAAACCCGTTTGTATAGAGATGTTCTTGTACCTCAAGGACAATTGCGTATTTCATGTTTTTACATTTGTTACAAGGACACCTAAGTTGATTTTCTACCGAGTTATATTCATCTTGTTGCTTAGCAAATTCGATAAACTCAGCAACACCCTCTATAAACCTAGCATTAGGACGTTTCTTCTTAATACCAACCCTTCCATCATACATCCATAAACGTTACAATCTCTTCATTTTAATCTAAACATAAATCCATAAACAAAAAATCTTTCAACAACCTCGCTCAATCGTAAGATAATAACAAGTTATGTATCAAAAATCCCCATTTTTTATAAATCATAATAATTACAAGCATAACAACATTAATAAAACAAACTTATAACAACATCATCTTAATCAACATAATACAACATTAAAAAAAAATTTCCCAATTAATTTACAACATTAATCAAAAAAACCCAATTAATCTACAACATTAAACAAAAAACCACAATTAATTAACAACATTAATCAACATAGTACAACATTACGATCATAACAACATTAATCAAAAATCCCCAATTTTCAATTTTGATAAACCCTAACCCATAATTTAACATAATTAACTAAAATTACAAAGATAAAATCGTTTATAAGACAACCAACATTAATCATATCAACCTTAACCCTCAATTTCATATGAACCCTAACCCCCAATTTCACCAATTATCATCCTAATTGGCTCTATAACTTAATTAACTACAACCTAATAAGCTAAGATGATCTTAATTAGCTACTACATCACTAAATCTACAAAACAAAACAAAAATCAAACTAAAAATCAAAATTAAACTAAGAAAAATCAAAACCTTCAATTGAATAAGGGTCGCCGGAGGAGGTGGTGTTGGTGGCAGCTGCTGTGGTGGTGGTGGCAGATGGGGTCGCCGGAGGAGGAGGTGGTGGCTGATAGGGTCGCCGGAGATGGTGGGTGGGTGGTCACGGTACGAGATGGTGGGTGGATGGGTTTTCGCCTTTTTGTTTTTTTTCTTTTAAAACAATCGCGTAATGAAGTAAAGGGGCCTGGTTCTGATATTTGGTAAAAAAAATTGGCGACTGTATACTAAATATTGGCGAATGACTTAGACAGTCGCCATTTTGGCGACTGCTTTTCCCTTTTTGGCTAATGTTATTTCAGTCGCCACTTTTTGGCGCCAAGATTGGCGACTGATAACAGTCGCCAATGCTTATCATGAGTCGCTTTTTTTTGTCGGTGATGAAAAAGTTTGGGAAAATTTACAGTCGCCAAAATGGCGACTGTTTTCAGTCGTCATTTTTAACCTTCAGTCGCCATTTTGGCGACTACAGGGCTCAGTCGCCAATAACCCGTCGCCTGTTTTGTTTTTTCTTGTAGTGTTTTCATATCAAATGGCTATGACAAGTTTTTTTTGACTATTAGCGACCTCAAGTACGGGGTTCGTGTTACTCAGTTTTTTGACTATGAATAAATAAAATTGCTATATATTGAAATGAATATATCTTCGTCGTCTTTAAAAATAAGTGTACACAACCCCGTGATTTTTCACAGGTGTTACACTAGTTTAACAATAAACCTGAAATACAATCAATGTGAATATAATAAAAAAAATTAGGGTAAAATGTGGAAATACTTTGGAAGAAGAAGATGAATGTGAGGAGCTTGGGAAAATGTGAGATTTACGATGAGTTGAAAGGCGAAAATACCAAAATCGCAGAAAAATGATGAAGAAGATGAAGTTGATTTTTTGTTGTGTTTTGTAACAAAATGAAAAAAAAAGGACGAGAAAGTATATGAGAACAAAGAGTAGCAATAAAAGGAGACCACAAAAGTTGCAAAACAGGGTAAAAGGACGAGGAAGAGGACAAGGGATGTACTGTTTATCACGCACTACATACGCATGGAAACTATTGCTCTATTGTTCCTATTTTCCAATGTTTTGACATTTATAAGGGTTACTCAAAGTCAAAACGCTAAATATCTAATTAAACTCTGAAATCAATAAGATAATAAACTAATAACAAAAATCAAATGCTACCCATTTTAATTCAATCCTAATAACAACACCCCATTAACTCCAATTTAACAATAAACATGAAATAGAAATCAATGTGAATATAATAAAAAAAATTAGGATAAATAAATGCGGAAATACCTTGGAAGAAGAAGATGAATGTGAGGAGCTTGGGAAAATGTGAGATTTACGATGAGTTGCAAGGCGAAAATACCAAAATTGCAGAAAAATGATGAAGAAGATGAAGTTGAATTTTTGTTGTGTTTTGTAACAAAATGAAAAAAAAAAAGACGAGAAAGTATAGGAGGAGAACAAAGAGTAGCAACAAAAGGAGACAATAAGAGTTGCAAAACAGGGTAAAAGGACGGAAAAGAGGACAAGGGTTGTACTGTTCATCACGCACTACGCATGGAAACTACTGCTCTACTGTATCTATTTTCCAATGTTTGAACTCGTCTCGTTTTATTTACATCCACGTTCCATAAGTTATGGCAAATTCTATTCCCCGAAACGTGTTTGGACTCAGTAGAGATTGGTATCTCTCCTTACGACTGGGTTGGGACCTGTTGCCGACAAGTTGGGAATAACCAACGGCTTCCAGGTATGTGAGATTAGAGCAATCTCTAAGGACACTTAGACGGTGGTTTGCTTCTGCCTTGTTTGAGCATCATGACAACAGGAGTTACATTCAAAATCCAATTGAATCGGCATTCGTTCAAGAAACAAATATACGAATAGTATTCTATTCGGCCTCTCCAAAAAATCACGGTAAGTATTTCAATAAAAAAAATCGGACTTTTTTATCGGTACCACTTATTTTACGGGTTTAATTTACTTAAGACTAACAAAAGGCACTCGTATGAAAATAATAATTTATTAATTAAATGCCTACATGGCTACATTGTCATAATATATAGTCAAAATATATTTTCACAATTTACTAAATCATTGCCACAATTATTATTATTTTGCCACGAATATTGTTATATTTATTAGTGTTTTGTCACAATTATTGTGTTTTTAACAAAATAAAAATTTCTAAATTATTTGTGAATTACAATTCAAAGTAGATTCACTACAACGATTATGTATGTTGTACTACTTATCAAATTTATTTTATTTTCTAATACTATTTTTTTTTATTTAATAACATAAATTTAATTTGTGTTTTGATGATTATAGGTTTATTATGTTAATGATCGGTTGTGTGACGAAACAATTGATCAAAAGCTATTTAGCCGTTTTCTGGATGCAATACCTGAAGCATATCTCACAATGCATCAAAGACTGTAATAACAACTAGCGATCTAGCTCTATGTCTTTCTTAGGAGTGAACCACACATGTATCGATTACCGCGAATCAACTAAGTTAATTATCATGTATTAGTTCCAATTGATGATTTCTTAATGTAAATATAGGTTTGTCTTTTATTTTGCGTTACATACTGTTATGACATTTCTTGCAGGCATAGGAAAGGAAGGTTACAATCTTGATCATTGGTACTCATTCTACGTAACTCATTAGATTCGTTTGTTTCTTAGAAAATTTTCTTCAATGTTGATATTGGTTTGCATGATTTCTGAAAATTCAGAAATTCTATTTTCGGCTAATTTATATTGGTCTAGATGTAGTTTTGGGACTAAAGGAAAGCAACATATAGATGTTTTTTGGATGTTGTGTATGTAACACCCAGGACAAGAAATTTTGAATAAAATTATTTCTAGGATCACAATACCATTATTGATTTCCGCGCGCAATGATAGTGGCATTACGCCAAGCCGGGATGGAGTTTGTAGAGGACGTCCTTAAGTTGTCTTATAACAGTCCCGATGCTGCTGTTGGGTTGGGTTTTTTTGATGGGCTGGAATTTCGCATAAACTCTTTGTCTTATGCTTGGAGCTTGATGTTAGATTTGCTTTTGGTTATGAATCAATCTTTTAACAAAATGTGGAGGTATATGCGTATGATGTAGGAAATATTGCTTTCACTTGCCAAATTCGTGCCTATGAAATATTCGACGATAGTAGGATGACATTTGTTGAAATATTCGACGATCGTATGATGACATTTGTTGTTCTGGGTAAGTATGAGTCGAACCTAATGCTCTTTGTTGAATACTATTTGTATGGAGAAAAATTAAAACGAAACAGTATATAAATTTTTTTGACGAAATCAAGACTAAGATTCCACACGATAGAAATTCTTCGCAATTTTGTTATAAGGTTGGGCGAATAAGGGATGCTTCCAAGGCTACAATAATCTGATTTGGCTGCTCGTTTTGGTTTACGTTCGATAGTAGACATATCCACCTGTTTCAATTACGTCGAGAATATAATTTGTATACAAAAGAGTGGCTGGTAATAAGCGTCATTAATTTAAGATGAAAATAAAGGCGAACAAATTGTAAAATCCGCCAATGCTCCGATAACAAAACGAACTTAATGAAACATATTAGCAACAATAAAATGTAATATTTGCTCAACCATCTCTATACAATGGTGTTCTTTATTAACTAAACAATATGATCTATCCAACAAAAAATTCACCAAAAATCAATCCAAAATATATTTATAAACCAATTAATCTCTCTCTTATGACAGGTCACAAATTACGACAGAGAAAATGTGATCATCTTTTTATCATAAACAGGTTACATTTCTCCGTCACAAGCCTAGGCGTGTCACAAATGAGAAAGCGTGTTTAGAAACTAAGGGCAAAAAGTTTCCCATCCTCATTCTTGTGACTTGAATTAAGAGTGAGCAAAACCGTATACCCGGTACGGTTTTGAAAACCGTATCGGGTATCAGTGGCGGATCTTGGATCATTTTATGAGGGGGGCCGAAGAGAAATAGTACTATTCCGGACGTATTAAAAAAAACATGTAAATTGTAAACTAATTTATTAAAATTAATATATTAGTAAAAAAATTCCTACAAATCAAACAATACTCGACGATCTTTGACGGATTTAAAATCGTCAACAATGGTCTCTAAACTAAAAGATTTTGAAATTTCCCTTTCAATATAAATAACCAAACCGTCTGCAAGAAATTATCATCCATCTTGTTGCGTAGTATTGTCTTCATGATCTTCATTGTAGAAAACGCTCGTTCAGTTGTTGCGGTAGAAATGGGAAGAGTCAAAACAAGTCGTATTAATCTATCAAAAAGAAAATACACATCTGACTTTTCTGTCTCAACGAAGTACTGACAAAGCTCTTAGTCTTCTTAAAAATAGGTAAAAGTGAAATTAGGAAATAATAATAAATTATATACTCCTAGGATTTTAGAAAATTTGTTTTAAGGAATATTGGAATATGAGTAAACACAAATTCTTATTTGCAACGCCACTATCCGTCGCAAGCTTGTGACGGATACAGTTTCCTCTCACAAAATACCCACTTTTTCTCTTTCTCTGACACTATTCATGTGGTCCCCTTTCTCCACTAACTCATTTTGTATCCATTTTATCTTACAAAATATCCGTCACAAATGGTGACCCGTCTTAAGAAAAACGGACTGATGAGTAAATATAGGAATGATTTTTGACTTTTCAAACTTTCAATTTTTGTTAATTGTTACAACTTTTTGCAAATTTGTAGGGGTCCAATAAGCAATTTATATTATTTTCCAAGCGGCCCAATTATTTTCAACCTAATGAAGTAAGAAGTTTGGGGGGCCTGACCCCTGTGTCATTGAACTGAAATCCGCCACTGTCGGGTATACGGTTTTAAAAATCGCAAAAATCACTATACGGATCCGATACGGTTTAACGGTATATACGGTTTTCGGGTACCCGAAAAAATCGTGTATACGGAATCCGTATATACGAATACAGTTTGGTGCGTGAGAAATGCCCAATTAAATATTGTATTTATTCAAATACTAATAATTACATCTAACATGCTTACGTCTAATGAAAGACTAATTTTTTATTTATTAAAATAAGTTAGTAAAATAAGTCATAAAAAACCATTAAGAGTGGAAATTGAAAGTTGAACTTTGCGTTTCATTAATTTTTTTTATACAAAAATTTCAAACCGTGTCGATGACCGTATATACGGTTTCGTTTTTGCCCGACCTGGATACGGTACGGTTTTGTGAAAACCGTATCGTATCCTTATTATAAAACCGTATCGGAATTTTTTGCTCACCCCTAACTTGAATAGTAAAATGTCTTAACTCGTGAAACGACTCTTGACATGTACTAGAAAAACCAGGAGAAAAAGAAGTACGACCCGGTTCGGCCTTTCGAACGGTACAAATTGAAGTGTATAATACACAGGTTTGGAAATTTCATGATTTTGGAACAAAAATGTCTGTAAATCACAAGGACGATTTCTCGGGTCTGTTTAGGCAATCTCACAAATTTGAGAAAAATAATGAATATTTTAGGTTGCTCGTGTGCAATAAACAAGTCTCGGTCAGAAATCGGATAGTCGTTAAAAAAAATGGTTTAATATTTGTTATTTTGGCCAGAAATTGAATAAGGTAACTTCCGAAACGATCTGAGAAACGTGCTAGAAAAGGCCGTGAGAAAAAGAAACACGGCCCGATACGGCCTCCCGAGAGGCTAAAAATGGATTGTATAATACACGATCTTCGGGATTTTAGGGTCCCAGGACAAAAATGTTTGTAGATTATACGGACGGTTCTGGGGTTAAACTACACGGCCTCCAAACTTTTGAGGAGCAATGGATGACATTTCATACTGTCAGTGTGCGATAAACATGTCGCGGACATAAGCCAGATACTCGTTGTAATTAATTTAACACTTGTTATTGGGAGCTGGAATTGAACATGATAATTTCTCCAAGTATAGAAATCCTCCTCAAGTTGCACCCAAGATGTACCCGAAAAATGAATCTATATAATCCTATTATGTAGTATCAATATGCCTTATAAAATGATTTTCTCACTATGAAATAGATAGTATTATAATGAGAGTTTATAAGATGAATATGACCAACTAACTCTTTAGTGAGAATTATGAACTAGTAGTTTGAGTTGTGGCAAATATACAATATATATATATATATATATATATATATGTAAAAATGAAGAGAAACTCTTCTGATTATTCTCACCCATTCACACGGCACAACTCATACAATGGGGAAGAGTAATTTGCTTTTTACACTTTTCCACAATATGTAATGTCACATCTAAATGTGTATAGGGTAGTTAGTAATCATTACGAAGTATTTATTAGTCATGCAAAGTTGAATGAAATGACACTATTCGTATATAAAACATAATAATAATAATAATAATAATAATAATAATAATAATGCATGGGAAGCTTGACTACTTGACCATTATATTGGAAGAAGCTAGCACAAGACTACTATACATACGTAATTAAATAATAATAAGAAGATACGGAGTATAATCTAGAAGAGCCTGGTTTTGAACCTTGAGCGAACGTTCAAGTCAATATCCATATTTCATACGGCAGACTAGACCAGACCACTGTCTTCTCCTCGATCACACTATTAATTTATGGATAATGTTTTGGTGACATTTAATTTTGACGCCACTTTCTTATATATACTTTACTAGTGTATTGTTCGTGCGTTATTCTAATATTATCTTAATCCCAATTAAAATATATAAATATATAAAATATTTAATGAGGTAGTTTAAAAGGTTGGAGACTACCACTTTGTTCAAAGAAAAGGCTCAAATACATATTTATATACAAAATTTTATCTGTTTTCCTAAATTTTTAGATGTTGGATATACTTGTAATCCTAATTAAAATATACGGAGTAACAAATAATTATAGTAGTTTAAAAAAATTGGAGACTACCACGTCGCTAGAAAAACGCCTCAAATATATATTTATATTGATTAATTGATTAATTTTATTGGACTTTTCACTTATTTCATGTATGATAAGTGATAACTATTATTGTTAGACCCCCACTTATTGCATGTGAGAAGATCAGATGACGCTGAGATTAAGAGTCATCAAGTGACGAAAACTCATTTTCCTTATTATACTTCTCCCTTATATTATTCAATTTCAACAAAATATAATTAATAGGAGTCTTATATTATAAAAAATGTGTGGATGAAATAAATTGAAGAATGTGAAACTTGTGAGACTAGTGTCAAGATTATAGATGGAGAGAATATTGTATATTGTATTATTGATGATTGGTTTGATTAAATACACAACTCCTTATATAATATAGACTACTTGACTAAATCCTAGACGATAGCCGTCGTAGGCTAAACTTTAATGGGCCTAGTATTCTAATACCCTCCCGCAATCATAAAGGCAGTACATATTACGAACTTTACGATTGAAGAAATGCATGATAATCATAAAAAAACAGAAAGATAAACAATCTTCGTCTCGATCTTCTCATCTCCATCTCCATCTTCATCTTCGCAAGGTAGTTAATATATGAACGAGTATAAACTCGCTATAAAACTCTTCGAACAAGAACGTTAATTTTTTTCGGACTTGTCGAATATCAATATCAAAAACTTGTTAGGAACACTAATCGGACCTAAACAAATTTCAGTAACACGGAAAAATTATCCGTCATTTCAATATTTGGAGAACGCAAAGTTTTTCGGACTCCAAACAAATTTAGACCACCATTATGGTGATTATTTGTACCACCTTGAACAAAGTGAAGACGATAAATCAAGATTCACAGAGATTGGGATTTTTTGTTTTTTCTCATTTCATGAAAATGAAAATTTGCAAAAAATAGCAAATCAGAGAAGGGGATTTTTTTTTAAAATTTAGAAGCAATTTGACGTTGAACATTACAACTTTTTTTTTTCCTTTTTTTTGAAAAGATCCCACCGGTGGGTGTAAATTTCCGGCCACCCACCGGCAAGAAAGCGGAAGCGTTTTTTTTTTTTAGAGTCATCAAGAAGGAGTCTCTGATACCATGTCAAGATTATAGATGGAGAGAATATTGTATATTGTATTATTGATGATTGGTTTTGATTAAATACACAACTCCTTATATAATATAGACTACTTGACTAAACCTTAGACGATAGCCGTCGTAGGCTAAACCTTAATGGGCCTAGTATTCTAATATATTAGGAGATTGGGCCTATATTAGGCCCAATGACCATTAGGGTTTCTACTTTATTAGGGTTTCTTGAAGTTGTGAGGTATTATAAATACTCACCCTATATTCATGTAAGAAACACAATCAATAATACAATCCTTCTTATGCATTTCTCTCATCTAAATTCTATCATGGTATCAGAGCCTCTTTTCTGAGGACTCTAACCAAAAAAGAAATCTGCTTCCGCGTTCTTACCCGGAAATCTACACCCACCGGTGGGATTTTTCAAAAAAAAAAAAAAGAACAAAAAAAAAGAAAAAATTATGACGTTCAAACTGTTTTTTTCTATGTTTTTCTCATCTATTCTCATATTTACTATGTATTGTCTTAGCCTTGTGGTTTTCATCAAATAACTTTCATATGAAAGTCAAACATATTTATCTTCTTTTTCTTTAAGAATCTGTCTAAACATTACTCAACGTCTTTAAAGTAAAATCTTGATCTATTTGGAGTACGAAAAAAAAATTAACGCTCTTCAAATCTTGAAATTTAACGGATATTTTTCCGTCTTTTTTATATTTGTCAGGTTCGATTAGGGTTCCTGCAAATTATCTCATGTCTTCGACAAGTCCGAAAAAATTTAACGTTCTTATCTATCTTTTGTTATCTACCTTTGAAGACGAAGAAGATTGAAGATTGAAGATTAATGAAGATCAAGAAGATGATTTTTTTTCATTCTTATGTTAATTCTGTTTTTCTTGTAATTCTCCAATCGTAAAGTTCGTACTGCGTACTGCCATTACGATTGCGGGAGGGTATTAGGAGATTGAGCCTATATTAGGCCCAATGACCATTAGGGTTTCTACTTTATTAGGGTTTCTTGAAGTTGTGAGTTATTATAAATACTCACCCTATATTCATGTAAGAAACACAATCAATAATACAATTCTTCTTATGCATTTCTCTCATCTAAATTCTATCAACTAGCTAAAGTAAAAGTTATTGTCGTGATGGATCAATAGTGAACACAACCAAATATATTGTCATCTTCGATAACTTAATAATACTTTTTTAGGATAATTTATATCAAAATTTGTAATTTCTTAATCTTATTACTAATTAATAACATTAATTTAAACATACATACATTTGTGATTAAACATAATTGCATTTATTTGTTGGTAACCAATATCTTACTCTAAACATTTCAAGTCTTTGTAATTATTGTGCAAGATAATTGTATATGTACAAAATGCTACTCTCTCCGAATTATAGTGTTTGTTTCTTTACTTTTTTTCTAACAAAAGTAAGGAAATGATTTTAAACCATACAAAACACCATATATCCCACACTGAATTGATTTTGGATCACAACAAGTTTCTAAAAAAAAGCTAAGGAGGACTCATCACTAAACTCGCATCAAAAGAGAAATAGGAAACAACACTATAACTCGGAGGGACTATTAAATACCTATTTTTGTACAGCAATGTATAAATGCTTAATCAATCAAATAGTTAGGGGTACTATAGGGCTGTTAATGAGACGAGACAGCTCTCGAGCAACTCGAGATCGGCTCGGTCAAAGCTTGGCTCGTGTGAGCTCGACTCGAGCTCGGGCTCGGCTCGAGAGCTTAACGGGTCAAGCCGAGCAAAGCCTGGCTCGACTTGAAAAGCTCGCGAGCGACTCGAACATTTAAGATTACATAAGATATTAATTATATTTTATAAAAATATGCTCATATTTTATAAAAATATTTAATCATTATTATATCTTTGTATCATATATATCAAATTTCTTGTTAATTTGCTAAATAATTTTACATAAAATCTCCGAACCTTGTTATTGAAAATATTGGAACAAAAAAATAAAAAATAAACAATTTTATATAGGCTCAATTTAGCTCGAGTTTGGCTCAAGCTCGTGTTAAAGCTCGTAAGCTTTGTAATGAGCGTATTATTTTCAAGCCCGGGTAAGATCGGGTCGAGCTCGAGATCGAGTTTTGGTAATCGAGCACAAGCCGAGCAAGGCCAAGCTCAGGGGCTCGGCTCAACTCGTTAACACCCTAACATACTACTTCTTAGTTTTATGAGACGGTTGATGTTATATTGTAAATTAATTTTTAATTAGTTCAACTGAGTTTGGTTTTGGAATTAAAAACTCTGGTAAAATGAAACAGCAAAGAAGAAAATGTTAATTTGAAATTGCATGCATGTCCAACTTCAAAGGCATTAGCCATGCAAAGTTGAATCAAAGGACAGTCATAACTCATAAGATAACATAATAATGGAAGAGTTGACCATTGGGAAGAAGAGCCTTCTTTTGAATCTTGAACTTTCAAGTCAATATCCATATTCATACGGCAGACCACCCTCTTCTACTCACATTATTATTATTTCTAGTTTGTCTCTTTGAAAATGGATATTATTCATCACAAACCAAATATGACTAGTGTCCTTTCACAATATATATAACAAATGAGAAGACGAGTGAGGTGTTCAATTTAATTCCCACTTATAATATATTGTAAAAAGAGTATTATCCGTTTTCAACTTATGACGAATAATAATATCCGTTTTCCAATTTTCTCTTTCTTGTCAAACAATTTCTCACCCTAGTTTTATTTATTTTTGACTAAATGTACAAATTCAGATTCTTATATTAGAAAAATGTGTGGATGAAATGAAATTGAAGAATGAGAAACTTGTGAGACAAGTGAACACAACAAAAATCAGTTAGGTTCTTTTTTTTCTGCCTTAATTCTAGCTCTCTTTAATTTTGCTTGGTTGTATTCCGTTAACTTTTATTTACTTTCAATCAATTATGTTCAATTAATCTTTTCACAAAATTAACCTTTAATTCAACGAAATTCACTTCACCTCAGTTCCACTCAATTTAATTCAATTAAGTTCTACTCCAATTAATTCAATCCAGCTCATTCAATCCAGCTCGTTTCAGGCAAAAATACTTTTTTCACAAATTTTCATTTGTCACGGATATACTCGTCGCAAGTTTGCGACGCGTTAGATAGTACATATATATGTGGGGTAGATAAGACAAAAGCAGAGACGAATGTCCAATAGAGGTCATAAAGTCAACAATTTTTGTTGGCTTCACGAAAGCAATGTTTAAGTATCACTTCATCGAAAAAATGAAGGTCTAATTGAACATCCTTGATAATACTAGAAATTTCCCGAGAAATTTGTCAAGTACTACGAATTGAGTTAATAGCACATAACTTATCACCTTCTATAATTAACTTTGAGATTCCTAAATATTTAGCTGCTAAAATGCCTTCTTTTAAAGTAAAAGTTTTCGCAACAATAATATTATTAGATCCACACATTTTTGCTCCCAACATAACAATTTTGCCATTATAATCTCTTATAGAATATCTTAAAGCAACTTTATTGCCATCTATTTTTTATTCATCAAAGCTTTAGAAAACCGTTATTAGGTTTCTCCCGCCATATATCTTTCTTACTAGTAGTGTTTCTAGTTGGCTCGTCTATCTCAGGATTATTGAGATCTTTATGTCTAGTCACATTCCAAACCTCAATGCTATTACTACATAAAAGAACAAATTTGTTGATATCTAAGTGAACATCATTAAAGATACACAAATTCTTATTTGCAACGGTGCTACCCGTCGCAAGCTTGTGACGGATACCGTTTTCTCTCACAAAATACTCATTTTTTCTCTCTCTCTCTCCAACGCTATTTCAGTGGTCCCCTTTCTCCATTAACTCATTTTGTATTCATTTTATCTCACAAAATATCCGTCACAAATGGTAACCCGTCGTAAGCAAGACTTACTAATAAAGATAATACGAAGTATCATTTCAATGAAAGCATGCATTCCACCAAATAAAAATAATTTTTATGCAAGCGACTTTTGGAATGCGATCTTTGAGATAATTTAGTTTCATTACAAAACTTTCACTTTTAATATTATTTTGTAGTGCCAAAAATTTATTAAAACTAATAATATTCATGTCATGCCTAACTTAACCGATCAATGGACATATATTGAATCTCTAGTAATAGCTAATGAAACTTCTATATTGAATCTCATCAGTTTTAAATGACGTGTCGACACCACATTCATTTGAAAATAAAATAAAATTATTTATTAATAAAATAATCGAAACTATACAATTTGAACAAGAGGTGCTAGATCTAATAAAAAACAAAGATGCGAAAAGTCGTAAGCGAATATCCGCCCAAACAAGCAAATGATCGAAATATTAATGAAGTAAAATACGGAGTAGTGCACAATTAGCAGCTTGAATCGTTTAGTTGCACGTGCGATAGATGAATCATATCAACCAAAATTTTAAGGTGATGATTGAGGTTCAATTATTACTAGCTTGTAACCCGTGAAATTCACGGGTCTGTTTGATGAATATAGTTAATAATATTGGAGATAAGCAAATTAATTATTTACTGTGGCCTGTTTTTAACTTTAGATGAATACCGTAATTAATAATATCAAAGAAAGCTGATTAATTATATGCATATAAATAAATTTTGAATTATTTATGACACATGTCGGTATGACGGTATACATGAGCTATCATATAGTTGTTCAGTAAGATGATCAAGACTTACAATAGAATTTGTATACTTTTAATTACTCATTGCACCATTTTTAAAATATGTAACCCATATATAAAATAAAGTTTTATATTACATATCGTACAATAAAAGCAAAACGTAAATAATCTGATGAGACGTGAGTAGTAAATGTATAGTTGGGTTAAAAAACGTATTTTTAATTATATTTATTAAAGATGTTCATATAATAAATAACAGTTATTGCGCGCGACATCTTACACGAAGACATTCAAAAATTATTAAATGACCACTCATTTACTATTTACTATATTAAATAAATACTCCGTAGTTGTTAAAATGTTTCGCATTCACGTGAATAGTCAGATGTCTTACAATAAATCGAAAATATAGTCTAATAAATCACGACGCTCATAAGTGTATATACCGACGAAGAGTAATTATTCCGACCCATATTTACTAACGATTAAACCATAAAAAAATGTAGTCTAAAAAATTCTTGTAGGTATTCCGACCCGTAATTATTCCGACCCATATGTAAATCGAAAATGTAGTCTAAAAAATACTTGTAGGTATTTTTTTGTTCGGTGATTATGGATTGGTAACTCTAGGATTTAGGCCGTGCTACGGAATTAATCTTCAGCCAAAACTGTCATTATTTATTGTTTCAATATATGGAATGAAATCTTGTGATTCCATAAATTTAGTCCGTGAAATCTTGGAATAGTTATTATACCATTATACCATATCTTGAATGTTATTGGACAATAGCTTTAGGATGAATCTAATTGGACAATAGCTCTAGGATGCTTTACAACGCGACACGTAGGACAAAGCTTTTTTCTAGTGATGCCACGTCAGCAGCTTGACTTCTGCATTAGATAAATATATGATTAATTTTCTAATTATGTACAAATTTATACTCCCTCCATTCTTTTTATACCACCCCATTTCTTTATACACGTTTGCCAATACTCATTTTGTTTCGATTATATCTTTAGCTACATACTACTAAAAATTATAAAATTTTGATATTCTTAATCTTCTTATCAAGACAAATTAAAAAAGATCTCACATGAATATATTTTCGTGAACGGATTGGGAGAAAACTGACGTTGAATACCCGTTTGTGAATAGTGTCAAAAAAGGGATTGGGGTGATATAAAAAAAATGGAGGGAGTATTGTTTATGAAATAAAAAAGTATATGATACAAATTTATGCGAATTAGTAAATATGGTTTGTTTGTCACCAAAAAATGCAATTAATGTACATATTTCTACTTACTTAGGCGGGTTGGGTAAAAAATTTAGGGGTTGTTTGGTTACCCAACATAAAACACATGAATTGTAATTAATGTGATTTATAAAAATGGTAGATTGTTTGTTTGTCAAAAATCACATGAATTGAAGTTCTATAGAAACTTTAATTTCCTTATAATGGAAAATTGTTTATTTAGGATTCCTAAATAAGTGAGAAATTGAGAATTACTATGAAATTTACTCCGCACATCCCAACCAAACACTATATTTTTATTTCATATAAATTCTTACTTCTTTAGAACTTCAATTCCTCTAACGAACAAAACAATTCCATATTCCATTATAAAGGAATTAAAATTCATAAAATTGGTATTACCAAAGTACCAAACACTAAGCCGTAATTCATCGTAAATTTAAGTTATTTTTATTATATAGTGGATCCGACAAAGTAAATCAAAATGCATGACTGTGTTTTGCACACATGCAATCAATGGGATCGCACTATCAATTTCATTAAAATAGTGTTATACTCGTACTATAATTAGCCGACATTCATAATTTCAACCACAAAATAATGAAGCTCACACACATGGACTTGTTTTGTCTTTTATCAAAATTATCAATTTCTTTAGTCATTTCATTATTACTCGAAGTATTTTTTAAATCAATTATATTCTCTAGACACACCTTGACGAAGCTAGAAGGCTAGCTAGTAGAGTGTGTCCCTCTGCTAGAGCTGGACAACGTAGTGGGCCAGCTCGGCCCGACCCAGCCCTGTTATATGGGCCAATATTTTTAGCCGGTACGGGCCAGGGTTAGGCCAGGTAAGCCCGGTAGTGAATAAGGTTAGGGCCAGATTTTGTCAACCCAGCCCGATCAGTAGCCCTGTGCGAAATGCAGCCCCGTCCAGCCCGACCCAACCCACTAACAAAACTAACACAAGTTACACAACTAACACAAATTCAGCCCACCAACACAAATAATAACCTCACAGGGTTGGGTCAGGGCTGACTTTTCTTAGCCTAGCCCAGCCCAGCCCTATGTTATTTTAGGGTCGTGCCAGGGCTGACTTTCTTTGGCCCAACCCGCTCCGGCCCGACCCAGCGTACAACTCTACCCTCTTCTTTATCTTTTTTTCCTAGGAGTTGTTTTTTGTCTTTTTTTTTTAATATGAGGTAAGAAAATTAGGTTAATCCTCTTAAAAATAATGGCACTTGGGAATTATTGATTTAAATCAAATATAAGTTCGACGGTTCTGTTGTAAGGCTCAAAGCTCGTCTGATTGAAAGGCTCAAAGATCGTCTTGTTGTTTTTGGCAATCATCAGATAAATGGTCTCGATTATGGGGAACTTTTGCACCCGTCGTTAAAATGGTCACTATAAGGACTTTTCTTGTTGTTGTGGCTGTCAAAAATTGAGAATTACACCAAACGGATGTGCACAATGTTTTTTTTGCATGGGGATCTGATTGAAGATGTCCATATGAAGCTTCTGCCCTATTTCAGTCGTGGACATGAAGGCAAGGCTTGTCTTCTCAAGAATCATTATATGGTATTCGCCAAGCTCCTCGTTGGTGGTTTGCTAAATTGGTTGGTGGTTTGCTAAATTGGTTGGTGCCTTGCGTACGTGATTATGAGTTTTGTCATTCTTACTCTGATTACTCTTTTTTTTACTTATTCACGTAATGAGATACGTTTACATGTCCTAATTATGTAGACGATCTTGTTATTGCGGGCAATGATTCCACTACAATTTATGTCTTTAAAGAGTATTTACATCGCTGCTTCCACATGAAAGACTTGGGTCCGTTAAAATATTTTCTCGGTCTTCAAGTTGTCTGTTGTCCTAAGGGCGTCTTTCTTACTCAGCAAAAATACACTCTTGATATTGTGACTCAAAAAGGGGTCGTGGGTGCTAAGCCAATCACTATCCCCAAGGAGGTCCATCATCAACTTAGTACTGATCAAGGTCCTCTCCTTGCTGAACTTAAGCGTTGTCGTTTGGTTGGCCGCTAAGTGTATTTAGCCATCACTCGTTCGGATTTATCCTTTGTTGTTCACATTTTGTCCCGATTTCTTCATCAGCCTTGTGAGGGCCACATGACGGTCGCCTTACGTGTTGTTCGTTATCTCAAAGGTAATCAAGGTCAAACAAGACATTTTATTCCGCTTTGACAGTGATCTTACGATGTCTGGATGGTCTGAGTCTGATTGGGGTACTTGTCGTTTGACTCGTCACTCTATGATGGGTTGGCTTGTGTTTCTTTGGAACTCTCCTGTTTTTTTGGAAGACTAAAAAGCAAAATATTGTTTCGCTTTCCTTTGCCGAAACTGAATATCGATCCATGGTGGTTGTTATTTGTGAGCTTAAATGACTTAAATGCCTGCTTACTAGTTTCGATGTCTCTTTATCCTCTCATACGCGCTTATTTAGCGATATGGAATAAATATTGTTATTGCTAGTTGTTGATTACAGTCTATCATCGCTTATATATGTACATGATTGAGTCTGCATCCGGAAGGCACACCAAGAGAGAGTGTTGAATATGATTACTAATACTAGATTACTAGTAATAACGTGGCCATATCATAAGTCACATTTCTTCCTAATTCTCACTATGCTGGAGCATGAAGATCAAAAATGTCCAATTTGGGAAGAAGATAATGAAATTAACAAACACCCAAAGGTTTCGCTAAAATATCAGTCAATTGATTAGTTGTAAGAACATGCTGAGACGTTTGAATGAGGCCCTCCTTAATAATATCTCGAACAAAGTGACAGTCGATTTCAATATGCTTTATCCATTCGTGAAACACCGGATTGTCGGCAAGATGCAAAGCTTCAAACTCAGATTCTATCAAATTTCTAGCTAAAATCTTTGGGGATAATTAATAATTTTTAACTTGATTTATTGCATTACTAGTGCAATTCTGGGATTTTTTTGTTCACTAATTAACTATAAATCTTTATTACAATATATCACATTATACAATTACTTATGCATGAATAATCTTTTTATATTATACGACAAATATTTCTTTACTATACAAAAACCTTTTGACTGGTCTGAGTCACTTTGTTTTGTTTTGCACAAATCAGTGTGAGGTTGTCGTACATCGACCATGTAAAAAACCACCAATTTACAATAAAAGGTGAATATTTAAGTTGAAAAATGACCAATTTTTTTTAAAAATGATCACTATTTAAAATAAAAGGATACGGACAAAAACAATTTCAACAATAATTACGGTTTGTTTTGACTTATAAGACACTTTGTTTTCTTTTTGGATAGGAAGATAATAATGATAATAAAAATTGTACAATTGCGTATGTGCATGCATTTATCTCCTTAAATCTGTCTACGTTTTAGGAAACAAACAGTGTCCCCTAAACACTTCCAATCACCCCGTTCATCACATGCTTTGAAACGTTAACAATAATAAATGTATATATGTTGCATATTTGGGTCGCACAAAGTATTAGTCCGTATAGTTTTTCTTGCAATTAATGTTATTAATCACAAAACCAATATTCTCTCTCCAGATTCTCTCTCTAAAAAACAAAACCTAAACCCTAATTCAATCTTTTGGGGGCTGCCGTCTACCTTTTTTGGTGGAGGTAAGCCCCAAATTTTCCGTTTTCGTTCTTCTTTAATTTTTTTATGCTAATAACCTCTTGCCTCTCCTTTATTGGAGAATTGTTCTCACCTTTGTGTGAGTTTTGTTCTCACCTTTGTGTGAGTTTTGTTCTCACCTTTTGGTGAGTTTTGTCCTCATCTTTTGGTGAGATTTTCCCCTCTATTTGAGAGGTTCAAGACTTAAGTGGAAGATCGGTGCTTTCATTGTTGATCCTATGAAGATAAAACTGCTGTCAGATTGCTCGTTACAAACCTTTTGGTCAAAAGAACTTGATTCTTGTCAATGCCCTAGAAAATTTGGAGACCCTCTTGTGAAAAGCCGCAGAAGGCGATATGTTAGAGGATGTGCAGAAGCGTCTCAGGAGCCCATCAAGTTTAGAAATTTTCTGTGGATCGAGAATTTAGTTTATTTGATTTTAATCGTTTTGTATCCTGGTATTCTTGACATATGTTGTAACTACCATGAGACTTTTGATTAATGAAACGATTTTTCCCTTCAAAAAAAAAAAAAAAAAAAAAGTATTAGTCCGTATCAATCAAAACAACTATGAGATTATAAGTACGCTCAATTTGTTAATTATATTAGGTTTTTGCGGAATAATCCATTCAAATATATAAGTATTTACACTGATCTAATGATTCTTATCAATAGTTTATTAAGCTTTTCGGTCTAATTGTCTTCATTTGCCGTTGATGCTCGATACTTCATAGGAAAAGAATGTCGACTTTGAATAATATGTTCTCGTTCTCAGAAGTTCTAAGGTATACCGGATGTATAAGATTATCGTTTACCTTAGGCAATACAAAATATGTCTTACTTTTATCCCGCTGAGCTTCTGTTTTATTATTTATGTAGGGTGTATGTGTATGCAGGGGCGAACCCACCTAGTAGCAAGGTGTAAGGATCCGTATATTTTAGCCGCAAATCTAGCCTCATAGCCAATAATTTGCGCGCGCGGTCCTTTCACTTCGAGCCTTTAGATTTCTTATTTCCCTTTTGTATTTTCATTTCTAGTTTTTGTATCATTTAGTACTCCAAGTCTACTTCCTGCGTGTTGAAAGCTTGGAGTCTCGTTTTTAGTTTAAGGTACGTTTTTAGGAGTTTAGAAAACGTATACCTATTCTGCAATTGTAATGTTCACTGCTACAAGATGAGAAATATCAAATTTGCCTCTATGAGAGGTGCTAGTCAATGAAAAACCGCTTCTCATCATTAAGCTTGTTTATGCTTTCTTATTGCTTTCAATAATCGTATTGCTTACTTTTATTGCATTCGTGTGCCGGACGTTGATAATCGTGACTAGGATTTCCGACACACACCCCGAGAACCGAGATACGTGCTAGTGGGCGATCCCTCACTAGTACGAGACCCTTGTTGCTTGCATTCTTGCCCTAGAGTCGGGCAAGGGTGCGCACCACGATCCGGCAAAAGTACCGGACCGTGACACAAGGGGTGGCGGCCGCTACCCCAAACTTAAAAAAGTCGGTTTAGAAGATCGACTTTTGCTACCCCAAATATTATTGAAAAATAGATAAGTAAATGGTATCTCACTAAATGTGCAATAAACAACTTGTGGTTCAATGGTAAAAAATTTGGTTTCCTACCTATTGCCCCGAGTTCAAACCCCCACTATTTGCATTTTCTCTTTTTAATTTTTTTTGCTACCCCAAATATTTATTCCTGGGTTCGCCCCTGGGTGTATGTAGTTAATTAAAGAACATTATCTATGATTGAGTAAAATGACTTGCTTGCAAATTCTAAAAGTTTCAAACTAGCAAAGACCTAATTGTTGAACCATTATAGAACTCTATATGGATTAGCAACAACTATCTCCATGGAGCTATTAGCTCAAATGTATCCACAAAGAGATATTTCCTTCAATCCACACCAATGGTAACAATTACTTTATCAAATTTGCCGATGCACGTTTTGGAACGTCAATATCTTTAGTTACACATTATTAAAAATTATAAAAAAATTACTCGTATATTCTTACAACATTCATGACGATAAATCAAACAATATTTCACATGACTATATATTGTCTTATAAATTGAGATTAATATCAAAGTTTTCATATGACCATGAAAAATGCCAAAAAAACAAATGTTACCATTAATGTGGAATTGTGGATGGAAGGGAGTATGTGTCAATTAAATAATTGTATATAAGTATATTTAAGCAACAAGTCTTATAACCTAATCATTAATTAGGGGAGTATGTAACTAAAAAGTGTTACAATAAGTCTCTTTTATGACGGGTACATCCGTTATAAACTTGTGAATTGTCAAATATCACTCACTTGGGTAGATAAACAAAAGGAGTGTCTACTGTCTAGGGAATCACAAATGTCTTGTCTTTATCTATCCAACTGCATTGTAATGACCTGTCACAAGTTTGTGCTGAACCGACTCGACAAATCTTCCGAATTGATTCGGTCAAAGCTCGGCCCGTGCTCGGTCAAACGAGCTCGAGCTCGAGCCGAGCTTAGAGCTGTCTTCAGGCCGAGTTTAGGCATAGTTAGGCCGACTAGGGGGCGGGTCAGGGTCATTTGGCTAGGCCGGGGTCGAGCTAGGGGGAACGACGGGATTGGTTAGGCTGGACCAAACTGGGAAAATATTCGACCTAGGCCAGGCCTATTGGGGACGGGCTGGCGATCCAATGTAATTTTTTCTTTTTTTTATACTAACTTGGCAGGACAAGGGCGCACCGAGTTTAAATTTCCGAGCTAAGCCTAGTCATGTACTTACTATGTGAGCATAAAACTGGCAAACAGGTCAAGTGCATCAAGTTATTTGAATGTTCAATCATTTTGGACACCGTGAATCGAACTAGATAAAATCAGGTCAATAATTCCAATTACAATCCACCTTCAAATCTCCATTCAGTTACGAGTCAATTCGAATACGGGTCCATTATTTTGGGTCATATTCTAAGTGGCATTAATAATGCCGGGTCAAATTGAGCATAACATGAAAACCTTGGAGGAATTTCCACTCTCTATCATGAATCATGATAATGGATGACATAATCCCAACTCGAAAAACTCAATAAAACCCCCCATCCCCTCAATGTCACCCCAACCCCTATTTCTCTCCTTATCTCATTTGTTGGTTAACTCACACATAAAACCCTTTCATAACTTACTTGTCTCTCCAACTATTCTTTTTATTTAATCCCCCAATAATATTAATAATAATAATCTTATCCTCTTCTATTATTATTATATTTATTTCGATTATTTTCTCCTACTTAAACACAAATTTCCCCTATATTTTAGCATCCTAAATTATTTCTTTAAACCCATTAAAATTAAAATTAAAATTAAAAATCCCTTTCAATATTAATATTAAATAAAATAATATTAAAAACACAACCAAATACTACTCCTACTACAATACCAAAAACCCAAACTTTCCAGAATTCCAATCTTTTTTTTGGTATTTAAATCGATTGATTAATTGATTATGCTGAAGTTGAAATTTCAAGGACTAATTTCTGTATAATAAACTTTGAAGCTTTATAATTTTTTGTTGAACTTCTTTCAATCAAATTTAAAACTCAAAATTAAACAATGTGTGAGATATCATGGGAAAAGCACCACAAAAAGGTGGAGAAGAAGAAGAAGAGCAAGAAAGATTGCAAAATCAATGGTGACATAGAAGAACAATATAAGTCTGTGAAGCAAAACGACGACGTTTTAAACGCACCAACCAATTTCTCAATGGTTGAAGAAGGGCTATACAGATCCGGGTTTCCTGAATCTTCCAATTTCCCCTTTCTTGAAACCCTAAATCTCAAATCGATCATGTTAGTTTCTTCCCCTTTTGTTAATTACTATTTCTGTTCAATTTTTTTGGTTGAATTAATGAATTGGGTAGCTGTGCAATTCCATAATTATTGATGGGTAGTTGACTAATTTGTTTAATTTTTGATTTGATTTGCAGTTATTTGTGTACTGAATCATACCCAGAAGAACATCTCAAGTTCCTCGAATCACATAATATTAAGTTGTTTCAATTTGGAATTGAGGGCACAAAGGTATAAATTTCCTCCCTTAGAGCTTAAATTAGTCTCGTGTAAGACGGTTTTATGGTGCGATATAATTATAATTATAATTATAATTAAATAAGGTCTATATTGTCATTGTCGTGCTACGGTCTAGCTTGAATTTGTTAGTCTCGTGTAAGACGGTTTTATGGGGCGACATAATTATCATTGTTAAATAAGGTCGATAATGTCGTATGACGGTCTTATTTGAGTTTTTCGTCTTAGCTTGATTTCTTGTTCCAAAGTTTGTCCTTTGAATTATTTGGTTAGGGACTTAGGGTGATAAAGAGTAGTATGCAAAATTTAAAACGTTATTTGATGATACATTCCGGTTTTAGTGATTTATCAGGTTAATTGTGCTAGAGTTGCTTCAGTTAGCTACATCGATTTCGATTTTAGGTTAATCGTATCAGGTTCGAGTTGTTGGATGTTACATTGTAACTCACTGATTTGTATGTTTAAACATAATGAAGTGATCAAATTTTATGTTGACAAATAACCTCTTACCTATAACCTTGTTAGTTTAAGTCGTGCATCGGCTGTTTCCGGCAGTCTTGTGTTATCAGTAGGCAAGACTGCGAGACGGGATTGTATTTTTTTCAACCATCTTGTTACTTATGCTGTTGATGTTTGCTTGCTTGCAGGACTCTGTCCCTGAGTACCTTGTCTCTAAGGCTCTTAGAATTTTAATGGGTATGTCCATATGTTTCTATGTACGCGTATTTGTATATCAATGATTCTTGTACAGAACGGTTTTTCTCGTCAGATCAACCCCAATCCTTATTTATCGACACAACTTATTAACCGAACTTCATTTTTTCATGCAGATGTGAGAAGTTATCCGGTTCTTATTCATTGTAAACGAGGAAAGGTAAGCTCTTTGGTTTGAATAATTACTGTGTTCCAACTTTCCTACTTCATACTCGTTTTTTTTTAAAATTACACGGTAGCTAACTCAAAATTCACGCTTTCTTAACAGCATCGAACGGGCTGCGTTGTGGGTTGCTTGAGGAAATTACAAAATTGGTGCTTGTCTTCAGTCTTTGAGGAATACCAACGCTTCGCAGGCACGAAAGCTAGGATTAGTGACATGAACTTTATGGAGGGCTACGATGTATTGTGCATGAGACAGTCACTCTACAGCCTCATCTACCAATATCATGGTTACGGTTCTAACAAAAGGCGCTTGCTTGACCGAGAAGAAACCGCGCCTAATCCCCGCATCCTATCAAGCTAACCAACAACCGGGTTTTGGCCACGCCTTTTGCTCGCCAAGGCCTCTGACCTACTTTTTACATAAGACGAGGAAGTTTTGGTCGTGTCGAAATCAACATTGTTTTTCGAGTCACTCGGGACAAAGCGTGGATATATCGTATTTTTCTTTTTTCTCTTTTCCGTTAAATCAATTTGGTGTCGAAGCCTTATACGCCTTTCTGTGGGGAAGATAGAATCGATTTTTTTACGTAAATTTACCCGTCTCTGTGGTGTTAAATTGTCTGTTTGTAACCCCATTTTATTAGAAAGGGAAATATCCCATCCATTTATACCACTCTTCTCTTGGTTCTCTTCCTTTCTTCTCATCAAATATCTAACATTTCTTCCAGCATTAAGAAAAATCAAATGTATGTACAGAAAAATCAAATGTATGTACAATGTGTACCCCATGTATACGAAGTTACGAACTACTCCGTATATACGAATTAATAAAAATAAAAAATTGAAAAATGGGTAGCTTTTACATTCTTATAATTGAAGAATAATTCCGTAAAAACTACGTAGTAAAACGTTAGGGTAAAATTATTGCTAGTCTTAAGATAAAACTTTAGCAAATCTTAAAGACAAGACTCAAAGTTTTAACAAAGTCTTTCATCGAGTAAAAGTAAAGTAAACTCTGAGCTAAGTTTGATGAATAATAATGTAAAAAAAAGTAAAGTCTGAGCTAAGTCTACGGATAATGTATAAAGTTTGAGTGGATATAAGTTTGAGGTGGATTTGGGGTGAGTATAAAGCTGATGCAGTCAAGACTTTGAAAAGTCTTACGGATAATCTTAACCTTATCAAAAAAATTCAAAGGATTATAATTATAAAACACATTTTTGAATACGTGGGTATTTTCGTTGAGTGTAGTTATAATGTCCTCGGAGCCCCGCTATCTGAAAGACATAGTGCGATGTCAATTTAGTCATGGTTCTATCCTTGGTCTGCTTATCTGGTTAGACACAAGATGGAACGTGAAAATGGGACAACAAACCGGACCGACTTGCTAGGGGTGAGGGGACAACACAAGCATATAGTACTAGCATATACTAAAAGGAAATTCAAGGCTAGAAATCTTCGTTTTGATTTTAAAAGTTCAGTTGGTCTTGCTTCAGACCAACACTTTTGGTCTGAAGGTTCAGACGACCCATATGTTATTATTTTACAGCCAAATGTAATCATTATTAGCAAACAAGTTATTATAAGCTGTAACATTGATCACACTATTGTGATTACATTTAACTATAAAATGGTCATAGACTAAAAGTGTTGGTCTGAAACAAAAATTTGCCTTAAAAGTTTTATTGTTTAAACTTTAGAATCGGATTATTATTCTTGGAAAAGTACGAAAGGACAGAAAAAGAAAAAGAGAAAAAAGGACATAGAAATAAAGAGGGGTCTTAAATTAGTGGCTTTATGAGGCTTTTAAGCTTGACCCTTGCTTTAATGGCCCACGAAAGTGTTACTTTCTTTGAGTGGCCCTTTCTTAGCCCAAGGGTTGTACACTTGTAGTTGTAGTGGACAGCTTGGGTTAGGAAAGCTCCAACTACAACAAGACCAATTCATACAATGCATAAAAGACCTATATCTCCACATTTGTCTCTCCACATTTGGGAACAATTTGCAAAAGGACCCTATTAAAAATGTGTGGCTTGTGTTTATCAGCTAATTTAGTTAGTAAAATTACGAAATATTAGTATATTATTGATGATTTAGTCTCGAATTTTATCAGGTTATCACCAATACATTTTATGGATTGTGACTAGAGGTGGACAATGGGTTGTAACGGGTTGGGGGAAGGGAGCCCGCGCCCACGCCAAAGGTGGGAAAAGGGAAGTGATGGCCATGTATTAGCTCGATTAGGAAAAAAAGGTGGACAGGGCAAGGCAGTGTGGGGAAGGGTATGGATTCACAATGTTAAGGCACTAACATCAGCGTACCACCAATGTGTCAAAGTCCCGACTGAATGGGGAGTAGCCACAATCAAAGGAGAAAACAGGTTAGCCCAAGATTGCTATATTGAGGCCTTGAAACCTTCGAAGGCAGGTAAGCCTCTCGCATAACAATTACAATACCCTATCAAAAGCACCTACGTGGTACCACCCACGATGGAGACTAATCAGGTAATCTTGGATAAACAATTTCCTGACAGGCATGTATTAGTAAGGTCAGATGCTTCTGATTCAGTAAGATCTACTTTGTTAGGGTTTCTTAGACATAAGTCTTCTTGTTTTGTTTGGTCTCATTTTGATATGACTAGTATTAGTGTTAATGTTATTACTCATAAACTCAACATTAACAAATTTTCAAGCATGTGCAGCAAAAGAGAAGAATATTCACACCTGAAAGAAATGTTATAATCAATGAGGAAGTTGACAAACTATTGGATATGGGCATGATCAGGGAGGTGATGTACCCTGAATGACTAGCCAATGCGGCCGTGGTTCAGAAGAAAAATGGAAAGTGGAGAGTCAGCGTAAACTACACTGGCCTGAATTAGGCTTGTTCAAATGATCCATTCGCTCTACCACACATCGATCTCATGGTGGAAGCAACGGCAGGCCACGAGATACTGACATCTATGGATGCTTCAAGTGGTTTCAACCAGGTCAAGATGCACCCTGCTGATTAGGAAAGTACCGTTTTCATTACTGAACGTGTTATATACTGTTATACAACAATGTCCTTTGGGGTGAAAAACGCAGGAGCCACTTACCAGAGGTTGGTCAATATGATGTTCAAAGAACAGATTAGGAACACCGTGGAAGTATACATTGATGATATGGTTGTCAAATCCAAGAATGCTTAAGATCATGTCAAGCATCTTGAAGTAGCCTTCCAGATTCTTGAGAAGTACAATATGAAGTTCAATCCTACAAAATGCCATTTTAGGGTATCAGTAGGGAAGTTCCCGGGTTATATGGTGACCAAGAGAGGGATTAAGACAAGCCCTGAACAGATAAAGAAAATCCTGGAATTGTATCCCCTATAACTGTTAAGGACATTCAGAAATTGACAGTCGGGGTAGCAAACCTGAACAGATTCATGTCAAGATCCTCTGAAAGGTGTAAATCATTTTACACCCTCCTAAGAAAAAACAACGATTTTCATTGGACACCTGCACATGAAGACGCATTTTAGGACATGAAGCTATACTTTGTCAATCCCTCCCCTGCTTGCCAAGCCTGAGAAAGATGAGTCTTTGTCAGTCTATCTTTCGGTTACTAAGATGGCGGTCAGTGGAGTACTAGTGAAAGAGGTAGATGGTCAGCAACACTCAGTATACTACGTAAATAAAAGTCTATTAGAAGCTGAAATGAGTATGGCCTTCTTGAGAATTATGTTTTAGCGTTGGTCATGTCATGTACTAAATTGCGACCCTACTTTGAAAGTCACCCGATTATCGTATGAACAAATTTGTCTGTCAAGTCAGTCCTCCGTAAGCCTGAATTGTCAGGCAAGATGGCTAAGTGGTCACTACAGATAAGCACATATGATATGACATTTGAACCTAGAACTGCTATCAAGTCATAGGCCCTGACAGACTTCGTGGCTAATTTTAGCCCTAACCTAAAACCTGACCTAATTAAAAAATGGGATATTCTACATAGTGCCCCTCAATTTTTCGACTTTCTACATGGTACTCCTACATTTTTTAAAACATACATGATACCCCTAATTGTTGTCAGTATCACTACGTGTACCCCTAAACTATATTTTCCGTCAATTAAACTCATTTTTAAGTGTTAAATGATTACTTAGGCGCATAACCAAACTTGACATTTATCACTCATGACATAAGGACTCTATTAGAATTAATATCCATTCTTTGGACGTGATAATTTGGCAAAGATCAATAATTTTTCCTTCACCTTTTCTTTAGCCCATATATATCTATAAATATTAGGATCGAGATCGATATTGAGTCTAATAAAGTCCTTATGTCATGTGATAATAAATGACAAGCTTCCTTACGCGTTAAAGTTATCACTTAAAGCTTAAAAATGAATTTAATTGACAGAAAATAAAGTTTAAGGGTATACGTAGTGATAATTACAATAATTAGGGATACCATGTATGTTTTAAAAAGTGTAGGGGTACCGTGTAGAAAGTCAAAAAATTGAGGGGTATCATGTAGAATATCCCTTAAAAAATTAAGTCATCTTAAAAATGAAAAATTAGATCTACAAGTTTAGGATTAGTGCTGAGACTGCTGACATCACCACAAGGGGACAATATAGTACATGCTGTAAGTTATTAGTTCAAAACCACTAACAATGAAGCTGAGTATGGAGCCTTGATAGCAGGGTTAAAGGTATACCGGTACCTTGGTGTCCATAACTTAAAAGTAAAAATTGATTCAGTTTTGGTAACCAATAAGATCAAAGGTATTTATACTTCTAAAGATGAAAAAAATGATACCATACTTATATTATACCAAAAAGCTTTATGATAAATTCAAATATTTTGATATTAAGCAAGTTCCAAGAGACATGAATACCTAGGCTGATGTTTTAGCCAGCCTAGGGTCGAATTTCACTCCTGCACTACTACAGAAATAGGGTATAACAACGGTTAAAAACAGTTGTTATATAAATATGCGGACGTTGTTGAAGCCTTTGTTGTCAAATGTTTTAACAACAATTGCTTTTTTTTTAAAGAAAACTGTTGTGAAAATTGTTAACAACGGTTAGAAACCGTTGTCGTTAAGAGTCATTCGTCGTGGGAAGTGAATAATTTCTGGTGGGAAAGTTATAACAACGATTATAATAACAAAATTTTTGCTAAAATTTTTGGTGGGAAAGATATAACAACGATTCTGTTTAGGTAACTGTTGTTATTGCTGTTTTATTATTGTTTTAAAAAAATATTTTTTTCATACCATTCAAAATCCTACATAAATAAGCAGCAGCATAAACCACAATGATCACTTTTAGATCAGCAACATACTATATATACACACGTGGTACTCGACCGAGTACAAACGAACATACCTGAACTTAAGTCCTACCAAAAGTGTACTCGGCCGAGTATGGATTACTCGACCGAGTGCACCCACTCGTCTAAAGGGAGGAGTATTACAGGGGTGGCCTGTGTCGATCCATATGATATTTTCTATCATATGGAGGCAGGTTATGTACAGGTTATTTTGGTAGCACGTGGGAGATGTGATGAGCCTTGATGATTCACGAGACGATATAGTTGGTTAGACTAGTTAGTCGTCGTGAGTTGTATTTAATTATTCATTAGACGGTTTTGTAATCACTAAATACTTTAATTATAATAAATGTGTTATTGATTGTAATTCCGATCTCACTACCTCGCGAAACCGAGATGGTTACACTTCCATTATCTTGGTCGGATAATGGGGATGTTACACTACTTCTGCTAATTATAATCTGCTGAATACCAAACAATGTTTAAAGAAGTAAAAAAAAGTGATGAACTATCAGTCGAATGAATATCCATCTAATTATCACCCAATATTGTTACTTACAAAGAATTTTTTTTTTTGGAACTCGAAAGGAAAGTGCCTACGCTCGCATCACCTTATATGCCTGGTTATGCGCAATCCTATTAAGAGACCTAGGAATATAACTAATACTTAGACAATGAAACCAAAAGAACAAAGACTGTAAGTCTTCAACAAGAGCCGCCACTTGGTGATGTAACAGATCGACACCAGCAATTTGAAGGACACCACCCAAGCAGTCCGAAAGGATCTCAACATGGCAAAGCTTGTTCATTTGTGCCCATTGTGCCGCATATTTAATACCAGCCACCTCGGCTTGTAACGGAGATGCCGCCCAAATTTTACGCCCCCCTTCATAAACAACTGTTGGAAACTAAGTTCCACATTTTATACTCATATCTAATGTGAGTTTTGTTTCTTCAAGTTTAGGTCATAAAACTTAAATAGATCTTATGCATGCATGATGATATCATAAGATGTGAAAGTCCTTACATTGGTTTTAGAAGGTTTATACTCAATAATCACCTATTACTTGAGTCTTCAAAACCGAAATACCCTTACAACGATCTAAGAAAAATCGTCTCCAAAAGATGCGTATCAAGGACCCGATCTCAAACTAATACTAATTTTGTTACTAGAAAATTAGTATAAGTGTACTAGAAATAATAATAATAATATTACTCTTAATATTGTTAATATAGGAAATAATATATTTTCCTAGAAAAACTCTTTTACTAGAAATATAGATAGAATGATGTTGTTAGTAATTATGTGAAATAAGCACCAACACTTGGTTTCACAAATGCATGGATGGTATGTATATATTGAGCAACATAGGCTTGTTACACAAGCCATATGGCCGGCCAACATGCATACCTAAGGCCAATGCATGGCCTCTTACACAATGCAGAAGAAACAAAGATGCCTTACACATCTCTTACACACTTACACACCTATTCATAGGTTTTGTAAGGCTTTGTGTAAAACATACACAATCACAACATACTACTATATGCACGGCTGAAATGGGTCTAAATATGGACCCATTTTATCTTTGTCAATTGTGTTAATTTGTAACATGTCACATATGTTCCATAACACATGACTCAATTTGTCAATTGTGCAATTTTAACTATTAAAATTCATAATTTACAAATTTATTACATTTAAATAAATACACCAATAATTCGAAATTATTTTTGTACAAAAATGTAATGTCATAATTTTAATTACAACTCTTTGTAATTTTATGATCAACCGTGTTCATTCTCAATTTAATCGTTTCCCAAACGAATAAATAAAAACCGAGTAATAAAACTATTTTATTACTTTGACTATTATTATTATAATCCCATTATAAAAATATTCGTCGTATAAAATTATTTCCAAAATTTCCAGTTATTAATTAATTTGTATCCAATACAATATTAATTAATTATTCCATTGAGACGGAATTCCCTAAAGATATGACCTTAAGGGATCAACTGATCACCACCATCATATGACGATAATGTCAAACTCTAGACAGCCAATCATTATCGATAAATGTTGATCAGTCGACTTTAAAAGAGTAACACTCCCAGTTGTGTTTCATTCAAATGAGTTTTAATTACGTCAACACACTATTGTCGAGGACACTTCCTCATCCTCATTTTGTTCTAGATGGCATCCACCTTCATCAAAAACAACCCATCCGACACCCGTTTCTTTGTCTTTCTTCTAGATGGCATCCACCTTAATTCGTTTACATATACACAAATTAGGATTCCCCACCAGATAGATCGGTTTTGATTCCCTGCAACTAATCATGTCCGAATCCTCATCCTCATTTTGTTGTTCTAAGGAATCCTTTTCCATCCTACCAATGACATCCTTACTCTCCTTGGCCTCAATTGCAGATGCCACCATCTCGCCATAACCCCTATAAAATAGATCGACATAAAATGTTGAACCCTTAAACACCAAATCATTCCTTGTAAGCCAGATACATCGAACCAAGGCTACAAACTGAATAATCATATCATCCGCATCCTCCAACGACCCAAGGTACAACAACCAATTTATCATCCAATCTCCCACAGGGATACTACTACCTTGTGCCGTACGAATGCCCAACCCAGATCCTGCCCACAACTTTCCCACCATTGGACGACAATCCCTCAGCATCAGATGTTTCCACCACAAATTGATCCTCATGATGACAAAACAAACACTTGCATTTCTCATCAGGAAAAATACCCCTTTTCCTGAACTCCCAACCCACAGGTAGTGAATTCGTCAATATCTTTCAAAGCAAAACCTTCCAAGATTGTGGTACCGTTAAATGCCACAGCTTCTTCTTTGAAAACTCCATACCACTATCAGAAATCCTATTCTTATCAGTACTCGTCGAAACATTTCCGTAGAATTGCTCAAAAAGAATCCCATACCCACTTTTAACAGTATACTTTCCTGACGAGGTAAACGGCCATAGGATATTAGGATCTTATCCTTTTTTCTCATAACATCTAACGAAATTGTCAAGATTTTCTGAACCGATTGACTATCAAACAAGAAATTTAATTTTCCCCTATCCCATTCCACACTCCTATTGATCAAGTCCTTAACTTGAAACCCTTTTAGGTATTCAAATTCCCTACTCAGAATTAGGGAATTTGGCTCAGGCAAATTACCATCAATCCACCTAGAAGTCCAGACATCAGACGATTGCCAGCCTGGTTTCCAAGCTAACAGGTCCTTAGCTTTGAACCCATGAATAATACTTCTTCTAGCCCATGACATAGACCCCTTGTCCTTAATTCGAAAGTCGTAACTTTCCTTCCAACCAACCTACCTTCCTGACTTACATCCCGCCCACCAAAAATGTGACAACAAAGAATCAATCTTACAAGTCACACTTACCGGTATTTTAAATACCGATAGAAAGTAACTGGAGATGTTTGACAAAATAGAAGAAATTAGTGTCAATCTCCCAGCTGGAGCTAAATAAATACCATTCCAGGAAGTCACCTTCCTTTTAACATTCTCTACCAAGCCCTGAAATAAATCCTTTTTCGATCCCTGTAAATCTGTTGGAATTCCCAAATATCTTTCAAACCCCCTATTCCGCACCACCCTTAACTCCCTCAAGGTTTCCTGCACCCTCCTCAACGTCATGTTGGGGATAAAAATGACCCCAGATTACTCCTCATTTAGCCTCTAACCCGACAGGTCACATAATCCATCAATAATTTCCATCAGATGACCTGCACTTTGCCATTTATCCTCCATAAAAAAACACAGCATCATCCGCAAAAAACAAATGAGATAACCTATCATCCCCTTGCACCAGATTCAGACCCTAATAAAGACCCCTCTTCTGAGCCAAAGAAATATTCTTTGACAACGTTTCCATACAAAGAACAAAAAGAAAAGGAGAGAGAGGGTCACCTTGCCTTAGTCCGCATCTAGCCATAAAGCGTGGGAGAGGAACACCATTTAGCAAGACCTCGTAAGAAACCTTCTCTATGCATCCCATTATCAGATTAATAATGCTTGCCGGAAAATCGAATCTCCTCAAAACCGCTTCCACAAAATCCATCTCATTCGTTCATATGCCTTACTCTTATCGTTCTTAAGAGCTAATTTCCCATTCTTTCCTTTTTTTCGAACTATTAATTCGAAAAATGGTCTCATTAGCTAGGAAAATATTATCACTAATACTCCTCCTAGGAATGAAAGCACTTTGACCACTTCCTATTAAGTACCCCATTATCCTAGCCATTCTGTTCGTAATACATTTAGAAATCACCCTCTTAAAAACATTACTTAGACTAATGGGCCTGTAATCACTTATTTTCTCTGGATTGTCGCATTTCGGGATCAGAGCTATGGAAGTTCTATTTAACTCCTTTAAGACCTTTCCCGAATTCAAAACCGATAGAGCTGCTTTAGTATAATCCTTCTTCACAAAGTGCCAACACTTATGTAATGCCCTAGCTGGAATCCCATCCTGTCCCGACGATTTTAAGGCTCCCATCTGAAATACAGTCTTTCTAACCTCCTTAGCAGTAAACGGTCGATTCAAATAAACTTTATCTACCTCCTTAACCTTTATATCCAGGGTGTTAATGAAATTTTGCAACCCGACCGAAACAGAAGATATTTGCTCACTCCCCAAAGGATCAAAGATCCTTTTAAAATGACTTTGAAATGCATCCGTCATTCCCGTAAACTCATACTCCCATTCCCTATCTTCCTTTCTTACTCCAACTACACAATTCCGCCCAGCTCTGCCCTTTGCCCAATTAAAGAAATACTTAGTGCATACATCTCCATCCGCAACCCATTTAACTTTGGCCCGCTGCCTCCAATAGATCGTTGCTGCTTTAGCAAATTCCTTAACTTCCTCGTGTGTTCGGTCGTACAACTCTACCTCACCCAAAGAAATAGCATGTTCCTTCCCTTCTATCAGCCTCTTATCCAAGTCATCCCACTTTTGATTCCATCCCTCCTTTTTATTAAGAGTCCACTTTCTTATCACATTTCTCATAATCCCCAAATTCTTTGTTAGACAAAACGACGGTGACCCTCTAATATGAATAGACCATTTGTCCTTCAATAATTCCATACATTCAGAGTAATCCAAAGCCCAAGCATCCACTTTATACGGCCTTCGTGCCACATTTTTTGTTAAATTTAAATTTATTTCTATCGGAGCATGATCGGATAGTTGTATCGGATGATGTTGAATGCCTGAGTCTGGAAAAATTTCAAACCAATCGCTTGAACCTAAAGCCTTATCTAAACGTTCATAGACTCTTGCCATACCCTTCCGATTATTACACCAAGTGAAGCGCGGCCCCTTAAATGGGATGTCAATCAATTCATTTTTAATTTTCCATTCCGTAAAGGATAGCGCCCCTAGAATAGGTCCGTTTTTCCTACTATGTTTCTCCCAACCGTACTCGACTTGATTAAAATCTCCAACGATCAGGTAGGGCATATCCATGCATTGTAGTATATGTTCAAGGTTGTCGAGTACTTGTTGTCGCTTAGCATGACACGGTTCCCCGTAGAAGAAGATGTAGTACCACGAACGGCCATAAATATAATTAACGAGTACAACTAGATAATTCTTACAGGCACATTTTAGGGTCATTTTAACTCCCCTTCGCCATCCCAAAAACAACCATCCAGCCGCACCTAGGGCATCTACCCCCGCAAAATCCACAAAACCCATTGATCTAAAAAACTGCCCGACTAGACTACTATTACATTTAGTTTTCGAAACAAAAATAAATCATAATACCGCTTATTTAATAACGCTCTTAGCTTGGGAATTGTAGGGGGAGCGTATTACTTAGCCCCCTACAATTCCAAATCAAACAGTTCAGGGTTCCGGAGGAGGTTGTGAAGGCCCAACCTCCGCAAAGCCAATCTCCCCCTCCTCCAAAGAAGATGCAGACGATTCCTCCATATCCGAGTCATTGATACTCAAAATAAAACCAGCCCCACTTTCTTTTCCATTTCCAGCCCCCTCTCCCAAGTAATCTAATTTAGAAATTTTGCTTGAACTGGCCACCATGCCCATATTTTTGTCCATTATCCCCAACCCCACACATTTCTTTTTTGCCATCCTCTCTAGGTAGTTTCTAGCACATTGCACCGAGCTCAGATCTTCCTTAGGTATCGGAACATTATCAACTTGGGTACAACATTTACGTTTCCTAGCCCTTCGAATTTCCTCTTTGAATTCTTCACCCATTTCATCTTTATGGTAAACTTCAATCATGCCCAAAGTTCCATCAGAATTACTGGGTGGATCAATAGCAGCCACCAGAGGTGTAAAAGCCCCCACCTGGGGTATGTCAAACAGTTCCTTCCCCTTCTGCCCAGCTTCCCCCTGATCTTCCTGATTACCTCCTAGCAGCCCAACTTCCCTAACCACTTCCTTTCCCCTTTCAATTGCTTGTTCAGTAGCTTGCCTTACTTGCTCTACAATCCTTTCAATTCTCTCCAACCCAGCGTCTATCTCAATCCTTTTTTTTATCAGAGCAGGGGTTCTACCCATAAGAAAATCCTGAACCCCTTCCCTTATCTCCTGTTTCTGATTCACCTCATGTTCAAACTCTCTACCACCCAACTGCAGCCTCATGTTAACCTCACTACTATCCTCCCCCGAGTTCTCAGATGAAATCAGATTTATAGCAGAGCTATGGTGAAACTCATGGGAGTCATCAGTTGACCCAACTGCTGGGTTAAAATCCTAATAAGGATAATGATCAGATTCTTCAGAAGAGTTCTAATCACTGATAACAATAACCTCATTCACCCGCTCCTCACTATCCCTCATTCGTGCATCCTCCCCAAACCCATCCTTTTCCCCTTCAACTCTCACTCCAAACTGCCCCCCTAGATAATGATAGATAATAGGTAAGCCATTGATAGGGGTTCAAAGGCTTGATTAAGCCCCCTATAGTCATCATCCATCATTGCTCATTCAGCATTCCCTTCCAACCTAGTTAAAATGGCCACCTGAATACGTTGCTCCCTATCAAGCACTCCACTGATGGTATCTAGGGAGCATAAACTAGATATGGATAATTAGCCTGAAGTTGTCTCATATTATCCTCCTCTTCCTCTTACTGTCCTCCCTGAAACCCAAACTCCTCTTCAGCACTGTGATACTGTTCCTGGTCTTCCTCCCTACCCATTCCCCCTACCTCTCCCATTATCATTCCCGTCCTGTCTGTCACCTCTCAATTCTGACTCACTAAGTCCCTGACCCTGGCGAGGACCCTCAATATCCATGCCCTACACACCATTCTCACCAAGACTACCTTCCATACCTCGATTAATTTGAACTACATCCCTTCCAAATCCCTGCCCCGCAACATCCCTCCTCCTCTCAGTCTGATCCCGATCCCCCTGTCTTTCCCTATTACCTCCCTCTTCTTCTCCAATACCTTGCTGAACATGTTGACGAATATTGAACACAACAGTTCCGACAAAGGGTTGGGCTGTGACTGCAAACCTCATACCCGGATAAACCCTAACCCCTGGTGTAACCCCAAGATTAATATCAATCACCCTTTATGGTGATTCCCTAGCCCTATTTCTATACCTCATCATACCCAGATGCACTCTAGAAGTCACAAACCTTATTGTAGAAGGTGTAGCCCTAAGATCAAGGTTGAACATAGTATGGTTCCCCTACGCTTGGTATACGTCAAAGCCCCTCTCCACTGATCTATCCATCATACCCGTGATTTCTGAAACAATCGTCATCAGGCTCTCCCTACACTGCGCCCCCGTGTGTCCAATTTTACCACACTTAATACAGTATTTAAACACCTCTTCGTACTTAAACTGAACCCATAACACATGACCATCGTCCAACGCTAGAAAAAAACCAGGCATTAAAGGTTGGTTAAGCTTGACACAAACCTTCAGCCTAAGGTAGTCATTATCAGGAAACCTCTCAAATGGTTGAATAAAATACTAATGGCTCAATAATTTTCCAGCCACATGAGCAACATGCAAATTCAAATACTCAAACAGTAGCCCACAGACCCTCACCCAAATCTCAGCAAAAGGGAATCTTACCGTACGAGGTACCGTGTCTGGGTACCATTTTGCGAATACCATCAGTGCACCGTCAATAGTTGTCGTTGTTCTTGCTAATAAATCTTCGATATCTCTTTCCTCTTCACAGTGTAGAACATAAATCTCTCCCATCCTATAAGTTGTTACTCGCCCACGAGTACTCCATCTCTTATCAATAGCCTCGTTCACTACTTCTGGCTCAAACATCCTATAGTCAACCAAGAAACCCAGTAGGCAGTTGCCCCAGTATTCCCTAGACAACCCCAACTGACCTGGATCAACATTTATAACAGCCCCCGTCCTTGGATACCACCACAAGTTAGCATGCAAGGGGTTCATCGGTTAAAATTCTACCCCTTCATGAGGTTGATGAACTTGCTCATGACGATATCGCCTTGCATGTCCCTCATTCTCAACTCCCTCAGCTCCCAAACCATACTGGTCAAATTGCTTTTCAAACTCCATCTCCTCACTCTGATCTTTGGTAAATAAATTGTTAAAATTGCCTTCGTTAAGAGGCAGATCTGAAGAAGTTAGGTTTTTTATTCTTTTTTTCCAGTTGTTGAATGGTGAGTTCGAACTCTTCATCGTAACTCCTGAAATAGGTGTTGGGAAACCTAAAGCAACGCCTGGAATCCCTTTGATTAAGACTCTTCAGTATCCCCAGAAAAACGCCCCAATCAACACCCAAGAACAATACTAATTATCCCTAACCCTAAAAGTATTAGAAAAGTAACCCAACACGCATGCAGAGCTCGAAACAATCTCCTAGGCCAATAACCAGCCCTTAATAAAAGGAATTGTCAGAACCCCCAATCCCGTGAGCTGAAAACCAATAATTATCCCACTAACTCAAACAGATTTTGGAAAAAAGGAAGCTCAACAAACAACCCCAATTATGGAATCCTCATACAACAATGATTTGTTTCATAAAGTGATAAAATAAAACAAGCAAAATAGATAACCATTTTTTATTACGGAGATGTTTTGTGATAAAAATTATTGGCGATGAACGAAGAAAATAAGTTGATTTTGTGATTTGATACTATTGTGATTTGATTAATTGAAGATACAGAAGATTTTAATTTTTTAAGAAAACTTTGATGTAAAGCTCTCACCAAGGAGAGAAGAGGCTCTCTATTTTTTAGAGAATGTGTACAAAAAAAATACTTACAAAGATATAAACTTGAAAAAAAAGCTCTATTTTTACACTCCTTCCAAAAGTGTGTAATCAATTTTCTCACTTTTTATTTAGTCAAATAATACATACTTTTTACCTTGTATTTTTGTTACCAATTAGGCAATAAATATTTCAACATTTTTCTTTACTTTGGAATATATACAAAGTAAATTAATTAGTTGTTTACCTTGCAAATTACCTTATTTCATCAATGTGTAAGTGAGAGCAAGTGCAATGGTGAGCAACAATAAGGTTGTAGCTAGAAATTGTCACTTCATATTTTTAAGCTACTTCCCCTTTTAAGCTACCATCACACCTAATGGTGAAGCAATAGTCATTGTAGCTTAAATGACCCCACAATTTTTTTACCTTTTTTTAAAATTTTAAATTATACAAAAAACAACAAACAATAAATCCATATATAAATTGTGGATCTTCTTAAGCAACTAGCTCCATGGAGCTACTAGCTTAATCCAAGTTAATCCAAATATATTGGTACAATGGTTTGGCTACTAGCTTACAAGTTTTCATATTTGCAAGCAAGTCCCTTAGCTAAACCATTGCACTTGCTCTGATGGATTATTTGTATTTGGTAAGTGTTGAAAATGATGATCAAGCTAGAAGAAGTTTTTGAAGTGCTCAAAGCACCACTTGATCCGAATCCTACTTTATCATCATCCCTTTTCTGAATCAAAAAGTGACATGATAATGTGGTACCAATCTTTTCGGCACAAATTTTCATTTGTAACGAAAACTTGCGACAAGTTAAATATTATCTACTTGGGTAGAAAAATACAAGGTATTTAAGATTTTAAATGTTTTGTCTTACATATACAAATGGAAGAATTTGATCCGTTAAAACTTACGACGAATATATCCGTCGCAAGGGAGATTACTGTATTTCCGGTTAAAGAATCACTATTTATTTAACTCCCAAAGAAAAAAAAAAGGTAAAAATAGGATGTTGCGGCTGACCATTTTCTTTTAATAAACTTGATTAAGGCTCTGTTTGTTAATGTAGAGAATTGAATATTATTGAAATTGATGAATAAAACAGCAGTACATCTACCTACTTATACAAATCCTAATCAAGCTATATTACAAGATATGGAAAAGATAAAGAATACAGAATAAAATAACCTATACAAGGTAACTAAGGATATGGTAAATAATTATAATTACAATTACAAAAGATATGAAGAACATTATGGAATATTCTTAACACGCTCCCGCAAGATGGACTGTCCTTAGACAAGACCAATCTTGGAAATCAAATAGGAAAATCGAGTACGAGCTAAGGGCTTTGTTAGGACATCTGCCAATTGGTCGTCGCCGGAAATATGTTGAACACGAAGAGTACCCTGTTGTACCCGCTCTCGAACAAAATGAAAGGCTAAAGCAAGGTGTTTCATGCGGGAATGGAAGACGGGATTGGCAGCATAGTTTGTGGCACTTAAATTGTCACAATATATAACCGGAGGTGAAGAGACGGACATATTTAGTTCGGTCAGCAATGACTGAACCCAAGCAAGCTCGGAGGTTACGTCGGCTACAACACGAAATTCGGCTTCCGTCGACGAACGTGATAGAGCACGTTGCTTTTTAGATGACCAAGAGACAGGATTACGGCCAACATAAACAATGAACCCAGTGGTGGAAACAAAATCATCTTTATCACCGGCCCAGTCCGCGTCACAAAAAGCATGAAGAAGCGGTGGACTAGACGCATGAAGCATAAGACCATGAGCAAGAGTACCTTTAAGGTAGCGTAACAAGCGTTTTAACGCAAGCCAATGAGGGAGTCGTGGTGCTTGCATAAATTGTGCTAATTTATTAACAACAAAGGATATATCCGGTCGTGTTAACGATAAATATTGTAAGCTACCAACAATTCCTCTATAATCTGTAGGATTGGAAATTAAATCTCCAACATCTTTTTGCAGTAGACAATCATGGGCTAGGGGGGTTGGCAAAGGTTTAACATCTATCATTTTGTGACGGTCTAACAAATCATGAACATACTTTCGTTGATACAGGAAAATACCAGTGGCATGGGACGGACTTCGACACCGAGAAAATACGATAACGGACCCAAGTCTTTTAAAGAGAACCGGTTGGATAAACAAGAAATGAACGAGTTCAGTGTAGGTAAATTGGGACCAAGAACCACAATATCATCAACATACACAAGTAAATAAACGGGGTTGGAATGGTGAGGTAGTATGAATAGTGAGGGGTCAGCGAGTGACCCATGAAAACCGTAAGATAGAAGATAAGATTTCAGTTCAGTATACCACGCCCGAGGGGCTTGTTTCAGACCATAAATGGCTTTGGAAAGTTTGCACACATAAGATGGGTTTTGGGGATCAATGAAACCAGGTGGTTGTTCCATGAATACGGTTTCAGCAAGCGTACCTTGAAGGAACGCATTGTTAACATCTAATTGACGGAGATGCCAACCTTTTGTAACTGCAAGTGACAGTAACACATGAATAGTAGTAGGTTTAACAACGGGACTAAAAGTTTCGGAAAAATCAATACCTGCGCGTTGATGAAATCCCTTAGCCATAAGTCTAGCCTTAAATTTGTCGATGGTGTTGTCGGGTAGGTATTTGACAGGTAAACCCATTTGCACCCACAACATTTTGAGAGTCGGAGCGGGGAACAAGGGACCACGTATTATTGCGAAGAAGAGCGTCATACTCATCTTGCATAGCACCGCGCCATCGAGTATCAAGAAGGGCATGTTTAGTGGTTGTGGGAAGGGATGTGACGGGTAGAAGAGTAGCAAGTTTAGCATACCGGGGATTGGGTTTGCGGATGTTGTTGAGGAGACGAGTGATGACAATCCGGGAAGGAGGGGGTGGGGGAGGTGGAGGGGGTGGGGGACTGGATTGGTCGGTATTTGGAGAAGTAAGGCAGGGGGTTGGAGCATTGGTGGTAGCAGAAACGTGGGATGGTGAAGCAGCCTGGTCAGGAGGTGTAGAGGGACCGGGAGCATGGGAGGGAATGTCGTGGTGGGTAGGGGATTCAGTGGAGGTAGCTGTAGGGGAGGGGGAGGCAGTAGAGGTGAGGATAGGCAGAGATAGAGTGCACCATTGGGTGACAGTGGGTAGGGAAAGAGATGAGGCAGAGGAGGAGTAGGAGGGGAACTCATTTACGAAAAACCAGACATGGCGGGAAGTATAAATTTTGTGGGACGTAGGATCAAAACAGTGGTATGCGGATTGAGAGGATGAGTAGCCAATAAAAATGCAGGGAGTTGAGCGAGGAGCAAGCTTGTGTGATGCATAAGGCCGAAACCAAGGATAGCATAAGTAACCAAAGGAGCGTAACTTGGAATAGTTTGGCTTTTGATTGAATAGACGAGCATAAGGAGAGTCATGTTGAAGGGTATGGGTAGGAAGACGATTAATAAGATATGAGGCAGTGACAAAAAGCATATGACCAGAAGGAAGAGGGTAGTTGAGCATGATGAAGTAATGCGAGACCGGTTTCGACAATGTGACGATCACTACAAAATTCACGCGTTTTACTGACGGCAAAAATCCGTCACAAACAGCAAAAATCCGTCAGGAAACAGCATTCCTGACGGAAAATCCGTCAATAAATTCCGTCACTAAAATTCGTCACTAAAATGCAAGTACTGACGGAATTTCCGTCAGTAATATACTTTACTGACGGAATTTCCGTCACATAGGGTCAAACTTGAAATTGACCATAGTGACGGAAATTCCGTCAGAAATTAAAACTAGTGACGGATTTTCCGTCAGGAAAGTCAACAAGGAATTTGACCATAGTGACGGAAATTCCGTCAGACATATAAACTACTGACGGAATATCCGTCAGTAAAGTCAATTTACCTGTTGACTTTCCTGACGGAAAATCCGTCACTAGTTTGTATTTCTGACGGAATTTCCGTCACTATGGCCAATTTTCGTGTTGACTTTCCTGACAGATTTTCCGTCAGTAAATTATGCCAATGTGGCTTGAAACAGCAGCTTGCTGTCCAGCCACAATGTTATTGAAACATTGTTTTATATATTCACGCGTTCATTATCAAAACCTGCAACAAACAAACACACTCGTCGACCTCAAAGCGGGAATCCAATTTCCACATCAGCCGCGTATCAGGATCCAAAGGTACTTAAGAAATAAAGTCAAATAACATACAATGGTCCATAATTTGTTTAAACTACCACACACTAGCTCAACATGATCAATTCTTTAGCTACATATTAATTAACTTAAGTCATAAACTAACACCAACTAGCTAACTAGCATGAAACCTAAACATAATCTAACCTATGGGGGCTATACCACCGTCACCTCCAAAACCAAATCCATCGTCTGGAGGGCGAGCTCTACTGTTAGGAGGGGGAAAACTTGAACAGGTGTTCGGGGGCAAATGTGCTTGCATCTGTGCCCACATCTCAGCCATGCGTTGTTCCATATCCTTCTTGTTGTTGTTGACTTGTTGCTGAAGAGCCTCTCTCGCGGCGCGCTCCTTACCCAACTCCTGTTGAATGCGAGTGTACTCAGTGGGTGCGTAGGAGCAGGATCGACGGCCTTTGTTGCCTGGAGGCTCGTACCAAACTGTTGGCCCTATCGAACCGGTACCAAACATTCTGGACTTCTCGTCAAACCCGTCAACAGCCTCGTAGAAGTCCTCATACTCGTCTTGAGGCTCTCCATTTGGAGTGGGCTGAGAAATGATTTCCTTATAAGCAGCCTGGAAAACAAAAAATTAAGAAAAAAATGTTATACTTATCATCAAAATTCAAACGAAAAAATTAACTAATTTGTAAATTAATTAGTAGATAGATTGACTTACATCGATCTTCGCAGCTCGAGGGTTGACCCACTGTTGAAACTTATTCTTCTTAGTATACTCAAACAGCTTATACGGCGTTGCTGGCCTCGTCACCCTGAAATAAGTATGAATACAAAAGTTGATCAAAATATAATCGGATTGGTTAACCAAATTGTGAAAAATATATATAAATATAAATATTACTTACCAATTCTTTGAAAGCATCCGAGCAACTCTTCCGGCCAAGAGTATGGGTGCCCAACGCTTTCCCGTCTACGCCACCGGATCTCCTATTTGCCTTATTAATTACAGATTTTTTGGCATAGTCAGGATCTTCTTCAGCCCTCTTTTGAAGCTTCACCCACCACCTTTCGGGGCACCAATTTGGCCTTCTACGGTTATAATTGGTGCCATTGACGAGACTTGTAATCCTCCTCGAAACACGAGTCTTCCACTCGGTCTTGGGATCATAGCCAGCCTCCACAACTTTGACATGATTCTGTTTCAAAAAAAAATAGGATATTCAAAAAAATGTGTTACGATTGAATTAAACAAACTTAGTTAAAAAATTATAACTTGGAAATTTATATACCTGGAAGTAAGTGTACATCTTCTTACGTTGTCCATGGCTGGCTTGACTCCAGTTGGTGAAAAACTCTTTCCCCAAATTACGGGTGAATGACCAAGTGACATAGTCCTTGATTGGCTGGTTATCCCACCTGAAAATAAAACATATACATAAGCATTGTGAATTATGGTGAAAGTCAAAATAAAAAATAAAATAAATGACACACTTACCAATAACCTTGTTCAGGATCACGTGACAGGTTCACATGTCCGTTCTCTTCCTCGTGTGAAGGTTCCTCAACCGGGTCGTCCTCGCCGTTGTCGTCCTCATCAGCCTGTTGTTCTTGTTGTTGTTGTTCTGGTTGTGGTTCAGGAGGAATCTGTGCGTTCTCCTCCCGACGAGGACGTCCTCCGGCATTACTATTCCCACCTAGATATCGTCTGACAAAACCACCACCTACCATGATAAACACTAAAACACCACCAGCTATGAAACAAATTGCAACATAACAAACTGATTAAATATATAAAAGTGCAATAGAACAAATTGATTAAATAAAAGCAATAGAACAAACTGCTTGAATGTTTACAATTGTTATAACAATCCTTACATTTCTACAACTAGTCATCTTCACTATCACTATCACTAGAAAACAAAAGAGGTTCGTTATCTGAAAATATTACTCCTACTTCTTCATCGACTTGCTCATTTTCCTCTCTTATACTTTCTTCAAAATCATCTTCATCCTCTTCAACTTCATATTCATCTTCACCCCTTTTCCACTACCACGTCATATTCATCTTCACTTTGTGTCTCTTCCACCACAATTGGCCTCCATGTTCACACAAACCCCGTTGCTTATAGTAGCTTTTGAAACATCAACTTCCTCCTTAAAAGCTCGAAATTTGTAGCCATTAATAGAATATCGCCTCCATGTTCTCACCGAGTTACTAGGGCCCAATGCTAAAGCTACTATTAACGGATCTTTGTATCTAAGTGCCTATTAATATAGAATGCAATTGTGTTATTAATTAATATAAAATTAGTAATAATTAGTAAAAAATTCAATTAGTATCAGTTACTTCATTTTCGAACCAGTGCGGAAACTTTTGTCATGTTTGGTCCAAACATCATCAGAAGATATGACATCAGGAAATGTGAGTTTGATATGTGTCTCAAATTCCCTATTTGGATTTAAAAAACATGTTTTAATTATGCATTATATATATGATATAATTTGAGTAATAATGATGAAATGATTACTTACTTTTCATATGGAGCTAAAAATTCTCCTATGTTCCTCAACACGTAAAAATGAGCATCTTCATACTCTTTCTCATTCAAGTATCTCTGGACACATTTTCCAGTTGTAGTTCCCATTTGATCATTGAATAACTCAGGTAGTTTTGAATTTGGCTGGTCATCGGAATTCAAAACATCTAAATCTTTCGCTTTTGTGTCAATGAGATCTTCAAAATATAGGGAACAGAAGTTTGCAATTTCTTCTAACAAAAAAGCGTTGCATATGGAACCCTCGACATGAGCTTTATTGCCAATTTTTTTTTTCAAGTGATTAAGAAATCTCTCAAACGGATACATCCATCGATACTGAACAGGTCCTTCAACCTTCGCTTCATAAGGTAAGTGAACAGGCAAATGCTCCATAGAATTGAAGAAAGAAGGGGGAAATATCTTCTCTAACTTGCATATTATCTCCGCAATGTTTGACTCTAGTTGATCCATAGAGTCAACTGTGATCGTTGAAGTACACAAGTCTCTGAAGAATTGACTTATTTCAGTGATTGCATTCCAAGAACCCGTTGGGAGCAAATATTTTAATGCAACGGGAAGTAACCGTTCCATAAAAACATGACAATCATGACTTTTCATGGAATGCAACACCATCTTCTTACGGTCAACACACCGACTCAAATCCGAAGCATAACCATCCGGGAATTTCAAATTACTAACCCATTCACATACAGCCTTCTTCTCTGCCATGTCTAAAACAAACTTAGATGATACGGGTCGTTTAAAACAATGTTCATTAAAGTCAGCTTTACCCTTAGTGCCAAACATAGTTTTCCCGGGTACATCCATCACCGTGTTGATAATTTGTTCAAAAACGTTTTTCTCAATGTGCATAACATCTAAGTTGTGTCGAATCAGCAATGTTTTCCAATAAGGAAGTTCCCAAAAGATGCTTTGTTTCCACCACCCTTCATCATTGTCTTTCAATCTTTTCAATTCTTGATCAGAAGCATCAACAATTTTTGGTAAATCTTTGACAGATTCCCAAACTTCATCACCAGTCAATCTAACTGAAGCTATCCGATCATTGGTTTTCTTGTTCTTTAAAAAATGCTTGCAATTGTCACGGAAGGGATGATCAGGTCTCAAGAACTCACGGTGACAATCAAACCAAGAAATTTTCCTGCTATTTCTAAGCCAAAAAGTTTTATGTTCTTTTTTATGACAATAAGGACAAGCACGATATCCACTTGTGGCCCAACCGGAAAGCATGCCATATGCTGGGAAATCATTGATCGTCCACATTAATGCAGCCCTTAACTGAAAATTTTGTTTCTTGGATACATCGTAGGTGTAAACGCCATTTTCCCAAAGTTCTTTCAACTCTTTAATCAACGGTTGGAGGTAGACATCCAAATTTGACTTGGGGTTCTTAGGACCTGGAACGATCATGCTTAGAAACATAAATTGTCTCTTCATGCATAACCAATGAGGTAAGTTATACGGAGTGACAATTACTGGCCAACATGAGTATTTCTTCCCAAATTGTCCATATGGTTGAAATCCATCAGTACACAAACCCAACCGAACATTGCGAGGCTCACTTGCAAACTCTGGATGCTCTCTGTCGAAATGTTTCCACGCTTCTCCATCCCTTGGGTGTGCCATAGTCCCCCTTTTTCTTAATCGGGAGTTTTTATGGTGCCAAGTCATCTCACCTGCTAGGTGTTTGGTTGCATATAGACGTTGCAACCTTGGCGCAAGCGGAAAATAAATTAATGGTTTACATGGAATTCGCCTCGTCTTGAATTCTTATCACTTTTATACCGAGATGCATGACACTTTCTACATTGTTCAAGATTAGCATTTTCCTCCCAAAAGAGCATGCATCCAGTAGGACAAGCATCAATCTTCTGATGGGGTAGTTGTAGTCCCTTTAAAAGATTTTTTACCTCATTAAAATTACGCGCCATTTGATTGTCCTTTGGAATAATGTCACTAACGAAGGACACAAAACCATTGGCGCATCTAAGAGATATGTTGTTCTCACATTTGAGTGTTACCAACCTAGCAGCCGCTTCCAACAAACTCATACTACTTCCCTCGTACACCGGTTCTTCTGCTTTTTCTAACATTTTAAAGAAGGAAGAAACTTGAGGGTTTGGGGTTTCATGACGCACTTCTTCATCACTAACGCCATCGGGATTGAGTTGATCCTCCATTATTTGATCAACGGTATCACGTAATGCATTTTCCACAAACTCACGATACGGATTTTCATTAACTACTGTACTGCTTGTACTTGCTTTCGTAGAACGTTTTTCACCGTGATATGTCCATACATAGTAATTCTCGGTAAAACCATTCGACCACAAATGATTTTGAACATCCCTTATCTTTTTAAAAGCATCGTTATTGCATTTTTTACACGGACACCTCGTTTCACCTAAATCCTTGTACACACTACTTTGTTCCACAAATTTAAGAAACTCCTTCACCCCATTTGCAAATTCACGCTTAGGTTTCTTTTTATAGTCTAATCTTTCATACATCCACTGTCGCTCTATTCTTTTCATGTTATTATGAATCTACATATATATTGGCCAGATTTATATATATGTTAAAAGATTAAAAAACAAAGTTATAAGCAAAATAAATACATATTAATTAAATTTTATTAGCATAGCAATTCAGTTAACAAATAATAATATTTCTTTATTTGATTTTCATGGGTCCTTATCACTCCAACCTAAACCCATCAATGTACGTTTCAAGTCACTAGCAAACATGCACTTGTGATTTATTAATGACAAAAAAATTCGGCAGCAATTCCCATCCGTTCTTCAAATACACAATGTAGAAAAAATAATTTTTCCACATATGTACTCAAAGAACATTAAAGGAATTGTAACCGAATTCTTTTCTCATTAATAAATCACAATAATATGTTTACTACCTAAGTGACTTGAAACGTACAAAGACAGTCCCAAAACGGGGACTATTCAAAAATTACTCCTAATGAGTAATTTTTGAATGGGTACTAAGTCAATATAAATAATAAAGTCGTCATAATTAAAGGCACTTTTAGCATAAGTAAAACATTTGTATTTTTAACTCATTCAATCAAGAGTAAAAGAGCCGGTGTTTGTATTCATAATCATACATTGACCTTTAGTTATTTTTTTAAGAGTTTAGTAGACGTGCTTGCATGATAAAATTTTTGACTAACAACTCAATACTCCAATGCTTGGTATATAACTTCAATTCTAGCTTTACTTTAAACATAAAAACCACAAAACAAAAATGGTGAGATTTGTATTGCTATTGATAGTGCTAGGGGGGCATTTGTGTGTTGTCTAATCTTGCAGAAACTCAACTTAAAGAAAACTTCAGATTTTAATTTTAATCAAAAATTAGCATAATTAAACCAAAATTAGCATAATTAATCAAAACTTAAAATAATTAATCAAATATTCACATAACTCATCAAACATTATGGCATCTATCCTAAATCAAGCAAGGCTTCTATCCTAAGTCAATTAACATATATAATAACACTAGAACACTAACTAATTGATTCAAAAATTAAGAAAAGAGCATAAAATCAGAAATTAAAGAAAGAGAAGGATGAATGTTTACCTTAAGATGACGGTGACGGTGACGGTGGCGGAAGTGAAATAGGGTGGCAAGAGTGGTGGTGTCGGGTGTGGTGAATGGTGTGGTGTCGGGTGCGACGGAATTTAGGGTTATGAGTTGGGGATTTTATGAATTGGGGGAAAAATAACGCGACAGAAACTAGGGTATTAAAAAAAACACTGACGGATTACCGACAAAATTTTCGTCAGTACTGCATTTCACTGACGGATTTTCCGTCAGATAAGTACTTATCTGGGTTTCCAAAAGTTCAAAATTTGAAAGTTGAAAAACTGAATACATATATATCTGACGGAATTTCCGTCAGTATTGCATTTCACTGACGGATTTTCCGTCAAACAGCTATTTTATAGTCAGTTTCCCACTTACCTTTCTACTTTTCCAGTGCATTTTTATTTATTATCTTTCCTATTTTATAATCAAATTATAAGTTTCCAACTTAACTGTCGTCAACATTTTAGGGAAATTTAAATTTCAACTTAAATTTATATATGCGTCTATTTTGTCGCAAACTGTTTTTCGATTTCTGCAGTTCATTCGATTAGATGATTGTCGATAGATTCATTGTTGGCTGATTTCTCAAGTTTCAAGTGTTCACAACTGTAAGCTGATTTGTTCTATTAAATTGATTTCAATTATTTCAATTCAGTGTTGATCTTCTGTGTTTTTAATTTGACAAGTATATGAATGAGACGGAGAGATTCAAGGCGACTGTAAGCTAATAATAAAGTAAATGTAAACTATTTAAGTAAATGTAAACTATTGAATGACGAGACGGAGAGATTATTACAAATTATTAAAGCCCTTACATACCCCACATACATGAATAGTGTAGCATATGTAATATTTTCCATAATCGTTCTCCTTTTAACCATATTCTCATTTAAATTTAAAACCAAATAAGCTCATAACATATAATGAGGAGAATTAATTATTATTATAAATGTCGTCGTCCTTTTCGATCATATCTCAATGAATTCTTCATTAATCTTCACAAAATAGCACCCTCCTAATTACTACATGCGTGTTTATTACAAATTCTAACATTAAGAAATGATACTCGTAAATAGTAGTTATTGTTTGTTTATTTGCTTCAGAAACTTATAATAATATATAGCTTTATGTACAATTTATTTATTTTTTTTGTTCATTATATATATATAGCTTTGTACAATTTATTTATTATTGTTTTTATATATATTTTGCTCTTTCATTATAAATATTTTCGATATGTCCAATAAAAAAAATCTGTCTTAAACAATCCTGACGGAAATTCCGTCACTAATATAAACATCTGACGGAATTTCCGTCACTACTTTCTGACGGATTTTCCGTCACTAACAAGCATTTCTGATGGAATTTCCGTCACAGACTTCTGACGGATTTTCCGTCAATGGAATATACTTCTGACGGAATTTCCGTCACTAAACCATATATCTGACGGAATTTCCGTCAGATACCTTTACCGCCATTGACTTGGTCAACGCGCCAATATAATCTGACGAATTCTGACGGATTTTCCGTCAGTAATTTTTACCGCCATTGACTTTGGTCAACGCGCCAGATTTATGTGACGGCTTATGACGGAATTTCCGTTAGGAATTAATTCCGTCAGGAATCCGTCAGACAGTTGAAAAAAACTGACGGAAGGAAAATTCCGTCAGGAATTCCGTCAGGAATTCCGTCAGTATATCGCGCTTTTTTTGTAGTGGATGCCGGCGTTCCGCAAAATCGTTATGCTCCGGGGTGTGAGGTGGGGATGTAAGGTGTGAGATACCATTATATAGAAGGGAGGGGGTTAATTTTACATACTCTCCACCATTGTCGGAGTATAAACGCTTTATAGGGCGGTTGAAGTGTTTTTCAATGAGAGCACGAAAGCGAGTAAAGGTGGAGGCGGTGTCGGATTTATGTTAGAGCGGATATAACTATATGTAGTGGGTGAAATGATCAATAAAAATAACATAATATTTAAAAGCATCAATCGAATGTAAGGGAGAGGTCCAAACATCCGAGTAAATTAGATCAAGAGGGGCGGAAGACGTAATAGTATTAGCAGAAAAGGGTAACTTATGACTTTTATTAATTTCACACGAGTTGCAAGGACTAGAAAAAACAGTGCTTTTAATTAAATTATGTCGACAAATGGTAGAAAAAGTATTGTGAGACGGATGCCCAAGTCGATGGTGTCACGCAATGGAGGAGGCGGCAATACCGAGATGAGCTTGAGGATGAGGAGGAGTCCATTCATAGATACCGGAATTAAGAGGTCCCTGGAGGAGCGGTGTTGACATCAAAGGAACCTTTAATGAAAAATTAGAAGAGGAGAACTCAATTAAAACATTGTTATCCTTGCAAAGTTGAGAGATTGAAAAGATTTTACGAGAAATGGAAGGGACATACAAAACATTATTGAAGTATAAAGTGTGAGAGGAGGAAAGGGAAATAGAGAAAGAACCTATGTGAGAGATGGGTAGAGATGAACCGTCACCAATAATGAGTTCATCCGTGCCATCATACGGAGCATGAAGCGAGAGAGTGGAGAGATCGTTGGTGATATGATGTGTGGCGCCGCTGTCAAGCAAGTAAGAGGACGGCGAGACAGATGACGCCAAGGCAGAGTGAGCTTGAGGGCGGGGTTTTGAACGAGCAGGGGGTTTAGGGAAGACAGCAGTAGGAAATGTACGTTTGAAATCAGGACAGTTTGATATGAAATGACCCTGATGACGGCACCATTGACAAGTACACGGAAATTTGAGGAAGAAGGAGGTGTGGGAAGGAGGGCAGCAGTTTTAGGTTGAGCAGGAGAGTAGGTTTTGTGAGCAGTGGAACGATATGTGGCAGCATGTGCTTGAACAGGAAGGGGAGAATTAATCTGGGCAGAGGCAGACACGTGAGCAAGGTTCAGTTCGTGATTCAGGAGTTTTTCGTGGAGTGCTTCAAGGCTGATAGGAGTGTCTCTAGCGCGGACCGCTTCAATTACCGGTTGATATGTAGTGTAGTCAAGACCACGGAGGATCTTGTCCACCACATCCTCAATGTCCATGGACTTGCCAAGAAGAGCAAGTTCATTGACACAAGCAGTGATATCGTGCATATAGGTGGTAATGGAGCGGTCAGATTTGGTAATTTGGTCAAGGCGGTTTTTGATTTGGAGCAAGTGACCCCGAGAGGGATTGGCGTAGGTAGTTTCAAGGATGGTCCAGACTTCGCGGGAGGTAGTGGCTTTGAGGACAAGAGGGGAAATATCAGAGTGGAGGGTTCCGAGGAGAGCACCCTTGAGAAGGCTGTCTTGGCGCTTCCAAGAGGCGTATTTGGGATTAGGACTGGTTTTGGAGTCAGTGGTAATAGTGGCTGCAGGGGCAGGGAAAGTACCATCGACAAATTTGAGGAGATCGAAGCCATAGAGAAGATCAGCAACTTGCGTTTTCCAGGTACGATAAGTTTTGGGAGTGAGTTGGGTGTAAGAGGCGAAGTTGATGTGAAGGAAGGGAACCAGGGGCTCGTGAGGGTTAGGGATAGAGACCCCTAAATTCGACATTTTGTAGGATTGAAGGGGGATAACGGCCTAGGATAGGAGGCTCGATACCATGTAGAGGATTGAGTATTATTGAAATTGATGAATAAAACAGCAGTACATCTACCTACTTATACAAATCCTAATCAAGCTATATTACAAGATATGGAAAAGATAAAAAATACAGAATAAAATAACCTATACAAGAAAACTAAGGATATGGTAAATAATTACAATTACAAAAGATATGAAGAATATTATGGAATATTCTTAACAGTTAAAACGACCTGAAAAGCTATCTGAAACCTGAAAATGTACTTGAAAACTAAAAAGGTAGTTAAAACCTGAAAAAGTAGCCGATAAAGTAGCTGAAAATTAGGAGCTCATAACCTGACTGATTATATAAAAAACGATTTGGCAAACTAATTGAAAATATAGCTTATTTTGGTGAAATAATATCAAAGGATATAATAACTATTTACTATATTATAGACTGAAGGGTAAAAATGTAATATAACCTAGAATCAGGTTGCCAAACACTCCCAAAAAAATAAGTCACTCGATTCTTTTGGCAAAAAAACTACTTCAGGCAAATTAGGTAGCTGAATTACACTGTTAAACGGAGCCTAAAACACATTCAAAATTGCTCCTATTCTAGATGATCGAATTTGAGCTAATCTAACCTGAAGTGGTACTTACCCAATTCACACTCGACCTGTTTGACAAGGCAAAGTAGAGATCTTAATCTGGTTACGGATTAGGTCATCGTTAGATGACACCACAATCAGCTTCGACACGGTTAATACCAAAGAAGTTATTATCATATATTTTATCTTATGTATTCTATTTAGGTGAGTAATTCACATTAAAACAATTTGCAGTTATATTGGTTTTAGTTTTACATGAAAACTAGTTTTAAACCCGTGCAAATTGCACGGGTATATTATTTAAGAAGTTATTATAAAAGTTGTGAATGCAAATTAAGTTTTAAAGTAAAGTAATAAATTTCTCCCTACTTGTTATTTGACAATTTTATTGGCCAATGTAATAATTAGTTAATTAAAAAAATTATGAATTTCATTTGAAAATTTCACTTGTAATTAGTATAAAATGATATAATAGTAAATTTTAATTTCTACTTAGGCGTTGTTACTTAGGTTGCGGTCTACAAAAATGCTGACTTAGATAGATAAAACAAAATTATTCTTGCGGAAATTATCATAGAATTAGTGAAATTACAAATTGTTAACCTATTTTTTAATTTAATTACACACGTGCACAAGGCAAAATGAAACTTTTGACCCGTAATATCCTAAAATGCAAATTCTAACTCAATTTTCATTTAGTACAAAATGTTACTTAGTAAATGGAACAAAATTAGAATAGACTTGTGCACATTTAAAACGGTTTAATCAATTTATTATATATTTAAACCCAATAAAGTATCATATAAAGATATATTATTAGGTGTTAGAAAAATACTTCAAAAATCTCATTAACATGTACTACATAAGAAATACTATCTGTTTTCATGTGTAAGAAAAATTACATGAATAATTATTGTTAAAAAAATTGTAAATAATAATTCATATTTACAAATACCTGAACAAACAATTACTCCATAAAATAATTACCAAATACTATCTCCGACCCAAACATGTACGTACTATGTGGAAAGTAATATAACCCATGCAAACAATAATAGGTTAGTCTCCCTTAATACGAAGGTATCAATCTTAACATCAAAACCGGTCAAATATGATCCTTTTAAGCATAACAAAGTTGTTGTTTAACCCAATACCTTACGTTTTTATCTTACACATATTACCTAACGCGTCCTAAACTTAAGACATATACACCTGTGTTAAATAAGAACTTGTAAATATTGAGTAGTACGCGTGTAATTTTTTTTTCAACAACGGGTTAAAACGAATTCAATATTACTCCGTACTTCATAAACTACACGGTCCACCTCCAAATAATTCATATTATACCTTTATGTGCATATAGAATCTTGTAAACAAATCCCGACCCTATATTTAACCTCTTTCAAACCTCTCAACTACCAATTTGCTATCACTCTTTCGGGTATTATAATACATGACTAATCATTACCCTCGAATATGATACTCATCACATATCTAAAATTTTTTATTATTATTTTATCAGTTTTCTTTTTTTTCACTTATTCTGTATTAGTTAAAAAGTGTTGCAATTTTTTAGTTCAATTTTTACTTATTTCAAATTTATTTTACAATATTTTTATGTACTTTTTTCATATTGTTGTCCATTAATTACGATCTAAACCAATTAACTACTTTTCATTTAACTAATGTGTTTCACTCAAATGAAAAAAAAAATCGATTTATGAATTCATATATTTTAGGATATTTTATAAACTATTGTTTTTATAGAATAATATGTTCTTTTATTTAAAATTTTCAATCACTTTTTGGTGCAGTATAGTTTTGATTATTTTTACAACATTAATATTGATCTCTAGTTTTTCTTAAGATTTTGACCCTATTGAGTTAATTTAATTTATTAGTTTTTTCTATTTTTGACTATATTTTCCAACACTTGATTATTATCATCGTTAATTTTATAACGCGGTTTGTTTCATGATTGCCTTATATATGATGTTAGTTTTGGACTTTGATAGTATTGTACTGTGATTTAATAATATCACGTAATTCATTCAAATTGTATATTCTATTTAATTCACACATTTCTGATTATGCAACTAATTAAGAAAAAAATGTGTATTATTTTAAATTAGACCGCATTTTTGGCTGAATGAACGTATCTCGTGTTTTACTATACAAAATTATCATTATGTATTTACTTAATAATTATGTTATCCTAAATTTTAATCTTATTCATTTATTTCGTTTATATGATATCAATAAAATTAGTAGGTTGCTTTTAAATATCTAGTACGACCTCATGACGGTTCAACGTGAATGTTGTATTACAAATTCTCTATATAAAAGCAAAAAATTATGGGAGGGTAGTGGGGGACATTGTGGAGCCTACTAAGAAAAACAAAAATAATTAATGTACTTTAAACCACAGAGCGACACATCAGCTCTGTGGTTGTTGCTTTTATAAATTAGATAATTAGCTATCAACTCCCATCAAGTGGATTAGATATCGAAAAATGGGTGGAGTTGAGTCAATTCAATTCGTATTCGAGTGAGACAAATAAGACTAGTGTATCAATTATCAGTTTAATCCGAATTAGGGTCTAGTCAGTTAAGGCCTAGGTAGCACCAAAACGGACACGGACACGACACGTCATGCCATGAAATTTAGGATACGGGACATGACATTTAAATTTAATAAAATATACATTTTATAGTTATAAATGTTTGATTTTATTTTTGTAAAAGTAGTTGATATTAATTTTAAATAAGTGAAAGTAAAACTTACCCTTGATAATAAATTTATTTTCATTCCACATCTGAATCAATATTCTAATTAATCTCGTTCGATAGCGCATTTCTCGTCTGAATAACATCATTCACCGCAAATGATAACCAAATATCGTGGACACGCGACGGACACGGCTCAAATACCATGAACATGCGTCGGACACGTGCCCAAATAAATGTAGAAAGTTAGATACGGCTGTTTAGGTGTCGGACATGTTTCGACGTGTGTCCGTGGAGTGTCGGTGTCGGACACGGTACGACTCCGTACTACCTAGGTTAAGGCTTTCAGTCAATTTTTTGATCCTAAGGATCGAGTTTCAGGTAAAATTCCTCGGATCAAGTCGGCTTTTACCCGCTCTAGATTCGCAAGGATTATCTTGGAGTCCGATTCCCAAATAAGAAAAATCTCGTCGCCTAATTCTCCCACTATCAACAATTGAGACAACCCACCATCAAAATTCGGATTCCCTCCCCTCTTTTTTCTCCTAAATTATCACAAACCCTAGGAGAGAGAAAACAAAATCAAAATCAAATCAATCCAATTGAATCTCCAAATTCACCATGACAGGAAAAGCAAAGCCAAAGAAGCACACAGCAAAGGAGCTCCAAGCCAAAGCTGACGCCGCGTTAACAAATCGCGGCGGAGGAAAAGCCGGCCTCGCCGATCGAACAGGAATCGAAAAAGGTGGGCATGCGAAATATGAGTGCCCTCATTGCAAAGTAACAGCACCGGATGTTAAAACGATGCAAATTCATCACGATGCTCGTCATCCTAAAATCCCTTTTGATGATACAAAGATTAGTAATCTTCATGCTTCAACTCCTGCTGTTGCTGAAACTAGTAGTTCTGGAAAACCCAAGCCTGGGATTCGTGGGAGTTTGAAGAAGTAGTTGATGAAGATGAAGAAATTTGGGGATCTGGGTTTCGAGTTATTTGGGATTTTATTAAGTGGGTTGTTGTTGGATTCTGTGTTTTTTTTTGCTGTTTTTGTTTTGTGATTGATTTGGGGATTTTGGATTGAAATTTTAGGGTTTTGATCTTTTGTTCCTGAATTGATGTTGTTTGTATTATAGGAATGATGATGCCTTATATTAGTACAATAAAGTTCTGAGTTCCTCCTTTTTATTGCTCCTTGATTGATGATTGATTGAATTTGTTGATGATTGTGTGTTGCTGGAAAAATATGATGTTTTAGGATCCTGATTAAGTGTTTGTTTGTTGATTAATGTTCAACGTCCTCCCCCCGACTGCTAATTGATCATTTAAGCCATGTATGGATGCTGTGTGCATTCTAGTTGCTAGAAGAAAGATGATAATGATCATACCTCTGGTTATTGAGCTGCAATCATCCCATAATTGTTGTTTATTGAGATGCTTTGTTGATTTTGTTGACGATTCTGCTGTTGAAGTTCGGGAATAGGAGCTTGATGATAATTCAGTAAATCATATGGTACTTTTCTCATCTTGACTGAGATTTTCTAAATATCTCTCATTTAACCATTGATTGATGCTTTGCGCTTTCTAGTAGTTAGCACGGAGACGATACTGCTCATTAAATTGTCGTCGGCTTATCGTTTCCATGTTCATTCAGTTGCAAGCAAGCCATGGTTGCTATTTAGGTCTAATCAACTTGTTAGAAATAGAACAAAGATATAGTAGTTTATAACAAACATGATACAGTGTGATCGACGATTCGACGCTGTTGCTGGTTAACCGTTAAACATCAGCTGCGGGTCGTGATCAATCAATCGTGTCCCTGAACACCTACTGCCTGATAATTAGCAAGGTGTTTGTCTTTCTGTCTAAACAAGATGCCAAATTGTTGGATTTGGTGGTTGTTGTTTTTTGTTATGTGGGTCTGTTTTGTTTGTTTTGTGATTGATTTGGGGGTTTTGGATTGAAATCTTAGGGTTTGATCTTTTGTTCCTGAATTGATGATGTTGTTTGTATTATATGAAATTAGGAATGATGGTGCTTCATATTAGTATAGTTATAAAATTCTGAGTTCCCCTTTTTTCATTGTTCTTTTATTGATTGATGCTTTGCGCTTTCTAGTCGTTAGCATGGAGACGATACTGCTCATTAAATTGTTGTTGGCTTATCATTTCCATGTTCATTCAGTTGCAACCAAGCCATGGTTGCTATTTAGGTCTAATCAACTTGTTAGAAATAGAACAAAGATATAGTAGTTTATAACAAACATGATACAGTGTGATTGACGCTGTTGCTGGTTAACCGTTAGACATCAGCTGCGGGTCGTGATCAATCAATCGTGTCCCTGAACACCTACTGCCTGATAATTAGCAAGGTGTTTGTCTTTCTGTCTAAACAAGATGCCAAATTGTTGGATTTGGTGTTTGTTGTTTTTTTGTTATGTGGGTCTGTTGTTTTGTGATTGATTTGGGGGTTTTGGATTGAAATCTCAGGGTTTTGATCTTTTGTTCCTGAATTGATGATGATGTTTGCATTATAGGAAATTAGGAATGATGGTGCTTCATATTAGTATAGTTATAAAATTCTGAGTTCCCCTTTTTTTCATTGTTCTTTTATTGATTGATTTTGTTGATGATTGTGTTGCTGAAAAGTGTGATGGTTCAGGATCTTGATTTAGAGTTTGATTAGTGGATTAACATTCAACGACGATGTACGATGTTACCGAGTGTCAGTTAATCATGTGAGGATGCTTTGTACATTCTAGTTGCTAAAAGAAAGATGATACTGTTCATAATGTTTGTGTTGGTTCATCATATCTCTGTTTTGTTGATTTTGTTGATGATTGTGTACTGTTGTTCCAGATTACTAGATTAGGATCTGGATTAGGGTTGGTTTATTGATTAAATCATATGGTTTTTTTTTTTATGTGAGATGCTAAATAACCGTCATTTAGCCATTCATTGACGCGTTGCGCTTTCTAGTTATTAGCACAGATGATATTTAACCATGCAATGATGCTTTTCGTTCTAGTCGTTGGACTTAGCACAGAGATAATACTGTATAAAAGTTGTGTTGGATCATTGTTGCTCTGGTCATTGAGTTGCAATTAATCTGTTGTTCGTTCCTGCTCATAAAACATGATATTGTTCAAATTTCTGCTAAATTAGATGCCAAGTTGTTTTGTCTGGTTTTTCATTCGTATGATCGATCATTGATCACTATCAGCTTGAATTTGATCAATCCTTGTCTCGTCCACTCTTGTTCTATTAGTAACAGCTAACAATATGTCCTTGTGGTAGATAAATATTGTCGCAAAGTCGGAAGTGATTTTGTATTGTAGCAACCTGGCTGTCGACTAATGTCGTCGCTAGCTGAAAAATTAGGTCAATCTGAACATCAGATTTGGCATTGAAATTAGCTTCCGGGTTCGTCGAATCAAAGTAGAGGATGCGGGGGGGCTGCACTCTGCAGCTGGATGGGTAGTCTAAATGAAGCAAAAAGATGGACGTGGATCAACCAGAACCGTCTTTTTTGTCCTCACGGACCGTCTCGAACTAGTTTACCTCTTAACGGTCAGGGTAAAGAAGCAGAAGATAGAAATTTACAACCCATTTATCTGAATCATTTTTCAAAATAATATAACCTACCCCATATTATTTTGATTCAAATAAATGGTATTCATATAGCACAAATTCTCATTTGTGATGACAATATCCGTCACAAGCTTGTAATGGGACCTGATCTTCATATAGAATTGGACACCCTACCCTAAACAATAACCATAAAAACAAATATGGTTGTCTACATATTTTTTCTAAGAGGTTATTTGGTTATCATTTTAAAATCGAGACAATTCTGATTTTAAAAAACATGGATTTGGTTACATAATGTGGTAAGTAGATTGACGAACATGTGAGGTAATATCATGATCATGTCACTGTCACAGGTAAACAGGTCACAAACCTTTTAACCCAAATCTTTCCAATTTAATATCGTGTCATGTTCGTGTAATCGTATCATCAATTTTCATGTCATACCACAGTTTACCAACTCTAATAAGAAATTGTTCATTTAAATTTAATGGGTACATAAACAAGGTAGTATTTTTCCCCAATTCAACTCAAATCGAATTGAAAAATGAAAAATTAAATTTCCGGATCAATCAAACAACTCTAAAATCACGACTTGGCAGTTCAAACACACGTTTCAAGAAGTGAAAGACATAAACCTCAAAAACCAAGAAGGGGGAATCTAATTCGCAAAATTTGGGGAAGAGAACAATTAATCAATCAACACCCAAAAACCTCAACTCTCACACCAAAATCATCCTCGCTCGATCCACAGTTCAAATTCACAAACATTTGATTAAACATAAAAAGGGTTTTAATTGAACACACCAAAATCCGAAAACAATTGAGGTTTTAGTTTGAGAAAGAGAAAAATGGTGCAGAGGAAAGGGAGTAATAAAGCTACTGAAGATGAAGAACTTACACATGTTCCTTTACAAGCTATCCTTTTGGCTGATAGTTTTGCCATTAAATTTCGCCCCATTACTCTTGAACGTCCAAAGGTTGATTCTTTAAGTAAAATTCATTAATTATTTGTGTTATTAGCTTAATTTGTGTTTTTGATGAGTTTAATTTATCGGTTTTTGTTAGATGGGTGATTTCTTGGTGTTTGATTTAGATTGTATGGAAGTTACCCAGAAAAGAAGTTTTTTTTACCTATGTATGTGTTGTTTTTATGTCATTGGTTAATTGTGGCTGCACTTCTTTCTCTTGTGAAGTAGCGGTTCTTCAATAGAGTTCTTAATGCAATTTTCGGGTCATTGAGGTACCGGGTAATGTTGTTGTTGTTGTTGGTTAATTGTGATACCTAGGTTAGAAAAGGGAGATTTTGCTTTTTGTTGATCGGTGGGTTAGTGAGTAATCATCCGTATCTCAAGGGTAACGTTGCATACATCTGACACCCCCTTACCTTGCAATTTGGGTTTGATGTTGTTGTTGGGTTGGTGAGTAATCAGAAAAGGGTTTTTTTTACCATGCAATTCAGTTGTTTGCCCAATTGGTTTGTTATTTTATGATTATTGATAGAGAATACTCATATAAGAGGGGAATTTTGTCGATACATTGTCTCGTATGGCATTGTTGGTGGTGACATTTAGGAATTATGTGAGTTTGTTGTGTTGGTACATTTATTGGAAAACTTCTAATGAAGGGTTAAAACACTCAATGGGTATGGGTGGTGTGTGCCGTGTGGTGTGCTTGAGCCGTGGAAGCAAAGTTTGATCAGAGGTAAGAGGTGGAAGGAAGATTTATGCAGCTGTATGTCCTTAACCCCTACAGGCGCTGCGGCAACAAATAGTCTTTTTGTATTACATCCTTCATAAGAAAGCAATGGACTTGCTGTAGCTTATAAAAAGTATAGCAACAATTAAACCAGTTTGATGTTGTTAACTTTGCATGTATAACAACTTTTGTTGTTATCGTACATGCCTATGATTCCCATGTGAGAGTATACTTATTCTCCAGTGTTTTATAACAACAACAACAACAACAACATCAGAGCCTTAGTCCCAAAATGCTTTGGGGTCGGCTGACATGAATCATCCTTTGGAACAACCACGGGTTGTTCTCCAGTGTTTTATACTTTAGTAAAATAGATTTTTTGTTTGGATTATCATGAAGCTGTCTTTTGTGTCTTAACACTTGCGCTTATGAGTTTTTCTGCTGTTAAAAGGTACTCTTACCACTTGTTGGCATTCCTATGATTGAATATTCCTTGGCGTGGCTTGAATCTGCTGGTATCGAAGAAGTTTTTGTGTTTTGCTGTGCCCACTCAAAGCACGTGATCCATTACTTGGAGAGTTCTCAATGGTATAAGCATCCCAACATCACAGTCACTGCTATTGAATCACATAATTCAGTTAGTGCTGGAGATGCTCTGCGTCTGATATATGAACGCAATGTGGTACGCACTTGTTTTTCTTTTTTATACAATTCTGTCTTTTGCTTTTCCTAATCAATATAATCATATCCTGAAACATTGGTTATTTATATACTTCTTATAATCTGAAAGTCATTGTTGGTGTTGGTTTATCTTCTGAAAGTCCAGCACGACAATATGCTAAGGCCTTTCACTCAAGGCCGTTTGTCTCAAGTACTCTCAACTTGGCACTTTACGTGCTTCTCATATGAACTGCTTTAGCATGAGAATGCTCACTGTCTATGTCCTAGGAGTATGTGAAGTTGAAAAACTGTTCATTTTAATTATCTACAATCTGTATCTATCTTATATTTTAGTGGAAGCCTGTTTTGCGGCAATACTGCGTTTTCGTTTATGTCAAGAGATTTGTCCTAATAGCTAAAGCCTAGCTTCTTCACTAATATGTAGAAATCTGTTGTCTCTTTTGACATTTTTTAGAATGGTTTGTTGTTAGTCACTGACCACTGTTTAGGAGAAGAGATACTTGCTTAAATTGTAGGATTTCAGATTTATTGACATTATTTATCTTTGGCATGTAGTAATATTAGTATATTTCAATATTGTTTACATGTCCGGTTGATTTTTAACAATGTCGTCATTCTTGTTTCTTAGATTCATGGAGACTTTGTCCTCATTAATGGGGACACTGTTTGCAACATGTCACTTGCAGAGGCTCTTCAAGAACACAAAGATAGAAGGAAGAAAGATACCAACGCTGTGATGACAATGGTCGTTAAGAAGTCAAAGTTATCACCTATTACTCATCAGTCTCGATTAGGCACTGATGAGCTGTTCATGGCAATTGATCCAGATACCAAACAGCTATTATATTATGAGGATAAAGGAGATTTTATCAAAGGGACTATCACTCTTGACAAGACATTGCTGACTGATAGCTCTTCGGTTTCATTGCACAATGACATGCAGGTCCTTTCTTTATATCACTGAGATATTTCCTGAAATATTGTAGGGTTAATCTGTAATGTGTTGATCGCACAAGTGAGATCGCCTTATTTATGTAAACTCGTCTTACACAGGCGCACACCTCATACTGACTGGGTTGATGGATTATCGTGTAAATTCCGTGTGTTTACTTACCTGCAGTTATATGGCCAATTTGACTTCTATCTTTTTAACTGTGTTCAGTGTGCTACTCAAGTCTTAACTATGCCTTGTGCTGTATTTACTCTGTAATAAGTATTGAGGAATCTGATGTAAGTATGTAACAAACTAACAATACAAATACTCAGTATCAATTTATTTTAACCGACCACTTCAATTTTTTTATTGTGTATTTTGTGTGTGATAATCATCCAAATTCAGATAGCTGGCCCATGTTTACCCTCATTCTTCACTATTTTAATTTGAAATGTGTTGTTCAGATTGTCTGTGGTGTGTAGGGGAGGTGTCAAAGACATTGAATTGAGAATTCTTATCTGTTATTTGTGCGGAGTTTCTCTAACCTAAGACTTTCTTTACTCAGGATTGCTATGTCGACATATGTGCTCCAGAAGTCCTTAGTCTTTTCACAGACAATTTTGATTATCAGCATCTTCGTCGTCATTTTGTAAAGGGGCTACTTCTCGATGATGTATGTTGCTTTACCGATTATCCTACTTTGCACCTTACTTCAGTTCGCTAACAAGGATTGGATCTTGTGCACATATTTTACTTACTGATACCCTGGTTTGCCCTAAGTTAGTTCCATTTGTTTTTTTGTCTTGTAATCTTTTTTTTAGGGTTTTTATTTAAGATATCAAAGCGTTGTTGGCATCATCTACTATTAAGAAGAAAATCTGATAATTGATTAATTTTGTGCTTTATAATTTTGAAAAAATGCCGGCCCAGGATAATGAATTATAGTTATTGTATAATGTTCCTCAATAATGATATTTTTATTTCCACTGTTTGTTGTTGTTGATTTGGTGAATACAATAGCGCATTTGACATCATATCTAGCATTGAGATGTTCAAATTAATTTGTGCTCACGTGTCATCTGTCAGATTATGGGATACAAAATTTACACTCACGAAATTCATTCAAATTACGCGGCGAAAGTAGAGAACTTCAGAAGCTATGATACTATCAGCAAAGACATTATGCAAAGATGGACTTATCCCCTAGTGCCAGATGTCCAGTGCTTTGGAAATTCTGTGATAAAACTTGGTAGACAAGGCACATACCGCGCATCAGGTTAGGCTTGAGAACATCAACTTCTCATACAGTTCTCTTTTTTTGATACAAATTAATTTACTAAAACTCCCCAAATGTAATATGCCCAGTGGAATGCAGTAGATACACATTTTTCCCTCAGAGATCACTGTTGTATATGTGATGTATGTAATGTGTATGGTTGGTGAGTTTGGCATTGGGCTTCTTTGGTAACCCGTAAATCTTATGCCTTTCAATTCGTATGTTTGAAAGGTTTTTGTTGTTTAAACGTTTCTTCCGGATCACTGCAAGCTACATGTGATGTATGCAGTCGTCTCTTTTCCTGGTTTGAATCTCTTCCACGGAAAGCTTGGATGGATCAATGAATATTTGTTTGCTTTTACTTTTTTTTGAGGGGCTAGTAACTTTCACGGAAATATCCGAGTTTTCTGCTAGGTCTTGACTAGCATACATTTTTGGTATACGCTGTGAGTATCATGTTTTTTCCCTTGTATGCAAGTTATTTCATTTGGTTCTATATGTTTGTTTATCCAGATATAGGGCAATCGAGCAATGCAGAAATTGGTCCTTTTACACTTATTGGCAAGGGAAGCATTATTGGAAGCAACAGTAGAATTTCCAATTCGATTATTGGGGAAAAGTGCAAGATTGGTTCCAATGTTTCGATTGAGGGTTCATATATCTGGGACAATGTCACAATTGAAGATGGCTGTACTTTAAAACATGCAATTGTGTGCGATGGGGTGTTGATGAAGGCTGAAGCAGTTTTGGAGCCTGGTGTTATCTTGTCATTTAAGGTATGTATTTAGTTGTTCTGTTAGTGTTCCGTACCTGTATGAAAGCGAAATTCGTCTGTCAATTCTTATATGTCCATGTGAAACAGTCAGAGTTGTGCCAAATTATCTGCTACCTTAAAAGATTTCAGCAATTAATGCAACCATTTATAATATGCAGGTCGTTATTGGGGAGCATTTTGTGGTTCCTGCTTACTCGAAAGTGTCATTGTATGAACAGCCAACTGTTGAAGACAGTGATGAGGAGTTAGAGTCTGCAATTAGCAGCAGTGCAATGGCAGATACATCTGGTATGTGCTACTTCTCAGTCTCCTCATAATTTCATTCCATTTTCTTCTTGGTGCTTCTCATGTCTAAGACCCCTTTCTCTTACTTACTCCATTGTAGTCCGGCCTTATTGTTCAAAATTCTCTTCACGTAATAAAAGGCTAATGGGGTTTATTGACAAAAAAAGGAATATAATTCTTTTGTGAACTGTAATTACTGTATAGTGCACTTGTGCATGTCTGACACTCGCATCATTATCCACATTGTTTTATCACTTGGTCACTTATTAAAATGTCCATGTATTTGACTTGCTATTACCACTTGATAGACGAAGTGTAGTCTCTCAAGCCACACTGCCTTATCCATAAATAGTCTGAATAGCAGGAAAGCATGCTTTTTATGTCCATTCAGAGTGTCTATGTCTAAAAGAAATTGCACTCAAGATGAAAAGAGAACGCTAATGTTACTCGGACTCTTTGTGTCTGACATGTTTGGGCTATCTTGCGTGAATGTTTCTATTTTGAGGTATGGAACACAACAGCTAAGTGAAGTGTTGGATTAACGTAGAGGGAACGTTTCTAGAATAGTAGCAGTTAGTCAAGTGGGGGTAGAAGTGAAATATAACAATAAAAGGTAAAACAAATGACCGGGAGACAAGTTGATGGACCCAGTAATTTGATTTTCTTCTCTTTCACTCTACTATATGTTTTGAAATTACCCATGTCCAACGTCCATGAATTATCTATATAAAAGTTGCCTTCACCTCCCTCGTCTATACTGATCCATTTTGTCGTGAAGTTGCTCATTCATAAGTAAATTGTCATCTATCCATCATTCATGATGTTTAACTCTTGCTGAAGATGTTCAACTTAATTAGATATAAGCTCCTTGCTTGTTACTTTTTTTTGAAGTTGCCCGTTCACATGTATTGTTTTGTATTTTTCTTGTAGCAGTTGGTGTTGCAACGGGTTTGTTAGATGACGAGTTGATAGCCAAAGCCAGTGAAGCTTCTGAGGTAGTTGCTTTATGCTAACATTGCATTAGTTGTGTTATACTACCCTGTATTCTGTCCTCAAAAGTTTGCGTGTATTAGGACTAGTGCACATTGTCTAGCTGCCAGGAGAAATGTGCTGAAGTGCCCTTAGAAGCCTATCTGCTGTGAACATTTGAACTTGTCTGTTTGAGTGGGCTTCAGATAACTTTCGTAATGATTAAATTATATGTTCATTTCTCGAATCTAACTTCAAATTTCTGCACTTTCTGGAGTGAGCCCCTCTAGTGATCATTTCTCATTCGCCAGTTCACCTAAATGAGATTTGAACCAACTTAACATTTAATTTATTCATGCATGACTCCCATTTAAGGCGATTGCTGAAAATCTTATTATTTCTTCATAATTTTCAATGGGATTGTGTCTGACTTGTTTCTTTTTCTTTCATCTGCAAGGTGGGCACTGGTGGTGTCGGCTATATTTGGTCCAACTACGAAGGTGGGCGAGAAGAAGAATGGAGGCATTCAGTTGCACCGATACCTGATGACAAGCTTGCTGAAATCTTGCAAGCTGCAGAATATGACTTGGATAACTCTCTTTTAAATGATGGTCTCCTCCCTCCTTCTGGAGAATTGGTATCGGCTAGTAATGATTCTGAAGTCCATGATTCCGAAGAACCCATAGATGACTACTTTGAGAAAGAGGTTATTGACATTTTAGGTGTAAATTTGTATGCACTTGTTTCCATGTCATCCTTTTCCTCTTTAAACTGATCTTTTTCCTATTTGGTTGAAGGTGGAAGCAACTTTCCAGAGAGCTGTGCTCGAAAATATCAAAGAAGACAATGTGATTTTGGAAGTGAACTCACTGAGGTAGATTTTTCTCCTGCCACAATGTCAATTCATTTTTGTCGATACTCCCTCTATATGTGAAGGGTAGGCCTGAGTCATGCCTTCACAATCCGTGGATACAGATTCAATGTAATTGTAATTACTTGTTAGCATGTTAAAGAACTCTACATTCAGTCCCAAAATCCCAACCATGCAAAATACCCTCAAAGAGGGAACATAAATTATTGGTTGGCATGGATTAAAATTGAATACGTAAACAATTGCCAGTGATATAGGAGTATTCAACAAAATATGAATTTCCGTGGAAGGGTTTCTTGGCGAAGTATCAACATTAATTAATTCTCTTTTTGCAGATTGTCTTACAATATGGCTGCTGCAGACTGCGCTGGTGCAATATTCTATTCGATGATGAAGTTGGCTGCAGAGACACCTTATAATTCCAATGGTGAGTTCGGAGGACTTTTGAATCACTCGTCTTATTTGTGTTTGAAATGTAATCAAGTCTTGTCTTGCTTTGTTTAATAGAACATTCAGATTCAGAATAGCGTGTGCAGTATGTAATGTAACTGTACAATTGCTACCCATAAGAATCCCCGTTCTTGATATTGCCCATCTTACTGGACCATGTGAATGTTGTATTAGGGGTTTTTTGTTTGGATTATGAAAGAAAGGAGGAAGGGGAATGGAACTGTGTAATTTTCCTATCAATTAACCAACTAACAAGGAAAATTGTCATCTTTTCTTTCCTTTCAAATAAGGAGTAGGAGTCTTGTTAATGTCCAGTTCGGATTTCCACTGAATTCGTAAGTTTACGTTTCTTAATCCGTTCTCAGAAGCTCAGCTATGGCCCTAGCATTACAGCTTCATGGCTCGTGAGGCTACTACTATCACATAGTTACTCACTTTGGTAAGTTTTTGTAGGCAACTTACTGACGAAAGTAGTTTTTTTCAGGTGAACTTAGCAAAAATGTGGCGAAAGTGATTAGAACTTGGAAAAAGCTTTTGAAGTACTACTTGCCTTCCATAGACGAGCAGGTATATATCCCACTGGATTTCACGACATAAATGCATTTGCATCCATCTTCTGTTCAGACATCTGATATTGGTTGCTATTTGTTTTTAAAATTGCAGATTGAAGTGATACTTAAGTATGAGGAAATGTGCCTCGAGTCAGTGAAGGCGTTCTTTCCTCTGTTTTCTCAGGTACGTCTGACCACGATCTCTCTCTTCCTCTTAGGAAAAAGCTTGGACTGTATGCTATAATGCTACTATGTCATACTTCCTTTGATCCACCAATCCATTCATTTGCTCGAGACTTGACATGATGATTTAGGAAAAACAAAAAAAGTAGGGCTTTAAATACATCTTTAGTGTATTAACCCTAGACTTGCCCAATCTTCAATTTCCACCATAATCAATGCCTCAAACACCACTCACTACCGTCACCCACTTCTATGTTTCAACAATAACGATAACAACATCAGAGCCTTAATCCCAAATGATCATCCTTTAGAACCGTCCATGGGTGATCACACACCACAAAATGCGAAAATATAGACAAGGAAAAGTGAAAAACACAAGGGGGTGAAACATAATACAATAATCATGGTAAACTTTAAGGTTTTAAAATCGAAGTCAGGAATCCTTTTATAAAGAATAAAGATTAAGACGATTTTGAAAAACAAAGTAATACTTAACGGTCCGGAATATAAGAGAGTTGTTTGTAAAAACGCGTAATAAATCTGAAGAGAACAATATATATTTCAAATAATATCAAATACCCACGTCTATGTTCGATAAGAAAAACTGTGATAGATTTTCTCTTCTATTTTCATGTGTTCTTCTCCCCGGTAAACAATTTATGTCGATTTGTAGGTTCTCCATCTTTTATATTCCGAGGATATCATCCAAGAAGAAGCTATACTGTCTTGGGAATCGGAGAAACAGGGGGCAGATGAAGCCGACAGAGTCTTGTTGAAGCAGGCAGAATCATTCATTGATGTAATATCTTGTTACTTCTCGTTATCATTGATTACTGATCCAGTTTTGAGGAATATTTCTGATGCTTTTTTTTTGGTTTCATTGCAGTGGCTTAAAAATGCATCAGAAGAGGAGTCGGACGAAGAATGAGTTCTGCGTGCCTAACTGTCAATATTATTGTCAATTTTGGAGCGAGTTTTGTGATATTTTTGTAACGTTTCAGTATACAGTACATGGTACACGAGGAAGCAATGTCCTGTGATATTGCTAAGAAAATTTTGCAGTGCTTGTCGAGTCAGTAAACTATGTTTATGCTCAGTATTTCAATGTTACAGCTCTCTGTCAACGAGAGCGAGTGTAAAAATCAGTTCCGAGCTTGTAACATCCATTAGCCTTCATAGACTTATATTGCAACATACTCAAATTTGATACTGAAGCATACCAAATTGTGAATTGACAGGTACATCACTAATTCAGACTAAAATAGGGAAGTACAAGTACATGCAGGTGAATGCTGATCGATCCAATACAAAAATTTATTCGAGACAAATACGTGTGGTACAACTTACAAACCCGTAAACCTTATACTTGAATAAGAAATATGGAGCACTTAAGATTAGGTTGATCTAAAATGAGAGACCGTCTAATATAAGATTAATCGCTGATTGAAAGACGCTTGTACAAACATTCGCAACTTGAAATAGATCATTTTTCAGATACAACTTGTAGGATGGATGGATGGAATGTCAATATTAGACGGATAGTTCGGTTCGAGAAACGAGAATTCCATCGGTATCAGCATAAAGCCATTCACCGTCGCTAATTCGGGTACCACCAATGGTTATCGGGACATGTTTCTCCCCGATTCCTTTCTTGTTGGCTTTCATAGGATGTGGGGCCAAAGCTCGGACTCCAATGTCACAACTATTAATCTCGTCGACATCCCTAACGCACCCATTCACGACTATTCCCGACCAGCCATTATTTTGAGCTTGCTGCACCGGGTTACCACCTAGAATGGCACATCGCAAGCTCCCTCCACCGTCGACCACCAGAACCCTACCGTTGCCTTTCTCCTCTAGGAATTCACGGACAAGAACGTTGTCTTCGAATACCTTGAGGGTGACCACAGGCCCACAGAAAACTTGGCGTCGGCCATATATCTGAAAGATCGGTTGGAGAGCCCGTAATTCACCACCTTGGATCATTTGTGGATTAGCATCACAAACTTCAGCAGTCGCCACAAGAGCCATGTTGATGAAGGTCCTGCAAGAAGAAAAGGAAAAGAGGCCAATTACCTTAGAAAACATCTACATCACAATATCTTCATCAAAATTCTTCCTTCTTTGCATTAGATAATCTCGGAATTTATGTTGATAGTCGGTATTACCAGTCGAACAAACGACAGCAGAAACAATCACAATCTACGCTACAACACCGATTCAAGTTAGAGCAGATGATGAGAATAAAAACTGGAACTCCCAGTCGAACAAACGACTGCAGAAACAATCACAATCTACGCTACAATACCGATTCAAGTTAGAGCAGATGATGAGAATACGCTGGAGCTCTTAATTACCCCGAAAAACGTACCTCGACGAATTCAAATAGTGCAATCAATCCTAAATAACTTTAATGTGCTGCTACATTTCACCAAGTCACACCCTCTTTCTTTTTACACTTACCCATCAACTAAAGTTTCCTAAAGATTCAAACTTTATCAATAATTACATCAACTAATCACATCCCAAACTGCCAAATATACATGTAGTTTCTTAATCAACACAAATTCTCATTTGTGACGGACAAAATCTCTCACAAGCTTATGACGTGAGACAAAGGGCACGTGGGAGAGGCAAGTAGGAGGGCAAATGGGAAAGAATGTGACCGTCACAAGCAAGACGGACTGATCAATCAATTCATCTGATAATCCCAAATGAACAGTTTGTATGTACAGCATACACAACAGTCCTAAAGGGATAACAATAAATGAGATGTGTAAGCTATCATACTCAGTGTACGATGTATAACGATCTTATAACACGGGACGGACAAATAAACTACAAGATAGCATAAAAACTATCCAGATACAGATAACAATTTGATCACAGTCACAGAAATTTTAACTGTTCAAAGTAAACAAACATTCACCTGCAAAATGAACAGAAAACCCAGTACAGTATAATAATTCAATAAATATGACAATTGTAATTAAATTTGAGATTAAAAACCCAAAGAATCAAAAGGGATTTAACCATAATGGACATACATTAATACAAAATTATAGAAAAAAAATGAAAAAAAAAAATGCAATATGGATCAGGTTTGATCACCTGTTGAACAAATGAAAATCCCAAAGCTTCAAACTTTCTAAAATCAAATCAAATCAAAGAAGATAATAATAAAGGAGAAATAAGAGAGAAAATGAGTGAAAGTTATGATCTTGCAATTGGGTATTAATCAATCAATTGATCTGTGTGACAGAGAATCTGTTTTTTTCTTTTACTTTTTATCTTTTGTATTTTATTGGACAATTAGGTGTCGGCTCTAATTTTAGTTTACTTTTATTATTTTTTCTAGTTTGTATATACGTCAGCGACAACGAAATATTAACAGATTTAATAATTGAGTCGAGAAATGACACTAGTGTTTTAAGTATATCAACCAACTTTGATGATGTTGAATATCCCGTTTTTTGATACTAACCATCTTAATAACAAATATTCGCATCCAATACTTAAAATTACAATTTCAGTCGAGAATACAAAAACTACACGGCTATTTACGATAGAATACTTTAGATGCGTGTAGTAAAATCGTATAGTTATTCTCCAAAATTACGGGTAAAAATCAAACCGATAATTCAAGTCTAGAAATCAAAATCCCATCACTATCAGCATATAACCATTCACCATCAGAAATCCTAGTTCCAGCAACATTGATCCCAACTTGCATTTCCCCATTACCTTTCCTTTTAGCTTTCATGGGATGTGAACCTAATGCCCTAACACCAATATCACAGTCATTGATCTCATCTACATCTCTTAGACAACCATTTACTACTATCCCTGCCCACCCATTGTTTTGAGCTTGTTGCACTGTGTTCCCTCCCAATATCGCGCATCTTCGACTCCCTCCTCCGTCTACAACCAGAACGCTCCCATTGCCCTTTTTCTCTAGGAACTCTCGGATTAAAAGATTGTCCTCGAATACCTTTAGGGTTATGACTGGTCCCCAGAATGCTTGGCGTCGGCCGTATATTTGGAAGATTGGTTCAAGTGCTCGTAATTCACCTGTTTCGATTAATTGAGTGTTGAAGTCACAGATCTCGGTTGTTGCTACTAATGCCATGTTGAACTACCTGCAGTAAAAAAAAAGTTTACAGTTATGTAAAAACACAAGACTGTCTATATCTGACCCCCTTACTTCTCGAAAAGCTAGCACGTCCCAAGCGATGCAGACATCAACAAACAGCAGAATAGTAGACAAAATACAACAATATCGTAGAATCATAAGACGAAACTGCAAATTATATTACCTCTGTACTGCTATCAGCCTTCTTCTTCTTCTTCCTGCAATCAGATAATGAGTTGAACTAAAATCAGTGGAAAACATGATTATTTATAGTGTTATTATAAGTCTTTGGTTCTGTGAAGTTTCCTTGCCAAGATGGCATACTAATCAACTGCTGCCTGTCACTGATTGTTTCCTGGAAGCCATGTCAAAAGTTGCCTTTTTTGACTCAGAAAGCATGTAAACATGATATATTATTGAATGAGAAGGTATCATACTATACTAAATTAGTATGAGACGGTTTCATACAATAATATGAAATGTGGCCGATAATTGACCCGACTGACTTCCAAAAAAGTACATACAATATTCTGAAACATTCCAACAATACAAAATGTTAAATCTTTAATTCCACTGGAAATGGAGTCGACATGTTTGAATGTGACTCGTCTTATCTGACGGAACAACACAAACGGCTTTGACTAAGATCGTAAAACCAAGAATAGAGTTGAAACCCGTAATTACAACACCAGTAACGTCAGGCGCAGGCACAGCTGCGAAAAATTGCATTCAGCAAGCAGCTCGTCGTACAAGACATATGCAAGCAAAGAATGCGGAGGTAGCATCAGATACAATCTTACACCTAACTTAGCTTGTGGATCATTTTCATATCAACAGCTTCCTTTAGGGTTCCATTTTCGACATGGTCCCACCATTTGTACATGAAGTTATCCACCACTAGTCGGAACCAGGGAGACAGATTAACACCATCCTCACCTGCATCAGCTTTGCGACAAATCTCCTTGAGTTCTTCTCGGTTCACATACTTGATATCGGCAACTTCATCCGGGTTAGGGTTGAGAGACACATCTCTCACAGTGAATAGTAGGTAGTCAACTGCAGCATAGTCCAATGGGGTGTTATAAGAAAATATATACATGCTGAAAATATCAAATAGATAAAAAGGGAATAAAAAATAATACGTTCATGCTCTCCCCACTTTCCATCGGATGGGGCTTTGTACAATATACGACCAAGCGGAGTGAATTGATCAACTGGTATATCCTCAGCCTGAATACCCAGCTCGTCTAGAAGCTTCCTTTGTGCAGCATTCCTCACACCTAATTATGGATTTCGAGTCACATCCAACTTCATGAAGAATTTAATTTATCTATCTTGTTGAGTGGAGTATTTGGAGGAAACGAGAGGAAATTGCCTCGTTTGGTTAATGAATCGTTTTGGAGAGAAAAAGGAAACCAATTCAAAATCCATCAACACAGGTACGTTTTGGAAGGAAAAGAGGAGGAACGGAAAAGGGGTCAGGGAGGAGTGGCGGGACTCGGGAGTGAGTTTCCCTTCCAATTTTTCTATGCACATGTATCGTTTTCCTTCCAAATTCTTCCTATGTTAATGAGAATTTCAGTTTTTGTTGCACGCTTTTCCTCCAGATACTTTCAACGAAACAAAGAGTTAAAATGTATTCAGGACTTGGGATCAAGTTGAAGTACCAAGGTCATCCTCTAGGATCATCTCACATTCACGATACAAGGGGTGACTGCAACAGGTATTGGTCCAGACCAGGGGAAAAGTTACCTTCGTTGCCGAACGTTGCTGTGTACATAAAAGATAGAAAATTGTTAGTTTTCAATAAAAATGTTCCAAATCACAGAAATCAGAACTATCAAGACATCCACTTCGAAAACAGATGAAGCCCTAAATAACAGTACTCAGGATAATGTTACGGTATCTAATCATTTTGTAACACACTTGGTGCTTCTTTTTATGTAGTAGATAGTCGTCCCGGTTTCGGTTGTGGGTCTCATGGAAACTACTTCCCTTTTATAGTAAGAGAAATGCTGCGGACATCCGAGCCACTTGCTTTTCTTAGCGAGGGAGCCTCGGGCGAGAGCGCCTCTTTATAGGCGCTGAGGTAAAGATAATGATTCAGAACTCAAACCTCGAGTGCCAGTAAAGTTTAATTGCCATAGCAAATAGCAATCCATAAGTCAAATAAAATTAGAAAAGGAGACAAGGAGAAAAGTTGCTTTGACATCCATTACTTTGATCAAGCTACTAATTTATCAAAGGCATTATCTGTAGAAAAAATGTCAGCTAAGTCGTGATGTACCGTGGACAAATACTTTTCGATCCTTTTTTTCCTCTAGACAAACATCGAACCCTATGTGCTAAGATGCGATTTCAATTTCAGAAGGTAGCAAGCAGATGACATACCTGAAGCAATAATTCATATTTTGAGTTAAACAGGAATACACTGAAAGCCCTGTGAAGCGCCTTTCCTGCATCAATGTTCTCCATCAAGTGACCTATTACGATGCATGTAAAACTTGATAAATAAGCTGAAAGTCTAAATAAAAGCATAAATAACAAGATTTTGTCGCAAAAATAAATCACAACATAATCGAAATCTCCACAATAAACATACACGAGCAACTTAATGACCATATTATCTCAACAGTCAGACAGAAAGTAGGTATTTTCATACTTTTCTTTTAATTACAGATTGACCAATCTATGGTCTTGATTGACATATGGCACTGCTTTTATCTATATGAGAAAAACAAGAACAGTTCAACAGCTTCTCAAAATCAGTCAAAACCAGGGTTTCCGCCAGGATACCTCATGATTTTATATTGCACCGAGAGAAGGCCACAATACAAGCCCCTCCAAGATATACGTCGACTTGCATAAAATCCTTGGTAGTCTTCATTCTTCAATCTTCATGCATCAAGCATAAAACTGTGTCACAATGGTTTTTGGGATCGAAATGGTACTTTTCAGTAGAACTAGGGGTTCAGAAGGAATTACATATACACAGTATAACATCATGTTAATGGACATTTAATATACACATGTAAACAACAAACACCACTGAAAAACTGATTGTAGCACTAAAAAGGCAGTGCATACAGCAAAAGACACCAAAAGCCACGCTACACTTCGAAAAACTAGTTGGTCACTGTTGCCATATACAGAGTAATGTTCATGATCATAAAGCATACAAGGCTTTGGCATGAAAATTTATAAAAACAGCACACACTTGATTCTAACACACGATGTGAAACTGATTAATGACTTCCATCAATAAACGAGACATTAATATACACATAGTAGAAACACTCACAGTTGTACTTCGTATCATGACCAACAACGTTATCACTCTCGTCAACCAGGATACATCTGCGAAAAAACAGGTAGGTGTAAAAATCGGAACACTGTGAGATGCAGCGTCAAGCTGCCCTTTCAGAGCAAGTCAAAATCAATTGCAAGATCCTTTGAAAGAATTTTGATTCCATTTTGAAAATACATTGTGGAAAGCTAAGACTAGAGATCAGGTACATCTGGTAAGCATAAGAACGATCGAAAATCCCTAGTCATCTGTATCTTGAAGTTTCAACAATGACTTAGACTTTACATGATGCAAACAATCCTATATACAACTAAAGCAAGCTAAAACTGTCATGAATCTCACAAAGTGATCAAGCTTAGCAAGGGATTGCGAAAGTGTGTCACGAAATCATCAAATAAAGACAACAATGCTCATAGCTCAATAGATTCATGGCTATGAATCTATGATGACATTAAGCTCGTACATGAACTTCTTGATAATGCGAGTGCTTCACTGCACAAACTTCACAGCAGCCATATGATCTTTCAAACTAGTAAAAGCAAATTAACACGATTGCGAATTTCACAGGACAGGAATACATCATCACACTGAATTTTACTATACGGTAGGAAGTCACTTACCTATGGGAAATAGGAAAATTGAGTCTTGTTTGGTTGCCCAATTCATGGGAATTAGAACTTAGCATGAATCTCCAATTCCTACATAATGTAGGAATCACTTACCTAGCCCCTCCTAGGTAGGTGAGATTTCCACATGAAGTGAAGTTCTCACATTCAACCAAACAACATTTACATAATTACATAATTCACGTGATTTTCAAGTTCATATGAATTTAATATTCCCGGAAATTTAATCTTCCTACACCGAACCAACAACCTCTATGTTGTGTTGAAGATATTACCGTATATTGTAATATACCATCATTTGCCATCTCCGATTCTAATATACAACAATGTGCATTTGTAAAAACATAGAAATTTACAGCAATTTTCTATCTTTTTTTATTATAAATCTTTTACTCTTCTATCAAATACTCATAACAACTATCAGTAACCCAAGTGAACCAGCCTTGATCATCAAATCACATCACATAGCATTGACATTAAAACATGGCTATACCAAAAAGAAAACGAGTAAGTCTCTTGAGATACCGTCTCAAATAAGATATTGTCAAAGGTGGGACAACAGATAAAATACATTAAAAACTACTGTAATAAAAGAAAAACAAACAGTTGAAACAGAAAAAATGTACTAACTAATACCGTGAGACCGTCTCATATAAGAATTGGCGTAAATAAACAAAATACAAGGATCAACAATAATTCATTAACATCAACCACGGAATTACAAAGTAACCACTATAAAAACAACAAACTTTAAACAATGATCAACCCTAACTAAACCCTATCAAAACAAAGTAAGCAAAACCCAGAAAACCCATAATCAAAAACAAACAAAACAAACAAAATAATAAAAAAGATTAAAACTTTATGATAAAAATGTACTGACTCATCATCAAACATGAGTTTTCTCTGTACAGCATCCATGGTAGAATCAACAGCAGCTATGTTATTACCCATTGCAGAGGTAACAAAACATCCAACATTCAATGAAGAAGAAGAAGAAGGAAAATTGTGTGTTTTGGGGATGAAATGAAGGGAATTGGAGGGTTTATTGAGGAGAGTAAATGGTGGAGGTTTATTAAAATGATTGTATGCAGTAGTAATTGATAGTATAGACTTAAGAGTAATTGCCATAGTTTTTTCTGTAATTACTAATTAGTTGCTAGTTGAGAAGATGATAGAATTATGGAATCTGGATTATGAATTTTGTATATGGATTGGCGGATTGCTATGATTGCTATGATTCAAGGAATGATGAGGGTACTTAATTATTAATTGGGTTGGGTAATTGTGTTTGGCATGTTAGTTACGAAATGATGGTACATCAAAATGCGCATAGACAACAATCTAATCTAATGTAAATACGGCGTATGTTACTAACTTTTTGTGACGGAGGTTCTCCATCGTAAGCCAAAAACGGATAGTATCTCTCTCATAATAAGGTAGGTGAAAAAATTTGTGGGAAAATGAAGTATTTAGTGGTCGTGTCACTTGCATTTATAAAAAAAATACTATCCATTTTTTATCTGTCATAAATAGTACGAAGTATTTGTCTACCATGAGAATTTGTGATGTTACTACTATCAACTACACATCATTCTCTCCTACCAAACTACCGTACCCCTTCACCAACCAAGATGTTTGAATGCACTTGAACATAGTTAATCTGGATTTAAAATAATTAGTTTTCCTCTCGTGCAAAAATTTACACGGATCGATTTTACAACTAGGATATACTGTGTTTATAGCATAATTTTCATTTTATCGGCAATTAAATTCAAAAAAATATATGAGCTAAAATTAAATTAGATAATTGCACGACTTTGAATTAAATTAAAATGTAATAATAATGAATTAAATACGTTTTGTTGTATAGTTTTTATTAAATCTAGACCTACTTGATTAATGGAGAGGGTAATTAAATCAAGGGTAATTAAATCAATAGAAGAAGGTGAAGGTCCCTACCACAAAACAAAAAGAAAATTAATTTTTTTCATTTTAATAAATTAAGGACCAATAGAGATTCTTTGAATTTTATTCCTTTTGTAGTATAGAGATTCTTTGAATTTTATTCCTTTTGTAGTATAGAGATTTGATTAAGGTAAGTTGATATGAAATGAATAAAATTAAACTTAATTAAATTAAATTGAAATAAACTCAAATTAAGCCTGAAAAAATTGGACATAAGTTAGACATTTTGGAGCGGGGTTATTTTCTTTTATTGACAATAAAAAATATTGTTCAAACTTCATACATACAAGTAAAATTGCCAATTCAAGATTGAAACAGATTAAATCAAAATCAGATAAGACCATAACCTAAATGGTTAAATATAAACCGGCCAAATACACTAGTTAATCTAACTCAACGCGTCTCATATATATATATCATTATTCCTGAGACCTGTTTGGAGTTTGGACGGTCAGTAACCCAGCCCAACCCGGCCATGAACCGGATGGGGTTGAGACTCATTTTCTCGACCTCACCTACAAGAACAGTAAGAACACGCTGAAAAAATAATAAAACAAATACATGTATAGATTTACCATTTTATCCTTCTCATTCCAACGCCATAATTTCTTACTCTCATTTCAGTTATATCTTTCAATGTCGTATCTCTATGTCCTTTACTACACAAATTTTCATTGAAAACGGACACTATCCGTCACAAGTTGAAGACGGATAGTACCCCTTTCACATAATGCAAGTTGCACTATTCATATAATGTTCCACTTTCTCTCACTTGCATGTCCACTTGCATTTTTGTCAACTTGTAAAAAATATTATCCGTCATAAGCAAGACCCTTGAACTTTACTATTACCCATACGGTCACCTTTCCGCCCATACCGCCCCTCCTCCACCCAACCATTTCACCAACCCCCCTTACGTGCGCCCATCCTAAAGAAGGCCAATTGTTCCCCTATCTCACCCTCCTAGACCTACCACCTAAACTCGTTCCCCTTTCTACCTAGTTTGTTAAAAAAAATTATTACACAGTTAATTTATGTTCTGAAATCTGACTATTAGTGTAAATTTATAACTTATAAATAACACAGTTTTATAAATAAAAGTGGAGGAATGGGAACATAATTGGAGGTAATACCTCACACTTTTCTTAGGTTTTGAGAATATGTACATTTTTTTGAGCATATGAATATTTTTTTGAGCTTATGAATATTTTTTTACTTATTACCTTAAACTTTATTTGTTTTTGAGCTTATTAGTTTTTTTATGAGCCTATTACGTCAAACTTTATTTGTTTTTGATCATATGTGTATTTTTTCTGAGCTTATAAAAATTTATAAGTTAGATTTTAATTTTTTTTCGTTAAAACCAAAATATAACTAAGTTTATATGTAATGTTTTTGAGTTTTATTGTAAGTTTTTTATCTTAATGTTTTAATAACTTAACTAAAAAAATTTATACCAATACTCATAATTTTTAAAACAAAACTTAAAATCATTATTATAAATGCTCAAAAAATATAAAATTGGTGGTAGTACATTGGATGTAGGGTCGTCATACTGATAAAAGTGGAATACCTTTCGAAACTTATATTGAATTCTTTTCTTTTTCCAATGTAAAACCAAATTTATAAAAAAGGGTCATGAATTGGTGGGTTTAGCCTCGCTACCTAATTCATCACTACCCTTATTAATTAGTTAACGAAAAATTCGCATGGAATCATGGGTTTGACATTTTGCGTGTAATTTAATACCATTTTTTATCTGAAAAATTTTAAGAGGTCATAATTCATATTCACTTAGTTCAGAAGAAAAAGTGATGATTTTCGTCCAATCGACATTTTTTCTAAGAATTACGGTTCGTATTTGAATTCCGTGGCTAAAAATTTGTACATGTTAAATTCGTTTTGATCGAATAAATTTTGAATAACCATATCTTTTATCTTATATTTGCACTTCGTGTTAGTAGGGAGAGAGTGTCCTAAAAGTTGAATAAACGAGCAAGTAGTAAATCTTCTTTTAAGTATCTGTCTTAAATTCAAGAGTGGTTAAGTATATATTCGTATCATTTCAATGAATATATTTATCTTGCATAGATATGAAATACAAATATATAGTACCTGATCCGTCTTAAACTTAAGACCAATAGTTTACTCATTATTAGGAACTATATTTTTGAACTCGTGTACAGCACGGGTGGTGACGAAAGCTATTATTAAAAGTAAAACTTACGTGTTTTTTGGATTTATTAGTAAATTACTAAATTATAGAAAATTATACTTTGTCTACCAACACACTTTTTATAAGTTATTATTCCTTAGTGTATTCAAAGTACTCAATTTTTTCCAGCCTTTTTAACGTATGAGAGGTGAAATTCTAAAAATACGTTTTAAAGCAGTATTCAACGTTCACAATCACTGTCACTACCTTGAGACACCAGAAGACTGGAGGAACGCCTCAACTACAACGTCCCTTTTAACCCCTATCTTAGCAAACGATAAATGAGTAAATAGTAAATCTTCTTTAATTACTTGTCTTAAATTCAAGAGAGGTTAAGTACATACTCGTATCATTTCAAATTTTCAATGAATATATTTATCTTGCATAGATAAAAAATACGAATATATGATACTTAAACCGTGTTAAACTTAAAACGAATAGTTTACTCATAATTAGGAAGGAAACCCACATTATTAGCATCAAACGTTACATAAATTTGTCATTTCTCTCTTCAGTCGTCTCTCTACAGTGTACACACACCTTTCTCCTCGCCAACTCAAAACCGCTCTCGTCTTCCGAACCCTCTCCGCCTTGTTTATGAGGTCTTTTTTACTCTTCTTTTACATTTTTTTTGTTCAATTAATTGCACTATCTTTCTTACATTTTTCATTTTTGTTGTTAATCTGATTCTACTTTTTCATGCATTTTTTCGATATTTAGATCTGTTTTTTTTGTTGTTGTAATTACAACTTCAATTGATTCCGTTTACGATATCGACGATCGAATATGTTTTACTTGATCGAATATGTTGCGATTTCAATTGATTTGAAGCTGTTAGTGCTTTGAGCTAGGGTTTTCGATTGCATAGTAAATTTAGGGTTATCTATTACGCTGTAATCTGGCTGTATGAATAAGAATTAGCTGGGGAAATGATAAATTTTTGTTTAATTTCTTGATTTTTATTGTTTCTGTTGATTGATTTGATTTTTTTTCTCCTGTGTGTGCAGCTCAAAGGAGAGACCCACTCTCGGGTGAGTTCATTTTGTTCCGTTGTCTGTGTTCATTTTGTCTTAGCTTGTTCATAACTACTGCGATATTTGAGATATAAATTTTCGATTTTTTTTTTATCGAGAATAAGATAAGATAATCAAGTGAAAACAGAGGTGAAGCCCTTGTTGAGATGTTTGATTCTGTTGTGATTCTTAGTTTGCTTCACAACTGATGATTTGTTTTGGGTTTCATGCATCTATTCTAATATGTTTGAGTGTTCTTACGTTTGAGTGTTCTTACGTTTTAAATTACCTACCACAATTATACATGTTTAAGAAGGACCGAGTACTCACTTGGACAAGTCCAAATCAACAGGTTAAATTCCCTAGCATCCACTCCCGTAAACGTGAAGTTTAAGTAGATGAATATTAATCATCATCATTTTCACGTTATGGTAGGCATGTACATCAATTAGTAAGGACCATCATCAATTTCACTTAGGTTCTCTTAAGGGATACCCAAGGAATGTTTAATTTAGGTTACCATATCACGAATGTGAATAATCTTATTGGAGATGACCCTAGATTCAAGAAGTTGCTTCTATCCATACTACCGCATAAGCATAGCATGAAGTGGGCAGTCGCTAAAGATCGCACAGTGAGGGTCCACAAATGGATAAGTTGGTTTGTGTTAACAGTGACGATCTCTATTTTTGTTTTCTTAATTCATAGTTGTTCATCGTAGGACATGTGCTTCTTTATTTTTTCAAAATAATACCCAGCAAATTTTGATTGTTCGAGTGTGTTTGTGCACACATGTGCATTTGACCGGGACATTCCTACTCTTGCCTTTCAACTTCCCGTTTGGGTGCCATTCATCCTGGACACATGCATTCAGCCTGAAAATCTTGCACTTGCGTTTTGAGTGCTCCTCCAGCCTGCAGACATGCATTCAGCTATATTTACATGCGGATGATTCACTCTTCACTCATACTTGAAGTTTTAACGGGCGCTTCTAAACTTACACTTCACAATCCGGCTTCTTGCCTCAAACTTGACATTTTTGAGTAGCATCTATTGAAGTGTCTAAATGGCATATCAAAATAGTCTATAACCACGTATTTAACATTATCCTTGCAACTTTGCAACGGCTCGTCATCTATGATAGTGATAAACTGCAATAAATAAATTTGCTTGAGTTACAGGTCAAACTTTCATATCGGAAGTAACTAGCTTCACTAGTGCAGGTTTTGTTAAAAGATGTTATTTCTCCTGAATGCATACGGATTTGTATTGATCCTAGTTATAGGGGGGAAACTTTTGTTAACTTTTTTTTTTGGAATAGTGGAACGCGGATTAAGACCCGCAAACGGAATATCGCTGCTCCTCTGGACCCTGCAGCATTTTCAGATGCAGTGGTCCAGATATACTTGGATAACGCTGGTGATCTGGTAAAGTATTTTTCTTAATTACTCTTCCATCCCCTTTAAAATAACACAAGTGCATTAAATATTGCTTGTGAAATTGGCCTTTGTATTCGATTTGTTCCACCTCTACACTGGTTGACCACATAATGTTCTACTTAATGCAGGAACTTATTGCAAAGAGTATTGAATCTTCAGAACTCGACTTCTCAAGATACGGTGATACCTTTTTTGAGGCAAGTGTCTTTTATTGATGTTCAGTTAGCTGAGTGTCTCAAGATTGCTGAATTTTGTATGCCTGCTGTTAGCTTTAGTGGTGACTTAGTGGCGTCTACATGGTATTAAATCAATGCCACACACAAAAACGCGACCTTTTTATGAAGATTCCGAAGATTACCTCTACTGCATTTTTAAGGGTACATTGACCATTTAACATCAATTAGGCTGTAACGGCCGATACCTGACCGTTACCGTATTAAGATTTGATATAACCTAGCGCCTAATTTTCTGTCATGCTTGTGATTTTCTTTGTCATTTCCCGGCCTTTAGCGGCTTATATATTGCTATGTAAGCCAAGTTGGCTTCGTTGTTCTAGCAGTGTCCCCTTTTCATGTTTTTTTGCTCTAGAACAAAACCTGGTGTTGCTCGTGACATATTTTTTAATGTCTTGGTAACATGAATAATCAAGTAGTTTTCCTGTGGATCCCGCCTTGTGAAAACAAAACCATGGGAGCGGGAAACAGTTTAAAGTAACTTTATCCATTCAAGATTGCATGCTATGTCTCTGATTGTAAATGGTGCTATAGTTAAAAAAAAACACGCTTTGGGGACTCTTAAGCCCAAGGCTTGCGGAGGCACTTGCCAAAAACCCACGGCGCCCTTATGGACAAGGTGCTCTGCTATGCAATTTCAATATTTTTCTTCTAGCTCGTTTTTTATCCCCTTCAAGTTGGCATGTCATCCCAACATCTATTCCTTTACATGTTAATCTTATTTAAAACCCAAAAAAAGGAAATGTTGCACCAAACTTTATTGAGAAAAAAATGCAATTTTGTTGGTAAAAATTGTCTCCCAGTGTCTGTAAGCGGGCTTCATCACTAGAATATGACAATGTTTTAGTTTGGGTGGCACAAACACCTACTGCACCTCTCCTCCTATACATTGACTTGAACTGATGTTGAATACAAACCCTTGGGTTTGTGGCCACATTTATATCATTAGAAAGAAGAATGGGATAATCTGGAAGTGTGCAGAAAGCTACTAGTTGCATTTATCATATTACATCACAACAGTCTTATATTTGGTGATTTAGCACATGTGAGACTAAACGAAGTGACATTGGGTGAGGGGTGGGGACTGGGGAGATAAGGTTACAAAATACAAAGTTAAGGTAACAGATTTTGGGTGGAGAGTGAATTTATGACGGATAAGGGTGGTCAACTGAACTGGGATTAAAAAATAGGTCCTATTTGAGGGGGACTTTATGCCATTCCAAAGTGATCTATTAATCTGCTAATAAGTCGTTTCATGGCAGTTCCATCTATCGATTTATTGTGAAAGACCAAATTAGCCCGTTCTGCCATAAGTACCTAAAAATTAATGAATTGTGATCCTAGTTGAACCCAAAAGACTCGAATTACACGGATATCATAGAATTACTTAAGTACGTTCTTAACTATATGATCAGGGTCTCCTCACTTGTTTCCCACATTTCTTTTGCTTTTTTGTCTTTTAAACCGCCTTAGCTATTCACCTTGCAATTGTTTACTTCGTTGTCACTCTATATTTTTGTCTTCCACCTTTCAATTTATTTTACTATTTACTACGGAATACTTGTTATGGTTCATGTTAGCGTATCCTAATTATTCTGGGACTATTATTTAGTTTTTTATCTTTGTTGTTTTACGTTCACATTATTAGATCTTTATCGACATTTCCGAATAAGTAATGATGGGCTATACTCATGCAGGTAATCTTCATTGGGGGCCGTACTCAGCCTGGAACAACCAAATCTGATGAGGGGGAGCGCCACCATTACTCTGTAATTGATTGTGAACCTAAACGTGAATCCATTTTGCCGTCTGTTGTCTACATCCAGAAAATTTTGCGCCGAAGGCCTTTCCTTATAAAGTATCTCGAAAATGTCATGCGAAGATTCTTACAGTCCCTTGAGTTGTTTGAAGAAAATGAAAGGAAAAAGTTGGCCATTTTTACGGCCCTTGCATTCTCCCAGAAGCTGTCAGGGTTACCGCCAGAGACTGTATTCCAGCCCTTGCTCAAGGATAATCTTGTGGCAAAGGGAATAGTTCTTACATTTGTAACAGACTTTTTCAAGGAATACCTCGTTGACAACAGCTTGGATGATTTGATTTCTCTCCTGAAGCGTGGGAAAGCTGAGGAAAACCTCCTCGATTTCTTTCCATCGTCTAAAAGATCATCAGAAGCTTTGTCTGAACATTTCACGTAAGGATTTACTTCATCTTATGCTCATTGTTTCTATTGCGTAAAGGTGAAATTCATATTAGTAGTCATCATATTCTTGAACTTTGTTTTTTTTCTGGTTAGCTCAGTGGTTATATCTCTGACTCACCTTTGCTTATTATTGTAAAGTTTGCTGCTAAATGGTTTGTCGTAACATGTGTATCCACCTATACTGCCTATAAATAGTTCCAGTTAGTCTACTTGGCACTCTGTTTTATTGGGTGGACCTTCAGTGTTATTGTGCTGCATGTCAATAAGTTCGCCTCTGAAGTTGTTCTAGTTGGACTATCATTAGCTGCATGCCTGCATCTCATTGTCAATATTTTGACCTACATATGACTTTATTTCTTTTGGCTCACATTTTTTTTGTGATTTTCTTGTCTCAGTAATGAAGGTCTTCAGCAATTGGTCCAGTACAATGAGAAAAAGATGTTTGAGGTTAAGTTGGCTCAAATGAAGACTACTTTAACAACTCAGATAGCGGAGGAAGCTGAAGTTGGTGAAGTGATCGAAACAGTCAAACACCATGTCAAGGAGGCCAAGCTTCCTGATATTGACGTTGTGCGCCTCTTATGGGATGTTATCATGGATGCTGTGCAATGGTCTGGGAAAAACCAGCAGCAGAATGCTAATTCTGCTCTGCGACAGGTATGATTTGAACTTGGACCACCCTTACCCTTGTGACATTAGAGTGTATGATGTTTATGTTCCGTTCCATACTTCTAATATACTTGCTTGTGTGCATTTTGTGGCTCTTACTAGTGCCAAATGGTGCTTTCATAATTTATCTGATGCAAAATTTGGTTTTCTTAATATAGGTCAAAACCTGGGCTGAGCTCTTAAATACCTTCTGCACCTCTGGAAAGCTTGAGTTGGAACTGATATACAAAGTTCAAATCCAATGCTATGAAGATGCAAAATTGATGAAATTGTTTCCAGAAATAATAAGGTCTCTTTATGACCAGGATGTGCTTGCAGAAGATACCATTCTGCACTGGTTCAGCAAAGGAACCAACCCAAAGGGCAGGTATTCTTCGAAATCATACCAGTGCATTAGCTTCACTTAGATGCGTTTCGTCAAGTTTATATGCCTATTTATTTTTCCGTAATTTTTTTTTGAATAACGGATATCTTTCTACTCCCAATTAAACAGGCAAACATTTGTTAAGTCGATTGAGCCCTTTGTCAAGTGGCTGGAAGAGGCAGAAGAGGAAGAATGAAATGTGTAGTTACATTGCAGGAATTCCCCTACTACTGCAATCTCTCTTTGGACCAGTCATGTTTCTGTTGTGTTGCTGATAATGACGTTCCAGATCTCGCTATTATCTTTTAATTCTGGGTTTTGTTGAATTTTTTACTACCACCGGTAATTCTATCTCGTTCTGGGAGTTATCGTTCAATGTTGCACCTTGTTTTAACTCGACAGTGTTGCTGACAGATTTAGCATTGTAATGACTGGCAAATCGGCAATGTTCTGTGCTTGCTTCTTCTTCGTCTTTCATAAATTACAGTTATACCTTATACCTAGTCCATTTGCAGATTTAGCTAATCTAGCAGATATCGTATCCTGCATATTTGAACTAGCGGACGTATATTGTTGCTTAACGACTGCTCACTGTGAAAGAAATTCACATATGGACTGTTGTCCATATGCACAAGAAGATAGAGGTATTTGAAGTGACCGTTCATACTCTAATCCTGCATCTCGAAGGATGCCTCCATAACCGGTTATCCTTGGATTACCACGAGAGGCTCTGTTCGTATTGAGCAAGACCCAGCTCTGAGGAGGGGGATGTCATCTAATATAATGTTCCACGTGAGAAGTAGTAGGGCTAGGGATAAACAGGGAAAAATGGTCGAAGGCTTGCTTCGATTACCCAAACCGACGGTGAAGCATGGAAATAGGATCCGTCGAACCATTACTTAGCACGAATATATTTTTAATGAGAGTTGTTGAATATAACAAGGCCAACATTTTGGTAATACTCGTATTAAAGAATATAAATCGTGGCATGGGGGTGTAAATAACAATACACAAATAGGATTTTACACCTAGGTGTGTAGAAGCATGGTACATCAGGTTCACCTGATATTCTAATTTTCTATTTGAGCCCAATAAAAAACAAATATCTAACTATCAATCAACGTAAACACTTTCTTAATTCTCTCTTGACGACAGTCGCAACAAATTTATCTCCCACCAAAATTTGATTCGAAAATGGCGGAAGGGAAGCGATTGGTATGTACAAAAGGCGGAAAAATGCATCGAATAATATTTCGGTGAACGAGAAGCAATTTGCATCGACATCAATAAGGAAAAATATTAGGAGTTATTATGGAAATTATGGTATTCTAACAAAAAACACATCAAACAATACTAATTTGAGGTAATTTTCTACACCAATCATAACTCTAATGAATATTTACACCAATCATAACCCTAGTGAATATTTAGGGGAAATTTTCTGACCCCAAAGCACTTAACAAATGAAAATTTACGATCTCTAAATCAATTTTAAGTCCAATCAATTCTGATTGTTCGGATTCAATCCATGCATCTGTGCTATAAGGAAGCACATTAAGTACTCATTAAAATTTGATGACATATGGACACATAAAAATGCGAGCTATTACGATAATAATATGATCTAACGTAAAAAGAATACGAGCTAATATAAAAAGAATACGAGCTAATATTAAAAATAACGAGTTATTAAAATAAGAATACGAGCTATTGATATAAGAATACATAAACTATTAATATAAAAATACGAGCTATTAAGATAAGAATACGAGCTATTAATATAAGAATACATGCTAATATAAAAAAAAATACGAGTTTAAGAAAATCACGAACTAAAAAATACGAGCACAAAAGAATACAAATTATTACCCTAAGAATACGAGCTAATATTAATATAAGAATACGAGGGAATGTAAAAAGAATGGACTAATAAAATAAAAATATGAGTTATTAAGATAAGAATATGAGCTAGTATAAAAATTATTTGAGATAAAGTAAACAAGCTAATATAAATTTTGGATAAAAAAGTTTATTCAACGTAATAATACACAACGATTCACCAAATTTTGAACAAGATTTAAACAGAATACGACCTCTTTACTAGGTGAGCAAGCATATGCCCATTTGCCTCACGAAAACAGAAATCCTTGTTTCTTCATACTTACTCTCATTATCGCCGATATAATGGTAGGAATCATCTTCATCGGAGGAAGAGGAGGCGGAGGTAACCTTGTTCGCCATTATTCTTCTCTTTTTCATTTTCATTTTCCATGTCGATTTCATTCGTCTTTTGTTGTTAAAGATCCCCGATTGTTTCAGGATTCTGTAGGACAACGATGTAGATTAGGGTTTTCTAATGTTCATCTTCCGCTTTCTATATTTCATCAATTAACCTCTCTTCCTCGTCTCCCTCCTGTTGTTACCTTCAATCAGCTCTTTACTGCCATGACTAAGATTAAACCTCATCCCCCTTTCTCTACTGTCATTACCCTCTTTAATCACCTTCAACTGTCCGGTCTCCGTCCTGATATGCATTCCCTTGGTATTCTAACCAAGTGTTACTCTTCATTGGGCCGTGTTGATTTTGCCTTTTCTCTTTTGGGTAAGCGCCTTAAGCTTGGTTATCCACCTGATATTGTCATTATCACTACCTTACTCAATGGCCTTATAGATTCTGACAAGTTGGACCAAGCTGTTAAATTGTTGCATAAAATCGTCAACCTTGGGATACAACCCAACCTTGTTACCTACGGTTCTATGTTCAAAGGTCTATGCCGCTCTGGCGACAACGTTGGTGCTCTCAAATTGCTCCAAAACATGGAGTCTAAAGCCCCTTTTAAGCCTGGTGTTGTAATATATAACACCATTATCGACGGTCTATGTAAAGATCAATTGTTACCTCAAGCCCTTTGCCTTTTCAAGGAGATGAAAGCCAAGAGTATTTTGCCCGATGTTATCACATATAATACCTTGGTCCGAGGACTTTCTAGTTTAGGGCATTGGGATCATGCCAAGGAATTGTTAACTGAGATGTTGGACAACAACATTGCTCCGGACGTTGTCACCTATAGCACCTTTATTGACACTTACTGTAAAGAGGGAAATGTCGTTGAAGCGAGGGCTATTTTTGAATTCATGACTAAGAAAGGTGTGCACCCTAACATTATTACTTACAATGCCTTGTTGGATGGGTACTGTTTGCGTGGAGAGGTGATGGAGGTTGAAAAGCTCCTAGATATCATGGTGAAAAATGGAGTCAAACCTAATGTTGTGACTTTCAACACCTTACTCAATGGATATTGCAAGTTGAAAAAGGTTGACAAAGCTTTGGAGATATTCAAAGAAATGCTTCTTAAAGGAACCCATATAGCCCCAAATGTGTTCACTTATTGCACCATTATAGATGCCTTGTGCAAGGCTAAGAGACTCCAGCTTGCACTCCAACATTTTAAAGATATGCAAGATCGGGGATTGGCACCGGATGTGCGCACTTACAGTGCCTTGCTTGATGGCCTTTTAAGAAATGCACAAATTGACGTGGCAATCTCCTTACATAAAGAGATGGAGAATAATGGAGTGACACCTGATATTATCACATATAATATCATAATTAATGGCCTTTGTGAAGCCGGGCAACTAGTTGAAGCAACAAGGGTGTTCTCTACTCTTGTAGCCAAGGGGTTACAACCAGATGTAGCTACCTATACTATTCAAATTAAAGTTCTATGTAGGCAAGGGTTGTTAGGTGATGCCACCAAAATTTTAAAGGAGATGGGGGACAATGGATGTTCTCCAGATGAACACACCTACAATACAATCATTAGAGGATTTCTCAATGCTAATGATAGTGCCATGGCTTTGGATCATCTCCACATTATGAGGAGCCATGGATTTGCTGCCCATGCTTGCACTGCGTCTTTATTTCTTGGCCTACTCACCGCTCCGAATGTTAGAGATACAGACAAAGCTTTGGTTGAAAAGTATTTCCTGGAGAAAAATGGTATGTGCTCTTGCTATTTTGATATTAATGTTTTGAGAAACGACTAATGGAGGCTATGGCATATTTTTATAAAATTAGCTTTACTTTGCTTAACAAACTAGTTATGTGGCTGATAATTTCCCTAATAATCCTAAAGCTGTCTGTTTTAGAGGTTCTAATCTGTGTTTGATTCTAAGTTTTTCGCGACTATTCAAGGATTTTATTAAATATACAAGGCGAGATGTTTCATTTCATCTCTATTTAGCGTAATGTATTTGTTAAGTAACTGGTGTTTTTCATTAAAGTCCAAAAGCTGTGCCATTTGTCGCTGTTATAAACTTTATATTCTTTTTTTTTCTTGCGTATTAAAGTTCTGATAATAAGCTCTAAGCAATCATTGGCGAAGTTGTACTGACCATTGCATGTTTAATTCTCACCAGGGGAGGAGAAGATAATGGATGAAGCAAATCGTGAATTGTGATTGACAAACAACAAGCATGAGGTGAATAAAGGATAATAAGCTATTAATGTTGTGACAAGATAAGTTGAACGAGTAAAGTAAGTGACTGAAATTGAATTTGATATTCATTAGCTTTTACAGTGATACGAGTAAAGTAAGTCTTTTCATTAAAGTTATTTTTGTACAAGGTTGTATAAAATTATGTATTTTCGATATTTTGAGAGTTGTAATAGTAAGGCTTCTTTTGATTAATGTGTAAAAGCTTTGTTGGATAAAGTGTCCTACCATCCCTTTGTGCTTGATTAAACTACTAAGGCAATACCTTTCCTCAGTGTCTTGTTTTGTAGTTTGGACAATATGAGTTTTTTGTATTTTTTTTTAATTGTCATCCGTGGATATATTGAGAAAAGGCTCTTAAAGTTCACTGCTGTTGTGTCCCCCTTTTGCTTGTGTGTAGCATTTTTTGTGAATGTTGCAGATCCTTGGTTAATTCTTTAACAATTTTGTTAGCAAGAATTTAGCCACCGCTCTTTCCTTACTTGATATTAGATGGTCATAGTGTTTCTATATTTTGTTGGTTTTGCTTGCTTTGAGAACATTAGAGGCAGACAAAGAAGAATATGGTCAATTTGGTGGGATTAGTCATGGGACTGTGACGAGCACACAAGGGTTGGCTTACAATCTCAATTGTAACTATTAAGGGGTTGCGCCCAAATGCAACTACCTGTAATATTCAAATTAAAAGTTTTCTGAAGGCATGGAACGAACATTTTAAACAAGATGATGTACAATGACAGCTCTCCAGATGAATGCACCTTAATTATTAAAGGATTTCTCAGTGCTAATTATATCGTTACCACTTTGGAACAACTTCACTGTATGAGGAGCAAAGGATTTGCAGCTGATGCGATGACCGCGTCTTTAGTTCTCGGCTTACTCACTTCCCATAATACTAGTGATGATACAGACAAAGCTATGGTTAGAGTATTTTCTGAAGAAAGACGGTATGTGGCTTTTTGCTATTTTGATATCAATGTTTTGAGAATCAACTAATGGTGGCTCTGACATATATTTAGCTCTACTTGTCTCGACGATTTTCTTTATTGGCTAATACTTTTTATTATAATCCTACAGCTGTGGTTTTTTTTCTTCTATGCTGTATTTAAATTTTAAATCATTTGTGCATATTCAAACTCAGGAAATTTATCAAAAATACTACGCTGAGGATTTTCATTTTATCTCTACTCTGTTTAATGAATTTGTCAGCTGACCAACACTTTGAATTTACCTCATCTTATGCTCAATGTTTCTATAACATAAAGATGAAATTCATGTTAGTAGTCATCATATTCTTGAACTTTGTTTTTTTGGTTAGCTTAGTGGTTATATCTCTGACTCACCTTTGCTTATTATTGTAAAGTTTACTGCTAAATGATTTGTTGAAACATGTGAATCCACCTGTACATATTTCCAGCTGAAGTGGGTGAAGTGATCGAAACAGTCAAACACCATGTCAAGGAGGCCAAGCTTCCTGATATTGACGTTGTGCGCCTCTTATGGGATGTTATCAAGGATGCTGTGCAATGGTCTGGGAAAAACCAGCAGCAGAATGCTAATTCTGCTCTGCGACAGGTATGATTTGAACTTGGACCACCCTTACCCTTGTGACATTAGAGTGTATGACGTTTATGTTCCATTCCATACTTCTAATATACTTGCTTGTGTGCATTTTGTGGCTCTTACTAGTGCCAAATGGTGCTTTCATAATTTATCTGATGCAAAATTTGGTTTTCTTAATATAGGTCAAAACCTGGGCTGAGCTCTTAAATACCTTCTGCACCTCTGGAAAGCTTGAGTTGGAACTGATATACAAAGTTCAAATCCAATGCTATGAAGATGCAAAATTGATGAAATTGTTTCCAGAAATAATAAGGTCTCTTTATGACCAGGATGTGCTTGCAGAAGATACCATTCTGCACTGGTTCAGCAAAGGAACCAACCCAAAGGGCAGGTATTCTTCGAAATCATACCAGTGCATTAGCTTCACTTAGATGCGTTTCGTCAAGTTTATATGCCTATTTATTTTTCCGTAATTTTTTTTTTTTGAATAACGGATTTCTTTCTACTCCCAATTTAACAGGCTAACATTTGTTAAGTCGATTGAGCCCTTTGTCAAATGGTTGGAAGAGGCAGAAGAGGAAGAATGAAATGTGTAGTTACATTGCAGGAATTCCCCTACTACTGCAATCTCTCTTTGGACCAGTCATGTTTCTGTTGTGTTGCTGATAATGACGATCCAGATCTCGCTATTATCTTTTAATTCTGCGTTTTGTTGAATATTTTCCTACCACCGGTAATTCTAACTCGTTCTGGGAGTTATCGTTCAATGTTGCACCTTGTTTTAACTCGACAGTGTTGCTGACAGATTTAGCAATGTAATGACTGGTAAATCGGCAATGTTCTGTGCTTGTTTCTTCCTCGTCTTTCATAAATTACAGTTATACCTTATACCTAGTCCATTTGCAGATTGAGCTAATCTAGCAGGTTAAGTGACATGGGTTTGATACTCATAACTTGAGTGTGAATCTCATTGTCATTGTATTACGATGCAACTCCATATACACCAACAACAGTTAAATGTGGATTCAGCAACAATTTGATCACTCAACACCAAGCGCTTGCTAAACTGCACGGTGTTTCCGGTCTCATTACAATTGATCGACATGAACCGCCCATCCATCTAAAGCTATCGAAACCTTGCACTTCTGAACTAGCGGACTTAAATTGTTGCTTAACACTGCTCACTGTGAAAGAAATTTACATATGGACTGTTGTCCATAAGCACAAGAAGATGAGGTATTTGAAGTGACCGTTCATACTCTAAACCTTCTAGCAAAGCCTACTCCTCGGCTCTCATAGACGTGCGGTGCATATAAATATATAACTCAGATACAAGCAGAAATAAAGCTGCCCGACTCATCTCGAAAGATGCCTCCACAGGATTACAATGAGAGGCTCCGTTCGTATTGAGCAAGACCCAGCTATGAGGAGGGGGATGTCATCTAATATAATGTTCCACGTGAGAAGTAGCAGGGCTAGGGATAAACAGGGAAAAAGGGTCGAACTACTGTGCAGGGGAGCCAGGATTTGAGACTATATAAGGCTAAATTTAAAAAACATATAAACACATTTTTTGTTTGGGTACAAAATTTCGTGTAACCGGTATCCGATTTATATTATTGGCCAAAATGATAATGTATTCAATTGCGTCTATAAGTAAAATATTTATTTATTTGAATAGAAGTACTCCCCGATTGACAAGAATCTCTTGTCACGTGCAACCATCCATTAATATATGCTACAAATTTTTTAATATAGTACGAGTACTTTTACACAAATAATTAACAAATTTCTCAAATTAAAAGATATTTTAATTACTAAATATTTTGAAATTGCCAGTAAATACTCACCTCTCTCGGGAAAAAAACCTATATGCTTTTGTATATAAATCAAAGTCAAATATATATTTATCTCGAAAAAGAAAGACGTAAGTGACGATATAACACACTATTATTTGGTGAAAATCCATCAATATTTTAATGAATAAAAAAAGCTTAATACAAGACTCTTGCCATCCGGATTTACTAAATCCTTATTACAGTCCCATGTGCTATTATAATAATAGAGATGTGTTTTTTCACATACGAATTTTACTTTTTCACATACTTCTTTTACATTTGTGCCCTTGTCATTTTTACAAGGAACAACTTTTTTTTTTTCCTCTCCCTTATCCCCTTCACCACCAACACCACCTTTATCCAGCACCTCTCACTTCGATCAGTCTAGTCATCGACCAACGTTATTCCGATCATCTCACTAAAAAGTAAAAAAGAAAAAAAGAATTAAAAGGATGGAATTGAAGTTAGGCTGGAAAAAAAGTGAAAAAGGAATTAAAATTTGACACAATCCAACGATTGATGGAGTTAATGCAGTTATGCAGCACCCTTGTACGACCAAATATCACGAAGAGAAACCGTCCATTACCCAAACGACTGCTGCTTGATAACATTCGAAAGAATTCAGCATCATCTAATCGACTTACCATTTAAGGGGCCTCGTTTTACGTGGAGTAATAATAGGAAGGGTTTCAAAAGAGTTTTCGAAAGATTGGATAGGGGATATGGTTTAAAGGATTGGCTTTCTATATTTCCAGATTCAGGTATTTTCCATTATCCGATCCAAATTTCGGATCATGCACCAATTATTCTAGACTTGGCGTTAACTTTTAACAGGGTGCCCAAACCGTATAAGATTGATGCATGGTGTTTGGATAAGCAAGAGTGCCGTATCATTATTAATAATGCGTGGAATATAAGAACCTTTGGTTCACCATGTCGTCAATCAATATATATACTTAAAAGAGGAACTTTTCGAGCGATTTTATTGGCTATTGTTTTAGAGCAATTTCATTGGCTATTACTTTTGTTAAATAAATTAAATATATAAATAAAAAGATAATTAAATAATAATAAAATATCAATTGGATGATTTTATTGGCTATTGTTTTAGCGCAATTTCATTGGCTGTTTTAGCGCAATTAAATAGTAATAAAATATCAATTGGATAATTATTGTTTTTAAAGTGATTGCATTGGTCATTACTTTGGTTAAATAAATTAAGTAATATATAAATAAAAAGATAATAAAATATCAGTTAGATAATTATTGAATTAGTTAATAAAATAATTGACTTCATTGGTTATTGACTTATTGTTTAGAGCAATTTCATTGGCTATTACTTTGATTAAATAAATTAAGTATATAAATAAAAAGATAATTAAATAGTAATAAAATATCAGTTGGACAATTATTGTTTTTAGAGCGATTACATTGGCTATTAATTTCGTTAAATACATTAAGTATATAAATAAAAAGATAAAAAATAATTAGATAATAACAAAATATCAGTTTATAATTATTGAATTAGTGATAATTGATTTCATTGGTTATTGTTTAGAGCAATTTCATTGGCTATTACGTTGGTTAAATAAATTAAGTACGTAGTATATAAATAAAAAGATAATTAAATAGTAATAAAATATCAGTTGGATAATTATTGTTTTTAGAGCGATTACACTGGCTATTACTAACATCTAAAAAATATATCTATTGATTTACTAATTAATTAATCGTAGATGTCAACTCATCATCGGCATGTTATTGCTTCAATATTGTCTACCACTACTCTACAGTCTTCCCTATATTTTTGCTGTTGGCCTATATGGGTCTAAGTTCTACCATATTCATATAATATGATACTTATTCGATTCGTCTCAATCCTTAAATTCGATCCGTCTTAATCCTTAAAATCGATGACATCGGTCTTAAGTGCGAATTATTTACTTTGGTTAAATAAATTAAGTATATAAATAAAAAGATAATTAAATAGTAATAAAATATCAGTTGGATCATTATTGATTAGTTAATAAAATAATTGATAACTAAGAATTTTGGCTACCGTAAAGTTAGCTATAATTTGTTGTTTCTCTGCTCTTATTTAGTTAATAAGATAAATAGATGTATTGATGAATATATTAAGCACTTAAGTTTACAAGGTATAATTTAAAAATACAAACTACTAATACGAACACATAGAAATATGAGATAATGTAAAAAGATTAAGAGTTTAAGGGAATCACGAACTAAAAAATACGAGCACAGAGAATGCGAGCTATTAACCTAATAATATTGGCTAATATAAAAAGAATATAATCTGAGCTATTAAGCTAAGAATAAGAGCTAATCTAATAACAATACGAGCTATTTAGATAAGACGAGTTTTAAAATACGAGCACAAATGACAAATGAATACAAGCTAATGAAAAAACAATACGAGTTATTAAGATAAGACGACCTTCAAAATATGAGCACAAATGAATACAAATACGAGATTAAAAGGATCACGAACTTAAATATACGCGCGAGCACATAAGAATACGGCCTATTAAGATGAGAATATGAGCTAATGTAAACAGAATACGAAAACATGAGCTAATTGAAACACTTCTCGAACTAAAAAAGTAGAATCAGATTTGAAATACGTCAAATTTCATGATATAATAAACACTTAAGATTACGAGGTATAATTAAAAGAATACGAGCTACAAATTATGAATACATAAGAAATACGAGCTAATGTAAAATGAATAAGAAATTACGAGAATCGGGAACTAAAAAATACGAGCACACAAGAACGCGAGCTATTAACGTAAGAATGCGAGCTAATAAAGCTGTTAAGCTAAAAATACGAGCTAATTTAAAAAATACGAGCTATTAAAATAAGAATACGAGCGTATAAAAGGATCACGAACTTGCAAATATGAGTATGTAAGAATACGTGATAATATAAAACGAATACGAGCTAATGTAAGAAGAATACGGGCTAAAAAGAAAATAATACGAGTCTGATACATCTAATGTTTTATTAGCCATAAAAAACAATCATACCCGAATTATTCTTTATATATGGCTATTATACTAAGTATTTTGAGAAGATTAACTGTTACGATAATTACTTTGAAACTACGTTAAGATATTACCCGGGCAACGCCCGGGCATGAAATCTAGTTAACTTGTAAGTTAGGACGTACAAGAAGTGTTATTAAGAAATGGGTTCTTGATAAGAGGGATGAATGGAAGGTAAAGTGGAATGAGTTTGATTCAAACTTGACGCAAGCGTTGGATAAAGGTATGGATACGGGGGATTTTGATGATTTTGATAGTACTAGCAAGGAGGTCACGGATTTTGCTAGAGCCGCAAGTATCCCTTTACTATAAAAGGGATAGAATTTCGTGCCTTCCTATTGGCCGTTGAAGTTTAAGAGTGAAAATACATAAATTTAAGTGAGACCCCCCACTTTCTTTATATATTTAATTATTATCACCCCTTCCATTAATTAATCGATCTCCTTTCCGATACTTGAATTCAGGAAATTTTCTTATATTTCGTTATCTAAAATTAATGTTTTACATAACATCGAAAAGATATACAATGCTCACAAATCATAAAAATATAGTTATAAATCTCATATTAATTTTATGTCATACGATGTATAAATTAATAATTTCCTTTTTACTTGCATTTCATACGTTTGTTTAATATATATATGAGTGTATTTTAATAAAACATATGAAATCCAAATGAACGGAGAAAACATTTATATTTTACTCTGTATATTACAATTGCAACGAGTCAATAAAAAATAATTGTCATCAGTTTTGTATGTTCTTATTGCTAATATTCTTAATTAGTTTCTTATGACATGCTACAACTCGGATAATTTTTATCAGTGTCGTATCAATTAATATATCTCAACCCGTGCATATTTTTTGCACGGGTATAAAACTAGTTTATTGGAAACAAAGGGCAAAGATTAATTGGGCGGTTGACGGGGATACGTGTACTAAATTTTTCTTTAACTGGGTCAAAGGTCGTGCAGGAAGAAATTTTATTCTTGGTATTAAAGATGATACGGGTTCATGGATTTTTGATTCTAAGATGGTCGCTGACAGGTTTACCTTATCAATCTGTTGATGCTAGTATGAATATTGTTGAGAATGATATTCATGGTTTAGAAGACGATTTGGATGTGGGATGTGATCCTGTTTTTGCGACCATTAAGGTCAAAGTTCAGCAAGACGACGTGGATTTTTTGAATAAACCGTTTACTTCCAAAGAGGTAAGATGTGCGGTTTTTCAGTTAAGTGCTCTTAAATCACCTGGTCCGGATGGCTTTCCGGCTATTTTCTTTCACAAGTACTGGCATTTGGTTAAGGAGGATGTGTCGATTGCTGTTTTGGATGTTCTTAATGGTGAGTCTAATCCAGTGGACCTTAATAAAACCTTTATCACCCTTATTCCTAAGAATGATTGTCCGGAAAAGGTTGAAGACTATCGTCCTATTAGTTTATGCAACGTAATCATGAAGATTATTACTAAATGCATTGCGAATAGGCTTACTAAAATTTTGACTTATTTGGTTAGTGAAACTCAGAATGCTTTTGTGAAAGGACGGCAGATTTCCGATAATATTATTTTGGCTCATGAATTATTCCAGAATATAAATAATCATAAGAAGGGGAGATTTGGTAAATTTGCTTTCAAGGCAGACATGAGCAAAGTTTATGATAGGGTCAAGTGGTCTTTCTTGAAGCAGACTTTGTTGTCGTTTGGTTTTCCTATTGGTTTGGTGGGATTAATTATGAGATGTGTTACGACAGTTACATATGATCTTCTCTTTAATGGAGTGCCGTTGAGAAGTTTTATGCCATGTCAGGGTATTCGACAAGGAGATCCTTTATCTCCTTTTCTTTTTATTCTTTGCATGGAGGTTTTGTCTCAAAATGTCCAAGCAGCTTGTGATAATAAGTTGATACGGGGCATCTCTCTCTCAAGAGATTGTAGGCCGATTTCTCATCTTTTCTTTGCAGATGACTCAATTTTCTTCATTGAGAATAAAGGAAATGCTTATAGGCATCTGATTAAGATCATGGACAGGTTTTGTGTGTTGTCAGGACAATCTATGAATAATAAGAAATCGGGTATTATTTTCAGTCCAAATACAACATTACGTGGAGTTCAGGAAGGTTTATCTGTGTTAAGAGTTGTGAATAACATAGGCATTGGGAAGTATTTGGGTATTGAATCTGATTTTGGTGGATCTAAAAAGGAGATTTTTGCTGAGGTGATGGATAGGGTTAAAAAAAGGCTTGCTTCTTGGAATGGTCTGTTCCTTTCGTCTGCGGGTCGTCTTACTTTAATTTCTTCTGTTCTGTCCACTTTATCAAATTATGTTCTATCGGTATTTAAACTACCGATAAGTGTGGCGAAAAAGATTGATGCTTTATTGTCACAGTTTTGGTGGGCTGGAGTGAAATCAAAGAAGACCATTCATTGGACGAGTAGGATTTTTACAAACTTATCAAAATCTTCAGGAGGGCTTGGTATTAAAAATATTTCTTGCATGAACAAGGCGTTGCTTGGTAAAATTGCTTGGAAAATAATCGTGGATAGGAAGTCGTTGTTAAGTAAAGTATTTTATCATAAATTTTTTCGAAGGGGCATGATTCCGAGCAGTGAGAATATTAAAGAAGGCGCGCAAGGTTCGTGGGGTTGGCGGAGTATTCGTTGGGCTATGGATCTTATTTTGTCAGGAATTGGATGGAATTTCTGGTTTGGCTCTCAGCTTAATGTGTGGAAGGTGCCTTGGGTGAATGGGGAGATTCCGACTCTTCCTGTCTGTCACGGTTTCAATACTCCGTTAAGTATTAGTTCTCTTACTATCTCTGATCTCATCCTGAATGATAAGAGTTGGAATACGTCCCTAATCTCAGATTTGGTTGATGATAATTGGGCAACTAGGATTACTGCTATGCCAATCTGTGATTCTATTGGTGAGGATAGTATTTTTTGGAAACATTGTGTTGATGGCGGGTATATTGTGAAATCTGGATATGGTCGGTGTTTTGATGATATGTTTAGTAAGGTGGCAAAAAATAAGGACTTAACGCGGATTGATGATAAGATTAGAGCTTTCTGTAAAACTAGGCTGTGGCGTTTACCGGGTCCTAGTAAATGGAAGATTTTCTTGTGGCGCCTTTTAGTTGGTGCTCTTCCGGTGGGGTATGAGTTCATGCGAAGAAAGTTTACGGGGGATTTCTTTTGTCCTTTCTGTGATAATTGTGATTATGAGGAAACTATTGATCATCTTTTTAGAGACTGTCAGACCACGGCACATCTATGGGCTTCTTCTCCTTTGGGAATTCGGGTCGAAGGGGCTTTCCATCTTCAGGTCACGCATTGGATTATAAATTGGATCTCTTTCTTTTATGGCCGTGAGGATGCGTCTGATAGAATTATTAGCAAGCTTATGGAATATTTGGTGTGTTAGAAATAACATAGTTTTCAACAGAAGTACGTTCTCTGGTAAGATGTTTTTTAATATGCTTGGTGAATCTGTTAAAACAGCCTTATGTGCTGAGGAGAGAAGGAGGGATACTCCTTCTGCTTTGGGGGAGGATTATGATGGACAGGATGATAGTTTAAGGTTTCAGGAAAGATTGAAAAACTTCTTTCCTTGTTTTTTTATTGGAACGAATGGAGGGTGTGCTACATTTAGGGTTAAAGTCGATGCAGGTTGGAGCTATACTAGGAATGCTTCTGCTGGATGGGTGGTTTATGATCCTGGTGGGACTATTGTGGGTTGTTTTCAGGAATGTTTTAATGCAGAATCAGCAACTCAAGCAGAAACTTGGGCTATCAGAAGGGTTCTGAGGTGGGCGACAGCTAGAAACATTCGTCATCTACATGTGGGTTCAGATTGTCTTCAAAGTTTGACTCAGATTTTTGGATATGCTAGGTCCTTTAATGTTACTAAGGGCTTGCTGCACGATATTGAAGTTCTCTCCCTTAACTTTCATTGTCTTAGCTTTAGTTTTATCCCGAGAAAACTTAACCAGATTGCACATAATCTGGCTAAGAATGCATCGGGAAGTTTGTAGTCTTTGGTTATTTTACAGCTGTCAAAAAAAAAAAAAAAAAAAAAAAAAAAGATAACATTCGATGAACATGTAAATGCTTAATTTCACTCATTAACAAACCCTAATAATATCAACAAAATATATTAATAATTGTTAATACTAAAACTACTTGACTAAATGAAAATTATAATCCATTATTCAAAGTTTTAAAACAATTGGATTCGATGTTAGAGAAAAAAGGTGTATATGAAATACCTTTACAGGGTATAATATGAAAGATTAATGGAAAAACTAGCGTAGCACCCGTGAAAATTCACGGGTTGTTTAATTTTAATTTTAATTTTGACGGGAAATGATCAATTAAAGTTGTTAGATATTCTAATAATATATGTGGTGTATATGTAAATACTTTAAAGAAAAATAAAAAAGTATATCTATAACATAAGATATAAGAACATGTTGACATAAAAGTTAAACGTATAACTTGAAAAGCGTAAAATATAATTAAAAAATGTAAACTTATAACTTTCCAGTAAAATGAGGTTTTAGTAATAGAATAGAAAAAGATATAAGGGGTGAAAAAGATTAAGTGAGATAAAATAAGACTTAGGAAAAAGAAAGAATAAAAGATAAATAAGGTAAAAAGGAGAAATTTAAGTAATTATATGGTTGGAATATTAATTAATAAGTTGATATTTAATGAAAGCTGACATAACTGTTATTATTCACGTTATTGGCCGAAAAAAACTGAAATTATGAGGTTGAATGAGAGAGCTCCATTAGCCTAATTCTGAAACCTGGTTGCGCCACATCATCAGTTTTACATTTTGCTTTTATATATATATAATGATGTATGTGACAGAGTAAGTTCATATGTAAAAAGAATTCCACATCATCAGTTTTACGTTTGAAGAGGCAAGGGCCGAACCATCACTTAGCATGAATATATCTTAAAGGAAAGTAGTTGAATTATAAGGTCAACATTTTAGTAATACTCGTAGTAAAGAATACAAATCGAGGTAAAACTCTTGCCTGAATCCATCTTACCTTTTACCTTGTCCTCACTCAAAGCGACGATATGGGATGTAAGTAACAAAAAAAACAAAACCTTGCAAAAGAAGGGTAATATTTCAGTATTTCACAGCTACCCACGAGTAGGGTTGTCAATGGGGCGGGTTTTTAGCGGGTCTCGCCTCGCACCCGCCCCACGTGGGGCGGGTGTGGGTAATAATTTGGTGGGTCGTGCGGCGGGGATGGGTTTCAAACGCATCATTCGTCGCGAGTCGCGGGGCGGGTGCGAGTATTACATGAGACCCGCCCCACACCCACCCCGCTCGCCCCGCCCCAGTCCCACATGTCCCGACCCGCTTATACCCACCTAATAGATAATAATATCTAATAATAATATATATAGATATAAAAAATATAACTTAAAAGATTAAAAAAAAAAATTTAATAAATAAATTACCCGTACCTAGTAGTCCAATAATGCCCAAACAAGTAAGTAACCTCTACCCAGTAGTCCAATAAGACAATAATCACTAGTTCACTACTCGGTATTCCGTATTTGGGCTGTTGTTTGTGCATGTGTTTCGTGGTATATTTGTATGTAAAACAGTTTCATGGCTCAACGGACTCTTGTTAATTGAATGTTAAGACATTTTGCGAAAACTTATTTGTATAACTGACTAGTAAATTTTAGATTTACAATTTACATTTCTTGAGAAGTTAGGCGGGTCAACGGGTCCCCGCGGTACGGGGACAGTTTTAAAAGGTTCAACCCGCCGCGAGGCGGATGCACATTAAAAATTCGCAGGGCGAGCGCGGGTTGACCCCTCCGCACCCGCCCGCCCATTGACATCCCTACCCACGAGTTGGAGACGGTAAATGTAACCCATTTACAAGACCAAAAAAATGTACATTTGCCTCGCGAAAACATAAATCCTTCTTTCTTCATACTCAACTCTTATTATCGCCGATATAATGGTAGGAATCATCTTCATCGGAGGAAGAGGAGGCGGAGGTAACCTTGTTCGCCATTATTCTTCTCTTTTTCATTTTCATTTTCCATGTCGATTTCATTCGTCTTCTGTTGTTAAAGATCCCCGATTGTTTCTAGATTCTGTCAGACAACAATGTAGATTAGGGTTTTCTAATGTTCATATTCCGCTTTCTATATTTCATCAATTAACCTCTCTTCCTCGTCTCCCTTCTGTTGTTACCTTCAGTCAGCTCTTTACTGCCATGACTAAGATTAAACCTCATCCCCCTTTCTCTACTGTCATTACCCTCTTTAATCACCTTCAACTGTCCGGTCTCCGTCCTGATATGCATTCCCTTGGTATTCTCACCAACTGTTACTCTTCCTTGGGCCGTGTTGATTTTGCCTTGTCTCTTTTGGGTAAGGGCCTTAAGCTTGGTTATCCACCTAATATTGTCATCATTAATACCTTACTCAATGGCCTTATAGATTCTGACAAGTTCGACCAAGCTGTTAAATTGTTGCATAAAATCGCCAACCTTGGCATACAACCCAACCTTGTTACCTACGGTTCTATGTTCAAAGGTCTATGCCGCTCTGGCGACAACATTGGTGCTCTCAAATTGCTCCAAAATATGGAGTCTAAAGCCCCTTTTAAGCCTGATGTTGTAATATATAACACCATTATCGACGGTCTATGTAAAGATCAATTGTTACCTCAAGCCCTTTGCCTTTTCAAGGAGATGAAAGACAAGAGTATTTTGCCTAATGTTATCACCTATAATACCTTGGTCCGAGGATTTTGTAGTGTAGGGCATTGGGATCATGCCAAGGAATTGTTAACGGAGATGCTGGACAACAACATTGCTCCGGGCGTTGACACCTATAACACCTTTATTGACAGTTATTGTAAAGAGGGAAATGTCGTTGAAGCGAGATCTATTTTTGAATTCATGACTAAGAAAGGTGTGCACCCTAACATTATTACTTACAATGCTTTGTTGGATGGGTACTGTTTCCGTGGAGAGATGAGGGAGGTTGAAAAGCTCCTAGATGTCATGGTGAAAAATGGAGTCAAACCTAATGTTGTGACTTTCAGCAGCTTACTCAATGGATATTGCAAGTCAAAAAAGGTTGACAAAGCTTTGGAGATATTCAAAGAAATGCTTCTTAAAGGAACCCATATAGCCCCAAATGGGTTCACTTATAACACCATTATAGATGCCTTGTGCAAGGCTAAGAGATTCCAGCTTGCACTCCAACATTTTAAAGATATGCAAGATCGGGGAGTGGCACCGGATGTGTGTACCTACAATGCCTTGCTTGACGGCCTTTTAAGAAATGCACAAATTGACGCGGCAATCTCCTTACGTAAAGAGATGGAGGATAATGGAGTGACACCTGATATTTTCACATATAATACCATAATTAATGGCCTTTGTGAAGCCGGACAACTAGTTGAAGCAACAAAGGTGTTCTCTACTCTTGTAGCCAAGGGGTTACAGCCAGATGTAGCTACCTATACTATTCAAATTAAAGTTCTATGTAGGCAAAGATTGTTAGGTGATGCCACCAAAATTTTAAAGGAGATGGAGGACAATGGATGTTCTCCAGATGAACACACCTACAATACAATTATTATAGGATTTCTCAATGCTAATGATGTTGCCATGGCTTTGGATCATCTCCACATTATGAGGAGCCATGGATTTGCTGCACATGCTTGCACTGCCTCTTTATTTCTTGGCCTACTCACCGCTCCTAATGTTAGAGATACAGACAAAGCTTTGGTTGAAAAGTATTTCCTGGAGAAAAATGGTATGTGCTCTTGCTATTTTGATATTAATGTTTTGAAACGACTAATGGAGGCTATGGCATATTTTAAATAAATTAGCTCTACTTTGCTTAACAAACTACTTATGTGGCTGATACTTTCCCTAATAATCCTAAAGCTGTCTGTTTTAGAGTTCTAATCTGTGTTTAATTCTAAGTTTTTCGCGACTATTCAAGGATTTTATTAAATATACAAAGTGAGATGTTTCATTTCATCTCTATTTAGCGTAATGTATTTGTTAAGTAACTGGTGTTTTTCATTAAAATCCAAAAGCTGTACCATTTGTCGCTGTTTTAAACTTTATATTCTATCGGGTACATTTTTTTTCTTGCGTATTAAAGTTCTGATAATAAGCTCTAAGCAATCATTGGCGAAGTTGTACTGACCATTGCATGTTTAAATTTCACCAGGGGAGGAAAAGATAATGGATGAAGCAAATCGTGAACTGTGATTGACAAACAACAAGCATGAGGTGAATAAAGGATAATAAGCTATTAATGCTGTGACAAGATAAGTTGAACGAGTAAAGTAAGTGACTGAAATTGAATTTGATATTCATTAAGCGCTTTTACAGTGGTATGTGCCGTGGACACTGCGCAAACAATCTGGCAAGTTTTTTCGTTAAAGTTATTTTTGTACATGATTTTATAATATTATGTATTTTCGATATTTTGAGAGTTTTAATAGTAAGGCTTTCTTTTGATTAACGTGTAAAAGATTTGTTGGATAAAGTGTCTTACCGTCCCTTTGTGCTTGATTAAACTACTAAGGCAATGCCTTTCCTCAGTGTCTTGTTTTGAAGTTTAGACAATAAGTTTTTTGTAAATGTTTTTATTGTCATCCGTGGGATATATTGAGAAAAGGCTCTTAAAGTTCACTGCCTTTCTCGTGCGTAGCAGTTTTTGTGAATGTTGCAGATCCTTGGTTAATTCTTTAACAATTTTGTTAGCAAGAATTTAGCCACCAATCTCTCCTTACTTGATATTAGATGGTCATAGTGTTTCTATATTTTGTTGGTTTCGCTTGCTTTGAGAACATTATGGTTGTTGCTAACTGCAAAATGCTCGATTAACTCTTATTTTGCTCACTGTTATGAGCATTGTTTAATTTCGAGGACGAGGGTCAGATTCTTAACTGGCTGTTGTTGTGAGCTAAACCGAGCTTGCTAGGTTTTCGGTGAGCCTGAACTAGAGTGTGAGTTATTGACACTGTAGAAACGGAATGGTCATTTTTGTCCTTTCCCACCCTGGTTGGCTTGTTTTATCGGCCGTTCTCATTTTTATTTATCATCTGTGAATACATGCTGATAGTCTGCTTTGATGTCATATGGGTGTTCACTGGTCCAAAACCAGACCATTAGACCGTAGACCAGATGACTCTAAAACAGAAAACCAGACACCGGACCTAGTAGTTGAAGACCGGGATTGGACTGCCCTAGATCGGACCTGTTTGGACTAGATGTAATATTATTTGTTATCTGGTGGTACTAATTTAATTTGCCATTAAATTAAATTTACAAACCACAATCATACGAACTAAGGCCACTGTAACTTTATCAAGATTCATTCAACCTCTCTTCATCAAAGACAAGGGGTTTCTTCTTAAAGTTAGAGTTGACATCTACTTAAGAAAGCAAGATTTGCTACTGGGCTATAATGACAAAACAAATAGCTGAAGCAGACGGTAATGGTGAAGTACTTTTTTCCGTAAGATTCTTAGAGGGCAATCCGAGATTGAAGAAGAAGCCACATTTAACCTGTGAGTTTAATCCGTATGAATTTGTGTTCTACTTATATGCATCTTCTGTGTGTTTCATACATTCTAGGTGGCCTGACTTTGCTTGCTTTGCATTCATTACAGACTGACAAGAGAAAGATATGACCAATTTGATGGGACGATGACGAAGGGTTTGCTGAAAATCAAGGCCAAATTTTCTCTACACCAACTGGGAGCTGTCTTGGTGTTCATGAAATGTCCTGAGGCTTTTGGTTTCATTATCTCTTGTATGACAAATGAAGCTGTGTTTTATTTTTCAGCTTCGGACGGCCGACTCTATGAAGCAAAAGCAGCTATTCATTACACCGTTTAAGTGTTGATGGTAAGCTCAACTTGTGTAACCGCTTTACGAGCAATCAGCGCTGTTTATCTTATGTACTATCCTCAATTGATTTACAAACATGCCTGAATAAAACAATCACCAAATTGTATTGTACCTTGAGCCTTTTTTTCCCTCTTTTTCAAGGCTTGATTCTTTATACTTGCGGCATTTTAGGTCATACCGTTTGTAAATTTTCATTTTTGTGCCCGTGTATCCGCAGGTGAGTGATTCATTGTTTGATAGGGAATTAAATGGGGAAGATGGATGGTTCATGTCCAAACTGTCTGCTAGTTTTTCACTTTTAATAACGAAGGTGTTTCATTTACTGTATTTCGGTGAAATGTCAAACGTCAGAAATTTGTTGGAACGGAAGGAAGCCGTCAAATCATTATACTCTATTAGAAGCACTGGATGGCAGAGACTCGAGGCGGGGTGGGGCTACAGTCGTAGGTGTTTTTCTCGGTAGTCGGTGATGTTTTCTAGTCCTAAGTTTATAGTTGGATGATGCCGGTATGTTTTGGATTTATGGATTTAGACTCTATATACAATGCTGATAATTACAGAGTTTCTTTATTCCGGTTATTTGTTTACCTATTTTATTTATGAGTGTCTCTAAAGACCGTTAATGAATTTTACATACCCTGTTCTATGTTTTTGTTGAGAGGCCATGTATAATAGGGTTGTACAAAATTAACACGTTATTTTAGTTTTACCGACCATTGAATATTATCTTGCATACTTTTACGATTTAAATTTTATTGTAAATTATTTTCATTGTGATTGTATTTATGAAAGATATATTCTACACGATTTAAAATAATAATTAGTGTATTAATAATAGACTAATGCAGAATTGGACACAAGTCGGGTTAGGCTCCTTAATACAAGCCTTGAATTAGTCTTTGGAAGTGGCAGTTAGGTAGGCGCCAGGCGGGGCAGGGGCACCTACCTCTCTGACTCGGACCCGTCCCAGTTGTGAAAATGGGGTTGGGTTTTGGCTTGCCGGTCTTTGAAAATTGAACCCGTAACCGGCCAGGAGATGGGTCAGTCAGGCAGCCTGCTTTGTGGATCTGACAGGCCGGTTCATTTTGTGCTTTTGAGGCGGTGTGGGTCAGGCTAGCCCGATGCTTTGGCCAAGTCTAGACTAATGTACTAATTATATAAAATCAACAACTCTTGCTTAAGACGGGTATTATCCGTCTTAAGCTTAAGAAGTTAAATACTACCAAGTGAAGTGGTACTTCAATAGTTACAATCATTGCTAAACCCATTGGCACATAGATCGACTCACAACAAGCTTAATTTTGAGTATTTTGACCATATATAAGAAATCCATTGAAAATCTAATAAAATAATGCCTTTGAGATTCAAACCCGAGCAACCGATTATCCAATATCAACCATATATCAATCACGAAAAAATACTTAACGGAGAGTCATATGTATGGATGAAAAATTATAGGGATATTGGTGGAGACTTCCCATATCCATATTCTGTCGATTGTCACCTTATTCAAGACCGAAACTCTAAATTAAACCAAACCCAGATATCGATTATGTTTACGAAAATCATTGACTTGATTAATTAAATTTACGAGTAATTAATAATTCAAATATTTGTTAAGCAAAAATAAACACCCATAAAATTTAATAATTAGATTTGACGGAAATTGGAGAGTAGTAGGGTTAAAGTTCAAGAAACTTAAGCTCGTTTTTTATTTGCAATTAAAGCTATGCAAATGAAAATAATTGCATAAAACATACTTCCTCCATTCGTATCCAAACTACACATATTCTTTTTTGATCTATTCATATTCAAACTACTACTTTTCTAATAAAGCAAAGAAAATGGCTAGGGTGTCCTTATGGACAACTTTTATTTACATAAAATGACGTTAAATAGCTCACATATCAACCATCGTACATTTAAATTAATAAAAAATATCTAACACGCTTTTAATTGTGCTTTTAATAGTTTTTAACACTTTTCTTCATATTTTTGTAAAAAACATATACTTCCTCCATTTATATCCAAACTACACTTATTCCATTTTAATTCATTCATATCCAAACTACACCTTTCCTAATAAAGCCAAAAAAATTACTAAATTATCCTTATGAACATCAATTATTTACACAAAATACCATCAAATGACCGACCAAACAATAAAAAAAACAATATACACATTTCCCATTTAACTTTCAATCAAAATTCTTAAAATGCATAAAATATAGATACACTTTGAATTTAAATGGAGGGAGTATATAGTTTACATTTAAAGAAAGGAAATACAAATTTTGTTTAAATCTGTTTTAATTTGAGACACGAGCGACTCCAACTCTCTAAGTCTAAGCAGCAGCATTTGAGTTACCAACTCTAACAAGTCAACAACCATGCTGGCGATGCTGCCAAATTGCTACTAACTCAAACAAGTCCGTCCACAAACATTAAGCAAGTTCTTAGCAAAACCAATGGCCATGTTCTCCATAGCCAGACCTTCAATCACCCCAACCATGTGTCACCTAAACCCTAACTCTTACCTTCGCGCCAACAACCGCAACCACGCGCTCGACGCATACTACATCAAACGCGCCGCCGAGCTCGCCGACAAATCCGCCGGGTTTTCATCTCCTCACCCTAATTTCGGCTGCGTTATCGACGCCGGACGAGTCGTCGGAGAAGGTTACCTTTATGCGCAAGGTACTACGCCGGCGGAAGTCCTCGCCATTGATTCCGCCGGCGCGTGGTGTCGCGGCGCCACCGCTTACCTTAATATGGAGCCTGGTGATTGCCATGGTGAACGCACCGCTATTTCCGCTATTATTCAGGTGAACTTTTATATGCCAAAGACTCGTTATTCTTTCGTTCGTTCTTTCTTTCTGGATTATGATTAGCAAATGACTCGCTAAAGTAGTGATGGACTTGTTTTAATGTGAAGTTCAATTCGCGACTTAATTTTCATTTTAGGTCATCCGGAAAACCGGTTCTTTCTGGAGTAATGTTGTCGTTTAGCTGGAATTGTTTTTATGGAGCTCTAGAGTAATGTTGTTGTTTAGCTGGAATTGTTTTTCTCGACATGACGGGAAATTAAGGATTCAATATGCAATTTACTGAGAACTGAGAAGTTCAATTCGCGATGTGATTTTCTTTTAGGTCATCTGGAAACCCGCTTCTATGTAGAGGCACCCGAATAATGTGGTTGTTTAGCTAGAATTGTTCTTTTTCGACATGGCAGAAGTTTAAGGACTCGAGATGGAGAAATACTATGGCTGGATGCATCAGATATCATTTTCTCGTTGGAGTATTACTATTATGGTGGCTGTGCGCTTTCTATCAATCTAATAATTGTATCAAATGTCAATGGTTTGTCCATCAGAGTGAAAATAAAAGAGAATTGTAGGAGTTCAGTTTGATTCTAATTTGAATGCTTAATGTGTGTGAAATGTTACTAGTGGTTTCTAATTGTATTGATGTTGTGATTAGGCAGGTATTAAGAGGGTGGTGATTGGGATTAGAAATCCGTCAAAACACTTAAGAGGAAGTGCAATCCAAGGGTTGAGAAGTGAAGGAGTGCAAGTTGATGTGCTTGGTGAGGATCTGCAGAGCGATCTTGTCGAGGTATTTCTTTCATTTTTTTGTGTTATTTTCTTGGGTTAACTAGGTGTGTTTTGCTATGTATTTATGAAAAGTTTTAATCTTTTTCTGGCCTATGCTGTATTTTCTAGTGAAATTTCATGGCATTTATTTGGTTAATGTTGCTAAAGTTTAGGCAGTGCTAATGTCTAAGTCCTCTATGTTGATCTATATTGATAAAAAGTAGTCTATGTGGGTATTGAATAACTCACTAAATTGTACTATATGCTTCTCCAAGTGATAGAAATTGTGTAATGCCCATTTGACAAGATAATTTATTGCATTGGAGAAGTGTTGTTATTAGGGATGTTAAGTTTGGTTTCTCGAGCTAGTTATTTGAATGGCATTACAACTCTTTCGTTTGGGAGGGAAGGGAAGAAGGTGGAAAAGAAAGAGGAAGGCGTGGGAGATGAGAGGTTCCTTCACAATCCATCCTAAGTTTGACGGACTTGGTCTGTGAAAGAGAGAAGGAAAAGGAATATCAACCCCACCAATTTCCTCCACCGCTTCCGCAATCCTCTGTATTGCTATCCAAACTAGGAACTGTGGACCCTTCCTCTTGGCTACCTTGTCTTAATTTTCCCTCATACAATCCAAGCAACCTGTTAGGGGTTCGTATTTGACATCAATTAGAACAATTATTATGTTTGTGATTGTCTTTGTTCCAGCTTTTACCGGGGAACTTTATTTGTTTTCAATTGTTTGATCTTCGTCGACTTTCTCTCAATTTTCTAGTGACAGGATCATAACGGGAAACTTTGGCCTTCATAATAATGTCATCCACAAATGCCTGAAACTAAGCATCTCTCTTTATGCATCTACTTCATGTAATAGTACATTGTCTAATTCTTGTCCGGTGCAGGAGGCTCTAAAATCTTGCCTTCTTGTGAACGCTCCTCTGATTATCAGGGCTGCTTCTCAAATACCATACTCTGCTCTCAAATATGCTATGACACTTGATGGTAACTGTCAAAAATTTACCTTTGCTGTTTAGTTTCTGATTTTTTCTAGCTTATTTTTAATTTATGAAATTCTTATATGAAAGAAGTCTTTCAAAATTGCCCTGAGATGTCCACTTTAATATGGTCTTCATGTTTTTTCAGGGAAGATAGCTACTAACAAAGGTCACGCAACATGGATAAGCAGCAAACTGTCAAGGGGACGTGTCTTTGAACTAAGGGGTCGAAGTGATGCCGTCATTGTTGGAGGAAACACAGTACGGATGGATAGTATGGTCCTGAGCTATTATTGTTGTTGAGGTGCTTAAAGCGTTGATTGCATATAATCTAATAATTTGTTTTCTTGCATTTTGATTTTTTTAGATCCTCGGTTGACAGCAAGGCATGGTGGAGGCCACTCACCCACACGAATTGTCATATCTCAGTCGCTAGATCTTCCAGAAGTAGCACATCTTTGGGATACTTCTGAAGTGCATACCATAGTTGTGACACAAAGGGGCGTCAAAAAGGACTTTCAGAAGTACCTTGCTTCTAAAGGTGTTGAAGTGATTGAGTTTCAGATAATAAATCTTAGAGATGTAATGGAATACTTCTATGAGTGTGGTTATCTATCTATTCTCTGGGAATGCGGAGGAACACTGGCTGCATCAGCTATTTCTTCTGGTGTTATTCATAAGGTATGCATGCTTTGTCTTACCTGCATCCGGACCCGGAGAAGCGTGCTAGAGGGTGATGCCTCACCAGCACGAGTCCCTTTGTTGCTTGCATTCTTGCCTTGGTGTCAAGCAAGGGTGCACACCTCGATTCGCAAAAGTACCGGACCTGACACATATCCATAGAACTGTTTCTTGCCTTCTTGAGAACTATGTTGCATACCTACCCCTAATGCAATTTCTGTATGGTATCTCGTGTTCCCCCTGTCCCCACCGACCCCGGCACAATCACTTTGTGTTTTTGATGGCAGCTAATTCACTCTCTACCCCTGCCCGTTTCTCCGTCTTCTTGCATCACGCATGTTCAGTTTGTTTAGCGAAATGATTATGTTAATATACACGAGTACTTTATAGTTTTGGTGAAAGGATTGGGTTGTGAAGGTTTTTGCCATTTTTGTCCAACTACAGGTTCACGCTTTTGTTGCTCCAAAAATCATTGGTGGGAAAGGGGCGCCATCTCCTGTTGGTGAACTTGGCATGGTTGAGATGACTCAAGCTCTCAATTTACACGACGTCAGTTATGAACAGGTCCGTTTATATTATTCTGCTGCATATGTTTTCGTTACTGTAGTTACTCTAGCCGATTTCTCCGTTTTATCATTCTTGTTCCTTGTGCACTTTTGCTTTCTACTATACCACCACCCGTGCTTCAAAATTTCTGAACACTTTGGTTTAGGTTGGTCATAGCTAGACCTTACAAACGCCCAATAGGGTTGGTGTTGGGTCAGTCGGGGCCAGATCATTTTCTGGTTTGCAAGAATTCGGCTCAGATCGGATTGGGTAATTTTGGTTCAAAGATAATGATCAGTTTGCAACAATCATTTGAGTCAGGTCATATTGGTTCGGGTCAATCTGGGTTAAGGTCCTGAATTTGGGTGTCGATTATTCGAGCTGGGTGAATTTTGCCAGGTGTAGTCCATGGTTTTAAATCTCGGCCGAGTCGTATTGTATCGGCTGAGTTTATCGGATTTTCACTCTACCGATACGAGTTATCGCCCGAGAAATCACCGAGACTCACCATGGTCCGTGATCCGTCCATGGTGGCCGATTAAGGTCCGGTTATACCGCTACCACGACTACGACCGATACCGAGATTTAAAACCATGTTGTAGTCATAACTCATGATTGTGGACTTTACTTTGACAATATAAGAAACCTTGACCAGAAAACTGAGTGAATCATTATCAGTTAGTCTTATTTCATCATTATCATAAGTTATGGGAATTGTAGCTGCTAACTTTGTAAGAAAGATTAGGGTATCACAATCTGAGTGCATAGAAGGTGTGTTTTGCTCTATGTCCGCGCATTGTTAATTGGAGCTTTTTTCTCTCTCTATGTTTGATGACAGGTTGGACCTGACATGCTCATCAGTGGATTTCTTCAGCCCATTCCTGACTTAACACCTACCATTCCGTCTTTGTCGGAAACCTCTAAAGTTGATCCTACACTTAACCCTTATGAGTCAGGTGTCATAACTTTTTACAAAACATGGGATCCTTATGGTTCGTTTTCAAATTTCTCGCCTCATCCTATCCAAATGCCAGATGAGGATGGTAACTATGTAACCTGGCCAAATGTCGAACATTATTACCAGGTAATGGCATAAATTAAAGTTTCCAAGAAAGCTATACTGTCTGCCGAAAAATAATTTATTTATTCTTCTCATTTATACTGCTTAATTTATCTACAAGTTTCTTCTCTCTAGTCCATACTTCTAGGTTAAAGTTATTTTATTGCTGCTGAAGTTGGTTAGTTTTAAGTTAGATGTTCTACGTTCATCTACTATCCGTTTCTACAAAGAAAGCGGCTGATAACCTTTTCTCCTTTTGCCATTAGCTTAATTAACGTGAAGAATTGCCAATTGAAATAGCCTTAGCCTAAACTTTCTCACTAAAGGAAGTTCATGATCCCTAAATGCAGAACCTAGGGCAGTCCTACAAGACCCACTCCATTCTAAAAAGTAGCCCACTAGAATTATAAACGTGAGCGATTGGTCCCAGTTTTCTTCGTACATGCCACTAGCAAAAAGTATGAAACAAAAATAGATGAAATAATAATTCCATGTTTTAAATTTCTTATGGAAACGGAAGATCAGAGTTAATTCTTACTTTCACTTGCCAATTGGGAAAGGAGTAAGAAGAGACCTAAGCCTGAAAACAACTGAAGGGTTCTTGCTAAATTCTAAAATAAGTAGAAACCCATCGGAAAATACTTTGTAGTTTGTATGTCTCTGTACACAAGGCTAGAAACTTCCAACAACCCTGTATCTGCTGAGGAGTTCCTTGACTGCTGATGTTCTCACTGAGGGAATGGATTCTCCTCCCTTAAAAAATAGCCACATGAACTTCAAGCTTTATCATACGCCCTCTGTCAGGTTTGGGTTCTAATGTGCATCGGCATATGACTAGATATGTTGAACGTGAAATTTTGACAGAGAAATCTATAATTGAGGAATGTTAATTACGTGAAGGAGAAAAGAACGTAAGTTATTTTTATGGTAGTTCACAGAAATTTCTTTTCTATTTTTTTCTCGATCTACTTAAATTCCATTACGAGGCCTTTCGAAACCTCTTTATGGTTTCAACAAACCTCTTTATAGTTTCAACACAGAGGTAAGGCTAAAATAGAGGTAGTGTTGCATACATCCGAGTCTCCTACTAACCCTTTCCACCATACGAAGGAGCCTTAGAGATAATCGGAAAATGTCGTTGTTGACTTGTTGCTGGTGCTGTTTATGCTTCTTTTGCTATTAGCTTTATGTCGTATTGGGTAGTTCTAAGCCCTTCCTTTTGCAGGCGCAAAAATTTTACGGCGTGGAAAATCCCTTAGCTCAAGATTGTGTTAAAGCCATTAAATCGGCAAAAAGTCCAGAAGAAGCCGCCAGGATAGGAAGGAAGATGCAGAGGCGGCGACCTGACTTGGTAAGAAATTTGTCTAACTAGAACCCTGTGGAACTACCGCTACTACCTGTAAATCAGAGCTACCTTTAAATTCATTGATTTTTTTAAATACAAGGCCCCTTGAGAAGATTCATTCTTAGGATCAACCCAGCTAATGTCGAGCGATGGTTAGAAATGAGATAGAAACTTTGGGGAGCGACATTAGTGCACATGCTCTAAATCCCCCCACCCCCAACCAAACCGAATCCGGGCATTGCAACTGGTCTTGCTGCAGATACTAATTTCTCTCATTTCTCAGGTAAGACCTGATTGGGAAACCATCAAAATAGATGTTATGTACCGAGCCCTGAAGTGCAAGTTCTCAATCTACCCACATCTGAATTCCATGCTTATGTCCACGGTCGGGTCGGTCCTAGTGGAAGGCTCACCCCATGATCTTTTTTGGGGTGGTGGTCGAGACGGGGAAGGCCTTAATTATTTAGGGAGGTTGATAATGCAGTTGCGATCAGAGTTTATTGGTGAGTCGTCTGCATAGATTGAGAACCCTTACTGAAGAGTGAAGTCCTTCATTATATCTGTAGATTGTAGAAGCAAGATTCGGCTCTTTTATAACTCGGGATTTTGTTCAATTTGTTCATTCATTGACCTGCCAAAAGAGACTTATACTCGTATCCATTCGCGGGTTTATAGCCAAATTTTGTAACAATGTATTTTGTAGCAATGTTGTCATAAATCTTTCTATATTTTGCGACAAATCGACTTGTGTCAAATAAATTTTGTATCAATGTTCCTGAAATTGGTTTAAATCCAGTTCTCTATTTAGAGGTAATTGTTATTTTATAAAAGTCCTCTGTATTTGATATATATTTGACCCGTTCTTCGATTATATGACAGATAACTCGATCTTAAGGAAGACTAGTTGTTCATTTATTAGTAATTTAGTAGCATTCAGTATTATTTTGGGTCCGTGGAAATATGGGTTACCCATTATTATGGATAACATCCTTAACCTCAAGTGATCATAATGGACTTGATTACTTGGTTTTCTTTTGTTTTGATATCATAAGAAAATGAGATTTTATGTTAATCCTCTAGGCTTTAGATAAGATTCATGTGGCTGTGTGAGAGTGAAACAAGTAAACTACTACCACCATGAGAAATCGTTTCTCTTTAAGAATTGTGAAAAACTACTAAATATTGTCCAAGTATTGTAAGGGATGGTCTTGCAGTTACAAGACGACCAATTCGGTATAAAAATTACTCCTTCCAAGTTTGAGTATTGGTTCCTATTTTCCTTTTAATGCGAGTTTAGTGATGATTCCTTTTTCCATTTTTAGTAACCTTTTTGTGGTCCAAAATCAATTCAATGTAGGGTCGGGTGTTTTGTGTGCTATAAAATCATTTTCTTATTCTTTTTGTGCAAAAAGCAAAGAGAAGCGACACTCTGACTTGGAGGGAGTACTATGTCATTGATAGCAGTAAATGAATGATGTCGTTTTTGAAGAAAAGACCATTTTAGAGGATAAAACACCTTATTCTAGGATTTGTGATCGTTAATATTTATAAAGTAATTAATGAATTAATGGTATCGACTATCGTGTAAAATCTCCTCAAAAGAAGTAGACTCAATTCTAATTTTTCAGAGACATTGTTCTCTCCATCTAACTTAAGGCGGTTTTCGCACCAATCAAAAGAGTTGAAAATTAAAAAAAGGCGAAAGTAGCAAATTGTCCCGTATGTTTGATGTTATGTGCAATTTACCCCTTATAAGTTTCAACATGTTCAAATTAGTCCCTTTTGTTAGTCGAAACTCGAATGAGGTAGCACATGAGCTGGCCCATTTAAGTTCGTCACAGGTGCGTAGTCGGGTGTGGAATAGCCATGACTTACTGCGTTATGTTTGTGAACTAGTCAACCGTGATAGTTTTAATATGATTTAGTCCCTCATTGTGGGATTTCAAAAAAAAAAAAAAAATTAGTCCCATATATTTTAGTTTATGTGCAAATCAATCCAGTTCTAATTTTTTGACATATTTACACCTGAAAACCTACCAACATAATGACGAAAAATATAATAAACTCATAAATCTAATAATCATATGAGTAAGCTAAGATCATTTCAATAATAATGAGTCCAGTTGTATTTGTATAATTGTATATGCTTATATTTATAATAAGTTATTAATTTTATTTAAAAAGTAGATAGTTTTTTATAGTAAGTCTTGCTTGTGACGGGTCATCAGTTGTGACGGATATTTTGTGAGATGAAATGGATACAAAATGAGTTAGTGGAGAAAGGGGACCACATGAATAGTGTCGGAGAGAGAGAAAAAATAGGTATTTTGTGAGAGGAAACGGAATTCGTCGCAAGTTTATGAAGGATACGGGATACCGCCATCACAAATGAGAATTTGTGATTTTATAATGACAACAAACCTATATAAATAAGTCAATTTTCATTGGGAATTTAATTTTATATTTTAATACTTTTAATTAATTTGCATGGAAATGCACTAATGCATGTTCTACCTTAGGACAGTCCTTCAGATTGGCGGATTCTATTATCAGATATGTACGAATGATATTTGTTACTATTTCTTATCAATTATAAATCGCACATGCATACTTACTACCACAAATTCTCATTTGCGATCCGTCGAAATCCGTCATAATTTTATAACGGGTTAAATAAAATCTACAAAAGTAACCAAGATAAATCAATTGTGATTTCCTAAACTAAAACTCTTTTTTTTTTTTTTTTCATCTTATCTACTTATGTGAGCGATATTTAACCCGTCACATGCTTATAACAGATATATCAGTTATAGTATAATAGGGGAGACGCATTGAATGAGAAGAAGAGATGAAGAAGCAAGAGTGGAAGACAGGTCATTGTTATTTGAAGTACAGAAGACAAAACTGTTAGTAATACGTTGCACTGCGTGTATGACATTATTGTTTCGATAATTGTTTTCAAAATTGATACGAAACTCTGGCTATACCAATCATTGATGATAGACATACATGAAATGACCAAGATTTAAGATTAAATAAATAATCATCAACAATTGAACATGTAAAAGATTCTATCAATTAAGTTTAATTTCTGGTTATGGTGCATAATTTTGTGATTAGAATAAATGTTTTATCCAAATTTAATGATTGTACTAAGTTGTAACCAAAAGGATAAATTGACTCTGAAAAACAATGAAATAGATTAATAATAATGCATTGAATCGTCGAAATAATAAAAGTCTCCTCAGAAATAAATACACTAAAAAATAATTAAAATAAATTATAACAATATCTTATAAGAGCACTAACTGGATAGTAAATTCGATGTACCTGCAATTTTATAGTTTTTTAGCATAATAGTAAAATCTGTGAGTTTTGTTTTTAAAATTATGAGTTTTCTTATAAAATTTCTGAGTTTATTTATTTAAACCTTAAACTCTAAAAACTCACAATAAAACTCAAAAATATTACATATATAAATTTAGTTGAATTTGAGTTATGACGGAAAAAAACTAAAATCTAATTTATAAACTTTAATATGTTCGAAAAAATAGACATTTGCTCAAAAACAAATAAAGTTTGAGATAATAAGCTCAAAAAAATACATATATGCTTAAAAAATAAAAAATTGAAAATCTCTGATATACATGATCCCCCTTCCCCTCCCGGCGCCCCTTCCCTCTCCTCTTGCCGCACAACCCTCCCTCTGCCGCGCACCCCGCCGTCGCGCACCCCCCTCCCCCTCCCCCTGCCGCGCGCCGCCTCCGCTCCCCCAGTCACACCCCCTCCCCCTGCGCCCCATTCCAATTGTTTGCTTTTCTGTGTTGAATTTATGTAACAAACATCTATATGTTCATATTAATCTATATATTTCAGCACCTCAATTGCAGACGACGCATTTGAATTGATTATTGAATACGCATTGGTTAAGTTCATATTAACAAACAGCTATATGTTCATGTTAATCTATATACAATGAAATTGATTATTGAATACACATTTGAATAGTACACATTGAATACGCATGAAATTGAAAGAAGTCGCATCAATCGAAGACGGATGTAGGACGAACGTAATAAACAATTAACAATTAGCCGGTAAATTAAACTTAATAATTTTAATAAAACATATTTATAATCTTTAATAAACAATATTACCTCAATACTTGAAAAATTGTAATCTATTGGTTAAGTTTTTAGAGTAATTTTTTATTTAGGAGGGAGAGTTTAGGTTTAAGAAAAATGTAGAAGGTGGAAATTTTATGAAAAAATGTATGTGAAAGAGTAAAGTCCGTATGTGAAAAAATAATTCCGAATTACAATGCATGCTACTACCACATACATGACAACATGGGAAAATATAAGTCGGCTATCAACTTATACTAAAGTAGGAGATCCAATATCAAATACCAAGTATTTTTGTTTACTTTTGGTTTTACTACAAAAGTTAAGAAAAGAGGAAAGACTCAATTATTAGATAATAAATCGACTAAATTGAGTATGCATAACTTAGTTATGTGCGTTGCTTATCAATGACTTATAAAACGACACAATTAACTGAGACATTCTAAAATGGAATAGACAAACAAATGATCGAGGCAACAGAAAGGATGTTAATAAATTGATATTAGGGTATCTGCAAATCTGCAATGCCAATCGCTACCTTTGATGCACAATGCACATGGATAAAGCCTCGTGTATATGTTAACAATCTACAAATCACATATATTAGGTCAACTATTTGGAGGTGACAGACTCAATATTTAGAAGGTATAGTTTCTTAAATAAATAACCTTTATAAAATTGCTCATAAAATTTTAAAAGAACGTGAACGTGAATTTTTTTATCATGGAAAAAAGAGTCAATTAGATGACTAGTAAGCTAAATTAAGTATGAAGAATCCAATTATCCATTCAAAACAATCCAAAATAAAAAGACAGATAATTAATCAAGATATTCCAAAATAAAATAGACTAACAAATAACCAAAACCGAGTATATATAATTCTTACACCCTTAACTCTTTAAGTAGTACTTCGTACTATAGTTTTTAAAAAAATTCCTTGTAAATTCTTGTTATACGAAGACTAATGTGGTAGTTTTGACATAATAATTGAGTAAAAGACATTCTAAGCATAATTTTGAAATACAATAAGTCTCTCTTGTGACGAGTATATTCGTCACAAATCTACAACGGGTTAAGTACATCTACTCGATTAGATAAGACAAAAATGAAAATGCATAGAAAATGATAAATGATTTGTTTTTATCTTTCTAGATGAGTTTTATTTGACCGTCACAACTTTGTGATGGATAATACCGTCACAAATATGAGAATTTTTGTCTGAAATAATACCTGTATCACAAATTCTCATTTGTGACGGATGATATCCGTCACAAGCTTGCGACGGGCCAAATAAAATCCGTATAAATAGATAAAAATAAGAAAGTTGTATCTCCCTAAATACTTTATATTTATTTTATCCACCCAATAAATTATATTAACCCGTCACAAGCTATATCCGTCACAAGGTGACAAAAGAAATAGCGGCAGTGGCCAGGTTGGCAAAGAACATGACAGAAGAGAAGTACAGAAGTAGCACCGACACACTATTCACTTTAGATTAGATTCGTCCCCAAACTCACTCTCAAACAAACCAAACATGCACTTCAATCACCTCACCCGACTTCTTTTTATCGAAACGACCCGTTTTACTTATGACGATCTCTTTAAACAAATACGAGTATTTTATTTTTCAATCTCAGAGGTCTCTTCAAAGTAATGAATTTAATTATTACAAACGGCTTATTATGCATAAATAATTTGATAATAATTGATTTAGAAATGAACTCGAAATTACCTGGTCCGATCCGATGCCAACTCAAAATTTACAGAACCGAAATGATCTATCCTGAACTCAATACGATTGACATGTTTAATAGGTCTAACTACAATCACCTTATGTCCACGTTCAATTCTCAAAATTATTATTGAACTCAATTATAGATAACATACTTCACATAGAACCCATGTTTTTCCATACTTTACAGTATACCTCTTTTTTGTGCTAGAAATTCAGACCCATACCCGACCCGTTAGGGTCTGACCCTAAGGATCTGGGTTGGGTACCCGATCCACTGCCATCCCTACTAGTAAGGGATGCTCATGCTTAACACAAAAAAACTAAGAACTAACTTTACGGTCCTTTTTAATAAAACAAGCTGAAAACATGAAAAAGGTAGTTGAAAACGAAAAGATGTCTGGTTTTGGACAAAATAACTTAAAAGGAGATAACAATTATCAAATATTTTAAATTGAATGATTAAAAAAATTGTTTTATATACCTTATTTCTGAAATGCTAACCTATGTAACATTTCATAGAGGTATCTTATGTGGTTAAATAAATTGTCTGCCAAGGACTTGAAAAAAAAAAATGGTAGGTAAAACTTTTATCACCTAAGTTATTTGGTTAACTAATATCTAAAATGTCTTACCAAATAGAGTTTATATATGGTATAGTTTATTATAGATGGTAAAAAAAAATAAGAAAATTGTATTTTTTTTGTTTTTAATAAATTCTAATAATAATAATACTAATAATAATAATAGTAAATTAATTATTATTCCCTTATATATAGAATCCGCTTTTTGAAAGGTACTCCATTGTATAAATGTTTTTAAAGTTAGTCCCACCACATATAACTTTTATCAAATATTGATCCCATTTAATTATTCTGGTCACAAAAAAGAGAATATTTCTGGACAAAAATATTCTCTTATGTGTCATCGAAAGCCAAAATGTGAGAGCAATATTTGAAGAAAATTACATATAATCGAAGTAAGTTTCCAAAAAAGTTATATAAGATAGTAAATTTCAAAAAGTGAATTATATGAGGGATTAATGATCAATTTACCCTAATAATAATAATAATAACATTGTAAGATCTTTAACTTTGACCAAACCATAACTACAGACTCTATCACTGCAAATGACTCGGACGAGGGATTATAAGAAATGGGACACACTTTTTTGACATTTGTTTCGTCAAGACAGAGGTGTTTATAGTGAGAGTCTCATGTAAAACCGTTTTAAATATAAAATTAACAAATAACTTACTTTAGATAGTTACCTATGAATATGTTTAATACAATTAAGTTCGGTTTTACATTAAGGCTTGCGTAAAACCAACTTATATAAGAATTGTCAGTACACAGTACTCATAATTATTTCATCTCTAAAATAAATACATCCAAGTTACCGTTTTTTATAAGACAATGTTCAAATATGTACATAAGACTGATCTACAATCAAATTACTCAGAAAACTAGACTCGTATTTAAGCTCCTTTATAATGAAAAATCTTAGTTATGCGGAAGCGGGCAAAACCCGTTAGTTGAACAGATTACAATATAAAATTATTAGTCGACATCCTTAACTCAATGACTAAGTTTATATTAATCCACAAAATCAAACATTTTAAACCTCAATCTTTTCCCATATTATTCACTCTAGAATCCATCACTAGTGGCTCTCAATATACTTACTAAATTGTTTATAACACGAAACAAATTGATCCTTTAAGCTGATGGTTGAAGATCAATTTTATACTTTAACACACCTCCTTATACGAATGTTCTTTTACTTGAATGTCAATTCAACTACATAACTTCTGGTATCCATTGCTAATGTTTTACTTTAGAATTGAGGAATTGCAAAATTCAAACTAATTAATAATTATAGTCACAAAATCGATTTTATAGTAAAAGGAGAATCATACCCTACTCAATAGTCTCCATTACTTGTGGAGTGGAACAATACATGCACAAGGATCGGATGGTAAGTAGAATACCTAACGTAGATATGTCGGCCATTTATTATTGTTTTAATATTTGGTCGCGGCAGAGTAGTAGCCGCACATAATCTTACTTGTATTTATATTATATGTTGCTTATTTATTTGAATTTTATTGGCGTGACATAATGAGATAATACTAGTCATTTTCTATGTTACTCAAGCTCGATTTAAATAAAGGGTCAGATACGGGTGAATATCGAGTATTCAAGTATCACATTTAACTATTTTTAAAAAAATTGTCCAACTTTTTGATATAAACTAAAATGTCAAAATATCATATTACTAGTATTTTTGCCCGTGCGATGCACGGATACTAAATTAATTTGTTGTATTCATAAAATCTTCACCATGTAAATCAAAAGTAAATCATAAGATTTTTTTATATAAAAATAATATTAGTTCGTTCTATACATGTGTTATTTTGTTAAAAATTACCTCATTTATATTTATTTCGTTAATTAATGTTACCACCAACTCGCCACAATAATCTACAGTGTCACACGAAAGAACCCTTCAAACCACTACTCTTACTCTTCAAACAACACATGAAACAATCCACAATCCAAAGCCACACCTACTAACCTATAATGAAATTAATCATCAAATGCGATTTAGTCATCTTTATTGCTACCTCAAACAACCATCTAACTCATCATCGACACTCTTTCCTAGCTTCCAATACACACCTAAAATATTTAAGTGACCCTTCCTTCACAAAACACCCGAACTTATCCATCAATGTTAGCTTTCCCTTTGAAAAGTTCGTTCATTTATCAGAAACCTATCTAACTCTTGCTTTCAAAACCGATCATGTTTGAATGAGAAATCCTTGATTGGGAAAACAAAAACATGCAATTTTTTTTGTTTGGTTAACAAAAGAGGTATGAGAGAAGTGTTAGGGAATGAACGGTGGATGCAACACTCGGGATATTACATCGAAATTTGGTGTAAAATTCAAACCACGGTGTTATTGTAATCACCAAGACAAAAAAGTAACCTAGTTAAACGTTAACAATACTATATTGACATGATATTTGTTAACATTTGATTACTTATTTTTGTGCTTCACAAGAAAAAACACAAAATTGAGTTTTCATACATGATATTTCAGAGTTTTTTAAGTTATTTTTATAGCATCTATGCCTAAGTCATTTACACATAATATAACCTTGAAATAAATTCATCTACGTCATCAGTTTTCTTGCTACATACACCTCCATTTTCCACACCATTAAGGCATTGTCCGTACCCTTTTCACTCAACTAACCAACTTGACCATCAAAATTAACCGTATGTGCATCCTTGAACAACCTCATTGTATCTATATTTACTTGTACTTCTCAAATCACACTCTTAAATGTCGGAAAATAACTCTATCCTCAAGACACTTACCCCATACCTCCAGACATATCTACCTATCTACCGCGATATAATACTGACATGACAAATACTTTCTTAATTCTTATCCAATGTTCCCACATTCTATTTTTGTAGAATTTAATCCAATGTTTTCTTCCATACTTGATAAAATAATTGATATAAATATCTTCTTCTATTTCTTATATTTATAATGTTATCATTGCAAATTTGCAACTACAACTCCACATTAGGACATGTTTTTATACACACCCCTAAATATTTCCAAAAATACTCAAACAAGAAACACTATACGTCATTCCACATTAAAAATTATTCCCCGGCCCAATGGAGCATTCAATAGGACCGAAGAGAGTATAACATTTGATTGTTTAGTTTTGTGTCCAACAAATAAACAAAATTAAGTTTATACATATGATATTTTAAATGATTTTAGTCTATTTTTATTATATTTGTCGGTTATTTTCTTATATAATACACATTTTCAAATAAAATTTATTCATTTACCTAGCTTCTCCAATCAATATCTCATGTTATCCATTTTTTCACAAATTCAACCCTTTCCACCCAACCTACATACGAATATATTTTTCAATCTTCTAAATCACACTCGTAAACGTCAGGGGGTAATCCTACCCATGGAGTACCCTTCTCACCCACTTAACCAACGTAATCATTAAAATGATTTGTAAAATGTATTCCTGGAAACCTCAACCTACCGACATTTATTTGTACTACTCTCACACTCTTCAACGTCGTAGAATAACCCTACTCCCAAGACATTTACCTCCTCTCTCAAAACCTATTTATTACCCCCACTGCTCGAAACAATAGATATATCCAATGTAAAATCAAATCCCCGCCTATAACAATCAAAATTAAGTATGCATACATGTTACTACAGAGATTTTTAAGCTCTTTTCATAACATATGTACCTCTGTTACTATCACATGAAATAAAATTTTGAAATAAAATTTATCTACCTATGTACTTGCTCAACTGTTCTAATCATTATGTAGTACATACGCAACTTTTTTCGACACCGTTTAGATATTCGTATACCCTTCTCACATAACTACCCAACCTGACTAACATAATCAATCGTATCCCTGAACAACTCTAACCTATAGACATTTTCTTGTGCAACTTACATCACACTTTTAAACGTCGAATAGTAACTCTACCCCCACGATACTTACCTCCTCCCTCAAGATCTATTTATCCCCATCCCTAAACAAATGGACACATACAATTTAAAATCAACCCCTACCCTATAAAACAATGTCACACTGTAAAGAATAAGTTGAAAATATGGAAGAAAAACAAAAGAATACGAACTACTCCGTATAATAAACTATAATCTAATACTAATTAAAAAATATTTTTGATCTTTTTCTGGCTTATTCTATCCGTCTCAGAAACACCATTTATTCGTCATTAATTTGTTGTATGAATACCTTCTAATACCCACTTGCATTTCATCTCATCAATACAATTATTCCGCTTCACTCAGATCACCTACATCATTATGTTCTTTAATATCTATATATTTATATTTATACGCCTTAAATCGTAACTTGACAACCCAACTAACCAATTTGATCAACAGAATCGTAAACTGTATTCTTGAACATCTCTGACCAATTTGCTTGTACTACTCAAATAATACTCTTAAACGTCGGAGAGTAACCCTACCCCTGAAGACACTTACCTCCTCCCTCAAAACCTATCTACCTCCGCCCCTGTAAAAAAAATGTCATTTTATAACACAAGCAATGTCTCATCGTTAAATAATAAGGTGAAAATATGTAGGAATAAATATTGTTATTTATGAAATATCTTTCAATATCCATTTAAAACACATGTTATCCACAAAATTATTCTACTTCAGCACTTATCTACATCATCATTTTGGTTTTTAATATTTATATTGATACTAATTAAATCCAAATTTAATATTTTTGGGGTTTCTATGAAGTATATTATATTTGACATTTATCTGATTTTCTTTTTACTTAATTAAAGAAATTATCTCATTTCTTTCGCATAATTAAGTACGAAAGTGCATAATACTCACTTGAATAGTAGTGCTACTCTTGTACCAAAAAATAGTAGTGTTGCTCTTAGTTTGGTCGAATATGATTGATCGCAAATGTTCCTTTTAGGTAGGAATTTGTTTAGACTTAAATATTTAACTAATTACATTTATTAGTTCCACACATTTTTAATTAAGATGGAGGTATTTATTTAAAGTTTGAATGATTCAGTAATATGGAAAAGATAAGAACATAATGTATAATAAAAAGTAAAAGATTTTTCTTATTACTCTTATATCCCCGTGAGACTATTTTTTACCCATTTTAATGTTAAGACGAAGACAAACTAAATTAGTTCTTTTTTACGCTTTCCCATTTTCATTTTTAATAGAAACGATGAATAATATTAATAACCTTAAATAGTAAGTATATAAATATTAAAGAATAATGTCCTAAGATAAGAAACTTGTATAGAATCAATTATTCTAATTCATTTCCGTTTTTCATTTTTAATAAAAACTTTAAATAAAGTTAATAAACTTAAATAATAAGTATATAAATATTAAAGAATAATAATGTGCTAAATCTAATAGGAAAATTGTAAATAATCAGATATTTTTTTTATTTTTCTAAATCTAATAGAAAAGTTGTAAATAATTTATTATTTTCTAATTCTAATAGGAAAATTATAAATAACAATTTACTAATTTTCTAATTCTAATAGAAAAATTTTAAAATAATTAATTATCTCCTAATTCTAGTAGAAAAATTGTAAATAAATCATTATTTATAATTAAGTGTTTTCTTATTTTCTAATTCTAATAGGAAAATTATAAATAAATTATTATCTAAACAACAATTTACTAATTTTCTAATTCTAATAGAAAAATTGTAAATAATTAATTATCTCCTAATTCTAGTAGAAAAATTGTAAATAAATCATTATTTATAATTGAGTGTTTTCTTATTTTCTAATTCTAATAGGAAAATTATAAATAAATTATTATCTAAACAAAAATTTACTAATTTTTTTAATTCTAATAGAAAAATTGATTAATTATCTCCTAATTCTAGTAGAAAAATTGTAAATATATCATTATTTATAATTAAGTGTTTTCTTATTTTCTAATTCTAATAGGAAAATTATAAATAAATTATTATCTAAACAACAATTTACTCATTTTCTAATTCTAATAGAAAAATTGTAAATAATTAATTATCTCCTAATTCTAGTAGAAAAATTGTAAATAAATCATTATTTATAATTAAGTGTTTTCTTATTTTCTAATTCTAATAGGAAAATTATAAATAAATTATTATCTAAACAAAAATTTACTAATTTTTTTAATTCTAATAGAAAAATTGATTAATTATCTCCTAATTCTAGTAGAAAAATTGTAAATATATCATTATTTATAATTAAGTGTTTTCTTATTTTCTAATTCTAATAGGAAAATTATAAATAAATTATTATCTAAACAACAATTTATTAATTTTCTAATTCTAATAGAAAAATTGTAAATAATTAATTATCTCCTAATTCTAGTAGAAAAATTGTAAATAAATCATTATTTATAATTAAGTGTTTTCTTATTTTTTAATTCTAATAGGAAAACTATAAATAAATTATTATCTAAACAACAATTTACTAATTCTAATAAAAAAATTGTAAATAATTAATTATCTCCTAATTCTAGTAGAAAAATTGTAAATAAATCATTATTTATAATTAAGTGTTTTATTTTGTAATTCTAATAAAAAAATTATAAATAAAATATTATCTAAACAACAATTTACTAATTTTCTAATTCTTATAGAAAAATTGTAAATAATTAATTATCTCCTAATTCTAGTAGAAAAATTGTAAATAAATCATTATTTATAATTAAGTGTTTTGTAAAAGGTGGTGACTACCACGTGCTTAGAAAAAAGCTTCCTTTAATTATATATATTGATTGTTTAAGTGTCATGTATCGAACACGGATATACATGTTCATATGCAATGTCGAAATAATACATTGTAGGTATTTAGTCTACACATTAAAAAATGTATGATATGTCAATTATGATATCATTGATATGGACTTTAGATAGAGAGTAGACATGTTTTGATATCTTGGGGTTACTTAAGCGTTTACATTGGTTGATGTAGGGTTAATGTAATCATCACCTTGATTCCTAAGACGGAAACCCCGGAGGGGTATCAGATTACCGTCCAATTAGTTTATGCAATGTTACGATGAGGATTATTACTAAGTGTATTGATAATCGAATGGCCGACCTGATGAGGAAGATCGTGGGTGAATCTCAAGGGGCTTTCATTGCGGGAAGGAACATTAGTGATAACATCCTCCTGGCTCACGAGCTCATTCACAAAGTTAACCACTACAAAAAAAAGGTAAACATGGCAGATGCGTCTTCAAAGCTGATATGAGCAAATTAAGCATATGATCGGATGCGATGGGATTTCCTTGAAGTGGTACTCAGAAGATTTGGTTTTCCTAAAAAGTTTATCTCTCTAATCATGAACTATGTCTCCTCCGTTAGCTATGAAATCCTTATAAATGGGACTCAGACTCGGTTCCAACCAAAATGTAGTCTTAGAAAAGGTGAGCCTCTGTCCTCATTTTTCTTCATCCTTTGCACGGAGGTTCTCTCTGGGATGATCGACACGGTTCAACAAGAAGTTTTGCTTAAGGGGGTCCGAATATGCCATGGAGTTGAACCGTTCACTAACCTCATGTTCGTTGACGATTAAATTTTCTTCTTTGAGAACAAGGATGGTGTGGCGCAGCATCTTAAATACACCCTTGATCTTTATTGTAATGCTTCAGGGCAAAGGCTTAATTTTGATAAGTCTGGAGTTATCTTTAGCCCTAATATATACTACTTTGACTTGTATTCAAAGTACCCTTAGACTTTTTGGAATCAGGAGATCTTATGGTTTTGGTAAATATCTGGGGCTCCCCACGGAGTTTCAGCAGTCTAAGAAAGGGATTTTTCCGTCAATCATTGACTACATCACTCGACGAATTTCGTCTTGACAAGGTATTTACCTCTCACCTGCTGGCGGACTTTCTTTGATTTCCTCCGCCTTATCCAATCTCTCAAATTACTTTCTACCGGTGTTTGATAACAGGTTCGACCGGTAAGTGTGGCAAAGAAAATGAATTTTATTTTGTCGCAATTTTGGTGGGCGGGGAGTAAATTGGGAAACAAGATCCACTAGTGTAGTAATAAGTTCTTGAGCCTGTCTAAGAGAGAGGGTGGTCTTAGTATTCGAGATGTGCAATGCCTCAATAAAGCTCTACTTGCAAAGAATGGATATGATGAAGACTCATTTTAGGTGAAAACTCTTTTTTTGGTCGTATCTTTAGAGTGAAGTTGTTAGGCACGAATCAAGTGAAACCTGAGATGACACCTGTTGTTGGTCTAAATCTCTCATGGGGAGCGAGGACCATTCTTGAAGGAATCAATGCAATCCTGGGAAAAATAGGGTGGAAACCAGGGTTATCTTCTCAGTTAAATGTATGGTCTAATAGACGAGTCAATGGTATGGTTCCTGAGTCTCATGAGAACATCCTCGGGTTAAATTTTACCCACCTTGACTCACTTCAGGTGCGACATCTTACTATTAACCCTTTCGTCTGGAATGAGAGGTGGATCCGTTTTGTGTTTTGAAGATACCTGGGCCAACCGGATTTTGGCCATGCCGTTATGTCGTCGGATATGGATAATTCTATCTTCTGGCCTTTCACCACAGATGGTCAGTATTCTGTCAGGAGTGTCTATGGTATTTTCCAACAGGATATTATGCATAAAGGGGCCTCTGAGAAGGATCGACGGAGGAATAATCCCAAGAGCAAGATTTTTTGTAGGAAAACCTTATGGTTCTTGCCTATTCTAAATCAATAGAAGATTTTCCTTTGGAGTTTATATCTTACACTCTACCTGTTGGGGAAGAATTTAACAAGAGGGGTTTGGGTGCGATTCTTTGTCGCCACCTCTGCTCTAGTCTCTGTCAGTGTGAGGAGACTTCCGCTCACCTTTTTCGTGATTGTGATTTCGCTTCTAGATTCTGGTTTGGGTCGTCCCTAGGGATGAGGGTGGATTCCAGCTCTAACGTCACTTGTTCGGATTGGATCATCGATTGAATTGGGTATATCTGGAAATTGGATTGGAGTGGGGGGATTGTATCAGATTATTTGTGGCCATCTTATGGCATATTTAGAAATGTCGAAATTCTCTCATCTTCAAAGTTGAAAGGGTTCCCTTAAAAATCCTTTTTAAAAATGTTGGTCAGGATGTCGCGGATATAAAAAAGCTTCTAATCTAGACCTTGTTCCTGATTTGGATCTTGTTTTTCCGCCCCTAACTTATGCCGGCCGCGAAGTATTTCCTCACTCTTGGATTAAGGAGGGATTCATGGTCCATATCATTAGTCCGACTTCTACTTGTGTGGGGTTCAGTCCAAAGTTGATGCAGGATGGAGATCTAATCTAGATGTCTCAATTGGGTTCGTGATCTTTGATGTCCATGGGGGTATCTTCTTTGCATTTAATCAGAAAATAAGGACCGAATAAGCTCTACAAGCGGAGGCCCTGGTCTGAAGATGGTCCTGGATTGGGCCAAAGATCACTCTGTTCTTCACCTTAAAATATCTTTGGACTGTCTACTGCTGATTATGTCTCTTACAGGTACTGTTAGCATAGATCGGTTAATTTGCGGAGTCATTGGAGATTGCAGCCGTTTGTTTCACTTTTTCATTGCCTTAGTTTGTCTTTAATTTTATCCCTAGGCGTCTTAACTATGTAGCACATAATTTGGCCAAAAAGGCCCTTCTCATGTAAGAACCTTCTGTACCATGGACAAAAAAAAGTTTGATTTCTTGAAAATGTAATGTATTAATATTAACGAAGACTATTGTCTCACTGAAGACAAGTATTATCCGTGACAAGCTTAAGACAGATAGTACCCTCTCATAATATTATATCACAAGTGGGAGGGTAACTGGGGTACTCCATTTAATCCCCACTTGATTTGCGACTTGCACATTTTTAGAGGGACACTGTCTTCAACTTGTGACGGATAGTGTGACACTATCCGTCTTCAACTTGTGACACTATCCGTCTTCAGCTTATGACAGATAATGTTCATCTTCGATGAGAATTTGAGTTATATTAATAAGGTTATATTGTTTAGGCCATCATTTTTATTTTAAATCATGAGTGTGAGTTTAACATGTTAAATTGTTATCATCGATTACAAATATATAAGCATTCACAAATAACTCATGCATCCTGATTTACTACGGTCTATTAGACAAAATGTGATCGATGCCTTTTCCTTTTACTCAAGGTAACTTTTAAAGTCGCAAATTGTTGGGGTAAGTGTTCTCGATAATAGTGCGATCACGTGATTTTATTGATAATCACAAAATCTCATACATATTTACATATGTTGAATACGGAAGGGATGATAATCTATAAGGTCGACTGATCGTCCTTTATCGGTAAGATTGGCTTTAAATAGTTTGACATTATCGTCTTATGATGGTGGTGATCAGTTGATCCCTTAAGGTCACACCTAAAGGATGTTACCCGAATCATTGAGATTAATAATTTGCATAGGATATGAATTGATTAATACCTTAATATGAACGAGATTAATGAGAGGTTCGTGTCTCATGATAATTTGATTATATGAGATTCGATTTCAATAAAATAAATAATTATTTTATTATATTCGATAATTGTTATCGTATTTTTATCGGTAAGGCCCGTAAGGGTTATCGATTAGTAGTGATTACAATTGAACTGTGGATCACGATTGACGAATATGAAATGAAGCGTTTTACAATTTTACATACTAAATTGGTAATTGGTGCTTAAAATTTAAGTATTATTTATTTGATAAGAAATTTTATTTAAAATGTTTAAATACAAATTTTATAATTAACAAGTGTCATATAACATGTAACATGTCATAATTGTGACACATAACAATTACAAATGACAAAATGTGAAACATAAAATGGAACCTATTTTATAGTGGGTGTCGTGTATTATGGTGGAAATGGGTGAGATTATTTATCTTATTATGAATCCTATATATAAAAGCAACAACCACAGTGCTTATGTGTCGCATTGTGGTTGAAAGTACAATATTTTTTTATTTTTTTCAAGTGTGCCCCATATTGTTGCCCACCTTCTCCACTTTCTTTTTTGTGCTTTAATTGAGAAAATTCACCTTTTATACCCTAGAAAATACACAATCAAGTTGAAAGCTGAATATGCGACTGCTATTAATTACAATATACGGAGTATATGATACAAAAATTGAAACTATAAAAAAATATTTCGTTAAAATAATAAAAATCAACTAGATGAAAAATATATGAAAATTTTTCCATGTAAAAAATTATGTATTACTCCCTATGACACAACAAAATAGTATAAAAGGCGACATTAATAAAAAAAATATTCACGGATTAGAAAAAATTGCAACTCGGAAAAATATAAAACAATTTACTTAAAATACTTTTAAATTAATCGATCAACATTAAAATATGCCAAATTAATATTTAGTCTTGATGACTAGAGTCGAAAATAATACATAATATTAAAAGCACCATGACTAGAGTCGAAAATAATACATACAATTAATTCTTTGTCAAGTTTGCCTATAACAGACTATATTTTTATATAGATCTTTATATAGAATAGTTGAGATACACCTCTAATAAAAACATTGCGATTTTGTTTAAATTTAGTCTGAGGGAACAATATTGTTTAAGATGAAACATTATTGTTTAAGATTTTTGGTAGTATATATCGTATTTATTTAAAATAACTATATCACATTCATATTGTATATTCTGAGATTTAACACTTAAAATCAACACACCGTTACATTATTGTTTACTTTTTAATTGCTATATATTTATAGTATAATATCACGGGTTGAGTATTATACAATTTATAAAGCACATGGGTCAAAATTTCCACTTTAGAAATGTAGGGGTCAAAATTTCATTTCAAAAGTACAAGGCACTAAATTTTCGTTTTAAAATTGCACGGGTCAAAATTTCATTTTAAAAGTGCATGGATCTAAATTTTCGTTTTAAAATGCACGGGTAAAAAATTCATTTCAAAAGTGCATGGAACTAAAGTTTCGTTTTAAAAATGCATAGGTTAAAAAATTTCACTTCAAAAATTCATGGGTCTAAAATTTCGTTTTAAAAAATGCACAATTTAGACCCATGCACTGGTCAAAATTTCATTTCAAAAGTACATGAGTCTAGATTTTCGTTTTAAAAATGCACGGGTCAAAATTTCATTTCAAAAGCGCATGAGACTAAATTTTCGTTTTAAAATACATTGGGTCGTAATTTTCATTTGATTCTGTTTCACTAATTAACAATTGGGTACTACATGAAAAACGATGTCTAAATTTTCATTTAAAACGCGCGCAGATCAAAATTTTCATTTTAACCTTGCACAAGTTTGACTAAATGAAAAATAAGTTTAATATTTTGTCCTCTGCAACTGTTCTAGCCGATTCAATTATATTAATTTTACTTTATTTTCATCCAAATAATTTTGTTTGATAGGTTAGTCGAGTTTTCCTGAAATCGCTTGAATATTAAGATAAAGTAGTAACTCAATTTTAACTAACAAAAAGATATATCATACTACAATAACTACATGGTCAGTTGACATTGATGCATTATTTACGTTAATTACAAATAAAATTTATAATATCTAAAAATTTAAATACGATTTTATAAATCAATATTTAGATTGTTAATTTAAAATTCATTAAAATATAGATCGAGAGATTTTATTGTTTTATTTTAGAACTTTATATTTTAAAATAAATAATTTTAAAAGATGATAATTAATCAATTATTATAAAACTTATCTTATATATTTCTTCTTAAAGAATTTTTTTGAAACTAACAAACCCGTGCAGTTTGCACGGGTATAAGACTAGTAAGATAGATAATGATTACCTAAATATTAGACTTGAGCTAATGATGAAGGCTAAACACTTAGAAAGGAGAAAATGTTTTTTTTTAACTCTACCCCATTTTTTGTGTAAGACCATCCCCAAGTAGAAGGTCGCCTTAATCGGGTCACCAACATATTAACCCTTAATCTCACCTTATTTACTTTGACCCACTTATACCCTCCCAAGCAGAAGGTCACGACCTAGGTCACTAACCCAATCAATTTTCCACTTTCTACATTCTCTACCCCACAAAACCTCTCTCTTACTCTTTTAATTATTATTATTAACTAAATATTAAAAATAAGTTTTATTTCTAAACCAATCGTGTAATGTCACGTGGAAGGTCACCAAATGGTGACCTCTCCTTGTTCAGGGTCACCAATTGACCCCGACTTATTCAAGGTCGAGCTAATTATCGTCTAAGGTCGTGTTAATTAAGTAATTAAGGCGACCCAACAAGGTCACGACCCGGTTGGCGACCTTGCTTGGGGATGGTCTAAGAGCCGGGAAGAGAATGAGTTTTTCACCTTATAAGTTGTTATGCACACTTCACATGATACTTTTGTTGGTCATATTCATCTAAACTCAAATCCTCTCAAATTATTATCTCTCTATAAATATATTATCTCTCATATAAATTCCCTTTCTATAAAAGGAACAACATTCCAAGTCTTCTGATTGACTGATTTTTATTTTTATTTTTAATTAAAAAGCAACCCGCGTTCCTATGTGAATTAATTACTCTCTCTCCACTCAAGAATTAATTAATTACTCTCTCTCCACATTAGTTCTTTCCAATTTATTTAAATTTTAGTTGTTTAATCATAATGTCGAATATCGAATCACTACAAAACAATGCGCTCTTTGCGACGGAATTTTCCGTCGCAAAAAGGGTGAAATCCGTCGCAAATGATGTTTTTGCGACGGATTTGCGACGAACTGCATCTGTCCCATATTTTTGTCGCAAAAAGTTTATTTGCGACGGATTTTTCCGTCGCAACAGTTTTGCGACGGATTGACCTTATTTTGCGACGGACTGACCTTGACCAGAAGTCAAAGTCAGTCCAGATTTGCGACGGAATTTCCGTCGCAAATAGTCCCTTTTGCGACGGATTTTCCGTCAAAGTCAGTCCAGATTTGCGACGGAAAATCCGTCGCAAAGGGACTATTTGCGACGGAAATTCCGTCGCAAATCTGGACTGACTTTGACTTCTAGTCAAGGTTTGCGACAGAATTCCGTCGCAAATTGAGACATTTCCGTCGCAAATTCCTGTATGATTTTCGGGTTTCAGCCGTTTTTCCAGCTCCCCATTTCCATTGAAATGATTCATTTTTTCCCTTTTGCATGATCTGTAAACCTGCAATTTCAGAAAAACAACCCAACAACAAAAAACTTGTCGGAGACAAGGTTTTTAAAACGTCTTTTCATAACTAAAATGAAGGTTGTACAAATGATCATCCAACTAAAAACTAAACATAATCCGCGGTACATCAACTAAACAACCTAATAAAACCTATCTAACGGTCGTGTCGGTGGGCTGTGGGGTGGCGAAATGAGTGGCCGCTCTAGCATTGTCGCCGCCATCATCGTTGAAATCGCGTCTCGGCTGAGAAAAGCCTCCCGGGTTGCAGCTCTGAGTAGTGAACTCCGCCCCTGTTGACTTAAGTATTCTTCAATTGCCTTCAGCCTTTGGGATGTCTCGAGATCACGTTCTCTTAGCTGAGCATTCTCTCGAAGAACTCTGCCGACGATACCTGCAATGAATAGTCAAACATGATATTATATTCATTTAATAAACGGTTAAATAATTGGTTAGTCTTAATTTTTAATAAACTATAAAATACAAACCTGGGGTGTATGATGATTGGGTCCCAGCACTTGAGTGACGACGACGCTCGTAAATGACTGGGCCTGCATTTCCCATACCGAGTATCAACCCTTTCTTGTTGAAACCGCCGTGTTCTTCGAAGTAGATCTCGTTGTCGTCGATATCTTGCTCCGGGATCCCTTCACTTATCATTTTCGACTTTCTTGAAAAAACTTTTTCCTACAAAACAAAAATAAAATGTGATTAGTATACGTTAATTAATTAGTAAACCAATTTACTAAAACATAAAGAAAAGTTTTTGTTAACTTACAAAGAGTGCTTTGGGTTTCGTTGATAGCCAACCCTTCTTGGCATGCTTTTTTGTCTTCTCCAGCAACTTCAAGGCGGATGGTACATCCCTCCCATCTTCTCCAGCCTGCAATTTAAATCCAACGGCACTTGTTAAAAAAAACATTCAAGATTGTCAAAGGGTGAAAATTATTCAAGACAAGAAAAAGTGAATTAAAAACTAAGAAATTACCATTTCATCCATCATCTGTAGGGTGTTTTTACGACCCATAATGTGAGTACCTAAGGCCTTGCCTTTTTCGGTACTTCCCGACATCCGGTTGGTCTTGTTTTTGTCGGATTTCTCTTGGAATTTTGGATCGTCCTTTCTACCCTTTAGTTGTTCGAAAATATCGGCCGGTATCCACTGCGGCCTTTGCTCCGTTGTTTTCCTCATAGCGTAGTGGATTCTTTTGCGAAGGCGGTCTTTCATCATGTCTTCCCACGCCGACCTAACCGCTGCTCTATCACGAGGGTGAAAGGTAACTTGTTTCTGTTTCAAAAAAAAAAATAGTTAAATAGATATGAAACAATAAATAGGTAATAAATAATAAAACGGAAATAGGTAAACAGTTAATAAATACCTCAAACCAATTCCACCACTCTTCCTTAATGGCATCCGACGCGGCTGACCAGTTCGGCGCATACTCTTTGTAGTTGTAAATAATGGTCTTTGTTATAAGATTAGAAACGTCCTTACAAAGAGAATCTACAATAATTTCAACAAATACAAGATTATCGAATCTAATAGATAGTAGTCCTAATCATCATCATCATCACTTGAACAATTTATTCCTACATCCTTACAAAGAGAATCTATAATATCTTCATCTTCATCCTCATCCTCATACTCATCCTCATCCTCATCCTCATCCTCATGTTGTCCCACTGTCACAATTTGTATGTATTTTGGTTCCTCCACAATTTCATCTTCATCTTCTTCTTCTACTTCAATTGGTGACAGTATTGTTTCACCATTAGTAACATTTTCTTGAAAGAAAGATTCATCAACGGGGGCATCGACATGTGATCTAGCCTTGGTTTTGAATACCGCTGACCATTGACTTTGATCCTTTTTTATACCTGGATAAGGACTATAGTAAACTTGTTCCACTTGATATGCCAACACAAATGGGTCGTACTTTGCAAATTTTCTACTCCGGTTAACATCCACAAGCTTATATTCCTTATGCACTTGCATGCCTCTTTCGGAGTTATCTAGCCAACTACATTTGAACAAAATGACTTTGTAAGTGCTTTGTGGGCCTGTATAAGTCATTTCAACAATTTCCTCAAGGTTCCCATAGTAGTCAGCTCCTTCAGTGGAACTCACACAAACTCCATTGTTAATTGTGCACTTTTCCAAATCTTTTCCTTGAATGAAAGCTCGAAATTTGTAGCCATTGATGGAATAGCGTTTCCATGTTCTGACTCTTCTTGAGGGACCATTTGCTAAGGCAATTAGAACTGGATCTTCTATATTATTAACCTGAGATCTTAACCATCTGGGAAATCTTGTTTCATATTTTTCCCAAACGTCATTGCCTACGACACATTCAGGATGTTCTCTCATGATAAAATTTTCAAACAACCTATATTCAAATTAGGGGAATTATTAATTTTTGAACAACTAAAAAAGTACGTTTCAAATATAAGAATTTAGATTCACCACTTACACTTCGTTTCGTTTCAATTCATCAGAATCGCAGTTAGATAAAACGTAGAGGTGTGCACGCTCATATTCGTTATCCTCCAAAAACCTTTCACGACACTTTCCAGAAGTAGTGCCATCATGATCTTGAAATATCTCAGGCAAGTTAGATTGTGTCGGCTTTTTTGAACCAACGTCAAGGTCCTTTGCCTTGGTGTCTATGTGTAATTATTGAACGGGTACTATTCAAGAATATTCCAAACAAATCAACAACACTAACAATCAACAACAATGCAAATTTTATATCAAAAATCAATCGTCCTAAACATCTTAACAACATTATGCGACGGATTTGGGACGGAATTAGCTACTAACCTAATATCACTAACCACCTAACAATACTAACTAAACTAATCAAATAACAATTAAACTAAACTAACTATTCCTAATAACAATAAAAAAACAATAATACGGAATTTGCGACGGAATTTTGCGACGGATTAAACATAACTAATTAAGACGGTATATAAATAACGAAAGTTAGTATACATACATAAGGAGAAATGGAGAAAGAAGAAAGAAGTGGCGGCGGCAAGGTGGCGGCGGTGAGGTGGTGGCGGCGGTGAGGTGGCAGGAGGAAGGGAGAAGAAAGGAGAAGGAGAGGAAGGAGGAGGAAGGAGGAGGAAGGAGGAAGGAGGAGGAGGCGGCTGCGGCGGCGGCGGCGTGGTAGGGTGGTGGTGTGGTGGGGTGGTGGGTGTCGCAATCGCTTTAAGGGTTTTAGGTTATAAGTTATGAAATCGATTTGGGGAAAAATATGACCCGCGGGGTCTGTATATTATTACTTTGCGACGGACATTTGCGACGGACTTTCCGTCGCAAAGTTGGTCAACGTCAAACCTTGACCAGATTTGCGACGGAAATTCCGTCGCAAAAGTCAATATTTGCGACGGAATTTCCGTCGCAAATCTGGTCAAGGTTTGACGTTGGCCAACTTTTGGTCAAGTCTGGTCAATATGTTTGCGACGGAATTTCCGTCGCAAAAGTCAATATTTGCGACGGATTTTCCGTCGCAAACTTTCCCGCCATTTGACTTTCACTTCGCGGGTCTGGGAAATTTAGGTCCGTCGCAAAAGAAAAATCCGTCGCAAATTAAAGTCCGTCCCAAAACCAAATTTGCGACGGCTTTTCTATCCGTCGCAAATTTTCCGTCGCAAAGGCAGCATTTTTTTGTAGTGAATATCGAATGTCGAATGTCGAATGTCGAATGTCGAATTTGTAATTGTTATAGCATATTGTATTACAAATTACAAATTACAAATTATAAATAATAACTACATGTCAAACAATTTAATTACAACCAAGAATACAACTAAACAAAACACATTTCAATTTCAATTGATAAAATATAATCTCTAAGATCGATGCTATAGCCCTTCATCGTCGAGATAATATTAAAAATTCCGATGTCTTTGTACCTGCATCAAAGACACACAAAACAATTATTATATATTAAATACCATCAAACCAAATAAAGTATTAAGGTAAATCAAAGTTTCTTGTTTTCAATTTTAACTAATCAAAGTTTTTTGTTTTCGATTTGTTTCTTATATATACATATAAGTTTTTTCTAAATAATTTGTGTACTGTATATATAAGTTTATGTTTGGTTCACATAATTTTCGTAATTTTTTAATTTATACAAACTATTATCAAACCATCATATAAAATATAAGGGTAAATAAGAAAAATAAAAGATGACGTCTAAGCTAATGAAATTTTATTTTTCGATTTTTACTAATTTGGTTGGGGGTTATGTACTGTATTTTAATAGAGTTTGTAAATTTTGATTGAGGATATATATCTAGTTATGAAAAGCGTGTACATTGAAAATAATTGGTTCACATAATTCTCATAATTTTTTAATTTATACAAATTATTATCAAAGCATATAAAATATAAGGGTAATTAAGAAAAATAAAAGATGACGTCTAACGTAATGAAATTTTATTTTTCGATTTTAACTAATTTGGTTGGGTTTATCTACTGTATTTTAATATAGAGATTTCATAAATTTTGATTGAGGATATCTCTATACTATAAAAGAGAAAACTTTTAAAAGATTTCTATTGGCCGTTGAATTTTAGTAAATGAAAAAAAACTAAGATGTCCCACTTACTCCCCCAATATCACCAAACTAATTAATTAGTCTCTTTCTTCCTACTTTTTTTTTAAGGGAAATATCGTTTCATTAATCAAAAGTCTCATGGTAGTTACAACATATGTCAAGAATGACAGGACACAAAACGATTAAAATCAAATCAACTATATTCTCGATCAACAGAAAATTTATAAACTTGATGGGCTCATGAGACGCTTCTGCACATTCTCTAACATATCGCCTTCTGCGGCTTTTCACAAGAGGGTCTCCAAATTTTTCTAAAGCATTGACAAGAATCAAGTCCTTTTCACCAAAAAGTTTATAACGAGCAATCTGACAGCAGCTTTATCTCCATAGGATCAACAATGAATGCGCCGATCTTCTACTTAATTCTTGAACCTCTCAAATAGAGAGGAAAATCTCACCTTTACAAAAGGTCAGGACAAAACTCACCAAAAGGTGAGGACAAAACTCACACAAAGGTGAGAACAAAACTCACACAAAGGTGAGAACAAGTCTCCAATAAAGGAGAGGCAAGAAGTTATTAGCGTAAAAAAATTAAAGAAGAACGAAACAGAAAATTTGGGGTTTACCTCCACCAAAAAAGGTAGACGGTATCCCCAAGATGTTAAATTATGGTTTAGGTTTTTTAGAGAGATAATTAGAGAGAGAATCCTTTAGTCTTTTTCTTCTTATTATTCCTCCCACTATCTCTTTTCTTTTATTCTATCTTATCTATATTAATACAGAAACATTTAATGATTTCTAGTGAAGGCACGTCGTTAATCCACGATTTAATTTTTCTTAAACTCATTTATGGTGAGGCCTACACCAAACTTAATTGAATTAATTTACGAATAATTGCCTACATTTAGTTTCGTGGTGTAAATATTACGTTTTAATTTTTATTTACTATTTTGTAAACAATAATTTCTACGTAAACGATTACAATTATAACGCCAACTTATATGTTATATATTATATGTTATATGTTATATGTTATATATATTATATATTATATATTAAAATATAAATGTCAATGTTAATGTTAATTTTTACAAAATTATTAAATAACGATTGATGACTAATAATCAATCGTACAATAAATAATATATAATTATTATAAATTACAATAAATACTAACAAATTACATTTTATAGTGATATTTACATTTTTAGGTACTCAATACAATGTTTTTAAACTTAATTTAAATGTGTGTTTTAACATATCGTCAACATACAAGAAATTGAGTTGCAAAATATTCATGTATTATGGTCACTATTCTATAAATGTTAATTATCAACGACAATTTTTCTAAAAATATATCCGTGCATTTTTTGCACGGGTTAAAAACTATTTTACTAATTGCAAAGTTTAGTGAAAATAATAAGTTTTACTATATGTTTACTTTCTTCAATAAAACTAAAAGCTTACGAATATTAAACATAAGTTGATTGTCTAAATAAAAGTTATTGTACATAAAATTAACATTTCGGATAATTATGAAAATTGATTAAAGAAAAAAATTAGTGATATAATTTATACAAAAGAGAATAAATTTTAATAACTAATATTGTTCCAGATTTCATCTTATTTCTTTTTTATAAAATGTATATACATTAAATTGAACAATACATATGTTAAAACCATAAATTACTCATAAAAATAAAATAAAAAAGACTTTAAAGAAACAATAATTTCTCAAAAAATTCTAAAACAATAATATTTTTTTTATAAAAGAACAACAATAATCACAGTATTTAAGTAATTTATAATAAAAAAATAAGCTAATGAAAGTTGTTAATTATTCCCCTACTTTCTCATAAATTAGTCAATCAATGAAAGTTGTAAAATTTTCAATCTGACAAATTTGCGATGAATTATCCTAATTCCCAATAAAAACAGATAAATTAACAATAATGAATTTTTTTCTAAAAAACTAAATTTTTTATGTTAAAGAACCCTTAAACTCAACCTAATCAATAAACAAATTAATTCACATATGTTAAATTAAACCCTATTGATGATAAGCAATAAAAATAATTAATAATATTTTGATTTCGTGATTAAAATAATTACACCCGTCAATATATCAAAACCTACTGTAAAAGTGTGTATAATATTTTGTATATATGTCCCGTAATTTTGAAGATAAACCCGTGCATTTTTTGCACGGGATTAAAAGTAGTAATAATATTACACTAATATTTTCGAAGGTAAAAAATAGTAATATTAATTAGGTTATTACTACATAATAAGATTATTAGTATTTGTTTTCGGGTGCATCTTGGGTGCAATCAAATGAGAACTTCTCTACTGGAAGTTTCAAGGAAATTATCCTTTATATTTTAAGCTCAAGATCGGTTTTAGTAGGTGACCGAAACCGTGCCCTATTATGCCGATTCCTCAATGTAAGATTTCGAAATTTTACTTACATGCATAAGATCTTAATTTAAGTTTATGACTAAATTAAATCTCACTCATATAACATATGAGTTATAATCTGAAAATAAGATTATCCTTCACAAATGACCTTTTGTAATGTCACCTTCTATATAAATACCAACTAATTTGCCAACAATTGTTCAATATCTTCTATTTACTAAAAGATTAATACATTTCTAAAAAATTCACTTAAAATTCTCACCTAAGTGATATATACTTCCTCCATTTTTATATAATGTTCCCATTTGTTGAATATATGAGTGTAGTATTTTAATAAAATGGGTACATTATATAAAAATGGAGGAAGTACGATGCTAGACAATATCTATACAATATAATTAAAATGGTAACTAAAAAACTTAATTAATGTGACATGGCAAAAATAGATGTGACATAGCAAAAATAAAACGTGATGTGGCACTAATTTATTCCATGTGGCATTAGTAGCATATTAACATTTGAAAAAATATCGTAATTCCACATTCATAAAACTTACTCTTATAATTAATGGTAAATAATAAGTGTAAATAATTGAATAAAAAAGCTTTAAAAGTCCACAATTTACTTTTTGAACCGTCATGATATTAATTAAATCATTTTAATTATGTCATTTTCTCTTCCAATATAAATTTTCTCCAACTCTATTCGTTTGTCTATTATTTTTCTATAAAATTTATTATACTATGGTTGATGGTTTTTTTAACCATTATTAGGTGATTGTTAATATCAAAATAGAGATCTTGTAATATTTATTTTAATTTCTTATTAATATATATTATTGTTGTGTAACTTTACTATTATACTTTCACAATCAACCTATTTGAATTTGTAGTTTTTAATTAACAAGTATAATCATCTCTAACACATGTTTTTCTTCTTTATTTCAAATCAAGGCATGTACTAAAACAAAGCGTACTAAAGGAAGCAAAAGTGAATCTTCAGGTAAATATTAAATAGTGTGGTTTCTATATTCTACTCTGTATGTTCTTAAACTTTTTTTTTTCAAAACAGAAATAGATTATTTATATTTTTTATACTAATTTTATTTGTATAAAGGATCCACGGCTAATTTAACCAGAGATAGACCAAATTATTGAAATTTCAATAAAAAACTTAAAAAAGTTTATGACTATTTTGGAATTCGAATTTAAGCAATATAGTTTTTTAGATTATTGAGCAATTGAAATAAAAAATTAATTCGTATTCTAGGAAGTAGATACCGTTTGAATTGTATCTAATATTTTTTTATCGATATAATAAATGTGTTATTATATTGCGGTGAACACACATATTAACATATATATAATGAGTCGTCTCTATCGTTGCTCCTTGTCAAGTTTGTCAAAATTAGTATCCACCAAACTTAAAAAATAAACCAAACTTGCCAAAGAAATGAGGTATTAACTAACTAAGTTTATTATGTATTTCTAATCCACAATCTTCTGTTTCAAGACGACATATTTTTAAATGAATCAATAAATAATTGCTTAAACAAATATTAACAATACGATAAAAATATCAAAATTAACATATAAACTCGTGAGTTTCACGGGTCACAAACCTAGTTTTTCATAAAAAAAAAGCGAAAAAAATTTAAGTATGCGGTGAACGTGGATTGAACACGTAACCTTCAGATCTTCAGTCTGACGCTCTCCCAACTGAGCTATCCCCGCTAATTGTTTGTTATTTGATATTACTTTTGATATTTGATTTGCATATTAAATTGTTTATCGATAGTTTTGATTAAATGTTTGGTGGAACAAATTAGCAAATTCACTATTGGGCGTTAAATAGCAGATTGACTTAACAATCCACTTTAAACTGTCATGATATCTCCTCCATTATAGGTCCTAATTTTTTTTGTCGACGACAATAAACTGATATATTAACATAAAACGTAATTTAGTACATAACAAATGAAAATAAAGAACAAGCTAATTTGCCCATAGAGAGACTAACTGATCAATGACGATACAAACGAAAAAGTTTTTGGATCACACGGACATTATGACACATATGAATATTGGACTGGTGTAGTGAAGTCAGGATAATTTTTTTTTTGATGTCATCCAATAGTGTAGATTAAAATTAAAGCACCATCCATAGTACGAAGTAAAGCTCTTGATATTGCGACAAATGCGATTGATGCATCGTCTCTAATCTATACAATATAATTGAAAGGGTAACTAAAACACCTAATTAATGTGACATGGCAAAAACAAATGTGACATAGCAAAAATAAATTGTGATGTGGCACTAATTTATTCCATGTGGCACTATTAGCATATTAACATTTGTGAAAAAAATCGTAATTCCACATTCATAAAACTTACTCTTGTAATTAATGGTAAATAATAAGTGTAAATCTATACAATATAATTAAAAGGGTAACTAAAAAACCTAATTAATGTGACATGGCAAAAATAGATGTGACATAGCAAAAATAAAACGTGATGTGGCATTAATTTATTTCATGTGGCACTAGTAGCATATTAACATTTGTGAATGGAAAAAAAATCGTAATTCCACATTCATAAAACTTACTCTTATAATTAATGGTAAATAATAAGTATAAATAATTGAATGAAAAAACTTTAAAAGTCCACAATTTACTTTTTGAACCGTCATGACATAATTAAATCATTTTAATTGTCATTTTCTCTTCCAATATAAATTTTCTCCAACTCTGTTCGTTTGTCTATTATTTTTCTATAAAATTTATTATACTATGGGTGATGGTTTTTTAACCATTATTAGGTGATTGTTGATATCAAAATAGAGATCTTGTAATATTTATTTTAATTTCTTAGTAATATATATTATTGTTGTGTAATTTTACTATTATACTTTCATAATCAACCTATTTGAATTTTTATTTTTTAATTAACAAGTATAATCATCTCTAACGCATGTTTTTCTTTTTTATTTCAAATCAAGGCATGTACTAAAAGAAAGCGTGCTAAGGAAGCAAAAGTGAATCTTCAGGTAATATTAAATAGTCTGGTTTCTATATTTTACTCTGTATGTTCTTAAATTTTTTTTTTTCAAAACAGAAATAGATCGATTATTTATATTTTTCATACTAATTTTATTTGTATAAAGAATTCAGGGCTAATTTAACAAGAGATAGATCAAATTCTTGAAATTGCAATAAAAAGCTTAAAAAAGTTTATGAATATTTTAGAATTCGAATTTAAGCAATATAGTTTTTTAGATTATTGAGCAATTAAAATAAAAAATTAATTCGTATTCTAGGAAGTAGGTACCGTTTGAATTGTATCTAATATTTTTTTATCGATATAATAAATGTGTTATTATATTGCGGTGAACACACATATTAACATATATATAATGACTCGTCTCTATCGTTGCTCCTTGTCAAGTTTGTCAAAATTAGTATCCACCAAACTTAAAAAATAAACCAAACTTGCCAAAGGAATGGGGTATTAACTAACTAAGTTTTTTATGTATTTCAAGTCCACAACCTACTGTTTCAAGACGATATATTTTTAAATGAATCAATAATTAATTGCTTAAACAAATAATAACAATACGATAAAAATATCAAAATTAACATATAAACACGTGAATTTCACGGGTCACAAACCTAGTTCTGCATAAAAAAAGCAAAAAAAAGTTAAATATGCGGTGAACGTGGATCGAACACGTGACCTTCAGATCTTCAGTCTGACGCTCTCCCAACTGAGCTATCCCCGCTAATTGTTTGTTATTCGATATGAGCTTTGATATTTGATTTGCATATTAAATTGTTTATCGATAGTTTTGATTAAAATGTTTGGGTTTGGTGGAATAAATTAGGAAATTCATTACATAATGTCAGCATTATTTAGTAATTTGGGCGTTAAATAGCAGATTGGCTTAACATTCCACTTTAAACTGCCATGTTATCTCCTCCATTAAAGGTCCTAATTTTTTTTGTCGACGACAATAAACTGATATAGTAACATAAAACGTAATGTAGTACATAACAAATGAAAATAAAGAACAAGCTAATTTGCCCATAGAGAGACCAACTGATCAATGACGATACAAACGAAAAAGTTTTTGGATCTCACGGACATTATGACACATATGAATATTGGGACTGGTGTAGTGAAGTCAGGATAATTTTCTTGATGTCATCCAATAGTGTAGATTAAAATTAAAGCATCATGCGAAGCAAAGCTCTTGATATTGCGACAAATGCGATTGATGCATCGTGTCTAATCTATACAATATAATTAAAAGGGTAACTAAAACACCTAATTAATGTGACATGGCAAAAACAAATGTGACATAGCAAAAATAAATTGTGATGTGGCACTAATTTATTCCATGTGGCACTATTAGCATATTAACATTTGTGAAAAAAATCGTAATTCCACATTCATAAAACTTACTCTTGTAATTAATGGTAAATAATAAGTGTAAATCTATACAATATAATTAAAAGGGTAACTAAAAAACCTAATTAATGTGACATGGCAAAAATAGATGTGACATAGCAAAAATAAAACGTGATGTGGCATTAATTTATTTCATGTGGCACTCACTAGTAGCATATTAACATTTGTGAATGGAAAAAAAATCGTAATTCCACATTCATAAAACTTACTCTTATAATTAATGGTAAATTATAAGTATAAATAATTGAATGAAAAAACTTTAAAAGTCCACAATTTACTTTTTGAACCGTCATGACATAATTAAATCATTTTAATTGTCATTTTCTCTTCCAATATAAATTTTCTCCAACTCTGTTCGTTTGTCTATTATTTTTCTATAAAATTTATTATACTATCGTTGATGGTTTTTTAACCATTATTAGGTGATTGTTGATATCAAAATAGAGATTTTGTAATATTTATTTTAATTTCTTAGTAATATATATTATTGTTGTGTAAATTTACTATTATACTTTCACAATCAACCTATTTGAATTTTTATTTTTTAATTAACAAGTATAATCATCTCTAACGCATGTTTTTCTTTTTTTATTTCAAATCAAGGCATGTACTAAAAGAAAGCGTACTAAGGAAGCAAAAGTGAATCTTCAGGTAAATATTAAATAGTGTGGTTTCTATATTCTACTCTGTATGTTCTTAAATTTTTTTTTTCAAAACAGAAATAGATCGATTATTTATATTTTTTATACTAATTTTATTTGTATAAAGAATCCAGGTCTAATTTAACAAGGGATAGATCAAATTCTTGAAATTGCAATAAAAAGCTTAAAAAAGTTTATGAATATTTTAGAATTCGAATTTAAGCAATATAGTTTTTTAGATTATTGAGCAATTGAAATAAAAAATTAATTCGTATTCTAGGAAGTAGGTACCGTTTGAATTGTATCTAATATTTTTTTATCGATATAATAAATGTGTTATTATATTGCGGTGAACACACATATTAACATATATATAATGACTCTTCTCTATCGTTGCTCCTTGTCAAGTTTGTCAAAATTAGTATCCACCAAACTTAAAAAATAAACCAAACTTGCCAAAGGAATGGGTATTAACTAACTAAGTTTTTTATGTATTTCAAGTCCACAACCTACTGTTTCAAGACGATATATTTTTAAATGAATCAATAATTAATTGCTTAAACAAATATTATAAATACGACAAAAATATCAAAATTAACATATAAACACGTGAATTTCACAGGTCACAAACCTAGTTCTGCATAAAAAAATCAAAAAAAAAGTTAAATATGCGGTGAACGTGGATCGAACACGTGACCTTCAGATCTTCAATCTGACGCTCTCCCAACTGAGCTATCCCCGCTAATTATTTGTTATTCGATATTAGCTTTGATATTTGCTTTGCATATTAAATTGTTTATCGATAGTTTTGATAAAAATGTTTGGGTTTGGTGGAATAAATTAGGAAATTCATTACATAATGTCAGCATTATTTAGTAATTTGGGCGTTAAATAGCAGATTGGCTTAACATTCCACTTTAAACTGCTCTGTTATCTCCTCCACTAAAGGTCCTAATTTTTTTTGTCGACGACAATAAACTGATATATTAACATAAAACGTAATGTAGTACATAACAAATGAAAATAAAGAACAAGCTAATTTGCCCATAGAGAGACCAACTGATCAATGACGATACAAACGAAAAAGTTTTTGGATCTCACGGACATTATGACACATATGAATATTGGGACTGGTGTAGTGAAGTCAGGATAATTTTCTTAATGTCATCCAATAGTGTAGATTAAAATTAAAGCATCATACGAAGCAAAGCTCTTGATATTGCGACAAATGCGATTGATGCATCGTATCTAATCTATACAATATAATTAAAAGGTAACTAAAACACCTAATTAATGTGACATGGCAAAAACAAATGTGACATAGCAAAAATAAATTGTGATGTGGCACTAATTTATTCCATGTGGCACTATTTGTTGGAGGAAGTGTCCTCGACAATAGTGTGTTGACGTAATTAAAACTCATTTGAATGAAACACAACTGGGAGTGTTACTCTTTTAAAGTCGACTGATCAACATTTATCGATAATGATTGGCTGTCTAGAGTTTGACATTATCGTCATATGATGGTGGTGATCAGTTGATCCCTTAAAGTCATATCTTTAGGGAATTCCGTCTCAATGGAATAATTGATTAATATTGTATTGGATACAAATTAATCAATAACTGGAAATTTTGGAAATAATTTTATATGACGAATATTTTTATAATTGGATTATAATAATAATAAAAGTCAAAGTAATAAAATCGTTTTATTACTCGGTTTTATTTATTCGTTTGGGAAACGATTAATTGAGAATGAACACGGTTGATCATAAAATTACAAAGAGTTGTAATTAAATTATGACATTACATTTTTGTACAAGAATAATTTCGAATTATTAGTATAATTATTTAAATATAATAAATTTGTAAATTATGAATTTTAATAGTTAAAGTTGCACAATTAACAAATTGGGTCATGTGTTATGAAACATGTGTGACATGTTACAAATTAACACAATTGACAAAGATAAAATGGGTCCATTTTGGACCTTATTTGGACCGTGTAACATGTAGTGTGCATGTGAGTTTGTGTGTGTAAGTGTATAAGGGTTGAGTGTAAGGCAAAATGAAGGTGTAAGGAATATCTCATGCTTTTGTGTAAGAAAGGAAGGAGCATGCATTGGCTCCTTTGGCTTGGCTTGGCCGGCCTTATGCACTCAAAAGAGAGCATATTTTGCTCTATAAATGACACTCAACACACCACACAAAAGACTAAGCTTTTTGCATACTAGTTGTTGTTAGTTTGATGCTTGTTCATCCAACACACAACAAACCTCATTCTCATAATTCCTTAGCTAAAATAGTTTTTACTAAGGAAATAATTATTTCCTATACTAATAATATTAAGAGTAATATTATTATTTCTAGTATACTTGTACTAATTTTCTAGTAACAAAATTAGTATTAGTTTGAGATCGGGTCCTTGATACGCACCTTTAGGAGACGATTTCTGTTAGATCGTTTAAGGGTAATTTCGGTGGCTTGAAGACTCAAATAATAGGTGATTATTGAGTATAAACCTTCTAAAACCAATGTAAGGACTATCTCATCTTATGATATCATCTTGCATGCATAAGATCCATTTAAGTTTTATGACCTAAACTTAAAGAAACAAAACTCATATTAGATATGAGTATAAAATAAGGGAACCTAGTTTCCAACAATTGGTATCAGAGAATTACGGTTGTTGCATGCATGATCGGATTCATGTTTTATGTTAAAATCGGTTTAACATACACATTTCGAAAATTTCGAAATTATTGTGTTTATTATGATAAATCACAAAATAATTTTGCATGTTAAAGTTTCTGTTTCTAAAATGGTTTTAGAACATAAAAATAATTTTATGGATTTTTATTGTTCCTTTTTATATTTATTTGTATATTTTGTAGTTTAAATCCGTTTTAAACAACAATTAATGGGAAAAATAGCTAAAAATAGTTTCTGACCGAGATTTTTTGATATGTTCTCACATGCATATTTAATATATTGTATATGATTTTTCGTAAGAAATGGAGTTAATATGCATGGATTATGAATTTTATGAGATAAATAGTCATAATATGAGTAAAAATGGGTATATAAGGTTATATTTCGAATTTGACCTTAAAAATTTTATGAGAAGTCACATGCAATATATAAAGTTCTTGTATGAATTTTCGAAATTATTGGACTTATTTTGCATAATTAATGATTTTTATAGTAAAAATCGTATTAATAGTGACTTGAATTCGACTTTAATAGTTATAGTTGGAATTTTGCCATAAAAACTTTACACAATGTCACATGCAATATTTACAGTATGTATGTAAGTTTTGGGAATTTATTATCAAGTGATGCATGATTTATGATTTTAATGGTTAAAATCGGATAAATAGTGACTTATTGTGTTAAAAATAGTTAATCTTAATATTATGGCATGAAATTTTACCCATAGATGTCTTATATGATAGGAACATCAGATCTAAAAGTTGGATATCAAAAAGTTTCTGTTTTTATGATTATTAATTTTTAATGAGTTAATTAGCTAATAATCGTAATTTATGAGTCGTAAAAATAAAATTTCGAGTATGGTCTGAATTTTTTTTTGGTCATTTTCAGGTTCTAATATATATTTTAGCATGACTAAAAATTTATGGCAAATTATTGCAAGTTTTTATAATTTAAATCGGTTTTTAAACCATAAAAACGGCTTTTATACGATTTATTTAAGAAATAAACCATAAATATTTGCATAAGACCATTTTATTAATTTCTGAATTTTTAGAAAATTTCCAGAAAGTTTAAAATTTTTGAATTTTAAATTTCGAATTTTATTGACTCATTTGGCCGTATTTTGTTTATTTTTCCCGAAAATACAAGTAATTTATGAACAATAATGCAAAATCAAGTTAGATCATGATCAAATATTAGTAGAGACTAAACATTGATTCCTAAAGTAAGTTAGGATGATTGACTTGGACATAAATGAGATTTATGTAATTTTGATGATTTTAATAGTTAAAATCGCGCATATCCGTAAAAACCGTAAACAAATATGAGATATTTGCTCCCATAAGGCGATTTGGCATTAAAATTGAGCATGTGCATACATATTTTATTTATTGCAATTTATTTAATATGATTGTCATATTTTGAATGTTATTTATATAATTTGGAATTATGTAAATTTTCTTAGTATGGCCTTAGTTTTAATCAATATTACCCGTAATGAAAGGGAATATTGATTCGCATGTAATTTATGTGATCTCGTATCACGGGTTTGTAATTTGAATTTTTCAGTTTTACAATAGAATAGTTGTATTATTTTATTATAATTCCGGAGATCCAAAAGACGGTGCCATACGGAAAGGAGTTCCGACAAGACGGTGTTTTCTTGGATGGCGTGCCAATGAAGTTCAAGGGACCATGGAGTCGGTTTCCGAATTTGTAATAGTTAATTAGTTTTTACTATTACTAGGAAGGCCATACTAGGATTTTATTGCTTTATTGCTTTTACTTTTGCATTTTAATATGTTTGCATGCATAGCCAAATCGCCATAAACATGCATATTAGTTTAGATCGTTAAAAACGACCGTGTCAATTATAATTATCGAGTTCACCAATTTAATTCGCTTAAAGGAGATGGATAATAAATTGATAAGACCTCTATATTAAACAAAAACAATTGAGAATTACCCTTACCAAATAGTAGAACCCATGAGCTTCTATTTCGTGGGGTGGTGCTAGTCCAGTGGGCAGTACGAACCCCATTACGTAGGATAAGTGGGGCGATGGGGTGGATTCAATCCAGTGGGCGGATCGCATCCCGATGCATTTGAAATTTGGTTTGTACTCAACGGAAGTGTAGAGAACCAGTGGTCAATGTGTTCCGGGCTAAGATGTATAAATTATGATTTGTCATCAACCAAGAGTTCTAGGGTAGAACCGGTTTATTTTAACCCACCAAACCATATTGTTGGGTCGGAGTTCCAGTGGTTCACGATTTCGATAGTATGGGTTTGGGTCTTGGAATCATTTATAAAATTGGATAGAGGTCATTTTATAGATGCATCAACTTAGTAAATATGTTTACAAGTTAAAAATGAAAATTAGAACGATTAGCATTTAATTTCTTCATATGTTCAAAATTTTGTAGTCTTCATATCAATATCAATCATGACTACTTCCACTACTACGAACAATTCATGGTTACGTTCCTTCACGGATCGTTGTAAGTTAGAAAAGAATGGGGCGAACTTTGCCGATTGGGATGCCCAACTGTTGTTAGCGGCAGAGGGAGACGGTAAGACCGAATTCCTCATTGAAGAATCACCTCCTGAACCTGCAGAAAATGCCACCGCCGCAGCAAGACGACCCTATGATACTTATCAGAAGGAGTCTGCGGCAATCAAAAATGTTTTGATCTTCTCGATGGAGCCAGAACTCCAAAGGAGTGCCATAAAGATTGGCACGACCTATGAGATCTACTCCAGGCTTGTGACAATGTTCTCAAAGGCTTCGAGAATTGTCCAATACGAGGCGGCATCGGCCTTCTTTGATCTCAACCTTAAGGAGGGGCAAAAGGCTAGCCCACATGTGCTCAAGTTAATTGAGCATGTAGAAACCCTAAGGATGAATCAAGTGGACATTCCTAAGGAACTTGTGATTGATAGAATCCTCCACTCCTTGTCTAAGGTGAAAACTTATGTACAATTCCGGGTGAATTTCAACATGAGAAACCAAGACATCTCTCTCGATGAATTGCACAATATGATCGTGCAAGCTGAAAGGGATATGGGCCTAAATGTTAGTGCCCCTAAGGATGTGCTCAACATTAATGTTAAGAGCAAAGGAAAGTTCAAAAGGAAGGGTAAGGCAAAGGGGAAGCAACCTTCCAAAGGTTCAAAGAAAGTGTCTTCTGAGGCAAGCACCTCCAAATCCAAGAAGAGCCCTCATCAAGGGGCCAAATGCTTTTACTGCAATGGCAAAGGACATTGGAAGAGGAACTGTTCCAAGTATCTCAGCGATCTCAAAGCTGGGAAGATTCTTCCAGTTGGTACGATAACTATCCCGATTTTATGTTAATCTCAACTAATGTATCATGATACAAGTTGTGATGTGAATGCTCTTCTTACTTGAATTAGGGCATGAAAGCAAAGATAAGGGAAAAGAGAAACAAGCTTGATGGATCAAGGGAACTAAGAGTAGCTCCACTCGGGATGATCAAGGAGCTTTGTTTTTCCGCTTATTTTGCTAATATTTCAAGTGTTGTATGAACAATTAAAACCTATGTTTTATTTCCTTGTTGGACAAGGAAAGGGTAATCCTTGAATAATATGTTGTATTTTGGATAATGTAGTGACTTGGTTTTAACCCGAGTCACTATCGGTTTATAATTATGTTCTTGTTTAGTTTAACATACACTTGCAAATCTTAAACATAAAATAGAATTGATTATGAAATTTCAATGTATGACCATTGAAGCCAAATTGGTATAGGATACCCAATTCAAATCAAATCAAAATCAAATTAAGTTTAGAACTCAATTAAGAGGAAAAGTTGTCAACCATCCAAAACTATCTAAGCTTTAAAACGAATAATTTCTGTAATAAAACATAAGGGTACACAAACCAACATCAAAGTCATTGCTTGTGGCCTTAGTAGCTATCTTTGGTAATAAAATGGGATTATTATTACAAAGATAGAGTGGGAGAAATTTAAAATGCCACAAATAGCAAGTGATTTTGATTAACACAATGGATATGATCTATTAGTGAATAGTAGGATTTATTGTGTTTTGGTTATATGAAAGATAAAAGGGAAAGATTAAGTTGTGGATGGGATCTACGATTTAAGAAAATCTACACCTTATGGTTGTAAAAGGTAGATTAGGCTGTAGATAAGATTCTACGCCTTATCATCCCAAAAGTTGTGGATAAGCCCAAAGGTTGTAGATAAGATCTACGGTTTGGTAAAAATCTACGCCTTATATCCCAAGAGCAATCTACACCTTATGGTTGTAAAAGGTAGATTAGGCTGTGGATAAGATTCTAAGCCTTATCATCCCAAAAGTTGTGGATAAACCCAAAGGTTGTGGATAAGATCTACGGTTTGGTAAAAATCTACGCCTTATATACCAACGGCCCCGGCCCTGGAGGATACTTCAAGAATAAATTCTTGAAGTTTGTAAGGAAAAATTCTATACATGGATAAGATCCATGATAGAGTCCTCGTACAGTACAAGATAAGATAAATGTGGGGAACTGAAAGTTCCTACACACAGAAATTGTATACCATAAGAAAAGACTCTTATAGAAACTACGGGAGGACACTCGAAGAAAATTATTCAAAAGATTTTGCAAAAGCTCAAGAAAGGGTTCTTGGATTTAGATGGTGATCTAAATGTGTCAATGCAAATTCTAAAGACCATGAAATTTATAAGACATACATGCTAATAAATGAGATTTATTGGGAGAAGCATACGTTGACATGAGGATGCCAGCAGTCTGCAAAGTTAAGGGTAACTTTGTTGAAAGTAGTAAGGTAATTCATTGAGAATGAATTCAGTAAACTCAATAACCACTTTTCAAAAGGGTATTTGAAAAGGATGTGACTATTAGCACATATGGTTGAAGTCCCAACCATTTCAATTCATTAAATGTTAAGGAACATTGAATTGAGTGGGAGCTTTATGATTTACGGTTAAATGTAAAGATCAGTGGGAGTTCTCGCTCCAGGATTTGAAGCTATTGAGTCATGGGTATGATTTCGGGATCTTCAGAATCAGGCAAGAACAAGAGTTTAGTGGGAGTAAACGTTATCTAAAACAACTCATTGCTCGTTTGGAATGAAGCATTGATACTCATGAAAGGTACACGAGTTTTTTGGTTCTAGATGACATATTGATATGAATTAAATCTAATTGAACATGGGATGTTTAGTTGAGATTATAAAAGACATCTTGTTAGTGTTAAGGTTGTTCATGGAGATGAAGATAGTATAACCATGATGGGATCATGAAAATATATCGAACCTTAAGAACTATTGTTTGCACGCTTAAATCACTAATGATTCCGCCATTAGTATGATCGTGTAAAATGGATGCGCACCGCTTACAGTACAACCTGTAGAGCAGGTTTTAAATCAATGATTAAACCTTGATCAATTGTCAAAGTATTCTCCAATGAAGATGAAAGACAAATTCAAGATCTTGGAAGATAACTTAGTCGTATGGTAAAAGGTTTGCAACGACTCAAGTTCCAAGAAACCAAGCAAAGATTTGTGATAATCTTTGGCTTACATTCATTGACTATGCATCTCAATGACTTGTATTTTAACTACATGGTCATCACAAGATTCTACAAAATGTGTACGTTCACAAATTATGCAAAGGCATTGCTGTGGCTGAGAGTTACATAATGCGCATAATCTTATTCGCTAGTCATGAGAATGACTTGTCTCTTTCAGAAGAAAGATCAATGTGTGGATATGATCCGCAAAGTGAACGATCGCACGAACCGTGGTAAACCTGGTTTACTCAAAATGGAGATAATTACAATTTTAAGGGATGTAAACGAGAGACCCTAAAGCTGATTGTAAATTAAATGGTGTTCAAAGGTTGACCACTTGGATGGTGTAATCCACTAATTGTTTGAGTTATTTATAACTCACGAAAGGTCAAGTAAAATTCAAATGGGATGGTAAGACCATATTGAACCCCATTAAAGTGAATTGAATTATCATGACCTCGCCCCTAGTTGCTTAAGTGAGGTGACATCTCAATGCAACCGGATGTGTGATGCGATTGATGGCGAGTTCAATTGCCATAGAGTCATACAGGATGACTAATCGATCACCTAGGCATAGACATGTTAAGATACATTTGTCGGGCTAATGACCGCTGATAGAGCTCTGGCGTACTCTTATTAAAAGACTGCCTGGTCGTGGCGGGAGCATCTATCGTGTTTCACATGAGTCAGTTCTTGGACTAATGACTGTTCTCTGAGGTGGCATAGTTTTCAGATTAACTTTGATTTATGTCCTAACACCTTCGTAACTGGGGTTTATAAGGACATATTTTGGGTTATGATGGGATGTGGCCAGCCGGAAGGAATGAGTCGATTGGGAATTGTCCATCCCTTGTCAGGGTTGAGAAATATCTCTAGGCCACTCGAGGAGAATAATAACTAGAAATGCGTGGCCACGCTCGGAAAGTATCTATGGTAGATAATTCCGGTCAGTAGTTATAAACTCCAGATCGAGATAAACCACTCTAGATTTTAATCAATTGCCGGCACGACCTGAGAGGACGCCATGCATTGAGTGGGAGATAGTAATAGGGCAAGAGAATTGGTGATACACACTTGTCTCGGACAAGTGGGAGATTGTTGGAGGAAGTGTCCTCGACAATAGTGTGTTGACGTAATTAAAACTCATTTGAATGAAACACAACTGGGAGTGTTACTCTTTTAAAGTCGACTGATCAACATTTATCGATAATGATTGGCTGTCTAGAGTTTGACATTATCGTCATATGATGGTGGTGATCAGTTGATCCCTTAAGGTCATATCTTTAGGGAATTCCGTCTCAATGGAATAATTGATTAATATTGTATTGGATACAAATTAATCAATAACTGGAAATTTTGGAAATAATTTTATATGACGAATATTTTTATAATTGGATTATAATAATAATAAAAGTCAAAGTAATAAAATCGTTTTATTACTCGGTTTTATTTATTCGTTTGGGAAACGATTAATTGAGAATGAACACGGTTGATCATAAAATTACAAAGAGTTGTAATTAAATTATGACATTACATTTTTGTACAAGAATAATTTCGAATTATTAGTATAATTATTTAAATGTAATAAATTTGTAAATTATGAATTTTAATAGTTAAAGTTGCACAATTAACAAATTGGGTCATGTGTTATGAAACATGTGTGACATGTTACAAATTAACACAATTGACAAAGATAAAATGGGTCCATTTTGGACCTCATTTGGACCGTGTAACATGTAGTGTGCATGTGAGTTTGTGTGTGTAAGTGTATAAGGGTTGAGTGTAAGGCAAAATGAAGGTGTAAGGAATATCTCATGCTTTTGTGTAAGAAAGGAAGGAGCATGCATTGGCTCCTTTGGCTTGGCTTGGCCGGCCTTATGCACTCAAAAGAGAGCATATTTTGCTCTATAAATGACACTCAACACACCACACAAAAGACTAAGCTTTTTGCATACTAGTTGTTGTTAGTTTGATGCTTGTTCATCCAACACACAACAAACCTCATTCTCATAATTCCTTAGCTAAAATAGTTTGGAAATAATTATTTCCTATACTAATAATATTAAGAGTAATATTATTATTTCTAGTATACTTGTACTAATTTTCTAGTAACAAAATTTGTATTAGTTTGAGATCGGGTCCTTGATACGCACCTTTAGGAGACGATTTTTGTTAGATCGTTTAAGGGTAATTTCGGTGGCTTGAAGATTCAAATAATAGGTGATTATTGAGTATAAACCTTCTAAAACCAATGTAAGGACTATCTCATCTTATGATATCATCTTGCATGCATAAGATCCATTTAAGTTTTATGACCTAAACTTAAAGAAACAAAACTCATATTAGATATGAGTATAAAATAAGGGAACCTAGTTTCCAACACTATTAACATATAAACATTTGTGAAAAAAATCGTAATTCCACATTCATAAAATTTACTCTTGTAATTAATGGTAAATAATAAGTGTAAATCTATACAACATAATTAAAAGGATAACTAAAAAAACCTAATTAATGTGACATGGCAAAAATAGATGTGACATAGCAAAAATAAAACGTGATGTGACACTAATTTATTCCATGGGTCTTTTGTTTGTATCGTTGGTTTTATCAATTCGAATAATAATGATGATCGTAATTTTATATCGGTTATGTGTTGTGTCCATCTTTATCTGGCCTCCCGATTTTGTGTTGGTCATAGGGCGTCTCAAATGGTTTTCCTCAATGTCAGTCATTTCCTTACTCGCCTTTCTGGACTACAATTTACTTGCCTGTTGTGAGTGGGTGTCAAAGTGTAGGAGTTGTTTCTCCATTGGACAAAGATTTTCATGGTCTATGTTCCACCTTTTCTTTCTACGTCATTGTGGCGTAAGTGCACTTTGCTTTCATTCGATAGATCAAGGGGCTCGTTGGCTTCCAGGTGTTGAGAAGAGTGATGGTTCGTCCTGTCATTTGGGAAGTTTGGTGCGGCCCTTTACGAAAGTTGAGGATGAAGATGGTGGTTTCCAAGCTCAAGGAGTTATACGCCATCAACACTTACGTTGTAATCGATATAGTTACTGTTTTATCTTAGCTTATCGTTTTAGTAGAAGTGCATCTGACCATATGAGTCAAATGCCAAATGTATGAACTTTTCTTTACACCTGGCAAAAAAAAAAAAAAACTTACTCTTATAATTAATGGTAAATAATAAGTGTAAATAATTGAATGAAAAAGCTTTAAAAGTCCACAATTTACTTTTTGAACTATCATGACATAGATTTAATTAGAGTAAATTAATAATTACACCCTCCAACATATCACTTTTCTAAAAAAACTCCCTTATATACACTTTTTATTATTTTACTCCCATAAAATGTTCTCAGATAAAAAATTGCACCCATTTTCACTTTCCGACAATATATTCCGTCAAAATTCAAAATTTCCATTTAAATGCCTAATTTTATGACGGAAATACCCTTATTTCCCCTTCTTCTTCGCTGGTTCTTCTTCCCCTCTTCTGCTCCTCTTCTTCTTCCTCTTCGTCGTATTCTGCTGCTACTTCTTATGCTCTTCATCTTACATTAATTCATTACTATTTCTCTCTCTTAAATTCCTCATTTTTCTTAACTTGCCACTTCAAAACTAAGGGTAGTTAAAATCTCAAATTTTATTTACATTTTTTCCCAATTGAAAAACCCAATTTTTTTCAATCCACAAATTTTTCTGGGTTTATTCAACCAATCTGTCTGGGTAGATGGGTGTTATTCAGAAACATATTCAGAGTCCCATGACCGTCATCGAAATCCGACTAGTTTTTATTCGACTTTCTCCCCATACCTTTAGTACAGTAATTGCCTCCTTGATCACAAACAAGGTAATTATGAGCAATACTATAGTCTTTCCGCCATCGTAATCGCAACGCTTTCGAACCAATAACAACCATATATGCACTTCTTCCTTACAGCAACACCGTACCACTACTACTACAAAACTATTGTTTCTAATTAATTTTATAGATTATGAATATAACAAGTATGGGATTGATTCATGAAATTTTTGGAAAAGGATTTATTAATGAAATTTGTGAAGAAGGATTAATTAATGAAATTTGTTGATTGTCGGAGAATATGAAGAATATTGTGATTAATGAAATGGATGAAGGAGGGGGATGACATAACAAAAATCAAAGAAAAGAAAAAAGAATATATTAAGGGTAATTTGGTCATAAAATTAGATTTTCACCTGAAAGTGAAAATGGGTGCAATTTTTGATCTGAGAACATTTTATGGGAGTAAAATAATAAAAAGTTTATATAAGGGAGTTTTTATAGAAAAGTGGTATATTAAAGGGTGTAATTATTAATTTACTCATTTAATTATGTCATTTTCTCTTCCAATATAAATTTTCTCCAACTCTGTTCGTTTGCCAATTGTTTTTCTATAAAATTTATTAGACTACGCTTGATGTTTTTTAACCATTATTAGGTGATTGTTGACATCAAAACAGAGATCTTGTAATATTTATTTTAATTTCCTATTAAATATATATTAGGATTAATTGATAAGAATACTCTAAACTATGGGTCTCATGCTCAAAATACTCTAAACTCTATTTTAACTACCAATATAACCAACTACTGCTCTCATTCGCTTTTATTATAATGAGTAAGTTTTGCTTGTGACGGGTCATTATTTGTGACGGATATTTTGTGAGATAAAATGGATACAAAATGAGTTAGTGGAGAAAGGGGATCGCATGAATAGTGTCAGAGAGAGAGAGAAAAAGTGGGTATTTTGTGAGAGGAAACGGTATCCGTCACAAGCTTGTGACGGATACCGCCGTCACAAATGAGAATTTGTGTATTATAATATATGACCTGCTACCTGCTAAATAAGTGAAGAAACTTCTAACCATTCTTTAACCTGTCTTTCTCTTTTTACTTCTCTGTTAATTTATTCACCTAATCACACCATTAAAACATGCTACAATAAGCTAACCAAACAACAAATTCTATTCAAAGCAAATGAGGGTATTAGTTGCTTATATTGATGGTTAAAATAAAGTTTAGAGTATTTTGAGCAGTTCACTCATAGTTCGGAATATTTCTATCAATTAATCCTATATATTATTGTTGTGTAATTTTACTATTACACTTTCACAATCAACCTATTTGAATTTGTATTTTTTAATTAACAAGTATAACCATCTCTAACATATGTTGTTCTTTTTTATTTCAAATCAAGGCATGTACTAAAAGAAAGCGTACTAAAGGAAACAAAAGTGAATCTTCAGGTAAATATTCAATTGTGTGGTTTCTATATTCTACTCTGTATGTTCTTAAATTTTGTTTTTCAAAACAGAAATAGATTATTTATATTTTTTATACTAATTTTATTTGTATAAAGGATCCAGGGGCTAATTTAAGAAGAGATCGACCAAATTCTTGAAATTGCAATAAGAAACTTAAAAAAGTTTATTAATCTTTTGGAATTCGAATTTCATAAACAATCAACAATCCAACAAAAAGACAACAAACCGACTAAAGATAGAATTCAACCCATTGCATGATGACATTAGAGAGACTTCCGTACGTATCCCTGTGTTAGACCCCTATCTTTCTACATTTACATGTTAGCAAAGTCTAGAGAACTTTTTCCTTAATTAAGAAACATGACAATTAAATCTTGTCATTCTCACATTTTGAGACATTCTATTATCTCTTCAATATCTTTCAAAATATAAGAGTAATAAACATAATGAAATGTATACTCATTTGAAAGGTTTTTTCATAAGGAATTTTAGGGTATACTTTTAATAACTTTTAGAGTGATATACTTTTGTAAAAATGAAAATCAAAGACTCACCTGGAAAACAAAAGCGTCATATAATATGAAACGGAGGGAGTATTATTCTATCAATTAATCCCCTTTACTACTAAAGAAAATATAAAAATTCTTAGTTTTCCCTCCATTTGCTTCTATTTAAACAAAGAAACAAGTAATTTTTTATTAAACTATTATCTTTCGTTAAAATATAATCTTATAATTAAACTTTAATTTTATAGTTAAGTTAAAATTAATTATGATTTTTTCATCAAAATAAAATAAAATTGATATTAAACTATAAACATAATTGGTAAACTGTTTATTAAATGTAATAGTTATAACTTTAAAGAATAACTTGCAATTAACACATGCTTACAATTAACTTTGTAACAAAAAAATTCATCAAAAAATTGGAGAAAAATTATAAAATGGAATGCTTAATTCTATTGTAAGAAAAATAAATAAATTTATTATTATTTGAAGCCGTGTTTTAGAAAAAAGTTTTCTCTCTCTAGAAATCTCTCTGTTTCATCATTGTTACGGAGTTCTTTTTCTAGCTTCATGACTCGTAGACGCGGACGACCTCCAATAAAGAAGTCATCAATGGCGCAACTTCAATTTCTGCTCAATTTGGTAACAATTCTCCTTGTAATTCTTCTGATTCTGAACTTTTTGAGGAAACCCAGGCGCGTTCACCAGGGTTCTTGAATGATCTGATTAATTTTGCATTTAATCAGAAGGCTAATAGTGGTGTGCTTGCTGGCAAACCGCCAATTAATCCTATGGTAATCTCTCCTCCTAAATTGAAGGAACCTTAAATACCTGTTTCAATTACGATGGATAGAGTTGATGAATTTCCTGCGATAAACAAACAAACTGATCAAGAAAATAACAATTCGATAAATGAGAATCCTTTGTCTAATGGAAACAAGAAATTGGGGAAAAGTTGGGCAGACACAGTTAAACCTAAAAACTCAATGGGTATGAGTTTGTTTTTTCATGAAGGAAGTAGTAATTCAAATGAGATTGAAATAGAACTAGAGGATATTGCTGATAAACTAGAGTTGTGGAAGCATACTCTAATGGGTCATGTAATTGGTCATAAACCTATTCTGAAGCAAGTAACTGATTTCGTTAATAAAAATTGGTCTGCCATTGCTATGTCAGTGGTTCAATACTTCAAGAAAGGCTGGTTTAGTTTCCGTTTTAAAACTGAACATGAGATGACATCGGTTCTGAAGGCGGGGCCATGGAAACTGGGGGCTAATTCAATGATCTTGAAACAATGGACTTCATCTTTCTCTTGTGAGATGGAAAGAATCACGGTAGTGCCTACTTGGGTCTTATTTCCTTACCTGGATCCCTACTTATGGTCCAGCAATGTCCTGAGTAAGATGGCAACTAAGATAGGGAAGCCCATGTTTGCAGATATTCCAACAACATGCAAAGCCAAATTATCTTTTGCGCGAGTTATGATAGAAGTGGACATATCTTCTGACCTTCCACTGGAAATAAATCTGAATACTCCCTTTGGATGTACTTCTCAATGAGTTCAATACGTATGGCTGCCCCATTACTGCAAGGAATGTGGTAAAATGGGTCATTTGCAAGCTGCTTGCAAGATGAAGAAAAAATCTGCTCCTGCTCAATCTAAACCAGTGGAAGAGAAAGCTACAATACCCTGTATGCCAGGTGGTACCTTAGAGGTTTATGAGGCTAAGACAGTAAACTATCAAGTTGAATCTGAACATTGCATTGATGGTGAAACTGTTTTATCCCATGAGCCCTTTGTAAAGCACTCAGGAAGCTACAGGAAGGATAGGGTGTCAGTCCCTCAAATAGCCATGAAGAGAGAGACTACACCTGAATCAAACTCACGAGTTAACTCGATCGGATAACACTTTTAAAATCCTTACTTCATTTGAAGAAGGAGAAATGGATGATATAATGGGAAAAAAGGATCAAAACTTGGATGGGTCCTCGACTGCTGATACAAGTAATGTGGATAAGCAAAATAAGAGACACTTAGGGGAGGATAGACTTCCTGACAAAGGTGGGACATGAATATTGCATCTTGGAACATTAGAGGAGGCAATGACCCTCTCAAACTTCAAGAAATTAAGGACTTCTTGAAGCAAAAAAAGTTGGATGTTATGGGTATGATAGAAACTAGAATTAAGGAAGACAACTCTATGGCTATTCTTCATTCGTTTTTCAATTGGTATGGTTACAGTAACAACTATAAATATCATGCTAGTGGAAGAATTTGGCTGTTATGGGATAATGCTTCTGTTACTGTCAGAATTTTGGATGCTTCTGCACAGTTTATTCACTGTGCAGTGAGCCACCATGCTTCTTGTAGTAATTTCCATCTTACTATGATATATGCTAGTAATGATGCGAAAGAAAGGGAGGTTCTTTGGGATTAGTTAGCAGTTATTAAAAACACTGTGGAGAGCTGGCTAATGATGGGCGACTTTAACATTGTGCGGGATGCTACTGACCCTTCAATAAAGGATATTATGGACTTTAATAATTGCATTCATGAATGTGAGGTAGAAGATATTGCTGCTACGGGGTGTGAATGGACTTGGTACAATAAGCAGGACGCTAGTACTCGTGTCTGGTCTAAGCTAGATAGAGCTCTGGTTAATGCGCAATGGTATAACAACTTCCCTGCAACTCATGCTGAATTCCAAAACCCTGGAATCTCTAATCATTCACCAGTGGTGGTTACTATTCTTAAAGGTTTGAAGATAAAAAAAAAGTTTCAGTTTCCTCAATTGTTGGATAGAACATCCAACATATCATGATACCGTAAGGGAAGCTTGGCAGATAAAAACTACTGGGTCTGCTATGTTTAGGCTATTTATGAAGCTGAAGTCTGTGAAAAATGCTCTTAAAAATCTTCATTGTGACTCTTTTAATGGAATTGCAAAGAAAGTTAAGGAGTTGAGGGAGGATCTGGATAAGTTTCAAACTAAGTTGCAAAACAATCTTTTGGATGACACTCTTATTCAACACGAGAAGAGTTTAATTCTGAATTATTGCAAATTTAAGAAGATAGATAGAAGTATTCTCCAGCAAAAAGCTAAGGTGCAAGATATTAAAAACTCGGATTGTTCTTCTAAATACTTCTATGCAAAAGTGCTGGAAAGAAGAAATCAACAAATCATAGGACAGATCAAAGACAGACATGGCAGGGACTGCAGGGGACTGCAGCGCAGAATGTTGCAAATGGATTTGTGGATTACTATGAATCTCTACTAGGTTCTAAAACTGATGTAAGACCATTGGATGATCAGTTTATTCAGCAGAGTAATTGTGTTGAAACTTTTGATATGGATATTTTGACTCGTCCTGTTCTGCTGCCAGAAGAAATTAAGAAAGCTTTGTTCTCCATAGGATCTAATAAAAGCCCAGGTCCCGATGGATTCTCGTCTACATTCTTCAAATCCAGTTGGGAAATTATCAAGCATGACTTCTATAAGGCTGTCATTTCATTCTTCAATACTGGTCATATGAGTAAGCTTGCTAATGCTACTCTCCTTGCTCTGATTCCTAAAAAGAAGGTGGTTAATATTGTTTTAGACTATAGACCCTTATCTTGCTGTTCTACTGTTTATAAAACAATCAGTAAGATACTGTCTAATCGTCTTAAGATGGTCTTGCCTAATCTGATTGGCCTTGAACAAGGAGCTTTTGTTCAAGATAGAAGTATCCATGAGAATCTAATGCTTTCTCAGTCTCTTGTTAAGGGTTGTGGACGGAAATACATAACGCCAAGATGTATGGTTAATAAAGTGGATATCAGGAAAGTGTTTGACTCTCTCCAATGGCAATTTATAGAATATGCTTCATGCTTTAAAATTCCCTAAGATGTTTATCAAATGGATTATGGGGTGCATATCAAGTTCTTGGTTCTCTCTTAAGGTGAATGAGAGTGTTCATGGATTCTTTCAAGGAAAGAGTGGGATTAGACAAGGTGATCCACTTTCTCCTTATATCTTTGCTTTTAGTATGGAGATTTTTTCGAGATACCTTAGAAATATGAGGAAGGAAAAGACTTTTTCTTATCATCCCAAATGTTCAAAGCTCAACTTAACTCATTTAATATTTGCGGATGACCTTATGATTTTTGCTCAAGGAGATGTGTCTTCTGTCCTTTCTATAAAGGAAAAATTAATGCACTTTGCTGGGATTTCTGGTCTCTATCCAAATTTGGACAAAATAGAGATTTACTTTGGAGGGGTTAATCAATCAATTAAGAATGAAATTGTGCAGAAAACTGGTTTTGGTGAAGGGCAGTTTCCTTTCAGATATTTGGGTCTTCCCTTGAATACTGGTAGGCTAACTAGTTCAATGTATGGAGCTATGGTTGGTAAAATTCAACACTGGACAAAAAAATTCCTTTCATATGCAGGGAAGATTCAACTCTTAAATTCTGTTATATTTGGAATTGTGAACTACTCGTGTGCAGCAGGGCTCTTACCAAGTTGCATAATTAAGTTGATGAATAAAATTAGTAAGGATTTCTTTTGGAATACTGGGAACAAAAGGAGAAAAATGGTCATGAAAAGTTGGAAGAGTATTTGCTCTCCCAATAATGAAGGAGGGTTTGATATAAAGGAGATTGAAGCTTGGACCAAGGCTATGCTAACAAAGTGGCTTTGGAAGTTTGATAACTCCTCGACTAATCTCTGGATAGCATGGAATAAAGCTTACAACTGTCTAAACTCTCTATTTGGGAACTCCAAAATAAGGACCGTTTTTCAGAGAGTTTTAGGAGCATCGTAGCCATTAAAAATGAGATTCTTCGATCCGGTCTTACTGTGAATGCAGCCAAACAACTGATCAATAGCTGGCAGATTAATGGGACTTTCAAAGTTAGTCATGCTTATAACTGGTTTCGTGCTCACTACAATTGTAGCCCTGCTCTTACCGCAATTTTTGGTAATTACAATATACCAAGGACGAGAAGTATAGCTTCTATGGCAATTCAAGGTAAATTGGCAACTCAGGACAACTTAATCAAAAAGGGTATGATTATTGTTAATAGATGTCATCTGTGTAAGGAAAAAAATGAAACTCATAGCCATCTTTTCTTCAAATGCTCATTTGCTATGGATATTTGGAAGGGGTTGCTTCAATGGATGAGAATAAGAGGAAGGGGAAACAAGGTGAAAACTGAGCTAGAATGGTCTCTTAGAAGAGGGACAAGATCTCACTAGAAAGCTAGATGGTTTCAAAGTAGTATTGCTATAGCCACTTACTATCTTTGGAAAGAACGAAATGCTAGATTTTTCACAGGCATGGAAAGCAAAGCAGATCAGGTGTTATGTAGAATTAAATATGCGATGTGTGTATATTTGTATAGTCACACTTCGGAAAAGTTTTATATGAGATTTTTACAAACAATAGCAGTAGCCTAGTTTTTTTCTAGGCAATAGAGGGTATTCTTTTTGTATTGATCTTATCCTTTCTTTTGCCCCTTTGTGGATGAATAAAAGGATTATAACTTTCATGCAAAAAAAAAATCATAAAATACACCTTTCGTAACTTTTAATTTTTCATTATTAATAATACCCTAAATAATAAATACTTTTATCGCACATTGCACCGTATCTACACTAGTTTGGTTAATTAAGAGATTTATAATAGACATTGCCATATATAGTCTAAACTAGTATTTTTGCCCGTGCGATGCACGGATACTAAATTAATTTGTGGTATTCATAAAATTTTCACCATGTAAATCATAAGATTTTTTTTATATAAAAATAGTATTAGTTCGTTCCATATTTGTGTTATTTTGTTAAAAAAAATTACCTCATTTATATTTATTTTTTTCATTAATGTTACCACCAACTCGCCACGATAATCTACAGTACCACACGAAAGAACCCTTCAAACCACTATTCTTACTCTTCAAACAACACATGAAACGGTCCACAATCCAAAGCCACACCTACTAACCTATCATGAAATTAATCATCAAATGCGATTTAGTCATCTTTATTGCTACCTCAAACAACCATCTAACTCATCATCGACACTCTTTCCTAGCTTCCAATACACACCTAAAATATTCAAGTGACCCCTCTTTCACAAAACACTCGAACTTATCCATCAATGTTAGCTCTCCCTTTGAAAAGTTCATCCATTTATCAGAAACCTAGCTAACTTCTGCTTTCAAAACCGATCTTGTTTGAATGAGAAATCCTTGATTGGGAAAACAAAAACATGCAATTTTTTGTTTGGTTAACAAAAGAGGTATGAGAGAAGTGTTAAGGAATGAACGGTGGATGCAACACTCGAGATGTTACATCGAAATTTGGTGTAAAATTCAAACCACGGTGTTTTTTTAATCACCAAGACAAAAAATTAACCTAAATATTTCCAAGAATACTCCCACAAAAAACACTATAACGTCATTCCACATTAAAAATTATTCCCCGGCCCAATGGAACATTCAATAGGACTGAAGAGAGCATAACATTTGATTGTTTAGTTTTGTGTCCAACAAATAAACAAAATTGAGTTTATACATGTGATATTTTAAATGTTTTTAGCCTATATTTTTATATTTATCTGTTCCTTTCTCATATAATACACATTTTCAAATAAAATTTATTCATTTACCTTCTCCAATCAATATCTCACGTTATCCATTTTTTCACAAATTCAACCCTTTCCACCCAACCTACATATGAATATATTTTTCAATCTTCTAAATCACACTCGTAAACGTCAGGGAGTAATCCTACCCATGGAGTACCCTTCTCACCCACTTAATCAACGTAACCATTAAAGTGATTTGTAAAATGTATTCCTGGAAACCTCAACCTAAAGACATTTGTTGGTACTACTCTCACACTCTTCAACGTCGTAGAATAACCATACCCCCAAGAAACTTACATCCTCTCTCAAAACATATTTACTCCCACCGCTCGAAACAATAGATATATCCAATGTAAAATCAAATCCCGCCCTATAACAATCAAAATTGAGTATGCATACATGTTACTATAGAGATTTTTAACCTCTTTTCATAACATATGTGCCTCTGTTACTATCACGTAAAATAAAATTTTGAAATAAAATTTATCTACCTACGTACTTGCTCAGTTGTTCTAATCATTATGTAGTACATACGCAACTTTTTTCGACACCGTTTAGATATTTGCATAGCCTTCTCACATAACTACCCAACTTGACTAACATAATCAATCGTATCCCTGAACAATTCTAACCTATAGACATTTTCTTGTGCAACTTACATCACACTTTTAAACGTCAAAGAGTAACTCTATCCCCCAAGATACTTACCTCCTCCCTCGAGATCTATTTATCCCCATCCCTAAACAAATTGACACATACGAAGTACAATTTAAAATCAACCCCTACCCTATAAAACAATGTCACACTGTAAAGAATAAGTTGAAAATATGGAAGAAAAACAAAAGAATACGAACTACTCCGTATAATAAACTATAATCTAATACTAATTAAAAAATATTTTTGATCTTTTTAGGGTCTATTCTATCCGTCTCAGAAACACCATTTATTCGTCATTAATTTGTTGTATGAATACCTTCTAATACCCACTTGCATTTCATCTCATCAATACAATTATTCCGCTTAACTCAGATCACCTACATCATTATGTTCTTTAACATCTACATATTTATATTTATACTACTTAAATTGTAATTTGACAACCCAACTAACCAACTTGATCATCAGAATCATAAACTGTATTCTTGAACATCTCTAACCAATTTGCTTGTACTACTCAAATAATACTCTTAAACGTCGGAGAGTAACCCTACCCTTGAAGACACTTACCTCCTCCCTCAAAACCTATCTACCTCCGTCCTCCTAAAAAATGTCATTTTATAACACAAGCAATGTCTCATCGTTAAATATAAGGTGAAAATATGTAGGAATAAATATTGTTATTGATGAAATATCTTTCAATATCCATTTAAAACACATGTCATCCACAAAATTATTCTACTTCAGCAGCTATCTACATCATCATTGTAGTTTTTAATATTTATATTTATACTAATTAAATCCAAATTTGACATTTTTGGGGTTTCTCTGAAGTAGACTATATTTGACATTTATCTTATTTTCTTTTTACTTAGTTAAAGAAATCCTTTCTTTCGCATAATTAAGTACGAAACTGCATAATACTCACTTGAATAGTAGTGCTACTCTTGTACCAAAAAATAGTAGTGTTGCTCTTAATTTGGTAGAATATGATTAATGTTCCTTTTAGATAGGAATTTGTTTAGACTTAAATATTTAACTAATTACATTTATTAGTTCCACACATTTTTAATTAAGATGGAGGTATTCATTTTAAGTTTGAATGATTCAGTAATATGAAAAAGATAAGAACATAATGTATAAGAAAAAGTAAAAGATTTGTCTTATTACTCTTATATCCCCGTGAGACTATTTTTTGCCCATTTTAATGTTAAGACGAAGACAAACTAAATTAGTTCTTTTTTACACTTTCCCACTTTTATTTTTAATAGAAACGATGAATAATATTAATAACCTTAAATAGTAAGTACATAAATATTAAAGAATAATGTCCTAAGATAACAAACTTGTAAAGAATCAATTATTCTAATTCATTTCCGATTTTCATTTTTAATAAAAACGTTGAATAAAGTTAATAAACTTAAATAGCAAGTATATAAATATTAAAGAATAATAATGTGCTAAATCTAATAGGAAAATTGTAAATAATCAGCTATATTTTATTTTTCTAAATCTAATAGAAAAGTTGTAAATAATTTATTATTTTCTTATTTTCTAATTCTAATAGGAAAATTATAAATAAATTATTATCCAAACAACAATTTACTAATTTTTTTAATTCTAATAGAAAAATTGTAAATAATTAATTATCTCCTAATTCTAGTAGAAAAATTGTAAATAAATCTTATTTATAATTAAGTGTTTTGTAAAAGGTGGAAACTGCCACGTGCTTAGAAAAAAGCTTCCTTTAATTATATATATATATAGAGAGAGAGATTGCATCGTGTGAGGTCTATGATCTTAAATGAGGATTAAGGTCTACTAGTAGATCCAAATAAGAACCATGAGATGATGCCACGTGGATTACAGTTTCAGCCAAAAACCAAAAACTACACCTGTGGGAGTCGATCCCGCGACCACAGGATCCAAAAACTGTAACTTTACCAAATCAGCCACAGCGCCTTTGATGATTCTTATAATATTGTACTATATTTATTACATGATATTTAAAGTACAATTCCTGGTCAGATTTAAGCAAAAAACATAAGTGCACCATTTGGGGTCGAACCCTTATATAAGAGGCTTACCCATTGTTCCATATACATTTTGCTGATTAGTTTCATACTGTAAAATATTTATAGAATTTTATGTGAGGTCTTTATTTGGAATTAACTTAACAAATATTCCTATTTCGCATCAATTTCTTATTTATTCTTCTGTCTTCTACTTTGAGTTACCTTGTTAATTGCTTCTTCTCGAAATGTTTTTCTACTCGAAATGTTTTTTTCGGATTTTTTTTTGTTCTCGACATTTTTTTTCGAAATGTTTTTTTCGAAAATTATTTTTTCTTGAATTTTTTTTTTCATTTTTTCCCCTTTTTTTCGTAATATTGTTTTGAAGAATCCGTGATATTGTATTAAGTAACTTGTGCTATTGTAATAAAAAAAATTGAGAAAAACGGGTTCACTCTTCCCCTCTAGGATGTCTTTTGATTTTTTATGCCGTTTGAATGACAATAAGAAGGGAAAGGGTTTACGGTTGGATTAAGATTTTAGGATACCCGGTCCCAAAAAGAAGGGTTCAGTCTTCCCCTCTAGGGTGTCTTTTGATTTTTTATCCCGTTTGAACGAATATAGGAAGGGAAATGTTTAGGGTTGGATTAGGCGGATCCGCGGTAGGATACACATCTCTAAATGCGTATATACACACCTTTAAATGCGTAGATACACATGGCTAAATGCGTAGATACACACCTCTAAATGCGTAGATACACATGGCTAAATGCGTAGATACACATCTCTAAATGCGTAGATACACACTTTTAAATGCGTAGATACACATGGCTAAATGTGTAGATACACATGGCTAAATGCGTAGATACACATCTCTAAATGCGTAGATACACATTTTTAAATGCGTAGATACACATGTCTAAATGCGTACATATACCTTTAAATGCGTAGATACACATTTCTAAAGGCGTAGATACACATGTTTGAATGCGTAGATACACATGGTTAAATGCGTAGATACACATCTCTAAATGCGTAGATACACATATCTAAATGCGTAGATACACATCTTTAAATGCGTAGATACACATGTCTAAATGCGTAGATACACATGGCTAAATACGTAGATACACATCTCTAAATGCGTAGATACACATGTCTAAATGCGTAGATACACACCTTTAAATACGTTGATACACACCTTTAAATGCGTAGATACACATGTCTAGTAGATACACACATTTAAATACGTAGATACACATGACTAAATGCGTAGATACACATCTCTTAATGCGTAGATACACATGTCTAAATGCGTAGATACACACCTCTAAATGCGTAGATACACATGGCTAAATGCGTAGATACACATGACTAAATGCGTAGACACACACCTCTAAATGCGTAGATACACAACTTTGAATGTATAGGTACACATCTCGAATTTTTTTTATCGATACAAGAAAAACGAAGAAGAAAATTTTCGAAAAAATTTCCGGAATTTTTTTTTCTCGAAATTTTTTTCATTACAATAGCACAAGTTACTCAATACAATATCACGGGTTCTTCAAAACAATATTCCAAAATAAATGAAAAAAAAATTCAGATAAAAAAATGAAAAAAAAATATTCGGGAATGTGTCAAAGTTCTGCACTTCATCTAATGAAACATGTGCCGCTTTCCAGCATTATCGTGGGAACAATTTCTATGATCCAAATAATAACAATGTCCATCCCAACTTAAGGTGGACAAGCCAGAATGTTCAAAACCCACAGCACATGCAACCTCAGCAAAATTCCACATATGTACCCCCACATAAACAGAATTTCCAAAGACCACCTTTCAACCCTCAACCACCTTCTAATCCACCACCCAACACAGATGCTCTTATCCAAAATCTTATTGGGTTGGTTCAGAAGGAGTCACAGGCTAGAGAGGCAGGAATGAAGATGTTGGAGTCCCAGATTGCTCAGATCGCGAGCAAGAATGATACTAGAGCTCCGGGTCAACTTCCGACCAAACCGGACCAGAAGAAGGAGACTCTAAACGTCGTAACCCTGCGGAGTGGTACTAAAGTGGGGGCTGAGAAAGAAAAAACAGCGAGTAGCAGCGAAGTCGGTCGACCGACCGAAAATTCTGGTCGACCGACCACAGAGCAGGATCCGAAAATTTCGCCTGAACAGGAGACTGGTCGACCGACCGAGGATACTGGTCGACCGACCACAGAAGCAGAGCCCGAAGTTCCCTTTCGTCCAGAATTGCCAAATAACTTAAGGGATTTCCTTTTCAGGGGTGATAAGACCCCTAGATTTCTAAAAAGGGCTGCAAATACGGAATCCTCAGCTGCTCCTTTTCCAGAAAGACTCGTGCCTTCGAAGGATCAGGTATCTTTTGATAAATTCAAAGATGTAATTCGTTCATTAAATGTTCAAGTTCCATTTTTAGAACTAGTTCAACAAGTTCCTTCTTATCTAAAATTCATGAGACAGCTTTTGTCAAGGAAGAGGTCTCTAGAAAAGGTTGAGTCTGTGGCTCTCACTGAAGAGTCATCTAGCTTTTTAACACATGTCATTGCCCCCCATAAATTAGAAGACCCTGGAAGTTTTTCTGTCCCCTGTAATATAGGAACCTTCTCAGTTAAAAAGGCTTTATGCGACCTAGGTGCTAGTATAAGTGTCATGCCCCTAAGCGTCGCCTTAAAACTAGGAATGACCGAATTTGCAGTAACCAGTATGACAGTCCAGATGGCTGATCGCACATCTATGGAACCTATAGGGGTGTTAGAAAACATCCCTGTGCGTATTGACAGGTTTTTCTTCCCAGTAGACTTTGTTGTTTTGGACATCCCAGAGGATGCCCATATACCCATCATTCTAGGAAGACCCTTTCTTCACACTGCAGGAGACATTATAGATGTAGGCACTGGAACTCTAACCTTCAAAGTAGGCAAACATTCTATTATCTATGGCCTATCCTATAGGAAGAAGGATGCTATGACCCCCATTACATGTAATGCTATAACTTCTGAGAAGAAGTATGAGGTCATCACTACTTCTCCACCTTTATTACCTGTTCCTGTATCTGCTTTTACACCTCCGCCCCAGATTGGGAGCAATAGGGAGGACACTTCTATTATGACTATTGCAGGAATTGGTTTGGGGAAACCCAAGGAGAAGGAAGTTATCATCCAGAGAGGAGGAATGGGATGCCTGAGCTATGGAGAGGATGAGGATCCAGACGTCGTGGATCGAGAGGAGAAAAAGAAGAGGAGGCAGGCTCAAGCAGAGAGACCGTCGCATATGCTTTGCGACGGAGGAAAGAAGATGTGTTTTGCCACTGAAGCAAAAACAGTGGAGACTACGGCGTGCCGTCAGAAGCCGTGGTCGGATATCCTCCGCATCTTCAGCGGATAGTTGTTTTTAAGTTGCAGTTTTAAGACAATTTATTTTATGTTGTGTGAAACTTTTTAGTTTGGTTTGCTAGTAGTTAAGACTTTTAGAATCGTTTTGGCATCTCGCGCATTGTTGGGCGCACATATTTTCTTGCTTTTTCAGGATTTCCGAGAAAAAACGAAAACCTCCAGGACTCAGCTGGTCGACCGACCAGAAACATCAGTCGGTCGACCAGACGCGCTGTATCGCCGATCTTTTCGCTGTTCACAGGAGGTCGATCGACCAGAAACACCGGTCGGTCGACCTACTGTCCGTCGCAGTCTTTCGTTTCTCTTCCTCGGGAATCGTGCAACCGTCTTGGGTACTTGAGTGGCACTGCTGGCCACCAAAACCTCCCAGCTTACGCTGGTTTGGGGAGGTTTTTCTCATACATATTTTACCCCAGTGAGTTCTTTCCAGTTTTTCCTTTATTTTATTTTACTTACATTTGTCTTTTAATTTTCTGAAACCTTTACTTAGGCTAATGCACAATGGGGACATTGTGCGGGTTGGTTTGGGGAATGGTTTCGTGTTACATGCATTGCATTTTGTCACACGTTTATTGCATTTCTGTCTTGCATCGTTCTTTTCTTTATTTTCCTTATATATACAAAAATCCAAAAAAATTAAAAAAAATTCAAAAATTCTAAAAAATGCACGTTTATTTTAGCATATAGGTCGAGTCGGAACGAAAGTATTTCAAGGATGATTTAGCTATCTTACATGTTTATGCCTTTACCTTGCCTTGTCAACTTGTTTTAGTATGAGAGTCTTTTGCATATCTACGAGTTTTTGTCAACTTGCATATCTTGAGACTTGACTTATACCTTGGCGACCTACTTATACATTCTAAGTTTTAGAGCCTTATTCCTGGTTTCATTCTTAAACCAGTCGTCTAGGATGTGAGTAGTACTCCCCTTGGAACATGTTACATCAATATGCATAAACATGAACTTGAATTGCTATATACTTGTTTTACTATCTCGTTTTGTGAGTCTTGATACGTGCATTTGGGATCCCTTCTCTCATATTTACCCATAAGCTTCACATAGCCAAAATTGCCTTTTTATTCCCCCAAAACTACATCCCATACTTAGCCTACCCTTCCAAGCTAGTATTTGTGGTCATTGGATTATTTTTTGAGGCATCTTGGTTTGTGTGCTATTATGAGCAAAAAGAGAAAAGAAAGAAAGAAAGCAAGAAAAGAAAAAAGAACAGAAAAATTCAGAAAAGAAAGAAAAGAAAAAAAAAAAATTCGGGAATTACAGAACCAGTCGACCGACCACCATCACAGGTCGGCCGACCAACTGGCAGGATCAGATTCAAAATTTCCGTTCCAAAATCCCTTTCTTTTATATGTTATAACTCCCGTACCTCATTCGAAAATATTTGGGAGTCCTTTCTTATAATGTGAGAGTTGTGCTACAAAAGAGCATTTTCTTAATATCAAAAAGTCGTGAAGTATGTTGTTGGGAATCGGTTTTACTAGCTTGGCTACTAACCCCACATATCTAAAAACATCTTAACCACTTTTACCTTTTACCTCACATATCTTTCATTACCTCAATTGCATGTATCTAGGCCATTTAATGAGATTGTTATACAAAGTTGTAGAATTCTTGTTCATGTTAGATTGCAGGCATGTTTCCATGGGTCGCAGTTAGGTGAGTGTCATGACAAATATACTTCTTTCTATCTTTTACATATACTCACCCTTTGCTTCATGAGTGTCTCGAGCGTACCGCGAGAGTCCATGATATAAGTCTCTATAGTTTTTATATATGCGAGAATGACGACGCCATAACTCGTTTGCATGATTTGAATACTATCTCATTTTGTACTTGGTATTGGTTCAGGCTTACATGTAAATTTCGCTCTGAGATTGAAATCGTTCCATTAGTTAAGATCGAGTCTATTTCTTGCTTGAGGGCAAGCAAGGGTTTGGTTTGGGGAATTTGATACGTGTCTATTTTATGATGTTTTACATCTATTTTTACACGTATTTGGTCGCTCATTTACTATGTTTTAGCCTCTATTTCCCACAAATTGTGTACTTTCGTATTTTTATGCACTTTTGCAGATTTATGCGGAAAAGAGACGATTTAGCACCAAATTCGTATCCTCAAGTCTTTTGCTTAATTAAGGAATAAATGAAAAGCCAACTGGAGTCAAAATCAAAGTGCCAAAGGTCAAAACAGAAGAAATCCGAAGACTTCCGTGCAGAAGCGGTCGACCGACCAGGTAAACGGGTCGGCCGACCAGACCCAATTTTCATGAGGCCCAAATTTCAAGAAAACCGCAAATAAAGAGAAGCCCAGCAGAAAGTGGTCGACCGACCAGTTATACGGGTCGGCCGACCAGAGTGAAGCCCGTACGATTCGTTTTAGGAAATAAAGTAGAATTAGAATTTTAAGGAAACTCTTAGTTTTTACCCTATATAAACTAATCTTGTGATTAGGGTTTTAGATCTTTGATCTATGATCTTTTATCTATCGAATACACCATCTTTTTACTATCTTAAATCTCATCATATATTTTTAGTTTTGCAATCTTTCAATAGTTCTCAAGTATTCAATAAAGTTGATTCCGTTCTTCCTTAACTCCAATTGTGGTAATTCTTCTTTAATCTAGTTTCATTATTGTTCTTATTTGCTTTTATTACAATTGTTAAGTTAGAATCCCAAAGCTTTATTTGAATCTTGCATGCTTAGATTATTCACTATGTTCTCCATATTTATTCCCAATTTTATATTCGTCTTAACAGTTATGAGTAGCTAATTTTCATATGTTAGGATGTAGGGAATAATATGCATAGGTAAATAAAATCCGAAAAACCCGACCTGTAGCAGGACCACGGTCGGCCGACTGGAATAGTCGGTCGGTCGACCGAGGCCGTGGTCGGCCGACTGGAGTAGCCGGTCGGTCGACCACTCGCGTCTGTTTTCTTATTTCGTCTTTTCTTATAAATTATAATATCCTGCAATGAGACCAATAGGAGACTTGTAGGATGTTAGTAATGACCTACCCAAGATTGAAAGATACGGGAAGGGCATTGGTTTATACTTTAAGACGGATAGGTTACTCAAGGCTGAAAGGTATGTAACCTGGAATTTAGGAATCACCCTTATTGTTGACACCCAATAATTGTGAGACCTAGGAACTAATAGCATAGGCCGAAAGGAGCTATTAGGTAGCATAGACCTAAAAAAGTTATGTTACACCCCCTTACGCGACTGCAATACATGTTGACCTTAGGATTTATTTTACCTTAGCTATTTATTACCCAAACATCCTAGCATCCCCTTTATTTATATTTTTATTCTCACCTTTTAATTCTTGTTTTATTTTTATCTTTGCCTTAGATATAGCATCAACCAATCAAACCCCCAAAACTTGTTACCTTTAAACATTAACATTAAGACAATAAACATTCCCCACCTCCTTGTGGTTCGACCCTGACTTTCACTATCTATTGTTAAGGTTAGGAATTATAAATTTTATCTTTGGTACCCTCAACGACGGGCATCAATACACAAGGCTAAATGCGTAGATACACATGATTAAATGCATAGATACACACCTTTAATTGCGTAGATACACATGTCTAAATGCGTAGATGCACACCTTTAAATGCGTAGATACACATCTCTAAATGGGTAGATATACACCTTTAAATGCGTAGATACGCATGGCTAAATGCGTAGATACACACCTTTAAATCCGTATATACACATGGCTAAATGCGTAGACACACACCTTTAAATGCGTAGATACACATGTCTAAATGTGTAGATACACATGTCTAAATGCGTAGATACACACCTTTAAATGCGTAGATACACACCTTTATATGCGTAGATACACACTGGTAAATGCGTAGATACGCATCTCTAAATGCGTAGATACACATATCTAAATGCGTAGATACACATCTCTAAATACGTATATACACATGTTTGAATGCGTAGATACACATGTCTAAATGCGTAGATACACACCTTTAAATGCGTAGATACACATGTCTAGTAGATATACACCTTTAAATACGTAGATACACATGGCTAAATGTGTTGATACACATCTCTTAATGCGTAGATACACATGTCTAAATGCGTAGATACACTTGTCTAAACGCGTAGATACACACCTGTAAATGTGTAGATACACATTTTTAGATGCGTAGATACACATGTCTAAATGCGTATATACACACCATTAAATGCGTAGATACACATGGCTAAATGCGTAGATACACATCTCTAAATGCGTAGATACAAATGGCTAAATGCATAGATACACACCTTTTAATGCATAGATACACGTGGCTAAATGCGTAGATACACACCTTTAAATTCATAGATACACATGGCTAAATGCGTAGAGACACATCTCTAAAGGCGTAGATACATATGGCTAAATGCGTAGATACACACCTTTAAATGCGTAGATAAACTGTTAAACACTTTTAAATGCGTAGATGCACATCTCTAAATGCGTAGATACACAACTTTGAATGTGTAGGTACACATGTCGAAGTTTTTTTATCGAATAAAAAAAAAATGAAAAAGAAAATTTTCGAAAAAAAATTTCGCAATTTTTTTTTCTCGAATTTTTTTTCATTTGAATAGCGCAAGTTACTCAATACAATATCACGAGTTTTTCAAAACAATATTACGAAAAAAATGAAAAAAAAAATCGGATAAAAAAAACTCGAGAATAAGCCATTAACAAGGTAACAAAAAAAGAAGCCAGAAGAACAAATAAAAAATTGATGCAAAACGGGTCTGCTGGTTAAGTTACTTCTAAACAAATACCTTGTATAAAATTGTATAAATCTTATACTATATGATACTCTTCAACAAAGTCTTAGTGGCTCATTGGTTTAGGTATTGGTCTTTGAATTCAGAGGTCCAGTGTTTGACTCCTAGTAGTGGCTGTTTTTGATTTTTGCTTAGAGCATTTTAGCGTCATAAATATTTTGCAATATTATGTTAATCATCAAAGACACAGTGGCCCGTTGGTTAAGTAGTTTGGCCTTGATTCGTGAGGTCGCGGGTTTGATGCGTAGCATTGGCAGTTTTTGATTTTTGGTTTTAAGTTGTAGACCTCAATCCTCATTTAAGATGTAGACCTCACAGGATCCTCGCTCTATATATATATATATTGATTGATTTGTATACAGCTGCGAATTAGCCCCTTTCCCTCCAATTATTTGCTCTTAATTAAACTAATGTTGGAAAACATATTTCTAATAGCAATGAAAAAAACTTGATTAACTAAATATTTTTCTGAATTTTCAAATATTTGTATTTGAAAATTTACGTAGTACTTCCTCTTATTTATTAAAATTATATACCATTTCAATAAAAATATACGGAGCATATATATAAACCTTTCATAATTAAATAAATTATGGTGCGTACCTAAAATTATACCTTAACATTAAATTAAAATTGAAAATAGAGAATAAAGTCGTTATTTGTCAACTATTCTTCGTCAAAGCTAAGGTGTGAAAATCACGAAGCCAATTCAATGCATAATTATAGTTAATTAATTGTCTATAATTTTGACTTTCTCACATGAACAATGAATTAATTTAATAAAATAAATGAATACAATGCTATGTAATTGAATACTCCATGATAGAAGATCGTCATACATTAGACCATAATTATACCAACATGGACGAGAATCGAGATACACGATGACCATAAACAAATACAGTACGGAGTACTCCATATCTTAATATATCTTGTAAATAACCTCGACAATTCGTCCTGCTTGTGAGTGTTGTGACGGTCAAGGTAACAAGTTTGTGATCTCTCATAACCCTTTCTGATTTACCTCTTTGTCTCGCATCAAAAACTTGTGACGGAGTCCGTCATATTTTTGTAACATCAAAGGCCAACTATATAAGAGTATATAAGAGCCATGAGATGTAATAGGGGGATGAAATTCATGTGATAGAGTCTTACCTTCCTAATAATCTTACTCGACTTAAATTCGGGTTTTATTGTACGTAATGAAAAAAAAGCCAACTTAAATTCGACTAAAATTCAAAATTTCTAGTTAGAAATTTCAAAAAAAAAATTGAGTTTGCCTTATTGCATTATTAAACCCTATTTGTTTATTTTTGCCAAAGTTTATCGCTAACCGCGGCCAAGTTTAAATTTTGGATCTGCCTCTACGAATAAGAGTATATATAAAACGTCCAACTTAGTAAAAAGACGTCCATAATAAATCCGAGTATGTGTTTATTTTTATTCTATTTTGAAATTAAAACTTGATATTTTATGTTAACAATCATCATTGTGTAATAAGACTTGCCTTATTTTTTAAAAACCCAACTAATTTATTACCAATAAATAAATATTTTTTTATAAAATAAACCGTATTAAAGTATAAGACGACGGTGTTATTCTATAATTTGGTTTCATACATTGATCTTTGGTGAAACCTACCGTTAGAATGCAAGATGGTGATATTAAAAGGTGCTGAGCATTATTTACCTACCTTCTTGTATTCATTTGTTTCTCCAACTTTCAGCCTTTCAAACTCCCATAAAAATCACATACATAAATAAGGTGCTTTCTACCTAATTTGGTCATGCACTATAAAAGTATAATAATCTTGATATACTTATATACATATTAACACAAATTTTTATTTCAAACCAAGCAAATCCGTGTGAAGCAATAAAACGAGCCAAATAGATATTATTTTATACGAGTATATAAGACAAAAATAAAATGCCTAAATATTAGCAAAAAGACTTGTCTTATTTATACAAGTGGGGTATATTTGACCCGTCTTAGTCTTAAACGGTTATATCCAGTCTTAAGAGACTTATTAATATATTAATTTGTAGATTGTAGATTTGTAGACTAGAGTCTAGTCTCTAATTTAAACTCCAACTTTATTGTCTCTGTTAGGGTTGCTATGAGAGCACCACATTATTCTTACTTAGGCCCTGTTTTTTCTGGCTTAATTTCAGCTCCTTTTAATTTTGGTTGATTATATTCCGTTAAGTTTTATTTACGTTTAATCAATTATTTTCAATTAATCTCTTCACAAAAGTAACTTTTAATTCAACTAAATTCACTCCACCTCAGTTCCACTCAATTTAGTTCAATTAAGCTCTACTTCAATTTATTCAATTCAGTTCGTTTCAGCCGAAAAGAACAGGGCCTTGGTGGACAAATTTGATTGAAACCTTTTTTTAGTTTTTTTTGCTAATCGATTTGGTGTAGTCTAAATTCGACTCAGATATATAAAATTATTAGAGCGATAAATTTTTTTCCTTATAAATTAAATTAACATTATTACATACATTTTTAGGATTTAAATCCAATATCTTTAATTTAAAGTAGAATAACCTTTTTTACCGGTTAAAAAACAAAAAAAAAAAGTGTTCATGTGATATAGGACAATAACAACATTAGCTTTGTTGTTTCACGACCCCCGCACATTACCTGATAAGTTAGACCATCCCCAAGCAGAAGGTCGTCTTAATCGGGTCACCAACATATTAACCCTTAATCTCACCTTATTTACCTTGACCCACTTATACCCTCCCAAGCAGAAGGTCACGACCTAGGTCACTAACCCAATCAATTTTCCACTTTCTACATTCTCTACCCCACAAAACCTCTCTCTTACTCTTTTAATTATTATTATTAACTAAATATTAAAAATAAGTTTTATTTCTAAACCAATCGTATAATGCCATGTGGAAGGTCACCAAATGGTGACCTCTTCTTGTTCATGGTCACCAATTGACCCCGACTTATTCAAGGTCGGGCTAATTATCGTCTAAGGTCGTGTTAATTAAGTAATTAAGGCGACCCAACAAGGTCACGACCCGGTTGGCGACCTTGCTTGGGGATGGTCTTACCCTTGTGTTTCCTACACAAATGAATGAAATATATGAACAAAAAATAATAATTTAATCTATACGGCATTTTTCTAATGATGAAGGGTTAAATTTCTCTGTATTCCCGCACCATCACATTGATCATGTAAGTCACCCTTTTCGGAGGCTGCGGTGGCTAAGTGGTCATCTCCCCAACTGCTAGTCAAACCTAATACCTCTTAACTCCTTTATTTCTGCAAGGTTCACGGTTTAACTCAACTGTTACTAGACTAACACCTTTATGAGTTTTTTTTGACAAATTATGTTCCCTTTGTATTAGTCAACTATTTAATTCCATGGTAATTATTTTATGCAATTTATGTGATGAGGTATGAATGTTTATATCCTCTTTATTAAAGCAACAACCACAGAGCTGAGGTGTCGCTCTGTGGTTGAAAGTACATTTTTTTAATTTTTTTAAATAGAGGGCCTACCATGATCTCCATGATCTTTTTTATTTTTTAGAATTGTTCATGATTAAATTGAATAACTCGATTAAAACAACAATAATTATAATTATTACATATCGACTAATTGGAATACGAACATGATTTAATAGCCAAAAAATCAACGAAACAAATTTGCCAAACTTTGAAGTCTAAAAGACCGACGTAAAAATTGTCATAAATTAATATAAATATTCTGGTTTTGAAATTTAATGTAAAAAAATTGTGAAATTTATATACAAAAAGTAGGGAAATGTTTACAAGACGAAAATACAACAGATGCAAATTTGTTTTTCTGGAAAAAAAAATCATGGATTACCTTATTATTGATAACTATGTCAGTAGATTTACGTAGTTCAAAGAGTTATGAGGAAACGCTCACATAGATAAGGTTTAAATTAATTAAAAATGTTAAAATGCATAAAATGAAAAAAATGAAAAAAATAAAAGCAAAAAGATAAATAAAATAAATAGAGCCGTAAAAAATAGAAAAATAAAAATATCCAAAAAATGTTAATGCAAAATACGTATATAAATAGTATCAATCAATTGAAAAAGTCTGGAATTGTCAAATTACTTTAAGCACGAACGCGTTAATGGCTTGATGGTATGGACCTTTGAAATTAAAAGAACAAGCCTTCTATAAATGGTTAAAAACAAGAAGAACAAATTAGGAAAAGGGAGATCGAGTGAGAGATATAAACCTTTTGTTTTTAATATAATTAATTTAATATACTTTTTAAACTATTTTTAAACATAATATAATTATAATAATACCAAATTGCACGGGTACGATCTAATAAGTGAACATTTTAGCATGCAATAGCAAAATCGAGTAAAAAACAATATATTGAATTTATGAAATTGATAATTCATTTATAATTGTATTTGTATTTTAAAGTACTAAAATCAATACTTTCTTCATTGAGTTGTATACGTTTGCTTTATGCACATATATCAATGCTTATTTATTTGTTCATATCTTTAGTTACATATTAGTACTAAAGTCCATAAAAGTTTGATATTCATATTGTAATCGGTAAGACAATTTAAACAAGATCTCAAATGACTATCGTTTATGTAATATACTAGAATTTATATTGAAGATTCTCTCCACTTATGATTAGTGCCCAAAAAGCAAACATATACAATTTAGTACAATAGAGAAAAAAAAATTTAATTATTATTTCAAAATATAATATATAAGTGTTTTTAATGTCTATAGGTGATGGAATTTAGCTAAAATAAATACTACATTGATCAAACTTTCCATTTTATACATTTTATATTCACGTCAAACATAGACTTATTTTTCACCCATCACGTCAAGCGGGTGGATCGTCAGATCAAATTGACTACTGAAGCTAATCAGTCATGTGAAGCTAGGGTTAATTGGGTCGCATATTAAGATTCTGAATGTTAACCCTAAAAACTAAAAAAGGTTTGGTAAAGTGGAGTTTACAAGTTAGATCAAATTTCAACACGTTTACTTATAAAATTATAAAATATTGACTACATGTTGCTTGATAATGAGTAAAAAAATGATATCATTCAAACATATGTTGATAAAACATCTTTAATAGGGTCATTGCGTATAATTTCTTAAATGACATAAATGGTAACAAAACTCATAATTCAAAACTAAAATTTTGATGTAACTTAAGTCAAAAGTTAAATCATTTCTTTTTACACTATCTTAATAATGCTAAAATAGTATATCCGTGCAATTTGCACGGGTTTAAGACTAGTAAAGTGTAAAAGCATTACGCAAACATCATAATAATCAAATAATAATGTCTTTCTCATTAGCAATATAGGTATACATATAGGCAATAGGCATATAGCCCCATTATTCATGACATTAAAGTTAATTCAAGTAAATTAGTAGAGTGGTCCAAAACTAAATTATTCATCAATTAACGATGTTTACACAATATGTCATTTACACGTGGTCTTCGACGTACGTTCTATTCATTTCCTATTTTTGGTTCACCTTTTTGTAATTAGTTAGATGCGTTTAAGATGATATTATCCGTTTTAGGTTTAAGACGAGTCAAATATTACTCTATATAAAATAAAGATTTTACCTTTTTTTAATTGTACTTTGACATATTTTTTACAATTATTCCATATGGATATATATTTGATCCGTCTCAAATATAAATTATTTTATAAGATGGTTTTATCGAATAACAACGGAAGCGTTTAGCCGTTCATCATGCGTGTGTAAATCAATTGGCTTTGTTTCTTAATTGTAAAGTTGTTGATCTTATTCTTAATTGCTAAAAGCGAGAAGATGAGGAAAATTTAGGATGATTACCTCACAAATTAGTAAAGTGTACCTTTTCTAATTTAGTGAAAAATTTACATCTATTTTATTTTATTTAAAAAACTCGATAAATATAAAATCTATACCTATAAAAGGAATAGATTTTAAATGTCTCCTATTGGTTCCTTGAAATAAGGAATTTATGGGCCCACCAAATTTTAGACTGATTTAGGAGTCGTTTGGTTGATCAAGGAACTTAATTTGCCTAGGAACTTTAATTTCATAGGAATTAAGTTCCAGCCTCCAATTCGGGTGAATTTGACAAATGTGTTTGGTTGCCAATGTAGGAATTAAATTCCATGGGAATTTCCAATGACCAAGGGAGGGGTAGGTAAGTCAATTCCTACATCATGTAGGCATTGGAAGTTCCTAGGAACTTCTAATTCCTTCATCTTCCAAAAACTATGTCAACCAAACAAGACTTATTTTTGTAAATCACGTGATTTTGCAATTCATGTGTTTTTAAGGTGTCAACCAAACAACCCCTTAATTTCTTTCTCTTCTATTTTTATAATTTTGATTTTTACTCATCTCTAATTACGTAATCTGATATTTTCTCATCCCTAATTAAAGTAATCGATTGCAGTATTACATTTTGTCATTGTCATAATAAAATACGATATCATCAAATTATTGTTAATCGAATATTTAAATAACAATATACAACGGTCCAACAAAATACGATATTTAATGGTCCAAAAATTAAATCGGAAAAACAAAAAATTACAAACAACAAAAATAATTAGTCCAAGAATTAAATTACATTATATTTTCCAATCAAATCAAATACAAGTTAAGATACCAAACAAGATAAAATACGGTAAAATACAATATACAACGGTCCGATATATATCAAAATGATCATATTTTGCCAATGTCGTCATTAAAATGCGGTATATTGGAGAAAACAAAAATCATGTATATCAGAACAAAAAATAGTCTTTTGTTGATTTTAAATCTTTTAGTTGAATTTAATTTAAATTCAACTAAAAATCTGCAAATATACATAAAAAACAAAAATCTTCTATATTAGCACAAAAAGTAGTTTTATGTTGAATTAAATCTTTTAGTTGAATTTAAATTAAAATACGATATAAACAGTCCGATATCTATCAAAATGATCATATTTCGCTAATGTCGTAGAATGTTTTGGGTAGTTACAAGGTCGAACTAACAAATAATTTGGGTTGATTACGATGATTCGGAACTTAGGACTAAATCCGTAAGCATAATTTTAATATATATATTTTTTTATCGGCTATTATCCGTCTTAAGTTTAAAACGAGTCAGTATTATAGGACACATTTTATTTTCGTCATGCATAATGTTTTTTTTTGTATTATTCATTCTACATATATATTTGACATGTCTTAAACTTAAACCGATAAGTCATCCTAAATAAGTTTTGTGTACTTTTATAATGTCAAGCAGATGCATTAGTTTTATTTGCGTCAAAGTCAAGTATATAATTTCTCTTTACTTTTACATTGATATTACTCCGATACTAAAATCATATTTTTTTAAAATTTATTTACCTTCTTATTTATTTTTTTAATTTAATAAAATTAGACCCGTGTAATTTTTGCACAGGCGTAAAACTAATATTAATTGTAACGGAAAGTTATACTACCATTTTGATGTCATAACATGCGAATATGGGAGGTATCTATCCTTTGCGAACAACCATACCATTGGACTATTGGAAACATAGAACTGCGTTCCAAGACTTCCAACATGTAAATATGGTGCATTAATTACCCTAGTAAAATAGGAACAAAGAGTCTGGTTGTGAGTTGTGACTAGGAATGGCAGTGGCAGTGGGTCAGGTACCCAACCCAGATCCTTAGGGTCAGACCCTAATGGGTCGGGTATGGGTCGGGTATAACTCTTATATAAAAACTTCGGGTCGGGTCCGGGTTTTGGTCTTGGGACCCTTAGACCCTTATATTTATTTAAAAAAAAGAAAAAGTAAAACAAAAAATACACATACGAACGTCAATAACCCAAATAATAGACACAAACAGATTACTCTTATTAGTTATCATTAATATACTATACGCATATCCAAATAATCATTAAGAATAACGAGTAAATTGATGAAAATGATGAGTTTGGGTACCCTAAATGATACTCCCTCCGTTCGATTCCACTTTGCAGGTTTGTTTTTTCACGTTTGTCGACGCACGTTTTACATGTTAAATACTTCAGCTATGTAGTTGCAAAAATTATACAAGTTAAATATTTTCGATGTACTTGTAAAGACGAATCAAACAAGACCCCACATGAATATGTTTTCTCTTACGTATTAGGAGAAAATTGAGATTAAATGTTCACTTGTGAATAGTGTACAAAATAGAAACCTGCGAAGTGGAATCGAACGGAGGGAGTATAATTTAGGGTCGGGTATGGGTAATGATCCAAATAACCAAGATTTTGTAATACTTTAATCAAAACTTTTTAATTTAATTCGAACCTTGGTACATATTGAATGACTTGTTAAGAAAAATTGAACCCTAGGGTAGACCCTACCCAGACCCAAACCCATTAGGGTCGGGTATGGGTCCATTAATTTCAGACCCTTTAGGGTCTGGGTCGGGTATGGGTCTAAGATTTTTTGCTGCTGGTCGGGTCGGGTCTTGTCGGACCCTACCCAGACCCTACCCATTGTCATCCCTAGTTGTGACAGCTAATATCCGTCACAAGCTAAAAATGGATACTTTTCTCTCATAAAAATAGATTACCTCATGGTTTGTACCATCTGCACAATGTGAGAGAGCACTATCCGTCTTCAACTTGTGACGGATAATACCCGTCTCCAATGAGAATTTGTGAAATAGAAATAAGAGTTAGTTTAACGGGTAAGAACTCTCATACTGTGATAATGAAATTGAGGTTTGAGTTTTATTTGTGATATGATGCGTTTATTATGTGAATTAAGAAAAAAAAAATTATATACATGGTCAAATAAACTTCTTTACTTTTTTTACTTGTGAAAAAGAAATCATTCGATTTTCACGGATTCTAAAATGTCATTTTAACTCAAATTTTCTCCAACTGTGTACTAAAGCCCCCCCTTTTTTACTTATTTATTTGTCTTGGAGTGAATTAAACTTATATAAGCTGAACAATTATGAACTAAACTTGTTTTTTCTGACTTAATTTTATTTTAGTTCCGTTCAGTTCGATCATTTCAATTTAGATATATTTAATTCAGTTTAGCTCAACCCAATCATGTTCTTTCTGTCTTGTTTTCACCTTAACACTATTCAATCTAGTTCAGCTAGTGTAACACCCCTATATTTGTCGTATGAGTTACTTCGCTGAGTTGGTTGCACTCGGTCGCATTGTTGATGTATAAGTTGTTTCAGAAAAAAAAAATGGTATAGTTATGTTGCCCGTTTATAGGTACGTTATCTTAAAATTGTTATAACTTGAGATGTATAAATGATATTAATGTGATTTCAATTGGAGGTGGTAGCTTGTCCTTTTACGATTCTAACAATAGGTAACACGCCCAAATTAAATTTACGAGTCTCCTTTCTGTGCCTTTAACTCGCACTAACTTTGATGAATTCAAGCACATAAATTAACACCTCTTTAAACCTCGCCAATATCCAAAAAATTAGAACAACAGAGGGAAGTTCTTGAAATTTTTTGATATACTATGGTCGTGAAAACTCAAAATCGGAGTAATTCTATATATAATTCAATTTTTTTAATTATATTTGAAAAAAATGAAAGTATCAAATTAAGCTAAAGTCAGACGTAATCAATTATCATGTGAAGCTAAAGTAAGAAATAACGGAGTATATTAAGCACAAAAATCAAACAATGAGATATAAATGAACCTATATTCCACACTAAAAAACTAGATAAAATAATGATAAAGACCAACCAACAAGATTTTCTTCCCATAACAAAATAGTACAAAAATATTTAAGATATATCCTCATCCTCACAATTATCCTTATTAATAGTGTCATTCTTAAATTCATTTCCTTAATCTCAATATTATCATTACTTTTAAATTTAATCTTCTTTTTATTAATCTTATCTTATTATTAACTAATACAATTACTTTAATGCCCTTTTTATGAGAAGTCGCGATTGGTGAAAGTTATTTTAGTTGAGGTTTTTAGGTAAATAATTAGTCGATTTTACGGTAATGCTTATATCTAAAACGTTTTTTTTTTTTTGGTTCAACGAAGCGCGCACTTAGTCGCATTATAATAGGGGAGGGGGGATTCAATCCTGGGACCTATTGTCCACAATACCTCTGTCTTAACCACTAGACTAAGACATCCTCGGTATATCTAAAACGGTTTTTAATATAAAAAGTTTCGATAATAATAAACATTATTTAGAGAGAGGACACTATTTAGAGAGAGAAAGTTCCTCCCTACTAAATTTGTGTTAAAATTGCGTTTCTATGGTCATCACTCATCACTGTTTCTTCTTTCTCTCTCTATCTTCAATTTAATTTTCTCAAAAATCGTTGAATCTTTCCTTGGTATATTCACAATTCACCAAATTCTCCGTATTTTTCTCTCTCTAGATAAAAAAATGGATTAATTTTGAGCGAATTACACTCATCACACACTTTTGGAATCTAAATTTGATCTGGGTTGTAATGAATTATGAATGTCTGAAATGGGTAGATGCTTAATTGTTTGATTATTGTTGTTTTCTGTGATTAGGGTTTGGAATTTGATTCGACAGGGGGAATTTTATTGGGTTGATAGAAAGTAATTCTATGATTAGGGTTGTTTGTGTTGCATATTTGTTAAGTTACGACTAAAAGTTAGCTGCTTTTAGATTATTAGATCTCTTACTTTATGCAAGTTTGTATCTTTTGAAAGAAAGGAAGAAATAAAAAAGGGTGTTGCTCGGATTCTTTCCTTTGTTGTTGTGATTATTGTTTGAGAATTATATGCTTTTGTTTATTCTTAGGAATTTAAGCATAAATTCTCTATAGGATTTGATATTATTTCGAATTGATTTCGGAGAATTTGAACATTTGGTAGTATAATTGTGGAGTTATTGGTGGTATATAGGGTTGAATTGTGGAATTGTTGGTGATAAAAAGGAAGAATAGGGTATTTAGAATTCGTTGTGACGGCTTCCTCAATCGAAAATAGGGGGTGTGATTGTATAGCTGGTCTGGAGTGCATAGTAGATATAATCAGGGCCCTGAGAATGGGTTCCTGTTTATCGTCTGAACCCAGGAGTCCTCTCTCGGGTTCTCCTTCGGCTTCTTTAGGGGTCCGAAGGAGGAAGAACTCTAAGAAACGATGGGGTTCTCGGAGTTCTTCCTTTGATCTTAAGAAGGATGAACTTCTTCTTAAAATCCCTGGTAGATTGTTCTTTAATGGCTCGTCCGAAATTGCCTCATTGTTTACTCAGCAGGGTAGAAAAGGGACCAACCAGGATGCCATGGTTGTTTGGGAGGTACAAACATCCCTTACCTGTATTATATTATTTGTGTATTTTTTATTATCTGTTTCGCCATTATGATGTCTCTTGATTTATTTGCATTAGATTGGAAATGCGGTTGTGACTTCTGAGAGTTATCCTTATTGTTCCCGGTGTCGTTACTTGTTTGATTACAATCGGTTTGCAAGGCTTACTGGATAAGTAGATTTCATTTATTGAGATTATTCAATCATTTTGAGTCGGAATAAAACAATTTGACCCCTTCAATGGAAGGACATCTGAGATTATTGAATCATTTTATTCATTTACTTGGCATCACTTTCATCAGCTCAAAATATTATTGTTGCTCTTTGTTTGTGGTCTTTCCCTTCGTCTTAGGATATTTTTGGAGCCTCGTTTTTAAGTAGTATTTTAAATTTATTATTGATTGCTGATTGATTTGGATGGCCCTATTATAAAGGTTTTATTGATTATTGATGACCCGGAAGGCCCCAACCCAAGTTGTCTGTTTGAGCACTTATTTAGTATGAGTAATGATTTTATCCTTATCCATAATTATGTATGTACCTTTAGACTATTTGTGCTTATTGAGTCTTATCTATATTATTCATAATATTATAGCTAAAAATATTGGAAATTTGTTTTGTCTGATGTATTTATTATTATCTTACATTTTCTAGTTGCAGATGATATTTTAACTGCAAAGTCATGCTTTTGGACTATTATTTTTCTAATAGGTGATCTATCTGATCTGTATCCTTGTGAAACTCGAAGATGGAATTGTCACTAGATTTGTACATATAGCTGATAGCTTATAGGAATTTACCGTTGGAAAGAGGTTTTTACGAAGCCACTTCTCTCCCTCTCTAAGTCAATTGTTGTTTCTTGTCATTTACCACGCCTCGACACACATAAAAGAATATAACTAGTGCCATCTACCACGTGTCTACATACATAAAAGAAAATAACTATTTATTGAAATGCCTCCTTGTTACTGTAGATTGCATGAAAGTGTTCTTTTTCCTTTTCTTTTCTGCTATTGCCATTGCCATTTTTGTACCTTCTTTGTCGTTTGGATATATTGTGTCTGGTCTTTGTGAACAACGAAAGAATATTGGCATTGCTACTACGCCTGGTTTGAAATTAAGTACGAGATGCGTATGTGTGTCCTCGGGAGCTTTCAAATATTATTTTTCATGTGGTAGATATTTATTTTTGGCATAATGGCACACTATTCTTAATAACTTGTTGACATGATTTGGATTTTCAGAATTTCTGCTCAAGAAGTGACACCATTTTCTGTGGGGTTTTCGATGGGCACGGGCCTTATGGCCATATGGTTGCCAAGAGAGTTAGAGATTCTCTTCCACAGAAACTCAATTCTCAGTGGGAAGCAAATGTGAAAGATGAAGTTCTAAGGGAAGTAAGCATCAATTCAAGTAGCCTAAACTCTGAAGACACCTCTTTCATATCCATCGATGAAGACTCCCGGCCTTCAGTTGATGTCGAGGATATTGACAAGCAGCCGGACATCTTTCATGTTCTTAAAGAATCGTTTTTGAAAGCTTTCAAGATCATGGACCGCGAATTGAGAGTACATCCAAGTGTTGATTGCTATTGTAGTGGAACCACAGCCGTGACCCTTATCAAGCAGGTTTGTGGAATATTTCCTTTACGGAGTTAATTTCCAAAAAATATCAGTTTGGCATATACATATCCTGGTATCCTTAAGCTAGTAATTCAGGTGGAAGTTTCTAATACTGTCCAGCATATGGTAACACATGTTTTAAGACTCTAATTAAGTAATTGCTGATGAACAGGGGCAAGATCTTGTCATGGGAAACGTTGGTGACTCAAGAGCTGTGCTAGGGACAAGAAATAAAGACAATTCTCTAGGTGCTGTTCAGTTGACTGTAGATCTCAAGCCAAATCTCCCAGGTTTGTCTCCCGTTCGTCTGTACAGCCTCATACTCCCTCTATCCGTTAATGAACTTTGGTTTTCTTTTTTGGGTGTCGGTGAATAGACTTACCTCTTGAATTTTTTCTGTGGGTCGTTATGTTCGTGATTCCGCATTTTTAGACAGTTTGCAATTACACCAGTCATCTTAGTATGTGGCTTAAATCCGGTGCAAAATATTTTGGAATTTTTTCATGGGAAAGGGAGTATTTTTATAATGTTTTAGAACTAATGTTTTGTCCTGTCCCATTTGTCAAGCTTTTTATGTATCATAATCCTCTGTACATCAGTTTGGGTGGGATTGTTTCATAATCACAATACAGACCATGTTTTGCCGGTTTTGTCTTTTATTTTTGCCTGGATTTGGATTTTTTTGGGGTCCTGGCCATACTGCATTTGTATGGTTCTTACTCAGATCTGTTGGAAATAATTGGTTTAGGCTTGGTTGTTTTTATGTAAGTGCAGATACGTGTTTCATGAACAACTAGGGTCAAACTATTGGCTGGTCTTTTGTCCAGCATAGAGGCATTAGTCTTTGTTTTTCTTTTATATTATATATTAGTTATTATCATTGAAGTACTTTAATAACGAGACAGCAGGTTGGTGGAGCATAGGCAGACTTAGGCTCTGTTCTTTTTGGCTGAAACGAGCTGAATTCAATAAATTGGAGTAGAGCTTAATTGAACTAAATTGAGTGGAACTGAGGTGAAGTGAATTTAGTTGAATTAAAAGTTAATTTTGTGAAGAGATTAACTGAATATAATTGATTGTACGTAAATAAAACTTAATGGAATACAGACAGGCAAAATTGAAAGGAGCTGAAATTAAGCCAGAAAGAACAGGGCCTTAATCACTTGTCTTTGTAAGGACCAGTAATAGAGTAAGGCATAAGCCTGCTGTTGTGGTTCCTGTCCAATATATTTCTCCATCATTTCCCAAGTTCAGATCGTCAACTGTCCAATCACGACTGTCGAGACTCTAGGCGAATGGTCCAAAAGTCTCTATCTACTGACGATTTCGATGTTTTAAGACTGGTAGACTGTAAGAGCAAATTGTTTTGTTTTATTTCTTAATTGTTGTCATGAAAATGAACCAAATGATGTTTACTTGCGTTGATCCGTTTTGGTTTTCTTGAATGCTGTGGCACAAGCCCACAACTATGGTTTTTTTAGGGTAATGTAAGGACAGGTGGACGCTATTTCTTTTATAAACGCGGAACTAGGACTATCTTGTTCCCAACTCCCCCGCCGTTTTTTTATAGTCCTTTTCCCTTTTTGTGGCAGTGGTTTAACTTCCAATTATTTATAAAAAGAAAACAAGAAATTTAGAGGAAGATATTGTATGAAACTTATTACTTTATTAGTATGATGCTCCGTATTACTGTGTAATTTGGCTTATTACTTGACTGGTAGTGGTTTTCATGTCAAATTGCTCTTAAATCTTTAACTTGTGCTAAATAATTGGTAACCTCTAACAGCTGAAGAAGAGAGGATCAAGAAGTGCAGAGGGCGAGTTTTTGCTCTTCGAGATGAACCCGATGTTGCCCGTGTTTGGCTGCCGAACAACGATTCCCCTGGCCTTGCTATGGCTCGAGCATTTGGAGACTTTTGCCTCAAGGATTTCGGCCTTATAGCAGTGCCTGATGTGTCATACAGACGCCTCACTGACAAGGACGAGTTCATTGTTTTGGCTACCGATGGGGTAAGAGTCAACTGCACACAAGCATTTTCTTTTTCGAAAATTTTCCACTAATTGGTGTCCCCGGGTTCGAACTATTTATCACTTCCATACTTGTTCCCAAAACTGTTTAGCAATTAAAAATAAAGTCGGTTTCAGCCTTGTTTAGTATGACATTATTGGTAGAACCCACCTCCCGAAATGTGTATCTCACACTATTTTAGTGTGACGCCGTCTCTTTGGAGACTTCTTAACCGTTCATGTGGCAATTGGTGACAGATTTGGGATGTGCTTTCCAACAAGGAGGTTGTTGACATAATAGCTGCAGCCCCTTCAAGATCTACTGCTGCGAGATCCTTGGTTGAAACAGCAGTTCGAGCTTGGAAACTGAAATACCCGACTTCCAAAATTGATGATTGTGCCGTCATTTGTCTCTATCTCGACTCCGACACTAACAATCTATCATCTGCATCCAACGGTCAAGATAAAGAGCAGACAGCTGCCGGAGAGCAAGCACTTCTCGGTAAACCTGAGAGAGTCGCTCCTGAACCAACTGGCGTTGACGGGTCAATACCCGTGAATACAGTAAGAGGCATCCTTCAGAATACAAGCGACGACGCAGATGAGGATCCCAGAGAAGATGACATGTTACTCGAGGACTATTCAGCATTAGAAGGAGTTACCCGGGTTAACACATTATTGAATCTTCCGAGATTCACACCCGGGAAAAAGGGTTAAGAATGCCCCAGGCAAGACGATAACCCGACTGGTTCACTTCCAGATTGGTCGGGTTGAATCTAAGCTTTCAGTTCTCTTTTATAAAAACCTATAGTCCTGCTTCTGTTCTTCTTCTTTTGGTGTTTGTGTCCTCAGAATTTGTAATTGAGTAGGAGAGACTTTCCCAGCTATATTAGTTGTCCTGGGAAGCAATCCTCTCCAAGTAGCTTGCTTAGCAATGAATTTTGTAAAATTATATTATTATCCATTTATCAAAGTTTTGCACTTACTTCCCTCCTTTTCGGATCGGGTCATTTCAGATCCGGTCATTTTAAATCGGGTTGTTTCAGCCATTTTAGGTCATTCTGGATCACGATTTTGCCTTAACTAAGTCATTTTTGTGTATGTCGGGTCATTCTCGAGTCCTGGGTCGTCGGGTTGTTTCGGCCATTTTAGGTCATTTTGGATCAGGATTTTGCCTTAACTAAGTCATTTTTGTGTATGTCGGGTCATTCTCGAGTCCTGGGTCGTCGGGTTGTTTCGGCCATTTTAGATCATTTTGGATCAGGATTTTACCTTAACCAAGTCATTTTTGGGTACGTCGGGTCATTCTCGAGTCTCGGGTCGGCTTTTGCCAGGTACTAGTAGATAAGGGAACTCCACCACAAATCAAATTGTGTCCCAATATTAGACACACACCCCCACCTTATCTAAAAGAAATACCAAAAAAACTGTCATCACATACCAAAAGCTAGCCATGCAAACACAAAACTTGTTCTAGGTTATACTTAATAGAATGGAGAGTAGAAATGTCCACTTTTACGACCATCCTTGTCTCGACCGTCACAGCTGCCGCGACACCTACTTCCTTAGCCTCCAACAATCGCCGAAGCTACAAGTTTCCGTTCACGACCAATCATGTCAACACTTGTCGACGGTCATTACCCCTACTACACGGTACGTACCATACATATGCTATAATTATTGTTCATGTTAGTCGTTCGAAAATTATTTTAATTATTTGACGACATGTATATTATAATTGTTTCAGTCGCGAATGATGCAAACAAAGAGACGTCGACAAAATTAAAGGATGACGTGACGGAGGCCGATAAAATAGTTGATGAGATGGATTTCGGAGAAATATGCAATGAATTTGAATGCATAAGTAGTCCGTTGGTTGAATCGACAGCTAGACAAGTTGTTCGAGACATCTTAGAGCTTAGGCAAGGAAACCGTGCCCTTGGTACTTATGCTCTTAATGTCATTTATAAGGTATACTCACTTCCTTGCTAAATCGCAAATACACGGTTTTTCACTAAGTTTATTGAGATATCACTTTTTAGAGACGGGTTATATATTTTCCCTTTAATCTTTCACAAACTTCAGCCCGTGCCAATCCCGTGTCCTGGTAAAATGGGACATGAGATGAGGCGTGTCAGCGTGTCCACTTCCATCTCTACCTAAATCAACTCTTTTACTTGCTCGTTGTTTTCATAACGGGCATACCCATTTTATAATTGATCATGACCGTCCTGATCAGTAAACCATTTTGTATCGGCCCGGTTTTAAACCTGTGGATTGATTTAATTACAGGATCCAGTGAGAAGCTTTAGAGGAAGGGAGAAATACAAAAGGCCACTATGGGTAACTGAAACACTTGAGAATACTAAAGTGGTAATTTAAGCTTAATCTACTATTAATTTCATTTCAATCAGCAGTAATTATTGTGTGAGACGGTCTTAAACTGTAAAACGGAAAATTTGTATAGCAACAGAAGAGGATTGTCTTGATGTGACTCATGTGAGACCGTCTTATTCTAGAATTTGCGAATCAACAATAATTACTCTTAATTAACACATTCTCTAATGACTTGATTAATTTTTTAACAATAGGGAGTTCAAGAAATGGTGATGTTATCAACTAGTGTCCTAAACATTAAATGGACAATCAAAGGAAAGCCAAAATCAATCTTAGGTATAATTGGAGGTGAATTAGTCATTAAGGTGAATTCTAAGTTCACTTTAAACCAAATTAGTGGACAAGTGATTGAACATGAAGAAACATGGGATTTATCCGAGTCGTCGCCTATCGCTCAAGCGTATTTTTGGGGGTCACGCCGTCTCTTTGCCACCAAAGAAGCCGGGAAAGATGTCGTTGACTCGATCAAGTCGATTGGGAGCAAATTTTCTATACCTAAAGAGGATGTTGAGGTGTACCCTGACCCTTCCGGTGATCCTACTAAGGTAATTTTATGTTTTAAGTATATCGTAAAGTAAAAGGACGATTTCATGCTAAGATATTAAGGTGAAAACTCGGTTCAAAGCGTTGTGATTCGCCCTACCATATAATAAGACCTCCGGGTTGTCATATTAGGTTCACATTTTGTCATGTTAACATTACACATTACATCAAATTGGATTTAGTCGAGGTCATTTCAGGTCAATGTCTGAGCGGATGCAATTTTTGTTATTGTTGAGGCATGTTAATCAGTATTTACTCATTTTATTAGTCGGATCTTAGAATTCAGCATTAGGTTCGATTATCTTGTCGAGTTTGGTACGACAAACCGACATTGAGATGTACTCGAATTGTATTTGTTGTCTGGTTGGTTAGGTTCGACATGTTTTTCAGCTTACATTAGGTCACATCCACGACAAATTTCTCGTGTCGAGGCAAGTTTTGATAGATCGAACCCGAAACACAAAATACAAAATGCAATGCAATATATTGACATGATTAATTTGGTTTTATGTAATCAGTTCTTCCAAAGGAACGATGACTTCCAAAGAGACGTGTACCAGATTGGACTATTCCTTGCAATTGTGTACTTCGTAGTACAATACCTGAGGGCAACTTTGTAATTTTCATACCTTACTTGCTCTCTTACTCTCTTTTCTGTGCCTTGTTTCGTCGCAAATTCTTATCTGTGACGGTCACAAGCTGCTTATGACGTCTCACAACCGATTCAGATACTGTGGAAGAGAAAAGAAGGTTGTGAATCGTCACAAGCAGGAATTGACATTTCGCATGTAATCGTTTTGTATATTTGACGTAATTGACAATATTGTCCTTTTAATGATTCCGAACCGAAGTTTTTTTCTTTTGGTCATAGTCTCTTCGAAGAGGTAAAACATTGTTACACCTGAGGGCGGAGATGAATAATGAGGAAACCATTATACTTACATGTAAAATTGAATGAAGTCGGAAGTCGGAAGTCGGATTAACTACAACTCTATACCATATGGTGTAAAAAATTGTTAGAAGAGTAAAGAAAGATCAATGGCTTGTAAAAAACAGAATAAATAGCACAAACAAAAACAAAAAACTCGTGCTCGAAATCAAAGAGTTAGCAGATGAGATATTATGGGCGCCTATTGTATTCACAGCTCCTGTAACTTTGTCCTTCACCTTGATGCTGGATGAGCCTGAAATATAGCATTCTAGTAGTTAGAGCGAAGCCCGAATTAACCGAGTCAAAACTCTTCACTAGTTTAAGCTCGAGAGGCAACTCCGTCTATGACTCTATGGCAGCGTTAGCAGGGTAAGGGGTCGGATATACAAAAACCCGTCAAAATTTATAGGAGCCGAATGGACATGACACGTGAAATGATCCCGACCCAAATTACTACCTCTCCTGAAAGAAGCTGATGATAAATACACCCGAAAAATACTCCACCTGACCCAATGCATACCCAAATCGATGCATACATGAAATGATCCTACATAGGTTATGCGTTTTCCAGGCCTATATATACGTAGCCTTTAATAGGAGTATTAATAATAGTTGAGCCTCAACCATCACCTTAAGGTTTTGGTTGAGATGGTTCATCTATCATGGTATGAGAACCAGTGTGACCGAATCCTGGCAACCTCAAAACCCCTCAAAAACCACGAAGTGGAAACCAGCACACGGTATGGGTGGGCCTGTGCAAACTAACCACTCTTCAAGCCCAATGGGCATTCGAGTGAGGGAGCGTAATAGGAATATTAATAATAGTTGAGCCTCAACCACTCGTAAACACTGCGTTAAAGGATCATTTGCCCATGTCATCTTAGTTTATTTTTATATTTCATGAACCGGGAAATAATCAACAACATTGTTGTACGCTTACAGTTGTATGGAGTCCAGCCAATAGTTCCGTTCTCGAGGTCGTAGTATACAAGTTTGCTAGACAGTACAATATCTGCAAGCAAAGCGGAAACCAAAAATGAGCCAGTTCACAGAGAAAAGAGAATACGATCAATTCTGTCATTCCTCTTGGTTCTCCAGAACACACTTTTTTTCACTTGACGTTTGTAAAAAACCACATTAGTTCTATAATTAGTTGAGAAACTGTACCTCCCAAAATAGTAACATCCTTTCCATCTCGAGACTGCATTCCGCTGCTCATCCAACCAAAACACCACTTGTGATCCTGTAAATTTTAGATGGACATCAATTAGTACACATGAACCATGATATCTTCTTTTCACCTAAAAGTTATAATCATAGCAAGGTAGGTATGCTTACACCCTCGCCAAGTGGGAAGAGATATTCGTGAGGATATACAGTCAATTTGAGGGAATTTTCGAAATGGAAAATAACACTCGGGAAATTATCATCAAGACTGCAACACAGGAAAACGAATAAAATAAAAAGGTTAAAGGCAGATTAGGATGCACGAAAGCAACATAAATCTATAGTTAAATAAAACTTTTAAGAACTGTACAACAACAACATCAGAGCCTTAGTCCCAAAATGTTTTGGGGTCGGCTGACATGAATCATCATCCTTTGGAACCGTCATGAGTGAACTCTCATCACAACAAGAGAAAAAAGAAAGAAAAGAAAAGAAAAAAACCGGAAGTGGAGTGAAACAAAAAATGAAAGGCAAAGGGGTTTTATAGATTTTAAATCGAACTTTTAAGAACTGTAACCCGTGAAATTAATCAACAAAATGCGATCTGTGTAGGACATAGGAGCATCACGGGGGTGTAACCCATTTTACTACATATATCTGCTTGGACACAAGTTGGGATCTCTCCCATGTTAGAAGGAGTTTCCTCTTACAACACAAATTACGGTCTCACACATTTAATTCTTAGTCGTCGTGTCCTATAAAAATGTTTTTTCATCGACAATATGAGCCATGCCTTGTTGGCTGCCCTGCCCTAAGTCATGGACACGTGCCAAACAAAAGAGGCTGGTTTAGGTTGCATAGATGGAGAATAGGGACAGCAAAGTATCGGAAAATGAGCCAAATAAACATATTCTAGAGTATGTGTGTTCAATGCAAGCCTAAGGGAACATCAATCGTAATAAAAGGTTACAGACACGTACTCTCCAGTGTAACGAAAGCATTTGAATTGGTCCTGAACAGTATGTAACGTTAGTCCTGATTGCTTGGAAAGAATCTGCTTTTTGTGAAGAGAGTAAAAAACGGAAGCAGATGATCATTAAACCCCGAAATGACATATGGCATATCCAGTAGCATCAAAGGTCATCTAAGACACGCACCTTTTTAACAATTGCGTTATAAACATCGTCTGGAAGATAAGCCAGAGTTGTACCACTATCGATTATTGCCCCTCTGTCACTCCCAGAGGAATCTGTAGAAAGTTCTACAACATCACCAGCCACTTCTATACTCTTCATGATAACATTGTAATGCGCCCTAAGAGGGTAATAACAGTCTAATTACAATATTAACATGAAACAAGAACTAAACGTGCAAAAAGAAAAAAGAAAAAACAGAACTCGGTAGTCAAGTGACCACTCTGACATGCATTCCACATATAAGACACTATCATAATTAACAAGATGTCACAATCTCGTAACTAAAAACTGTAAACATGAAGAAAATGAAATGTTGTACTAATAAGGTCTTCAGACCGTGAAAAAAATCTTACTCCGTAGAAAACTTGACAATTAGAAAAGAAAATTTCAGTTCCGACGCCAGATCATAACCAAGCTGTTCATGAGCAAGACTTTTAAAGACGTTTCGTTTTCAATTTGTTCACAGACAATTGGCAAATAGTAAATTTCGTAAATCGTTTGGTTGTGCACAATCCTTGACTCCTAGGCTTACTGCAAATGAAAAGCTTGTGGGTATATATGCCAATACTCCGTTTTGGATTGTGGAATTCTCTGCCTGTTTTTATAACCACCACGACACCACCTACTAGTAATAGTTTATACTCCCCATTAGCCAACCAACATAAGATCTCATTCCTATAAATAAGGCCGGACTATGTCCAAGAAAGACGGAATCAAAGTAACAGCATGTATATGTAAGTCAAGAAAACGCGGACTATCAAACTAAGACATTAAATCATATCCATATTCACACAATTGTTTAGCTAGCATAAATGATAAATAATTTGTTTAGCAAAAAACAAAAAGTGAGTGACGATATCACATACTGATTTGGGATTAACGGAGTAGTATTTAGCTTTGGCTCAACGAGTTGTCCAATGGCGAAGATTCCACCACCGTCATCATTGTCCAAACAATGAGAGAAACTCTTTTGAACCTTCCCGGTTGCACTAAGCTGGGAAATCACAGACGAGTTTGCTTGTCCAAAACCAATGATCCCATCAAGTGCTTCATCAGAGGAACTTAACTGACCAGATTGTTTAGACCCACACCTGAGAAAGAAAAGTAAAAAACAAAACCATGTTCAGAGAAACATATCCGACTTTAGTGTTCAGTGGAAGTGGTTGAAAACATAAGAAATTTGAAGACAAATACATTTATAGCTAAACCTTGGATTTATCGGTGACTTCATTAGGGACGTTCAACGCAGTGTAGTTTGGCTTAGTTATTCTTTGAAGAAATAAGAGTGTTTTGGTTCTATTATTTATTTACCAAATGTGGTCGGGGATAAAAAAACTTGGACTAGGTAGTTTGAGTTGTTACTCGAGAATTCGAGATTGAGAGCTCCCGAGGGTATCTGCAAGCATAATAGCCTTAAGACCCAACAGTTGAGTCTCATAAAAGGTAAAACTGATGATACAAGAATGCTGATGTCTCGGTAGAAACAAAACAGTGTATTATCAAAAAAGCTGCAAGAAAATTTATGATAGACCCGAGTTTTAACTACTAAGCTTCCCCTTGCTCCTATGCTTAAACTGTTTTTGAAAGAATCCGCTACAAGACATGGCAATCCCTCCAAAGTATATGTTGCTAAGGTAAAATAATGTTCAAAAATTCACCAGATAAATAGAAATGAATTTCGCTTTTCCGGAAGGGTAATTAACTACATTCAAATCTTGCTTCATTTATTTCTCTTACTCTTACTATGCAATTGTGCATAATAAAGGGACAATGGTAAAAGAAGTACTGTATTAATTACCCAAATACTACAGAGCTATTTCCAATTGCAGTTTGTTGATTGCCAGTTACTTTATCATAATGAAATGTATCTTCGACAAAGTAACCAGAAGTTGAGCTCCCATCTCCGTATGTAACTTCATACAGACAATTCATATGTGCCTCACAACCAGATAAGATACCCTGATAAATCATGGCGCACTGCTTTTCATCACAATTAATTAAGTTGGCAGTAGATGAACTCTTTGGATCGTAAAGATTTAGTTTTATCTGTAGCATGAAAATAACATTAACATTAGTCACAGATAAAGATTTCACAACTCGTTGACAAGCTTTCTGAAATTTGAAAGCACTATGAACAATGAATGGGTCAAGTAATTACGGGTAAAAGTCAGGAAACATACTCCTAGCCCACTTTTCTTCGGACAATTATTACAGCCAGCACAATTAACCCAAAGAACATCACTTCCTGTATCAACTTGCACGTGATAGTCCGTAGGAGGATTCCCAAGCTGAATTTTGGTAAAGTAGAGCCTAGACACACATCAGCCAGACTGAGTTAATTATATTTCTCCTAAACTAAATCAACCTAGGAAAAACAGATAAGCTGGAAACTAAATTCATTTATTTATAAATGTAATTGCTATTACAGATACTGACTGACAGCTTCATCGGAATAGCATAGCACAAGGCGTCCAGCGATTAATTCACTGCTCCTAGGCTTTGGGGCAATAATCATTGAGTACTATTTCATTCAAAAACACCCGCCATGGACATGTCAACCATGTCAGAGTTTGAGCTACATACGTCGGAATTATATTACCAGTGTCGCTTAGAAGTACTGGACTTGGGTGTGTGACTGTGTGCAGGTATCATACTCAGCTAGTTTTTTCTAAAAATTTAAATAAAAAGGGAGTATCCAGCCATGCCTGAGTGTCAAATATAGGACATATCGACACAAAGTAATATGAGATCCTGATTGACAAAGAACAAGAGTATGTGGTAGGTTTTGCTAAACCTAATAATTCAACTGCGTTTTCTGGGGTTGACTAGCCCGATAACTGAGGAGTCTCCTTCGACATACTTAAGGCAATTTAACACAGACTTTTTCCAAGATAGGTTTTTTAACTCCCACGAGCCACAAATTGAACCAACGACCACTTGTTTAAGAGATGAAGAGCCTTTACCACTCACACAAATCATCTTTCATGGTCAAATTTAGATAATTACTACACAACACATTCTACCTACAATCTCTAAATCATGAAGCATGAATCCTTCCACACAAAAATAGATATCTAGATCCCCTACAAATCCCAGAATTCATCAAAGTTTTCACCTGTCTATGACTTTGCATCTCCTTATACACCTCAATAAAATGAAAATGGTGAACACTTAGATCAACTGATAAGGGGCTGTTCTAGCTTAAGAAGAGGTCTCGAGTTCAAGCCTAGGAATGCAGCAATGTTAAAACTCACGAGGAAGAGCTTTACCGCCCTAGTGATCGCACCCTAGTAGTCCTACAGGATTCGCGAATCCAGACTAATCCGAATGGCATACACCACTACATAAAATGAAAATACTAACACCATTGAAGATATAAACACAAACTAACACTATCCAGTGCCTCAATAGCTCCCGCAAATTCCGAGATTAACAAAATTAGCAGAAAACAACAGAAAACTTGCAAACTAACACAATCTTAACAGCAACAATAACATCAACATTACCACAGTACCTCAATAGTTCCTGCAAATTCTAAGATTAACAAAATTAACAGAAAACTAGCAAACTAAGCTTAAATTCAAAGCAAAAAAAGAGGATTAAAAACAAAAGGCACAAACCCAGCATCAGATGGCTGACCATTACCACCAAGAGGAAGGTCAATGGTAGCGAGAAATCTACCATGGCGATGGCGATATTGATCATGAGCTCTAAGCTCTTTTATAGTTTTCCTTTCTCCTTTAAATTTATGCTCAACTTTGAATAAAGCATTACCATACGCCATTGAAATTACTTGCATTATACACAAACCCATCACCATTATTTTCCTTAAATTCATCATGCTACCTTCAAAATTCAATCTTTTTGTGTTTTAGGATTTTCCCACAAAAACCCAGATTCAAAGTTTCAATCTTCTTGTGCTTTATGAATTTCTCACAAAAACCCAGATTCAAAGTTTGAATCTTTTTGTGTTCTATGAATTTCCCACAAAAACCCAGATTCAAGTTTCAATTATTTCAACTTTTTTTTAAAAAAAGGGAGAGGAAGTTGATTGACGAAATTGACCAGCTTCCGTTTATTTTTTAAATATTTTTGGTATTTTGGATTTGTTTTGAAGAAATGAAGAAAATATAGTGAAGTAAATAGACTTCCTTAAGTAACGAACGTATTAGGAATTTAGGACTTGGGAGGCAACCATGTATTTTTGGTTTATATATAAATGGTCCAATGTCGTTTGGACTTCGCCTTTATACTATTTGTATAAAAACTAATCGTCATAGACTGAAAATAGATTGTGTGTTCCTTATAATATGAAAGTGACGTTATTTGTGAGTGCCCATTTTTCATTATCGTTTTGCCCACTTACTTTATTGTGGGAGATATACTATCTGTTATTAGCGTATGACGAAAGTGTCCGTCACAAACAAGACGTTTTGCTTTTGTAATAAATAAGATTTTTTTAATAAGGAAATACAGAATTTGTATTCGCTACGAAATTAAAAAGAGTCAAATAAATAATCACTTACATATGATACTTTATACGATCTAATAACTAATACTCCCTCCGATTTCTTGTGTTGTTCCCTTTTGATTTTAACACAAGAAATAAGGGAATCAATTTGGACCACACAATACACATGACCCCACATGAAATTGATTTTGAACCACACAAAGTTGTCCAAAAGAGGAAAGAGGGAACATCATGTAATTAGACAAAAATGGAAAGAGAAACATCATAGGAAATCGAAGGGAGTATAAGGTTCATAACATATTAGGGGCATATGACTATTGAGTATACTCTTTAATCATATAACAAACTATATTTTTTTTGTTTCAAATACATATTTTATAATTATTTTTAGGTTATGTCATACGTTATAACACGCCTGTGAATTTTACGGGTTTAGTAATTTCTTATATTTGACATGTCTTAACTCTTAAGTTTAAGGTAGATAGTGTCACTAGGGGTGTAACCGAGCCGATTTGAGTTCGAGCATGGGTGGGCTTGGAATCGGCTCAGAATCTTGAGCTTGAGCTCGGAATCGGCTCGGAATTATCCGAGCTTAAAAAATCAAAGCTCTGAATCAGCTCAGATTAGGCTCGAGCTCAACTCGAGCTCTATTCGAGCTCGGTTAAATAATTTTTTTCTTTACTTTCTTGAACTTGTAACTCAAAATAAAAATAAATTTATTTTAATATAAATTCAAATATAAAATATTTATCGTATATAAGAAACATATGATTATAAATGTTAAAATGACATTTTATTAGGAAAAAAAAAAATGACAAAATGACAAAATAACTAAAAATAATAGATAAAACGAGTCTAACCGAACTTCCGATTTCGAGCTTTACTAAGCTCGGAATCAGCTCGGATTTGGTCCACCCCGACTCAAAATCGGCTCGGAATTAGATTTGACCGATTTCGAGCCGAGCTTTGACCGAGCTGATTCCGAGGGCTCTACGAGCCGGCTCAGATCATTTACAGCCCTAAGTGTCACCTTAAATAAAAATTGACGAATATTGTATGATAGTATATCATAGACATTTTCTTTTCCAATATGGATGTAAAATCACGAGCTTGTAAAAAAATTACGTTTATGCTTATAGATTTTTACTTTTCAGAATTATTTACAACTATTTACTTATAAATTTAGTTTAATTATTATATTTTCTATTTAGATTCAAGATATGAAATTACAAGTCTGAAAATAAATCATGTTAAAGTTATCATAGTTTTCTTTTAGAGCAATCATTTAAGTTTTTTTCCCTACAAACTTTCATTACTTTTCCGTTCTTTCCACATATTTTCGTTCCATTGTTTTGTTCTTTCAAACAAGATTGATGTGATATTTATTACACTAAAAAAGCTAATCGTCCTTAATAAAAGATTATTTGTAACAGTTGATATTAGATGACAAGTGGACAAGATACGATACCTATTTGAAACATCCTTAATATGAAAATGCAAACAAACAAAAGAAATGCAAAAAAATTGACCGAAACAGAGAGTATTAAGTTAGTTAGCAGCAATGAACTCGGATTAGAGTAAAATCAATTTATTTTTAAAACCAAACATAACCAACGTGATCGTTATTCTTAAAATCAAACATAACCAACATGGCTAGAGTTAAATCTTAAAATCAAACATAACCAACAGTCCAACATGGAGATCACATTAACTCCGATTGGAATATCCGGCCGAGGTGGCGATCAACGGTCGAATATGGTCAATTTTGGCGTCTCAGTTAGTTGGTAGCGGTAGACCATTTTGTATTGAATATACTCGATTACTCATTGTAATGTTCACGTGCTTTGTTGTGCTTTGTTGTAGAATCAAGGCTACGTAGTTGTTGAAAGCAGCAACTTCTTTGGTTTTCTTCAATGCCAAATTTCGTATCACGCATGCCGACATTTCCACAATCATCACCTTTGGTGCTTTACAACGCGTGACATTACCAAATAGCTTTTCATTTTTCCAACACACAAAATACGAATCATTCCTTCTTTCTATAGTACCCCTTGAATCGGAATATAAGTCGTTAAGTCAAAATGAAAATGAAAATGAAAATGAAAATGAAAATGAAAATGTAAATATTTTAGGAAAAAATGTTGCCATCGATTTTATGTTAAAAAATGACAACTTTAATAAACATTTTATTATCGAAAGTGTCGTGACTCTCGAACTCTACATTGAAAGTGTTGTTAGTTACGTCTCCACGAATACAATTGAAAAAGCTAAAGGAACGTTAAACCTCTTTTCAACCAACAAAGCTACTTTCATACAAAGTCATGTATTGTTCACAACACAATGTTTTCATGGCACCGTCGTCTTGCTATGTTTTGCCTAACGAAAGGGGAGGGGGGAGGGTAGAGGCCAGAGGGCAGGTGATGTAGAAGCGGATACACATCTAGACATCTAGTATTTAGTACCTCTCCCGATCGTTCCGCCTGCAAAAGCAACCACCAGATTTATAATAATGTTAATAATGACAGCTAAACAAAATGTAATTAATCAACCGTGACAGCTTTGGCTCAATATCATCACCACTCATCAGTATAGAAGGTTATATTCTAGATTGTGATCACGCTAAAAGAATTGCTTGACTAACTTTTCAATGTTAAATACTCCGTACAAGTCATTTTGCCATGAAAGCGTCTATACGATTTCATCGTGGGTATTGCGTAGTAAGTAGTACTTCCTCCATTCCAATCAATTCTATACATTTTACTTTATGTGCACTATTTATAAGTCGGGTAAATCTTCGACAAAACTTCTAATATATAACATAAAAGATAGTCATGTGAGATCTTATTTAAATTGTCTTACCGAGTACATTGTGAATATCAAAGTTTTATAATTTTTATCAATATGTAACTAGAGATATTAACAAAAGAAAACGGGTATTGGCAAACGTGAATAAAGTAAATGTATAGAATTGACTGGAATGAAGGAAGTAACTAGTAAGGATGTAGAGCATCACGTCGTATGGACTTAACACTTAACAGGTGTCAGACTGCATACATTCGAGTTGATTCCCAATCAACACTTTAAATGACCAGAGGGTATGATGCAATGTTTCTCACATGGACAATAATATTTTATAGACATAACTCAAAAGGAGAAAGGGATAATAATTCCTAAAAAACTTTTTGTGGTGGGATGCAAGTGGGTCAAAAAAAAAGATTTATATCACCAAAAAAAGAGAAATATAGTAATACCTGCTCCGGTCATAATCACGACCATAATCCCGAGAGCGATCCCTGGAGCGGGACCGAGACCGACGCCTACTTCTTGCGTCATAACTGCGGGAGCGTTCCCTATCTCTTTCACGATCACGGTCATAACCACGATCTCCGTCATTATTCCTACCATAGTCTCTACTTTTCCGGTCATAGTCCCTTTGTTCACGACTGTCACCCCTGTTTCTATCCCTGCTAGGAGCCCTTTCAAGGTCACGACTTCGCTCTCTGGACCTGTAAACAAGGAGTTGAAAATTAAGATAGGAGAAAAATTATGAATTTTTTAAAGTGGAAATATCAGGCCAAATGTTGGATTGTGAAGGCAAGTAATAATGATGTGAAGGCTAGTAATAATGAAAAGAACGGAGTAACTTCACCTTCTATCATCATCAATCAACTTGCGCTTGTTGTTCTTTTCTTCCTGGAAACACGAGTCATTCACATAATAATCACCCCCGTGAGTCTATATACAAGATCGATTGCCAGTAGAATAGTAGATATACATTCACTATAGAAGTATACATACCTTTGAATATCTATGGTAAAAATATAAATATAAACTTACATTGATGCTTCAAAGAACTAGTACATTTCCAAAAAGCTGGCTCAGAACACAATCCCAATCATCAAGATGCAGTAAAATCGATTACACATTTATTTATATGACACTTCAAAACAAATGGGAGAAGAAAGAGCAGCAGTTCATCCAACCCAAACATATCACACAAGAAAAAATGTTGAAGCATTTAGTAGACTAGACGCATCAAAACCTAATCATTAAACCCAAACAAAGTGAAGCATCCCCAAAAAGGGTTGGGAGTTGACAAATATCGGCCATCATACACCAAAAGCCTTGAGTTTAACTCATTTAGTAGACTAGACGCATCATACACGCTGTGGCCGCTGAATAAAAAATCAAAAATAGCTGCATAAAATGAATACAGAAATAAAGCAAGAGAAAGCATGATAATGAACTTCACTACTTGCAATGTACACCGTACGATTCTTCAAAGGATAAGAAACCTATTGAATCAGACCCAGTAAAACATAAAAAGCACTAAACCTGAGTATAGCCACATAGACATTACTCATTAAGTTCAGAGTAAGCCAAAGCCATAGTGTTAAGATAAAATATAAACCTATTGACAACGGTCCAGTTAAAATATTCTAATGAAAACTAACAGTGTAACCCTTGACTAAAAAATTCTAAATGCAGGAGGCAGAAAAAAAAATTGACACTCATTCTGCAAAGATTATTAAAAAAAACACCAGAATGATAGGAGATCTACTTCACATAAAAGTGCACGTGTGCAACTTGAAATAACACTAAGAACATAGTGAAGGTAACAGCTACGATCACAGATTCACAGTCCACAAGCACACAATTCAACAAAGTCGGTAAAACCTCGGACCTCGAACATAACATCTACATCACTTACAAATTGGGGCTGCAAGTTCAAATCCTCTATTCGATATCTTTTTGACAAAAGCAAATGCACTGATAACCCATCATCTGTTAAGTCCCAACCAACCTCAGAGAATCTAAACAGTTGCCAAACGCCAAGTCAGATTAAAATAATGCGATAACCACTCTTCTAAGTTAAAGAAGAACTCACAGATGGCTCAACCGAAACCCTTTACAGAAGAACAATTGATACACAAATCAGCACCTGGTTCACATAGTCGCAGAGTCTTGAGAATTTTCCCAAATTCACAACTAATCTAGATCAACACTAGATGTTAATGACCTACTATTTGAAGTGTTACCCACCTTTCCGCCAATTAATTTCAAATTGAAAGCTGTAGTAATATGGTACAAATTCACAAAAAGAAACGAGGGGGAATAGAAGGATGAGTGATAGGTCCTGAGGCCTTCACAATTACCAGTCCCCGTGCATAGGCCATCATTACTGAGAATGCTAATACTACTATAGTACCCAAGTTAATGCACGCCCTAGAAATGTGAAATAACTAATAATGAGATTATGAATATTGTCATACCTGAAGCTCAGCCAGCTTCTCACGTATTTGCATGTAACCTAAATGAAGCTTTCCCCCAAAATGATCCGCTAAGCGACGGTCACTGAAAACAACACATTATAAAATAAAACCACCAAACAAGATATAACAAACGCAGCAATACAAAGCAAGCCCTGTAGCCAGTTCTCCACAACATGTATAGCTAATAACTGCATGAACTACAAGCATAAAAAAAATTGCCCATTCTTAAGCTAAAAAATATATCCTCTTAATACTGGGGCCAAAATCCCTCTCCAGTGCCACATTCTTTTCAGTCCCAAAAACACTCATGTTATCTTAAGAAAATGGCATTGGAGAAAGCAGTTTGAACTTCCGAAGGAAAACTCCATAGATGATGGAAAACAAAATGATTTACATTACCTGTCATAAACACTCAAAAATGCTCCACATATATCACAGACACGAAGCTTCTGATCAGTCTACATAAAACAAAAAAACAAAAAAAAAGAGGATCAGGAAATAGTATACTCTGCAAATGACTTCCTTCACAACAAGTCACCAAAGAATCTCAATCCAAACTATGTTAGTATGTAACAATAACACAAAAAATTTAGAGATACAAAGTACGTCGTCTGTGAATGGAGGCTCTTTTTCAGTGACAAGGGATACCAATACTTCTCAGGCTAGTCAGTCCAAAGAAAAAAAAAAGCATTTGCCTCAAGGGCCCCAGCCACGAAGAGAGTACAGGGATAGAAAGCACGACTTACAATACGAACATCTGCAGCAGAGTATTTTGTGGGATCCCCAACAGGCTCGGGTCTCGGAGCAAGCTGAAAATTATAGTAATATAGTAAGGCAAGGGTAGCTGACATGAATAAAAGAGGAGATTATAAAACATAAATACTTAGTAAAGCAAGTCTTAGATGCAAACCCTCTTCAATGCTTCAGCTTCCTCCATAACTTTCTGTGCTTCATCGACCATGCCTTGTTCACCTGTAAGGTCCAAAATTACTAGAATGTGGAAGCCGACATGAACCTACTTCTACCACCAATCCTATACCAAGCACTAGAGCAAGATTGAACAGAAGGAGTTTGAACACAAAAGGAGTAAAAAAAATCTCACAGGTCATCTTTCTCAATTCAAATGCAATAAAAGGCAAATATGTAACAAATGCCACAACTATAAGCTTGTGTTTAAAAAGTATATTACACAAGTTTCTGACATAATTCAGAAATAATCTTCGATTCAAGAGTATTCACCACAGATAAATCCACATAAACTGATAACATACAAGGAACGAACAAATAAGAGGGAGATACATGAAAGAGTTTCAGCTCTATATTTCAAAGATTAAGGCTACAACCAAAGGGTGCAGAGTGCAGTAGAAGGTGTTTGCAGTTTGAAAGATAAAAGGGTTCAAGACGGAAGTAGAAATATAACCTCGCCATCGCGCACACACACACAAATACACAAGAAAAATATATGGAGCGTACCAAGTTCCTCTGCCTTCTTCAACTTCTCATTAATCAATTCTTGTGTACGAGCATCAGGGGCAACCGCAGGAAGGGGTGCCAAAAGAGGATTAGGAAGCGACTGTATTAGAGAGGCTCTATCTTTGTTGAAAGCATCTAAGAGAAGCATAGACTGCAACAAAAACGGAGGCAATGTCGTCAATACAATAAAACATAACCATTACAGCCTCCACTTCCACCTCGACAATTCTTACACGGGTTTTCATACAATGAAGTATGATGTATACTGACAAACCTGTTTATCAGCTCTTTTAGTTCTCAACTCATCAATTTCTTCCACAACTCGAATTTTAAGATCTGTTTTGCCTTCAAGGTCTAAGAGAACACAAGGAAATATGTCATCAACCAAATGAACAAAAGCCACTTACACTAGATAAAAAAACTAACCCAGATTTTAACAGCATATGACTAAAATTCAGTAACAGAAAAAGATCAAAGGATCTATGGAAAATGGGAAACAACAAAACGGGGGGAAAAGAAGAAGCAGAATATAAGTCAATGACATATTTCGCAAAGACTCACAGAGCAGCAAGAATTTTCAAAAAAGGAAAGCGAACTTACCAAGTAGATCTGCTTGTTGCAATTTCTCTTTTATCTGCTTGGACAACTCCGAAACTTCTTCTGTCTGTAAATAAAGTAAAAAAGGTAAAAACCCAGAAAGGGACCATTGCTACATCAAAGATACCAATCAAATCTACGAATGTTATGAGCTGCAAAATTACCAGTGTGACCTCAGACACAGAGATTGCAATAGCCGCTTTAGCATCCTCCTCTGACAGACGCTTTAGAGCTCTAGTAATTTTTCTGTCGCATTCAACAATGAGCCTGTCTATAACATCCTCTAAATCCCGATCATAGTTATCAACAGCTTTGGCCTTTGCCTCTTCATATCTAAAAAGAGTTAACTATCGAACAAAAGTACACACTATTTGCTCACTACATAAAAAAGAAATACTACTTTTTGGCTTACTCTTTCTGTTAGCCTTTTGAGGACTTCAAGATAACATTTTGACCCTAGTTTTTGGCATTGGCACAATACTATGTTTTTTGTTAAAAATAGAATTTTATGACAAAATTCTTGGTAGCAAAAGTGAATAATTTTGTTATCATAATACAAGTTTATATACTTTCCAATATATTTAGGGTCAAAGTTAGTAAATTTTGACCTCAAACCCAATGAGAATATATTATAGCAACATCAATGTAAAAGAAAAAGAAAAAAAAGGATACTCTTTCCGCAGATGCAAAGAGTGGACCTTCGGACACGGCCCCATGTCCATTTTCTGATGAAACAAAGCCATGAAAACTATGTTATCATGGGAAGGCATGTCAATTCAAAATGCTAATCAATTATCACACACTGCGTGTCCAAATAATTATGCCTAAGAATTTGGTCATAACTACATTAGCATTTACCCTAATCGAAATTTTGAAATCAAGACTATCAAATCACTAAATATACAATAAAGATAGCACAAGTCAAAATGCTTAGTTTATCATCACACACTATGAGTTACTATAATATATGATTCTCTCCATTTCTTTTCTCCATTTGTCTCCTCCATTACCTAATCAATGGCTGAAATTTAATCTTAGACAAACCTATTTCTCTCCGTTTCCTCCAGAGAAAAGGCGAGTATCGTATTTCATTAAATAGGCCTCAGAATTTGGTTATTACTCCATCATTTACACCATAATGAATATCAATAGCTATGTTATCATTTACCCTAATCCAAATCACGACAATCGAATCACTGAATTCACGACAAAGTCAGCACAATTCAGAATGCTAGTCAATCATCACACACTGTACACTACTACATTAAATAGGCCTAAGATATCGGGTATCATTTACACTAATCGGCATCAAAAACCACGTTAGCATTTACAGTATTTTAGACTAATCGAACTCACGACGATCAAATCACTGAATTTACTATAAACAGTAAACATAGCACAATATCTGCGACTTACGACATGCGAATAGCGACAAGCATACAATCAATCAAATAATCAAAAGATACTATCTTAGAAGATGAAATGGAGTGATAATTAGGGTTTGAAAAGGGGGAAACTGTACCGTTAATTGGAAAAGTTCATGAGGACAAAGACCAGATAAGAAAAAACGACAAACATCACGATCGAAGTACTTTCGATTGATTTCTGTGACATCTCCGTTTCGATTCGCCCCCATTAATACATCTAGCTGCTTTCGAAGCGCGTCCATCTTTCGATTTCTTTCAACTCCCTTCAGAAATTGGAAGTGTGAATTTTTCGTCCCCAAATTTTAGGGTTTGGATGTCTAACGATGAAGACAAGGTAATAATTTACAGCTTCAGTCGCGTAACATGAGTTTAGGCCACGACTTAATTTCATCTTCTGACGTATTCGTTAAATTTTATTTATATTTAATCAATTAAATTCCGTTAATCTCTTTACAAAATTAACTTACAACTCAGTTTCACCAATTTAGTTTAATGAAGCTCTAATTCAATTATTTCAATTCAGTTCATTTCCGACGAAAGAACATGGCCTAAATTATTCTACCTTTAGTTGAGAGACGGGGTAACTTGGTTCGCGCATTTTGTGTTTGTCTTAAAACTACTTCTCATCATTTCTTTACATATCTTTCATTTTTCAAATTTGTGACAAGTAAAAAAAGCAAGTGGAAAAATAAACAACACGAAGTAATAATTTTAAGGTTTTGTTTGATAAACCGCATGTGAGAGAAATTAGTAGATTTCGGCATAATTAATAGGTGGACTAATCAATCTATTATTTTCATGTGTTTGGTAACCAGATATTCTGATAGCATATTGATCGGAATCTACTATTTTTGAATATGCTGTTAATACCAGCATGTTGTATTAGACTATTAGCATATTCAATTTACACATGAAACCGTTTAATTATTATATAATCTACTAATTTCCAAACACCATTTTTTAATCTGCTAATTTAATATAATTTAATAATCATACTTGCTACTAAAATCTACTAATCATATTCTGTTAATGTTATCTGCTATTATAAATTTACTTCTAATGTTTGTCGAACAAAGCCTAAGTGTCATTACGCTAAAGGCGAAAGTGTCAATTTACCCCTTTGTCTTTACTATTTGTATAATCAAATTACTATTTGTTCATATCGTTAATACTTAGTTTATTGTGGGTCTGAAAATAAAGTGATACTTATTCTTTTCCATTATATTATACCGTAATAACTAATCCTGAAAAACAACAAATTTGGTTCATTAAGTCGAGACCAACGACACACAGGCACACCTGGTGCTCTACTACAGCCACCATGAAGACCAATAGAATGTCTACCTACCACCATCCTGGTTCCTATTTCTGAGCCCACCGCCAGACTCCATTTACTTTCAACGAGTTCACCTCCACTTTAGACTGGGAAAAAACTTATATAGTATATCATCTATGCTGAAAAATAGAACCTTATACATTGTTAGGGGACTCCATCATTCAACCAAAAACCCGAATCAAATGACATCAGATCCTAAGAAGGGTTTGGTGCCCTATGACAAAGGAGCTCAAAAAGCGTGGTGGTTCCTAGCGTGTCAGCTGATAAAGTGTTGTGATATATACTCTGCAGGGTCAACTTACTTCAATATTGAGGGGTTGCTTGAGATGACGGTAATTATTACTTGTATAATGAAGTTTAAATGAACTAAAAAATGGAAAAAGTGGGAGTGGTTTGAGATAGAAATGGGGAGAATAGTGGGAGAATAGTGTGATAGTCCCTTTATTAGGGGAGTAATAGTTCCCTACCTCCCCTCTCAAGTAATGTATTACCTTCATATGAAGGTAATAATTCCTCCCTTGCCTTCACTTTCCACCCTCCATCACCACCACAAACCACCAATGTCTATTACTCCGGTGATAATTACCCTCATCCCAAGCAAGCCCTAAGGATTCACAACTTCACTTATATTGAGGGTAATTGTTATGAGTCAACTGAACTCAAAACTAAAGGAAAACAAAATGAGATGCTCGAAGCCAAAACAGGAATAGAAGAGAAGGATGGCGAGTAATTTATCAGTCTCTTATACAAAAAATGTATGATTTTTAGACGAGGTGGGCGACTTTTAACCCTTAGTAAGTCCGTAATTACCCCACTGGAATCCCTAAGAAACGAAAGTTCCGTTGTCCTGTGAATATAGAAGAAAATGTCAACCACTGGAACGTTTCACAGTATAAATTACCACAATGAAAGCTCGAAGAACACCATTTCAGTTTTCGGTATCATTCAAGACATACAAAAGATTATTTAAACCTTGAACTTTGATACCCCAAGGAAGGCAGTCTTCATAAACACGAATATGAAAAAATCATCATCCTTTTAAGCGCAACAGAAACGAATACATAAAACAGTGTCCAAGTTAAATATTAATGGTCCTAAGATTTTGCTTGAACAGCAGCCATAAGCCCCTAAGATTTCCCTCAAATAGCCATAAGTCGCGCTGATAACAAACCAGAAGTAACATGAAGTTTGAGAAAGCGCCTCTATTTAGCCTGAGGGTGAGATGCAATGAAATCGACAGCCATGTTAATAGAGCTGATTTTGTCTGCCTCGTTATCTGGGATTTCGAAACGGAACTCTTCTTCAAGTGCCATGACAATCTCTACTGTGTCCAAACTATCAAGTCCAAGGTCTTTTTGGAAGTGAGCATTTGGTGTAACCTGCCGACAAACAAGGGAAAAAAGATGAGCAATCTTGGACTACTACTACTACTAGTCTACTACTACCCTAGATAAAAGCATAAATATCAAGTGCCTTTGACAGCATCTACTACAAGTCTACAAGTGCAAAGAGAGTCACATCATCACATTGTCCCCTATCTATGTCCTGTGTATCAAATACCTAAATGCGTGCAGGCTGACGTAGAAACTATAGGGCATTTTTTCCCATCACAAAGCTACACATTTTTGGTTCTAACAAATTTATGATGATATAAAGCGATATAAAGTAAAATGGACAGTAAAGTGGCAGCGCTATCTACTAATGTTAGAATATATTTTTCATCATGTGTCTTAGTGTGGAAAGGCTCTACGCACATTGACGCAATTGGGTCCCAAGACAATGAGGCGCAAAGCAAAAAGCGAAGGCACAAACCTTATGGAGACGAGGTGCGATAAGAATGTGTACAGTTTAGAAGTTTATGCAACAATAGTCCCTTTTGGGTTTTAAAGAGGGCTAACAGGTATTTATATGTGAATTAAGGATAAGGTGGAGAAAAGAAGGGTAAAAACTAAAAGAATATGGGGAAAAAAAATGTAATTGCGTAGTCATGCGCCTTTAGTGCGCCTTGGTGTGCCTGCTAGTTTGGCCTCGTGCGCCTTACATACATGCCTTTTGCATCCTATGCGCCTTAGGCACCCGAGGACATTTGGCTGGCGTAGGCGCTTTTTGAACTAAGTCACAGGCCATCCAGAAACAGAAACAGACTCTCACTTGGTTAACACATATATAATGCTCTTTATATCTAACCCCTTTCGCTCGTTACTTGTGGGGGCACTTACAGAATTGGAATAGATGTAGTTGTTGTGCATAAGAAGATGTTTTAAGACCTGAGGCTAGGGGGAAAAAATTGAATATGGAGAACAACATAAAGTAGCCCTAACCTTAAGAGCATATATGATGATTCACAACAAAAACATAAATAAAATAAAGCTTGAAACTGCATCATATGTAGAAATAGGCATTTAGAAATCAAAATGGAAGGTCACTGGATACAAACAAACACAATCATCTTACCCATATAAGAATTCATAACTATGAATTCACCACTCGGAACTTATTAAGAGCCTAACACATTAAAATTGCATGTCATCTTAAGGCAACTCACAACGGTTAATTACACCCAAATCAGACATGTCATCTATAAGGCAATTTTTAAGGGTCCAATAATTGCTCTGGTCACGCTGAACCTCTTTACATTGACAGCAGGTATATTTTCTTTAGCCTGCATTTAATGAAACCAAGCAATAATAACCAAAATTTTCACTTTCTTCCCTAACCATATCCCTTATAACCCAATCCTGGAAGAGGGATACACTTCACATCCCAAAATACCATCAACCAACTTTGAACAATAAAAGTACTATAAAGATCATCGTTACTAGAAGCAGTCTAATATACAGTAACCCACAAGAATAGCAAACAAGAAACGTACTACTCCTTAAGAAAGGGAAATCTTCCTAAGGTCTCTCATCATAGGAGTCTTAACAAAGAGATATTGTCCTACAAAGATGTGACTCATGAAAATCATGCACACTCGATCTGTGTATAACTAGAGAATGGCATTAAAGGCCCACAAAAATTTTCATCCAACTTCACTAAGCACGTCCTTTTCCATGGTTGTGAAGATAATAATGAATAACACCCCCAATTGACAGCCATACGGAAAATAAAAATAGGGTGGAAGCAACAGCGTTCCAGGAGGAGATGGGAAGTTGGTATTGAGAGAAAAATAAGGCCAGGAAAACAAACCATTACACATACATTGGCTTTGACGAACGAATAAGATAATATACGTTGGGTTTGTTAGCCCTTCAATTCAAATTGATTGATTCGACAAGATAATCATCTTTCAAAAGGAGACCACCTCTCCTTCCACGATAGGGAAAGTTCTCTCCTTCAAAATTCCTACCTCAAAATGCTAAACAAAAGAATCAATAACAAACTATACACAGCCTGTATCAATAAGCAACGGAACCAACGAACTGCCCACAACCAACAAACGACAATATACTCTAACTCAAAGTACAACCCCGTCAATGTTTAGCATTTCAAAGACGCCAACCACAACAATTAAATATGTTACTCCTCTAACCATTGTTTGTGTATTATCTATGGCCATTACCAACCTCGCATTTTTTCTCAGATTTCATATCCAGCAATGTCATCGAACTCCTTAATTCTTAAACCTAATTAATGATGGATGGTTAGGGGGGAGTACTATTTTCGACCTATATCAATTAAGTAACATAACCATCAAAACTGCCCAAAACCAACAAACAAAAATATACTCCATCTCAAAGGACCATCCCATCAATGATTAGCAGTTCCACAATGTCAATCGCAACAAGCATCTTTAACCATCCTTTGCATGTTTTGTGTGGCCAATACGACTTCCTCCGTCCCAATCATTTGTTTACATTTTACCAAATACCAATTCAGAGGGGAATGTAGGATAGTTGAAAATGGTTAGCGGGAGTACTGATCTAGACGACATCAAATATCAAATTAATCCAATTCAACCAATGGTTCACAAAAACAAATATCACAGTTTGATTTAATTGGCTCTAATCATCAAACCTAAACCATAAATGCCACAATCCCTAATTATTTCCGTCGCAATCATTTGTTTACCTTTATATTCATCGCCACGGCTATTTTAGTCAAAAGTAAACACATAATCATATAATCGGGACGAATGGAGTATACAACAACACATTGACTTAAAGTTACTAAAACTAACATAGAAAGACTGTTTTCAAATGCGACGAACAATCGAAACAGAAGAGGGAGAAAACGAAGGACCTTAGAAGGATCGGTTTTCTGGAAGTTTTTGACAACAGAGAGAACACGATCAGTGACTTCGGATTTGTCGAGAAAGGAACCTCGGATTTCCTCGGAAGTGGAGAGATGTCGGTTGAGTACGAGGTTGTTGACGGCAGACGAAAGTGAGAATGGAGAGTTAGGGTTTCGGGATACTGGGATCCGCACGTGTTTCAGGATTGCGCTCCTTATCGCCGCGGCCGCCATTGTTATTGTTGTTGTTGTTGTTGGAGGTTTGAGATGTTTAGAGTTGTTATGTGGCTAGAGATGCTCAACACTCGGCTTCTGGTAGATGTCCACGCTCTTCCTAACAAAATGGATCAATTCGTCATCAAACAACATGTTATTGTCGATTTAGTAAATGGGCCGTTCGGAATATTAGTTCGAGTTGGATTAGGGTCGATAGTTTAGTTGGTTAGGGTTTTGGGTAAGTATGTGGTGGAAGATTTTCGATGAGCTTAAGTTAGGCCCTGTTCTTTCTGGCTTTTTAGAGCTGAGCTGAACTGAGCTGAACTGAATGAGGCTGAGCTAAACTGAACTGAGCTGAACTGAATGAGGCTGAGCTGAACTGAACTGAACTGAGCTGAACTGAACTGAATCGAGCTGAGTTGAACTGAACTAAACTGAACTGAACTGAATTTAATCGAACTGAACTGAACTGAGCTGAATGAAACCGAAATTAATAGAAATAAATTGAATATAAATGTTTAATTAAAGTGTAATAACTAATAATAATATTAATAATAATAATATAAAAAAAAGTTTGATTAATATAAATTTGCGATTTTTTTAAAAATAATTATATTATTAAAGTAACCATATCTAGGCCAAAATGACCATTTTATTAAAGTATTGTCCAAACTAACCATATGTAGGCTAAAAAAATGTATTTACTTAATTTAATCACTTGAATTTAAAAAAAACCAATAAAAAAAACCCAATGCAAATCACTAGTTAACCAAAAAAATCCATTCAGAAGAAACTATCAGCCATACCCTTGAATTTTCCTATATTTTCAAGATTATTATTTTCGATTGTGTTAACAAATTTTATTATTTGAATGTTATCAAATTTTACTTCTCAATTACATTTTTTCCACTCTTTCATGTTTACTACTACTACTACTACTAATAATAATAATAATAATATAACAATAATAATAATAATAATAATAATTATTATTATTATTACTATTATTATTTTATTTATTTATTATTATTCTATTTATTATTATTCTATTTATTATTATTAATTAATAATTATTATTATGATTATCTACGCTGCTTTTATTTTTTTTCTCGCCTTAATTTTGCTATTGCTAAGGGAGTGGGCGCTCAGCTAGTTTCACGGGGGTCTACAAATTTCATGTAATTTTTCGATTATTTTTAATAAAAGTTCTCGATTCATATAATAATAATAATAATAATAATAATAATAATAATAATAAAAATAATAACAAAAACAATAATAATGCTAATAATAATAATAATAATAATAATAATAATAATAATAATAATAATAATAATAATAATGTGGGTTGAACTTAATAAAGTCGAGCTGAACTGAACTGAACTGAACTGAATGGTGCTGAGCTGAGCTGAACTGAACTGAGCTAAACTGAACTGAACTGAACTGAATAGAGCTGAGCTGAACTGAAACGAGCTGAAAATAAGTCAGAAAGAACAGGGCCTTAGTCCATTTGAAAATGGGAGTTTATACTTATACGAGTTTTACTCATTTATAAACTTTTTTAAAAAAAAAAATCTCTCTAATTCTCTCCCTCGCAAAATTAATCAAATTTATCAAATCCGTTAAAATTACATAACTATGGAGGGTAGTTCTCGTATCCATCAAGTAATGATTCTAATTGGAAACGTTTGAGACAAAAATGGGAATAGATAGGGCAAGAGGTTCATTTATTCCATAAAAGTCTACTTGTTCAAAACAGAAGAAGTATGATTGTTTGCAATTTCTAATGCACAAACTTCATATGAAAATGTCTACTACGACGGGCTTACATTTCTGGCTGTAAATTGTCTTGATATATACTAATGTTTGTCTTGTTACTAATTGTTTAAAGTGCCTGAAAACTCATGCTCAGATCTAGTTCTCCCCAATCCTAAAGTCTACTATAAATGTAACAAATACCAATGTCCGATAATCTAGTGAATTTTCTAAATTATTTCAACTTTTTAAGATTAATGATGTGAAGAATTAATTTCTCGTCATTTTCTTTGAACTCGAGAAGGGGCGGTGATGTGGAGAAGGGGTCGGGCAGCAGTAATAACGTGGTAACGGCATGAGTGGTGGTTGGGACGGTGGCGGCATGGGTGGTGGCGGCAGGTAAAGGGAGATAAGTAATGAAAACAAATTTGAAAGAATGGTATTAAAATGGGAGCGGTAAAAATGTAAAATGCGTCCATAAATTAGTAATATGCGTCCGTGAATGAGCATAACCTGTGACGTGCTAAATCCCGCACTTATTTTACTCAATCTCACACATTTTTCACATTCATTCCGAATATACCCTTCTCATCTTTATCATCTCCACAAAAAAAAACGAGAGAGAAACTAAACCCCCCATAATTCTCAAAAATCAACTCTTTCTCCCAAAAAATCAACTCACTCCAGGTACGAGTTTTACTGCAATTGGATTTCCCAATTTCAACAATTGCTCTAAAATCTGATTTCATTTCAATTAGAATATATAAATATTCTAAAATCCCTCACAATTCGTTTTGATTTTAGTGCAATTAGATTTCCCGATTTCAGTTCAATTTCATGGAAATGGGAGACAAGGAACGAGCATCTTTATTTCGAGTCAACGTCGTGTATTACCGTCGAAAAGTTTGTTGAATTTATCACAATTATGAGAAGGGTTTTAAATTATACTAGTAATTTCAATGAATTTTGTGTGTGGAGGGGACCAAGGGTGGTCGTCGACGCTTAAAGGGTGGTTGTCGGCGTTGGGAGGGTGATGGAGAGGATGGCGGAGGAGGGAGTCATTTTTTGGATTCTGATTTCTCTTATTTCTCTAGTGGGATGAGCAAAGTGAGGAGAGGATATTTGGAATAAGTGTGAAAAGCGTGTGGAATTTGAGTAAAATAATGTGCGAAATTTAACAAATACGTATTATAATTGTTTTTTTTTTTTTTTTGGTAAAGAGGAGTGGGACTAAGCCCGAACAAACACGAAAGCGAAACGAAACAGAGAAAAAGAAGTTACAGAACAGCAAACGAAAAAGAAAACAACCCACAACTACGAGACACTAGCCGCGCAAACCTAGGGTGCCGGAACTACGGGCACCATCCGAGGCCACGCTACACCACTGATATCCTGTTGAGCTAGTTTGAAAAGTGAGTTCGGTATATTAGACAGATCATACCGAACTAACTTGTGATCTTGAATAGCACCTTGATTAGCCAGCCAGTCCGCGCACGCATTTGCTTCTCGATACGTATGGTGTATTTCTACTCTCCACTGTGAATCTCGAATGAAGGATTGACATATGTTGATCATGTGTGAGTGACCCGAAGGGGCACTAGCCGGTCTTTCCATAAAACCCATTATGGTTTTTGAGTCCGTCTGAATAACAACCCTCTCAAATTTACATTCTAGTGCAATCATCAGGCCTCTGCGTAAGGCTAATAGTTCCGCCCTTGTGACTGTGGCCTCGCCTAATTTCTCCGCGAAAGCTCCCAAAATTTGTCCAGCTGAATTACGGAAAATGCCTCCCGCCCCAGCTAGACCCGGGTTCCCCTTAGAGGCACCATCCACATTCAAGGCCACCCATCCTTCAGGAGGGGCGAGCCAATTCACAAAAATTTCCTTACGCGCTACCTCCGTTCCCAATTCGAGGCTCTTACTTTCCCGCGCCCGAGCCACTTCCTGAATCCTACTCAATAAAAAGTTAAACTTGTTAAATCTGAAATTCTGCTCCTGTCGAAAGACTCGTAGATTCCTCCATTTCCAAATCCACCATACCACAACCGCATATTTCGAGGGCCAATTATCGATATTCGGTGTAGATCCTGACATTAAATTAAAAATCACCCATTCTCGAATAGTTTGCGGATCAGCGAACCGCGGGTCTCGAGCTACTGGGAAAAACTCTCATATTTTTCGCGCCTCAGGACAATCGCGCAAAATATGTATAGCCGTTTCCTCAATATTTGTGCATACATCGCAGCATGGATTATCTGTGAGCCCCCGCTTCATACGGTTCACATTTGACATAATACGGTTATGAAGAAGTAGCCACAAGAAAACCCGCATCCGTTGAGGGGCCCAAGTTTTCCAAGGTAGTTTCCAGAACGCCTCCGTTTCCTCCTCCACTTGGTTTCGGATAATCCGAATAGCCGACTTGACAGAAAATTTTCCAGAGGGTGTAGCAGCCCAGAACAATTGATCCTCATTTTCGTCCCCCTGATAAACCTCATAAGACGCGATCGTATGAATAACATGATTCGGTAAATACTCCGCGAAAACTGACCATCTCCACCCTAGCCCATTATCCCACATATCTTCAACTGTTGCCTCAATTAGGTTGAGCGGGATTGGAACCGCCGTTGCCGCTTCTAGAGTATCACGCCCCGCCCACTTATCCTTCCAGAAAAGCGTTTGTTTACCATTACCCACCGCGGTGCTCAGCCCCGATTTTACAACGTCAATAGCATCCACCACACCCTTCCATAGATTCGAACTATTGGACTTTGCTTCAAAAATATGTCTATCACATCGACCCTTACAGTATTTGAACCTAAGCATACGAGCCCATACAGTATTTGGTTCCGCCACGAGACGCCATCCTATTTTAGCCATAAATGCCGTGTTTACTTGACGCATTGACCGCAAGCCCAAACCTCCTCTGCATTTATCTTCAGTCACCGTATCCCATGAGACAAGACTCATCTTACGAGTATCCTCATCCCCACCCCATAAAAATCTACGAGCTTTTTTTTATCAATTTCATCACAAACGGCTCTCGGGAGTTTCGCCGTTTGCATTGCATATGAGGGAATTGTCGAAAGGGCTGACTGGATGAGAGTCGCGCGTCCCGCAAGAGAAAGAGTCTTGGTTTTCCAGCCCGAAAGTCTTTTATCAATTTTTCGAACTATGAAATCAAAAGTTTCCTTCGTGACTCGACCATTGATGGTTGGCATACTAAGATACATACCAAGGTCCTCCGTTCTCGAAATCCCGAGTTCAGTTGTTATACTCTCCATTAGCTCCCCATTAACGTTCGGCGAGAAAAACACTTTTGATTTAGCTAGACTGACCGTCTGCCATGAAGCGAGGCAAAACGATTCCAGGCACCCAGTAATCGATCTAGCTTGGTCTATTGTTGCCTCACCAAAAAGAATGATATCATCAGCGAAGAACAAATGGGTTAGCACCGGACCATTGCGACTTGTCGGAAAGCCGCGCCATTGTTGCGATGTAACTGCTTGTTCTATGAGGTGGCTTAATTTTTCCATACAGATAGTAAAAAGATAAGGTGACAGAGGATCCCCTTGACGTATACCTCGGGTTAGCACAAAACTCTCCGTTCGCTCACCATTCCAGAGAATGCTAAGTATTGTTGAGCGAATACATAACATAATTGTCTTTATCATGCGATCCGGCAATCCCATATCGATCAAAGTATGTTCAATGAATAACCATTCAAGCTTGTCATAAGCCTTCTCCAAGTCTAACTTGAGTGCCATAAACCCTTTCCTACCCTTCTTCATTCGCATAGAGTGGAGTACCTCTTGGACGAGGATAATGTTGTCCGTTATTTGTCGCTTAGGAACAAAGCTGGTCTGCATAGGGCTTATAAGACTAGGTAGCAGCGGCTTTAGGCGGTTAACGAGCATTTTGGTAATGATTTTATACGCCACATTACACAACCCAATTGGCCGAAACTGCGAGACACGGTCAGGATGGTCTGATTTCGGTATTAAGGATATGAAAGCCTCTCCAAGTCTGTCTGGGAACAAGTTGGAATGTAGAACTTGGAACACGAGCCGACACAGACTTGTCTCGACAATGTCCCACTGTGACTGATAAAACAACGCTTGAAAACCGTCTGGTCCCGGGGCCTTGTAGGGAGACATTTGGTTAAGTGCGCACCGAACTTCCTCTTTCGAGTAGTCTCTGTCTAAAGCTAATTTATCTTCTTGAGCAATTGGAGGAAACAAACCAACTGTCACACGTGAAAGGGTAATACTAGCTGGCTGTTTCATGAAGAGTTTTTGGAAAAAATCAAGGACCATAGCTTTTACCTGTGTACTGTCATACACCCAGACCCCATCGGCATTCTTCAAGCTGTCAATTCTATTCCTCCGTCGTCGAATAATGGTACTCAAATGAAAAAGCCGCGTATTTCTGTCACCGTCACATATTTGTTCCATTCGAGATTTCTGGAACCACAGCAACTCTTCCTCCCGTAACACCCCATCGAGTTGTTGTTTAAGTTTGAGTTCCAACTTAAACAAATAATTAGGTCCCCCTGTCGAAATAGCATTCTGTATCCCCAACAGTCGCCTTTCCAAACTCCGCTTTTTCGCGAAAATATTGCGGAAGATATCATGATTCCATTTATGCAGCTTATTAGCAAAACCATGTATGAACGGAAACAGAGGTTGATCATTGTCCCAATTGTCACTCACAAATTTCGAAAATAATTTGTGTTCTAGCCAAGCTGCTTGAAACCTGAACGGCCTTAGCATACGAGTTACAGGAGCAAAGCCATTTGTACTTACCATGATTGGGCAGTGGTCTGATTGATTCTGTACTAGGTGTTTGAGAGACCCATCAGCGAAAGCCAATCTCCAATCAGTATTACAAATAGCTCGGTCGAGTCTAGCCCATTGTCTTGTTTCGTTTGAGAGGCCTCGTGACCAAGTGGCTAAGGGACCCGAGAAGTCCAAGTCCAGCCAGTTGTTATGTTCAATCCACGAATTGAACCGATTGCAACGTCTTCTCATACTGTCGCTATCTCCATTTCGTTCAGATAGATAGCGGGTATCATTGAAATCTCCCATCGCAATCCAAGGTTTATCATGGGTTTTAGCAAATAATTCAAGTTCTTTCCACAATTCCTCCTTTTTTTTTAGTCTGGACACGCATAAACGGCCGAGTAAAACCATGGTGCTTCTCCAACCCGCGAAATCTCAACAGTAATGTGTTGGTGATGAGATATTACGGGGGTGACAGTTACAACATCAGTGTCCCAAAAGAGCCAAATACCTCCTCTAAATCCTTCCGCATCTACTCGAAATTTACCCGAGAAACGAATTTGGTCACAGACCTGTTGTGCCAGTTCGCCACTAATACGAGGTTCAAAGAGAGCTAGGACGTGAGGCTTATTGCAAAAGATTAATTCTTTTAACATATTCATGAACTCTGGACTGCCCGCGCCTTGTACATTCCAGGTCATGATTCGTAAAGGAATTTGTTGACATAGTCTAGTTGGGTAACGATCCATTAAACATGTCGGGGAATAAAAACCAGAGGACAGGAAGGCCTCAGACATTTTGTTGAGAATTTTCATCACCCAGGGGGTGATTGTCAGTACTAAGTCTGATTCCGGGATTTTCCGATTCAGGGGGAGTACAGGTCCTATGTTCATCTCCACTTGGTGAGCTAACGGGTTCACGATTATCAGGACCGGGTCTAAAATTGGTGACGTTAGCGAGAGGTCAAGCGCAGGGGGTAGAGTCCTGTATAGGGTAAGAGGAGTCCGACCTATTGAGGATCTTAAGTCCATAGTTGCCTGGAGTTTTCGAAAAATTAATCTTGGAGGCTTTCTTATAGGCAGTGCGAGAGAGTTTATGAGGCGTGAGGTTTGAGTGGGCTTGGTTATCTCTTTGGATTTGACTCTGTATGAATTTGGGCAGCTTTAGATTAGAATTGTTATTGGGAATCTGTGGTGATTTAGGAATAGGGGAGGAGTTTCCAAAATTTTGGGGACTAGATCTTGGCATAAAATCAGGAAAAAGATTGGGAATATTAGAATTAAAATTTTCCTTAAAAGAAGGAATAGTTTCCTTACCCAAATCCTTCAAATTTTTGGTCTTGGTAGGCTGACTCTGGGAACGAGATTTCGAAAGATCTTTAGTATTCGTTGGTTTGATTTTCGAATCTTGAGCTCCAACTGGCCCAACCGGGTGTGAATCATCATGATTCACTTGTGGTATGACCCGTGGGCTAGGCATCGGGGTTTCCAAGACTACTTCATCCTCCTGACTACGACCCTGACCCTCAGTATGATCCTGACCCATATCCGCTTCACTCATTCTGGTATTCTCGTAACCCATATCCGTTTCCAGTCCCTGCTCCAGATGCAAGGCCTCAAACCGTGAGCCAGTCTCTCTCACCTGGGGTACATGCTCTTTCGCTCCAGGTTGTTGAATACCCTCCTTGACCGTGTTCGCCTGCCTGCGTCGTGTTGGTTTCCTAACCTGCATCCAATCGCCATACACCTCCTTAGTACGGTTATGTTGAGGCACTTCCATTCCCTGGATTCTGGATTGCACGCCTATTCCTTCCCCCCTGTCTGCATGATCTGCTGCCTCTTGCTGCTGAAACAACGGACAATTGGACTCAACATGACCAAGTTTGCCGCACTTATAGCATATCTGTCTTAGCCCCTCGTATTGGACTAGCCAGACCTTACCGTTCATTCTGAACTTGGACAGTAGAGGTTTCGAAATATCCACTTCGACACTCATCCGAACAAATTGCCCTCTTTCAACCATAGTAGTTGGTTGATCAATTCGTATCACCTTTCCTATTTTGGCTCCAATTTTTCTGAGAATGTCTTCATGATAATATTCTACTGACAATTTCGGAATACGAACCCAAGTGGTCAGAAATCGTATTGGTTCATCATTAGCTACAAAATTGGGGACCCATTTTCTGATTGTGAGGTAATGATCGCCAATCATCCACGGTCCCTGCGTTAAGACGAATTCGTAATCTTCCTTGTTCGTGAACCGCGCGACATAATACGAAGAACCCACGTCCATCAAAGTAAGACCGCCTTTGAGGCTCCATTTCTTTTTGATTTGTCTGAGGAGGGCAAAATAGCCTATGTTCTTGTCAAACATCTTAATGATAAGAGTATCCTTCCAGTGTTGACGGATCTTAACTTTTTCTTCGCGAGTTAGGAGGATGGTTGGGCATGTAGGATCGTTCTCAGAGGAGTCATCCTCGACATCATCCTCAGATTCGACCTCGAATATGTCATTGTTCGATATAAGAAAAGTGTTTGCTTGTCCAATGGCAAACGAAGGACCGATTCCATTGTTAACCGAGTCTCTGTAAGACATACGGTTCTGATTACCCCGAATGCAAGCATCAGCGTCAAGGTCCCCACTCATGTTAACATCCATGGAAATATCATTTAGGTGCTCAGTGGTGGCATTCATCTTACACTTTTTCGTGGATCTGGAGTTTTGTTCATCTTCATTCAAAGGCGGGAGCGTAGGGTTTGGGAGCATTTTAGAGAATTTTCTTTCTTCTTTAGTATTATAATTGTTGATATCGATTATTTTCAGTTTTATACTTTTATTTGTCAGGTTTGTAGTTCGAATAAAAGGAAATCTTTGTAAATTATTGAGTTTTTGAGTTGTTTTGTGGGTAAGATGATCAATATTAGACTACTCTTAAAACTATCTTTGCTATCTCGATTTACATGCTAACAAAAAGGACTAACCAACGTTTTTGTTAGATTAAGTATACGTGAGTATGTTTGTACATATGTTACTATGTTAGGGTTAGATTTGCTCGTTTCAAGATTATTATTTGGGAGAATGCTATGATAGTAGATCCTTTATATAAGAGAATTGAGTAATATTTAGGTTATTTTATTTGGGTATGGTATTGATTGTTATTATAGTAATTTTTGTTTTGTATATTTTAAATTTAATGTGAAGTACTATCATGTTTGTAAGTGGAGTCATAGATAAATGCATAGTATGTACTAAGCTAATACGTTGGTGGATATATTACTATAATCCTAAAATGGCCAATAATTAACGATTATAAGTTTTTTTTAGACCGATCTATCAACTTATTCAAAACCAATTAATATAAGAGTCGCCCGCAATGATGAAGTCTAGTGGTTAAAATTGGATGAAATTTTAGAGACGCTGATTTAAGCCTCCTAAGAGCAAAATCTTGTGAAACATTTTTAACTCGAGTTCATACTAAAATAGCACGTTTACCCCGTGCACACCATAAGAGTCAAAAAGATTATAACACGAGAAAGGTAAATATACGATTAAGGCATGTTTACCAAAAGAGATCCATCAACCCGTTTCAAACCTGCTAATATACTTGCGTGGGCCAAAATTAAAATGTGGATCTAGGGTTTTTCATCAGCCATAAACGCCAACCTTACATAATTACAAATACTTTACGCCCGCCGGAAAATCAGAGGCTACTGAATCTGCATAACTAGAAGGTTAATTCTCTCTACTGAAGAAAAATGGTAAAGTTCATTCCTTTTTTATTCAAACCCTAATAATATCGTACTAATTTTTCCTAAGTTATCAGTTAATTTCTTGCTTACTTGCAAAATTGATGATGGGTTTTGATATCGATGTTTGAATTTGCAGTAGAGAGCGAAAAGTTCGAAACTTGCTGTTTTCATGATGTGTAAAATATGAACCTAAAGTTAGATTTTAGGGTTTGAATTGTTATATAATCGAATCAATGATTTATGTTTACATTTGGATTTTGGTTTGGTGGGTTTTAGTTGTTTTGGCTTATTATTTTGTTCATAGTTAAGCTGTAATTCGTGGAAATGTGGGTGATTTTGCTGGGTTTTGGATGCTTAATTAGATGGAGATTAGTTTGAGTGGTGAGTGATGATGGTTAAGGGGTTTTTGTTAAGCCATGGAGTGTAGAAAATGGTGTTTTTGTTATACAGAAATGTTCGCATTTCACATTTGATTGCATTTAATTTGCCTAGGAAGAATAGTAGTAACACTCTGTCGTCGCTGTAATTAGTAGGTTCTGCACTTCTGTTTGACATTTAACAGATTATTACTGAAGTAGAAGGAGATTTGAGAAGGGGGTTATAGGTATCGGATTAATACAGTCGAAGTAGATTTGAATGATAAGTTTGTTAAGGCTCTAACATTGTACTCTACCAGTTAAAACCCACCTTGGGACAAGCCGTAGAGTGCGTTTTCATTTGACGTTATCATTTCCCTTTCTTAATCCTTCACTTTTGAATTGCCAAGGAGTAGTGTTATTGCTGTTTAGTGTCAATGTAATTCTTAGTCCTCTTAAAGATGATAGCGGTCTGATCTACTTCTGTACATAGTCGTGTTTGTGTCCGCTTGGTAATTATGAAATTTGTATTATGTAGTAGCCTGTGATTGTTTGCGACTTTGTGCTGAAGAGTTTCTCTCCCTTTGTGTTCACTTTTGTTGCAGAAAATTTCTTTTCATTGATACATGGGTCTGTTCTTGGTTGTTGCACGTGTCCGTTTTTTTATGCATCGAGATGCTGATTACCGGTGTTTTAACACAAATGGGCACTGTGTAACCAAATATTAAACTCTAAACTGATGGTGTTTTGGAAGGCAACCTATGACCCGAGCTCTCTCTTTTCTCAGACTTGGATACATTTTGTGAACAAATGGATTTCAAATCGTAATGCGTTTTTTATCTGAAATACATTACCATTTTCAATACTCCGCATCTGATTTCTCATGGAAGCGAGTTACTGTCACGGAATGGCTTTGAACTCAGCATAGTTGTTTCCTTGTTACATCTACTTTATGGGTCTAATTTACAGCTGTTAAATGTTCTTACTGTAAATGGTAAATTGACCTACTTGCACTTTCACACCCATTTCAATTAATTATCCCACATGCACACTTCACCCATTTCTACTGTTTTTATGAAATTTACACATAGTAGGCAGCTCTAGGGTGTGTTTGGATACAAAAATGGGAGGGAAAGAGAGGTGAGGTGGAAGGGGATCGGGAAAGGAGGGAGGAAGTCGGGAGTATAATTTGTCTCGGAGGAGGGAAAAACATATCTCTCTACACTCATTTTACTAACAAAACAAAGGATATTAGAATATTAGATACCTCGTTCTCCCTCCCCTCAAAGTCTCCAATCCAAACACACCCCTTTTATGTTCGAATTTGTTTTTAGCTCGCTGGTTGATTGTTTGTATGGCATAATATTACCCCTGTAAAGTTTCACTAGCCAATCGATAACAGATTTGTTTAGCGAGAGAGCCTTTGGCCTTTACTCCTCGGATGGTTTGGTACTGAGCAACTAATTAACCCTATAATTGAACGAGTGATTCCAACAATTTGGATTGGTCTCACATGTGATATGAGATGCTTTTACATACGAGACCAACTCATAAATATCTGTGCATTTGCCCTGTATTTGCGTAGCTGTCACAATGTTACATGAATTTCAAGTTTAATTCTATTCTATGCATTTGTTCTCTCTATCATAGCTTTTGGCATTCTATCAGCCTATCTTTTCCTAATGTTTCTGAGTACGTTATTGTGATCATATTGCAGCCGAAGCAGATTCACGAAATTAAGGATTTCCTTCTCACAGCAAGAAGGAAGGATGCACGATCAGTCAAGATCAAGAGAAGCAAGAATGTGGTCAAGTTCAAGGTTCGTTGCTCGAAGTACCTCTACACGCTTTGCGTCCTTGACACTGAGAAGGCCGACAAGTTGAAGCAATCTCTTCCTCCTGGTATTTTCTCATCTTTTCCTAATTGCTTGATAAATTTTTGCCCTTTCTTTACTTTGCTATCCGCCTAATTCCGTTCCAACGATGCCAAATACTCCCTATTTTTCAGCGTTAAAATATGATAGAATAAAGCCAAGTGCCTTGTTAACAATGTATGCTTCTTGTAGTGTTAAGCAGCGATTATCTGAAAATATCCTTTGTGTGTTTTGACAAATTTCTAGGTCATTTTTGTAAATTTGATCTTAAATTTTCTTCAACACTGCACCTGCACAACTTGCAAAAAGGGATTGTTATACAGTTATTCGGTATCTCATGTCCTGACACGAATTCGCCTTTGCTTGCCACTGGCGAAGCCTTTGAGACACTAGTTTAACGGCGTAGTTTGCCCTGTTCTGCTTTAGAAGTTGCGCATCTAATCAGATTCTCCTGTTTTCTTATTGCAGGTTTGACTGTGGAGGATGTGTAGAGGCCATGCAACTGAGTTGATCTTCTTCATTGTTTTGATTTTGATTTGGTAAAACTTGCCTTGTAAGTTTAGAAGATTATATGGTGGATTCCTTTAGCCTCGTAGACGTCATAGAGAAGTTTTTTCTATCAGTGTGCTTTGACATTCAGACTAAATGACATTTTCTGAAAGAAGGATGACATTTTGGCCTTACATTGCCCATCTCTTCATAGCATGTTTTTCATTAGTTAGCGAGTCTTTTATGAGATGCTGATATGCATACACGGCTACATGCAACACGCCCATATCTCCATTGCGTGTTTTTCATTGATTGTTGAGTCTTCTATGAGACCATAATATGCATATGCCTTTGTATGATGCAGGTTTTTTAAAAAATCTCGTATGATTCAGATTGATGCATATAACCATGTCCATTGCTCTGCACATATAAACGTCTCATACAAATTTGTATGTACAAATATGGGTAGATGTTAATTGTCCGACACTTCATGAACGTAGTTTGTATCGACCAACGATCCTTGACATTATTGTGCAGCTCCTTGGGAGTGAGGTAGCGAACTGAGAATCATCTCTGGTTGTATTGACTGTACTTCACATTACTGTATGTGTTAACAGAGGATAAAGATCTCGTAACAGAAGGTGTAAAACTTCATTAGATTTTGAAAAATGTGGGAATTGTTATATGATCTACTCCGTGCTTCTTTATGAAGATAAAGGCTCTGTTTGGTAAATAACATATTGGTCAATTTTTAGCATGTTGAAGGGTTTTAGCATGTTTGACCGGTCAATATGCTAATTTTTGTGTTTGGTAAACAACATATTAAAACAGCATATTTGGGGTCAATATGCTATTTTACAATATGCTGCTTATCCCAGCATATTGGTTAACATATTGTAATATGCTAGACAAACCTTCTATTACAATCTGCCATTTATAATAATCCGCTATTTACTAAACAGTGCCAAAACTTAACGGAGTATGTTGATATAACGCGAAAAAGCCTGCAATAATGTTACAGAACCTCTGTAATAACACAAATTTTTATTTGCAACGGCACTATCCAAGCTTGTGACGGATACCGTTTTCTCTCACAAAATACCCACTTTTTCTCTCTCTCTGACACTATTCATGTGGTCTCCTTTCTCCACTAACTCATTTTTTATCCATTTTATCTCACAAAATATCCGTCACAAATGATGACCCGTCTTAAAAAAAACGGACTGCTGTAATAATACCGTTCTCCTGTATGTGAAGACATCACTACAGCTGAATAATTACATTTGGAGTAGTCGAGCCATGTCTCAAGGAACTCACACCCACAATCTATCATCTACAGAACCACATTAATCGATGGGTTAACAACTACAGACTATTTGATTAATTACAAATCACATCCATGTCGATCTTATTACTTCCTAATCCTCATGTGGATGCTCCGGTTTCCAAAATGTAGTCTGCAATTTGACACCATATCTGCTCTGCCAATAATTGTCAGCAAACTTAAACTGATGAATTTTAAAGGGGCTAGTGATCGAGATAGAAGTCTTACAGACAGACAATAAGTCGCAGGTATGAATAATCCGGCAATTACTTTCATATTGTACTCGTATATTATACAATAGTTCTTTTGTGCGATGGTCTCATCCCGTATTTTTTTGTAAAATGTGACCATTTTTTGTAGAAGATGACGACTTTTTGATAACTAGAAACAAGTTTGAAACTGTCATTTTTTAACCAAAAACTATTTATTAAACGTTGACTATTTTTTTTCGTACTTGTTAAATCCCGCACGCTAATTTGCTTAATCCAACACCTTTTACCCTAAATTTTCATAATTGTCCTTCGTAAAAAAATTAAAAAGACTTTTAAAGAATTGAAAGACTCCTCTCTCTTTAAACCTAAACAATCTCTTATTCGTTCGACTATTATGGATTAGATGATACCTTTTTTTTTTTTTTTTCTCTAAAAAGAGAGTTTTTAACAATTAGGGTTTAAACTGAACTGAAATTCAATCATATCTCTGAAATTGAACTGAAATCGGGAAATCCAATTTGGTGGGATCTTAGAATATTTATATATTCTAATTGCAGTAAAATCAGATTTTAGAACAATTGTTAAAATCGGGAAATTCAATTGCTGTAAAATCAAAACCTGAGGTGAGTTATTTTTGGGAGGGGTTGATTTTTGGGGATTTTTGGAGTTTTTTTTATTTCTCTCTTGTTTTTTTGGTGGGGATGATAAAAGTGAGAAGAGTATATTGGGAATATATGTGAAAAATGTGTAGGATTGAGTTAAATGATGTGCGGAATTTAGCACGTCCCCTTTTTTTATTGGTCACACGTGTGATCCTCGTAGTGTAGAGTTTGTGTTGATATATTGTAGGTTGGTCCATGAATGGACAAAAGTAGGGAAGTTTGAATCCCAAAAACTGGTTTCCATTGAACTGCGGAGTAATGTCGAGGTAGATAACATTAGACGGCGAGTAATTAAATTTGTAGTATAGGATTGCTAATTGTTAACCTACTTCCAGAAGAATTCTAGTATAAAGACAATTAAGATCGACAAGCATGAGATAATGTGCATTTAATTGATTTTACCAATGAATTTCTTAAATTTATAAAAGCTCTAATCCCATCCTATAAGCTCTACATTTAGACACAACACCTACTATCCAACTAAGTAAATATGTCTTGGAACTCGCAACCTTTTTGGTGCGCTATACCAGATAGATAAGCATGCATTTGAAGATGACAGACTCGAAATTTAGAAGACATTTAGCCTAATTGTGCTAAACAAATAAGCACATGTTCTAGTTGAAACTGTTTCAACGTGTCTTTCCTTGCCTTATCGATTTGATTAAGATATGATAACATAAAACAAAGCAAATACAAGTCGGGCTATGATGTGTCAAGCATTATACGATTTATTAGGATTATAAATCCGACTTGTTTAATCCCCGTGTTTTTCTTCATCTATATGATAAGAAGTTAAGGTTCGAAGGGGGAGCCGGGCGGGCGGTATGATGAGAAAACAAATTCATATGGTACAGTGCGTGCAATTAGACTAAACTGGAGCCCTCAAATTTGTATGTGTTTGATGATAATAAAAGTAAAGACGATAATGATAGAGCGAGCGTTATGTTGTTATTAATTGGTGCATATCGACTCTCAACTCAAATATATACTCCGTACAATTTAGACCCACACAATTGAGATATAATGTACATGGTTTATGTTCTATATGAACGAAGGTGATTTTTCTGATAATTTAATATAGAGGGGTAAAAAATGAGGAAACTACCTAAACACATGCCGTCAAAAAGATGGAAAAAACAAGTGAAGGTGGAAAATGGGGAAACCCTAGAAAGTTGGTCAAGGGTGAATGTAACTTATTCTTTTGCCTTATAATAGCTGCTGCATCCCCCTTTGTCCCTCCCCAATGGCTAGGCTTCTATTTTCGACTTTTTTAGGGCATGGTTAATATGAGTATGCACCTTTTTTCTTCTTATATTTGAAAAAGAACACTCTAAAGAGACACGAAAGTGATTTTATTTAATGCTATGCTGACGGACTTAGGCCCTGTCTTTTCTGGCTTATTTTTAGCTCGTTTCAATTCAGTTCAGCTCAGTTTTATTCAGTTCAATTCAGTTCAGCTCAGTTTAGTACTGATGCGAAATGAAATGGCGGAAGCGATTTTGATGATTTAGTGAACAATTTGTTACAGACGAAAAGATCGTCGCAACTGGATATTCGATAAGTTAGACCTATAACTTACCAATAAAGAACGAACTCAAGACCTATTGAGTACGAACGAGTTAATATTCAAAGACGCGTTTGAATAAATAACAAAAGAATGCTAGTAGCAATTTCTGTGTTTTGTATTATCATTTTCTGAAAAATCAAATGATAAACTAAAATGGCCTTTAAATAGCCTTACAAATTCTACAAAAACTGAAAAGAGCAACTAAAAGGTCTAAATAATTGTCATACTTATTATGCAATTTTAACCCCCTACTAAATGACATTTAACCTCCTAATTGATGTAATTATTAGGCTAATAAACTCCCTAATAATGCTAAAACTTTCAACTTATTCCAACATTAAAATGTTATAAAACAAAAGTAATAAGTTGTAACAAACAAATTGTATGTTGATGGTCCACCGTAAGATAGCAAGGAAACGAGTCGTGTCAAAGCTCGAAATACATTTAATAATTCTCGGGAATAATTAAACTGATTTCCGACTTTCAATTAACTCGTTCCTTCATTGACCCATAGCCCAACTCGTATCAAGTACATCTTAGCTTCATTCAGTTCAGTTCAGTTCAGTTCAGCTCAGCTCAGCTTCCTTTAATTCAGTTCAGTTCATCTCGACTTTATTAAGTTCAACCCACATTATTATTATTATTATTATTATTATTATTATTATTATTATTATTATTATTATTATTATTATTATTATTATTATTACGATAATTTGTGAGAAACTACCTTACATTTATGCCCATTTGTGAACAACTACCTTACTTTTTTTTGTTAAAAATTACCTTTTATTTTAATTTTTTGTTAAAAACTACCTAAAAAAAGTTTTGAGGCCAATTTCTATTTATTATTGGTTTCACACGTGTGAGTTCTCTAAATTTTCATTCTTATTTTGTCATTAAACTTGATATCCAAGCTTATCCTTCCTATCTAAAGTTCTAAACGAAAGGGAATTTTTGTCATTGGTTTCAATTTCTTTCTTTAAGCATGTGGAATAATTGCTCCGGATGATGAACATGGGCTAAATGGTATGAACTCTATGCTATTAGTGAATAGGTGTTAGTTATGCATTTATTTGATAAAATGCACTAGTATTGATTGATTTATGCATTTCTGATACATATTGTTCTACTCATTGCCGTATGATGCCGCAATACTTCATACTTCATTTGCAGCAGCCATAGTAACTCCCTCTCTTGTCAAAAATTACCTAGGGGGCAGAAGTAGGATGTCCAAGTGCTACTTGCTAGTGAAAGGATTTAGCAGAAAGAAATTGAAGCTAATGACAAGAATTCTCTTTCGTTTATAACTTTAGATATAAGAAGGATAAGCTTGGATATCAAGTTTAAATACAAAATAAGAATGAAAATTTAGAGAACTCACACGTGTGAAACCAATAATAAATAGAAATTGGCCTCAAAACTTTTTTTTAGGTAGTTGTTAACAAACATTTAAAATGAAAGGTAGTTTTTAACAAAAAAAAAAGTAAGGTAGTTGTTCACAAATGGGCATAAATATAAGGTAGTTTCTCACAAATTATCCTTATTATTATTATTATTATTATTATTATTATTATTATTATTATTATTATTATTATTATTATTATTATTAGTAGTAGTAGTAGTAGTAGTAGTAGTGGTAGTAGTAGTAGGTAGTAGTAGTAAAAGCGGATACGCTAATTGACATTCTTTCCTGTTTTTTTGCAATTTCTTTTCGAACTTTGTCCATGAGTTTATTCCGTTCTTTATCATCCGTTCTTTATCATCCATGTTTGAATATATTCTTCCTTGAATACTTTGATGTTGTACAACTGGAATACGAAGTTTATGCATCAGAATGAAATTATGAAGTGTAAAAGCGGATTTTTTTTTTTTTTGGTGCAAAAGAGGGGCAAAGCCCCGAAAACTAATTATTTGCTATTACACGGGGAATAGCTACCCCAAATATATCTTCTCTAAGGATAGACCGTAGATCAGCGTCTGGACCTTGTAGGTGTTGGACGGTATTGCTTGAATGGACTCCGCGATTGGCTAGATAGTCAGCTGCTCTGTTTGCTTCTCTGTAAGTGTGTTCAATTCTGGTGATCCAATGAGGTTCGTTCACTAGTTTCTTGCAGCGTTGGACAATGAACTTTAGACTGTTACTGACAAGTTGATCCTCGAGTATGATCCCGACACAAGAGGCATTATCCATATGGATTAAGAGCTTCTTAATATTTAATGACTTTGCATGCTCCAAACCGGCAAGAAGGGCGAGGAGTTCTGGCTTCATGGATGAACAAATACCACAAGAGAAATAGAAAGCAGAGACAAAGTTACTCGTCTCATCCCGGATAATACCTCCTCCTCCTGCCTGTCCCGGATTACCTTTAGAAGCGCCGTCGGTATTTAGCTGACTCCATCCGTGTTGAGGTGGGTTCCAGCGCACAAATATCTCGGTTCTAGGTGGTTTGGGTTGAGGAATATGATAGTTGGCATTTGATATTTCGTTGTCATTTGCGGCATTTTTATTAACACCTTCCACCTTCTCTTCAGCTGACCAAACGCTGAAAATGTGCAAAAAATTAAAGCATGGTCTCCATGCAGTTGACATAAAGAAAACTGTAAATGTTGCTTGTTAATTTTAAAACACAAGTAAGGAAAAAGTAAAGTCCACTAGAGTTGACTACAAAAAAAAGACCTAAAAATTAATATTTTAATTTTTTTAATATAATTATTTTTTTAAAAATCGCAAATTTGTATTAATCAAACATTTTTTTATATTATTATTATTATTATTATTATTATTATTATTATTATTATTATTAGTTAGAGGTTGTTTGGTTGACACTTTGAAAACACGTGAATTGCAAAATCCCATGATTTGCAAAAACATGGGTTGTTTGGTTGCCATAATTTTTGTAAAATGGAGGAATTAGAAGTTCCTAGAAACTCTCAATGCCTACATAATGTAGGAACTTGCTTACCTACTCCCCCCTTGGTCATTCGAAGTTCCTCTGGAATTTAATTCCTACATGCGCAACCAAACACTTTTCTCAAATTCACCCGAATTGGATGTGGGAGCTTAATTCCCATGAACTGGAAGTTCCTAGGAAAATTAACTTCCCTAATCAACCAAACGACTCCTTAGTTAGTTAGTTAATACACTTTAATTAAACTTAATTTATTTTTCTGCTTCATTCAGCTCAGTTCAGTCCAGCTCAATTAAATTCTGCTCAGCTCAGCTCAGTTCAGTTCAGTCCAGCTCAGCTCAATTCAGTTCAGTTCAGTTCAGTTTAGTTCTGCTCAGCTCAGCCGCATTCAGTTCAACTCAGTTCAGTTCAGCTCTAAAAAGTCAGAAAAAACAGGGCCTTAAACTCAAGTCATGAGTGTTATTAGGGACAAATTCAGGATTTAGATTATGGGATAGCGAAAAATTTATAATTTTTGCACCGATTAAATAAGCGCAAACATGAGAATAACATATATATATAACAATGGATTCTCGTAATAATTACATAAGATAAAATGATTTCACAATTAGTGTTATACATTGTAAACAATTGTACCTCATATAATCATTTCTTAGAAGATTAATACTTCTAACGAGTATCTAATTTATGTGGAAATCCTGTTTGCTTATAAACCGTAACTAACAAACATATTACGAGATGTAGTAATTTATAATAAAAACTTTCAATATATATTTTTTAAAGAAAAATGTACGAAAAAAATAGGCATTAAGTTTTCCCTCCGTGTCGGCCAATCAATAATTTACATTTGTATTATTTTCCCCTCACAAATAAAACAAATGTAACTATTTATTGGGACAGGGGGGTAGTAGAGAATAAAAATAATATGTAAAACCGATAATACTCCATTTAGAGGGAGCCGAACTCGAGCAGCCGAAGTGTTGGACTATAGCTTTACCACTGGTGCATTGATACTGTACTGATAACATTTTCGGTTAGTTTTACTTGATCCTTTCCTCATTCAATTTTATTTGGAGCAACAAAGAGTCGTCTTCTATAGGTAGCACGGACACTTCTCCTAATGAGCCGTACCGTGTCCGACACCGACACTCCACGGACACACGCCGGAACGTGTCCAACACCTAAACAGTCGTGTCTAACTTTCTATATTTATTTTGGCACGTGTCCGACGCGTGTCAATGGTATTTGAGCTGTGTCCGTCGCGTGTCCACGATATTTGGTTATCATTTGCGGTGAATGATGTTCTTGAGATGAGAAATGTGTTATCGAAAGATATCAATTAGAATATTGATTCGGATGAGGAATGAAAATAAATTTATTATCAAGGACAAGTTTTACGTTCACTTATTTAAAATTAATATTAAATACTTTTACAGAAAAAAAATCAAAAAGTTATAACTATAAAATATATATTTTATTAAATTTAAATGCCGTATCCCGTGACATAAATTTCATGGCATGCCGTGTCGTGTCCGTGTCATGTCCGTGTCCGTGTCCGTTTTGGTGCTACTACCTCTTGCTACTACCTCTTCTTCATTGATTTTTTTATGCTACTACCTCTTGCAACCAACTAGCTTAGTTTCACCACTAAGGCCCTGTTCTTTTGGACTGAAACTTAACTGAACTGAACTGAACTGAACTTATAGGATCTGAACTGAACTGAACTGAACTGAACTGAACTTATAGGAACTGAACTGAACTTATAGGAACTGAACTTAACTGAACTTATAGGAACTGAACTGAACTGAACTTATAGGAACTGAACTGAACTTATAGGAATTGAACTGAACTTATAGGATCTGAACTGAACTTAACTTATAAAATCTGAACTGAACTTATAAAATCCGAACTTAATTAACTTTATTTTAATTTAAGTTAACTATTATTATTATTATTATTATTATTATTATTATTATTATTATTATTATTATTATTATTATTATTATTATTATTATTATTGTTATTGTTATTGTTATTGGTGTTGTTATTATTATTATTATTATTATTATTATTGTTGTTGTTGTTGTTGTTGTTGTTGTTATTATTATTATTATTATTATTATTATTATTATTATTATTATTATTATTATTATTATTATTATTATCCAATAGATGACATTGATAAATAATTAGTCTAAAACACAAGATAGTTTAAAATATTTTCAACTTTATATATAACGGTTTGTTCATAGTTCATACATTATACTACAATTACATTAGATAAAAAATAATTCACTATTACAATTTTCTCTAACCATTTATTTTCTGCAATGGTGATAAAGAAACTGATTAATGGGAGAGTGACGGTGAGGGTGAGGGCGTCGTATGATGAGTTGTTGTTTTTTTTGCATTAATGAGAATGATAGTTTGGCATTAATTAGAGAGTAAAAGACGGGAAAATTATTAATGTTTTTTATAGATGACGTATATCGAATAATTAAAGCAAACGTTTGTATCGGTTGTTAAAAATAATACTCCATATATAACTTTTCTTAATTGAGTTTATATGAACTAAACTTATAGGAACTGAACTGAACTGAACTTATAGGAACTGAACTGAACTGAACTTATAGGAACTGAACTGAACTGAACTTATAGGAACTGAACTGAACTTATAGGAACTGAACTGAACTGAACTTATAGGATCTGAACTGAACTGAACTTATAGGAACTGAACTGAACTTATAGGAACTGAACTGAACTGAACTGAACTTATAGAATCTGAAGTGAACTTAAGTTAAGTGACTTAAAGTCCAAAAGAACAGGGCCTAAGTATTATCAAGAAGAAGTGTACAATAAAGATAGATAGTTCGATAAATATGGCCAAGTCAATAATATGGTGTACATAGCAATGAGTGGATTATACCATTATATGTATATAATTGACTCTATATATTTTGAGTTTTTTTAATAGAAATTTCGAGCTTTAGTGGAAGGAATATTGTAAAGTTTATGAATTCCTTTACGAAATTTGAACTTGAAAAATTATTATATAACTAAAATACAATACATATAAATTAAACTATATTTTAATTTTAATATAAAAATTTAAAATATAACTCAAAATAGTTTAAACGCTCAACAAATATATACATAAACTCAATTAAATGCATTATGATAGCACGATACTCTTATATATCTGCTTGTATAATTGTTTACAGTGGACATGAGTTAGAAACAAAAGTGTAATAACATGACAATCAAATCAATTTGATTTTCTTGTAGAAGAATCAGGAGAAGTATATAAACGATTTTCAAATATGTGGTGAACCTCTTAACAGTTCCGTACATTATAATATATCTCCTTTAATTTATGAGGCTAATATGACAAAACAAAATACAAGTAATGATATAAACATCTTCCATTAGGAAATTACATACTCGTACAAGTTTAGAACCTCTCCACAAATCTTTAGGAAATTACATACTCGTACAAGTTTAGAACCTCTCCACAAATCTTGTAACAGATACTATTGCTCAAAAGTTGAAGACGAATATTTCCTTCCCACAATAAGACAAATGGAAGGGTAAGTGAGAGAAAATGGAGCACCTATTAGACCATCCCTAAGCAAGGTCGATTGGGAGGTCGATTTGGGGTCGAGTCAAGTTAATTGTAATTAAGAAATCGATTAGAATTGACTCAAGTCAATTTGAGTCACAAATCGACCCAATTTGAGGTAAATTGACTCACCAATCGACCTCATACGTGACACATTTTAATTGGTTCCAACCATTTAAGAAAAAGAAAAAGGAAAGCAAAGCTAAAAAAATGGTTGTTTTGGAGGGTTTACTGACCTAGGTCGTGACTTTCTGCTTGGGAGGGTTTAAGTGGTCAAGGTCAATAAGGAGAGATTAAGGCCTAATACGCAATTGACCCGATTAAATTGACTTGTTGCTTGGGAATGGTCTAAATATTGTCACCTACATATTTTGAGAGCGAGAAGCCTTAACCGTCTTCAACTTGTGATAGATAGTGCCGTCTTCAGTAAAAATTCACAAAATGATTATACAACCAGATGTATAATAACATCGTACACCATGGTATATTTTATTGAGTTTATGTATATATGTGTATATTTGTTGATCTTTAAAACTATTTTGAGTTATATTTTAGTTTTTTTATATTAAAATTAAAATATAATTCAACTTATATGTATTGTGTTTTAGTTGTATAATAATTTTCGATGCTCGATATTTTCTCAAGGAGTTCATAAATTTTAACATATAGCTCGTATTCTTTCTAATAAAGCTCAAATTTTCTATTAAAAAGCTCAAAATATGTACAGAAAGTTGTATACCTCTGGTGATATAATCCGCTTATTGGTAAAAGTTTGTATAAATAAATAAATTCTTCAAAATAATTAATTTGAAGTCTAGTAATCCCTGAAAATTGATATTCCGAAGGAATAATAACACAAATTCTTATTTGCAACGACACTATCCGTCGCAAGCTTATGACGGATACCTCCTCTCACAAAATACCCACTTTTTCTCTCTCTCTGACACTATTCATGTGGTCCCCTGTCTCCACTAACTCATTTTGTATCCATTTTATCTCACAAAATATCCGTCACAAATGGTGACCCGTGCTAAGAAAAACGGACTGGAATAATAATTAGTGAAACCCGGAAGACAAGGGTTTAGTGTCCCAATATAGTGATGCAGTTTGCACGGGTATAAGACTAGTATTATATGAAGTAGAACAAGGGAGTTTTTTTTTTCCCTTCAAAAAAAACTCCCTTGTTCTACTTCATATAATACTAGTCTTATACCCGTGCAAACTGCACGTGTTTGTTATTTTCAAAAAAATTCTTTAAGAAGAAATATATAAGATAAGTTTTATAATAATTGATTAATTATCATCTTTTAAAGTTATTTATTTTAAAAAATAAAGTTCTAAAATAAAACAATAAAATCTCTCTATATTTTAATGAATTTTAAATTACCAATCCAAATATTGAGTTATAAAATCGTATTTAATTTTTAGATATTATAAATTTTATTTGTAATTAAAGTAAATAATGCATCAATGTCAATAGACCATGTAGTTATTGTAGTATGATATATTTTTTTGTTAGTTAAAATTGAGTTACTACTTTATCTTAATACTAGTTTTATGCCCGTACAAAAAATGTACGGGTCTATTTCTAAAAATTTCGTAAATATATTAAAAAAGTAGTACAAATATAATTTAATATGAACTTAAATGAGAAATATATAAATTATGAATTCGGGATGATTTTGACTCCAAATAATTGATTTATTGGTATAATTAAATTTTTTTTAATGATTATATAAATTGAAATAAATAATCATGACATTATGAAATAAATTTGAACCATATAAAATAGATAAAGAAATTGTATTGTATTTCTATATCTTACCCTTTAAATAACTTACTCTCTAAATGAAAGTAAAATGACAGAAACATTTTTAATAGCAGTCTCTTAAAATTTGTGGATGATTTTATAAAGAAAATAATAATGTATTGTTATTAAGACCATCTTTTTACTCGATGTTAACGTAGTTTTAATTGACTAATTCTCGAAGGTTATATTTTCTTAAAAATCATAAATTTATATTTTTTTTGTTAATTTAATGGGTTGGGTTTATTTGATCTTATTCAAAAAAAATTGATCTACGTTTCTTTCATTTTTTAATCTACGTTTTTTTTATTAATTTTTATCTCCTCGTGTATTTTTTTTAATTTTTTTAATTTTATGGGTTGAGTTTATTTGATCTTATTCAAAAATCTTTGATCTACGTTTCTTTCATTTTTTAATTTACGTTTTTTTTTAAATTTTTATCTCCTCGTGTATTTTTTTCATTTTTTTAGATATACGTATGTTTGTTAATTTTTAACCCTTTGTATAATTTTTTTCGTTTTTTTTCGTTTTTCATACCTCTAAATATTTGTTAATTACTTCTAGTTGTCCAACTTTTTTTAATATTGTTGAATTTTATGTTTCTGGGTAGAATTTTAGTGATTTTTTTATTTTCGAATTTGGAGTAAAGTTGTTTTTTTTATTATGGAGATAAAAATTATTTGTAACTTTAGAATGTTAAATGGAGAAAAGTAAAATGAAGAAAAATTAAAGCTCCTTGTGTGAATGGTGGGACATGGCGAGAAAGAAGGTATTTAATTTCCTAAAATTAAGCAACTAATGAAAAAGTAGGAAAAGTTGTTCATTTTATTGATAAAGGATTTAATCTAAAACCGTATATAATAAAACGGCATTGTATATTTTTGTTGATCCGAACTATTTCTGAGCTTGTAAAAATATATATATTTTGGGCTAATAGACAACCATAAAAACATGGATCGATATAGATGCATGAGTCGACAATATCACCTAATAATAATTATTACTCGTATTATTTTATGTAGCCTTAATTTACCATTTCGCAAAATTCTACTTTACGACGGTCGCACATGCGACCAGTAGGAAAGTGATCACATTTTGATACGTAGTGACCACTTTTGATTAAATAGTGACTTTTTTTTTTCATATTTTTGGAAACATATATATTTTTAGGATTTATTTTTCATCAAAATCTTAAAATTTGGGCCTCGTGTTAAATTTAATGTATATGTTTATATAGTATATAAATTTGCTTTTATACATTTTAATTGTCACAAATTATAGAGTAATACGGTCTCATATAAAAAGTTGTTCCTTCGGTGCTAATAAACGATTTTTCTTTTTATATATGTTGATCGTCTTATGGTATGAGAGTATGCGACCGTTCATACAAAAATTCTAATTTAATTTTAATTGTCAAGGTATCCAAGAGGTTAATTTTCCGGAATTGTAATTTTTTTTTTAATTAAAATTTGTTGTCCCCTATATAGATTTCCGATTGTTTTAAAATTTTCTTTTGTTGTAAGGTTGAATGTGATTAATTTTGTTTATCATAAGTTTTTTAACATATGAATATGTATATGAAAAATAATAAGAAATGAGGAGAGAGTGTAATTAATTGGGGAGAGAGTAAGTGGAGAGAGTGGGGTTGGTTAATGTGTAAAAAAAAAAAAAAAGAGTAAAAATTCTAGCCAATCACAAGCCTAGAAAAGACTTTCCTTTTATAGATAGGGGATTCAAGCGATTTCAGGAAAACTCGACTTACCTATCAAACAAAATTATTTGGATGAAAATAAAACAAAACTAATAAAACTGAATCGGCCAGAACAATTGTGCAAGGTTAAAATGAAAATTTTGATCTGCGCACGTTTTAAATGAAAATTTAGACACCGTTTTTCATGTAGTACCCAATCTCCTATCTATAAAAGAAAGGTTATTTCTAGGTTTGTGATTGACTGGAATTTTTACTTTTTTTTTTTTTTTTTTACACATTAACCAACCCCACTCTCTCCACTTACTCTCTCCCCAATTAATTACCCTCTCTCCTCATTTCTTATTTTTCATATACATATTCATATGTTAAAAACTTATGATAAAAAAATTAATCACATTCAACCTTACAATAAAAGAAAATTTTAAAAATTAATCGGAAATCTATATAAGGGACAACAAATTTTAATAAAAAAAAAAGGGTTATTCTACATGGTAACCCTGTATTTTTTCAAATTCTACACGGTAACCCTACTTTTCAGAGATCACACATGGTAACCCTCAACTTTATTAATATGTATTGCCGTGACTCTTAATTATTTTTCCGTTAATTTTGTCCGTTAAGTATGTCACGTGGCAAATTAAAAATTGAGATTTTCTATAAGGTAACCCTATATTTTTAAAAAATTTACAACATAACCGTACTTTTTCTACAAATCACACATAATCCCTTAATTAATCTTAATTTCGCAATTTTGCTTGATTACACCTAATTTATCAAATCCACCCTCATTACCCTTCAATAGCCCGAGTTTTGAATAAAAAAAACTTCAATAAAAACCTTGTTTTCGGTATCAAAAACTTTCCAATAAAATATTCTAAATATCATAGTGAAAGTACTATATATCAAGCATTATAATAATCAATCCCAAATTTAATTCATAGCATTAATCTAATTTAAAAAAAATTGTTTTTAAAACCTCAACAAATATCCCAAAACTAAAATTGTTGTAAATGCAATAATGACTTTAATTGTTCGATATATTCACACTCTAAAGTTGGGTACAATTGAGGAGTAGAGACTCATTTGTAAACATTAAGTTTAATAGTGAATTTATTTGTTAATTATTGAACCTGATTTTTAGAGATTTATGGTAATGATATTTTGAAGAGATGATGATATTGAGAGTTGACATTCTTTTGAGTAATCGAGTGAATAACGTGTTAATAATAATAAATTTAGGAAATAAGGGAGTATTTTTAAGATTATTTTTTTTGTAAAAAAACAAAGAGTTATTTTGTAGGATAAAAAAACAGAGGGTTGCCTTGTAAAAAATCTCAAATTTCAATTGGTCACGTCACTTACTTAACGGACAAATCTGACGGAATAAAAGTTAAGGGTCACGGCAATACATATTAACAAAGTTGAGGGTTACCATGTGTGTTCACTAAAAAGTAAGGTTACCATGTAGAATTCAAAAAAATACAGGGTTACCACGTAGAATAACCCAAAAAAAAAATTACAATTCCGGAAAATTAACCTCTTGGATACCTTGACAATTAAAATTAAATTAGAATTTTTATATGAACGGTCTCATATTCTCATACCATAAGACGATCAACATATATAAAAAGAAAAATCGTTTATTAGCACTGAAGGAACAACTTTTTATATGAGACCGTATTACTCTATAATTTGTGACAATTAAAATGTATAAAAGCAAATTTATATACTATATAAACATATACATTAAATTTAACATGAGGTCCAAATTTTAAGATTTTGATGAAAAATAAATTCTAAAAATATCTATATTTCCGAAAATATGAAAAAAAAATGGTCACTATTTAATCAAAAGTGGTCACTACGTATCAAAATGATCACTTTCCTACTGGTCGCATGTGCGACCGTCGTAAAGTAGAATTTTGCGAAATGGTAAATTAAGGCTACATAAAATAATACGAGTAATAATTATTATTAGGTGATATTGTCGACTCATGCATCTATATCGATCCATGTTTTTATGTTGTCTATTAGCCCAAAATATATATTTTTACAAGCTCAGAAATAGTTAGGATCAACAAAAATATACAATGCCGTTTTATTATATGCGGTTTTAGATTAAGGCCCTGTTCTTTCTGGCTTATTTTCAGCTCGTTTCAGTTCAGCTCAGCTCTATTCAGTTCAGTTCAGTTCAGTTCAGCTCAGTTCAGTTCAGTTCAGCTCCATTCAGTTCAGTTCAGTTCAGTTCAGCTCAGTTAAGTTAAGTTCAGTTCAGTTCAGTTCAGTTCAGCTCAGTTCAGCTCCATTCAATTCAGTTCAGTTCCGCTCGACTTTATTATTAAGTTCAGCCGACATTATTATTATTATTATTATTATTATTATTATTATTATTATTATTATTCTATTTATTATTATTAATTAATAATTACTATTATGATTAGTATTGTTGTTTTTCTTGTTGTTTTTATTATTTCTTCATCTTATTATTATTTTATATATATTTTTATTGTTTATAATAATAATAATAATAATAACAATAATAATAATAATAATAATAATAATTATTATTATTAGTAGTAGTAGTAGTAAACATGAAAGAGTGGAAAAAATGTAATTGAGAAGTAAAATTTGATAACATTCAAATAATAATATTTGTTAACACAATCAAAAATCATAATCTTGAAAATATAAATATCATTAACAAAGACATCATCTATGTTGTTTCGCTATTGACTTCCGTATCGTCTTGATGTGCTTCATTATCGAGGTCATTATAGCCACCAATATCACACCCTATTTTTTTAAAATTTTTTTTCGAACTTTATTCATGAGTTTCTTCCGTTCTTTATCATCCATGTTTGAATCTGTTCTTCTTTGAATACTTTGATGTTGTATAACTGGAATACCAAATTTATGCATCCGAATGAAATTATGAAGTGTAGACGTGGATTCAAGTGATTAAATTAAGTAAATACATTTTTGTAGCCTAGATATGGTTAGTTTGGACAATACTTTAATAAAATGGTCATTTGGCCTAGATATGGTTACTTTAATAATATAATTATTTTTTAAAAAATCGCAAAATTTATATTAATCAATCTTTTTTTTATATTATTATTTTTAATAATAATATTATTATTAGTTATTACAATTTAATTAAACATTTATATTCAGTTTATTTCTATTAATTTCTGTTTCATTCAGCTCGATTAAGTTCAGTTCAGCTCGATTAAATTCAGTTCAGTTCAGTTCAGTTCAGTTCAGCTCAGCTCAGCTCGATTCAGTTCAGCTCAGCTCAGTTCAGTTCAGTTCAGTTCAGCTCAGCCCCATTCAGTTCAGCTCAGTTCAGTTCAGCTCTAAAAAGCCAGAAAGAACAGGGCCTAAATCCCTTATCTATAAAAAGAACAACTTTTCCTACTTTTTCATTGGTGGCTTAATTTTAGGAAATTAAAAACCTTCTATCTCACCATGTTATTAGTGAAACGGAATCAAGTGAAGATTACGACCCAATGCATTTTAAAATGAAAATTTAGTCTCATACACTTTTGAAATGAAATTTTGACCCGTGCATTTTTAAAATGAAAATCTAGAGCCATGTACTTTTGAAATGAAATTTTGACCAGTGCATGGGTCTAAATTGTGCATTTTTTAAAACGAAAATTTAGATCCATGTACTTTTGAAATGAAATTTTGACCGGTGCATTTTTAAAACGAAAATTTAGTTCCATGGACTTTTGACATGAATTTTTTACCTGTGCATTTTAAAACGAAAATTTAGATCCATGCACTTTTGAAATGAAATTTTGACCCCTGCATATCTAAAGTGAAATTTTTAACCCATGCGCTTTAGAAATTATATAATAGTCAACCCGTGATATTGTACTATAAATGTAACAACCCGGATTATAAAATAAAGAAAAAACATAATATAAATGAATATCAGAGTGTAACTCAATGATAACTGGGTTAAGGTAGCGGAAACACCTTACCCAAATCCGGATCGATACTAAACCAAAACCAAACTAGTTACATTATTCAAAGATTCTCAAAAACTTAAAGCAAAGGTCCTAAACAATTTATTAAGCTCGCTTCACACATTCCCCAAGCAAGCATCAACCAAACAGCGACCACCTGAACAACCTGAGAAGGGGGTCGACAATCAGTCGGGAGTAACTAGATGCTCTCCCAGTCATGTTTACAACAAGTGAATGTAACCAACAATCATTAACAAATGAAATGTAAAATCAGTAAACATGCGAGATCATCTATACTCATGAAAGTCCAATCATACTTACCATCATCTGAAGACATAATACGGCAATCATGTGAGGATATAAACATGACATGACATGAAAGCAAACTTACCATACCATGATATTCTCAGCACCAAACAAATGAAACCAACAAACCTAGACCATATGCGACCACTAGACCATGAACACTTACAACTCAAGTAACTCACGACTCATAGTAACGTAAGGCACAATGCTAGATTAAAGCATAGCGAAAATGGTGACACGCAATCCATCGCAACCGAAGGCACAAAGCTATCATCAAAGCATAGCGAATAGAGCGAACGCCCGTTAGAGCGTATAACCACTGCCTCTAACTTGCCAGAGCGTATAACCACTGCCTCTAGCTGACGGAGCGTATAACCACTACCTCCATCGGTGTGGAGCGTATAACCACTGTCTCCACGGTACTATGTATAGCGTATAACCACTGCCTATATGCCTAAGACCTGGCCAGACTCTCGGTGCAATAACTGTACACCGAACGACACTCGGGGAACAGAGCGTATAACGCACTGCCTCTGTTACCCCCCCGAACATAGACCATACACCAGACCCCGAAGGGTTGCTCTGTTCATTCCGATAGTATACAAACGATACTACCGTCATCTATTCAAACCAGCAGACAACAATGCACAGTATAACTGACTGTACTAACATGCGTGAATAACATCACGACTCAACTCAGTAGGACATCATAACAGACTGTCCTAATGCATGTCAAATGCATAGAAGTATCCAACGACATATGCAAACATAATATTATACAATCACTGAACACAACTCAACATGTGAAACAAGTATAAACAGCCAAGGTTATAGTAACTTTAACTATAACATAAGTGATGGATGCGAGGTTATACCCACCTTGACTATAACTTCCACATATGGCTTGAGGTTATAGTAACCTTAGCCAAACCTTGACACGAACCTAAAGTTATACTAGCACTAACCATAACCTTGAGTCATACCTCAGGTTTATATTAGTCTCAGCTATAACTTTAACTCGTAGTTCAAAGTTACATTACCTTCAGCTATAACTTTGAGTCGTACTCAAGGTTGTACTAGTTCAGCTATAACCTCGAATCATATTTTCAAGGTTACACATACTTCAACTATAACCTTGAGCAACGCTCTTGGCCATTAGCCTTGTCGCCATCTAGGGTTTCTCGCGAACCCTAGTTGCACACGACACCCATAACGACTTATTAACATATTATAGTCCACAATTACGATAATAAAGCATACATAAATATATGGAGCACAATTAATTCATGACAATAAATAATCAAACATGTACCAATCTACAAACAATCATTAAATCATATTAATTACATCAATTGGCATAAACACAATTAAAAGAGAAACACCTAGTTACCTTTTTGGCAATTAATGAAAACCTTCATAAAGAATACGACCAACAAAGTCTTGTCTCCAACACGTGTCAATAACCCCAAAATTAACTTTAAAGAAAGTGTAAATCCAAATCCTTATGATTGAAATTGTACCAAGCAATCACTCTTTCGAAAACGCCAAAGGGGAAAAAGATCTCCTTTTTACTCACAAAACAAGAGACCCAAAACGTAGGTCTAAAGGTCCACACAAATAATTCCCAATAAAATATTTTGAATATAATATATTGTAGAAGTAAGAGCAAGGATTGTGAAAATATAATTTATGTATGAATTTGGAAGAATGAAAGATATTCAACAATGAAGTCAAAGGGAAGAAAAGAGAACGAAAGAGAGATAAGAGGAGAGAGGCCGTGCGGCCAAAACTCACGCACAAACATATGAATTGACCTAGTAGCTTGCTAGGTTAAATTCTATTTATAAGAAGATTAACTAATGGGCTTTTGGTCCATTAGCTCAAACAATGGATTATCTGATTACAAATCTGATTGAGCCATACTAAAACGTAAAGAGAACTTGAAATAGAAAAGTAAATATTAAATTAAAATAATTAATTATTGCACGGACTTTTAACCCATCCAAAAGTAGATCAAAACGAGAAATAATAAAATATAGGACGGAGGTTATAAATATAGATTTCCAAAATATATTATTAAACTTCAAAATAATTAATTAAATAAAATACTTTCATAATAAAATATTATTATAAAATACGGGGTGTTACAATAAATATATAGCAATTAAAAAGTAAACAATAATGTAACAATGCGTTGATTTTAAGTGTTAAATTTCAGTATATACAATATGAATGTGATATAGTTATTTTAAATAAATACGATATATACTACTAAAAATCTTAAACAATAATGTTTCCTCAGACTAAATTTAAGCAAAATCAACCAATTGGTGTTAGTTTAGTGGTAACTGAGTTAAACCTTGAAACTTGCAGAAATGCAGGAGTTGAGAGGTCTCAGGTTCGATTACCAGCTGGGGCGATGACCACTTGGCCACTGCAGCCCCCGAAGGGGGTGGCTTACATGGTCCATGTGGTGGTGCGGGAATGCATGGGCCCGGGGGGATTAAACCCCTCGTCATAAAAAAAAAAATTTAAGCAAAATCGCAATGTTTTTATTAGACGTGTATCTCAACTATTCTATATATATATATATATATTATAGTCCGCTATAAGCAAACTTGACAAAGAATTAATAGTATGTATTCTTTTCGACTCTAGTCATGGTGCTTTTAATAATATGTATTATTTTCGACTCTAGTTATCAAGACTAAATATTAATTTGCATTCATTTTTTTTACATATTTTATTGTTGATCGATTAATTTAAAAGTATTTTAAGTAAATCGTTTTCTATTTTTTCGAGTTCCATTTTTTTCTAATCCGTGAATATTTGTTTATTAATGTCGTCTTTTATATTATTTTGATATGTCATATGGAGTAATACATGATTTTTTTTCATGAGAAAATTTTCATATCTTTTTCATCTAGTTAATTTTTATTATTTTAACGAAGTACTATATATATTGTAATTAATAGCAGTCGCATATTCGGCTTTCAACTTGATTGTAGATTCTTTAGAGTATAAAAGGTGAAACTCTCAATTAAAGCACAAAAAAGAAAGTGGGGATAATGTGGGGCACACTTGAAAAAAAAAAAATATTATACTTTCAACCACAGTGCGACACCTAAGCACTGTGGTTGTTGCTTTTATATATAGGATATTTTTATTTTAGACAATTTTAATTTCAGATTTTTCACACTTCCTTTATTATTTTAATATTATTTAAATTTCTTATTTAGACGACCGTCTGAAACAAAAATTTGTGTATTATTATTATTACTACGTACACTACTAAGTACTAACTAGACTAATTACTCCCCTTCTAAATCAAGTTTAATTTGTTTATTTTCCTCATCAATTCAATTGCGTTTCTGTTCAAAATGAACCCTATATGGTCTAAACAATAACAAATTTTCATTTCACGCGATTTTAACTTAAGTTGGAAAAAAATCCCTAATTTACTATAAAAAGTGATTATATAATGATAAAAAAGATAGATAAATGGTCACCTTCTAACAATAAATTGCTAATAATAATTCATCAAAAAAATATATACATTTTATTTTAAAACCGTTGTATTTTATTCATTTAAGACCTCGTTTGGTTGCCATACGGGAATTAATTTCTCATGATTTTGCAAAACATGTGAATTGGCCAATTCATGTGAATTGCTTAAAATTCGTTTGGTTGACATCCTGGAATTGAATTGACACAGGAGTTTCAATTAACTAGGGGACCCTAATTCCTAGGTAATCAAATTCCTAGGAAAAAGAAAATCTCATGATTTAGAGTAACCAAACATCTTCATTTTTTCCAAATTATGGGATTTCCCAATTCACCCATTTTTATAGGGGCGACCAACCGAGTCCTAAGTTTACAAGAAAAAACCACCCGTCTAAAATGAGAGTCGCTGATCTACACTTGATAAACTACGAAAGAAAATAAAACAAGGGAATCACAAATTTTCATTTACGACGTACATATCCGTCGTAAAAGTTGCAAATTAAATTTGGGGAATTTATATACTTTGTCTTATTTACTCAAGTAGATAAACCTGGTTCCTTAAAGCCGCTGTAAGAGAGACTTATCAAGCTGTGTTCTTTTTGGCTTATTTCAGCTCCTTTCAATTTTTCTTAGTTGTATTCCGTTAAGTTTAATTTACGTTCAATCAATTATGTTCAGTTAATCTCTTCACCAGTGTGTTAGTTCAGTGGTAGCTGGGTTAAACCTTAAGTTGTAAAAATGCAGGAGTTGAGAGGTCCCAACCCTGAAAGAGGTGACTTACATGGGTCATGTGATGGTGCGGGAATGCATGGGTCGGGGTGATTCAACCCCCTCTTCATAAAAAAAAACGGGTATGTGGTAATTAAGCCCCATAACTCTTTACAATTGTGAAATTAAACCCCATAACTTTTTATTGGGGTAATTTCACCCCATAACTTATAAAAAATGTGTAATTTAACCCCAATTCAATATCTCCCCAAATTTTCACCAAAATCTCACCATATACTAAAATTATACGGTGTACAATTATATTAAAATTATACGAAATACATCTTTAATTTCGGAATTTTGGAAATTCGAGATACAAATTGAGGCGTCATATATATTTATGTGGGAATTAATGATATAAGTTGATAAAAAGTACAGAGTACTACTTTTACAGTTTAAGAAAAATTCAAGGAATTAAGATGACGAGACGATCGAGACAAATGGAAAATAACGTGGAGTAATTTTTACAGATTAGAGAGGGTGATGACCTTAACTAATTACGTAGCAGTTATTTTAGGAAAGAGTAGCGGATAGTGGATCAGTGGGTAGTTTTTGTTTTACGTATTTACTGTGTATATAATTTGTATTTTATACGGTCGATTGATATGAGCGCGACACGTAAGCATTTTACTCTAAAACAGCGGTGTATTAAATTGTATATGTATTTAGTATAATTGTACACTGTATAATTTTAGTATATGGTGAGATTTTGGGAAGATATTGAATTGGGGTTAAATTACACATTTTGTATAACTTATGGGGTGAAATTACCCCAATAGAGAGTTAAGGGGGTTAATTTCACAATTGTAAAGAACAACGTCTTAGACCATCCCCAAGCAGAAGGTCGCGCTAATCAAATCACCAACATTTTTAGCAGAAGTCACGACCTAAGAGTATCAATCCAATAATTTTCCACTCATTTTCCATCTTCCAACATTTTCAACCATTAACTACATTCTCTACCCCACTAAAATAATGTAATAAGTCGATAACACCTTGACACGTCAAAGGTCATCAAGAAGGCTCAGGGTTACAACTTGACCTCGAAAACTTCAAAGTTACCAAAATTACTACAAGGCCACCAAAATTAGTGTTTTAATTACGTAATTACTGTAAAGTTTAATGTTTGATATTGATTTATTGATAATTATGATTGTACATTGAGTAGCTATATATAGTAGTAGTATTCTAACAATAGAAGAAGAGTACTAGTAATAGGAAACTATAGCTAACAATATACATGTAACTAGGAAAGCTAGTCCTAGAGGGACTCTGAGTAGTCTCAACATCCCCCGCAAGATGGACGGCCTTTGGGAAAGTCCAATCTTGGACAGCAACATATATAGCGAACCGTGGCCTAGGCAGAGGCTTTGTCAAGGCATCAACAAGTTGGTCATCATTAGCAATGGGCACGACCCGAAGAGAGCTAGTGCAACCCTATCTTCGAAGAGGGTTAGCCAGTGCAATAACCAAGTTGGAGAGGGGTGACCAGTGGCCACTAAGGCACAAGTTTAAGAGGGGTGGTCATGGTAGTGACCAAGTTGAAGAGGGGTGGCCGTAAGGCACAAATTTTAAGGGGTGGCCTCAAGGGCACGTAATTTTTGTGGGGTGGCTCACAAGGATGTCAAAGTTTAGGGGTGGTCATGATACTGACCAAGTTTAAGAGGGGTAGTCGTAAGGCAAAAATTTTAAGGGGTGGCTCACTAGGATGCCAAAGTTTAGGGGTGGTCATGATACTGACCAAGTTTAAGAGGGGTAGCCGTTAGACAAAATTTTTAAGGGGTGGCTCACAAGGATGCCATAATTTTGGGGGTGGTCATGGCAATGACCAAGTTTAAGAGGGGTGGCCACAAGGACACAATTTTCTGAGGGTAGATGGAAGCGTCGTGACGAGGAGGGGTGTAAATAAGTGAAATAACAAATATTTGTGAGGAAAAAAAAATTAAATAAAGTAAGACGAAATCCCGCTGGTGGATTCAATACAACATCAACCCACCGGCAGGGTGGCAGCGGAAATTTGTTTATGTCTCAAGAATCGAGAGGCTCTGATACCATGTAAAGTTTAATGTTTGATATTGATTTATTGATAATTATGATTGTACATTGAGTAGCTATATATATATATAGTAGTAGTATTCTAACAATAGAAGAAGAGTACTAGTAATAGGAAACTATAGCTAACAATATACATGTAACTAGGAAAGCTAAGGTAGAGTCCTAGAAGGACTCTGAGTAGTCTCAACAGTTATTATGATCCAACAAGGTCGTGATCTCCTTAACGACTTTATTAGTGCAATAGAATAGGTGGCATAGAGAGAAAGTGGAAATGATGCATGCAATATAGAAAAGTGTGAAACTGTGCAAGTGCAAAGACATGAAAGAGGAAAGTGATGAGCAACCCCCCGGTAGAAGCGGGGGAGTCCTGCAGAGTGTAGCAGGTTGGTTGATGATTAGAAGTTAGTCGAATTTATACACAAATTATTAAATAAATATGGGGGAATTCACGTATTCATATCTTCATATTCATATATACGGAGTATCTATCATATATGGATATGGCAGAGAATAATGTGATCAAGTTATGGGTTTTTTTAGGGCACTTTCTGTCATTTTTCAGGATTATGGTAGACTTTAAATATATTTCCTCAAATTGTAGACGGAATTTCTGACCAACTCCAAATAAAGGTCACGTTAGCTACGTTATAACTCATTTTTATTCTTAATTACCCCTTAATTATCTTGACCAACTTTCACCCTCCTAAACATAAGATCACGACTTAGGTCACCAACCCAATCATTTTTCATTATTTCCATTATTCAACAATAATTTCAATCATTTTATTTTGGGATAAAAATAAAGTGTGTCCTTTTATTTTTGAGTAACCAACGAAAAAATGACATATATGAAGTCATGGAAGAGGTTAAGGTCATAAGGAAAAGTCACAAACCGATCTTTTAGCTGCCTTGGTCACGACCTAGTCGTGCTAATTTTTTGCTAAATCGGATATCGAATCAAGTTTATTCGGTTTATAATTGGTCGGGTCATTGGTAGGAAACGGTATATATAAGTGCATCAATGCATGGCATGCAATATATCAGAGGATGTGTCATGTGTATAGTTGTCTTATCCTAAGGTATTTGTACTGACTGTTTAAGAGAATTTGGTACTATTAAGTTTGGATCCTTTTGTTTTGATACGTGCATGAAAATCAATTGGGTATATGACAGTGGATGTTTTAGCACTCATGTTAACCAAATCCATAGGGTTTATACTTTATTTAAGTTAGAAATATTTGAGTTTGATCGAGTAAATAATCGTATCGAAAAGAGGTATAGGACTCGTTTGGTTGATTCGGGAAGTTAATTTTCTTAGGAACTTACAATTCATGGGAAATAAGTTCCCACATTCAATTCGGGTGAATTTGAGAAAAGTGTTTGGTTGCGCATGTAGGAATTAAATCCCACAGGAACTTTGAATGACCAAGGGGGGAGTGGGTAAGCAACTTCCTACATTATGTAGGCATTGGAAGTTTCTAGGAACTTCTAATTCCTCCATTTTACAAAAATTTTGGCAACCAAACAACCCATGTTTTTGCAAATTATGGGATTTTGCAATTCACGTGTTTTTAAAGTGTCAACCAAACAACCCCTATAGTTGAAAGACTAAAAGCAAGTGTAATAATGGTTTTATTAGAGAAAATAAGGAATATATTTTCGGAACTATGTTTTTTTAGTTGTATATTAGTATTGTACTACAAATATTTATGTACTTATCAATAATAAACTAATAATCAACCATTTTTTGTCGATACTGATCAATTTTCATTCATTCTATTACTTGGTAATGAACGAGTTATACGGATTATATATGAAGATTTATATTTACAAATTGAAAAGTGATATGTCTTCAACTTAATTGCCTGAAAATTAGTCGTGCAAATAAATTAAACTATGTTCTAATGCATAATTTTCTCCCCTTTTTAGATTTATAGAAATAAAATGTCTCTTTACTTAGTTAAGAATTATTGACACAAGATATGTTCATCCGCTTGATCAGAAATAATTTTTTGTTGAAAATAAAATGTCATTTTGTATATATACAATAGAGATAGGCAATACTATATTTGTGTTATTATAACATAAGTTTATGTTATAAAGATAAAACAAAAGGGGTGGAAAAAGTAACAACCATGTTTTCTTGATTCATTAATAGTGTGTTAGCCACGTCCACATAGCAAAAAAGATAAGAGTTTTATTGAGATTTAGGAGTTTATAAATTCCACATATTCAAATTCAGAAACGGTTTTTTTTAATAACGACGGAACCCACATCCGTTAACTGTGGTGTGCATTGGGTAAAACCCCAACATAAGTGATAGATCGAGGCGCAAACCATGTATACCACATCACTCACTCTTGTTTGGTGGTGACATACTCAAAATTTAGAAGCTAAGGTATAGCTTGGCCATTTGACCCCCATAGAATTCTCTTTGTGAGGCTTTAGCCGAGCACCCTTGAAATTTTACTTAAATCTCAGTCACTCAACTACACTCTTGTGTGCAAATTCGAAAAATTATGATATGAATACTTGTTTAAAAAATTTATATATATAGTATGTACTTTCTAAGATTCAATACAAAAAGTTTTACATGACCTAGAGAAAAAAACCTTGCCCATAAAGATATTAGATATCGGCCTGTAAGACTCACTGCCATAGTCGTTTAAAACGCGATTAATCTATACTAAGGGCTTGTTTGGTTACCCATTAAAATCATGGGATGTTGAACTTCCCGGGAAGTGTAAAATTATGTTGTTGTTTGGTTGCCAATATCATGGGAAGTAGAACTTCCCACATGAATTTACTTCCTCCATTATATGGGAAGTTACTCACCAAGTCCCCCCTTGGTCAATAGAACTTCCCGCATGAATTAACTTCCCATATGCGAACCAAACACTTTTTGCGAATTCACATGAATTGGAAATTCATGTGATTTTGAAGTTCCCGGGAACTTTAATTCCCCTATGTCAACCAAACAAGCCCTAAGACAAATCTAACAATTTGAATCACACATATAATACAGAAATATTAAATTAAATTTATTTAATTAGTAGTCATAGTACTTCAATCTTCTATACCTTTAATTTTTCATCTAATAATATTAATTACTTGAGTAACTATCTTTTTTTGCTGAGGGGACAGAAAGTCTTGATTGTGCTTCCCTGTGCCAACATGGTACTTAAACATCATTTGCCTTTCCTTTATTAATTCCGATTCATTCATTTGATCCCATTTTTGTGTCTATCTTCAGTAACAATTCCTGTTCATTTGCTTTGCTTTTTCACAATTCTTCTCAAATATAATTGGAGTACAATTAATTTATTAGTTTATTACTATTAGATAGATTAATATGCTATTAACTTCACTAATCTTGTTACTTTCAGAGAATACTTAAATCAAAATGATCGATTCAAACCGACTATCTACAAATAGATATACTGTATGGTCGTTTGGTTATCCCCTAAGCAACATAAAAATATAAATTCATGTGAAATATGGTAATGTCTGCATAAATTACATTCCCTACATGACAACCAAACAATACATATTTTCTAATTCACATGAATTTTAAAATTATGTGTTTTATGTCTTTCTAGACAATACAAATTCATACATGCAGCCAAACAATGCTTGAGAGTTATGTATGAGCACGAAAACAATATTCGTCATTCATTGTTATTCATCTCATTATCGTGTATATATATATATATATATATATATATATATATATATATATATATATATACATAAGTTATCTAGGGTTTGGAACGACTTCAAGCACAACACAAGACATAATTAAGAAACACCGATCAACAAGCCTAATCAAAGCTATTATATAATTAAATAAAATTGATTTCATATTCGTACTAAAACACATTTAAATGCGATAAGAAGTAAGAAATTTTGTTGATTTTAGGATTATTAACAATATATTAATGATTTTGATTAACTACTAAAACAACCGATATCAAGTACTCCATATACATTTTAATCTGGTGCTACCCTAACCAAATAAGTATTATATATTCTAAGAAGTATTTATATTGTATTATATCCTTCGTTTAAATTATTTATTATCTATTTTTTTTATTTTTTTAAAAGGGATTTTAATTAGAAAAAAATATCGACTTACCAAAAAATTAATAGTGTCACTACTCATTAGAGGGGATCTTAAAATACCATTAATTATTCAACTTCTGCATTAGGCTAATTCCCTTCACTTGTACGGTTTCCACATACATTTTTTTTCATAAGACCATCCCCAAGCAAGGTCATGAGGTAGGTCATGACCTTGTTTAGTCATGGTTAATGGGTAATTAAGAGGATTAATTGGTGACCAAATTCATTAATTTGTGACCTTATGACCAACCAAGGTCAATTTGTGACCTTTTGGGAAAAAATAATGACCATATTTGTGACCACTTATGTGGCCACTTGTAATTGGTTGAAAAATAAAAAAACAATAAAAACATTAATTAATGGTTGAATTTTCAATGATTGAGAAGGATTTAAAGTGAAAAATGATTGGGTTGATAACCTAGGTCGTGACCTTTTGCTTGGGAGGGTAAAGGTAGGTCGAGATAATTAAGATATAATTAAGATGTGATTAACGGTAAAACCGGGTCGTGACCTAGTTAGCGTGACCACTGCTTGGGAATGGTCTAAGATATTTCTCGTATTAATAATATAATAAAACCGTCTTACAGTATGAGACCGTCTTATATAAGAGTACACATGTATTCTACGAGTATGATAAAGATACAGAGATTATAATTAATTAATTTAATGTTAGAAATGCTTTGGAAGAAACAAAATTGTCTACATAGTTTTGACCGTTCCTACCATTCTTTTCCTCACAATTTACCTCTTCAATTTTTATACATTTTCTTCAACAAAATGCTTTCTTCTTCCTCCTCTCCATTATTTACTCAACTTTTCTTCTTCTTCTCTGTATTATTCATCTCTATATCTTCACTATTTCATGCATCAACTATTTAATCAACCTTTTACCCTTATTTTTAACCCTATTATTTTTTCTTCACACAAATAGTATTATTAATCATACAAATTAATCAAATAAACATAAACATATTGTTTTCATTTTTGGTTTTATTTTTTTTTCTTTATATAAAATGGCTTCAATGAATTGGTTAGGGTTTTCACTTTCACCCCAAGAAATCCCTACTCAAGGTTCTAATCATGGTGGCCATGGACTTTCCGGTACCGGGGAATGTTATGATCTCGGCTCTGATTCAACGGCTCCTTCTTCCTTTGATATCCTTGAAGCTTTCCATAGATCAAGTGATAATCAATCTCAAGGTAATTATTTTATTTATTTTCTATTTTTTATTTTAATAATATCACTTCATATATAGAACATGTTAAATATAAAACCCTACTTCCCCCATTTCTTCAAAAGTATGAAAGTTTATTTACCCCACTTAATTAACTAACTAGTGGCTTAAAGCATGATTAATCTATTTATTAATATATTATTATTATGATCATTATTTTAATTTTCCTCATTGTTAATGACACTATAAAAACCCTAACCCACTAAATTTAAGTAAAAAATACTCAATTTCTACAATAATATATTGGTTGGAAAATTTTAAAAATCACACTGTAGAATTCTTTACGAATAGGGCTTTATTATGATTATATATTTTAATATATTTAGTTTTATACTTTGAGAGATATTGAAGACAGAAGTGAGTATTTTGAAAAGTGATAGGGACAATTAAAAAAGAATAAAGTTAGTACTCGTATAAGACGGTTTTACACAAATTATGTTATCGTAAAAATTAGGGTGATATGATTAATTATGATTTTGACTATGGAAGTGTTGTTGTGTGTGAATATATGCAGATTGGAATAACATGAAGGGATGCTCAGAGATGAGTATGTTAATGGGAAATCAAGAAGATGAGCAACCAAAGTTAGAGAATTTCCTAGGAAATAGTCACTCTTTTAGAGAGAATAATAATAATAATAATCAAAACAATGGAAATTACATGTTTGATATCAACACTATGACAAACCCTAATAACCCTAATAATAATTACAATAATAATAATAATAATGAAAATAGTAGTACTACAAATAATAATGGACTAAATGTTTCTATGATCAAGTCATGGTTGAGATCAAACAACCCAAGTCAACAAGAAATGGTTATGATGAGCAAGAATAACATCAATAATGGAAATGGAAATGTCGGCGGCACGGGAGCCCAATCCCTATCGCTTTCAATGGGGACTGGGCTCCACTCTGGTGTCGCCGCATTGCCATTGTTGGCAACGGGTGGCGGTTGTGGTGGCGGCGGTGGTGGTGATAGTGGTGGAGATGTTGAGAGTAGTTTGTCTGAAAATAGTAGTAGTAAACAACAAAGTGATAGTATTTCTAATAATAATATTGTTGCTACTCCTACTAATAATATTAATAATAATAATAATAATAATAACGTTGATGTTCAAAGTGGTGCACTTGAAGCTGTCCCTAGGAAATCTATTGAAACTTTTGGACAACGTACTTCTATTTATCGTGGCGTTACAAGGTACATATACTTACTGTATTGTTATAAACGAGATTATAAATTATCCGTATTAATCCCCTTTTTGCGGTGGGTTGAAGATGTATATAGGTCCTTTGATGTAACTTATAGTGATTATAATTAGCAAGATTAATTATTTTTGCTTAATATATTTATATTGATCGTAAAAAAGTGATTATAGTAGTACTAAGTACTAAATTTAAGTTTGTTTTCTTGAACTTTGAATTATTTGGTTTATTGTACTGTCCAATGCACTCGATAATCGTATTATTTCAAATTTCTATGACATTTTAATTTGGACTATGTTAAGAACTTTATTTGTGTTGTGTTGGACTAATACGAAGTATTATTCATTGAACTTATCTTGCTCATAGTAATCACCATTGTTGTTTATGCTTCATTTGTTGATTATCGGATTTTATAACATGTGATCAGTTTAGTCTAATACAATATAATAACTTTGAATATCTTTTTATACGGTGTTTTCAGGCATAGATGGACCGGGAGATATGAAGCTCATCTGTGGGATAATAGTTGTAGGAGAGAAGGGCAAACTCGAAAGGGTAGACAAGGTAATTATTTTGTATTATACTTCGTAGTTACTAGGTGACACTAACTCATTACTTTTTCAGATTCTAATGTCATATTTATCGTCAAACTTTCCATTTCAGTTCTCATATCAAGTGCCGTTAGGACATATTTTAGAAGCAGTTTTTCTAACGTGTGACCCCAGTGCACATATTAATAATCTAAATATGGAAAGAGTTACAACATATTATCATCTGAGTCTTAGGTAGAAAATCACTTTTACCATAATTAACGAAAATATGCTATAATTTTTCGGCATTTAAATTATTAACATGAGCTCTTAGGGCACACGTTAGAAAAACCGTTTTAAGAAAACTGATTTACTTATCATAAACTAATCTATTTCTTTTTTTTGTTGTCTTATTATGATGCAATTGATGTTGATTATCTGGGATTGTTGCTGGAATACTTGCAGTTTATTTGGGTAAGTTGATTTAGTGGAGAACAAAAAGTTCCTTTTTAAGCACTTTTAATTGTTAATTTATGGTACTTAGATTCTATAAAATAAGATGAATAGAATCTAATAGATCTAATTAATATAAACAAAAAAAATACTTAATTGCTGATATTATTCCCTCATTTTGTATATATAATTTCAGGAGGTTATGATAAAGAAGAAAAAGCGGCTAGAGCTTATGATTTGGCTGCCTTAAAATATTGGGGTACCACTACCACTACTAATTTCCCTGTAAGTCTTTTGCTTTATATAAAGATCATATCTCATTTATTTTCTATTAAATCATCAAATTATTGTGTAAAATGGTGTATTGTATAAGAGTTTATATAAAACAGGGTTTTAATCATTTTTACTAATGTTCTGTGACGAAGCCAAGAATTGAAGTCAAATGAGCGGTAAAATAGCAAAGGCACAATTCATTAAAAAAAAATCAACATTCTAACTCAAAGTACATATTGAAACTTTTATCCTTCAACACGGGCTAGCTCCCCTGCTAGCCTTATGCTGGCTCCACCGCTGCTAATATTTTAACCAAACAATCAATAGTCTTTCGTCGTAATTTATATCAGTGTACAATAGTAGGTCTTAAAATCAGTTGCGGATTCTGAAAGAGTTGATCACTATGTCAAGTATATTCTGAAATGCGCAGAATGCTTTAATGCTGTTTATAGTTTTTTTCAGTGTTTATATTTTTGTTTTATTCCTAAAAATCTTAACTTTACAACGCATAGTTAAGAAGACTTTTGGGTTGTAGAACATTTTTTTGCTATTGTCAAAAAAATAAATAAAAAAATAACAGGTCTTAAAATACAAAAAAAGATTATACAACCAGATGTATAATAACATCGTACAATCACGGTATATTTTATTGACCTTATGTGTATATTTGTTGAGCTTTTAAACTATTTTGAGTTATATTTTAGTTTTTTTATATTAAAATTAAAATATAGTTCAACTCATATGTATTGTGTTTTAGTTGTATAATAATTTTCGATTGTCAATATTTCTCTAGGAGTTCATAAATTGTATCATATAACTCATATTTTTACTAATAAAACTCGAATTTTCTATTCAAAACCTCAAAATATGTACAGAAAATTGTATACCTCTGGTGGTACAATCTACTTATTGATCTTATAAGCGGTAAAAAACCATGATCATAAATTGATAATAAGGAGTTAATATTCTATTACTAACGACGTTGCCGATATTGTTAATTGTTGGAAATTTGTTCTTAATTCCTTGTGGAAGCATGTTTCAATGATTAAGTGCATCATTATTATAATGTATTTTGTTTCATCTCTTGTATTAATAGGAACATTATTGTAAATTTATACAATTGTATAATGTTAATATTAACTTTTTTTTTGGTTGGAATTCTTAGATTAGTGAGTATGAGAAGGAAGTTGAGGACATGAAGAATATGACTCGTCAAGAATATGTAGCCTCCCTTAGAAGGTAATCTAGCACTTCCGTAGTTACCGGTTAATAATTTATATTTCCTTTATTTTCCATTTACAAAATAAAGTAAATATGAAGTATCTTTATAAAACTTGTATCATGCGAAATGTTACTTTGATCAAATCCGCCTCTATATAGACTATATGTACAAACCCTAATAATATAATATCATAATAAAAATAGACACATTGACAAATTAAAATGAGAAAAGGAATTGAAGCCACTCTATTCACTACAAGGCGAGTTTACTTATTACTAATTGGTTTTAGGATAAATATTTTTCGGCTTTTAAAATAGTCTATGTCCTTATGTACATTTGTATATATTATACAGAGTATATACTTTAACAATTATTACATCTAAGACAAAAGTATTATATAATTTCAATTTTTTTTTATGTAATATTGATTATGTTGTAACAATTATTTTGATGCAGAAAAAGCAGCGGGTTTTCCCGTGGAGCATCTATTTATCGTGGAGTAACAAGGTACGACCAAATTCTTACATATTTACACAATAAATATGAAATTGTCAAAACATTAAAATGATGATAATATTACATGAATTTAATGGAGTTTCGACCAGATCCTAAAAACTGCAATCGTTCCTTAGATATAATGCATTAATGTATAAGAGAATGTTACCACCATCAAATCCAAATCTTTCTAAATAATTATTTTATTATAAACACAACAAATTAATATATACGAATATTTTTTTAACAACTATAATAATGCTTCACAAAAACTTTAGAGAAACGATCTTCGATAGTGTTAATAAAAAACCTCCTACTTCTTAAAGATAATGCTATAATTTTTTTCTTTTTTTATACTATATCTTCCACTAACCTAACGAAAGACGATTTGTCACGAGACTTACTGATAATGTTTTTTTAATTACAAATTTGTCTACAGAAGATTACAACAATGCGTGTGCATAGGACATAAATTATTCACTTTGTCACATGCAAACTTTACATTAAACTAATACTATAATTATTTATTAAAATTATTAATAATAATTATATGATTATATAAAATTTGTTTGACTGTCCATAGAAGACCAAATTAAAAGGTACAGTGTCATGTGCCCATGTTAGCTGTGCCTGCAACTGTTGCAGGAATTTTGTAGCTTCTTTTCCCCACTTTCTACCACCAAACACGTCCATTTTGCTTAATTTCATGTTTAATAATAATAATTAAAGTAATATAATGTTACTTAATTATCCATAAAAATGCAAAAAATAATTAATTAATTTAATCAGGCATCATCAGCATGGTCGTTGGCAAGCTAGGATTGGGAGAGTTGCAGGCAACAAAGACCTCTATTTGGGCACTTTCAGTAAGTAAAACACCCTCCTAAATCGCAAAATTCTTATTTCAGATAGTCCGTTTTAACTATTGTTGAACAGGCACACAAGAAGAAGCAGCCGAGGCATACGATATAGCAGCAATAAAATTTCGAGGACTTAATGCAGTGACGAACTTTGAGATCAACAGGTACGAGACTTGCATAACACTCCCCACTTTTATCTAAATAATATATTTGCTTTAACACGTTTGCTTACCCACGTTTTACATGTTGAATATCTTTAGCTACATATTTGTAAAAATTATAAAAGTTATATTTTCAATATATTTGTAAAAACGAATCAAACAGGACCTTGTGAATATATTTTATAAAGAGAAAGTTGAGATTGAAGATTCAGTTGTGAATAGTGTACAAAATAGAAACATATCATTTGGATTTAAATGAAGGGAGTACCATATTTTTACTAATTCGTCCTTGAAATTTGAATTGATATTTGGAAAACCCTAACTCTAAATCCGGACTCTGTCACTACAGGTACGACGTGAAAGCGATACTTGAAAGCACAAATCTTCCGATTGGAGGGGCAGCCAAGAGACTAAAAGAAGCAGAACAATTAAACTCCACCCTTGACAACGCCCACATCATTCGGGCCGCAGCGATTGCGGCCCAGGCCCAAAATGAGGCCAATAATAATTCTCAGCTAACATTGGAACAAAATAATGGGCTACTCACTTACCAATCTTGGCCCAGTCTTGCATTCCACTCGGCCCATCAAGCCCAACAAGCCCAACAGGCCCAACAATCCCAACATTTTTCAATGAACTATCCATATGGAGGGAATACATGGTGTAAGCAAGAACAAGACACAAGCGGATCGACCCATTACCAAGATCCAACCCAGCAGGCCCAATTGAACAATGGGACACTTGATTTCTTTCAAATGCATAATTTGATGTATGGAAGTGGGCCTGGTGGGCCTTATGGGCCGACAGTTGTGGCCAATGATGAAAATGGAAATAGTAATAATAATGGGTATGAAAATTACTACTATAATAATGTTGGACAACAACAAGGGAATGTTAGAGGTGCAGTTGGTACGTATGATCAAGGGTCAGCTTGTACCAATTGGGTCCCAACCGCAATCCCGGCGACACGAGACGGTGGCATTGTAACGGTTGTTGGTGGGCCCGATGGTGGCGGAGGAGGGGGTGTTCCTACATTTACTGTTTGGAATGACACATGAAAATTGTATCAAATGGGGTTAGTCTAGAGGAGGGTTATTGCATGGTTGTTATAGTTTCTATTTTTATAGTATTTGTTATTAGTATTAGTTAGAGACTAGAGTTACTATATATGTTAGGGAAAATGCACAGGGATCTAGCCTGGAGTTCGATAATAGCAATTGTTGCTATGATTTTGGGAACTTTGGGTTCATTAGATCCTCGGAAAGTTTTTATTTATTACTTCAACCTTTAAAGTACATTGTGTTTTCAATAACTTTCTTCTTCTTCTTCTTATTATTATTATTATAATAACCGGGAACTTTTATTAAAAATAACCGAAAAATTACATGGAATTTGTGGGCACCCGTGAAACTAGCTGGGCGCCCACTCCCTTAGCAATAGCAAAACTAAGGCGAGTAAATATAAAAGCTGCGTTCCGCGATCCAAAATTGTAGGCCGTGGGATTTGAACCCTGAATGTCAGAGAAGGTGACATCAAAATTAACCACTTATTATTATTATTTTTTGTTTTTTTTGTTTTTTTTTTTTTGGGAAGGATGCGCGCAACTATCATATAAAAAAAGAACAAAATAAGGGTTTACAAAAAATTGGTGGGCAGCCGAGATATAATCTGAGCCCCCACCCCCTTAGCTACAGCAAAGCTAAGCCTAGTAAAAATGTGCGCAGCCATCCGCGCCCCTGCATCCTGAGATACCGAGTATCGTTGAATCCGCTTCAGCAAGGCTACAGCATCCGAGCCCAGCTCCCCAAGCGAAGAGAAAGAGAAAGGAAGTAAACCATAACCTGCAGCCTCACAGCGATCCCTGTACTTAGCACACTTGCGCTGAGCCGCATCAGCAACAACCCGACCAGGTACAAAATCGGTCATCCCAGTCTGAGTCAGAGGGGAGGACCCAGTCAAATCAATACACACATCCCGCCCCCTGTCCCACGAATAAAGCAGCAAATTCGCAGGGCGAAGAGATCCGCCATGTCCATTAACCAGACCAATGTCAACCTCCTTACCCGCCGAAATCCCAGACCTATAGCAGATGTCCAATAGAGTGTCCCTGACAAGGTTGTGACGATGCTTGACATTGGTGACGACGACATTATTATTATTATTATTATTATTATTATTATTATTATTATTATTATTGTGATGACGACGACGTTACAAAGAATTCTCGATCTACCATTTTGTAAATATATTTCAATTTGAGAAAAATAAAGTGTTACGAAGCCAAGTGTGATATTTTATTTTTATTCGGGGAGGATTTAAGATTTGAGGAAAGGGGTGGTAGAGTAATAAAAATTTTTTATTGCACATTAAATTCTAATATAATCAATACATAGAAATATAGTTACACGTTACTAACGAAAAATCTAAAGTCATTTGACGAGAATTCATATCTCGAAATCACCTGATTAATAATATTATCATCACTGTCGTTCATACTATTTCACAAATAATTCTTCACATACTCCATTGAGGAGAAATTTCTTTCCACACTTGTCGTTGTCAACGGAAGTATCAGTACAAGTTTCAATAACAGATAAACACGTGGATATGTAATATGTTTCTATGTCTCAACAAGTATAATTGGAAGCTCATCAAGGCTCTTGATAAGATTAAATCTTGAATCCCTTATCAGGTTACTTTCAAACTCGAGTAGTGTTATCTGAGTTTCGTTAAATTCGTAAGGATAGAACTTTGCAAGGGTCAACAATTTGTCCTTATTGATAGAAGCAAAAACATTGGCGGAACTAAACAAGCCATCTGCATGCTTTCACATTAAATCGGCTATCTAATTAAGAGACTTGTTTATCCAAAACACAAATAAACACCTCATTTAAAATTTGTCTAGGTTAAGTACATACGTTAACAAGGAGACTTCTTAGCTTGATCTTTCTAGAGGATCGTAAAAATCGCCATATTCGGGACTTCAGTATTATGTTTTGCACAAAAATTAGAAACCATTTGAAGGAATTGATCCCGTTCATCATTCCTAAACTTTGTCAAATGCTCCTTAGTTAAATCAAGAATAGTCATGACATTAACAATGGAGTTAAGCGTAAGATTAGTACCCGAACTTTGTTTTTTTCTACCGTTAAATGACTTAACGTTCTAAGCTTACAGTTAAGTGACTGAAACTTAACACGGTTAACTTTTTGATGTTAAATCTACTTATAACAAGGCATATTGGAGTATATGCAACAATCCTGTTCTTAGAACTCACAAAACAACTGTTATATCAAAATACTATTGAAAAAAACACGCATCATCTGTAACTAATTATAACCATCGTTAATTTAACCAAACGACTTATTATCCCCAAAAAAATTTCTTCCGAGAGTTGTTGCCACTTCAATGTGTCGCGTCCATGCTATCTCTTTTGCTTACTTCCAGCTATTCATACACAAGTCTACCAGTTTCCATCCGAATACTGGAAACAAAAAATTACATAACTCTTACGTCATACACAACCGCTTGCACGTAAGTGAAAAAAAATAATCATTGTAAAATTAAATAATTAGTCTAAAACTGGTACATAATAATTAAATTGCACATTGTAAATCTTATTTAATACTCCGTCAATTACCTTATGAGTATGACTTTTAGTCAAGTTTTGTCTACTTGAGTTAATGAGAGGTGAAACATTTTCTGATGTGATGCTGGTTTAAGTCACGAGTGTAACATAATTTTGCGTCGCAGTGATACTACGTAATGTTTGTTGGCCTTCAAAATCAAAATAGTATGCACTTTTCCTCATCTGTAACATTACCATCGTTTGTCAATATATGTAATTGTAAAAAATATGGTTTTAAAAGAGTGAATGTTAAAAAAATGTAACAACTGACTTCTTGATGATTGTTGCTCTCCAAGTTGGGTCATTCGAAAATGATTATTCATCGTTGTACGCAACTAAGAAAAGTAATAATATCATTGTGAAAAATTACTCAAACATGTACTGATACATGCCATTCTTGTAGTCTTTTTGGATTCTTTTTGCATGCATTCCATGTTTTATTGGTAGTTGTTTACTACGTCAATACCCCGAATTGCATATTTTGACTTTTTGAGCCCTCTTGTGTTAATTGCATGAATGCACTCAGAAGTACTTGGTCAGAGCCTAAAAGTTGTCCTCAAAGATTTATTTAGAAGGTCAAGAGAATCGGAACCCACATCGTGTCATCTTGGGACGCGTAAAGTATGTTTGGGAGCGCTCTTTGAAGTCACGCAATTCGAGAAAGTTGTCAAGTAGGTCGATCGATCATATATGGTCGACCAATAATTCGATCGACTGCCATCTTGGTCGATCGACCATATATGGTCGATTGATAAGTCAATCGACCAGAATCTGGTCGATTGATAAGTCGATCGACCAGAATCTGGTCGATCGACCTGTTCTCTTTTCCCGAGGCCCAGTCTAACCTAAGCCCATTCAGTTATTAGCTGATGTTTAATTATCGGTTGAGCATGTTTTAAAGAGCAGAGAGCAGCCTTGTATTAGGAACTTTTACTTTTTACTCTTACTCTATCACTCATTTTTACTTTTATCTCTAGAAAAACACTTTAGACAGTTACTCTTTAGAGTTAATTTCCTTAATCTTGTGGGATACTGTACCTCTACTTTTGGATCATTGGTAATTAATTACTCCTCCTTTATATTCTCGTTTTTCCTTATTTCTTCCTTCTCCTTTGCTATATTTTATTTCTTATTCTCGCATCATGAACTCTTCCCTAGTTATTTTAGTTTTACGATTCTTGATTAGGTTAGATTGGTCTATGTTTAATAGCCTTTGTTGTTAATGGTAGCTGTTGATAGCGATTAGTTAATTAATGCGCTTGATTGATTAATCTTACGAGGAAAATAGAATTGCAATGACTACATTGTGTACGGATGGATTTTACGCTATCTAGATTTAACTAGTATTATTTATTATCATCAAATCTTTCTTGTGACCGGCTAATCCCGTCACAAGCTTGTGATCTCTCACAAAAATGGCAGGGGATAAGATAGAACTGTAGACTTAATTATATAGTATTGAGGACTGAGTATATTGTACTATAAATACATACTCATGTACATGGTTAATAATAAGATCCTCATTTTATTTACTCTGTTTCTCTCACTATATATAACTAACTATCCCTCCCCATAACTAACTCTTTCTCTCTCTATAACAAACTACTGGTTTACATCACAACTAACAATGGAGATCAAGGTTCTATATGGTATCAGACGACAGGGATTGATCCTTTAATTTGCTGATGATTTCTTCGTCTTTTCTTCCGCATTTCTGAATCATCATTGCGTATGATTTCTTTTCTTCGATTGAATTTGATTTCTTTCGAATTTTAACCAATCTTGATCTCCGTTTTTCGCAATTCCAATCCTCTGATTTTTGCTTCTCTTCGCATTATATTCTTCTATTTTTATGTGAAATCTTTCTTTCTTCAATATGCCTGAAACTGGTGTCAATTCACCTACTGTTTCTCCTAATCCTTCGACACCTGTTGCTGGATATGCATTACATGATGATCCTTTATACATCTCCACAACTAATCAACCTACACTTAAGCTTCTTACATATTTTTTCAATGGCAAAAACTACATTAAATGGAAGCGTGATGTGTATCTTGCTCTCATTGCGAAGAATAAAGATAGTTTTGTTGATGGAGTTTTGAAATTACCTCCTAAAACTGATCGTACTCATAATCAATGGATTCGTTGCAAAATGGATCTTACAATCAATTGATCCAGAAATTCGTGAATCCTTGGATTATATCCAAGATGCTAGGGAGTTATGGCTTGAAATGTTTGAGAGGTATGGACAGCCTAGTGGTTTGGAGATTTACAAGCTCAAGAAGGATTTAGGAAATATATCTCAGGATACTTCATCTCTTATTGAGTATTAGAGTAAACTCAAAACAGTTTGGGATAATTTGGCTTCCATAGATCCTATGCCTACTTGTTCATGTGGTGCTTTAGATCAATGTTCATGTCTTTTACTCAAACGCATGGTGGATAGGGAGTCCAATGCTAAGCTGATTCAGTTCATTATGGGCTTGAACAATTCTTGTGAGACAGTGAACACTAACATCTTGTCTATGGAACCTCTGCCTTCAATTAACAAGGCCTTGTCCTTGCTACAAAAAATAGAAAGACAAAAGCAAATTAGTGATGCAGTCGAGGTTTTAGCTGAAGCCACTGCATACTCAACCTCTTCTCAACAGCCAGAGTGGAAGAAGGCTAAACCTAATCCGCCTGATTCCACTTCTGCTGCTATTGCTTATAATTACTGTCATGATCCTGGACATCTCATCACTGCTTGTCCTAAACTTCAGCCGTGTGAATACTGTGGTAAGAAGGGTCACAAACTTGACCATTGCTATGTTTACAAGAACAAAGGGAAGGGTAAAACCTGGAAAGGAAAAGGAAAGATGCAATTTTAGAATGGAGATAATGTGTACAGGAGGAAGGCAAATAATGCACATGTATGCTCTTGCCTGTACTGATAGTGATGAAGATGTTGTTTATGCTCCTTTCCATTCCGAGCCATCTCTGGAGTTATCTCCTATTGATAATACCAAATATGCAACTCATGCTGCTCATTCTCCAGTAATGTTTGATACTAATATGATGAATGGTTTGGTTCAATCTGTGGTGAAGCAAGTGGTACAGGTCTTCTCTGATAAGAATTCTCAATCTTCTTAACAACCTACCTCCCATACCAACTTTGCAGGTATTCTTCCCCAGTCTCATGGTTGTTTAGTGTCTAAGTGTTTACCTACTTCTGACTGGATTGTTGACACTGGAGCCTCGGATCATATGACATCCAGACTTGACATGTTACATGATATTAGAACCTTGGTCAAACCTATTGTCGTGAGCCTGCCTGATGGTTCTATAAAATTGGTGCATAGGACAGGAAAGGTGTATTTGACACCTTACTTAACCCTTCATAATGTCTTTATTGTACCAGATTTCAGACAAAATTTATTGTCTGTTGGGAAGTTAATTGGGTCTGACAACATTATGGTCAGTTTTAACACTCGTGAGTGTGTTTTCCAGGACCTTACAAGTAAGGTAAACCTTGGAGTGGCAAAGAAGTGTGGTGATCACTACTGGTTGAAGCCTACTAGGAAGCCAAATAAAGAGTCTGTTAGTTTAACTTCTAGCATTCCTAGAGTTGATGTATCTAGTTTCATGGCCAATACTACTGATACATGTAGGTACACTACTGTAGAATTGCATACTTTACATGCCAGACTAGGACATCCCTCTTTAGAAAAGATGAAACATTTGTTACAACTTACTACATCTGAAATACATGATTTTTTCTGTGAAACATGTATTCTTTCTAACCATCATAAATTTCCATTCTCAAAAAGTTTATCTCATGCTCCTCATTGTTTTGAACTGATTCATATGGACATTTGGGGTTCATACAGAGTACGCACTATTCATGGTGACAAGTATTTTTTTACTGTTGTTGATGACTACTCCAGAAGTACTTGGACATTTCTTTTTCAAAATAAAACCCGAGTTCATGATTTAGTGAAGGATTTCTTAGCCTATATTGACACTCAGTTTGGTGTCCAAGTTAAACTCATCAGAAGTGACAATGGCACTGAGTTCCTTCAGAGAATGTGTCATAGATTGTTCAAAGACAAGGGCATTGTTCATCAATTAACGTAGTTTGGTTGGTAGGCCTCAACAGGATGGTCGCGTAGAAAGGAAGCATAGGCATCTCCTAGACACTGCTAGAGCCTTGAGATTACATGCTGGACTACCTCTAAAATTCTGGGGTGAATGCATTTTGGCTTCTACTCACTTGATTAATAGAATGCCAATCAAGTTATTGGGATGGAAATGCCCATATGAGATGCTATTTGCTGAACCACCCCCTCATCAGGATTTAAAGGTGCTTGGTTGCCTTTGTTATTCAGCATTGGCAAGACCTGATCATGATAAGTTTGCTAATAGAGGAAGAAGGGGCATCTTTCTGGGATATTCTTATGGCCAGAAGGGGTATAAGGTTTATGATCTTGACACCCATATTGTTTCTGTCAGTAGGGATGTCATATTCAGGGAACATGAATTCCCTTTCAAACTGCAGCAGTCATCACCTACTGTCTGCTAGCATTCTGATCATTCTGATGACCACACATCAGATGAGATTATCTCTGAGAATTACTCTCCTCCTGAGGAATTATCAGCCTTTTACATTGATGATAATCCAACCTTATCCCAAACAATACCAAATATACCAGCACCAAATACACCAACCACTGATAATTCCCCTTCTTTGAATTCCCCTTCTTTGAATCCTAATCTACCTGACACTTCTGCAATGCCAGGTGAACCAGAAATACCAATTCTCAGAAAATCCACCAGACCTAAACAAATTTCTAAATCTTTGCAAGGCTATCAATGTAACATCAAACTCCCATTGCAGGCAGCAGATACATCTACATCTGATACTGATGCTCCTTCCTCATCTGCTCATGCTGCCATTCTACAATGTCTTCCTATTTTTGACCCAACATATGTTGCCACTTTGGCAAATGTGCTAAAGGAGCATGAACCCACCACTTATACTCAAGCCATGCAAGATCCAAGGTGGGTGGCAGCCATGAACATGGAATTACAGGCTTTGGAATCAAATAACACTTGGGATTTGGTCACTTTGCCTTCTCATAAGAAGGCTATAGGTTCCAAATGGGTGTACAAGATCAAACATAACCCAGATGGAACTATAGAAAGATTCAAAGCACGACTGGTTGCAAAGGCTTTAATCAGGTGAAGGACAAAGATTATAAGCATACCTTCTCCCCAGTGGCTAAGTTTGCAACAGTGAGAACCCTTATGGCTTTAGCTGCAGCAAGGGCTTGGATTAGGGATGGCAATGGGTAGGGTCCGACAAGACCCGACCCGATCCGAACTAAAAAACCTTAGACCCATACCCGACCCAGATCCTAAAGGGTCTGAAATTAATGGACCCATACCCGACCCTAATGGGTCTGGGTCTGGGTAGGGTTTACCCTAGGGTCCAATTTTTCTTAACGAGTCATTCATTAAAATGTACCAAAGTTCGAATTAAAGTACAAAGTTTTATTAAAGTATTACAAAGTCTTGGTTATTTGGATCATTACCCGTACCCGACCCTAAATTATATCATTTACCGTACTCAAACTCATCATTTTCATCAATTTCCTCGTCATTCTTAATGATTATTTGGATATGCGTATAGTATATTAATGATAACTAATAAGGGTCATCTGTTTGTATGTATTATTTGGGTTGTTGACATTCGTACGTGTGTTTTTTGTTTTTCTTTTTCTTTTTTTAAATAAATATAAGGGTCTATGGGTCGGGTAGGGTCCCAAGACCAAGACCCGGACCCGACCCGAAGTTTATTATATAAGACCCATACCCGAGTGGGTCTCAAAAGTTAAGACCCATACCCGACCCGTTAGGGTCCGACCCTAAGGGTCTGGGTTGGGTACCCAACCCACTGCCATCCATAGGTTGGATTCTCCATCAATTAGACATTAATAACGCTTTTTTACATGGTTTCCTTGAGGAGGAAGTGTTGGGAAATGTGTCCTCAACAATAGTGCGATCACGTAATTAAATCTCATAACGAGAATGCGCAAGGGATGATACGATTTATATTAGTCAACTGACCAACATTAATCGGTAATGATTGGATAGCTAGAGTTTGACATTACTGTCGTATGACGGTGGTGGTCAGTTGATCCCTTTAGGTCACACCTATAGGACAATTCCCTTAATTGATAAAGTGATCAAATGTATATTGATACGATTTGATCATATTCCTTAAACTCGTATATCGAGAAATTAGAGGTTAAATCTTAATGTAAGATTTATGTTTAAAATTGAAACGTGTCAATTGTTAAACATTAAACGATATTTTATAATATCATAATTAGAATGAATTGGGTTATAATTATTACAAAGGTTGTAAATCGTATTGACGATAAATTATGAATTACCATTTTATATGCTCGTAATTTCGAATTACATGTCGAAATAATAAATAGGATTTATTTGATTTTTAAATGGTATTTATATGTGATAAATATGCATTTTCAAATTACAACAATTGTTATTATAGTGTAACACCTTAGATGTCACACTTATACAATTGTTTACTAGACAATTATAAAATGGATTACTTGTTATATGAGGATGCCGGTTTTGGGGTTGGTTAAGGGTATGATTATGGGTGTTTAATTGATCAATAAACCTAATCATTAAAGGAGTCTTGGAAACTCTACCTATGGCCACCCTAAGGAGCATGCCCAAGTAAATTGTCTCCCTTTTGTGGCTCCCCATACCCGGCCATCCCAAACCCAAGACAAACACAATATAACTTGTGAAGTCTCTCTTAATTCATTCTAATTCTAATTTTGTTAGTAAAAATTTCTCTAAGAAAAGAATACTACAAAACCTCAAAATATTATGAGATAATAGATATACTAATACAAAGGTTATATTAGTGTTTAAGGCAATTCTAAATAAAGATTAGAATTCGTTTAAGGCAAAACCGATTCTTGCTCTAGCATTATCAAGGTTTAGGTTCATTGAGGGATTGTCTTGGTGCATCCAAAGGAGGTATTCTATTTTGGGTACTCGGAGGATCATCCTTGCTAAATATTTGGACCGTGTGTAAGGGTTCGAATACTCTCTTATTTCCGCTTTAAGCATGCATAAGATCACCTAATAATATGTTAATTAAAGTGTTAATTAAAAGATTATGTTAGTATGACTAAAATTAGTTTATGAGTAACTAATAAAACCCAACAATTGGTATCAGAGCAATAGGTTGTTTGCATGCTTTCCGTTTACGTTTTTACGGAGTTATAGTGATAACAAAATAAAATTGGAATTTTCGTTTGATATATGATATGCACGAAATAATTTAAGCATGATTACCTACTGATTTCTAAAATGTTTTAGAATATTTGGAATATATTTTGCATGAATATTGATTATTGGTATATTAAATCTCGGTTTTTAATATGTTTTAATGGTTAAAAATGTTTATTTTTTGGGAAAAATAGTTAAAATAAGCTTCTGGCCGAGATTTTTCAGTATGTTATCACATGTATTTTCTATAATATGAATATGAATTTTCGTAAATTATGGACTTATAAAACGTGTGATATGAATTTTAATGGTTAAAATGCAATAAGATGAATAAAATTGGGTTAAAATAGTTATATTATGAATTTGACTATAAAAATTTATGAGGATGTCACATGCAATATTCAAAATTTATGTTGAATTTTCCAGAAATTTATCTCAAATATTGCAATATTATAGATTTTTAATGTAAAAATCGGGTAATTAGTGACATAATTTCGACTTTAATAGTTTAAGTTGGAATTTGGCCATAAAAATTTTAAAACGAAATCATATATAATATTTCTAGCATGTATAAAATTTTCGAGAATTTTATCTTATTTTATGCTTGAGAAATAATTTTAAGGGTTAAAATCGTACGATATATGACGTAAATCGTTAAAATTTGCAAATGTTGTTAAAAATGGCCGAAAATGTAACCCATATTAGTCATATGTGATATGTTCATCATGAAAATATTCTTGGGAGCCAAAAGTTTCAGATTTGATTTAATTTTAATTTGTTAAAAAGTTACATTTAAAATTAAATAAAAGGAGTCATGCATTTAAAATTTCGGCTATGGGGCAATGTGCCATTTAATTTTCTGTCCATCTTGTGTTCTTAAAATGTTTTGGAAGGTATACAAATATTATTAGTATTTAATATGCATTTCTGAAGTTAATTATTGGATTTTCCGACTTAAAATGCTCGTTTTACGTATTATTTTCGAAATAATGTTAAAACCGTTTAAATACTAATATTTTTAAGGTTCTGAAATTTTAAGAACATTATGGAATTTTGAAAATTTGAATTTTGAATTTTCGAAATTTTTATGACTCTTTCGGATTTTTATAATATTTTTCCCGTAAAACCGAGTAATACCGATCAATATTGAAATATATTAAGTTAAGTCATGTTCAAAGTTTGAGTAAGACTAAATTTTGAATCCTATAAGAGTTAGGATGATTAACTTAAGGATGAAAACCGTTTCATATAATGCATAGTGTTGTTAAACGTTAAAACACGCGATTCCATAAAACGAGGTTTGCGATAACTATTTAAATAAGTGTTTTAAATAGGACGATTTGGCTTAGGGTTTGCATGTTAATTCATATTTACATAAGCATTGCATATTATATTATGAATGTCATGATTTAGTTTACGTAATTTTGGGAATTATGTAATTTACTTAGTATGGCCTTAGTTTTAAATCGGTATTTCCCGTAATGTAAGGGGTTACCGATTCGGTTGTAATTTTGTGATCTCGTATCACCCAATTGTAATTTATTTCTATTTTATAATGTATAAAGTAGACTAGAAAAGTTGTAATATTTTTAAAATCCGGAGTTCCTTGAAGACGGTGCCATTCGGAAAGGAGTTCCGACAAGACGGTGTTTACCTCGAAGTGCGTGCCGCGTGAAGTTCAAGGGACCAAAGGAGTTGGTTTCCGAATTTGTACTTTGTTATTTCTTTTCTAGGAAAGGCCATACTAGGGTTTATTTTATGCTTTTATTTTGCTTTTATATGTTTGCATGCATAGCCAAATCGTCATACATCGTATCATGCATTTTCGATTTGATCGACCTAGTCATTTATTTTATCGATAATTCACCGACTTAGTTCACTTAAACGGAGATAGATAATAATTTGACTAGATCTCTTACATATAAATATTGAGACTTAGCCTTACCAAAGAGTACGGACCCATGAATCCCTTCTTCACAAGAACGTAGGCTCGGCTACACCGGGGTACTAAAATTGTCACGTTGGGTAAGTGGGGTAATAAGATTACACCTTGAAATTTGGTTGATCTCAACGAAAGTATTCGTAACCGTAGTTGCAATAAGTTCGGGCTAAAGATAATTTTAAGAAAATTGTCGACCAAGAGTTCTAAGAGTAGAACCGATTAAAGAGTTAATCCACCAAATTATACCGATACGGGTTGAATCGGCTACACCGTGCCCGGATTAGTATGGGTTTGGGTCTCGGGATTGTTTACTTAATTGGGTAAGAGATCATTAAGTAAATATACTTAACATGTTTAAGTTTCTTAAAATTCAAATTAAGAATTTTAAAATGATGTTGTTTTTCCTTTTATTATTGTAGTCTAAATTTCAACATCGTCAATGGCCACCAACGCTCCACCTCTCACTAACGTTTCATGGCTTCGATCCTTTATGGATTGTTGCAAACTCGATAAGCATGGTTCAAACTTTAAGGATTGGGATGCGCAATTACTTTTGGCCGCTCAAGGTGACGATAAGAGTCGTTACCTATCCGAAGCCGCTCCTCCCGCTCCAACCGCTCGTTAGGCCTATGAAGCCTACATGAAAGAGTCCTCCGCTCTTAAAAATGTGCTCATCTTCTCCATGGAGCCGGATCTCCAAAGGAGTATGATTAAGTTGACCACATCGTATGAAGTCTACACCAAGCTTGCGACCACGTTTTCGCAAAAGGGTGATTCAATATGAGGCGGCTTCCGCTTTCTTTGACATTACATTCAAGGAAGGGCAAAAGATAAGCCCTCATGTGCTCAAACTCGTTGAGCTCGCGGAGACTCTAAAAGCTCAAAATGTTGATGTTCCCGACTCTCTAATTATTGACCGAGTTCTTCACTCACTCAATAAGGTTAAAGCATATGCTCAATTCCGGGTGAATTTCAATATGCGAAATCAAGAGACCTCGTTGGACGAGTTGCATAAGATGCTAATCCAAGCCGAAAGGGACATGGGACTTCATGAAAGTTCCACCAAGGATGTTTTGAACATTGATAAGAAGGGAAAAACGAGCTTCAAAAGGAATGCCTCTAAAGGCAAGGGCAAGAAAACGTTCAAGCCCAAGGCGACCAAAGAAAAGACCTTTTCGAAAGGCGTTTCCACCTCATCTTCAAAGGTTGAAGACAAGTGCCATTATTGCACAAGGATCGGTCATTGGAAGCGTAATTGCCCCAAGTACTTAAGCGATATCAAAATTGGGAAGGCAACCGCCGTAGGAAATAATTCTCGTTTACTTTCATGTTCTTTTGTTAACTTTTGTATGGCGATACAAGTTGTTGACTATCACCCCTTTTAAAATTGTTTTAAAGGGGCATCTTATAAAGATAAGGGCAAGGAAAAAGAAGCATAAAGTTCCTTACTTGGTTGGCTATGGTAGCATCCAAATTGATCGAAGACTTGAAGAGCTAGCCTCTAATTTTCATATCGTCTTCTATCATATTTTGCATTTTATTTATGGAATAATTTATTTTCTTGTAAGACAAGGATTAAAATCCTAAGACAATGGTTGTAATTTTGGATATTGGTGACTTGGTTTTCAACCCGAGTCACTATTTTTGTTCTTAATCAATGTTTTGATTTATCAAATAAATTGCATGCCTTGTTAAAACATGAATAATAGTGATCTAATCACGCAATAAATATTGATACGATCAAGTATAATATAATCAAAGAGTTGATTAAAACGGAGAACTACACCCCATGAGATACTTTCAATCAAAATGAGACAATATTAGTTCATTACAAGATTTTCATTTTAAGTGAAAATGAGAATGTATTCATCACACCTATAAAACTTCAAACATTCATATACATTGGTTACTCGAAATAGCTATCCTTATACGAATAAAGGTTATTGTTACAAGGATAGAGTGGGAGAAAATATTTCGCTCACCAACGATGAAAATAAAGGATCTTAGAGAAGATTCCTATATGGGAGTCTTGAGAAGAGCCCTAAATGATTTGAAGAAACTACGAGAGGACACTGAATAAACTACGGGAGGACACTCGAAGAGAGGTTCTTTATGTTCATTGTTTCATAGAGAGGAAACATGAAACCCCGTATGAAATCGGAAGGAAAACGGTTCCTTAATAAATGATTTTTCTAAGTTTATAAGATAAAAGAGAAGAAATCATCTCAAACCTCTCAATGTAGTTATAAAGAAATTATCATGTCATTTTCGTCTCGAGGAAACGAAGACATGATAAGAAGGTAATGATTGATTGAATGGAAACAGATCACTATAGGGATAGTGATAGTGATAATGATTCAAGTAATAGTTTAACATGCGAGAAATGAAAGGTTCCTTTAAGATATCGAGAGATATTGATTTTAGTGGGAGCGATATTCATCAAAGAATTGAAACCTACCATTTTGAGAGAATGGGTGATTCTTTAAGAGTAAAGAATAAGAGGTAGTCAATTTAGATGAATAAAATATTTTATCATATGATGATGGAGTTTTAATGGGAAGGTTTATTATATGGATAATAAAAGGTCGCCCACCAGAAGTTAGAATGGTTGGATACATTATTCATAACGATGAATGAAACCATTATCAAATAGCCAAGATGAGTGAAAATTATTAGAATGATGAAATCATAAATAGACTACAATATAGATTTCAGTACATAAGTGACTATAGAGAGTGATTTTTAATCCCTCTAGTATATCGATACGTCACAAGTTATGAGATAACAGTGGGAGCTTTCCTCCGAAAAGGAAACTCAAAATCTAGAAAGAGTTCTAGATATGTACTCAAATAGAATCATATTATACGGGATAATATGAGAATAAAGGAGACCAAAATTTGTAAATTTTGCATTCATGAATAAAGGTTATTTGCAAAACACTAATACAAATAGATGATTGTGCATCAAAAGCAATGTAATAGTATTGACTATTGTTGCATGACAACATCATTTGAGTTATGATTAACTCAAAGTGAAAGATACTTTGTCGGAATCCAAATGGGTTGTAAGAGACAATTTTGAACCCCATAAGTGAACTGGATTGTCTTAGTATGGTCGCTAGCCGCTTACATGAGGTGACGTCTCCAAGCGACTAGAGTGTGAGGCGATTGATGGCAAGTTCAAGTGCCATAGAGTCATATGTGATGACTAGTCGATCACATAGGCAGACTGTAAGAGACACTCTGTCGGGCAATGTGACCGCTTATAGAGTTCTGGAAATTTTATAATAGCCGGGTCGTGGCAAGAGCTGCTATAGTATTCTTGTGAGTCAATTCTTAGACTAAAGACTACTCTCCCAAGATGGTACAGTTTAGGCATAGCTTTGATCCATTCTCTACGACTTTTCGTAACTGGAGTCAAATGGGATTGTTTTGGGTTGTGACTGACTGTGACTAGGTGAAGGAAGTAGTGCGATAGAAATTGTCCACCCCTTGTCAGGGTTGTTCAAATCTCAGGGCCACTCGAGGAGAAGTTAACTGGAAATGCGTGGCCACGCTCGGAAGGTATCTATGGTAGATAATTCCGGTCAGACAGTTATTCTCCAGATCGAGGAAACCACTCATGATATGATCGAATGCAAGTACGACCTCAGAGAGACATCTTGCATTGAGTGGGAGATTGTAATAGGACAAGAGAATTGGTGACGCACACTTGTCGAGGACAAGTGGGAGATTGTTGGGAAATGTGTCCTCAACAATAGTGCGATCACGTAATTAAATCTCATAACGAGAATGCGCAAGGGATGATATGATTTATATTAGTCAACTGACCAACATTAATCGGTAATGATTGGCTAGCTAGAGTTTGACATTACTGTCGTATGACGGTGGTGGTCAGTTGATCCCTTTAGGTAACACCTATAGGACAATTCCCTTAATTGATAAAGTGATCAAATGTATATTGATACGATTTGATCATATTCCTTAAACTCGTATATCGAGAAATTAGAGGTTAAATCTTAATGTAAGATTTATGTTTAAAATTGAAACGTGTCAATTGTTAAACATTAAACGATATTTTATAATATCATAATTAGAATGAATTGGGTTATAATTATTACAAAGGTTGTAAATCGTATTGACGATAAATTATGAATTACCATTTTATATGCTCGTAATTTCGAATTACATGTCGAAATAATAAATAGGATTTATTTGATTTTTAAATGGTATTTATATGTGATAAATATGCATTTTCAAATTACAACAATTGTTATTATAGTGTAACACCTTAGATGTCACACTTATACAATTGTTTACTAGACAATTATAAAATGGATTACTTGTTATATGAGGATGCCGGTTTTGGGGTTGGTTAAGGGTATGATTATGGGTGTTTAATTGATCAATAAACCTAATCATTAAAGGAGTCTTGGAAACTCTACCTATGGCCACCCTAAGGAGCATGCCCAAGTAAATTGTCTCCCTTTTGTGGCTCCCCATACCCGGCCATCCCAAACCCAAGACAAACACAATATAACTTGTGAAGTCTCTCTTAATTCATTCTAATTCTAATTTTGTTAGTAAAAATTTCTCTAAGAAAAGAATACTACAAAACCTCAAAATATTATGAGATAATAGATATACTAATACAAAGGTTATATTAGTGTTTAAGGCAATTCTAAATAAAGATTAGAATTCGTTTAAGGCAAAACCGATTCTTGCTCTAGCATTATCAAGGTTTCGGTTCATTGAGGGATTGTCTTGGTGCATCCAAAGGAGGTATTCTATTTTGGGTACTCGGAGGATCATCCTTGCTAAATATTTGGACCGTGTGTAAGGGTTCGAATACTCTCTTATTTCCGCTTTAAGCATGCATAAGATCACCTAATAATATGTTAATTAAAGTGTTAATTAAAAGATTATGTTAGTATGACTAAAATTAGTTTATGAGCAACTAATAAAACCCAACAGGAAGTGTACATGTTACCTCCATTGGGGTATAGCAAAGCAAAGGACAAACAAGTATGTAAATTGAAGAAGTCTCTATATGGGTTAAAACAAGCCTCACGTCAATGGAATACGGAATTGACTAAACACTTGCTTGGACTAGGTTTTAAACAATCTAGGCAGGATTATTCCTTATTCATCAAACAACAGCCATATGGTTCTTTGATCATTTCTCTAGTCTATATGGACGATGTTTTACTGACTGGTGATGATCAGACAAGAATACAGTCAGTTAAAGAAGGGCTGGATGCTACCTTTACCATCAGGGATTTTGGCCATATGAGATATTTTCTTGGATTGGAGGTGGCACGAAATGATTCAGGGATTCTCTTAAATCAAAGGAAGTATATCATTGACATACTTACAGACCTGAACATGGACAACTGTACTGAAGCATCAGTGCCTATGCCAAGAGGGCTCAAGTTATCTGTTGATCAAGGGGATTTGCTGCATGAACATGATAAGTACAGAAGATTAATTGGTAGACTTCTCTACTTAAATTTAACAAGACCAGATATATCATATCCAGTACAACATCTGAGTCAGTTCTTAGCACATCCTCGTGTCCCTTACATGCAAGCAGCCATACACATTGTTAGATATCTTAAGGGAACTATTGATGTTGGTCTGCATTATCCATCCTCTTCAGATCTTCATCTGCAAGCATACAATGATGTTGACTGAGGGCAGTGTGCTTTCACCTGCAAATCCCTGAGTGGCTTCTGCATTTTCCTTGGTTCAGCACTCATTTCATGGAAAACTAAAAAACAAAAAACAGTAAGCAAAAGTAGTGCAGAAGCAGAGTATAGGAGTATGTCCTACACTACAAGTGAGATGGTTTGGCTTGAAGCTTTACTCAAAGATTTACATGTACAAGTTCCTCTACCTATTCCCCTCTACTGTGACAATCAGGCAGCAGCTCATATTGTCCAAAATCCTGTCTTCCATGAGAGGACAAAACATCTTAATGTTGATTGTCATTATGTGAGAGATAAGTTGCAAGAAGGGTTCCTGATTACACAACATGTACGTACGGGTCTGCAAATTGCAGACATCATGACAAAAGGTCTGGGAAATCAGCAACACTCCTTTCTTGTTCACAAGCTTGGACTACATTCTTACAAAAACAGTCAAGCTTGAGGGGGGGATTATAGACTTAATTATATAGTATTGAGGACTGAGTATATTGTTCTATAAATACATACTCATGTACATGGTTAATAATAAGATCCTCATTTTATTTACTCTCTTCCTCTCTCTATAACAAACTACTGGTTTACATCACAACTAACAATGGAGATCAAGGTTCTATAAGAACACTCTTTATGTGTTTTTCCACTCACGTTTCATGAGTATTTTGTGAGGGAAAATGACATCCGTCACAAGTTTGTGATGATACCGCCGTCACAAATGAAAATTTGTGATTTATTATTTATTATTTTATTAATTTTAGTTGTTTCGTTTTTATTGTTTAAGAGAAACTAGTTTTGTGACCCGTGACATTCACGGGTTTATATGTTTTAGTATTGTTATTTTATTGTATTGTTCAGATTTGTTTGAGCAATTAGTTTATCCATTTAAAAATATATAATTTTGACTTTTGAAATATTTAAAAGTTATTTAATTAATGCATAATGTTTGATTATTAGTCTTTTTTTTTAGAATGATAAATTTTGCAGTGAAAAGAACCTAAAGCATACTTTTTAATTAAATTAGAGGGTTTTATCTCAATATTTTATTTCATATACATCATATTTTTTAATAGTAGCATAGTCATGAAGTCTAATAAATGCTAGTCTTAATATATATCTATATCAATTTATCAAAAATCCTAAATTTTAATTTTGCAAAAATGATAAATTAAGTTAAATAGTAACCTACTAGTCTACTACAAATGGTGAGGAAAATCAAAAAGTCATTCTATTAAATAAAAGAAATAAAAGTTAAATAAATACGTAGTTAATAACCAAATTTAGGAAAGAAAAATAAATAGTTTTTATTAATTCATTTTTGTGTTCGCAACTAACATTTTTTTTATTATTATTTTTTATTTATAAGCATGTGACACGTGATTTTAGATATAACTTTTTAATAACATATGACATAGTAAGATACTTAGTATTGTTTTTTTAACATCGATACTCAAAAGTGATAAACCTTGATTGATATTTATCTCTATCTTAAATTTGATAATAATGATAGAAAAAATGCTCAAAAATCATAAAACGTATCCTCAATTGTTTATATTTTTTTGATAGAGGCAAAATTTGTAAGCAATAATTTTTTCAAATCCATATCATCAATAGAATTGTATGTGTCACTAATATGTCTTATCTATCTATTCAAATCAAGTTAAGTGTGTTAAGGTTTTAAATTAATTATATATTTTTTTTATTTTTTTTTATGTAAGTTCCATTGTTGGGTTATGAAATATTTATCACATTTTCAAATTTCATCGTACGCGTTTGTTTTGTTCAAATTTAAGGGGCCATCAAGATTTGTGATATTAATAACGTATTTAGTCTTTTCTTTTTATAATATTGTATAAATCAATCGATAACTCAGTTGATATTTTACGATATTGAATAAATAAATGAATAATCTAGTAATCAATAAAGATGAATTATGTATTAACCAATATAAAAATTACATGTGGACGATTAAACTTAAATGCTTTAAGTAGCCTTTTAGCTATATTGTAAGCATAAATATTAATAATAATGTACATTTAGCCATTATTCATATCAATAAGAATTATTTTGTCCAACTTGTTAATATGATTGAGATCTTTGCAACTCCAATTTCATTCTATAAGAGCTATTTTTCAAAGGGGAATGATGAATAAAAAACTAACGCATACAAAAATAAAACATACATTTTAAAGTTTATGAAATACTATTTTTTTTCATGAAACTAAAAATAATTAATCATTAACATTCATGTTGTTAATCTTGTAGTTAGTTTAGAATATAAAATTGAGGGAAATAGGGGAGTATTTGTTTAAGCAATTATAGTATTCCCTTCTTCATACAGTTCTCTTTCTCAAATGAATCATCGCTACATAAAAATTCACTAAGCAATTAATAACAAACAAAAATGTACAATTTGATTTATTTAATATTACATTATGATTATATTAATATATTTTTCCTTAAATAATGAAAGAAATAGGATATTGATGAATAATAAAAATGTAAGTATATTTACCTTTTAAGAGCACAACTCCACAAATATTGATAGCCCCTAAATAACAACAAAACAACATATGTGAAATTCAAAAATGTCACAGTACTTCATAGCCAATAGAACTTAAAAATAAATAAATAAACTATTAATTTAACACCTTAATACACGCACTTATTTTACCGTAATACACTTACAATGATAAGAATGAGTATCATGGGGTAAACACAATATTGGCTTGAATTTTGGCTCACAAATATTGCCTTCCATCAAATATTTATAGCCAATCGATGATGCAACATTTGAGGACTCTTGGACGACTCATATTTTTTTTTTATTATATATTAGTATCAAATTTAATATATACATAAATATGTAGCAATGTTTTGTGGCTTTTAATTATCCCTTTTCATTATTAGCAAATTTAATAGACATAAATATAGAGTAGGAAGAAATAAAATGCAAAAGAGTTGCTTTAATTATTATATCACAAAAATTAATTAAATAGGAAAAAAATTTAATTAATTTGGTGGGGATTAAGTATTATGAAGAGTTTTAATCAATTTATTACCATATTTAAATAAAAAATGAAATCAATAGGAAAAAACGTTAATAAAAATGGTGGGTGTTACGAAGAGTTTTTATTAATTATTAACATGTTTTATTTAAAAAAAAGAAATTTTAACTATAGTTATAAAATTTATTAACATATTTTACTACAAAATTTCAATTAAAATGTCAATATTAATTATAAATTACAAAAAATTTATTTAAATTTTGAAGGGTTACATTAATTTTGGAAAACAATATATTTAATGTACAAAAATAATTTAAGAATATTGATAATATCCTTTAATACTATAGATAATTGAATTAAATTAATTTATAGATAAATGAATTAAATTAATGGCATGTAATAATAAATTGATAATCCATCACATAAAATTGTCATGTCACATTAAAAATATGCTACGTCACACTTAAATATGCCAAGTCATATTAAAATTATGTCATGTCACATTAAAATTTGACATGTCACATTTTTTTTGTTACCTTTTAATAAGATTTTATAGATGTTTCGCGAGGTTGAATACTCTATTTACCTTTAAAAAAAAATTTAAATAGATATAAGTCGACGTTAACTCGCTCCCTCGTTGAAGGCAATGTTTGACAAGCGAATAACAAAGAACGGAAGCTCATGCGTGGGAAAGACGAGAGAGGCGACCAAAAAATGGCAAACATCAAATTTACAGCATCTCTTTTCACCATTTTAATGGTGTTTGCTCAAACTACACAACAAACTACAACAGATTCAAATTCAAGTAAATTGATCCAAGTAAAAGGTGGTCCAGATTCAGTAATATGGATAGTGCAACTCTCTGATCTCCATTTTAGTGTTCATCATCCCCAAAGAGCTCTCGATTTCATCAACATTGTGGGTCCCACTCTTTCTTTCATCAATCCTTCACTTGTCCTCATCACTGGTGATCTTACAGGTTTGTTTTTTAATTAGCTTGATTGATTTAATTTGATTGGATTTTGTGATACCCTTTTGGTTTAGTTTTAATGGGTTTTCTTTGTTTTTCTTTGTTAATCGGTAGTTGTTGATCAATTTGACTGTATTGGGTTTGCTCCGTTCCGGTCATTTGTTTACCTGTTATAATGTCCGTGTCTTGTCATTTGTTTACCTTTTCGTTTTGAGAATGGTTTTGTTGAGTAGTTTGGTCATTGCTGGTAGTGCATTTTATGCATTTGTCATTCAATAACAATAGCTAACAAGTAACATCCAAAGGTCCATCCTTCATCATCAGCTTCATCTTTCTTATCCTCGTTCTTGTCCTGAGGAGCTAGCTTTGTTTCTAGTGACATTGGGGGTGGCGATGGTAACGACCTCTGGATCCATAAATTATTGTTCACTCTTCGGTGATGGCTAGTTTATGTGTCGTAATCAATGGTAAACAAATGATTGGGAAGACACGGAGGGAATAGTTATTTGTGCAGGTGGGTGCTTGGCTATTTAGCGCTCCCTTCCTTTCGTGAATGTTGGGTTTCCATTGGATTATTTCGATGTTTTAGTAGTGTTAGCAGCGTTAGCATCACCCGATCATCCATTGGTTTACATTCATACATTTTCTTAGAACAGTTCCTATTTGCGGATAAAATATTCTGTAAGGATTAGAGCTGGTCTCACACCCTTGTTTTCCATCCTTAGTATTCCTTTCATAATGGTTCGTATGTGCTGACCCCAAATATTGTTAGGATTTAAGCCGTGTGTTGGTATCATAACCCTTGTTTTCCATTGTTACAATTCTTTATGGACCGTTCATGTTTGCCCCCCCTCAAAAAAAAAAAAATCTTCAAATTAAGGCCTCAGTACCATCCCTATTGTTTTCCATTCTTGTAATCCACATTAGGGTTCCTGTTCACCTACCCGTCTGTTTGGATTATAGCTGACATGCTGTTGATGTAATGTACTGAAAAACATTGAGAGAAAGCTTGGACCTTTTCAATGTGATCGCCACCATAATCACTTATGTGATACCTTCATGGAATACACTGTTAGACACGGTTTTTTCACTCAGTTTTAGTTGCTATTCAACTCAACTCAGTTCAGTTTGGTTAAAATAATTCCACTCCAAAAGAACGGAGCCTAAGTGAAAGACTGTGAAAGCAGGTTATTTGTTATATGCACGGCGGCGTGGCACTCGCGCTCCAACTTGGGTGCTTGCTGAATGTTTCTATTGCATTTTGTTACAAACAGGGTCTCTGTTTACCCAGTGTCCAATTTGGAACAAAGAGGCTGTTATGTTGCTCTGCAGCTTGAAACGGGTTTTTGTTGCCAGTGAAGTCTTTTATAACAAATGCTTTTGGATGAGAAAGCTAAAAGCCCAAAACATTTTCTCACTTTGGTTATTTTTGAAGCAGTGATCAATAAGTAATTTAGAACTATGTTCATTTATTTGATTGTGATAAACTAGGGGATAATGGTATGTTATTGCCTTGTTTTTAGATTTGTCGCCTAATTATGATCTCAGAACTTGGCGGTGACTGGTGACTGCTAGTCTGCTACACATGAATAAGGTATAAGTAGTTACCTTATGGTGCACCTTTTGGGAGTATAGAAGAAGGAGTTATTTTCAAGAGGAGTTTTGTTATAGATACCGAAAGTTAATGGTTTATTTGTGAGTAACCCTTGAGTGTTGTGTTTAACAAACTTGGTCACAAGTTTTAGACTTGACTTCCAAATGAAGGATATTATCACTTTTGATAGCGGCTTATGTATTTTTAGAGAATCTATGCAGTACCTTGTAAATGAAGAGGTAGAATAAATTTCGGTGGGTACACATTTCAACATTTTTTGTTTTGTTCTGTGATTCTTTCATTTCTATTGGAGTTAAAAAAACTCGGTTTTTATGGTCTCGAATATGATAGAATGAAGCATATGATATTATGATTTACTAAACTGCCAACTTTTCTTATGTTATAAAGTACTATTGGGTGATGTATTCTCCAATCTCTTTGTGTTTCATCGCGACATAGGCTTAGGATTGTGTACATTTGATCTCATCTTACCTTGCCTGAGGTGTCAGTCCTTGAGATACATACTAGGCCACTAGGGTAATGTTGTAATCATCATCTTTGTTGATAATACGTTTTTCAGAATAGTTTCGATAGTAGTTTACAGGAATTCATAAGTTTTAGACAGCAAGCTGAATGAAGAGGTGGAATAAAATTATTCGTTGCCTGAGCAACAATCACTTTTTGTATATCATCAGATGTGCCTTAGTAACCATGTTTCATCTTTTCTGCTAGATGGGAAGAGCAAAGATTTGCTGACCATGAAACAAGATGAGCGTGAGTGGGTGGAATACCAGACTGTGATAGAAGACGTTGTCAAGAAAAGTGGACTGGATAAGGGTATCTTTTATGATGTTAGGGGGAATCATGATAATTTTGGTGTTCCATATGTTGGTGACTCGTATGATTTCTTCTCGAAGTACAGTGTTAATGGCCACGAAGGTAGAACTGGCAAAGTAAACGGTGTCACTCTTCAGGTAAACTCCTTACTGTGTGTCGTGGTCTTAAAATCGGTCAGGTGGCATTGATTTTCAGGCATTAGTATTTTTTGCAAAGAAGTAATAACAATTACGCATCTGTTTGCTTGGATGGTTCACAACAAAGAACTACCTCAGATCATTGAGGTTTTGGCAATGAATTTATACCCTAATATTCCCCTCATTTGAAAGACTCCTTGGCTAAAAATGTAGATAATTATATACTAATCACAAAATGGGAAGCTCAAAGTCACCCAGGCCCTGATGCCATGTGAAAGTACCGTACCCAATCAATGTTGGTTGAGATTCAATCAAGAAAATTCCAAAAAAGACTTGGTATTATTGCTATTAATACGTATTGTTTATTAGTATATAAGTATATTACTCGCTATCATATAGAACACTGGCATAAGCATCCGACAAGTAGGAACTCGATTACAAATATATACATCCTATTAATAACTCTTTTACAATTAACCTTGTAACTTATTATTATACAGTCTATGTTCACTGCGATACTGCATCGTGTAGACAGGAAAGAGAAGGCATCTTTTTGTTGGGATTGACAGCACGATGGCCATTGGCCTCAGAGGACCAACCAATCTTTTTGGCCATCCGACAGATATACTATTAAGTGAGCTGGATTCCGAACTCTCACAATGGGACACTGAGCCAATGAAACCAGTGACAAAGATTTCATTTGGGCATTTTCCGCTTTCATTCTCTGCAACATCAGAATCTGGAAAGATGCTGAAAGATATATTTCTGAAGCATTCAATATCAGCCTACCTGTGTGGCCATCTCCATACAAGATTTGGAAAAAACTTGAAACGGCATCATCAACCTGGAAATAGTTCTATACAATTAAATATATATCAGACTCCCTCCCAGAGCTCTCCAAGTGCATCGTTAGAAAACCAGGAATTCTGGGAGTGGGAAATGGGTGATTGGAGGAAGAGTAGAGCCATGCGCATCGTGGCCATTGATAGAGGTCACACGTCATTTGTTGACATCAGTTTGAAATCGGGTTTTCAAGAAACTTTCATTTTACCCACGTTTCCACTGGATTCACGGTTGATGTGGAGATCATCTTTATCAACAGAGTATGAGCGTCAAAATGTGTACCAATCTGATTACATGACAATAAGAGCTTTGGTTTTCTCTTCAACTCCGCTCATATCCGTAGTTGCTCAAGTTTATGATTCACAATTCGGAGCTTTTGCTTCTGTGCTGGAGGCATCTATGACAAAACTTGAGTTTGAAAACTCTCGAGGAGATCTCTATGCTGCACCTTGGAATTTTAAAGCTTTTGAGGATCCAAATCCCGAGAGATACTGGTTGCAAATAGAAGCGATTGATATTTATGGCCAATCTACTTTAACTGATTTAAGGCCATTTTCAATCAATGGTGTTCGCGGGCTCCTATCCTGGACATGGAAGGAGTTTATAGTTATGGGCTGCCAATGGGATGCATTGTATTTTCCGATACTCTGGCTTTGCCTTGGCCTTTTCCTTTTTCTTCTACTTATGCCAGTCGCAATGACTAGTGTCTCCAATAAACAATATACATTGCAAAATTTCTTGGTCAACAAAAGTTTCATAAACGGTGTCGGATGGGTCTCAACAGAACTATTCAGGCTCCGTTTGGTATGGTATGGACTTTTAGGATACCTGTTCTACGTTGTTCTATTTCCATGGCTATATGGTCTAGTGTTTACCGATGGCAACGAGAGGGGGTACATGAGCTACAAGGGATGGGCAATAGCACAGCCAGATGTCGGTAGAAAATCGGAGTACATTGCATTTCCCGATATAATGGTGATCGTTATCCCACATCTGGTTTTTGTTGTTTTCCCTTCTCTTCTATTAGTAACCGGGTTGGCCATGGAAAGTGAAGTATACAGAATACATCTCCTGGCATTTTCAGGGAAGAAAGAAGACGATCACTGTGATGGAACTTCCAAGTCTTGTACTGGTAGACGGTGGATCAGAAAATTTCTTATATTGGTTTGTTTGGGCATCTTGTACAGACATTACAAGGTAAACTTTCTGCACAAGACTGCATCTTTTTTTATGTAACATTCAATCATGCTGTTCTCCTTCCCGAGCTTCTTTTTTTTTCACTCAAACTTCAGTCTACTGTATTAAATATCGGTTTGTGAATTGATCTTGGAATCGGTCGTCTCGACCTGATCCCTAGTAGTCATGACCCGGCCCCTCCCCTAAGCAAAGCGTCAAATGCTATATAATGGTGAAACAGATCAATCTTGTAGTGATTTCATTTTAGTATTTTCACCCCTACGTTGTTTCTATTGCAGAGTTGCAGAGCCCTGATGAAAGCCTTCGAGATGAATCCAATTCTGCATTTTCCAGTTTATAGTCTCTGGATTCCGCTGCTATTAGCATATGCTCTCTATAGTACCCACAGATTCTAGCCAGTCAGTTTCTCGACAGGGTGTTTTACGATATTTCAGTGTGAGACCAACCCATTTAGAAATCTAATCATGGGGCAAGATCATTCAAGAATTTATGCTTGCTATATTCCCAAACTTCACTCCAGTTACTCCAAGGCTTGAACAGACATCATGGTCCAGAAGTCAGCAGCTCGATATAAATTGTGTGCCAGAGTCACGCTCAATTTCTGAGCAAGTCTAGGATAGACTTCCAAATATGATGGCGGCATTGGCAAGTTGCTGGAGTTTCATGTCGACATTCAATTGACCTGCCAGGGTCGGCTAAATCAATCGCTTCTCCGATATCTGTTCAGAAAAGTTAGCTTATCTTCATTTGATTTAAGATGAGAAAGACGGAAAATTTATGTAGAAACTATTTTTGCTCTTTTGCTAAGGAGGAAATCTTTGTATATACTCGACTGTAATTCAACACGAGAAACGACTGCTATTGAGAAATTCTTCTGTTTCTACGTAAATTTTCAAAAGTGATAATATATTTTCTCGGATTCACGGTCTTTATGAGATTTTTAATTTGGAAAATAATTATAGTTTTTAAACTCGTAATTAATAGTGCCTCCTATTCTACATAAAAGTCTCAATTGGATAATGACACGATATTTAAGGAATCGAATTGAATAATGTAAAGTTTACATGTCATAAGAAGATTAGAGGGGTATTCGACAGGGGGACCCGTTATCTCCTTTTATTTTTGCACTTTGTACCAAGGTTCTTTCCAAGGCTATCTCCTATGCGGAAAATAGGAAACTTATTAAAGGGATAAATATGTGATGTGCAACGCAGCCAATCTCACATCTTTTGTTTGCTGACGACTCGATTTTCTTTTTGGAGGCCACTCAGCGTTCTTGTCGTGCACTTATGTCTATCATTGACTCTTTCTACGTGGCCTCTGGACAGCAACTCAATGAAAGTAAGTTTGCCATTACTTTTAGTCCCAATTGTAACCTTCGTCTGGTTCGAGAGTGTCTCAAGATTTTTAGGATAAAGAAGAGCAATACCATGGGAAATTATCTAGGTCTGCCAACTGATTTTGGAACTTCTGAAAAGGAGGTTTTTGCTTTTGTGATTGAAAAGGTGATGTGTCCTATTTTTATATGATTTTCACCCCTCTTTTAGCTCATTTTTACATGATAATTTGCACTTTATGAGGTGATTTTATGAGCTAATTCCGTGTTGTAGGTGTTTTGCATGTTTTGTTGCATTTTGTAGGAAACGGAGCAAGTTATGGCCTTTTTCTATCATTTTGGCATTCACCGAACACCACGGGGCTACTTGGGGCGAGTTTTGGCCATGTAAGGGTATTTTGGGAAGATTCACTCATTCCCGAGGAAGAAGAAATGAAATTTGGTTGGTACTTGAGCCAAGAAAGTGAGAACTAGTAAAGAAAAGAAGAGATTGCAAGGTCCCCGGATTGCTGTTCGAACCCCAGAATCTCGGGGTTGATGCGAGATAGCCATAAGCCTAAAATGTTGCGCCCCCGGGAGTTGTTCAAACCCCAGAATCTTGGGGTTTGATACCTGAGCAATTCTTGGGCTCAAATCCTGCGCCCCCTAGGATTGTTTGGTCCCCGGATTTTCGGGGATTGTGCAACTGAGCAACTCTTCACTTTCCTAGCTAGTTTTTGTATATAAACTCATCACTAGAGAGCATTTTATTCATGCTTTTTCATACATTTCCCTAAATCTACAAAAACCTAGTTTCCTTCATTAACATTTATGCTTTAATTCCGGGTTTTATTTGAAGATTACTTTGCTCTTATTAATCAAGTTCTTGTTCTTATTTCCTTAAGTTGGTAATTTCTTTTCCTTACTTTTATATTATCTTTTTAATTCCAATTTATATATTGTTATCATGTTTATGTTAATTAAATCAATCTTTGTTAGTTTATATATTATCATGAGTGAGTAGTTTTATAATCTAGGGTTTAGGGAAGCCATGTTAGATTAGTAATTGATAATTGTTGAATTGGGATTTATTATTATTAATTTGTTGTTTCTATATCATGCTTGTTATGTATTGTTAACCTTTGATTCTTGATCACAATTATTGGTTATCTTGTTAATTCTTTTCCTAAGATCGAAAGCCGGGAATGGAATTTGCCTAAGCATGTTTTGTAGCGCGACCTAGTAAGTGCGAGAGCCCGCTAGTAATCGTTCTAAGACTAGTAATAAAATCGAGAGATAATTTCTAATAAGTCTAGACAACTTTTGACCATATGTTTCCCCAATTCGACATCAATTATTGCTAATTTACATGTGTGAACCTATTTCCCTAGATCTTTTATTATCATTGTTTTACATCTCAATTTGTTATCGTTTTAATCATCAAACCAAACAATCAATCGAACCGACCTTGATAGAATTCTAACCATAGCTTGTCATATTGCATCTACCGTCTCCCTGAGATCGACCCTTACTTCCTTATCTACATTTATTTGTTAGTTAAGCCTAGGGTATCTTTGTTAGGTACGCGATAAGCCTATCAAAAGGTGCGAAAAAGAGTGTTTGGTTGGAATAATTCTTTCTTGTCACCTGCCGGACGGCTTACTCTTATCTTGTCAGTTCTTTCTTCTCTTTCACTTTATTCTCTATCGGCATTTAAGGTGCCGGTAAGTGTGGCTGCAACGATTAATTCGTTGTTGTCACTTTTTTGGTGAAAAGGATCGTCTGGTGGGAGTTGTCTTCCTTGGTGCAGTAGATTATTCTTAAGTCAACCAAAATCTAAGGGGGGGGGGGGGGGGGGGGGGGGGGGCTAGGTATTCAGAATGTTGAAAGTTTTAATAAAAGCCTCATTGCTAAGATTTGATGGCGTATTATCTCTGAGCCTTCATCTCTTATCAGTAGGACTATTGGACACCTGCTGAACATCTCAAAGGAAACAAGTATGGCTGATGAACCTATACGTACAGGAATGTCTTGGGAATGTCGTATTTTATGGGGAGTTTCTTTTTTAAAACTAGGGCTTGCGTGGGATGTTGGATTTCATTCGCTTCTGAATTTATGGAAAGATAAATGGCTTGCATGCTCTTCTATCTTGGATCTGACACAAGGGAATTCAATGAAGAGGAGAGTAATCATGTAGTATTTGTATCTCAAGTGCAGACACAGTAGGGCACGGATGTGAATACTATCACTGAGCTTTGTGAAAATCTTATTGCTTCTCGCATTTTGGCTTTTCCAATTCCATGACAGGATACTGAGGATGAGGTTTATTGGTATCTTGGGAGCAAAGGTGCTTATTCAGTTAAGGAGGGCTATCATCTTGCCTTCTCTATGTTATGGAATTCAAAGGTTTCTCCTACCGACATAAATCGTATTTCGGCTCCCTGCTTGTACTGAGTTTTGTCAGAGTAAGCTCTGGAATTTGAAGATATCAAGGAAGTGGAAAATTTTCATCTGAAAAATATTGACAAATACTCTCCCAGTTGGGTGCGAATGTGCGAGAAGGGGTTTGCCATGGGAATCTAATTGTTTAGATTATGTCTGCCAGAATGTCACATTTTGGAATCTCTCGCCCACTTGTTTCGTGATTGTCAGTATGCCTCGCGTATCTGGTTTGCGTCTCCCTTGGCAATTCGAGTTGCTTTTGATCACAGTGTACCTTTTCATGCTTGGGTTATCAATTGGATTTCGTTCCTCAATAAGCGCGATGACTCTAGATATGGTGTTGTGCTCTTCATTTCTACTTTATGGTCTATTTGGTTAATGAGAAACTTGAGTATTTTTAACTCAAATAAGATTAATATGGTTTCTACGGTTGGTTGCATTGGTTGGGAGGCTGATATTGTTTTCAAAGCACTGAAACAATCTGCTGCTATAACTCTTTCGGGGAATTTAAGTAATATTGAAAACTTATCTGAAGTGGAGTTGATAAAAAACTCCTTTCCTTTTCAACTCATTGGGAAATCCTGTTGTGCGCACTGTCATAGGCTTAAATCAGATGTAGCTTGGTCTGTAAATTTGAAGGCTGGCGCGGATTGGGTGGTGTTTGATCAGATTGGGAATATTGTGTTTAAGGAGTACGCTTCTCCATGGGCTTTATCTCCTATTCATGCTGAAGCACTGGTTCTGTCTCATGCTCTATCCTTTGCTATTTCCATCAGTTTAAGACATGTCGAAGTCTCTACAGATTGTCTGTCTCTTGTTTTGCAGATTGCTGACTTGGATAGATGGGATCATTCATGCAAGATTTCACTTAGGAATATGATAACTTTGTTTCCATCCTTTAACTACTGCTTGTCAATTAGTTACTGTCCTAGAAAACTGAACAGAATCGCTCACTATATTTAGCTAAAAAGGCCATGGTTTATCGCTTTTCTGTTATCATGTACCTTGTCAAAAAAAAAGAAGATTGGAGAGGAGAGAGAGAATATATTATTGATTATTATTGTGGGTACCGTGATTAAAATAAGCAGTGGTGTGAGGGTAAGGTGGGTATTGTGGTGAGTTAAAGTGATTAAAATATGTATAAAAGTTTACCAAAAATGGATTATAGGACATTATTGTGACTAGACGAAAACAAAAATCGTTACTTTTCTGTTGAATAGGAGGGAGTAGTATACTCTATAACTCATAAGTAATGACGAGTCAGAGTCTTTTTTGTTTTTTAAAAAAACGAGATTTTTTTCAGATTCGTTGTCTTTATAAGATTTTTGATTTGGAAAAAATTTACGGTTTTTGAACTCTAATTAATAATTATTACTCGTAATTTATAAGTAATGACGATTGACGAGTCAGAGTTTTGTTTTTCTTTTTCTTTTTTTCGAGAAAAGAGGATAATATAAGTTGAGGGGTAAAATAGGGAAGATTTGTGAAAAGAAAAAACCGGAACTGGGAAACTTAACCGGTTGGCCTGATTTGTATGAACAGCTTAAAATATAAAACCCCAAATGCCCAGAAGACAGGAACGCTTCTTTTCTTGATTTTCACTCTCCTCGGAACGACGCGTTCGCCCAATCAATTCCAACTCACTCACTCAGTCATTCGAACGAGTTAACTCAGCGAATGGAACCCACCGCCGGGGCCGGGGCCGGTCCCTCATCAATCACCGAGCCAGACAACGACTCATCCCTCGCAAAATCCGAGTACCTGACTCGGAAAGAACTCATGAAGCGGCGAGCGAGTCGACTCAGAAGACTCGCGAAGTGTTACAGAGACCATTATTGGCTGTTAATGGAGGACGTGCGACGGAAACACCGCGAATTCGTCTGGCAATACGGTAGGGATTTCTACAAGGAAGAGTACGACGTCGTTAATGGCGAAAACGGTGTCGTTCTCGCTGATGATGTGAATAATAACAATAATCAGGTTAGTGGACGAATTAGGGCTAATGATGTGAATAATGGAGGAAAATTAGGGTTAGAGTTGGGTGAAGGAAGCTTGAATTACTGTAATTTTTCTGGTTGTAAATCGAAAGCAATGGCGTTGACGAGTTATTGTCATTCGCACATATTAAAGGATTCGAAACAAGTGCTCTACACTCGATGCCAGTTTGCACTCAAATGGTTCGTCTTCTCCCTCTCTCTGTCTACCTGTATTTTCTATATTATTTTGATTTCTGTATGTTGTTCAACTTTTATTGATTTGTTGATTTTTGATTGCTTCTCGTTGTTTATGATAAAAAATGTTGATTGTCGATTCTGATGGATTTACTGTGGTTTGGAATTTGGATAGTTGAATTGTTTAGATAAGATAAACTTGGGGAGGGGTAAAGGGGAGGGATGGAGGGAGTAAACAGTCGGTTTCTCTCAGAATTTGCATTATTAAGGGCGAGTTTATGTCAATTAGAATTGCATTTATCGACTGCTAATAAAAGAGGATATGAAGCCCTGACAGATTGATGAATCGTGTTTCACGGTATTAAGAATTCGTTTGGTTGGAGCTTTTGGAATAGATTGGAATGGATTCAATCCATTCTAGTGTTTGGTTAGAGAGTTTTGGAATGGAGTTAGATATCCAATGGATTCTAACTCCATTCCAATCCAGTGGAATCTCATACCCATGTATATACCAAAGTTTCTCAATCCATTCCACCCTATTATTATACTCAATCCATTCCATGATCAAACCAAACACTTGTGAGCAAGTATGGGGTTCTAACTCCATACCTCTGTGGTATCGCAATCCATTCCAATCCATTCCGGTACTTTGAACCAAACGACCCCTAAAAAGTTAAGGACTCAAGACTCGTCTCCATGCTGGTGTTTTAGCGAGAACGTTTCTTTGTTTTGGTGTTATCTACAAGAGAAAGCAGATATCAGATGATAAGAATCACTCTATTACAACATAGGCCCTAAAAACCCCGTCAACATGTAGGGCATCATCAGTAGCACTGTAGTTCACTAGATAATACTATTGGCCCCACATAGACAGTATATAATTTGGAAGTAGGCTATGATGTGTATTGCTTCAACACAACTGATCAAAGTTGTTTTATAGCCCGACAATGTGATTTCCTTAGTATGTTGGAGTGTGCTCGAGTGCGCTGGAGTAACTGTGTGTGCTGTGTTGGTAAGTGATTGCTTTATTATTTTGATGGAAGTTGAAGGGCATTTTTAATTGTAGACCTTGTTTCTCGTTATATAGCCTTATTAGTTTTGAAATACTCCCTTCCATTTTCTATGTTCTTTTCGTTTGCTTTTACACCAAGATGGTACTTGATCACATTTTTCAACATGTTTATATACTCTTCATCATTGAAAATAATATTTTGTGAAGGTCTTTTAGATAGTAATATAAACATGATAATTTTATTAGTTAACGTCTTTAAATTTTACTTAATTTCTCAAAATCACTTTAAACTTTATCCTTGATTTATTGTTTTTGTTTTTATACATGTGATAAGTTCGATTTAAATTCTATAAAACCCCTTTGCCTTTCATTTCTTTGTTTCACTCCACATCCGTTTTTTTCCTTTCTTTCTTTTTTCTCTTGTTGAGATGAGAGTTCACTCATGACGGTTCCAAAGGATGATTCATGTCAGCCGACCCCAAAACATGTTGGGACTAAGGCTCTGTTGTTGTTGTTGTTGTTGTTGTAACGTCTTTAAATTCTCAACTTATTTATACTCAAAGTTAGCACATTTTGACCCAAAAAATAGAAATGGGAAGAATAAAAAAATGGGAGGGAGTATAATTTTAATTGTAGACCGTGCATAACAATATAGAGGTTTGTAAGCAAGCCAACGACCTTAGCTAACAAGTCTATAAAACATTTGTCATAACCTTGAAGCCCTTGATGGTCCAACATTTGTGCATTTGTGCATTTGTGCATTTGTGCTATACCATTTTGTAATATACACTGAAGCAGTCAATCTTTTTGTACCATTTAATGCTCTCGAAAGTAAGGGTATGTTATTTGATCTCCTCTAGGCCGTCGCTGCTGAATACAGATCATGAAAACGTATTTACTATGATACTAAGTTTTCATATGTTTGTCAACATTTGTTTCCTTTCCTAAGGTGCTAGGTTTTTAAGTGCTTGAATCTGTTCCCTACCAGATTGAAATTGTTGCTGGATACAGAATTCTTGAATATTGAATATTTATTATAGCCTTGATGGTATTCAGTATTACTCACATTCCAAGGCTATTGTTTCTTTCCTTTAAGCCTAGGACGTAATGTGTTTGTAGTCTTTTCGTGGAAGTGACACACTTTCATCGTGTCATTTGCTATTGGTCAGGTTACAAGTACATTTGAGATGAGTCCACCCCATCCAAAGTACCGTCATGGTCCAGGAATAGACCTCGGATACGTGGTTTGTCCTTAGTCAAGGGCGTATATAGATTTGTGAATCAAAATCCCATTCATGTTCATATTTATTTGGTTCATGCATATTCTATGCTCATCCATGTATTTATTTTAATTTACCGAAATCATTTTAATATCCTGAAAATGTAAGTTGAGTGATCTTTAAGATTTAGTTATTAACTTGAATACAAGTAAAGCTTCAAGTTTAGCAATTATGTTTCCAATTATAGGTATAAATTCTACATAGTAGTAATACTAGTAAACTGGTGAAATATGAGTGCTTGACGAAGCAATTTGGATATTTTTTTGTATTTGATAATAGGAGGTGCTGAATGGGAACACTGAAAGCATTTGGAGTCTTTATACTCTTTGGGTTGTATAAATTTTGCTGGGTATGGTACGAGGAGGGGAAACCATATATTCTTTTGATAAGAGATCTTTTTTTCAAAATTTTACATTCCATGTTTTGGTCCGAACATTATGTTTCCAAATATAGGTACATAAGTTCTCTCGATTCTTGATTATGAATTAGACATTAGCAATTCTTCATCCATCTTGGAGCCAAATGAAGGAAATTAAAGACTTGGCCATTTGCAGAATTAGAGCTATGAGTATGTCAAAAATCAAAATATACACCATTCTTTGTTTGGTGACTTGCCTGTAATGTAATACATGGCCATCAATAGACATTAGACATATTCTTTGTTTGGTGACTTGATTCGAGTCTCTGACATGTTGCTCTTGATATCAGTGGTGACGACCCCATACTTTGTGGGAAGCCGGTCTTAAAATCCTCCGTTCCGACTATGTGTGACCAACATATAAAAATTTCAGAACAGAACATTCGCAGGGCCATGAAGAAGGGCGGTGCTTCTGCTACCCTATGTGTAAGGCTTTCTCCTAAGTTCCATGTGGTATTAACTGAGTATGTGCGCCTTATCCAAACTAGAAGAAGAGCTAGGAGACTCAGTAATCTTGCATTGAAGGATAATGCTACTTGATCATTTCTCTTGTCCATACTGCCCCTAGGTAAGTGGAAATTCATTTAGGTATTTGTTTTATGTGTTAAACCAAGCAAGTCTTTTCAATTCATAGGAATTAGAAAATCATGTGAAAAACAACTGCCTACTCTCGATTCTCATGACAAAGCTCTGCCGATTTCGAGTCTCTCCCGTCATCTGTATTATTGTTGTATAGGACAAATATCTCGGTTGAAAACAAAATCATGATTCTTGTTTCTTTTTGTATCTACTACTTTCGATGCATATTAGAATGCTACAACTGTAATTCTACAATAGATGGTTTATCCTTGAGGCCTTGACCGTATGTTTATTTCAGCCACTTTGATTCTTACCTGGATCATTTACACAATATAAGTATATAACAATGGGAACTGGACCCGTCAGTTACTAGAGAGGATCACGGCTCATTTGTCGTGTTACGCCTCAGTTTTGCTCTTTATCTGATCTGAATGGGCTTAGACCTTTACATTCCCTTGTTCAGTTGGTCTTACGATTGCTGTCCGGTAACTTTTGACAATTTTGCAGAAGACATTCCCTTGTATTTGATTTTTAAGACCCCGTTCTTTTCGGCTTTTATCATCGTCTTTATCTACCCCTTGATGTCTTGAAAATTTATTCTCGGTTTTACTGCTAATTGTTTGAGGGCAAGTATATTTCCACGGAAGTAACGAACCCTTCCACTGAGAAGATGTCGAGAAAGGATGTGAGACATTAATTTTTTAGTTTACTCAAATCCGTCCCTGGTTCAAAGCATGCATTGTTTAACCTTTCGATAATGTAGTACTTTGGGATTTCCAACAAAGTTTGGAATGAAAGACGATAGAAGGCATATACAGTTAACTTCCTAAGTAACTATTCCGTTGAGAAAAAAATGGAGAGGAAAACCGAGTTAAAAGTGGTATCTTGGATTCTTGGATTCTTGGATACTTTGCAAGTTAAACTAGTAGGATTATTAAAACTTTACCTAACATGAAAACTGACCTAACCTGACCTGTCAATAACCGGTCTCTCTCAACTTGAACCCAAAAGGTACGTGAATTTGTTTTGACCAGTAAATAGTGGGGTTGAAACTTGACCTATATTGGGTTGACCTTGGGTCAAAACAATATATCTTCCTTTAAACACACAATGTCAAATAGGGACTTATTAAAGTTTGAGGAAATATATGTATATATGCGGTAAGCTTAAGCCAAATGCCTCATCATCGCCTCAAAATGTGTTATGTCATCACTTTCATTTTTTTAAGTCGATCTTTATTTTACGTCAGTAGTGCCATGTCACAACCCTATGTCATATTGAATCGCATTTCACGTCATCACCGTCAAGTCATCACATTGAAGTGATTGTCACGCCGTTACTTTCACCATATTATGGCGAACTTCACTGTATATTAACATTGTCACCTCATCATCATGGATCACATGTGACATGCCATATCATCTTCATCTTATTTGAGTCCGACTGTCGTAAAGTTGACCAAGACAAGCATGAGAAGAAATTACGATATAAAAGATGTTTTAAAAAAGCCTAGAAAACTTAATGTCGGCCCTTTTTACCCAAATCCGGTCTGAAACCCATATAGATTTAACCAATATTTTACCTGACCAATATTTTAATCGAACCCGAGATTACCTGGCCTGTAACTTACCCGTTCACCCCATTTGACAAGTCTAAATGGAGGGAGTATTTGTTTTAACAAATGATAAAAGGAAGGGCATCTTAAAGTAAATGCCCCATAAAAAAAAATGAGGCCGTAAATATAAATTTATAGCATACAACACGTCGAGGTTTGTATTGAATTTTATAATAAAGCTTAGCTTATAAATTTAGTGGCCGAAATTAGAGGCCAGTTCCGCCTACCATGGGTGCCCAGGATATTAGACGCCCATGGATATAAGGTGAAGGAGTAGAATCCAAATACGGGTTAGAAAATGCAGCCTCAAACACAGAAGAAATTTGGCATCAAAAGAAAATGTTTAAATCAAAGGAACACAATTTTATTATGTTTAAACCAAACGTAGAAACCTTTTATTTTATAGCAACCAAATTCGACAATTTTATTATATGTTTAACACAAAACGTAGAATCCTTTTGTAGCAACCAAATTCGACAATTTTAATACTTATTCGTTAAAAGCTACAACAAAACACCATAACTAAGACTGTTATCACCACAAACTAGCATAACTAAGTACAACAGATATGACAAATTACGCCTTAGAATACAATAAGAGTCTCCTTGAAGACGACACTATTCTATTGTCGAGCATGAGTAACTCATGATGCTGCCCATGAGACATAAGAAGGATCAGCCCAATGGGCTAATCTGTGTGTGAGAGGTAGTTTCATCTGCACCTTTTGTGATAGTTTAGGGCCCATGACCTGATTTAGTTAGTCAGGAACAATGCATCATTGTCCCATGGCCTCCTACAAAAACATGCCAACTTTTACAAATAAAAAAGTATATTATATTTATTATAATATATTTTGAGAATATAAGAGAATTTAAGCTGAGAACCGTAACTTTATTCAAAATATATATTATATAGTATTATATATATAAATAAAAAAGTACAATCCATCTCGATATAAGAGAAGTACAATCCATATAGGCTATAAAGCTTTATGTTATACATTTGTGACTATAAATAAGGTAGAATTTGTGAAGCGCTCCATATTTCCAATGATAATACTTATTCACGCAATCTGAGAACATCAAATATAACTAATAAGCCACCAAACAATAATATTGTTTTTCATAACTTACTAGTAAATCTTGCTTGTGACGGGTCGCCATTTGTGACGGATATTTTGTGAGATAAAATGAATACAAAATGAGGTAGTGGAGAAAGGGGACCACATAAATAGTGTCGAAGAGAGAGAAAAAGTGGGTATTTTGTGAAAGGAAACGGTATCCGTCACAAGCTTGCGACGGATAGTGCCGTTGCAAATAAGAATTTGTGATTACAAATACCGCCATTGTGAATAATAAGTAGTCGGTATCAAGACTTGTGCTATACAAAAGTCTAAACAACTCGCCTTCTAGGTTATGTTGTTTTGGGTTTAATCAAAATCTCACTTATAAAATTTCTTTAAACCAACAATTAAAACTAATCCTAATGCCAATATGAGAAAGATAAGTCAAGGCGATCCTAGATATTAAGTAGAATGCAGTCGGGGTATCCCTACTTAAGTACCTCCTTCGTCCCTATCTCTAGTTCTCGATGTTTGAAATGACGGGGGGACAGGGAGAGTAGTCATTGAACATGAAACAAGTGCATATATATATATATATATATATATATATATATATTGTATTATAAAAGCAGAAGGGTAGAGAATTTGCACAACCTCCTGCCACCGGAACCACCCTCACGTTGGCAATTGTAGTAGACAGCAGCAACTGGCAAACCCAGATTGTAGAGCTCAGCAAAGTCTCTAGTGTTGAAGTTCTGACGCCAGCCAGGGGCATACACAGTTTGCCTACCCAATTGACGGAACAACACAAATATGAAGCGGTGAATCCCGACTGATGGGCGAGGGCTCTCATAGCAAACCACCTCCTGGCCTATATCATCAAGTAGTCACAACAACAATCAAGTAACAAATCTATGCACTAATGCACACAGCACACAGCACACAGCACACACTATTCCCAGATTTACAGCAATATACAAGTAAAAGACGGGATGATAAATATGATGACATCTATTGTTTGCCGCTACTTCACTACTACTTGTGGTTTCTTCATTTTTAGTAATAATTTAACTTTCACAACTAAAATAGAATCATATTCACTTATATTATCAGTTTATCACCTGGAATATGGGACCCGCATGGGCATTTCATGATTTTTGTTCATTCCTATAAAAAGTTTATTCATTACTGCTGATATATGAGTTGTTTTTTATATAATGAAACCATCTCACAATACAAGACTGACACTTGTCATAGTAACCTCGGGTTAACCCAGTCTAGTTGAGGTGTGTCTCAAAGATAAAAAGTTTTTCATCTTTATCTGTTAATTCCTTATTCCATAATTTTGTGATCCCAAGACACTTGTAACATTATTGTTATTGTCAAAAGTTCTTTAGGTTTCAAAACTAAAAACACATGAAAATTGTTTATTAATCAAAAAAGTAAAAGTAACACAAAATATCATCTTTCACGATAACCATAAAATGGTGTACTCCATATACTTCCTCGTATTTTATATTTTCTTCCCCTTTCATTTTTGCCCAAAAAATAAGAAAATGAATTTGGACCACACAAAACACACTATCCCACATGTCATTCAATTTAGGCCACGTAAATCATCCATAAAAGGAAATATGGAAGAAAATCCGAATAACCGAATATGAAAATAGGGAAGAAAATATAGAATAGGAGGAAGTAATATAATTGTTATCTATTTCTATTTTTGGTAAGGTTTACACAAGTGAGTAAGTGAACATGTAAGTGTACAAGTGTCTAATGTGTATATGAGTAGACCCTTTAATTTATATTATTATTTCTTTCTTTTTGTTTTAATTTTTTAAATTTTTGTGTCAAATTAAATAGATAACAAATGATAGAAAAGTGGAAAAAGTATAAAACTATTAGGTCTACTCGGTGAACCAAGTATTGAGTAGATCAATACCAACCATTTAAGTGTCTACTCAATACTTGGTTCACCGAGTAGACCTTATAGTTTTATACTTTTTCCACTTTTCAAAAATTAAAAAAAATTAAAACAAAAAGTATAAAATTATAAGGTCTACTAGGTAAAGGAAGGATTGATTATGACTCCACGAAAAGAGGAGTGCAGTGACCAATCAGTCTGTACTTTTGGTTCCAATTTGGTATTACCAATGGACCCAACATAAACTTTTATTTGAAAAAAAATACTTTTCATACCCTATTGTTTGTTGCTGTTTATCTTCGAAGTTCAAACTAACTTCCCCAAACTTTGAAGGTGTTAAATTTGTTTTTACTTTTAAAGTAGCTAATACGGTATAAATTGCTCTAAAACAACTCTTATGTAGAGCTGTTTATGAACGGGACTACCAATTAAACCAAAGCCCGTTAACAAAGCAGCTTAGACAATATATTTTCTAAAAAGTAAAAAAACAGGGTTAGACAATCTAATCTAAGACCATCCCCAAGCAGAAGGTCGACTTAATCGGATCACCAAAATTTTCCTCTTAATCACACCTTATTTAATCTTGACCCACTTTCACTCTCCCAAGCAAAAAATCACGACTTGGGTCACCAATCCAATCATTTTTCCACTTTCTAATATTTTCAATCATTTATTATATTCACTACTCCACCAAAACCTCTCTTACTTTTACAATTATTATTTACTAACAAACTACAACCAATAGAAATACGACACATGGAAGGTCACCAATATTCACCAGGACTCAACTCTAGGTCACCAATTGACCTAATCTAGTTCAAGGTCACCAATTGACCTAATCTAGTTCAAGGTCACCCTAAACACCATCGATCTACTAGTTAATTACGTCATTAGCATGACCCAACAAGGTCACAACCCATGGACTACTAGTATGACATAAATGTTGACAACAAAAATTCTAAAAAGACATCTCATCTCTATTTACCCATTGCACGGTATACTAGGAAGAACAAATATGCAAATACGTTATAAAAAAATGAAAAAAAAGCTGAAGATGGACTAAGATATACTTGTAATATGTATATCTAAACTAGACTTGTGATATAAAATAGGAGTATAATCTTGAAATCCAAGTACCCTATATTTTCCTTAAACAAAGGACAAAAACCTCTTGTATAAAGAGTGGAATCAGAGCACTTGGATTTGAAGAGAGAAAACTCCGTAAAAACCTGAAGCGCAATTACGCATATATATATATTGAAGCAGAAACTAAAAGGTAGGGACTCACCGAAGTTTGCACCCGTGGTCCCTGGAATATCAGTCACCAACCTTCAACCCAAGGAAGACAAATGCATCAATATTTTTGTTTTTTTGGTTCAAAGAAATGTATCAGTATTATCAATAGCGAAATATACAACAGAATCATAAACTCGATAATACTTACAACCAACCAACAACATAAAAATAAATACATCCAAATTTGATACAATTCTACTAAAGTTATTAAATACCGTTTCCAATTATTACTGTCGTGGACACAAAGTGGACCTTGATTTTGGTCATTAATATACAGTTATTGTAATTTTTAAAACCTTTATATAATTGTTGTAATGATTATAATTAGTAGATCATAAAATTTTTGTCGAGCAAACATTAAAAAAAAGGGGAAAAGTAGCATATTCAAATGGGGATTCAATCTTGCAAGAGGATTTGAAAAGTAAAGAAAAAAAACTCGCTCTTTGAAGATATTGACAAGTGATTTCGAAACACCTCTAAAGATATAAAGAAAAAACCATGACTAGTGAATGAGCAAATAAATCTCCGTTGAGCTGTAGATATCATGGGAAAAGGTGGTGCCATTAGAAAAGGTATGAGAAAACAAAAATAGTTCCTAAACGTTATACCTACTTGTTATTCCTCGTACATGCACGTCAATATAAGTTGACAAGCAGCCTGGAATTGAACAAATTAAAAGTAACAAGAATTCAGGAACTAATTCTTGCTCAATAAATAATACCTTAAAATTGATAAGTTGAGCATAAGCCTTTTGAGCTAGAGATTTTAAAAAACAAAAAAGGGAAAAAAAAAAGGAGAAAAGGGGGGAAATAATAAGCAAACATCAATACTCGAGGTACCTGTGTAATGGTTCGCGTCATTACAAACATGGTATATATTGGTTTCTTGATCGAAAAATCAGTCATCGTTCCCTGATCGCACTTGTTGCGTTAAAAAGCGTCGAATACCACCTCAAAATATGGTTATAATGGCCTTTAATACCATATTATAACCTGTCATGATCTCAATCCTATGTAAAATGATGTATGAGACGATCTATCATACAACACACATTGGAATAAAGCTTATGGACGGAATAGACGTGGGAAAGCCAAGAGAAGATCAAAGGATAAATAGAAAAATCAGAAGCCTTTGCGATTTTGCGGTGCCCTGCGATACAATCAGAAGCTTACCAGTGCAAGTATTCCCTAAGATTTGGATCACTTGGGCTAGGAGCATCAGGATCCACCATCACCTATATTATACAAGAGGACTTTAGCTTATTACTATCAGTCTATCGAGGTAGCATATGGCAAATTCATTACTCATGGAATTTTAGGTGTACGTAGCCTTACGTCATTTTTCAAATATAAAGAGAGTATTTTGAAATGACCCATAGTCAAAGAGCCAAAAATTACATTGAAGGACCCTTCTTAATTTCTCAAATATAAAGAGAGTATTTCGAAATGACCCATAATCAAAACTGAGCCAAAAATTACATTGAAGGACCCTTCTTAATTTCTCAAATATAAAGAGAGTATTTCGAAATGACCCATAATCAAAACTGAGCCAAAAATTACATTGAAAGACCCTTCTTAATTTCTCAAATATAAAGAGAGTATTTCGAAATGACCCATAATCAAAATTGAGCAAAAAATTACATTAAAGGACCCTTCTTAATTTCTCAAATATAAAGAGAGTATTTCGAAATGACCCATAATCAAAATTGAGCCAAAAATTATATTGAAGGACCCTTCTTAGTGAAAAAGAAAAACGTATAAATTTAATAAGTCATTTTGTTTTACCCATGCTTGAAAAAACAAAAACAACCACAAACATCGTGCATGGGATGGACAAGTTGGACTTACCAAAGTGTAGCAAGTCCTGAGGTCATCACCTCCAACCTCCACCCTAGGTTGGCTGAACACTTGGGAGGGCCTAAATTCACATCCATTACTAACATCCCTGCCACTGTAGTTAACTCTTAAGGGAACAGTCCTGTTGAAGGGATCCAAGACATCCCCAATGACTCGACCTACCACAAGTGGATCTCTTGAAACCCTAGGCATGAGGACAAGTTTCTTTCTTGGGTATATGAGGATGAACTAATATAGAAAGGCCTAAATATGAAAGGAAGCCAAGATGATAAATGTGGAGAGCCTAGTGACCTCTTTATATAGACATACGTCTGAGCACCAAAATGCAACATCTTTTTTAGTATCTCATGTTGCATCAATAGCATATGTTCCTCCTTATTTTCAGTGCAAGCCTTTCTTAGTCTCAGGTTAAAAAAACGAAGGATAAAAACAGTGAAGTCCCAATTACTTTCTTAAGTGTCACGTGGCCCAGGGCATATCAGTGGGCCCCTGGAGATAAATCTCAACCAATGCAAATATATATAGAGATACTTGGTGTGTAAGAGGGGGGAGAGTTACTGAGTGTATACAAGGTCTGGAGAAAAGAATAAGGGTAGAAGTGAGAGAAGTTATGTGGACAAGGGAACAATAATTAAAGAAGGTAGGTCTGAAACATTAGGACAATATTAAAAATGACGGGTAAATAGATCTTACATAAGCAACCTTAACCCGGTGGTAGCGATGCATATTAGTTAAATCTGGATGACAGAATAACAAATATTAGTCGACAATTACTTCACAGGGCTGATACTTCACGGTAACAAGAACATAAATAATACAAATGATAATTATTGATCAACATGCTTAGAAGTAAAAAAAAGAACAAACAATGCTTGAGGGGAAAAAAGGAATAATGAAACGGATAACCCCATGCATGTATAATGTATTTCCCTGATCCAACATTGTAGTTTATAAACAGCCCATTAATCAACTCAGACAAAGAAAAAACACAAAGAAATGTGTTATTGGCTATTTCAATTAGTAATGGTGATGGTTCTTACCACTATTAATAATGTTGATGATGGGTGCATAACTCCATTGGAACACATTATCACTAGGATTTGTTGAAGAATTTGATAGAGCAAAGTCAAGAATGACAAAGTTGAATTGGGGTTTAAGGGGATAGCAGTAATTAGTGACCATTATGGCCAGGTTGTTTTACTTGGTGCATTGTGGTCATGTTAGTATTTCAGTGACGTGGACTTGGACTCTAAAGAAAGTTGCAGGTGTTCCAAAAACCATATTATACTTTGTCAATTCACTATAATCATAGTATGTAAACAAAATACTGCTTACATATATATATTTAATTAGTAGTATGATTTCAGCTAATTAGAAAGAGAGAGCGAAAGCTTTATGATTTTCGTAATACTTTGAAAGTCTCATATAAATACCAAAGTATTATTGTGTATGAGAGTTAAAATAACTTATTATATTTCGATTTTCAAAGCATTATGTTTTCTCATTATTATTAAAAATCTTAAAAAAGTTGTCAATTTTATGACTATAGGATAAATTTAAGATATTTTCATTTGTGACGAATATATTCGTCGCAAACTTGCGACGGGTCAAATATTATCCACTTGAATAGGAAAAGACAAGATATTTAGAATTTTCTATGCTTTGTCTTATAATTAAGTGGAAGAACTTAATCCGTTAAAAACTTACTACGGATATATTCATCGCTCGCAAGAGACTTAGTGCTCTTTCAAAGTAATTTTGGTTCCAAATCCTTTAAGGCCTTAACTTTCTCTCTTCTCACTCATCTACAAGGGTGACATAAGTTAGTCCCACCATTGGTGATTAAGCTTGTGTCATTTCCTTATCAATATATATGAAACAAAATTATCAAGTTCATAGTATTAAGAATTTTCAGCTGATAGTGACCATAGCCTATCCTCTATAATCCTAAGAGTTGACTATAGGCTCATCTTTAATTCTTTGTTTAGCTTTTTCTAGAAAAATTTCCAGAAGGAGAGGCTACACAAGCAACAATAAGCAGAATCTTGTTGCAAGAAAGAGAACTTTCAGACGGGTCTTGACTCATGGGCAAAAAAATTCAGCTTAGAGCAAGAAAAACAGTAAAAGATAAGCATTTGGTTCTGAAAATGAGTGACCTGAAAGAATTGTGTCTGTAATCAATATCCTTTTGGTTCATTGTAATAACTATTGGTCAATAGTGGTATCCATGGGTTCTATGTAAGCTAAACAAAAAACAAGTTTGGGAATGTGCCGTCTTGTCCAACCTCCCACTGTACACTGGGTGAACTACAAGTCTAAAACACTCGGCATCAAGCACAATCTTTTCAATCCTCATTTTCACACGCATATAATTGTCGTTCGGCATAAGTGTTTTTCTTTTGTTCTGTACAGTATGAAAGAAGGAGATAGGTCATCTGTCAGACGTAAGCAAATATGCGCCTATATTAAATTTTAATCTACTTTGACGTAATTAGGTGCACCAACATAACAAAAATAATATACTATTTACATATATTTAATTAGTAGTATGATTTTGCATATATTTTCTAACACATATTTGCTTATTTCTCCATATTAACTATTCTATAATAAGATTCAAAACCATACGATTTTACACTAATGCAAACAAAAATCAATGGAAGTTGCTAACCACAGCCTTTTAATCAATTCATCTTCTTTAGAGGGACAATCTTTTATCAAAGTTAGTGAAGACGTCTCTTATTAATGTCAGGGAGAGACCTCTCGACACAAATTCTACATTACAACCCGCTGCACGTGTGACTAACAAAAAAATGACCACTTCTTGATAAATAGTTACCATTTTTTTATTAAATAGTTACCACTTTTTTGGTTAAAAAATGACCTATTTTTTCAAAGTAGTCACTATTTATCAAAAAGTCGTTAGATTTTACCAAGAAATGGTCACATTTTACAAAAAAAAACACAAAATGAGACCGTCGGAGATGTAATTACTACTTTCATAATAGATAGGTATCATTAATATTTAATTTTTGTCTTTTTCTTTTTAATTAGATCTTGTTTATTATTGGTTGTTTTCGTTAATGTAAAGAGAGCGGTCTTTTAAGAGACAAATCAGTCAATTACTACGTATTAATTATACTCCCTCCTATTCTAAGTATTGTTCCCCTTTGAGGAGGACACAAATATTAAGGTAGTGAATAAAATAAGTGTAAAAAATTGGGTGGGGTTGAGTGATAGGAGAGAGGAATGAATAATTAGGAATTAAATAAGAAATTGTGGGTCACAAAGAGTAAAAAAGGAATAAAATATGAGTAAAAGAGTTGGGTGGGATTTGATAATAGGAGAGAGAAATGAATAAAATAAGAGTAAAAATTTCCAAAATAAGAAAGGGGAAGAAAAGCTGAATAATCCGTTTTAGGAAATAGGGAAGAATAATTAGAATAGGAGGGAGTATTTAATAACCTAATATGGTCCTCTTTATGTAAGTATCATACTGAATATGATATTGCTAGTAACTTTCAAAATCTTAATTAAAAAGTTGCCTCTTTTGAAATTGCACCGCATATTTATTACTCTCCATCACGATCAACAATTATCTATTGTTTTTAATATAAAGATTAAGAAAAAAAATAGATGAATTTGCACTAGGCAAATCACATAACCCCACATGTACATATACATAAAAGACGGCCACAAAAAAAATGAACAAAAATGAAAATAGATATGAACTAATATACACATTTAATATTTAAACAAAATGTAATTTAAGTCCTATCTACCAACTCACAATTACATCTTCCACCTATTTTTTTTCCAATTTACTCATTTTTCCACATTTTCTCAAATTTTCCATTTTTTCTATGTTACTTTTGATCTAGGTTGGAATGAGTATTAACAGGAATACCCTCTCCTCCACCCACGTAATGTTGACCTATGGGATTGAATTGAGACGAATATTTGAAGGAAACTCTAAATGATTAGGGGATTAGTTTGTCATTGATCTGAATGAAAGAAGAATCTATGGTGACAAATAAACCCATAGCCGATATTGGTATAAACCAATAGAAAAGCGCAAAAGGAAAGGCATTGCCTAGCAAGGTATCTTTTTGCCTCTTGGTCCATAGGCCACACCACTCTTTCCACTTCCTAATTTATATTCCCAGTCATCAGTTGCGTTGTCACTTTTGCGTAACAAATTTGCCAAGTCACCCGTAAGAGTATTCTATATAGAATGAAAATTTGGATTGATTTCACTCCAAACTCAAATTTAAACATTTAAGTTTTTTTACTATTCTTGCAGCAATTTAGTACTTGCAGCAATTTAGTACAATATAAAGCTATCTCAAGCCTTTTGTCAAAACATAAATGTCTAAAACTTGATTAGTGGGTGGATAATACACTATACATACTTAAATCACATCTTAAAATATGCATTAGATCTTTAAATGTAAGCTAACTTTGTTAAAGTCGTGAATTGTGATATTTATGATCTGAGTTCAAATCCAATTAGCATTATATTCTCATCCTTACAACCGTCACACACAAAAAAGAAATATAACTCAGAATTACAAGCTCCCAAAATACAAACTCGGGACGTTAGGATTATTAAGCTCTAATATCATATAAGAGAAGAGTAAAAAATCTTATGTTGAACATTGGAACTCAACAAATACTCTTATACCTTAATATAATATGACAGATTATGTTACATCCAAAATAATATTATAACTTAATTTAAATATAACTGACTATTGTACATCCTAGTCCTAGTGAATTAAAATCATCTTTTTCTTACTAATACTTACAAGAATTTCTAAACTCGAATCTCCCATTAGCTAAAATGTAGAATACTACAATAATGTAAAAAACTCATCCAAGTAAAAATGAGAAAGTTTCTTTGAAAATTTCTTCTATAATTAGTAATATTAGAATGAAACTTCCTTCAATAAGGGTCATTACCTTCGTAAGCTTAATAAAGTAGTGCTTTATAGCTAATTGAGGCATTTACTTTCACCATTCTTCCTTATTTATAAATATGTTTGTCCAAATTCGTTATTAATCGCCTCTAATTTGTGGAATCACAATTTAATGATGAGAATGCGAGACCTACACTCGTACCAACTTACTTTTTATTGTTTTGTGCAAACAAGAAAGTTGAGATGAAGTAGATATAAAGAGTAAATGAACCTTGTGAGATAAAAAGTGTGACACAAGTCCCACAAGGCCACAACCCACGTGGTATATTCTAAAAGAATCAAAGCTATTTGGTGACACTCTTGCGGTCTTGCCTTTAATTCAAGGGAATTGAGTTTAAAAATTGAGTTAAGCGTTTCTAAATTAAATTTATTTTAAAATAAAAATTTTAATTCTTAGGCTATTAAGTTTTAATTTGTTCTAAAAGATTTTAAGATTAATATAAACATTTACGTAATCTAATTTAGATTTAATACCTAAATAAATATAAGCTAAATATAATTACATAGAGCTAGTATAATACTTTTCCATCTTTATCAATGGTTATTTATTATTTTTGACATAAAGACCAAGGTAAGACAAATGAGTGATTTATGACCACATGAGATAGAACTCACTTGCATATGGATTAGGGCTATGGTTGACAATGGATTCTGGATCCTCGGATCTAGATCCAACGAATTAGATATGGATCTCAATATTTTGGACTCAGTAGAGATAGATATGGATCAACGGAGTAGTTGAGATCAAGATTATACCCTAGATCCATTTTTATTCTATTTTAAAAAGAAATTTAAAAAATAGTTAAAGAAATAAAAGAAATAGAACAATTATATTCTTTTCTTAAAGGATTTTTTTTATATATTAAGCTATGATTTGTTTCTCATTAACATTCATCAATTGCAAAAAGTTACTTCTTATCACGACAGTATTTTATAAAACTTTGTTTCGATGTCTTTAAAACTTTATTTTTAAAGTTTGTAGTCTAATATAAAAACAATATTATGGTAAGCTATAGTATAATCCAAAAAAATAATAATTTAATATTTAAAAATTGAATTTTTTTTATCAGTGGATACGAGATAAATCTAGATCCAATCTATTCTGCGGATCTAGATATGGATGTGAAAATTTCAGTATAGGACACAATAATCTAAATCTGAATCCTATAGGATCCTATACATATTTTATTCATTGTCATCCCTAAATTCGTGACATGCCAAAAATAAAAATAGATAACTATTAAATAATATAACTCAAACAAAAATAAATTATTTTCCATCGGGATAAAAAATGTACAAATTAAGAATATTATCAACAAACGCATGTTCAGTCACATTATCAACATAAAAATATAAAGGACCACCTCTATATCTTTTAGAGAAATCAAATACTTGGTAGATACATCACCAAGAATCATCATCTTTATGTGAAATCAAACACTTGGTACATATCACACATGAAATCAATGACTCTAAGCTAAATCAAATACTTGGTAGACATAACGCCAGAAATCATTCTCTCAAAGCGAAATCAAACACTTGGTAGATATAACACTAGAAATCAATCGCTTATGCGAAATCAAATACTTGGTAGATATATCCATTGTCATCCCTAAATTCGTGACATGCCAAAAATAAAAATAGATAACTATTAAATAATATAACTCAAACAAAAATAAATTATTTTCCAATCGGGATAAAAAATGTACAAATTAAGAATATTATCAACAAACGCATGTTCAGTCACATTATCAACATAAAAATATAAAGGACCACCTCTATATCTTTTAGAGAAATCAAATACTTGGTAGATACATCACCAAGAATCATCATCTTTATGTGAAATCAAACACTTGGTACATATCACACATGAAATCAATGACTCTAAGCTAAATCAAATTTTTGGCACAAAAAAAAAAAAAAAAAAAGCTAAATCAAATACTTGGTAGACATAACGCCAGAAATCATTCTCTCAAAGACAAATCAAACACTTGGTAGATATAACACTAGAAATCAATTCCTTATGCGAAATCAAATACTTGGTAGATATATGAGCAAGAATCAATAATTTATTCGACCAATAAAAATGACTGTTAAAAGTGAAAAGGTGCAAAGAAAAGTGCAATGCAAAGACAAAATTATCAAGACTTTGATTCTACGTACCAAAATCTCCAAGTAGAAGCGCTATGGTGATATATTTCTGTCTTTTAACTGGGACCACCATTCTTTTTTTCCTGTGAAGGAAATAAGAAAAGGGTTAATAACTTCTGCAAATTCTTGTTGTGAGGGCTCTTTTTGGTTAGGGTAAGATTATTCCTCAATTTTTCCAAAGTTTTAAGATCGTGTCACGTCAGCTTTCTACTAACTTTTATTATTTTTTTATTGTTCAGACTTAGTTCAGACCCATCTCAGATTTTATACATTATTCGTCAGACTCGTCTCAGACTTTACTCTTCCATTTTACTTTTTTTTTTCTTAGAAACTTATTAATTAATTCTAGTTTGTATTAAACATTACTAATTAAAATGCATAAACTTAATTATACGAAGTATAACTTAACGTAACTTAATTATATATATAAAAACATGTTTTGGTAGTTGTGGATTTTGAAGTAAATTCATAATAGAATTTAAATCAAAATTTTGGTTGGGTTCCATTTTGTAATATAGAATTACTTGAATATGATTTTTATTGAGAGAAATGGGTGAGAAATAAATTTTTGGTCGTGAAAGTGTAAAACAAAGCAATATTCCGGGTGAGAAGCAATATTCCTGGTGAGAAATTATATTAATGAATTTAACGCACAAAGCAACACTAAATTAAAGAATATATGGCATTAGAAAAATAAAAGACGGTGGGGCCGGGTCAAGACTCAACAAAGTCTTAAGTTGAGTCTTGGATTTCCAAGACTCGACTTAAGACTTTGTTAAGACTTTGGCAGATTATTGGTAGTCTTGAGAAAAATCTTGTCTTAAAACTCGTCAATGTCTTGTCTCAAGACCCCAATAATCTTACCCTTACAAATTATGGGAGATTCAAATATAACTATTTTAATAAAACATTATTTAATAGTTCCTCCATTTCAATCAATTCTATACATTTACTTTATCCACGTTTGTCAATATCCATTTTCTTTAGTTACGTATCGATAAAAATTATAAAACTTTGATATTCACAATATACTCGGTTAGACAATTTAAACAAGATCTCACATGACTATTTTTTATGTTATATATTAAAAGTTGTGTCGAAAATTTACTCGACTTATGAATAGTGTCCAAAAAGTGAACCGTATAGAATTGATTGGAATGGAGAAAGTAAGTAATATTTCATAAGTGGTTAATTCTTATCTTAAAATGATTATATTTGGCATCATCATAAAAGAGACAAACTCAATAATTTATTCCTTTATCCATATAACCAAGCAATACTAGCAAACAAGAGTGGCTCATAACACTACATAAATCAGTGGATTAGAAGTCATAGGAAGTCATTTGTAAAGTGACTTTATAGTATTCGCTTTTAGTGCCACCTTATGTAACAATGAACCCACAATTCAATCATATATTACCAAGCACAATAATTTTTATTTTCACAAGTACAAAAAACTGGATTAATACAATAGTATAACATCAGACAAACATTACACATCCATAGAGATTAAAAACACGAAAAAATAGTCAAAACTTCAAGACTAACTCGACAAAAGTGCAAACGGAAAAATAACTTCACAAGCATCGTGAGATCAAAGAGAGGTCGCAACTCGCAACCTTACAAATGTAGTAAAAACACTAGAAAATCTGGTTAGGTCTAAGACGGTTATAGTAGGTCATTTTCGAGTCAACTTGATCAAGCTATTCATGGATAATAATCAATTTGCGATAATAAACATTCGGGTCGCATTACAGTGGATGGGGTCAACTTATGTATTAGGTCTTGAGCTCGGTTGTTGGATCTGGTACAGGTCGAGTCAATTTTGCCAGGTCTAAGAGGGTCTTCACATATAACACAATTCTTGTGTGTAAGAAAACCATTTATTTACGGTTATTAATAAATGAATGTTTTTTATATAAACGCATTATCTCGCAGTATGAGAGACCGTCTTACTCAATAACAGACAGTCTTACACAATAATTATTGCGAGAAGAATTATAGTCGACCAAAAAGGCTAATTTAGACTCTAGTGTTCAGTAAGTTGAATCAAAGGAATTTCAAAGTATGTTAAAAAATTCTGGGAAAAATTATCTTGGAAGGATTTAACTCAACTAGTACGCTAAAACGCACACATAATTTCTAAAAACAATTTCATGTGGAGCTTTAGACATCAGAGTTCACAAACCAGAGTTGCAAACCAATGAAATGGTGATCTGCACTTCTTCCTTTCGTGGTCATGTCACCTACTCGATCAATAATTGATCTAGCTATTTGCTTAGACGAGGTAAATTGGTATCTGGGTTTAGGTATGTGTCATGTCACCCTACTCAATCAATAGTTGGTTTCGCTTTTTTCTTAGACGAGGTAAATTGGTATCTGGGTTTGGGTATGTGTGGCGCTATTTCATGTCCATTGCCTTCATGTACATTGCCTTTCAAGTAATGAAGGATTTGGTAGTTGTATACCAATTTATTTGTTTAGATGTGGTAAATGGGTTATTAAATTATGAACATGCGCACAAATAAGAGTTAGCAAGTTTACACGATTCAAGCAACTTTTTCAACCAAAACCTTTGCATATCAAGCATATGCACCAAAAGACACAGGAGAAACAAAGAGAAATGACCCTTAATGCCTGAAACGACACACCTTTCTTCCCTAAGGGAGTGACTCAAAGTGTAGGCTGTACCCCAATGTAAAAGCTTTGTTACAAAAATATTAAGGACCGTATCAATCTCTGAATAGATCTCAACGACACCGACATCAGATTATAAGCATCTATTGTTCATTTGGCAAGCAGAACACATACAAAATAAAAGTAGGCACTGGTTGGTGATTCCTTGTGCAAAAGCCAAGAGGCACTTGTTTCATCACTACAAGAATGTGAAACAGTGGTATGGGGAGAAGCTAAAATCAATGAAAGATGTGGATTTCTGGAGAAGAATTGATTTGCACAATGCACGGAGAGATTCTCGTAGCGCGGGTGTGACGTAACTTACACTCAAACAATGACCAACTGCCTAATGATAGATGTGAAGGTTGGTAAAAGCTACTAATGTCAGCAGTTAATTTCGTGGACTACCATCTACTTTGAATGCTATTTTATCACAGTATACAATCAGCACTAACTTTTTCCAAAATAGAATTGGAAATTATGAAGTTATTGTTTTGACGAAACAGGCAATGTATCAGAACCATATATTGAAGAAAATTATGGTCATTTTGACATTGATGGACCACTAAATGTAAATAGAAACTATATAAAACGATAGATGCCGGAACCCTAAGTTCGTGCAACATACAGCAAGTAATGTATACCATACCCCATAATATAGACAGTGCAAAACACATTAACACCACCCAGACACAATCACAAAGAGGTTTGGTGAAAAGACTAAAATGGTGAGCACCTAAATAACTTTGGTTATGAATAATGCCTTCTATCTGCTCAGCATGTTAGATCAAGAGTCCCAAGTATAATTCTACAAACATGGCTACGAAAAAAAAAACACTATATATTATTATATTTCTTCCCAAGGAGCAGATCCAATACTCTATGCTCCTCTCAGGCGCTCACAAAAAAACTATTTTTATTTATCTACCAAAAGAGCCACTTAACTGTGATAGCACTCACAGTAGCTACGCTAATTCAACTAACAAAAAAAGGAAAGTGAGACTTCACATATAGGGCTTATTTGAGTGGAGAAGTTGGGGGTGGGATGGGGGGACAGCTAATAGTCTTCGGAGGGGAGATAGATGAAGGGATCTATCATCCTCCTTCAACGTAAATGAGAATTCCTCCAACATATAGCCATATAGGAATAATACTTGAAGAACACCCACTCCATTTTCCTTTTCCTTCCCTACAACCCCCTCCCCTCCCTTTCTTTCTTAAAAGTATCTCCAGCAATCCCCTAAGAAATGTGATCGAACTCTGAAGTCAAGTCTCTTAGTTAGCATTTCAGCAATCAATTTCTTACAGGTGTACCGCACATCTGTCGTTCTCTGCTATAACATCAGTGGGAATATGGGTGAGCAATGAAAAGGTGTCTTCTCATATCATATTGAATCACAGTTTTGACACCTCTTCTTCCATAGAGTTATCTTTTACCATTGCATCAAGATCCAGTTTTTCTCCCTCCTTTCTTTCAATTAGTTTAAGCAAAACTAAGTTTTTTAATGTCATTAGGCCCTTATCATGACCCTCTCATATATTTAGAGGCATATACCCATAATGTTTAAGGCCGTTTTAGATGAAGCGACATAGTTTTCAAAATATCAAATATTAGAAATGTATATTTAGAACCTGTAAAACCATGTTTCCATTTAGCTAGGCCATTTACCATTTTTTGTAAGACAAACTTAGATAAATAAGACTAAGTGGCAAAAAAGAAGGAAAAAGAAATAATGTAAGTGTATCATTGATTAACTGAAGGTTTGTTACAAGTGTCTTTTTCTGGAAAATGACATTTTTCATTAGTTATTTGTATGAAAACGACATACGACAAAGTTAACAAATAACTTACAATGCTACACTGAAATGATGGATTTATTTTAGAAACTAGCAAAAGTTGAATATTTAAGTTAAATTCAAAGAAAAGGGAAGATCATAGATAAGGCTAAGAAAAGAGCATTATAAAGATTAAGAGAACCAAAACCAGTGCAACAAAAAAGAAAAAATGATAAGATAAAATCATCAGAGCTTCTCACGCCCAAGAGGACGGAAAGTAGGAAAAACAAATTAATAGAGTAGGAAAGAAACTGGGAGTTGCTCCCAGATCCTCGAAATTATTGTGTATCATCTCTAACATGGCACCACCAATGCGCCAAGTTATTCTTCAGTGAGTATTATTTGTGTTTGTTTCTAGATATTTATTTCGTTTTAATGTAATTAATAAACTAACTATCGTTTTAACACTCGTTTGAAACTATTTTGTGTCAATAGGTCATGTCATCATTTTCAAGTAAAACTGCTACTTGAAGTAGCGGCTTTCCCTTTGGCCAAGTAGCGGCTTTACTCAAGCTCTTAAAAAAACCTGAAAATGATGACTCGGATCCATTGACAATAAATAGTTTGAAACGAACGCTAAAGTAATAAATAGTTTGGTAGAAAGCCCCAAAACGAAAAAAGTTATGATATCTACTTTTACTTATCTTATTTTTTTCGTAAAAAACCCCCCAAAACAGACTTTTTGTTCATGTCATCGACCGATCCTCCCGAATCAGGGCCGGAGTAAGCTTGTTTAAGGCCATACAAAGCCTTTTTCAGCTTGCACACCTTTTCTTCATTTCTATGTGTGACAAATCATGGAGGTTGCTCGATATAATTCTCCTCCTCAAGCTCTCCATTAAGGAAGGCAGATTTGACATCAAGTTGGTAAATTTTCCATCTTTCCTGAGCAGCTAAAGCATGATGATCTTTGAAGGGCATTCTAGAAGAATATTAACTAGCTCAAATTATTTCTTGAAAGTAGTCTAGAATTTAGATTACAACAACATCAACAACAACAACATCAGAGCCTTAGTCCCAAAATGTTTTGGGGTCGGCTAGTCTAGAATTTAGATTCTACACTTTTTTTTCACTTGCTCTGTTTTGAACACCATTCTACTAAATGACTTGCATCAGCAAAAGCCACAGAACATAGGGAGAAATATATGATATAGATGATCTGGTTATGATATAGATTTGGCCACTGAAAATGACTTAAAGCAAAATCCTTGTGATCAAAGAATCTTATCCATCCCTCTCAAATACTAGAGAATGCAAGTATAGAAGCAGATTATTCAGTCAAAAGTATGCAGGAATCATCAGTTTTGGTAGTTAATTACATGAAATGGACATTGTAAGCCAAATCAGTGACTCCAAGTAGCTATCCAAAGCTGCTAAATGTACCAGAAAAGTCCACCCCGATTGACATATATATATATACATACATACTCCTAGTAGTTTGGAAACAGGACTACTATTTTTGAATTGAAGGTCCCTTGGTTCTACCTTATTCAATTTGAACCAAGCATACAAGAACAATCCTATACAGAAATCCTGTTCACGTCATTTACGACTATCTAGAAGAACCGCTCCAACCATAAATCTAATAGGTTGATTGTGACGTAGGTCCAGTTACAGCCTAAAGAAGACACAGAAGTGCTCCACCAACAGATCAGCCACATTCATGAACCACATACAACATCTTAAAACCACAACGAAGCAATCACAAACAACGATCAAAGACGATAAATGTCAGAGACACGTTCTAATCAACAAAGCAACTGATCCGACGTCAAATGTCCTATGCTAAACCAATAATATATCAAATTCAAGACTGATACTAAGTCACAAAATCAATGATAATCTAAATCTAAATTTCCTAAGATCAGGAGAAACAATACCTAAATCAACCATTCAAAAACCTCAAAAATATAAACGATAATCTAAATTGCAGAAGATCAAAAGAAACAATACCGAAAGCGAGCAGGATGTAGAACTTTGATCCTCCGTTAATCCAACGACACTGAAACAACAACACAATGCGAAACAAATTCCGATCAAAAATTAATTTTCATAAAACAACGTGAACAAAAACTACTACTAATTCATCCTAAGTAAAATAATATCCCTAATTATCGCTAAAAAAACAGCAACATTCACCAAAATCTAAACAATTATATAAATAATCAACAAAATTCACAAAAATCTAAACAGCTACACATAATCAAGCTAATTAAAGCCTGATTTCCAGAAGGAGAAAACCACGATAATTAATCTTACGTCGAAAATCGCAGTTTCACGAAGGAGGATAGAAAATGCATCAATGTCGATCATCTAGGGTTTCGCGTGACAAACGAAAACGACGGAAAAAAAAAACACTTTTATTGTGAGAAGAAGTCGCGGTAAATATGAAGCGCGATTTCAAAATTATCAAGTTTTCAAGACGTATGAAATCAAATACTGTGTAATCGTCTAATGTGTCTGTAATAAATAGTGTTACGTTCCATATTATTTCGTATATTATTATTATTATTATTATTATTATTATATCCTTCTTCCCGTTTATTTGTTATAGTTTCGATTTTCAGATATTTAAAGATTAATGTTTTTCACGTTTGTTGTTTATTCTTTAACGGAATCGAAAATGTTCAATCAGGTGATTTATAGGGATGGAGTATAGGAAATTAAGGGAAAAAGATCTTAGATCTTTCAATCTTTCATTCCATGAAGACAAACTCTCAGTAGACGGAGGGTATCGTCACAAGGAGAAGACGGATACCATTTCGTTTCACAAAATGTCCATTTAAAGGAGGGAGGGAAGCACATGGAGTGTCCTACCTTGTCCCCTATTCATTTTGTGAGTGTCATTATCCGTCTCTCCACCCGACCCGTCACAAGCAAGACCAACTGTTCCATGAAAGCTTGTAGGAAAATAAAGTCTTAGAACTTTGGATGAATTAAAGCATGGGGGAATATTTTCAACAATCTTAAAGTAAATGTACTTCAAAAACACAAATTCTTATTTGTAACGGCACTACCCGTCGCAAGTTTGTGACAGATACCGTTTTCTCTTACAAAATACTCATTTTTTTCTCTCTCCAACACTATTTCTGTGGTCATCTTTCTCCACTAACTCATTTTGTATCCATTTTATCTGACAAAATATCCGTCACAAATGGTGACCAGTCGCAAGCAAGACTTACTCCTTCAAGAATACATATCAAATCATAAATTTCATTAAAAAAATCTTCAAAACTCACCAAAAAATCTGTGTTTGCCATTGATATTACTTTTGTTTTTCTTTGCTAGGCTTAGTGGCTTACGAGATTATATCTTATGTATGAAACAAATTAATCATCAAATACTTCCTCCTATTCCCAATAACTGTCCCATTTTGGGTTAGGTACGGAAATTAAGGAATTCATTTGTTTAATGTAAAGTAATGTGTGGGGTGGGAAGATTGGAGGGAGGGAATGTATTATTGATTATTATTGTGAGTAGAGGGGATTAAAATAAGTAATGTTGTGAGGTAAGGTGGGGTATTGTTGTGAATTAAAGTGATTAAAATAAGTGTAAACATTTACCAAAAATAGACAATGGGACATTTAGGTGAATAGACGAAAATGGACAATGGGACGGTTATTAAGAATAGAAGGAAGTATAAAACTATCTCGTTTAAAAATTATTAATAGAATCGTTTTGTTGAAATGAAACTCTTTAGTGTTCATATAGCACATTGGAAATTCTTAGAATTTGATTGCTCGATCCATAGTTAATGTCAACAATAAGAAAATAATACTCATACATTTTACACTGTAAAAAGAGGTATAAAGCCGCCTAGCCGCATATAAAATGGCGAGGAGTCTATACTTTGAAGACAACCCATCTACTCCACATCACATACAAGATCTTAAACCTAATCGCGAGTGTAAAACCTTTTCGAAGTTTACAAATAGCCAAACCTGATGAAATTCACGTGATTTTAACAAACGATGCCAGCTATTGAATCAAGTTGGCGAACTGTTTAATTGCTTGAATGATGATGGGTGCACAACCATCACGCTAGCTACGATTTGAATCAAATTGGCCAACCGATAAATATTTTAATTTCAAAAACATGCGTAACGTTTTATCGGCAAAGAGACAACTATATATTACGCTGGTAATACACATTCTTGTTTAAGACGATAATATCTATCTCAGATATTATCGCCTTAAAAGAGACTTACTCTGCTTGTAATACATAAACTGAAAATATATTCGTCGTCGCATTTAAATTTAGTTAATTTTGTAGACTAAACAAGACAATTACAAAGGAATGTAGTACATATTCTCCAAATTTTGTCCCATGGCCTCTTCTCCGGTCGGCCGGTCGGAATAGTTGGATCATAAACACAAGTCTAGAATGTGCCGGCTTCAATGATAGTAAAAATTAGGAGAATAAACAACATTGTCAACAAACTTTAGAGGGGACTAGAACAAAGGCATTTAGGAATCCCTCTATTGATATTACAATTCCCATTTATTTTAAACACGCAACTCTTTGATTAAAATGAGAGCCGAGTTGAGGTGATAAAAATAAGTTTTTTAAAATGTGAAACAAAAATTAAACACAAACTCTTGTTTCAGACCGTCGATTTGGTCTGAAATAATAAGACGAGATTTTATAACCATTTTACAGCCAAATGTAACCACAATAGTATGGTCAATGTTACAGCTTATGATAACTTGTTTGTAAATAATTGTTACATTTGGCTGTAAAATGTTTACAAAATCACGTCTTATTATTTCAGACCAAAATTGTGGTCTGAAGCAAGACCCACTAAAAATTAAATTGCCTAAACATATGATCATCTCCTTTATTTGCTTCTCAGATTTCTAGACACAACAACATTATCCCGCGACTTATGGATAATGGGTGATCGATGCATGCAATATCTCAGATTAATGACTCTTCTACTAGCTACGCCAATTCGGCAACATGTCCAAACCCATTCATATAAATAGAAACAAGAAAATCACTGCGCACTGCGCAGAAACCATCGAGCTGCAAGTTCGAACTCAATTTTTGGGCCTAGACATTGCTAATGACGGAAAGTAGACGAGTTCCAGAAATCATACGATCATACTAAATACGAACAAGTTTAAAGTAAATATGAATCTATAATTCTGGAACTTCACTAGGCACCCCAGATTTTACTCGCATCAAAGAATACAAGTACGACTGATTTATAACTTTAAAGTGGTTGCAGAGTTGGTTTTTGGTCGATAAAATTAATCCATTGGTCGTCAACACTGATAACCGACTCCAATATTGCATATCGGCCCACAGTGGGAGACAAAGCGGGGACTCCGTTCACTCATTTGGTCCCTCTATTTAACCCTACTCCAGTGTTTTAGACATCAGAAAGTGAAAATTTAAGGATATTAGAAGAAAATCTCACATCACCTGAACAAACCTGCTTTCTCCATCAAAAACATCAGTAGACAGCCTTCTGTTGTATCATCATTCACTCACCAATAAATTCATTATCGCCTTCCTGTAAAGAGCTCATTTTATTATATCTCGCAAGCTATGTCTTCCCTACCAACATAATTTGGTTTAAAAACGTTAATTGGAAATGAAATGGAGGAAATACGGTATAAGATGTATGGTTTTGTAGGAAGTGGAAATTAAAAGAACAAAAATACATCCCCATTTTCATGACATTGTATAAGAAAAGAGTGACAGTTGTATGAAGAAGTATTTCCTTCTCACTTACATAGTTACATATCCATACCTTACCTATCTCAAGCATTCCTCCTCTGCATTCCACCTAATTTCTGCTTACCAAACAACCAATGCATCTTCAATTCAGTTCAAGTTCCCAAATTTATTTCAACTGGCAACTCAATATTCAAATATTTCACTTCTAATCTACAATGTAGTAAACAAAAAGCAAGTCTTCTAAGACTCTGAGAGACCGTCTTGCATTGACATAATACGGGACATATTATAACAAATTAGAAACTAGAAACTAGAAAAGGAATAACATGAAATTAGAAAAACAACTACCTCTGATGTGAGGTCTCACCATAAGTTTATTGTGAGACCGACTCATACAAAATTAGTGTTAAACAAAACACCATGGGAATGAAATATCGACTCAATTACCACCAACGTTTCAGTACATAGTCCACTTATAAAAGAAAACTCAGGGAACCAGACACCTAAGTTGGAAGGAATACAAATTTGTGTGCGACAAACTAACATTTTTTGTCAGCCAGAGGCGCAATGGGAGATTTCAGTAATAAGCAAGAACTAGTTGAGTCTACGGTCAGTCGGGTTTCATGTGATTTGGGTCGATTTGCTTATGACAACGCTATCTATAGTTACACCTTCACAGTTCACACTATAGGATTCAACCTAAATTCAAAACTTCCAGTTTTTCCTATTTTCTTTAACAAATCAACAACATTACCCCACTTCCACAAATTGCTAGGTAAGGGAACATTTGATGTACGCAACCCTACCCTTGTGTTGTGTTAGCAACATAAAGAGGTTGTTTCCGAATGACCCAAAATGAAAATTGCATCGCAAACTGCATCGAAGGATTGCCATTTCACAAGAGAAAAAAAATAAGTAGCTTAGTGAGTCATTTTGATTTATTCCAACACAATCCAAAACCAAAGAGCCAAGAATCTTTGACTCCATTGAACATATGGAATTTAAACAAAAACCAAAAAATCTAAAAAAAATTCCTGGCTCTTTTTTATTAGCAAATAGTTACCCCTAACTAGAAACACAAATTAATTGTACAATTGCTTTAAATTTCCCAAATTTTAGAAACTTCGCTGTTTTATTCGAATTTTATACCTTAATTTTTTGAGAAAAAATAAACTGTTTCACAGCCTTATTTTATTTTGAACTGTTTGCCTTAATCAAGTCAGTGGTACCATGGGGATTTTCCCTAAAAAGATAATCAAAAAAGTTCATAAGTTTTAAAGGCAAATACTCAATTAGGCGGGACCGATAGGGTTAGGGTTAAAGATAGGGTTAGGGTTAGGATTTTTCATGGTAGATTGAGTTATATACGAGTACAAGCTAAGTCTATGTTATTCGAACACTTCACTTTGGTACACTTCATTTTAAAGCAAAAAATTGAAAACTTTCGAAAAAATAACCGTATCCGAAACTCCGACAATGTGTTGTTCCCGACATTTGTAGCCGTGTTAGAGTAGCATAGGATTAAGTTATAGTCACAAAAGAGATGAAGTAAGCTCTATGGGGTGAAGGTTGGTACAAAAATTCTGGAAAAAACATTAGGGTTAAACCTAACTAGTATGATAACTAGGAATTATTCTCTCTTAAAATTCCTTTTTGTTTGAATAGCCAATACAGGATGACTGTTTACAAAAGAGACCAGATACATAGTACATTATAAAGCCATTTCCGCCCCAAAGTGAGAAAGTTGCAAGATTCAGTGACAGTTACATACTTACATCTCAAAAATGAGAAGAAAAAGAAAGAATAGTCCTAAGCTCAGAACAGTAAGAAGTACACAGACTAACAGAAAATTCGAGTATTTTTGTGCAAGTTGCAAGTCCTGCACCAATTACAGGACAGTTAAAGGTATACTTTCTTATTTCAAGCTTGTTGGTTCAATGTGATCCTTACACTTGAAGAGCAGTGAAAAAGTGATGAGCAATCTTTTTCATAGCCCGCCGTACAGCGATTTTAAACCATGTGCTTTATAGAATAAAAAGAGAACGCCTTATTTATTACTCTTTATATGAGCGCAAAGAAAAAAACGATAATGACATTGAAAAAAGATTCATTTATAAAAGTGGTCCTCAAACAAAAGGGAAGATAAGATATGCCATGTGTGGTCCAAACGAGCATTTTATATCTTATTCGTAGAAGTGGTCAAACTTGTCACTATTATAATCATGACGGTTGCCAAAAAAACAAAAAAATTTATTATAATCACGTTGCATACTAAAACAGAAGAAAGACACAAAAACATATAAAGTTTAATCATAAAAAAGCTTTAAAATTGCCACACATTCCCATATATTATCAACTTCAAGTTTAGGCAATATGCCATAAAAGACAAAAAAAAAACAAGAACTAAAGATATAAAAGTTTATACTTTTAAAAACACAAAACAACCGGTTGTACACATACTCCATGGTCAATTTGAAGATTAAACTACATACATTAAAGAGCAACATATAGATAAACAAAAAAGAAAAAAACTTAGATGTCAAAACAACTCTACTTGCTACACTTGATTTTTATCATATTCAAAATACTTAAAACGGAGGAAATACGAGAAAACAAATAAAGTTTATTATCATAAAGACACTTAAAAATTGTCATTCATTCCAAAAATTGTCAACTTCAAAAGACTAAAAAAAAGAGCTAAAGATGTAAAGTTTATTCTCATGAAAAGCACAAACAACTTATCATATACACATTCCAAAATTGTCAACTTGGAGATTAAAATAGGTGCAGAAAAGAGCAACATATAGATAAACAAAAAAGAAAAAGTTTACACATCTAAACAACTCTACTTGGTAAGCTTGATTTTTATAACATCTCCAAAGTACTTAAAACCGAGGAAAGACGAGAAAACATATAAAGCTTATTATCATAAAGTTGTCATTCACTCCAATAGATTGCTAATTCAGAATCACGCAATATGCCATAATTCAAATAAATAAAAAAAAAACTAAAGATATAAAGTTTATTCTCATGAAAAGCACAAACAACTTATCATTCACACTCCAAAATTTGTCAATTTGAAGATTAAACTATCGTACATAAAAGAGCAACATATAGATAAACACAAGAGAAAAAGTTAACACGTCAAAACAACTCTACTTGGTAGACTTGATTTTTATATCTTCAAAATACTTGATAAAGAAATTCCTTAAACATTTAAGCTTAATGTTTCAAATCGTTACTCTATATCAAACTAAACAAAAACCAAATCTTCATCAACCATTATATCTCTATGCTCATCAAAGAGGTCAGGACGTATTTTTCCATTTCTGAGACGTTCAAATTCGTATATATAATATTTAGCACATTATGTTTAATTTTTAGATACTCCTGAAGCAACCAAATAAAAAATGGAACTCTTCTTATGCCTAATTTTCAATTCTTCCAACTAGGCAAATGCATTCAAGATAATCATATCAACTTAGAGATGTTTAGTGATTCCATTTAAGTTAATTCAATATTCATAAAGTTTGATTTTAGCTCACAACTTCTCACTTAGAGAAATTGTCCCTATATAATGTAAGGCTTCTAACACAATGTCAATGAAATAAAATATATATACCACTAATACACGCCACATAAAGCACGCAAACTTGAATCGATGAAAGAACTACAATTTTATTTGGCCAATGACCACTAATATGGCATTATCTTTGAATTCAGGACAACGCAATTTTGACGGTAACAACAATTATTAATTACACACCTCAAAAAGATAGTCAATACTCTAATACATAAACCATGTACAGAAACAAAGGAGAAGTACAAGTGAAGGAAAATATTTTAAGCCGTTTATATTGGAAGAGCAAAAAAATACAATAATATCTCATACTCAAACTCGTCTTTAAGAGCATGTACAATATAAAGGATCAATCATCCTTTTAGCAATCTCTCACATCTAAGATGACACCCTCTCTATTGTGAAACTAATGTGGAATTTTAGAGAAAGATGTGCATTGATCCTCGTGTCATTCAACCAATCAATATTTGTCAAATAATTTTTTTTTCCTTTTATTTTTTTCTCTATATTGAAGGTTATAGTGTTGTGGTTAATAGGAGAAGAATAGAGGGAGAGGAATGAGGATGCATATAGTGGAAAATAAGGTGGATAAAAAGTGATGTGTCAAAAATGAGAGAAGAAAAATAGACGGAAATCATCGTCTCTATTTGTACATGCACTAAAGTGGTCCATGCATAAAGAAAGGAACAAAGTGATAAATACATTTAGAGATAAAACACTTTGTATTCTAATCTTACAAGTTGTCCACATGTTGAATGATAAAAAGAGAAAAGTAAAGATATAAAGTTTAATGAAAGAGCATTCAATAACGCCTAAGAGAAGAATAACAATTTCTAGATTCATGCACATCAAAGAAAAAAGCTTCGAATAAATATAACCAAAAACTACTGGGTTATTAGGTATTCGGATATTATCACCATTAGTTTTCCTTTTGACTACGACTAAATAAAAACCAAAAACTATTGATGCTTACTTTGTAGAGCCACCATCAACTAGACACTTTGTTGTACAAAAACCATGTAAAAATTTTAGCTGACAATAACGGACATAAACTAGCATTGACCAGTATGAAGACTCAAACTTTTGCCATGGTAATATATTAAGTAATTTTGGCCGTTCTAAAAACACAAGTTTACTAACTAAATTGTTGAATAGTCAATTTGAGAATCAAAGCGATAAGTTACCTGTAAGATGCGTAAGTATCGGCTTCCACAATCTTCAAGTTGCAAAGGAAGCGCAAGGCAGGATGATTGAGTGGACAAACTAATAACATAAACAGAAATGAGAAAACCACAATTATTCCAAAAATTTATTTTGATGACCTCCTGTGGAAATGAAAAATATCACAAAGATCACGTGTTACAAATCAGATCAGCTCACTCCTTGGCTTCACAAGCTAGGAGTTGAGGAATTTTTATGTACCCTTCCAAAAAAAAAAAATCAGATCAGCTCTGCACACTCTACAAAGGCTGTGTCTTAAAAGCGCAAACATGAAGGCCGCAAGTTTGAAAATGTTAGTGAGATAAAATAGAATTCTAGTTCATGCTTCAGGAAAGAATTTGCCAGATTTTCTTCAGTGACTTAGATGAACTTAAAACGTATACCCTCCATATTAAAAATGGCAACTTTAAAAATATGTACAAGATGGAACCCATGCCTCTCATAATCTCATCGATGAAATGTATGACAATCTTCACCACATGTTGTAACGAAGACTTGATTCTCACACACACAAAAGCAAAATATAACAAATATAAGGGAACTCAGATAATTGGGACCCCAGAAATATGGGGCCAAGTTCTATGACCCAAATACAATATCCCGTTAAGTTGTCGTACTGATTGTGTAGGATGTGGAAACCCATCGTGCTAGAGATGCCATAGTAGCTTAGCACAAATACAGGTGGCAAGAAGTATACACTGATAAAGTTGAACTCGTGCCTCATTTTCACTGTACTTGACCAAAGTATCTATCTGAAACAAAGAAAAAGAACCACCTACCTGAGTCCAGACTCCAGAGAAACCAGTATAATAGAGCTAGAGCCGCATTAACGCGTAATTCTGTTGCAGCACCAGTTTCTGTCATAGAAGACATTCAAATCTATCAGCAAGCGTTCTCCACAATGACACATCTGTAAACACTAATTTAACAGAACTTACCATGTCATGTCTGAGTGTGCCTCAGAATCTAGTAAATTTCTAATTTGTCTGTCAGAGAGAACAAGCATGTTAAATCAAGAACCTATCATCTATCCATCTCATATCAGATAAGAAAGGGAAAGTATTATGGCAGAGCAGCAAGTTGAGTTATAGAATCATAGAATCATGAGACACCACAATTATCCAGGAAACATGGTGTTATAGACACCACAATTACCCAACAAGTTGTAAATAATAACAATTATGGCTTTGAGATAAACTGTTTTACTTGTCATTCTTTAACTAGATCTCATCCAATTTTTGAGGCACATTCTGCTTTACCAAAAGAACAGTAGACATTGGTATTTTGTAGAGAACAAACAACACTAGAAAACCATTTTGAAACACCACAATTAACTCGTGTGAAATCGTGGAGAATAAAACATCACAATTATGACTTTGAGACAAATGCTTTACTTGGCTTTCTTTAACTAGATCTCATCCAATACCTAAGGCACATTCTGCTTTACATGATGTTTCCATTTTAGAGGCTACACAGAAATAAACACCCAGCATTCGTAGTCCGGGTAGATATATTACTAGATCAATGAAAACAGCGATCGCACCTCAAATGTCAAGTATGAAGGAAATAATCAAAGGTCGGTGTGGAAAAATATCTCACTTTCTACTCTACAGTCGACAAACCTGTATTTTGAACTCTATCCACAATGAATGCAAGTCGAACATAAGGTACCAGAGTTCCGTAAGTAAGAGTAATCAATGTCCTTAAGGCTTCGTTATTGTTCTCCTTCGCCATCGACTGTACTGTTCAAAAGGGTATCACTAGTTCAAGCAGAAAAAGTAGATCATGTCAAGGTTTACATATCAAAAAAGCAGATTGCTATGTCATATAACCAGTCATACAAGAATTTATTGCCTGAACAACCTCAAGAGGATCTTGGAAGTGTCAAAACTCAAAAGCCAAATTCCCTCCTTTCACCAAGTATATTGTCATTACTTAGTGGCATAGCCAGAGACCAATAATGAGGCTATTGCGAGTGTTCACTAGAAAGAGTGGAAAATAGCCATGCAAGAGGAGATCAACTCTTGTATGTCTACATGAAACCCACACATATGATGTGGTAGAGTTGCCAAAGGGCAGCACTCAAGAATAAGTGGGTGTTTGGGTGTTTAAGTTGAAGACCGAAGAATATATATTCACAACCCAGATACAAGGCAAGGCAAGGCTGGTTGTGAAAAGGGTACAGTCAACAGAAGGGAACAAATTTCAATGAAATCTTCTCGCGTCACGAAAATGTCTTCGATCCGAGTTATGCTTGGCATGGCTGCAAACATGGATATGGAGATCGAACAACTCGACATGAAGATAGCCTTCCATGGTGATTTGGAAGAAGGAAGTTTAATGGAGCAACTCAGCAACCCGAGGGATTTGAGGAGAAAAGAAATAAACTCTTAGTGTGTCGGTTGAACAAGAGCTTGTATGGTTTAATGCAAGCTCCACGACAGTGGTACGGTAAATTTGAATCGTTAATTATAGATCATGGCCATCATTACTGCGTAAACAGTATAAGTTTTCAGACAGGGATAGTATTATCCTCCTGTTATATGTTGACGATCATCGTTAGCCGTGATACAATGAAGATCACCAATTTGAAGAAGACAATGACCAAGTACCTTGCTATAAAAGACTTGGATCCCGCAAAACAAATCCTTGGAATGAAGATCTCCTGTGACAGGAAAGATAAGAGATATTGAGAAGCTGTTAGAGAGGTTCAACATGCATAAGGTGAAACCAATAAGTCCCCCACTCCACTAGTGGTCATTTCAAGTTTAGCTCTCAACAATGTCCTGAAAGGGAGGTCGATAAACAAGAGATGCAGGAAGTTTGTTATGCATCCGAAGTTGGAAGTCTTATGTACACAATGGTGTCATAGCTTGACCAGCTTCTGTCAAAACCAGTAAAACCACGCGCTGGTTTGTAAAAGCACTAAGCGTGCTGGTCCTCTCAAAACCAGGGAAAGCGCGGTACCTACAAGATATGTTTATGTTTTGGTCAAGGCGGCCATGTCTTAGATGGATATACAGATCTAGTTGGAAATCCCAATGACTTATTCAGAGGAAGCAGTATTGTGGCAATCCAATCCGGGTTACAATAGTGTGTAGCTTTGCCCACAAGAGAGGGGAAGTACATTACAGACTTACAGACTTACAGTAACCAAAGCTTATAAGGAACTCTATGGATGAAGTTCTGACGAGAGTTGGGTCAAGAACAAGACAATTATCTACTAGATTGTGATAGTCAGAGACCGAGTGCTCTCGTAAAGAATCTCACCTTTCATTCCAGATCCAAGCATTGGTGTTCGATATCATTGGATTGGAGATGTGTTCGATTCCGATCTCCTAGAGCTCAAGACAATCCATACCGACAACGGCTCGCATATAGTGATGAAGACGCTAGTTATGGAAAAGCTCAACACAGAAAAAATTCTGGTATGGCGGTGTCCCCAACTAGTTTGAGGGGAAGAAATGTTGGAATAAGGTCCCTTCTAATGGAGCCCAACTACATTAAATGGAATGAAGAAAAATGGGTTTGCTAGAGAATGCATGCTAGCTTACCACTACGCATAGGTCGGTGTCAGTAGTAGGACGGTGTTTTTCAACTTTGCATGGCTCATTTGTAAAATGTAGTCATTGAGTACTATAAATACCAAGGTGCTCCACAAGGTGCGGAGCATTGCCTAACAATCCCATAGCTATCCCATAAGCGAGTCGGTGAGAGAAAAGAGCCTCTTACTGAGAAAAATGAGTGAAATACAGATAGTTTGAGAATTAGTCTGACACTCCTCAAATTATCCAGTCACTACACTACGGTACCTAGTCGAAAAGGCGTAAAGTCTACGATTGAGTCCCACACATTTAGAATAGGGTACGAGTGTTTATCCGGGTAACCAGAATAATATTTGTAAGTTCTTAGTGGGTACTAAGAAATCATTGTATTCCCATTATTTTGCATATAAGGGACATATTAAGCGGCCTAAGGATCTCGTGGTTTTTATCCTTATTCAGAGGGATTTTCCACCTAAAAATTCTATTTAGTTTACGTATTTCTTATCGTCTAGCCCATTTTACAATTACATGCCTGCAATTGGGTAATAGGTCCACGCTTCTGCTCAATATTTGCTTAATATTTATACTTGATTTACATAATCATCATTTTAAACGGTCTCTGGGTAATTATAAATCTCAAAATGAGAAAAGATTAAAAAAAAAGTTAAGAACACCTGGGAAGGAAAACATAATACCAAAGTAAGTTAATCTTGTGGGTTTTGAAATCAAAATTCAATTTTTTTTATAAAATCTTGAAATTCAGATCTAAAATATAGAGTAGTAACTATACTTTGAACATTAAAGTAAAAATTAATGCTTCGGATAATCTTAAAATTAAAAAAGGTATGATTATATAAAAAAAAATGTTTAGATAAAACGTTTGATAACTATGAAAAGTCGACAAATAATTTTATAAGCTAAAAAAAGGATAAATAGTTCAAATAAGAACATGGACTAAAAGTCCATATGTATCATTTCCCTCCATTGAGCTCCCTTCGTCACCATACACTCTTTAATCCCCAAAAATTTCATATCATGTTTAATCACTTTCAACCAAGTTTTTTTAGTCTCCCTCTTCCCCTAGAGGTATCTTCTAGGTCTTGAGCCTTCCGTAGGCCTCCTTCTCACATGGCCATCTTAGTCTATTCTCCATCATCTTGTCCTCTATTGATGATGGGAGATAAACTAAGATGGTTGGCTACTTGGCTATGTGAGAAGGAGACCTAGGGAAGTTCCGGAAACCTAGGGAACGTAAAAGGTTGCTAGGGGTAAAGGGAGACCTAAAAAAAACTTTGGTTGAAAGTGATTGAGCATGAGACGAGATTTTTGTGGATTGAAGAGTGTATGGTCACAGAGATTGTTACCACGGAAGTAAACAGAAATAAACAGTATCAACATGATTGATACCTAAAAAACAGTCTTAAGAAGGTAGAAAACTGGAAAAAAAAAAACAAGATAGAGATTGCAATTCTAAATAATAAACAATCAAAACAACAGTATTAGCTGCCAGTCTGCCACCACAGCTACATTTGCATTGCACAAAACATGCTCACATAAAATCACACAAAAGCACGCTCGGGTATTGTGATGTTGCGTCAATTCCAGGGGAGTCATGTCATCCATGATCACCTTGGTGTTGGTCCGTATATAAAGAACTATGGAGAGACCAACCTTATTTTGGTCTTTTCATTCGTCAACGGACAATCTACTTCTAAACAGAACATTTGGCCATAGCAATCACCCTCTCAGTAAGATGAGTACTCCGACTCTGCTATTTCCTCACAAACCTATACAGGACACACCAATGGACAAGACACTTGGTCACTTTATTTTAGGCCAAAAAAAATTGAGAACAATTTAGAAAACTGGTGTTGAACACTCCTGACACAAATCAGGGAACTTAGGGAAATATTGGTGTTTGAGTTACAAATCACCAAAACTCATAAGCAATAAGACATTATTATCTATTGGACCAAGTAACCAAACCGGTAAAAAAATGAAAGGTGAGTGCCAAATTGTTTAAGAAAAACTACTGATGATTCGTAAAAAAATTGCTTGAATGTTCCACGACTTAGTATGTGATGGTATTCTAGAACTCGAAATGTTTTAGAAATGATGTTGTCAGATTGGCGGCGGTGAGTGTGGTGATGGCGACTGCCGGGTGGTAGTGATTGGATGGTGGTGGTTAGCGTGAGAAAACTGAAACAAATTGAATTTAATGATGAAAGAATGAAGTAATTAAAATAAATGAAAAAGGATATAACGGATATTTACGTCCATAAAAGAGTAAATACCGTCCATGAATAACACCACCCAAAAAATATGGCCAAATTTAAAAACGGCTTCTATACTTAAAAGAGGTACAGCTATATCCTATACTCTTCAACAAATGTTAAAGGGGGTCCGAAATAAATAAGACACTAAAATTGTGTATTATATTTCATATCACAATCTCATAAATTGTGGTGATTATTGTTATTATGTTACATTAGCAACGAAGAAAAGAAAAAAAAAAGATGGAAAGTTTATTCTTAGACATACTTTAAGATATTTTCATCCGGAACTCTAAAGGGTAATCTATATACTAAAAATAGAAAAAGGAAGAATGCATGATAAGAAGTTTATTCTCGTATACATACTCGTATTGGACCCTATCATTCTTAAATAAGAGTCAAACATATCGATATACGAGAACATTAAAAAATAAAAAGTTTACTCGTCAAAAAATCTTCAGGTCAAGATAATTCTAAGACTTTTAAATTCGTAGATATATATCTAGTACGTTATGTTTTCTTATATATTCTTATGATGCTTAATTTTCAGTCCAACTCGACAAATGCATTCGAGATAATTGTATGGCATCAACTCCCAGATGTTTAAAGAATCCTTTACTTTCATACAATGTCTGGTGAATCGGTTTGTTTTAATACAATCTTCAGAAGTTTGATCACTCAGAGAACTTTCACCTAAAACGTCATGCTTCAGGCACAATGCCAAGGAAATGAAGTATATACTACTAGTGCACGCAACATAAAGCACGTTTCAAAGCTAAAAGTCAGTGAAAAAGTTGCACTCTCATTTCAAGATTGTATATTACATCGTGATGAAAACCATATGATCAGTGTGGCCAATGGGGAAATGACCACGGATATAGGATGATCATGATCTTGATGCGTTTTAAGGGACAACGCAATCATGACTATGACAAGCCAATATAAAAACGAAGGACCAGTGTAAGTAAAGGAAAAAAATTAACTATATCTCATATCCCAACTTGTCTTTAAAGTGGCCAGGCATAAACAATGAAGATAATAATTAACATCTTAAAACATAAACCACATAGAGAAACGACAGACAAGTATAAGTGGAGGAAAAAAATTAACTATATCTCATATCCCAACTTGTCTTTAAAGTAGCCCAGGCATAAACAATGAAGAGAATAATTAACATCTTAAAACATAAACCACAGACCACAGACAAAGGGGAAAAAATTAACTGTATCTCATATTCCAACTTGTCTTTAAAGTGGTCCAGGCATAAACAATAAAGAGAATAATTAACATCTTCAAACATAAACAACATAGAGAAACCAAAGACAAGTAGACAAGTACAAGTACAAGTAAAGGAAAAAAATTAACTATATGTCATATCCCAACTTGTCTTTAAAGTGGTCCAGACATAAACAATAAAGAGAATAATTAACATCTTAAAACATAAACCACATAGAGAAACGACATACTAGTATAAGTAGAGGAAAAGATTAACTATATCGCATATCCCAACTTGTCTTTAAAGTGGTCTAGGCGTAGAAATGGAGAGAATAATTAAGTAAATTAACATTTTAAAACGTAAACCACATATAGAAACGAAGGACAAGTACACAAGTAGAGGAAAAGATTAACTATATCTCATATCCCAACTTGTCTTTAAAGTGGTCCAGGCATTAAAAAATGGAGAGAATAATTATCATCTTAATCGTAAACCACATATAGAAATGAAGGATAAGTATAAGTAGAGGAAAAGATTAACTATATTTCATATCCCAACTTGCCTTTAAAGTGGTCCAAGATATAACTAAGGAAACAAAGAAAAAAAATTCATTAAGGGAATAAAGCACTTTATATTCTAATCTTACAAGTTGTCCACATGTTGCATGCTAAAAAGGAGAAAAAACGATATATAGATATAAAGTTTATTCTCATAAAGAGCGCTTAACAACATCTCATACACATACTTCAAGAATGTTAATTTCTAGATGAGTTCATACACATCAAAGAACAAAAAGACGAATAAAAGATATTAAGTTTATGCTCATTAAAAGTAGTCGATATCATTCTTCACTTAGTATTAGAATTTCAAGCTCATGAATCTTTATCCACTTGGTTTTCTAAGATATTCAAACTAACGGCTCACATTGACTAGGGTGTTCAGATATTAACACCATCAGTTTTCATTTCAGTAAGAAACCATCAACAAGACAATCTGTTGTACAAAACTAAGTAGATCCATTTTAGCGGACAATAAAAAAATGTAAACTAGCATCCACCATTCTGAAAACTGAAACATTTGCCACAGTAATAGATAAAGTAATTTTGGCCGTTCTAAAAACACAAAATTACTAGCCTATTTGCCTAGAGTCAGTTTTTTTTATCAAAGCAATAAGTTACCTGTGAGATGCAAAGTATCAGATTCCACAATTTTCAAGTTCCACAGGAAACGAGAGGCAGGATGATTGCGTTGACAAACTGTTAAAATCCACAGAAAACCAGAATTATTCCAGATCCTATTTTTGACACACTCCTATGGAAAAGAAAGATAATCACAAATATCACCTGCTGGATGCTTTATTACTCCTCGTCTTTTCTATTTTTTGTTTCTGATGGCCGCTATCTGATGTAATGTCACTGCTGCAAACTGTAATGAACTCGGCTTACGTACTGTATAAAGGATCCAATCTCAACGTGCTAACAGGAAGGTAGCATTCAAAATACTTTTTATGGGATAAAATACTATTCTAGTGCATTTCAGGAAGAAAATTTGCCAGCTTTTTCTATTTCAGCTGTCTGTGAAGAACTTAAAACCAATCCCTTAATATTCAAATGTGTAGAAGATTCAAACACCTGCCTCCCACTGCTAAAAAGTATGACAGGCTTCATTTCTCTCACACAATGTAAATATTGTATATGCTATATTCCTAACATTATCACTAGGCTACAAGTGCCTAAAAAGAAAAACTTGTTTCTCTCAGATGCAAAATCTAAATATAACACATATAATGAACCTCGTAGATAATTCAGCCTCCCAAAATCTGGGTGCTGTTTTTAAAACCAATAGACACCCTGTTAGATAGCCCTACTGATTTTGCAGGACATAGAAACTCACCATGCTAAAGATGACATATTAACATAGATTACTAATACAGCTGGTAGGAAGCATACACTGATCAACGTGATCCCATGGCACGTTCCTTGACCAAGGTGCTTGACTAAAATAAAGAAAAATAACTGGTAGCTGTACCTACACCTACACCTACCACATTTCAGATCAGAAAACCAGTATGATAGGGCTGAAACTGCATAAAGGCACAATCGTGGAACAGTTTCACAGCACCAGTTTTAAGCCATGAAAGGAAATAGCCAATCAGACAGCAGGCATTTCACTGCAAAGGCACATCTGACAATGCAACAGTATATTTAACAGAATTTACCAGGTCTTGGTATGTTTCAAAATATTCTAACAAAATTTCCGATTTGTCTGTCAGATAGAAGACACAATGGTTTAAATGAAGAATCTACCATTTATCACTCTCATATCAGACACGAAGGGAAAGAAAACTCTAGAAATTAGGACTCTCTAGACACCAAAAAGACCACAGAGTACAGTGTTACAAGTCCTTAGAAGGTTAAATTTTGATTTGGCAGAACTGCAAGTTTTTACCAAGAACAGCAGATTATAGTATTTTGCAGGAAAAAGGAAACAGAAATCCATTTTGAATACCACAATTACAAATCCTCGTGTGAAAGTAAGGAGCGCAAAACCTAATGAACATGTCTCTGAGAGAAATTGTGGTCCTTCTCTCTCCGTAACTAAATTCCATCTAATACTTAAGGCACATTCTGTTTTACATGATGTGTCCATTTAGAAGGTATAGTGCGTCTTAGCCTTGTGCCTTGCGCTTTGTAGCAGTGGCCCCTCTTCACTCCATATAAAACTAAGAATCCATTTTTTGTACTCAATAACTAGTAGATCAGTATCATAAAGTCTAGAGTCAAGTGTTAAGACAGCAGTAGCATCTGCTGTTTACTTAAAGAAAGTAATTCCAACAGAAGCATGCCCTGCACTATAACTTCTAAATATTTGTGGCAAACAGAGATGACCAAATTCATACACCCAGCTTCTATACTGAAAAAAGGTACAACTACATCGCATACCCTTAAAATTTAACAAATTTTAAAGGGGATCCAAAACAAATAAGAAGACATTAAAATTGTGTATATATTTCATATCACAATTTTATAAATTGTGGTAATTATTACTCAGGTATTATGTTACATTTTAAAAGGAAAAAAACGAACAAAATGATGGAATGTTTCTTCTCATAAATAGCACTAAACAGTGCCACGCCGTCCGTCATCACACATATTCAAAGAAATCGTCATCCTGAACTTTGAAGGTTAATCTATATATTAAAAATAATAAAAGGAAGAATATAAGATATGAAGTTTATTCTCATAAAAGCATAACAAAAATTGTCATATATACTCTCCAAAAATTTGTCACCTCTAGTTTGAAAACGTATCCATACATTAGAAAGTTAAAAGATAAAAAGTTTCTCGTCAAAAATCTTCAGGTCATGAACGACTTATGGCACTCGAGATACTTCCAAGACTTTTAAGTTCGTAGATCTATATTTAATACATTACGATTTCTTATATTCTTATGATGCCTAATTTTCAGAACCAGACAAATGCATTCGATATAATCCTATGGCATCAACTCCAAGATGTTTAGTGAATTCTCTATTTTAATTCAATGTCTAGTGAATCCATTTATTTTAATTCAATATTCCGAAAGTTTGATCACTGAGAGAACTTTCACCCCAAAATGTCATGCTTCAGACACAATGCCAAGGAAATGAAGTATATACTACTAGTGCACGCAACATAAAGCACATTCCAAAGCTAAAGTCAATGAAAGAATTGCCCTCCTAATTCAAGCTTGTATGTTACTTCATGTTGATAACCATGTGATCAGTGTGGCCAACGAGGTAATGACCACCTATATAGCCATATTGGATAATATGGATGTGTTTTAAGGGACAACGCAATTATGACTATGACAAACCAAATATAGAAACGAAGGACACATATAAATAGAGGAAAAAATTAACTATATCTTATACCCCAACTTGTATTTAAAGTGGTCCTAGCATAAAAAAAGAAGAGAATAATTAACATCTTCAAAGGTAAACCACATATAGAATCGAAGAACAAGTTTAAGTAGAGGAACAAATTAACTATATCTCATACCCCAACTTGTCTTTAAAGTGATCCAGGCATAAATAAGGAAACAACGAAAAATTATACTTTTGATAAAGTACTTCATATTCTAGTCTTACAAGTTGTCCACATGTTGCATGCTAAAAAGGTGAAGTTTATTCTAGAGCACTCAATAATGTCTCACACATACTTCAAGAATATTAATTTCTAAATGAGTCCATATACATGTCTTGTAAGATATTCAAATTTCTAAATATCAGTTCAGACTTAGGCGTTCAGATATTAACACCATCAGTTTTCAATTGACAATCTGTTTATAAAAAAATTAGCTAGATCCATTTAGCGGACAATAACAAACATAAACTAGCATCCACCATCCTGATAACTGATCAAGTAATTTTGGCAGTTCTAAAAACACAAGATTAATAGCATCTATTAGGAATATTAATAATAGTTGGGCCTCAACCATCACCTTAAGGTTTTGGTTGAGATGGTTCATCTATCAGCATCCACCATCCTGATAAGAGTCAGTCACCTGTGAGATGCCAAGTATCAGATTCCACAATGTTCAAGTTCCACAGGAAATGCGAGGCAGGGTGATTGAGTTGACAAGCTGTTAAAGATAATCACAAAAATCATCTGCTGGCTGCTTTATTACTCATCTTTTTTTTGTTTCTGATGACTGCTATCTGATGTAATGTCACTGCAACAAACTGTAATGAGCTCAGCTCTGCATAGTGTATAGAGGATCCAATCTGAAAAGTGATAACAGGAAGCTAGCATTCAGAATATGTTAACATGGGATAAGATACGAATATAGTTCATTCTTCAGGAATAAAATTCGCCAGATTTTTCTATCTCAGCAATCTGCGAAGAACTTAAAAATTAATCCTTTAATATTTTGATATGTGAACTAACAAAATGTGTAGAATATTTAAACCCATGCCTCCCATAGCCAAAAAGTATGACAGGCTTCAATGCTCTCGTACCATGTAAATAATTGATATAAGTTATATTCCTAACATTATCACCAGGGCACTAGGCTACAACTGCCTATAGAGAAAATTTGATTCTCTCAGGTCCGAAAAAACAAAAATAATAAACCTCATAGATACTTAAGCCTCCCAAAGAACTGGTAGCTGTACCTACACCTACCAGATTTCGGATTCCAGAAAACCAGTGTGATAGTGCTAAACCTGCATAAAGGCTTTAAGCCATGAAAGGAAATTGGCAATCAGAGAGCAGGCATATCACTCCAAAGGCACATCTGACAATACAACATTAAATTTAACAGAATATACCAGGTCTTGGTATGTTTCAAAATCTTGTGACAAAATTTCCGATTTGTCTGTCGGATAGAAGACACAGCGCTTTAAATGAAGAACCTACCATGTATCTATCAGGCATGAAATGAAAGAAAACTCTAGAAAATAGGACTCTATAGACATCAAAAAGACCACAGAGCACGGTGTTATAAATCCTTAGAAGGTTAAATTTTGATTTGGCAGACAGCAAGTTTTTACAAAGAACAGCAGACGTTAGTATTTTGCAGAAATCAGGAAACAATAGAAATCTGTTTTGAATATCACAATTACAAATACTCGTGTGAAATTAAGAAGAGCCAAACCTTATGAACATGGCTTTGAGACAAATTGTGGTCCTCATCTCTTTCTGTAACTATATCCCATCTTATACTTGTGGCACATTCTGTTTTACATGATGTGTCCATTTTAAATGCTTGAACAAGCTCTGCTGAAAAATTAAAAAAAAAACAGCAGCTGTAGATATAATACTAGGTCAACGAAAACAACAGTTGCACTTCAAATGTCAAGCTTGAAGCAAAATAATCAAAACGTTATGGCACTTATTAAAAAAAATTCCAACTTTCTAATGTACAAGCTACAAACCTGATTTTGAACACTCTGCATGCAATGCAAGTCGAACACGAGGTACCAAAGTTCCATAGATATGATTAATCTATGACCTTCCAGCTTTTCATTATTGCTCTCCTTCTCCATTGAGAATATCGTTAAGAGCATCTCACTAGTTCCTGCAGAAAATGTAGATCATGTTAAGGTCTAGGAACTATCAAACAACAGATTGCTAGGGCATATAACCAGAAATACAAGTAGAACCTGTGTATATCAAGTTCATTTGGCATGATTCTATTGTTTAAACTCGAGTAAAGGGATTTTCGACCAAAATCATCCCTTCGTTGAAAGTCAGCTGAGAACACGCCAACAAGGTTTGAACTTTGAAGAGATTCAAACGCACAGATTCAGATGTACATAACCTTATGTCCTCCCAACAAATACGGAGATTGCTACCAATGGAAGAAGACCTAATTGACATGGTTGATACTTGATAGTCTTTCATACCCCAAAAAAACGATCTTCAGAAAATTGGGATAAAAACAAAGAGCAAAAATTGCATTTGTAAATAATGAACAAATCCAGGGGAGTCAACCAGTCAAGTCATACTGGATCACTGTACTGTGTACAGAATAACGGATACACCAGCCCTTTTTGTTCTTCTTCAAGTGATACTCTTCTTCTAGATAACATCTGGACATGCAATTACCCATTCACCCTTACTAAGTTGAGCACTCTGACTCTTCTATTCTCCTAACAAATCTATCTGGGACACGCCGGATAATTGGGCAAGACAATTGTACACTTTATTTTAGACAAAACATCTAAAAACAATTTGTAAAACAGGTGTTCGACACACTTAACACATGAAACAAGACACAAGAATCCGTGTAACACAAGGGAATCTGATTTGAACACATTAACACTCAGATGCAATAACAAATTTAGACACTTCATTTCAGGCAATCATAATTCATAAGGAAATTAAAACTTGGGAAAAGAAAAGGCAATTCATCAAACAGCTTGTTCGACAACCTGCACACACAATCAAATATATATCGAAGGAATATAATAGTTTTAGGAGGAACCTGGGATTAACAGAGTCTTAAAAAGCACAATGACCCTATTTATTGGCAAATTTTATTAATCTTAAAACACAAACCACCACAATCTTTCCATATGGGGATTACTGGCTCACAAGTTAACCTTGCCAAAGTAGCAAATTGCCTCCAATACCTCACACACAGAGTTTCAGGCATCATAAGGAACATAGAAAATTCGCCCACAAACCAACTGAAAAGTGAAAACACATGTAATATCAAATTGCCTCCAATACCTCACACGCATGTAATACCAACTGAATACACATGTAACATCAACTTATCTACTAAGGTTATGGAGTAGTGACTAATTTCTTACTGAGAAGTTAAAGAAGAAGCTGTGTGGTCTAGGTATTGCCTAGGCCGTTAGGGTCATGGTGTTGAATCAGGGCCGCTATAGCATAGCGTTGATGACTACCACCAACCGTGATTTGCTGTGGTATCAGACTATAGTACGGGTTTATGATGCAACAACCTAGATGGCGGAGTACAGCATATAAACCGCATACATGACGCAACAGCCTAGAATTAATTCGCGACTATTGATTCAGAAATCAAGTCTTAACCCAAATTTATTTAAAAACTGCGCACCTCGAGCATGCCCAAGCCCAATGCTCCTATTCAGAAATCAAAGTTTAACCAAAAGTTAGGTTTGCAGTGCACACCTTGAGCACACTTCAGCCCAAAGCTCAATAAAGAACCGACTAAAACGTCTCATTGCACCTTATAGACAAGGTTCAGCAAGCAAGGTGTACTACTATACAATTCAAGAAAAAATCTAGTTCTTTAACTTTACCTTCTTTATGAAACATTATCCTAGAGCTTACTCATGTACATGTTAACCCTCTTTTGGATCAAAAGAAGTAAACATTGGTCAAGAATCAAAATGTTATCTAGCCAACACAAATTCATTTGTAAAAACTGCACGCCTCGTGTCAGTGAAGTGTGTCTCGCGCCTTTTACAACAAAGAACCGAATGTTTGCCAACATTTACTGTTTTTGTTCATTCTTATTTTGTAATCACCTGTAATCAACCCAACTTACAGTATCAGTAAACCCAGAGTTACGACAACAGCAGTAGAAACTCTTCAGTTAAAGAGAGCAAAACCAACAGAAGCATGGAACAACATAACTGCTGAACATTCAGAACATCACTCAAATCATCACAGCAAATTGGTAGTTTCTGACAAGCTCATGGCATGATTGCTTAAAGTTATAGTCAAGAAACAATTCGAAGGAAACAATTGCACAATGGGAATACACTAAAACCTCAATACTGTGTGTTTAATGCATCTCATTATTCCATTTACAACATTGAGTTATTACTTAATTTATTTAGAGGACAACAGTAACGACATCAACAGATTTTATTATTGTTTAAATTAGCTTACCTTAAAAATCCCTCAATAATATCTATAATAGTCCTTACTAGGGATGATAATGAGATGCGTCGAGCACAAATGTGACATTGCTCGACTTGTGCTCATGAAAAAAAACTGAATTCAGGTCTAACGGGAGCTTGATAAACTTGAGCTTATTGTCAAGCTTGTGAGGTTAAATACGTTAACGTATGCTCAACTCAACTCAACTCAACTCAACTCAAACTTATATATAGTTATTAAATTCCCTTTTTTTTCTAAAGATACATTCAATAACATGATTTGAATACGAAGGTCACGTATAAAAATATTTGATATGTTAAAAAGCATTTGATATAGATATACTCATAATAAAGATATTCATTAATCATATATAAGTTTAATTCATTAATAGTATATAAGTTTGAGCCGCTTACAGACTCCAAAAGCAGAGTGACTTTAAATCAGGTTGACTTGTTATATTCTTAAGCCGGACTCGCATAAACCTAGCTTTCGACAAAGTCGAGCTCGAGTTGCTTGCAATAGATCATCTTATCACCCGATTCCATATAGAGGGAAAAAACATGTGAAAAAACATGTGAAATAGAGAGGAAAAACATTTGAATATTTAAGAACCTCATGCAAATTGGGTACTCTGAGTCCTTTATATTCAAACAAGTGGCATTTTGGCAGCTGAAAGCAACAAAAATAAATATATTAAAGAATAGCACGTGGATAAGGATGTCTGAAATGTTAACCGACATAAGCAACCCCCATTAAGGGGTTAGTAATTTAGTATATTCCTCTTTAAAAAATAGTGCAAGGTTCTCAAAGTTTATTTTATTTTTCTAGGCTTAAGCGACCAATCAATTTTATCATCCAATTTTATTAATCAATTATCAGTAACGGATAATATTTGTCATAAGTTAAAAATGGTTACCGTCTCTTTCACTAAAAATATAAGTGAAATAGAAAGTAGGGGAAAATGAACTCTCTAATAATATCATTTACATATTATGAAGAAGTACTATTCTTCTTTAACTTGAGATGGATAATACCCGTCCTTAATAAGAATTTTTGTTTCTTAATTTAGTCAGTTCACTTCAATAAAAATGGTGGTTGATCTTTTTTAAAACCGTCTTAAGCATAGAAGGTTCAAACCATATTGCTAACTAGAGTTATACAGTGTATGTGTTCAAGTATAGAGTCGGTCATTTTTTTGAAAAATATTGCATATCTTGACTTAAAATAAAATACCTGTTCAGGTTTGTGTTTGTGTAAGTGTTTATGTTGGGTGTCGGACACAAGTACGTGAGACTGTGAGAGTAGGGATGTAAATGAGATGGGATAGTTACGGATAAAAGGTATCATGTACCTGCATTCGCGAACTACAATGTGTCCCACACCCACCCCACGACTAGCAAGGGTTTCAAACCCCTATCCTCCCCGTGGTTACTCATTGACCCGTCAAATTATCTTTCCTCTAAAAAAGGATTAAACAAAGCTCTTAAACTAAAACGTATAATCTCGTGCAATTTATATACGTGCATCCCTACAAAGAGGTCTTAAATAGTTTAACATGCAACTAATTAGTACATAAGTTACTCTTTAAACTATGCGAATTAATTAGTACATAAGTTTTTCAAGATGAGTAAGTAAATGGTTTTCAGCTAATCCTGATTTTCATTTATATATATTTATTATATAACAGTGTATGATGCTTAGACTCGGACCCAAAGATCCGACTTGGACAAGGATCCAAGTGTCTGATCCTTGAAATCTTAAAATTAAGGACTCTGGTACGCGTGAATTATTTTGGACACGGCATTCTTCTAAAATAATAAAAATATTTATACATATTTTAATATTTACTCCATATTTATGAAATTATCAATCTAATTTTCTTACCCTACCAAAAAAAGAAAACCCTTCAACTTCATTGACCCACGACAACTTCAATTTTCTACGCAAAATTATTTAATCGAGAAATGTAAACAAAACATTTACTCTTAGATAAATGTAAAAAAAACATTTACAACTTCAACTTCATTGGCCTACAACAGCTATCTTCTTTATCCCCTAACCTCTGCTTTCTCCTTTATTATCAAGTCTTCAACAAATTTTTTATTATTATTCACTGGCTCCTTCCTAAAAACCTTTAAAGAAGAAGAGTTCGTTTTCACACTGAATGGTCGGACACGAAATCCATATCCTCTTCTGTGTCCGGATCGGATCCGTCGGATCTCAGGGGGAACTGAAGGGTCCGAGCATCACAGGTATGAATAAGTGAGGCGGAGGTGGTAAGGAGGGCGCATGAAGGGCAGGGTGGGGTATGAGGCGGTTTTTATATGATACTCGCACTCGTCCCACGTCTCGTGAAGAATAATACGTTTGATACACACTCCCTCACCATTCAATGTTTTAAATTTAAACTTATAAGCGTCTTGACTCTTAATTTAAGAACGTGTAAACACGTATTTCATATAAATAAGGTGTTGTTTGATGCAACTGACCAAGTCCTATATTAGAGAAAAAGAAATCTAGAGAAGTTCTACCTAATTTATAAGAGACTCACCATTCATTTAATATGAGACATTGAGAAGGAGTCGAATAACAAAACATGTCGGCTAAACCCAACGCGCACAATATCATACTAAGACGGTGTAGTGTAGGTGGGAGTTTGAAGAAGTGGTATCAGAGTTGATGGTTCCACTAATCCAGTGTGTGGTTGTAACACCCTAAGAGTATGAGAGGAATGATGTTCCACATCGGTAGAATGTGAGGCTTGTGATATGTTTATAATAGCTTCCACCCACCACTTAGTAACAAGGCCTTGTGCTTTTGGCTTAAGTGAGGACAAATAATGGGCCCAAAGGCATACCTCCCATCTTATTGGGGATGTGTTACGACCGTGGTGGGTCGAGTTGTTAAAAATGGTATCAGAGCGACCCTGCGACCGTGTAGTGAGCCTGTGGTTGGGAGTACCGGGTCACACGCCTAGCGGGGGAGGATTCTGGGCTTGGCTGCGATCAAGTTTGAGGCACAACGAGGACGTTGTGTTCTTTAAGTAGGGGAGTTTGTAACACCCTAAGAGTATGAGAGGAATGATGTTCCACATCGGTAGAATGTGAGGCTTGTGATATGTTTATAATAGCTTCCACCCACCACTTAGTAACAAGGCCTTGTGCTTTTGGCTTAAGTGAGGACAAATAATGGGCCCAAAGGCATACCTCCCATCTTATTGGGGATGTGTTACGACCGTGGTGGGTCGAGTTGTTAAAGTGGTGGAGCCCGAGGTAGTGGACTGTCTTTCCCAGTGTGGATGAGCGCCTCTGGTGTGACATTACGATTAAAACTCTTCCTGATAATTAATCGTTGGATGATAACGACGACGCTGGACGGAAAGACATGTCGTAGTCCTTGGTTTGAGGGTAGAATTGTTAGGGTGGTCAACCGAAGTTCCACATTGGAGAAGAAGAGAAGTTTGGTTTATAAGAAACTTACCATTCCTAATATTACGCCTTTTGGAAGACCAATATAAAAACCGACTTGCCTTAGCACAAAGCAGACGACATATTAATGTAATGGTGGTAGAGACAACGGTCGCCAATACATAGGAATATAGAATTTATGAGAATTAAGGTCCCACACGAAATTCATATGAATTTAGCAAATCTATTTGATTACCTATATAGGAGTTCAATTAACACGGAGGCTAGGTAATTCAACTCCTCCATTACAGGGAGAGTTAGAAAAGCTTGTGACTTTCAAACTCTTTACACTTTGAAAAAAAATGGATAACCAAACAACCTTCAATTTTGCTATTCTATTTTCCTATGTTTGTATGGGATAACCAAACAAAACCTAACTCATTGTTTATTGTATGCATTTACAAAAATGATACTCATGTTAAACGAAGCCTAACTTATTGTTTATCGTACGCAATTTAGAAAAATGATATTCTCTCATATTCACTAACATTTTTCACAATTGTTTTGGACCAATATTTAGTAAGAGGGAGAGAATAGGTTATATTAACCACAAATGGTAAACGAATAAAGGAAGTGGAAGATCTTTGTGAATTTAGCGGTTTAGAAAATGTGGAAAATATAGTGAATAGGAAGGAGTATAAATATTACATTTAACTATTTTCTCATGATATTATAATACACCCTCATAATGAAAATTTGAGGTTATTTCATACACTCCTTAGACCAAATTTTCATTCATGCAACCGACTTTGACATCTTTCTCACGGATCACTAGATTCTTAATTGCAATGAAGCAATCAACAACTAAATAGCCGAGATTCTAACAACCAGCGTATAGTATCGTAATAATCAATATGTTCTAATTTTGCCTAGACCACTCCAGCGTTATGTGGTTATTTAGACTCTCATCTTGCTTTTGAAAATCTACTTGCAACCCAAAGGCTTCCACCCAAATGAAGATCTCGAAGTTAGGGCAATTTACTCTGTGTTTTTTAATAAATTTGATTATTATAATATGTAAGTTAGGCTATTTTAGAACAAAATTAGATACCTCGTGAATTTCAAAATTCAATATTTATGATTGTTTGGATACTCATAATATATGAATTTTAATTCATGTGAACTTCAAAATGAGTAAATAGTTTCGCTTTCCCAATTACATGAATTAGTGGTCTTGAATTACAAATCCTCATAGATTGCTTGAGTGTTGGTTCCTTTTCATTTTCATGCTAGTTAGGTGTTATTTTCTCTTTTCTTTTTTTGTAAGTTGTTTGTTGTCGAAAATCAATTTTATATGGGCAAGTGTTTTGTGTGACCTAAATCTTTTGTCCTAGCATTGTGACTCATCTCCTGTTACATCGACATTTTTCTATCAACTCATTAGTTCAAGCCACTAACTTAAAAGTGTGGGGAAAAAAATTCATATGAAACATAAGATGAGGCATAAAACTAGGACAAATAAATCAAGATAAAGATAGTAAAAAGGTCATACAACTAAAGAAAATATGTTATAATAGTGCAATGGTGAAAATAAAAACCGAAATAACAAAGGTCATTAACCAATAACAATATTAGGAGAAATAGCCTCTCTATATCCCTTTATCTTTATTTCACCATGTTCATCTCCTTTGCACCATTATTATTTTCTGTTTTAACCTTTACTTTTATTTATCTAATTCTATTTATTTCAGTCATTTGTTATCTCTTATTTTCTTTGTAAAAATATTTTGATTAAAGTTGAAAAAAAATATTTGAGACAAAAGAAGGTACTCCCTCCTACCCAAAACTAGTGGAGGGAGTGTGTTATGATTTGTTCGGTTAGGGGTGGGTAAGTAATAAATGGAAATAGGTAAGGGTAAGATGGTAAAAAATAAGCCTAAACATGGACAATGGGAGACTTTGACAAATAAACCGAAATAGACAATGAGACATTAGTTATGGGTACGAGACTAGGAGGGAGTATTTTATAATAATGACCAAGCAAAACCTAAAATAGTTTTTTTAAAAGGCAACAGTAAACGAAACCTAGAATACAAAGTGGTAATGCGTTTCGCCACTTGATGGGCCACAAAATTTAGATTTTTAGGAATAAAACTAAATCAGATACAGGGAAAATGGGGTAAGCAGTTGTCGATGTCCCAAAGAAGCCTTATGGTCAATGGTGTCAAGTTTCCTTTCCTGCAGACCTATGCAATTGCATAACACACTAAGGGGGTGTTTGGTTGGGGTCTATAAGAAAGGGAAAGGGAAACAAAGTTACTCATTCTCTTTGTTGGTGTTTGTCTGACACAAACAAAGGGAATGAAACTCCCTCCCTTACCCCTTAATCCATCTAATTCCTTACCCCTTATTACCCTCTAGGATATGAGATTTCATTACCCTCGGTACTCTTCAACTACTCTCTTCACCTACCACCACACTTACAACTACCACCACAATAGCCACCAGTCCACCACCAAACCACCACCATGACATCACCATCACCGCCGCCGCCACCACCACCACTGCCACCACTATCAGGACACCCCCCACCATCACCCTTGTGACCACCGCCACCACCATGACATCTCTACCACTACCATCGCCACCACCGTTGACACCCACCACGTTAACCGTTGTGACCATTACCGTCGTGACACGCCACCACCACCACCGCCGCCATGACACCTCCACCTCCACCACCGTCATGCCATCTCTATCACCATCACTGCCGCCAGTAGATAAGTGGTTGTTTGTGGTGGTGTTGTCGTCAGTAGATAAGTGGTTGTTTGTGGTGGTGTGTGTCAGTGGTAGGAGTGAGTGTAGGTGGATCATTAGTTCTCTTTCTTGGAGTAACCAAACAATCAATTAAGTTTTAGATAATCCCTTTCCTTTCCCCTTTTACCCATTTTTATTTCCTTTCCCTTTCTCTAACCAAACGCCCCCTAAGATGGAGTCCTTTTTCTTAGATCAAACAATTACTTCCCGAATACCCATTGCGCCTAAAGTGTTGGCTTGGCTTAGAAGCCTTTTCCACCCTCCTAAAAAGTGTTACCGTCTTGATCACTGACTACCCAGCCACAGCTTTTAGTGAATTACGTCAACTGGCATCTACTTTGATTCTATAAGTGTTGGCTTGACGAACTCTGTCGCTCACTTGAACGACATTCGTCGATGTGATGGCCCTTGAAGCCGTTTCTGAAAGTAGATTGAAACTACCAGGAAAAGTCATCACCCTTAGAGAGCCCCTTATTCTAAAGCTCCAAATACACTAAATAATGGCCAGAAAATGTACGAAGTTATAAATGTTGTTGGAGATTATCTTATCATTACAAGTACGTATACCAAGGCAATACGTGGCCCAAATCTTGGAAATCACGGGACATTTCCTAAACAAATGTTCCAAAGTCTCCACACAATTGTTACCCTAGCAATAGCGACAGGACGGATTCATATTGAAATTCCTCTTCGTGAATTTTAACCGAACTGAGAGTTTGAAATGATCCTCCAAATCAAAACCTTCCAAGTCCTTCCACGTTTGAATCCGAGCTGTACGCCTTTTCTCACAAAAGTTAATACGAGCTCCATAAATCCTACTATAATTCTTCGCACTACAGAATTTTTTATGGTGTTCATCAAGAGAGATATCATAACCGCTTTATAGAATTTTCTAAGGTATTCATCAAAAGAGATACCATAACCGCTTTTAACCGAATAAATTCCACTAGTCATGTGTTTCTGAAATAGGTGATCCTCGGGATTGAGGCACATAAAGGAATGGAAAGAATTTTATTCCTCCACTCCTCGTTCAACCGTTCAAAGTTGAGATCTAAGCAAAACCTAAAATAGTGAATGTGAATTTTAAGTAGTGATTTTGTCACCCCTCCGGGCACTCTTTCATGTTAATGTTCCAACGTGGAAAACAAAACGGAAGATTAACCTGGTATCCTTGAACTTTTTCATTTTGTACGTTATACGAACTTTACGTCTATGCACATGGCAACCTTAAGGTTTGATTTTCAATCACAACGTGCCCCTTTTATCGTTCTTAAAATCCCCCCTTTTATCGTTCTTAAAACTTTAAAATCTTTTTAGAATTTATAAATTTTTTAAAACAAAAAATATCTTTGGGAGTTTTAAGCCGAAGTTGTGGTTGATTTAGGGTTTTAAAAAAAGTAACACAAAGAACGTTAGGCGACAAGCTGACAAGATTTTTGTTAAATCGTAAATTATGACGAGATAATCATTTTAGAAATAAAATTGGTGAATTTTGAATTCCGGCTTAGGAGTTATGCTCAATTGTAGATTTTTATAATGACAAAAATGTCATGTGCATGGAAATCAAATGTGAAAATTATGTAAACAAATTTAAAATTCAGAAATTCAAATTCTTATTTGTGACGGGTATATCCATTGTAAGCTTGCGACGGATCAAATATTACCCATGTGGGTAGATAAAACAAAAAAAGAATGCATACGAATAACAATCTACTTTGTCTTATCTATTTACATGGGTATATTTGACTCGTCGCAAGCTTGTAACGGATATACCCGTCACATAGGAGACTTATTATATAAACCTGGGTACCATTTGCTAAGTGACCAAGTATCCACAAAAAATTTTCGTAGAAAAAAAGAGAAAAGATCAAATGAATGCAAATTGAGAAAGAAACATGGCCTAAAACTTCGAAAGCTGGTCTTTTAGCTTCTCAATAGTTGGTTCAGAGTCGAATTCTGCGTAGTAACGAAAAACTACATCTTTTTTATAAAGGAAGAGCTTATTTTTCTCCCTAAATTAGCATACTCCAAAATCACAAATTCTTATTACTATCCGTCGCAAGCTTGTGATGGATACCGTTTTCTCTCACAAAATATCCACTTTTTCTCTCTCTCTCCAACACTATTTCTGTGGTCCTCTTTTCTCCACTAACTCATTTTATATCCATTTTATCTCACAAAATATCCGTCACAAATGGTGACCCGTCGCAAGCAAGACTTACTACTCCAAAATAGGGGTTAGAGTGATTTTTAATTGCAATAAAGGTGAGATTTTATACTGAATTTTGATACTTGATTGCTAATGTAGCCTTATACTGTTGTTTTGATTGAATAATTGATTTGAACTCGGACTCGATTGATGGAGTGATGCACCTCGCTGATTCAGCTTTATAAAACACATTGAAGTGTTTTAGCAAGCATATCACTGAGTCTTGGGTTTAAGCGCACCCAAAGGCACGGGTTTTAAACAATGTAAGAATATAAACATATGCATTAGGGAACTAAGGCATTGAGATCATAGACCTTATAACATTGTCTAATATCAAGACTTTCCCTTTGTTTTCTTACCTTACACGAAAAAAAAAAATTCAAGCATATTGGCTGAATTGCTACAATTTCCAAATTTCTAAAGTGTTTTATCTCAATTTTCAGTACTTTTGTTGGGCAACAAAATCATCAATGAAGCTTAAGCATACCAATCACGATAACAAATTTTAAGTATGCAATATTAAAATTATATGTAAGCAAAGTAAACTTAGCTAGCTTAGTCTGGGGTTTATTAGTTAAACAAATAAACTTGGCCTTAAGAGTGATTCCATATTTAAATAACGGAGATTCACGACATTCCACATTTGCAACTTTACGAAAGTAAAAACATAATACAATTAAATTTGCAAGTGTACTAGACCGTCTTACATGTACAATCAACCCGTTTACTATTTAATTCAAAAAAAAGTAAAACTATATAAATAATATGGTTGGTATCACGTATAAGACGGTCTGGTACAAGATTTTTACCTAACACTAATACCTTGTGAAAAGTAGATAAGCCACTATAACACACAGATACAAAGTTATACACAAATTAGTGACTAAATTAGCATACTCCAAAAGCTACCATAACGCATTGAACTTTCAATGTCACGAAGAATGGAATGTACTTTACCCTTTTTTAAACACAGGCTCTTCAAAGTCTAATCCGTCTCCTACAATGAGGCAGCTACATGTAATGAAACAGCGTCCAAAAGCTTCAATATTCTCCAAAAGGTTCCCAAAAAGGACTTGGTACTTGGCTACTTGGGTGGGGTGATCTCATGCATGTCTCTGTGAGATTGAACTCTAAGAGTTCCCTTTATTCTCATTCCTCTTACACATAAGTTATCCTAGAACAAGTAAAGCAGAGAAGCTGAGACGAGCGACATAAAGCCCTAAACATATAAGAATATGAGGTGAACCAGAACCCACAAAATTATACTCTACTTTGGGTCACCAAGTGTCTTTAAGATTATTTGCATACCATTGCAAGAATAAATCTATGAAATTAGCATATGTACCTTCATTCGCAAATCAATTGAATACCACTTTTCAAGTAGTGACGGATCTAGAAGATTTTCTTTTCTACCTGTTTAAATATTGAAAATGTATTATCATCCACTATATTTGAACCAAATATCACATGTGACATGTATTGATCCGCCGATAAAGTAAATATTTATATTTAACAATACCGCAACAAAAGCTTGAAAACATTCGATGTGAACTGCTATTTTAAATGATACAAAGACAAAATACGCTAATTGTGCAGGCTTCCATATTATGGGGCATGTTAAGCAAGTCACACATGATGGAGGGAGATAGTTCTAAATGACTCGTAAAAAAAATTCATCAAATTTTGTTTAATCGCACACCTTTTGACCTGATTACTTGAAAGTCCAAAACTTTATGTCGAACGTTAAAAAAAAGTCTACAAAGATTAAATCAGTTACAAGAGAAGAACAAGAAATATTTCACTATGGCCATCAGTATTTGTTAGGCATTATTAGTTGCTACACAAAAACAAGGTCGTCTAAAAAAACTAGTTTATGAGCGAGTTGTTAATCTATATTGCATATGGTGGTCGACCAAATTTGATTTCATAACGAAAAATGGAAGCTCTAAAACAAAATGGTCAAGACACAACATAGTTTAAAAGCTCAAGTATTTAGATTTCTCAATAAAAATTGAGTTGTATAATTAATAACAACAACAATAATAATAATAAAAATAATAATAATAATAATAATAATGAAAAAAAAAGGTATATTATACTATGTCTACTTCAGTATAATTGTATTTAAACCTAGTGTTATTGTTTGAGTTTTGATGAATACGTCAGACCAAGCTTGCACATGGCATCCACTTGTGAAGTACGAACTACGAAGTATCTAAAAAGGATTAACAAATAGTAAGTCTTGCTTACGACGGGTTGTTATTTATGACGGATATTTTGTAAGGTAAAATGGATATAAAATGAGTTAGTGGAGAAAGGGGACCACATGAATAGTGTTGCAGAGAGAGAAAAAGTGGGTATTTTGTGAGAGAAAACGGTATCCGTCGCAAGCTTGCGACGGATAGTGCCGTTGCAAATAAGAATTTGTGAAAAAGGATTTGTCATAAATTCAAGCAACTTGAAACCTTAGTTGTAGCAATCTTACTCCCGAAGTTAACTATATCTCCTACTTCGAATTAAAATATAAAAATATCTCAAACACAAAATTTATGATATCCCCTTTTATACATGAAGATATATCATGTATACGAGGATTATACATCTAGTACAAATTTAGTTAAGCTTATAAACAATTTTTTAGAGCTTATATATACGTATTATTTTTGAGTTTCAATATGATGTTATGAGTTACAATTTTTTTTATATAGAAACTCGGAGATTTTCAATAAAGCTCGTAAAATATGTGTATAAGCTTAAATTCTTTGTTATAAAGTTCGAAATCTATACTACAAGATGTGGTTGTATAATCTTGATCCCCTTACCAGATATGGTATATACTTCCTCCATTCAAATCCAATCTACCACTTTCAATTTTGCACACTATTCATGAGTAGGTATTCAACTTCGATTTCCATTCAATGCATAAGTTAAAATATATTCATGTGGGATCTTGTTTAATTCGTCTTTACGAGAACAATAAAAATATCTAATTTTTATAATTTTCACAAATAGGTAGCTACCGCGTAAAAAACGCGTTGACAAATGTGAAAAAGTAAAGTGGTAGAGTGGATTCGAATGGAGGAAGTATCAATTTTCACACAGTACAATATATTATATACGGAATTAAGTTGTAGTTATCCAAAGAGATGAAAAATACCTTTTGAGTGTCATTTGAGGTATCTATTTATCATGAATTCATGACTTTATCCTCTTCACGCATCAAATCAATTATTTATACAGATCTTCATAAAATAATACCCTACATAATCAAGCAAAAGCAATTACAAAGTTAAAACTGAAAAACTGACAAAAAAGTAGTAATTTATTTTTAATTTACAGAATCACGTCATACCACTACTGTTCAACTCAATTTTTTATATTGAATAGATTGCAAGCTTGTAACGGATATACTCGTTACAAAGGATATTTGTTATTATAGGGATGTCAATGGGGCGGATCTTGGCGCGTCTTGCCCGCACCCGCCCCACGTGGGAAGGGTGTGGGTAATGATTTAGTGGGTCGTGGGGCGGGGATGGATTTCAAAAGCATCATTCATCGCGGGTCGTGGGGCAGGTGCGGGTATCACATGAGACCCCATTTCTAGTTCACGAGGCAGGCACGGGTTGACCCACCTCCGCACCCGACCCGCCCCGCCCCCTTATTGACATCCCTAGCTATTACCCTAACCTATGTATTAGGTTAAATCAACCACTTCTTTAAGTTTCACCGGTAGCAAATTAACCTCATAAATTTCAAAAAATGTGCAATTAAACACAATTACAATTTCAACTTTTTTTAGCTTTTTTTCACAAAATTCTATTATTTTTTTTTATTTTTTTTGGTAAAAGGTAAGTGTATAATATATTAAAAACAAAAGTACATTATAAGACTACTTCGAATACATGGATACAAACTCCATGTAGTTCCGACTCACAGTCACACAACGTGAGAGCAAAATTCTATTATTTTCTATTATAAAAACCATTTTAAAAATATCTAATAAAAACTAAATACAATATGTCTATATTCAAGAAAAAATGTGACTAAATTTAATATAAGCAAAAATTTGAAGATGAAGCTTTTCATTATAATCTCACTAAAGTTAACTTTATTATGAATATTTTTCCACCTGAGGTAAATTAAAAAAATATTTGGACATTTTTAAATAATTAGAAATTCTACAATTAATATTTAATCAATAGTTTTGACTTTTAGTAATAGTAAACTTAATAAGTTCAGTAGTTCTCCTGTACGACGGTCTCAGCCGTATTTTTTTACAAAATGTGATCATTTTGTGGTAAAATGTGACAACTTTTTTATAAAAAGTTATCACTTTTGAAAAATAGGTCAATTTTTTTTTAAAAAGTGGTCACTATTTACTCAAAAGTGGTCACTATTTATCACAATGTGGTCATTTTCAACTGGTTTTCAACTGGTCGCACGTGCGACAATCTTATACAAATTTTTGTGTAATAAGTTTAGTTCAATTTGCTACATTTATAAACGAGGTGACTTAATTGCACATAATTATGTTAAGGAATTTGTCTTATTAATCACAGACGATAATAATAACGATAATCGAGGATTAATAACGAAACAGAGTATTTATGACAAATTATTGACGTTCATATATGATGACGTCAATAATTTGTCATAAATACTCTGTTTCGTTATTAATCCTCGATTATCGTTATTATTATCGTCCGTGATATGTGCAATTAAGTCACCTCGTTTATAAATGTAGCAAATTGAACTAAACTTATTACACAAAAACTTGTATAAGACCGTGCATGTGCGACTAGTTGAAAAGTGACCACATTTGATAAATAGTGACCACCTTTGAGTAAATAGTGACCACCTTTTAAAAAAAATGAACTATTTTTCAAAAGTGGTCACTTTTTATCAAAAAGCTGTTACATTTTACCACAAAATGGTCATATTTTGTGAAAAAATATATTACCCACCCATCCCTAACCCAATAGAATACATTCTCTCTCAAATCTAAATACCTTACCCTATCCAAAATACACAATCCATAAATCTTCAACTCACTAGCAAATGGGACACTTAACTCACTCGCAAATGGGACACTTACGATAACAATAACAATAACGATAAAGATAACAAATTACAAAATATTTACCTGATTAATCAACGAAAAATCAAACTTGCAGTTATGTAACCCTAGCTCCCTAGTATATCAAAAAAATCAAAAAAATATCAAAACAAAAAGATGCTAAGGAATATGCCATATTAATCAATCACTAAAACGATAACGAAAAGGTAAAGAAAGTGAGTATTTTACCTAATATATGAAGGACGAAAACGAAAAATGATTGGCGTAATTGAAGTAAACGAAGGTAAAAATCATCGGTAATAAATCGGTTCGATTAACACCAGATTCGATAACGCTACTCTCGTAAAATGATAAAATTGATGTAATCGGTAATAAATTGAGGTTTTGATTTTGAAGAAGAAACGCATAAAAGTTGATGAAGGGGATTTTTATAGAGAAGCATAGATAGCCAAGAGATATTATTTGGGATTTTTGGAATTTGAGGTGTCGTTTATATGATGGAGCTTAGTACTGTCTACACTCTAGTGTCTACTACAGTAGTACGTACTACAAGACAGAGATATTTCATTATCACAAATTCTTATTTGCAACGACACTATCCGTAAGCTTGTGACGGCTACCGTTTTCTTTTATAAAATACTTATTTTTTCTCCGCTAACTTATTTTGTATCCATTTTATTTCATAAACTATCCATCACAAATGGTAATCCGTCGCAAGCAAGACTTACTATTTCATTACATAAACTTTATGTGTAAAGTGGTACACGCTATTTGTGTTGTGAGACCGACTTACTTCGTACATTGCTAGCTTGCTAACTTGGGTGGGATGCTTCCTCCTCTTTTAACTAGTCTGCTTTAAGTTAGACCGTCTTCAAGTAGAAAATCGCACTAATCAGATCATAATATTTTCACTTTTAATCTTATTGTAATTATGTTGATCCACTTTCAACCCATTTTCACCCTTTTAATCAGAAGCTCATGACCAAGGGGCATCAACTTAATCACTTTCACTAATTTTCCATTTTGCAACATTTTCAATCATTTACTACAATACATTTTCTACTCTACCAAATAATGTAATAAGTCAATAACATTTTGACACGTCAAAGGTCACCGGCTGATTTTAGGGTCACAGATTGACCTCGAAAACTTCAAGGTCACCAAAATTAATACGAGGTCACCAACATTAGTGTCTTAATTATGTAATTACCGTGACCCAATAAGATCGCGACCTCCTTGGCGACCTTGTTTAGGGATGGTCTAATAAGTTTTTTCTTTGTGACGAGTATTACTTGTTATAAGGGAATTAAAGTGACTTACTAAGTTGTTAGTTGAATGCTTGTTCATTTCATACACAGAAGTTCATTCAACCATCTTCTCCTCTTTCTCACTAGAAAATAGTTTTCTAGAAAAATAAAATCAATTCTTATAAATAATAATATTATTGTAATATTTTTAGTATTATTTCTAAGATACTAATTTCAATGTTCTAGTAACAAAATTGATTTGGTTTTGAGACGGGTCCTTTATACGAACTTTGGGTGACGAGTTCATTATAGACCGTTGGTAAGGGTAAACGGTTCATGCAAGACTCGATTAATAGGTGATTAATTGAGTATAAACATTTTAAAACAATGTAAGGACATTTCTTTCATCTTATGTAATCATCATGCATACATAAGATCTAGTTAGGTTTTGAACTCATCATATGATATATGAGTTAATAATCTGAAATTTGATTTCTAACAGTACAACCTTAAGGTTTCACCGATCCTAAGAATCCTAATAAAGTATGCAAGCTTAAGCGTTCCATTTATGGACTTAAGCAAGCTTCTCGGAGTTGGAATCATCGTTTCGACCAGGTGATAAAAGAGAATGGTTTCATTCGATCGGTCGAGGAACCATGCTTGTATATCAAGTCGAGTGGGAGTAAGATTGTCTTCATAGTGTTGTATGTCGACGACATACTCTTGATTGGAAATGACATTCCTCTCTTATCTTCGGTTAAAGTATGGTTATAGAACCATTTTCAGATGAAAGATCTGGGTGAGGTACAATGCATCTCGGGGATCCGTATCTATAGTGATAGATCACGACGGATGTTATCAATGAGTCAGGAGTCTTATATAGATAAGATTCTTGACAGGTTCAGCATGACCAACTCCAAGAAGGGGTTATTTCCAATGATCTCGGGGGTGCATTTGAGTAAGACTCAGGCACCAAAGACACCGGAAGAGGTCGAGCGCAAGAGTCGCATCCCTTATGCATCAGCTATAGGATCAATCATGAATGCCATAATATGCACACGTTTAGACGCGACGTGGCATATGCATTGAGTATGACGAGTCGGTACTAATGCAATCTAGGTGAATCACACTAGATGACTGTTAAAAACATTCTTAAGTACCTACGGATGACCAAAGATTGGGTATTGACTTACGGAGGTGACTGTAATACTCCGTATTTTACTATTTTATCTTAAATATTTAATAATTATTTTTGACGTGTTTGATTATGTTTGATTAGTTTATATTCGATAATTATTTTATCGAATACGTGTTTTTATATTTTATATGTTTATCGAATACGTGTTTTTATATTTTATATGTTAATAGTGTAGTGTCGGGATTGAGTGTTAGTTAATATATCCTGTTTTAAATAGACGTTTGGGCCTCGATCTGTGTGCCAACCCAAAACAGCCTATCTCGACAACATACAAACCCACACAACGTGATAAACACCTCCTTCATGCCGTCATATAAACACTCTCCAAACCCTATACCTAATCTATTTCGACACCTAGCTACACACGCACGCCTTCTGCCGCCATACCCAGGGTTGAGAGGAGAGGTTTACACGGTTGTTTATGGGGTTCTAGGGTTGCTCGATTACTCAAGGAAATAGGTATGCTGATCATTACGGTCTCTGTTTTCTTCTGTTCTTCTATTTCGTTTTGATCCAGTAAAATGAGTCGTGTAATGTGCTTATGGGTTCTGGTAATGTTATATCTTTAATCGATGATGTAAGTAGTTGGGTTTTTTACCACTGGGATGTCGTTAGCCACCTAGGGCCGTCGTGGGAGGTAGTTGTCACCTGTGTCAGTCGCGTTTCCCCTTCGTTTTCAGAATAGAGCTTTGAAACATGTGATGTTTTGTGTGGATTTGATGTAGACTCCATTCACGGTTGTTCTGGGTAATAAGAGAATTAGTTTGGTGGTAGTTAGGGTGGTTATGTGGTGGTCCTCGTGGTGAGTCTTGGTGGTGCGTATTGTTATTACAGTGGGTCTCGAGTTGGTTGTTCACAATGTAAAAGACAGGGGCAGTGGTGGCGCTGGGTTTGAAGGGGCTGCTATGGGTGGTTGCTACTGCGTCGACAATCGCCGCTGACTTCCCTAGAACCACCGTGGCTCAGAGGCGAGCCTGGTGGTGTCACAGGTGAGGTCAGTAGTGGTGGTTGGTGGCAGCAGCGGTGGTAGTCAGGGTTGGTAAGTCGTTTGAGATGTTTAGGGGTTGTTGAGTTCGTACGTTTAGGGCTGTTGTTGCGTGACTTTTGTTGTGTTGTTAAGTGGTTAGTATTTTGTTAATTACTTATTGGTAAACTACTATTTAGTGCATTATTGATACCTATATTATCATCTTTGTCTTAATTGTTTTTGATAACATTAGTAGTATAAGTTATTACTAATATTGCAAGGGTATGATCATAATGATAATAGTATTATTAATATTGCTAGTAGAGCTGATCATGGGTCGGGCTTGATAAAGCTTGGGCCGGGCTGATATGTTAAAAACAGTCCATGCATTGGGGTCGGGCCAAGTCAATGGGCCTTTTTCTTTAGCACAAATCCAACCCTTACGGACTCAAATGAGCCATCGGGCTAGATCGGGCTTTTTTGGCCCTTACGACTCGTGACACATTCAAAATGTGAAGAGACAAAAAGGGCACATTCAGAAACAATACAACGAAATTCTAACATTCAAGATTACCATACGACTTAAAAAATGCTTGAAACAAGGTTTTAACAAATTCTAATCCACAATTCCAAGTAAAATCTATAATCAACAGTTTTTGACTTTTTGCTTACTTATACAATGTACACAACTACACATTACACAAATTAATAAAATTGGGGCCGAGCTTTGGGCTTTTTCGAGGCCAAGAGTTTAGCCCAAATCCAGCCCAATTTTTCCAATGAGCCGCATGGATCGGGCTTTGGGCTTTTTTGGGGCCGAGAGTTTAGCCCAAGCCCGGGAAAAAGAGGATCGGGCCGGGTAGGGCTTTTGGGGCCTGTGCCATTTGATCAGCTCTAATTGCTAGTAAGTATTGATTAACATAATATTGTAGTGTTAGTTGTATGATGATTATTGTTACGAGTTATAATGGTATAATAATGTTTTATTAATATTATTATTATTAATGGGTTTTTGTGATAATTGATTATTTGATCGGGTGCTATTTTTAGTAAGTCCATAATTAGTAAGCTTATATTTGGGTAAAAATAATTGATATGTAGAATTAATTAATAATAATTGGTACGTGTACGGTTTATAAGTATATATTCACAAGATGATATAAGTAAATCAATTATGAGTCAGTGATTTAATAGTGTTGGATGTATGAGTAGTATTTGATATTAAGTACGAAGTACATATTTATAAGTACTGAGTTCGAGGTGGGATATTTCTAGGCGGTGGTTGCTTTTTTTTAATCGAAGTTATAAAATTAATTATAAATAAATGATGTGCAAAAGGTGGAATATTTCTAGGCGGTGGTTGTTTTTTTTTAATCGAAGTTATAAAATTAATTATAAATAAATGATGTGCAAATGAATAGATGAAAAACCAACACAACTATTAAGTAAAACGTTATATATAAATACACGAAATCCTATCGAGGAGTGTGGACGGACAATATCCGGCATAAGTTGAAAACGGATAGTGCCTATCTCACAATATACAAATGACCCTATCCATAGGGAGCTTCATTTTCCTTTCACTTGGCTTATTGTAAGAGTGACATTATCCATACTCAGCTTGTATCGGATAGTGTCCGTCACAAGTCACAACTCATAAGCAATGTGCTTTAATATAAACAAGGTTATTTCATTGAAATAATTCCTCTTATTTTCCATCTTCCCTAATTAATCTGACCCGTGCAATGCACGGGATAATTCTATTTTTCTTAGCTTTTTGACGTATATTTTTATTTATAAAATTGAACGCCAATGTTTAAAGATAAATGTATAACAATTTTTTACCCAAATTAAAATCTATTATACAAGACAATTACATACAATCTATAGTACAAGACAATTACGCGCTTTATAAAAAAAATAGTTTAAATTCGAAGACATTTTTTTTTGTTAATTACAAAAACAAATATATATGAACAAAATAATTATCTAAAATTTGCACCATAAGCTTTCTAACTCATTAACTTAAAATATGCGCTCTTTTATTCGAGTAAATCTTTTAATACATCCATAACTTATAATTTTTTTTACCTTGCTCTTTAAAACTTTAATTTTACCTCGTTTTCATGCCTTTTGTTTTCTTACCTAGTCGTGATGCTTTGCTTTATCCGCATTCACATGCGTTTCATTCATGATACTTTAAAACTTATATGGAAAATAATTTGACCAAAAAGTAAAACATTAACATGCCAAAACTTGACAAATAAATCAAAACGTTGTCACACGTAAATCATTTAAATTACACCAAATGAAAAATATGAATTCAAGTATTCAACTATACAACAAACGATTATAAAAACAAACAACATAACAAACTAAAATATATTTTATTGCACACCATCACCATAGCAACAACAACACTCAACAATAATAATTCTCAATATACTCACTATCATCAAATAATTAACTTAAACCATAAAATATAATCACTACATACATAGAAAAACTCATGGGCAATAGATATTAAATAAATAAAGTGAATAAAAACTATTATAGGTATTATAGTTTTATAGACATTAAATAACCATAAATTCACATAGTTATTTTTAATTTTAATTTAATTTATGGTATTATTAAATTAGATAATTAATTGTCGAGAAACTCAAGAGGTGAATTAAATAGCACGAAAATGTTAATGAAAATTATGGGTGTTAGGTAATATAAAGAGTTTTAATTAATTTATTAACATATTATATTACAAAAATCAATTAAACAGGAAAACTTTTTAATTAATTTGGTGGGTTTAAACTTTTAAGTTTTATGAAGATTTTTAATTAATTTATTACCATATTTAATTACGAAAATGAATTAAATAGGAACAAATATTAATAAAAATGATGGGTGTTAAGAAATATGAAAAGTTTTAATTAATTATTAACATGTTTTATTACAAAAATTTCAATTAAAACTTTAATTTTAATTATAAATTATGAAATTTTTATTACAAAAACTTCAATTAAACAATATTAATTATAAATTTTAAAATTTTAAAAGGTTACATAAATTTTGGAAAACAATATATTTAATATAAAAACTAGTTTTGTGACCCGTGACATTCACGGGTTTATATGTGTTAGTATAGTTATTTTATCGTATTGTTAAGAATTGTCCGAACAATTAGTTTATCCATTTAAAAATATATAGTTTTGATTTTTGAAATACTTAAATGTTATTTAATTAAGTCATAATGTTTGATTATTATTCTTTTTTTAGAATGATAAATTCTCTAGTGTAAAAAGTTTAAAACATACTTTTTAATGAAATTGGAGTGTATCTCAATATTTTATTTCTTATAAATCATATTTTTTAATAGTTGCAATAATGTAGCATAGTTATAAAGTTTGGCTATTTTCTAATTACTTTTTCTTTTAAATTAAATAATTTGATTGTTTTCTACTTGTCAATTAATAGCTTGCCAGTATTATTGCAATTGTATATGAAATGTAGTGGCGGCAATGTAATCAATTAACATCCCTGTTATTTTATTCTTCAATTTTTTTTTTTTCGACTTAAAAATAAATTGGGTTAGAATATTTGTTGCCAACTTAGTATGATAAATTTAAATATTCTCCATACAGTTAGAATCATATCATTTAAATTACATTTTGAGGTCATATACAAATTTTAGAAAATTGAAAATTAGAATAACATTATATTATCCACATAATTCTCCTTTATAGTTCGACTTGTATATAAACTATTTAGAGTTTCAATTAATATGAACACTTTTTGTGTTTTCTTTTATTTATTACCAACCACCATTTTTTTATGAGTCAAAATAAATTGAAGTTGATTAAAACACCAAGTTTAAGCACCAATGCATTAATATAGATATTAATTTTTTGTTTGATGAGTGGACAAAAAGATAAGAAGATTGTCGTATAAAGCCAAGGTCGGGGCCTAGGCTCAATAGATCATAGGATTCAAAATATTATAATATGAATTTTCAATTATTTTATCATTGCACTCATAACAACATTATCGAGTGTTAACATTCTTAAATTTGAACGTGTTCTATTAAAATCCATATAAGAAAACAATGATACCAACATCTCTAGTCATAATTCGTATAACCGATATTTTTATTTGTATCAGATATCATTTTTTGTGCTTACATAGTACAGAACAATTCACTGCACCACTTTTGTATTTAACAAAGTAAACCATTATTATTCAAATCATAGAAAAACGATTTTTTTCCATATATAAAAAGTACAAACGCATAACTTATAAAGTGTAAAATTATGTTCTCATCAAAGTTGTTTAATTTTTATTCCATCATTCTCTACTTTGGTGAAATTATATCTCATTTTGTAACAAATTGCATGTAATTACATGACAATAATAAAATGGTCATAACTTACAATTTTTTGTATTCACCCATAAATCCATCATTGGTGTGAGTTATGATGATAGGTTTAATTTTTATGCTTAACTCTCGTTTTCTTAAAATGATGGATCGTCTAAATAACATATATGACAATATTTTGTAATAAGATAATAATGGCGGATCAAAAAAGGGGGTGTAATAAGAGATTAGGAATAAAAAATAAGACATGGTCCATTTTATAGGTTTATTGATCGGTCTAATTTTCAGAATTAACTATTGTTTCAGTTTGATGATCTAACGTCTACAGTATATTTTAGTATGATAATAATGATAAATGAAAAAAGGTGTAATATACTAATTCGAGCTTTGGCAAAAACCGGGTCCATTTTTTATCAGTATAAATGTATAATGTATATATCTAGATTTTTATATATACGACACTCGACTATATATGATAATTTATAATCTCATATAATTTAGGAAAAAATAAAAACGAAGATGGCTAGCAATTGTCACTTTCTTTTAAAAAATAGTAATAAAGAGGTTAGTTTTTCAAAGAAGATCAAATCAAATTTGCTATCAAAATGCATATTTTATACTAAAATAACACCCTTCAAAATTAACTTTCATAAATTTAGAATTTAATTATATAGAAATAAAAAAACTTTCATAGAGAAATCGAAGATTTAATTTACTTATTGTCTAGAAACTAAATTTACCTGCACATGACATTATTAGTTAGCTAACACAATGATTTTAGGAAAACGCCTCCACAACCGCCTACACAACATAAGACAAACAAAAAACACCACGAATTAGTAATTTATCTTACAAAATTCAAGCTAAGGAAATAAAATAAACTAAACAAATTTTCACCCCTCACATAACTATTTTATAAGAAGTAAAAGCACAATCTTAAATAAAAGAGGTTAAATAATGTTAATTTAGATTTAGAAGTTGAATAATATATATATTAAAATTTAGTGACATTAATATTAATTAGGAAAGGATAATGATTTTGGCATTCAAAGGGTTGTAGCTTATTATTAGTTGTTCTTATATATAATCTTAATTATGATAAAAAATTTTGCAAAGTTAATATGGGAGTTTAATGGGTGATGGTTAATTATTGCATAAATATGAGAAGAATAATTATGTTTAAAGATGAGAATTATTTGTGACATCAAAATCAATATAGGGCTTTTAGTTTGCCCAAGTATCCTATTATTATAATTATAAAATTATTTCAAAATTAATACGCGAGTTGAATAGAGTGATGGTTAATTATTGTATAGATAGGACAAGAGTAATTATTCTAGAAGATAAAATTATTTTTGGATATCAAAATCATTTTAGTTTACCCCCAAGTATCATTTTAATTATATATAGATATGTGTATATTGGTAAATGATGGAACAATTGGACAATTATGTATAGGGAATGATGTGGTTTTGTGACGTGGTAGGTGTTATTTCGTCGAAATATATATAACATTTAATCATTTTTTATATGTAGCTTTTTAATACAATTTTACAGATAATTATGTGACTTGATAAGATTTTAATATTGGAATGACATACTTTTGACTTGCTTGCTTTTTTATCTTATTTATATATTTACAGATAAATGAATTAAATTAATGTAATATGATAAACTGATTATCCATGTAAAATTAAAACATGTCATGTCACATTATTTAAGTTAGCATTTTAATAAGATTGTGTAGAGGTTGACATGTAGGATTGTGGACGTGGATTTTGTTGGGTGAGGTGGCTTTTTGGTAATCCTACGTGGCTTTTATTGTTGCTGATGTGGCTTTTACTTGGTGTTTTAGCTTAGCCTTTTAATAAGGTTTTATAGATATAATTTTTTTTTTATTTTTTATGTAAGTTTCATGCAATATTCATCACATTTTCAAACTTATCGTACATATTTGTTTTACTCAAATTTAACTCTAATTTAACGGCTATCAAGATTTGTGAGATTAATAAGATACTTAGTCTGTCTTTTTACAATATTGTATAAATCAATAGATAACTCAGTTGATATTTTACAATATTGTATAAATAATTGAAGAATCAAATAATCAATATAGATCGATGAATTATGTAATAACCAATATTAAAATGACATGGATGTGAATTAAAGTTAAATGCTTTAAGTAGCCTTTTAACTATATTGCAAGCATAAATATTACTAATAATGTACATGTAGTCATTATTCATATCAATAAGATTTATTTTGACCAACTTGTTAATATGATTGAGATCTTTGCAACTCCAATTTCATTCTATGAGAGCTATTTTTCAAATGGAGAATGATGAATAAAAAAATAACACATACAAAAATAAAAAATACATTTTAAACTTTATGAAGTATTACTTTTTTTCATGAAACTAAAAATAATTAATCATTAACATTGACGTTGTCAATCTTGTAGTTAATTTATAATATAAAATTGAGGGAAATAGAGGAGTATTTGTTCAACCAATTATATATAGTATTCCCTTCTTCGATCATATAGTTATCTTTCTCCAATGAACCATCCCTACAAAATAAATCCACTGAGCAATTAATAACAAACAAAATGGTGGAATTTGATCATTTATTTAATATTCCATTATGATTGTATTAATTTAAGTTTTTCCTTGAATAATGAAAGAAATAAGACATTGAATAATAAAAATGTAAGTATATTTACCTTTCAACAACACAACTCCACAAATCTTGATAGTCCCTAAATAACAACAAAACAATATATATGTGAGTTCAAAAATGTCATAGTACTTCATAACCAATAGAACTTAAAAGTAATTAAATAAACTATTAATTTAACACCTTAAGACACTTATCTTACCGTAATACACTTATAATAATAAGAATGATTATTTACACGTATAATTTTCTCAGTGATGGGGTAAACAAAATAGTGGCTTGAATTTTGGTTCACAAATGTTGTTTTTCATCAAATATTTATAGCAATTGATGATGCATTTTATGACTTTTGGACTACTTATATTTTTTATTATTATAATCAAAATTAATAAATACATAAATATATTTAGGAATGTTTTGTGACTTTTAAGCATCCTTTTTCATTATTACCAAATTTAATAGACATAAATATAAAGTATAGGGATAAAAATAAAATGTAAAAGGTTTGCTTTAATTATTTTTTCCCTTTTCTGTTTACAAAATCTACCTTGCATGAGAATTTTTAATCATTCTTTGCCTTGCTTTTTATTTATATATTATATTTATAGATTTATACATGTATTTAATTTAATGAAATTATATCAGTTAAACGAAATTGAGCAAGTATATAACAATAAGACTTAAGAGAAAATTGCACATATAAACAGTTTAAAATTAGAGTGATTTAAAATATATCGCAAACTAAACTATATCTTATTGAACATCACCATTGCTGCAACAACAACAACGCCAATAACACTCAACAATAATTATCAATATACTCATTATCGTCAAATAAATAAATTAAACCATGAATTATAATCCACAACGTAGAAACTCATGGGCAATATATTTTAAATAATTAGAGTGAATAGAAACTATTATCGCTATTATGTTTTCTGTAGACATTACACAACCATAAATTTCCATATTTTAATTTTGATCTTAATTTATTTTGTGGTATTATTAGATTAGATAATTGATTGCTGTAAAACTCAATAGATGAATTGAATAGGAAAAAAATGTAAATGCAAATTATGGGAGTTAATTAATATAAAGAGTTTTGATCAATTTATTAAAATATTATATTACAAAAATTAATTAAATAAGAAAAACTTGTGATTAATTTGGTTGGGATTAAGTATTATGAAGAGTTTTAATCAATTCATTACCATGTTTAAAGACAAAATGAAATAAATAGGAAAACAATTTAATAAAAATGGTGGGTGTTAAGTAACCTGAAGAGTTTTTATTAATTATTAACATGTTTTATTTAAAAAAATTAACTATAATTATAAAATTTATGAACACATTTTATTACAAAAAATTCAATTAAAATGTCAATATTAATTGTAAATTACGAAATTTTGATTAAAATTTTGAAAGGTTACATAAATTTTGGAAAACAATATATTTAATATAAAAATTAATTTAAGAATATTGAATATAGACTTTAATATTATAGATAAGTGAATTAAATTAATGTTATGTAATAATAAATTGATAATTCATCAAACAAATTCGCCATGTCACATTTAAATATGCCAAGTCACATTAAAATTGTGCCACGTCACATTAAAATTTGACATGTCACATTTTATTAGTTACCCTTTTGATAAGATTTTATAGATTATTTTAAGAAAATAGTAATATATTTTAATATTATAAATAAAATAAGTGAATTAAAATTAATTTATAGATAAATAAATTAAACTAATGTCATGTAACAAATAAATTGATATTTTATTTCACATTAATTAGCCATGTCACATTAAAAATATGTCACGTCACATTTAAATATGCCACGTCACATTAAACCTTGCCACGTCACATTATTTAGGTAACCTTTTAATAAGATTTTATAGATGATTTTATATTTAACATCATTTAACTTGTAATTAAATGGGTCCATAATTCACCTGTTACTACTAGTTTTCCAACAAGTCATTTTTTCCCCTCTTTTCGTGGTTCCTTCTTTATACTTTCTTCATTTTTCATCCTCGTGGAATAATAACTCATTTTCATTTCCCATCCAAATCAATATTCTAATTAATTTTTTTCGATAGCGTATTTCCCGTCTGAAGAACATCATTTACCCCAAATGTTGACCAAATACTGTGGACACGCGGTGGACACAGCTCAAATAACATGGACATGCGTCAGACACGTACCCAAATAAATGTAGAAAATTAGACACGGCTTTATAGATGTTCGACACGTTTCGGCATGTGTCCGTGGAGTGTCGGTGTCGGATACGGTACGACTCATCACGAGAAGTGTCCATGCTATCTAGATCTTATTCATGTAGATCTACTCCTAAGAGATTTAGATGACATTGATAAATCAAATATGACATTTAAAAAGAACACACAAGTAGGTAATAAAAAAATACGGGATCAATAATTCTAATAAAAAAAAGCCGTTAATTCTGAAACCATAACAAATAAAATTTGCCTTTTACATTAGTAATAAAATAGGTCAGATTTTATAGCAGAAAAAAATGGTCTATTTTAGTAATTGATGATTTATAATAATTTATATATTATCTACTTAATTTTTATTTTTAATTATATGTACTATCCTCCGTTTTTATATAATATACCCATTTGTTGAATATATGAGTGTAGTATTTTAATAAAATGGGTACATTATATAAAAATGGAGGAAGTATTAATTAGTCACGTATTTATGAGTAACCAAATATTTAAACACAGAACCGTGCATTTGTTGTACGGGTATAAAGCTAGTGTTAACGGGTAGAGACAAACCTCTTTTTTTAATGAAGGGTATTAATGAAAACAAGGGGTAATATGTACAGGGTACGAGTAAAGAGTAAAATAGTGTGCGGGATATAACAAATACGAAATGTAATTCAGCAAAACAACAACACCGCAATATTTTGAAAACTAATTTTTTTTAAAAAAGCGCCAAATGCCATAAAATTAAAAAAGATAAATGGCGGGAACACATTGCGCCCCTCCAAATTCTCAATTTTTCATATTCCCAACATTTTCGTCACCATAAAGTTGAAACAAGACACTATTCAGTATTCCCTAATCATTTTCCCCAATTTCTAAACGTTTCTAACCCTAATTTCTCCATCTAATTTCCCCTCATTTCACCCCAAAATCCCCAAATACTCACTTCAATCGCACAAATCCACTCTCAAATTCGAATCTTGCAAACCCTATAATCTCCACACGGTTTTGGAACTTCGGATCGATGGAGGAGAAGGTTTCGATGAAGCGGAAGAGAGTGCAAAATCAATTAACATTAGAGGAGAGAGATTCGAGATTAAAAACCCTAAATGATGAACTAAACAGCTTATTCAACTACTTTAATGAAGTACTAAACAGCGACATTACTTCTTCTTTGTGTTTGTTCAAGGATAATGTGAATTTAAATGCGGCGATTGCGGCGTTGCTGGAGGAGAAGAGAGTTTCGTATTCGAAACTTGCTAATGAAATTTACGAGAAGGTCAAGGATAGAGATGGTGTTACGGTTGCTAGTGTTAAAGCTAGTGTGTTGTTTGTTGGACAAAGGATTTCTTATGGAGTTGCTAATGGTGATGCTGATGTGCTTGAAGATGAATGTGATTCTTGCCTTTGGTGTTGGGAGGTGTGATTATTTATCAGATTTATGTTTCTTTGTTAGATTATTTTAGTTGTTTATTGAGATTGATTGTTCTTTTCGACTCGTAATTGAGTCAAAGATTCGTTAGTTCTGTATATTGATGAATTATATCGTCGCTAAATGATCAGTTTAATTGTCTAACGCAGTCAAAGACTTATTATTTGTTGGTTCTTGATTTGTTTAATTGTTTGATGAGATTGATTATCATAATGGATTTGAGGACTAGTTATTTCCAGGTTCCGGATGTTGATGAATTATAGTCTCTAAATGTTCTAGATTAGTTTAATTGTTCGATGAGATTAATTATTGTAATGGAGTTAAAGACTCTCATTTTCTGGGTTCCGGATATTGATGAATTATAGTCTCTAAATGTTCAGATTAGTTGAATTGTTTGATGAGATTAATTATCGTAATGGAATTAAAGACTCGTTATTTTTTGGTTCCGGGTATTGATGAATTATATAGTCGGTAAATGATCTAGATCAGTTTAGTTGTTTGCTGAGATTGATTATCTAACGCAGTCAAGGACTATTTTATTGGTTCTTGTTTTGTTTAATTGTTTGATGAGATTGATTATCATAATGGATTTGAAGACTCGTTATTTCCGGGTTCCGGACATTGATGAATTATAGTCTCTAAATGTTCTATGAGATCAATTATTGTAATGGAGTTAAAGACTCGTTATTTCTGGGTTCTGGATATTGATGAATTATAGTCTCTAAATGTTCAGATTAGTTTAATTGTTTGATGAGATTAATTATCGTAATGGAGTTAAAGACTCGCATTTTCTGGGTTCTGGATATTGATGAATTAGTAGATTAGTAGCTAAGGTCCTAGATTAATTTAGTTATTTTACGAGATTGATTATTCTCATTAGTTTTTGAAGAGACATGAGTTGTTTAATGAAGTTGATTTAACTTTTTGACACGTATTGGAGTGAAAGACTTGTTATTTTTTGGTTCTGGATAAAAATGAGTTATAGTTACTAATGTCCTAGATTAATTTAGTTATTTTATGAGATCAATTATTTGTTTCTTGTGAACGATGAGCTATAGTTGCCAATTTTTCTTGATTAATTTAGTTGTTTAATGAAATTGATTACTCTTTTTGACTCCTATACTAGTATTAAAAGAGCTAGAAGAGAGAATATTGATTTTGCTGGCCATTTGAGGTGCACTTGGGTGTTTTGGCTAGTGCTACTGAAGTAATGTGGGAGTCTTGGGCTTAAGTTGCAGGGTAAGGGAGAGTTGCGTAAATGTATGCAGCCTTATCATTGTGTTGCTAGCAACACAAAGAGGCTATACCCGAATGACCTAAGATGAAAGTTGTATTACTATAAATTTATAATTACAAAGTAAGGATAATTTGCTGTACATTTTATAGCCTCATTTTGCTGTTATTATTTACTTGTCATATTTTTATCAATGTGTTGATATTTTATAAATTTTTGTTTGCAGACAAGGGACACGAAACTTTTACCAAGTTCCTTACGTGGTGCATTAAAAATTCGTCGCATCTGTCGTAAAAAGATCAGTGAGAGGATCACTGCAGTCCAAGGTAACCACTTGTCTTTCTTCTTGACTTAGGGAGTGTCACTGTACTATTTGTAGATGGTGAAGATAACAATGGCATTTATATTGCCGCAATGAGCAATGTTGTATTTATATGTTTGTGGTGCTCTCCAAATTTATTACATGTTTTGTTTTCAGATGTAATAACCTCCTTGAAAAAATACGAGGATGATCTATCTAGCAAACACAGTATGACAAAAGCTACAGAGAAGCTCAGGAAAATTCTAACAGAAGCAGATATCAGAATGCTTGTTGAAAGCTTGGCCCAGAAAAATGATTCTGAAATGTACGTAGCTTTATTTATATTAACAATATGAAAATTACTTCTTATTTTTATTGGGTAAATTCTAATGCACTATTTCAGGGCCGAAAAAGAGGCGAAGAAGACAGGAACATCTCTTGTTAAGGAGCTTGAGAAGAACAAACTTAAAGCTGAGAAGGAGAAGAAAAGAATGGACCGCGAGCTCCAGAAGGAAAAACTGCAGAGTGTATGTGACAGATTCTTATTTGATTTTATAGTTGCTGTGTCAACCCATTCTGTTATGGTAATTACCAGAGGAACAGAAGGGCAGTAATGAAATGTTTACAAGCTGTCTGCACAACATGACCATCTTAATAACTTTGGAGGCCCTGGTTACAAATTACACAGTTTGATTTATTGTTTTCTGAGTGAATATACATAAAAGTTCTTATTTCAAACTCGTAGCATACTGGTATTAGTTGATTAGATACAGTGCTTTACTGCCGTACTGAAATCATACACCTCTATTATTGTGAAATTGCAAATGTATCTACCAAGATAGACCACGAGACTCAAACCAGTGCACTAGAGATTGAAGGCTTGAAGGTAATGCGCAGGGGGACAGATCTGCAGAAGTAGTAGCCAGGAGTTGAACTAGAGTATCAGAGGAGCTGTAACATGCAGTTAGAGGCTACCTAATTTCTATAGTTATATATGCTTATCAATAATTATGTTTGCGCCCTAAATGATCCTCCGGTTATGAGAACTGTTTGTAGAGGTTAATAGTAGGCTCTGATGCTCAACTTGTAAGGTTAATTAGTGACATAATTGCTCCATGAAGGTGAAACTTCTGGATGAAATTGTTTTAACACACAGACGCACATATTTGAGTGCAAAAGCGTATATGCTGAGAAAAATAAAAATCATTTGCCCTAGAGATGCTTTATGTGTTTTTACTAGCTGATAAATTGTCTCTTGTATGTCCAAAGTGAAGTTTTCTTGCATTAAGTCTGTTCCATATTTGGTCATAATTGCATATGCAGTTGATGTCATTTTGGTTTCATGCTGCTTGTATCATATTGTTCACCTCAATCGTCCTTTTCAGGAAAAGGAGAGAAAACGATTGGAACTTGAAGCTGAGAGAGAGGAAAAGCGACGAGAAAAGGAAGATTCTGAAATGAGAAGACACCTAAAGAGGAAGCTGGAAGAAGCTGACAAGGAACAGCGTCAAAAAGAGAAGGAAGAAGCTGAACTTAAGAAACAACTTGCTGTTCAGAAGCAAGCTTCAATAATGGAACGCTTTCTTAAAAAGAGCAGGACTACTTCAACATCCCAGGATTGTCAATCCACAGGCGTTGCTACATCTATTTCAAACATTGATAAGAAGCAAAATACTTTTGAATCGGTCTCTCTGATGATGGACTCTGCCCTACAACATACATGTGACATTGGTGTCCAGGAGATTCGCAAGTAAGCTTTACAAAACTGTCTTTAAGTGGATAAATTATTTCTTAAATATTTACAAGGCTTCTGCTACACAGATGCCATATGGACTCCTGGCGCCTCATAGGCCATTCAGTACGATCAAACAAGCACCATTGGGGAACTCGCCGCAAGCCTAAGATGCAGCTAATTAAAGAGCTGAAGTTGACTACAAATAATGAACTCAATGGTGATGATGACTTGTGTGTAGACGGCCTTGTAGATAGACAGGGAGAAATGTGCGGTGATGACAAATCGTGCCATGATCATTCAATACTTTCTTTGCAAGGTACCAGAAAGTGTTTCCGTAGAAAACAACTCCTGCAGTTTGATAAGAGCAATAGGCCTGCATTTTATGGGATTTGGCCAAAGAAAAGGTAAGGCTTAACTTGGCTTAGTTCATTTTTGATGACCTGTAATGTCCCTGGGGCAATCTGGAGGAGTAAAATTCTGTCGAGGAGTGGGATAAAGATGATTTCATGTGGATATAGCTGTCTGGGGACATACCAGGAGTTGGTGAACTCCAGAGAGGGGATGCATCTATTTTTTTTGTTATCCTTGCCTAGACTTTTAGATCATAGGCCCTATTTTGTCATAGTAATTAGAACACCAAGTCTGCTACGATGAATTAGGTTATGCTGTCACATTCTTCTTGAGACATACAGTATTTTTCAGTTGTAAAATTAACTGTTTATTACAAGTTATTTGGATTTCAGTTTCTACTTAATTCATGACATCTAATTGTTTCTTGTTTTTGATCATTGAAACTTGGCAGTCATGTCGTTGGACTACGCCATCCATTTAAAAAAGATCCTGATCTGGATTATGAAATTGACAGTGATGAAGAGTGGGAGGAGGTAATATAAAGAATAATAATGTATCTATATAATGGCATCTGTATGATTACTCAGACTTTCCCTTTAACATAAATTTTGATTTCTACTGTACAGTTGGAACCAGGTGAAAGCCTCTCAGATTCCGACAAAGAAGATGAAGAGGTTTTGGATGAAGATTCTTGCAAAGGTGATGACGAGGAAGAGAGTGAGGATGGCTTTTTTGTACCTGATGGTTATCTATCAGAAAGCGAGGTACATGGTTCTAATGGTCTTGTCTTTTGCTTTCATCCTTGAAAAGATGGCCTTCTTCGTCTTATTGATTATCAGTAGTCAATATCATTGGACTTGAACTTTAACTTCCCTATGAAGTGCGGCCCAGTAGATACATATTGAGAAACACTCGAGGCACTTCTTGATGATATCATTACCAATAGGTGTCCAAATTATCCATGACTACTGAATCTTGTACTCGAATCACAAAAACTGTTCATGCATTCAAGGAGTAGTGTTTTCCTTTTTATTTTAGTGTTTCTAAAATCATATTTTGCAGGGAGTTGAAAATGATAGACGCAAAAGTGATTTTGGTGATGAAATTACGAATAGCTCACCTAGTCACAAGGCAGAAGCTGAGGGTGAGGAGTGTTCTTCTTGGACCAGACAACAGAAGTATCTGCGGAATTTAACTGAGAATGCACTTAGAAAGAACCAGCCTTTAGTCATTATAAATCTGATGCATGAGAAAACAAACTTGTTATCAGCTGAAGATCTCTCTGGTACTCTAAAGGTTGAGCAAATGTGTTTACAAGCTCTAAGTATTCTTGCTTTTCCGGGTGGATCTTGTATAGAGGTACCAAATATCAATTTACATGAAGAAAAACACGTCGTTTCTTCTTCAAACAGCAAAGGTTGCACAATTGCGTCAGCAGTTGCCACAACAATACCAGATTCTGACCTTCCTAATATTGTAAGGGGAATATATATCTGAGCATCTTTATGTTATTAGCTAAGTTAACCAAACATGTGCCTTATTTTACTTTTTGTGGTGATTTTTCAGGTGTCTGTTATACAGTCCTGCCCACAGGGTATGAGCAGATTACTAGAGGCCTTGCAGAAGAGTTTTCCCGATGTATCCAAAATTCTCTTGAAAAATAAAGTGCGTGAAATATCCGACTATGACCCTGTTACTAATCGATGGAAGGTTGGTGTCCTTTTCATGTTGCCTTATCCCTTCATTATTTCTGGAAGAGTTGAAAGTATTTGCATATTAGGGTGTATATATGGTACTCTCCACCGTTTTTAATGTCCCCACTTGTTGGTCAGAAGACTCAGAAGTCACATTGAAGATCTACAGATGATATATTATTATTACCCTTTTAACTTATGAAGTAACTGCATTACTCTTGCCAATATGTTATTTAGAGTGGCGATAGTTTAAACACATTATTTTACTAATTATGGAGTGGAGGGAGTATTAATTGTTGTCATCATTTGGGATGATGGAATCCAGTATCATTCCTTGATCTTGTTTGGTGTGTCAGAAATGCAACTGATTTTGTCTCAAAGGAAGTTTGTAGCCCAATTTCATACCATGGCTCCTAGTCAGATTGGGTTTTTGCAGGCTCTCACTGCATTCATAGAGCAACAATTTTCTAGCGTCTCAGCTTGATAAAGTATTCAGAATCGTGTCACCATGTCATTTTAGTGATCGGATATTATCTATGAATCTTCAACTAATATTGCTTTTTGAATGTATATTGGTCACATTTTCTACGGAGTTAGAGAACTGGGGTTGCAGCTCTTTAGTTAATTTTTGTTATGTGTCATCGAAAAAGAATATTTGTGTAGCTAACATAAGAGTAACTGCTTTACGCATCCAAGTATCTAATCTCTTTACACAGCCGTTTGAGGGAGCCCCCTGTGACATTGGGGATATACTCTTGTTCAGAAAACAGCTGAGATGTTGTCTTATTACGGAGTATGAATTATCAGATTAATTGGGTTCACCTTTTTGCTCAAATGTCACTTGTATGATGCAGGTAAAAAAAGATATCTTGCTTAAACTAGGGATGGCAACACCAGGTATGCTGAGTTCTCATATTTCTTTGATTAGCTATCTTGTACCGTATTTCTCATTGTAAGCTACTGAAATTTCAGAGAAAACCAAATTGGGAACAAGAAACATTGCCTCGTTTTTCTCTAAACGGTGTTTACCTCCTGCTCGCCAGATTGTGAACATCTGTGAGTCATCTCCTGAGCTCATGAAGCATGGTTCATCCCCCCAGCAATCAAATGAATCTGCAAAAAATGTGTAACTAGCTTACCTTCCGATTTTCTCAAGGGCCCCTGTTCAAAGTTTCACCTCTGATCATGCTGGGGCTTGTAACTAACTAGTCATAGTATTTTACAGGTGTTGATCAAGTGATGGGTCATTTGATTGCTTATTAGAAGCGATCAAATATGCACCTAAAAGCTGGATACAGACCAGGCCTAAAATGTATCATGGCGATGAGATGGATCTATGTATTTTTTTGAAAATGCATCGTCTGTATTCGCGGCATTCCATTTTTTCCTGGGCTGAAGAGGCTGGATACTACAGGCTGTTCTTCCCATGGGGACAGCTCTAGTATGCATGCCTTCTATAGCTGTAAGGCCTGTAACAATAACAATCCCGGCCTCAATTGATGTTCCCCTATAGTCTTCTCTAATACCACATAAATTGTACTCTATCAAAATTTAATTCCAGTAACCAGTCTTTTAGTGTTTGAGTTCTTTATCTTCATAGATTAGTTTTTCGCGTTCCTAGTTATGATTTTGATCTCTCCTATTTTAACCTTCTCATGTTTGAATAGTGTGTTACCTCGATCTATCTTTTTTTCGTGTTATGTGATTTATCTTTCTGTGTTTTCTACCTTCCCTAACGGTTTTCTACCTCCTTGGCTCACTTAATTTTCATGTCCGTGTTACCTTGATCTATTTTTTTTCCGTGTTATGTGATTTATTTTTCTGTATTTTCTACCTTCCCTGGTATTCTATTTTTTACCTTGATCCTCAATTTAGAGCTTTTCATGTGAGTGTTACCTCGATCTATTTTTTTCCGTGTTATGTGATTTATTTTTCTGTGTTTTCTATCTTCCCTGACGGTTTTCTACCTCCTTGGCTCACTTACTTTAGAGCTTTTCATGTTTTTACCTTGATCTATTTTTTTTCCGTGTTATGTAATTTGTTTTTCTGTGTTTTCTACCTTCCCTGTAAAAAACGAATTGCCATATGTTGATCAATATCCTTCCAACTTTTGTTATTTGTAGATACCAAATCTAAAAATATTAAACTGAAACTTCAGCTGAATGAATTTCATAAACGCATATCTATTACATAAATTTCACTATAATATATAGCTTTCATTACAATATAAAACTCAGACGAATACAAATTAATGAAAGAATCCCCCAATCACTTTTCCTTACCAATCGAAAAATATAATAACCCACAAATTCCCGTGTAAGGACGTCTTACACAAGATTTCTGTTGACAGCGGATTTGTACATAAAACCACTTTCTCAACTATTAATTCACGATTTTCTTATAAAAGATCCGTCTTCCAAGAGACCAACTCGTAATTTAGACATGAAACGAAGCAGAAGGGTAAGGCAAGTAGCCCATCTCTTCATCACTAGCAACCTTATTACTCCTCTTAACACCACCATTGTTATCACCACCATGACCTCCATTACTACCACCTTCAACAACAGAGTAATACTTCAAGAAAAACGCGACAGTCAAAACAACCCACTCTAACACAAACATAACAACACAAAGTCCACCAGCCATCTTCAGAATAACAGCAGCATTCTCCTCCATCACATACGACTTCAGTTTCGACAAGAAATCATCGGTCCGAGTGAAAATCAGGATCGATAAGGATCCCTGAAAGATGGCAGTCAGGACAGTAGTAACCATGTGTGTGAGAAACCACCTTGAACCGCCTTGTGCGGCTGCGTGACAGCCGGACAAGGCGGCGAGGATGGTGAGAAGATGGAGAGCAATGAAGAAAAAGCCGCAAAGAGACGGGATTAGTCGAAGAGAAAGTGTTAAGAAAATGCAGCTTGTTGCTGCACCTAAGAGGACGTAGTTGCTGTATAAGTAGAGTTTTTTGGTTTTGAAATGTGGGGTGTTGTTTGATATTTGTCCTAATTGGATCCCCATTTTTTCGAGTTTTTTTGGGTTTCGGGTTTCGGGTTCCGAGGAAATTACAAGGGAGAGAATAGAGGGTTGTAAGGGAGGAGAATTGAGAGAGTGTGTGTGAAGTGAAGTGAAGTGAAGTGAAGTGAAGTGAGGAGATATAGAAGAAGAAGAAGGGAGTAACGGTCATATTTGGAAAGTAAGTGATCGTTGGGGTTTGGGTGGGGCCATCCCATTGTTGGAAAACAGCAAAGGCTGCAACGGCTAGTTTTATAAATAATGCAATTAATTGAGAGGGTTTAGATCCGAATTTTGGGGGAGTTTTGTATTGTTTGGACATGATCGATGGTTTGACGACTTTTGGCAATGGATGAATTTTCGAATGGTTAGCTTAAAAGTACAAAACAATAATCACTCGGATAGGACAAATTAAACGGGAACATCATGTAGTAACGAAGTAGCAAACTACTGTATTACGGATTTGGATCGTTTTCTTTGGGATTTGAGTTTAGTTTAAAAAGATAATAATGAAAGACATGAATAATATTTAAATAGTAGCCTAATAGAGGAATGATGTAAAATATAAGCATTTTCATATTCATAAATTCCTATGTGTCCGTAAATTAGTTTAATTTGATTCTATATTTGTAATCTTAGTTTAGTTCGACTTAGTAAGAAAATGTTTTAGATCAAGAGAAGAGGTCTTGATCGAACCGCGAACATTGTGAGGTTGTTTATGATAGTTATGGGTTTCTAACAATTTAGACAAAATAGTATGTCCGATTAATAAATTAGACGCAAAATTAGAGTTTGGATGGTGAATTTGTGGTTCAAACATTTACCCAGACTTAACCGAATGGTTGGATGGTTGGTAATAATAATCTGTGAATCATGCCCAGCTTATTTACCAATTAAATACTCGTCATCCGCGATGAAATATATTAACCACCACAAATTCTCACACAAAATCACAAAATACCTATGAGGTGTGTCCCATCTTGTCCTCTCTCCCTTTTTGTGAGAGGATTAGCTGTCACAAGCAAGACCTGCTGATTAACTAGTGTACTTTTTAATCCTATAGAGAATTAAATACTTTCTGTTTTGGTAGGACATAATTTGGTCAAACAAAGCCAAACAAGACTGGTCTCGGACCGATCAGCATATCACAGAAGTGAAGATTAAGCAATAAGAGCAATATTTGCTGCCAAAACAAAATACCAAACATTATTTCAGGCCAAATGGTCTACCAAAGAGTTGGAAGCGTATTCGTTCGACTGAACCAGATCGCACCATTAACAAATTATTGGACGACATGAACAATAAATTTTATTCTGCAGCAAGCTGTGCATATCGGAAATGTGTTAAATTATACAGTGATGGGTGCAAATACAATAAAACAATCAAAACTCCGCAAAGCAAAAAGGAAAAAAAAAAACAATCTAGAGGCGACCTCAGTTTCATCTCACTGTTCATGCCATCCTGCGCGTTCAATGGCGTCGACATGAAAACTGTTTATTACCCAGATATAAAACAATGATCAACCATCGAAACATCTCATACAAATATAATGAAAAACTGCATAAGATCCCGATTTCAAGCTTGCAAAAAGCTTGCGTATTTGGCTCCCAAGAAAAGCCTTTGGATGCAAAGTAAAGCATTTTTGGTAACCTCAGAATTTTCATGATTCATTAGTTTCATCACCCGTTCCTTGGCCTTAAGATCATTGGCTATGATTCTCCCGGATGGATGTTGCTGAATGAATTGCGAGAGATCATAGCAAGCAACAGCGAGGGATCGCGGGTCATTGGAGGTGTCCAATATGGTTATGAGCACTCTCAATATCTGCATTCATGAGGTGGTGGTAAGAACCCAACTAAAATTCAGATCTCGGCAACAGATTTGAACATTTTACAATCCCACATTTGAAGTTATGACAGGCATAGATAAATGGGATCCATAGACGGGCATGTTCTATGGCCATACAACTGAACATATCAAGATATGAGAGGGAGACGTTTACCTGAAAATCATTTTCCTCGAAGTTGGTGATATTCTCACGCCAAAAGAAAGCGTCTTTGTGAACAGGGGTCCAGTCAAGATGACCCAGAAGAACTTCCTGCTTATACTTGTCAAATGAACTCAATAACTTGATATTGTCCTTCAGGCCTTCCTCTAGCTGGTTTAAGGCTTCCACAAGGTCCTGTTGCCACCCCAAAAAAATACGGAACATAAGTTGGATAAAGGAATGACATCATTGACAATTGGAAAAGAAAGTAGAAGAAGAGATCTGTCCTTAGCCAAACACTATGGACAGTCCTAATCCATATCTTGTTACATGTTTCTGAGCAAACAAACTAAATTATTCCTCACCTCGTCACCCCAAGCATGAGCTTTCAGATTCTGAACAATTTGCGGCATTCCAAGGTCCACCATCTGGGCACCAAATGTCGATCTTGGAAGCAGATTCTTGAAAGTCATAACAATGACTCTAACCACCTACCATAGATTCAAACAAGCGACTTATCAGATTCAGATTAAATATATTTCTGACCACTGTGTAACCAGTAACTTCAGTGGCCAAATGGTGGAATGATTCCTGATCATCTTTTATACTGAAGAGGGTAATGGAAGTTGACCAGCAACACAAAATATATTTAGGTGTGGTTTGAAAATTAGGAGGAAAAAAACGAAAAATTTAGTATGTCTACCTTCTCTTTTGTAGAACTTTTGACAACATCCATCAGACGAGGCAGGCATCTAGAAGTGGCCAAGTATTCAACTGCAGGGTCATAGTACGACAATAGCCATATACAAAGACATGTCTCATAAAGGAGCTGTTCATAGATGAAAGAGACAACTATGTTAGGAGACATTTTCAAGATTATGACGAAATAACTCAGTAAATTGGCTACACGTATAATTTAAAGGTCAAGTAGCAGTCATTTATACAACTCCTGAAGCAAATTTTTTAACGAGTCATCCGGAAACAACCTTTGTCGTTTATACAAGAGTAAGGCCACGTACATCTGACCCTTAACCTGCCCATTTGTTGGAGCCCTTGAGACACTAGGGTACTTTTAATATACACAATCATCACCGTAGATGGACGTAGAAGTCAAGCTAGGAGTTGGTTTTATGAATTGACAAGGAGGTTGTAAAATTTATTTAAGGAATAGTGATAACTTTACCTGCATAGAAGGCTGACTGGATTGGGAAGATGTTAATGCAGCAGCTGATTGATTCGATACTGGAACAATCAATGGTATTAGTAGCTTGACTCCATCCACTTCAACAAAAGATGACCTAACCAAGGGTTCTTTTAGTAAGGTTGCTAGGCAAGTTACAGCAGTAGGGACACTCCGACTAGGATGTGAAGGCTTCTTAAGCTGCAAAATACTCATGGAAGATTATGATTAATTAACGGAAAATAATAGATGGGTTATCTAGAAATTTACAAGGAAAGTTTGCACCCAACATCTACAGCACCACGAAACAATAAAACGAGCACTAAGGTATACTACCTAGTTCCTACCCCCCGATGTTATTGGCCCCATGTGACTTTAGTCACCCAGTGTTAACTTTAACCATTAATTCTGTCAATATATGTAGAAATACAATTTAAAGTTTGTAATGTTTGATGCAACAAATCTACATTCATAATTTCATATTATCAATTTCTACAAATTTTTACTGGTGTATACAACAACAACAACAACAACAACATCAGAGCCTTAGTCCCAAAATGTTTTGGGGTCGGCTGACATGAATCATCCTTTGGAACCGTCATGAGTGAACTCTCATCTCAACAAGAGAAAAGAAAGAAAAGAAAAAAAAACGGAAGTGGAGTGAAACAAAAAATGAAAGGCAAAGGGGTTTTATAGATTTTTAAATCGAACTTATCATATGTATAAAAACCCAAAAATAAATCAAGAATAAAGTTTTAAGTTTTAAGTGATTTTGAGAAACGAAGTAAAATTTAATACTCCCTCCATTCTTTTTATATCACCCAACTTTTGTTTTGACACTATTCACAATCGAGTATTCAACGTCGGTTTTCTCTCAATCCGTTCACGGAAATATATTCATGTGAGATCTTTTTTGGATTGTCTTGATAAGAGTATTAAGAATATCAAAGTTTTATAATTTTTAGTAGTATGTAGCTAAAGATATAATCAAAACAAAATGAACATCGGCAAACGTGAATAATGAAATGGGGTGATATAAAAAGAATGGAGGGAGTACAAGATTTTTTACTGGTGTATATTGTGAGAAAATATTGGTTGAAGTCAACATCATTTAATCATCATAGTCAAATCAGGCCATCAAAGTCGACATCTTCTTACAATCAAGGTCAAAACATGACAAAATAAATGGGATGGAAGGAGTACTTTATAGAACACTCCCATACCTGTGCGCACAGCCACTCAATTAGTCCCTTCAAGACATCACCAATAGTAGCAACTTTACTCTTGGAGTCCGATGCTTCACCATTCATAGCTCCACCATACTGGTTTTTGGGTCTCGCACTACAACGAACATATAAGATTACTCTTTCTAGTATATAAAATAATTTTTAAGTATGATACAGGTTGCTAATTACTCAAAGGTGTAAATCAAATCTCAATACCTCAGGATCAAAGCAAGTATCTTACAGCTCTTCTCTTGTATGAACCAGTTACCCTTCCACAGCAATCTGGACAAATCGATATAAAGAGTTGTGACGGTAGATCCGTAGATGAACATGATCAATAAATAAAGTATATTAAACAAGGTCATGGAGGCTAATTGAAAACGCAAAGAAGATTATGGGTTATAGAGGAGCTTCCCCTCATTTTCATGCTAATAGTCTACCCTTCTGACAGCTTGAAGAACCGAATAACAGTATAGTCACTCAGGTGGAAAACCACCCAACCATAAATTAATAGAAGCGAGGTGGTCAAGTCAGAACTCAGAAACAATCTGAGCATATTGTTAGACATTTATCACTCCCTCCTGTCTGGTACTCTGGTCACAGAAAATAGTTCATGTTCAGCATTACTGTCCAGTGTCCATAACAAGAATACCCCAGACCCTCACGTAAGCCATTATGTCAACCACTCGTTCCGAATACCTAGATTATATAGATGAAGATTTCAACTGTTGACCAGTAAAACATCCTGAATTCAAGTCCAGAGCTTGCTCAAAAACAGCAAAGCGGGCTTGAAGAGAACTGACCAATTACTAAAAATAAGAGTACAGCAGAATACAAAACAACCAGCATTGGTCAATAACAGGGTGAGGATGAATAGAACTATATTCCTCTCATACGGTAACTAATTGTTCCTACAGTCAGCATTTCAGCTTATCAACCCTAAACAAAAACATTATAGGGATATCACTTCACTTTTGTCGACAAGTAAATGATACAGCAATATTTTTTTACATAGGGTGAGAAAATAGAAAATGGAAGGGCCAACCAATAACACTTAAATACTTGCCTTAAGAATGGTTCGTAAATATCCTCATTTGCAAGTGAATTATCATGAAACATTCTCGCCCTCTTGGGGTTTGCTGCAATTGGAGATACCATACATTATTGCAATAAAAAATGCATAACAAGTTGTTCTAAGATCAGTACATATACATAAAAGTGTCGAACGAGAGCTCCGTATTACCAGTAAGCATTTCATCTATTAAAGCAAGGACATATTCAACGGTCTCTTCTTTGAATATCTCTCGAAGAATGCTCACAAATACTCGAACATAAGCAGGACCATCCTGTTAAAATTACAAGAACAAACTACAATAAATGAGGTAGTAAAGAGAGACAAAGACAATGTAAAGGTATACAAATAGATGGAGTCAGGATGTGAGTGGATGCTCAACATTATTAACATGCGTCATTTTGAAAAAGTCAGGAAATTAAATTTAGCAAAGCTAAAGGTTTAGCTTTTGAAGAACCATGAGCAGAAGGTCAAGAGCAAGTGGAGAAATTATTAAAATGGAGATCCATAGCGGGAGCTAAAGATGGCATTAACTTTCAAAACGTTAAGCTTCCATGTACGTAAGCCAGAACCGAAAGGATAAAGTAGACATTAACTTTCAAAAGGTTGAGATAAAAAAATGTCGAGTAAGGTCAGTTCAGCAAAAATCTACATGATGAATCAAGAAATTAGAAATATTAACAAAAGAAATCAATGTCATTTTCAAGTCTTGTTGCAATGTGAATTTGTAAAGCACACCGGCTCAAGCAAGCTAACAAAAGAAGGTGAAACAGGCGCCAACTAGAAACGATAAATTTCTAGTTTGGTTAAGAGCGCCAATGACTCCTTTATACGATGATAAGTTAGACCCACGTATTGATTCAAATAGAAGAAAGTTTGAGGAGGAGGAACTTATCCGAAGACAAATAGCTCACAAAAAGAAGGTGAAACAGGTGCCAGCAAGAAATGACTAATTCCTAGTTTAATAAAGAGTACAAATGACTCCCTTATATGATAACTAAGATCTACTTATAGATTCCAATCAAAAGAAAGTTCGGGGGAGGAGGAGCTTATCCCAACACAGAAAAAGGCTTTAGTGAAAACTCTTCTGAAAAGTAATTACATAGAGCACATTACATCATCAAGAAGGGATGCTCTCTGGCTCTCTGATTTTTTATCATAACGCCTCAAGAGTTGAAGGGATGTTCCTGTGATCAGCTTTGTAGTCATGTAAGTCTCCCATGGAATGTCCCTTCTCAGAACCTGAAAGAAGAGGCGATAAGAATAAGACTAGACAACAAGACCCAAAAATATATTAGTCCACACTGATCATTTAGATCACTATTAAACTATACTCCCACAAAATTATAAGCCAAACCAACATTCAACTTCAACGAACATCAGCAAATAGTGCTCTCGAGAGTACTCTAAAGTCTCAACTTAACGAGTATGTTCCACAATGAAGCGGAGCTACACTTGAATTTACGTGCATTGATGATTGCAGAACCGTAAATATTCTAATCTAGTATGGCAGCTTCCTTTTCAATAACCAATACCTATAAAAACAATGTTACAAATTTAACTGGATTTTCTCCAAAACGACACAATTTCCCTTCATAAAACCGATACCTTTAAATGTCAACATTAATAATTATATTTCAACTCCCATCTAAAAAGCATGATCAAGGACCCTCAATTTCTGAATTCAAACCTCACAATTCCACAAATATGGCTGACTCCATCTCGTCTAAACAACCGCTACCAAGTGTCTACCTTAGAACTCGAGTTCAATCCACCATTGACATATCCATTCCTTCCTTTACACCATTGATATTTCCATTCATGAAATCACCACCAGGTAACTACTTGTTAATCCAATCTACATTAGTCAATTCCCCTTCCCTCATCAACCCATCAAGCAACTTACAACCATCATCTAACAGGTTAGGACCATCACTGATTTCTTTCCACACAATTCGACTGTATGAATCCAGAGTCTAGACAACAACATCATCACATTAAATACTCATCAAAATCAAACAATCATACCCCCTTCCCCCCTAAAAAAATACAATAATTAAGCCCAATAATAAAAAAATTGCAACTTTAGTAATCAATCAATCAATTGACCCATCAACACACATTGTTCAACCATATTAAACTAAATTAAACACAAAAATATTGAATCCCACATATGATCATCAACAATTTAACCAAATAATTAACAAACTAAATCAATTAATTTGACAACAACGATGAATTATTAACAAAAGGGTATTGAAAAAAGATAAGATAGGGATCAAAAAACCTGATCATTGGTGAGTTCAGCATGATCAATCGTCATTTGTGTATGATGAACACGAAGATGGTAATTAATTAATGGCGGAATTTATAGAAATACTAAAAACCCAACAACATTAAATAGAAACAAAAGCAGAAGAAGAAGAAGTAGATCGATGAACAGAGAGACGACAAACAAAGACGAAGGAGAGATTGAGAATTAGAGAGAGAGAGAAAGAGAGATCGGGTATGAGTGAGTCGACGTGCTTTCGTGGATTGATAGATCTCTATTTTATTATTGATTAGTTACTCCAATATTTGGGTCTAAGCCGGTTTTACATAACCATAATTTTGTAGAACGGGGTTTCATTATTTTATTACAAGTTATTGAGAGACTACTCTTCTATGGTAAATATAGGGGTGTATATAGGAGTAGAGTATAGGGGTTGTAAAAATTTAACAATTATTTTTGCGATATAAACTAAAATTTAAAATAAAAATAAACGTGATGCGAAAGTAAAACAAAAAATTAGAAAAATTAGTTCTAAAAGGGTGTTGCTCATTCATGAACGAATTTTACTCTTTTATAGACGAAAATGACCATTTTACCCCTTCTATTTCATATTCCCAATTCCCATTTTCTCTCTCTAAATCTAATTACCTCTTCCAATCCTGCCACCTTGTTACTGCCCCCGGCCTCCGCCGCCAACCACCGCGATTGATCCGACGGAAAAACCTCAACTTCACCACGGGTTTCTCTCACAATGAGCGTTTCAAGGTTCAAGAGACGACTAATTGATGATGGGATACTTTGTATCGAACCCCATACAGATAAGTACCTCATCGATGTCAGTTCCCCTACAATCGCACAAAAGTTTTTTGTTCGTTCCAAAATTTTCTAAATCTAGCAGAGTAAGTGATTTGTAATTCTCAAACACAAACCCTGATGTTTGCAACATGCCACGTAATGACGCATAGCAAATCAAGGAAACTGATTTTTAACTTTGTTAATTCTTATTTCCCCAAATCAATTTAATTTTTGTGATTTTTATTCAATTTTTGTGATTTTTTGACGGATCAATCGCGGGATCTTTTGTAATTCCTACCCTTTAAGTTTACTTGATCGATACGAGAACTATCATCCATAGTTGTGTAATTTTGACGAATTTGAGAAATTTGATTTGGGAGGGAGAGAATTAGGTAGAGTTTTTTTTGTTTTTAAGCCAAGGGTATAAAATGGAAAACCAATGAAAAAAAGTTCACAAATGAGTAAAACTCGTACATGAATGAGTAACTACGCTAAATAATTCAAGAAGATATAAATAAAATACTTTATAATGTTAGTTATGGGGTCGAACGCATGACCAAACTAATAGAAATTTAATATATAACCACTATACCACCAAATATTTGATAATTTTATTGAAACTAATTTCTAAATATTTCTTTACAAGGGGGTGCGGGTGAACCCCATCTAGGTAGCACCAAAACGGACACGGACACGGACACGACACGGACACGGGACATGGGACACGGCATCCCATGAAAAGTAGGACACGGGACACGGCATTTAAATATAATAAAATATATATTTTATGGTTATAAATAACGTATAATTTTATTTTATCATGTATTCGAAGCTAAATCTAAACAAGTAAAGGTACAATTCGACCTTTATTATAACTAATTCTCATTTTCCACCCAAATTCATCTTTTAATCGATCTTTTTTAAAATTTTATTCATCGTCTAAACTATAGTATGTTTAGCCATGTGTCCAACGAGTGTCGGGTGTCCGAGTGTCGGACACGGGACAGCTAATTAGGAGAAGTGTCCGTGCTACCTAGAACCCCATGCACCCCCGCTAAAAATGCCCCTGGCTAAATATGTTTTTCATGTCTTTTTATTGATGATCCTGATCGAAAATAGATTTTAATTTCATATCTATTTTCTTAAAATGTGTGTTTAGTTGTGTTCTAGGTTTACAAAACCCTAGTTTATGTGAAATTGTGGACACCTTTTGACAAATAATTTCAACTCACCCAAAATGACAAATACTTTATTTTGAGCATTATTTTAAAAACTCGTTCATCATCGGGTCTTTCATTGTTGGGTCATCCACAGTAATAGTGGGCGAATAATGGTAGTGTAACACAAAACTTATACAGGACCATCTTTTTCTAGTAAGTTATTGCGAAAGCACTCTTCCATGATATACGTGTTTTTCGTCTTTCTACCGATGATCGTGAACGAAAATTGATTTTAATTTCGTGCCTATTTTCTTAATATGCGTAGCTATTGATTTTTCACTCTGGTTTATACGTGAAATATCATTTTTACCCAAACTGAAAATGAAATAAACTTATTATAAGACTATATAATAAGAGACTTACTCATAGTTATGGTTTCATAGAATTCAGTCATTCACGGTATTCATAGTAGGGATTTAATCGCAGTATTTTTAAATTGGAAGTTCCTCCTCTTCCTTAAACCGCAGCAACAACAGCAGCAGTTGCACTCTCCTTTTATTCCAAATTCAAGTTAATACGGATTGATATTCGTCTGGTATGCAGGTTGATTTGTGAGATTACATTAAGAATCACTTTGATTTCTTAGATTCTGGCCTGAGAAAATATTCACAACTGGTGTGCTAACCAGACTCAAGTTTTGATGCGCTTCATCATTTCATACTCTGCTTAAGTTTTTGTTGTAGTGATGACGGAAGTGAAGCTCAATGGTTTGTAGATGGGGACACAGGTTTTGATGCTATCGCTACAACAATAGAGAATGCCAAGTCAGAGGTTGGTTTCTAAGATTAAATACTTTTCTTTAGATAGTATAACTGAATAGAGAACTCCATTCTCACAGAGCTGTATCCTTACATTTTGTGCAGGTGTATATTACGGGTTGGCTAATCTCAGGTTGATCTGCAATTGTTCAGGACTATTCTTCCGTGCTTACCAGCCCTTGTGAACCTGAACATTGGGTATAGTTCATGGCTGGATTCAACTGAACATTGTGTATAGTACATGGTCGGTTTGATTTCTTTTTTAATTCGTAGATATTTAATTTTATGCATTGTATACCTTGAGAGAGTCTGGATGTTTGACTAAATTAATTTAGTACAACCGTGTAGCAAGCCTAAGTTAGCCCCTACTCACCAAGTGTAACACCCCCATTTATTTAAGAGCCTTTAGCAAGACATTCTCAAATAAATAGGACTGTTACCATCCCGGAATATCCGAGGTAGTGAATAACAAGGTAAACAAACCAAAGATATTTCATATAAGTACTGATTAAATTTGAACTTGGTCTTACAACAGTTATGAGTTCCAAACTTGATAAAATGAAAGTACAACTGACGATATCTAAATGTGATCTAACTCTAAGTAGGTCCATGCCATGTCTCTCTCCACGCCCAAGCTCCTAGTCCATCTGTCACTGACCTGTAAAAATCTACTCCCCATTCCGGATCATCGTAGGTGTACACGAATACACGGGGTCAACCGCGAGGTTGAGTAGAAAGATAATTAAGACAACAATATAAAATACTCCGCACCGATCCAACACCAAATAAACTCCGCACCGATCACAAGACCCAATATACTCCACACCAAACACAGACCCTTTATCTCCGCACCAAACACAGACCCTTTATCTCCGCACCAAACACAGACCCTTTATCTCCGCACCAAACACAAGACCCATTATCTCCGCACCATATCACAAGACCCATTATCTCCGCACCATATCACAAGACCCATCATCTCATCGCCTCATCGTTATCACAGTATAAATGCACAATATCAAGATCACATAATAATATATAACAACATGTTTGATATCAATTATGAACGGTTTACACATCGTCAAACATTAGTAGTTTCCCCTACCTCAACTTGCAGAACGACAATTGAACAGCTGCCAGAATCATTCCACCACGAACTCAGTTCCTATAACCAGTACTTAATATCAATTCCTACCCATACAATCGCATTACCAAAATTACTTGACCCTATCCAAACTCACATCAATCATCATGAACTCCTCATTTATATAAATCATCACTTGTCAATTAACTTACTAATTATAGACTTACTATATATAGACAGTAATAACATAACTAGTATATATCATACAAATACAACCCATGGTAAACAATAATAATAATAATGGCACATGAAACACAACCATAACATTTGATAAGGTATTATTATTGATAATACTAGTAACAATATTAACAACAATATCAACCACGACAATTACCAATACCATGATGGGTAATAAAACAATAATAAGAACTTAAATTTTCCAAGCATGATATACAATTATAACATTTGCCCATAATATACTTAATAATAACGATACTAATATGAATAACATGATTATCGTATAATTGTAAAATCACCTTAATAATAATTGACCAATAACAAAGATAATGAATAAAACAACAACAACAATAATAACAATAACAACAATAATAACAATAATAATAATAATAATAATAATAAAACAAAGCTAACAAGACAATGAAAACAGCCCCTATACCACGACTCCACACGCCACTCTAACAGCCCCCTCTACCGCCACACGACTCCCCCTACAACCTGCCGACAACCACCACACAAAACCCCCAACCACACACTCCACCCCTGACGCCTACCACCACCTTCGACTCCCTCTGATAAAACACACCACGGCCCCCAAAACCCCTGGTTCTCACGCACCCCTTACCCATCCACCTGTAACCACTGTTCCAGCCACCACCAACAGTGGCGACACCACACAGGACCCTCACCACTAACACCCCTGACTCCCGACTCTTAACAGTGGTGGCAACACCGTTTTGACCTCCCCCGAGTCAACGGTGTTGCCATCCCCCCACAAAGGTCCCTGTACTACTGCGACACCCAAACGCAACAGAGATAAAAACCACAAATCCCTGACACCCCGACGAACTCCCCTGCACCACCGTGTCCTGTCCCCACTTCCCCTCGAGACTACCACCTCGAGCCTCCCTACACTGCCACCTTTCTTAAACTCAAGGACCCATAATAAAATAAACACAACGCCTCTTCTGAAAATCGATTACAAACTGTATATATAAAGACTCTTATAAAACGTGATATTACAAATTCCTCCTGACCCCAGTTTCACCACTCTCGAAAGGAATCTTAAACCACCAACGACCCACCATGAAGGACCTACATATGTTCCTCACATGTCATAGTATGTAAATATACAACCACGACTCAGATTAACTCGTTTCATACGCTCTAACTAAGTGACAGAAAGCATACAAGGAACAGGTGATGGCCGGATTTTGTCGTCAATTCCGTCACCAAAAACAATTTATAAACTCCCAAATTAAGTAGTATAATTTAGGGTCGAACCCAAAGGACGGTGGGGAAGTTGTATATTTAAGTTCTAGTTCGAGCTTGAGTCGGGTAATAAGTTTGAGATTGATTAACAACTACTAAAGATAAATTAAAGCAAATGTGAAATCGATGAATAAAAGATACTAAGGTGTCGGGGGTACTAAGGTAGGTTGGTAACGAATCATGCAAGGGAATCTAGGGTCTCCACTATACTAGGCCTAGGTTTGTCTCGTCTATCGATTTGACTCACCTAAAGTCGATCCCTATCCTAGCTTTCGCTACAAACAAGGTCAACCTAACATACATACATGCTCATGAAGGCCCTAGACTATCATCAAAGGCCAACAACAATTCGAATCATGTCCAACCGTCGTTGAGACATTTCATCAAACATATACCATGCACAAATGAAAACCTAGCAAAGAAGAGAACCAAATCCTAACCCTAAGCAAGATTCATAGCTATCAACAAACCAAAGCACACCCCTAACCCTAGTAGGGGAACTACTCACACATGGCTAACATAAATATGTAAACAAATGATGAGGAATTGCTAGACATGTTGGATTAAGTGAGAGTAAACAATTAAACGAGCAAAACTTAAAGGAAATGCAAAGACAAAGTAAAGATGAAGAAGATTATACCATCAACTACGGAAAAGGAAATGACTTGGATGACAAGTTGAAGGATTCTTTCAAATCCCCCAAAAATACAACCCGAATAATCCTCTACAATTGCTTAAAAACAAACCCAAGGAGAATCCTCAAGAGAGATTAACTAACAATGAAAGATTAAGCAAAGATCTAAAGAAGATTAAAATAAATTAGAGTGTTTTTTGAGTCTAAGTGTTGAGTAATGCAACAGTAAAAAACCCTAAAAAAGCTAAGAAAATTGCGTAATAAGTAATGTCACAAGTGCGGGTTTATATAGGGCTCGAAAATACGAAAAGAGCCTCTCAGCCGGTCGACCGGCTGCCGGTCTGGGACCGGCTGAGAGTCCAAGTGAGGACTTCTGAATTTTTCTTCGTTTTTCTTCAATGAGCATGCATTCCCAGCCGACCGGCCGGCTGCCGGTCTGGCACCGGCTGGGAAGCCTATTCTTCAGTTCTGACTTTTTCTCTTCTTTTTCTTGGCTACAGGTACCCTCAGCCGGTGTACCGGCTGCCGGTCGACCACCGGCTGGGAGCCCTTTTGTAGCAATCTGCCCAACTCTGCATAATTCTTCATTTTACGAAATTGGCTAAGTATGGGAAGGTCTTCCCAGCCGGCTGACCGGCTGCCGGTTGGCCACCGGCTGGGAGCCTTTTCTCAAGGTTCTGAAAACATCTTCCAATTTTCTCGAAATTCAAGTCAATGCATCCCAGCCGGCCTACCGGCCGCCGGTTGTGGACCGGCTGGCAGGGCCTGGGAATGCTTCTTCATCATTCCTTCACAAATCTTCATAAAACGCTCCAAATTCGTCTTGATTTCTCTCATTTCTTCGCCCCCGCCGTAATACCTACAAAAAGTGGACAGAATAGGAATATACGAGGAAACGGACGTAAAAACACCTCAAGACACGCAAATCGAGGCCGAATCGTGACCGAAAATAAAGAAAATGTAAAGGAAATGATGACCAAAATGGAGCTCATCAACAGGCAATAAACACAATTAGGGTGAGCATACCGGAGTTAAGGCCAAACGAACCACCCAAATCAGTCCTACAACCACCGCACGCTGCTTCCTCCTCTTCTCTACTTAGGCGGCTAGGGTTTTGTGTGATTGTAAAAGTGTTTGTATACGTTTTTAGGGCGTGTAGGAGTCATTATAAATGACGGCTGAAGAGGAGAGGAGCAAATAACCCACCGTGGGCTGTTGCTTGACACGGGAATCGAGGCCCACAAGTGTGGTGCTGTTGATTCCGTGTTCGAGCCCCCTTAGCAGCGTATTACAATCTTTTCTTTTGATGACTCAAGTCCTCAATTCGAACCCTACCATTGTCTAAAAACGCTTATAAACGTACGGGGTTCACTAGCTTAACAACGAAGAATATACATAACTACATCGTTTACCCATAGAATTATATAAAAGTCCATAAAAAGTACGGGTTATTACAGTCTTTCCCCCTTAAAATGAACTTCGTCCCGAAGTTCACCCACTCATAACGGTAAAGAACTTATAACAAGCATAAAACAATCATCAATAGCACTTATATCGACTTCAAAACACGAAATGTTACATTCCACCCTCGTTAAGAAAACTTTGTCCCCAAAGTTTAACGTATAACTAAATTCAATTCACGAACACAGCAAGATGCATAACAGAAGTTATCAGGATTATCAAGTAGATGCGTGCTAAAATAACGACACAACAGCTAGCCATGTCGTAACCACTTAACCATATCATAAATAAAAATATTTTACAATCCCACCTTCCTTAAAACACGGTTACGTCCCCGTAACCTCATTACACAAATCCTAGCTCATAGCTCCGTCTTACTCATTAAGTTATCTCATACCATCTTACTTCAAGTAACCAAATATCGCACTCATCGTCGAATCTAAGACCAAAGACAAGGGGTGAGTGAACTGGCGGATAAACCGCTAAACAATACCTCTATCTCATATCGATTCCAAACCAAATAATATAACTCAAAACCTTGGTCACTCAGGACCGTAAATATAACTCGGCACGCATGCCCCATAACTCATTGCTAGTAACAAGTCTCAATTCAATATCGTTATTGTCAAAGGTTCAAAGAACCGTGCTCAACACTTAGAGTAAAACTCTAAGCTACTCACCCACGAGTCGAGGTCACAGAAATCGACAAATCAAACAGAATACCACTTAACAATCTTACTGTCAAAATAATCAACTTAAGCTTATCAACAAAAGTCAACATCTCAATACTTCTCAGGCCACTAACTTAGGAAAGTACCAGCTCACTTGACAAAATATCATGGTTCAAGCTCTAGTGCTAATAACAATGGATTTTCACTCTTCGAAGAACAGTAATAATGGCACTCTTGTTCCCAACTAAACAATTCAATATTGTCTTTATACTTCAAATCAGTCAATTACACAGGACAACCCATCTCAAAATTAAACCCATCTCCAAAACAAAAGATTAAACTTAATAATATAAAATGTGAATCAATTACTAATAACGCAACAGGGATAAAATTAGCACATAAAACCGTCATAAATAAATAACAGGTAACAAGTACTTCATACAACCTCGAACAATAATATTAATAACAGGATCGGTAAAAACGTGTTACGCCGTAAAACAAAATCAGGGTAGCTAACATTTACATATCTCTGAAAATGTAACACAAAATTATTATACTTATTACAATGTAGACAATCAAGAAGTTCATAGTTCACACTTGACCAGTTAAAGTGTCTCATGCTCATATTCATATTGTAGAAGCAAAATTAATTAACATAATTAAACATGGAATCATTGACATAGTTCACAAGAGGTACACCAATTATAGACTCACATGACCGTTTAACATTCCCAGATATCAATAAGTTAACAAAATCACTTAGGTATAACTCAACTTACATCATCTACCACGAGACTAATATAATACAAGTCTTGTAAAATAAGAGTTCATATAACGCGCAACAAATACGCACCCGGGCGCAGGCTTTCATCAACAAGTAAGTACAGAATGTGTCATATAGCAAACAATTACTACAATTATTAAAAGAGCAAGCGTCATCATGGTTATTCATCATCTTGAAGTACAAATTAAAACTTTTGAAACCTTTGGAAAAACTTTTGAAACGCTGGAATGGTAGTTTGTGACAATTATAAACACAAGCAAAGGGCTATTTTTCAACTACAGATCGGACTCGAAACTGCACAGAGACATTCAGACCCACCTTTACTAAAACGTTGTTCTTACAAATTGTAGCTCACGGATCATGAAATTTAACGATAAGGTAAACGAATGCACAACACTAAATCACATGCCAAACTAACTAATAACTCAATACATCGTGATCAGATTTCGAACATGGTAATATGCAATTCATTTTATAGCGCAACAGTATACATGACGGAGTCATTGGCTATTACATCAGGAAACTAGACAAAGATGTACCTTTAATATACGAAAGAATAGCAACAAGGTTCACGTTGTTCAAAATAACCAACATTAATTATAACAATTAAATTGCTATATAACTTTTTACTCATGACATCATGCTAATTATCTTACTAGTTAAATTCCATTCTACCACTTGTCAAGACTCCTCTCTGATGAACATGATTTTAACATCACATAGGAGCATCACATAATTATTTTGAGAGCATACCATATAAAGTAGGAACGTCCGTATAATTGAAACTATTTTATATAAAACCCAATGAAATAAGCAAGGTTACATTACCACGTAGTAAGGTCCATATTCTTATCATATGACTATTGTTCATGTTACTAAAGCCATAACAGGGTGTGACGTGGTTCATCGCATAATTCACAATTGATTGAACTTTTATATAAAACTTATCTGACCCATAATTTCACCAATAAGCATGCTGCAGCACTTGTAAACAAATCACAATTAAATAACGACTCGTTAAGATCGACATGGTTTATCATACATAAAATTTTCATACTCATATAGAGAACACATTTTAGATGGCAGCTTTTGCAAGCGAGGTAACATTTTGAAAACTTATCAAAATTTTTAGTTCTTTTACAACTTCACATTCTACCACGAAGCTCAACCATTTTTCTTCCCTAACACGTTGACATATTATTGATGCATAAACACTACCATATTAATATGTATTCATCACTCAAACTGTAACTGTCATCTAGAACACGTTAAGATTTCTAAACTGGAAGTAGAACCAACTAATTACTCAAAATTTATACATTGCATGTATATACCATCGTATCACATATTTTTATATGAGGCAACACACTCCGCATATCACTAGACATGAATTACTATAACATTTAAATCTGATAGGTCATATCCAAATACCAAGTAATATATTGCAACCGTTACGTTAGTCATTTAATAACCAGATACACTATAGACAATTCGAGACACCAAAAACACATGATCATATCACTCTAATAAATATACACCCATTCTTGAAAATTTCGATTCAATCATTTATGTCCATCAGCGTTTCAATATCAGTCGCATTCTTCTCATGCATATCATCCTACTAGCCAAGCTTATATTTCAAACTCGTATTTCAATTTCCATGTCCTCAATACTTAAAGTATTACATTTCTCAATCACTTTCCGATATCAATCTCATAGAATACAATGCATCATTAACCATGTACACATCATTACTTACCTCATTCCGCCCCTGCAAAATTTGTTAGCACAAGATAACTAGGTCGCTATATAATCTACCCCACTCTTCAATTACTCTCATTGGGTTCCCGAGACAGAACAGAAGGGCCCAGGTCTGGTTTGAGGGGGCCCCTAACTCATCCTGTTCCTTTTTGGGGCTCCTATCAGTCTCATCTCGGGGTTCATTTTATTAGACTCTTCCTACATTCGTTATTATTCATTTGGTTTAGGCCTGAGGATCGTTCTCTCTGATACCACTTTGTAACACCCCCATTTATTTAAGAGCCTTTAGCAAGACATTCTCAAATAAATAGGACTGTTACCATCCCGGAATATCCGAGGTAGTGAATAACAAGGTAAACAAACCAAAGATATTTCATATAAGTACTGATTAAATTTGAACTTGGTCTTACAACAGTTATGAGTTCCAAACTTGATAAAATGAAAGTACAACTGACGATATCTAAATGTGATCTAACTCTAAGTAGGTCCATGCCATGTCTCTCTCCACGCCCAAGCTCCTAGTCCATCTGTCACTGACCTGTAAAAATCTACTCCCCATTCCGGATCATCGTAGGTGTACACGAATACACGGGGTCAACCGCGAGGTTGAGTAGAAAGATAATTAAGACAACAATATAAAATACTCCGCACCGATCCAACACCAAATAAACTCCGCACCGATCACAAGACCCAATATACTCCACACCAAACACAGACCCTTTATCTCCGCACCAAACACAGACCCTTTATCTCCGCACCAAACACAGACCCTTTATCTCCGCACCAAACACAAGACCCATTATCTCCGCACCATATCACAAGACCCATTATCTCCGCACCATATCACAAGACCCATCATCTCATCGCCTCATCGTTATCACAGTATAAATGCACAATATCAAGATCACATAATAATATATAACAACATGTTTGATATCAATTATGAACGGTTTACACATCGTCAAACATTAGTAGTTTCCCCTACCTCAACTTGCAGAACGACAATTGAACAGCTGCCAGAATCATTCCACCACGAACTCAGTTCCTATAACCAGTACTTAATATCAATTCCTACCCATACAATCGCATTACCAAAATTACTTGACCCTATCCAAACTCACATCAATCATCATGAACTCCTCATTTATATAAATCATCACTTGTCAATTAACTTACTAATTATAGACTTACTATATATAGACAGTAATAACATAACTAGTATATATCATACAAATACAACCCATGGTAAACAATAATAATAATAATGGCACATGAAACACAACCATAACATTTGATAAGGTATTATTATTGATAATACTAGTAACAATATTAACAACAATATCAACCACGACAATTACCAATACCATGATGGGTAATAAAACAATAATAAGAACTTAAATTTTCCAAGCATGATATACAATTATAACATTTGCCCATAATATACTTAATAATAACGATACTAATATGAATAACATGATTATCGTATAATTGTAAAATCACCTTAATAATAATTGACCAATAACAAAGATAATGAATAAAACAACAACAACAATAATAACAATAACAACAATAATAACAATAATAACAATAATAATAATAATAATAATAATAAAACAAAGCTAACAAAACAATGAAAACAGCCCCTATACCACGACTCCACACGCCACTCTAACAGCCCCCTCTACCGCCACACGACTCCCCCTACAACCTGCCGACAACCACCACACAAAACCCCCAACCACACACTCCACCCCTGACGCCTACCACCACCTTCGACTCCCTCTGATAAAACACACCACGGCCCCCAAAACCCCTGGTTCTCACGCACCCCTTACCCATCCACCTGTAACCACTGTTCCAGCCACCACCAACAGTGGCGACACCACACAGGACCCTCACCACTAACACCCCTGACTCCCGACTCTTAACAGTGGTGGCAACACCGTTTTGACCTCCCCCGAGTCAACGGTGTTGCCATCCCCCCACAAAGGTCCCTGTACTACTGCGACACCCAAACGCAACAGAGATAAAAACCACAAATCCCTGACACCCCGACGAACTCCCCTGCACCACCGTGTCCTGTCCCCACTTCCCCTCGAGACTACCACCTCGAGCCTCCCTACACTGCCACCTTTCTTAAACTCAAGGACCCATAATAAAATAAACACAACGCCTCTTCTGAAAATCGATTACAAACTGTATATATAAAGACTCTTATAAAACGTGATATTACAAATTCCTCCTGACCCCAGTTTCACCACTCTCGAAAGGAATCTTAAACCACCAACGACCCACCATGAAGGACCTACATATGTTCCTCACATGTCATAGTATGTAAATATACAACCACGACTCAGATTAACTCGTTTCATACGCTCTAACTAAGTGACAGAAAGCATACAAGGAACAGGCAATAAACACAATTAGGGTGAGCATACCGGAGTTAAGGCCAAACGAACCACCCAAATCAGTCCTACAACCACCGCACGCTGCTTCCTCCTCTTCTCTACTTAGGTGGCTAGGGTTTTGTGTGATTGTAAAAGTGTTTGTATACGTTTTTAGGGGGTGTAGAAGTCATTATAAATGACGGCTGAAGAGGAGAGAAGCAAATAACCCACCGTGGGCTGTTGCTTGACACGGGAATCGAGGCCCACAAGTGTGGTGCTGTTGATTCCGTGTTCGAGCCCCCTTAGCAGCGTATTACAATCTTTTCTTTTGATGACTCAAGTCCTCAATTCGAACCCTACCATTGTCTAAAAACGCTTATAAACGTACGGGGTTCACTAGCTTAACAACGAAGAATATACATAACTACATCGTTTACCCATAGAATTATATAAAAGTCCATAAAAAGTACGGGTTATTACACCAAGACATCAAACCAGCAAAACAATCATACAGCTAATACAATCTTTAGATAATTCGCATCTCTGGGATTAAGTAGTCCTTTGTGAAGCTGGGTGAAATACAGGGAGAGCTCCTTCTGTATCATCTTGCTCACTATGTCAGGTCTGATCAGCATGTCCTACATCCTGCTTTTGTTTCTCTGATTCCAGACATTTTGAATTACTGCATTTATCGTAGCATTGATCATATCTCCAAGCATTCTCGATTGTATTCTTGAGGTTACAGTGAGCCCATCCATTCAGACTGCGCGGAATGATGTGGCTATATGTGAATTTGCAGAACAGATGGTCCATTTCTTCTGCAGCTGAGTGGCATATGCAACAGAGTGCATCAATTTCCTTTTGGTTCAAGGGGACTATTTCATTCTTTTTTGATGAAGGGTAAGTATTATATCAAAAACTCAAACAAACTGTACAAGAAGGTCTAGTTCATTACATGTAGTTGTATATCTAATCCAATCTATATCTGCTTGCTTGAATCTGTTAAGACCTTTACTCCTGATTCTGATATGCACAACCTCCACAATCTGACTTGCGTCTGTCCTTGGGACAATCAACACCTGGTCATTTTTACATGCTTTCTTAAGGACGTTGAAGAACATATTTGTATAACAAGAATTTGTATAATAACTCGATTATTTTATATGCTTTCTTAAGGACGTTGAAGAACTTGTATAATAAGTCGAGTATGAGTTCTGAATGTTGCTCTATTCTGGTTCTGTAATGCTCCTGGTCAGTCTGGTTTGCAGGTTGACTTGTGTTATGGTCTGCAATAGTGAATTTTGCAGGTTGCTTTGCTGATGTTGCTGCACTGCTGTATGGCGTCTGCACTCTGATTTTGCAGTAGTTTCAGACTGTGTGCAGTTGGGTATCGCTATGCAGAGTTTTGATGTGCAGTCCGACAGCTGCAGTTCTATCTGTTTTCTGACTGATCAATGGTGTTGCAGTTTTGCCAAGATGTTGTTCCGGGTTTGCAGTTCAGCTCCATTACTACGAATAAAGAGGATCCCTAAATTTCAAGTCCCTTTAGAATCTGTAATATTCAAGTTTCTTAATGGCTAGACTTATTTTGAAGTTCTTGTAGAATCATGTACATTGTTTTGAGAATGGAAGGGTATATATATTGGTTTTGTAATTTATTATCATCTTAATAAAAAAATTCATTGGGTTATATTATTGGAATAATTTTTTTTTTAATATTTTAATTGAGCAACGGCAACGGTTGTTAAAAATGAACCGTTGCCTTTTATATACATAAGGCAACGGTTGCTGTTAATAACCGTTGCCAAAAGTTAGGTCACTAAAAGCAACCGTTGCCAAAAATTACTTTTGGCAACGGTTACTAACAACGACCGTTGCCAAAACTTACTTTTGGCAACGGTTTATAACCGTTGCCGTAGGTGATTGTTTACAGCAACGCCCCGATTTACAACGGTCGTGGAACCGTTGCCATATGTGATTTTTGACCGTTGCCAAATGACATTTCTGTACTAGTGAGATAAAATCATTCTTAAAAGACCGTGTTTTACGATAGACTTAAGAGATCGCCTCATACATTATTTTTGGGTCAATCGATACTAAATATCCCGTCTTTGGTTTGTAAGATGAACCGTAAGTACAATAACATTTGTCACAATATCACAATATTTTGTGAATTATAATACTCCATACACTAAACACTCTAGAGAGTAAGAGTGTTTAATTTGTAAGAGGAACTTTAGTAAAATAACCATTGTGTATTAGGAGGAGTTACTTGGTCGTAATGTAAAAAGTAAATTTTACGAAAATTTGGGAGAACTCAGCACGCAACCGGCAATGAGTAAATTATATCACCAAATGTCTACAATTAATTGTACATAATTAAAATTTTTAATAGAAATTTTGAGTTTTAATGGAAAGAATATGAGTTATATTGTAAAATTTACGAACTCCTTTACAAAATATAATATTGAGCTTTGAAAATTATTATACAACTAAAACACAATACATATAAGTTCAACTATATTTTAATTTTAAGGTAAAAAAGTAGGGACATGCTGAATCCCGCACATCATTTTACTCAATCACACACATTTTTCACATTTTTTCCGATTGATATTATATGATATTGCACTATCTTTTGGTTATTATAATCCCGATTTTATTGGGTTGTTTCCTAATTATTAGGATGCTACGAGATCTTGTAAACCTTATATAAGGTTATGTTATTGAATGAATAATACACAATTCCATTTCCTATCATATTTTGGAGGACTCTAAAAAAACTGCTTCCGAGTTCTTACCGGTGGGTGGCCGGAAATCTACGCCCACCGGTTGGATTTTTCAAAAAAAAAGAAAAAAAAAATTATGATGTTCAAATTGTTTTTCTATGTTTTTCTCATCTAGTGTCATCAAATAACTTTCATATGAAAGTCAAACATATTTACTAGTATTATCTTACCCTTGTAGTTTTCATCAAATAACTTTCATATGAAAGTCAAACATATTTATCTTCTTTTTCTTTAAGAATCTGTCTAAACATTATTCAACGTCTTTAAAGTCAATCTTGATTTTTTGGAGTCCGAAAAAAAAAAATAACGTTCTCCAAATTTTGAAATTTTAACGGATAATTTTCCGTCTTCTTTCTGATATTTGCAGGTTCGATTAGGGTTCCTGCAAATTATCGTCTAATATCTCCGACAAGCCCGAAAAATATAACGTTCTTGTTCGACAAATTTCTAACGAGTATTATACTCGTTTCTTATCTATCTTTTCTTATCTACCTTTGAAGACGAAGAAGATTAATGAAGATCAAGAAGATGAAGACTTGTTTTCTTTCTTATGTTAATTATGATTTTCTTGTAATTCTCCAATCGTAAAGTTCGTACTGCATACTGCCTTTACGATTGCGGGAGGGTATTAAGATATTAGATCCAAAGGCCCATTAGGTTAAATTAGGGTTAAGTGGTTTAATTGTGAGGTATTATAAACGTAATTGCTCATTCATATACGAGTTTTACTCATTCATACCCTTTTTTTCGTTACTTTTCCATTCTATGCCCTCTACCTAAGAAAAGTTCTCCTCTCTAATTCTCTCTAATTCTCACCCCCACAAAAGAAAACCCTAAACCACACAACTATGGATGCTAGCTCTCGTATCGATCAGGTAATAATTCTAATCTCTACCTTTATCAATTATATTATATGAAATTAAAATATTGATTTAGACTAATTAGATTAGGGTTTCCTTAAATCGTTTTCAGTTTTAACCTAATTGGGGAGGGGATACTAATTTCTGATTCAGTAAAAAATCCAGAATCAAAACTGATAAATGATTAAATGAATGACATTCTTTAATCAAGAAACCCTATGTTTTAGGGAAACAATTAGGAAAGTTTGTCTCAGACTTTAAGTAATATAGGCCAATATATGGTTCCTGGTTTAAATGCTGTTGTCATTCGCAGCCAATTGCATCATCATACTCTCTCAATTCCGTTTTTGTGGAAAACTGTGATTTTAGGACTTAATATGATCTGGGTTTGTTTGATTTGTGGCAAATAATTGTTGTCCCTGTGTATCTGATTGTTATTTCAACTTGGTATGTAGATATGATGAATTTTGGTTTGGATCACAGTGAGACTTGTATTAAAACTAGGGAGAAATTAAAGGGATGGTTAAGATGAGAAGAAAACTGAAACATTAGTGTTGAATGTAAGGAGTAAAATGGGAAATATGTGTATAAATGAGTAAATCATGTATATGATTGAGCAACACCCATTATAAATACCTCACCATATAGGTTGTAAACCACAACTTCAATAATATAATTTCCCTTATGCAATTATCTTTCGTCTATAATCTTATTATCAGAGCCCTCCGGCTGGGTTTTAGGATAATATCTATTTTTTTTTTTCTGAAAAACAATAAAAATAAAAAAGTTCTTGTTCTTTTTCTTCTATTCTTCAATTCGATGACAGATCTAAAAAAATCTAATTTCTTTAATCAAGTTGGTATGAAAAAAAACTGGCGAGTCACGCATGAAAAATAACTGGCGAGTTACGCACGAAAAAAACTGGCGAGTTACGCACTGAAAAAAACCGGGCGAGTTACGCACGAAAAAAACCGGCGAGTTACGCACTTGAAAAAATTGGCGAGTTACGCACTTGAAAAAACCTGGCGAGTTACGCACCAAAATTTGTCTGGTGAGTCCTATACGCACCCTTACCAACCAACTTGTGAAAAGAAAGAAAATTGATGATGATAAATGTCTTGAAGGAAGATCAAGATGAGGAGATGAAGACGTTATTTTAATTGATTATGTTTTTCTTCTATTTCTTATGTTTTTTTTTGTATTTCTTCAATCGTAAAGTTCGTACTACGTACTGCATTTACGATTGCGGGAGGGTATTAGGATATTGGGCCTGTATTAGGCCCATCTATGCTTAGGGTTCTATTATCCTAGGGTTTTATGAAGCGACGATGTATTATAAATACATCGTCACATATCAATGTAAGCCACCAACTAATAATACAATTTCATATGCTATTCTCCCAATATAATCTTAACATATACCCTCCTTATTTTTATCATCCTCACTAAAAAATAAGAAAGAGAAACAAAAACCCCCAAAAATCCCAAAAATCAACACCTCCCAAAAATCAACTCACCCCATGTTCTGATTTTACTGCAATTGGATTTCCCGATTTCAGCAATTGTTCTAAAAATCTGATTTTACTACTATTAGAATACATAAATATTCTAATATCCCTCCCAATTGGTTCTTATTTTACTACAATTGAATTTCCCGATTTTAGTTCAATTTCAGAGATTGATTGGATTTCAGTTCAAACACAAATTGTTAAAAAACCTTCTTTTTAGAAAAAAAATATCAACTAAATTAAATAAAAGACGGAACTTAATAAAAAAAATTACGATGAAACAACGAACTTACATTTGATATATGCGAATTACGATCCATAATAGTCGAACGAACAAGAGATTGATTAGTTTTAAAGAGAGAGAAGTCTTTCAATTCTTTAAAAGTCTTTTTAATTTTTTTTTTACCGAGGGCAATTATAAGAATTTAGGATAAAAAAATGTTAACTTAAGCAAATTAGCGTGCGAGATTTTGCAAGTACGAAAAAGTGATCCCTCCAATGTTGTTCTCTTTTCATTTTCACACAAGAAATAAGGAGTAATTTTCAAAAATAGACAATTTAGAACAATTATTTAACGAAATAGGTTACTTTCCAAATTAATTACCGAAAATGGGTCCACGTAGGTTTGGGTTTTCCGAACCTGTGGTCAGAATCAAGTCGCTGACCCGGAGAGCGACTTTACCCTTAGCAACATAAACCCAAACTTGACGGAATTTCAAAAAAAAAAACAAAAAAAACTGTAAGTCGCTCCCCCGGTAAGCGGTTTGATCTGCAGTACCCACCTTTAGACCCATATATTGAATGAAATTAAAAAAAAAAAAACAAAAAAAACGTTAAGTCGCTCTGTCGGTGAGCGGTTTTGTGTCGACTACCCAGCCACAACCATCTTCTTTGCTCGACTAAAACACAAAATCCCCAAATTACAAACCCTAAAAAATCGCCTTTCATCTATTTTGCTCAATTATTCGGTTAATTTGATTAATTATCAAATTATTAGTCTCTAAGCATCATCAAAAGAAGTATTCCTTGCTCAATTTTCATACAAATTGAAGGTATTAACCATATTTTGCTTTGTTATATAGTTATTCATTTATATAGCAAGTATTTGTTAATTAGTTGTTAATTAGGTGATTGTTAGTGTTTGAGTTGAAGTTATTTGATTTTAGTTATGGAGAGAAGCCATTTTCCCTTATTGTGTTATTGGAATGGTGAAATTGTTGAAGGAGATGAGTGTGTAAGCTATGTTGGTGGGAATGAGGGTTTTATTTTTGCTAATAGCAACATGAGCTTCAATGTTCTCCTTAATGAAGTATACACAACAATTGGGGTTGATAGTAGTAAGTTTAAATTAGTATTGAAAATGAAATTTCCGAGTCTTGGATGTTTTAAGATTGTTTCCCTCAATAATGATCGTTCTCTACAAGCAATGTGGGCTAATATATGTCATTCTAAGGCGGGATCTATGGATATTTATGTTGAGTTGATACCAATTCAAGAAGCTCAAGTGAGTAGTGCAAATGTAGTACCGAATGTGTCTTTTACTAGGATGTTGAATGACAATGATTTATTTATCAATAATTTCTTGTCACCCACACACAATGTACAAGGGAGTGATGATCGATATGTGTCATTGTTAACAAATAATATTGGAGTAGAGATAGGTAATGGTAATATTGAAGAGGATGAAGTTGAGGATGATGTTGATCTAAGATTAGAGAATCCTAGTGATGAGGATGATGATGAGGATGACATTGATCTTGTGACTCAAACCGCTCCAAATCCCGAATTTACTAGTATTTCTAAGTTTGATGAACTAGGTGGGGATAATTGGGCTAATTGGAAAAATGCAATTCCATATGATGTTCGTGGAGAGTTTTCTATTGGTCAATCATTTCCTAACAAAAGTTCTTTGACGGATGTAGTTACATCCTATAACTTAAGGGTAAACCAAAGTTTCAAAATTCATGAGTCAAAACCTCACACAATAACATACAAATGTGGTAGAAGACCTGTGGCATGTAAGTGGATGTTAAGAGCTAATATATTGACCCATTTTATACTTGTGGTGAGTACTTGGGTTCATACAAGCCAAACTTTCACCCGGTACCAGACGAACGTCATTGGCCTATTTGGGTTGGTGAACAAGTTTTGCCGAATATGACAATGAGAAGGGGAACTGGTCGTCCTAAGTCGAAAAGGATTCGAAATGAGATGGACGAGGGTCAATCAAAAACAAAATATACATGCACCCTATGTCGTAAAACTGGACACAATAAGCGTGGATGTCCTCTTAGAAATCATGCTTCCGGGTACATTTGTCGATTTAATTAATTATTTCTTCAGTTAAATAATTATTTGTTGAATATTGATTGTGTTACTTAAACATTTTTTGTGTTGCAGGTCTCATGGATCCGGGTCCACTTAACCCCGAAATTCTGACATTACAAGCGGGCCACCGAAGTGAAGCGATTTGGAATGGAGCGGTGAGTATTTTTTTGGAATAGGTTATTTTTTTCTTATTATTGGTTTCAAATAGATTATTTTTTTCTTACTTTTCTCTCTTTCTCATGCTTTTATGTTTTGTGTGAAACAGGATCACGGTCCGTTGAAATGTCGGGTCCACTTGAAAGCGAAGGACGAATTCCGCGTTCATCAGAGAGTCCCTCAATTCATAAAGGATACACAGTTCTATGGAGTTCATAGGTTTTGTTTTTTGTATGCGGATCCGGATTTGATTACAGCTTTGGTTGAGAGATGGAGGGAGGAAACTCATACGTTTCATTTTCCTATTGGTGAAGCAACCGTTACATTGCAAGATGTAAATGTGTTGTTTGGGTTGAGAGTGACTGGTAGAGCAGTTACCGGGAGGAGTGACCACTATTGGCCGGCTTTGTGTGAGCAACTTCTGGGTAGACGGCCATCATCTACTGAATTGAAGGGTTTGGGCTTGAAATTGACTTGGTTAAGTGGTAATTTCTCGGGTTTGCCACCGGATGCGGATGAGGATAGACTACATATGCATACTCGTGCATATATTCTCTACTTGATCGGGACCGTCATTTTTCCCGATAAGAGCGGTAACGAGGTTTGTATCTTGTTTTTGCCTTTGTTAGAAAATTTGGATGAAATCGATGAATATAGTTGGGGATCCGCTGCACTAGCTTGTTTATATAGAAATTTGTGCGATGCATGTAAAAGGGGAAAAAGTGAAATATCTGGGCCAGTTGTTCTCCTTCAGTTATGGGCTTGGGAACGTATTGTTGTTGGACGTCCTCAAATTGTAAGGTCAATTTATGAAGAAGTTGAAGGAGCAGTTTATCCGATAGGCTCCCAAATGGTAGCGGGACAAGATCCTTTAGGGTGTAAATGGTTGAGGAACGATCGTAAGTACAAAGATCATAGGCTTGGTCTTGTGACATATCGAGATATGTTTGATAAACTAACTGAAACACAATTTACTTGGCAACCATACACATTAGAGATCCTACAACATCTTCCCGATATTTGTCACGAGGACGAGGAGGAGTGGATTGTGGAAGCTCCTTTAATATGTTTTGAGGTTATAGAGATGCACCTCCCTAGTAGGTGTGTTAGACAATTTGGATGGCACCAAACCATACCTCCCGATTGCAACACTGACATTATGCTTCATAAGATGGACAAACGGGGCAAGACAAGAGACTTTGAGAAGGAATTGGCTGCCTATGTCGATGCTTGGGATGCTAGGAAGGAAAATTTGTTGGCTAGGGGAATGCCATATGGTGGTTTCATGTCACACCATGATCCTTACATGATATGGTATAGAGAGCGCACTCGACGAGTTGTTAGTCCTCAAAATCGTATTCTAACGGACGACTACCGCCTTCAACATCACTACAACCCAAGTGGAGCAGATTTGGATAGTCTTGCGGGTGGTCATTCGTACATCTACCATCGGGTGAACGAGTTCATGTCAGGTATGTCATCTACATATGACCAAAACTACATGAACCTCCTTCTTGAAATGCAAAATACTTCACTCAATTGTTTGCAAAGTGCAAATTATGGGCATCTTATTCAACCACCGGACAATCCACACCCTAGCCCAATGCATGATCCCCATCAAATGACCACCGACTACATGACAACTCAACTAACTCCCATCCAAGAGGCGGAAGATGAAGCCGGATCATCTAGTCAACCAAGAAAGTCGAAGAGAATTCGGCAAACAAGAAGACGGTAGTGTAAAACGAAGTAGTGGTTTATATCAAAGACAATTTAGTTTGCTTGTAAAATATTTTAGTTTTCAAGACAAAATTCTTGTATTAATGTTTTAGTGGGTTGTGTTTGTAAAATATTTTAGTTTTCAATGGATTGTGTTTTTCAATGGGTTGTGTATGTTGCTTTGAATGTTGATTCAAGGGGTGAAGATGTTGGCCTGATTGTTGATTCAAGAGGTGAATGTTGGTTTTTTTGTTAAATTTGGGAAGGATGTGGTTTGAGTGCTTAGGGGAGCTACTGCTTGGCAAATCGCCCTCCCCCAAAGCGATTTTGCTATGGATCAAAGTCAAGTCGCCCCCTACAGAGCGGTTTTACTCTGTACCAAAATCCAATTTTAAGCTCATACTGTCCGCCAAATCGTTGTCCCCCTGGGCGACTTGGCTCTCAGCTCAATTTTTGCTTCGTTTTTTCATAAGTTTAAAACATACATTTGGTCGTCGTCCGGGCAAGCGACTTAAAAACGAACCTAGCTTCGGTGATGACGTGGACCCATTTTGGGTAATTAATTTGAAAAGTAACCTATTTCGTTAAATATTTGTTCTGAATTGCCTATTTTGGAAAATTACTCAGAAATAAGAGCAACTCCAGTGGTTTTCTTTAAGAACCTGCTTGCATATACCGTAAATTATCAAGCGGTATGTTTACCATTGGATTACAAAAAATACGTGTTGCTTATAAGCGGGTGTTGCTTTGTCAAGCTACATAGCTTGACAATTAAAATTAATAAAATAAATAAATAAAAACCAACAAAATAATTTAATTATAATATTTATTTGTTAGTGGGTTTTTTAAGCTACATTTATTGTAGTTTACCATTAAAGCATATTGTAGCTTGAAAGATTTGTTGCTTGAAAATATATGAAGCAAAGCAAGCTAGAAAGTTTTGTAACTTGCCATTGGAGTTGCTCTAAGAGAAACAATTTGAACCACACAATATACATGACCCCATATTAAATCAATGTAATTAGACCAAAACGGAAATAGGAACAACACATAAAATAGGGGTTTATTTCATGGGAATAATCCAACTTATGTCTCATCTTCTCATATTAATCCATACTAACGATTAACAAAGAAAGATCCAACCTATAACCTCATTTATTTTCATTGAACTTTGACTATTTTTAAACTCTTATTATCAGTAAGCTGGCACGTCATCTTCACCTAATTTAATTGAGGTTATAGACTTATAGGTTGAATGTTTCTCAGTTAATTGTTAGTAGAGATTAATATGAGAAGAGCAGACATAGGTTGGATTATTCCTATGAAATAACCTTAAAATAGGAGGTAGTAAAATACTTCCTCTATTCATATCCAAACTACACACCGACATGCTTACGTGTAGGTGTACTTTAAGGTAGATAGCGATCCTCCTCCATAAATGAACTCACGAAGAATTACTTCAGATGGGACTTATTTCACTGAGAAATTAGAGGCCTTACCAAATTATATAATCAAAAGTAGGGTAAACTGGAGGCTCATGGCAATTGCCCAAGTATTGAAGACTTTAAAACAGAAACACATACAGTATGTTACAAACTACTATGAATTTCTTATTTTAATCAAACTTGCCTTTATAATTTATATAATATCACACAGTAATGAGCCAGCAACATTATTTCAAAAAAAAAACATAGCACTGCTTCTAGATGTACTTCACCGTGCGTACGTGACCAAGTTCGAACTCAGCTCATATTTATACCCTTTCTCCCTATCTTTATCAAAAGTAGTTGCGACTTGAAAGGAGTCGCTACTCTTTACTACGTATTACAAATTCGGATTGTGGTGGTAAGAGTATGAGTTGCCCCAGAGCAAAAATCAGGGCAACACATCGTCTAATCTGGAGTCTGGACATCCTTGACAAAATTCCAGACAGTATTAAGCACTTTTTGAAGTATCAACCGAATCAATGAAGTCAAGAAATGTTGAGGTGAATGAATCTATTAATCTGTCTCACTTAGATGAATCATTGTCGTCATCCCTCTGACTGGCTAGCTTAACAATGTCTTCAACTAGTATCTTTCCATCTGGTCAGATTAGTTTCACATTATCAGCAAGATTCGACAAAATTGACAGAAGTGTTGTTAGTGGGGAAGGGAAACCGGGGAATGGAAGAGTGAAGGGACAAACCTTTGTCTTTCGAAAGCCGGCTGATAAGCTCCTGGATACCATCTTTGTGCAGCGTGTCTTTGAGGTATGCAGCTGCTGAAGCTACTTCTTCAGGAGTTACTTTCCCGTCATAGTCCCTATCATAACATGTAAATCATGAATAGCAGGTCACACATATAATGACAATTGATTTCCCATTATGTAGACGAACAGGCAATATACACCTGTTAGTTAGTTTGCTTATCCAGACTCTGGTCCGTCCAACAACTTTAGAACATTCAAGATCTTAACCATAATCATAGAAATAAATTAGAGAGAACGTGCAGCCAGATTCAACTGCAGATTATGCACAGGTTCTATGACCCACATGAGTACACGACACAAACAATGATCCGTCAAAGGTGCCATGATGCTAAGGATTATAATGGGCGTTCAGATGAGATTACTTCAGACAGATGTTAGCTCGGATTGATGTTGGTGGATATCGTTGGGTCATTTGGGTGGTGATTATTATGGATTTTATTTTAAGTTAGTCGTTAGGTCTCTACATGCTTTTCATGGCTTTGCCGCATTCGTATCCTAATCAACAGTATAATTTCTTAACATAATTTACAGGTAACAGCCAAGTTCCTCCAAATACTACCCAAGTTACAACTTCAAGTAGTCTTACAACAGGACATGGGTCAGTTGTACATTATAGTGATTATACATACAACTGAATAAACTGACATGCATGAAGGCTGAAACCATAACAATCTTGCATCACCCAGTGACCTCAGTATGTTTAAATAAACAAACATACAGAAAACAACAGTTACCTGTCTAGTAATCGCCAACGATCACCAATTTTAGCATCAACATCATCGATTTCCTTTTCAAGCTTTTGAAGCATAGCATCCACCTGAATTAAACCAGATAGGCCAGTCAATACATTTTACAGGCTTAAGAATCTTATTATGTTCAGTTAAGAAGAGCAACTTGAATATAAACACGATCAATGACTGAAGATGCAAAAATTCCACATTACCCTATCTATAAGGGCTGAAGAAACTGTAGTTGTATCTGAATCTTCCTCGCTACCTTCATAAGCAGCTCTGTAGGCTTTTTCAGCTTCCACCTCTCCTTCTTTTCCTTCTACCATGCTATTGTATAACTCTACCTGAAAACAGAGTAAAACACGTAAACCAATGATACTCTCACACTGTTTAAAGTACTTGAACACTAACATGGGTGTTAATCGTGTGACAGTGGCGCAGTTAATATGCGAAAAGATCTACTAACCTCCTTATTTACAAGCCTCAGGAACTCCTCCCGCTCCCTGCTAACTGACTAGAGTAAACAAAATAAAGGCCAGTCACGATTGTGATTAATAAATAAATATGCATATTCACACTAGAGATATAACATCATAATATTCGCCTTACAGATGCTGAAGCTAGAACAGCTAATGCACGGCTGAGCTCATTAAGTTGGTCGTCAGTATCTTGCAATGCATCCTTTGCATGTTCTTCTGCCTCTCTCGGAGTTTCATCCGCCTTTTTATCCAAAGCCACATCTATTTCACCCACAGTAGACTCTTTTAATTTTGCCTTATCTTCTCCTGCCTGCCTTTTCTCTTCCTCCTACAACATCATGTAAGAGAACCTCAATATGGCTTCTTTCTAGAAAGAACGCATTTTAGAAGACAAAACGTATAAGTTATAACCAAAGGACAAATGACGCTAGTGTCAAAGAAGTGGAATGGGAGGTTGGACCTACTGAAGATTACAGAGAGCATAAGAGTATAGATTCAGAGGGTATAAAAGGATATGAAGGGACAACAACCTTAATCAATTCTTCCTGCATTTCAAGGAATTCCAACTTCCTCCTTCGTTCAGAAACAGTATCTTCTGATGACAAAGATGTGGCTCCAATAGTATCAACAACTTCATCGGGCAAAGAGGAGATTGCAAATTCAACGGCTTCCTCAGGGTGGATTTTTCCAGACACGTTGAAGGATCTTAATGAGAAGAAAAGGAAAATCATGAGATAGTCATAAAATCAGGAAAAGATTATAGAAAACAAAAGCATTCCTCTCACCTAGAAAGAATTAGAAGAGATGATGGAACAGAGTGATTCAGAGATAAGTCCAACCAATCTCGCAGCTGTATATATGAGATCTTGAATGATTACATATGATTTAAAAAATACTGAACTAGATAGCTCATAAGAATTGACCAAGATAAACGAATTACCAACAATCATAGTCTACTATTCGGAAACATCAGTATAATACTATAACATTGATATATGGGGATTCAATTTTAAAGTGATACCACATCTGATTAGAAGGGGAAAAAATAGTGCTCAAATCACAATATCATGAACATTACACAACCCTGTATAGTGGAAAGGAACAAGTTTTGTGTAAGACATAAGACGATCTGAGCTTTCAAGATTTTGAAATGACTTTTAAATTTAAAACTTGACCGGCTCAACTCAAAGCCTTGAACTTTTACCTGGCCAAACTAGCAGTGTAAGACCATCTTACCCAAGCTTCTGTCAGAAAGAAATATGGCGAATAGTAAAAGAGATATAGCAAACCTGTTGACGCATTTCTTCAACGGAAAGTAAGCCCAGCAAGCCTCTATCTCTACAGGCTTGACGAAGCTCTTCCTCTGAAAGCGACTCAACACCCTCAGCTTGAATCATCTGGTCATCCTCTTTGATCCTTCCAAGATAAGATAAATAGAGTTTGAGAAATTGATACCTTCATTTAGAGACAGATCAACACCATACCACCTTCGCTATTATACATTTATACCAGGAAAGAATAAGCAGAAGAGCAATCTTTTTAACCACGCCCTTAGCTATCTCACAATTCCCCAAAACCCAACAAGCACACTCAACCGTGAGGCCTTAGCAAACGGGCTTTCAAAAAGGAAAGTGCACTTTGTTAGTATGGGTGGTACACTAGTACTACCAATCCCATTAAGCTTCTAAAACCTTAACCAAGTTCCTCATATATTTGAGATATTACACCCCCAAAGTCCTCCCTTGCTACGTCTAGGCGGGTGACCTGGCACTCCACAACCAACACAAGATCAGAGGGTCGATGCGATACCATTTCTAATATCTCATCCTCTCGCAGACTCGAAGGCAATTGCCTACGGCATCAGTAGCCTTATATGTCATCCCGAAACAATTTGCCTTCACCCGTACACCCCTTGGAAATTTGCCCAAGAGGTTGCACGTCCTTAGACTACTTTTGGCAAACATGCTTCACTTTGGAGTTCTTCGGACACAGGCTTAAAAAGGTGTACTTTGGTGAGATCGTTGAGGGTCCAAACTAAGGTGCCTAACAGGCCAACATGTGTTGGACCTCCACCACATTTTTTATGGTCATATTTATTGGGTCTTTCAAGAGTACTTGGAAAATTGATGCAAAGCAGAGACTTGTGGGAAAATAGGACATTTTAAAGTAATTTTAATGCGATACACTATTACACTGATGTGTGAATGGTTATTAACTAAAAGGTAAAGTCTTGAGCAATTATGCAGGATATTCACAGAAAATTTTGGTAATATATTGACCACTTACTTCCGCAGCTTGTTACGAAGCATAAAACGCAAGTATGCATCTGTTCCAAAAGGCGTGATACCCATGTATTTGCACATGCTAATTATCCGGGGCCTGCATGAGATATTAGTCCAAAGTTATTAATTATCATAATCATAACAAGAAATGACCCCTTACTTTATTCATGGATATATCATCAAATTTCAATACAAAAACTAGCTTGTCAGAAAACAAGAGAACAATCACGTAAAAACGATGTATCCACTAACCTGCTAATGTTATCCAGAGTCAATTCATCATTGAATAACTTAGCAAAAGACAAAATTTCTTCATTGGACACATCCTCACCCCTCCTAACCTGTTGATCATTGTAGTTAAGTTAGTAAAACGCATCATGACCAAAAGCAGGTAGTGCCGGAAGATATATAGACAATGATCCCTTACTTTATTCATGAATTCATCAAGATCCTCTGCAGTTTGCTTAATTTCACCACTACGTGAGTTCTGCACTTCTTTGGCCATCTCTTTCACTGTTTCCTGAAGAAACTTGGCATATTCTATTCTAGCCTTTAGCCTGCGCTTCAGTTGCTCCTACGAAAAAATTAAGAACAGAACAAAATTGCTGAGATCTCTTCCCATATGTGTGTGAGGGGGGACTCAAAAAAAAAAATAAGGGCCTTACAGGTGCATAATGTGGTACAAATAACTAAAACAGTGGAATAAACCTTTGTTCATCATCAATTCATCATATTTTTACAAATACCAAAATGATAAAAATGAGTAATTGTAACTTACAAGCAATATATTTTTATAACTTTCAACAGTTCTATATTGTACAAGCACTCATTCATGGCAGTAAATAATCTTCAACACGAAGCTGTTTCAAGACTAAACCCACAAATATACAAATCAAATAACATCATTGTCATTACCTGCTCCTTCATCTTGTCCTGGAATGTTGACGGCAACATGTTAGGAAATAGCTTCAGAAATACAGGCAGCAAGAACTCCATGAAAGGAACTATGATAAACACTGCAACAGGCACAAGCCTGAAAATATCAGCTGTAGTGCGGGTCAGTTGCTGTCTCTCCCTCCTTGATAGACTCCTTCCACCAGCAAGCTTCACTAAAAGCCGTGAGCTAATCCTAACATCGGCCCATAGTAGCTTTGTACCCAGCCAATAATGTTGAGCACCAGATTTGATATGATCCTTCCAGTGGTGAAGCTTGTTAACCCAGTCCTCTCTATTGTAATTAGAAAACAGGTCAGCTTTATGAAAATTTACAAAATTGTCAGTCAAATAAAAGGTCAAGGAAATAAGGGGTGGATCCATGGATAGGGGTATAATATTATGAGAGTATGGGGTCATACTACACCATAGAGCAAATTTTTGGGTGCTATGACTAAACATTATCAACGACATCCCTAAAACCAATGTTTCTTGGTCCGGATCGGATTTTTTGAGGAATGTATCAAGAGAAAATTGGAGTTCCAGCCACTAACGTTGTACCTGCTCATTGATAAAATGATTTTCAAGGCAGGCCCAATACCCAAGAGCTTCGCCCATAATTTTTTAAGTATAGCTTTTTCAGTCTTTTGAGATTCCTGAAACTGCTTAGCTTTCGCTTTAGCTTTAGCTGAGCTGAGACCTTCAACAGCTTGATCACATTCTTCAGGTGACGCTTCCTTCTTCTGAGAGGCTACTTTTTCTTCATTTTTGTCATTACTACTTTGATACTCAGGTTGACCTGCTGCTGTTGATGAATAACGCAATGCTTGTGATAGCCACGTGGCTCCCAAAGAAGATCCATAGTATTGGAATCCATTAACGGATCTGAAGGCTGGACTTCCACCAAATTCTTTCCGTAGGAGACCCGCAGAAGTTAGAAGCTGTAACTTATCTTTAGTTACCAATGATGATTCCCTTTCTCTCCTAGAATCAGAATCAAGAGATGGAAGAGCCACAGACCAATTTGAATTCCCTGAACTAGGAGCAGAAGTTGACGGTCCAAGTTCAAAGGTCGAGAAATAACGATATGAGATGCTAGGCTGACTCAATGCATTGACAACAGCTCCCCTCCTCCGCAATATTGTTCGAGTAGCCATGAGCAATGTCTAGCTGAAACTAAAAGTAATTCTAGTGCAAAGTCGCTATTATGTACACATCCATAGAACTTCAATCAGGATCGTGAATCGCTGCAATAACTCATGAAGCAAAAAATCAAAATGGGTAGAAGTCATCTAGCAACTAAAATAGCCAAGTAGTGACACAAGAATAACACAACGTGTGGGTGGTGAATACCAAAACAATATGTAAAACACAAATTCGTATCTGATAAAATAAACATGATACAAACCCACATTATTACATTATTGGTATTTATTGTAAAATCACTTTTTAGAGGATTAATAGGTTTATGAGACCGTCTTTCATGACATTAGGAGAGAGTAAAGTGCATAAAACAATTTTACAACATCATCTGCCATGCCCCTTCCAACGTGAGTTCGGCACATAAAACCCTAAAAATGTCCCCTTTCCTCAATGGATAACATATAACAATAAATGATAAACTATCAAATTCACTCTTAAGTACGCCATTATTTCTCAAAAAATTGTACATTAGCAAATGAATACAAATTCTGCCGAATTATATACACTATCTAAATGATTTATAAACTGACAGAACTAAATTTGTCCATTACAACAGCATACAAAAACGTGAATCAATGGCGAAAATATTGACAAATAGTAACTCAAAAACCCGGTCTGGAAAGATTAACGGATACACTAGGAATTAAACTAGGGATATAATCTGTAACAATTGATTTCACTAACCAATATTCCAGTAATTACGCAAAAACATTTCACTCAAATCAGCATAAACAACATACGATCAAAACTAAAACGAATACTGAACCACACAAAAACACAAACACAGACTCAAATTCATAAAAATGGCGATTAAAGAAATATCACAACGATAATTGCGAAACAAATTAGGAACAATTACATTAACATTTCACCGAAAAATTCAACATTTTTCCAGATTATTACTACTGGCATATGATCATTAACACGATAAGACTATAATTCGAGAAAAAATTGATAATCAGAGATACTTACCGAAAATGTGTAGATCTTTGAGCTCGAAAGCCGATAATTTATGGAAGAATAATAGAATAGTAGTGGGATGTTCCTGGGGAAGTTGTAGAAAGGTCAGAAAGTGAGGTGTTTGTGTTAGTCAAATATTTTGATGATTTTTTGGGTCAATATTGGATGATTTTGGGCCCAAGAAGGGTATATATCCGTAAACGGGTTAAATTGGGTTGGGTAAAAAGCCGTCATTTTAAAACCCAACCTACTATACGTCGTCGACACATTACTAATTATCGTCGACACAAATTAATGAACTACCTAAACTACCCCTCCCATCCCCTTTCCTTTTTCCTTTATATTAAAATAAAACCAACTCAATTTTCATTCTCCATCTAACAAAATTCAAATTCAAATTCAAAAACCGTATTTTTTCAACCAACAATTTTTCCGTCTCAATTTCGAAACTTGAACACGGTATGTATTCTTTAATTCGTAGTTTTGTTTATATGTTATTTTCTTGTTAATTTGATATATTAGAACGGAATTAGGATAGATGCCTTAGTTTTATACGGAATTAGGATTGAATTGTAGTTTGATTGATGGATTTGTAGTTATATTTCACCCGTTTTTGTGTCGAATTATTGGTTTGAAATTGCTCGAAAAAAAAAAAAAAAAAAAACCAAAAAAAAAGTGGACGAAGAACAGGAACGTCCGAGTGGTGGGTTGGACGAAAAATCTTTCCGTCTGGGGTCTGGTTGGGACGTAGCAGGGACACGTCTGGGGTGGGCTTGGGACGCAGCCCCAGCTCGTCTGGGGTGGGCTAGGGACGCATCCCCAGCTCGTCTGGGAGGGGACTGGGATGGGGTTGCTCTTCGTCCGTGGTGGGTAGGGGACGAAAATTCCATTCGTCTGGGGGTGTTTTGGACGTAATAATTTTTTTTTTTTTTAAAATTAGGGTTTAGGGTTTAGGGTTTAGAATTATTATTTTTTTTTTAAATTAGGGTTTAGGGTTTAGAATTATTTTTTTTTAAAAAAAATTTTTTTTTTTTTTTAAAATTACTTATTGATCTCGGTTATTATTTTTTTTTAAAAAAATTTATCAGTTCCGTCTTGCTTTGTTAACGTAAAATGTTTAATGTTTTTTAAATTAATTATTGATTTATAAATAATTATTTTGTTTTAGTATCGTATTATTTTATTTGTATTTGTAATTTTGTGAATAGATGGCCGGACGAGGAAATGACAGAAATGTGAGAGTTCGAAAGGTGACAACATCAGCACGGGCTGGGAAACAGTTACGGTTTGAGCCGGAGGATTTAGCTGCTGCTACTAAGATTTTAGCCGACGAGTCGGTAGTGCACGGTTCGGAGGAGCGGGTTGAGGATCGGGTTGAGGACCGGGCTAAGGAGAGGGGTGAGGAGCGGGTTGGGGGTGAGGAGGGGTCCCCGTAGACGGGGTGACGGGTGTTTTGTGGGTGAGGAGGGTTCTAGCAGTGTAGCTGCTCCGAAGAAGAAGAGGTCCGCTAAGGATAATTCTTGGGTGGTTACCCGTCCTGTTCCTGGAGGCCCAACTGTTAGTACCGTGATTCCGAGCTTTTTGGGCACATCGCCAACCAGTTATGGACGACGCCTAATGATGTAGGTCGACCAGTGTTGACGGGTTACCACCGATTCGGTAAGGCGAAGGTGTTGACTAACTGGCGACTATCTCCGACCGTTCAGTCTATGTGTGACGATAGTGGTCTTGCTCACCTTGTTGGTTCCATGACCGAGTATTTTAACATGCCGCTTATTTCTGCTTTCGTTGAGAGGTGGCAACCCGACACCAACAGCTTCCACATGCCTTTTGAGGAGATCAGCATTCTCCTTCATGCTGTTGCGCAAATCTTAGGTGTTCGGGTAGATGGTCGAAGTTGTCGGGTTAATAATGAAGATGGGAGGATGGCGGATCCTGTTATGCATGCTTGTTGCTTTTTTTCGAGGACAGCGGAAGGCCTTAGGGAGCCCTTGGATCCTAATAAGAGGGTCCCTATTTACAAGAGTGGGGGTTCGTTGGTGGACTCGACTTTGGAGATGGCGAGGAGGAGTTGTGACTTTGTTGCCGCTCAGGGGTTCTTTGATGTGGTTTTGGGGTCGACAAATCAGGCGATAAGTTACGTCCCCAGCTGTTACCCTTATTGCATGATCCTAGCTCGGTTACTGAATTTGCTTGGGGTGCCGGTACGCTAGCCTTTATGTACCGGCAGTTGGGTATAGCTTCACGGGCTGGTGTGAAGACTATTGGTGGTTGCATGACTCTGTTACAGTCTTGGATCTATGAGTACTTCCCTGTGTTTAGACCAGATCAACCACTAGTCATTGATGATACCCAGTGTCGGGCCTGTTGCTGGAGACATGTTGGGGCTTTCCCCCAGACTGCAGAGAGGTTAATTGAATATCGTAGGATTTTAGATGGTCTTAATCATGCTTCAGTCAGGTGGGAGCCGTTTGGGCCGCGTCAGGATGTGGTTCATCCTCGTACTTTGTACTGCGGTTGCATCCAGTTCATGGACATAGCTGAGATGTACCAGCCCGATCGGTGTTTACGGCAGTTTGGGTATGTGCAAGTTGTACCCAATCCTATTATGCCGTTGGATGCGTACCGGCCTACATCGGGACGAGATTACGATGTTAGGGTAGGCGGGGTTGGCGAAGGTTTATGGGATTGTTGGGACGATCACGTTATTCAGCTTGCCCGTAAGTCGACACCCGTTACTTTTTTTTGGCGAGGTGGCTTCAGATTATATGGGATGGTACGGCCTCGCTTCTCACCCGTTGATCATTGATTCTTACCACAGTGCGGCTCCCGAACCACGTGCCGATGCCCCTTTCACTCTTGAGGTAAAATATGTTTAAATATTTTATTTTATTCTTAATTTTTTTTACATATTCTGACAGTAGTTTGTGAAATTGCAGAGTGCACAAGCTATGCTGGCTCAGCTCGTCGATGCGGAGAAGATAACGGATGACGTGGAGAAGTTAGCCTACTACAATAAGTTGTGAAGTCCTTCAAACCAATGCTATACACTAATAGGAGCCGCATTGAGAAGAACAAAGTCCCCCGGCGAAGTGTGAGTGATCGCATTCAGCGTAGAGAAGATGGTATCTACACTAGTTCAGATAGTGATGATGACGAGGGGGTGTAGTTTTGTTGTGTGTTTATGAATTTTATTTTGTTTATCGCGAATTTTCAAACCAATGAAGTTATGAAGTCCTTCAAACCAATGCTAGACAATTTTTTTTAATAGTACGAAATTAATTAAACTACATAAAACATAAAACTTAATACGAAATAAATTAAACTACATACGACATAAAACTTAATACGAAATAAATTAAACTACATACGACATAAAACTTAATACGAAATAAATTAAACTACATACGACATAAAACATAAGGTTACAGATCTTAATTATCTTCGGATGATGAAGATGAAGAAGCCAGATCTCCCTCGTAATCTTCAGCTTCAATTACGTCAGGTTGGCTAGCAACGTATTGATCGTACAACATTAAAACACGCAGATGGACATTACCTAGGTTGAAGACTCTACCGGCACATAAATCCGATAACGTTGCGTAGTCTATCAAGTTTAGTATACGCTCGATATAGACAAGAAAATCGCTCCTTAACTTACGAAACTCGTGCATCTTCTGAGTTACAACTTCATCAGTAACATCATCGTCGGCAACAGCCGGACTGCGGTGGGGGTGTCCGTGTAGGATGCCAAAAAGGTTGCCAATTGGAGGATGTTCTACTAGATCTCATACAGTGTCACTTGGAATGACTAGTTCAAGGCGAGAAACTAAAACTAGGAACTGATCTGTTATAAGATCGATCCTAAACTGATACCATCTGGTTTTTTCAATGTTTGTGATAGCCATTATAATAGTTTTGAATTTTTTCAATCTCCCGCACGGTACCTGATCCGTAAATGTAACTCTACCAACATCTATGGACTCAAATCGGCACTGTCCATAAATACCATTACGGTACGTGACCGAACTACATATCTCTCGGAGCAGATCTCGTCTAGCCATCGTGAAATGACCTCCATCACCCCGTAAAGCATGTGATATAACTCGATAACCACAGTGACCATCATAAGTAGGATCAAACCACGCTTCTAGATACAGTGGAAACCATGGAGGGAGAAAGTCAAGATAAGGAAAGTACCTCGGTTGACCGACGGTGTAATTCACCTCTAAAGGTGCACAATGTGATGCACTGAAACTCCCTGAACTCATAGTCGCAGTAGATGATGGAGTACCGAAACCCGATGACGGAGTACCGACTCCCTTCGGAGTGGAACGGGGGGCTGTCGACGGAGTACCGTCTCCCTTCGGAGTGGAACGGGGGGGTGTAGTGAATGCAACACCATTACGTTGCGAACCATCGGGCGTAGTAGATCTGCCTCTACCCTACCTCTACCTCTACCTCTACCAAAGCTGACCTGAATCCGTGCATGCTCAACGGCGGACGGTCCCCTACGAGTTGCTTTTTTCGGACGTCCTCTCGGGTTCTCGTTCACTTTAGGCTCGCGTACATCCTCCTCGTGCGGATGCAACCTAGAGTATATGGCATCGAACATGGTAGATCTCATAGTTGGGTCTGCATTCCTGATTTCATCAAACAACTCCTCAACTCGAGCATCGTCACAAGTAGGCATCGCTTCAGAACCATCGTACTCCAATTTCCTCCAAAATGGATGTAACACATCAAGAGGCACCCGATGCCCATTATAAGCTAAGCGATGAAGTGAACAAGCACATAGCAACCCCAATGTAGTAGCCGTCACACATCCGCAATTGGCCGATAAATCCTCTTCCAACATCTTGGCGCCTCTTTCAAATTCTGCCCGCATTTCAATGATACCTTCCTTCGAAATTTTTTAAGTAATTCTGGAAAACAATCGATGAAGACCCGTTAGCCGTACCGATCTAGATAACTGCAACCGGTGTCGGATCTCAACATGTTGCGTTTCCAACAACGAATGGAAACGTATCCAAATGCTATCAAGAGCCAGTTTCGCGCTATTCAACCACTTCTTCAGATTTGCATGAGCCGACTCAACACGAGAAGTAGTAGTGTTACCGAAATGCATTATCTTGTTCGTTCTGTGCTTGGCCCATTTTTCCAAGTGCGGGATCCATTGATCCTCAACATAAGCCGCCACACCCGCAAATTGCCTAACAAACTCGCTCCACGCAACATCGAACAACTCTCGGGTCTCCGCCTCAACAACTGCCTTAAACAATACACTAGTTACATACTTAGCCCAACGATCCTTGCCCGTGATATTGAGTGCTTTGGTCTCCACGTTCGAATATATATGCCAAAGACATAACAAGTGATCCGAATCAGGAAAAACAGTCGGAATCGCATTCAACAAACCCCGTTCGAAATCTGTGACAATTACATTAGGCTGAACGTCGTCGTTGAGAAGGGACTTCAATCGCTCTAAAACCCAAACATACCCCTCCTCGGACTCATGAGTAACAATCGCATAAGCGATCACAAAGCTCTTCCCAACCGGTGTAACACCCACCATCTCAATAAGCGGAAGACCGTACAAGTTTGTCTTGTAGGTGGAATCGATCAACGCAACATAGTAGTATGATCGAAACATCTTAACCGATTCTGGATGAGCCATGAACACGTGGGTAAGCTCGTCCTCCTCCGGATCGGTAACCCAAAAATGGACATACTTATGCTGAACCGCGAGTGCCAACATCTGTTGTGCCGGGTTTTTCCCGTCTCTTTCCTCGGCCCTTATTTTTTGAGAACGATTGTAGATTTGTCGCCGATTAGGTCTAGCCTTCCCAGGATTTCTCTGATGCAAACCCGCACTAATAATCGCCGGTGTAACATGAGCTCTAACTTGGGCATCGATGAAAGCCAACTCTTCTTCATCAAACTGTGCGTGATATCTATCGCCATCACTATACGTCACAAACCCGTGATTATGATACCCGAAAAGCATGACCACCCTCCAACTACCTTCTATTATTTCAAGAGCTTTCATTCTAAATTTGCAATTGCACCAGGAGCTACCCGTGTTACTCCTTCTCAAAGTATCAGCATCACCATTTAAGGGAGGTCGTATCGTCCACCCATCCGACAAACAAAATAATCCTGTCTCAAACTCGTGTGACGACCGACTTCTTTGTTGCTCGCTCTTTTTATTCCAAACCCGAGACTCATTGCTAACGCAAATGCCCAACTAAACCCTTCTCCACTCGAACGAAAAATTTTATCGGTGGTAAAATGACTAGAGTAGTCAACACCGTCTCCATCGTCATAAACCTGCACACGGTTCGATAATTACGTTCATGATTACGGTTTAGGGGTTAGGGTTAGGGTTAGGGTTAGGGTTACGGTTAGGGTTACGGTTACTTTAAAAAGAAAATATGGGACAGACATGATTTACGTCCAGAACAGGTCTGGGACGAAAATATTTTTTGTCCAGAACCTGTCCAAGACGTGAATCTGGTTCGTCCCAAACCAGTGCCAGACGAAGACCCATTTCGTCCCATACCCACCCTGGACGAATGGGATTTTCGTCCCATACCCACCCTGGACGAAAATTTCATTCGTCCCATACCCACACTGGACGAAAATGTTATTCGTCCGCCTTTTTTTTTTTTTTTTTTTTTCAAACCGGCTTCGGGAATCTACTCTAATCCGTTCTACAATATTACAAATCCTAAATTTCAAACAAATTAAAATCGTAAATTTCAAACAAATTAAAATCATAAACTAACCTCGTCATTGTCGCTCATCGTTGAAAACCGTTCTTCAAAACGTGGATTTTGTATTTTCTAGGAAAACCGATTTTTGTATTTTCAAAGAAAACCGAGTTTTTGAATTTCGTCAAAACCCGATATAGTTTTTAAGTCCGAAAATGAAGTTGTAGATATAGAGGATTGCTGGGGGCAAAATGGGTATTTTATGTTAATGTGTCGACGATAATTAGTAATGTGTCGACGATATTTAACACGCCCCTTTTAAACCGATTATTTTAGTTGTGACTTGTGAGTAATAGCCCTAATAGGTTTGCAACTTTGCAAAGTCTGGAAAAACTCGGGTGATTAGGTTGGGATATTCTGTATTGTAGGAGAAAAAAGGAATATTTATCGGATGTACCTCCAATTTTTTATTTTTTGAGCATATATGTATTTTTTTGAGCTTATTGCCTCAAACTTTATTTGTTTTTTAGCAAATGTAAATTTTTATGAGCATATTAAAATTTATAAGTTAGATTTTAGTTTCTTTCCGTCATAAACTCAAATTCAACTAAATTTATATGTAATATTTTTGAGTTTATTGTGATTTTTTAGAGTTTAATGTTTAAATAAATAAATTCAAGAACTTTATAGAAAAACTCATAATTTCAAAAATAAAATTTAAAAACTTTACTATAATGCTCAAAAACTATAAAATTGGAGGTAATACATCGAATGTACCATCCACTTACGGGTATTTTAGCCATTTTTGAGTTTGTTATTATCAAATTATTTAAGGTTAATGGTTACTATGCATTCTGCAACAATAAACATGTGGATTATGTTCGGGGTATAGAATATAGATTAACCTCAACTCCTCAAGACTCGGGTCCATAATTTAGGTGTTGAATCGGGTAATTCATTGGTTTTATTTTGTTTGGTCTGCTTGCAAGCTGGAATGTTGAATTTGGAATTTTTTTTTTCGTTTATCGTTGAATAAAATTATTGTGTAAAGTAAACCAAATACGAATTTATTTGATATATCTATTAATTAGGATGATTTATATTATAGCAATATACCTCGCCTTAGATTACTAATAAAGCTGGGAGATAATTTACATGAGGTTAATTGTCCATTAAAATGAATTAGGTGTGCCGATTTTCATTTAAAGAAATGTAAAATCGACAGTAATATCGATTCCTCTTTTATCTTAGTGAACAAGAATTTTAAACTTTATTAGTTAATCGTTATAAATTGTTAAAAAAAAGTATGTTATTGATCAAGTAAATGACTATGACAATGAAAATATGACTTTAAAAATAATTTATATTTTTTTTACGGTAAAAAGAGATGATTAATTTTGGAAAATTCTCTCTAAAATAAGTGATCATAAAGGAGTTTGAAAGTACTAGTAGACAAAGTGTTAAAAGCTCTCTCTCCCGAGACCCCTGATTTGCCAAAAAGAACAATTACCGAGTATAAGTTAGAATGGATGTATCAAATTATTATGAAATTGTCTAAACATCTAAAGTATACAGTCACTTTCGTCTATAGTGTTCAAAAGTAGCGTGGATTGACCCCGGTGAGCTGATTGGAATCGGCCGAGGTCCACTACCAGTTGGTTACATTTGCGGGTCATAACATTGTACGTATTTTATGCTAGTTGATTTATCCTAAAACAATTATTAATTAGAGACTCATAATACATGTATCACGTTATTACAGAATGTCCTGAAACATCAGAAGTATATAGTCATTTCCTCTACAATGTTCAAAAAGTGATCAGGACCAACTCGTACTAGCCGGCTAGAGTCGGTCCAGGTCCAGGTCCAGGTCCAGGTCCAACTGGTTCTCTTCGCGTCATAAAATTTAAGCCGGTCAAAGACAAGGCCATGAGCATTTTTCTTTTCGTACATATGAGCTATGTGGTGGGATATGGAGACAAATACCCAGCAAGTCTGATAGCTTCCCCGACGACCGTAAAAAAAGCGGCTACACGGAGCCCACATTGGCTGGGAATGCTGGTCTAGTGGCGGCTCTAATCTCGTTGACGTCAACTGCTGGTCCTGCTATGGACCGGAACCTTATGTTTTCCAGTGTGCCACCTTTGTACCCTCCAAGTCCACCCCCACCAGCACCCTGGAAGCCTTGAAAGAGTATTAGACTATTAGGACGACGTCAAACGAGTGTGTTAAGCTGGGATAATAAGGTAGCCGACGCGCTTATGTTGCAGACCAGGTTGAGGATAATGTTGGGCCCTTTGTACCCCTATGAGGCAATGCTGGTTGAATATCAGAAGCTCACTTAGCTTTCCATGTGCTCTTATCTCAAACCCTTCCATCTATTTAATTGGACTCCAGGTATCACAAACCACAGTTCATTGTAACATATCGTTCTTTTAATGAGACGTGGCAAACGAGTCAATCGGGGTGGGTTATCGGTTCATTTTAGATCCAGGTGTTTCGATTATATGGCCAATATCAAGTTTCAGGTCATGTATGGATAATTCTGTTTCGGTTTGATTGCGGTTCTGGGTCACCTTATTCGTGCCAGACAGTTTTACGAGGTCTGCCTTTCCGTACCTTTTCAATTGTTTCTCATTCTACAGTTTCCTGCAGGAGGCTTGATACAGCTCGAGAATGGCGGATCACAGCCTCTACAATATGTCGCGACTGCTGCATTTTTGGCAAACATATATGCTGTTACCTGAATGCTACTGAGACTCCTGGATGGTTCTGTGGCCGAAACTTCTATACACCCGGCACCCTTCGAAAGTTTGCATCATCTCAGGTTTACATTCATCTTTCAGTCATAACTAACAAATTCACCAGCCTATTCTAGATGAACCGACATTTATAAATTACTGCATGGCTAACACAGATAGACTACATCCTGGGAAAGAATAGGTCGAAGCTAAGCTATGTGGTTGGATACGGCAGCAAGTACCCAACTCAGGCGCACCACAGAGCAGCTTCGACCCATCAGACGGTAAAAGATACACATGTAAGAGCGGATACAAGTGGAGGGACAGCAAACAAGCCAACCAAACATAATTGGAGGGGCTATGGTTGGCAGTCCTGATCGACTTGATTGTTTTCAAGATGATCGGACAGACTGTGGCCCGAGTGGACCCACACTGGCTGGAAATGCCGGGCTCGTGGCAGCCCTTGTCTGATAAGAATAGCCTGTTTTCAAAAATCCCACCACTCTGGAAACCATGACATATATAAAAACTGGTACAAACAGAAATTAAATTTCGGGTTAATAGTGTATGGAATAACCCATGTACAATAAGCGGGTAGCATTTCAATTCCGTGACTGAAATATCAACAATAATATATCCATAATCCATTTGTTTTATGAATAAACAAGCAAGCAGAACTGGATAATTACTAATATAAAACAGGTTAGTTAACCTACCAAGTACCAAGGCCAAGCAACTTAGGTGTATAAACAATCTAATGAGTAAAAGTCAAGCACCTTTGATGTAGCAAAAATTGAAAAATCAATAGTACAGTGGATTCAGCTGGTCGTGGTTCGATGCTAGTGTGGCTCTAGTGTCGAGAGTGCCCGATAGGGTTTATGAAGGTATACTCGATAAAATTGATTTGATCTAATCAGGGTGAAGTAGTGAACCATAAAGCGAGATTTACTTGACCCATAGCAAAACCACTTGATTGACTCGACCAGAAATGATGTCTGGTGATCCAAAATCACTACTTAATAGTATCGACATATAAAAAAAAACATGAATGGTTAGACATTTCATAACAATCTTGCAAAATGGCCAAATACCAACCTGCTAACTTTATGCAGAAACACAAACCTGCTAACTTTATGCAAAATGGCCAAATCACCGTGATGGACATAGGACTACGAGCTCTAATGAAAGAGAGGCCTTTAATCCATAGCTTAATGGCCAAACACCAACCTGCTAACTTTATGCAGAAACACCCCCTAAAAGAGACGGCATTTACCTGTCAACTACCGGAAACTGATAAAAACGACAGCACAGTTCAAATAAGAATGCGGAGACAAATCCTTCAAACAGATTTGCTTTATCTAAAACAAAGATATCTTAGAGACTATGATATCATCTCAATGCAACAAAAACATATGTAGGCTCACTCCAAGAACAAGTCAATGTTATCCAAACTGTGACAATTGGAAACACAAAAAAGCTGCCTCTTATTCCAATAATTTGATAAATTTGGCCTTGATAGGCAATTTTGATGCTGCAACTGTTATAGCCCTTTGTGCTACACTTTCCGGCACGCCATCTATTTCAAACAGTACACGGCCAGCTTTCACACGAGCTACCCAAAATGCAACAGCTCCTTTCCCTCTTCCCATACGAGTTTCAGCGGGTTTCCGTGAAAGCGGCTTATGTGGAAATACCCTTACGTAAATTTTCCCGCCTTTTATGTTTCTTTTGATTGCCAGATGCCCTGCTGCAATTTGCTTAGTCGAGATCCAGGCTGATTCCGATGCTTCAAGACCATATTTGCCAAACGAAATAGTATTAATTACTGTTCCCTTTATAGGTCCCCTATTTCTTCTCTGTTTCTGGAATCTAAGCCTTATATTCGGGTACATCCCTGAAGTCGAAAATGAGCGAGCAGATTGGGATATCCAAGAACTTCCCGCAAAAATCGACCCTAAACCAGGACTGCAAGTCAAACTCCTTGAGACAATCCCAGACCCGAGAAACGGACCTGACTTGGTAAATTCTTTCCCCAAAGCATAATGAGAAGCAATTGGTGATATGCTATGCTTAACACTCGTGTAACTACGTGAATTGAAGCTCGCCTGGCTTAATGATTCGACAAGGGAACTCTTCCGAATAATCGAAAACGCTCTCGTAGCCATCGGAAACTTCTAGCTAAAAATGCAGATAAAACCTAAATCAAACAAAAGGAATATCAATATAAAATTGAATTCACACCACCAACGACACCGACACCGAAACCGAAATGAAAACGAAGATGGCAGTAGTGTGAAACGCAGCACATCATCTCAACTCTCATGGACTATTAAAGCTACGATGTATCAAATCAATGGAATGAAAACGAAAATCAAACAAAAATTAGGGTTTTGAGTAGCGGTAGTGTGACTTAATTGACTGAAGCTACGATGAATCAAATTAAATCAAACCAAAATAAAAATAAATAAAAACAAAAATGGAGGATATGAAAACAAAATCAAATCGGTGAAATGTGAAATACAAACAAAAGTTAGAATTAGATAACAAACCTTAGAAGATGATTAACAAAATAGATGATTTGTGAGGATCTGAAATGTGTTGTCAGAAATTTAGAATTGAGGATCTAAATTTGGGGGAAATCGAGAGAGACGGAGAGTAGAGAGGCAAAGAGCATGGAGGGAGGGAGGGAGGGAGGGAGGGAGGGAGGGAGTAGGGCTGTGAACGAGACGGTGACAGCTCGGGCATCTCGAGATCGGCTCGGTTAAAACTCGACTAGGATTAGCTCAATTTAGACTCGGTCTTGGCTTGAGAGCTTAACGAGTTAAGGCGAGTAAAGGCTGGCCCGATTCAAAAAGTTCGCGAGCGGCTCGAATATTTGTATTACATAATATTAATGCTATTTTGCATATTATTACCTAATAAGTCTAAAATTTTGCATCTTACTCCCTCCATTCTTTTTATATCACCCATTTCTTTATACACGTTTGTCAATACTCATTTTGTTTCGATTATATATTTAGCTACATACTACTAAAAATTATAAAATTTTGATATTCTTAATCCTCTTATCAAGACAAATTAAAAAAGATCTCACATGAATATATTTCCGTGAACGGATTGAGAGAAAACTGACGTTGAATACTCGATTGTGAATAGTGTCCAAAAGGGGAATAGGGTGATATAAAAAGAATGGAGGGAGTACTACCTTAGTTCAATTATTCAAATAACTACCCAATAAGTGTAAAAGTTGACACGAATACACGATTACTACTAAAATGACAAAAATTGCTAAAAAATGACGGAAATCAATTTATTTCGTCCCGTTTAAATTTAAAACCTAATTTAATACCCATATTACCCTTCCCCTCTCCTTCCTCCATTAAGACCATCCCCAAGCAAGGTCGCCAAGGAGGTCGCGACCTTGTTGGGTCACCGTAATTACGTAATTAAGACACTAATTTTGGTGACCTTGTATTAATTTTGGTGACCTCGAAATTTTCAGGGTTAATTTGTGACCCCGAAATGGGTTGGTGACCTTCTTGGTGACCTTTGACGTGTCACAATATTATTGGCTTATTATATTATTTGGTGGGGTAGAGAATGTAATTAATGATTGAAAATGTTGGAAAATGGAAAATGAGTGGAAAATAATTGGGTTGATGCCCCTAGGTCGTGACCTTCTGCTTGGGAGGGTGAAGGTGGGTGAAAAGTGGGTCACGATAATTAAAATGAGATTAAGAGTAAAAATGTTGGTGACCCGATTAGCGCGACCTTCTGCTTGGGGATGGTCTAATACTTCAACAAAAATCATTTCTCCTTTCATCAATCTTGTTTTATTTCATCAATAGAACCCATTTCCCCCAAATTTTCATCAATCTTCTTCTATTTTCATCATAAATCCGAAATTTCTCCCTAAATCTTCAAATTTTTCCGGTGGTAACATGTTTTCAAGGGTCTAGTCGGGGGAAGAAGAAAGTTGGTTGTTTTTTTAAATGAAATTGAGAAATTTAGGGAAAAAAAAATTTGTTTGAATAATGGAGAGAATGATAGAAGAAAGTGATAATAAAGAGATTGATTTAAATGTTGAACCAGAATCATGTAGTTTAATCGGGGGAGGGAGAGAGTTGAAGCTGTTTTATTAAGAAAGGGTAAAATCGTCATTTAACTTATCCCGGACATTTAAAACTAACTTAAGTTCGGTTTCCGTCAAAAAGGTAGCAAACTGATTAATGTTGTGTGATTTTAGGTAGTAAGTTGCAAAATTAATTATATTAGGTGGTAATATACAATTTTTTGAACTTATTAGGTAGTAATTTGTCATATTTCTTAATATTAATTGTAGTTGTAAAATATTTCATCATTATTATATCTTGTATCATATTTATCGAATATTTTATTGATTTCCTAAATATTTTTACATAAAAACTTCGAGCCTTGTTATTGAAATGAAAATAAAATAAAATTATATAGGCTCAATTTAATTGTGAAAGCTTTTAGGCTTTATAAAAAGCATATTTTTTTCAACCTCGGATAAACTCGAGATCGGCTCGAGCTCGAATTTTGATTATTGAGCACAAGCTGAGCAAGGCTAAGTTCGGGCTCGACCGGCTCGTTAACACCCCTAAGGGGGAGGCAGGCGCCAGGCAGGCCATATTTTGTTATTGTCAATGTGAACTAAGAAGTAAGAACTGCAGAACGCGTTTGATATTTTTGTTTTTTTAATAAACTTAAATCCGGGTCAAAATCGGGTATGCGGATTCGAATTCTGCTAATCCGGATACGAAACGGTTTCTTAAAAAACGTTTTAGGCATAAGTAAAAAAATTGTATATCGAATCGTATCTGTATAAAAACCGTTTCCGAAATTTTTGCTCCCCCTAATTGTGGACACCAAAATAACAAATACTTTCAACTCACCCAAAATACAACTACTTTATTTTTTAATATTATTTTAAAAACTCGTTCACTATTAGGTAATCCACGAGAATAATGGTCGAATTGCGGTCTAAGACATTGGTAAGGCGTCGTTGGTCGGTAGATGCTCTAAATAATTTCATCGTGAATTTTTGACTTAATTTCTCATGAGATGTTTCCTTACCACATTTCGCTCATCTTTAAGAATTAAAAGTATATGTTATTAGGTTATGGTTTAGTAGAGATTTTGGGTTCCCTAAAAAAGGATGGACTACGACTGGGGGTGCGAATCTCTCTAGATGATGCGACGGGTAACCCTGTAAATTGAGCTAACATGGTACGTGGTGGTTAATATGGTATTATTGCGTGCTCGGAGAGGATCAAACTTCCTCGTCATCGAAAAACAAAAGATGACACGTCGGAGATGGATACTGGCGCGAATCAAGCTTGAGTCACTCACGTAAGGACGTGGTATACATCGTTTATGTCTTGACTAAATAATTTGATTAATCCTAACAAAAAAGTCGCTAAATTTACAAAATTATCCTCCAAGGTACTCAAAACCTCTACCACAAAGTAGAGCCATCTCATTTTTTTATTAAAAATTCTCATTCGTGACGGGTATATCGATCATCCTCATTTGTGACGGACAATCTGGGGTAGATAAGACAAAAACAGGATGCCTAAGAAGTAACAAATTGGTTTTTCTTATTCACCCACGTGGGTAATACTTGCGTTGTCGCAAACTTATGACGGATATAAAACTTAGTTTTTTTCTTTCATGTAAAACTCTTACATTAATGCAATGACTAATTTCATTTTTTATTAGTTAATGGTAAGACATATTACTCAATCTAGATAAGACCGTTTTCGTTTATTAAACACAAGCAAATTAAAAATAATTCGCATATTTATACCAAACTTGGATTCAATGGGTAATATTCAATATCATTTTCTAATTTCTTGATGGATTTTCTTTTGCCATTGTAAGAGTATAACTCTAATGCAATTACATAGTCATACAAGGATCCCCACATTTAAAATCCGAAAGCAAAGGAAGAGTAATTGGGAAAATACAGAATTAGATGCGGGATACCAAGTTTCTACACATGAAAGTTAAACCAACACCCATGCCAGGTTTGGGATATCTATGCTACCAATTACAGACAATTGTATAGTCGCGATACGAAGCCACAGACACACACTCATATGAAACACCTATCCCATGTCCAACTGTTCTCATCAAGGATAATTCTAGTCTAAAGTGTTCGAGACTGTTTCAGTACATACTAATCTTGAGTCCATATCCTCACAGTATTGTCATTCCCGAGGGCACCAGATGCAATCATGTTCTCGGTAGGATGGCAAGCAACGGATATGACAGTGTCGGTATGACCTTCCAGCTTTTGAACGATTTTTCTTGATTGAAGTTCCCATAAATAGATGCAATTGTCCTCTGATCCACTGACAATGTACTTGCCGTTTGTTATAGAGAATGCTGATGAGATGCAGTACTTTGAGTTTACATGTCCCGTGTATGTCTTCAGAAACTTGCCGGTTGAGAAGTTCCATAGTCTCTGCCAAAGGAACATTCAGATAAATAAATTAAAGCAGAATGTCAAGTTCTATTACATGCTGATAGATTCGGTTAAGGAATCGGAATGAAATTTGAAAATAAAACCAGGCGAGAATGCGAGATGGATTCAATATTTCTTAAAACCCCTTTTTCTATAAACAAGTGGAGAAGGAGATGATGTTTAAGGCTATGCTGATGATAGAAGATAGTTTTCAACAACATTGTATGACGGGTTTTATTTAGTCATGTGTGGGAGGTGGCCGGTGGGTGATTCAATGTTACAGAAATTTTCAAGTATGACATCAAGAACGTCAACAAGTATCCATCAAAACAGCATTCTTTTCGTACAACAGGTTTTTTCTGTCTCGGGGGGGAGGTGGGAGATTCAATGTCTCGGCAATTTTTCAAGTATGACATTACATTAAACATAAAAGCACCCTCCGAAACACAGATATACAATCACATTATTAAAACCGATCATACATTTCCCAAATAAATACCGCTACATAGCCATATGCTTCATCAAAACTACAAAATCACGTATACCAACTACCAAGTCACATGCACTACCAAAGTTTCAGTTTTCGCACAATAATTGCTATACTTTCAAACTTGCAACCGCACATAGATCACTTCAAATCACGAAGTACCAACTTCAAAGTCAAAGATCAGAACTTTCAGCATTACACGTGTATACTCAATATAGGATGACATACCCACAACAAAAAACAGTAGTACCCCTAAATTATGTAAAGTCACACGCTCTATCAAACTTTCTGTTTTCACCCAATAACTGCTATCTTTCAAACTTGCAAAATGCACATACATCGCTTCAAATCACGAAGTAATACCTTCCAAGTCCAAGATCAAAACTTTCGACATTACACGTGTATACTCAATATAGGATGACATATAACCACAAAAAAAAACAGTGGTACCCCTAACATACCAGACCCCTTCATAGCAATACCCACCCCCTGCCCACCTGCATTCCACATGCCTGGAAACTTCCCATTAGTAAGTTCCTATAATCAGTACCTAACGCGTTGTAAGTTCCTATAATCAGTACCCAACGCGTCGCAAGATTACGCCTTAGCTCAACACTCAAGAATCTCCATTCTGCAATAACAATCAAATCCTAAAGTAGGTTCCCACATCCAATACGTACGACACTCAAGCATTGCTTTTGCTTCAGAAAAACCTACATAACCAAATTTACATATTGCCAATCCTATGTAAAAGTCACTTTGCACAAGCATCAGTCTATTTTGTACTAACAACTAAATATAAACCTCATAGCACTTTATCATTCCCCGGGATGAAAGCTTCCACATCAGACATTTTTAAACTCACATAGGAAACCATAACAAAAGATAAAAATCAGTCATTGGTACACCTACTTTTCTTGCAATCGTAGTTTGAAAATGCGCAAGGCGCTAAGGGGCTGAGGCGACAAGGCGCAAAGTGCAAGGGGAAGGCACGCGCCGCGCCCTATTTTTGATAACAAATTTGTTGTTTCCAAACGCAACAATAGCCTTTTTAGGAGTTTTCGAGGCTAATATGTCAAGGAGAGAATTTAGGAATAATGTGGAAAAGAAATGGTGAGCCAGCCTTGTCTAAAATATATGGAGAGTGCGTACTAGTTAACCTTGTTAGGTGAGCCTTGTCGAAAAGGCGCAACTAAAATGCAACAAGGTGTTTTGGCTAGTGCCTCGTCCAAGGCCCGCTTTTTTAAACAAAGCTTGCAGTAGACCCCTAAATCCTAATTCCACTACCGTCTCCCCTGGGGACGGAGGATTTCCTACCGCCAATGGCTGACCAGTGGAGGCTAACAGGCATACAAAGCAATGAAAATACAAGCATGAAATTAAACCTTTCAAACCTTTTTTTCAATATTAAGCTATTGCAATACTTACTCTCCCTCAACAAGTTTCAATCTATGTTTTTACTTGAAACTTCGAATTTTGGCTCCGCCACTTGTTAGTAAAACAGTCATTTACTCATATCCACATAGCTCCAAATGCATCATTGATGTAACTCAAAATTGGATATCTTATTACACAACTACATTCAGTCTAATTCACTTACCTTAAAATCGACTTTTTTCCTAGATTACTCTACTACAGAATACATTACTAATTCGCCCTCTAGAATTTTCAATCTGTGTTCTTGCCCCAGCCTCACATCCTGACTCCAAAACTATACTACCAATTAACTGCCAGACATTCTCGACGTAGCTCCAAATGCACCATTAACCGAACACGAAATCCGGCACCTCAGTTCACAACAAAACACAATCAACCAAATCACACCACCCTAAGTAATCACATTCACAAACAAGCACATAAAAATCCCCAAAAAAAAACAATCAAACAAAATCAACCTAAATCTAACACATAAAAACAAAGCTAAAATCGAAATCATACCAGAGTATTATCCAGAGTCCCCACAAGAAGAAACTTGCCATTCGGCGAAAACCTAACAAAAGAAACAGGCGGATTTTCATCATCAATCAAAGTCTTAACACAATGACCAGTAGAAGCATCCCAAATCCTACACAACCCGTCATAACTACTGGAAACAATCATCGATCCGTCTCGGTTAAAATCAACCGCAGTAACCGGATCGGAATGCGCGGGTAACACCTTCAAACACTTCCCAGACTTAACATCCCAAACCCTAACAGTCTCATCAAACGACCCAGAAACGAGCAAATTAGAATGCGGGTTAAAATTAAGCGCAAATACGTAATTAGTATGCCCAACTAGGGTTTTAACGGCTTGGCCCGTGGATACATCCCACAATTTGACGGTTTTATCGTCGGAAGCGGTTGCAAGGAGGCGAGAATCAGTAGAAAATGCAACGTCGGAGATACCATGGTCGTGGCCGAGAAAGGTGTTGGAGACGGTGGTTGATGCGGCGGAGAGAGAATGTACGACTGCGGTTTTGTCGGCGGATGCGGTGGCGAGAAGGCGGCCATCGGAAGAGAATTTGAGAGATGAAATTGGGCGTTTATGGGGAGTTAGGGTTTGTGATTGGGTGTATTTGGGGAATTTTTGTGCTGTAGTGGTGTCCTTTGTTGACATTTTTGATTTGGGGGTTAGGGGTTTGATGTAAGAGGGTTTTGGGAGAAAGGGTATGTAAGGGTTTTAGATTGGGAAGAGCCAAGAGGCCAAAGAGATACCACCACCCTAGTACTCTAACTCCATACAACTTTCCTTTCGAGTCGAGTCGAGTCGAGTCGAGACGAGACGGGTGTGTTTTGACTTGTGGCCATTGTGGTTGCGATGGAAAAAACGAGTTTATCCGAGTTTGTAAGAATAAAAATAAACAAGTTTATTATAAGCTCGCGAGTTTAAATTTTTTAATGTTAATTCAACATGTATATAATAAAATTTTCATTTTATTTTTTCTTTAGATATTTTTCAATAACTGAAATTCGAAAATTTAGATTGTAAAATATTAAGCAAAACAGTGATGATGTTGATATGTTAAACAATATATAATCATGATAAATATTTTTTGTAAAATAAGCGAAATATATTATCTAGTCACACAAATTTGACCTATTCGCGAGCTTTTGGAGCTGATCTAAAATTAACTCGGCTTGATCTCGTTGTGTTCTCAGCCCGAACCCCAACCCGATTCAGACTTGTACTAGCCAAATTTTGGGTCTGTTTGGCAAAACTAGCTGAAAAGGTAGCTGAAACCTGAAAAAGTACCTGAAACCTGAAAAGGCACCTGAAAACTAAAACATGATAAAGTAGCTGATTTTTGTTAAAACTGTTTGGAAACTAGTTGAAAAGGTAGCTGATATTTGACAAAATGACGTAAAAGGACATGGTTTATTATTGATATCTTTTACGTTTTTACTATTATTCTTGTGTTATTGTAGACAAATGACCAAACAAATAGAGTAATAACTTCTGAAGAGAAATGTGCACTTAAAATGGTACTGAAAAATGCTTACATTGCTACTTTCAAGATTTCTTCATGTACACGGTTTCGAATGAATTGACTATTAAAGTCAAGTTATAGAAATAATTTCAACTACTAGCTTTTATATACTCATGATTCATGCCCAATAAATTCCACAAATTAATATATAACGATTAGGTGAAAAAAAATTAAACAATATATACTCAAAAATATACTATTGATATAAAATTAGTTTTCTATTAAAGTCATACACAAAAAAAAATTAATTAAGTTTACGTAAGGATTTTGTAGTGTGTTTAATTTTGTTAATTAACGTTATAAAATCCAAGGGTAGAATAGGTAAATAAAAATGAATCAGTTACCTGATTTGTCAAATGTTACATGAGGTAGCTTTTTATTTCAGGTACCTGTTTCACATTTTTTTAGTCCAAACAGGTAGTTGTCAAACACTCAAAAAATAATAAGCTACCCGATTGTTTTGACAAAAAAGTTACTTCAGGCAAATCAGGTAGCTGAAATGATTTGTCAAACAGACCCTTTGAACAAGTTTTTACTAAGTAAATTCCAGGAAAATGAGAACTCTTGTCTTATCCTCACCTTTCCCTCAAGTTTTGTGAACGAGTTCCCAACTTTAAATTCACAAATTCTCATTTGTGACGGCAGTACGGATACCGTTTTCTCTCACAAAATACCCATGAGAAGTGAGTGAAAAAGAACATAAAGGGTGCCACCTTATTCCCTCTCCCTTTTGTGAGAGATCGCAAGCTTGTGACGGGATTAGCCGTCACAAGCAAGACCTATTGCTTTAAATTAGCCCTTTATAAGACAGAATTAGTATATTAGTATACGGAGTATTATATAAAAGGAATCCACTAACATAAATGACTCGTAAATGAATGTAGTTATCAAACTAATCTGTTTATAATACATTTGTAAAAGGTCGTCGTCTTAGACAATAATTTGTGCTTTTATATAATGAACTAGTTTTGGTTCCCGTGCAATGCACGTGATATTAATTTTATGGTATTTGTGTAATGTAATTGTAGATGATACATCAATCACCTTTTCGTTCAATTTTCAAACGGACTTATGAACTCGTATATTTTCTCAATCTTTTGATTCTTTAAAATGATAGTTTGATAGTAGCATAAATACGAACTTTAATAAATATTAGTCTCAATATATCATTTATATTAATTTTTCAATATATTAGTCTAATACAAATCCGTTACAATATCATTATGAGCTATCAGATATATCTTTAAGTTTTTAAACGCATGAAAAGTATGCGATAATGCACTTTAGCGATTATCCATGTTAATAGAATTTTTTTGGTACAACATGTTAATATATAAGATTGAGATCTAATTTTTTCCACTAATAAAACTGTTATAATCTTTCAGTTTTGATTATTGTACCCGAGCATGGGCTATATTATTAAGCCTTAATTTTCTGTTATGTTTCATTTGTAAGTTATTTTGGATATTTAGTTGAGAAATCAAATTAAACATCAGTCAGATAATTAATATTCATTTTATTTTCAAATGGTGATCTAACTCCAAATCAAATGCAATTATAGGGGGAAAACATGACCTAAATGACAAGGCTAAAGTTATATCACCTTAATCAAAGTAAAACTATCTCAGTACAACCTAGGGATGGCGGTGGGTCGGGTACCCAACCCAGACCCTTAGGGTCTGACCCTAACGGGTCGGGTATGAGTTTGAATTTTTGAGACCCACTCGGGCATGGGTCGGATATGGGTTTTAGGTAAAAAACTTCGGGTCGGGTCCAGGTCTTGGTCTTGGAACCCTACCCGACCCTTAGACCCTTATATTTATTAAAAAAAAAACAAAAACAAAAAACACATCTACGAACGTCAATAACCCAAATAATACGCACAAACAGATGATCCTTTTTAGTTATCATTAATATACTATACGCATATCCAAATAACCATTAAGAATAACGAGAAAATTGATGAGTTTGGGTATGGTAAATGATATACTTTAGGGTCGGGTATGGGCAATGATCCAAATAACCAAGACTTTGTATTACTTTAATCAAACTTTGTAATTTAATTCGAATGTTGGTATAATTTATTTAATGACTCGTTAAGAAAAATTGGACCCTAGGGTAGACCCTACCCGGACCCAGACCCATGGTCGGGTATGAGTCCATCAATATCAGACCCTTTAGGGTCTGGGTCGGGTATGGGTCTAAGGTTTTTTACTTCGGGTCGGGTCGGGTCTATCGGACCCTACCCAGACCCTACCCATTGCCATCCCTAGTACTAACAGAATAGCTAGCGGTAAGACAAGTATCGAATCCACAGGGAGGCGGTAATAATTAGTTTGCTAAAATTAATAAAGCCTAAAACTAACAGTTTTAGTGAGGTTTTGATTTGTTTGTTTTGACTATCAACTAACAATTAAATAAATGATGTATAACAATGATATTAAAAGTCTAGGAATTCCGGGTCACCAGGTACATTTTCTTCCGATATTTTCAATAACAAGGTTCGAAAATTTTATGTAAAAATATTTAACAAATCAACAAGATATTTGATATATATGCTACAAAGACATAACAATGATAAAATATTTTTATAAAATATGAGCATATTTTTATAAAATATGATTAATATCTTATGCAATCTCAAATGTTCGAGCCGCTCGCAAGCTTTTTGAGTCGAGTCAGGCTTTGCTCGGCTCGACTCGTTAAGCTCTCGAGCCGAGCCCGAGCTCGAGTCGAGCTCACACGAGCCGAGTTTTGACCGAGCCGATCTCGAGTTGCTCGCGAGCTGTCTCGTCTCATTAACAACCTTAAGCAAGGTTCATGACTTTTGAACACCATTTTTCCATTATTATCAAAATTAATATAAATATAAATATGAAATGGAATGAAAAAAATTTGCTTTATTATTATTATTATTATTATTATTATTATTATTATACAAGATCCACTTTGCATAAAAGTGGTTAAGAAGTTATTTTATAAAATTAAAAATGACTTGTGTCTGATGGATTGATGGTAGATAATTTAATGTACTTTTTAATTAGATTTATAGATTATAGATATGTCCATTTTAATTAAATTGCGGAAATGTATAAAAAAAAAGTGGGAGTTGCACATAAAAACTATTCAAAATTAGAGTGATGTGAATTTTTTGTCGTTTGATTTATTCTAAAAATTAATAAAAGGATTTAAACTTTATTTTGAATTTCAATTTTGACTTTTTTTATTTATGTAAAAAAAATTTAAAAAATGCCAAAGTTTATTGTTTATTTTGCTATTACTAATTTAAATTTAATGTTTACAAATTTCTTAATTTCTTAGAAATTGCATAAAATTAAAATGATGTAATTTTTATTTGTCCTTTTATCGTGTTCTAATAATAAACATAAAAATTTAAAATTTAGTATGTATTTTTTTAATTATTGTTTAAATTATTTTAAAATTGAGTAAACTAAACTTTAATGTTTATCACGCTATTGCATCTAATGATTACGATTTTTTTTTTCAAAATAAGGGATGGTGATGTGGTTTGTTAAATTACTCTTAAATAGTATAATGGTGGAATATAATGCATTTAATTGTTTTTTATTATATTTATAGATAAATCATTTCTTTAAATACTTGAAAGTTCTCATATTGATTTAATTCTCATATGATAATCAAACATATAATTCATGTAATTTTTAAAAAACCATGAAATTAATTCTCGTATATCAATCGAACATCGATCGAAGTACTATATATAGTAGCTAAGAGAAGATGGCATGCGCACTCTTGTAAAAGTTGAAAGCACTTGCCTTTTATGCCTTTTCTCCCTTTCCACTCGATTACCCTCACTGTGGTTGGATCACGTCTTTCATATATGTACTACGTAATTACTTGCCACAAAAATTCTCATGTTTTTTTTAAAATAGTGTTTTTATCAACACGATTTTAAATAATGTTTCTAATGTCCATCTTTATTATCTTGTTTACGATCAATTTTTTTTCTTCTAAAATTCCAAAGTAAAATTAATTCGTAGTTGTTACCAATTAAACATCAACGGCCAAACAGTCACGGTAACCTGGTAATGACGTATTCCAAATCTTTTTAGCGAATTTTAAATTATCTAGATAAACTAGTTCATGTGCCACACAGTTAAGATGACAACTAACAAAAAAACAAAACGACACTATCGAAATTATTACAATTTGGTAATGATGTTTATAGTCTATAATATAGCACTCCATAGTCTATACTTCATTCGTTAAGTTTGATAATTGTTTGGAATATGTTAGGTAACCGTAGTTCTCTTGTATGACGGTCTCATTCCGTGTATTTTTGCAAAATGTGACTATTTTGTGGTAAAAAGTGATAAAAAGTGTTCCTACAAATTAACTCATATTTTTGACAAGCCCGGAAAAATTAACGTTCTTGTTTGGAGCTTTTCTCACGAGTCTTAATGCTCATTTATCTTACAAACCTTGCGGAGATGAAGATCTAAATGAAGACGAAGATTTATATTTTCTTTTTATTTTGTGTTTTCTTTGTATTTCTCCATCGTAAAGTTCGTACAATGTACTACCTTTACGATTGTGGGAGGGTATCCAACTCGATTTGTCACTTGCATATGAAGTATTACCCATATAAAAGGAACACTATCCGTATTTAACTCCAGCTTGTTATAGATAGTGTCCGTCTCCGATGAAAATTTGTAATTGAAATTTATTGACTTTGATCCTAGGTAGCACCAAAACGGACACGGACACGCGACACGACATCCCGTGAAATTTAGGACACGGGACACGTCATTTAAATATAATTTTATTTTTATCCTGTGTTTGAAGCTAAATTTAAACAAATAAATGTACAATTAGACATTTACTATAACTAATTTTCAATTTCCCCTCCAAACTCATCTTCTAATCAATCTTTTTCTTAAATTCTATTCCTCGTCTAAACTATAATATATTTAGCCAGGTGTCCAAGGAGTGTTAAATGTCCGAGTGTCGAGTGTACGAGTGTCGGACACGGGATGGCTAATTAGGAAAAGCGACCGTGCTACCTACCTTTTATCTATAAATAGTTTGTTCCCAAAAGAACCGGACCAAACCAAAGTGGGTTGTATTTGTTTCCACTTCCAATTAAACAATCCTCATTTACCCTTGTGTTATCTCGCCCTCTCACAAGACACACACTCTCCCTCTCTCAACTCCATCACACACTTATGGCGGCTGCTTCCTTCTGCATCAATGGCGAAATGGTCGCAAACCCTTGTCTTAAACCCGATTTAATTACTGGGTTTTCTAGGAAATGTGAAATCGGAGCTCCCATTTTTCACACGGTTAAACCCGTTTCCAGAACATTAACTTTAAAGGCTATGAATGTTTCTGCTAATGCTGCTGTCACTGCACTTCCTGTATCAACTCGTTCTAAGTAATCATTTCTACATTTTCTTTCAAAAGTGTTCTTCTTTGATGATTTTTTTTTCATTTTTTTAACCTTATTGTTGTTGACATTTTGATGGAGTATTGTAATTTTTACATTTTTTTTATTGTTGTTTCATGTCTAAATTAGTTACTTTAAGAGTGAAATGCGTATGTTCAAGTAAAGGTGGTGTGTATAGAATTGTACCTGCAGAAATTAGCTTCTAATCTTAATGATTTATCATTTAGTTATGTAGGGAACAGTAATTTTGTTAAATGATGTTAATTGCTAGTGAAATTTTACCCCATTGTCCCAGTCATTTGATATCTTTTGTGTTCTTTACTTTCTGCGAGATTATTTTAATCAAAGGTAAACAAATGGCTGTTAGTCGTGACAGAGGGAATGTTTGTTAGTTCAAATGAGAGAATTAGGTTCTTAGTTAACAATTATTAGAATGTGTCACTCTCGTATGTAGTTTAATTATGATCCGTTTCCTTCTGAAATTAGGTTGTTGATAAATTCTGTACTTTTATTTGTATTCCAACTAATTTGGACTTAGTGAAGACAGTGAAACAATCCATTATGTTTCCTGAGTCTAATGAAGCTAAATTTGGTAAGAATTCTTAACTTTCTGTTCCCTCCCTCTAAACCCTGACATGGGTTTAGTCGGTGCCAGGATTCGAAGTTTTGGGAGCTAAAATATAGATTTGAATCTTTTTGGGGCAGCTTTTTAATGCATCTAAAGTAAGTTAGAAAAAAGAGGAAAATTTGAACCAATTGCTTTGTAGGGGCAGCATCTCTTTCGGGATCCTAGGTTCGGCTATTGGGTTTCGTGGTGGGAGGTATTCTTGAGGTAGTTACGTGAGCGGTGAGCATGGCTGGAACTTAGGTCATGTTCTTTTCGGCTGAAACGAGCTGAATTGAATTAATTGGAGTATAGCTTAATTGAAATAAATTTAGTGAAACTGAAGTAAAATGAATTTAGTTGAATTAAAAGTTAATTTTGTGAAGAGATTAACTGAACATAATTGATTGAACGTAAATAAAATTTAACGGAATACAACCAAGCAAAATTGAAACGAGCTGAAATTCAGCCAGAAAGAAGAGGGCCTTAGAACCACATGTCATTTGTTATGTCTTATGTTTACTGTATCTTATTCTTGTGTCTTTTGCTGGAAGTGGGGGGGAAGATAGATAGGACTTAGGAGTCCTAAGACCGTATTTCATATAACTATCTTTTATATGCAGAGTAATGCGTCACACAATTTCGGTCTTTGTTGGGGATGAAAGCGGGATAATCAATCGTATTGCAGGAGTTATTTCTCGTAGAGGATACAATATAGAGTCACTGGCAGTAGGTTTGAATAAGGACAAGGCTCTATTTACTATAGTAGTATGTGGTACTGAAAAGGTGTTGCAGCAAGTAGTGGAACAACTTAACAAGCTTGTAAACGTCCTGAAGGTAATTCTCTGTTTTTCTTTTCTTTGTATATGTCATTGACGATACTTCCCAAGGTAACACTTCGTCCAGTATGCATGTATGTACTTGTCCTTGATACGTTTCTGTGGAACAGGAGATCTTATGTGCTGTTACCTCTGGTCTTAGGTCTTAGCCAGTTTGTTCATTGCAGGTTGAAGATTTGTCAAGAGAGCCACAAGTTGAACGTGAACTGATGCTTGTAAAGCTTAAGGCAGATGCAAATACCCGTGCAGAGGTATTGGTTTCTATACATTGCAATGATTCTTTGGTGGGAAGCGTGGATAGGAAAAGAAAAATTAATACTGAAGAGAAAAATATTGTTGAATTGAATTGTAAATGGGAGCAATCTCAACTTTAGCGTGTCTAGCCAAACTAATCTCAACTCACTATTAACTTGGGATTAGTATCAAGCTTTGCCTCATTATTTAGATAGCGGTCTTCATTTTTCTGAGCCTATCTACGAAGCACTATTTGTTATCCTACACGATTAAACCTAATTATATTCTAATCATGCATTAAACTTTTTCCCTTTTGCTTACCTCTTTTCCATAAAATCCTGTTGAATCAGCAATTGTACTTTTTGGCGATCAGCAATGTTTTGGTTTGCCTAACCCTTGCTACTAAACTTGTTACGGGTAGTTAAAGTAATCATTACTACTTCTCTAGCTGTGAGACTGATTCTATCTTTGAGTGTGCATGTGTGAACAATGTTTCAGGAACTGACTTCAGTGTTTACACTTGTGGTTTTCAGATTATGTGGTTGGTGGACATTTTCAGATCAAAAATAGTGGATATCTCAGAAAACTCGCTAACTGTTGAGGTGTGTGCTTTTGTGTGGGAAATGTACCAGCCTGTATGCTGACATAAAATTCTGTGACTTGAATTGTTTGTGCAATAATAGAGATGAATAGTCTGCAATTCCTTCACTATTATGGTGTCATTTTTTCCTTGAATTTATGAAGGCTTACTCCAAAGTCATCTTGATGCTTAATTTAAAACAATGTCATCATGGCGATTTTATTTTTTCTCAATAATATAAAAACACGTGCCTATGCACAAAGCTCAGTGAGGCACATGCCAAAATGCTTTTGTGTGTCCTTATGTAAAAGGGCAGTTAGCTAGGCGCCGTACTATCCGATTGCCATCCCTTCCGTTCACTCATCATCCCTTGATTTTATTTATTCACATGCCGGCCTTTGTAAAATCCAGAAAAGGGGGCATCGTTGCACATAAATTTTATCTCAAAATTCATATTTGTCTGCAAAACACTGTACCTTGTGTGCAAGGCTCGCTGATAGTCGTGACAGGCTCACTGCCTCGTAATGCCTCTAACCTTATAATACCTAGCTTTTATGTCCGAGTTAAGGTATTTGATTAGTCTTTGATCCACAGTGTTTCTGGTGATGCACAGGTGACTGGGGATCCTGGAAAACTTGCTGCTGTTCTGAGAAGTTTCAACAAGTTTGGAATTAAAGAAATTGCTAGGACAGGAAAGGTTAGGTTTTCGGACATTTGTACAACACCAGATTTTCAAAAAGACAAAAACATGTCATATCATATACCAAAAAATTACTTTATATTGTTGCATGTCTGCATTGCATGGTTCGGGGTTCGACTCGGGTCAAGGTCTAGGGCTGAGTTCTTCAAAACCTACCTACTTGAAATGATTTCAAATATGAAGACACACAACTAAGTTTGCAAACGAAATCCATTCTATTAATCTATTATGGACATTTTGGTTCGAGAATCAACCGAATGAAGTCCGTTCCAAGCAACCATGTTGTTGGTAGTTTATCGACCTTTTGTATCTGACCTCCACTATTGATGGTTATTTGTGTTTATACCTTAGATTGCTTTAAGACGCGAAAGGATGGGTCAGACAGCTCCTTTCTGGAGGTTTTCTGCTGCTTCATATCCAGATCTAGAAGAAAAAGCAGTTGATGGTCTTGTTGAGTCAGCAAAACAAAGCCTCAACGGCAACCCTGATCTATCAGCAGGAGTATGTGAATATTTTCTATTCATTATTCCTCTTTCTTATCCCTGTCTTTCTCCCTTCGGCTCGAAGGACATTATTTTCTTAGTAGCTTTATTTGCTCACTTTCATCTTTTATATTGCATCATGTGACATTGGGTTTCATTGAGGTGTCCATTCCTCGTAACTACTGAATTACTAATGCTGTGTATATTATTGTTTTACATGTATAACATTCCTTCTTCTGCATACTTTTCGCTTATTGGACTAAAAACTGCTTTATTTTGATGAAGGGTGATGTTTATCCTGTGGAATCTTACGATAACTTTAGGATGAATCAAGTACTTGATGCGCACTGGGGTGTCCTCTATGATGAAGATGTAAGCACCTGGACGTTTCCTAATCTTTTCTTATTACATTATTCTCAATACTGATGACTTACAAAAATTTAAATCAATGTGTTGGGTTGTTTAAGGGTTTCTAAAGTAAAAGGCTGATGATATACCTACTTGGCTTTGGCTACCCCCCTCCTGGAAATTATTCTGATTTGAAAGTTTGTAAATTTGAATTCTTTCAGCTTTTCTCTATGCTGACATTCTGATCTTCAATCTTTTTTTGGCGTAAAATTTAAGGCTACATTTAATTGTAACATGACTATCTCCGCTTCTAGTCTCCTGATATGCTTGTTTTATGATGTCAGTCAAGTGGGCTCAGATCGCACACTTTGTCCATGCTCGTCAACGATGTTCCTGGAGTTCTCAATACTGTTACAGGGGTTGTTGCCCGAAGGGGTTATAACATTCAGGTTGGCATCATGGATCACTCTTGAAACAAAAATGCCGGAAACCCCATCGACCCATCGTTGTTAAGTGATAATTTCTCTGTTTTCTCTCCTCAGAGTCTGGCTGTTGGACCTGCTGAAAAGGAAGGTCTTTCTCGTCTTACAACCGTCATTCCCGGGAATGAGGAGTCAATTGGGAGATTGGTTCAGCAGCTTAACAAACTAATCGATCTTCATGAAGTGAGTTCATTATGATATTTGTTGATGCTGTCACCTATTTTTAATCAAGATAAATCTACTCTTTCCTTTTTAATAATAGTAAGTCGATTTTTCTCTCTAATTCAGCCTTTGGCTTCCGATTTTATGAAATAGTACACTCATTAGTTGCAATGCTCCCAAAAGAATACATTTCAGAATATTTGCTCATATAGTTTGAGAAATGTGATGGAGAGGGCACTATGGAGGGATATGATACATGTGGACTTCTAGCTTTTATGTTTTTATTAAGTTTTCTAAAAAATTTTTTTTTGGATTTGTTACACTTTCCCGCCAAAACTCTTATATTAATTTTTACTTCATTTCTCAAAATCACTTTAAACTTTATTCTTGATTTATTTTTTTGGGCTTTTATACATGTGATAAGTGCGATTTAAAATCTATAAAACCCCTTTGCCTTTCATTTTTTTGTTTCACTCCACTTCCGTTTCTTTTTTCTTTTCTTTTCTTTCTTTTTTCTCTTGTTGAGATGAGAGTTCACTCATGACGGTTCCAAAGGATGATTCATGTCAGCCGACCCCAAAACATTTTGGGACTATGGCTCTGATGTTGTATAGTTTGAGAAATGTCCAAGAAATAAGTGATATCTCGAAATACGAATAATGACTTTTATAGAAAAAGAGGTAATAATACGTATTCGGTATTTGTATATGGTTTTGTTAGTGTTGTGCTAGTTGCCTCATGTTCTCAATGTAGTAGTACTGGGGTTGCATGGTTCAATGTTCGAGGTTCACAGAACGGATTAGTGTTTTTGTTATGATGACTTGCCTAATCTAGATTCAAATATAAACTAAACTATAAGAACCCAGTTCGCGAGTGGACTCCGTTGTCTAGCTCTACCGCAGTAGTGTTAATGTTGCAGGGTCATAGCTCTCCGAAAGAGCTGCTTTCATTTATAATTCTTTATCCATCTTATCCCTAATCTTCACTAAGATTTTCCAAGAGCTTTGCAAAAGAAGGCGACTTGTATGGGAATTACGTAGTACATAAGTGTGTTTCGAAGAGATTGGCTGGGTGACAATGAAGAGTTCATTGCTGCAGGTTCAGGACCTTACACACATGCCATTTGCTGAGCGAGAGTTGATGTTGATCAAAGTTGCTGCAAATACTTCCGCTAGAAGAGATGTTCTTGATATTGCCAATATCTTCCGTGCCAAAGCAGTGGATGTTTCTGACCATACCATTACTTTACAGGTAAGAAACGTGCAATGTGATATAAAATAAGCTATCAAGTAAAGTGGTCACTTTCCATTAAAAATAATCGTAAAAACACAAACCCAATAAGATGGGTGCACACTTTTGGGCCCATTATTTGTTCTCACTTAAGCCCAAAAGCATAAGGCCTTGTTACTACATATCACAATCTACCAGTGTGGGACAAATCTCCACACAATCTCATATTTCACCATGTGGACAACTTTCCTCTCATACTCTTGGGGTGTTACACTTTGTGTACGGCAATTTGTCTTAGACCGTCTATTTCCCAAACCCAACATTGAGTTTAACACTAACTAATACGGAGCATTAGAGTATTATTTTATTTTGAAGGCTCAAATGGAACTCTTATTTTCTTACTTTATCCCTCGAACTCATCTGAACTTTAAAGCAATATATGGGGTTCACTTATTTCACTCACAATTCAACATCGGTCTCAAGACGAGTCTTAGACACCGAAGTCTCACCATATGACCCGACTAACTTTGCGTCTCTTTATTGCCTTGGCGAGTCGCATGTAAAGACCTATTCTCAGGAGTACTGCTTACACTCGTGATTTGTCTTTCAGCTTACGGGTGATTTGAATAAGATGGTTGCGTTGCAGAGGTTACTGGAACCTTACGGCATTTGTGAGGTTTGTACACTCTTTTCTTTCAATGATTCGTTTGTGACTCGTCCATGTCTTAACTTGTTCTGAAAACGTAGAGAAATGCTTGCATTGTTGTGAATTGCATATAACCAACCGTTACTTCAAAAGACAAGAATTGCAAACAGTTTAATGAGATTTTTTCCCCGCTTTATTCCATCAAATTTCACTAGGGAAACGTAGTTAATTATTTTTAAACCAAATCACTCGTTAATTGTTTATGCTCATCTTGCTTAGGTTTCATTGATGCCAATCCCTTTCCTTTTTTAGTTCACAAATTCTCATTGAAAACAGACATACCCGTCACAAGCTGAAGACGGGTCAAGTAATATTTAAGTGGTTAGATAAGACAAAAGCATAATGCTACTCCCTAGGCAATTTGCTTTTGTCTTATCTACCAATTTGGATATTACTTGACCCGTGTCTTTTAGCTCAGGTGCTTAGATAAGACAAAAGCATAATGCTACTCCCTAGGCAATTTGCTTTTGTCTTATCTACCAATTTGAGTATTACTTGACCCGTATTCAGCTTGTGACGGATATGTTCGTCTTCAATGAGATTTACTGTTTTTAGTTACGCACTCAGCCTTATAAAGAGGCTACTATATCAGTATATCTGCGCCATCGGTTCAAGTTGACTAATTTCATTCCATTGAAGGGAAGTGTAGATGTGATTATTTGTGAACTGTAACGATTTTCCTCTCATCGTAGGTGGCTCGGACAGGAAGGGTAGCGCTAGCTCGAGAATCTGGGGTGGATTCAACTTATTTGCGTGGATACGCTCTTCCCATGTAGACGATGTAGGACTAAGATGCCTTTTATCATATTCATGCCGTCGTGTTTCTTGAAGCACGTAGGAGCGTAGGACTATGAAACTTTGGAAAATAATTAGATGTTTTATGTATGAACAATTTGCCGAAAATGAAGATGCAATCTGTAAAAAATACAGAGTATAAAATTACTTGTGTTTCTTTGAACTCTGAGATAAGCGAAGGAGTGTTTCCCGTAGTCATTGGCGCCATGACTGGATCGCCGGTATATACAGTAAAATTACTTCCTGCTGTTTATGCGTAAGAGTGTTTTATTTTGAAACCGTATATTGCTCGTTTTATTACCGAATATAAGCAACCTTGATAGACCACCAAGACATTTATGGGAGTCAGGACAGTCTCCAAAAAGAAATGAATACTCCATTCTTTCCGCGTCTTCTCACCAGAAAAGGTAACACGATTTCATTATACCTTGTTCACAAATTTTCATTAAAGACGGATACTATCCGTCACAAGCTGAATACGGAAATGCAAGTGACATGACCTATAAAATGATCCATTTCTCTCCACTTGTCCTCCCACTTGTTGTGAGAAGATACTATCCGTTTTTAACTTGTAACGGATAGTATCCGTCACAAGCAAGACTCTTTGTACCTTGTTATTGCCAGACCATTTTTACTAATCAAAGTAAGTGAAGTACCATGAAGCATAAACCGTATAATGGTTACTTACGCTTAGTATATGACTCAGAAAATACCGACTATTGCCGATAGAACGGATACGGTTAAAATGAGTTACTCTGGGTAGATGCGGAGGCAAGATTTTTATTTTGGGAGGATATAAATTTTCTTTTCCAGTAATTACTAATTAGTAGAAAAATATTCATCACATCAGAACTCTCTCATACATATTTGATGTATGGCCGTTTTTTTAGTATTTCTTAAATATTTATTGGGTTACACCGGATTGGGCTAAACGCTGGCACGACCACGGTATATGGGCGGGACGGACTGAGCTGGCCTGCACCAGTTAACGTTGTTAACTGTATCAAGAATTTTTTTTGTGTCCTTTAGGAGAACCGTACTGTTTACACCTAAACCTTTATAATATGTCATTTGGTTGATTATCCTTAGGGGTGGGGAGGGAGGGTCCTTCCAAAGAACACTAGAAAATTTCCTATATCCAAGACGATCCGTCGATTGTAATCCCGACTGCTTAAAAATGCTCAATTACGTATAAATTTATGGGTTGTGCTTGTGCATGACTCAAAATTGGAGAGTGGCTTAGGAGGCGTTACACAACATGCGCAAACAGGGCAAAGCAAGTGGTGCCTAGCTGTCAAGGCTTCGTTGACACAGTGAATCAGAAGAACTCGTCGACTGACGGAGCACTAAAAACGTGCTGTGACGCACTTGGGGTGGCGAAGTTGGAGGAAGATTGCTTATGTTTTATCCTGGAGTCTGACAAACTGTCCCCAAACGCTCCGAAGCTAGCCATTGCAAAACGAATTATACAAGTGGTTAAATTTGTGAATTCGGACGAGGGCATAACTCGAGATTGTCTTAACAAAATTAACAAGCTCGACTGCTCGGAGGTTGCCAGGGCACTCCAAAGGGATGTCAACACCGATAAAGATTTGAGTGATGCGAAAAAATGCGACCAAGCAGGCATGAAGGCATTGAACAAGTGCGGTTCCAAACTGGGTGAGACGGTGAAGCAACTGATGTGCTGCAACGAGTTGGAGAGGATTGGGGGTTCAGGGTGCGCGTGCTCCCTGGGGAACACTGATGCTACTAACAAAGACGTGCTCGACTTCTTGGAAGATGTTCTTGCCATGGGGGACAAACTGGATCAAGCCTGCAAGGGGTTCAAGTTGGACAAGGTACACAACTGCGCCAACACAGCCAATGAACAGATTGTGAAATTGTTCCACAGGTGCGAGAGGGATGCGCAGGAAGCGATGTAGACTTGTTGCCCTCTAGGTTCCGAGAGATCGAAACTTGAGTGCGCACAGTGTGATAAACAGACGGTGAGGTGTTGCGAGCAGATGGTTGCCTTAGCAAATTGTATGTGTGAAGTGATTCATAACAAATTCAATAGCCGCACAACCACCATCGCCTTCTTTAAGGATCTTGCACGAGGCGATGAAACTTCCATAACTCCAACCTGTCAACACTTTCTCCACTTGCACGGGTTGCCAGTTTGCCTTCGTCTTGCTAACACCGAATACAATGAATTACCTTCTCCAGAAGACTAATTAATTAACAACATCCCTGTATCTGTGATTCTGTGCTTTCTTTTATCCCCTCTTTATTTATATTCTTTCCCACAAACAGTAACATCTACTGCTAATTACGAAGCAAAATTTCTGTTACAGTATTGTGATTGATTGTTTATCATGTACTCCTTCGTCCGATCATTTATTCGCTAAAGATGACGTTAGTAGTCCAATTCACCTTGTTACTGTTAGTTTTTACTCCGATATTTGCACTGTTGCACACCAAACTACCAAATCAACAAAATTTGGTGTATCAGATTTTAAAGATATTAGTAATGCCCAGGCGGTTTATGAATTATGATGTATGTCACAACATAAGATACTAACTTTTTAAGAGTCCATTATTAATGAATATGATGCAACCCTCTCTCACCTTTACTCAATAGGGAGTTAGTGGTGAAAACGAGATAAAACAGCTCGCGAGGAATTCGAGATCAACTAGGTCAAAGATAGACCTTGAGCCAAGTTCATCTCAGCCCGTTATCATGTGGGGAGGGATATTTGACTCATATCTAAGAGAGTCAGAGGTGACTAATCGCTTATAACACATGACCAGTGTTCGAAACCAGTATACATCAGTATTTGCTTTATAACTCCCTTTGCAGCCAAAAAACTGAAGCAACATAAATATTAGAATCAAGCTGTAATTACAAACACTGTATTCCACTTTTAAACAAAGATAACATTTAAAATACAAAGAAAAAGTTGCTGCAGCTGAGAAAGAACCTTAATCAAGTGAAAAAGTTGCCAGCATTTCAATTTACCACAAAATCTAATGTACAGCACCAGAAATTTATAGACAAGGCAGGGTCTTGCTCCAGCACCAAGTAGGAAAACACAGTATTTTCAAATTCCTTGCCACAATCACGACACCCGAGCAAATATATATAGCATAAACTATCACAAGGTGAGAAAATTACCAACACAATTCCCGATATTCTTCCGAACTACACGATTTTGTTTCCTTCTCTTATCTTATTACCCTTTTAAGAAGGGAAATGAGAGATTGTCGGTTTTAGAAGTTTTCAAAATAAATACAGTAGAGCTAGCCGTAAACTTCTCTGCTCATTGTGCAGACAACTTCCGAGTCGATCAAAACAAAACAAAGCAATAAAAATAAAGCCTTAATCCCCAAATGATTTGGGATTGGTAATATAAATCATTGTTTGAATACGATTATATGAGAAAAATATATGAAGTAAAAGGAAGAAATTCTATAAGGACTTCTATTTACACAAAGGGTAGTTAGGAACAGCACCTGGAAAAAACTAACTTCCCTCACGTCAGCTTTGACCAAGAAGTCGGGTTAAGTAAAAGAAGGCAAAGAGAACATCTATGAGATTAACAGGCTAAGGAGTATGGAGCTTACTTAAATGATCAAATACGTCATGTGACGCGTTGAGGTCCTGCATGCTGGACCTATGCAAGACATTCGGTACTTTTCTCTCCTCTCTCCTTGGTTTAGAGCCCAAGCCTTTTTTCTTCGCTGAAAAGCAGTGACGAACACGAATGCGATGATCAATGACCTTAGTGCCACAATTTCCGTGAATCTTCACTACCAGCATGATTTCTTTGTCTCTGGCATCTTCACACCAACTGTTCTGGGAAACACCATCAACATATTCCTCTAGGGTCTGAAAGTCCTCATGATGAACTGTGATCTCCACAGTATGATCAGGCTCGATCACACCTATTGCTGGTGTTACCTGATCATGTGAAATTTATACTTCAGAAAAAATTGAGCAGTTACATCATAATCAGTCAAGAAAACCTTTTAAGCTTTCAATTTTAATCTTGTGACCAAGCTAGGCCAAGGGCTGCGTAAATACAACCCCCTTTACCCCACATTTTGCAGAAGCCCTTGAAGCCCATAGGTAACGTTCTTTCTGTAATTAGGCCATAAATAGGTTTTTGTTCTGCCGAAGCCAAAGATTAACTATTCTCTGGTCCTCTATTACAACAGAATTTGCAAAATGACACCTAAAGTTGTGCCAATTTTTTTAGTGTAATACTTCGTATTAGTTATTTGATGCAATTTTAATGCATTTTTTAGTACATTTAATGTAACGTCAAACAAGCCATTTTCTTTTCTGAATCCATATACCCTAGACCTATCAAACAGGTAAAGCAGGTTGGGTCAATATGTGATTAAAGCAGATAGATGTAATCTTCCGTGAAAGCTAACATGTGGTTACAATAATGGTCTCATCCCAGTAAGTCTATCCTAAAAAGCTTCCATCTCCATGCCTAAAATAGATGCTAGTAAGCTTTAAAATCTACTTTTACCAAATTAATGGTCAAAACTAAAGTGATTTTTTTGCTTTCACACTTGGGTAGGATATTATTTAGAGTGAAAAAACAGATTATACCTTAAGCCAGTGAGGGAAGCCGAATGAACCCCTTGGACTGTGGTCAGAAGCTGCTCCAGTCTCGTCGATGGAGGATTCACCAATACAAATAATTGTGAAGATTGCTTTACCAGCAGGACTTTCGTTTGTAATGCGGAGAAGCGATGTACCGTCATCTTGAAGAATTACGTTATTTGTACTGACAACAGTCTCAGGGACTCTACCTAGTTCTTGCAGTAGGGACTGAATTTTCTGGTTGGTTTCAATAATTTCACAGTATTCTTGTCTCTTTACTGCTTCATCGACACGAGCAACCTCTATACTAAATATGCAGCGCACAGGCTTGTGATCGCTGTCAGTCACATCCATGCAAGACTCGTACCTGGTAAAGAAAAAGCTGTTAACAATGGAAAGAGTGAAGAAACCATTAATACAGTGACGCCATATTGCCAAGACTTGCATCGAGATACAAATTTCCACGGGAGTTGTACTGATTAGTACATAAACGAAATGGGGGAAGATTTTCATGTTACTTTTATAGTATGGAATTGTAAGGGTATTTAGGTTAAATAGTCATGAAATCTCTTGGAGGAGCACTATTAACACTTGACGTTATGACCTCCCTCAATATAAGGTAACATACTCTGAAACTGAGGAGACAACAGGGCAATCAAGGCAGCACTCAGATACTGAAGAAGAGCGGTTGTCACGGTATAAAACCCTGTCACACCAAGCAGGAATGCGCTTTTTTTCACCAGCATCATACCCTGCGTCAAATAAATAACAAATTATTAACAATTGCAAAGCCTGATAATAGGGAGAGTGGGGTCACATTTTCACGCTCAGTTCTGTTCAGTATATATCCACAATATACATCTCACTATCCATCAATTTAAGTTCAGTTCAAGACATTCATGAAAGTTATTCTATATTTGAAGCTGCTCATATTCAAATACCAAGAATAGCGCGCTGAAACAAAAGGCTAATGTCAAAAACTTGAAGCAAACACAAACTGTATCTATACCAATGTTTCAGTTTTCAGGTTATATAGTACGGAGTACTACTAAAGCTACTGTAAGGGGAGTTTTAAAAATATGCAAAATTCCAGAAAACTCATACATTAAGTTGGAGAAACAATTAATTAAAAGGTATATTTGGCTCAGAATGTCCAACAGTTCGTACTACTCTATCCTTTACAAACATGAGAAAGCAATCAATAAGCACACAAACATTAAGGGGGTGTTTTGGTTCGCATAGGGAAAAGAGGTCAAGAAAGGGATACAAAGGAAAAGCATAAAGTAACCCTTGATACCTCTATTATATCACTATTAAATCACCTAAACCAAACCAACCCACCACTAAGCCACCCAACAACCACCACCAAACAACCCAACACAATCCACCACACTACTAAACCTCTCCGCTCACCAACCATCGCACCCCACCCGAAACCCTCTCCCACCGTGTTTCACCACTAAACCACCGTGCTCCACCGACCACCCCTACTTTGCCGAAAATCTCCCTCCACTCACCGAAGCACCTCTCCTACCCTAGAAAATCCCTCTCCAACCCAGAAATCCCCTCACCTAACAGTCAGGGTGGGGGAGGGGGCACTCTAGGGGTGAGAATCGGTCCAAGACCGGACGAACCGGACCGGAACGAAGACCGAACTTAAAAATTTGGTGGACCAAAGAGTCAAAGACCGGACCTAAAACTTTCGGTCTTGGACCGGACAAAACCCGAAATATTTAGTCCGTCCGGTCCAAGACCGAAATGGACCTAAACTATTTTTCTTCACTATTTCGTATACGATAATTACATTTTAATTCCGCTAAATAAAATGCATTTAAATAGTGAGACAACACTTTTTATGAAAATCATCGACAATAGTAATTTATGTCTTTTGAAGATAAAATATTTATTTAATTCAAAATATTTTAATGATTAGTCTTAAAAACATGAACTTTGGTCCATTCGGTCCGGACCTAAATTAACCGGTCTTGGACCGGACCGGACCGAAGACCAAAACTTGAAAAATTGAGGACCGAGGACCGGACCAAAATAATTCGGTCCGGGATTGGTCCAGACGAAATGGTCGGGTTCGGTCCATTTTTCCGGTCCGGACCTAAATTTGCTCACCTCTAGTTTGGGGGATTATAGGGTGAAGGTGGTGTTTTGTGGGTGAGGTGAGTTTCCAATGGGTGAGAGGTGGTTGTTTTAGGGTGGAATATGGTGTGTGTGGCTTTGGTCAGGATTTGGTTGTTAGAGGTGGGAGAAGTTGGCAGCGGCAAGGGAAGAAATGGGGTTGACGGTGTTTTGTCTTCGGAGGTGGTCGTCGACGTTAGACAGTGTTGGGAGAAGGAGAGGAGGGTCATGATAGGGTAAGGGTTTTCTAACCCTTGGCTGGGGCCGGGGGTAGGGAGTAGAAATAGAGGGATTTGGGCGTTTCCTAAACCAAACTTCCCCAAAGTGTAATAAGGAGATTACCTGCTAGACCTGGCTGATATTTCTCAAACTTGTATGTGGGAGGAAATTTGATAATGGCTTCACGCATCCCTTGAAATACTCTGCCAGCTTCCATTTCTACTCGGAGCTGATCCCTCTCTCTAAGCCAATCGAAGCATCTTTGAGAAATAAAATCTCTGGCTTCATCATAAGATATACCATCAAGTCGATAATTGAAATCTCCAACAAAAATGACCAAATCAGCCTCAGATAACTCAGGGAATACTTCAGCAGAGCGAACTCCCCCACACGGTAGCCGAGTGAAGGCCATTGAGCGGTACACGTGGTCAAAGTCAGCATTTCGGCGGCTAACTGCATCCAAGTGTGCAGCAAAATGACAGTTTACAAAGCACATTGTTCGGTCGAAGATTCTCATCCTCAAGCCAACTGCACCCTGAAACAAAAACCTAAAGCCAGATCAGACACAGAAAAAAAGGATATGAAATTATTTAAGATCAAAATTAGTAAAGAACAAGTCTAAGCGTCACATGTAATTAGATTAACAATTTCATACAAAGCCAAATTGCTGCAGCATAAAAACAAATAGACAAGCAATTTGTTTATAAGTGACATCAATTAATGAACACCAAGACGGTGATGTCCATGTACAAAAAGATATCATTGAGACGACTCCCATTTACAAACAAAAAGACACAATGGGTAGTTACGCCCATAAACAAAAAGACAAAAGTGATGACTGCAAAAAAAAATGAGAGATTAATAATTATGCTCTCTCCCCTCGAAAAAAAATAATTATGCTCTCTCCCCTCAAAAAATAATAATTATGCTCTCAAACTATTGTGGGTAATCTTATCTACGACATTAAGGTACCACAAGTTTCGATTAGGGTGAAGAATATGGCTCCAAGATTTAAAACAAAAACATACTTGCATCTGATTCTCAGAATTCATATGGCTTGCTTTTGGTAAAGAAACCAAAGAGAGTAGCATTTACAGCGGGGAATCCTTGCTTTTTACGCTTTAATTTCTAAATCAACATCTCCTGACCGATCATTTCCCTAGTCAGTATTGTTTATTTTTAAGAGTCTTCTAGTCAATTTACAAGGAATTTTATAGAAAAGGACATAGTAAGAATCCAGAAGAATTGGCCGTAAAAAATCCAATGGACCCTTCTTTAGTCTTAACATCTCCTGACCGATCATTTCCCTAGTCAGTATTGTTTATTTTTAAGAGTCTTCTAGTCAATTTACAAGGAATTTTATAGAAAAGGACATAGTAAGAATCCAGAAGAATTGGCCGTAAAAAATCCAATGGACCCTTCTTTAGTCTTAACATCTTCAAATAGCCGTTTATTGTGGATTACAAACATAGATGCTACAGATTATAAGAAGTCATCACCTGAGCAACATACATAAACAAATAGTAATGGTGCACCAATAATTGAAAGCTTACCTTATTACCAATGGCACGCCCAAATCCACATGGTACTGCAGCAGCATCAACATCCCCAACATGAGCATGAAGGTAATTTCTCACCCTGAAACATGAAAGAGATCGTCAATAAAATTAAATTATAAACTTTTGGAGCAGTTAGGTTTACGGAGGGGAAAGGAAAGGGATTAAAAAAAATGAAGGGGAAGGCCTTTGAGTAAGGTTTCATAAATCCAACGCCCTTATACCGCCATTAACAAGAGCCTTTTGAGGTGATGGCCGAACGTTGGTAATGTTGTTAGAGCACCGTATACTTAACTATAAATATAGCACAAAACTATTTCGTTTTTCGTCTGAAACAACTATACGGAGGTGGAAAGGAAAGGGATTAAAAAAAGAATGAAGGGGAAGGCCTTTGAGTAAGGTTTCATAAATCCAACCCCCTTATACCGCCATAAGCGAGAGCCTTTTGAGGCGATGACCGAACGTTGGTATTGTTGTTAGAGCACCTATACATAACTATAAATATAGCACAAAACTATTCTGTTTTACGTCTGAAACAACTATACTCACCAAACACCAATCAGCAAACCAGCCAGCTGTCTAGAACCAACACGCTGAAAAGTAGAACCTTCATCCAAAATATTCCCTATGGAATCAAGCCACAACTGTCCAACAGAACTACCCTCCAGTCCAACCTGCAGAAGGGATTGTAAAAATATTTTATCATTCCTTTCAGATCAAGATAGAAGTGATGGCTGCAGAATTTGAGTGAGACAAAGAAAGTGCCAATAGAAAGTAATTAAAATCTGACATAGATCTTGATTGACATACTGGCTGTTTACAAGTACAAGATATGACAGATCCATTGCATTCACGGATAAAAAAAATGCTGCTAGTCTCTAGAGCATAAGACATGCTCTCTGGGCTAAATACTGGCAGTGGAGAATTATGAACTCATTTATATTAGTTGCACAAATTGGGTGGAAATGATATCAATGAGACCTAAAGAACTCTGCACAAAGAAAACTCACTGTTTCTTTGGCAGCAGACATTGCAAGAGCACCTGCACCCATTTCCAGTTCTTGGAAACCAACAACTACAACATCAACATCAGAAGCAGCACAGCCTAACCAAGATATGAGAGAGTCCTCAGAAGCCCTTCCTTCAGCAACATTCCATGTACCGGCCAAAATTTTCAACTTCTCATGCTTTGTGTACAAAAACTCTTTGCCAATCAACTCAGAACGAATCACACTATCAATTGGTCCTGGAGATAATATGTTCCACCCTCTTATACCACCATGACTTGCTAAAGTAAATACGTAGCCAGACCTGACTGCCATTTTTACCACAGGACTACCGTGAGCAACCCAGCTTCCAAGGAGCTTTCCATGAAGATCAAGTACTTGAACGGTCCCACTAACGTAACCCACCCAAATCCTGGTACCATACGTAGCAAGGCAGAGGACAGCATAGGAATGATACTGGAACTCGTGTACACGATTGCCATTTTCATCCCACTGAACAAGAAGCCCACTGGTAGACCCCGTCCAAACTGTTCCATCCACTGCCGCAACCACTGCTTCTGTTCTTCTATTATCCTCTCCCAGAGCACCCTTGACTGCTGCTCTACGGACCGCATCAGCAGCACCTAGAATAGCATTACGTGAGCGCTGCAGGAAACTGAAAGACGCTTGAGGTTTTTCCTTCTTTAGAGCAGCAATAAACCTCATCTTTATCTCATCTTCAGCTGTCAAGTCCTGCATCAAAGACATGTCCACCCCATATTCCACCTGGCCATCAGTATTGAAGACTTTCAGAAGCTCTTGAGTTCGGGCATCCCTGTTTGTGTATTGACAGACCAAATGAACATGAACATCCCATGCAATAAAATGACAATGGTTACTAGTAATAGAATTAGCACGAGAACCAAATATGTCCTAGGCTAGTGGTTAAGGTTGGGGTACTTGGTACAACTTATGGTTAACATCCCCACTACCCTTGATGGTCATATTACTCCAAAAGAGAACCACATGCATAATTCTGATCTTACTCACGACATACATGATTCTGTATCATTTTTAGGTAATCTATATCATTTATTAGTTCTTCAGCAGTAATTACACCCGCATGATTTCTGTAGTTATTTATGAGGCTACAGGAAGTGTAGTGAACACATGCAATCCTGGATGAAATTTTCATTATGAGCCATCTCAAAAAAGTCTCTCTATGTTGTAAACATAGGGGTAAGGCCTTATTTATCCGCTCCATACCCCACAATGAACTGTGTTGGCAGAAGCCTTTGAGACAGTGGTTAATGTTGCTGGTAAAAGGAAGCAGTGCCTATACACAATTTTGGGTGATTACGTACCATATAGCAAACGAAAAAAGTCCGCCACTCCAGACCTTTCCTGCGGAATGATCTGACAGCAAATACTTCACATCTGACGTGAACATGTAGCACACACCATTTATTGTGACTTGGCTCTTAAGATCAACATAAGACCTCTCAACTGTCAAAACAGCCATGTGTCTTTCTTCTGCTTTCAGGGGCAGTGCTTTCGCAATAGCTTCCCATGGCCAGATCTTAATGACACCATTTTCAGATCCTGACCAGAGATCGCCTGAGGACAATTAAACCTAAATTAGTAACCTAGCAAGTATTGTTGCCACAAATATATAGAGCAAGTCAACAACAAAGCCTTTATCCCAGAGTGAGGGGCGTACATGTCTGAACATGCAAGTAAATTTAGACCCACAGCGTCCAATATAATGTGATGGAAACGGACACTTAGTATTTGTGTACAATAACAAAATCGATGGTTCTAACACTACTCCACTCATATGGTAGCCAAGATCAAAGCAACAACCATGGAATAAAACAATCCCAGGACTGAAACATAACACCTCATTTTTGTTTTTTGTAAAGGACAAAAGGGATTGGGTGGTAATAAAACCAGTAAAATAATTCCATTGTTTGGCATAGCTTGTACGAGTACTTAAAAATTTGTGTTTAGTTAAATCAATACTTTATAGAAAGAATTGTTGAGCATAATGTGAAAAATCTATGGTTATCTGCATTTTTTAATCTCCAATTCGGCCAAATTATATGGGAGGTAAATTGAACTTTAGTTGAGGAAAATTTCTTATTCCAAAAGTCCAACTCAATTTCATAATTGACATTTAAGCCAAATGCAGGGAACTAGTTTCTCCTTTCACTTCCTTTCATCACTTAGTCTGCACCCACCCAGCATCTCAACAGTCAGGCTCATGCTAAGAAATCAACTCTAAACACTCGTATACAGCAAGTTCGAAACACATTATCATTATCACAGAAGTGAAAACTTGAGTCAACCAATCATATAACAGAGTGAAAAGGATGAGTAACGTCATTCACCAATTAACATTTCTGTTCAGACAGCCACAAATCCGTATTTATTGGTTTCCAATACCAATTCCCTAACAGCAAGCCTATCGCATAATTCTAGCGAAGACCCAAACAGCAACATTACCACACCTACCATACATCTACAGTCTACATTCTCAGACAATATTCCACTTCCCAAAAATCACTAACTTCCTACATAGACATGAGCTTCACATCACACTTCTCATTTTGCAGAGATCAAATTAATCAAAAATACACAAAACCTAGCTCATCTCCGTAATTAGTTTTGTTTCTTATGTCTCATAATAAACCGCATCACCATATCTTCTCATCCATTATAAGTACTACGTACTACTCAAAAACTACTACTCCGTATTATGCCCTTCCTATATATGACTTACGCATACTCATGTTCGCAATGCTGCATTTCCTAGGAAAGTTCTCGTTCCCAAATAATTGTCTCTCCCATTCTACAAACTAAACACTAGAGCTTCACCTACCTACTTCACATAATAACTTCCCAAGATCAAAACTGTACACACCAAAGTCCTCCTCTTTGGACGAAACTATCTTAACGTAGCTTATTTGAAGAACGAAACAGAACTGAAGTGAACATAACCAAGATCAACTAGAACTATGATGATAATAAAGAAACAGAATCAACAGAAATTTATACAAATACAGATGATATAGTAAAATCAAGTTATCAACTAATATGCGAACATGTACACCCGGTATAACTAAGAATTTTCGAGGTTTGTACCTCGGCCACTTACCATAAGAAGTGACAACCAATGAAAAAACCGTCCCACGATGTGCCTGCCACGACAAACACTCCCGAAACCCGTCCCCCTCCGCCTTCCCACTCTCCATCCTCCAACACCTAATCTTCCCATCCCTATGTCCACTCCACATAACCCCGGTCCCCTCATCCGCCACAAAACACATCACCTCCTCCCCAACCTCCGACGACTCCGTAAACTCCGCCGTCATCTCATCCCCCAACCTCCCCTCACCACCACCACCCCCGCCCGCCGACGTTAACACATCCCCCAATTCCCAAACCCTAACCCTAGCCTCTCCCCCCGCCCACAACTTCTCCGCTGTACACGTCAGCGTCTTTAACGCCCGCCCAATCTCCAACTCCCGCAGCGGTCTAGGCCGAACCTCCACACACGGAGGCCGGTCCGGTCGGACCGGATACCGTACTGGCGGTCTAAACATCCCGTCGAATTCTCTAGCGCCGGTGAACTCCGGCAGCGCCACGGCGGAGTTTACGGTGGTTATTGCGGCGGCTGAATCGGAAATGGAAGTTGAGGTAGATAGTTTACGATCGAGGAATTGAATCATGTAATCGAGTTTTTTACCGGCGGTTTTGACGGAAGCGTCGGAAGTGGAGCACGAGGGAGAGAAATCATCGGCGTCGGAAGATGAGGAGGAATCGAATCGATCGAAGATTCTAGGAGTACGAGAGGAGAGCGATGTGGAGTTATCGAAGGAAGGTGTAAGTAAATCCATGGCGTCGTCCATGGCGGAAGAGAGAGAGAGAAAGTGGTAGTTATAGAGAGAGAAAATGCAGGGAGAGTGTATAGTTAGTTGGACGGCAATGAGGGGACAGCTATGGATTGGGGAAAGTGTTGGTGGGGTCCTCCCAAGTATTATTTTAACCCAAATAATTGTTCCAAAGTAGGCTTGTCATTTGTCAATCGCAAATTCTTTGTTGCACATATGCGTCATGGAAGACGGATAAAATAATACCCCCTCCGTTCCAGTCAATAGTTATCTATTTCCATTTTGGGTGTATCAGTGAATTGTCATTTATTTCCATTTTTGACAACCTTTTGTGGATCACATCTCATTGCATGTGGAGCCATGTGATATTTTTTTCTTAATCTTTGTGTCATAAGCAATAGATAACAATTGATCGAGACGGAGGGAGTAATAAGTGGGTAGATAAGATAAAACATACTTCGTCCGTTCAAATCCAACCTACACGTATTCCATTTTAATCAATTTATATCCAAACTACCACTTTTCTAGTATATGCTTAGCTATCGCACCACCACTCGCCCCAGCACCAGCCGCTCACAAACAGAACGCACTACCAACTGCTGCGATAAACCGACCCACCATCAGCCGTCATAAACTAGTACACCTTTAACAATCCAAAATCTCTAAATGTCAAACCATAATTGTAAAAATCACGCTCTTTAAGATAAAAAAAACATTCATTCAATCAATTAAAATATGGGTGTCAATAAATTGTTGATAGAACAACGAAATTAATCGTGAGTTGTTAATGTGCAATTAAAATCCATAATTTGTTAAATTATAAACAATTTGGTTGGTGGTGAAAATGAGATCCCTAAATTTCAAACCCTAATTGTAAACATCATCTTCTTGAAGATAAAAAACATTACGTCAATCAACTAAAAGAAGGATATTAATAAATTTGTTGATAGAATAACAAAATTGCTTACGAAGGTGCAAATTAAGATTCATAATTTGTTAAATTATCAAATTATTAGCAATTTGGTTGGTGGTGAAAATGAGAAAAGAGAGATTTTTTTAAATAAAGGGTAAATTCGTAATAAGGTGACAAAGTGTGCGGGATTTAAGTAATATCATGTGCGGGATTTAGCAAATACGTTATTTAAACCGTTTTCAACTTGTGACGAATATATCTGTTTTCCAGGAGACTTATTGTTTGCCAATAGTCACCGGATTTCGACGTCTTCTAATTATTGTTCCTCTTTTTCGAATTTTTTTAGTGTCTTAAAAATACCATTTTTTAAAGATTTATCCTATGGGGTAGAATAAATTTATTTCATACATTCAGATGTGTGAGATAGGTTGAAATCGCCGTTTTTCAAATAACTTCAAAAGGATTAGACAAGAATGTCTAATAGGGTCATAAAATCGATAATTTTATTGGCTTTATTAAAGTAATGTTTAATTCTCAATTTATCGAGGAAATGGAAGTTTAATTTCAAATCCTTGATAATACTAAAAATTTCTGAGAAATTTGTTAAGTAGTACAATTAAATTAATAACACATAATTATCCTCTTCCACAATTAACTTTATTCTCAACTATGTTATTGTTAAAATGTCTTCTTTTAAAACGAAAGCTTTTGCAACAAAAAAACATTATCTTATGATATCATTTGGTCGTTAATTGATATAGCTAATTAAATTTCTAAAAACTAGATAATTTGAAAAAAGTAAAAGTTTGTTATATTTGGATCTCATAGCTAGGAATTTGTATGTTAAATGAGTGATCATATTTCTTGGTCACGAATTTCAACGAATATGATTTTTTTCCGAAACGTAATTCTTGGAAAGAGATCATTTTTGGAAAAAAGATTATCAACCAATAAACCTATATTTTAATACAGTAAAAATCGAACCCATGACTTTATAGATAAAAATAAACTCTTTACAATTGAGATCAATCTAGTATATTTGCTATATGAATGTACCCTATCCTATCGAGATAACAACATGGTATGGTTATACAAAAGCGTAGGAGTCTGATAATAGTACTTGTCAAACTTTGATGATAACAACATGGTATGGTTATACAAAAGCGTAGGAGTCTAGGTCACATTTGAATAGGGTGAAAAAGAGTTCACAATATAAATTTAAGAGATTTTCACTCTACAATTATTGACGATAGAGGGAGTAATTCTTGCCTTATAAAGTGATTCTTCTCCTCTTCTATCCATGTGAGATAACCCTTACACTAGGTATCACCAAAATGGACACGACACAGACACAGACACGAACACGACATCTCATGAAATTTAGGACACGAGACACATCATTTAAATATAATAAAATATATTTTTTATGGTTATAAATAACGTATAATTTTATTTTTTTATGTTTTTAAAGTTAAATCTAAACAAGTAAAAGTAGCCCGCAAGGGTGGAGTCTAGTGGTTAAAACCTGGGTGAAATTCCCAGGAGACCCGGGTTCAAGCCTCCCCAAGAGCAAAATCTTGTGGAGCATTTTTGGCCCGAGTCCATGCCTAAATAGACTTCGAGCCTGTCACCCTTGAGTGGTTTACCTGGTGTATTTGGTTTGCAGGCTATTACATATACCCGCGGGTTTACCCAGTGCGCACCGAAGGTAGCGGCTGCGGATTCCCTCGTCACCAAAAAATAAAAAAAACAAGTAAAAGTACAATTCGACTTTTACTATATTAATTCTCATTTTTCCATCCAAACTCATCTTCTAATCGATTATTTTTAAAATGTTATTCCTCGTCTAAATTATAATATGTTTAGCATGTGTTCGACGAGTGTTGGGTGTCCGAGTGTTGGACACAGTGTCGAACACGGAATGACTACTTAGGAGAAGTGTAACAAGTGTCCGTGCTACCTAACCCTCACATATGATACTTTCGAATTTCTTCACATTTATGAAATTGTGAAATTGAGGTTTTAAGTGTCACATACAGATACAAGGTATGTGACAGCTTAATAAGTTAGATGGGGTTAATCATTTTGGTAATGAAAAGATAATAGTCAATTATGATAGAGAGTGCCCTTTTAGATTGGCAATGAACAAGCAAGGGTACCTTCGCTGGCTTTGGCTTTACCCACCCTCTACGCAACTGCTCGTCGTAATGCCAACTTATCACATATTAGGTATTGTTTTGTCAACACTCATCAGATTATTGAGTTTTAACTTATCTTTCACCTAATGGACATATTCGCCACAAATTTACAATCGGTTAAATGTTACCCAAGTAACTATATAAAACAAAACAAAATGCTCCTCCTTATATACTTTACTTCTGTCTACTTTTCCATGTGCATAATATTTGACCCTATTTGACCCATCGGAAGTTTACGACGGCTATATTGCGACAGATATACGCGTCATAAATAAGAATTTGTGACTGAGTTCGTAGACTTTGATTTTTCTAAATCTTGACTTGGAATGATGTTTAGACCATGTTTATTGTAGGTCTTACAACCCTACTTAGCTTAGTTCCTATATTAAAATATTAATGTTTTTTCTTAACCTACTTTCAAGCCCTATCTCTTCATTTCTATTTCTATCTTTTATCAAGACCTAACTTAATCTACCTTTAAAGTTTAACCTATACGTTTTTTTAAACTAAACAAAGTCTTGAAAGTGTTCTAGGAGGTACAAATTAGACCGCATGAACCTAGTTTCTTCAAAGGTGTTTCAACCTTTTAATTTTTTTTTTTTTCTTTTTGGGTTATTTCATAGGAATAATCCAACCTATACCTCATCTTCTCATATTAATCCCTACTAACAATTAATTGAGAAAAATCCAACCTATGATCTCAATTATCTTTCATTGAACTTTGTCTATTTTTGAACTCTTATTTTCGATAAGCAAGCACGTCACCTTGACTTACTTTTTGTTTTTCCTTCTTCCTGGACAAAAAGTAAGTGAAGGTGACGTAATAACCTACCGATAATAAGAGTTTAAAAATAGTCAAAGTTCAATGAAAGATAAATGAGGTTATAGGTTGGATTTTTCTTAGTTAATCGTTAGTTTGGATTAATATGAGAATATGGGACATAGGTTGGATTATTCCCATGAAATAACCCTTTCTTTTTTTATTTGTTATTTTTTTGTCTTTATTCAAGACCTAGACCTTACTAGCACAACCTATAAACGTAGTCTTATATTTTCCAAATTTAACTCAAATATAGGAAATACTTCATTTTTAAGTTGTAAAATAACATAATTTTAAATCATTTTGAATTAATTATAGTAGCATTGTAGGTCAATTATTTTTTACGAAATTCGTTATTATCTTTTTTTTTTTTCGCATTGACTAGGAGCATCTAACTACTTATTCAAATATGAGAGTCTTTATGAGCCAACTTTGGTGTAATACATTAATATCTTGTGGGTTGTATTATTGCAATTAGTTGGTTTTGATATGCTTGTGGATCATTTGAGATTTCTTCCCTAACACTCTTATTTTATTGAAGGTTTTGTAGGCAAAATTATCATTTTTTTTTTAGATATTTAGTGTTCCACAAACCATATAACTAAATTGACTTTTTATGTATCATACAATTCAAGATAAACGACGTCCCTTTCTATATTGTGGATAAATCAATAGAGATCTCATTGCCATGGTATAACGATTTCTTTGCAATACGGTTTCACATTATCTTGAACGCTTTTATAGTTTTATTTTTGAATAGGATTTTGCAAAATTGTTATTAAATGTCTAACCATTCAAGTTTTTTATATATGTCTGATAGTATTAAGTAGTGATCTTGGGGGATCATTTCAGATCGAGTCAATCAAGTTGGTTTTGCTATGGATCAAGTAAATTTTGATTTATGGTTCACCACTTCACCCTGATTAGATCAAATCAATTTTATCGGGCACTCTCGACTCTGGAGCCACACTAGCATCAAAGCACGCGCGAAAGGTTCTTGACTTTTACTCATTGGATTGCTGTCGACTGTGGACACCCGTTTATACCTTAAGTTGCTTGGCCTTGGTACTTGGTAGGTTAACTAACCTGTTTTATATTAATAACTAAATGGATATACTATTGTTGATATTTCAGTCACGGAATTGAAATGTTAGAATATACAACGAATCAAGGAACTCCAACTAACTCGAATCCCACCCCTCCATTCTAAAGTGAATAATCAGAATAGGCAAGGGAATCCCGCCTGCACCCACACTTCAAGCCCAAAAAAAAGGGCTTTCGTGTGAAGGGGGTGTTAGAATATAAAACGAATCAAGGAACTTCAACCATCGGCTTAAACTTTTGGTTGAGTTGGTTTCTTGACATGAAATGCTATCCGCTTATTGTACATGGGTTATTACATACACTATTAACCTGAAATTTCAATTTGTACCCGTTTTTGTTTATGTCATGGTTTCCAGAGTGGTGGAATGTTTGAAAACAGGCTATTCTTATCAACACCATGACCTCCGCTACTAGTCAATGAGACAAGGGTGGCCACGAGCCCTGCGTTTCCAGCCAATGTGGGTCCACTCGAGCCACGGTCTGTACGATCATCTTGGTAGCGATCAAGTTGGTCAGGACCGCCAACCATAGCTCCTACAATGATATTTGGGTTGGCTTGTTTGCTGTCCCTCCACTTGTATCCGCCCTTACATGTGTATCTTTTACCGTCTGATGGGATCGAAGCTGCCCTGTGGTGCACCCGATTTGGGTACTTTTTGCCGTATCCAACCACATAGCTTAGCTTCGATGGGTTCTTTCCCAAGATGTAGTCTATCTGTGTTAGCCATGCAGTAATTTATAAATGTCAGTTCATCTAGAATAGGCTGGTGAATATGCTAGTTATGACTGAAAGATGGGTGTACACCTGAGATGATGCAAACTTTCGAAGGGTATCGGCTGTGTTGAAGTTTCGGCCACAGAACCATTCAGGTAATCAGCATATATGTTTGCCAAAAAAGCAGCAGTCGCGACATATTGTAGAGTAGAGGTTGTGATCCGCCATTCTCGAGCTGTATCAAGCCTCCTGCAAAAAACAGTAGAATGAGAAACAATTGCATAGGTACGGAAAGGCAGACCTCGTAAAACTGACTGGCACGAATAATGCGATCAAACCCAAACAGAATTATCCATACATGACCTGAAACTTGATATTGGCCATATAATCGAAACACATGGATCTAAAATGACTCGATAACCCATCCTGATTGACTCGTATGCCACGTCTATGTTACAATTAAATAGATGGAAGGGGGGTTTGAGATAAGAGCACATGGAAAGCTGAGTGAGCTTCTGATATTCAACCAGCATTGCCTCATATGGGTACAAAGGGCCCAACATTATCCTCAACCTCGTCTGCAACATAAGCGCGGCAGCTACCTTATTATCCCAACTTAACACACTCGGCATCACATTCTTAGCTAATGTCGGATTGGTAGCCAATGACAGGTACTTGGTGTTGCCAGTGGCAAAATACAGCCATGTTGCACCCCACAAGTACTCATCAAACTACCCTGTCGAGTTGTAGTATGGCTCGATCCAAGGGTTACCACGGCTGTATCGGCTTCTCCTTTGACGGTCCCTGGCAAATATAAAGAGTCGTTCTGCACCCCTGATCAGTCTGATGGCTTAGTGCATCTTGTATGAGACGGTATCACATCTGAGACTAACTTATATCGGTATTATATTTATAGGTTTAACAATTCGATGTTACACGTGTGACAGTCTCATCTATGTTTACAATTCGATGTTACACGTGTGACAGTCTCATCTATGTTTTGAGCCTGAATGTTTGGTGTTATGACCCAAAATCAACTCTTTTGTGCATCAACACGTGGCATCGCGTAATTAGCCCAAGGTTGTATAAATGAGGCCAAGTCAACGGAATAGGAAGAGGAGAAGTCCATAAGGAAAGAAGAGAAGAGTGCAAAGGAAGGAAGGCCAGCAGCAAGAACGGGGAGGAGGAAAAGGCTGAAGGAACCAAGGCTCGAGGTTTCCTGAAATGGCCACACAGCCAGGCCCAGTCAGAAAAAGCAAGAGGAAGAAAGAAGCCAAAAGAAGATAAAGGAAGGAGAAAGACTTGGAAAAGCAATAATCAACATTAAAACAGGATGGATACTGACTCTGCATGGTGACTGTATTGTATAGATTTGTAGCTTACAGTGACCGCTTACTGATCTCAGGACCGAGACTGATATAGATATCAAATGATAATATGATAAGCATTGGACCTTACCTGCGTATAGATTTTGTCGATCTTGAAGGTAGTCGTGTTGAATGTCTTCAGCAAGTAATCAGATCCCCATTTGATGAGTTCGCGAATATGGTTATACTCATTAATGGCACGATATTTTTGTGAGGATACTCGAGGACGCTCCAACTTAGCATTGTAATGGTGAAGGCCATGGGGAAATCAAACTTAGTATTTTCTCCAGAATCGTAGTATCCGCCAACCAAACCACCTTTAACATCCTTCATTCCTGAGTTTCCTCTCCATGGAACTCCATTATCCTTAGGTAATTTGATCAGTCAATTTCAAATGTAGTAAATATATTATATATTCATGTAATAATGAAACAAGGGACGAATATGATGCACTTACACTTCTGAGCATTGAAGAACAGCAGGGCTTTATGTAGAGCAGCAGAGTAACTGTCATCTAAGCTTTGCACAGACACGGTTTGAGACGAGGCTGCAGATATGGGTTTTGTCGCGCTTAGCCAGGTAGCGATAACGATTGACCAAATGACCCATTTCAAGGACATTGAGGCCATGGGACTCAACATTGCTGTATTGATTAATGTTAGTGTTAGATTGATTTATATATTACTTCTGCTAGGCCAGTACATGACCATGTGAAAAACTACAAAGTCAATCTTCTACATCTAAGATTTGGAATATGGTCACTGTTGTGCGCAAGCGTGAATACCTCGTGTGGGCCTCTGCTGCGCTGGTGTTCAGCGTCCATAATAGTACGATATTGTCCGTTTTGGGTCAAGCCCTCACGGATTTACTCTTGGGCTCCTTCCCAAAAGGCCTCGTACTATTATATTTTTAGGACACTTGTAAAAGAGATATTTCACTTTTACACTACCAATGTGGGACATGAATTTGCATCCTAACAGCCACTCTGTACATAGTCAAGGTGGTAAAGTCGTGTTCCGTATTAACCATTTGTTTATCGTTCCTATTCTTTGCGGAGTTTTTTTAATCAAAGATAAACAAATGATGAGAATAGTAGAAAAACTGATCAAAGGTATGCACATACATTCAACATTATGGTTTCATGGACAATTGGTTAACTCTTCCCATGTTTTGACAAAATTGGTAAATACGCGATTTCGCTCTATAAAACAATAACATAATCCTAGTGTCTTAAAGACTCGCGGACATAATTTTCCTAGTAAAATGTCAATGTAACTTATACTTAATCATTTACATCTTTCCAATACTTTTTCAAGGTTTCCAGGGTGCTGGTGGGGGTGGACTTGGAGGGTACAAAGGCGGGACACCGGAAAACATAAGGTTCCGATCCACAGCTGGACCAGCGGTTGATGTCAACGAGATAAGAGCCGCTACTAGACCAGCGTTCCCGGCCAATGTGGGCTCCGTGTAGCGGCTTCTTGTACGGTCGTCAGGGAAGTTATCAGACTTGCTGGGTCCACCAACCATGGCTCCATATAATATGTGTGGGTTTGGACTTTTGGTGTCTCTCCATTTGTATCCGCCTTTACACGAGTACTTCACTCCATTACGCGGTATTGAAGCTCCTCGGTGATGTACATGTTTCGGGTATTTGTTTCCGTATCCCACCACATAGCTCATATGTAATGGGTTCTTCCCTAAAATGTAGTCAATCTGCGTCAGTAAACACACAAGAGTTCCATGTCATTATAATTGCAGACTTGCAGTTGAATGTTCCATGTATGAGTGTTTTGGTCTGAAACTCGCAGGAATCCGGGTTGACAGGTGAGGTACCCAAGACCTAGGTAGTACCAAAATGGATACGGACACGGACACGGACACGGACACGGGACACGGCATCCTATGAAATTTGAAGCTAAATCTAAACAAGTAAATGTACAATTCGACCTCTACTATAACTAATTCTTATTTTTCCACTCAAAATCTTCTTTTAATCGATCTTTTTTGAAATTTTATTCCTCGTCCATACTATAATATGTTTAGCCATGTGTCCAACAAGTGTCGGGTGTCCGAGTGTCGGACTAATTAGGAGAAGTGTCCGTGCTACCTAGCCCAAGACTGCAGCAAAAATACCTGAGAAGTGGCAAAACTGCGAAGTTCAGAAGCGAGGAAGAAAGCAGGACCGCATTTCCAACCAGGAACTCCTGTCACATTCATGTAATCTGCAAACAGGTTTGCCAAAAATGCTGCATTCACCACATACTGCAATGGTTTCGGCCCTCCGTTGTTCAACTCTATCAAACCTCCTGCAATTATTCCACAGTTTACGATTATATAATATCCAGTTAACCAGACAGCGATCTTACTCGGACTATTTATACTGTCTCACCTACATACGATAGAGAAACATACCTTTAGTCCGATTGTAGACCTGAAAATGGCTGAGATAAGAGCACATATTCAATCCAGTTACACTATGATACTGACTCAAAGTCTGCTCATAAGGAAACCCGGGATTCAAAAACATCCTAAACCTCGTCAACAACAACATGGCAGCAGGCAATTTGTTATCCCAGCTTAAATAACTCGTGTTCGTGTTCATCCTAAACGCCTTAGCAGCCTCCGATAGCTCTGGATTAGTAGCCAAGGAAATGTAGGTTTTATTCCCAGTTGCATAATACAACCAAGTAGAACCCCAAATAAACTCATCATAATATCCTGTTGAGTTATAGTATACTGACATCATGGCATTTTCCCTGCTATAGGGTGCTCTTTTTTCGCGGTCTCTTGCGAATTTAAACAGGGTTTCTGCTCCTTTGATGAGTACTTTCGAGTAGGTTTTATTATCGCGGTATACAATTGAAGCGGCTGCCAGTGCTGCCGCCATTTCCCCTGCTAGATCAGAGCCTTTACGGATTATTTGTACAGGACGTTCGTAGTCCATGTCTTCTGGCCTCTCCCAACATGTCCCGTCGCTCGCAACAGTTGAACTCGGTTGACCACCACCCACCTGGATGCCGATATCAGTTAGCAAAATCAGTGTTTTTTTTTCTCTAATCTATCAATATTCGACAATTTTATCAGGTCAGCTAGCTAACACTTGTAAACCAATACTCAAAAGTCGAGAAGCGACGTTACTAATACTGCTACTATACCCCTCACTCTGGAGTAGAAAGTCTAGGGTTGGCAAAAGCTGACACGACCCGAGGAACCCAAGCTCACCCGCTCGAAACCAGACCCGAACTGACCCGACCCGATAACCGATAACAACCTTATTTTTACCAACTCAAAACCGGCCCGAACCGAACCGAACCGTGACCTGACATTTTCTCAACCCAATAGTTGTCCCAATAATAAACTAGCTTAATAATGGTTTAAATAACACCAAATTGAGAGTCATCTTAACTATTTTCGCTTAAAACAACAATTAATACGTTTAGGTCCTGTTCTTTCTGGCTTAATTTCAGCTCCTTTCAATTTTGTTTGGTTTTATTCCGTTAAGTTTTATTTACGTTCAATCAATTATTTTCAATTAATCTCTTCACAAAAGTAACTTTTAATTCAACTAAATTCACTCCAGCTCAGTTTCACTCAATTTTGTTCAATTAAGCTCTACTCTAATTTATTCAATTCAGCTCGTTTCAGCCGAAAAGAACAAGACCCTTATACATTATTTAAATATAAAATTACCATCTAAAACTAGATATATAAATTAAAACATATGTCATAACCTGACTCGCCACCCGTTGATGACCCGACCAGAAGATGACCCTAAACCCTAAACCCTAAAACCCTAAAACCCTAAACCCTAAAACTCAAACCCGGTTTGACCCGACCGAGCGAGTGACCTGATTGCCAGCTCTAAGAGCGTTGATATAACGCAGGTCACGAGTATCACGGCTCATTACTTTAGCAAATAAATAAGCGAACCTGGCTATAAATATGATCAATGGTGGAGGCAGTATGATTGAAGGTTTTGAGCAAGTAATCAGTGCCCCATTTGATGAGCTCTCGAACGTGATCATACTCGTTAATGGCTTGATACTTGTGAGGATACTCGATGACACTCCAACTCAACATTGTCATCGCAAATGCCATCGGAAAATGGAACTTAGTATTCTCCCCTGAGTCGTAGTATCCTCCTACTAATCCTCCTTTTACGTCACTCAATTTCGAACCATCTTTTAATCCCGAGCTTCCTCTCCATGGAATCGGATTATGCTTTGGTAATTTCCCGGCTACATTATAACAAACACAACTATGTTACAGCACTTTCGAAATAATTGTAAGAATTAAGAATAAATGTGTTCGGAAACAGTCTCTGTCCTTATCCCACTGAAATTTTATTAGAAGATAATTCAATCGTAATAATGTATAGTCCGACTAGAGCTGGTAACAGCTGATATGACGGGACGAACTCGACTTGATCCGCCTCAAACCCGACCCGATACAACCCGAAAATTGGTGAACCAAAACCGATCCAATCCTATCCGAACTTACCCGATAATCGATAGCTGTCTTATTTTTTCCAATAACCCCATATTTTTTCAACTCGATATATGACCCCTATGGCCTATTAGGATATAATCGAGCCGATTTGAGCTCGAGCACGGGTGAGTTTGGAATCGGATCGGAAACTTGAGATTGAACTCGGAATCGGCTCGGAACTATCTGAGCTTAGAAAGTCAAAGATTTGAATCAGCTCAGATTAAGCTCGAGCTCTATTCGAGCTCGGTTAAATCATTATTTTCTTTACTTTCTTTAACTTTTAAGTCAAAATAAAAATAAATATATTTTAATACAAATTCAAATGTAAACTACTTATCATATAAGAAAAGTATGATTATAAATGTTAAAATAGCATCTTATTAGGAACAAATAAAATTACAAATGACAAAATAACTAAAATTAATAGATAAAACGAGTTTAACCAAACTTCCGATTTCGAGCTCTACTTTGGTCCACTCCGACTCAAAATCGGCTCGGAATTAGTTTTGACCGATTTCGAGCCGAGCTTTGACCAAGTTGATTCCGAGGGCTCCACTAGTCGGCTCAGATTATTTACAGCCCTAAACCCCAAAATGAATTAGCTTAATAATGGTTTAAATAACGTCAAATTAACATTCATCTTAATTATTTCACATTAAAACTACAATTAATACTCACGCTTATCGTTTAAATATATATAAAATTACCATTTAAAGCTAAATATATAAGATAAAATATATGCGGATAATTTGATCCGACCCTGACACGCTAATAATCCGTCCCGTTTCTTCATCCGAAGATGACCCGACATGAATTGAACTAACCCGACTCCCTCACTGACTCGACATAACCCAAACCTAATATAACTCAACCCGCTTTAACTCAATCCGTAACCGACCCGAGTGATTTAATTGTCACCTGTAATACCGACTTATGATAAAGAATTAAGATGTAATTTTAAAACGGTGCAAGTTCAAACATGAAAAAGGCAACACCTTTGATTGTAAATAATAAAAGTCATTGTAAATTTGTAACTTCGTAAATTAATTACTACTTTATGATCGATGTCATATATAGGATACTATTGATGTCTTTCTCATGCCATAAAATCGACGGTATAAATGCATATTAAAATAAAACTAACGATATTATTGTTGTACGTTAACGCAACATCTTACTAGTTAAACTTGTGCATATACGTGCAGTCGTGCACTATTGCAACCTACGTGGTTTATTTGAACCGTGACAATGAGTTCGAACATAACGATAGTGAATACTCTGGTTTACAATTTAAAAAAATACGTACCTAATAAATTTAAACAATTTAGTTATTATAATAATTAAAATAGTTTAGTGATCACACAACTACCGAACTACGAGTAATGTATACATGTACGGAGTATTATATTATTGATAGTTTAATAGTTGGAATGTAATAAATTACATCATTTTTTATAAATTATATGTAAATTAGTCTTTTAAATTTTACTTGTATCTTCACCCCAAAGTATCTAAAAATGTGCAATTAGGTACAAATCAAGTTTTTTTACCATTTTTTTTATCTAAAACCTATTGTTTTATTTCTATTATAAAAACTATTATAAATATAATTCGTAAATAATTAAATATAACATTTACATATTCAACGAAAAATGCGAACTCAATTTAGTATAAACAAAAATTTTGTTAAGAAATTTTTCATTGTAACTTTATTAACAATTCTCATAAACATTTTTCACTAAAATAATGTAAAATAAAACAATATTCGATCATGCTTTTTAATAATCAAGAATTTCAGAATTAAATTCTAATTAATATTTTAAATTTTCAATAACAGTAATATAATCTATTTAATTAGCAAATTTTAATCTTACAAATAAGATATGTGTTTAATTGCATATTAAGCTAAATTAATAAGATTGATTTGTTACATTTTTCAATAAATTTTCACTAAAATATGTGTTTAAAATATTTGACTGCACATAGTTTTGAATTTCACTAAAATTTGGGAGAGACGGTTTTTCAATAAATTATTAAGAGACCATTCTTTTGTACCATTTTATTTGTATTTCGTGACCCTTTTGTCATTGATTGTACCATAGTAATTTCGTACTTATTTACATAATAAATATCGTAGTTGCTCATTCATATACGAGTTTTACTCAATTGTAAACTTTTTTTTCATGAGTTTCCATTCCATACCCTTTGTCTAAAAACATGAAAAAAATCTCACTCTAATTCTCTCCCTCAAAAATTAATTCTCTCTCATAAAATTAATCAAATTTATCAAATCCGTCAAAATTATACAAACAAGAGAGGTCCTTCCTCCATTCACAGGATTCGTAAGAAAAAATAGAGAAAATGAAAGAAGACAAAAGCACCATACGATAGTTCAGGCTGGAGCAATAACATAAGAAATTGCATATGTTATGAATGAGTTATTCAATGATTTCGATCACACAATCCTCAAGAAAAATATCAACCCACTGTATACAACAATTTCTCCGTAAACAAGAAGTAGCAAGGTAAGATAGAATGGAGTATTGATATTGATAGTGATACCTATTGTGACAGGATCTCTTTCAATTAACAATTGAAAAAAGAAGAATGAGGAGAAAAAGAACAAAATAGAAGACGGATTAAACAAACCCTAATTTAATTTGATCAAATCAATTCCTTAATTTCACGTAATATAATTAATAAATTTATAAATTAGAATTATTACGATTCATATGTTTAAACCCTAATTTAATTTGACGGATTTGATAAATTTGTTTAATATTGTGCGGGAGAGAAGGAGAGAGATTTTTTCGTACTTTGAAACAAAGGGTATAAAATGGAAAACTCATGAAAAAAAGTTTACAATCGAGTAAAACTCGTATATGAATGAGCACCACCCATAAATATACTTATTTTATCTTTAATCATGATTTGTATCTATTATATTATCTTTAATACTACTTTTTCTTAAATTTGTAAAATAGTCTCTCAATAAACTTATTGAGAGAAGACCTACCGATTAAATTTATAGGAAAATAATTTGCTATATTTCCAGTTTAATAATTAAGACAAAGGTATCCTAAAACTGTTTCGAATGTAGTGAATTGCGTTGATAAAGTTTGAATCGAAATTAGTTTTTAGTTCGAAGTTCACACATTATTTCTACCGGTAGCATTAATTAGTGTAACGTCTTAATATGCATGAACCTTGTAGGCACTTACGTAATTTCGTCCAACTATACTCCGACTATCATTTTGTCATTTACAGTACTATTTCCTAACACTTCTGGTTTATGAGCTGTCATAATTTTAAAGTTTTCAATTTTTAGTAACACAATTATTCTGAAAATTACCTTCATTACACGGAATATAAGGATCGAATAAATTCGTGTGCGGGATTTAGTAATTGAGTTTTTTTGGTTAATCAACTCAATTATGAGTTATTACAAGTACAAGGTAGAAAATCATAAATTGACATAAAAATGTTTTTCTAAATTAAAATGATTCTAACACATTTTTTCTAAGCTTATTACAGACAGAAAAAAATCATCGATGGCCAAAACGTTCATTTTTTATATATATATTTAAGTTTTAAAAACTACCATCCATTTTTATGTATTGTCCATCATATGGGAGGATTTCATAACTATAATAAGTTTTTTTTAATTAATAGATAATATTCTCTCTGTCTCGACCATTTGTTGTTCTCTCTCTGTCTCTATCATTTGTTGTTCTCATTTTAGGTGTCTCAGTCAATCTTATTTTTTCTATTTCAAAAATGAATGAACTTGATGTACAATTTGATCATTTAAACTCAATTTGTTCACTTGCCATTTAGTAATTAGCCATCTCCTATTTTCATGTTCTTTATGCTAAAACTAAAGGATAACAATTGAGCAAGACGGAAATATCTTTGTTAATCATTTGATGTTTTAGTTATATTTTAAGTCGTAAATTTTCGTGTTTTTAAAGGTATTTTTAACATAAAGGGAGTACGTTCATTTTAAGAGGGATAGAAGAATATGCAATTTTAGGGGTCGTTTGGTTGTCACTCAAATAACACAGGCATTGCAAAATACCATGATTTTAAAAAAAAGATGGGTTGTTTGGTTGACATAAATTTTGGAAAATACAGGAATTGGAACTTGCCATGAATTTCCAATGCCTACATAACGTAGGACCTTCCTTAGAGCAAGTGCAATGGAATAACTTTATATAAAGTTCTTCCTTTGCCATGTCATATTTTGACAATCTCAATAATTAAGAACATTTTATCACAATGGAAAAACCTCATATAAAGTTCTTCTATAATCCATAACTAATTGATTAATTTAATTAATTGGTTAATTGTTCATTGGAACTCACAAGATTTTCTTGTTTTTTGAGAGAACTTGGTTCTTCTTTTCAAATCAAGTTTGTGAATTTAAGAACAAACTTTTGTTTGCAATGGAACAAACTTTATTTTAAAGGTTTGTTTTGACAAACCCACACAAAAATCTTTCATTGCAATTGCTCTTACCTACTCCCTAGTCATTGGAAGTTCCTGTGGGATTTAATTCCTACATTGACAACCAAACACTTTTCACAAATTTACCCGATTTGGATGTAAAACTTATTTCCCATGAATTGTAAGTTTTAAGAAAAATTAACTTCTCTAATTAACCAAACGACTCCTTAGTGTGTCAAAATAGTTATATCAACGAGAGGGTAAAGTCGAGATTGGACGTCATCGCTATCGCGGCATCCCTTTACTATAAAAGGGATAGCTTTTCAAGGATTTCTATTGGTTGATGGATTAGTGAAAATGATTTTTTTTAATTATGGTAGGGTCCACCATGATCTTATGCATAATTAATTACTTGCCTCAAGTTTTTCATCAATTTAATTTATTCCCTACTTTCATCAATTTAATATGAAGTCTTTCGAGGTCCTAACTTCAATTCAACCGTAAAATCAAATCTTCGATGATCATTGATAATAAGTTAACTAATTTTACATAAATGAAAGGGATACATTAAATATAATAATATGATTGAGACGCATAAACTTTAGAGATGAGTATATGCCAAAATTAAAGAAGTTTTTAATATTACGTTAACATGCAATAGTTAAAATAATTAAATTGAGTGACGATGAGAATAAACAGGAACAAACGAATACCAAATATAATAATAATATATAAATTGGCGAAAATTAAAACATTCAGATAGTGTAAATCAACAAATTAAAATAGTTGAGATTTGGAAATCAACGAAAATATGTAACCCGTCTTAAATGTACGTAAAAAAAAATGGGATTATATTATATGGTCGGAGTTTTTTTGGATAAACTAAAAAAATTTGGGTTCATTGCGATGGTTTGGAAGTTGGAAGACTCAGAACTTAGGACTAAATCCGTAAACATAATTTTAAAATATATACTGTATATTTTTTTTATCGGCTACTATTCTTCTTAAGTTTAAAACGGGTCTCCTCACGGATTATAGGACACATATTTTATTTTCGTCGTGCATAATGCTTTTTCATCCTACATATGTATATTTGACCCGTTTTAACCTAATTCGATAAGTCGTTCTAAATAAGATTTGTGTACTTTTATAATGTCAAACAGATGCATTAATTTACTTGCGTCTGAGTCAAATAAATAAATTCTCTTTACTTTTTACATTGATATGAGTGCGATACTAAAATCTTATTTTTGTTAAATATATTTACCTTTTTAATGATTTTTCGATTTAATAAAATTAGACCCGTGCATTTTTTGCACGGGCGTAAAACTAATTATTATCATTTCTTTAAAGAAAATTCCTTCATTAACTAAAACAACTTTTACGAAATCATCCCCTTTTCTTTATGATTTTCAAGGCTATAAACAAAAGAGGTGAAATTCATGGAATCAAATGAAACTACAAATCCCAATTTGCTATTTTACAAGATAACATTAATTAATTACATACCTTAATCACTCTACACAAAAAATTTAGACCTTCATATTTAAAATGACCTTAACCATTCACGAATCACGACTAATGGTTAAAACGGAAGTATCACAAGATTCCTCTCTCAGTCTACTCATTTGTCTACGTACCTTTTATATTCTGCCTAACGTGTACGTTAATTAAAGGTCAACAAATAATTCAAACAGAAAGAGCATCTCATATCGTCTTTATGACTCATTTAAGAAAAAAAAAACAAAGAGAATTAATGACAAAGAAATAGAGTAAAAAAAATAGACTTACATTTTTGGGCATCAAAGAAGAGAAGAGACTTATTAAGGGCAAGAGTGTAATTATCATAGGGAGCCGGTCCATACTTATGTTTAGGCAAAGAGTTTGCGATAATTATAGGCATGGCTATAACAATGAATGCAATGACAAATGACCAAAATACCCATTTGACGAATGTCTTTCTTACAACAATGCAACCCAAATCAACGTACCTATTTTTCCTACTTTTACGAGAATCTTGTGGTGCTAATAGCCAACTTTGTTGTATTTCATCTAAATCATGAGAATTATTATTATTATTAATATTATTATTATTATTAAGATGTTCTTGGTATAATAAACTTGATTTATCCCAATCTTCTATTGTTTTTACTCTTTCCTCACGATCCTCTTGGTCTAAATCCTTTTGTACCTCAAATGAACCTCCCCATAAATTTGAATTATGCATTTTTATTTTGAGGATCGGCCTAAAATTAATTTCAGCCGATCCCAAATGATTTTTGGACTAAGGCTTTGTTGTTGTTAAAATAGATTTCGAGATTGTTTTGGGATTAAGGCTCTGAAGTTGTTGATTTTAGCCGATCCCAAGTGATTTTTGGACTAAGGATTTGTTATTGTTGTTGTTGTTAAAATAGGTTTCGAGATTGTTTTTGGATTAAGGCTCTGAAGTTGTTGTGATCGAGTTGGAAAGAGAGTGATTTTTGTTTGGGACTAGTACAAGGAAGGGGAAAATGGTTGAAAAACTTGTGTATTTATAGAACAAAGGAAATTAAGTTGGTGGAGGGTATTGTTGTAATTTACTTGTAAGCGTGTTTACAAGTTTGTAACACAAAAGATAAAAAGAGTACTAAAAATAGAGGTAAATTAATTAGGTATTAGGGAATTGGGCGATTAAGGAAGGTGATTTATGGTGGTGAATGGTGATGATATCTACGGTTGTCTAAGGTATAAATAAACAAATAAATAGTGTTTGACCATGCATGTACTATTAAATCATTAAATCTTGTACAAAACTTTTCTAGGTGACAATTTTTGGATTAGAGGGAGGGTAATAAAAAGTTTCCGATAAGAATTTTATCCAAAATTCGAAAATAAAAACCTGATTATATTGATACCGTATTGGATATTCGATTCAATTTTTTCCGAATATACTGGAATGGGTGTGGATTGTGATTTTCTTAAAACCGGATATTCGAATCCAAATTTTAATAAATAAAAAAAAAAAAAAAAAAAACAAGGAAGACTGGTCGAAAAGTTTCTTGTGACTTGTCAATAGTCCATCTTAGCAATCTTAGTAAGACATTGTTCCCATAAATTTTACGTGTTTGTAATTTGTTTCTTGATATATTCATGAAGAACTAACTGAGCGTTAACAAGTTTGATAAATCTTTACGATGATAATTTTGCAGGAAGTGAGAAACTTTCAAGTAAACGCAATTAGGAAATACAATTTGAATGGTGTTAGAGAAACCAAATACAAAGAAAGATGGGATGAAGAGAATTATGTATAAGTAGTGTATAACACATCAAGTGGAGATTTACCAAAAAAAAAAAGTGAAATAAGATGTAAACTGGATTACATCCGTTTTTCGAAATCTAGATATCCATATATTCGGATTCTAGATTTCTGAATATCAGAATTATTACGATCGGATCTGGATCCCAAAATTCCAAAATTTAAAACTGAATATCCTCTTCAGTTTTAAAATCTAGATTAGATATCCTATTTTATTCAACTCTAATTACATCCTACAAACAATTTTATCATTGAGGTCTTAAGTATAGTGGTTAAAAGTTAAGACTAATGGTGATAATATAATGAGATGAGATAGCTCATGTATAATCTGTGATTGGTTTAAACAGAGTTTGGCTTGTAAGATTGTACGAGCTCGATTCGGACTTAGCTTGAGAGTTTAATAAATCAAATCAAGAAGTGAAAAAAGATTTCAATTAGCGGTTTAAAAAATCCATGTATTTTGTCAATCATCATATATTTATCTAATGCAGAAGCCAAGCTGCTGACGTGACATCACTAGAAAAAAGCTTTGTCCTACGTGTCGCGTTGTAAAGCATCCTAGAGCTATTGTCCAATTAGATTTATCCTAGAGCTATTGTCCAATAACATTCAAGATATGGTATAATGGTATAATAACTATTCCAAGATTTCACGGACTAAATCTATGGAATCACAAGATTTCATTCCATATATTGAAACAATAAATAATGACAGTTTTGGCTGAAGATTAATTCTGTAGCACGGCCTAAATCCTAGTGTTACCAATCCATAATCACCGAACAAAAAAATACCTACAAGTATTTTTTAGACTACATTTTCGATTTACATATGGGTCGGAATAATTACGGGTCGGAATACCTACAAGAATTTTTTAGACTACATTTTTTTATGGTTTAATCGTTATTAAATATGGGTCGGAATAATTACTCTTCATCGATATATACACTTATGTGAGCGTCGTGATTTATTAGAGTACATTTTCGATTTATTGTAAGACATCTGACTATTCACGTGAATGCGAACATTTTAACAACTACGGTATTTATTTAATATAGTAAATAGTAAATGAGTGGTCATTTAATAATTTTGGAATGTCTTCGTGTAAGATGTCGCGCGCAATAACTGTTATTTATTATATGAACATCTTTAATAAATATAATTAAAAATACGTTTTTTAACCCAACTATACATTTACTACTCACGTGTCATCAGATTATTTACGTTTTGCTTTTATTGTACGATATGTAATATAAAACTTTATTATATATATGGGTTACATATTTTAAAAATGGTGCAATTCAATGAGTAATTAAAAGTATACAAATTCTATTGTAAGTCTTGATCATCTTAATGAACAACTATATGATAGCTCATGTATACCGTCATACCGACATGTGTCATAAATAATTCAAAATTTATTTATATGTATATAATTTGTAACAGCCCGTATTTTCGTAAAATCTAATTTAAGCGTTTTAAATTATTTTAAGTAATAAAATAATACTTTAATAATTTATTGGGAAAGATTTTAATTTAATAAGTAAGATCCGTCTTAAGAACCTTAAGTCCTTAAGACGAATACAAACTTAGCAAAGTTAAGTTCCCGACTTAAATATCCGTTCTAATATTCTAACCCGTTCTTTTAATACGGAAAGGACAACTCACTTGTACCCTTCATAAACCTTATGTCGACATTTCTTTTTGCCCAAGAACTCTTTTTACAGTAACACAAAACTCTCCCAAACCTCCATTTTATTTCTCCTTCTTTGGATCTTTTCTTCATCATCCGTTCTCTGATTGAAGGTAAAAATATATTTTTCGGAATCCTTATTTAATTTCCAAGCCATCCATCACTTTCATTTTGTGTTTCGTCGATTTCGAAAATGGGGCTGTTTTGCATAAACTCCGTTTTTCAATCCTTAAACCCGTTTTCTTCGTCGTAGGAGAAGACTTAGAGGATCCTAAGGAAGTTGGTGACAAGATTGAAGAAGAGATTGGAGCTTAAACGCTATAAAGGTGACGATAATGAGATAACTCGGCCTTTATGTGTATATTAGCACTTTTGTTGTGTTTCTTATGCTAGTTTCGGATTTTGTTAATGTTTATTGCTCAAAGGACTTAGTGACATGTTTAAGATTGTTCATATATGTTGAATTCATGCCTTGTTGTTTCACATGTTCATTAGCGATTTTCAGAAATTACATGTTTTGCGACGGATACTTGTTATAATCGTATTAAGGATTGTTATGGGTTTGTTTGCTGATAGATAATGATATTAGGTGATTCATGATGTTGGGTAATTCTTACATGTAGCAATTGTTGAAGTTTGTATGTCGAATTGTCGAATCTTGTTTAGGCTGAAAACTGCGTTTTTATCGAACAGGCTCTCTGAGCCGGTCGACCGGCCGGCCGCCGGTCGACCGGCCGGCCGCCGGTCGACCGGCTGAGAGCGTCTTCTTGTGTTTTGCGAAATTTTGAAGAGAATAGGCTTGGGACTGCCAGCCGGCCGACCGGCTGCCTGCCGACCGGCTGCCTGCCGACCGGCTGGTGGTCTCTTGTGTTGTTTCGCATATTGTCGAAGACCATAAGGAAAAGGGAGCCCAGCCGGCAGACCGGCCGCCTGCCAGCCGGCTGGGAGTACATTTGGGGTGGGTTGCGAATTTGAGAAGGCTAGTATATTGGGTTCCCAGCCGGCCGACCGGCTGCCTGCCGACCGGCTGGGAGTCCCTTTGCTTTGTTGTGTTTTTGAAAAGAGTAGGCTGAGAAAGGACCACCAGCCGGCCGACCGGCTGCCTGCCGACCGGCTGGGGGCCCCTGTAAGTTGTTTTTGATTCGTAAATTAGCCGTAACTTTTAAACGGTTGATCAGTTTTGATTGAAACTCGTTCCTTGTATCTCTGACATGTGTTTGAGGTCCCCGGAGGATGGGCAACACTATATTGGGTTCGGGAATGGAGTAAGGATAAAGACCCCCCGGTCGGGTAACCGAAAGGGAAACCGGCTCTCCCTTGTCTTAGTTCCCGGGATCAATTAAGTGTTGATTAGTGGTTTAAGAAGTTAGAACTATAGGTTAGTTTCTACCTTTGGATGTTAGTGGTTACAATGGTTGTCGCGTGGTGGGATATGTGTTAAGCTCACCTCTGGACCCACTACGTGTTTATATGTCGCGTGACGGGATATGTGTTAAGCTCACCTCTGGACCCGTTACGTGTTTTGCTTGAGCGTGTCAGGATATGTGTTAAGCTCACCTCTGGACCTGACACGTGATCGGTTGTCGTACACGGGATATGTGTTAAGCTCACCTCTGGACCCGTTGTGCGGCGACTGCGTATTGGGATATGTGTTAAGTTCACCTCTGGACCCAATACATGTTTGTAGCATTGGGATATGTGTTAAGCTCACCTCTGGACCCTTTGCTTTTGGATGATTAGGGATATGTGTTGAGTTCGCCTCTGAACCCTTTTCATGATTGTAAGTTTAGGGATATGTGTTAAGTTCACCTCTGGACCCTTTACTTGAATTGTATGTTGGGATATGTGTTAAGTTCACCTCTGGACCCGACATAGTGTAGTAATGGGATATGTGTTAAGTTCACCTCTGGACCCGTTGCTAGTGTTATGAATGTCTTATCTGCTTGCCTTGATGATGGTACAGTGTCAGATATGCATGTTGAGTTATTGATGTTATTTGATTTGTGGTTAAATCATCCAAGGCATTGGATGACTCTTTGTTCGGTTTCATAAATAGTTGGATTGAAAGACCCCCCGACTGGGTAACCAGTAGGGAAATCGGCTCTCCTTCCTAACGGTTTATGAAGTTGGTTGAGAGCCGTGCATATGTAATCGCATGATAGTATGATATCAGTTGACGAGATGTTTATGCTTCACATGTTTATATATGTTGGAGTGTTTCGTATTGCTTTACTTGTTTCGTGTTGTCACAAGAGGTGGCTAGGAGAACTCTAGTCACTCCCCACTGATTGTGGCGTACATGTTTTCATGTATGTAGGTACATGCTGGTTGGAGCGGGGTTCACGAGAGCTAGCGAGCGATGATCCTTTCATCATGACTTACCCTTATATCGTTTAAATGGACTCTTAGTTCGATACAGTTGTTTTGGTGCCTGTAGGGATGTTCCATCCCAGGCTGTGTATATATTTTATTTCAGTACTTATAACTGTTACTTATCTATTTTGGTTTCAGTTTCAGTTTCTGTTTCAGTTTAAGACTTCTCGCATGTTGTTTTATCCTTTAAAAAGTTTTAATTCCGCTGCATTTTTAGTACTTTTGTATGTTTATATTTCCGCTTTCGCGAGGGGTTTTACAGTTGGTATCAGAGCATTATTGCTCCCGACGCACTCATGTGACCCCCAACCTTAACTTAACCAAATAAACAAATAATGAATGAGAGATGGGGTAGATTTAAGGACTTATATTGTGGTCTGTTTGTGCCTTGTTAGGAATACGTCTAACGGTTTACCCTCTTATGATTGAAGAATGGCAGAGCCAACCAATGATGAGAATGCTGAGACGCAAGCCTTCTTTCAAACTCTTCAGGATTGCATAACTAGGTCGTCTATGCCTTCTTCTTCATCTCAAACCTCGGGAAGTAACCAACCTGGGGGATTGACTTGGACTATCACTCAGATGTGGAGGAATGCAGCTAAGACATTCGACGGAGAGACCAATGCTGCAACCCTCACTGCTTGGTTCTTTGACATGGAAAGGAATTTCATGATTTATGGTGTTCGTTCTGAGGATCAGACCCGAGTAGCATCACAGTTCTTAGTTCGTGAGGCTAGGAGTTGGTGGTTGACGATCAGTGCTCCTGCTACTCGTGACCCTACTTTCACTTGGAGTCGTTTCAAGACTCTTCTTGGCATGTGGTTTTACCACAGGGACATCCGCCAAGATAAGATGACCGAGTTCATGAACCTCCGCCAAGGAAACCTTTCTGTTCAAGCCTTCACCAATCGATTCGAGGAGCTGATTCACTTTGTTCCACAGCTAGTTGAGAGAGAGGAAGACAAAGCTTACCTGTTTCAGAGCAAGCTTAATGCTGAGACTAGGAGTGTAGCTAGTGGTGACCCGACTTCTTACTTCCAGAGTTACTATAGTGTCCTGCGAGCAGAGGACCCTTATGAGATCTATTGTGAAAGAGCTAGAGCTTTCTCTCCTCCTCGACCACCCTTGCATAGCTGTCGAAGCGGGAGGCCTCTTAGCCCTCTTGCCTCCTCTCCTCTTGGGAAAAGGAAGCGTCCCCAGAAGAACAAGAAGTCCCAGAGAGCTGAAACTTCTCAAGCCCGAGACATGAATCTTCCCTCGGACGTTCCCCTAAAGTGCTTCAAGTGCCGCGAAGATCTTCACCTTGGACTTGACTGCCATGGCAACCCTCACCAGTGCTACGCCTGCGGGGGATTTGGACATCGCTCTTTCGAGTGCCGCGTAGGGAATGTCGTCATCAACAGGACTGTCACTACTGACCCTAAGGCTTCCCAGGATCGATCGAGACATGGAACCCTCGACAGAAACTCCCCTGAAATGTTTCAAGTGTCACAAAGCCCTTCATCCTAGAGTTACTTGTAGCGGTAATCCTTACTTATGCTACTCCTGCAAGAAGCCCGGTCATTGCTCCTTCTAGTGCCCCGAGAAGAACGTGGCCAGTGACAGAGCTATCACTATTGACCTAGAGGCTGAGACCAGTGGAGCCGGAGCTGTTCAGAGTCAGACTGAGACTGGAGTTCACCCTGCCCCACCTGCTGGTATGTTCTTACCTTCCATCTCATTTATGGTTAATGTACTCGAAGCCGTTGAGATTTTAATCTCCTTCCTTAGATTCCGATAAATCCTCTTTGGAATCTATCTCAATTTCCTTTTACTCCATCCGATAACTTACTTCCCTGAAACATCTCGTGCGGTAACCTACCATAGATAAACTTGAGAATTTCTTGAAGTTAGCTGTAGACCGTTTTACGGAGGGTGTTGCTATTTGAGGAAAACCTAAGGGCTGATGGAGTGTGATGTGGATCTGAGTGTTTATGTTACTAATTTGAAGAGTAAGTCAACGATGGGATAGCTATGCTAGGTAGAGTGTTATACGCGATTTCTAATGGAACTTAAGAATGAGTATCGTGTTAAGTCATGGGTAATTTTAAACTTCGAGTATCCATTTGAGGATCTAGAGGAACTTGGAGTAGAGATTGATTTCGAGGAATATGCTTAAGGTACTGATGTGGTCTAATAAGTGATTGTGGTAAGCTAATTTTGTTCGAACTTGAGGAACGAGAGTTGTTAATAACGGTGTGAGAACGTTGGAACCCTTACAAGAACTTGTGGAATTGACTGAGTGGTTGATCTTAAGTTATTTAACGGACCTTGGTACTATCTGACGAAGGACTTAAAGGAAATCTAGGATACACCATCAGTTTGAGGATGAATGAGTCATTGAGAGATGTGAGTCCAGAAACGCATTGGATCGAGTATGGTTATTTGTGGACAGTGATACAAGTATAGTAGATATACCTTATGGGTTAGTAGTATGAGAGTTTTATTGAATTGCCATTTGGGAACTATCTGAGATGAGTTCTCTCAACTTTTGAGGAATAAATCATTGAAAGGATAATGTTGCTTTAGACTTCGAGGAACCTTGAGATTCGAATTGTTTTGAGGAACTAGTTATGAGGACCCGTTATGAACGTGCCTGACTTGGAAGTTGTTACCTTAATAAGATTTGGTTTTGAATGTTCATCGTGATAATAATTTGGGAATTTAAAATATTGAAACTTGCGAAATAGGTTGCTAGGATCGAACGGTCAGAATTTAAGGTTAAAGGATAGTGAATACCATATCTTGAATTTTGAGGATTCATTTAATAAAATATGTATAAATTATGATTAAAGATAAAATTAATTTATTTATCAAATTTATAAAAAATCACTATATCACGATCAACCGTATCACCAAATACAAATAAAATAAAAAAATATAAAAGATGAGTTTCTCAATAATCGGTAGGTCTCGTGAGAGACGTCCCTCCCTAATTTAGTGAGACACATAATAAGGAAATCAAAATTTCTATAGATCCATCACCGCATCATATAAAATATCTCTTAATAATGCTCTTAAAAAAAAACGTTTCTCTCGAATTTTTGTGTGCTCAATAACATATTGAAAATTTGAAATACATGTCCAAGGCTTGAATTGAAATTGTGAAATTGTGAATTTGTGATTGTATTAAACTCACTACCACCCTCGGCTCCTCAAATTGAAGAGCTTCCTCTTTTCAATTTTTATCATAATACTTTCCTTATAATTCAATTCAAACTCGAAAACGACAGAATTTAATTTTCCCTCTTTTTCGCGGAAACCCTAGCTTCAATGGCGGGCACTGCTCCTGGTCAGCTCAATCTTCACGAATCACCAACATGGGGTTCTCGTAGTATTGATTGTTTCCAGAAATTGGAACAAATTGGTGAAGGCACTTATGGGTAATTCTCCCCTTTTTTCAATTCATTGTTTTTAATTTTTGAACACCTCTTTTTTGAATCATGTCGTTGTATCAGAAAATCTACTTTCAGGGTTTTTTTGGGAATTTTATGTTCGAATTTTTCGTTTAGTGTTAATCAAATGTTATGCAAGTTTTGTAATTGTTGCTTCATTTGTTGTGAAAATAATCGAAAAATTTATGATGCATTTGTGAATCTAAGAGAGGAAAGATTTGAACTTGAAGGAAGGTGAATTGGGGTTTGATTCAATTAGACTGGGGTTTTTGGAATTCAACCCGAATGAGCGGGTTTTACTCTTGTTGTTTAATGTAATTATACGACTTTATCTAAGAGTACAATGTATCTGTGGTATGTTTTAAGTAGAGCTCCGTTTGTAGGTACGTGCCGCAATTTGAAGATTGTAATTTAAATGAAGAATTGTGGTTTCTTTGTGTTTATTTTCGGGAATTTGTTGCCTGTTTATTGAGCTTTGTAAGGTCTGTTTAGCTTTCTTGGAGGTTTTTAAGGTGGTGAGGTGAGCATTTTGATCGCTGAAACTCTTCGAGTAGTGTATAGTAAGAGATGCTAGGCATCTTGTATGGTAAATTGATAATTGGGAATATATCGTTGAAGTGAAGCTACAATTGATGGGATTGCGATAAGTTGTAATGAATTTTGTCCATATAGCAGATATAGATGTTCTTCAGCGGGCTGGAGTTTTTTCTTACATTCTTTTTTTTTGGAAATTCCTTTTTAAGCTCTAAATGTTAGTCTCGTTCAATTTGTGGAATCTTTGGCTTCTGTCGCTCTTCTTGGGGGGTCTGAAGTCTGAAGTCGAGCTGACTTTGTGGAAACTTAATAAGGTGCAGCTAACAAGGAACACTACTATGCCCTTTAGGTAGAACTGACTTTGTTTCTCTAATTCGTGGATGACAGTCTTTAATACTGGTGTTCAACCAGTGTTTAAGCTTAACTGATGTTGCTCGGTACCTTAACCTATTTCGAAAATTGTGTATATAGTTTCTGCAACAAGTTGAATAAATCTCGTGTTCTCCCTTGTTGTGTTTTTCTTTATGGCTCAGCATTTGCTTACTCGATGGATTTGAAATCTGTACTGTCCATGCATTTGTCTATATTGTACGTGAGAAATTAGCTCACGTTATGTTTTGTGTCTCTCTTTCTTTGCCCCGTGATTTCCCCACCTGCAGGCAAGTTTACATGGCTCGGGAAATTGAAACTGGAGAAATTGTTGCTTTGAAGAAAATAAGAATGGACAATGAGAAGGAAGGGGTAAGCGTGATGCAGTATTGGTTGTTAAAACAGTCAATCCTATATTTGTTTTAAAAACCGTTTTGTTTATGGATGGTTATAATGAACATATTGTTTACAACTGGCTTTTAGTTTCCTATCACTGCCATACGTGAAATCAAGATTCTGAAGAAGCTGCACCATGAGAATGTAATTAAGCTAAAAGAGATTGTGACATCTCCAGGTAAACATATGATCAATTTGAAACTGCTGTTCACATTACTGACCATTGGCTTGCTTATAATTTTATTCACGCTTCTTTCCAGGTCCTGAAAAAGATGAGCAAGGGAGGCCAGGCAAGTAGCGTTTTGGCTGGTCTTTATATGTTTTAAATGCCACATGCTTCCTTAGTTTAGAAAAGTGTGCCCAACAGGCCAACACAAAGCTCATTGAGGCACAACCCAAAACGTCTTGGGGAGCCTTTGGTTGTCCTGTGTGTAAGGGGCAGCAAGCAATGCGCTCTATTATGCAAATTCCATATTTTTGTCTTCTTTTAGTTCTTCTATTTTGCCCTTCCCTTTGCCCATCGTTTATAGTGTTTATGTTAGCACTCTTAAGATATAAAAAGGGCATTGTCTTACACTATTTTATTTTGAAAATCAACTTTGCTTGCAAAAATGGTGCATCTCTTGTTCATGATATTTGCGCTTTAGCCCTCTTATGTTCGCGCCGTGCGCTTTTTAAGCTTGGCTGTTCTCAGTTCTCAATGTTGTTTCTGAAATTGGGAGCCCCTGCTCTTCCACAGATGGTAATAAATACAAAGGTGGCATCTACATGGTTTTTGAGTACATGGATCATGATTTAACCGGTCTTGCTGATCGTCCTGGAATGAGATTTTCTGTACCACAGATTAAGGTACTATGGCTATTCTTAGTATCCTTCTCAATTCCAAATAAAATAAGTTCTGCATTTTTATGGAGTAAATCAACTTAAATGACACTCGGCTCTTGTGAATTCAGTGTTACATGAGACAGCTCTTGACAGGACTCCACTACTGTCATGTAAATCAAGTTCTTCATCGTGATATCAAAGGTTTATTGATGTTACCAATCCTCAGTTTGTTCCTTGACTTTAGGATGTGATCTAATATCACTGTATTTTCTAATTATTGCAGGTTCAAACCTTCTTATAGACAATGAGGGGATGCTAAAACTTGCAGATTTTGGTCTTGCCCGTTCCTTTTCAAGTGATCATAATGGGAATCTCACCAACCGTGTCATTACGCTTTGGTATAGGTATGTAATTATTTACTTGATCTGATGGATGATGATGTAGACCTGGGAAGTTTCTTAATCATGTTGCTTGCTTATCTTCTGCCATTTTCATTTGACCGCATTTGGTTATAAATTATGCTTGATTGTTACTGAAACAGGCCTCCGGAATTGCTGCTTGGTAGTACAAGGTATGGTCCTGCTGTTGATATGTGGTCAGTTGGATGTATCTTTGCAGAGCTTCTCCATGGCAAACCTATCTTTCCCGGGAAAGATGAGGTACGTAGAAACTGATTAAAATGAGTGCTGAACTAATTAATGTTTCCTCTTGTAAAATTGTCATTACTTTAGGGCATTTTCTCTACCTTTTCAGGGTGATTTTGTTTGTGGGCACGTGGGGGTTGGGAAACAAGGGCAATTATTTATATTGTTGATCCAACAATGGCATCGACTGTGTCTCAAGGCCCTCAACGGCCTCCGTCTGTGGTGGGGTAAGGGATAGGTGTCGGATGTATGCTGTTTGTCATGTTTTAATACATTTTGGGGTGATGTTTGTTGTCGCTTTCAGTTCTAAAAAATGCTCTTGCCATTCATAGTACGAAAACTCTGTATTTAAAAACTTGCAGACTGTTATGCATCCTACTGATTTCTGATCAAATTGAGCGTTACATCATTGTAGCCAGAGCAAATAAACAAGATTTTTGAATTATGTGGAGCTCCAGATGAGGCCAACTGGCCAGGGGTTACAAAGCTCCCATGGTACAACAACTTTAAGCCAAACAGGCCAATTAAAAGGCGTCTTCGGGAGTACTTCAGACAGTAAGTCTCTTATCTTATCACTTGCCACTGGTCATTAATATATTTGTTGTCGATAGTGACTTATTATGCTCTTTTGGGTAGCTTTGATCGCCATGCTTTAGAGTTGCTGGAGAAGATGCTGGCGCTGGATCCAGCACAGGTTGGTTGATTAGCTTTCTTGAACATCGAACATCGAACATCTTTTCGTTTTCTGTAGTAAGCTAATAAAGTAGTCTAAATAAACATCTCAAAACTATACTCGGAAATTTCATAGAAACAGAGGGAATAGTTTTAGAACAAGTTGACCTCAATTTCTCAGTCACTGATAATCCAATTCATCCAATTCCCATGCAGAGGATCTCTGCCGAGGATGCACTTGATGCTGAGTACTTCTGGGCTGATCCGCTGCCTTGTGATCCTAAAAGGTTATCTTCGTTTCATTTGTTTTATTTTTGCATCCCACATAATGTTCATTTCGTGATCTAAACTAATCCAACTGCATTTTTATTCCAATGGAGCTTAAGAATTGCTGTTTTCTGGTAATGTTGCTGAAAACCTTATTCTCTGGTTGGACAGTTTACCAAAATATGAAGCCTCTCATGAGTTCCAAACAAAGAAGAAACGGCAGCAGCAACGACAGCATGAAGAGGCAGCAAAACGTCAGAAACTACAGCACCCACCACCACACACTCGACTTCCACCCATTCAACAGACTGGGCAGACCCGACCTGGGCCCAACCAGCCCATGCATGGGTCTCAACAGTCTGGTCCCCCCAATTCTGGCCATCACTATGGGAAATCACGAGGACCTTCTGGAGGTGCAAACAGATATCAACAGAGTGGAAATCCCGGTGGAGGTTATGGTCACTCTAATCGTCCGAGTCAAGGTGGTGATAGAGGATATGGTAATGCCCCTTACCAACAGGGGCGTGGCCTGGCGTATGGTTCGAGTGCAATGCCTGCCGGTCCACGTGGTGGACCAAATTATCAGCAAGGTGGTCCTTATGGTGGTTCAGGTGCCGGACGGGGATCAAATATGATGGGTGGCAACCGAAATCAACAGTATGGTTGGCAGCAATAGTGTTGAAACTCTTGAGACTCTAACAAAAGGTTGAATTAAGCTTGAAGATGAGGAGCTGAAAATCGTAAGAAATTCCTCTATTCCTCATTTAGAATGCCGTAGGTGCTTCCGTACAACTCATGTCATAAACCTGAAGTTGTCAAATGAGTGAAGAGTCGGGATAGGTATTGAAACCATGGTCGCTGGCCTGTAATCTCGAGTATCAAACGAGATTGTTCGAAGAACAAATTGTGTAGATGTATGCACATACTTGTGGATTTTTTACATAGAAAATTCATGCCCTTGCTATGTTAGAAAAGGAAAAAAGAAAAAGAAACAGTCCTTTAGCATCAGCTTTAGTCTGACTAGAGTATCTACTGCCCCCCCGCCCTCCTCCGTTATCTCACTGGTAATGATAGACTGATCCAGCTTGTAACATATTTCGTGGTCGATATCTGTAATGCTTATCATGCTGTGAAATGAAAAAAGTTATTGATCTGCATATTGTTTATTTTTGGTTTACACCATCCGATTCAGTCTGCGTTCATGTTAAAGACGGCTACATGAGAGGTAAAGCCCTCGTCCAGAGTGTCGACATTGCTTCGTTCCTACTTAAGAACTTTGATTGAAACTAAGTAGATCAATATTCTTCGTTATGTCTGCTGTGACAGCATTTTTGAAGTTTCAAGTTTTACTGGTATTTTCCAGAGTGTACACTGTCATCATCTTCTTGAACCTTAGATGTATGATATAATGATGAAATTTGGTGCAAGTTTTAGTATCAAATTCAATAATTTGTTGAACTATTTTTTTATTGTTGTTCTCTTTCAGACAAGTGAGACATTGGTTCGACAATGTCGGATATTCGGAGAGTCGGGATGACAGCCATCACAAAACAATTTTTTGTTTTTTTGGTTTTTTTGGTGTAAAAGAGGTCAAGGGTAATGTCAATAGGGAAACAAGTCATGCATGTATCACACTTAGACCGGTCAAAACGCTTCCCAACCCGAAACTCGACCTGACTGACCCGTTTTCAGGGTCATAAACTCGTTGTTTTGACCCATAATGCATTTGACCCGAACTTGAAATGACCCGTTGTTTTAGGGTCGAGACCTGATCCGAACGGGTTGACTTGTCGGGTCAAAGGTAAATGAAGAAACTTATTAAAATATTAATATTTATAGATTATATTTGAAAATATAGTTACATTTTTTTTTATTATTATTAAAATTTTCAAACACAACTAAAATGTCAATTTTATATAATTGTTATAATACTTAATAATAGAATAATTATTAAAAAATCATTATTTTAATAATTAAGACAATATAATGAACTAATATAAACATGAAATATGATTTTAATATTAAGTTTAAATATGTCTTATATTTTTAAAATTATTTTTTTGACTTAAAAATCATTTAGAAAAAAAGTTATAAATTATTTATTGACCCGTATTCGAACCTAACCGAAATTGTGAACTGTATGACCCGAGACCCTACCCACCCGACTTGTTTGACAAGTCTATCGTGTTACTAGCTAAACGAGCTGACAACTGATGTCGAATATGGTGTATATCAATAAAAAAAATTATGTGGGTTACATAAAAATAATGAATGCTACATTTCCGCATCAAAAAGTTACATAAAATATCATGTCATTATATATATATATATATATATACCTCTTAACTCTGTTTTTTCTTTATTTGCGAGTTTTATACAAACTAAAGGACTACTGTTTCTTCCTCATTAATTTTGCTGCAACCCAGAAACGTCGTCATCGAACCATTTGTGCTTCTCCTTCTCTACCGCGAAATTTATGTACCAAAACTTGTCACAGAATCTTGAAAATAATCAGGAACAGAAGAAGATTGGAGAAAGTTATTAGTAGATTATAAGGTGTAAGGTGGAGGTTTGGGCATGTCCTTGACGATGCCACAAACGATGGCATTGTCAGGGAGATTGTACTCATCTCGGAGCAGACGTTCAGCGCTCGGAACACTGATGTACAGTTGCTGTCCTAAGTAAGCTCTCTCCGAACACTCGTTCCTTAAGCTCCACATTCCTACATTGTCGAATGTTAACAGTATTGCAGCCCATGACTTTGGATACACTTGAATGTTGTTCTTGTACACTGCATCCAATAGGTTGTAGTTTTTCCTCTTCTCCGGACTCCATGTTCCCACCTCGATCCTGTTATTCACATTCAAATCGTGTTTTTCGTTTCAAAATCACGTCAAAATTGACATCTTCTCGATTAAACGAGTATCAGAGTATGGAAATTAACTTTTCCGACTTCATAGCCATTACTGCTTTAGGCCCTGTTCTTTCTGGCTTCATTTCAGCTCCTTTTAATTTTAGTTGGTTGTATGTCGTTAAGTTTTATTTACGTTCAATCAATTATTTTTAATTAATCTCTTCACAAAAGTAACTTTTAATTCAACTAAATTCACTCCAACTTAGTTCTACTCAATTTAGTTCAATTAAGCTCTACTCCAATTTATTCAATTCAGCTCGTTTCAGCCGAAAAGAACAGGGCCCTACTGGAGATAAAATTGGTTAAAGATAAACTATGCAACGAAAGCAAGAAACTTACGCGACAGGGAAGAAAGAGTAACCAGCCAAATGCCAAGATTGAACACTCTTCTCATGGTTCTCGAGGATGATTTCAATGTAATCGCGGTGAGTGAAGTTAAGCACAATTGGTTCGATACTAATTTTATCAAGCTGATCTATGTTTGCAGGGGGAGTATCGGGAATCACGTCGTACTTAAACACCTTGTCTGGCACTTTATAATACTCGGCTAATTTGAATGGTGTTGCCGGGTCAGTGTGTGAGACACCATTGATGGCATACCTTAGCTTGCCATCGACAGTTCCGGCTGTGTTAGCCAGCTTAACTGTTCGAGTTATGTTGATCTCACCATAGTGGTATGATCCTTGTGGGTTCGGCCTAGCTGCATTCGAGGTTAGGTTCCACTTGAAGGACTGGAATTGGTTTAGTGACCAAGCCCATCCGGATGGTGCATCGGGCAGGACGTTGGATGCGGGTCCCTTCCCGTTTTCATACCGGATTTTGCCCGTGCCTTGGAGATGGTACTTGGTAAACCTGGTCGAACAGACATTGGAATGACATTTTACATTGCATTCTTGCGTATATTTGAAGAAA